>CP141132.1:28678192-31665235 GCA_035236585.1 Warburgia ugandensis | reverse complement strand
GATCATTCTAACCATTAGATTTATTGATCAATACTATCTGAGGGAGATAGATCATGATAGGACATAAGATCTAGAACCTTTACATCAAAGGACAAGATTAGACAAAGAATATAGATAGGATTATTTAGATTGTATAAATATTGACAACATGTATGGATTTACATATTACATATGTTAGTTAGGATCATGGAAGGTCTAAAGAGATGGATCACTACTTGAAGGTAGGTGGATTTTATGAATGCATCTACATGGGATGTACATGTTGAATACATGATCTTATGTCTAGAAATATTGATAAGTGTAATGTTGATACTTGTACTAAATCCCCTAAAACCTTTATGATTCAACCAAACACATCTGAAATGGTTAAGTTAGAATTGAGGACTAGACTCTAAGTAAATATGGAACTAGAAGATATTCCAGCCCTAAGTAAATAGACAGATTATCTGATACGTATGAAACCTATTTTACATACAAGCATGGAGGCTTGTGGTTTTATTTTAAACAAGAATAATCATGGGGATGCTATGCTAGGGGAGTTATGCGGGTTTGGCCACCTGCTTCCCAAAATTTGATGATTTGATGATACCTTGCCCTATGAGAAGCTAAAAGTCGGGTGGGGCAATTATGGGAAGGCCACCACTGTGAAAGTCTTGTTTCCCCATATGGGCAATGACACAATATTTTCCATCATGGTATTAGTGGTGAACAGGATTTATCCGAGATCACTAATACGGATCAGACTGTAGCATGGTAGTCCTTTGATTATTTTGCACTATGATGCATATGAGATAGGCATAGTGAAATGGCTTATGTTTTGGCATGATGAAATGCCAGGTAACTTTATATTACCAATATTTTCCAAGAAGGGAAATTTCTAGTATAGGACTAGCTGAAATACTAATTTCTCATAATGGAAAGAATTGATTAGCTTAGTTGGGAATGTTATTTGACTATTAAAAATTTGATGGATTTATCCATGTATAGTATGTATAAGGATGTACATATATTACAAAGTAAAGAGTTTGGTACATAAGTATGTTTATGAATAACAGGATTATGAAGTATTAGAATTATACTGTCAAATTAATATGTTTCTTGAATCCCCTACGAAGCATAGCTTATTGAGATATTAAGAATGTTTGAATGTTTACAATATCTTAGATACATTGAAGGAGAGTTAGGAGCTCAATACTATAGAAGACTTGAAGAGAATAATCATCAAGGTATACCCCTTGAAGACATGTATTTTATTTTGTTTGAGAGTATTGTATTGTAATGAGAGTTTCATTGTATGGTGAGCTTTGAGTTTTGGATTCTGTAATTTGGACAAGTATTGTAATGGATTTGGGTTATACTGTGAACCACTAGATGGATTTTAGAATTTAATAAAAGTATATTCCTTCAATGGAATTTTATCTTATACAAAAGTTTTACTTATGTTATGTATGAAGTGATGACTTCGGTTTTTCAAAACAAGTTCTAAAGAAAAGAATTTTTGGTGCTTTGTTTTGCAAACAAAATTTACTACTAAGGGTAGTGCCTTTGAAAAATGTATTACAAAATGTGTTACAAAAACCTGGGTCACCACAAGAGTGGCCATCAGGTTCATAACAAAATAAGGTAGATTGAGAAAATTTTAGAGGAGAATGAACAAGCTAAAACATAGGAGAAAGAGAAGAGAAAGAAATTTCATACTCCATCTGAGCTTATAGTGGAGGCACCCTATGTGCCTAAAGCCCCATTCCTTCAATTAGTCAACAAGGCTAAGAAAGAAGCAAATATCAATGAGATAATAGATGTCTTTAGGCATGTACAAATTAATATTCCATCACTCCATGCTATTAAAGACGTTCCTGCTTAATGTGCAAAAGAGAGCCTTTCTCACTGAGCGAGTGAGCTCTTGAATCCAACACCAAATCGCTCCTAAGATTGGAGGTCTAGGTTGTCCTACCATCTCTTGTGTTATATAAAACCATGTCATTGAAGGCACTACTTCATTCAGGGGCTAGTGAAAAACTATTGCCATTCTTTGTCCATGAGCAACTAGGGCTCATCAATTGAAAGTGAGATCAAAGCTCAAGATCATGTTTAGGACAAGAAATGGATGTAATTAGAGGAGTCAAGGGCGGCTAAAGTGGGTCCATGCACAAGTCCTGCAAAGTCCACCACCTTTGCATGGGTTTCACTTAAGCCACATAGTCATATTCAAGACATCAACAAGGTGACAAGCTAAGAAGCCAAGCCAACCACCTAAGGCAAGGATTTGAGCCATCAAGAAGAGCCAAGAAAATGATCCAAGCCAGCCTTGAAGTAAGCCAATGGAGCTCTCAAAGTTAGCCATCATAAGCCACATAAGCCAACCTACATGGAAGGCCATGATTGGAAGAAAATCCAAAGAATTATCCCTGGGATTTATGGGGATAGAATTGAGTAAAATTTCACCAGGATAAGATAGCATATGGACTAATAAGAAGAGGCCCCTTGATTTTTTATGTTTTCCCATGTTTTTCCCTCTGTTTTCGCACTTTCCACCTCACCACACAAATCTACTAGGAATTTCACCTTACCACTTAAAGAATTTCAAAATTTTAAAACTCTTTGACCAACTCACCATTCTAAGTATACCCAATCCCATAACTCCACTTCTTTCCATGTATCTCTCCATGTATCCTCACTTCTACATCTCTTTACTAACCACCTATCTACCTAAAATTAATCTTAACCATTACATCTCATCTTAATCATCTCCACCATAGGATCATATCCTAGAAAGAGGAAAAGGCAGCAACCTATAACTCCTCTAGGGCTTCCACATTGGGGGATATCTTTTGGGAAGGAAGTAGGATCCTAAGAAAGTGGTGTCTCCCTCCTCTTTCAACTCTTTTCCACACCTCCCATTCTAGAATAGAAAATCAAGATGGAATGCTTAAAAGTGGGATGGACCCATCACCTCCAAGCCATCTCCAAAGTGGGGTATGGTTGCCCACTCTTGATCATCATCAGACCCCTCACTATGTGCAATCCTCACCCAAAAGTTCATTTTTTAGGATAAAGTGCACTTAATATAATTTTTCATTTGTGATGTTAGCATAATTCATATAGATTAGGGTCATGCATTGGTAACTATTGCATAATACTTAGGTTTGTTGCATTAGTTCAAGCACCTATTTAACAAAGGCTAACTTGAGCTCAGCTATAACCAAAGCATAGGCTGCATGGTTATAGTGTCCTATCTGTTAAGATGCTTAACCCTTTGTTAAGTAGCATATAGGTAGGAATTAGTTTGATTTTTTTTTTGAATTGCATGTTTACAACTTTATGATTGAATGGAACTTAATGTTAGTAGGGGTCCCACAGGAACTCTTATAAGGCAAGGATTGGATTTTATCACCAGCTCTTTGGCCCACCTAGGAATGAATCAACATCCTTGTATGTCTCAATCCTAACCCTTGAATGTTATTTTAAAATCAAGTAGAAAGACACTTAGGGTATCAAGTTCATAAGACCCTTTTAGAAGTACGTATTCTATTATCACTCTAGTGGCTTCTGAGCACTGTAGTTATAGTGGGAGTCTTAAAATCCAAGTGATTTTCCCATGCCTTCCATTAATGTCAGTTGAGGTCCAAACGCCTCATAACACAAGGATTGTATTAACTACTTTTGAGCAGGACCCAACTAGTAAGCTGTAGTCAAATCTAGATAAAAGGAGCTATCTAAATCTAAGTCTAAGAAGCTACACCTATGTAGTAAGAAAAGATAATCAAGACACTACTCAATTAGTGAATACTAGGATTTGATTACACATGACTTAGAGTTAGAGTCGGCATATAGTTAGGACATTCAGATTAGGATAGCTTATGCAAGGGCATCAATCTGAGAACTTATAGTTAGTACCTTTCAACCCAAAGATTCAACACAACCTTAGACAAGGGGAAAGAAACCAAGTTTCTATCCCCATGGCCGAACACTAGCAGAAGTCGTGCACAAATCTATTAAAGATTTTTATGTGCCACTTCAACTCAACACCCCAGCTTCCATAGTGCTACCCCCAACAAACACAGATAACTTTGAATTAAAGCTAGGAGTCATATAATTACTCCCCACTTTTTATGGTCAAGATTGAGAAGACCCTTACTTAAAAATCAAAGAGTTCTTTGATACTTGTGCACATTTAGGTTTTGAAATTTTTAGTTAGGATTAGGCTATTCCAATTCCTACTCAAGGATAAAGCCAAGTCACTGCTCACCTCCTTAGAGATAGGTTCAATTAATACATGAGACCAATTGTATAGGAAGATTTTTAACAAATTCTTCCCATTCACAAAACAAAAACCCTTTGATGAGAAATTATAAATTTCCAACAAAGGGATGATGAACAGCATTACGAATGTTGGGAACAGTGAATGAACTACTACAAAAATGACCTCATCATGGATTTGAGAAATGGTAGAAGGTTCGACACTTCTATGAGGCATTGACACCTCAGAACAGACAAATGGTAGATGCCACAAGTGAAGGGGCCCTCGTGTTAAAAGATGAGAGAGAGGCGTAGGAGTTCTGTCAGGCATTGGCAGATAATTCCTCGTAATGATATTATTTAAATAGAAGAGAGAGAAACAACCAGCCTCCAAAGAAAGGGGGTCTACATGATATTGGAGTACATACAGATCTATCTCATAAGCTCAACTGTGTACTTGAAAAAATGGATAAGGAAGATGGGAGAGCAGAAAAATGTGAAACTATGTTGCGATCCATCATGGTTGCCACATCTAACAACAACCCAACTTTTGAGACTTATAATCTTGGATGGGCTAGGCATCCAAAATTTTTCTCTTGAAAGAATAGCCCCTAAGGAGGACCATCTTTGAACCCTCCTAATCGAAACTTTCCTAAAGCCATAGTTCCTCAGAAGCAACCTAATTTCCAATAAACTCAACAACCAAAGAAACATCTTTTGAGAAAAACATTCAGGCCCTTATTGAAAGATCTTTAAAGCAAAATAAAGGCATTGAAAAGGCTTTGAACCAATTACAAAATTTCAATTCTCAAGCATAGGAAAATTAGAGATGCAAGTTAGCCAATTGTCAGCTACATTATAAGATAGAGGAAAGGGTCGGTTCCCTAGTTAGCCCATCCCTAACCCTAAGGTCAAGTTCTCAAACTTATAAACCTCATGAGCATGCTAAATCTATCACCACCCATAGGAGTAGCCATCAAGTAGACAACAAAGTAGAGCAAGCTAAGGAAATTGAAGAGGAAAAGCAGGCAACCAAAACACAAGAGAAAGAAATATCCCATGGAACCTATAGTGGAGGCACCCTATGTGCCCAAAACCCTGTTTCCTCAACTACTAAACAAGGCTTGAAAGGAAGCAAACTTCAACGAGCTTCTGTATGTATTTAAACATGTCCAAATTAACATTCCATTGTTCAATGCAATAAAAGACATCCCCGCCAATGCCAAGTTCTTGAAAGTGCTCTACATTAGAAAGAGAAAGCTAAATATATAAAAGAAAGCTTTCCTCACAAAGTTGGTGAGATGTTTACTACAACACAAGACCACACCAATGTTTAGAGACCCAGCATGTCCTATAATTTCTTGTATTATAGGAGACCATATCATAGATAGGGCACTACTTGACTTAGGGACGAATGTTAACTTGTTGCCATACTCTATCTACACCAACTAAGGCTTGATAAGCTTAAACCTACCACTACCATGTTGTAACTAGCAGATGGATCAGTGAAGATATCTTGTAATTTGGTTGAAGATGTGTTGATACAAGTGGACCAATTTTATTACTTGGTCGACTTTATTGTATTGGACACCCAGCCTATATCTAATTTAGACAATCAAATTCTAGTTATACTTGGATGCCCATTCTTGGTGATGTTCAATGCAATTATTAACTATAGGAATAGTGTAATGAAATTGTCATTTAGCAACAAGAAAGTTAAGCTTAATGTCTTTAACATTGATCAACAACATTTAAACCTCGATGATTCTTGTGAAGTGAATTTGATCGAGAGTCTACTTCAAGACATTCATCTACCATCTTCCATCTCTGGTCCACTAGAGGCTTATCTTATGCATTTTAACTAATATTTTGATTTATACAAGTCTATTGAGGAGGTGAACAACCTGTAGAGGCTGTTCCAATCATGGATATATCCATGTGGGGTCCTTATGTGGAGCCAATCCCTCCTTTGGAGTATATTCCCATACCCTCTAGAGAGCAACCACCTTCTCTGGCCCTAAAACCGTTGCTTGACAAACTCAAGTACTCTCACCTCAGACCAGATGAAACCTTACTTGTGATAATAGCATCAGATCTAGACAAGTATTAGGACGGAAAATTACTTAATGTTCTTGAGGAACATAAGACTACTTCAAGGTGGACCATAGCAGACATAAAAGGGATTACTCCAGCCATATATATGCATAGGGTACACCTGGAAGAAAATTCAAAACCCAAAACTTAAAGACGACTGAATCCTCATATGAAGGATGTTGTCAGAGACGAAGTCCTTAAGCTTTTAGATGTTGGCTTCATATATTCCATGTTTGACAGTACTTGGGTAAGCTTCATTCAAATTGTACCCAAGAAATTTGGGGTCACAATAGTCAAGAATGAGGAAAATGAGTTAGTACCCACTCTCAAGTCTACATTGATTATCAAAAATTGGGTGCCATCATGTGGAAAGACCACTATCCTCTACCTTTTTATTGACCAAATGCTTGAGAGGTTAGCCAAACATAGTTAGTATTGTTTTCTAGATGGTTATTCTAGTTACAACCAGATTCTTATAGCACCCAAGGATCAAGAGAAGAAGACCTTCACCTGTCCTTTTGGGGCCTTTGCTTACTGGCATATGCCTTTTGGGATTTGCAATATTCCTACTACTTTTCAAAGGTGCATGTTGAGCATCTTTTCCAATATGGTAGAAAGGTTTCTAGAGGTGTTCATGGATGACTTCTTGGTATTTGGGTCCTCTTTTGATGAGTGCCTACTCCATTTGAAGTTAGTTCTTGTAAGGCATTAGGAGAAGAATTTAGTACTAAATTGGGAAAAGTGTCATTTTATGGTACAAAGTGGGATAGTTTTAGGCCACATAATATCATACAATGGAGTAAAGCTAGATAAGGCTAAAGTGGATATAATAGGCAACCTTCCACCACCAAGGACAATGAAAGAAAATCACTCTTTTCTAGGACATTCTGGGTTCTACAAAATATTCATTGTGGACTTTACCAAAATTAACAATCCCCTATGCAATTTATTGGAAAAGGAGGCCACTTTTTACTTTGATGAGGACTATAGGAAAGTATTTGAGCTATTAATAGCTAAGTTGACCTCCTCACCCATTATCTGACGACCTAACTAGATTGCACCATTTGAAGTAATGTGTGACACATCGGATTATGCTATTGGAGCTGTTTTGGGGCAACGCATTGCTGAACTTCCCAATTTTAGATTTCTATGCATCCTAATATTTTCAGGTTCCATTTAGATATTTATCATAGATGCATGAAGATTACATGCTTTTAGTTTCCATTTAAAGCATCTTGTAGGCCTTTCATCATAGGATCATACGCATCATCCACTAGTGTCATGTGCATGATTGTTAGATGTTTCTTACTCTACTTGTTTGATTCATTAGGAGAACATTAGTTTAGAGAGTTTCTAAGTTTAATCTTAGAAACTCTAATTTCAATTTAAGAAAGTGTTATTTGTAGAAAATATGTCGTTAGGAAAGTTTCCATCTTAGTTTGTTTTCTTTTATTCCCATATGTCATGTGTCCAATTTATGTTAAGTTTCCAATCTTAGTTTAGGTTTAAAATCTCATTATCTTTGGCTAGGTTATTTACTCTAAGTAAGGACCCACATAACACACAATCATTTGATTCCTTGTGGGATTGACCTCCTCGCATGAATTACTACATTTGATTCATGTGCTTTTGAGTTTTAACATAAAATCACAACACTTCCCTATAGATTTTATTGTCCTTGACACCCAACCTATGTTAGAACCCAGGAGTCAGATTTTCATAATTCATGGATGTCCATTTTTGGCAATGTCCAATACCATCATTAATTGTAGAAATGGCATGATAAAATTATCTTTTGACAACATGAAAGTCAAGCTCAATGTTTTTAATGCCAATCTTTAGCATTTAGACCTAGATGATTCAAGGTCTAATGCATGATCCACCATTATCTATCTTAAATCTACTTGAGGCATGTCTAGTGCACTTCAACTGCAATTTTGATATAGATAAGTACATTGATGTGGTAAATAATTTTTTAAATGTTGCACCTATAATGCATACCTCCAAATGGGGGCCTTTAGTGGAAACTTTCCTTCTTCAGATTCTATCCCAGTCTAGAAAAACCACCTACATTGGTCCTTAAGTCACTCACTAAAAATATGAAATATTCTTACTTAGAACCAAATGAATCCCTTTATATTATTATAACCTCAAATATAGGTCAGGAACAAGAGGGAAAGCTTCTTGATGTTCTCAGAGAACATAAGGCAGCTTTAGGGTGGATCATAGCAAACATTAAAGGGATTAGTCCTACTGTAAGTGTGCATAGAATTCACTGAAAAGAAATTACTAAACCATCTAGGGAAACATAGAGGAGACTAAACCATAATGTGAAAGAGGTTGTGAGAGACAAAATGCTTAAACTCTTAGAGGATGATGTCATCTACCTTATATCGGGTAGCACTTGACTGAGCTCAATTCAGGTTGTCCCTAAGAAGTATAGTGTCATAATAATCGAAATGAGCATAACGAGTTAGTACCCACTAGCATGACCACCAGGTGGAGAATTTGTACAGATTACTGTAAATTGAACTCTACCACGAGGAAAACCACTTTCCTCTTCCCTTTATTAACCAAATGCTAGAGAGATTAACTGGTCTAGTTATTACAACTTTCTTGATGGATATGCTTCTATACCCAAATCCCCATAGCACTTGAGTAATTGGAGAAGACTTCCTTCACCTGCCCATTTAGGACTTTCGCCTACAATCATATGCCTTCTGAACTTTGTAATGCACCAACAAGTTTTCAAAGGTGTATTTTGAGCATATTTTTACATATGGTGGAGAGGTTTTTAGATATGCTTGTGGATGATTTCTCAATATTAGGTTTTTCATTTGATGAATGGTTGTACCATTTAACGTTAGTCCTTGCTAGGTGTCAAGAAAAGAACTTAGTGCATAACTTGGAAAATTGTCATTTCATGGTACAAAATGACATTGTTTTAGGCCACATCATATCACATAGTAGTGTTAAGTGTTTAATTTTGGCTATAAGACCTAGTTTAACATTTAATTAGACCATCTAACTCTTTAATTTGATAATTTTTTGGATAAAATATAAAAATTAGCTCAAATTGACCATCCAACCGTAAATTGTCAAAATTAAAGGTCAAATGATCAATTACGCTAAGTGGATGCTTAATGTATGGTTTAGATGACTCTAATCTAGTCTTTGGTTTTGCAGATCAACTAAAGAAGGGTTGGGTGGCTCAAATTCAATCTCAACGGTGTAAATCAGTTTGAAGATCCATAAGGCAAGAGATGAAGGGTTCCTAAAAGAAGAAGGCTTCCTAATTTGGAAGAGGAATCCTAATTTGGAAGAGGTTTCCTAATGGAAGTTGAGTCCTAATTTGGAAGAGGAGAAAGTTGACTAATAGGAATCTACCTCTTCAAGGAAAGAATTTGAGAAAATAAGGAATTGGAAAGTTATAAAGAGGGGAACCATAGGGGAAGTTTTTGTTTTTTTGGGGGGGAGTTCTGATTTATTTTTCTTTGTTTACTTTGCATTCCATTTGGAGTTTCTTGTTCCTGCTTTCCATCTGCTTCATTGCATTAACCTTCCGCCGCTTATCTTTCATGCACATCTCCATCTTGACCTTCTCTCTTTCTCCTTCTTGTGCACTCTCTCTCACCTCTACCCAATCTACATTCAACGTACAAGCCCATCTTCTCTTTTGCTTCACAGATCACCCCACCCTCCATCGCACATCCTTTCCCAACTCATCCCATCACTGGCCAGGACACATTTCATCTTTCCACTTGCGATGCACAAACCCATCTTCTCCATCATTTTCCTTCATTCACTGCACAACCCAGGCCTCTTCCATTGCCGCACAAGCCCCATCCTCTCCCCTGCTCTACCACCCAAGTTAGTTGACTCCACTCTCCTTTCTCCTCTTCACTATCTCTCCCTTACCCTCTCTTACTCACATACTCTGTTCCAAATGACACCCAAACCAAAGGCGTCGTCTCCCTCATCAGACGAGCTTCCACTAGTTGCACACCTAGCAATTTAACTTTCCCCCCAAACTCCCTTCTCCTTCTCTGCAGCACATCATTTTTCCAACAGGCTTCCCTACTTGTTACAACCAAGCGTCCCTCTTCCACTAGTCCAGCATAGGCACGAACCCAGAAATTGGACGATGCCCAAATCAGAACCAGTGGACGGTACCAGACGATGCCATAGCCATTCAGCCTAGGCATCTGCACATCTCCAGTGGTTCCTCCATCTTCTTCGGCTGGCAAACTTTGTTTGACAAAATTTTTTTGGGAAGTTTCGAACAAAATTCCAAAATTTCCCTTGGAAAAATATTTCAATTACATTTCATGTCCTATTAATATTATTGTTTGCATTTTATGTTATTTTGTTTTGAGTTATTAGTGTTCTGTGTTATTTCGTTCCTGTTTAAACAAATCAAGAGTTCTGGTTTAACCATGGAAAACTTCTAATCTAAACCATTAAATCTTAAATGTCTTAATTAGATTAGATCTCTAAAAATTTGAAGAATCTGACAAATTCCTCTATTAGATCATTAATCCAGGACATATTGAATAGAGTGATGGAGGTTGATCAAAGATTAGGATACCCAAAATGAAGAAATTGGACAGCACTTAAGATAGGGAATTAGATTTTTCTTAATTTCTTCTCGTTTTAGTTTAGTTAAGGTTTTATTTTTTCTTTTTCTATTTTTACTAGAATTAACCTCTAGAATTTCACTGTTAACTTGAAGATAAAATTTTATTTCTTTCTGCTAATATTTTTTCAATTAATTTGAATTTTACATAATTAAATTTTATTAAAAACTCCAAAAATTTTAAAGCGCATCCTTGTCGGATCAACTCGTACTTGCATTAGTTATGTCACAATAGCCCGTGCACTTGTGGAAAACATCAACAAGTTTTTGGCGCCATTATTAGGGACCAGCAACGGAGTTTTTATAAAATTTAATTAAAAAATCCAAAAAAGAGAATAATCTAGAAAAATAAAAAATTGTAGGAATATATGAGTTTTAGAATTTTAGGTGCATTTTTCAAAAAAATTTAGTGCATAACCACCTAATTTCTTGAAATTGGTACTTATTTCTGATTTTCTTTTTCAGGAAACAAGAAGGTGGAGGAATTTGGCACATAAATCTGCATCAAAATAGAAGTTTCCTTGCTTTCCTAGAATAGGGTTTTTTTTTTTCCTTTTGAGTGAATCTTGTAGTGAGGATCCTCATAAATTAAATTGCAATTTTCATTTTGTGGGATAAGGTGGCCCACACTTGATCTTCATCAGAAACCCCACTGTGAGTTTCCTCAATAATTTAATTCCTAGATTAGGGTTTGCATTTAAAGTAAATTTGCATTGTTTGGTAGTATAACTCATATAGAGAGCATCTTTTATAATTATTGCATTTTTAGGGTTTTGCATTAGTTTACCATTTTAATTGCATTCTTAGGACATGGTTAATGCTTTAAGGTGATATATATATATATATATGCTGATTGAACTTCCATGGAGTGTGGAATTAATTAGTAAGGGCACCCTACACCCATAAGATCAAGGGTGGATTTCATTAGCACACCTTGGCCCACCTAGGATAATCACCTGAAGCATGCTACCCTACCCTTCAAATCAAATTAAAATCAATCAGAAGTGACCTCTAGGGCCATCACATGCTTGTAGGACCCTCTTACTAAGACGTGATTTATTTTCACTCCAATGGCTTTTGAGCATTGTGGCTATTGGGGTTTGTCTAATAGAGCCTCGCTCTTCTCTCACCTCCTGTTGATGTTTGTGAAGTTTAAACGCCTCCTTACATGAGGGCTGTATTAACCACCTTGCGCAGAACCTAACTGGTAAGCAATAGTCAAATCTAAAGGAGAGGAGGAGCACTAGATTAGGCTAATTAAAAGCATTGTCCCCACACAAATTCAAGAAAATCAATATATTGCTAATTAGCCTAAGGTGTTTGATTGTGCCTTTTGTTTGCAACACATAGAGTTAGAGTTAGCATTTAGAGTAGGACATTTTAGATTAAGAATAGTTCATGCAAGGGCATCGATCTCAGAACCCTGAGCTACTACCTTTAAACCTAGAGATTCTACGCATCCAACACCAAGGGGAAAGAAACATAGTTCCTATCCCTATGGCTGAACCATCAGTAGAGATTGAGTGCAAGACGATTAGAGATTTTTATGCGCCGCTCCAACTTAATACCCCCTCATGTAGAGCTATACCTCCCACTAATGCTGACAACTTTGAGTTGAAGTTGGGAGTAATTCAATTACTCCCAACTTTTTATGGTCGAGACCGAGAAGACCCATACCTACATATCAAGGAGTTCCTGGATATTTATGCCATGTTTAGGTTCCAAATTTTTTTGGATGATTCAATTAGGCTTAGGTTATTCCTATTCTCACTTAATGATAAAGCCAAGTCATGGCTTAATTTCTTGGAGGCAGGTTCCACGCATACATGGCACCAATTGTCTAAGAAGTTTTTGAAACAGTTCTTCCCTATTCACAAAACAAATGCCCTACATTGTGAAATTATAAATTTCTAACAAAAGGATGATGAACAATATTATAAATGTTGGGAATGGTGGAATGAACTATTGCAAAAATGCCCTCACCATTGATTTGAGACAAATGATAGATGTAGCGAGTGGAAGGACCCTCATGTTAAAAGATGAAAGTGAGGCATGGGAATTCTTTCAAACTGTAGCCGATAATTCTCAGCAATGGGATTATTCAAATAGGAGAGAAAGAACTAACTAGCCTACTTAGAAAGGAGGTATTTATGAGATAGGAGCACATACTAATCTATCCTCTAAGCTTGACTCTATCACTGAAAAATTAGATGGAAGAATGGACAAGCTTGAAAATATGTTTCAATCTTTCATGGCTGCTACATTGTCCCAAAAACCTCCACAAGAGGTATGCGCTACTTATTCTAGCCCAACCCATTTAACCTTAGTCTGTCCATCTAATAAAGTATTCCCTGAATATCTTATAGATCAAGCAAATGCATTGAATGCATATAGCCAACCTAGTGACAACCCATATTCTGATACCTACAACCCTAGATGGGCTAGGCATCCCAATTTGTCTTGGTCAAAGAATAACCACCAAGGGGGGCCATCTGTAAATCCCCCTGTTTAAAACTTTCCTCTTAGAACTATAGTTCCCCATCAGCCACCTAGCTTTCAACAACCTCTGCAACAAGAGAAACCATATTCAAAGGAAAACATCCATACCATGCTAGAACAAATTGTAAAAGGCAATGATTATTAAAAAGGCCTTACACCAATTGTAAAATGAGTGTAGACAGTCATCCAATGTCAACTCTCAAGCCATAGCCAAGCTAGAATTGCAAGTAAGACAATTGTCTACTGAATTACATAATAGAGGAAAGGGTCAGTTTCCTAGTCAACCCATCCCTAACTCTAAGGGTCAATTTGAGATAGGGTCAAGTTCTCAAAACCTTAACCCTCATGAGCATGCCAAGTCCATAATCACCCTTAGGAGCAGTTGTCAAATTGATAACAAAGAAGGGCAGGTTAAGGAAACTGTAGAGGAAAAGGAGGCAACAAAAATACAGGAAAAAGAGAAAGGATAGATCAACCCTATAGAACCTATAGTGGAGGCACCCTGTGTACGTAAAGCCCCTTTTCCCCAATTAATGAATAAAGCTAGGAAGAGATCAAACTTCAATGAGTTAATGGAGGTATTTAAGTATGTACAAATCAATATACCATTACTCAATGCAATTAAAGACATCCCTACCTATGCCAAATTCTTAAAAGAGCTCTGCACAACAAAGCAAAAGCTTAATGTGAAAAAGAAAGCCTTCATCACCAAATAGGTGAGCTCTTTGATTCAACACAAGACCCCACCAAAGTTTAGAGACCCAGGATGTCCTACAATCGCTTGCGTTATTGGAGATCATGTCATAGATAGGGCACTTCTTGACTTAAGTGTTAGTGTTAACTTGTTGCCATACTCTGTCTATGAGCACTAAAACTCGGTGAGTTGAAACCAACCACTGCCACGTTGCAATTAGCTGATAAATCTATCAAGATACCTTATGGTTTGATTGAAGATGACTCGATACAGGTGGATAAGTTTTATTACCCTATTGATTTCATTGTACTAGACACCCAACCTATATCTGATCCTAGTAGTCAAATCCCAGTCATCCTTTGATGTCCATTCTTAGCAAGGTCCAATGCCATTATTAACTGTAGGAATGGTGCAATGAAACTCTCATTCAGCAACATAAAGGTTAAGCTTAATTTTTTTAATGCCAATCAACAACATTTAAACCTCGATGATCCTTGTGATGTCAACTTGATAGAGAGTCTAATTAATGAGATTCATTCACCATTGTCCATCTTTGACCCACTAGAGGCTTGTCTGATGCACTTTAATGGAGAATTTGATATAGACAAGTCTATTGAGGAGGTAAACAATCTTTTAGATGTTGCACCAATTATAGATACCTCTAAGTGGGGTCCTTATATTGAACCACTCTCACTGTCTAAATCTATCCCCATACCCTCAATAGAGCAACCACCATCTTTGGATCTAAAACCCATGCCTAATAACTTGAAATATTCATACCTAGGCCAAGATGAAAGCTTACCTATAATAGTAGCATCAGACTTAGATAAACAATAGGAGGGTAAGCTTTTAGATGTTCTTAAGGAACATAAAACTATTCTAGGGTGGACAACAGCAGACATAAAAGGGATAAGTCCAGCCATATGCATGCATAGGATACATCTAGAAGAAAATGCAAAACCTTCTAGGGAAACTCAAAGGCCACTAAACCCCCACATAAAGGACGTGGTTAGAGATGAAGTCATAAAGCTCTTAGATGTTGGCGTCATATACCCTATCTTTGATAGTACTTGGGTCAGCCCCGTTCAAGTTGTACCTAAGAAATCTGAGGTCACGATAGTAAAAATGAGGATAATGACCTAGTCCCCACCCGCATGACCATTGGGTGGAGAGTTTGTATTGACTATCGAAAGTTGAACATAGTCACGAGGAAATATCATTTTCCTCTACCTTTTATTGACCAAATTCTAGAGAGGTTAGCTGGACATAGCTATTACTGTGTTTTGGATGGATATTCTGGCTACAACCAAATTCCTATAGCACTAGAGGATTAGGAGAAGACCACCTTCATGTACACTTTTGGAACCATTGCCTACAGACGTATGCCTTTTGGGCTTTGTAACGCTCTAGCTACATTTCAAAGGTGTATGTTGAGCATTTTCTCAGACATGGTAGAAAGATTCCTTGAGGTGTTTATGGATGAGTTCTCAGTATTTGGGTCATCATTTGATGAGTGCTTGCACCACTTGAAGTTGGTCCTTCTAAGGTGTCAGGAGAAGAATCTTGCCTTAAATTAGAAAAAGTGTCATTTTATGGTATGGAGTGGGATAGTATTAGGCCACATAATATCACCCAATTAGATAGAAGTTGATAAGGCAAAAGCGGATTTAATAGCCAACTTTCCTCCACCAAGGATGGTAAAAGAAATTTTCTCCTTTTTGGGACATGCTAGCTTTTACAATCGATTCATCAAATATTTTAGCAAAATTTCCAAGCCGCTATGTAATTTACTTACAAAGGAGGCGACTTTTGACTTTGATGAAGACTGTAAGAAAGCATTTGAGCGACTTAAGGCTGAATTGACTTTTGCACCTATTATTCCACCACCAGATTGGAATGCACCTTTCAAAATAACGTGTGACGCATTGGATTATGCGATTGGAGCTATTTTGGGGCAGTGCATTGATAAACTTCTGCATGTGATACAATATGTTAGTAAAACACTAAATGATGCGCAACTCAACTATTCCACTACTGAGAAAGAGTTGTTAGTTGTAGTGTTTCCTTTGGATTAGTTTAGATCATACCTATTAGGGTCTAAAGTTATAGGACACTCGGATCACGCAGCCTTAAAGTACCTCCTTTCTAAAAAGGATGCAAAACCTAAGTTGATCCGTTGGATACTACTGCTACAATAGTTTGACTTAGAAATTAGGGACAAGAAAGGTTCAAAAAATGCAGTAGCAGATCACTTATCCAGATTAGTGGTGGAGCATACTAGCGATCAAGGGCCTATAACTTAGTCATTCCTAGATGAACAGTTATTGCATGTTTCCCAGTTACCTTGGTATGGATATATTGATAATTATCTTATTATAAGACAAATGCCTAATCATTGAACCAAATATGATAAAAAGAAATTTTTAACTTAGGTTAGATATTTTACTTGAGATGACCCATACTTATTTAAGTACTATCTTGACCAAGTAATTAAGAGATGCATACAAGATAGTGAACATAATCAAATCATCTTCTTCTATCATGATCATGCATTTGGGGGCCATTTTAGCTCTAGAAAGACAGCTACAAAAATTTTGCAGTGTGGATTTTATTGGCTTACGATATTTAAGGATGCACATGCTTACTACAAAGCATGTGTAAGGTGTCAAAGGTTAGGAAGTTTAGAAAGGAGACATATGATGCCCTTAAACCCAATCCTTGTCATAGAACCTTTTGATGTTTGGGGCATAGATTTTATGGGCCCTTTTCCTAATTCTTTTAGAGATTTGTATATCCTAGTGGTAGTGGACTACATGTCCAAGTGGGTGGAGGCTATACCCTACAAAACCAATGACCAAAAGATTGTGGTAAAAATTTTAAAAGAAAATATTTTTGCACAGTTTGGTACTCCAAGAGCCATATAAGTGATGGGGGAAAACACTTTTGTAATAAGGTGTTTGAGAACTTAATGATGAAATATGGTGTCAAACATAGGATAGCTAACCCATACCATCCTCAGACTAGTGGTCAAGTAGAGGTATCCAATATGGAAATAAAGTGGATTTTAGAAAAAACAGTCAATCCAAATAGGAAAGACTGGTCTTTGAGGCTTATTGACCCTTTATGGGCTTATTGTATAGCATATAAAACCCTATAAGAATGTCACCCTACCACTTAGTCTATAGAAAAGCTTGCCACTTACTAGTAGAGTTAGAGCACAAGGCATATTAGGCTATCAAAAAGCTAAATTTTGACTTAGATTCTGATAGAAGCTACAGAAAACTCCAACTCAATGAGTTGGAAGAATTGCAAAAATATGTACATGAGTCTAACAATTGTACGAAGACCGAATGAAGGCTGTACATGATAGATATATTTTAAGAAAATCCTTCACACCAGGTCAAAAGGTCTTACTGTATGATTCTAGATTGCATCTATTCCTAGGAAAACATAGATCGAGATAGACCAGACCTTATATAGCATGCACAATCTATCCTCATGGAGCCATCGAGATTGAAAAGGATGGAGAAATCCAAAAGGTCAATGGTCAAAGGTTAAAACCTTTCCTAGAACTGCCTAACCTTGAAATTGATGAGACACTTTTAGAGACACTTGAGTATCATGATCCACCTTAGATTACTACTCCAAAAGCCTTACAGCGTATCATCATTGCACTCATCATTATGTCTGGCTAAAGACGTTAAACTTGGTGGTTATTGGGAGGCAACCCAAGGGTTTAGAGTCTACATCACTCATCTTCCATATAGAATCCTATGTTTTCAAACATTAGGGACAATGTTTCATTCAGGTTGAAGGGTGTAGATGCTCATAGAGATTTTGAGTTCTCTTGAAATAAAATTAAAAAATAAAATAAAATTTTTTTGAAAAAAAAAAGGCTTTAAAGTAGAGTTCCCTTACTGTGATGAGAATTGGATGTTCAGAATTTAGTAAATATGCTATTTTCACCTCTTAATGGGAATGCATACGATTAGTTTTGAATATCATTCATGTGTTGAAGCATTTTATGAAAGTTAATTCTCAAAAAACATTTACACACAGCACATAATCAAGACCAATATAAAGGTATGACTTAGAGACCCTAAGGAAAATCAATGAAGACCTATAACATAGTGAGAGTTTGAGACTATCTTCTTTCAGAGAGTTATAAGTAATTCCACACTTTCTTCAGTGTAGATACATTAATGTGATCCTGTTATTATTGTTTTGGTTAAGCATCAGGAATAAATAGGAGTAATAGCTTTCATTCTAGAAATTTATTGAATTTGATAGGCTTTAGGGAACCTACGAAATGATATAGGCCATCCTTGCTTAGCCTAGAGACATAAAGCCTATCCAATATAGTATACCACTAGTTAGCTTCTTGAGCCTATTATTTAGCCTTTTCTTTCTTAACCCCATTCACATTAACCTAGAATAATCTAGTAAAATAAATAACCACTACCCATCTTCAAAATGAGTAGAGTAGAAAAAATTCATAAATAGGACAAAAGGTTAAAGAAGTGAAAAAAATTAGCTGTCTTTCTTCCAAAGAAGAAAAAGAAAAGTGAAAATTTAGCTATCTTTCTTCCAAAGAACAAAAATAGAAAAGAAAAAGAAAGACCAAATTTTGAAAAAGAAATTCACTTCAAGTGCAAACCCAAAAGCAAAGTTGTCCTAACAGATATTCATTGAAGACATCTACTCAATTTTGAACCTTTAAAATCTTTATACCTTTCTTTTCTAAACCTATCTTAAGCCTACATTTCGTCCTAGTTAAAGACCTATTGATCTTAGGTGGACATAGCCTTAAAGAGGAGATAAAAAGAAAGAATTAAGGTAAAAGACCCCTAATATTCTTGGTGATAACATCCACTCTTAGGGATCACTTTCCTTTGTCTCATGAGGGTTTAAAAGCATTATGTAAACCATCAGATTGTTGGAATCGGTCACATAATGAGGGAAATATGTTTAAACCCCTTATCTAAGAGTTTTATTTCTGAGCGTATACCTGTAAGGATTTGAGGTCAAGGCATATTTCCAATGGAATATAAGCATATCTAGTTAGAAGTCAAGATTTATGTGGCTGTACACACATCTATGCACTCTGAGGAATAGCTCAAATAAAATGTCTTTAATATGTGTATGGTGTGTAAAATTGTCAAATCCTCTGCATTAAGTTGTAAAAAATTAGTAAAGTCACTAATGAATGAAGATTCTCTAAGATAAAATAAGGGACTCGACCTTATTGAATTTTGTGGGTATATTCACTGCAAACCCTCATGAGGCCAAACTCATCCATTAAGGGTAACCTAGGGATTCAAGGGCTTGTTGCATATGTTAAATGCAATTGTGAGTACCTACGAAAGTGGCACCTTGTACCATTTTTGTGTAAAATAGTTTTCTGCATGTTTTGCTCAGGACTAGCAAAATGCTGGTTTGTGTTAAGTGTTTAATTTTGGCTAAAAGACCCCTAGTTTCACATTTAATTAGGCCATCTAATGTTTTAGTTTGATAATTTTTTGGATAAAATATAAAAATTAACTCAAGTTGACCATCCAATAATAAAGTGTCAAAATTAACGGTCAAATGATCAATTAAGCTAAGTAGATGCTTAATGTATGGTTTAGATGACTCTAATCTAGTCTTTGGTTTTGCATATCAACTAAAGAAGGATTGGATGGCTCAGATTCAATCTCAACAGTGCAGATCTATTTGAAGATCAATAAAGCAAGAGATGAAGTGCTCCTAAAAGAAGAAAGCTTCCTAATTTGGAAGAGGTTTCCTAATAGAAGTTGAGTCCTAATTTGGAAGAGGAGAAAGTTTACTAATAGGAATCTACCTCTTCAAGGAAAGAGTTAGAGAAAATAAGGAAGTGGAAAGTTATAAAGTGAGGAACCATAGGTAGTTTTTATTTTTTATTTTGGGGGGGAGGGGGGGGAAGAGTTCTGATTTGTTTTTCTTTGCATTCCATTTGGAGTTTCTTGTTCCTGCTTTCCATCTGCTTCACCACATTAACCTTCCACCACCTATCTTTCATGCACATCTCCATCTTGACCTTCTCTCTTTCCCCTTCTTATGCACTCTCTCTCACTTCTACCCAATCTACATTCAACGCGCAAGCCCCATCTTCTCTTTTGCTTCACCGATCACCCCACCCTCCATCGCACATCCTTTCCCAACTCATCCCATCACCGGCCAGGGCACGTTTCATCTTTCCACTTGCCATGCACGAACCCATCTTCTCCATCGTTTTCCTTCATTCACTGCACAACCCAGCCCTCTTCCATTGCCGCACAAGCCCCATCCTCTCCCCTACTCGACCACCCAAGTTAGCCGGCTCCACTCTTCTTTCTCCTCTTCACTATCTCTCCCATACCCTCTCTTACTTGAATTCTCTGTTCCAGACGATGCCCAGACCAAAGGCGTCATCTCCCTCATAGGATGAGCTTCCACCGGTTACATGCCCAACAATTTCACTTTCCCCCTAGTCTCCATTCTCCTTCTCTGCACCATTGCATTTTTCCAGTAGGCTTCCCTACTTGTTACGACCAGGCGTCCCTCTTCCACTAGTCCAACATAGGTACAAACCTAGAAATTGGATGATGCCCATATTAGAACTAGTGAACGGTACCAAACAACGCCACAGCCATTTAGCCCAGGCGCCTACACATCTCTAGCCGTTCCTCCATTTTCTTTGGCTAGCGAAATCTGTCTAACGAAAAAAATTCGGGAAGTTTTGGACAAAATTCCAAATTTTCCCTTCAAAGAATATTTCAATTACATTTCATGCCCTATTACTATTACTATTTGTGTTTTATGTTATTCTATTTTGAGTTATTGACATTCTATGTTATTCCTTTCCCATTTAAACAAGTCAAGGGTTCTACTTTAACCATGGAAAACTTCTAATTTCTTGTCTATTTTAATTCAGAATTTTAATTAATTTTTAGAACTTGTTTTTAGGATAGTTTCCTATTGAATTGTTGTTCCTGATCTTCAAATTGGGTTCTAAAAATAGATCTAAACCATTAAATCTTAAATTTCTTAATTAGATTAGATCTTTAAAAATTTGAAGAATCTGACAAATTCTTCCTTAGATCATTAATCCAGGACATGTTCAATGGAGTGATGGAGGCTGTTCAAAGCTTGGGATACTCAATGTGAAGAAATTGGACAGCACTTAAGATAGGGAATTAGATTTTTCTTAATTTTTTCTAGTTTTAGTTTAGTTAGGGTTTTATTATTTCTTTTCTATTTTTGCTAGAATTAGACCTCTACAATTTCACTATTAACTTGAAGATGAAGTTTGATTTCTTTCTATTAATTTTTATCAATTAATTTAAATTTTAAAATATTAAATTTTATTAAAAACTCCAAAATTTTAAAGCCCGTCCCTATGGGATCGACCCATACTTGCATTAGCTATACCACAATAGCCCATGCACTTGCGAAAAAACATCAACAAGTAGTGTAGAAGTAGACAAAGCCAAAGTGGATTTAATCTCTAATCTTCCTCCTCCAAAGATGGTGAAGGTAATTCGCTCATTTTTAGGCAATGCTAGTTTTTGTAGACGATTCATCAAGGACACTAGTAAAATTGCTAAGCCCTTATGTAATTTACTTATAAAGGAGGTAACTTTTGACTTTAATAACAATTGTATGAAAGCATTTGAATGTCTAAAGGCTAAACTCAGTTCTACACATATTACTCGACCACTAGATTGGAGTGCACCATTTGAAATAATATGTGATGCTTCAAATTACATGAATCGGGCTATGTTGGGATAGCTTATTGACAAACTTTTCTATGTGATATATTGTACTAACAAGACACTCAATAATTTCCAACTCAAGTACTCCACCATAAAAAAGGAGTTGTTGGCAATTGTATTTGCAGTAGATAAATTTAGATCTTACTTGTTAGGATCTAAGGTCATAATCTATTTGGACCATGTAGTGCTAAAATACCTTCTTTCTAAGAAGGGGGCTAAACCTAGGTTGATATGATGGATACTTTTACTACAAGAATTTGATATTAAGTATTATCCTCTAGGAGATATATAAACATGATAATGAACAACATATGATCACTTCTTTTTGTTATGACCATGCATGCGGGGACCATTTTAGTTCTAAGAAGAGAACTGCTAAAATTTTGCAGTGTGCTTTTTTGTAGCCTACCATTTTCAACAATTCACATGCTTACTATATAGCATGTGCTAAATGTCAACATTTTCGAACCATAGGAAAAAGAAATATGATGCCTTTGAATCCTATTTTGATCATTGAGCCATTTGATGTTTGAGGCAGACCTTTTCCCAACTCCTTTAGTTATCTGTACATCCTTGTGGGGGTGGATTATGTGTCAAAATGGGTAAAAGCCATATAGTGTAAAACCAACGACCACAAGGTAGTGGTCAAGTTCTTAAAAGAAAATATATATGCACACTTTGGTACTCCTAAGGCAATAATTAGTGATAGGGTAAACCACTTTTGTAGTGTTTGAGAACTTAATGAAGAAATAAGGTGTTAACCATAAGATAGCTACCCCTTATGATCCTCAGATGAGTGGACAGGTAGAACTGTCAAACAAGGAAATAAAGCAAATTTTAGAGAAGATAGTCAATCCAAATAGGAAAGATGCATATGAGTCTGCAAAGCTGTACAAAGATCATATGAAGAGCAATCATGATAGCCATATCTTAAGAAATTCCTTCACCCGAGGACATATAGTCTTTTTGTGTAATTATAGATTGCATTTATTTTTAGAAAAACTTAGATCTCGATGGTCTAGACCCTATATAGTATGACATGTCTATTCTTAGAGGGCCATTGAGATAGAAAAGGATGGTGAGATTTCCAAAGTCAATGGGCAAAGGTTGAAGCCCGATCTAGAGTTGGCAAACCTTGAAGTGGAAGAAACAGTACTTGAGGAACCAATATATCATGACCCACCTTAGCATGTCCCATAACACTTGCATACATCACATGAGTGGCATTTATTATTATAATTGTATAATAACTCTTGTTGAAGACATTAAACTTAGTGCTCACTAGGATCAACCTAGAGTTTTTAGTGTCTCATTGTTCTACATCACTCATTTATCATATAAGTGTCCTACATTTCAAAATATTAGGGACAATATTTGGTTCATGTCATGGTCTCCAAACATATATGAGATCTCCAAATTTTTATTCTTAAAAAAAAAAATTCAAATTATTTAGTGCCTCAAAGTTTATAGGTCAAATTTCCTTTATTGTGATGAGAATTGAATTGTCCAAAGCTTAGTATTTCTTCTACTTTAACCTCTTCATAGAAATGCATATGGTCAATTATGCATTTTGTTCATGCCTTGAAGTGTTTTATGAAAGTTAAGTCTCATAATACATTTATGCATAATACATAAGTCTAGACTAAGAGATGATTATGACTTAGAGACCTTGAGGAAAATCAATGGAGACCTATGCCCAAGTGAGTTTTAGAGACCATCATTTTTTTTAAGGTTAATATGTAATTCCATATTTTCTTCAGCAATCATCAATTTTGAGAGATCCTAGTCTTCTTTTGCTTTGGTCAAAATCTCAAGAACTAAAAGGAGTACTAACTTTCTTCCTGAAACATTTATTGAATCTAATAGGTTTTAAGAAACCTAGGAAATGATATTAACCATCTTTGTTATAGCTTAGAGACATAAAGCCTACCCAATATATTATACCACTAGTTAGACCCTTAGAGACTCTTGGTAAGCCTTTTTCTTTTCAAAACCCATCTACCTTGACGGGAAAACCTAGTTAAGAGCATCCATTACATATTTTTTTAAAAATGAGTAAAGGTTAGAAAAAGTAGGAAAAGGAAAAAAATCTAAGAAGTGAAAAAATATCAAAGTGTTTACATAGAAAATCTTTTCCCTCAAAGAAAAGTGTTTTTTTTTTCTCAAAGATACAAGAAAAATTAACAAAATATCAAAAAAATAAAAAGGGAAGAAACTTTGAGAGGAAAAATAGAGAAGATATTCACTTCAAATACAACAAAAAAGAAATGTGTCCAAATATACATTGAAGACCTTTACTCATATTTGAACCTTTGAATCCCTTTATCCTTTCTTTTCTAAACCCAACCTAAGACTATTTCTCATCCTATTTAAAGATGGATTGATCTTAAGGTGGAAGATAGCCTTAAAGAGGATATAAATGGGAAGGAACTAAGGTGAATTATAGTTATTATCTTAGTAATGACATCTATTCTAAAGGATCATATCTTTGTCTCATTGGTGCTTATTATATTATGTGAATCATTAGTATTGTTGGATTTGATCACATAGTGAATGTTCTAAGAGCTCTATTTCTTAGTTTAAACCAATGAGAATTTGAGGTCAAGACATATTTCCAAAGGAACAATAAGCATTACTATTTAGAGGTCCAAATTTATGTAGTCTATACACACACTTGCACTCAGAGATATGTGGAACAAAATGGCTTTGCTATGTGGATAACTTATAGAAATTTTCATTCATATTTATTAAAATGTTGAAGTAAGTAGAATGCTAATGGATGATAATTCTCTAAAGGACTTAGCCTTATGGAATTTTGTGGGTATATGTACCCCAAACATTCACGAGGCTTAAGTCATCCACTAGGGGTACCTAGGGGTTTAAGGGCTTGTTACATATGCTAAAAGTAATCATGAGTAACTAGAAAAATGATAACAATTTTTGTTATCATGATTTTTGGCATGTTTTTCTTGGGACTAGCAAATTTTGGTTGGGAGGTGTGATATGTGCTCAATTTTGTATAAGGAATACCCATTTAATAGCCCATCTGTTATAAATTATAGGCATTATTCTAAGGTTTCTTTGAAATTTTATAACACATGCATTGCTAACCTAATAATTCAAAATTTTGATATTTTGCAAGTTCAAGAGCCAATCCAAAGCAAGTATGTGAGTTATCATAATTTTCTAGGATTTAATTAGGCTTTTTCATCTTTTGTTGGTATTTTAGAAGGTAATCCAAAGGTTGAGATTGATCAACTAAGATAAGATTTGAAGATCAAAACCTAAACCTAAATGGCATCAATCTAAGATGTGTTCAAGGTTCAAGACCATCTTAAGGCAAGCAGGAAGGCAATGGGAAGCATCAAACATGAAGTTTTACTTAACTCATAAGCACACAAATTAATTATAGTACAAGCACGTGATGGAGGTCAATCCCATGAAGACTCAAACAATTTCTGTGATTAGTGGGCCCTTATTGAAATCATCTAACCTAGCCAAAGAAAGTGGTTTTAACTTAGACTAAGGCACTAAACTACCATGAAAACTTAAAAAAGATTGGAATTGGAAACTTTCTAAATTTAGAACTTGCTAAAAACTAAAATTAGCAACTTACTCAAACTAATCTAAAGGTGTTAAAACTTAATTAACAATGAAGGAACCCTAAAATTAAACAACTCAAAATTTGCAAAACTAAGAAAACATGACTAAAATGATATGCATGGGAGAAAGTAAAGTGAAAAGTAAGTATGCAGCGCTTGAAATTATAGTAGAATGGAATGCATAAATTATCCTAGATAAATGCATAAACTTCTAAGCAATGAATGAACATGGAATAAACAAGTGATCAAAAATAATAATTATTCAAAACCATGTGCATGGCCTTAAAGTTGTGCACATGATTTTGAGTGGAAAGCATGTTATGTAACACATGGATGGACATGAAAATATGCATGAATTAAGATGTAAAGTAATCTAATATGAAATGCATGAATGAAACTAGACTGAAAGGATGTAATTCTAAGTATAATTAAACAAATTTCCCAAGGGAAAAATACCTCAAAATGATGGACATGAACCATTGGTTTGTACGCACGGTTTCTTAGTGGGTTTATGAGATTATTACATGCAGCCTTAATATAAAATAAAACACATGGAGCCTAAGCATGATAAGAACATCTAAAATCCATGAAAACTAATTTTAGAGCACACACAACATCCACAAATAATGAGCAATTAACATGGAAGTATAACTTCAAGCATGAAACACTTCAACTTTTATTGATGGAAAGTTAAGTACAAGTATGTTGTGCCCACTCCAAGGGGTGTGCACACCACTCAATGCTCCAAGATACAATCAATAATCCATAATATTCAAAACTCTCATACTCAAATCTTAAGCATGCATGTAACCTAAAGAAGATCTAAGGAAAACAAAGATGGAAAAGAATGGAAAGAAAGTAAGAAGTGGCCAAGAACCTAAGGGAGATTCAAAGGCAATGAACTTGATCTAAGGGCCATACTCTGTTGGTTGTCACTACAAGAGAGTTATAGTCCTTAGATTCATGGATCTAATGTGTGAAACAAAAGACAATAATCAAAGGAAATTAGGAATAGACGAAAAGAAATAAAGCATAAACTTAAAGATGAAAGTAAAGCATAAACTTAAAGATCAAAGTAAAGCAAAAACTTAAAGGAAAGCAAGCAATGTATGAAGAGACAACTAACCTCAAGCTATGAAGCCTTCAAAAGAAAAAACAACAAAGAAAAGATGCATGCAATGGTTGGAGAAGAGGGCTATTACAAAGTGGAGTGCATTGGAGATCCTAGGAAGGAGGGAAGGGTGGGAATGCCTCCTCAAGAGGGGACATTCGCCCCTTACCCAAAAATTTTCACATTGAAATACTTAAGTGTTTTATGTGTGATGGATGCCTTCTAAATTTGGCGGAATGTGACCTTAGAGTGGAGAAAGAAAGATATGGTTTCGAAGTCCAGGATGATTTAGGAAATTGTATTTAGAAAGTGGGCATCTAAGAACACCCATAACAAAAATCATTGAACCCCCTTTCAGATTTGGATGTGAAACTCTAATATGAGTTAGGATACATATCAAGAAACCCTTGGATGAAAGTGGAAGGTGGACTTGATGAAGAGATGTGAACAAAAAGTAAGATGAGGAGGGAAACTAGTGCAACCAACTAAGACAAGTAAGATGGAATCTAGGGGGGGAAGGTGCTTTTTTGTAGAATTTTGGTTTGGAACTCCGACTCCTACAATGGTGGTTCAAATGGAATGAGATAAAGGAGGGGAAAGTGGGAAGAAAGAATATAAAGAAGGGAAGAAGTGGCATGGAGGGATTCTAAGTTGGAAGCAAGGTGGGAGGCATCTTCCACTTTGTGAAGTCATGGGAACCCTAATGGCTGAGGTGGAAAAGTAAAAATAATAATAAAGAAAAATAGAGGAGAAAGGAAATAGAAAAAGAAATAAATATAAGTGGTGGAGTGGATGATAAAGCAACCATTGGATCAAGAGTGGTGGGTGAGATGATGATGACAACTTAAGCAACATGCGACACCTAAAGAGTGGAAGGGAGATGTTACCTTCTAGGGAAGTTGGCGTGCTCCTCCTAAGGTGTCTCACATGGAAGGTAATGAGTGGGATGGAGAGAGAGATTGGATGAGGATGGAGAGGAAGATAACAAGGCGGAGATAGTTTCGTGGCTAGGTGGCAGCATAGGAAGGAATTTGGAAGGTGAGAATTTACGAAGGTGGGAGCTGCCAACCTTCTTGGGAAAGTGCTCCCCCTTGGTGGAATCATGGGATGCATTATAGGGTAAGGTGGAGAGAGAGAGAGAGAGAGAGAGAGAGAGAGAGAGAGAGAGAGAGAGAGAGAGAGAGAGAGAGAGAGAGAGAGAGAGAGAGAGAGAAATAGGAAAAATGGGATGTGGGTTCTTCCTATTGGTCCATATGCACACTTACTTGTTTTGACTTTCACCCAAAATATCTTTTAGCTATCTCATAAAAACACACTTTTTAACTTAAGATAATTAAGTTGAATTCTCCTCCAATAACATCACACCATGTAACTTGGATTAAGTGGTTTTGATGGCTTGCTTTGAGAGCTCATTTGGCTTAGCATGATGGCTCATCTCCCCTAGCTTTGATGGCTTGGTTAGGCTCCTTAGCTTGCCACCTTCTTTATGATTTGTATAGCTTAGGTGACTTAAGTGAATCCCACGCAAAGGTGGTGGACTTTGCATGGCTTATGGATGGGCCAGCTTTAGTCTCCTTTGACCTCTTCAATTCCATCCTTTGCAAGCCTTAAGGTGACCTTGACCATAGATCTCACTTTGCATTGATGATATTTAGGCCTTGAATCGATCTTTTGATCTTTATTTTTTATCTTGGTCAATCTAGGTCGTCATATCACCATCTCAATTCCTACGAAAGTTTAAAAATTCTAATTAAATCCTAAAAATATGATTATTCACATCTTTACCTTATATTAGTCTTTGGACCTTCAAATTATCAAATATTTGGTTTATTAGGTTAGAAATGCATATGTCATGAATTTTGGCAAAAACCCTAAAATAACACTACATGTTATAACATATGGGCAACTAATTGGGTACTTTTTATACAAATTTGAAAACTCATCAAACTCCTTAACACATAGCTTCCCTAAATTGTTAACAGACTGACTCTATCTATTCGGAAGGAAAGAAATGGGCATTATCATGCTCACTTGCACTCCTAGGTGATAAGTGTTCAATTTTGTATAAAAAGAGCCTAATTAGTAACCTTTGTGTTACAAATCATAGTGTTATCTTAGGGTTTTTTTTAGAAATTTGTAACACATGCATTTCTGACCAAATAATTCAAAAGTTGGATACTTTACAGGTTCAAAAGCAAATCTAGATTAATTATGTGAATCATCATAATTTTCTAGGATTTAATACTCTTGTGTAGGAATCAAGATGATGATCCAATGGTCAAGATTGATTGAGATAAGAATTGAAGATCAAAATTAAAAGATTGAGTCAAGGCCTAAATTTAAACATCTCAAAGCTAAATTAAGAGTCAAGATCCTCCTAGAGCAAGCAAAAAAATCAATTGGAAACATCAATAGTGAGTAGAATAATCCTATGCATTTCCACCACCTTTTCATGAGAATTAGGGCTATGCATGAGGTTTCCTACTCTAACAAGGAAACCTAAAGGACCTAAGTCATTCATGATTTGAAGCTAGAGGACTTTACTATTCAAGCCATCAAGCAATGAGCTGTCAAAGTGAGCCATCTAGCCACATAAAGACTTGCCACTTGGAGTCACATGATTGGAGGATTGATTCAATCAATTGTCCTAGGTTAAAAAATGATTTTCAAAGGTTAATTGGAAGGTTTTGAGGAAGATTTGTACAAAGTAAAAAGTTCATGTATAGGTGGACCAATCAAGAGAGAAAACCCCACTTTCAATTTCAATTTTTCATCTTTTTCCACCACCCCAATTAGCATTCCACTATTTTTTCTTAGGAAGGGATGCATCTCCTAAAGAGGAGGAGTCCCCCTTGCTTGGTTGTTAACTTAGTAGGCATCCTAAGTTGGAAATTCTAAATTCTATCTCACACTCAAAACATCTCAATTTCCTATCTATTTTCCCTTATTTCTTAACATTTTTCTTTTCCCATTTTTCTCTCTTTCCTAACCATCAAATACCATGCAATTAGAAGAGGAGGAGCACCACACCACCAGCTTAAAATGGTGATGCCTCCCCCCTTTTCTAATTACAGCATGCCACCTTGCCTCACATGGTTTCCTCTTTGGTTACTCTAGACTTCCACCTAAGTCCTAGCTCTAAATATCTCTTTCATCCCTAGAATAAGATTTCATCAATTTGGAAGCAAAATTGTCTATGTGCCCATGAACAATGCAATTTTTAAGTAGAGGGTTTTAGAGAACCCTTGAAAGAAGTACTCTATTTTGGTGATATTTAGAACTTTGGACTTTGGCTTTTCTTTTGGGCTGCTTTCCCTTGGATTCTTAAAATCTTTTTCCTTTGCTTTTTCACTTTAATTGCAGGTTAGTATTTTTCTTTCAATCCTTGCTTTTATTTCTTAGTTGTTCTTGTTTTGCTTCTTTAATTCTAAACACATAAATTCTCCTTGTTTTCCCTTGAATCTTTGCTCTCATCTTCGTAGTTTTTTTTGCTTAATCTCTCAAGATACAAGTTATTTATTCTATTGTAGTGACAAGAAAGAGAAAAAGTAGCTTGAATTCTTGTTTCATATTATTTGATTTTCACATAATTTTTACTTGATTATGGAACTAGTTCTAGGTGTTTTGTTCCTTGACTAGTTCCATCATTCAAGCCCTCTTTTCTCTTGATTCTCTTTTGGTTTCACTTGCATGTTATCTAGGTTTATTTTAAGGTCATTGGAGTGTGTTGAATTTTTTATTTGAATCAAGTTTTAGGGGGGTTTATTTAACGGCGTATGTATGGCATTTTTGAGATATCACGGCATATCTCAAATGTGTACCTTATTTAACCGTGTTATCTGTGGCATATGTGAGATGTGCACCTTATTTAACCGTGTTATCTATGACATATGTGAGATGTGCACCTTATTTAATCGCGTTATCTGTGGCATATGTGAGATGTGCACTTTATTTAACCGCGTTATCTCTGGCATATCTAAGATATCGGTTTTATATAACTTTTGTCATGTTGATATGTTTGGTGTTATTTCAAATATTCCAAATGTAGATTCAAGTGTATATTTTCTCCTCTTTTAGGGAGAGAAAAATAAAAATAAAAAATTGCAGTTTTTAGAGAGAGAGAGAGGGAAGAGGCCATTTTTAACATTCTTTAGGGGGGTTTGCATTCCGCCATGGGCATTGATGATGTGGACTACTTAATGGATGGTTGTGATTATCTAATCCTAGGATCTTGTTTGTTGTTTACCATTGATGATGGGGACTGCTTAATGGAAGGTCCAAATTTGCTGCACGGCCATTGATGATGGGGACCACTTAATGGAACTTGAATGTGCCACAAATGACAGGCCACTGCTGGTCCCACCAGATGTACCACTCCATTTGGCATAAATCAAACTAAAGTTGGAAATCCTCATTCTTGGTGTATATGATAATATAACGAATCCAAGGGCTAGAATTGTTTGATATGGGAGATTTTCTCCTTACGACCCATCTAAGGTGGGGTCCAACAGATGAGTGGAATGGATCACCAAATTGTGAGCACTCCTCTTGTACATTTTTAGTCGTGCATTGTTCCTGTCATCTAGCAAGAGGAATGCCATGGAGCCCCACTTTTGAGTCCAACTGCCTTGGATGATCTAACCCATTCATCTGACTTGGCCCAATTTTGAATTATAAAACCCCACTTTTGGACAATCCGACCATTCATCCACTACCCTCTTCTGATATCTTGCAAGTTCACCAAGGGAGAATAATAATATGGTTGCAAGAAGCATTCCTGCCAATCAATTTAACATTTTTGCTAGTCATAAGTCAACCTTTCAGTCTCATTCTTACTTGCTAGGGCTACATTGTATCGATTATGAAATTCTTCTGAAGACCTTTTAGTCTTCTCAAGATCTTTCAGTTATGTTATTTAACAAGGAAATGAGGGTATTACACATACAATTTTGCAGCATTTGGTGCCACACAAATGCATATACAGCAAAGGTACCATAAAATCCCTGGGCCTTAAGAATATCATAGCATAGATGAATGGCCAAGATCATTGATGAATATTAAGGTGCTAGTTGATATCATGACATATGCTAGAAATGCAGCTTACTTAACTGTGTTCATGTCTGAGGCATATCTCAGATATCATAAAAAATATCACTAGAGATATCGCCGGAGATATCACAGAACAAATATCACATATCTAAGATATCATACAAGATATCACAGAATATATGACACATATCTCAGATATCACACAAGATATCATTGGAGATATCACAGGAGACATGCTAACAAAATGCCAAACAGGTGTCATTAAATAAACCCCCCTTAATCTAAGGAAAAGTGCACAATTTTTAGATTTATACCTATGTATCATGCACACCTTTTTTTGTGTATTTTTCCATTCAATCAATAAAGTTTGTTGAAGTTCATTGTTTATGCTTGATCTTGGTAGTAAAATTCTTTAATTCTTTAATGTTTTCTTGCATAAAAAGTTCTTGTTAAGTCTCTTTTCATGTACTAATTGATTTATGTTTCATTAGCACTTACAATCTGAAAATTTTCCATTCAATGTTCATGCTCAGTTTCCAACGATCCACTCAACTTATTTGATTGATTCCTTAGGAACCCATTTATATTTTTAGGTTGTAGTGAGGCATTGATTATATTTCATCTATTAAGCTTTTCATTCAAGAATTTAGACAAATCCCTAACCCATGAACTATGCATACCTTCCCACGGATCAGGCTCATGGTACTTGGGTAGCTTTCCTTTAAGTGTTGCTTTGTTTGATTACTTTATCTTAGTTTTACATTAGTTAGTTAGTTGTTTGCATATTAGGTTGGTTTAGAAATTTTTCTAATTTATTTTTAGGAAGTTTTATTTTTAGTATGTTTCTTATTTTAGTTTAAGAAAGTGTTAATTTTGGAGAGTTTCATTTTTAGGAAGTTTCCTTAAGTTTAAGTTTCCTAGATTCATTCATTTTAGTTTTGCATTACTTTCTTTTATTGAATGCATATTATTTAGGAAATTTTCTAATTTCATTGAAAATATTTAGTTTTAAAATGTATGCTTTAGTTGTAATTTGTAATTCAGTGTATGTTTCTCATTCATGTTGTTTAAATTCCTAATTTTGTCAAAGCCCTCTTTCTTTGACTAAGATAAGTAACTTAAATAAGATTCAATCAATTGAAAATTCAATGAGATTTCTCATGGAGTCGACGTCTCTAGCATACATCTACTACAATTGATTGGTCCACTAGTGAGTAATTTTAAAGCTACATCAAGTTTTTGGCGTCATTACGGAGGAACCACAATTTATTTGTGGTTGGATCATTATTTAAATTTTTTTATCTTTAGTCATAGTTTTAGGTTGCATTAGATTAGGGTTTTTGTAAGATATATACATATTTTGCTAATTCCTTGCAAATTGACATCTTTCTTAGTTTGTGACAGGAGATTTTGTCAAAGTAAGCAGTGATAATCCTGTGGGGCAAAGCTTCATCAACTTAATTAGGATTTCCTTGCTTTCTTATATTAGGTTTTTGAGTGAACTTGCAGAGAGGCCCATTATAATTTGCTATTTATTATTCAATTTTGAATGGGTTGTACTAATACAAGGCAAGTGTGGGCTATGGTGGTTGGCACTTGATCTTCATAAAAAACCACACTATAAGCTTCTCTCACTCTCTTTCATTTTCTAAGTGTAATTGCATTTAGTGTCATTTGTGTATTTGTTAGTAGTGTAATTCATATAGATTAGGTTCTTTCGTATACTTGTTGCATCTTATTTAGGGTTGTTGCATTAGATTGCACCCATTTAACAAAGTTTACCTTTTTTAGATAGAATATAAGGTAGGTATTACTTTCCTTTCCTTTCCTTGCATTGCATTGTATGCTTATTGCTTTATGGTGAATGGAACACATTGATAATGAGGGCCCCATAGGAACCCTCATAAGATAAGGACCAAATTTCAACCCCAGATCCTTAGCCCACTTAGGTAATCAAATCAAATCAATTCTTTTTTAAATTAAAGCTTAATTTAAAATCAAGTAGCAAGAGACTTAGGGTTTCGAGCATGTAGGACCCTTTATGAAAGAGGAGATCTTCAAGTGATTTTCCCATGCCCTTGGTTGACAGTTTATGAGGTCTAAACACCTCCTTCCATGAGAATTGCATTAACCATTTTAGAGCAAACTATAGATGGTAAGCCATAGTCGAGCCTGGATAAAAGGAGAAGTTGTTAGATCAAGGTCTAAAGCTACCATCTACATATTAACAAAGATTATCAAAACAGTTCACTAGCATTAGGGATTGATTAATTGTACATCATATAGAGTTAGAAATCACAATTTATATTTAGGTTGCATAATTTAGCTAGGTTTTCATTTTAGTGCATGCAAGGTCATTGATCTCAAAAAAACTTAGTACCATTAGATCCTAAGATTTAACATACTCATATGCAAGGGATAAGAAATTCATTTCCCAACCTAATGGCAGAAGCACTAGTAGAAGTTCAGCACAAGAAAATTAGAGATTTCTATGCTCCACTCCAATTAAATACTCCATCATGCATCATATTACCACACACTAATGTAGACCACTTTGAACTTAAACCTAGAATCATACAGTTATTCTCAACATTTTATGGTCGAGAGAGAGAGGGAGAGGGAGAGGGAGAGAGGATCTATACCTTCATGTCAAGGAATTCCTCAATACTTGTGCTAGATTCAAGTTTCGAAATGTCTTAGATGATTCTATTAGACTTAGGCTATTCCCTTTCACATTGAAAGATAAGGCCAAATTATAAATGAATTCTTTAGAGGTTGGTTCCATTGTCACGTGGGACCGGTTGTCTAAAATGTTCCTGAACAAGTTCTTCCCTATTCATAAGACTAATGCCCTTCGTAGTGAGATCATTAATTTCCAAAAAAAAGAGATGATGAGAAATATTATGAATTCTTAGAAATGTGGAATGAATTACTACAAAGTGTCGCAACCATTGATTTGAAAAATGGCAGCAAGTTCAGTGCTTCTATGAGCACTTACAACACAAAATAGACAAATGGTAGATGCAGCTATTGGAGGGGCCCTCATGTTGAAAAATGAAATAGAGGCCTGGGAAATTTTTTAAAATTTAGCTACCAATTCCCAATAGTGAGACTATTCCAATAGGAGAGAAAGAAATACCCAACCTCAAAAGAAAGGAGGCTTGGATGAAATAGGAGTGACCTTAGATTATTCTATAAGCTCGACTCTATGATTAATAGAATAGATAAGTTTGACTCCTTAGGTGGAAGAGTGGACAAGCTTCAAAATATGTTCTAGACCTTCATGGCTGTCCAGGAATTCATGAAACCTCCATAAGAGATTTGTGCTATTTGTTCCGACTGAGAACATTTAACCTCAACTTGTCCATCCAATGGTGTATGCATTTAAAATCATTTGGAACAAGTGTACACAATAATTACATATCACAACCCTAGCAATAACCCTTACTTTGAGACTTATAATCCAAGATGGGTTGGGCATCCTAATTTTTCATGGTTTAAGAACAATTACCAGGGAGGTCCATCTATGAACCCCTTACACAAAGCTTTCTTAAAGCTTCAGTTCCCGAGTAGCCAGCTGGTTTCCAATTCCCTTAACAACCAAAGAAACCAATCTTTGAGGAAATTAAGCAATCATTTATGGAAAAAACCATAGAACACTTGGATGAAACTAGACAGACCATTATTGATAGTAGGCAAAAAACAAATGTCAATTCTCAAGCTATTGCCAAATTCAAAATGCAAATTGGCTACTTGTTAGCTGCTTTGAATAAAAGAAAAAAGGTACGATTTCCTTGTTAACCAATTCCAAACCCTAAGGGATATTTTGAAATAGGGTCCACATAACCAAAGACCCCATGAGCAAGCAAATTCTATTACTACTATTACAAGTGGCCGTCAGATTGATAATGAAGTATGGCATACTAAGGAAACTATGGAGGAGAATGAACTAGGTAAAACATAAAAGAAAGAGAAAAGGTAGAAATCTCTTACTCCATCTAAGCCTATAGTGGAGGCATCTTGTATGTCTAAAGCCTAATTCCCTCAGTTATTAAATAAGGCAAAGAATGGAATCAATTTCAATGAGAAATGGATGTGTTTAAGCAACTAAATATCAATATTCCATTACTCAATGCAATTAAAGACATTTCTTCTCAAGCCAAGTTTCTTAAAAAACTCAGCACATAAAACCAAAAGGAAATGATAAGTGTTCAATTTTTCATAAAATGTACTATATAGTAGCCCATGTGTTATAACTTATAATGTAAATTAGGGTTTTTGGCCAGAATTTTCTAACACATGCATTTTTAAACTAATAATTCAAAAGTTTGTTATTTTGCAAGTCTATAAGCTAATCCATAGTAAGTATGTCAAATGTCATAATTTGGTAGGACTTAATTAGGGTTTTTCTTCTTTTGTAGGTGTTGAGAAGGTAATCCAAAGGCCAAGCTTGATCGAGATGAGAATTGAGGCCATTCATGAGGACTAGGAGGAGTGCGACTTGGAGCATCAATTCAAGCAACTTTCTTATATTAAAAGTGTGATTCTAAAGGGATTTTGTGAGATTAATGTAAAAGGTAAGATGATCATGCATTAAAGGACCCATTAAGAGAGAAAATCCACTTTTCTAAACCCATTTTACATCCCTAATGTAACATTCATCTTAGGGTTCTATGTTTTCAAGTCAAAGAAAGAGCCACCATCCAAGAGAAGGAAGTTCCCACCTTGCTTAGTTGGCAAAATCAAGTGGTTTGCTAATCAAGAAACCCTAGATCTAAGTCCATGCAACATGTAAGAAACATAGGTTTTCTTCTAGATTTTCCTCATTACTTTCTTTCCAATTATCCCACTCTTCCCACCATTCAAATTCTATTCGATTAGGAGGTTGGAGAGCCACTTTCCTTCAATGGAAAATGAGCCTCACCCACAATCCAAAATTAGTAACCACCTAGCCCATTACCTCTCTCTCTCTCTCTCTCTCTCTCTCTCTCTCTCTCTCTCTCTCTCTCTCTCTCTCTCTCTCTCTCTCTCTCTCTCTCTCTCTCTCTCATGTCATCTTTATGACACCATTCCTACCTAAATTTTCTCCTTCAAAACTCCTCCTAACCTTCCTCATTTAATACCCTAAACATAGAGCCACTTTTCTCATGGATCCACCCTTTTCTAAGTTAGGAACCCACTCATCTATATGTAATGACTCCATTTTAGTACCCTTGAAATCCCATGTTGGTAATAAAAAGTTTACTTTTCAGATAAGGATATTTTGGTCATTTCACTGTTCACCCTGACTAGACCTAGAAATTTGGTCCTAAGAATGGTACCCTTAGGTGCATCTCAAAAAAAGGAATCCAACAAGACCAGAATCACCCAAAACAGAGTTAAAATGAGCAAGTTATGGCCCTTTGAAGTTCAAGGGCAAAATTGTAATTTAATTTCAAAACGGATTTGGCCTGAGAAAACAGGGACTTGTTTTGATACAGGCACCCCGTTCTTCCCAAACCTACTGGAGGGTTCTAGAATGGCGGTGTGTAGGGGAAAAACCACCGCCATTCCATGGTGGTAGAAAGCCCCTCCAGAGCCCTCTTCAAGCTCTATAAATAGAGCTCTTGGGCGCTTCCATTGGCAGCCCAAAACTCTGGGAAAAACTCACCTTGGAGAAGCAAGCAAGAGGAGAAAATGTGGAAAAAAATCGGCCACGAACTAGGTATGCCTTAAACCCCTCCAAACCCATCTCCCCCTTAGTCTTAGGATGAGTTTCCCTAAGTTTTTGCATGAGAAACCATGCAAAACGGGGCTCTAGGGAGCCACAACGGACCCAGGGAAGGTGCCTGGGGCATACTGGTCGACAGGGTCGAACCATGGCGTCTCGAGGACGCCCTAGTCACTATGGGAGGAAAACGCGTCGACCGCATTAGAGAGAAACCAGCAGGCGCGTCCGTGGATACGCTCGCAAACGAAAACAATAGGCAGAGGCCTGGTGCGTCTGCAGACGCGCCCGGTAGGGCCCGCTCCACTGACGCGGGACGCGTTAGCGTCCTGAGCTTCCACCTCGAATGGGCCTTCTATGTACTCTTAACATTAAAATGCCCATAACTTGAGTTCTAGGACTCCGATTGAGGCGCCGCAAGAGGCGTTGTGTCCGTATCGATGGCGCGGACACACCCAAGCCATAAAATACCTGATCAAGACCCTATACAAGGCTTGCATGACCCTTAAACTATGATAGTGGCGTGGGACCACTAAACCTTTGCAAACCTAACGATACCAAGGCCCAGTTAGGGACCTTAAGAGGACCTTAGGCATTGGAATGAACCCTTAATGCCTAAGTAGTAAGGTAAACTATTTTAGAACCTATAGAAATAGGCCAAGCTAATCTTTTTCCCCTAAACCATGTCCAGGAACGTACGATGACAAGGGGACTAGCGCAATCAAACTAGGCAAGTTCTCTATCACTACGAGACTTTTTAGAAGAACCCATGATGTTTTGAAGTAGGTGTTCTATCACTACTAGACTTTTAAAAAGAACTCATGATGCTTTGAGAATGCATGTTTTGAGTAATGGTTGCTTTTCTAATGCATGTTTTATGCATAGCATGAATTGATTTCATAAATGAACTTAGCATGCATATGAAAAATACATTACGCATATATTGCCAAGACATGTGTTACATGCATAAGCATGTTTTGAAAAAGGATTCTTGTCTGCATGGTAAGTGTAGCCTTGGCCGATGAGGGCGGACCAGAGAGTACTGACAGGCTTCTAGGCTATCAGGCTTCTAGGCAGGGTTATGACTTTGAATGTGATACTAGCATGAGCAGATTTTATGCATTGCATACCTGTTTTGCAAACGATTGCATAAATGGCATGATTTACAATAAATAAGTGCATAATTTGCATAATTTGTGATTATTGAGTTTTGAATAAATGCATATCCTTGAGGGTTACTAAAAGACGCTAGAGTGCCCAAAAGACGCTGGGTAGCCAGTTGTGAGGGCCAGGCAGTTGTGAGGGACCCAAAGAGGACAGATTTTGAAAAAGAGGTTTTTGCTTGCTTGATCGTATATGATTTGGGCTAGTAAGCTCGTGGGCACTATGCCAAGAGGTCTGGGGTGGCCTCGCAGCCTCTACCACTACTAGGTGGAAAGGGTACCATGCCAAAAAGGCATGTCCTTACTTCGACTGCATGTGGTATAGAGGACTACCACTTGTGTCACGGTACTGGGTCGAAGTGTCATATGCCCCATGGAGGCTATGACCGATAGTCCCTAGGTACCCGGGGACCACACGATGATGAGGTCATGGGCATAGTGGGCCCTATGTTTTTGAGGATTTACTTGCATTGCATATGGCATGACATGAGGATGATCGACCATACCATATATCCATGAGTTGGATTTAGTTGAGCATCTTATGCATATCATTATGTTTATGATATCTATGTTACTTTTGACTTGGATTATGCGATTCTTTAAGTCATTAGTATTCTAATTCGACAATGGTTTTTAATATCAATATTGAACATGAGTGATCAAACATGCACATGTTTTAAAGGATATATGATTTTAAACAAGCATGCATTGTAAAACTAGTAGCAATAGACTCCTACTGAGTATAGTGTATACTCACCCAATCCTTAACAATTTTCAGACATAAGTAAACACTTAAGGATAGGATACGCCCGTGACAAAAGACACCCAAATTAAGTACAAGTAAGTAAACCTCTACCTTATCTTTCAGTGAATGTTACTTGATTGTAGTTACTCTCTGTAGCTGAGGCTGTGACTAACACTTTCTTAGGAATAGAGTTGATTTAAAACTATGCCATGGCTATATGATTTGAAAATGTGTTTTGACACTCGGGGTTTTATACGAAAGATTTCTTTCCAAAACAAAAGATTTTCATGCATTTCATATTTCTAAAGCAAGAGCGCTCTCCCTTTTATGAAATTTGCATCATATAAAACCCAGGTCGTCACACTATATATACACCCATGGCTCATATGAATTTTCTAAGAAAAGGTTGGTGAGACACCTTGAAATTAAGCTCTCTTATGGAATTATTTGCTACTAGACTTTGGGACTTCTTTGATGCCTTTCTTCCTTTGGATTTCTAGTTATTATTATTGTTATTTGCTCTCCAATTCAAGTTTATAGTTTTCATTACTTTAGTTTCACTTATTTTGCTTTCAAGTTTTCGTTGCAATGAAGTATATTAATTTTTCTTTGTTTTTCATTCAAGAATTAAGTTAACACTTCTCTAGCAGTGATAGCCAAGGGAAAATCTAGCTTATAACCTTGAAATTCAAGTTTTTCACCTTATTCCCACCTTAGTTTTAGGTCAATTTCCTTGCCTTAGTTCACCCTTTTAGCCCTTTTTTCTCTCAAATTCCTTTCTGAGTTTTCTTTTAATATCATTATACTTTATATTGGAAACTTTATATTTAAGTTTTTTGTATTTTAGATATATTTTTGCAAGCATGAATAGTGTGCAATTTCCAGAATTTGTAAAAAGATTATGCACATAATTTTGGTGCAATATGGAAGTGAATCAATAAAGTTTTGTAGAAATTCTTGTTATGGAATGTTTCTTTGATCAATGTACTTTGGATCTAAGTTTTTTTCTGCATAAAAGTTGTTGTTTCAATGGTGTCCTATTGCTTTATTTGTTTGATGTTCTTAAGTACTTGAAATCTAGAATTTTTCTCCCCTTAACTTTGTGCTTTGTTTCCAACCATCTAAACACCTTATTTGCTTGAATCCTTAGGTAACCATTTAGATTTTATTGTTTTTTATTAGATAAATTAATTATTTTTCTTAATAGTTCACTTAGATTCACAATTCTAGTCACTTGTGCACCCTAGAACCTTGCATACATCTATGGATCACGCGCATGATACTAGGTCACTTTCCTTTTTGGTTTTTGGTTTGTTTAGTTGCATAATCTTGTTTTAGTAGTAGTTAATTCATTATTTGCATCCTAATTTAGGTTTATAATCCTTTTTTATTTTAGAAAAGTTCTGCCTTTTAGGAGTTTTAGGTTAGAAAATCTTTTTAATTGTAGTTTTCATTTACATGCATGTTTTTTATTTCTCGTTAAATCTAGTTAGATCTCATTGTTTTGAATGTTATTTTAGTGTTAAAAAGTTGCCTTTTTTTTTTTTTTTTTGAAATTTTTACTTTAGAAAGCTTCTAATTTTAGTTTATGAAAGTTCCTTAAGTTAAGTTGCTTAGTTTGATTCATTCTAATTTAGCATTAGTTTTTTTTAGTTGCTTACATGTTAGTTAGGTAAGTTTCCATTCTAATTTCTTAGCTTTAGTTTTTACAAAGTTTTTTTAATCTTAGTTTCTAATTCCATGCATGTTTCCTTCTTAGTTTGTTTTAATTTCCTAGTTTAATCATAACTCTTTATCTCTGGCTAAAGTTAATTGATCTAAATAAAATCCAATCTATTGAAAATCTATGAGATTTATCATGGTTTGACCTCGCTTGTGTGAAAATACTACATTGATTCATACGCTTGCAAGTAATTTTAAAACTATACCAAGTTTTTTGCACCATTGCTGGGGAATCACAATGAATTTGTGGTTAGATCTTTGTTAAGATTGTTTATCTTTAATCTTAGTATTAGGTTGCATTAGATTAGGATTTTTGGATTGTATTTTCATATCTTGCTAATTCCTCATATATTAATCCATCATACTTGTTTTTTGTGAGGGGAATTTGACAAAAGGAGATGTCGAGATCCTGTAGGCCACTGCTTCATCAAATTTTATTACTTTCCTATATTATGATTTTTCCTATAGGCCAATGCACATGTATTGCGTTATGGTGGATGGAACTTAGTGATAGTGAGGGACCCATAAGATAAGGACTAGGTTTCATCACTAGATCCTTAGGCCACCTAGGTAATTAGCCCTTGAAGCTTAATTTAAAATCAAGTAGCAAGAAACGTAAGGTTTTGATCTCATAGCACCCTTTTATAAGGGGGAGGTCTAAATGCCTCCTTCAATGGGAATTGTATTAAAAACTTTAGAGTAGAACCTAATTGGCAAGCAATGGTCAAACTTGGAGAAAAGGAGTTGTTTAGATTTAATTCTAAAAACTACCACCCTATTCATTATCAAAGATCAATAATTTAGCTCGTTAATGTACTATAAGGGATTGATAGTGTATTATTTAGAACTAGGAGTCACATTTAGTTAAAATGCATCATTTAGTTAGGGTTTTTCATTAAAAATAAAAGTATGCATTTATTGTATACAACAATATATTTTGATGCATGTAATGTTGAGTGTAATGGCCCACCAAACAAGGGATAGAAAACCACCACTTTCATACTTTTGACTTTTAACCCATTACCTGATATGTATCAGATGGAGATAAGGTATACTCTTAATTTGTCCTATGCAATTGATAGTCCATTGGATAGTATAGAAAGTCTGATGAATAGGTTCAATGCTTTTAAGTTGTTATAGGTCCTAAAGCATTTCTATTTAGAAATCCTAACTTATGTACCTGTATACACACGGCACTCAGAGATGTAACAAAAATAAAATGGCTTTGGTATGTGGATTTTCTCATTCCTCTTTATTAAGTTGTTAAAGATAATAGAGTGTTAATGAATGAGAATTCTCTGAGATAAAATAAAGGACTTAGCCTTATTGAATTTTGTGGGTGTATTCACTTCAAACCCTCATGTGGCTTAACTCTTCCACTAAGGGTAACCTAGGGATTTAAGGGCTTGTTGTATTTACTAAATGCAATCATGAGTACCTACTAAAATGACAACCATTTTAGTTTGGATGATCTTTTGCATGTTTTTCTTGGGACTAGCCAAATGCTAGTTGGTGGGTGTGATAAGTGTTCAATTTTGCATAAAAAGTATTGGTGTAGCTTCAGGATTACTCACCAGTGTATGAATTAATTTAGTATTTTCATGTTAGCGATGTCAATCCCATGAGGAAACTCACATATTTGTAATGGATTGATTTCATTCAAATTAATTAACTTCAGCGAAAGAAGAAGAGTTCTGATTAAACTAGGAAATTAATCAACATGAAATGGAAGCATGCATGGAATTAGAAACTAAATTTAAAACAAAATTACTAAATACCAAAAATAAATAATAAAATTACAAACTAACCTAACTAACATGCAAACAACTAAAGAAAACTAATTCTAAATTAGCATGAATCAAATTAAAGGAAACTACTAAAAATGACACTTTCCTAAACTAGAATTAGAAACTTTCTAAAAATAGAACTTTCAAAAGCCATTTTAGGAAACCTTACAACACTAAATATTGAGGAAATAACAAAGAAAAATAAGTGAATTTGAGGTGAGAAAGAAGGAGAAACTAGACAGAGAGGAAGGTTCAAAACTAGAAAGCAAAACAATGAAAACTAACCCAATACAAGCAAACTACTAACCTAAATTGGAGACCAAATAACCAAAAAAGTAAATAGAAAACCAAAGGAAGAAAAGCACCTAAGAAATCTCAAATTCTAATAGTAAATAACATCAAAGGAGAGCTTAATTTCAAGATGTCTCACCCACATCTACTTGGAAAATTCGTATGGAACATTGGATTATATCTAGATGAGTGGTTTCCTAACTTAGGAAGGGGTAAAAACATGAGGAAAGTGGACCTAGGATCAGGGTATTAAAAGAGGAAGGTTAGGAGGAGAAATTTTATGTAGGAATGATGTCATTAAAGATGATTTCTAAATTAGAAAGGGGGGAAGGCATCCTTTTCAATGGAAGGAAAGTGGCTCTCCACCCTCTTAATTGGATGGAATTTTAATGGTGGGAGGAGTGAGGAAAACAAGGACGAAAATCTAAAAGAAAACCTACAGTTTTTACATTCTTGTATGGACTTAGATCTAAGCTTTCCTAATTAGGAAACCACTTGATTTTGCCAAATAAGCAAGGGGCATGCATCCTCCTCTTAGAGTGTTGCTCCCTCCTTTACTTAAAAACGTGGAAGCCTAGTAAGGTGGGTGGTTTAGGGTTAGGAAATGGATTAGGAAACTAGTTAGTTTAAGGTCACCGAGCACTCGTTGCTCATAGATTCAATAAGGCAACAAATTAACAATAGCCCCTATGTCAAGTATTGCCCTATAAGTGACATGTTTTCCAATCACACAAGTAAGGGTAGGACCCCTTGTGTCTCTAAACTTAGGTGGGGTCTAATGTAAGATTAAAGAGCTCATTTGCTCGATGAGGAAGGCTTTCTTTTGCTCATTAACTTATTCCTTTATACTGCACATGTTTAAGCACTTCCATTATCTCGTTGAAATTTTTTTCTTTCTTAGCCTTGTTGAGTAATTGAGGGATTTGGGTTTGGGCACATAGGGTGCCTCTACTATAGGCTCAAATGGAGTAGGAGATTTCTGTCTAGTCTCTTTCTACTATCTTTTTACATTTTCATTCTCCTCTTCCTTTTCCTCAATTTGCCCTCTTTTGTTATCAACTTGACAGCCACTCCTAAGGGTTGTGATAGACTTGGCTCCCTCATGGAGTCTTTGTGAACTACACTTTAATTCTAATTGGCCCTTAAGGTGAGGGATAGGCTGACTTGGAAACTTTCCTTTTTCCCTTTCACTTTTCTGGGTTTCTTAAAATCTATCTAAGTCAATTAATATTTAGCAAACAAAGTTAATGCTCCTTTTTTTATTCTTGGCATTTTGACCAAGACAAAGATACTAGGATCTTCAAAGTAATGTTCATTGAAGAAAATATAAAATTATATATAATCCTTAGAAGGGTGATAATCTCTAATACTCACTTGGGTATATAGGTCTCTACTAATTTTCCTTATGGTCTATAAATCAACAACATATATTATTCTAGATTTATGCACTATCTGTAGTTATTTTTTGACATTTAACTTTCATAAAATACTTCAAGACATGAATAAACTGCAGAATAATGAGACATCTTGAAAACTTATAAAAAATTTGAATTTTCTTTTTACAAAAATATAAAGGAAACTAGACATCTCATGCATGTGTACACTCCCAAATCCAAACTAAACATTGTCCCCAATGTTTTGAAATGTAGGACATCTATATGATAAATGAGTGATGTAGAATAATGAGACTCTAAAACCCTAGGTTGCCTCCCAATAAGCACTAAGTTTAATGTCATCAGCCACATGTTAAAAATTGAAATTACAATATGTAAGACAAGCCCCCAATGGATCGAAGGTAGATAATGGTGGAAAATTTTTTGGAATTAGATCTTCAATCATGTTGCAAGAGTCATCAAGATCTAAGTATTGATAGTTAGCATTGAAAACATTGAGCTCAACTTTCATATTGCTAAAGGATAATTGTAATATACCAATTCTACAACTAATGATGGCATTTGTCACTACAAAAAATTAATGTCTAAGAATCACCTAAATCTTACTATTGAGATCTGGCATAGGCTGGGCATCCAAGATAATGAAATTGATAGGGAAATAAAACTAGTCCACTTATATCATTACATCCTCAACCATACTACACAAAATCTTAATTGATCTATCTGCTAAATACAAAGTGGTACTGGTTAGTTTAAGGTCACCGAGCACTCGTTGCTCATAGATTGAATAAGGCAACAAATTAACAATATGTCAAGTAATGCCCTATCTATGACATGTTTTCCAATCACACAAGTAAGGGTAGGACCCCTTGTGTCTCTAAACTTAGGTGGGGTCTAATGTAAGATTAAAGAGCTCATTTGCTCGATGAGGAAGGCTTTCTTTTGCTCATTAACTGATTCCTTTATACTGCACATGTTTAAGCACTTCCATTATCTCGTTGAAATTTTTTTCTTTCTTAGCCTTGTTGAGTAATTGAGGGATTGGGGTTTGGGCACATAGGGTGCCTCTACTATAGGCTCAAATGGAGTAGGAGATTTCTGTCTAGTCCCTTTCTCCTATCTTTTTACATTATCATTCTCCTCTTCCTTTTCCTCAATTTGCCCTATTTTGTTATCAATTTGACAGCCACTCCTAAGGGTTGTGATAGACTTGGTTCCCTCATGGGTTTTTTGTGAACTACACTTTAATTCTAATTGGCCCTTAAGGTTAGGGATAGGCTGACATAGAAACTTTCCTTTTTCCCTTTCACTTTTCTGGGTTTCTTAAAATCTATCTAAGTCAATTAAAATTTAGCAAACAAAGTTAATGCTCCTTTTTTTATTCTTGGCATTTTGACCAAGACAAAGATACTAGGATCTTCAAAGTAATGTTCATTGAAGAAAATATAGAATTATATATAAGCCTCCGAAGGGTGATAATCTCTAATACTCACTTGGGTATATTGGCCTCTACTAATTTCCTTATGGTCTCTAAATCAACAACATATATTATTCTAGATTTATGCACTATCTGTAGTTATTTTTTGACATTTAACTTTCATAAAATACTTCAAGACATGAATAAAATGCAGAATAAATGAGACTTTTTGAAAACTTATAAAAATTTTGAATTTTTTTTTTACAAAAATATAATGAAAACTAGACATCTCATGCATGTGAACACCCCCAAATCCAAACTAAACATTGTCCCCAATGTTTTGAAATGTAGGACATCTATTTGATAAATGAGTGATATAGAATAATGAGACTCTAAAACCCTAGGTTGGCTCCCAATAAGCACTAAGTTTAATGTCTTCAACCAGATGTTAAAAATTGAAATTACGATATGTAAGACAAGCCCCCAATGGATCGAAGGTAGATAATGGTGGAAAAACTTTTCGAATTAGATATTCAATCATGTTGCAAGAGTCATCAAGATCTAAGTATTGATAGTTAGCATTGAAGACATTGAGCTCAACTTTCATATTGGTAAAGGATAATTGTAATATACCAATTCTATAACTGATGATGGCATTTGTCACTACGGAAAATTAATGTCTAAGAATCACCTAAATCTTACTATTGAGATTTGTTATAGGCTGAGCATCCAAGATAATGAAATTGATAGGGATCTTAGAGAACGATCCAACAATTGGATCGCCATAGTTTCCTCTTAGATGAAATAAATAACACAAAAATTGTCCCCACACAAATTCAAAAAAATCAATATATTGCTTATTAGCCTAAGGTGTTTGACTATGCCTTTTGTTTGCATCACATAGAGTTAGAGTTAGCATTTAGAATAGGATATTTTAGATTAGGAATAGTTCATGCAAGGGCATCAATCTCAAAACCTAGAGCTACTACCTCTAAACCCAGACGCATCCAACACCATGGGGAAAGAAACATAGTTCCTATCCCTATGGCTAAACCACCAGTAGAGATTGAGCACAAGATGATTAGAGATTTTTATGCGCTACTCTAATTTAATATCCCATCCTGCATAGCTTTACCTCCCACTAATGCCGACCACGTCGAGTTAAAGATGGGAGTAATTCAATTACTCCCTACTTTTTATGGTCGAAACCGAGAAGACCCATACCTACATATCATGGAGTTCCTTAATATTTGTGCCACATTTAGGTTTAAAAATTTTTTGGACGATTCGATTAGGCTTAGGTTATTCCTGTTCTCATTTAAGGATAAAGCTAAATTATGGCTTAATTCCTTGGAGGTACGTTTCATACATACGTAGGACCAATTGTCTAAGAATTTTTTGAACAAGTTCTTCCCTATTCACAAAACAAATGTCCTACGTCGTGAAATTATAAATTTGCAACAAAGGGATGATGAACAATATTGTTGGGAACGGTGGAATGAATTGCTGGAAAAAAAACCCTCATCATGGGTTTGAGAAATGGCAGCAAGCTTAGTACTTCTATGAGGCATTGATGCCTCAAAAGAGGCAAATGATAGATGTAGTGAGTGGAGGGACCCTCATATTAAAAGATGAAAGTGAGGCATGGGAATTCTTTCAAACTATAGCCAATAATTCTTAGCAATGGGATTATTCAAATAGGAGAGAAAGAACTAACCAGCCCACTAAGAAAGGAGGTATATATGAGATAGGAGCACATACTGATCTATCCTGCAAGCTCGATTCTGTTGCTAAAAAATTAGGTGGAAGAATGGACAAGCTCAAAACTATGTTTCAATCTTTCATGGCTACTACATTATCCCAAAAACCTCCACAAGAGGTATGCACTACTTGTTCTAGTCCAGCCCATTTAAACTCAGCATGTCCATCTAATAAAGGATTCCCTGAATATCTTGTAAACAAAGCAAATGCATTGAATGCATTTCACAAAGCCCCTTTTTCCCAATTATTGAATAAAGCTAGGAAGTGATCAAGCTTCAATGAGTTAATGGAGGTATTTTAACATGTACAAATCAATATACCATTGCTCAATGCAATTAAAGACATCCCTGCCTATGCCAAATTCTTAAAAGATCTATGCACAACAAAGCAAAAGCTTAATGTGCAAAAGAAAGCCTTCCTGACCAAACAGGTGAACTCTTTGATTCAACACAAGGCCCCACCAAAGTTTAGAGACCCAGGATGTCCTACAATCACTTGCTTCATTGGAGATCATGTCATAGATAGGGTACTTCTTAACTTAGGGCTAGTGTTAACTTGTTGCCATACTCTGTCTAATAAAACTCAGTGAGTTAAAACCAACCACTGCCATGCTGCAATTAGTTGATAGATCTATCAAGATACCTTGTGGTTTGGTTGAAGATGTCCTGATATAGGTGGATAAGTTTTATTACCCCATTGATTTCAATGTCTAGACACCCAAACTATATCCCGATCTTGGTAGTCAAATCCTAATCATCCTTGGACATCCATTCTTGGCAATGTCCAACACCATTATTGACTATAAGAATTGTGAAATGAAACTCTCATTTGGCAACATGAAGGTTAAGCTTAATGTTTTTAATTCCAATCAACAACATTTAGACCTTGATGATCCCTGTGATGTCAACTTGATAGAGAGTCTAATTAATTAGATTCATTAACCATTGTCCATCTCGGACCAACTAGAGGCTTGTCTGAGTTTATCCCCATACCCTCAATAGAGAAACCACTGTCTTTTGACCTCAAACCCTTGCCTGATAACTTGAAATATTCATACCTAGGCCCAGATGAAACCTTACCTGTAATAATAGCATCAGACTTAGATAAAGAATAGGAGGGTAAGATTTTAGATGTTCTTAAGAAACATAAAACTACTCTAGGGTGGACAATAGCAAACATAAAAGGGATAAGTCCAGCCATATGCTTGCATAGGATACATTTAGAAGAAAATGCAAAATCTTTTAGGGAAACTCAAAGGCAACTAAACCCGACATGAAGGACATGGTTAAAGATGACGTCTTAAAGCTCTTAAATGTTGGCGTCATATACCCTATCTCTGATAGTACTTGGGTTAGCCTTGTTCAAGTTGTACTTAAGAAATCTAGGGTCATAGTAATAAAAAATGAGGGTAACGAGCTAGTTCCCACCTGCATGACCACTGGGTGAAGAGTTTGTATTGATTATCAGAAGTAGAACGCAGTCACGAGGAAAAATCATTTTCCTCTACCTTTCATTGACCAAATGCTAGAGAGGCTAGCCAGACATAGCTATTACTATTTTCTAGATGTATATTCTGGCTACAACCAAATTCTTATAGCACCAAAGAATCAGGAGAAGACGACCTTCACCTACCCTTTTAGAACCTTTGCCTACAGACGTATGCCTTTTGGGTTTGTAACACTCCAGCTACATTTCAAAGGTGTATGTTGAGCATTTTCTTAGACATGTTAGAAAGATTCCTTGAGGTGTTTATGAATGACTTCTCTGTATTTCGGTCATCATTTGATGAGTGCTTATACCACTTGAAGTTAGTCCTTGTAAGGTGTCAAGAGAAGAATCTTGTCTTAAATTGGGAAAAGTGCCATTTTATGGTACGGAATGGGATAGTATTAGGCCACATAATATCACCCAATGGGTTAGAAGTCAATAAGGAAAAAGTGGTTCTAATAACCAACCTTCCTCCACCAAGGACAGTAAAAGAAATTCTCTCCTTTTTAGGACATGCTCACTTTTATAGATAATTCATTAAAGATTTTAGCAAAATTGCTAAGCCCTTATGTAATTTACTTACAAAGGAGGCCACTTTTGACTTTGATGAAGACTATAAGAAAGTATTTGAGTGACTTAAGACTGACTTGACTTCTGCATGTATTATTCGACCACCAGATTGGAACGCACCATTCGAAATAATGTGTGACATGTCGGATTATGCCATTGGAGTTGTTTTGGGTCAATGCATTGATAAACTTGCCCACGTGATATATTATGCTAGTAAAACACTAAATGATGCGCAACTCAACTATTCCACTATTGAGAAAGAGTTGTTAGCTGTAGTGTATGCTTGGGATAAGTTTAGATCTTACCTATTAAGGTCTAAAGTTATAGTATACTCGGATCACGCAGCCTTGAAGTACCTCCTTTCTAAATAGGATGCAAAACCTAGGTTGATCCATTGGATACTACTACTAGAATAGTTTGACTTAGAAATTAAGGACAAGAAAGGTTCAAAAAATGTAGTAGCAGATCACTTATCCAAATTAGTGGTGGAGCACACTGGTGATCAAGGGCTTATAACTGAGTTATTCCCAAATGAATAGTTATTACATGTTTCCCAGTTACCGTGTTATGGAGATATTTTAATTATCTTGTTATAGGACAAATGCTTAATCATTGGACCAAACAAGATAAAATGAGATTTTTAATTGAGGTTAGATATTTTACTTGGGATGAACCATACTTATTCAAGTACTATCCTTACCAAGTAATTAGGAGATGCATACCAAATAGTGAACATAATCAAATCATCTCCTTTTCTCATGATCATGCATGTGGGGGCCATTTCAGCTCTAGAAAGATAACTACAAAAATTTTGCAGTGTGGATTTTATTGGCCTAACATATTTAAGGATGCACATGCATACTACAAAGCGTGTGTAAGGTATCAAAGGTTAGGAAGTTTAGGAAGGAGACATATGATGCCCTTAAACACAATCCTTGTCATAGAACCTTTTCATGTTTAGGGCATAGATTTTATGAGACCTTTTCCTAATTCTTTTGGAAATCAATATATCTTAGTGGGAGTGGACTACATGTCCAAGTGGGTGGAGGCAATATCCTCCAAAACCAATGACCACAAGGTTGTGGTAAAATTTTTAAAAGAAAATATTTTTGCACAGTTTGATACTCGAAGAACCATAATAAGTCATGGGGGGAATTACTTTTGTAATAAAGTGTTTAAGAACTTAATGAAAAAATATGGTGTCAACCATAGGATAGATACCCCATACCACCCTCAGACTAGTGGTCAAGTAGAGGTATCTAATAGGGAAATAAAGCAGATTCTAGAAAAGACAGTCAATCCAAATAGAAAAGACTGGTCTTTGATACGTATTGACGCTTTATGGGCTTATTGTATAGCATATAAAACCGCTATAGGAATGTCACCCCACCGCTTGGTCTATGGAAAGGCTTGCCACTTACTAGTAGAGTTAGAGCATAAGGCATATTAGGCTATCAAAAAGCTAAATTTTGACTTAGGTTCTACTGGAACCCATAGAAAACTCCAACTCAATGAGTTGGAAGAATTGAGGAAAGATGCATATGAGTCTGCATGATTGTACAAAGACTGAATGAAGGCTGTACATGATAAACATATTTTAAGAAAATCCTTCACACTGTATAATTCTAGATTGAATCTATTCCCAGGAAAACTTAAATCTAGATGGATCGGACCTTATATAGTACACACAATTTATCCTCATGGGGCCATTGAGATTGAAAAGGATTGAGAAAGCCAAAAGGTCAATGGTCAAAGGTTAAAACCTTTCCTAGAAATTGATGAGACACTTTTACAGACACCTGAGTATGATGATACACCTTAGATTACCACTCCAGGAGCCTTACAACATATCAACATTGCACTCATCATTATGTCTGGCTGAAGACATTAAACTTGACGCTTATTGGGAGGCAACCCAAGGGTTTAAAGTCTACATCACTCAACTTCCATATAGACTCCTATGTTTTCAAAAATTGGGGACAATGTTTCATTCAGGTTGGGGGGTGTAGATGCACATAGAGATTTTGAATTTTCTTTAGTTATTTTTTAAAAAAAACTTTGAATTTTTTTTATTTTTTTTAAGTAGAGTTTTCTTACTGTGATGAGAACTGGATGTTCAGAATTTAGTAAATATATTGTTTTCACCTCTTAATGGGAATGCATATGATTAGTTTTGCATATTATTCATGTGTTGATGCATTTTATGAAAGTTAATTCTCGAAAACCAATTACACATAATCAAGAGTAATATAGAGGTATGACTTAGAGACCTTGAGGAAAATCAGTGGAGACCTATAACTTAGTGAGAGTTTGAGACTATCTTCTTTTAGAGAGTTATAAGTAATTCCATAAATTCTTTGGTATACATACATTTGTGTGATCCTACTATCATTGTTTTGGTTAAACATCAAGAATAAATAGGAGTAATAGCTTTAATTCTAGAAATTTATTGAATTTGATAGACTTTAGGAAACGGAGGAAATGATATAGGCCATCCTTGCTCAGCCTAGAGACATAAAGCCTACCTGATATAGTAAATCACTAGTTAGCCTTTTGAGCCTGTTATTAAGCCTTTTCTTTTTTAACCCCATTCACCTTGACCCAAAATAACCTCATAAAATAAATAACCACTACCCATCTTCAAAATGAGTAAAGTAGAAAAAGTTCAAAAAAATTAGAAAATATAAGACAGAAAGTCAAAGAAATGAGAAAATTTGGCTGCCTTTCTTCCAAAGAGGAAAAAGAAAAGTGAAAAAAAAAAAAAAAAAGATGAAAAAGAAAGACCAAAATCTAAAAGAGAAATTAGTACAAAACCAAAAGAAAAGTTGTCCTAGCAAATATTTTATTGAAGACATCTACTCAATTTTGAACCTTTGAAATCTTTATACCTTTCTTTTTTGAACCTGTCTTAATCCTACATTTTGTCCTAGTTAAAGTCCTATTGATCTTAGGTGGACAGAGCCTTAAAGAGGAGATAAAAAGAAAGAATTAAGGTAAAAGACCCTTAATATTCTTGGTGTTAACATCCACTCTTAAGGATCACTTTCCTTTGTGTCATGAGCATTTAAAAGAATTATGTGAACCATTAGCTTGTTGGATTCGGTCACATAATGAGAGAAATATGTTTAAACCCCTTATCTGAGAGTTTTATTTTTGAGTGTATACTTGTGAGGATTTGAGGTCAAGGCATATTTCCAATGGAATTTAAGCATATCTAGTTAGAAGTCAAGATTTATGTGGCTATACACACACATATGCATTCTGAGAAATAGCTCGAATAAAATGTCTTTAATAGGGGACTCAACCTTATGAAATTTTGCGGGTATATTCACTACAAACCCTCACGAGGCCTAACTCGTCCACTAGGGGTAACCTAGACATTCAATGGCTTGTTGCATGTGCTAAATGCAATTGTGAGTACCTATGAAAGTGACACATTGTACGAGTTTTTATAAAATAGTTTTCTGCATGTTTTGCTCAGGACTAGCAAAATGCTGGTTGGGGGTGTGTTAGGTGTTTAATTTTGGCTAAAAGACCCCTCGTTTAGCATTTAATTAGACCATCTAACTCATTAATTTGGTAATTTTTGGATAAAATATAAAAATTAGTTCAAATTGACCATCCAATCGTAAATTGGTAAAATTAATGGTCAAATGATCAATTGAGCTAAGTGGATGTCTAATGTATGGTTTAGATGACTCTAATCTAGACTTTGGTTCTGCAGATTAACTAAAGGAGGGTTGGATGGCTAAGATTGAATTTCAACGGTGTAGACTAGTTTAAAGATCAATAAGGCAGGGGAGAAGGTTTCTTAATAGAAAAAGAGTCGTAAATTGGAAGAAGAGGAAGTTTCCTAATAGGAAACTAACTCTTAAAGGAAAGGAGGAAAATTAGGAAGGAAAAAACTTATAAAGAGGGGGAACTATAGGGAGTGGAGGAAGTTTTTGGAGTTTGAAGAAGTTGGGAGTTTTGGTTGTTTTGTTGCTTACATTCTTCATCATTTTATGCTTTCCTTTCTGTTTTTCTTCATTATTTTCTTGTTACTTCCGTAGTTCTTCTTTTCTATTTCCACCTCTCTCTCACATTCACAACCACTCCTCCCTCTCTTCTCTTGTTTTTGTTCATTGTAACTTCCCATTCTGTAGTTTCCCTTGTCGCAACTCTACTCCCTTCTCTCTGTGTTACGCTCCCCCGTGCTACGCCTCTTCCTCCCTCAAATCCCATCTCTGTCTCTTTCATTCCTTTGTCATAGCCGGATCAATGGCGTTGCACCCTCTACTCTATCTCTCATTACAACACTCGCTTCTGCTTAGCCAAGAGGCTTAAGCCCACATCTAATTCTCTCTTTCCCCCCTCTCGTGCACTCTCTCTCACCTCTACCTAGTCTCCATTCACTACACAAGCCCATCTTCCCTTTCTATTGGTCACCCCACCCTCCATCACACATCCACACCAACCAACCTAATCAGTCCCTTTTCTCTCTAGTGCCCCTTGTTCACCACAACCCAAACGACCTAGCACCCGATCTCCTTATCTTTCACCATTTCTCCCCCTATTCTCCACTTCTCTGTTCTCACTTCTTTTTCCCAACTCCTCCCATCACTGGCTAATGTTTTTCCCTTTTTTGATTCATCAAACCAGCCCTCCTCTGGTTTCTCCTTTACTGCCCAGCATCTCTCTATCTACCATCCTCTTCCCTACTCGACCACCCCAGTCAGCCAGCTCCACTCTCCTTTCTCCTCTTCTATCTCGTCCCCTCTCTCTTTCCCCCTTTGGTTTTGGAACCCAGAACCTCCGCCCTCTTGATTTAACTAGCACAGCAATGGTCAGGCTACCCCTCCTTTGCTTCACTGGCATCTTTGCTTTACAGCCCAAGTCATTTGTCCCAGTTCCAATCATTGCATCTAGGTATCATTTTCTTTTTACCTTTGCTTCTCCACCAAAACAAAGCCATGTGATGCCCATCTATCCAGTAGCATCTGATCCAACCCTCCATCCGACAATGTGCCCAACTAATCACCATCACCCAGCCAGTCAACGATGCATCGAGGGTCCTGCTCCCACTACAACCGTCTTCATCTCCTTCGACAAAGTCTTCTCTAGTGGATTTGGAGTTTACAAAAAATTTTAAGGAAGTTTGGAATAAATTTCTAATTTTTCCCTTGGAAGAATATTTCAAATTACATGTTTTGTCCTGTTACTGTTACTATTCATGCTTTATGTTATTCTCATTTTGGTTATTCACATTCTGTGTTATTCTGTAGTTAATCCCCAAACTATCTTATCTGTTCTTGCTTAACCAAATCAAGGGTTTTGGTTTACCTACAGGAAAACTCTTATTTCTTGTTTGTTTTAATTCAGAATTTCAATTAAATGTTATATCATGTTTTTAGGATAGTTTCATGTGGAATTGTTGTTCCTGATCTTCAATTCGGGTTCTAAAAATAGATCTAAGCCATTAATTCTTAAATTCCTTGATTCAATTAGATCTCTAAAAATTTGATGAATCTGACAAATTCATCCGTCAGATTATTAATCTAGAACATGTTCAATATATTGATGGAGTTTGATCAAATTTTGGGATACCACTAGTGAAGAAATTAAACAACACTTAATTTCATTGTTAAACTGAAGATGAAGTCTAATTTTTTTTTTGTTAATTTTTATCAATTAATATGAATTTTAAATAATTAAATTTTATTAAAAACTCCAAATTCTTAAAGCACGTCCCTGTCGAATCGACCCGTACTTGCATTAGATATACCATAGTGGCCAGTGTACTTGTAGAAAACATCAACAATGTCCTTAAGTATGGGGGAATATTATGATGGATAGACCTTAGGCCACATTATTATGCTTTTTGGATATTATTGTTTTAAAAATAAAGGCGACATTGATTTTGACATTGGATTTGATATGGGTATTGTCTTAAATTCAATACTGCATACTTATATTTATCATTGAATCATGGTCGTGATGTTTTTGAAAAAAGGAGATAACACCCAGAGGTTTTTAAGTAAATGTTCTAATACAATAATTAATAGAATCTTTTGATTTTGGGATCTCGCCTATAATTATTATTATAAAAAAATGTTTTAAAAACCTGGGGTGTTACATTTATTGACTTTCATTATGTGTTTAATGCATGGCTTTATTATATTCATCAAGTTTCTTCATTATATATTGTTTATTATCCTCCATTGATGATTTCTATGTTTGTTGAGGCAGTTGAAAACTTGGTGGTTGCTATGAAGCAAAAATCCTAGGAAAGTTTTGAATAGGGAGATTCATAGATTTACCTCCCTAGTAAGTATTCTTAGCCCATGAAAAATTAGGATGTCTAACCCTTCTTGGATTATAGGTCTCAAAATATGGGTTATTGTTGTTAAGGTTGCAATATGCACCAAGAGAATTCGCTTGATCTAAAAGGTATTATGGGTGCACATTATTTGATACACAAGCTGCAGATGGGCTAAACTAGAACAAGCAGCATATACCTCTTGTGGAGGTTTGTGGGATAGAGTATCAACCATGAAAGATTCAAACATAGTTTCAAGTTTGTCCATTCTTCCACCGAAAGGCTCTAGTTTGTTTAATTTTTCAAATACAAAGTCAAGCTTATAAGACAAGTCTAATGGTACTCCAACTTCATATAGATCTACTCTCTTTTGTGGTTAGGCATTTGTGTCTCTCCTATGAGATTAATCCCATTATTGTGAATTGTCTACTGAAGTTTGGAAAAAATTTGTGCCATTGTGTCACTAGTCATCATAAAGGCCCCTCCACTTATTACATCTACCATTTGTTTTTTTTTAGGTTCAATGCCTTATAGAAAAACTAAACCTACCGCCATTTTTTAAATCCATGATGGGGCTCTTTTGCAATAATTTATTCCACCTCTCCCAACATTCATAATATTGTTCATCATCTCTTTGTTGGGAATTAAAAGAATTTGTTCAAAAACTTCTTAGACAACTGGTCCCATTTTGCATTAGAACTGATCTCTAAAAAGCTTTATCCTTTAATGAGAAAGGAATAACCTAAGTCTAATAGAATATTCAGTGATATTTTTGCACTTGAATGTAGCATAAATGTCAAGGAATTTGTTCCTATGTAGGTACAGGTCCTCTCTCTCTCACAACCATAGAAGCATGGGAGTACTTGTATTACTCCAAGTTTATGTTCAAAGGTGTCTACATTGGTAGGTGGCAGTGTGATGCATGATGGAGTATTTAATTGGAGTGGTGCATGAAAATCACACATAGCCTTATGCTCAACTACTGCTGGTGGTTCAGTCTTGGGGTTAGGAACTTGGTTTCTTACCCCTAGTGTATGTGTACATTCAATCTTAGGATCTAATGGTACTAATTGAGTGGGCTGATATCGACACCCTTACATGCACTACAATGAAATCTAACTAAATGATGCAACCTAGACCTACATGTGATTCCTATGTGCTATGGAATCAAACCATTCGTAATGCTAGTGAGTTTTTTTGATGTCCTTTGCTAATCTATGAGGTTGTAGCTTTGACTATTGCTTACCAATTAGATCTTGCCCGAGGTGGTTAATACAATTTTCATGGAAGGAGGCATTTAGACCTCAACATCTGTCAACAAAAGACATAGGAAAATCACTTGGATTTTGGATACCCAGTATAACCACAAAATTCAAGAACCATTGGAGTGACAATAGCTCACCTCTTTCAAAGAGGTTCATGGGCTCAAAACCCTACGTCTCTTGCTACTTGATTTTAGATTAAAGACTAATGGTTGTGATCATAAGCATACAAGAAATTGGAATGATTTACTAGGTGGGCCAAGGATATGGTAATAAAATCCAGTCCTTATCTTATGAGGGTTCCTGTTGGGCCCTTACTAACATTAAGTTTAATCTACTATAAAGCAATAAACATGCAATGAAATACATGAAAACAAACTAATGCAACATATATGCTATCCAAATAAGAGTTAGATAGGTGCTTTCTAATGGAACAACCCTAAATAAAGATGCAACAACTAAGATGAATGATTCTAACTAGGAAAAGTAAATCAAAATGAGGGATACTTATAGTGGGGTTTTTTATGAAGATCGAGTGTGCGCCTCCATACCATACACTTTTCTTGTTTTAATACAACCCATTTAAAATTGAAATTGAAAGTGTAAGTTACAATGCACCTCACTACAAGTTTCACTTAACAAAAAAAAAGAAAAAAAGAAAAAGTCCTATTTTAGGAAAGCAAGGAAATCCTATGTAATTAATGAAGCTCTACTTGGAAATTTTCCCTTGCACAAAAAAAGCAAGAAAGATGTGTAAATTTATTACAAATTAGCAAATTATGCAAATGTAATGCAAAAAATCCTAATCTAATACAACCTAAGGCTACAACTAAAGATAAACAATCCAAATAAGAATTCAACTACAAATCCATTGCAATTCTCTAGCAATGGGGCCAAAAACTTAGTGTAGCATTAAAATTACTCATAAATGCATGAATCAAACTTGTATTTTCATGCAAGTGAGGTTGACCCCATGATGAATCTCATAGATTTACAATGGATCAGATTTTATTCAAATTAATTAACTTCAACCAAAGAAGAAGAGTTGGGATTAACCTAGGAAATCAAACAACATAAAATGGAAGCATGCATGGAATCAGAAACAAAACTTAAAAGAAACTTACTAAAAGATAAAACTAAACAATGATATTACAAACTAACCTAACTAGCACACATACAACTAAAGGAAACTGCTATTAAATTAGTATGAATTAAATTAACAAACTTAAATTAAAGGAAACTACTAAAAATGACACTTTCCTAAATACTTTCCTAAACTAGAATTAAAAACTTTCCAAAAGTAGAACTTTCTAAAACCAATTTAGGAAAGTTTTAACACTAGACTAACATGCAAAAACAAGTAGCCTATGAGATCTAACTAAGTTTAACAAGAAATTAGAAACATGCATGTGAATGGAAACTACCATTAAAAAGACTTTCTAAATCCTAATACTTCCTGAAGATGAAACTTCATAAAACTCAACAAGGAAATTTTTCTAAAATATGAAAAATAAATTAAATATTTCTAAAACTAAATTAAGCAAAAACCAAAAAGGAAAGTAACCTAGTACCATGTGCATGATCCATGGATTGAATGCATGGTTCTAAGGTGCAGAAGTGACCAGAATTGATGAATTAAAAGTGAACTATCATGAAAGTTAATTGATGGATATAATAAACAACATGAAAATCTAAGAGGATCCTTAAGGATTTGAGCAAATAAGGTGTTTAAATGGTTGGAAACAAAGTACAAAGTTAAGTAGAGAAAAATTCCAAATTTCAACTACTTAAGAACATTCAACAAATCTTGCCTTAGAAAGCTATTGAAACCACAACTTTCATGCAAGGAAAAAACTCAGATATCAAGTACTTTCATAAAAGAAACATCCATAATAAGAAATCTCAATGAACTTTATTGAATCATCTCCAAATTACACACAAAATTGGATGCACAATACATGTTTTATTGCTAGAAATTGGGTCTAATTCTAAAGCATGAAATCGTATCTAAACAATAACAATGATGCAATCTAATTCTTGAAAAATAAAGTATGACAAAATGGAAATAAAATTTGAAAGGAATTCAAGAGAAAAGAAAGCTAAGTAAGTGAACTAAGCCAATGATATTTACCTAAAACTAAGGGTAAACACAAGGAGCAAAACGTGAAATTCAAGAGGGGAAATCAAGGCCTAAGCTAGCTCTTCTCTTGGATGTTGCAAAGAAGAGTTAACTTAAGTGATGAGAGAATACAAAGAAAAACAAGTGAAATTGAGGTAAAGAAAGAAGGAGAAGCTACATGGAAAGAAAGGTGCAAAACTAGAAAGTAAAACAATGGAAACTAAAGCAATGAAAACTAAACCAAAGCAAGCAAACTACTAACCTAAATTGGAGAGAAAATAAACAAGACAATAAGTAGAAAACTAATGGAAGAAAAGCATCTAAGAAACTCTATAGTCCAGCAACAAATAACATCAAAGGAGAGCTTGATTTCAAGGTGTCTTACCCACCTCTACTTAGAAAATTCGTATGAAACATGAGGTTATATATAGATGAGTAGTTTCCTAACTTAGGAAGGGCTTAAAATATGAGGAAAGTGGCCCTAGGATTAGGGTAGTGAATGAAGAAGTTTAGGAGGAGGAAATTTAGGTAGGAATGATGTCATTAAAGATGACATAAGAGAGATAAATAAATATGAGCTGGCTAGTTTCTAAATTAGAAAGGGGGGAAGACATCCTTTTCCACGGAAGGAAAGTGGCTCTCCACCCTCCTAATTGGATGGAATTTAAATAGTGGGAAGAGTGAGGAAAATAACTAGGAAAATCTAGAAGAAAACCTAGAGTTTTTACATGTTCACATAGACTTAGATCTAAGGTTTTCTAATTAGAAAACCACTTGATTTTGCAAACTAAGCAAGGGGGGAGGGGGCAACCTCGTCTTGGAGTGTTGCTCCCTCCTCTATATAAAAATGTGGAACCTTAATAAAATGGGTGGATTGGGTAAGGAAATGGATATCAAAAGTGAGATTTTCTCTCTTGATGGGTTCCTTAATGCATGTTCATCTTTCCTTTGACTTTAATCTCTCAAAAAATCCCTATAAAATCACATTTTTTACATAAGAAAGTTGCTTGAATTGATGCTCCAATAGTTTAATTCCATGTGGGACTTCTCCCTGGCTTGATGAATCACTTTGATGGCTCATTCCTTGATGGCTTAAGTGGCTACAATGGTTAGCTTCAAGGCTTGAGTAGCTTGTATAGCTTATCAACCTTTTTCAAGGCTTAATGGCTAAGTAGCTTGAATGTCTCTCATGCAAAAGGTGGTGGAAATGCATGGCTTGGGCTTGGGTTCATTTCTAGTCACTTTTTTCTTCTTCAATTGTATTTTTACTTGCCCTAGGAATGAGCCTTCATTACACCCTTGATTGATGGCATTAAGGCTTTGGCTTACTTAGGTTTCCTATTTAGGCTAGGAAACCTCATGAATGGCTTCAATTTTCATCTTGATCAATCTCAACCTTTGGAGAGGAGAGAGCCACCTTCCTTTTGTGAAAATTTTGCCTCCCCCTTGAAAAATTAGTGAGCAACCTGCCCATCACCCTAGAACCACTTTCCTCATGAATTCACCCTTTTCTAAGTTAAGAACCCACTCATTTATATATACCCTCATGGTTCATGTGAATTTTTCAAGTAGACGTGGGTAAGACATCTTAAAATCAAGCTCTCTTTCGGTGTTATTTGATGCTAGATTATGGGACTTCTTTGATGCTTTTATTATTTTGTATTTCTAGTTATTCTTGTTGTTATTGGCACTCTTATCCATGTCAGTAGTTTCCTTACTTTGGTTTAGTTTTTATTGTTTTAGTTTCGCTTTCTAGCTTTGCACCCTTCTTTCCAACCATCTACTCTTATCTTCTTTACAACCAATTTGTTCAATATTTAATTTTGGCCAAAAGACCCTTAGTTTAGTCTTTAATTAGATCATCTAACTCGCCCATTTGATAATTTTTAGATAAAATATAAAATTTACCTCAAATTAACCATCCAACTATAAATTATCAAAATTAACGGTCAGATTCATCTGAGCTAATCAGATGCTTAATGTATGATTAGGGGACTCTAATCTAGTCTAATATGTTGCAAATCAACCAGAATTAGGCTTGGATGGCTTAGATTGAATTTCAATGGTGCAGATCATCCTAAAGGACATTGAATGAACCAGATCAATCACAAGACAAGATGGGATAGTTTCCTAAAAGTTGAGGGAAAGAAGATCATGGAGAGGAATTCCCAACTAAGAGATAGAGTTGTAAAGGGGATGGAAGTTTCCTAGTGGGAAACTGTCTCTTCCCCGTAAGGAAAGTAGGGGTGAAAACAAAAGAGGAAGGAAACTAAAGAAGAAAAGGAAGGACTACTATAAAAGAACAAACCCATCTCACGTATTGAGAGATTTCCCCCTTGGCTACCCATAGGAGAATTTTCTATTACTGTTTTTGTCATTGCCTTCTGTTCGTCGTCTATTATTTTGTTTCCAATTTTCACTATATTCCTCTTCTACTTCTCCATCTCTCTTTAGTTTACCTCAGTCACACACTCCGTTCCTCCTTCATTCTCCCTCTCTCTACCTCACTATCACTGGGTAGCCCATCCTTTTCCCTTTCTCAGTTTTTAATATGAAACTAAGTTCTAATTTCCTTCTCGATCACCCATCGCCCTCTGTTTTGTTTTCTCTCCCTCTTCATCGTCTCCCCTTCACTGCACTATTCTTCCATTTTTGCACCGGCCAAGCCTGGGTCATCATCTTTTTCACTGCAGCCCAGCCCAACTTCTCCACCAGTCAATCACTACTACATTAGCATCCCAGTCTTGTTTTGCTCCTCTACCCAGCCTTGTTTCCCCTTGTCTTCTTCTTTGTTCACCTGCATCGACCATAATTCTCAGCACCAGTCAGTGAGTCCTATTTCATAGCATTGGACAATGCTTAGGGTCATTGTTTTTCTCTGTAGCCCGGCCCTGCTACTTCAGCTAAACTTCCTTACACCAGCATCGAGTTCCTTATTTCCACGCACAGTCCAGCAATCCATTCCACCAGTGTCATCATCTCGGTCACTCTCGATTCTATCTCTCTGCTTCATCGATCAAGCTTCCTCCACTCCTAGTGCCAGCTTCCAAAAGCTGAACAATGTCCCAAACCACACTAGCAAACCAACCTGACTCCCAACTTCTGGCACCATCATTTGTTCTAAGATTCTTCACCAGCATCGAGTTCCCTCCTCCATTTGATCACCAACAGCCACTAGCATCTTCAACGAAGAAAACCCAACACGAATTCCTCTTTCTCCCCTTATCTTCTCCTCCTCTTGTCTCCCTACTCACTGCCTTCCTCCATTGACGGGATTTTTTTATGTTTTTGGTTAAAGCCAATATTCAACAAAAATTCCACTTTTGCCCTCAATTAAAATTCTAAAATCTCATTTGAATCCCTATTGCATCTTTTCCCTATTTTTTCTTTACACCTATTCCTATTTTCCCTTACCCAAGTTCTGTTATTAACAAATTAATCCAATCCAATCCTAATTGATTTAAGCTTAACCTAATCAACGATTTAGCTTAAACCAAAAGGATAGCTTCAATTCTTCATCTGTTCCACATTAAAATTTCAATTAAATTTTATGCCATGTTCTTAGGACACTTTTGAGATTATCTAATGCTCTTGATCTTTAATGTAAACTTCAAAAATCAGATCTAAACCATCAAAACAAAAAAATTCTTATTTAGCCCAGATCTCTCAAATTTTTTGGAATCTACTTAATCCATCTGGTGGATCCTCAATCAAAAGCACCAAAAAGAGACTGATGAAGGCTAATCAAAGTATATAAGACCAAATATAAAGAAATTGATGATAATCAATTAGGGGAAGTGACTTTTTCTTGTTTTTATGGTTACATTTCTGTATTTATGAATTATACCTCTGTAATTTCATTTATTAAACATATCTAAATTTTGTCATTTAATTTTAATTTTTAAATAATTAAATTTTATTAAAACTCCAATTTCTTAAAGCGAGTCCTCGTGAGATTGACCCGTACTTGCATACGCTACACTACAATAGCCCGTGCACTTGCGAAAAACTCAATACAATTCCACTAATTTCCTTTCTTATTCATTCAATAATTAAGTTAACTCTTCTCTGATAGTGACATTCAAGTGAAGAGCTAGCTTAAAACCTTGAATTCCTCCCTTGAAATTCATGCTTTTCACCTATTGCCACCTTAATTTTAGGTAAATTTCCTTGCCTTATTTCACCCTTTTAGCCTTATTTTCTCTCAATTTATTTATGGGTTATCTTTGCACATCAATATACATTATATTAGGTGCTTTATATTGAAGTTTTCTTGTAGTTTAGATATATTTTTGCAAGCATGTATAGTTGTGGACAATTTTATGCGCATAATTTTGGTGTAATTTGGAAGTGGATCAATAAAGTTTTGAGGGAATTCTTGTTACAGAATGCTTCCTTCATCAAAGTACTTTGGATCTGAGTTATTTTTTTGCATAAAAGTTGTGGTTTTAATTGCTTCCTGTTGCTTGATTTGTTTGATGTTCTCAAGCAATTGAAGTATGGAAGTGTTCTCTTAACTTTGTGTTTAGTTCCTAAGTATTTAAACACTTTATTCGCTTGAATCCTTAAGAACCCATTTAGATTTTAAATTTTTTTATTAGATTCACTAACTCTCACTTTTGCACCCTAGAACCTTGCATACAATCCAACTCTCTCTTTTGCACCCTAAAACCTTATGTATAATCCATGCATCATGCATATGGTACAAGGTTACTTTCCTTTTTTGCTTTTTCTTAGTTTAGTTGCATAATCTTGTTTTGGAAGTATTTAATTCATTATTTGGTTCCTATTTTAGGTTCAAAAAGTTTCCTTTTTTATTTTAGAAAAGTTCAACCTTTAGCAAGTTTTAGGATTTAGAAAGTGTTAAATTTAGAAAGTCTTTTTAATTGCAGTTTCCATTTACATGCATGTTTTGTAATTTCTTGTTAAATCTAATAAGATCTCATTGGTTAAATAATTTTGCATATTACTTTAGTGTTAGAAAGTTTCCTAATTTGGTTTTAGAAAGTTTCTAATTCTACTTTAGGAAAGTGTTAATTTAGGAAAGTTTCCTTTTTAGTAGTTTCCTTAAGTTAAGTTGCTTAGTTTGATTCATTCTAATTTAGCATTAGTTTCCTTTAGTTGCTTAAATGTTAGTTAGGTAAGTTTCCATTCCAATTGCTTAGCTTTAGTTTTTCAAAAGTTTCTTTTAATTTTATTTTCTAATTCTATATGTTTCCTTCTTAGTTTGTGTTAATTTCCTAGTTTGATCACAACTCTTTATCTTTCACAAAGTTTAATTAATATAAATAGAATTCAAACCATTGCAAATTTGTGAGATTCCTTGTGGGTTCAACCTTGCTTTCCTGAAAATACCACATTGATTCATGTGCTTGCTAGTCATTTAAAATCTACACCAAGTTTTTGCTACCATTGCTGAGGAATCGCAATGGATTTGTGGTTGGATCTTTATTTAGATAGTTTATTTTTAGTCATAGTCTTAGGTTTCATTAGATTAGGATTTTTGCATTGCATTTGCATATCTTGCTAATTCCTCATAAATTGATCCATCATACTTATTTCATGTGAGGGGAATTTGGCAAAAGGAGTAGCAGTAATCCAGTGGGCTAAGCTTTCATCAAATTTTGCTGCTTTCCTATATTAGGGTTTTTACCTTTTGAGTGAACTTGTAAAGAGGATCCATTGTAACTTCCAATTTCTTTATTCAATTTTAAATGGGTTGTATTAATACAGAGCATGTGTGTGGCATGGAGGCCCACACTTGATCTTCATCAAAAACCCCACTATGAGTTTCCCTCACTTTGATTTACTAATCTAGTTAGGTTGCATTTAGTATAATTTGCATTTGGTTGGTAGAATAATTCATATGGTTTAGAGCCATTCAATTTATTTACTACCCTTATAGATAGGGTTGTTGCATTAGAGAGAACCTATCTAACCCTTGGGTGGATAGCATATACGTTCTATTAGTTTGCTTTCTTGCATTACATTGCACATTTATTGCTTTATAGTGGATGGAACTTAATGATAGTAGGGACGAACAAGAACGCCCATAAGATAAGGACTAGATTTCATCACTAGATCCTTGAGCCACCTTGGTAATCAAATTATTTCTTATATATTCACGATCCTAAGCTTTGAAGCTTAATTTAAAATCAAGTCGAAAAGACTTAAGGTTTTGAGCTCGTAGGACCCGTTTAGAAGGAGGAGATCTATTATCACTCTAACAGCTTCTAAGCATTGTGGTTATTGTTGGTATCCAAAATCCAAGTAATTTTCCCATCCTTTCGCTGATGGTTGTTGAGGTCTAAATGCCTCCTTCCTTGAGAATTGTATTAACCACTTTACAGCAAGACATAATTGGTAAGCAATGGTCAAGCTTGGATAAAAGGATGAGCTATCTAGATATAGGTCTAAAACTACCACCATACTCATTATCAATGATCAATAATTCAGCTTATAAGTGGACTATTAGGGATTAATCGTGCGTTATTTATAGTTAGGAGTCACATTTAGTTAAAATGCATCATTTAGTTAGGGTTTTTCATTAACAAAAAAAGGTACTGATTCATTGTATACATTGATTTATTTTGTTACATGTAAAGTTGAGTGCAATGGCCCACCAAATAAGGGATAGAAAACCACCACTTTCATACTATTTCATTCCTAACCCATTCCCTGATATGTATGAGACATAGATAAGGTACACTCCTAATATGTGCAATGCAATTGATAGTCAATTAGATAGTATAGAAACTCTAATGAATAGGTATCATGCTTTTAAGTAAGATACTAAGTCATATCACCCTAGCAATGTATGAGAACTTGTACACCTATTCTAACCCACGATATCCCTTTATTTCATTGCCACCAAGCTCCACCTACAATGGAAATTATCAAGAGTAAGTGGATGCACATAATGCATTCACACACCTTAGCAAATATTATTCTGAGATAAGTTATAATGGATATTCTAGGTATCATGAACAACCATGGTCTCAAAATTATCAAGAATATCATAAAGAACCATCATTTTCCCACGCTGCTCAATCCTACAATGATTATTAAGAATATCAGGGATAACAATCATGGCTCAATCATCTTCAAAAGTTTCTCAATACCTCAATGCCAAAGAACTATGAGCGATACAATTCTGAAGAATCATTAGAGCAAACCCAAATTAGAGAAAGTAGGGATCTAATACCATTGAAAATGGATCAAATGCGTGATGACATTGTACAATGGAATGAGGAAATGGAACAAACAAGGGAGAATAGTGAGAAAACCCTTTATAGGATTACAAAGATAGAAATACCATATGAGCTCCTAGATTTTCAACTATCCTTGTAAACCTCCAATACATATCTACTCGAGTCATGTCTTACTCCTTTTTATAATTAAGAAAATGAGAAATTCATTGATGAAGAGCATGAATTTTAAACACTGAGCCTACAGTGAACACTTATTAATGGCAAGACTGAGAAGAATCCTCTACATAACTTGAAAATCAATTTAAGCCTTGTAATGTAGAAGAAGTACCTAATTGGGACCTGCAGATTTATTTGATCAAACACCAGATAACAATATAGGTTCACCTAAAATCTTACCTTCATCTAAAGAATAGAAAGAAGAAGAGCCAAATGATGTTCTAGCTCAACATTAACCAACTCTATGGTACACATTAAAAATTGATAAGAATTTAAGCCCCACCATTACTGTACCTCTAGAAAAACAAGAACAACCTCTTCGGGAGACACAAAGTCAACTTAATCCCCAATTTTAGGAAAATGTAAGGGTGAAGGAGGAAAAATATGAATTCAATACAATGGACACTATTATCCCTAAATTTGATCACAAATGGGACATTTCATCTCAAAATGGTCCTAAGAAATTTAAATGCATGGTGGTCTTTCATGCTGCACTATTACCACTACCAAAACTTTCAAGGTGGTGGAATTATATTGACTACCATGAATTCTATAAATGTGGATCATCAAGATGGTCCCATGAAATTTAAAATCGAGACGATTTGTTATGTCCTATTGTTATCACCACTAAAAATGTCAAGATGAAGAATGTATATTGACTATTGTGAGATTTTGAAGTTGTATGAAAAATTCTAACATTTCATTGCTAGAGTTAGGAAAAATTAGGTTTAACTAATTAGGTCTAGAACTAGGGTAGAGTAGAGTATTTAGAAGACATAAAACTTAGCACTTACAGGGAGGCAACCCTAGGTTTTTATAGTCTTATTATTCTACATTACCCATTTAACATATAGACGTCATACACTTCAAAACATTTGGGAAAATGTTTAGCTTAGGGTGGGGGATATGGACATGCATGAGATTTCTAAGTTTCTCTTAATATTTATGTTAAAAAAATAATTAAAGATTGGTTTTTTCTGAGCTTTTCTGTGTGTTTTAAGGTCAAAGTTCTTTTACTATGATGAGAATTGGATTGTCTAAAGTTTAGTATTTCCACTACTTTAATTTCTTAATAGAAAATTTATATGGTTAATTTGACATTTTATTCATGTCTTGAAGTGTTTTGTGAAAGTTAAATCTTAGAATACACATACACACAGTGCATAAGTCTAGGCTAATAGGTGGTTATGACTTATGGACCCTGAGGAATATTAGTGGAGACCTATATACCCTATGAGTATTAGAGACTATCATTTTTTCTTAGGGTTATTAGTAATTCCCTATTTTCTTTAGTGCACAGTACTTTGATAGATCCCAGTATCTTTGTTTTGGTCAAATTTCCAAGAATCAAAAAGGAGTACTAACTTTGTTTCATGAATATTTATTGAATCTAATAGGATTTAAGAAACTTAGGAAATGATATAGGACATCCTTGATTTAGCCTAGAGATATAAAGCTTGCCTAGTATAACATACCACTAGTTAGACCTTTAAGCCTTTTTGAAAAGCCTTTACGTCCTTAAGACCCCATTTACCTTAACCCAAAGAAACTCGAGTGAGAATATCTATTACCTACCTTTTAAAAATGAGTAGAGATGATAGAAAATTTGTAAAAGTACAAAAGTCAAAGAAGTGAAATCCCTTTCCCTCAAAGAAAGTGTTCTTTCTAAAAAATACAAAGAATAAAAAAGAAAAAAGCATTAGAAAAAAAAGTAAATAAAATAGAAAAATAAGAGAAAAGGTTATGAAGAAATAAGAAAGAAAATGCAAATGAGATATTCACTTCAATATAGTTGAAGCAGAAAAGTTGTCCAACATCAATTGAAGACCTCTACTTAGATTTGAAACTTTGAATCCTTATGCCATTCTTTTAGAACCTATTCTAAGCTTACATTTCATTCTATCTAAAGACCTATTGATCTTAGGTGGAACATAGCCTTAGTGAGGATATAAATAGGAAGGAATTATGGTGAATTATTCTTTATGGATAGGGTAATGACATCCATTCTAAGGGACCACATCTCTTTGTCTCAATAGTGCTTAAAAGAACTTATGTGAACATTATATTTGGATTCGATCACATAGTGAGAGAATTTTGTTTGTTCCCAGTTCTCTGAGAATTTTATTTATGAGTGCATACTAGTGGGAATTTGAGGTTAAGACATCTTTTCAAAGGAGAAATAAGTATTTTTGTTTAGAAGTCCTAACTTGTGTACCTGTATACACACTACACTCTAAGATCTAACTGTAATAAGATAGCTTTGGTGTGTGGAAAATAAAGGACTTAGCCTTATTTATTTTTGTGGGTGTATTCTCTGTAAAGCCTCATGAGGCTTAACTTGTCCACTAGGGGTAACCTAAGAGTTCAAGGGCTTATTGCATATGCTAAATGCAATTGTCAGTACCTACAAAAATAGCAATCAATTTTGTTTTCATGATCTTTTACATGCTTTCCTGGAGACTAGAAAAATGCTAGTTGAGGGGGTGTGATAAGTGTTCAATTTTGGATAACATGATTTTTGACCTAATAATTCAAAAGTTTGTTATTTTGCAAGTTAGAAGAAAATCCAGAGTAAGTACGTGAATTTTCATAATTTTCTAATATTTAATTAGGATTTTTCTTCTTTTGTAGGTGTTGAGAAGGTAATCTAAAATAAGAATTGAGGCCATTCATGAGCTTTCCTAATCTAAATTAGAAACCTAAGCAAGCCAAAACCTAAATGACAACAATCCATGGTGTGATGAAGGTTCAAGATCATCCTAGGGTGAGCAAGAAGGCAATTGAAGATGTAAACGGTGACTAGATGTAATGACCCCATTTTTGTAACCTTGAAATCCCAAGTTGGTAATGAAAAGTTCACTTTTTGGAGATAAGGGTATTTTGGTCATTTCACTGTTCACCCTGACTAGACACAGAAATTTGGTCCTGAGAATGGTATCTTCAGGTGCGTCTCAGAAAAAGGAATCCAACAAGGATCTAGGGATGGCGCCTGGGATGTACTGGTTCGACAGGGTCGAACCAGGGCATCCCGAGGACGCCCCGGTCCCCACAGGACGAAAACGCGTCTTGTGCGTTGAGGAAACCCAACGAGGCGTCTGTGGACACGCCCACAATTGAGAATGATGGGTGGAAGCCTAGTGCATCTGCAGACGTCCTCGCTGGGGCGCGAGCCGTTGACGCGGGATACATTAGCGTCCCGGGCTTCCACCCCGTATGGTTCTATGTACACTTAATATTAAAATGCTCATAACTTGAGTTTTAGGGCTCCGATTGAGGCGCCGCGAAAGGCGTTGGCTCCGTATCGACGATGTAGACACACCTGAACCATAAAATACCTAATCAAGGCCCTATATAAGGTGGTCATGACCCTTAAACTATGATAGTGGCGCGCGGGGCCACTAAACCTTTGTAAACCTGACGATACCAAGGCCCAGTTAGGACCTTAGGAGACCCATAGGCATGGGAATGAACCCTTCATGCCTAAGTAGTGAGATAAACCATTCTACAACCTATAGAAATAGGCCAAGCTAACCTTTTTCCCCTAAATCATGTTCAGGAGTGTACGAGGACAAGGGGGCTAGCGTGACCAAACCAGGTAAGTGCTATATTGCTACTAGACTTTTTAAAAGAACCCATGATGTTTTGATGTAGGTGCTCTATCGCTACTACACTTTTTAAAAGAACCTAGGATGTTTTCAAGTAGGTGGTCTATCGCTACTAGACTTTTAAAAAAGAACCCATGTTGTTTTGATGTAGGTACTCTATCGCTACTAGACTTTTTAAAAGAACCCATGATGTTTTGATGTAGGTGTTCTATCGCCGCTACTAGACTTTTAAAAAGAACCCATGATTGCTTTGAGAATGCATGTTTTAAGTTTTAAGTGACATGACTTGTTTAGCATGAATTGATTTCATAAATGAATTTAGCATGCATATGACAAATACATTATGCATAGACATGTTTTGAAAACAGATTCTTGTCTGCATGATAAATGTAGCCTTGGCTGATGAGGGCGGGCCGATGAGGGTAGGCCAGAAAGAGCTGATAGGCTTCTAGGCTGGTAGGCTTCTAAGCAGGGTTATGACTTTGAATGCGAGACTAGCATGAGTAGATTTTATGCATTGCATGCATGTTTTGCAACTGATTGCATAAATTTCATGATTTACAACGAATAAGTGTCATATGCCCCATAGAGGCTATGACCGAGTGTCCCCAAGTACCCGGGGACCACACGCCGATGAGGTCGTGGGCATAGTGGGCCCTATGTTTCTAAGGATTTACTTGTATTGCATATGGCATGACATGAGGATGGTCGACCATACCATACCATAGATCCATGAGTTGGATTCAGTTGAGCATCTTATGCATATCATATATGTTTATGATATTTATGTTACTTTCGACTTGGATTATGTGATTCTTTAAGTCGTCAGCATTCTATTTTGGCAATGGCTTTTAATGTCGATATTGAACATGAGTTTTCAAACATGCACATGGTTTTAAAGAACATATGGTTTTAAAACATAGCATGCATCGTAAAACTAGTATCGATAGACTCCTACTGAGTATAGTGTATACTCATCCAATCCTTAACATTTTTCAGACACAAGTAAACACTTAAAGACAGGATACGCCCGTGAAAGAAGACACCCAAATTAAGTACAAGTAAGTAAACCTCTACCTTATCTTTCAGTGAATGTTACTTGATTGTAGTTACTCTCTGTAGCTGAGGTTGTGACTAACACTTTCTTGGGAATAGAGTTGATTTAAAACTATACCATGGCTATATAATTTGAAAATGTGTTTTGACACTCTGGGTTTATACGAAAGATTGCTTTCCAAAACAAAAAGATTTTCATGCATTTCATATTTCTAAAATAAGAGATCTCGCCTTTTTATCAAACTTGCATCATCAAAAACCCAGGTCATCACACTAGAAATGGACCCAAGGCCAAGCCATGCATTTCCACCACCTTTATATGGGACCCATTCAAGCAACTTAGCCATTAAAGCCATAAAAAGGGTGATAAGCCATACAAGCTACTCAAGCATTGAAGTTAAGCATTAAAGCCACTTAAGGCACCAAGGAATGAGCCATTAGAAAAGGAGGAGTGGAACTTGGACCCACACAATTGGAGCATCAATTCAAGCAAGTATCCAATGATAAAAGTGTGATTTTGAAGGGATTTTGTGAGATTAATGTAAAAGGCAAGATGGTAATGCATTAAGGGACCCATAAAGAGAGGAAAATCCACTTTCTTAATCCATTTCCCATCCCTAATCCACCATTCATCTTAAGTTTCCACGTTTTCAAGTCAAGGAAGGAGCCACCATTCATGAGAGGAACACCCCCCCCCTCCTCGCTTGCTTAGTTGGCAAAATCAAGTGGTTTCATAAACCTTAGATCTAAGTCCACGCTACATATTAAAACATTAGGTTTTCTTCTAAATTTTCCTCCTTATTTTCTTTCCTATTTTCCCACTCTCCCCACCATTCAATTATGAGGCTGGAGAGACACTTTCTTCCACGAAAAATGATGCATCCCCCCTTCCAAAATTAGTAACCAGCCATCCCATCACCTCCTCTCTCTCTCTCTCTCTCTCTCTCTCTCTCTCTCTCTCTCTCTCTCTCTCTCTCTCTCTCTCTCTCTCTCTCTCTCTCTCTCTCTCTTATGTCATCTTTATGACATCATTTCTACCTAAATTTTTCTCATCCAAAACTCCTACTGACCTTCCTCACTCAATCCCATAACGTTAGAGCCACTTTCCTCATGGATTCACCCTTTCCTAAGTCAAGAACCTACTCATCTACATATACCTCCATGGTTAATACGATATTTTGAACTAGAGAAGGGTGAGACACCTTAAAATCAAGCTCTCTTTTGGTGTTATTTGTGCTAGACATTGGGACTTCTTTGATGATTTTCTTCCATTGGATTTCTAGATGCTTATTGTTCTTCACTTCCCAATTCAAGTTTGTGCTTTTCTTTCTTTGGTTTAGTTTTTATTACTTTAGTTTCACTTGTTTTACTTTCTAGTTTTGCACCCTTCTTTTTCGTCTAGCTTATCTTATTGTCTTTGAAACCAATTCCACTAGCTTATATTTTTTATTCATTCAAGAATTAAGTTAACTCTTCTCTAATGGTGAAATTCAAGAGAAGAGCTAGCCTAAAACCTTTAATTCCTCACTTGAAATTCAAGGTTTTCACCTTATTCCTGCTTTAGTTTAAAGTCAATTTCCTTGCCTTAGTTCACCCTTTTAGCCTTATTTTCTATCAAATTTCTTAGTGAATTTTCTTTTTGTATTATTATATTTTAGATTGGGAGCTTTAGATTGAATTTTTGTTGTAGTTTAGATATAGTTTTGCAAGCTGAATAGTTCACAATTTTCAAAATTTCTAGACAATTTTATGTGCATAATTTTGGTGTAATTTGGAAGTGAATAAATAAGATTTCATCTGAATTCTTGTTATGAAATGTTTATTTCTTCAAATTAATTTGGATCTGGGTTGTTTCCCTGAAAAAATTTTGTGGTTTCAATTGCTTCCTATTCCTTGATTTGTTTGATGGTCTTAAGTAGTTGAAATCTGGAATTTTTCTCCCCTAACTTTGTGATTTGTTTCCAAACATCTAAAAAACTTATTTGTTTGAATTCTTAGGAAACCATTTAGATTTTCATGTTGTTTATTGGTTTCATTAATTATTTTTCATAATAGTTCACTTTAGATTCATCAATTCTAGTGACTTTTGCACCTAAGAACCATGTGTACAATCCATGGATCACGTGCATGGTACTAGGTCACTTTCCTTTTTTGTTTTTTCTTAGTTTAGTTACATAATCTTGTTTTGGAAGTATTTAATTCATTGTTTTCATGTAATTTTAGCATTAGAAAGTTTTCTAATTTGGTTTTAGAAAGTAATATTTTTAGAAAGTTTCTAATTCTAGTTTAGGAGAGTGTTAATTTAGGAAAGTTTCCTTTTTGGTAGTTTCCTTAAGTTCAATTGCTTAGTTTGATTCATTTTAATTTAACATTAGTTTCCTTTTGGTTTCTTACACATTAGTTAGGTAAGTTTTCATTCTAATTACCTAGCTTTAGTTTTTAGAAATTTTCTTTTAGATCTAGTTTCTATTTCCATGCATGTTTCCTTCTTAACTTGTTTTAATTTCCTAGTTTGGTTGAACTCTATCTTTGCCTAAATGTAATCAATCTAAAAAGAGTCCAATCCATTGCAAATCTATGAGATTCCTTGTGGAATCGAACTTGATTGTGTGAAAATGCTACATTGATTCATGTGCTTGTTAGTAATTTTAAAGCTACACCACTTAATGTGCAAAAGAAATCCTTTCTCACTGAGCACGTGAGCTCTTTAATTCAACACTAAGCCTTCCTCAGTTTAGAGATCCAAGTTGTCCCACCATCTCTTGTGTTATAGGAAACCATGTCAGTGATAGGTTACTACTTGATTTAGGGGCTAACATAAGTCTGTTGTCATTTTTTGTGTATGAGCAACTAAGGCTTGGTGACCTTAAGCCAAGCAACACTACTTTGTAATTAGTCAATAGATTAGTAAAGATTCCACGTGGTATGACTAAGGATGTTCGAATATAGGTAGACCAGTTTTACTTCCCTATAGATTTTATTGTCCTGGATACCCAACCTATGTCGAATCCCTATAGTCAAATCTCGATCATTCTTGGACGTCCACTTTTGGCAACATCCAATGCCATCATCAATTGTAGAAATGATGTCGTGAAATTATATTTTAGTAATATGAAATTCAAGCCCAATATTTTTAATGCTAATCATCAGCATCTAAACCTAGATGATTTGTAATAACCCTAATTTCTGTAAACTAATTGAGAAAATCAACTTAGATTGAATTTTTAGAAATTCTACACTGGAATATTAGGTTATTGGAAATTCTCTTTTTATAGAGATTAAAAAATTATTGAAAACTTATAAATTATGAACTTCTCAAAAAATTGATCGAAATAACACTAAGTACGTTCAATTTCGAGTTAAAATGAAAAATCTTTAATTTTCTCCATTTTTATAAATAAAAGGGTAAAATGATAATTTTACCCATAACCGAGATCTAAGACTTCAATATTTAGAATGTACTAAAAAATACAAGTCCAAAGCCACTAAGTACGCTCAATTCTGAGTTTGGGAGAATAAAACAGATTTTTCTCCACAAAAGGGCAAAATGGTCCTGTCACACCAACGTGGGGCCCACAAATGAATCCAACAGCCAGAAAACATGCAATGAGTGGTTAAACTGCTACCAGTTAATAATGGAGAAGGAGGTGGTAGTAGAGGATCCAATGTTAATTTAATATTCAAAAGAATTGAAATAATATTATTACAAGTAATTATGAAAATTACAAAAACATCTATAAATACACCCCCAAAAAGCCTCCAAAAATGTTCATAAAATTTACAAAGAAATTATCTTGCTCCCCTGTAAAACCAGATCTAAATTCATTCCCAAATTTCCAAAACTCCCAAAAATCTCTTTTTTTCATTTTCTCTCTCCTCTCTCTAATTGGAACAAGTGACCTAAATTCAATTAAGCACTCTATTCCAAATCAAATCTCACAAATCCCACCATTTAGATAGTCCTAGACTGCCTTATCAATAGAACCACAAAAGAAATTTCAAGATCTCACAATTCAAACAATGGGAAATCACAAGACAAGCGGTTCTTATGCAATCTTATCATCAAGTGGATATTCTTTTAAAAAGAAAGCCATGTCCCAAATGTAGAAGGTTCCACCCTAGAAATATGTGTCCTATTCTAATACAGCAAAGGACCCCTATCAGATGTTATAATTATGGGGAAATTGGGCACATTGCCAACAACTGCAACAAACCTTTGGCAGTTAAGGAGGCGAATTCGGAGAATGTCCCTAAGCATCAAGGAAGGGTATTCACTATCACCGATGGCCAGGCTAAACCATCCAATGCAAAGATAGAAGGTATATTACATATCAAAGTATTTTTGATATAAGAATATTGCAGTTGAGTATGAGTATAGAAAGAATTAAAATATGAAGGAATAGTGAAGTACAATTAAATACTACTTAGTGAAATAACTAGGGGTATTGCTTAGTAAGTTAATAATTCCAATATATGAATAGTGAGTTATTGTGATGACTCGGGTTTTCCCATGCATTTTTAAATGCAATATCTAATTCCTAAGGTGGGATGCATCCCTATTTGAAAACCATTTTATAAAAACCATGTAATGCAGCGGAAAATCTTTTGTTTTAAACTCATCTTGAAAACCCTGAGTGTCATTTGCTTTCACAACCACCAAAGTAGCTTTTTGAAAAACTTCAGAAATCATAAATATTTTTCCCCAGGTCTATCCAACACAAAGACACAAATTCAACTGTAAATAAATAAAAATACATGTCCAAAGGGTAGAGAGTTTACTTACAGGTATAATTGTCTCCTATTTGATTCACTTGCTCCTAGCACTAATATCTCCTGAGACGTCTTCTATTTGTGAGTGGAACTACCCTGAAAAATGTTAAGGATAGGGTGAGTATATACTATACTCAGTAGGAGTCTATCACTACTAGTTTTGCAATGCATGCTATGTTTAAAATCATATGCTCTTTAAAACATATGCATGTTCGAACAACCGTGGTCAATATCGATATTACAAACCACTGTCGAATCGGAATACTGACGACTAAAGAATCGCATAATCCAAGTCAAAAGTATCATGTATATATCATAAATATAATTGTATGCATAAGATGCTCCACTGAATCCAACTCATGGATATCTGGTATGGTCGACCAACCTCATGTCATGCCATATGCAATGCAAATAAATCCTCAAAGCATAGGGTCCAACTATGCCCACGACCTCGCCGCCGTGTGGTCCTCGGGTACCTTAGGACACAGTGTCATAGCCTCCACAGGGCATATGACACATCTTCATCATAAATCAGGCAATTTATGCAATCGGTTGTAAAACATGCATGCAATGCATAAAATCTGCTCATGCTAGTATTGCATTCAAAGTCATAACCCTCCCTAGAAGCCTAATAGCCTAGAAGCCTGACAGCTTAGAAGCCTGCCAACCTAGAAGTCTTATCAGCTCTCTCTGGCCCGCCCTCATCGGCTCGCCCTCATCAGCCCACCCTCATCAGCCCGCCCTCATCGGTCAAGGCTACACTTATCATGCAATCTATGCATGTAGCACATGTCTTGGCAATATAGGTGCAATGTATTTTTCAAAACCTGTCCTCTTTGGGTCCCTTACAACTGCCTGGCCCTCACAACTGCCTACCCAACGTATTTTGGGCACTCCAGCATCTTTCGGTAACCCTCAAGGACGTGCAATCTTTCAAGAACTCAATGCTCACAAATTATGCAATTTATGCAATTGTTTGCAAAGCATGTCTATGCATAATGTATTTGTCATATGTATGCGGAATTTGTTTATAAGATTTAGTTATGCTAAACAAATCATATAACTTATACTTAAAACATGCATTCAAAACAATCATGGCTCTTTTTAAAAGTCTAGTAGCGATAGAGCACCTACCTCAAAGTCTCCTAGAGTCGCGTCCTTTAGTACTCAACCCGTCCCTGGGTCTCATTTATAAACTCTTGGGTATAAATGGATACAAGGAGTCCTCATTAATTTTAATCTATTTAGACATTAGACTGCTAAATCTGCTGTTTAGGGTCAAGGGTCCTTGCCTAATTCATTGCCAGGCTAGCTCCTATAATATGGACCTACTTATTTAATAGTTTAATTCTATAAATGGTCCTATGATCCTAATTTTAAAGTTTCATTAGGTCCGCGTGTCCCAGTTCCCAGGACACCCGTGCATCCTGGTTAAACCATGACCACCTCACGTGTGTGTGCGCTTAAAGGTCGTGCTAGGGACCGCATTTTGCATGCGCACTTGCATGCTCAAGTGACACACTATGACATGCATCATCGCATGGACGCACCTTGTAGCATGGCGTGTCTCAGCTTCCAGGGCACCCCGTGCATCCTGGTCGAGCTAAGACCCATGCCCCATGTTACGTATGTACCCGAAGGCCGCACCTGGGATAGTGTTCGCACATGCACAAGCATGCCTAAGCAACGCGCTATGACGCGCGTCCTGGATGACCTCGCGCAAACACACCTTGGCATAGTCAAAACGTGCCTTGGCTCATGGGCTGCCCATGCGTCCCGGTCGAGCCTGGACTGTGCCTGGGATGCACCAAAGCCATGCCCATACACAGTCAATTGCCCTCGTGCATAGTGGCGTGCCTAGGATGTCATGTTCGTGCACAGCTAGCTAGAACTGGTCTTGGGGCGTTTTTCGGCCAGGAATTCTGGCTAGAAAACGGCTAGAAACGCTAGATCCAGCATGGATTTAGCCTGAAAGGTGGAGGAAACAGAGAAGGGAGGTAAGGACGTCTTACCTGGGCAGCCTGGGGAGTGCTCATTGCCAGTGATGGAACCCCATTTCCATCTGAAACCCTATCTCGCCGGATTTCTATGTTTGTCTGAACCCACGAAGGGGAAAACCCCAATGTCAGACCAGAACAAGAGGAGAGAGGGGAATGGGGAGATGGGAACGGGATGGCCGGCCTGACTTGGGCCTGGACATTGCCGAAAAGCCCAGGGAATTGGGTTTTTGATTCTAGTAAGAAACCCCAGCCCAAATGTCTGGAAAACTCGCGATTTTGGAGGGGGGAGATGGGGTTTTTATAGAGGGGAGAAGGCAGTGCCCCTCAATGGCGGTGCCGCCATTTCCCCTAGTGTATTCTAGAGAAATCAGGAAAAATGGGTTTCTAGGAGGGTCTAGAGATTGAAGACGACAGGGGGTGCCATTATCAAAATGGCCCCCTGTGTTTTTTGTCCTTTTTCGTTTTTCTATTTAATTTTCAGAAATACCCCTATCTTTAAATGGCTTTAACTTCTTCATACGAACTCCGTTTTGTGTGATTTTTGAGGCGTTGGATTCCATTTTTTGAGTAGAATCTAATGTTACTAAGTTCCCTCACAAATTCCTTCATTTACTATTTTAAATAAAGTGAAACATTTAACTCAGTTTATTTCCTATAGAATGTTCAATTTTCGTTAAAAAGAGTGTAAATTGCTCGGGCATTACATTATTACCCCCTTAAAAAAATTTCATCCTCGAAATTCCATAAATTATCATTTTCAAGGTATTTTGTCTCTTAGATAACTTCTTGTGAATGCATTTCCCTCTTAGGAATCAAACCTAGGCTCAACCTTAATGTATCATTTTTATGGCCTTACCTATAAGGGCCGCTTTCGCTGCATACTCTGATGCACACTCTTATACGTGCCAGTTTAACCATAGCGGTTTCTAGCTGTAATTAATCTATCTCGAAATCCTTAGATGCCCATACTTTTCTCATCGTGTATAGGATAGTCTCCTCGTAGGATCATGCTTCTATAATTACTCCATACTTCTTTGAGATCATATGATTTTATTTCTCCTATTTTGAATATCATAGGATAATCCCTTTCATCTAGTGATCTCTTTCATCATTCACAAGTCCAAAAAAATTACCTTCTTTCTATTGTGTCTAACTTTGCTTCTTACCTTTTATTTGTCTCCAAGATATTTCAATAACTGATATGGTATAATGTGCTCTATAGCCAAACTCTTACTTAACTTTGAATTTCATCGTCTATCGTTTTCCATATGTGACTTGATTTCCTTGACCAAGGTTACATTCAAAATAAGATCATGAAAGCCAATTAGTAGCATCTTCCATCAAGGACCTTATCATATACTAAAAGTAAAATGTCCTAACTCCATATCCAGTTTCATAATTATTGGATTCATTAAATGCCTTTCTCCGTGAAGATTTTATCCAAACTCATGTCAAATGTTAATGGTCGATTCATCATCATGGGTCAAATGTTCTCATTTAGAGGCCTATCTTGGTATTCACATCAATTTGCCATTAGGATTTTCAATAATGTTCCCATTTATGCAAAGCAAAAAGTTTCTTATAACTGAGTACCCTTACTAGGTCATGGTTGAATCCTTTGCCATCATCCTCTTTGTCCTTTCTTTACTTGAAGGTTTCCTTCGTAACCTTTCAGTCCAAAAGTTCTATACTCAATCCGATAGGGTTAGTCCTTAGGAAATTCCTTCAATTGATTTTTTCGTACTTGGTATATGCTCATAACAACTAACTATTTGTCTTAAAGGCAATGTAACATCAAATCTCACCTTATAGTGTGCTAGCCATCTCACCTTTTCTCCCTCCATCCCTATGTCAATATATTGTGCAATCTTTTATCAAGGTTTTATCATCAACCATGTAGTCTGTATTATCAGGAGGTATAAGTAGTGATTTTCTTATGGTTTGTCATGGTATCTATTTAGATTTGGAAAATCTTTCACATTGGTTTAGATCACTTCTTATTTTTGCTCTTATCTCAGTTGTTACTATATTTTTTGTACTTGTAACTCCTCCATGATGTGGCCTAATCAGCTGACCTCATACCCTTAATTGACTTAGTCTAACAAGTACTTTTCTTTTCAAGGAAAACTCAAGTCTAAAGACTTATAACATCCCTCTGAGTATATAGCTTTGACTACTAACTCATAGATACTAACATACTTGATTAAATATGGTGGGATACCTTTATTTGGTCAACAGTACTCTAAAGGTAATGACTAAATAATGGTCTTAAGATTTTTGGTCTTCCAATTTATGATAGCAAGACCTCCATTTGATCCTTGATGGTACCCTTCCTGCTGAATGGACAAGTCACTGTCCCGACTTAATTTATTCATGTAGTGGTACGGAAGGACATCACCAAATTTTTTCTTTTTATGGACTATATCCATTGGTGTTCCTCACAAGCTAATGGATCTGATAAGGATCTAATTGATATTAAACCATTTGTAGAATTTAATTTCTAGTTGGTCACCATTCCTCTTTGGAAATTTCTTGTCACATAATCTCCTGATATTCGATACTCTACTCAAAGTCTTAAACCCCATATGCTTTCTTTCTTTTATACTCTTTTACAATAAGATCACCAACTCATCTAGTATTATTCCTTTGCATTTGTTTGATCTACTTTCCTATGGGATTCAAGATGATAGAATTCTATGTATCTTCATAAAGTCATGATCTTCTTCTTTTAAATATTCAATATTCATTAAATACTGGTAGTCACATCTCTATCTCTTTCTCTCTTTTCTTCAAAATCCTCATTTGTTCTACCTAGATCAACGTCTTCATGTGCTTTGTTGCATATAATTGTTACTTCATCTATTCCTTTACGTAACATATATGATAAACTGAATGCTTCTCAGAAATTCTAAACTATCTTAAGATCATTGAAATCCTTAATTGCCTATAGCCTCAATAAAATTCATACAATGTCTTAATAATGACAGTGACATTTTGATCATGCTATGTTAGGATCAATCTATTATCATCCTTAGTATTATCATCAAAATCTTTTGATAACTCGATCGAATTCATTTCCTTATCATATTCGTGTTATGTTTCTCTTATTCACATAATCTACCACTTGTATGCCTCTTCTGATTTCCTCCATAATTCTTAGGTAATTATTATTCAATAGCACTTTACTCTCCTGAATAGTATCCAAAATTGAGCTAAGTCCTTCAAGATACATACCTTTGTGACCTAGTTTGAGTCACAGTCATTTCCTAATATTATCTTGCATTCTCATCCCTCTTAGCTTATCATCAACATCTTCTCAAAGTTTGTCTTTTACATCCCCTATCATACTCATATCATATCCCTTGTGATAGTTTGCTCATATTTTGATATTCTTTATGATGGTAAGATAGCCATCTAGGTTTTTCGATGTTCTCACCTATGGTGAGATTGATCTCTTACAGGTCAGAACTATGTACTAAATAAGTTCACTAACATCCTCATTCATTATTCTCATAATATGATCCATATATGAGTTTTTATATTTGCACCACACAACAATCCTTAATCCTTAAGTCGTCTTAGACTAGATTTTGGATAAGGGTTGCACTATTCTCTGCCTAATTATTTGTTAGACCAAGCTGTGTTTCACCTATTTATATATGGTGAAATGCCTTGAGCATTAATATTGTAATCCTCAGATAGAAGTAGTCATCTCTACTACTCCTATTTATACTACTTCTTCTTGATTTTCTCTATTGTCTATGACCCTTGGACATGCTGGACTGGCTGTGAAAGGATAGAACCTGGGCTCTGATACCAACTGTGACGACTCGGGTTTTCTCATGCATTTTTCAATGCAATATCTAATTCCTAAGGTGGGATGCATCCTTATTTGAAAACCATTTTATAAAAACCATGCAATTAGCGGAAAATCTTTTGTTTTAAACTCATCTTGAAAACCCTGAGTGTCATTTGCTTTCACAACCACCAAAGTAGTTTTTTGAAAAACTTCAGAAATCATAAATATTTTTGCCCAGGTCTATCCAATACAAAGACACAAATTCAACTGTAAATAAATAAAAATACATGTCCAAAGGGTAGAGAGTTTACTTACAGGTATAATTGTCTCCTATTTGATTCACTTGCTCCTAGCACTAATATCTCCTGAGACGTCTTCTATTTGTGAGTGGAACTACCCTGAAAAATGTTAAGGATAGGGTGAGTATATACTATACTCAATAGGAGTCTATCACTACTAGTTTTGCAATGCATGCTATGTTTAAAATCATATGCTCTTTAAAACATGTGCATGTTCGAACAACCATGTTCAATATCAATATTACAAACCACTGTCGAATCGGAATACTGACGACTGAAGAATCACATAATCCACGTTGAAAGTATCATGTATATATCATAAACATAATGATATGCATAAGATGCTCCACTGAATCCAACTCATGGATATCTGGTATGGTCGACTAACCTCATGTCATGCCATATGCAATGCAAATAAATCCTCAAACCATAGGGTCCAACTATGCCCACGACCTCACCGCCATGTTGTCCCCGGGTACCTAAGGACACAGCGTCATAGCCTCGATGGGGCATATGACACATCTTCGTCGTAAATCATGCAATTTATGCAATTGGTTGTAAAACATGCATGCAATGCATAAAATCTGGTCATGCTAGTATTGCATTCAAAGTCATAACCCTGCCTAGAAGCCTGACAGCTTAGAAGCCTGCCAGCCTAGAAGCCTTGTTAGCTCTCTCTGGTTTGCCCTCATCGGCCTGCCCTCGTCGGCCCACCCTCATCAGCCCGTCCTCATCGGTCAAGCCTACACTTATCATGCAATCTGTGCATGTAGCACATGTCTTGGCAATATATACGCAATGTATTTTTCAAAACCTGTCCTCTTTGGGTCCCTCACAACTGCCTGGCCCTCACAACTGCCTACCCAGCGTCTTTTGGGCACTCCAACGTCTTTCGGTAACCCTCAAGGACGTGCAATCTTTCAAGAACTCAATGCTCACAAATTATGCAATTTATGCAATTGTTTGCAAAGCATGTCTATGCATAATGTATTTGTCATATGTATGCTGAATTCGTTTATAAGATTTAGTTATGCTAAACAAATTATATAACTTATACTTAAAACATGCATTCAAAACAATCATGGCTCTTTTTAAAAGTCTAGTAGCGATAGAGCACCTACCTCAAAGTCTCCTGGAGTCGCATCCTTTAGTACTCAACCTGTCCCTGGGTCTTATTTATAAACTCTTGGGTATAAATGGATACAAGGAGTCCTCATTAATTTTAATCTATTTAGACATTAGATCGCTAAATCTACTGTTTAGGGTCAAGGGTCCTTGCCTAATTCATTGACAGGCTAGCTCCTATAATATGGACCTACTTATTCAATAGTTAAATTCTATAAATGGTCCTATGATCCTAATTTTAAAGTCTCATTAGGTCCGCGTGTCCCAATTCCCAGGACACCCATGCATCCTAGTTGAACTGCGACCACCTCACGTGCGTGTGCTCCTAAAGGTCGTGCTAGGGACTGCGTTTTGCATGCGCACTTGCATGCTCAAGTGACGCGCTACGACATGCATCATCGCAGGGACGCACCTTGTAGCATGGTGCATCTCAGCTCCCAGGGCACCCCGTGCATCCTATCAAGTTAAGACCCATGCCCCATGTCACGTACATACTCGAAGGCCGCACCTGGGACAGTGTTTGCACGTACACAAGCATGCCTAAGTGACGCGCTATATGCGCGTCCTGGATGACCTCACACGAACACACCTTGGCGTAGTCGAAATGTGCCTTGGCTCTCGGGCCACCCATGCGTCTCGGTCGAGCCTGGACTGTGCCTGGGATGCATCGAGGCCACGCCCATACACAGTCGCATGCCCTTGTGCATAGTGGCTTGCCTGGGATGTCGTGTTCGTGCACAGCCTGCTAGAACCGGTCTTGGGGCATTTTTCGGCCAGGAATTCTGGCTGGAAAACGGCTAGAAACGCTAGATCCAGCATGGATCTAGCCTGAAAGGTGGAGGAACCGGAGAAGGGAGGTAAGGACGTCTTACCTGGGTAGCTTGGGGAGTGCCCATTGCTGGTGATGGAACCCCATTTCTGTCTGAAACCCTATCTTGCCAGATTTCTATGTTTGTCCGAACCCACGAAGGGGAGAACCCCAATGTCATACCGGAACAAGAGGAGAGAGGGGAATGGGGAGACGGGAACGGGATGGCCGGCCTGACTTGGGCTTGGCCATTGCCGGAAAACCTAGGGAACTGGGTTTCCGATTCTAGCCGGAAACCCCAGCCCAAATGTCTGGAAAACTCATGATTTTGGAGGGGGGAGATGGGGTTTTTATGGAGGGGAGAAGGCGCTGCCCCTCAATGGCAGTGCCGCCATTTCCCCTGGTGTATTCTAGAGGAATCGGGAAAAACGGGTTTCTGGGAGGGTCTGGAGGTTGAAGAAGACAGGGGGTGCCGTTATCAAAATAGCCCCCTACGTTTTTCGTCCTTTTTCGTTTTTTCGTTTTTCTATTTAATTTCCAGAAATACCCCTATCTTTAAATGGCTGTAACTTCTTCATATGAACTCCGTTTTGGGTGATTTTTGAGGCGTTGGATTCCATTTTTTGAGTAGAATCTAATGGTACTAAGTTCTCTCACAAAGTCCTTCATTTACTATTTTAAATAAAGTGAAACATTTAACTCAGTTTATTTCCTATAGAATGTTCAATTTTCATTTAAAATAGTGTAAATTGCTCGAGCATTACAGTTATAGAAACAAATAATAAAAACAAGTACATCATATAATGGTGTAATATGTGATATTTAGGTGTAGCCTGAAATTTCAAATAAATATATATGTGTAGAAATAAAATACATCAACACCAGTATAAAATCATTATTCACTTATACTAAATAGAATAGTGGAATTTAAGAGAAACAGAAGATAAATTGGAAAATATGATAAAAATAAATAGGAGGGATTAATTTCAACCTTTATAGGAAAGGAAATAGATACTAAAGATAAAACCTTAGAATTATTACAAAATTCAAAATTAATAATAATATATAATAAATATAAATGTAAGAATTACAATTGTTACAGTATTATGACAATTAGTTAAAGGATTTAATCATCAAAATAGAGAAGATCTTACTTGAGAAGAATTTAAGGAGATAGGTAAATATATTCAAAATTGGTGAATAAAAAGATTTTTAATGAAGATAAATAAGGAGATAAAATTTAGAGGAACATTGATTCAACTATATGATAGAATTGAAATATGAAAATAATTATGGACTATAATTGGCATTGATGATAGAATGGAAAGTGAAGATCGATAAATGAATAAGTATATTAATATGATGAAATTAGAGATATTGATTCTATTTATATGATAAATTTAGTGATGTTGAATTAATTATGAAATATAGAATACATTGATTTTGAAATAATCATGGGAAATAAATGTCTATAAATGAATATTGGAAGATTATTATAAGAATCAACTCAATATGATAGGATTATTCATATAAGGAAAGATATGCTAAAGCTTATATAAATTGGATGAGGATAAGAATGAGCAATAGAAGATGGAATAGAGAAAAATGAAGTATTATAGTGAAAGATTAGTAGAATTTATAGGAAGTTTTAAACAAAAGGATAACTCAACTAAGAGTTATTAATCCTTTTGGAATGTCTAGTAAAGAATTAGGATAAGTGATTAATGCATTAGCATTATGTGTGTTTATGACCTCAAAATACGCTTGAAGGTAACATGAACTATGAATGAAAGGAAATGGAAGTTTCCTTAAGTGGCAAGGCCACATAAGAAAACTTATGAATGAGTTAATGAAAACTCGTAATTAAACTGAAACGCAAATTTTGAGGACGAAATTATTATAAGGGGGGAAGATTGTAATAACCCCAATTTTTGTAAACTAATTGAGAAAATCAATGTAGTTTGAATTTTCAAAAATTTTGGGTTCGAATATTAGGTTATTGAAAATTATCTTTTTACAAAGATTAAAACATGATTTAAAACTTATAAATTATGAATGTACTTGAAAAATTGATCGAAATGACGCTAACTACGTTCAATTCCGAGTTAAAATTAAAAAATCCTAATTTTCTCCACTTTTATAAATAAAAGGGTAAAATGATAATTTTACCCATAATCGAGATCTAAGACCTCAATATTTAGAATGTACTAAAAAATATGATTCCAATGCCACTAAATACGCTAAATTCTGAGTTCAGGAGAATAAAATGGATTTTTCTCCACAAAAGGGCAAAATAGTCCTTCACACCTCCGTGGGGCCCACAAACGAATCCAACGAACAAAAAACATGTAATAAGTGGTCAAACCACTACCACCTAATAGTGGAGAAGGAGGTGGTAGTGGAGGATCCAATGTTAATTTAATATTCAAAAGAATTGAAACATAATTGTTACAAGTAATTATGAAAAATTCAAAAACATCTATAAATACACCCCCAAAAATCCTCCAAAAATATTCATAAAATTTACCATGAAATTATCTTGTTTCCCTATAAAACCATATCTAGATTCATTACCAAATTTCCAAAACTCCCAAAAATATCTTTTCTTTCATTTTCTCTCTCCTCTCTCTAATTGTAACAACAGGGGTCCGTTTTGATACGAGCACCCCTTCATCTTCAACCTCTAGAGGGTTCTAGAACGGCGGTGATTGGAGGAGAAATCACCGCCATTCTAGAGGTTTCTCCACTGCCATTCAAAGGCGGTGAGAGCCCCCTCTAGAACCCTCTCTTAGCTCTATAAATAGAGCTCTTGGGCGCCTCTAATGACAGCCCAAAACATGGAAGAAAACCCGTTGAGGAGCAGTGACCTAGAGGGAAAAACAAGGAGAAAAACCCAGCAAGGAGCCAGGTATGCCCAAGATCCCTCAAAACCCATCTCCACCAGAGTTCCAAGATTAATTTCCCTAGGTTTTTGCATGAAAAACCATGCAAAACGGAGCCCAGGAGAGCAACCAAGGACCCAGGGACATTCCCTGGGCTGCACTAGTTTGACAAGGTCGAACCAGGATGTCCTGAGGACACCCCGGTCCCCCAGTCGACGAAAACGTTCCAGTCGAAACATGACGCGTCGAACACGTCTGTAGAAAACCAACGGGGCGCGTCCCCGGATGCGCCCGCAAAAGCGAAAAAAAAGGCAGAAAAGTTAAGCGCATCTGTAGACGCGCCCGCTGAGGAGCACGCTGCAGATGCGCGGCGTGCTAGCAAACCGAGACTTTTTCCGTCTTAAGGAAGCCGGTGTGCATGCAACTGGCGCGCAGCACACTAGCATTCTGTAAAGGCTTATGTACATGCGACACTAAAATGCTTATAACTTGAGATCTAGAGCTCCGATTGAGACGCCACAAAAGGCGTTGTGTCCATGTCGACGACGCAGACACATCTAAACTATAAAATCCTTGATCAAGGCTAAATAAAAGGTGGGCATGACGCTTAGAATAGGATGGTGGCACATGGCCACTAGACCTTTGGAAAACTGAGGATACCAAGGCCCAATTAGGACCTTAGGACACCCATGGCATAGGAATGGACCCCTAATACCTAAGTAATAAAACCAACCATGCTAAAACCCATAAAAGATAGGTTAATCTAACCTTGAGTCCCCAAACTATGTTCAAGAGCGTACGAGGACAAAGGGGTTAGTGCGGCCTAGTCAGGTAGGTGCTCTATCACTATTAGATTCTTTTAAAAGGACTATTATTGTTTTAAGAACATATGTTTTAAGTATATGACTTGTTTAGCATGACTTAATTTAGCATGTATGTGATAAATGCTTTGTACATAGACATGTTTTGCAAATGATTGCATATACATTATGCACATATATGTTTTGCAAACTATTGCATACATTGCACGATTTGTGAGCATTAAGTTCTTGCAAAAATTGCATGTCCTTGAGGGTTGCCAAAAGACACTGGAGTGCCAAGGGCCAGGCAGTTGTGAGGGACCCAAAGAGGACAGGTTTTGAATAGAGGTTTTGGCTTATTTGACCTTATGTGATTTGGGCTAGAAAGCCCGTGGGTGCTATGCTGAGGGGTCTGGGTTGGCCACCCGGCCTCTACCACTATTAGGTGGATGGGTACCATGCCCAAAAAGAGGCAAGTCCCTACGTTGACTGCGTGTGGTACAGGGGGCTACCACTGGTGTCACGGCACTGGGTCAACGTGTCATAGGCCCCGTGGAGGCTATGACCGAGTGTCATCAGGTACCCGGGGACCACACAGCGAGGAGGTCGTGGGCATAGTGGACCCTATGGTTTGATGATTTATGTGCATTGCATATGGCATGATATGAGGTTGGTCGACCATACCATACTAGAGATCCATGAGTTGGATTCCATGAAGCATCTTATGCATATCATGATGTTATGATATATATGTATATGATACTTTCGATTTTGGATTATATGATCCTTTAAGTCGTTAGTATTTCAGTTTAACAATGGATTTTAACATCGATGCTGCACTTGAGTATTCAAACATACCCATGTTTTGAATGAGCATATGATTTTAAAACATCTCATGCATTATAAAACTAGTAGTGATAGACTCCTACTGAGTATAGTATATACTCACCCTATCCTTAACATTTTTCAGGATAGTTCCACTAATAGAAGATGTCTCAAGAGATATTAGTGCTATGAGCAAGTGCATAAACAAAGGAGACAACTATACATGTGAGTAAACTCTCTACCCTTTGGACATGTATTTATTTATAGTTGGGCTGTGTGTTGTGACTGGAAAGACCTGGGGAAAAACATTTATGATTTCTGAAGTTTTTCAAAAACTACTTAGATTATTGTGAAAGCAAATGACACTCGGGGTTTTCAGATGCATGAGAAAACCCGGGTCATCACATAAGCAAAGTGGCCAATTCAAACCATGTAAAGGTACAAACCATTCAAATGCAGTTAAAGTGCTAGATTTCAATAATAGCTTACAATAGAATTTATATTCTTTGTGAAATAATTTTTGAAAGTAATGATACACCTAAGAAGTCATAAACTCATGAAGCACTTATTAAAGTACAAAGTTTACTGACTAGGGAATTACCCTATCTCAAGAGTTCCCAAGAGTATTTTAACACTCATACCTTAGCCATTTCCTACTTAGCCGCCAATACCATAGTGGGAAGACTGCTATCCACACACATGGGGTTTGTCAATCAACATTAGGTGGGACCATTCCATGGTACCCATAACAAAAAAAGCTAATCATGGAAAAAACAAGTATCAAAATTTCAGAGAGCAAATGTCTGACCCTACTGCTCTCATTGCATGATGTCCATAGGGTAAAAGCGCACATCTAAAACAAATCCTCAAAAAAATAAGGCAATAAATCTGATACCTCTGAATCCAATGCAACTCATCAGTCACATACTAATCATTCTTGGAAAAACTAAACACGCAAAGTACTTATATCAATACTATGAAAAAGTATCATTTTAAATCATGCTAAATTTACCAGAGTTTATATTCAGAATATATAATTGAATAAACCAAAATTATAGACAATTTAGAGCTAAATATTTAGATGAAGTTCTTAAGATCTCAAAAATGATCATAATAACTTTGAATGTGACAATTCTCATAAATCAAATTAAAATTTATCTAATTAAACAAGATTCTTTTAAAAATTTAATTTAAGTATAAAACATGTAATGTCAAAACACCTACCTAGAACCTAGTCCCAATTACTCCCAATATTAATAGAATTAGCTAATCTCAACCTCTATCACACAAATCTATGAAAACAATGCATTCAACTTCATCAATTAACTCTCATCGATTTATCAGATTATAAATTTAATAGTTGGATGGCTCTCAATGTATCATCCAATCTACAGATCATTCTAAATTATATATGTGAAGTTTCAAGTCCTTGAAAATCCATGTTTTGGTTCTTGGTTGATGTCAAAAACCTTCTATATGATGATCTAATGGTCAGATCTTATATTAGAAGTTTGGATCTACCATATCAATATTCTGATATAAAATCTTTCTTCATTTCTAAACAATTTAAAGGTCAATAAATGTAATGGCAATGTTTGATCATTGATCTAATATTATCCTGTCAAAATTCCAATAGTGACTGATCAGACAACCAAAATCATTTGATCAATTTCTATTTTAGGTTGGATAATCTAGGTAAATATCTAGATTAATGTAGGTTTGATATTTATGTTTCAGTACATGGATCAAAGATCTTATGCAAACCCAGCTATAATTCTAAAAAACAAAGTCGAATTGACAAAATGAAAGGTATATAAGTGCAAATTTGTTTGATTAGTATGCATACCAGGCTCAATCATACCTAATTAGTTTTTTATCATCAAAATCTTGCAAATGAACAATCAGATCTTATAGATTGCACATTATAGATAAAGATGTTAGATCACAGATTAGTACACAATTGATGTTAAGAGTCTATTTGTTCACAAATCTGCAAGATCTGATCATAGATCCTCCAATTGGATTGCTTAGATTGAGATTAGGGTCAATTGATCAAATATGAATTATCTTGTTACATATCTATAGATGAGGAGCTTAGATATACCTTAAAGTTGCAAAATGTATGTTGGATGACTAAAGATCATCACATTCTATGAAATGGGTGGTTAGATTCATAGATCATAGATCTATGGTGATAGATCGAGATCAAATCTGAATTTGAATGGTCAAATGATCTTTGATCTCATTAAAACTCATTCCATTAGGTAGATCACATGAAAATACCCTCCAACCATGCTTTTCATGCACAAATTTTTGGTTGTTTGTGACGAACAACCATTTTCGGAGAAAGTGACTGAGGACGTCATCACTGGTGGCTTTTTTTATTCAAAATATCAAATTGAATGGGGGAAACTATAGATCAGGGTCTTAAATACAATCCCTTCAAATTTGGTGAAAATCTGTGATTGTTAGATGCCGAAAAACATTAAATAAGGTGACTGTCACCAGAATATTTTTCTTTTACTAGTCATTGGTGTCATTGCTTTTGCCTTAATCCATCACCCTATCTTACCTAATCTTCACTTATTCTTGAGGTTTTTGAATGTTTGATGACAATGGATATGATGAATAGGTATGATCTTCCAATCCTTTCATTGTTTTCCACTTCATGCATCGTCTTCCCTGTTGGTTCTTGACCGTCCCATCGTCAGATTTTTCTTCGAGGCCAATGCTAATGGTCACCTAATCCTCTTCCCACTCTCTCTCTCTCTCTCTCTCTCTCTCTCTCTCTCTCTCTCTCTCTCTCTCTCTCTTGTTTCTCTTCTTTCCTTTCCTTTATAGAGCAATAGTTGGGGAAACCCAACTATTTCGTCTTATGAGGGTGACTGGGTGCCGATATCAATTTGGCTCCCTCCTTTAGTAAGTTATTTTATTTTATTTTATTCTTTCATATTAAAAATATCATAACTTTCTCATTGGAACTCTAATTTCACTATTTTTTTCTAATGTTTTGAAGGGTAATTTTAAGTTTATAAATAGCTCAATTCCATAAAAAAAAAACACTTTTTAATTTTGAATCAATTACTTATTCTATTTCTAATTAAAATATGACAAATTACATGAAGTGGAATAAAATAATTCATTAAAATTTTGGGTTATTAAACTAACTGAGACTATGAACCGACCAAAAATCACTTAGAAGAAGCTCAAGGTAAGGAAAACTAGTTAATTACTCTATATATGAACTGAGTTGTAATTAGACATGATATTTATCATACCTTTCTATTTTCTTTATTGCACAGTGCCCTAGATACAATAAAATTAGTTGTGAATAGGCTGAGTATGTAATCAAATTCAACTACAACTAGTCTGTGCTTCCACCCCACTAACACTTGTGTACTTCAATGTAAATTTTTATGTTGATTAATGCCAAATTATTTATTTTAATAGTAAATTTGGATGTATCCTATATTTTTCATTTGCTTCAAGTATATGTGGTTTGTTTATTTGAATAAGGGGATGTTGGAGTCTGGATGGTCTTTACATTGAATGTGCAAATGTTGGAGTATGGAAGTAAATGGGTGTGTATGGAGAAGTGTGGATGTAGGTCTTTGCTTGTGAAGTTTTCTTTGCATGCCTTTGAATTTTTTATATTGAATGTGGATGTTGAAATTGTGGAAGATTGTAATAGCAAGAAGATATGGATATATAATGTGAATGTTGAATTTTTATGTTGAATGTGAATGTATGGATGAATATTGTTATAGCTGGAACTCAGCTTTGTACATACTTGTTAAAGAAGGTTATAGTTTAAAAACTTTAAAGACTATATCTAAAAATGTCTTAAAAATAAGTAAAAAAACCTTTTAAGATGGTTTCCAAGGACGTCTTATTTTCAACCACTTTTCTAAGATAGTTGGATAGAAGTGATTTTGAAACCAACTTAGACGTATGTTCGTAATCATCTTAAAATCCCTCCATCTTAGTAGTGTAGGCTACATGGAGTGAGATGCTAGGGATTCTCACGCATGTTTGTCCCATACAACTATTACTTTCTAAGCCATGAAATCATTTCTAATTGAGGAAAGAGGAGAATAAGACTTCCTTTAAGCTTTTTTCTTTTTATGTCATTATTTTATTTTCTACTCTAATTTTTTCTATTTCTCTCACAATTTATTCTTAGGAAAATATCACCATGCAAAAGAAACCCCAATTCCTTTTTCTAGGCTTTCGGTAGAGGTGGCCATTGTCTATATAAAGTAAGAAGCAAGGGGATTTCAAGCATTTTGGCCAATGAAACATCTATCATAAGCAATGCTAATATTTTGCCTACAGAAGCAAGAGATTGGGCTCTTGGATGGGGTCCCTAGTATCCTATGGACAAGATGGCCCTCTTGAAGGCATTAGTTTCTTGTTTAGTACTTTTTAGGATGGCCATCAATCTCCTTATTTTACTTTGTTTAATGTTGTCTACAAATGCATGTCTCCATAGCAAGGAAAACTTCTTTCCATTGGTTTTCTCCTAAAAGAGATGTGCTAAAATTAAAAGTTCTAAGGGGAAATGTTCTTAGTGTTCAAGTTAATTCCTACAAGTGAAGAATTGATCATTGTAGTATTTTCAAGGTCAATCCCACAAGGATGATATATTATGACATATAAGCACCAAATTATTCTAATGAACCTAAAATGGTGCATGGGCGTTGCCAAATTAAAAGGAATTGTAGATGAGATGATAGTAACTGATTTAGAAAAGATGAACTAGGATTAAATATAAGCCAAGCTAGAATTTGGGCCACCACTTATTACTTATTTTTCATAACTCAAGAATTAAATCAAAACTATGATTCCTTTCTCAAAGTGTGTTTTCTTTGAAAATTAAATCCTTGAAATCATTAGATATTAAAAACTAAGTAGATTATCAAATCCTAAGATTTCTATTTAAAATTTAGCTATCATAAAGCAAGGATTAATTCGAAGAATCTATTAGGAAAAATAATAATATAGAAGTAGAAGATTTTACTAAGGTTGATTCTACCTTTTCCATATTGAGAACAATTTTTCTAGGACTTTTAAACCATTGGAAAATAATTAGTGAGGTCACCTAGTGATAGCCTAAAATCACTCTAATCCTAGTCAACACTACCAAACAGGATAGTTTTAAAGACAGTTAAAAGCATATATGGTAGATGGTTTCAAAACCATCTTCTATCCAACCATCTTCGAAAATCAGTTAACAAAATATATGGTTAAAGATGGAATATACACATTTAAAGATGGTTTTCCAAAACCATATTTAAAAATCTTGGACATTTAAAGACATTTTTATAAAATCATCTTTAAAAATCTTGGACATTCAAAGCCAGTTTTGAAGAACCATCTTTACAACTTTCTTTGAAATTTTTTTATGTTATATACAATGTTATTTTAACCTACTAGTATAATCTTTGTGCACATTCAATGAACAATTATTATTACCTACAGTCTTCCTCCAATCTTCAAAAACATGAAAAAAGAATCTATATTCAATTTCACATTCAACATAGAAAACCTAAACTATACAAGACAGCTCTCTAGATTTGAAACACCTATAGAAAAGTTCTCACTTGTAAAACCAATAACACCAATTTTGCAGGACCACTCCTATAGTATCGTCACCACAATAAAGTTTAACCACCAAGTTCAGGATGGATTGGTATGGTTCCTCTATGCCTACTACACATCCATATGTTTGCATACACATTCAATATTAAGAAATCAACATCCACTAAAAGATAAGAAAAAGAATGTTTAGTAGTTTATTCTACAAATCCAAGCAAGATGAATCACTAGAGTAGCCCCATCTAAGGATCTCCAATTGTCTAGATTCCTTTACAACTGGTAGATTAAAAAAAAAAAAAATTAGTCAAGTTGACTAAAGAGATGAAGCTCAAAGGAAAAATCACTAGGCGAATTAAACTGGGAGTGAATGGAAAGTAGTTTCTAAGTATTTTAAATAGATGAAGAAGCCAATTGCAAGAGAGTCTGACAAAATCATTGATTGCAAGCACAAATGAAGCCGATCCATAGTTAGCTAGGGATGTTATGCCATTATCGAGCACAAAAAGACCATAGAAGAAAAATAAAAACCCTAGCAAGAAATCAATGGCAAGAGAGACTAAAGTAAGAAGAAATGATATTAGCCAAAGAAGTACCTCCAAATGTCTGCTTCCTAGCCTCCACTCCCTTCTCACAACTCCAAAAGAAGAATTTGTCATTTCATGAACTCCAAACAAAAAATTTGTCAGCTCTAAACAATAGAAGAAGGGTGATCTTGTTGTAGATCTATCGTTTCATTCATATTCAGCAAAAAACCAAAAGTTAAAAGTGTGTCTTTGATCATGCAAGGCCTTTGGAAAGGGCAAGAATGAGAGAGCCTAAAGAGAGAGTCAATTGATTTCTTCCTTTGTTGGTCTAAAAAAATAAGACTTTTAAAGACGATTTTAGAAAACTATATTTAAAATTTTGTTTTTAAAGATGATTTTGGAAACCTGCCTTCAAATTCTATGGTTTTTGGTTTTAAAAAATGGTTTTAAAAATATGTCTTGAAATATCATGGTTTTTAAAGATGTTTTCAAAAATTATTTTGAAAATGGCTTTTAAAGATTTACAAAAATTGTCTTTAAAAACCATGTTTTTTAAAGATGGTTTAGGAAACGTATGTTTAAAATCTATTTTTTAAAGACAATTTTCAAAAACTATCTGTAAAAATGATGGTTTTTAAAAACAATTCTCAAGAATTGTCTTCTTAAGTTCTTCCAACCAAAATGTATGAATTTTTTAACTCCCTCCAGTGACTTTTGAAGACAATTTTGAAAAAACTATCTTCTTTAGTAGAATTTTTTTAGACAAATTTCCAAAACCATCTTTGATTTGATTTTACTAAGACACTTGCATGAAAACCATCTTCTTTTAGCCATCTTTGAACACTTCCATTTTAAGTGTGCAAATAAATTGTAACCTAACATGTTACTAATCTAATTGACTGAAATAAAAGAAAAGTGTCTTACTCTAAGCCTAAACCTATGAAAAGAAACACCCTAAAAATAATGAAAAGACACATTCTAGAAACTACAAAAAATATGTCCTAAACATATGGAAAACACATTCCTAAAGTTATAATAACTCTAGCCTAAACTATTAGAAAAAACATATTCCAACATAGTTTAGATTAGCACATTTTCTAGCTAAGCCTAGAATTAGTGAAAATCATCCTAGGGTGGCTATAAAATGTTGCTTAATCCTATATATGCTAATCCAAGAACAAATTAATTCCTAACTTAATCTAAGATAAAAATGATTAAAAGTGCTAAGGCATGAAACAATCTGTATCTAACAACTAAAACAAAATGCATGGAAAAGGACATCAAAATATTAATTAAACTCAAAGATAAAGAAAGGAACAATAAATGTTATTAAGATAAATCTTTAGATCATTACAATGACCTCCATCATTATGAACTTATCCCAATTAGGGGTTAGCAACATGAATTTTGTTTTTCCGCTCTATTAAGTGTCATGGCTTTATTTAGTCCCAAAGTTTTTAAATCTTTTCTCACCACTTCTATTGTTGCTCTTTTGTTCCTTCCTCTTGCCCTTTAGAGCCTTCAACATTGATCATCTCACTCCTTCCAATTAGTTCCATTTTTGGTCTCCATTGGACATGTCCAAGCTATTTAAGTCCAGTCTTGCTCACCTTAAGTTTCCTCTAACCTTTTCATTTCTAATTCTATACTTTCTTGTCTTACCACTAATCCATCTCAACAATCGCATTTTAGCTTAACTACCACACACTTTGATACATGGAGCATGGTCAGCCTTACAGCCATCTTATAGAATTTTCCTTTCAATTTGAGTGGAACTCACCAATCACACAAAACTCCAAAGGGGCATCTCCATTTGTTCCAACCTAATTGGATTCCTTGGGTAACCTCCCTCTCAATATCTCCGCTCTTACAAATTATCAATACCAAGTATCAAAATTGTTCATTTAGGGGGACTTCTTAATTATCAAACTTCACTGGTGCTTTACTCCTGCATCTCTCCTTATTAAAATTGTATTTCGTATACTCCACCTTAGTTCAACTAATTTTAAATCCTTCATATTCTAATGCATCTCTCTGTAACTCTAGCCTTGTGTGTATGCCTTTGCTTGTCTTATCAATCAAAATTGTATCATCTATAAATAGCATGAACCTTGGAATCTCCTCACTTAGAAGTCATGTTAACTCATCCATAAACAATCTGAAAAGGTATGGGCTCAGTACTGATCCTTGGAGAAATCCTATAGTTATAGGAAAATCACCAGTCTCTTCATAAGTGTTCCTAACACTCATTACTGCTCCCTCATACATCTCCTTAATTATGTCTATATACCCCATGAAACACCTTTCTCACTCAACACCCACCATATTAACATTGTGGGGACCCTATCATAAGCTTTTTCTAAGTCAATAAAGACCATGTGGAGGTCCTTCATATCTCCCTATATTTCACTATTAATTGTCTAAGAGGGAAAATAGCTTCCATAATCAACCTCCTAGGCATGATCATTACAATCATATGCTTAGAATAAAACAAAACTTCCCCATATTGGATTGAAGATGGACGTCTAGGATATTCTTGATGTGTGGCGCTATTCTTACGCGAGCTCCTCTACAATAAAGCACGTAAAAAAAATTAAAAAATAACTTAAACTCCAAGTGATCTCTCCCCTAAAGACATCTTTAACTTCAGCATCCCATATACATAAATGCTCACCCCCTTGCAAAAGACATCTCAATATCTTGAAGGAATGCGCCTTCTAGAAACATTATTTTTTTCTTTCTTCCTTGAAGTGTGATTCTCCTCTTCTTAAGACATTGTCCAAGTTAAGTGGATTATCTTCCTCTGCTTTCCTTTTTTTGTCATGTACTCCCATTGGTCCACATTGAATATCTTCCTTAAATGCCTCTCAAACCCTAAAATTTCTCTCAGAATCTCATCTAAGATATCCATGTTCATTTCCACTTTTCTTTCTTTCCTTCTTTCTCTCCAATTTCTACTAAAAATCTTCAATCCTTTCCCAATGAACCATTTTAGGTAGCTTAGGAGAGCCCTAAGTTAGGATAAGTATGGCCATTATTCATCTCCTAAGTCATTGACTTTTAACCAAAGATTTCCTATTTTTCACACTCTTCCTATTTTTCCTCAATGGAAACACATTTTCTCCTCTCTTGGAAACACATTTTGAGCTAACTAAATAGTAGGAAAAACAAATTTGTAGACCTTATGCATGTGAGGCTGCGAGAGAAATAGTAAGTAATCTACATGTGGCCTACCCTTGCATCACTTTTCTGAGTTCAAAAGAGGGGTGGGATGTGTAACTTTGTTCTAGACTTGCATGGCTTGACTTGAAACCTTAATGGGGTGGTGAATGCACACATGCATGCATGGAAAATCTACCACCATCACATGTGATGATACCAGCCTAATGGAGGTCACATGCATTTGGTTTTTCACTCCTCTAAAAATGATACATTCACCCCCCTTTGTACTTGAAAACTATTAGAACTTAATCCCTTGTGTTTGGAATTTATTTGAATTATCCAAAATTCATCCCGACTTGATTAAGGCCTTCTATTTTCATATAAACTTGATCAGTGATCTGTAAGGTTGACTAGCCTATTCTAACCCTTTATACTCCTAACACCCTCTAACCTACAACCTACAAAATACAAAAAGGTCCTAATTACAATTGTTTTATGTGATTTAATGTGTACTTACCTCTTAGTATCTATCTAATGCTTAAAATACATGAAATTAAATTTAGAGGACAAATAAGCAATTAATTGCAAATCTATCCTATAAGTATTAAAATAAACAATAAAAGGTAGTAAAACAATGCAAAAGTTAGGGTCTTTTAGTAGAAAATGGACACTTAACACACCCTCCAACCACCATTTTCCTAGTGCTAAGAAGAACATGCAAAAATCATTTAATTAAAAGTGATAAAATTTATCATTTTTGTGGACACTAAAGATTGCAATTGGCATATGCAACAAGCTCTTAAACCCCTAAGTTACCCCTAGTGGAGGAGTTAAGCCTAGTGAGGGTTTGTAGTTAAATTACCTATAAAATTCAAGAAAGGTAGTTCCTAAATTTATCTCTAACAATTTTTTGTACTTGATCTCCCAAATTTAGCATATTAATGTGAATGCATGAAAAAATTCAAGACCCTACTAATATGTTAATGATAATTCATTTAGGCTTTGATCTCAAAATGTGGAGTGTTTACAGTCTATGTATATAACAGATCTCAACCTCTAAGTAGACTACAACGCAAGTACTTTGTCTAAAATATGTTTTGATCTCAATTCTCACTAGTAGATATACACTCAGAACTGAAAATCATAGAGAAGGGTAAAACACAACTCTTTTTAATATATGAGAAGAATCAACAACAAAAGTATCTCACGAGAGGAATTACTAGAAAGTGCTTTGATCCCTTTGGAAAGGATGTCATTTACTAAGAAAGTTAGAGATATTACACCTTAATTTCTATCTATTCATACCCTCATCAAGACTATATTCCTTATAGAATCAAAAGGTCCTATGCTAAGACAAAATGTAGGCTTAGGACAAGGTTATGAAAGGAAAGTGATGAATAGGCTATTCAAAGCCTCCATAAATAAGCAGAGGTAATCTATTAAGGGTTTAGAAATTTTCTTTTCAGTTCTAGGGTACAAATGAAACACATGTACAAATTAGACAACTTTGACACTGAAAGAGAAGGTTTAGAGTGCAAGCAAAGTTATGAACCTGCTTACCAAATTTAGTGAAGTTCAAAAGTTCAGAATGCAAAACGGGTGTTTTTATAATTTTTAGCAAAGTTAGAAACCCTAGGAGCATTGCTGAACCCTATCCACACAAAAGAGGCTCTCACTATCAAAAGATAAGGTGGCAGAACATCGAATCATGGATGCATGCATTCTACCACCATTGGGAGCTTTTAAGTGAAGCCTAAGGGCCACACATGCTAAAGGAAGTATGCATGTAAATCATAGTCAAGCCAGGCCCGACAAGAGACTTAAAACCTAAATTTTCTTTCTTATCCCTTCATAATGGTGACCACCTACATGTGTTTCCATGATCTTTCCATGAAAAGGTGGTGCATCCTACTTAATTACATGAGAAATGCATTTATAGATTACTATGATTGGTGGAGGAAATTAAGGAGATAGGAGAGGTAAAAAGGGAAATCTACGGTCAGTTTTCCACTAAGAATTTCACAAAAGAGTGGCTAAAATCAATTTACAACTAAGACCATCCTAAACAAGCCAATGAGAATCCATTTGAGTTAGGATTGACCAATGAAAAGAAGCCATGAATGAGAGAGAAAACTAAGCTATGATTTGTAGAGAAAATTTCAATGGCCAAGCCACCATTTTTCAAAGATTACAAAATGTGTTCTCCATATATGAAAACATGTTTTTCTATTGATTGTGATTAGCCAGAGATAAGATGATTGGGTGAGGAGAAAATAAAGTAGAGAAATTAGTTTGGATAGAAATCTCAATGAAATTCTAAACTTTCACTTTAGGGCACACCAATCTAATGAATGAGAAGAAATGAACCAATAAACTACATCTTTTTTATGGGAGGCTTCTAGGAAATCTCAACCATCCATCCCAGGATTAAAGTATGATCCAAGGCTAGAGAAAAGTGGAAGAGACAAGTGAAACCATTCCATGCTAGAACCAAGATGAGAGATCATATTTTTATCATCCAAACATTGAATGCCATAGGGAATTCAAGATTTTTATAAAAAGGAAGCTTCCTAAGTCGAATTAGAAAGTAAAGAGATAAGGGAACGGATAAAGAGAAAGGGAGGATAGAAGGGATTTTTCATTAGGAAACTTCCATCTCCCACATCTCCATGTGAAATCAAAGGAACTACAATGCATTCTGGTATTCATTCTTTCCATTCTCCCTTCAACCCATTGTACTTCCACATGAAAGAGAGAGGGAGAGAGAGAGAGAGAGAGAAGTAGGTAAGAGAAGAGGTAATAAAGGCTTGTTTCATGCCTCCATCGTACACCATCCATTCCATTATTTTTTTCTTTTATGTATATATATATATATATATATATATCAGATCCACTTTATAGAGAGAGAGAGAGAGAGAGAGAGAGAGAGAGAAGAGGTAATAAAGGCTTGTTTCATGCCTCTATTGTACACCATCCATTCCATTATTTTGTTCTTTTATATATATATATATATATATATATAAATATATATATCAGATCCACTTTACAATCATGTTCTTATCCCTCTTTTCTAGCTTCTATTACTCAACAAAGGATCCAACAAAAACTCACACTCTAACCCTTTCATTCATTCATCCTTTTCATACTCTATACTAAGTCCATTCTACCCAATTTTCTAAGCTTTCTCCACCATTTTATTATAGTTTATTTCTACTCATCTATTGCTCACCATGGACCTCTTCACAAAATTTCGTAAAATATCCATCTCTAATGCCTTTTTCCATTCACCCCTTTTTAGCACCCTTTCAGTTTCATTATCATACCTTAATCTCTTTCCATGTTGTTCTATTTTTCTAAATTTTTCTCATCATCATTTGGAATCCAAAATTCATGTCCTCACCCATCCACCTTAACATTTTTCAATCCATCCCTTCATCCCTAAAAAATCTTTCCATTTGCAAGCCTTAATTTCCAAATCCCTTTCTCTCTCTTGGTATTACACACATAAAACATTATTTTTATGTGTAATCACATCTCCTATGTCCTATGGTATGAGTGGTTGGTTATGTTTGGATTTTTTTAGTGATATAACTAGCACTAAATCATAAGCAAACAACAAGGATGTATTAGTGGTAGTCTGTGGGTTAACGACTTTCACTGGAAGATTCTTTAAACGCATGGAGGAGTTTTTAGGTGAATGTGTTATAACTCATACGATAGTCTTATTATTTTATTTTATTTAATTATGTACTTAATTGATGTAATCTTCCATTTCAATAGAATAAATGTTCCTTTTCATTCTAGTTTATATTTTTTTATGTGTTCTTTACTTGCTTTCATTAGTTGTTAGATTTAATTCATCACTTTATGCTTATGTTCCATTAATTTCCCTAGGCATGAGAATGAAAAGTATGTTAGAAAAAAATATTTTTAAGATTAGGTTGATCTAGGTTAATGAGCACTTAATATTAATATCATTCTCATAGCACTCTAATTTACATACTCGTGATTGCTTGAAAGAAATGGATACTTAGTATAGTAAGAAATAAGGACTATATGAGAATCTTTGATAGCAGTGCCCTAAGAAGACCGGATGTACTTTGAATATGTATAGTGCCATGCTATGAAACTAATAATAAGAAGATGATAAAGAAAGAGACTAAAAAGAAATAATTTATGTGTTTTAGAACATCATGCTTCTAATTACATGTGTACAAAAATCTAGACAACTTATTTCTAAAAGTTTTTTATTCCTAATATATTGGATTTCTAATTTCTAGTGTTAGATTTAATTTGCAATCATTTTATGTATTTTTGTGAATTATAGTATATATAGATAATTAGTTTAGTTTAATAAATCATTTTCTTAGGTTAAATTAGTTAAACTAGGCTTTAATTGAATTATGTTAATTATAGAGTCTCCATGGATTGACCCATTCTTACTACATCTATGCTATAGTAGACCCATGCACTTGGTGTTAAATATTAAAACACATCAAGTTTTAGGCACTGTTGTTGAGGTTGTGTAGTTTAGGTTAATTATTTTACCACTTGTTATAGATTTTAGGGATGCATTCATTTTTGTGGCATATTTCATATATATGTCCTTACTCTTATTATTTTTGGGTACTCACTTCTATTTTTTATTTTTACAAGAATTTGGAGCAAGATTTGTGAAAAATTAGGATAGCTTATTTATTTTTTTATTTTAATTGAATTGTAGTAAGGACATTTTGTAATTTCTAATTACATTACAACTCATTTATAATTAAAGGGGTTGTAATAATATAGGTCAAGGTGGGCTATCCTAACTTAGAAGAGGAGGTGGCAAGTACTTGGACCCACCATTTCACATGTAGACTTTTTCTAGGACCCCACTGTAAGCTAACTTTTTTCTTCTTAGCATTAGGGTTGCATATTACTTAGTTGAGTTATTTGATTTGTAGTGTAATTCATATAGTGTGCATCCATTATATTACTTGTTGCATTATACCTAGGACATCACTAGTTAGCACCTATTTAACAAGGATGGTGTAAGCTTAGTCATAACCTAAGAACATAGGCTATCAGGTTTATAATATCTAACTTGTCTAGGCCCTAAGCCCTTGTTAGATAACATGTAGGTAGTTGCATTAGTTTACTATATTTTATTGCATAATTAGGGCACATTTAATTACTTTAAGGCAAATATATGTTGATCAAACTGCATGGGAATGCTTAAATAAATTAGTAAGGGCACTCACCCATACAAGATCAAGGGTAGATTTGATCACCATGCCTTAGTCCACCTAGATTAAACATCACCTTACACACAGCCCTAACCTCAATAATTAATTTAAAATCAATCTTTAAGAGATCTTGGCAGCTTACGAGCTCTTAAGACCCTATTGAATGAAGGCGACCAATTACCAATCCCATGGCTCTTCTCTAATCAACTATTTTGGTATTTAAATGACTACCTCTGCCAATACATTCAATGACTCAAATCACCTATCAATGACTAAGGAGGGTGTGAAGAAGTTGATTAAAATTAGGATCTAACTACTAAGTAGTAGAGCAGGTTTGAAAGAGAGGAGGAGCTACCTAGATAAGTAATAACCTAAAAGTTACTCCCCTAAAGAAAATAAAGAAAAATCAAACCTTTCAACTTGTTTGTATTAGGGTTAGGATTAATTGTTTGCCCTTGAATGTATATCATATAGGTTGCATCATATAGCCTAGGTTCCCCTTAGTTTAAATAAAAAAGAAAGAAAAAAAGAGTAAAGTACTCTTTTGTTGTATACAATAACTTGTTTTCGTTGTATATAAAGTAGAGTCCATTACACCAACCATTGGTGTAAGTTAGCAGGTTGATCTGTCAATCCAGATATAGTACCTTTAGACCAGGAGATCAAACAATCGAAAAGTAAGGCTCAAGGAATCATGAAGATTTAGAAACCCTTGTTGTAGATATGTCCAATGAAGCAGTAGAGGTTAATCAATGAAGAGACCATTCAATGCTGGCACATCATGTATACAGTTACATGTAACCACTGCAAAACACTTCAAGACAAAATTGGGTGTCATCCAACTTCTACCAACCTTTCATGATTTGGGTAGATCAAATATCTACCACATGTCAAAGAGTTCCTTAACATCTGCACTACATTTAGATATAGTAACTTTTTTGATGACTTTAGAGATTGAGGCTATTTCCCTTTTCTTTAAAGGATAAAGTAAGGGCATGGCTAAACTCTATAAAAGTAGGGTCCATCACGACTTGGGAGCAATTGTATAGGAAATTCCTAAATAAATTCTTTCTAATGTACAAACCAACACCCTCTATAGGAAATTATAATTTTTAAGTGGAAAGAGGGTGAGCATTTCTATTAATGTAGGAGAGGTGGAACGACTTGTTGCTTAAGTGTCCGCACCACTGACTTGAGAAGTAACAACATATACATTATTTCTGTGAAGGTTTGTGTGACGACCTAGGTTTTTAAAACACATTTTTATAAATATTTGCAAAGGTAAATACCCTGAGCCATAGTTCGGTGATGATTATCCACAAGTCTTGAGTTTTCAATCTTCCTTAACTGTATCTAAGCATGAATATAGTCAATATCTTAGCAAGCTATGCTTGGTAGGGGATTTAAGAAATATATTCAATATATCTCAAAATCAACAGTTCATCATCTCCATGATATAAATCAATTTATACAATTGGATAACCATTTTATCCTTCACTCATCATATGAATTATATGTATGTATTACATATAAATAAAACCACTGAAAATCATGAATATAGTCAATATCATAAATAATATCTCATTTCCAAACTAATTTTAATATTAACACTAGGCGTTAATATATAATCATGCCATATTGGAAATCATCCTCCAATACTACATCGGTAATTACTTTTATTGGGCATCTCATCATGCCATAATCAATTGCATCATAATGCAAAATAATCTCAAGGATTACCATGCTTGTAGTCTCAATCCATACAGCGCGCCTGAAAAACTACTTAATACTCCACTAATACCATCGTGAAAAATACAGATCCATGTCTGCATGGGGGGAACCATGGCTGTCACCATGGCAGCCTTCCTATAATTGCCCCACCAAAGGCACAGTATCATCATCATAATTAGTTTTGGAGAGTGAGTGGCCAAACCCTCATAACTCTCCTCGCATTGGCATCCTCAGGCATAAGCCTGTCTTAAAACAAAACCACAAGCCTCCATGCTTGTATGGAAAATAATATTTCATACTTACAGACTATGTGTCTGGTTATAATAGGACATGCCTATAACTTATTTCCTTAAGATTTGGGGGTCCAACTTATATGGCTCAAATCTTCTCATTCTACCTATTAAGTAATTTCATAATTACTTAATCAATCCCTTTATATTCATTTCCACATCATTTGTTGCTTTAAGTAATTTCATAATTACTTAGTCAATCACTTTGTATTCATTTCAACATCATTTGTTGATTCATAGACAATTCTAAGGCAATTATCATCAATTTATAGTTATTTGGATAAGATCATGTGTAAAATACATGTATCTTCTATATTGAATATATTCTTAAGGTCCACCTACCTTTACTTTCAACCATCCATCTTCTCATTGATCTTGATCATCATATCCTTCATGTATCTATCAAATCATATGTATACAGTCATTCCTCAACTCATTTATACTTCCTAGTTTTTCTTTTGATCATCCTTACATAGGATGATTTCGATCTTGTTCCTTAGATCGTATTGATCAAGGGTATAATCTATTGATCTACATTCATACTAATTCAAAAACACACATACTAACACAATATTATGTCTCTTATTATTCTTGATCATTCAAGATCTCCCTATGGATCATGTTTGATCTTTGATTATCTTAATTACCATTTTTACTAGGATTAGATAGTTTATTATCCTTTTATGATCTTATTATTATTCAACCAGTTAATGTTTTACTGGTTGAAGATAGTTTATTTCTTTTCTAACACTAAACAGCTCCTCCTTATTTCAGAATTGACTAAGGCTTACGAGTTAAAAGCTGCTCATAGAATGATTAATTCAATCCTCATGTAAGGAGGCATTTAGACCTCACAAACGTAGCCAGAAGGTGGGGGAAGAGTGAGGCTCTATTAGAGAACCCCCTTAACCACCATATTCAGCATTACAGTGGTGACCTTAGCCCAACCTTCATAAGGTTCCTATGAGCGTTAAACCCTAAGTACTCTTGCTATTTGATTTTAATTAAATCTATGAACATTTAAAATGTCATTCATGGGGTTTATTATTCTCCTAATTTGGGCCAAGGAAATGATATTCCTTATATTGTCCTACTAACTATAGCCCTTATTATCATTAAGCCCTTGTCCATATTCCTTAGAAATGTTCATCAATATATATTCTCATTTAATTACATTTTCCATGTAATTTACATAACATGAACAATTATAGCGTAAATAAATAAATCTAACAATTAAATCTATTGAGCAAATAAAAGAACATTTACAATAACTCATATGCTCATTTGAATGCATCATATTTATTCATTTTGATCAAATGATCATATTTTGATTTCTATTCAATTTAGATCTTAATCTTTCATTTTTATTCAAATCTATCACATTATCTTAATGTGATATCATCACTAGATCATTGATTTATCTCATCAAATGATTTGATCTTTCTTAATATAACCAATCAAGAAGATCTTAAGTCATTTTATCAAAATTAAGAGCATAAATCTCAATCTATCTCAAATTAGCCACATCAGGCTTATCAATCCATATGATCTTAACTTTAGATCATCATTTATATTGATTTTAATGGTCTGACCATGCTTGATTCCTCAGATCAAGTAGATCCATGATCATTTTTTAAGATTTCTCTTCCATTAAGGTTAAATTTCTTAATTCATTCTAACTCAGTCACATCTAAATCTTAATTCCATGTTACCTCATCACTAGGTCACTAATGAATCAGACATCTAAAGTCTGATCATGTCAGATTTGACTGATCTTGGGAATTAGTACCTCTTTTTATAATTTATAGAATTTTACAATGAATAAAACCTAAATTTTATGTTTCCATTAGACTCTACTCTTCACCAAGAATCTAGACCTTCTTTCCGATCTTGCTTTTGGAGTTAAAATGAGCTCTAAACTAAGATTTTAAGTTTCAAATCAAAACAAAATTGATGGGGACGATCAGCAGCCTGTCCCTGCCTTGTTCCACTGGTAATAGTTGGTGTACGAGGAGGGGTGACTCGGGATAGCCGAGACGGTCCGATCTAGACCATCAGATCAGCATTTCCCCAGATCTCCCAGATCTGAACGAGCCATCATCTCAGATTTCATCCCTTGGGGTTTTTGGGACCCTTTGAATCCATCCAATGGTTCAAAAGTCATAATTAACATGGTTTCACTATAGTTTTCAAGCTAGATCTGGAGGAATATTCCCCTTGGTGCATCTACAGACGTGCTCTGCAACTGTAAAGGGAAGTGAAAGAAAAGAAACGAAAAAAGAAGGAAAAAGGAGAGAAGAGAGAGAAAGAGAAGGAAAGAGAGAGAAAGGGAGAGGGAGAGAATGGGTGAGTCTTAGAGATTTGTCGAATTTTGTGGGAATAGTGGGAGGGGAATTTATAAGGCTATTTTTGAATTATTTTAATTATTTTCATTTTAAATGATTTTTTACTTTTCTTATAAAATTAAAAAGATATTCCTCATCATGTTTATTTTTCATAATTAATATTGCCTCAGTTGGCTGTCCACCAATTCACCTAACTTTTGTGGATCCCGCACAAAAGTGAAATGACCATTTTACCCTTATGAGTAAATATAAATTCCCAAAATTAAGAAAAATAGGGATTTTTCACCCGAGCTCAGATTTTAGTGTGCTTACAATCATTCTAACTAGTTTCCCATGAATGATTCCAAATATCTATGTTTCAAGACCTGATTCTTTTTCTAAAAATTAATATTATATTAAATATAATATTCCACCTTGATTTTCATAAAAATTTCGATTATTTTCAAATAATTCCAAAAAAATTGGGCTTTTCACATTCTTTCCCCCATTATAGAAATTTAATCCTCAAAATTTAGTATAACAACTCACTTATGAGTTATCATCATCTCATTTATAATTTTTCTCATATAGCTTGTTCTGTGAAATATTAACACTTAAAGAAATCTTTTATTCCACACTTGGTCCATCAATCATACTATCTTTTTCCTTAAAGGTAGACTTTATCAAAGTCATAAAACTTGTTAGTAACTTGAAGACTACTACCAGATTGAAATTGGCAAATAGGACAGTGAAAATTCCACATGGTGTCATAGAAGATGTTCTAGTTTAGGTTGAAAATTTCCTATTTCTTGTAGACTTCTTAGTCTTAGACACTTAACCTATAGTAGATATAGGTATTCATTTCCATTCATTTTGGGTTAGGCATTCTTAGCCACTATGAATGCCATCATCAATTGTAGGAATGGTACTATGAAATTGACCTTTAGCAATATGGACATTAAGCTTAATGTCTTTTATGCAAGGCTACCAGACTCTTCAGATATGTTTGAAGTAAATATGATCAAAGTCTATCATCCCCCAACATTGATCCTCTCGGGGCATGTCTTGTCCATTTTGGTTCTGATTTTGATATTGATAGTTCCATTGATATAGTAAACGCAATATTGTATACCATACCTTTAATGGACACTTCTCAATGGAAAGCCTAAGCTAGACCTCCTATGATCCCTGACATTATATTTGAGCCTTCTATTGTAGAAGAAACATCCAATTTGAACCTACCACTTTTGATAGATGACCTATAATGCAAGAATGTAGGTTTATCTAAAACCTTCCCTATTATGGCTAAACATGATGGAAAGTTCATTAATGTTACTATCGAACATCAAACTACTCAAGGGTAACCATAGATAACCAAGATGGGTTAAGTCTCATTGATTCCTTGCATATAAACAAAAATGAATAGCCAATCAATGAGGTGCAGGGACAAATTAACCTTGTCATTCATGAAGATGTAGAAGAGTAAGAATATTTTCAAGTATTCGATGTAAGCACCTTAAAGCCACAAAATGATAGCTCCTGGGACAATGCACAGTGAATTGTTCCCAAAAAAATTTCATTCACAATATTTCACGACCATATGCTTCAATCTCATCACCAAATCTCTGAGTGGCAAAAGGACAATGATTACCATGAAATTTTGAAATGGAATGAGTTACTCTAGATACTGCTCCATGATTAGAGTTAGATATAGGATTTGTTAGAGTTAGAACTAGGATCCTTAAATGAGTTTAAGAATAAGGTGAGAGTAGACTAGATTAGTTAGTTGTAGGATCATTTAGTCGCACCTACATTTACATGCATTGTATATAGACCACATCAACAAAATATGCATTATTTTAGAAGTGCAGATACATCTATTCTAACCCTTTCCTCTTAGGTTTATTATTTTTATTTGTCCATGATATGTAGTTCTGAAAATTGATGACAAAGTTTAATTTAAGTACGGGGATAGATTGTTTCTAATTTTGAAGGGTTCAGAGTCATTTTGGTTTTAAAAGATTTTAAAATTTTTAAAAATGAAGAGCTTATGGAAAGTTCCTATACAAAGATGAGAATTCAATTTTTTTGAATATTCAGTCTATCTTAAACTTTAGCTTATTAATATATTTGTATGCAATTATTTCATTATTTTATCCTTTTTGTAAAGTTTTCCATGAAAAATTAGTGTAAAATAGCTATATATATACCCCTTTTTTTTGAAGTTAAAAAGAAAATAAGTAGAGATCTTGAAGAAGATCTATGGAGACTATTAACCCAAGTGAGGTTAGAGTCATTCTTCCTTTTTGAGGGTTATACATAAATTCAATATTTTTTTAGCAGACATAATTTCGTAGTTTGTCTCATTATTCTTACTTTGGTCAACTATTGAGAAAGCATCAAAGTTAGACCTTTAAGCTTTTATATTAAGCTTTTCCTTTGTTAGTAAAATAACCATTACCCACATTTGACCCTATAATATAGCTATTAATGATTTGTTTTAGAAATATGTTAAGATGATTGAAGAATATCTTGAGAAAAAATATGAACAATACAATCCAAGAGATGAATAATAAAAGGGTTGAAAAGAAGAAAAGTTCAAAATAGCTTGTAATGACTCCAATTTTTGTAATATTAAAATCCCATGAAAAGTTCAGTTTTGAAGATAAGGGCATTTTAGTCATTTCACTAGTTGCCTTGACTGACCCCAGAAACTTGGTCCTAAAAATGGTACCATTATATGCGTCTCAGAAAAAGAAATCCAACAAGACCAAAATCACCCAAAACGGAGTTAAAATGAGCAAGTTATGGCCCTTTGAAGTTCAGGGGCAAAACTGTAATTTTTACAAAAAGGGATTTAGCTGCAAAACACAGGGGCCCGTTTTGATACGGGCACCCTTCATCTTCCACCTCCTAGAGATTTCTAGAACAGCAGTGATTAGAGGAGAAATCACCGCCATTCTGGAGGTTTCTCCACCGCCATTCAAAGGCAGTGAGAGCCCCCTCTAGAACCCTCTCATAGCTCTATAAATAGAGCTCTTGGGTGCCTCTAATGGCAGCCCAAAACGTTAAAGAAAACCCATTGAGCAGCAGTGACCTAGAGGGGAAAACAAGGAGAAAAACCCAACAACGAGTCAAGTATGCCCAAGATCCCTCAAAACCCATCTCCACCATAGTTCTAAGATCAATTTCCCTAGGTTTTTGCATGAAAAACCATGCAAAATGGAGCCCTGGAGACTCACCAAGGACCCAGGGACGTTCCCTGGGCCGCACTGGTTCAACAGGGTTGAACCAGGGTGTCCTGAGGACGCCCCGGTTCCCCAACGAAAAAGACGTCCCAGTCAGAACGTCCCACATCGACCACAATTTGAAAAACCAAACGGGCGCGTCCGGGGACGCGCCCACAAAAGAGATAGTCAAGCGGAAAACTCGGCACATCTGTAGACGCGCCTGCTAAGGGGCACACCACAAACGCACAGCACGCTAGTGCTACAGGATTTTTTTGTTCCTTAGGGAAGCTGGGGCGCACGACGCAGACACGTAGCGCCCTAGCATTCCGTTTTTTCATTCTTAAGACGCCGATGTACGTGTGACACTAAAACGCTTATAACTTGAGATCTAGAGCTCCGATTGAGGCACTGCAAAAGGCATTGTGTCCGTGTCGACGACGTGGACATATCCAAACTATAAAATCCCTAATCAAGGTCCAATAAAAGGTGGGCATGACCCTTAGAATAGGATGGTGACGCGTGGCCGCTAGACCTTTGGAAAACTGAGGATACCAAGGCCCAATTAGGACCTTAGGACACCCATAGGCATAGGGATGGACCCTTAATGCCTAAGTAATAAGACCAACTACTCTAAAACCCATAAGAGATAGGCCAAACTAACCCTGATCCCCCAAACCATGTTCAAGAGCGTACGAGGACAGAGGGGTTAGCGCAACCTAGCCAGGTAGGTGCTCTATTTCTACTAGATTCTTTTAAAAGAACTATGATTGTTTTGCAAATACATGATTTAAGTATATGACTTGTTTAGCATGCATGTGACAAATGCTTTATGCATAAACATGTTTTGTATATACATTATGCATAGATATGTTTTGCAAACTATTGCATACATTGCATGATCTATGAGCATTAAGTTCTTACAAGGATTGCATGTCCTTGAGGGTTGCCAAAAGACGCTAGAGTGCCGAGGGCCAGGCAGTTGTGAGGGACCCAAAGAGGACAGGTTTTGAAAAGAGGTTTTGGCTTATTTGATCTTATGTGATTTGGGCTAATATGCCCATGGGTGCTATGCCGAGGGGTCTGGGTTCGCCACTCGGCCTCTACCACTATTAGGTGGATGGGTACCACACACAAAAAGAGGCAAGTTCCTACGTCGACTACATGTGGTACAGGGGGCTACCACTAGTGTCACGACACTGGGTTGATGTGTCATAGGCCCTGTGGAGGCTATGATCGAGTGTCCTCAGGTACCAGGGGACCACACGGCGAGGAGGTCGTGGGCATAGTTGGACCCTATGGTTTATGGACTTATTTGCATTGCATATGGCATGATATGAGGTTGGTCGACCATACCATACTAGAGATCCATGAGTTGGATTCAATGAAGCATCTTATGCATATCATAATATTATGATACATATGTATATGATACTTTCGATTTTGGATTATGTGATCCTTTAAGTCGTTAGTATTTCAGTTTGACAATGGATTTCGATATCGATATTGAACTTGAGTATTCAGACATGCACATGTTTTGAAAGAGCATATGATTTTGAAACATCTCATGCATTATAAAACTAGTAGTGATAGACTCCTACTGAGTATAGTATATACTCACCCTATCCTTAACATTTTTCAGGATAATTCCATCCACGAGTAGAGGACATCTGTATTAGTGCTACGAGCAAGTGAATAAACAAAGGAGACAACTATACATGTGAGTAAACTCTCTACCCTTTGGACATGTATATGTATTTGTTTACAGTTGGGCTGTGTGTTGAGACTGGATAGACCTGGGGAAAAACATTTATGATTTCTGAAGTTTTTCAAAAACTACCCTAGTTGTTATGAAAGCAAATGACACTCGGGGTTTTCAAAATGAGTTTAAAAATAAAAGGTTTTCTGTTGCATTGCATGGTTTTTATAAAATGGTTTTCAAATAGGGATGCATCCTGCCTTAGGAAATTAGGTATTGCATTTAAAAATGCATGAGAAAACCCGGGTCGTTACACAGCTATACATAAAGTCAAGTGAAAAAGAAAAGAAAAAGATATTCAATGAGGAAGAATGTTCACTCCTATAAAGAAAAATGGAAAGAAGATTGTACATGCAATAATAAAAGACCATGCATATTCTTCGAAGCAACCTTTGTTTAACTTTATACTCATTCTTTTGAAAACCCTGTCTTAAGCCTATGTTTCATCCTAATAGAATTTCTAACTTAATCTTAGGGGCATTATGGCTTAGATATGATTAAGAATAAATAAGAAAATTAGTAGAGTATAACATTCTTATTAGTTGATATCCTTTCATGAGACCAGAATCAAATTCTTTCTAAGTTATTGTTCTTTTATATGAAATATGTGAGATTCTTTGGACTTGATAAACATATATTATACTCAATATTATGGGAGAATTAACATTTTTGAGTGACTTCTTTTTTAGTATTAAGAATATCCTATGACATTTGAAGTTGAAGCATACTTTTGAATGGTAATTTAGCTTACATTTTACTTAGAGACCAATAATTATGTATTTATTGGCTATAGTCACACACTCACATTCTAAGATTTAATGAATTAATGAGATTCTTTAGCACAGGGGTAGGATTTGAACCTTTTTTTCCATCTTTAGTTCCAAGCTAAAGTTAGGTATTTAATATGAGCTAAATAGAAGAAAATTTTCTCTAATAAATAAAAGACTTTCATAAAAAATTTGAAATGTTTATGATTAGCATTTCTAGAAACTCTTATAAGACTACAACATATCCACTATTGCAACCTATGGATTTAAATGGTTTTTGCATATGCTAAATGCAAACTAAAACACCTACAAAAGTTGTTGGGAATTTTTAAATTTGTTATTTTCTATTTTAGTAGTTTTTCCTAAGGACGAGCAAAATGTAATTCTAGGGGTATTTGATATATATTTCTATATTACATATATACCTCTATATTTAGTAAGTTTTAGCCTAGAACTTTTCATAAATATCACTAATTAAGGTTAATTTTGCATTTTATAGGTCCGGGGTACAAATGAAAAAATGCACATATTTCACAACTTTGATCCTAAAAATCGAGTTTAGAGTCTAAGAAAAGTTATGGGCCACCTACCAAATTTAGTGAAGTCTGAAAGTTTAAAATATAGAACAGATGTCATTATCATTTTCAACTCAATCAAAAACCCGATGAACCATTACCGAACCTTATCTGCACAAAAGATGCTATCACTATCAAAAGATAAGGTGGCTAAACATCCATGTATGCATGCATGCATGTATTCCACCACCTTTGGGAAGCTTATAAGTGAATCTCAAGAGCCACGTAAAATACATGTATGGATTAGTACAATTGGGGGAGAAAAATAATAAGGAGAAGAGAGAGACAAAAAATGAGAATTCTATAGTCAGTTTTCATCCAAGAATTTCATGAAGGAGTGGCTCAGATCATTCACATCTAAGACCATCCTAAAGTAACCAATGAGAAGCCACTTGATTTAGGATTGACCAATGTAAAGACGCCATACATGAGAGATAAGATTGAGCAACGATTGGTGGAGAAAATTTTGGTGGGCTACCTATCATTTTTCAAGAAGACTGAAATGTGTTCTCCTTAGATCAAAATGTAAAGGAGAGGAATTAGTTTGGATAAGGAAATATTAACGGAATCCTATCCATTCACTTTAAGGAATTCTGATTCGAATGAAGGAGAAGAAATAAGGCATTAAACTACATCTTTTTTATGTGAGACTTCAAGGAAATCTCAACCATCAATCCTATGGTTAAAGCAATATTGAAGGGTGGAGAAAATAGTTAGAGAAAAGTGAAAACATTATCCACCATTCCATGCCCCAACCAAGATGTGAGATCACACTTTTCACAAAAGGAGCATCATCCATGCGTAAATGACATAGGGAAATCACAGTATTTATCAAAAGGAAGCTTCCTAAGCAGGATTGGAAGAAGAGAAGGGAAAATGGGATAAGGATAGAGGGAAAGAGTGGATAGGAGGGAGTTTCCATTTGGAAACTTACATCCCCACATCTCCACAAGAAATTATTGGGAACTTCAACACATTCTTTTATTCATTCTCTTCATTCTCCCTTCAAGCCATTGTTCTTCCACATGAAAGAGAGAGAAAACTAGGGAAGAACTATGGAGCACTCAACCCTTGAAGGCCACAGGAAGTGATCAAAGACTAGGGGAGAACATCCTAAAAGGAGGCATGTCTAAGGAGCAAAGAAGAGGTAAGAAAGGCTTGTTTCATTTTTCCATCATGCTCCATCCATCTCATTATTTTATTCCATATTTTTTACAACTCACATCCACTTCAAAAGCATGCCCCTGTCACTCCATTCTATATTTTATAACTCACAAAAATACCCACCTAAAGCTCACACTCTATCCCTTTCATTCATTCATCCTTTCCGTACTCTATTTTCAATCCATTCTACCTAAATTTCTGATCTTTCTCCACTATTTTATCTTTCACTTTTTTTTCTACCCCATATTCAACCACTCCACAAATTTTCATAAGAAGAAAATCCACCCTTTTTCCATTCACCCTTTTTAGCACCTAATTTTAGTTTCATTTTCACACCTTAATATTTTTCCATCTTATTTTATTTTTCTAAAATTTTCTCTTTGTCATGAAGATTAAAATTCTTGACCGTACACTTTCACTTTATCATCTTTCAATTCATCCATTAATCACTAAAATAGTCTTTCCTTTTCCAAGCCTTTCTGAATCTCTTTCTTTCTCTTAGTGTTACATGCATAAAACATTGTTTTTGTGTGTAAACACTTCTCATGTTGTTTGTGGCACAAGTGGTTGATGATGTCTAGCCTTGTTGAGAGGTGCAACAAGAGCTAAATCAAAAGTAGACATCAAGGATGTATTGGTGGTAGCGTGTAGGTTAGCAACTTTCATTGAAAGTTTCTTCAAGTGACATAGAAGAGTTTTTAGGTAAATGAGTTCTAACTCATAAGATAGTCTTCTTATTTTCTTTTATTTATTTATGTACTCAATTGATGTAAACTTCCATTTCAATAGAATAAAAAGTTCTTTTCCATTCTAGTTTATGTGTTCTTTAATTACTTGCTTTCATTAGTTGTTACATTTAATTCATCACTTTATAATTATGTTTCATTAGTTTTCCTAGGCATAAGAATAAAAAGTATGCTAGGATAAAATAGTTTTAAGATTAGCATTTTCTAGGTTAACAAGTATTTAATATTAATATTAGTCTCATAACACTCTAAGTTTACTTGCTGGGTGATTGCTTGAAAGAAAACAATACCAAGTATAGTAAGAAAGAAGGTCTATATGAGAATCTTTGATAGTCAATCCCTAAAAAGATTGCTTATACAAAAATTGAATAAGTACAGTGTCATGCTAAGAAACTAATATTAAGAAGACCATAAAAATAGAGCTTGAAAGAAAATGACTTTCGTGAGTTAGAAACATCGAGCTCCTAAGTACATATTTAGGAATATCTAGACAACTTAGTCCTAAAAGTATTAGATTTATAATTATTTTTATTTTTTTTAACTCCTAGGGTTAGATTTTATTTCCAACCATTTTATGTATTTTTTTGAATTCTAGTATATTTAGATAATTAGTTTAGTTTAATAAATTATTTGGCTAGGTTAAAGTGTTTAAACTAGGATTGAATAGAATTCCATTAATTATAGTCTATGTGGTTGACCCATTCTTGCCGTGTCTATGCTCATTGGACCTGTGCACTTGCATTTAAATATTAAAATGCATCAATGTATACTAAAGAAAACTAGAATTTATAGATAATTCTCAAAAGAATGGATGGTTCTAAAGCTCACATGGGTCAATAAGTCTCCACTGATTTTTCTTCAAGGTCATTAAGTCATAACTACTTATCAATCTAAAGTATGTACATGCAACTGTATGCAAAAGTGTGATCCAAGATTAGCTTCCATAAAATGCTTGAGAAAATGAATAAAGTAATGAACTAAACATGTGTAATTCTATTAATAAGCTAAAGTTGGAAAAAAAAACTAGACTCCAAAAAATCCAACTCCCATCACAATAAAGGAATTGACTTAAAAACTAAAACAAAAATTCAATAATTGCTCAAGAAATCTTTTAGATTTTTCAATTTTCAAAGTTTTTCTTTTTTAATAGAGGAAAACTACTTCAAAAATACAAAAATTTGTTCGAATTCTATTTACCTACCCTAAGTAAAACATTGTTCTTAATGTATAAAAAGTAGGATGATGAAGCACTAATCAATAAAGAAATAGAAGATGTAGAAAAAGCAAGTTTAGAAAAAAACTATGGAACAAAAATTACTAAGGGATAGGGTCCACTCCATCCTTATAAACAAGATCTTCTAAAGTTGTGGCCTTAACATCTATACTATGATATTCTAGGAAAGACTTAATACATCAATCATTCAACTTAAAATTGTGGCTAGTCCTAGTGTTCTCAACATCGATGGTCCCATACAAAAAAACTTCTTTAACAATATATGGACTGGTCCAACAAGTTTTAAACTTCTTTAAGAAGATATGAAGCCTAGAGTTGTAAAGAAGGACCTTCTGGAATGGAGTAAAGGATTTTCTCAAAATGTTTTTATCATGAAAACTTTCCATTTTTCCTTTCAAATCATGTTACTCTCATAGGGTTCGAGCCAAAACTCTACAACTCATTGAATTAGAGCTTGTGATGCAAGCCCATTTGATCCATATAGAAATTAAATGTTTTGATAACCCAATAGGCTCTAGCTTCCAGTTCCATGGCAAGTGGCAAGCTTTACAATATACAATAGTAGGGAGACACACCAATTGAGGTTTTATGTGTAGTCTAGTATGCCCAAAGCGTGTTGGTCAGTTGAAGGAACCAATCCTTGCAGTCAGTTTAACAATCCCCCGAAGAATTTGTTTAATAGCCCGATTAGAAATTTCCACTTGCGCACTTGTTTGTGGATGATACAATGTTGCACTTTATATAACATGTTATAATTTTTCATAAGAATTACAAAAACTCTAATGCGAAAATGGATACTATTATCACTTATAATGGCTCAAGGTGTGCCAAAATTTGAAAAGATATTTTCTTTTAAAAACTTAACTACCATTTTCTATTGTCGGTCCTACATGGAATGGCCTCAACACTTAGATAAATAGTCTACATCCACCAATATGTACAAATATCTAAAAGAGGGATAGAATGGTGGCATGAAAGTGATGCTCCACTAGTCAAATACACCGCAGTTATAAGAAAGCGGTTTAGAGGCATCATATTCCTTCAGGATATTCTACCTAACTTTTGGTGGCATTCAGAGGCTTAGCATAAGTCATGTGTGTCTTTACAGAGGGAGGACTAGTAAAAACCACATTGCAAAACATTTTTAGCTATTTTATTAGTAGAAAAATGTCCATCACATGTTTAAGAATGACCAAAGGAGTTGACACTATTTTATTTAATGTCAGACACACATCATCTAATTATTTGATCCCAATAGTACTTGAATAAATATGGATTGTCCCAAAAATTGTGCCTCACCTTGGACAAAAAATTTTGCTTGTCTTGCTTACTCCAATGTTCAAGTATCCTCCCTATTACTAAATAATTTGCACTATCAACAAACCAGGGGGATGGGAGATATTCATTTGTTTCTCATTCAAAAAAGTATCCTTGATTGGCAATTCCATAGGATCAGTAAGACCAGCCCAAAAAGGCGATCAGCATCTATAGTTTCTACTCCTTTTTCATCTTTGATTTCAAAGCCAAATTCTAAAATCAGAATAATCCATTTAAGAAGTCATGACTTAGCATCCTTCCTAGAAGGAAGATTCTTGAGTTCCAAATGGTCAGTAAAAATAACTATCTTAGAACCTACCAACTTAGTAAAAATAACTATATTAGAAGCTACCAAGTAAGACCAGAACTTATCCAGTGCAAAGATTACAACAAGAAATTCCTTTTCCATCATAAAATAGTTTAGTTGTATACGATTAGGTGTTCTACTGGCATAATAGGTGACATATGGCTTTTTGTCCTTTCTTTGTTCTGACACTACTCTTACAATATAGTCACTTGCATTACACATGATTTCAATGGTCAAACTTCAGTTGGGTGTCTACCTGATAGTGTCGTGGTTAACTTGTCTTTTAGCTTTGTGAAAGCTCCCTAATAGACAATCGACTCGAAAGAGGAGTCCTTTACAAAGAGGTGATGCAATGGTCTATATCGCACTGAAATCTTAAATTAATCTCCAGCAAAATCCTACATGTCTTGAAAAGGAGACTATCTCTAACTAATTTAGAGATAGATAGATTAGAGATGAGATCACTTTCTTCTTTATCTACACCTGTGTAATTCCCTTTGGAACCATAAAATGAAACTTAGCCTAGTTCAACACTAAATTTTTCTCTCACAATAGTTTAAGACTTCAATAAATTTTCAAGACATGTGTCAAATGAATCCCCAATCATAGAAAAGTCATACATGAAGACCTCCAAAAAGCGCTCTACCATGTCACAGAAGGTACTCATCATACATCTATGAAAAATAGTGGGAGCATCATACAATAAAAATGGCATCCTTTTGTAAGCAAAATTGTAGAAAGCATAGGTAAATGTGGTCTTTTCCAAGTCCTCAAGTGCAATTTTTGTTTATTTATATATAGAATAACCATCTAAAATAGTTAAACTTGTGTCTTGCTACCTGTTCTAATCACCCTGAATTTCTTAGGGACTACTTGGGTTGGCCTCACCCATTTACTATCACTTAAGGGATAGATAATCCCCATCAAGTAGTTTAAAGACTTGCACCCTAACCATCTCTTTCATGTTCGAGTTCATCTTGAGTTATAGTTGACGAGATGGTATTGCATCATTCTCTAGACAAATCCTGTGGGTGCGGATTAAGGGGTTAATGCTCTTTATATCTGCAATGGTCCATAGTATTGCACCTTTGTGCTCCTTTAATGTGTCAATTAATTATTCCTCCTGAGATGTTTCTAATTGTAAGAAGATTATGAAAGGAAAAGTTTCCATGTCTCCTAAGTATGCATACCTGAGATCAAAAGGTAGAGTTTTCCATTCAAGTTTACGAAGTTCAATTGAGGATGGGGTGGGAGTGGACTCCCTTGGTGGTAATTCCTTAAAACAAGGGTGTCACTTCTCTATGTCCATGATATAGATAGAAAGAGAGCATTAACTTCCTCTATCAATGTATCCTCATTAAATTCATTAAAAAGCACCAAACAAGTCTTAAATGGGTCTCAAAAGTAAGATTGAGTAAATTCCTCATGCACAATTGAATTTATCATGCTGACACTAAGAAAATCATTAGAGGTTTCAATTGGCTACTTAAAGATATTAAAAATGTTTAGCTCTAATGTAATATTGCTAAGAAAAAGTTTCATTACACCATTCCAATAGTTAAGTAAGACATTGGACATGGTTAGGAATGGTTGTACTAGAATAATCTATATTTCATTTCTCTCATTCAACATCAGTTGTACATCTAAGACTAGATAGCCTAATGGGAATCAAAATTCTTCTACTTGGATGAGCACATCTTAAACTACTTCTCTCAGTATCTTGATAGATCGATGAGCTAGTTAGAGTGTGGTGGTAGTAGGTTTAAGCTCATCCAGGCCTTGCTATTTGTATATGATAAGTGTTCAATTTTGTATAAAAAGTACCCAATTAGTAGTCCATGTGTTACAAATTATAGGCATTATTCTAGGTTTTTTTTAAATTACATAACACATGCATTTTTTACCTAATAATTCAAAAGTTTGATATTTGACAGGTCTAAAAGCTAATAAAGAGTAACTATATGAAATATCATAATTTTTTTAGAATTTAATTAGGATTTTAATATTTTTTAATTGTTGAGAAGATGATCCAATGGCCGTGATCAAGTAAGATAAGAATTGAAGATCAAGATCAAAAGAGGGCCAAAGATCTACATTTAAAAGCTCAACAAGATTCAAGATCATCTTAAGGTAAGCAAGAAGGAAATGGGAAGAATCACGCATGACTAAAATGGTCCATGCAAATGCACCATATTTGCATAAGAATTGGAGCCATGAATGAGGTTTCTTAGTCTAACAAGGAAACCTAAGTAAGCAAGCCATTCAAGCCTTGAAGCCAAGCGACTTAGCCACTCAAACCATCAAAGTGAACCAACAAGCCATATTATCCCTGCCACATGGAGTCACACTATTGGAGGAAGATTTCAACCAATTATCCTATGCTATAATTATGGAATTTTATGAGGATAATTAGTGTAATAACCCCAATTTGTGTAAATTGATTGAGAAAATTAATTTAGTTTTAATTTTCAAAAATTTCATGCTGGAATATTAATTTATTGGAAATTATCTTTGTATAGAGATTAAAACACAATATAAAACTTAGAAATTATGAATGTACTCAAAAAACCAATCTAAATGACACTAAGTAAGTTCAATTCCGAGTTAAAATGAAAAATCCCTAATTTTCTTCATTTTTATGAATAAAAGGTTAAAATGGTAATTTTACCCATAACCGAAATCTAAGGCCTTAATATTTAGAATGTACATGAAAATACAATTCCAACGCTACTAAGTACGCTCAATTCCAAGTTCAGGAGAATAAAATAGATTTTTCTCCATAAAAGGGCAAAATGGTCCTTTCACACCTTTGTGGGGCCCACAAGGGGCCCACAAATGCATCCAATGGCCAAAAAATGTGTGATGAGTGGTCAGACCACTACCAGATGATAGTGGATAAGGAGGTGGTAGTGGAGGATCCAATGTTAATTTAATATTCAAAAGAATTGAAACATAATTATTACAAGTAATTAGGAAAATTTTAAAAATCTATAAATACAGCCCAAAAATCCTCCAAAAATGTTCATTAAAATTCCCATGAAATTATATTCTTTCACCTAAAAAATCAGATCTAGATTCATTCCTAAATTTCCAAAACTCCCAAAAATCTCTCTTCTTTCACTTTCTCTCTCCTCTCTCTAGCTTGGAACAAGAGACTTAAATTCAATTAGGCACTTTGTTATAATTTAAATCTCACTAATTGTACCATTAATATTGTTCTATAGTATCTTATCTACAAAACCCCAAAAGAAATTTCAAGATCCAGCGGTGCAATCAACGAAAAATCACAAAACAAGAAGTTATCAAGTGATCTTATCATCAACGAGATATTTCTTTAAAATTAGGCTACAAAACCTACAATTTTCTCCACTAAGGTAGGTGGAAACTCTTTCCATACTTATTTCATATTATTTTATATAATTTTTATATTTCTAAAATTCAGTTTAGGTTAAAAATTATAAAAATCAAGTAAGGATAAGAACCACCCTTCATTTCTTTATGATGGATGGTTCAGATGGAAAATCTGAGCCATCCAATCGATCCAGAACGGTCCAAAACCTCTAGTATAGAATTTTTAAGAAATTTTATCAAGTTTTGAGCCTTTAATTGAAGTGGAATTGATTGGATGGTCCAAAACGGACTGTCTGATCTTCTTTATAAGATACGGTTCCCAAGACGCAAAAGTGAGACACTGCGTGGAAATGCACCCTGCAGGAGCATCTCAACCCGCACGCTCCGCGTGCAACGACATCCCAATGGAATGTCCGCGTGATAGTGCAGGTCTTAGGCAGCGCATTACCAAGTACGTCTTGGTGACGAGAGCACGGTAACCGCTCTACTTAACAGGACCCGCTCTACCTGAACGATCAAGACCATTTGTTCCATTAGGCCCAGATCAAATCTAGACCCTCAGAATGACTGTGAACTTCATTCATCAATTGTGGATTCATATGAACTTCAAATTAAGATTGGAAAGAAGCTATGGAAATCTTGTAATGTCTATTTTCTTCTGAAACTATAAAATTAATAAGCATCTTTAAGAAACTTTCTACTTTTAGGGAATAAGCTTCCAATTTTTATGATCTTCAAGATCTGAGATGATCAGTTCTTGGGGATCTGATTTAATGATGAAATAATGTTGAAATAAAGTAATATCTATAATTTATTTTGACAGATCTAAGATAAATTGAGAGATCTACCCTTTATGGTAGAAAAACTATAAAAATACAAATGGACCTACTTGGTCAATGAGATCAAGCATGATCAGACTCTTTGGATGGGTTGTATGAATGGGATTATGATGAAATACAGTTAGATCATGATTAAATGTGACAAAAAGAAGTGGATATGATCTTTGGATCTTAATGGAGTAAAAGCCCTAAATAAATTAAAACCCTTGATCTAAAGGAATAGATCTAAGATCTAATGGTTGGATCATAAGTAAAAGTTTCTAATAATCTTAATCTAATTAGTTTAATTGTCTTTTATTTGATAATAAAATTATAAATGTGATTTATGTTATAAATTAGGAAGCATGATAGTATAATAAATTAGGAAGCATGATAGTGTAATTCTTAAATTTAGCATGCATGCTCTAAATGTTATTAGTTGGTAGATTTAATTATCTTATGGCCATGTTAGTTTAAATTGGAGATTTTAGTATGATTCCATTAGATTAGTAGTAAAATTTCATGTATTTCATAACTTAGGATCATGCTAGTTTAAGTACAGTTTTATTCCATCAGGTTAAGTTACATTCATAGAAAGCATGTTAGTATAAATGGTTATTAAACTTATATTGGATTTATGCGTTAAATTTTATGATTTAATTGTTGTCAAATTTTATTAGTAGATTCAATTATTAAGTAGTTGTTAAGACATAATGGGCATAAATCACCAAAAATGTAAACTAATGGAATATAGAGATTCATGGACAATTACATTGAGTGAATGACTTTGATTTAATATTAGTAAGGGTTATAGTTAGTAGAACAATATAAGGATTATCAAATCCTTGGCCCAAACTAGGAGAATAATAAACCTCATGAATGACATTTTAAATGTTCATGGATTTAATTAAAATCAATTAGAAAGAGTACTTAGGGTTAAAATCCTCATAAGAACCTTATAAAAAGTTGAGCTAAGGTCACTCTCATGAATGCTGAACATGGTGGTTAAGGGGGTTCTCTAATAGAGCCTCGCTCTTCCCCTACCTTCTGTGGATGTTCGTGAGGTCTAAACACCTACTTACATGAGGATTGAAGTAATTACTTTGTGTTCAGCTATTCATTTAATAAACCTTAGTTAATTGGAAATAAGAGGAGCTATCTAAACTTAGGATGAAATAAGCTATCTTCAACCAGTAAAACATTAGTTGGTTGAATAATAATAAGAGCATAAAAGGTTAGTAAATTGTCTAACCCTAATAAAAACTGTAAGCAAGATAAGGATGATCAAACAAGATCCATGGGATCTTGAATGATCAAGAACAATAAAAAAGTAAATACTTTTTGATGTATGATATATGTATTGCTTGCAATTTAGATCAAATAGAATAGAAGATATGAACCCTTCATCAAATATGATTCAAGGAAGAGAACCAAGATCATCCTCCTTAGGGATGATCAAACAATTGAACTTAGATCAAAGAAGAACTAGATGATAGAAGATCTAAGCCCTTGATCTTTATCATCAAGTATAAATTGTTGATCAAAGGATCTGTGTACACAAAGACTTAAATAGATCTGAAAGATTAGAGGATCATTCTAACCATCAAATTTATTGATCAATACTATCTGAGGAAGATAGATCATGATAGGACACAAGATCTAGATCCTTTATAGCAAAGGACAAGATTAGACAAAGAATATAGATAGGATAAAAAATATAGGATTATTCAGATTGTATAAATATTGACAGTATGTATGGATTTATAGATTACATACATCAGTCAGGATCATGGAAGATTTGAAGAGATGAATCACTACTTGAAGGAAGGAAGATTTTATGAATGCATCTACATGAGAAATACATGTTGAATACATGATCTTATGTCTAGAAATATTGACAAGTGTAATGTAAATACTTGTATTAAACCCCTTGAAAACCCTTATGATCCAACCAAAACACATATGAAATGGTTAAGTTAGAATTGAAGAAAACCTTAAGTGAATAAGGAACTAGAAGGTATTCTAGCCCTAGATAAATAGATAAATTGTCTGATAAGTATAAAATCAATACATGGGAATCATTCATATAGAATGGTGATCCCTAAACTTATATGAACATAGGTATCATTCATTGTAAATGATGATCCCTAAGTTTGAAGTGAAATCCTATCATCGGTATAAGAATACCAAAATACGAGGATGATGCTATAAACAGATAAGACGTTTGATAAGTAAAAGAATACTTTATATACAAGCAAGGAGGCTTATGGTTTTTAATTTAAATATGCATATGCCTAGGGATGCTATGCTAGGAGGGTTACAAGGGTTTGGCCACCCGCTCTTCGAAATGTGATATATATGATAATACCATGTCCAAAGAGCGGCAAAATGTCGGGTGGGGCAATTATGGGAAGGCCACCACTGTGACAGTCTGTCTCCCCATATAGACATGACATAGATGATTTTCCACATTTAGTATCCGTGGAGTATGAAAGCAGTTATCCGAATGAGCTGGTACAAATCAGAATGCAGCATAGTAGTGCTTTGAGTATTTTGCATTATGATGCATGGCATAATGAGATGCCGATACTACCCAAATAAGGGAGTATTTTCCTAACAGAGTTTGGATGTTTTATCAACTCAATATGGCTAAGTGTGATGATACTACCAAATGAGGGAGTATTTTCTAGCAAAGTCTGGATGATTGATCAACTCAGTGTGTCTGAGTGTGATTATTGATGTTTGAGATATTAACTATTTTTCACGATTTTGACCGTATATATATACGACATATATAGTATGTATATATGTATGTATAAGGATGTACATATATGACAAAGTAAAGAGATTGATCCATGAGTATGTTTATGAACAATGGGATTATGAAGTATTAGGATTATACTGTTAAATTATTATACTTCTTGAATCCCCTACCAAGCATAGCTTGCTGAGATATTGTAAATGTTTGAATGTTTACAATATCTTAGATATAGAGAAGGAGAATTAGGAGCTCAAGACTTGAGAAGACTTGGAAGAATTATCAATCAATGTATATCCCTTGAAGACATGTATTTTTATTTGAGAGCATGGTATTGTATGGAGTGTTTTTAATGTATGGTGAGGTTTGAAATTTGGATTACATAATTTGAATAAGTATTGTACTGATACCCAGGCTGTACTATGAACCACTGGATGGATTCTAGAATTTAATAAAAGTATATTCCTTCAATGGAATTTTATCTTGTACAAAATTCTACTTATGATATTATGAAGTAATGACTTGGGTTTTACAAAACAAGTTCTAAAGAAAGAATTTCTGCAGCTTTGTTTTGCAAAAACAATTTACTACTAAGGGTGCCCTGCCTTGAAAAATGTATTACAAAATGTGTTACAATAACCCAAGTCATCACAATTAGAAGGTAGTAGAACTCTATCAACATGGGTAGATAGGCATGTAGATGTAGACCAATAAGAGCAGAGACCCACCTCCTTTAAACTTTTTCCTATCTTCCTAGTTTCCACTTCTTAAATCTCCTTGCCCTATCCAACTATCTTTCCCTCATCCTTATCTTATCTTATCTTCTTTCCCTTCTAATTTCCACTCATCTTCCTAGATGACTTATCTTAACCAAACTCTATCCTAACCACCATTTTATCTTTCATTCCTCATTAGGACTCTTTTAGAAGTGCTTAACATCTATAAATACCTAAAGAGCTCAATGCCTAAGTTATAGAAGGGTGGAGACACCTCATCCTATCAAGCCTTCCATGCCCCCTTCCTTAAGTTCTTGTCTCAAGCTTCAACACTCTCACCTTGGCTAATCCTTCAAGGTACTCCAAGAAGAAATCCATTATGTTGTTTGCATTCCAATTCATGCTCGGTTTTAAGTTTGTTTTCCTCTCTTATTGCTTTGTTGCATCTTTGTTCAAGATGCAATTTTCTTTCCTTGGTTTTTCCTTTGAGTTTCACCTTCTAAGTTCTTACTATTCTTGCCTAATTCTTCATGATTCAAGTTACATTTTCTCTATTAATGACATTCAAAGAAAATAGTAGCTTGAATACCTTTTGTTTCCCTCTTATTGTTCTCTTGTTCCTTGCTTTGATAACCTTGTTTTTCCCTTATCTTCTTTTAGTTCTTTACTTCCATCTTCATGCTTTCATTCTCTTAATTTCTCTTTAGGTTTCAAATGCATGATATCTAATGCTAGTTTGATAGTATTGAAATGTGTATAATCTTTGATTTAGAACTAGTTCTAGGCATTAGAATAGTGCACAATATTCAATTTATCATTCTATGTATATGCCATTGTTGGATACAATTTCATGTCAATGAATAAAGTGACTTAATAAGCATTGTTATTAAGTAATTATAGTAGTAAAATAATTCTAATATTAAGTGTTATCTTCCATGAAAAGTGCTTATTAGGTTGCTTCCCATGCCTTGCTTGATTTAGGTTTCATGAGCAGCATATTTCTCAATTTTTTACCTTTCATGATTCATGCATAATTTTCAGCTATCCACATACTTTATTTGTTTGATGCTTTAGGAACGCATTTGGATTTTGAGATAGTTTAGTTATTGTTTTGGTTAGATCCCGTGTTAGTTATCTTTTATTCCATGTTTTTTGGCCATTTTTCCCACTACATGAACCATGCGCACACTTCCATGAGTCATGTGCATGGTGATTGAAGTTGAAATTCACTTAATTAGCTTGTGATTCCTTGTTTAAGTTAGTTTAATTTTCTTGCTTTAGTATATTGCATATTAGATTATATTAGATTAGTAAGTTTCTAAGTTTTGGTTTAGAAAGTGTTAATTTTTAGTAAGTTTCCTTAGTTATAGTTTCCATTTCCATTCATCTTTCCTTTCCCATGTTATTTAATTTCCTAGTTTAATCAAATACAATATCTCTTTGCTAGGATAGGTAATTTAAATAAAATCCATCTAATATATAAAACTATGAGATTCCTTGCAGGATCAACCTCTCTCACATGCAAATCACTACATTGATTCGTGCGCTTGCGAGTAACTTTAAGGCTACAATAGTTTACCAAGTATAGCAGTAGATTTACACTAGATCCTAAATCAAGTAAAGCCTAATCAATCATGTGGTTGAAAATTATACGAGTGCTAAGCAACCTAAATCTTTGCACCTAGGTGGTGTGTGGTGCTAAAGGATTAAGCTGCCTTGCTCCATTAAGGATGCCTTCTTTCACACATTTAATTTTCTTTTGATAGTGCTAAGCTCCTTCAAAAATTTAGCATATGATGGGACTTTTTTAATTGCATCCAAAGTTGGGATGTTGATCTTGACTTTCTTGAAGTGTCCAAAATCTCATCATTAGAGGCATTCTTGGTAGCTTAACATAACCTCTATGGAAATGAAGCTACAATGGGACATGGTTTAGTGGGTGAGATCAATTCCTCATTAATAGATCTTTCCTATTCCTAAGGAGGTTCATAAAGTTTATCAACCTTTGTGGGACTATTTTTGTTAATGACTTTACCATTATGAAGAATGGTAACTGCCTTACTTTGCTCCATGTTTGTACTTGAAGAACTATTTGTGCCTATGGCATGCGTTGTGATTTGGTAGGAAATTTCCCATTGTCTAGGGTCTGTAACATTTGAGTCCTCATTTTCTTCATCTCATTCATGGATTGTAAGTTCTAATTTAGTTGTGCTTCAAGTTGTGCAATTTTCCTTTCCTAACTTTGAATGAATTACTTATTGTTATCCTTCATTGGCCTCTTGGATGGGGGCATATATGGTCTAGGAGTAGGTGATCCTTGTTGGGGTTAGTATGGGACCTAATGCTAGACATTGGCATCAGGTCCATTTAGCCAATTGAAGTTGAGATGTTCCTCTAGTTGGGATTATACATCTCAGAAATATAGGGTAAAAGGTCCATTCTAAGAAGCAATTTGGCTATCTATGAAGCACATCTTGGAATGCCAAAATTGTGGGGCAATCCTAAGTAGGGCATGTGGCACTTTCGTAAATATCGTATACCTACTCGATCTTTTTAGAGGCAGTCTTCCCCATTTCCTAGGCTTCTACTTTTCTGGCTAGGGGGCTATCTTCACATTAACATCATCTTTTAATTCATGGTATAGATGCCTCCCTTAGCAGATGTGGTGGCAAACATGGGCTTATCTAAGTGATTCACTTTATATGAATCATCCCTAGCATGAGCACTTTCTGTAATCCATCCTAAATACTCTTTAGCCTTGTCCAGCTATGTGATATATGTAAATATTCATTTACAACAAATAAACAAATCATAATTATAAAAAAAGGGGTAATTTATTTCTTATGTTTACATATGGATCTCACAATGCTTAACACTCCCTACTAATAATCATCAATGAAACAATCCAACTCGATGCTATAACAACTCCAATTTCTAAATTCCATTTCATGTAATTTTTTAATTTTATTTTGAATGAAATGAGAATTTAGAATTTTGTGTCTGAGTTTTGTGCAATTGACCTTTTGAAAGACACTTTGTTGACCCTGTAAAACCTCAATATTTGGATTATACATATTAAGAAATTCCAACGACACTAATTTGAGCAAAACAAAGATTGGGGTGGAAAAATCCAAAATTTTTACTAATTTGAGGGGAGTCCAAATTGATGATGACATCCCCACCTCATTTTGTTTATGACTCAAAAGGTCGGATGCACCTTGTTGGAGTGAGTTTGATACATGGAGGGTCAACCCGCCATGCGTTAGCTAGTTCCCCCATGTCAGGCAACGACCCCAAAATGCAACAAAATGGGGAACACTAGAGAAAAGGGAGAAAATTTAGTATCCACTATCCATTCCCTCTAATCAGACCTCCTTCCCCAGTGAGCTCCCTCCATTCAAACCCCTCTTTCACCCTTTTCCTCTAATTAGCGCAACACACATGAAAAAAACCCCTTCCTGCCATTTCCTCCCATACACAAGCACCTCTTTGGTGTAACTTCGATGCAACCCACTTGAAGAAAACCCCCTCCTACTATCTTCTTCAATGACTCAAAACCTTCCTCTCCAATTTCCTTTTTCGAGATGACTGAAACTCAAACCCCCTTTCCCTCTAACAATGGTGCAAAATCCCCTACCTTCTTCTGTGATTCGACCTAGCCCAAAAACCCTACCCATTCCCCCACCCATACCCCCCCACACACACTCTGTTTCTCTCATGTTTAGTCCTAGGCGATGACCAAACCAAGGGTTGACAGCCACTGCTAGAACCCTCTTTCCTTCTCTCTCCCTCTTCTTTCTATCCTTCTCACCTATAGAGTTTCCCTTTACTGCAACTGGCCCAGCATGCCGGTGCACACAAGCTAGCTGGACTTCCTCCCTTTGTTTTCTTCTTCCTCCAATGAGGTTGGATGGAAGATCCCGTTGGCGAGCTTAGCCAAAAAATCCCTTCCCCGTTGGGGGGGGGAAGCGCTCAGCTAGTGATCCCACAACTAAGAACTAGTGGATCATGTTGAAACATAGTAAAATTGAGAACTAGAAGTATAATCTTTACTTTACAACCAAGAATCCAACTTAGATGCATAACTTTTATTCTAAATTAAACATGGATGTGATGTGTATTCAGGTAATGGGACTGAGGCAGATCAATCTTAGAGTTAAGACTGATTATGACTTTAGAGGTACAAATGAGTGATTCTTCATCTAAGTAAGGTGGATTAAGATTGCTATCTTGGAAAGCTCAATAATTTCCATTTTAATGTAGATGATGATTTACATATATTATCTTTAATTACTAAAGCTATGGAAACATGTGGAAAACTATGTCGTTATCTAGAGGCACATTTTACTTTACCAAATCGAAAAGGGGAAGACAGGATTTAAATTGAAAATGCTAATGTACCCAAGTTGTAATACCTAAACAAAAGTGTAGAGGCTACACTCTTTGACTTGAACTGGCTATATATATAGTTGATGTTGAAATACTTAGAAGCATTCTTTACTTCCAGACTACCTACATATTTGAAATGAATTTGAAATGCTTAGTTTATCCTAATTACAACATTGGGATAAAAGAGTAGTTGGACTGCTCACCATGGTTGAAACATACACTTACATCTAGTGGACATTGTAATACCTTAACATAGTTTGATCTTACACATGTTATTGACACATAAGAACTTGTTAACTTAATAGAACAATATTTGGAATGTCCAAATAGTATGGAATACTAATGAGCGCATTGTTAACAAAACAAAATTTGTAATGTAGCCCACAAGTTTTGAATTATAGGGAGACCTATGCATCTTGCTAGAAGAAGTCATACTTGTAAACTAATATCTTAAGAATGATTTAATAATTGGTCTCAGGGTAGAAAGAAGTTTAATATGTTAAATTCATACTTTTGTTCATGACTAGAAGTTGAAGGAACGAATCCTAACGTCTTTAAAACCAAGATATAGAATAACAATTGCATTAATAATAGTCATTAACTAGGTTTATTTTAACTTGATTTTACTAATATTTGTGGAAATGGTTTAGTTATTGATATGTATGACTTCAAATGATTATATTTGTATGAACTGCTTCACATTCATGCTTAGAAAGAGTCTCCTAATGCCATAGACCAAAATTAATAAATATTTACATGTTCTGACCCAACTAAGAACGATTGGATCCCACAACTAAAAACCATTGGATCATGTTGAAACATAGTAAAATTGAGAACTAGAAGTATAATCTTTACTTTACAACCAAGAATCCAACTTAGATGAATAACTTTGACTCTAAATTAAACATGGATGTCATGTGTATTCGTGTAATGGGACTGAGGCAGATCAATCTTAGAGTTAAGACTAATTATGACTTTGGAGGTACAAATGAATGATTCTTCATCTGAGTAAGGTGGATTAAGATTGCTATCTTGGAAAGCTCAATAATTTCCATTTTAATGTAGATGATGATTTACATATACTATCTTTAATTACTAAAACTATGGAAACGTGTGGAAAACTATGTGGTTATCTAGAGGCACATTTTACTTTACCAAATCGAAAAAGGGAAGACTAGATTTAAATTGAAAATGCTAATGTACCCAAGTTGTAATACCTAAACAAAAGAGTAGAGGTTACACTCTTTGACTTGAACTGGCTATATATATATATATATATATATATAGTTGATGTTGAAATACTTAGAAGCATTCTTTACTTCCAGACTAGCGCATTTGAAATGAATTTGAAATGCTTAGTTTATCCTAATTACAACATTGGGATAAAAGAGTAGTTGGACTGCTCACCATGGTTGAAACATACACTTACATCTAGTGGACATTGTAATAGCTTAACATAGTTTGATCTTACACATGTTATTGACACATAAGAATTTGTTAACTTAATAAAACAATATTTGGAATGTCCAAATAGTATCGAATACTAATGAGCACATTATCAACAAAATAAAAAGTGTAATGTAGCCCACAAGTTTTGAATTATCGGGAGACCTATGCATCTTGCTAGAAGAAGTCATACTTGTAAACTAATATCTTAAGAATGATTTAATAATTGGTCTCAGGGTAGAAAGAAGTTTAATATGTTAAATTCATACTTTTGTTCATTACTAGAAGTTGAAGGAAAGAATCCTAAGGTCTTTGAACCAAGATATAGAGTAACAATTGCATTAATAGTAGTCATTAACTAGGTTTCTTTTAACTTGATTTTACTAATATTTGTTGAAATGGTTTAGTTATTGATAGGTATGACTTCAAATGATTATATTTGTATGAACTGCTTCACATTCATGCTTAGAAAGAATCTCCTAATGCCACAAACCAAAATTAATAAATATTTACATGTTATGACCCAACTAAGAATGATTGGATCCCACAACTAAATACCATTGGATCATGTTGAAACATAGTGAAATTGAGAACTAGAAGTATAATCTTTACTTTATAACCAAGAATCCAACTTAGATGAATAACTTTGAGTCTAAATTAAACATGGATGTGATTTGTATTCAAGTAATGGGACTGAGGCAGATCAATCCTAGAGTTAACATTGATTATGACTTTGGAAGTACAAATGAGTGATTCTTCATCTTAGTTAGGTGGATTAAGATTGCTATCTTAGAAAGCTCAATAATTTCCATTTTAATGTAGATGATGATTTACATATGCTATCTTTAATTACTAAAACTATGGAAACATGTGGAAAACTATGTGGTTTTCTAGAGGCACATTTTACTTTACCAAATCGAAAAAGGGAAGTCTAGATTTAAATTGAAAATGCTAATGTACCCAAGTTGTAATACCTAAAAAAAAGAGTAGAGGCTACACTCTTTGACTTGAACTGACTATATATATGTGACGACCCAGGTTTTTATATGATGCAATTTTTATGAAAAGGCAAGATCTCTTTTATTTATAAGTATGAAATGCTTGAAAATCTTTTTGTTTTGAAAACAATCTTTCATAAAAACCGTGAGTGTCAAAACACATTCTCAAATTGTCTAGCCATGGCAATGTTTTAAATCAACATTATTCCCAAGAAAGTGTTAGTCACAGCCTCAGCTATTAGATAGTAACTACAATCAAATAACATTGAAAGATAAGGTAGGGGTTTACTTACTTGCACTTAGTCTGGGTGTCTCCTAGCACAAGCGTTCCTTGCCCTTAAGTATTTACTTTGTGTCTGAAAAATGTTGAGGATTGGGTGAGTATATACTATACTCAGTAGGAGCCTATCACTACTAGTTTTATAATGCATGAGATGTTTTAAAATCATATGCTCTTTCAAAACATGTGCATGTCTGAATACTCAAGTTCAATATTGATATTCAAATCCATTGTCAAACTAAAATACTAACGACTTAAAGGATCACATAATCCAAAATCGAAAGTATCATATACATATATATCATAACATTATGATATGCATAAGATGCTTCATTGAATCCAACTCATGGATATCTAGTATGGTATGGTCGACCAACCTCATATCATGTCATATGCAATGCAAATAAGTCCACAAAACCATAGGGTCCAACTATACCCACGACCTCACCGCGGTGTGGTCCCCGGGTACCTAGGGACACAGTGTCATAGCCTCCACGGGGCATATGACACATATTCGTCGTAAATCATGCAATTTATGTAATCGGTTGCAAAATGTGCATGCAATGCATAAAATCTGCTCATGCTATTATTGCATTCAAAGTCATAACCCTACCTAAAAGCCTGACAGCCTAGAAGCCTGCCAGCCTAGAAGCTTGTCAACTCTCTCTGGCCCGCCCTCATCAGCCCGCCCTCATCGGTCAAGGCTACACTTATCATGCAATATATGCATGTAGCACATGTCTTGGCAATACATGCATAATGTATTTTTCAAAACCTGTCCTCTTTGGGTCCCTCACAACTGCCTGGCCCTCACAACTGCCTACCCAGCGTCTTTTAGTAACCCTAAAGGACATGCAATTTTGCAAGCACTCAATGCTCACAAATCATGCAATATATGCAATTATTTGCTAAACATATCTATGCATAATGTATATGCAATTATTTACAAAACATGTCTATGCATAAAGCATTTATCACATGCATGCTGAATTAAGTCATGCTAAATAAGTCATATACTTAAAACATGTATTTGCAAAACAATAATAGTTCTTTTAAAAGAATCTAGTAGCGATAGAGCACCTACCTGGCTAGGTCGCGCTAACCCCTTTGTCCTCGTACGCTCCTGAACATGGTTTGGGGAATCAAGGTTAGTTTGGCCTATCTTTTATGGGTTTTAGAGTGATTGGTCTTATTACTTAGGCATTAGGGGTCCATCCCTATGCCTATGGGTGTCCTAAGGTCCTAATTGAGCCTCAGTATCCTCAGTTTTCCAAAGGTCTAGCGGCCACGCTCCACCATCCTATTCTAAGGTTCATTCCCACCTTTGATTGGGCCTTGATCAGGGATTTTATAGTTTGAGTGTGTCCGCGTCGTCAACACGGACACAATGCCTTTCACGATGCCTCAATCGGAGCTCTAGATCTCAAGTTATAAGCGTTTTAATGTCACATGTACATAAGGGCCTTAAGAGTGAAAAGGCGGAATGCTAACGTGCTGTGCGTCAGTGGCATGGTCCAGCCTTTTCTTAAGGAGCAGAAAAATCCTGGTTCACTAGAGCACTGCGCATCTACGACATGCACCTCAGCGGGCGCGTTTGCAAATGTGCCGGGTTTTTCGCCCATTTTTCCCTTTTGCGGGCGCGTCCCCGGACGCGCCCGTTTGGTTCTCTCAGACGCGGTCGAAGCGTCTCATCCCGGTGGGACGTTCTGGTCGTTTGCGAGACCGAGGCATCCTCAGGACACCCTGGTTCGACCTTGTCAAACCAGTGCAGCCCAAGGATCGTCCCTGGGTCCTTGGTGACTCTCCAGGGCTCTATTTTGCATGATTTTTCATGCAAAAACTTAGGGAAATTGATCCTAGGACTACTATGAAGACGGGTTTTAAGGGATCTTGGGCATACCTAGCTCATTGCTGGGTTTTTCTCCTCATTTTCCCTCTAAGTTGCTTCTCCAAAATGGGTTTTCTTCAAGCTTTTGGGCTGCCATTAGAGGCGCCCAAGAGCTCTATTTATAGAGCTGTAAGAGGGTTCTGGAGGAGCTTCTCACCGCCCTTGAATGGCAGTGGAGAAACCTTCAGAATGGTGGTGATTTCTCCTCCAATCACCGCCGTTCTAGAGCCCTCTAGAGGGTTGAAGATGAAGGGTGCCCGTATCAAAATGGGCCCCTATGTTTGCAGGCTAAATCCGTTTTTTGTAAAAATTACATTTTTGCCCCTGAACTTCAAAGGGCCATAACTTGCTCATTTTAACTCCATTTTAGGTGATTTTGGTCTTGTTGGATTCCTTTTTTTGAGATGCACCTAATGGTACCATTTTCAGGACCAAATTTCTTGGTTTAGTTAAGGTGAATAGTGAAATGACTAAAATGCCCTTATCTTCAAAAACTGAACTTTTCATTGCTTAACTTGGAATTTTAATATTACAAAATTGGAGTCATTCAATATATATAGTTGATGTTGAAATACTTAGAAGCATTCTTTACTTCCAGACTACCTACATATTTGAAATGAATTTGAAATGCTTAGTTTATCCTAATTACAACATTGGGATAAAAGAGTAGTTGGACTGCTCACCATAGTTGAAACATACACTTACATCTAGTGGACATTGTAATACCTTAACATAGTTTGATCTTACACATGTTATTGACACATAAGAACTTGTTAACTTAATAGAACAATATTTGGAATGTCCAAATAGTATGGAATACTAATGAGCACATTATTAACAAAATAAAAAGTGTAATGTAGCCCACAAGTTTTGAATTATAGGGAGACCTATGCATCTTCCTATAAGAAGTCATACTTGTACACTAATATCTGAAGAATGATTTAATAATTGGTCTCAGGGTAGAAAGAAGTTTAATATGTTAAATTCATACTTTTGTTCATTACTAGAAGTTGAAGGAAAGAATCCTAAGGTCTTTAAAACCAAGATATAGAATAACAATTGCATTAATAGTAGTGATTAACTAGGTTTATTTTAACTTGATTTTACTAATATTTGTTGAAATGGTTTAGTTATTGATAGGTATGACTTCAAATGATTATATTCATATGAACTACTTCACATTCATGCTTTGAAAGAATCTCCTAATGCCACAGACCAAAATTAATAAATATTTACATGTTATGACCCAAAGCCATAACATGTTTGCCATTATTGATAGAAGATTTTATCACTAGTTTGTCTATATGCATTTTTATAATTTTTTGAAGATCTATCCTTTATAATCATTTCTTTGGATGCATTGTAGAATGATTGAAAGCATGAAAAGTTGCATTACCTTTTATGCAATAATTATTTGTCATGAGCCATGAACTAAGCATGCATGGTTGGACACTTGTTGTTTTCATGTGGATATTTGGTGCATATTTTTTTGGACTTGAAGTGCATCATCTAGTGAATGGTGAATGCATGTTTTGAAACCTCAAGAAAATATGTATTTATAGCTTGTTGAGGATATGAATATTTGTATGATTTCTCACAAGACTTTGAAATAATAGTTTTATACTCATATAATGATTTTAGAGATATTATTTGATTTATGTTTTGGGAAGGCACTCTATGAGTGGCCATAAATACTAAAGATGTTATTTAACTAGCATTTTAGGTAAGTGCTCTATGAGAACCTATAAGTCTTGGATATTGACTTTGGATATGTTATTTGATTTATGTTTTAGGCAAGCACTATATGACTAGCCATAAGTCCTAGAGATGTTATTTGATTGACATTTTAGGAGTGCTCTATGAGAAACTGTGAGTCCTAGAGATGCAATTTTGATCATTACTATTTGATTATGGAGATGTTATTTGATGTATGCTTAAGGTACGTGCTCTACAAGAAACTGTAAGCCCTAATGGTTATAGTTTCATTGATGCTTTAGGCAGACCCTATGGTAGGAGGAGTAGTTGGCCACTGACCTCTAAGATAATATTGATACCAGCTTACGATGGAGGTAGTGGGCAATAGAAGTTAGCTTCTCATGGGAAAGTGCTCCAAAAGGGTAGTTGGGTAGCCCCCATGAGGTCCAGTGATGATAGATTGTGTGATATCCACGAGTCAACATAGAGGCTGCAAAAGTCTTCTGGGACGATGGTAGGGCCCTATGAGCATAGGGGTTTGGGTTTTCTTTTGGGCATGTTGGACATAGCAATCACTCTCGAGAGTCCAAACCAATTCCATTGCAATAAGGTTACATGTCACCATCTAGATGGTAAGACTATATGTTACCATCCCAGTGGCAGGAATGTATGCCACCCAATTTTCATAGCTATGATCTTCAACTTGATTTGATGCAGAGAAATTATGTACATCTTTAATTGATAATTTGCTTATGGAATCACAAACAAATTTTGGTTTTACCGGATCAAATATTTATCAAATGTTAGTTTGCTAACAGTTGGACTCTGAGCATCTACTATGCTATTTGGCTTTATCAACTTAATCCATCTTTAATTACTATGCTTTGATGCTTACATTTAGCCCAATGGTTTTACCATTTAAATTATGATACATATTGATTTTTTTAACTAATGGTTTTTCTGTGGTTAGCTTACTAATGTGTTGGATTAATTGAGCATTTTGAGCGATTCGTAAGATCATGTATTGAATTATACATGACTACCCTTACACATGATAATTAGAATGTTAAATACCTAGATCTTTATAAATTGATTCAACTATTGAATGAGAAACAGCATAGACATGGATAGTGGTATCTTGAATGATCATGTATTATGAACGATCTTGGAGGGCTATATGTTATGAACAAATTTAGAATGATTCTGAGTTTACACATGAAAAATGATCTTAGTAAGACTAAATGTTTATGAAATGATACAGGCATAGAATGCTAGAATCCTCATGAAAATATAATGCAATGATATCTTCAAAAATCATGGAAGTCTAATGATTTATCAATTGTACTAATTTGTACATGTAAATTAGTTTCATGGAGGTATGATTTGAGAATTTATAGTTTTGACTGAGAACTTATTTTGAAATATCAAGAGTTTTGTTTACATATGATAAATTACCAAAATACATTAGTTATGTAAATCATGAAACTACATGTTAAAATAGAGACTTATTCCACCTACTCAAGCACAAGGTTGTTGATATATTGGAATTTGTTTACAATGTCTTAGACTTGAAGAATTAGAATGGAAGAATGTACAGGTTGACCTGAGAACATGGCAGTGACACATGGAGTTATAATTGTAGAGGATTGGAATTTTTAGTATCTAAAGGGTGAGCATTACAACTTGAGATTAGCTTTATGATTTATTAGAGAATGTGAATGTATATTTACTTTCATGTAGAGGACTCATTTGTATAACGTGGAATTTATTGTGATGTGGTTGTGACTAGAGGTTCTAGGATGTGCTGAGATTTAAGATCTCTTCACAACAATGAAAATGATTTGTGTCTATCAAGTGTTCTACATCAGATGCATTAAATAAGCTTATATTAAAAAACTAGAGAAAACTCTATTGGATTTTTAGTAGGAATAAGACATTCATTCCACCATAAAATTCTTGTGCTTGTGTAAGAAATGGCATGACAGATTTTCAGAAATGGTTTTAAACAAACTAAAATTTTGGCTATTTTGTTTTCAAAAAGATTTTTAAATAAGGGAAATCCTAATTTTTGAAATAATATTTAAAAAGTATTTTGAAAACCCATGGGTTATCTATTCAAGAAGTTTCCATTGCACATCATTTTTACAAATTGTCACATTACAGAGTTAAGCCCTTCATAAAATAAGCTAATGATGCACCATGGTTCATATCCATGATGTGAGTATGTTAACAATAGATCTTTGAATCTCTCCCAGCATTGGTAAAAAGTTTCTTTATCCTTATAGGTGAAATTCATTATTTTTTAGGGGAGAGCATTTGTTTTATGTGTAGGAAAGAACATTTTTAAAAACTCCCTAAGCATTCTTTGCCAAGTTCTTATTGTCCTTGCTAGTAAAGAAAGGAAAGACCTTAAGTCTTATCATGTCTAATTCACTATTTTGTGTACATTGGGTAATAAACACTTCATCAAATTCTTTAAAGTGTAAGCAAGCACTGTCACTATCCAAGCCATGAATTTTAGGTAGTTGAATTATTCCCATCTTTAATTCAATCAGATCAACATTCTCCGGTAAGATGACACACAATGGTGTGCAGGTACAAGAAGGCTATAAATATTCTTTTAAAGTTCTCCCATGAGGATTTTGGTTATCCCAATTATGCTCATGTTCATTGTGTTGATCCCAATACCTATGATAGTTCCTTCTCCAATCTTTGTGTGGTTGATGATTGTTCCTTTGTGGAGCAGGATCATCATCATCCACAAGAGATCAATATCCATCACTAAAGAGAGGTGGTGGATCATCCCTGTGATTGGCTTGTTGATATGCCATTGAGGGAAACTAATCAAGTTGTATGGTATGTTGGATTACTATGACTAACCTTCCAGTTTCATTGCATATCCTGTACATTTAATGGAGGAATTTTATTTTTTTTAATTGGAGAAACCTAGACTAAATCATGCAACCTAATCACTAAAATGATGTGCAATCCTAATGCTAAGAAAATGAAGATTTTGATTTTCTTGAGCTCTTCAAGGGGAATAGCATTTAAATTAACCTAATCTTGACAACTACTCGTCTCTTTTAGACTTGTCATATTGCTTACTAGCTAGATCCTTACCATGTAGATTGCTTCACAACCCTTCTTAGTTAGTTGTAATCAAAGTCAAACAATGTGTTGGTAGAGTTAGTCATTTAAGAACCAATTCAGCTATTTAGCGTGGAGCACCTAGAACAATAGTAAGTCTCCTTCTTCCAAGAAATAATGAAAAAACATGTTGTAAAACTATAGAAATTCATCATAAACATATGGAGAACACATTCCTAAAGTTATAATAAATCTAGCCTAAAAATACTAGAGAAGCACATTCTAACTTAGCATAGATTAGTATGTTTTTTAGCTACTCCTAGGGTTGGTGAAAATTGTCCATGGTAGGCTATAAAATTTTGCTTAATCCTAGGCTAATCTAAGAAAAAATTAACTCTTAAACTAATCTAAGATAAAAGGAATTAAGAAGTACTAAAGCATGAAACACTCCATTAAAATCTAGAACAAAATGCATGAAGTAATACATGAAAACATTAGCTAAACTCAAAGATGAACAAAGTTAAAATAAGTATTATTACAATCAATCTTTAGATCATTGCAATGAGATGCTAAGAATAAAGAGAAAAAAAAAGTTCCGTGAATTTGATTGCAAATGGACGTCTAGGATCTACTTGATGTGTCATGCAACAATCATGCCTTACAATCTACTTCACAACCAACCAAGCAAAGAACTGTCTCTCTCTTTCTATGATGTGTCACTCACCAAAGAGAATGGAGAAAATAAGATTGAAAGATAACAAAAGCCAAGGAGAAGACGTTCTCCACTCGATATCAAACACCTTCCGTCCAAAAGCTCCTCTACAATAAAACATGTAATAAAAGAAAAGAAAAAATAACTCCAAGATCTCTCTCACCAAAAGACATCTTTAACTTCAACATCCAATATATATATATATATATATATATGTATGTATATGTATATATTTTCATCCCGTAATAACTGCAATTTTTGTAAATTGATTGAGAAAATCAATTTAGTTTGAATTTTCAAAAAATCTAGGTTGGAATATTAGGTTATTGAAAATTCTCTTTTTATATAGATTAAAACATGATTTAAAACTTATAAATTATGAATTTACTCAAAAAATCGATCGATATGACACTAAGTATGTTCAATTTTGAGTTAAAATAAAAAATCCTTAATTTTCTCCATTTTTATAAACAAAAGGGTAACATGGTAATTTTACCCATAACCAAGATCTAAGACATCAATATTTATAATGTAATAAAAAATATGATTCCAAGTCACTGAGTATGCTCAATTTTGAATTCAGGAGAATAAAATGCATTTTTCTCCATAAAAGGGCAAAATGGTCCTTTCACACCTTTGTGGGGCCTATAGGGGGCCCACAAATGAATCCAACGACCAGAAAATGTGTAATGAGTGGTCAAACCACTACTATCTGATAGTGGAGAAGGAGGTGGTAGTGGAGGATCCAATGTTAATTTAATATTCAAAAGAATTTAAACATAATTATTACAAGTAATGATGAAAAATTCAAAAACATCTATAAATACACCCCCAAAAATTCTCCAAAAATGTTCATTAAAATTCTCATGAAATCATCTTGCTTCCCCTAAAAAATCATATTTACATTCATTCCCAAATTTCCAAAATTCCCAAATATCTTTCTTCTTTCACTTTCTCTCTCCTTGCTCTAGATTGGAACAAGAGACTAAATTCAATTAGGCACTCTATTACAAATCAAATCCCACAAATCCTACCATCCATACAATCTTAGACTATCTTATCTACAAAACCCCAAAATAGATTTCAAGATCCAGTGGTGCAATCAATGAAAATCACAAAACAAGCGGTTATCGGGCAATCTTATCATCAATAGGATATTTCTTAAAATTGGGCTTCAAAACCTAAGTTTTCTCCAATTAGGTAGGTGGATACTCTTCCCATAATTATTTCATGCTAGTTTATATAATTTTTATTTTTTTGAAATTAGTTTTAGGTTAAAAATTATAAAAATCAAGTAAGGACAAGAACCCTTCATTTTTGTATGATGGAGGGCTCAAATGGAAAATCTGAGCTGTCAAATTGATCCAGAAGGGAGCAAAAACCCTATGGTGGAATTTTTGGGAAATTTAATCAAGTTTTGGGCCTTGGATTGATGAGGAATTGATTGGACCGTCCAAAGTGGACTGTCCGTTTGTCTTAATAAGATCAAGCTCCCAGGATGCCACTATGAGACACTGCACAAAAATGCGCCCTACGGGAGCATATTCGCATGCGACTCCATCCCAACCGAATGTCCACGCGATAGTGAAGGTCTCGACTAGGGCATTACCGCGTGCGTCTCGGTGATGGGATCGTGGCAACCGCTCCTCCTGAACTATCTGAGCTGATCGTTCCGTTGGGCTTAGATCAAATCTGGACCTTTGGAACTATTGTGAACTTATTTTCTTAATTGTGGAGTCATCTGAACTCCAAATCAAGATATGAAAGAAGCTATGAAAATCTTGTAATGTTTATTTTCTTTTGAAATCATAAAATTGATAAAAAAATCTTCAAGAAACTTTTTGTTTTGAAGAAATAAGCTTTCAATTTTCATGATCTTCAATATCTGAGATGATTAGATCTTGGGGATCTAATTTAATGATGAAATGATGTTGAAATAAAGTGATATTTATAATTTATTATGACATATTTAAGATAAATTAAAGAATCTACCCTTTATCATAGAAATACCTTAAAAATGCAAAGGGACTCACTTGATCAATGAGATCAAGCATGATCAGACCCTTTGGATGGGTTGTATGAATGGGATTATGATAAAACCTAGTGAGATCATAGATTAAATGTGACAAAAACAAGTGGATATGATCTTTGGATCTTAATGGAGTAAAAGCCCAAAATGTAATTAAAACCCTTGATCTAAAGGAAAAGATCTAAGATCTAATGGTTGATCATAAGTAAAGTTTCTAATAAACTTAATTTAATTAGTTTACTTGTCTTTTATTTGAGATAGAATTGTAAATGTGATTTATGTTACAAATTAGGAAGCATGATAGTATAATTCTTTAATTTTATCATGTTATGCTCTAAATGCTCTCAGTTTTTATTAGGTTTTTATAAGATGTTGGTAATTTAATTATCAGAGGGACATGTTAGTTTGAATTTGAGATTTTAGCATGATTCCATTATTAGTAAAATTTCATGTATTTTATAACTTAGGATCCATGTTAGTATATTAGAGTATAAATGCCCTTAGAATGATATAGATATACATTTCTCATATGATTTAAAGTGTATAATTATTTGAATTGGCAAAGTATAGTATAAGCATCTTAATTGTCTTTAAGTTAGTAGATATAATTGTTTAATTAGTGGTTATGTCTCAATATTCATAAATCACCAAAAATAAAATATAATGAAATATAGAGATTCATGGACAATTAAGATGAGTGAATGACTTGGACTTAATATTAGTAAGGGCTATAGTTAGTAGGACAATATAAGGATTATTAAATCCTTAGCCCAAATTAGGAGAATAATAAACCCCATGAATGACATTTTAAATGTTCATTGATTTATTTAAAATTAATTAGAAAAAGTAGTTAAGGTTAAAATACTCATAGGAACCTTATGAAAGGTTAAGCTAAGGTCACTCTAGTGAATGTTGAACATGGTGGTTAAAGGGGTTGTCTAATAGAGCCTCTCTCTTCCCCCACCTTCTATTGACATTTGTGAGGTCTAAACATCTCCGTACATTAGGATTGAAGTAACCACTTTGTGTTTAACCATTCAGCTAGTAAGCCTTAGTCAATTGGAAATAAGAGGATCTATCTAGACTTAAGATGAAATAAGCTATCTTCCACTAGTAAAACATTAACTGCTTGAATAATAATAATAAGAGCATAAAAGGTTAGTAAATTATCTAACCCTAATAAAAATTGTAAGTAAGATAAGGATGATCAAACAAGATCCATGGGATCTTGAATGATCAAGAACAATAAAAGAAATAAATACTTCTTGATGATGATATATATTGCTTGCAATTTAGAACAAATAGAATAGAAGATCTGAAACCCTTGATCAAATATGATTCAAGGAAGAGAACCAAGATCATCCTCCTTAGGGATGATCAAACAACTAAACTTAAATCAAAGAAGAACTAGATGATAGTAGATCTAAGCCCTTGGTCTTTATCAACAAGTATAAATTTTTGATCAAAGGATCTATGAAAGATCAAGATCAAAGAAAGTAATACATAAAGACTTAGAATAGGAAATACTTAGATCTGAAGATTAGAAGATTATTCTAACCATAAGATCTATTGATCAATAGGATAGACACTATCTAAGGAAGATAAATCATGATAAGACAAAAGATCTAGATCCTTTATATCAAAGGACAAGATTAAATAAAGAATATAGATAGGATCAAAAATATAAGATTATTCAAATTGTATAAATATTGACAATATGTATGGATTTACAAATTACATACATCAATTGGGATCATGGAAGATCTGAAGAGATGGATCACTACTTGAAGGTAGGAAGATTTTATGAATGCATCTACATGAGATATACATGTTGAATACATGATCGTATGTCTAGAAATGTTGACAAGTGTAAAGTAAATACTTGTATAAAAACCCTTATAATCCAACCAAAACACATATGAAATGGTTAAGTTAGAATTGAGGAAAACCCTAAGTGAATAGGGAACTAAAAGGTATTCCAGCCCTAAGGAAATAGACAAATTGTCTAGTATGTATGAGAATTACTTTACATACAAGCATGGAGGCTTGTGATTTTGTTTTAAACAGGTGTATGCCTGGGGATGCTATGCTAGGAGAGTTAGTAGGGTTTGATCACGCGCTCTCCGAAACTTGTTATGATATGGATACCAAGCCTAAGTGAGGCTAAAAGTCGGGTGAGGCAATTATAGGAAGGCAGCTACTGTGATAATCATGGTTTCCCCCATACGAAAATGGATATTATGATTTCCACCAAGGATGGTATAGGTGGATTATTGGGCAATTATCAGGGTGCACTGGTACGGATTCTAACTGCATGCATAGTAGTCCTTTGAGTATTTTGCATTATGATCCATGGCATAGTGAGATGCCTTATGATATGGTATAATGAGATGTCGATACTGCCCAAATAGGAGAGTATTTTCCTAGCAGAGTCTGGATGTTTTATCAACTTAGTATGGCTGAGTGTGATTATTGATGTTTGAGATATTAACTATTTTTCACAATTTTGACCGTGTATATATATATATATATATGACATATACAGTATGTATATATAAGGATGTACATATATGACAAAGTAAAGAGATTGATACATGAGTATGTTTATGAATAATGGGATTATGAAGTATTAGGATTATACTGTCAAATTATTATGCTACTTGAATCCCCTACTAAGCATAGCTTGCTAAAATATTGTAAATGTTGGAATGTTTACAATATCTCAGTTACAGAGAAGGATAATTAGGATCCCAAGACTTGAGAAGACTTGGAAGAATTATCACTTAGGGTATATCCCTTGAAGACATGTATTTTTATTTGAGAGCATTGCATTATATTGAGAGTTTTTATCATATGGTGAGCTTTAAAATTTGGATTATGTAATTTGGACAAGTATTGTAATGATACCTGGGCTGTACTATGTACCACTTGATGGATTCTAAAATTTAATAAAAGTATATTCCTTCAATGGAATTTTATCTTGTACAAATTTTCTACTTATGTTATGTATGAAGTGATGACTTGGGTTTTTCAAAACAAGTTCCAAAGAAAAGATTTTTGCTGCTTTGTTTTGTGAAATTTTTTTACTACTAAGAGCCCTGCCTTTCAAAAATGTATTACAAAATGTGTTACAAAAAACCCGGGTCGCCACACATCCCTAGCAAAAGACACCTCATTCTCTTATAGGAATGCACCTTCTAAAAATGTTACTTATGTCTTTCTTCCTTGAAGTGTGATTCTCCTCTTCTTTGGAATTTGTCTGAGTCAAGTAGATTGTCTTCCTCTTCTTTCCTTCTTGTGCCATGCACTCAGATTGATTTACATTGACTACCTTCCTCAAATGCCTCTCAAATCCTAAAATTTCCCTTAGAATCTCATCTAACATGTCCAAGTTTATCCCACCTTCTCTCTCTTTCTCTCTCTCCAATTTCTATTAAAAATATTCAATCTTTTCCCAATGAAAATCATCCAATTTAGGTATCTTAGGAGATCCCTAAGCTAGGATGATCATGATCATGATCATTGATTCATATCTTAACTCATTCACTTTTAACCTCAGATTTAATATTTTTCACACTCCAATCTTGGATGTTTTTTAATTCATATTTTCCTTCCGTTGAAGGAAGTTTTCTCCTCTCTTGAAAACATGTTTTGTGCTACTAAATAATCAGAAGAAAAAACAAAATGTAGACTTTGTGCATGTGAGTGTGAGATAGAGACATAATAAGTAATCTGCATTTAGGCCACCCTTACATGACTTTTCTAAATTTAGAAGCTTGGGGGGATGTAAAATTTTGTTTTAGATTTTCATGGATTCACTTGAAAGCTTAATGAGGTGGTGAATGCATGGATGCATGCACAGAAAATCGACTACCTTTGCATGTCATAATGGTAACCTAAGTTAGTCACATGCTAAGGATTTTTTACTACTCTAAAAATGATACGGGCACCTCCTCTACACGTGGAAACTATTAGAACATAGGTCACTCCTTCTTGACTTGATTTGTATTGTCCAAAATTCATCCTAGCTTGACTTGGGCCATCTATTTTCAACTAAACTGGATCAATGATCTAGAAGATTGAATGGCTTGATCTAACCCTTTATTCTCCTAGCATCCTCTAACATATCATCTAAAAAATATAGAAAAGGTCCTAATTAATATAATTTTATGTACTTTAATGTGTACTTATCTCTAAATGTCTTCCCCAACCTAAAAATATTTCATATGAAGGTTAGATGACAAGTACAATTTAGTTGCAAATATATCCTATAAATATGAAAATGAACAATAAAACACACTAAAATAATTCAAAGGGTAGGTTTTTTAGTACAAAAATGGACTCAACACCTAACGTGATGCATGTGATATATCATCCCCAAAACAATCATTTCATTTTATGATTTTCAAAATTTTAAGCCTTAGGGAAGGAAAATGTACCCATCAAAACTAAATGGCTTGAGAATGGTTTCTATCCTAGGATTGGGAAACTTTTTCCATGTGCATCATCTCTCTCTCTCTCTCTCTCTCTCTCTCTCTCTCTCTCTCTCTCTCTCTCTCTCTCTCTCTCTCTCTCTCTCTCTCTCTCAAGCATGTTAGTCTATTATAAGTAACAAAATGCATTTCTAGCTTTAAAGGCTTCAGTTTATAGGATTTCATCTTTTATCATTGCTTGCATGTTTATCTCCATGTTTAGAGAGAGTATTTTATATTTTCCTTTAATTCATCATTTATAGTTCTTAGTTTAGGGAATTTTCTTTTCCAAATCATTAGTGTAATCCTTCCAAAAGAAAGGTTACATTTCTAGTGTTTCTACTCATTTTTTAATATTATTTATGTTTTCAATGGGTTTCTAGTTTAGTTGAAATTAGTTTTCCAACATGCTTTTAGTCCATAGTATTTAATCTCATGACCCATGGCTTTGTCCCAGATTTTTATTTAAAAGCATATTTTCAATTCAAAGGTACTAACACTTGTCATTTTTCTGACTTCTAGTCTTGTCTCAAATCATATATTTAGCAAGATTTTCTAATTTCTAGGGTTTGATTTTATTCTTTTTTATCGTAAATTACTACTTGTATTCTTTATTATTATTTTCCTACTTCCTTGCTCCCAACATGAGAAGAAAAATATATTCTTGTCTATTTCCAATTTTTAGGTTGTTTCTAGTTTCTAAGAAAAGGTATGATTCTAGTTTTTCAATTGTAAAATTTCTAAAGAATTTCATAGTAAGTTTTTCTTAGAGCTTGCTTCTAGCCTTTTAACCTTAATATCTAGCTTTATTTCGTGATCAAAGGGTAGAAACATATTAAAAATTATTAGAAGAACTCAACTTAATCATAGCAACTCCCCCAATCCTAGTTATCCTATTTCATTCGAAATAAAATACACATGTTCCATAAAGTACCTAATAATTATTCCAACCAACAATAATCTTTCAAACCTATGGTAAGACAAAAAATTTCTTCTACCCATCTTCTTCTTCATAGTTTGTGGAATTTCTACAGATTACACTCGTTAACTTAGGTTACAACTCCTTATTCATAACCTACTTAGTTTCACACTAATCTAGGTTTGAAACTTAAATAAAACCACTAGAAAAGACCAAACTAATTCAAGTGTCACCCCACTCCTAGCCCCTTGCCAAAAAAATTTAAAAAAAATTAGAAGCTTAATCCAATATTAAAGAAACATACAAATTCAATAAACTATCTCTAATCACCATTCCTAACCTAGGTTAAGATAATAAAACCATTCTAAGCATGTGGACACCTAAAAAATGTCTACACCAAGCTCCAACTCTTGTGAACTATAGAGAGGAAGAGAGTTTTAAGGTTTTTCTATTTAGAGAGGACATCATAAGGGAAATTTGTTTATGTATCTTTCTCTCCCTCTAAAGTGTTGCTTAAATAGAGGGGAGATTCCCTAATCCTTCTCAAGTAGAAAATATCAAATCCTAGTTAAACTCCAACAAGCTTAATCTGTGTGACCTTCTAGGAACCTTCTAAAATTGGTCTCTCTCTTGCTTTTCCTAATTAGGAAACTTTCCTAATTGATCTACCAAATCACTAAATGGAGTCATTTTCTACCATCTCAAAAGATTATATGGGATCATGCAAATCGACACACTTATAACCATATTTGGCCTACATAAGAAGATAAATTCCATAGGTTCCCCTTATGACTAAATTACCATTATACCCTCCCATTACTCTATAACCAAATGTGACACTATATGGTTTTAAAAATGTATGCCTATAAAGACAATTATATGATATTTGTCATCATATTATTTGAATAAACACAAAAGTTTGTTATCTTGGTCTACCAATTATACACTTAAAGACAATCTTTAATAAGATATATTTGAGAATCATGAGATGATCTTTGGAACCTTAGACAATATAGTAAGAGTTCCATAAATATTAGTTGAGAACTATGTTAATGAGAAATAGAGTTGTGGTTCTATGTAAACCTGTAATTTTCCTTAATTAAGAATGGGAATAGGAAACCTCATTCTAGAAGACTTGTTGAATGAGATGTTTCTATAAGATGGAGATGATCAATTCTCTAGTCATCTAAGGTAGAGACCTTGAACATATATAGAGTGAGTGAAAGTATTTTGCACATAAGACTTAACCTCAACTATCTAGAGCACTATATATTACTAAATATACTATGTTAGTGAGATATAATACTTATATTTAGTGTATTTTATGAAGAGATATATTTAGAATTGATTCTAAGTGCACTAGGACACTTATAAACTCACGAAGGAAATAGGGCATGACACAAGACCGACACTCTTGTATTGTTTAAGATGACCATCTTCTAAAAGATTTTGAAAAAAACCTAAGGCATTGGTAGTCTTTGATAAAGTTTTTATCAAATTAATTATATGTGTGTATATGTATTTAAAATAAGATATATTTTTAAAAGTTGTTTTGAAAGGTATTTAAGTTCATTAAGATGGAATCCACCGTACTTAAATGTACAATGGTGGCATGCGTAGGGTTACATGGTTCTACAGGCCCCATGTTGATGCCGCAAATGAATATACGTGAGTGAGAGGCTAAAATGGTCGCTACCTATAAAGGGTCAAATGGTAATTATACATGGAAGGATACCTCTGTAATTAATCTTCTAATATGTGCTTACACAGTCAATAGAGGGTGGATATGCTTGATGCCACATCATCTAATCCAATAGGTAGAAAACACCATCTATAGAATTTGAGAGAGTTTAATTCATAATAGGAAAGTATTTCCTAATGGGAGAGATTAGCTAAGATACCATTTTAGAAGATTCCTAGGAACTCATAGCATACAAACTACTTGGTGTCATAAGTAGAATAGAAGTTATCTGAAGTTTTTTTAGAGATTTCTTAGAGAGCAAGCTTCTCAATCTATGTGTGTATAGGTATGTGGGTGTGGGTGTGGGTGTGTTTGATATATTACAAAGATAAATGAGAGAATAGGCATATAAAAAAGAAAGCCCCCACCCCCACCACATTGAATAGTGTTTCCCAAGTTTTAAATTTTCTAGTTTTCTCTCTTGTTCTCTTCTAGTTCTAAGAGTTGGAACTACCTCCAGGGGAAGCAAAAGATTAAGCAAGGACTACTGAATCTTAACTAGAAGTGGACCAAATAGAAGGTTCAAAATTTCAATGCTCTACAAGGTATGTTCTTTCATATTGATTCTAGTTTTAAATACTAATTCACATAATACAAGTATGAAGAAAAGCAAGTTTTTGAGTTTTTCATTCAAATCAAGAAAAGATTTCAACTTTCTCCACATATTCCAACATATGGGGTGTGTGGACATGTTTGCGCCTAGGCATGTCACATTAGTACAATGAATCACAATGGATCCAAAAACTCCTACTAAAAATATCATGTTTAAAGTTTATATAATAATATTTATTTGTTAAACATTTTATCAAACATCATCTAAGCTTGAACTTTTCATGTTCATTTAATAAATACTTGTACTACATATATTTCTCTATAAGAGAGAGTGTCTCTTGTTAGACAACCTATATTCCTTATGAGTTAATAAATGTCCTAGTGAACCTAGAATCAATCATACTTCATGCAATGCACCAAAAACAAATATCTATCTCACTGAGACATATAGATTTCTCAATTCTAAGGGTGTTTATGAATATGTTTGTCTAATAAGACTTCATTTGTGGTGTCTACTAAGTGTTCTAGAAAACCAAAGGTCAAGTCATACATGTGAAATACTTTAACACAACACAATGTATGTTTAAGGTTTCTACTTAGATGACCTAATTAAGAATTGATTATCCCATCTAATGGTAACATCACATTTATTGAATGTTACATAATTGGGTTTCTCATTCTCATTCCCACTTGGTGACCTTTCTAGGTTTAAATGAATTGGAATTTCATTTCTCATTGAAAATGATGCATAACCATCTTTTCATTGAATTCCTACTATGTTACCTAAGGTTCTAGAGATCACCTCATAACTCTCCAACTATGTTATCATCACATGACCAATCTTACAAATAGACTACCTTCAATTATACAATTAACAAAGCATGATTATACAATATTGAATTTATTCAAATCATCATATAATATAAGAATAAACATCTAGTAAGTGGATTTACAGAGCATACATTTATAACATTGGCAATGTGTTGGCATACGGATAATGTCCTAAGTACTTATAGCAACTTAGTCTTCTTACTAACTCTTGGGAAACTATTCAAGAATAAGAGAGCCATGCCACTCTTTCAAATACAAAAGAATGTAAGAAGAAGAGAAGTTCTCTCTTTGAAGTTACAATACATAAATACAAGATGAAAGAGAAAAGAGAAAAAGGATATTATAATTGCATATAGAAAGAATTAAACCAATGAGCGGTAGGAACTAAATTCTTGAGTTGGAGCTTGATATTCAATTTTTTGCCAAAAGTCTCTTTAGGTCTTCTAAGGTCTCCAATCTATAACCTTGTAACCAATTGATCCATTAGAGATGACAATCTAGTCATTTTAAATGGATATAGGTCATTAGCGGACAAGATATCAAATTTGAAATGATTAACCAAGATCCTATTTGCTAAAATAGTTTATTGTATTTTTCCAGACTATTAGCTCTTTTTAGGAAATAGTAAAATATTTTTTAAATATCCTCCTTGACTATTAACTTATTCTTTATTTCTTTAGTTGTTCATTTTAGTTGTTTCTCAACCCAAAAGTGAAATGCATTTCATTTAATCATCAATTAACTATTTTCCTAAATAGAGTTAACTAAATTTTCTCAAGCCACAACAACAACTATAAGATGCAAAAATAGTTTATTCAAATCTTCAACTTTACTGGTCTAGTAATATCTCTTCATAGCTATTCATTTTCATCAAAAATAGTTGTTTCAATTCTCAAAATAGTTAAATTCTCCAAATCTAATTGACCTTTTCCTTTAGTTGAAATCCATAAAAAAAAAAAACTATGCATTCATGTCAAAACTTACCAGTACTAGACAGTTGACCAAATTTCAAACCTTAGTTGACAATTTTTACCAAAATAGCTAATTCAAATAAAACAGTTGATTTGATCCTTTAGTTAGAATTCTATCATGAACATCTTCTTGTCTTCAATGTAACTAGTTTGTGACAATTAACTATTTGTCAAAAAAGAAAAAGTTCACTGTATTTGGATAATCCAAAAATAGTTACTGGATGTCCAACTTCAATATTAACTAAATTTCATAATCCATAGTCATTTAACCAAAACAATGGGACTGATTTCCATTTCTAGTTAACTAAATCATTAACATTTTAGAAATTTGAGCTTTGAAGTCTAGTTATTTCATCTAGTCTATGTTGAATTGGGTCTAACATTTGATATAAACTTACAAATGCACAAGCTAGTTAGAAACACAAGTAGAAGGTCTTATTACCAATAAAATTATTAGGGCTTTGTCCAAGAACACTCACTTTCATGCTCTAAAAGTATTCTCTACTTTGAGTTTATTAACTCCTTGCAAGATTTTACAACACTAATTAACACTATGCTAACAAAAAAAAAAAAAAGAGTACTTGCATCAAGATCCTTCTTTTTATAGATGCTTAGAGATCTCTTCAAGAACAAGAGAGCTACGACTCTCTCTCAAAATAAAAAAGAAGTTTTTTAAAAAGAAGAAACCTCTCTCATAACATATAATGCAGTAAAAGGAAGAAAAGAGAGAGAGAGAGAGAGAGAGAGAGAGAGAGAGAGAGAGAGAGAGTTTTCAATGGAAGAGATTGTCGCTTGATCTTTAATTTGATCCATAAAGTTGTTTAAATGGATTGGGAGTCTCACATTTATAGTAATCTTTCAACTAGATACATTGGAGATGAAATTCTAATAGTTAGAGATATATCCACTATTTGGTAGACAAGATTTTGAACTCGAAAATGATAGCCATATCATTTGTCCCCCTAGGTAGTCAACTAGATTCTTTGAGGAAGTCAACTCGATTTCACTTATAATAAATCAACATTCTAACAGTTGACTGCTCATATTTGGTCAGTTGAATGGATTTCAAATCTAAAAATGAAACCCACCCTAATGTGATAGCAATGGACTTCTCATCTTTGGGCAATCAACTCAATTTTCAACCAATCAAGTCTTTAAAGCAGGCAATTAGTTGAATTTGAAAAATCAGTTCGTAATAAAATCAATCGACTTGAATTCATTAGACAATCAAGTCAATTTGAGAAAATTCCTTTCTTTCTTCTAGGATAGTTTTGCATCAAAATCCAATTGACTGGGGAAATGTTGATTGTCAACTTGATTTCAAATTTAGTTGACTCGAATTGATTTCTAGTCAACTTGAATTCAAGAAAACTCATCCTTTGTTATGGTAAATAGCAACTAACTTGACAAAATCTAATAGCCTACTCAATTTGCACATAGAAAACTTCTTCACATTATCCTCTCTTGGAATGCAGCTGATACATTGTTCATTGACTCTACTAGATTTGAAGGTTTTTCATTTTTCTCAAGATAAGATGCAGTTGATTGGTTGTTAGGAAAATTAAATTTTTATCTTGATGCTTCTAATGTTCAATTCCAATAGACTTGTTTTAAAATAGTTGACTTGACAAACAAAAGTTCTAGAAGTATTTTAAAATCAATTAACTCAATTTTGGGGCAATCAATTAGAGTGTCAATTCTTCAAGCATTTCCTTAAAGGTTAGTTGATGCAAAACTTGCTCAAATCTTTACCAAGTTCTTCTAATCATTTGTATCATCAAAATTAAGGAGGCTTGGGTCAACAGCAACATGCAATTCTGCTTTAGCATCTACTGGGACCTTTGGTAAATGCAAATATGGGTTAGCTTCCTAGGAGTGCTAGCTTCCTCATTGCATGTGTAAGCTTTGGAGGCAAGATAACTGTTTTTAGTTGAGGTAAGCAGGGTTCCACCTACATGGGGATAGGAAGGATTATCAATTTCTTGGGGATGCTTGGCTCTACAGCAAATTAACTATATTCATGATTGACTAGTCCAAAGGTGGAGATGTAGATGGACCAACAAACATATTTCTTATGAGTTCTATATGGTGCTATTGCATGTGTAGATTTTGCACTTGAAAAATAGTACTGGCCCACTATTACACCTAAACCACTTATCATGTAGAGCTTGTTTGTTTTTCATGAGGTCATACAGAAAAAATGTACGTTCACCATCAGATGATTCTAACGTTTGATTGTCAACGATTCATAAGCAAAAAATACACACGATTGACTTCTCATTTTCTAAAGATCTGTTTCAAAGCACAAAAAGGAAGTGTACAATGTTCATATGGATTGTAATTTTTTCAATGCCTCATCCATAGCATAACCAACAAGACAAATGATTTGGATAATTAAAAAATGCAAGCAACTTGTGCTCTTCTATGATACTATTTTCTAAATGAAAATATGGGCATCCACAATATACTCCTGTGTCTATTTTTTTATTTTTTTATTTTTATAACTATGACACTGTTAGATAAATAGTCATGTACAGCTTGAGGGGACTCGAACTCAAGACCTGCACAATTGACAACCACTCCGGTGCCACTTTGCCACTTCCATTAATAGAAAACCAATTAATGGTTGATTGACATATTTTCCTCTACTATTAGAGGAATGATGTAGATAAAATTAATTTCACTTGAGAAAGCTGACAGAAATCTTGACTTTGCACCATGCAAGAGAATAGGAAAAATAAGAGAAATTAACATCAACGTTTACCCACCAGCATACACCCAAGACACCGAAGTCTCAATCAGCAACCAAATTAAGAAATAGAAACAGAAGTCACGTCGTCAGCATCACAGTCATCAACATATCAAGAACAATCATGGATTAGTCAATCATACATACAATACAAATTTCAACTCTTAATCCACATCAAAACAAGTGAAAAAGGAAAGATTTAATTCTCAGCTTCCCATTATCTACGCAACTAACCTCTCTACTCATCTCTAGTGAACAAGAAAAGCATGTTAATGAAACAACAAAGCCCGTCTTTCCGTCACACTCACACACACACACCATCATCATACAAAGGAGCAGAAGATGTAGTGAAGGGATTCCATGGATATATATGGGTCTTGAAATTGATAATCTCCACCCAAATTATTCATCAATAATTAATGTCATAATAAGGCAAGGAAGAAGAAGATGATGACGGTATTTTGGCAAGGATTTGTTCAGCATCCTTCATGCAAGGCCTCTTCTGTGGGGTCTCATTAGCACAACTGAACCCTAACCGGAAGCATGCCAGCAAGGCGTCCTCGTTCCCTTCTACGTCAGATCTAAGTGACACGTCAGCCATTCTCAATAACTGGTTCCTATCTTCCACTTGGAATCCAGCATTCCACTGAGTCACTTCAGGTTCGGAAAATATTTTCCCACTCAGTAGCTCCAAAAGAACGATTCCAAACGAGTATACGTCCCACTTGGAATTGGGTTCCAGCGATTTGAGAGACTCGGATGCCTGATAAGGAGACGCGCATCCTAGCATGGAAGAGGATCCACAACGGCTAGGACTGTTTCCCACCGTTTTTGTCGTGGGAAGGTCTTGGAGACTCTCTCTGGAAACCGTCGATCTCTTACTACAGAAATGCTGGGCTGAACTGCCCGTTTTACAGCTGTAATCGCCGGATATGAGGCGTTCTAGACCGAAATCTCCGATTTTGGGCTCCATGTCGGGACCCAGCAGAATGTTGCTGGGTTTCAGGTTTCCGTGCACGTGTTTCTTCTCGTGCAAGTACGTTAACCCCCTCGCAATGCCTTTCGCTATCTTGAGCCGGGTTTCCCACGATAGACGTTGACAAGGAGAGGAACCCAGCTTTCCTGAAGGAAAAAAGAGAGAATCGAAATGATATTGTCGGTGATGCGTACTCTACTGCAAAGATATAGTTATTATTTAACATGCGCGGGTGCTGAGGATACAATGTTTCATCAATGGTGGGAAACATATTCGCGGGGAGAGGCTTCATTTTCACTGGAAGCATGAATATGACGCACAGTGGGACATCCCTCGGCCTTAAGTAAAAAGATGGTTTCATCTTCCCAGGTTCGTCATAGATAAGCTATGCACAAAAATCTTATTCACTTGATAATCCAAGCTCTTGTTTCCTGCATTTTCTGAGTTGTAAATTGGACGGTAGAACAGCCTTCTATGAGATCTACCGTCCCATACAGAGAAAAACAAGGGATTAGATCATCCGAGTGACACAAGTTCTGAGGTATGTATTATAGTAAGGGAATTCTAAGAAAATGAACGGTTTTGATCACTGGAAACCTAGCCGGACCGGCACATTTTAAGCGAAGATACCTATGATGCCGGGGTCATCCGGTTACGCGTAGGTTAGTGAGAATACATAACCTTTGGCTAAATTATACAGGTGCAAGGGATATAATTTTTGCTTACTGTAAGATGCGTTGGCAAGACCTCCGTTGGCGGCGTAATCGTAGATGACGAGCTTCTCATCGTCACCCCAGTAGAAGCCACGGATGCGCAAAATATTCGGGTGGCGTAACTTAGCAATATGGCGCACCTGGTTCTCAAAGTCTCGGAACCTCTCCACTCCCGTTTCTCCGATCCGGCGAACGGCGAAAGTAGTTCCATCTTCCAAAACCGCTTTATAAACAATGCTACTGCCAGTCGCGCCGAGTATATAAGCAGATGCTTTCAACAGCGTCTCTAGTTCCATCTCCGATTCCCCATCTACCGTCACAAGTGACCCATTTTTCTGTTGTTTTTGTTGCTGGTATCGGTTTTGTGCTACTTTTTCGTTTTCGTTTTCTTCCGTGTCGGAACCGGTGGTCTCCGACGTCTCTTCATCATTTCCGCCTTTTCTTTTCAAACACGACCATCCCAGCCCGCCTGAATCTGACGACCATTCGCTCTTCGCCGTTGTCTCTGTTCTCTTCACTTGGCTTCTTGTTTTCTCCTCGCATATCTTCTTCTTTCTTGCTTGATAAACAAAGAGAATAGCCATGGAAAGAAGCCCAATTCCAGTCAAATCTCCCACTATGATTCCGGCTATTGCTCCGGGTTTAAGCCCATTTTGCCGGGAAACATTCCTGGCTGCTGCTGTTGTGGTTCCTGGGGGAATGTTTGTGTGATTCTCTAGGGTTTTGGGAATGGCTGCGATTGCCGGAGGAGATGTGGAAACATTTGGTGGAGTGGAAAGAGTGGAAGGAATCGAACATGGGTTTTTAAGCGGTTTACCACAAAGATCTGGGTTTCCTGCAAACGATCCCTGTTTTTGATATACGAACGCCCCTGTTCCTGGTATTTCCCCTGTAAGATTGTTAAATGAGAGATCTATCGTTGCATTCGCCGGAAGGCGGGAGGCTAACTCCTGCGAGATCTCGCCGGATAGTCTGTTTGAGGACATATTTAAGAAACGGAGATTTGCTCCAGCGAAAGCCGACGGTAACGACCCATTCACGAGATTTGACGACAGATCTAGATCAGCAATCTGGTTGAACCCAGTTGGTAGACTACCGCCGAAGTAGTTGTTGCTTAGAGATAAAGTGGTTAGGTTAGGAAGAGCTCCCAAACTGTTTGGGAGTATTCCAGAAAGGGCGTTATCAGAGAGATTGAGAGTTTGAAGGGGTCTGAGGTTTCCGACAAGCTCCGGCAGCTCACCGGAAATCTCGTTGTTAGAGAGCGAAAGCGTTTGAAGTTCGGAAGCATTGAACAAAGAAGCGGGCAGTGTTCCATTGAGAAAATTATCAGAAAGATCGAGAACGGAGAGATATTCAATCAAACCCAAATCGGGAGAAATCGAACCCAGCAGTCTACTGTTGGAAAGAACTAAACTTACAACTCTGAAAGTGTCATTTGTTGGAATTCCTAGACACAAAACTCCGTTCCATGAACAAGGCGTTTCATCGTCGTAATTCCAGCTCTCCAGAACCAGTAGAGGATCGCTTAGAACAGTGTATTTGAAAGAAAGCAAGAAAATCCCATCTGAGTTCAACCCTGTTGGCTGAATCGGATAACTCAGTAGAAGCAATACAACTGCAGCTGTAATTGTCCATGAGAAACAGAGATTACAGCTTCTGAAACTCATCTGGCCTGCAAACCAAACATCTCCACTTTTTCTTCTTCAAGTTCAGAGAGAGAAGAGACAGAAAAAAAACAGAATTTTACAGAAACTGATAGAGCAAAACACCTAATAAGTAACAGAACAGGAAATGAGAGAAAAACACCGAATATTCCTCCACCACTTCCACCATTGTTTGGAGGGGATTCGTTCAACGAATCGATAAGACTGAGGAAGAGAAAATATAAAATAAAAACTGGGATTTAACAGCTCATCAAACTACTACTAGGTGGTCTAATCAATCAGGAACAAAAGGAAAATGATTAATGACGGCTTCTAAAACTCCCAAATCATGAAAAGTAGAGGAATCTAACCCGCTATTGCTACAGGACACCCACGTCAGTCGGGTCACCATTCCGCATTGACTTTGCAGATCACGGCAAATGAAGCCGACGAGGGAAACAACGAAACTCCCTGTAAATATGTTTCAATGTGGTTTGGGAAAGAGAGATTTACATTACTTTAAAGAGAAGGGCTGCTGTTATCAATTTTACGGGTGCTAGTGTTAGCTGCAGTAGATATTGCACCGAAAGGTTGTCGCTCGGCTGCAGTTTTACAGAGAAGAAACTTGGGTTCTCTCGCCACGGTAAAAATGAAAAGAAATGACAAAGTAAGGTTGAGACCGACCACATGATGTTAGCAGAGAAAAAGAGAAAAAAGGAGGTGAAGTGGAGATAGAAAATTGCTTTTTTTCTGTGGCAGCCTACATGAGAAAGAAATAGGGCCGACATTTTTCCCCAAATACCTCTTCTCTCCGTCTCCATCTGATTTTCTTGGATGATCATTTCTTTTGTTTTGTTTTTTTTAAAGATAATATACAAGCGTAAAATTATATAAGTTATCTGACTTGAAACCCCACATCAGATGATCACAAATTGCATTGTCTTGAGATAAAAACTGGACGGCTCAGAGTTGAAACATGTTGACAAATCTCAAGCAGTCAAAGGACTGGGGATCTTTGGCATTTGATAGGGAGAATTTGGAGCCCGCGTGTGCTTTTAGCCCGTGAACAAAGCTTGAACCTTTTGTTCACATGACAACGTCACTTACATATACGCGCTCCGCCCCGATTCCTGACCCTGCATAGGCAGGAGTTTCGTGCGGCTGCCCCTTTTTATTTGACTGATTTGGTTGTTCCACCCCATCCTACTCGGGCCAGCACAGCTAAACCTTGTACACACCTAACAAGATTTGTGTTCTCCCATGCTTTTATGTGAATTCTTAAATTTAGAAGCCTTTTTTTTATCTTATTTTAATAGTATATCATTTTTCAACAGTGGAGATTAAAGAAGGCAAAGAGTCGGTACCTATGGGCATTATATTGGGATTAGATAGGAATCACCGTCTAAATCGCTGCTGTTCCTTATTTTAATTTCAAAAAAATAATATCCTTGACAATGATACTTTTATATGTACAATAATATATTACTTGATATATAATTCAATAAATCTTATTGAAAGGAATGTCTCTAGGATGTCGGACCCATTCAAGATCACCGCTATAATGCAATGATCAAAACCCTTAGATCAACGGTCACAAAAGTTACGTGTAGGCAGAAAAACATTCTATGATCGGATGGTTATCGTCGTTAAAAGAATTTTATAAGCAATGGCTGATGAGCAATGGAGAATTCTTATATGTGCACATGCAGCGCAGTGAATGGGCTCACATGCAATACAACTATACGGTGGGACAAAGATGATGCCGATCTAAACTGTTGATTTCGTGGACCATCCCCTCCATTGCATGTTAACCATCCAATTCTTTAAGATCTGTTTATGTATTAAATTTTCTGAACTGTCCACATGCCACTGGTGCTTGGCCTACCTAACACGCTCAAGAACCATGTAAGAAATCTGTGGCACTAGGTTGTTGGATGATTAGCTCACCAAATGCACTATAGGAACGGGGTTGAAAAACGATATCATTTGCGTATCTCAGTAAAGCTTACCGCAACAATTAGATCAACATTTGATGGTGATAGAAAAGTGGGCCCCATATTAATTCTTTTAAATGGATAAAGAAAGGGAAAGGACTTCAAACGTGGACGGTAGGAGAAGCCCGTAGGCATTTTACCTGCATGCTGACAAATCTGTGATCTTGGAGAATCGTACATAACCGATTGAATTACGGAGAAGTCATAAAACTAGCCATAGTTTTTACGGCAACATTGACAAAAACGATCTTGAAAGACTTGAGGAATGCTAAGCTGACTGCTCTACAGGTGCGGTCTAGCTACGACATTGCAGGGAGCTCACCTTTAAATGGTTGACTTGTTCATCTTATTATTCCATATTTAGTTGCCTTATAAATACAAAAGCATATGTAATTTGAAGGATTCTAACATCTATGCTTGAAAATGATAGTCTAGAAATTTTATAAACAACACATAATTTCTTAAAAATTAGAATTATTCTTACTTTATAATTTATTACCTATAAAAATTGTAAAGTTAGAATAATCAGATGAATAATTTCAATAATGCAAAGGTAAGCTCCAAAACACGTGGTTTCTTTGGCAGACCTGGCTTGACGTTGAGATGGCAGTACTTGAAAATGATCTCATCTCCTCCATTGATCAAGTGATGCCCCATTTTATCAGGGTTTCATCATGATTACCAGTGAGTTTAAACCATTGAAAGTTCTCCAAAATTGGATCATCTCAGGAAATGCTGATCGCTTTTAGTTGGAAAATGAACGTTAAACCTGTTTACCATCTATCCTACAACTTAAAGAAACAAATGGAAAGATCACCCATGTGGGTGAGATTGATTTTTGGACTATGGCCCATTGAGTCATGAGTCATGACCAACACCTGTAATCGTTTAGATTGCCCAAAAGTGGCCCTATATTTTAGGTCTCCGCATGATATAGTCTCACGTTGGTCCGAACTATCATACAATGTGATCACCTTCTGTGAGCCCCGGGTTTACATAACACTTTTTAAATCCAAAAGACATTGACTTAGCGAGCTCAATTTATAATAAAATCATTTTTAAAGTGAAAACAAATGCAAAAGAATCTTTTCTTTTAAATTCGCTTTGAAAAACCCTAAGTGTCATTTTTCTTTTATCAAAAACAAGGATTCTCGGTGAAATGAGTGCTCATTTCTACCGACAATCAGGCAAAGTTTCCTCTGTTTTTCAGACATATGACATTTAACGCATGTCATTGCGAAGTACATAATAAACATTTTTTACCATTTTAAAATATAAATGGAGACTCTGTCTCCTTTTCATATATCTGCCCAAATAGAGACAAATTAGATCCAACAAAACACAACAAAGAACTCCACACCACAACCAAATCACATAAGTTATCCATCTCTCCAAAATTACATATATATGGCAGTCTCTTTCCCATCTCAGATAAAATGACTTCAACATAAACCAATAATTACTTGTCTAAGTCAAGAGCTTTTCGTTAGTGTACTCCTATCAACAAGCTCCTACTTCTTGGGAATCCTCTGCTCTGAGATATTGTAAACAAATACAATGTCTCAGCAAACTTGCGTTTGTGTAGGTAGAATAAGAAGCAATTATATATATACAAAATCATGATATTCTATATAATTTAATTTGTCCATGCTAAAACATGCAACTAGTATTCAATTATCGTTTAGCTTGAAATAATTCGACATTCATCAACATCATAAATTCATGCCAAGATGAAAAAAACATCAATGCAATGGTACTAAAACATATTCTTGAAATGCAAGTATGCAGTCACATGTCAAACTCATTAATCATTTTCATTTCCTGATACTAGCCTTTGATCATACGAACCATTTCACATTTCCAAACACCAACGCGTTGTTGTGTGTATCAAGTACACAATAGGCGATATTATCCTCTTTGGCGCAGTGAGTTAGCACAATGGGTTAAACCCAAAGACACACTAACTCAAAGACACACCTCAAGGCTTTACTCTTGAGAGACTAGTAGCTCGTATAGCCAGGAACCGGTAGCTCGTCTAGCCCGAAGGCCCACCCACATCATAATGACTCCGTGGCCTGCCCACATCATAACGACCCCTCAAGACGCGTCAAACTCCCCAAACAATGGGGCTACAATCCCAGGGACCAGTAGTTCGTCCAGCTCAAAGGCCCGCCCACATCATAACGACCCATTTTGCTCTTACGAGCCAACTCACAATTTTCTGGTATCAGTCTTATATTTTCTCACATAATTCACAATAATATATAGCTTTTGCATGAGCAGTTTAATCATGGTTAAATTTTATCATGCACATTCATCTTGCCTTTCATATAAATTGAAAAGACTTATTTCAATGCTCAAATTTCATATACAAATACGTATATAGCAAAAATCTTAGCAATCTCAATTCCACCTACCTCAAGTGGTGCTCTTCTAGTTCGTTAATGCGAATACTTTCCTTAATTCGCGTACGAGCTCCCAAATCAATCACGCCTCTGTAAAGTACAAGAAAACATATTCAAATGTACGACTTTGGGACTTCTCCTAGCTTCTCCAGTATGAAATCTCCCTCTAAGTTAGTCACTGACACTAGTCATCATAAGGTGAAGTGACAGTGCTTAATTCCATGCTAAGGGTGTTTCATTAGCTGTTGATTGATAGCTAGTTGAATGACCTATGGTTACTAGATTGCCAATCCACACCATTAGTTCTAGACTGGCTATTCACCACTTTTCTTAAGTGGCTGTAAGTTGTTTTCATCATTAAATGGTCTCATCTTGGATTTTTCAAGTATCTTAATTTAAAGGTTAGGGTACACCGTGGTCGTGTCTAACCACAAATCAAAAGTGTCAGGTCCTTATTTTTCTACTATCCAATCAAATGATTTGGATTTTTAGATCATTTTTAGTCTAAAAATTTCAATTTGTGCCATATCCTAGCAATTTTAGTGCTCTAGAACTCGTTTATGGTGCCTAATCATCGATTAGACATCAAAAGGTTACTGTGTGAACAGTACCCGATTGGACGGCTGAGATAGTTCGATCAAATTTCAGCCTAGATCTGACATTTTTGTGTGATCAGAGCTACATCATACACTAAATTACCAATCCCTACACTTGGATTGGAGATTGGATGGTTGGATTATCCAAAATTCTAGGTCTAAGGTGAAAACGCACGAATTTTGCAAAACATCACAAATCAAAAGTTGGGTTTTGTAGATCTCACCTTCTCAATGTCTTTTCATGTTTTTCTCTCTCTAGAATGGGCTAGATGGGCTCTGATTCATCGAAAAACCCTCCAATATACACGTGCAATGTTTCTCCTTTCAATTCGACGTTCCACAACGCTTGGATCGTTCCAAAACCTTAGGGTTTTGGTTCCTGCTAGTGTGCTGAGGAGATTAGTTGACTCGATTGATGATTAGAGCCGTTGTCTTCTCTAGCGAGGTCTGTGAACTCCAGAACATGAAAAGCCCTAACTCCCGTTTCCCTGTTCGCTAGAGTGGCAGACTTCTCTGGCAGCTCTCTCCTTCCTCTTCTTCTTTCTCTTCTCCCTCTCTCTCCTTTCCTTCTTCCCTTTCTCTTCTTCCCTTTCTCTTCTTTCCTTCTTCCCTTTCTCTTCTTCTCTCCTTGTATTTCCTTCTCGTCGGGTTTTGGTCTGTTGGGTTTTTTGGAAAAGATAGACCCGATGGGTCTCTTATGTGGGGGGTGCCAGTATCAATTCTAGCCACCCTTCATTTAAGTGATTGATTTTATTTATTTACTTATTCTTTTTATTACTATTGTTACGCCTCCTGTCTCAATATACACAGCAGCAGTACCTGGTAAACAATCATTAGAGGTGAATGGAGTATTTATCAGAAAAGTGCAATGGAAATCAATAAGATTGTATTCAATCTCTGTTTCCACTAGCTCCGTATGTGTCGTCATCAAAAACGATATCACCATTAGAACCCTATTAGCAAAGGGGGATGTATCATCCAAGCTTTCCAAATTAGACCTAGACAAGGAATTTAAAGGACAATGAATTGCCGAGGCATGGACCAGCAGAAAGATCAAGGTTTGGGGTCTTAAAAGCTAAAACCAAAGAACAAAAATTAAAAGATTTTACTTTTTTGAATCAGTTTTGAATGGGAAAAAGAAAAATAGATAACATACTAGAAAGAGGAGAATATAATTAATGCTAATATTGCAATTTTTGGATTCTAAGCTAATATTGGATGTGTGAACCAATCCTATGCTGATGTATCAATTGGATACAACCAACAGTGTGGTTGTAAGATTGATTTAGATCTGTTTGGATCTAGCTGACTAAACCTAGAATCCACATTCTCATTGTAGAGAATGAGAAATCTGTCTAGATAATCTCCGTTTTTTTTCCTTAGATTACAATCCTATTAACTTTTCTTTCAAATTATACTAAATATGTCTGGCATGTTTTTAACATGTTCAAAGGAAAAGGCATGTATATGAATTGGGTGAGCATATCTCATGCATATGCAACATTATATAACTTCTCAACTTCTACATCTAAACACATAAACTCACTTCAATTCAAGTAGATATGTAAGATTGTAGCTTTAGTTCAGAAGCTTCAAAGTAGATATGCTTCACTCTTGAAAATCATATCTTAGCTTAATTATGGCTAACATTACTAAAGCAATCTAATATTTGCATTCAAAAGTTAAAGATCTTGATAAATTCGAACCACCATCCTCTTGAGCTAAAGCTCATTCACTCAAGTGCTCTACTACTTCAACTAAAGATCCATCGTAAGCAAAAAAGTTAAAAATAAACAAGATTGCCATCATAAGAGAAGACTATTGTCATTTTTTCATTCTTTTGATGCTAAAAGAACGAACAAATCAAGATCATAATGATAGCAGGACTTCAACATGTAACTTTACCTCCATACAAAAAAAGATACAAAGATTCAAAAGAAAAAGCATTCACCAAGAGAAGACCTAGTTTTTTTCAAATATTTCATACTCTTTTCATTTATTCTAATAAATATTTCACTGCATGAGGAACATATACTAGAAAGGAACCACATGAAACAATCCACAAACTTCCAAAACCCAAATACCTGTTATTGATCCATTGATACTATTTCTATTCAAACTCTTGATTCATATTATGAGAAAAAGAAAGAGGAATGATTTATAGTTCATAACTAGCACTAGATAACTAGGTACAAAAGATAGTTAATGAAAATGCAAAATAAATATTCAATTAGGATAAGAAAATATCCAAGTTTTCCTATGAATACAAAACGTTTATCACCACAAAATTCAAGTGAGATTGGTTCTTTTATGGTTACAGAATAATCACCACTGTTGGAAGCAATCAATGATTAGTTCACCACCCTTGAATATAGAAACACCACCAAGAGATGTATAACTTAGGTTGGAATCTAACTCGCCACCTCAAGGATACATAACTCTCACCACCTTAAGGATATAAGGTTAAAATGTCTCACCACACTAGGAATCCTCCAAGTAATATAGAAACTCAGGGAACGAAGATGCAACATGCTTATCACAGTTCTATAGAAAACATGTCCAAGCACCAACCTCAAAAAACATCAATTTGAATATGCAACTAACCTCTTCTTTGATTCTTATCTATGTATTTATAGATGAGAACAACAGTTCCAAGTAAGAATGAACAAAGCTATAAAGAAACTATTTAATTACAAGAGTTGCTTAGTCTCAGAAGACATTTTAAATACATAACAATTGTCCTTTAAGACTTTCCTAATTTTAGTTGTTGCTAAATGCTTGCTTGATAAACATTGGGTAGTTATTAATTACAATCAAGTAACTTCTAAACTTATACATTACAAATTAGCAAGCTTCTAAACTTATAAACTTCCCACGCAAGAACTTTCCTAAGCCACAGTAGTTAGAATCTTTGCTTAATCAACACCTTCAGTCCTTGAACAATGAAAACTTCTAGGGCTAGTTTTTGAACTCTTAAGTTAGAAACTTTGATTGCTCAATACTTGGCTTCTAGTCAACCAATTTTAAATGTCCATCTCATCTTTGCCCATGCAATCCATTAGACTTAATCTAGGACATCTATTTGAAGCTAATAATATGCGTCTTTTATCCAAGCTCAAAGACATCTTCTTAGAGTAATAAAAAATGTTGAAACTTCCCATCCATGACACATCATTCTAATTATCTCATGATCTAAGAGAGTTTGATGATGATCTTGACCATCCAATCGTGGATTGGCCTTGATCTCCTTAGATCTACCATCGATCTTGGAAATAATTGGCTCGTCAATGATAATGGATAGAATGATTACCACCATAGAGATGCAGATCTACAGTATAGTAGTAGCTCACCACTCCTTGGATATATAGTAATCACCACATAAGAAGAGATACAAAACAATGGATACAACTAGCTCACCACTTTAAGGATACAAAAGATTCACCACCTTAAAGATACAGAAGTAGGTTCTTCACCACTCTTAGATCCCTCCAAGCAATATAGAAGACAAAAGCAGAGAATTGTCTAACTCATTCTAACATGGGATTGTCCCAAAATTCCAATATCGATGGTGGATTAAGAGAGATCAAAGTGCAATCAAGCTATGAACAATCAATATCATGATCAAACCCTCTTGGATCAAAGTATTTTGAATGTGTTGGTTGTGGAGGAGTAGACGTCTTAAATCTTGAAAGATTGAATAGATTAGATCATCTAGACAAGATGTCTAGTGGTATAGAAATAGGTGCCTTGCCACTCTTAGATTGAAATATATAAGACATAAAGAAAGTAGATCTCCTAACATGGGAGTGACCCAAAATTCCAAGATCGATGGTGGATCAAAAGAGATCAAGGTGCAATCAAGCTATGAACGATCAAGATTATGATCAAACCCTCTTGGATCAAAGTATTTTGAATGTGTTTGGTCATGGAGGGGTAGATGTCTTAAATCTTGAAAGATTAAATAGTTTAGATCATCCAAACAAGACATCATGTGGCTTTGATTAAAGATGCCTAAAATTATAATTAAATGGAAATCTTGGATTAATTCATAGAGGATGTTTTGAATCATCTCATATGAACAGCGTAGATCAATTCTATGGAAAACATCCCATGACCCATTCAAAAGTTTCTCGATTCAAATTGGTCAAGTGGTGAAGTGTATTGACTAGTCAAATATTCCAATCTACCAAAATTAAGAAAAGTTCTTGTTTAGGATGTTAGAGAGTTTATGAGCTTGCCAACTTGTAATATATGTATTTAGAAGTTACTTGAATGTATTAGGAAACTACCCAATATTTAGAAGATGTTATTTGGAAAACACCCAAGTCTAGAAAAGTCACATTGGGCAAGTACCTCATATTTAGAAAGTATTCTCTAGTACAAGAAACTACTGTAATTAGATAATTACTTAATAGTTCTATACATTGTCTATTTGGCAGTGTGTGTGTGTGTGTGTGTGTGTGTGTGTGTGTGTACACCTTTATTTTGAATCAAAGAAGGGCATTAGATTGCATATTGAAGTGGACACAATTTCCAGTCTTGGAAGTGTGAGTTACTCCTTAGCTTTTATTATGTTTTCTATATCTATTTGAGGGGACCAAGGGTGGTGAGACACCTAGTTTTGTATCTTAAAGGTGATGAGTGATCTGTGTCTTTAAAGTAGTAAGCCAATTTCTACCCCTAGTTCTGTATCTCCTTGGTGGTATTTTTGTATATCCAAGGAGTGGTGAGCTATTACTTCTCTTAATTTTGTATCTCTATGGTGATCATTTAGTATCAGTGGAGTGGTTAGCTAATCTTTTACTTAAGTTCTATATCTTTGTGGTGGTGATGTTCTGCATTCATAAAGTGGAGAATGGCCTTTTTTATTTATTCAATTACCATTTATTTTACCCAATTATATAGTGTCATTTTAATTAAAAAAAATGTCCAAATACTCTCCTTGAATCATAAATCTTTCGCTTTGTGGGACCCCAATATTTTTTTTAAACTGTTCAAAACCAAAGAGCGGAAGAATAACTTTGAAAACAATACCTTAAAAATCCCGAGCGTCCTTTTTTTTCATTAAAAACAATGATTTTCAAAGGAATGAACATCACATTCCTACCAAAAATATGGCAGAGTCTCCCCTGTATTTCGGACCTCGTGCATTTAACGCATGCAATGCGACACCTGATAATCATAATGTACATATAAATATCCATAATGGAGACTCCATCTCCCTCCACATACCAGCATACACATTTCTATTTAATTTAAATAAATGAAACATTTTGGTAATGCCAAAAAGGCTAGGTAATTGATCTGTATACCCATGATCACTCCAGTCACAGCCATTCGTGTCAAACGGTAAAAAATACACATCCACATGTCCATTTCTAATAGTCATGAAACATTTTTAATTACATAAGAGTTGTAAGAACCTTCAGAAATCCTTACCTATTCCTCACCTTTATTCAAAATAGCTTCCTTGTAGCTTCCAAGTCAAAACTATGTGCCTTTCCCTTTGCTGGAGTCCTTCGAACCTAAGATATTGTAAACAAGTACAATATCTCAGCAAGCCTTCGCTTGTGTAGGTAGTTTCATCATCAACACACAAGTTTATGTAGTTCTAACTTTAAAAGGAACAATTTATCATACTTTGTGAAATTTTGTGTCATTTGATGCCAAATAAGTAGTGTAATATATTCCAAAATTCATACCATCCCATTTCAAATAGTTTTCATGTCCAATCAGTTTGAATCGTCAATTTAACATCCATACTTACTGTTTCCAAATAATGATAATAACCTACCTTAGTAAAACATTTGGATGATATGGAAGATAGTCACAACTTTTCTCATGCCACAAAACCAAGAGAGAAATTTATTTAAACCAGGAAATGCTTAAATGTAAATAAAGAGTATTTCAACCAGTGTATACGCACACCTATATATATACACACACATACTCTAAATCTCATCAAGATTTTAAGAGTATAAAACTTTCAACCAATGTATACGCACACCTATATATATATATATATACACACACACATACTCTAAATCTCATCAAGATTTTAAGAGTATAAAACCACTCAAATCCGGCCACTTGCCATTGGTCATGAGTACTCATTATGAACCTGAAATACCAAGGTGCCCTGCACCTGTGCTATTGCACAGTATACATATAAATCCAAAAATAATGGAACCTCTGTGCGATGGACAAGAACCAATCAAGTCCGTGGCTATCACGCCGATACCAAACGGATATACTCCTCTGCACCGTGTTCATGGAAAACACGGCACACAAGCCATGACCTGTCCATGATGACATGAGCTTGCATTAGGCCCCTCTGGCCAGGTATCCACCATACATATATAATTTTAGAAGAAAGAGGATGATCAGTCCTCAATCTTCCTAGCACAAAGTCCACCAGCCCCAATATGTTTGTCATAATATAATAATACTAGGTAGCATCCCATGCCTATAAAACTGATAAAACCATATAATTTCATGCATTGGTTTTTCAATCTGATAGTAAAGTAAACCTGGCATTTTAAATAAATTGCATGAATATACCCTTTTGATAGCTGCATAAACTAAAAAGATCAAAATCTCAAGTTTTAGGTAAATTCCAAGCATATTGATGTCCAAACTACCTACCTCCCTTTTTGTGCTCCACAATTTTGCTATATCCTTCCTTCAATCACTTATCGATCACCTAACCAAATCAAAATTTGAATTCATTGTCAATACAAATCCACTTGTTCATAATTTCAAGTAAATTTACACATTTCCAAATCAAGATAGCCAGTTCATCCATCCATTCCCAAATTTTGTCATATCCTAGCTAATTTAGGGTCCTAAGATTCATCGGTGATGTCTGATCATCAATCAGACATCAAGGATTTACTGTGTAAACAATACCCGATCAGACGACCGAGATTTCCGATCGGTTTCCTGCCTAGATCTGTCAATCTAGCGTGATTTAGACTACATCAAGTCTTTAATTTTTCATCCTTATGCTTAGATTAGGGATTGGACGGTTGGATCATCCCTAATTATAGATCTAGGTTAAAAATGCATAAATTTTTGCAAACTACCAAGATTCAAGAGATGGGTATCCTATATCTAACCCTTAAGGAGTGTCTTCAACCTCCAATCATCACTGAAGAAAGGGATTGTGGTTGATTTCTCATCGCCAGCAAATCTCGTCGTTGGTACTGTTTTGCCCCTTATTCCCCCACCAAAACTTGCTAAAACAATGAGCAACTGTAGGGCTTTTGCTCGTGGTAGCCAGGGGAAGGTAGTGAACGACACCAATTGTTGAACAATGACACTGTTCACTCTGTCTTTTTCGGCGACCGTCGACTCTTCTCCACCATTGATCTCCTCCTCCCTCAGTCAATGAGAGAAATGAAGGGTGGAGGATGGGTCGTTTCCTCCCCTCCTTTCTCCTTTCTCCTCTCTCCTTCTCCCTCACTCTCTCTTCCTCTTTTCCCTCTTTTCTTCTCCCTCTCTCAATCGTGTTGAGAACTGAGAACATACCTAATGGTCTATTCTTCTTTTCTTTAAGTGGGGGGGGGGGGGTGTTGTCTGTATCAATTACGACCCCCCTCTATTTTAAGCCATTTTTGTTTTTTTTGTTTTTTCAAAGTTCTTACATTCTTCTCCCCTTATAGAAATTTTGTCCTCGAAATTTTTCTTACCTCATTCCTTAAAAAGTTCAGGATGTGTCTGCCGCATCTGCTCTTCCATCTCCCAGGTTGCCTCTTCCATTGAATGGTGCTGCCAAAGAACCTTGACTAATGGAATAGTTCTACTTCTCAGTTCCTGTGTCTTATGATCTAAAATTCGTAAAGGTCTTTCCTCAAAGGTTAGATCTGGACATAGCTCTGTAGGAATTTGTTGTAATATGTGTGAAGGATCTGCCATATATTTCCTCGACATTGATATATGAAAAACATCATGAACACCTGCTAGTTGCAGTGGTAAAGCCAACTGATAAGCTACAAGCCCAACCCTTTTTAAGATCTCAAAGGGTCCAATGTACCGAGGGCTCAACTTTCCTTTGACTCCAAACCTCATCACACCCTTCATTGGAGAAATCTTCAAGAAAACATGGTCTCCCACTGCAAACTCTACATGTCTACAGCCCTTGTTGGCATAACTCTTCTGGCGGCTAAGAGCAGTCAACAATCACTTTTGGATTAACCAAAATTTCTCTACACAATGTTCAACTATCTCAGACTTCAACAATCGCCTCTCGCTAATGTCACTCCAACATATAGGTGATCGGCATGGTCTTCCATAGAGTGCCTCATAAGGATTCATGCCAATACTCCCATTAAAACTATTGTTGTAAGCAAACTCCACTAGTGGTAAGTGCTCATCCCAACTGCCCTTCCAATCAATGGCACATGACCTCAACATATCTTTTATAGTTTGGACGGTCCTCTCTGATTGACCATCTGTTTGTGAGTGAAAGGCACTGCTAAATCTCAATGCCGATGTACACTTCGCCAATACTTTGAGGTGAATCTACTATCCCTGTCAGAGATAATCTTAGAGGGGTACCATGCAAACTCACGATTTCGTTAACATACAACTTTGCCAAGCTATCAACAGATTGAGTTTGTCAAATGGGAAGGAAATGAGCAGACTTAGTTAATCTATCCACTATTACCCATATCATATCATGCCCACTTGCTATCCTAGGCAAACCCACAATGAAATCCATGGTAATGTGGTCCCACTTCTGCTCAAGAAGCTTTAGGGTTTGCAACATACCTACTAGCCTCTGATGTTCTACCTTGACTTATTGACAAGTCAAACACCGTGCTACACTCTCACCAATGTCCTTCTTCATCCCATTCCACCAAAAATTCTGCCTCAAGTCCTGGTACATCTTTGTACCCCCTAGGTGAATATTGAATCGTGATTGATGTGTCTCCTGAAGTAGCTCTCGCCTCAAGCCATCAACTGCTGGAACTACCAACCTACCTTTAAAAAGTACACCTGTATCCTGTCCTCTAGCAAAACCTGCATTGCCACACAAGTCCTGGGTTTCAACATCCTCTGCTTGTGCTTGTATGACTCTGTCAATGAACATCGACTTAACTGATAAATTTGTGACCATTGACCTTGACTTTCTACTCAAGGCATTGGCCACTACATTTGCTTTCCCTGGATGATATTGTATCATGAAGTCATAATCCTTAAGATACTCCATCCACCTCCTTTGTCTCAGATTCAAGTCACTCTGTGTGAAGAAATATTTAAGACTCTTATGATCTGAGAAAACCTCAAATTTCTCTTTGTAATCGTAGTGCTGCCATAACTTCAATGCAAAAACCACTACTATTAATTCCAAGTCATGTGTAGGGTAATTTACCTCATGTGTCTTCAACTGTCGTGATGCATAGGCAATCACCCGGTCATGCTACATTAGCACTACCCCAAGTCCCTTACCAGAAGCATCGCAATATACAATGAAACCACCAAGGCCCATTGGTAAGGTCAATATTGGTGCGGAGGTAAGTCTCCTCTTGAGCCCCTGAAAGCTCATCTCACATGCATCGGTCCATATAAACTTCGTGTCTTTCCTGGTTAATGCTGTTAAAGGCGTGGCGATTCTTGAGAACCCCTCAATAAATCTGCGATAATAGCCTGCGAGACCAAGGAAACTACGAATTTCAGTCACTGTTTTGGGCTAATCCCAACCCATCACTGCTCCACCTTTGTTGGGTCAACGGCTACTCCATTCTTTGAGATAACATGGCCAAGGAAATTCACTTGCTCCAACCAGAACTCATACTTGTTGAACTTGGCAAACAATTGATGAGTTCGTAAACATGTCCAAAACAATGCGCAAGTGCTCATTGTGCTCCTCCTTGCTTGCAGAGTACACAAGAATGTCGTCTACAAACACAATCACAAACTTATCCAAGTAGGCTCGGAAGACCCGGTTCATGAGATCCATGAAAACTGCAGGCGCGTTCGTTAGACCAAATGGCATTACTAAAAACTCATAATGACTATAACGCGTCCTGAATGCCTTCTTAGAGATGTCCAAGTCTCTAATTCTCAACTGATGATACCTTGACCTCAAATCGATCTTCGAAAAGATCTGTGCTAACTGAAGCTGATCAAAAAGGTCATCAATTCTAGGTAATGGGTAACGGTTCTTCACAGTCACACTATTCAACATACGATAATCAATGCAAAGACGCATTGATCCATCCTTCTTCTTCACAAAGAAGACTGGTGCTCCCCAAGGTGATCCACTAGGTCTAATGAATCCTTTGTCTAGCAATTCCTGGAGTTGTGTTTTAAGCTCCTTCAGCTCAGCAGGTGCCATCCTATATGGCGCTTTATAGATAGGAGTCGTGCTTGGCAGTAACTCGATGGTGAAGTCAATTTCTCTTCATGGTGGTAGTCCTAAAAGCTCCTCTGGAAAGACGTCTTGGAACTCATTAACCACATCTAACTTCTCAATTTGAGGTCTTTTAGCATCTACCGCTATCACACTGGCTAGAAATGCTCGACACCCCTTCCAAATGTGTCGGTTTGCCTTTAAAGCTGAAATAAAACATGCTCCCATTATATCTTGTCTCCCCTGAAATGAGACTATTGGGCGACCCGATGGGGAGAATGTAATCCTCTTCTTTCTGCAGTCCACTGTTGCCCAAAATCTTGTCAACCAGTCCATGCCTAAGATGATGTCAAAATCCACCATATCAATGAGAATGAGGTCCCCGTCCATCCTTTCACTCATGATAACAACATGCACCTCTTGAATGAACTATTCTGCTAATATCGACTCTCCCAGTGGAGTCATCACGTCTAACTTGAACCCCACAGTATGTACATGCAATTCCACACATGAAGCAAACACACAACAAATAAAAGAATGCATAGATCCTGTATCAAATAAGACCTTTGCATGTTGATTTACAACAAGAATTGTACCATCAATCACTGCATCTGATGATTGTGCTTGCTTTGTTATAATAGCATAAACCCGTCCCTGGCTGCGAGGGGCCTCATTTGGCTTAGTCACGTTGTCAAACTGCCTGTTTCCTACGCTCTTGGGACAATCTCTGGATATATGCCCAAGCTCATTGCATATGTAACATCGTATAGGTGACCTCTGCCTTTGATATTGATGTTGATGATGTTGCGGTGTTCCTTGTCCTGGTCTTGACCAATTCTCGCTAAAATGGGTCCTCTTACACCTCCGACAAAACTTCTTAATTGGACTTCTACCATGTCTTGTGGGCTATTGTTGTGAATGGGGCCTCTAAGTCTAAGAAAAGGAGAAAGGCCTCTTTCCCTTGTCAGTGTATCCAGAACCACTAGCATATTGTTCACTCTCCTTCTCTGCTCTACCACGTATAAGATCTTATTCCATAGTAGAAGCAACCTCAACTGCCTTAGCTACCGTCGTTGGCTACGTTAATAACACCAAATTTATCAATGTCGGATTCAAGCCATAAACAAATCTATATATGATCTGAGAGTCAGTCATGCCTGCATTCAGAACAAATCTCCTCAATCGTGTGAACCGCTGTTCATATTGCTGAACTGTGAGATTCCTTTGTTTCAGTTCTATAAATTCTATCTCCTTTTCCTTTTTTACATGAAGTGGAAAATACTTATCATTGAATACTTTTTTAAAATCCTCCCATGAAATCACATCTCCAAAAAAATGAGTCCTCTTAGTTGTTTGCCACCAAAACCTGGCTTCCTCTGTCAGTATATACGTTGCAACCCATACCTATTTGTCAGTAGGTACTTCCACAGCCTTAAAGGCTTTTTCAACTACAAAAATCCATCTTTCTGCAGCCTCAACTTCACCCTCACCAGTGAATGCTGGCACCATACACTAGAATCGCTCTAGAAGTTTGTTTGCCCTTTTTGGACTCTCTTTCTGACCAACGCCAATAGTGCTCTATATAGTTGTTGGTTGCGGTGTGTGTGATGCTGTTGGTGGTGGTGCCTGTGATACTGCTGGTGGTGGTATCTGTGATACTACTGGTAGCGGTATCTATGATGCTACTGATGCTGGTATTTGTGACACAACTAGTGGTGTTGGTACATGTGACGCTACATGTGGTGTCGATGTCAGCCGCTGTGGTAAATGTGGCAACAAAGCTTGAATCACCTAGGCCATGATCTCTACCACTTGATTTCCTTGTCCTGAGGACTCAGAAGATACAACAGTAGGTGTAGTGGGAGTGGACCTTGTTCTCCTTTTAGGGGCCATCTGTCCAAGATTTACCCAATGAACATTAATTTTTTCTTTCTAATCATTTAATAATAATAATAATAAATTCATGACTTTAGGACATGTCTAACTGGCTATGAGAAGAGTGACTGGGCTCTGATACCAACTGTGACATCCTGGGTTTTTATAACACCTTTTCATAAATCTTTTGCTTTGTGGGCCCCAATATGTTTTTTAAACTGTTCAAAACCCAATAACGGAAGAATAACTTTGAAAAAAATACCTTAAAAATCCCGAGCGTCCTTTTTTTCATTAAAAACAATGATTTTCAGAGGAATGAACATCACATTCCTACCAAAAATTCGGCAGAGTCTCCCCTGTATTTTGGACCTCGTGCATTTAACACATGCAATGCGACACCTGATAATCATAATGTACATATAAATATCCATAATGGAGACTCCATATCCCTCCACATACCAGCATACACATTTCTGTTTAATTTAAATAAATGAAACATTTTGGTAATGCCAAAAAGGCTAGATAATTGATCTGTATACCCAGGATCACTCTAGTCATAGCCATTCGTGTCAAATGGTAAAAAATACACATCCACAAGTCCATTTCTAATAGTCATGAAACATTTTTAATTACATAGGAGTTGTAAGAACCTTCAGAAATCCTTACCTATTCCTCACCTTTACTCATAATAGCTTCCTTGTAGCTTCCAAGTCAAAACTATGTGCCTTTCCCTTTGCTGGAGTCCTTTGAACTTAAGATATTGTAAACAAGTACAATATCTCAGCAAGCCTTCGCTTGTGTAAGTAGTTTCATCATCAACACACAAGTTTATGCAGTTCTAACTTTAAAAGGAACAATTTATCATACTTTGTGAAATTTTGTGTCATTTGATGTCAAATAAGTACTGTAATATATTCCAAAATTCATACCATGCCATTTCAAATAGTTTCCATGTCCAATCAGTTTGAATCGTCAATTAAACATCCATACTTACTATTTCCAAATAATGATAATAACCTTAGTAAAACATTTAGATGATATGGAAGATAGTCACGACTTTTCTCATGCCTCAAAACCAAGAGAGAAATGCATTTAAACCAAGAAATGCTTAAATGTAAATAAAGAGTATTTCAACCAGTGTATACGCACACGTATATATATACATACACATACTCTAAATCTCATCAAGATTTTAAGAGTATAAAACCACTCAAATCCGGCCACCTGCCGTTGGTCATGAGTTCTCATTATTGACCTGAAATACCAAGGTGCCCTGCACCTGTGCTATTGCGCAATATACATATAAACCTGAAAATAATGGAACCTCTATGCGACGAACAAGAACCAATCAAGTCTGTGGCTATCACGCCGATACCAAACGGATATACTCCTCTGCATCGTGTTCATGGAAAACACGGCACGCAAGCCATGACCTGTCCATGATGACATGAGCTTGCATTAGGCCCCTCTGGCCAGGTATCCACCATACATATATAATTTCAGAAGAAAGAGGATGATCAGTCCTCAATCTTCCTAGCACAGAGTCCACCGGCCTAATATGTTCGTCATAATATAATAATACTAGGCAGCATCCCATGCCTATAAAACTGATAAAACCATATAATTTCATGCATTGGTTTTTCAATCTGATAGTAAAGTAAACCTGGCATTTTAAATAAATTGCATGAATATACCCTTTTGATAGCTGCATAAACTAAAAAGATCAAAATCTCAAGTTTTAGGTAAATTCCAAGCATATTGATGTCCAAACTACCTACCTCCCTTTTTGTGCTCCACAATTTTGCTATATCCTTCCTTCAATCACCTATTGATCACCTAACCAAACCAAATTTTGAATTCATTGTCAATACAAATCCACATGTTCATAATTTCTAGTAAATTTACACATTTCCAAACCAAGATAGCCAGTTCATCCATCCATTCCCAAATTTTGTCATATCCTAGCTAATTTAGGGTCCTAAGATTCATCGGTGATGTCTGATCATCAATCAGACATCAAGAATTTATTGTGCAAATAGTACTCGATCGGACAGCTGAGATTGTTCGATCGGTTTCCTGCCTAGATCTGTCAATCTAGCATGATTTAGACTACATCAAGTCTTTAATTTTTCATCCCTATGCTTAGATCAGGGATTGGACGGTTGGATCATCCCTAATTATAGATCTAGGTTAAAAATGCATAAATTTTTGCAAACTACCAAGATTCAAGAGATGGGTATCCTAGATCTTGCCTTTAAGGAGTGTCTTCAGCCTCCAATCGTCACCGAAGAAAGGGATTGCCGTTGATTTTCCTGTCGCCAGCAAATCCCATCATCGGTACTGTTTTCCCCCTTTTTTCCCCACCAAAACTTGCTAAAACAACGAGCAATTGTAGGACTTTTACTTATGGTAGCCAGGGGAAGACAGTGAATGGCACCGATCATCGATCAATGACGCCGTTCACTCTGTCTTTTTCGGCAACCGTCGACCCTTCTCCACCGTTGATCTCCTCCTCCCTCAGTCAATGAGAGAAATGGAGGGTGGAGGATGGGTCATTTCCTCCCCTCCTTTCTCCTTTCTCCTTTCTCCTCTCTCCTTCTCCCTCACTCTCTCTTCCTCTTTTCCCTCTTTTCTTCTCCCTCTCTCAATCGTGTTGAGAACTGAGAACAGACCTAATGGTCTATTCTTCTTTTCTTTAAGTGGGGGGGGGGGGGGGGGGGGGTCCATATCAATTACGACCCCTCTCTATTTTAAGCCCCTTTTTTTTTTCAAAGTTCTTACAATTGAAGATTAGAAGATTGGACATTCCAAATGCATGTCTTTGTGATCAAGGAAGGAACTGGTACATGCTTCTAAAGTTTTGAAGTAAAAACACCATCTACATGGTAGAAAAAATGATGAAAATTCAAAGAAAAACAAAGGTTGAAGAAGGGAAAACAAGGTGTCCGAGCTAGTGAACATGGGTTCTTAGTGCATGATTTTCTAATTCATCACTCAACAAATATCTCTATGTTTGATTCCATTGATTCACAACTATCCAATTATGTAAGACACTAGTTTCACAACAAAATTCCATGGAAAAGTGGTCAAAATCAGTGACTAAAGTGGTGCACTCGATCATGCTATTATTGTTAAAACTAGCTTTTTTTACAAAGCATAATTGTTAGTGTCACTCTCTAAAAATGCATGCACCATTTACTGCTCCATCACTTTGTATTATTATTGGAATTTAATTTAGTGGTCTTTGTTAAAATTGTTCAAGATCTTGATTATGATGTTAAGTTTTAGGTTAGATCATGTGGTTAAATTCTTTTACTTTTTGTACTACTACTATCACTCTCTGATTTACTGTTTGCATTATTGCAAATGCAAGTTGTGCTTCAATTTTTTTCTATTTTTTTTTTTTTTGAAGTTTGAGATGAAGATTCTTGGTTATGATTTGGTGAGTGAGACATCAAGATCCTAGGCAATCAATATGATTTGAAGAAGCTTACGCTTTCTTTTTATTTTCTTCATATTTAGTAATACTTTTAAATTAAATTTTTTAAGTGTATTTTTTCATGTTTATGATGAGTAGCTAGATCATTCTTCTACGGTGAGGATGAAACCACATTAAGCCATTATTTTTACTCATGTATAAGTGATTAATTTTTTTTAGGACTTTTAATTATTAATTTTTAAGGGTACACTACATAAATTGGGATACATAGTTAGTACTCTTTTCATGAGAATTATGCTCTAATTTTCATAATTTAGAGATAAGATCTATGATTCTATAATAATTACGATAACTTTTAGATAGTTTGTGCTTGTAAAAAATACAAGCTATGTTTTGAATCCATACTAATTAACCTAGGCATACCATTAAAATTGAGAAAATATGTAAATTTAGATTCTAATGAACACATTTTCCATATTGATATTCCATTGTTGTTATAGTAATATGTGTGAACTAAATCAATAATTTTTATATGTGGATGTTTAATTATTAATGTGGTAGATTTCATAATTCGGTTAATTTATCCTTTTTAGAGTAGTTAATCATTAGTTAGGTATGCTTAATTGTTTCCCACTGCTTGGCTAGGTTAGAATAATTTAACTTAGATTTTGATTGCCATCCTAATCTTTAAATTGAATCGTCATGGGGATTGACTTGTACTTGCCCATTTGTATTTCATTAGACCCATGCACTTGTAGTAATTTTAAAATAAGAACAAAGTCTGCCATATGTGAAGCATCAATAGCCTTAGTGTGGTCTATGAAATGTGCTATTTTTAGGAAACTGTTAATAACCATCATGACTAAATCTTTATTTCTTTGCATTCTTGCTAGTTTGATGGCAACATCCATGCTTATATCTTTAATGAGTGGTAGAGTTTTATCTCTCCAAGGTATCCATCAAGGCCTCTATCATGAGCTTTAAAGATAATTGCTTCTGTTTAAGTTTTTCTACAATTGCACTGCAGTCAGTTGTAACATCATGCAAGGTTGAATTGACAAGGAGGGTATAGTGAGAAAATAAAGCATTGAGGGTGAACACAACTAATATCCTAAAATTTAAAATAAATGAGGATTTTCAAAATTAAATTTATTTTTAAAATTAATTATCTAAGAAATTAGGAAAAATATATAAATAAAAATGATCAAATAATAATCTAAACAAATCCTAAAACTTAGGATAAAAGAAAGAATTAGAAACCTAAGCAAAATAATTTTTTATGTTTATTATTTTATTCCTAAAAATCATTTTATTAAATTAATTTTTTATTTTTTATAGCATCCATAATGATAACTGATATATCACTCATCAAATCCATCTTACAGATTTTCAAATGTGACTTCCAAAATAAAGATCTAGAGGAACACTTCTCACTGCATTTGTAAGTGAGAGATTATGAATAGAAAATCACACTCGTATTGCTGTCACAAGTGACATTGGCAAATAGAAAATTTCAGTTCATCTTCTTCACTTGACAATTACTATGCATGACCAATTGGAAAGCTTGGGCCACTTATTTGGAAGCCCTTTTGATAGAATTTTTTAATTAAATTTGGTACCTAGCACAATGAAACATCGAGTGATTTATTGGTATGGTTAGATTTCTCAAAAAGTAATAAAAGATTAGATTATTTGATCTCAAACATTGTCTGTTAACCAACCAGTAGAACAATACCTTTCATGCTTATTTCATAAATGTAAACAAATCCAACTATTAGCTTTCAACAAAACTTAAATCAAACTCTACCTAACTCAAATTAAAACATAAGTAATGGCTTAGATCACTCAAAAACACAATATATCAAATAGAATAATGATGCAAAGCTAGAGAAAAAATATTGTTAATAGTGCATGCGATAGTTGAAAATAACAGCCATTAATCAATTCTATTTACTAAATTTAAATGAAAATTGAAAATCAAATGCACGAGTCTTCTTCTCCTCAAAGTTGGCTTTCCAAGGGAATATATTTCACTGATTTTTGTCCAGTATCGGAGCAAGATTCCTCATGCAAAGTAGCCTTACACAAAAGGCAAGTTGGATGAAATGTGGATCATCTTCTACCTCTGATCTTTCTCTCTTTTCCTTCTTCTCACTAGAATGGTCTATAGCACATTCCTTGGCTGAGATGTCCTTGAATCTATATAGGTAATGAGGTATCATTCAATTGCTGATCCTAAGTCTCCTTTAGCTATCTTTCTAATTCCCTAACCAGTTGCCTTACCATGTTTCTTATCCTTATAAGCTTCTAACCATGATGTCATATTCACCTCTATCTTCAATGAAAGATCAAATGACTTTGGTTTTCTAATTGATTTTGCTACATGACGTCTTAGAAAGTGACATCTTTTTCTTTTCAATTAGCTACAATTTCTAAAATCCCATGCTACTTGACATTCTTTTCCACATGATATGTAGAAATCACATACTACCTTTCCAAATTCAAGAATGACTATTAGTTACAGAGGACCCATTGTGTTAGCAATCGAAACCATTCTTATTATGGGCCATAATCAAATATGTTGATTTTGAGAAAATCTTTTTGATTTTGACAATCAAGGCCATTCATTAGTTAAGATTTATTCATCAATGTCTTTCCAATGCTATCTTACCCATCTGATCTTTCATCTCCCATGGAATTAACTTGATTCTATCCAAGAAGTCCAATAAAGTCTTTTGATCTTGGTCCAAAAACCATAATTTTAGATGATACAAACCATTGACCAAGTATATCTTGATGATATCGTTGCACACATGACCAATGATTCTAAAGATGACGAGGTCCAAGATATTTTTGAAGCAATCTTCACCATTGAAGGTTAGATCGCTTAAATCAGCATTGATTTTCTTCAATCCACCACTAATCTTGGAATCCTTAAACCATTTGCAACTAAAAATGTTGAAACTTGAGCCATTTTATCTTGATTTGATTTTGATCATCCAAATTCATCTTGTAATGCTCTTGGCTGCTCATTTCAACCTAAGCTTGATCAGAGATTTGGAATATTGATCGACTTGATCTAGTTAATGGATCTTGCTCTACAAGCTACAAAATATAGAAAATATTTAATTTGTACCGCACAACATGTTATTTACATATACTTTGGATCTTCATCTAACCTTCAAAATTCATCAATTTATGATTAGATTAAAAATAAATATTTTAACACAAATATATCCTATAAATGTAAACATGAATAATCAAATGCACTAAATAATGCCAAAGTGGGAGTTTTTAATATAAAAATCAACTCTCAACACACCCTCAACTAGTATTTTTCTAATCTAGAGTAAAACCATGCAAAAAAATAAAAATTATTGAAAGTGATACAAATTTCCATTTTCATAGGTACTAACAATTGTATTTAACATATGCAACAAGCCTTTAAACCCTAGGTTACCTCTAGTGGACGAGTTAAGCTTTGTGAGAGTTTGTAGAGAATTACCCACAGACAAAGGGCAAAACATATATCTATTTATTATGTGAGTAGAATAAATAATAATAATAATAATAAAATCTCACATATACTTGTAAAAGAATGAAAATTACTAAGGAATTTACTGATCCCTTTAGAACAACTTCCATTGTTAAGAAAGTTAGAAGTACTACACCTTATTTTCTATCTATTCATATTCTCATTAAGACTATATTCTTCTTAGAATCAATAGGTCTTTAATTGGGACAAAATGTAAGCATAGGCTTGTATTATGCAAAGAAAGGGATATAGGGTATTCAAAATCTTCAAAAACAAGTAGAGTTTTTCAACTAAATGTTGACAATTCTTCCTTATTTATATTAAGGTGAACATTTTTTTGAATTCCTTCAAAGAATTTCTCTTTTTTTTTAAAATTCACTTTCTTCCTTGTATTACAACTTAAAAAGTATTTCTTCAATCATCTCTAACTTTTCTTTCAAAGAAAATAGGTAATGGATAATTAATATTGGGTTTACTATGGGTAAAGGAAAACAATTTAGGTTTAAAAAAAGAATTGGCTTATATATAAAAGGCTCAAAAGGGCTAACTAGTGGTAAAAATATCTTTGGGTGGGTTTTATGTCTTTAGGTTAAAACAAGGATGGCCTAAATCATTTTCTAGGTTTCATATAACCTATCTCGTTTAATAAACTTCTAGAAAGTTAAGGATAATATTCAAATAAGAATATTGGTAATTGACTAAATAAAAAAAATACTAGGTTCAACTAAGAATTATGTACGCTAAAGAAAAAATGGAATTTATTTATAATACTAGAAAAATGAATGGCTTTAAAAACTCAATGAAATTTATTTATAATACTCATAAAAATAAATGGCTCTAAACACTCAGCTAGGTTATAAGTCTCCACTAATTTTCTTTAAGTTCTCTAAAGTCATAACTTCTTATCAATCTTGACTATATACATGTAACTATGTGTACAACTATGATATGATATTAGCTTCTATGAAATATTGTAAAAAATGAATAAAGTAATGCATTAATCATATACAATTCCATTAACAAGCTAAAGATGGAAAGAAATATTAGACTTCATGAAAGTTCAATTCTCATCATTGTATAAGAACTAACCTAAAAACTCAACAAACAAAAAAAATCATTTTTTAATTTTTTCAAAATTTTCAAAAATAAAGGAAAAACAATTAGAAACGACCAAAAATTGCCGGAATTTTGCACCTCCAACCTAAATGAAACATTGTCCCCAATGTTTCAAAAGTAGGTCTAAAAGATAAATATAGGTGATGCAAAAGAATAACTAATTCTAAATGAAAAATAATGTACAAAATTTGTACAAAGGGATAAAATCTACTCAATCTTGATAAATAGGATCTTCCATGGTGTTAGACTCAACTTCTGGATTAAATTTTTTTAAGAATGGTTTTAGACATTGACTGTTTACTTTAAAAGTGCGGCCAATCCTGTTATCCCCAACCTCGATAATCCCATATGGAAAAACTTCTTTAACTATGCATGGACCAGTCCATCGAGATCTAAGCTTACTAGGGAAAAGATCAAGCTTAGAGTTGTAAAGAAAGACTTTCTGAGATGGGGTAAAGGATTTTCTTAGAATGTTTTTACCATGAAGAACTTTCATCTTTTCCTTATATATCCGAGTACTCTCATATACTTCTTACTTGATCTCTTCCAACTCATTAGGTTGCAATTTTCGATGTGAGCCTACTTTATCCATATAAAAATTAAATGCTTTTGGCCAGTAGGCTTTATGTTCCATTTCCATTTCCACTGACAAGTGACAATCCTTACAATATGCAATATGATATGAACACATGCCAATTTAGGTTCTATGTATAGTTTTGTAAGCCCAAAGAACATCGGTTAGATGAAGTGACCAATCCTTATGATCGGGGTTAATAATCTTCTGAAGAATTTGGTTCTAGATTGATTAGAAACTTCAACTTGTCCACTTGTTTGTGGGTGATATGGTGTTGCAACTTTATGTGTTATATTATATTTTTGCACGAGAGCTTTAAAAACTCTGTTGCAAAAATGAGTACCATTATCACTTATTATGGATCTTAAAAAGATGTTTTCTTTTAAGATTTGACAATTATATTATGATCATTATTCATACATGGAATAACCTCTATCCATTTGGAATCATAGTCTATAGCTACTAAAATGTACATTTATCCGAAAGGTGGGAATGACCCCATGAAATCAATGCCCCAATAGTCAAATCCTTCAACAGCCAAAATAGGGTTCAAAGGCATCATTTTCCTATGGGTTACTCCTCTTAACTTTTGACAGCGCTCATAAGCTTTACAGAAATCATGTGTGTCCTTAAAAACAGTGGGCTAGTAAAAACTGCACTACAAAATTTTTAAAGTAGTTTTTTAAGTAGAAAAATGTCCTCCACATCTTCAAAATGATAGAAGGAGATGACACTATATTGTTCTATGTCAAGTACGCATCCTCTAATTATATGATCTGGGTAGTACTTAAACAAATCAGGATCATCCCAAAACTAGTGCTTTACATTGGAGAATTTTTTTTGCTTTATTTGCTTACTTCAATGTTTAGGAATCTTCCATGTGACTAAATAATTTGCAATATAAGCAAACTAGGGAGAATGGGATGCATGAAAAATTTGCTCATCAAGGAATGTATACTAAATTTCCAACTCATCCAAATGTTTTGTGAGCACAAGACAAGACAAATGGTCAGCTACTACATTTTCCACTCCTTTCTTATCTTTAATTTCAATGTCAAATTCTTGGAGTAGGAGAATCCATCCAAGAAGTCTTGGCTTAGCATCCATCTTTAAAAGAAGTTACTTAAGTGTCGAATGGTTTGTGAATATGATTATCTTGGAACTAACCAAGTAGGATCTAAACTTATTCAAGGTAAAGACAATTGCAAGGAGTTCCTTTCCATAGTGGAATAGTTCATTTGGATGCTATTTAATGTCCTACTTACATAGTAGATGATATATGGCTTCTTATCTTTTGTCTATCCTAACACTTCTCCAATACCATAATCACTATCATCACACATGATTTTGAAAGGTAAACTCCAATTGGGTGGCTGCATAATTGGTGCAGTGGTTAACTTGTCTATCATCTTTGTAGAAGCTTCTTGATAGTCACTAGTCCACTCAAAAGGAGTATCCTTTGTAAGGAGATGACACAATGCTCTAGATATTCCACTAAAATCCTCAATAAATCTCCTATAAAATCCTACATTACCTAAAAAAGAGTGAATATCCTAACTGATTTAGGGATGGGCAGATTACCTATCAGATCAACCTTAACTCTATCTACCTCTATACCTTTGGCTGAGACTATATGATCAAGTACAATTCCCTTAAGAGCCGTGAACTGACATTTCTCCCAATTTAGCACTAAGTTTTTCTCTTCGCAATGGTGTAAGACTTTTCTCAAGTTTTCAAGGCATTGCTCAAATGAATCATTGAACATAGAAAAGTTGTTCATAAAAACCTCTAAAATCCTTTCACCATATCTCTGAAAATGCTTAGCATGCATCATTGAAATGTGGTTGGAGCATTACATAGTTCAAATGGCTTCCTTTTGCAAGAAAAAGTGCCAAAATGGCATGTAAACATTGTCTTTTCCTGGTATTCAAGTGAAATTTCTATTTGGTTATACCAAGATTAACCATTAAGAAAATAGTAAAACTAATGACCAACTACTCACACAAAGGGCAATGGAAAATGATCCATCCTCATGAAAAAATTTAATTTTTTGTAATCTGTACACATTTGCCAACTAGTGGTGACTCAAGTAGGAATGAGTTCATTATTGGTATTAGTGATCATTGTAACTCTAGATTTCTTAAGAATTACTTAGGCTGGACTCACTCATTTGCTATAACTTATGGGGTAAATAACCCCACATCAAGCAGTTTAAGAACTTCTATCCTAACCATATCCTTCATATTAGGATTGAACCTTTGTTGCAGCTGATAGTTTGGTTTAGCATCCTCCTCCTAATAAATTCTATGGGTATAGATTAAAGGGTTAATGCTCATTATATTAGCTAAAGTCCATCCTAGTGTGCTTTTGTGATCTTTCAGAGTTTTAATCATTTTTTTCCTCTTAAGATATTTCCAATTGAAAGGAAATTATGACAAAAAAAGTGTATTTTTCTCCTAAATATACATCTTGAAGCTTAGCTAGTAGAGGTTTCAATTCCAACATAGGAGGTTCTATTGAAGATGTGGTAGGAGTCGACTCCCTCAATGGTAATTCCTCATAATGAGGCTTCCATTTTTCTATATCTATAATAGGTATAGAATCAAGGAGGGCATTAACTTCCCCTATTAATGCTTCCACATTGAACTCATTCAAATGGGCCATATAGGTCTCCAATGGATTTGATAAGGAAGATGATATAAATTGATCGTGTACCAATGTGTTGATCATGTTTACACAGTGCAAGTCATTAGAGGTATCCCCTTGCTATTTGCAAATATCAACGATATTTAACTCTAATGTCATGTTTCCAAATGAAAGTTTCATGACACCATTTCTACAGTTGATTGGGCATTAGATGTAGCAAAAAATGAACGTTCCAGAATGATTAGTATTTCACTCTTCTCATTCAACAACGGTTGTGTGTCCAAAACTAAGAAATCTACTGAAAAATAGAAGTGTTATATCTGGACGAGCACATCTTCTATCACCCCTCTTACTATTACAACTAATATGTTATCCAACTAGAGTATAATGGAAGTAGGTTTGAGCTCACCCAAACCTATTTGGACATATACCATGTATGGCAATGGATTTACACTAAATCCTAAATCAAGCAAGGCTTGATTAATATTATTGTTGCCAATAATGCATGTTAGGGTGGGGCAATTAGGATCTTTGTATTTTAGTGGTGTTAAAGAATGCAATTTACCTATTCAGTAAAAAATGGCTTTTTGTGCACATTTATTTTTCTTTTGATAGTATATAAATCCTTCAAAATTTTGGCATAGGATGGGATTTGTTTTGTAGCATCCAAGATCAATATGATGATCTTGACTTGCTTGAAGATCTCCAAAATCTCATCATTTGTGGTAGTCTTTGTGACTTGGCTTAGACTTTGTGGCAATGGAGTAGGAACATGGCATTGTTCATTAATAGGAATGGGTTCCCTATCTCTCAAGTTCTCTTTTTCTTGAGGAGATTCCTCAACATGATTAGCCTTCTTAGGACCTTTCTCAATTACTTTAGCACTCCAAAGAATGGTAACATCCTTATTTTGTTCCATGGTAGAGCTTGAAGAAACATTAGATGTATTATTGCCTATCGCACACACACCCTTAGGGTTAGGTTGTGGTTGGGAAGGAACCTTTTCTTTTCCATAGTTTGCATCATTTGGCTCATCATATTCTTCAACTCATTCATGGATGGCTAAAAATGAGCATTCTTTTTCTTCTAGTTTTGGATAAACTGAGGTAGATTATCCTCCATTGTCCTCTTGGGTGGGGGCATGTAGGGACCAGTAGTAGAGTATGTGGTTGGTATGGAGCCAGTTGTCATAAATTAGCAGTTGGTCCATTTCTGCAACTGAAATTTGGATGATTTCTCCAATTGAGATTGTATGCCTCTAAATATGGGGAGAAGGGTCTTTTATAAGCATTCAAGGCATTAGCCTATTCATGAAGCACATCTTGGAATGATGGAATAGTGGGACATTCCTCAATAAGGTGCGAGGTACTTTCACAAATGCTATACACTTGTTCAAGCTTTTTAGAGACATTCTTTCCCATTTCTTTGGCCTCTACTTTTCTAGTTAAGAATGCAATTTTTACATTCACATAATCTCTTTCAGACATGGCATACATCCCTCCCTTTGCAGATGTCATGGGGGCTTGGGCTTGTTTGGGAGTTCTAATCTTTCTAAGTCAGCCCATATCTATGCACTTTCAACTAGCCAATCTAAATACTCTTCCACCTCTTTTGGTTCCTCGTTCAAAAGTATTTCCATTACACATCATTTTCATGAACTAGAACATTTCAGAATTAAGTTCTTTGTAAAAGAAGCTAATGATGTGTCATGGTTCATAGTCATGATGTGGGCATATTTGTAATAGATCTTTGAACCACTCCCAACACTAGTAGAATGATTCTTTGTCCTTTTGGGTTAAGTTCATTATCTTACGATGGAGGGTATTGGTTTTATGGGTGGGGAAGAACTTTTTCAAGAATTCCTTACTTATTGATAGTGTATTGAACCACATTTTAGCTTTTTCCTTTAAAAAGGAAGGAAATATCTTAAGTCTTATAATATATAAGTTAATGTTTTGTATATGTTGGGTGTTACACACCTTATTGAACTCTTTAAGATGCATGTAAGGACTTTCACTCTCCAATACATAGAATTTGGGAAGTAATTGGGTTACTTCCATTTTTAATTCTAGTGCACTAGCATTTTGAGGAAGAATAGCACAAGAGGTATGCTAGTGGGTGTAGGTTGCAGGTAATCTCATAGAGTTCTGTTGTGAAGAATTTGGTATACCAATTGTCCCCATGTTTACTCTATTGGTCCCACTCCCTATTATTATTCCTTCTCCAATTTTTGTTTGTTGGATGATTGTTCCTCCTTGGTGGAGGTTCATACTTATCATCCACTAGAGGTGGTGGCTCCTCATTTACGAGTGGTGGAGGGCCATTATCACCTCTATTGCTTCCATGGGGAGAGTTATCCCTTGAGTCTGATTGTTGATCAATCATTAGTGGTGATTGATTTTCTTGTATGTTATTTTGGTTGACCTTAACTAAAAGTTCAGTTTTGTTGCATCCCCAACAATGCTTACAATGAAAGGGTTTTTTATTTTTATTTTTTACTTTATGGTAAATTAAAGAATCTTAAACTAAGTGATGGAAACTAAAAATAGAATTATACACATGAATGGATAGTCAAACAATCCTAAGTGCTAATCATATGAATGGTTTTAATTATCTTGAATTTCTTTTATGTTTTTAGCTTTTACATTATCCTAATCTAATAGCTCCTCCTCTCTTTCAGACTTGCACCACTGCTTATCAGTTAGATCCTAATATGAACAAATCACTTCACACCCTCCTCAGTCAGCAATAGATGATTTGAGTGATAGAATGTACTGGTAGAGCTAGGCATTTAAATATCGGCACAGTTGATTAGATAGAGGCCATGCAATAGGTTGCCTCCTTTCAAGAGGGTTCTATGAGATATAAGCTATTAAGGTCTCTTCTAATTGATTTTAAATTAATATTTGGAAGGCTAGGGTATGCAAAAGGTGATGGTTAATCTAAGTGGGCTAAGAGGTAGTGATGAAATCCACCTTTGATCTTGTGGTGTCAGCTGCCCTTACTAATTATTTTCCGTTCACCATGGTAGTTTGATCGGCATATATTTACCTTAAAGCAAGTCTAAGAATGAAAAGGAAAATAATAAAATAATGCAACTACCTATATGCTACTTAAGAAAGGGTTCAAGCCTCAGCATACGAGTCATTAGAACCTAGATGGCCTATGTCTATTAGTTGTAGTTGAGTTTATGCTATCCCTTATTAAGAGGTGAAACTAATGCAATAACCTAATAAGTATGCAACAATTTAAATATGCATGTAATCTATATACAAACTACACTACCAAACAAATATGCAAAATTAAATTAATATGAAAACTAAAACTAGGAAAAAAAAAGCATTAAGTGGACCTTACAAGCCGGTCCTGGAATTTAGGCTTCTCATACAAAGGTAAACCTTTTACAAACCACCTCCACCTCCACAAAAGGATGGTTTACACTTGTATTATTGTGACTTTTAAAATAAATTTTCAATTAAAATAAAATACAGGTCATACTCACTACAATTCCACTCAAAAAGAAAAATAAGAAACAAAAAGATCTATCCTAAGCTAATGGTGCTTTGGCCACATGATCACACTAGTCAATAGTGCTAAAAACTTGTTTGAGTCACTATATGTATATAATACATATTTATGAAAAAAATATATAAAATTTATTCTATATAAAGTAAAATAGAAGGAAAGAAAAGTTGAGAGGAAAAAGTATAAAATGACATATGGCACACTCCCATAAAAAATTACATCAGCTTATATTATAGTAGATAAGGATTGGTAGTAGACTGCAACAATGCCCCACAGCTGTGTGACCATAGTTACAAAATTCTCCAAATAATTGAAATTTTTTGAACAAGTCCCAACTTTTTTAGGCTTCAACTTTTTCACAAATAAATTGTCAAATTCTCAACTAGTATTTATAAATCTAGTTAAAAATTCAAATAAAAAGCTTAAACTTATATATGAAAATTGATTTATTTTTTTTATTTTTTTTCTGATTTTTTCATGACCATTTGGTGAATTATATGAATATTTGCTTGCTTATTTATTCCAAAATCTGAATTTTGTGACTATATGAGTGTTGACGGATTGGCTCATTTATTCTTCGCGGAATTGACGGAATGGATCATGCCTATGTGGCAGACGTGTAATCCAAAAAGTATTTTTCTTGCCTTTCTCAAATGCATCTGCCTAAAACCGCAAAAGATTGAATATGACTTGCGAAGCAAGATGCTTACTAAGGGAGAAGTAAAAATCAACGAATGCAACATGGTATTTTTTGCTAGAACTAGCATTTTTTAAACTAATTCTAAAAAACTGTCCCACAAGAAAAAGTGCCACGTGGAACTCATTGATTTGTACTTTTTGCAAGCAAGCAAGTGTGCTTCTCCTGATCATTTTTTCAAAAATTTAGGAGAGACACTGCTAATAATACAATTTATAACACATACCAAAATTATGGAAGTATGAACTACCATCGAGTCTAAGTTAGCACTCTCCCTTTGGCCGAGGATTAAATTTAGAGGGTGTGAGTGATTAAGTTACTTTGAAGTTCTTAGCTTTTACCAAATTAAACAAAAAAAAAGGGGCTCAAGAATGAAGCATTTCTTCAGCTTTCTTGTTTCCGGCTTGCAAATGGCTTCGTGCCTTTTTCTCCTTAAGAAAATAAGGAACCAAAAGTAGAGCCTGGGACGATTTCTAAATGACTTTTAATGTTTATCTTTCTGGTCCCTGTAGTAGACTGCATACAGACTGTGCCACAAAGATCTTCTCCCGTGGATGATCCTAATCATTATTCTTTGTAGGCCATAAAGTTGCTGCTGAAAGTTTTGCAAAAGAAGCGAGCAAAAGGTTACAAATGAAAAGATCAATTGTATTGTGTATGACAGTTTTAGTCCGTGACCTATTCATTCTGTGGCCCAACAGGTTTATTCGGATCCAAAGGGCTATACTGGAGATGCATCGTGGTGCTACTACTTTTCCCTCGCGAAATTAAATATGGGCAGAGACACTTTCCCCGTTTTACCTCTTACGCATTCGAGTTTTATATTGTATTTCACGGATTCTAGAATTTAAGTGATACAAACTGTTCATCTTCCTGGCCATATAATGATAGACGAAGCACCAAAAATTTTCTCAAGTTGATGATCCTAATAAATATGTTTTCATGCTGAAAAATGGGTCATCAAATCTAGAAACTGAAAAGATTATGAAGTTTAATCATTCAAAAGACTAATATCATCTAATGGAAAACGGGTCCAAAGACGGTCAGATATACGTGTGAGATTAGAAATATATATTCAACGGACATTCTTCATTTTTAGCAGATTGAGAATCCTGCCCGTAAATTCTCAAAATAAAAGTGTTTTACTTTTAGCGGCTGTAATGTTTGCAGTAAAGTCAACTTTTGGAACGCGCCGACTACACTTCCGCCTCTTCTTAAAATACCCTTCTGCGCATATAATTTATATTAATTCGTACTATATGCCTATAGATTCTGTTATATATACATATATAAAGCAAATGCACCGTTCACTTGGTAAATCTGTGGATCATCTGCGGAAGTGTTTGCTTCACATATTATATAGATAATTTTGGGCATATTCAAATCTGTTGCAAATAGTGGCTTAAATAAGATCCTCACAAAGTGGCATAATAACCTCCGGAGGAATGCTAAGCAGACCTCAAAGGAACATGTGTCCAAGGACTACATTTTCTCAATTGAGGATGTTGAAATAGATAATTGACAAGACAAGAAAGGATAGAGTAAGAAATGAAAATACAAGAGCAAATTTAGGAATAACTCCAATAGGTAATAAGACAAGAGTGCTTAGACTTAAATGGTTGGACATGTCCAACATAGATCCAAAATGCCATTGATTAGGAGTGAGGCAATCCTAATCAAAGGTTCTAAAAGGATAAGGGGAAGACCTAAAAGAACGTAGATAGAAGTGGTAAGAAAAAATTTAAAAACTTTAGAACTTAATGAAGATATGATACTTAATAGAGGGGGATGAAAGAACAAGATTCATGTGGCCAATCCCAAATCGGAATAAGGTCACGATGATGATGATGATGGTGATGATAACCTTTAATGATGTCTATTTCCTTAATTCTTTGGTAATTACTGGTGAGATTGCATCCTTGAGCAAAGGCTTCTACCGCCATGGCGTGAGAAGGGCCTCTCCTTTGTTTGGGACATGCGTCGTCCCGAGGGAGATCCTCACTGAAGCCCGGTTCAAGAGCCCCAGTATATCTTTTCTCCATAAAAACACGTTGCCTATCAAAAGAAAAGGAGAGATTGTATCGTTGTAAATCAGTACCAAATTGTAACGACCAGTGCAAACTTCTGAACCTGGGTCAGACAACCATTACACATCGACTCACCTTTTCTATGTGCTGAAGGTGTTCTCTTTTTGACGTCGAAAGTAGGATAGGAGATGATGGTACTCTGGTCTTAGTCAAAGAAAAAGCGTTGTCACGTGGGGTGATAAGCAATAAAGCCACAGGCATAGTGACCCCAGCCATGTACCTCGGAATAATACAATACTTAGAGAACCGGTATAGGCAACCATGAAAGTTAAGCATGTAACTCATGTCAGTTGGTTCTATGGGTAAAAACTAATAAGTAAATCAGATAATGGAACAACCAAGGTGAAAAAATATCTGGTTATATGACTATAAATATCAATTCTCCTTTTCTTTTTCGTTTTTTTGAATGGTAGAGATACACCCATGCACAGTCTTGTATCCTAGTTAATGAGGTGGGAGACTCCTTGCAACACTACGATTAAAAGTATAAGTGCTCCAGTTATAGATGGGGAAATGACACTTCTGTTCCCTCAACTAACATACACCTGCAGCTGCAGTGTTTTTTTTGGGTATTTTAATGATCGTAAGCTCACAATGCTGCAAATGCCCATAAAATCACCAAAGAGGCAGAATATGTTAAGTAGAGGGGCGGAATTATCATTTCTTTATTGACAATGGACAATGACGCACAAATCCATGCAACTGGAAACACAGCAAACTGGGTGCCATTAAGTAGCAATTGGCTTATGTGTTGGCAACTGGTATTAATTATCCATCAAGTTACCCATTTTATTTTACTAGTGAAAAGGATAAGTGCGCGGCTGAGGAGAAAAAATGGGGTAGTAGAAAAAGTAATGTGAGAGTGAAAGGTAAGGACAGAGATGTTAGAAAGAGCTGGGCCAGGTAGGTAGGTGGAAAATATAAAAGGAGAAAGTTCGCAGTTTTAGGGCGCAATCATACAGGGTATTATCTGCCGGATTTCATTAGAACTCTACAGTTAAGTGTCCGTGGGCAAGATCTCTACTAAAATACTAGGATGTTAACCTCCTGCTAATTAGCTTCATGTTGTACCTCTCGTTTTAAGATTATCAAAAGAAACAGGAAAAATGAAGAAGAACTTCCTCATTATATATCATCTATCCATTTCAGCTGAACCAAAGCCTTCTAGTGACGGTGGTGCAAGGAGTCTCTTGCCTAGGTGACCAGGTTAAGAAGGTGCATTTGTGTGCCTAACTTTCAGAATCAGGAAAATTCCATTTCAGAGTTTTGAAACTTTGTAGCTGAATTTTTCACTAACCTCAAATTAAGTAGGTAGCGAAGTTCTTTATAGAGCGTAAATAAGACATAGGTACATGTCCTATCTAATTTTAAGGGTGCCTATGCTGTTCCCTTCATATTTATATGTTGTTCTTCAAGTTTGCAATACATGGCGTAGACACTAAAATGTAGACTTTACCCTCAAAAGAGCGTTTAAGAAGCCGTGCCATGTTAGTCCAAGTCAAAATAAGACTTTTCCTGGCTAGAATATCAAGATTAACTTGGAAAGAAGGAACTTTTTGGTGGAAAAGGAATGTGTTGTAAAATATGTCCTCCAACTCCCCTGGCATAAAGTAAATTGGCCATTGAAAGGAGATCCTGGAGGACTAACTCCTGTAGACTAGGCATTCAAATAGCTCAATGCCAAGGCGACTGCTTTCAGATTGGTGATGTAAAGCTTGCAAAGATCTTGTTCTAGGGAAAAGCTTCGAATTGATTCTTGTCAACTCGATCAACACGTTAGTAGTGATAGGAAGAACGCCACGGAGTTATAACTTTGTTGTAGGGGATTGTAGATGACTTCTTTTGTTGTTAGTGACATGGAATGCCAATCATGAGTTTAGGGTGCCCGTAAGGACAGCCATATGTAATTTTTTGTTAATAAAGCTTTGGATAAAAATTCTCACATGAATGGCTCTGTAGATCGACATATTGCTTGGCCTTTTCACTATACTGATCTGCTTTGGTTGGCTCTTCACCTTTTATAACTCCAATGATGATGAGAACAATTCAGGTAGTAATAAACTATAACAGTAGTTGGAACTCTTGTTTCCTAGTTTTCAATTTGCATTGGTGAAGGTGTTGGAGTTGGGACTGTTGTGTGCTCATATGTCTTTACTCCTTTCTCTACCATTCTTTCATTGTATGAGGTCTGTGCCAAAGTATTTATGTCTTATTGCTGTTGGTACGCAGTATATAGTTATGTGTTCCCTTTCCATTATACCGTTTTGTGTGTGGTTATTTCTACTTGAGATCACGATATTGTCAATAATTAGCCTAACTATCAACTTCTCAAGTGAAACATATCTACATATAATGAAGATTGTTGATCATGTGGGATATCACTGTCAAGACATGAGACACTAGTTCGTTTGCCAACCAAGGAGACACCCCCATCTAGGAGATTAACTCCAACAAAACTAAAAAAATTTACTCGAATGAAGAATCAAGGGCTAATTAAGATCATCCGAGTAAAAATGTTCTCAACAATGATGAGATGACTTGTTGTCCTATGTTAGATCAAGATGGCTGATCAGTCAATGTGGTAAACTGAGACCTAGAGAGTGATTGTAGGGCAAAAGTATAACAGTCAATAGGCTTTTTTTCTTTTCTTTTCTTTTTTTAAAAGAAAGGTATTTTATTGCAGGGGGGAGAAAAGTCCTCCCCATGGCAAGAGAAAAGGGGTAGAATGAGCTAGTCCATACCCTCATATTACTAAAATTTGTGTTTTTTAAGATGACAAAAGAAGATGGTTATTATGCAATTGTCATATTAAAATAAGTCTAAGACAGTTAAAAAATTCCATCATATATAATATTTAATAAGATGGTTTCTCAAAAATCGTCTTTAACAGGTCATTGGAGGGAGTTAAAAAATTTGAAGGTGTTTGCAAGAAGACATTGAGAAAAAATCATCTTAGAAAAAGCTATGTAAGAAGGTTAGGAAAAAACCATCTTAAAAAAACTTGATTAAGAAGACAGTTAAAAAGACTATCTTAAAAAAGCCTAATTGCAAGAAGAACTTAAAGAGAAGTTTAGAAAAAATCATCTTAAAAAACCTGATTAAGAAGATGGCTGGAAAAATTGTCTTAGAGAAGCATGATTAAGAAGATGATTATGGAAAACAATCTTAAAAAAAAAACTAATTAAGAATCCTATTCCTAAACTCGTCTTAAAAAGGGATGATTAAGAAAATGGTTAGATAGAAACCATCTTAAAAAGACCCTGATGAGACATTTCCCTTACTATCTTAATTTCATACAATCTTTGGTTCCTCAAACATACTCTTGAACATTTTTGAGGAACCAAGAATTGTCACTCAACTTGGCAAGCATTTCCCCATGATATTCATGACAATTGGATCACCATAGTTTAGATAACTCTTTCTTCCTCATCGCATATTTTATTTGTATGATTATGAGTAGAAAATCTCCATGCATGATAAGTTTTTAAATGTTTTCAAAGAACATGTAGTGTTTGCTAAAATGCCTAACCAAGAGTTCATTCTTTTCATGTCTAAAAGTTATTGAGCTTCTATTTTTGTTCAAAATGAACAAATATGCTTGAATAACTACAACAAGATTATCAAGAGAATACGACTAGAAAAGTTTATAGAGTTTGAACTTAGGGAATGGGGTAATTGTAATTGCATGTGTTATCCATATTGGAGATGTGGAAACATGAAAAAGGTAATTGTAGGCAACTTGAGAAAATATTTGTACTTCAATGGAGTTGATCAAAGTTATCATCCTTGGATTTGGCATAGAGAAGAACTACCTCAAGGGTTCCTGGCAAAAGGGTAGAAAGATGTGAATATGAAAACACATATGAAGTGCTGCAAATGGCATAGTTGTATCGATGTTTCAAGATGCAAATGATGACTTCCAAGATGACCATAAATAATTCTAAACTACATTGGAGGAAGCCGATAACCCATTGTACTTTAAGTGTAAAGATTATACAAAGTGGTTGGCAAAATGCTAAGGAACATGAAGTGGCAAAATCCACATAGGAGACAAACAAAACCATGGGTTGCACAAGAGTTGAAGTATGAGAAGATACATGCTTATCCCAATGACTCATCTTTTATAGGAAGAAGAACAAGAATAAAACTACATGATCAACAATCAAGATGGAGGTTGAAGAAGAATTCAACTAAGTGGGTAAAGACATACCTACGAAGGTTGTATGATATTTTTTCCCTATTCTAAAGTTCAAAAGAATGTTTTATATTACAAAAATGGCAAAGAAATTGGTATGGCATGCTGAGGAGAGAGCATTTGACAATAAAAAGAACACCATGGACAATACCCAATGACAAGAAAAACTAAGAAATAAGACTATAGATGGTCATTGGGCACATGATGGTTAAATTATCCGACCCTGAGATCCTCCATGAGCACCCCTTCTTAGCCTTATAGTTGGTTGATCTATGTATGTGGATTATTAAGCGCTGAACCCCTTCAAGATCTCTTTCTATCCTATCAAAGACATCCCAAAATCTCCAAGGCCTTGGGCTTCTATGATCAAGCCCTTTGATGGTGTTTAATAAGTCTCCTCTTATAAGAAGGGGTTGTAGATTGGTTGCCTCCAATTTTGTACGCCTGCTATGAGGAGATTTCAAACTTTGATGAAACACATATAGAAAGCACTAGCACAATCTAATATGGTATTGCCTAACTAGTAAAAAAAAGAATCCCCCAACTCCACTTGGGCTAGGGTTGAGATAGCTTACCCAATCAAAATTAAGTTTAAATGAGCTAAATGGGCAAGGCTTCAATTTTGGCTTGGGGGTTGCATGTTGCTGCTATCTATCATGATTTCTAGCTAATTTCTGATATGTAGTTTCTTGAGTTTAAGACGAAGTCTTTACCTCTAGAGATCCAAGTAGCAGTAGTGCATAGGACTTGCTCGGATAAGAGTTCAAAGTGTTGTGTTGTATTTTTGTAGCAAAAGGAGTTCTTTCTAACCAAAGGGTCCATACTATACTACAAAGAAATATAGATCTAGTGCTTCCTGGCCTTATATTTGGGCTTAGTTTCTGGTTATAACTTGCATAAATCATGAATTGTTGTTGGCCTCACTCAAGGCATTTTAAATTTCTACAAGTTTGGGGAAGATACTCTATGAGCTGCGAAGCAATGAATAAATATGTGGTCTTTCAAATTTTGAGCTGCATTGATAGAGGTAACACCAAGTGAGCCCCTATATCCCTTTGGCATTGAGGTTATTAAAGGTGACAGTCCTTCTACAAGTCAATGTCCATGCAAAGAACACCATTTTCGTGCAGGGGATTGGAGTTGGTCACGTGGGCAAGGGTCAATTAAGTTTCAAATAGCTTGGCTAATTCCCAAATGGATTCATCCAAGAGTGGAAAGATGTATTACATGAGAAACATGTAGCATAGCTTGAGGAAAGGGAGGTTGGTTTCCTAAAACATGGGAATCCACTTCACTTGGACTTAGATCATTTTGGGAAGGAAGGTAATACGTATTATTCTTGGGGTTTGCTACTAATTGAGGAAGGAGGGAAGACATTGTCTTTTGGGAAAGTTCTTTGTACGAAGTTTTATATATCAAAACTAGGGATAAAATGTTATTATATTGGAGCTAAAGATTAGATATCTTGGATGCAAGGAATAATGTGGGCAGTTTCCTATATTAGAAGGTGGGTTGTAAGAGACAAAGTCTTAGCCGTCTTCTTTTGGAGGATAAGAGAGAAGGGGAGGAATAGATAGAACAGAGGGCAGCCTAGTAGAATGTTCTTGGATGCTCCACTTTTGGAGCAAAGTAAAACATGTTTCTATTTTATAGGAGGAGGATATCTGTAATGCCCGAGCAATTTACACTATTTTTAACGAAAATTGAACATTCTATAGGAAATAAACTGAGTTAAATGTTTCACTTTATTTTAAATAGTAAACAAATGAATTTTAAAGGAAACTTACTACCATTAGATTCTACTCGAAAAATGGAATCCAACGCCTCAAAGAACGCCAAAAACGGAGTTCGTATGAAGAAGTTATGGTCGTTTAAAGATCAGGGGTATTTCTGTAAATTAAACAGAAAACGAAAAAGGACGAAAAACACAGGGGGCCGTTTTGATAATGGCACCCCCTGTGGTCTTCCACCTCCAGACTTCTCCAGAAACCTGTTTTTCCCGATTTCTCCAGAACACCCCAGGGGAAAGGGCGGCACCTTCATTGAGGGGCATCGCCTTCTCCCCTCTATAAAAACCCCATCTCCCCCTCTACAAAAACACGTTTTCCGGCAACATTTGGACTGGGGTTTCCGGCAAAAACCGGAAACCCGTCTCTCTGCATTTTTCGGCAACAGCCAGGCCCAAGTCAAGCTGGCCATTGCCATTTTTCCCCATGCCCCTCTCTCCTATTGTTCCGGCCTTGCACGATTTCCCCTTTCTTCGAGTTTTCCGACGAGCAGGAAGATTCAGAATGAAATGGGGCTCTACCACCGGCGATGGGCACTCCCCAGGTTACCAGGTAAGCCGTTCCTTTTCCTTTTTCGTTTTCTTTCCTCCTCTCAGGCTAGATCCATACTGGATCTAGCATTTCCAGCCATTTTCCAGTCGGGTTCTTGGTCGAAAAATGCTCTTAGCCAACTTGGGTCGGCCCTGCATGAACAAGACGTTCCTAAACCAGGTTCAGACGACCCTGCACGAACCAGGCGTCCCAGGGACGCCTTGCTGCACGTGCACTTGGGACAGGGTCCTTGGGACGGGTTCCAGGTGTACGACAGTGCGTACACTATCCCAGGTGTGGCCTTCAGGTGCGCTCGCAACATGGGGCACGGGTCTTGGCTCGACCAGGGTGCACGGGGTGCCCTGGGAGCTGAGACGCGCCATGCTACAAGGTGCGTCCATGCGATGATGCGCGTCATAGCGCGTCACTTGAGCATGCATGTGCACGTGCAAAACGCGGTCCCTGGCATGGCCTTTAGGCGCGCACGCATGTGAGGTAGTTGCGGTTCAACCAGGATGCACGGGTGTCCTGGGAACTAGGACACGCGGACCTAATAAGACTATAAAGTTAGGATTAGAGGATAAATTATAGAGTTTAACTATTAGAAAGTAGATCCATATCATAGGATCTAACCTGACAAATGAATTAGGCAAGGACCATGGACCCAATAGGCAGAGCTAGCGATCTAATGTCTAAATGGATTGAAATTAATAAGGACTCCTTGTATCCATTCATACCCAGGAGTTTATAAATGAGACCCAGGGACGGGTTGAGTGATAAAGGACGCGACTCCAGGAGACTTTGAGGTAGGTGCTCTATCGCTACTAGACTTTTAAAAGAGCCATGATTATTTTGAGACTGCATGTTTCAAGTATACGTATATGACTTGTTTAGCATGACTTATTTTATGACTTATTTAGCATATAATTGAATTCAGCATGCATATGATAAATACATTATGCAAAGACGTGTTTTGCCAATAATTGCATATATTGCATGATTTGTGAGCATTGAGTTCTTGCAAAATTGCATGTCCTTGAGGGTTACCAAAAGACGCTGGAGTGCCCAAAAGACGCTGGGTAGGCAGTTGTGAGGGCCAGGCAGTTGTGAGGGACCCAAAGAGGACAGGTTTGAAAAGGAGGTTGTTGGCTTGATTGATCGTATATGATTTGGGCTAATACACTCGTGGGTGCTATGTCGAGAGGTTTGGGGTGGCCTCCCAGCCTCTACCACTATTAGGTGGATGGGTACCACGCCAAAAAAAGGGCATGTCCTTGTTTCAACTACATGTGGTATAGGGGGCTACCACTGGTGTCACGGCATTGGGTCGAAGTCTCATATGCCCAGTGGAGGTATATGACCCTGTGTCCCTAGGTACCTGGGGACCACACGGTGGCGAGGTCGTGGGTATAGTTGGACCCTATGGTTTGAGGATTTATTTGCAGTGCATATGGCATGACATGAGGTTGGTCGACCATACCAAATATCTATGAGTTGGATTCAGTTGAGCATCTTATGCATATCATTATGTTTATGATATATGATACTTTCAACTTGGATTATGCTATTTCTTTAAGTCGTCAGCATTCCGATTTGATAGTGGTTTAATATCGATATTGACCATGATTGTTCAAACATGCACATGTTTTAAAGAGCATATGATTTTAAACATAGTATGCATTGCAAAACTAGTAGTGATAGACTCCTACTGAGTATAGTATATACTAACCCTATCCTTAACATTTTTCAGGATAGTTCCACTCACAAATAGAAGACGTCTCAGGAGATATTAGTGCAACGAGCAAGTGAATCAAATAGGAGACAATTATACATGTAAGTAAACTCTCTACCCTTTGGAAATGTATTTGTATTTATTTACAGTTGGACTGTGTGCTGTGACTGGATAGACCTGGGAGAAAAATATTTATGATTTCTGAAGTTTTTCAAAAACTACTTTGGTGGTTGTAAAAGCAAATGACACTCGGGGTTTTCAAAATGAGTTTAAAACAAAAGATTTTTCGTTGCATTGCATGGTTTTTATAAAATGGTTTTCAAATAGGGATGCATCCCACCTTAAGAATTAGATCTTGCATTTAAAAATGCATGGGAAAACCCGCGTCGTCACAATATCGAAGGTTGAGGAGGAGACATTTGGGGATCCTTGCCCACACACTTTGTGTAATATATGTAAATATACAATTCCAATGAATAAATTAATGCTTTTTAAAAAAATAGGATAAATTTTAGTTTTTATTTTTATTATTAGTATTTAATTAGTTTTCATTATAAAACTTATTGTTAAGGAGGAGAATCACCAACGTTAAATGGGAGCATCAAGAAATTAAGTTAGGATGAAAACTGAGGAAATTGTTGGGAAGATCCGAAGAATTAGAAGTAATTTTCCTAGATAGGGAATTATTACAATTTCATTAAATGAGCCATAAAAAGAAATTACAATTACAAACAATGTTAAAATGTTGAATGAGCAGGAAGTTGCCTGGCGAGCTGGAAGTGGAACTTCTGCTTGAGCTGGAACTCTACGCAGGGACGAGCAGAATTTGCAACTCAGGAAGGCAAGCTTGAGATTCAGCCGTCCAAAACTCAAACCAGGTAGGGGATTTCAACTTAGGAAGGATTACTAATGTTTATTTGGGCTTAGCTTAAGAAAAGGAGTTATTTTTCCTTGGAATATTTTGAAAACACCATGCATTGCCACTGCTTGATTCCAAGACAGAGTTCCTGGAAGTTTCACATCCATCACTAATTTTTCTTGGTTTTAACTTGAAATTCAAATTAATGCTGAATGTTAGTGGCTGTGGATGCAATGCATGACTGGAAATGTCTCGTTTTAATTGGAATTTGTTGAGTTATTAACTGTTGGTAGCCATGCTCTGTTTTGATTTTCCATGTAAAGGAAAACGTGGGATGATTCACACGCATGAACATCCCAGTATTCCACCTATTTTTCTGAATTCCTTTCTGGGTTCTTTCCTATGATGAAGGAACATGAGTTTAGTGTAAAAAGAGATGGATTTTTGCTACAATTTGAATGGCATTTAGGGTGTGCTAACCATACTAGTTTGTGCGCACCATTTTCTTGCACACAGTGCTGCAAAATAGCGCCCAATTCCAGGTCGAAATCTCAACCATAAAACTATAAATTTGAAAAACTAAATTGTGGGTTTTCAAGTAAGGATATCAATTTCTCATGATGTTCTGAAACTTTACCACGAATTAGATCATCCACTTACTGGCCTAAGGGCCAAAGCAAGGAGAAAAGAGCTCCAAATTCTATCAAGTTGCCTGCAGGAAAGTGGCGCCTCTTTCCTCTACCCGCTGGACCTCCCAGAAGTGGTGTAGTGGATGTCAGGAATCTTCTGATATGGGTGACGGTGAAAAACTCAATCGCACCCAAGCATAATGAATTAGGAGTAGGGGCAGGAAAGAATAGTACGCACCCTTTTCCTGCATGTTTATGCAGGAAAATGGCACTCTTGTTCTTTCTTTTCAAACAAAATTGCACCAAACTCGTGTTAGAAATCAGTCAATTCTTCCTTCAAATTGCGCTGGAACAATAAATTGCTCACCGTACCTTGACTGAATTGATAAATGTCTTAAGTATACTTGTGTTGGAATGAAAGTGTCTACTCTACACATTGACCGAACTTGTGAATGTTTTAAGGACACTAGTGTTGGAATTGAAATGCTTAGCTACTAGGTTGTCTCAAACAAAAAGTTCCCAAGTGGTAAGCTAAGATCGTTACTGTTTTACATCAAGATTAGGTTGAGCAATAGTGTTGTGTAACAAGGAAAGAGAAACAAGAGTTAGTAGATTCTTTTCCCTTAATGTCCTAATCATCTCAATTCCAGGAAGCTAGCTAATTTGAGGTGCTCACACACGCACGCACGCACACACCCCTAGAGCTAACAAGGATAATTATAACAACCATCGTCAAAGAAACTAAGGACTCGGGGACATGATGTCCACTTTAGTGAATAACACTTAAATGCTGTGTTAGTAATCAAGGGAAAATCATACAAAATACTATTAACAATCAAACAACAAATGTCACCATTTATATGCATGACTAGATTGCTCAAGGAACGGGATTAGTGACCTTGTGAGATGTGAGATACCATGTTCTAAGATTCAAGTGTTAGAAAACTCTAAGTAGTTACCATCCAACGACCCTTGCCATGAGAGTTAGCACTTGTTAAACCCCTACTAGTTGACACACTAAGTTAATCTTAGGGAGTAGGACTTAGAAGAGCAAATAAAGTGTAATTATCCTTAGTGAAGAATGGGTAGAAAACAACTTTTCTCTTTCTCTTAGTGACAGTGGTCTTGATACTAAGAATAATTAGTAAGGTAAAACACACACCTATCCTAGTGACTTAGTGGTCCTAACACTAGAATTGAGCGATGAAAATGTGATGACCCGGGTTTTCCCATGCATTTTTAAATGCAATATCTAATTCCTAAGGCGGGATGCATCCCTATTTGAAAACCATTTTATAAAAACCATGCAATGCAGCGGAAAATCTTTTGTTTTAAATTCATTTTGAAAACCTCGAGTGTCATTTGCTTTCACAACCACCAAAGTAGTTTTTTGGAAAACTTCAGAAATCATAAATATTTTTCCCTAGGTCTATCCAGTCACAGCACACAGTCCAATTGTAAATAAATACAAATACATGTCCAAAGGGTAGAGAGTTTACTTACATGTGTAATTGTCTCTTATTTGATTCACTTGCTCGTAGCACTAATATCTCCTGAGACGTCTTCTATTTGTGAGTGGAACTATCCTGAAAAATGTTAAGGATAGGGTGAGTATATACTATACTCAGTAGGAGTCTATCACTACTAGTTTTGCAATATATGCTATGTTTAAAATCATATGCTCTTTAAAACATGTGCATGTTCGAACAACCATGTTCAATATCGATATTACAAACCACTGTCGAATCGGAATACTGACGACTAAAGAATCGCATAATCCAAGTCGAAAGTATCATATATATATCATAAACATAATGATATGCATAATATGCTCAACTGAATCCAACTCATGGATATCTGGTATGGTCGACCAACCTCATGTCATGCCATATGCAATGCAAATAAATCCTCAAACCATAGGGTCCAACTATGCCCACGACCTCGCCGTGGTGTGGTCCCCGGGTACCTGAGGACACAAGGTCATATGCCTCCACGGGACATATGACACTTCGACCCAGTGCCGTGACACCAGTGGTAGCCCCCTGTACCACATGCAGTCGAAGCAGGGACTTTGTCCTTTTTTTGGGTGTGGTACCCATCCACCTAATAGTGGTAGAGGCTGGAGGCCAACCCAAACCCCTCGGCATAGCGCCCACGAGCTTATCAGCCCAAATCATATCAGATCAAACAAACGAAAATCTCTTTTTCAAAACCTGTCCTCTTTGGGTCCCTCACAACTACCTGGTCCTCACAACTACCTACCCAGCATCTTTTGGGCACTCTAGTGTCTTTTGGTAACCCTCAATATATGCATTTATTTGCAAAACATATCTATGCATAATGTATATGCATTTATCATATGTATGCTGAATTAAGTCATTCTAAACAAGTTATATAACTTATACTTAAAACATGCATAAAACAATCATGGCTCTTTTAAAAAGTCTAGTAGCGATAGAGCACCTACCTCAAAGTCTCTTGGAGTCACGTCCTTTAGCACTCAACCCGTCCCTGGGTCTCATTTATAAACTCCTGGGTATGAATGGATACAAGGAGTCCTTATTAATTTTAATCTATTTAGACATTAGACCGCTAAATCTGCTGTTTAGGGTCAATGGTCCTTGCCTAATTCATTGCTAGGCTAGATCCTATGATATGGATCTACTTTCTAATAGTTAAACTCTGCAATTTATCCTTTAATCCTAATTTTTAAAGTCTCATTGAGTCTGCGTGTCCCAGTTCCCAGGACACTCGTGCATCTTGGTTGGACTGCGACCACCTCACATGCGTGCGTGCCCAAAGGCCGTGCCAGGGACCGCGTTTTACACATGCACATGCATGCTCAAGTGACGCGTTATGACGCGCATCATCGCACGGACACACCTTGTAGCATGGCGTGTCTCAGCTCCCAGGGCACCCCATGCAGCCTGGTCGAGCCAGGACCCGTGCCCCATGTCGCGCGCGCACCCGAGGGCCGCACCTGGGACAGTGTACGCACTGTCGTACGCCCGAAGCCCCTCCCTGGGACCCTGTCCCAGGTGCACATGGAGCAAGGCGTCCCTGGGATGCCTGGCTCGTGCAATGTCATCTGGAACTGGCTTGGGGCATTTTTTCGGCCAGGATTTTCGGCTGGAAACGGCTGGGAAACGCTCGATCCAGCATGGATCTAGCCTGAAAGGTGGAGGAACCAGAGAAGGAGGTAAGGACATCTTACCTGGGCAGCCTGGGGACGCCTTATTGCCGGTGGTGGACCTCTGTTCCGGTTCTGGAAACCCTCCGTAGCTGGAAATCATGAAGAGCAAAACCCCGTGTCGTGCAATGCTGGAAAAAGAGAGGGTCATGGAGAAAATGGTAGTGGCCGGCCTGACTTGGGCCTGGCCGTTGCCAGAAAATGCTGAGGGACGGGTTTCCGGTTTTTGCTAGAAACCCCAGTCCAAAAGTTGCCGGAAAACTCGTGTTTTTGGAGGGGGAAGATGGGGCTTTTTATAGCCCTGCTATGGTTGTGCTGCCAATGGCGGTGCCGCCCTTGGCGGTGGCAGAATCCTTTAGAAGAATTAGGATCGAGGGTTTCTGGATGGTTCTTGAGGTTGAAGACGACAGAGGGTGCCGTTATCAAAACGGCCCCATGCGTTTTTCGTCCTTTTTCGTTTTTTCTGTTTAATTTCCAGAAATACCCCTATCTTTAAATGGCTGTAACTTTTTCATACGAACTCCGTTTTGGGTGATTTTTAAGGCGTTGGATTCCATTTTTCTAGTAGAATCTAATGGTACTAATTCCCCTCACAAATTACTTTATTTACTATTTTAAATAAAGTGAAACATTTAACTCAATTTATTTCCTATAGAATGTTCAATTTTCATTAAAAATAGTGTAAATTGCTCGGGCATTACAGAAAAAAACACACCCTTAATTATTCCTAAGTCCTAATGGATGAAATCTTATGATACTAATATGAGTGAAACAACAACTTAGTCATTAACAGGAAACTAAGATATAGTTATCATAACACTAAGATGTAACAAGATAGACCACACACACAAACTTAGTCATTTCCTAAGTTCTAATGATTATAAAACTTAGTCATTTCCTAAGTTCTAATGATTATAACCCTATGATACTAGCTAGTGTGAGGCACCAACTTAGTCATCATAGGGAAACTAAGTTTAGAGAGATTAGGTCACTTTCTAAGGACATTCCCCTAGCATGCTAAATGCCATTATTTTAAAGGTGAAAATAATGACTAAATAATAATTTGCGGATATCCAATCTTTATACCTTATAAAGGTGATGACACCCATTAGGAAGCATTAAATGATAACAATCTCAGAAATGGGAAACCAATGCATGATTTCATATTTACATCATTGATTATACCTTCTCCAAGTTTTGGACATTATATTTTCATAGACACTTGGGCAAGCACCATTTGATTGGCGATAAGCCATAAGTTTGTGGATTTCCATCGAGGGTTTTGAATAGTCACTCCTAGAGTGTCTTAAGTCCCGGATGGCTATTCGGTGGATGCACTATATGAGGGTACCATAAGTCCTAAGACCTTTTGCTAGGAGGTGCAATTGGCCACTGTCCTCTGAGATGATATTGATATTGGCCCTGCAATGGAGATGGTGGGCCATAGGAGTAGCTTCTCATGGGAAAGTGCTCTAAATGGTAGCCGGGCAGCCTCCATGAGGTCTGATAAGTTGTAGACATATGGTATCCACAAGCCCACATAGTTACCAATGGGTAACAAAAGAGCCCTACGAGCATAGGTGTCTATGTGGTTTTAGCATGCTATGAATGCTGGTCATTTCTTGAGAGTCTAGACCAATCCCTGATGGTAGGACAATATGCAATTGTGCTTTAGAGCAATTAGTTTTCCATGACAATGTGGTTTTAGATTTTGTATTATGGACTGAGGGCTACGCACCTCGGAATTTTGCCTTTAGCCATATCGAGTATAGTGGACTGATTAGCTTCTTTTGGATTTTGAACGTGACTTGAGATTATTAGCTTTCCTCATGGATTTTCTCCCCACATTCAATATTTTATATGATATTTAGGAAATTTAAAAAATAGATCCTAAGACCTATTGCTAGGGTCAACTTTTGCATATATTTTTTATCATGTTTATATCAATAACTATATCTATATTTGTATAGACATATCTATATAGTATTGTTTCCCCTATTTGCATATACATATCTATTTAGTGTTGATTCCCCTATTTTAGGCGTGACAACTTATATTAGTTCTTCTTCCTTTGTTTTCTTCACTCCCTACAACCAACATTTCAGGTTACATCCCGAAGAGTTTGAGTGCGAGGGATACCGAGAAGGCGAAAGCATTGGGTTCTTCTTAGATGTAAGATGAAGATGCCTTTTTTACAGTTATTAGATAGATTCCTTGTGTAGGGATTCATTTTGAGTTGTATATATACAACTTGATTTTGTTGACACATGGGATGAATGTAGAACTTTAATTATGGATTATTTTAAATAATTTGAATGGTATGTGTGATTCTATTTATGGCCAGTATGTGATCTTGTGGCATGTATCTATAATAATGATTAGGTTAGAAAATCTTTATTTTACATATATGTGGAGGTTTAATAGTAACACTCAGTGCAATGTTGGAGTATTTCACAAAATTAGTTATGTATTATCACTATGATCATTTTTCAAAACAGGAAATTTTTGTTGCTTCCAAAGTTAAAAATTATAAATATTTCACAAAATTACTTATGTATTATCACTATGATCATTTTTCAAAACAGGAAATTTTTGCTGCTTACAAACTTAAAAATTATAAATATTTCCAAAAGCTGGGATGTTACACATTGAAGGTTGAAGCATCAACCTTTAAGGCTTGGACGTTTTCACTTGAAGAAGCATAGGATGTTCTCTCCTTGAGATGTTTTGCAACATTTTTCTTTCTTTTCACTTTGCTATTGATTACTGGTGCATATATAGGACATTTTTCTCTTGGTTGATTCATGTTGGGGTTGTTCGTTGGTTTTCCTTTGATGCTTGACTTGGGTTGGAGTAGACCTTATAGCATGGTTGCCTGATGAGTGACACATCAAGAGGACTGCTAGGTTCTACTTGAAACATGGGAAGTTTGTTCTAGTTTTTCTATTTATTTTTAAGCATTGTAATGATCAAGGAAAGTTATTTTACTAAATTTTATGTTGATTTGAGTTACTATTTTAGTGCATGTTTTGAAGTTATGATTTATATCATAGATTCTAGATTGCTAGCGTAGGTTTAATTCATGTTTTAGCATAAGTTTTGTAGGTTTATTCTAGTAAAGTTGAAGAAGTATTTGCTGAAAATTTATATTGGTTCAATTAATAGGTAGAAAGTGATTTTTTCAATTTGCTTAGGATGTTATTTCCATGCTTAGTTTAGGTTTACTTTCCACAATGTTTAGGATAGTGTTATTGTTGGAATTTTTGGATTAGTTTTTGTTCCTTACTTTAAACATTATTTCTATAATTTTTATGCTTAGATTAGTAATCATGCTAAACTAGTTTTCTTTTGCCTAGGGTTAGAGTGATCCTATCCTTTATTATGTAAACCCACTTATGAATTTCCAATGTTTTAATTGTTCTTAAAATGTTGATTTAGAAATTTATTTCAAGTTGGAAAAGATAGTTTATTCTTATAACAATCTTTTGATTTTATGTCATTACCTTTCACAGTAGATTCTTGAAATTGAGTCCTTAGGTTTTACATATAATGCTTAAGATTTGATAATCTATCTAGAGAACAAAATTTTAACAATTTTTAAATATAATTTTCAAAGAAAGCATTTTTTGAGAAGGTAGTTGTAGTTTCAATTCAATTCTTGAGTTATAAAAGGAAAAAGTAAGTGGGGGGACTAATTTTTGATAGGTGATCTTTAATCTTAGCAATCTAATTTTAGTTAAAAATCCACTTTCATGTCATCGGTTTACTCAAACCATTATACTACTTATGTCATTTTAGTTGAGTACAAATTTTGCACTATTTTAGGTTTCTTAGTTAAGGATAGTTTGGTGCTTTATTTTCATACTATATATATCCTTCCTGTGGATTCATCCCTGCAGAATACTACAATTTATTAACTACATACTTGTAGGAAATAAAGCTAAACAAGTTTTTGGCATTGTTGCTGGGAAGGTGACTATTTGCCAAAGCACCATCGGATTACATTGGGATTTTCTTTAGATTTTCCTTTTGTTTTGAGAGGAATTTTAGTGGGGTGGCTTGTGATATATATAGAAATATTATAAACATACCTCTATATTTAGTGGGTTTTAGCCCCTAACTTTTTATAAATATAACTAAATAGGGTTAATTCTACTTTTTGTAGGTCCAAGGTACAAATGAGAAAAAAGGACAATTTTAACAATTTTGGCCCCAAGAGAGAAGGGTTAGAGTCCGAGCAAAGTTATGGGCATGCTTATCAAATTTAGAGAAGTTTGTAAGTCAGGTGTCATTATCATTTTTAGCACAATTAGAAATCTTGAAGCATCACCGAATCATATATGTGCAAAAGAGGCTCCCACTACTAATAGATAGGGTGGCAAAACTTCTATGTACGCATGCATGTAATCTACCACCTTTCCAAAGCTTCTAAGTGAAGCTTGAGAGCCATACATGTCAATGGATGCATGCATGTGAAGCACCCAAAGCTTTGGCCCTAAGAGACCATTATCTGTCACTTTCTCTCTCTTTAATTCAGAATGGGGACCACCACCACATTCCACACGATTTCTCCATCTATATGGTGATACTTCACTCTCATTCACATGATTTTCTTGCAAAAATAAAGAGAAGTGATTATGTAAAAAATGTGGAGATGAGAGAGAGTAAAAAATAATAAAAAATCAATGGCTAATTTTCATAGGCTAATTTAAAGAAAGACTAGCTGAGATCAATCTATGTCAGAGACCATTTTGAAACAACCAATAAGAAGACATCTAAGTTAGGATAGACCAATAGGAAGCAACCATACAAGAGAGAAGAAACTGAGTTGTGATTGGTGGAGAAAATTCTGATGGTCTGCCCATTGAAATTTTAGGAGACATAAAAACGTATTCTACATGAGAGAAAATATGTTTTTCACTTGAATTTCAGAAAGACAAATGGTTAGAGGGGGAGAAAATAAAGGAAGGGAATTAGTTTAGATAAGGAAATCTCTGCAAAATCCTAGTTGTTCACTTTAGGGTATATCAATTCGACGAATGAGAAAGAATGAGACATTAAACTATATCTTTTTGATGGGAGACTTCTATGGAACCTCAACCACCCAACCTAGGGTTGAAACATGATCCAAAGGCAGAGATACGAGGCAAAGAAAAGTGAAAACCCTAGCCACCCTTTTATACTACAACCAAAAGAGAAAAAATATGTTTCACTATAAGGAGGAGTGCCATGTGTTGGAATCAAAGGGTTGCTGTACAAATTTTCTCAAAAGGAAGCTTCCTAATAGAGATGGAGATAATGAAAGAGAATAAGGATTAAGGAAAGAGAGAATCTAGGAGGGAGTTTCTAATAGGAAACTTCCACCTTCGAGTCTACTCCATGTGAACCAAAAGGGAACAGAAAAAAGGCTCCAATGTAGAAGGGAGAGAAGAGGAGGATCAAAGTGGAGGTTTTCAATCCTACGAGACCACACAAACTAACCAAACAAAGGGGAGAACCATCCAAGGAGAAGCTTTGGGGAAGAGAATAGGTAAAAAAGGCTTGTTTTCCTTCCACTGTGCACCATGTGTTGCACTATTTTATTTTATTTTATTTTTTTACACCTTAGATTCACTTCGAACTCAAAATTTTATCCTTCCATCTTGTTCTCTATCACTAACCAAAATATCCACTTAAAACTCAAGCCCTAATCCTTTCATTCCTTCTTTTCACACAAAGTTTCAGTCCTTTCTACCTGATTTTCTGACCTTTCATCATCATTTTATTTTTCATTTTTTTTTTCTACATATCATCCAAACTTGAAAATCACAAATTAAGATCTTTACCCTATCCTATACCACTATTAAAATTTCATAAAAGAATTCAACCTCTAACCCCTTCTTCCATTCACCCCTTTTTAGCACCCGACTTCAGTTTCATTATCATGCCTATTCCCTTTTCCATCTTGTTTTCTTATCATCTTGATCTAAAACTCATGAACCTACCATCCCACCTTATCATCTTTCATTCCATCTATTCATTTCTCAAAATTCTTTCCATTTGCAACCCTTTTCAAGTCTATTTCTCCCACTTGGTATTATGCCCACAAAAGTGTTTTGGGGTGTAAACACCTCACTTGTGGTTAGTAGCTTGAGCAGTTGATGATCTCTGGACTTTGTTGAGTGACACAACAAAGTACTATGCCATAAATAGACAACGAGGATGATTTGGTGGTAGCGTGCAGGCTAGAGGTTGACACACACACACACACACACACACACACACACACACACACACACACACACACACACACACACACACACACACACACACACACACACACACTACATAAATACCTTTATATTTAGTAAGTTTTAGCCTAGAATATTTTATAAATAACACTAGTTAGGGTTAATTGTATATTTTGCAGGTCTAGGGTACAAATAAAAAAATGCTCAAATTTAACAAATTTGACCTTGAAAGAGCAATTTTAGAGTGCAAGAAAAGTTATGGGCCGCATACCAAATTTATGAAGCCTAGAAATTCAAAATATAAAGAGGGGATCATTATCATTTTTAGCATAGTCAGAAACCTTGGAAGCATTACTGAATCTTATCAGTGCAAAAGAAACTATAAATATCAAAATATAAGATGGCAGAATTTTCATGCATACATGCATGCATTCCAACACCTTTGGGAACTTCTAAGTAAATCTTAAGAGCTACACATGTCAAAGGAAGCATGCATGTGAAGCATACTAAAGTCAAGGCCCATACGACACCTAAATCCCTCACTTTCTCTCTCTGGACTTCAGAATAGGGACTACCACTATACACCAAATGATTTTTTCATGCAAAGGTGGTGCATCCCACTTAATTTCACATGAAATACATGTATGAGTTAGTATGATTGGTGGAGAAAAATAAGGAGGTGAGGAGAGAGACAAAAAATAGGAAATCTATGATTAGTTTTCATTTGAGAATTTCAAGAAAGAGTGGCTGAGATGAATTCACATCCAAGACCATGCTAAAGCAAGCAATGAGAAGCTATTTGAGTTAGGATTGGGCAATGAAAAGAAACCATATGTGAGAGAAAAGACTAAAGCATGATTGTAGAGAAAATTTCATTAGGTTGCCCACCATTTTTCAAGGAGACCAAAAAGTTTTCTCCTTAGATGAAAATGTGTTTTTCTCTTGAACGTGATTGTCAAGAGATAGAAATAAGGGGTTGAGGAGAAAATGAATGAGAGAAATCAGTTTAGACAAGGAAAACTCAAAAGAATCCTAACTGTTCACTTTAGAGAATGTTGATTCGATGGATGAGAAGAAATGAGCTATTAAACTACATATTCTTTATGGGAAAATTCAAGGAAATCACAACCATCCATCCTAGGATAAAAGTATAATTCAAGGGTAGAGAAAAGTGAAAACCCTATCCACCATTCCATGCTACAACCAAGATTAGTGATCAAAATTTTCACTTAAGGAGGATCATCCATGAATTGAATGACATTGGGAAATCACAATTTTTTGTCAAAAGGAAGCCTCCTAAGTGGGATTAGAAAGTGGAGAAATAAGGGAAAGTGAGATAAGTATGGAGGGAAAGGGAGGATATGAGCAAGTTTCCATTAGGAAACTTCCATCTCTCACATCTCCACATGAAACTAAGAGGAACTTCAAAGCATTTTGGTTTGATTCTTTCCATTCTCCCTTTAACCCATAGTGGTTCAGCATGAGAGGTTCTCAACCCTAGAGGACCAAATAAAAAGAACATCCTAAAGGGGAGAATATCTCAAAGGGAGGAACATTCGAGGAGAAGAGAAGAGGTAAGAAAGGCTTGTTTCATTCTTCCATCATGCACCATTCCTTTGATTATTTTGTTCTATTTTATTTACATCTAAAATCCACTTAAAATTCATGTATTTATCATTCCATCCAATCCTTTATTGATCACCAAAAGATCCACCTTAAACTCATTACCTAGCCCTTTCAGTCATTCATCCTTTTCATACTTTATTTTTAGTCCATTCTACAGAATTTTCTAACCTTGCTCCACCATTTTATTTTAAAATTTTTATTTATCCTTCCACTATGAATTTCATGTATTAATATTTATAACCCATAATCAACCTCTCCAAAAAAATTTCATAAAAAGATTCCATCTCCAACCCCTTTTTCCATTCACTCCTTTCTACACTAAATTTTAGTCTTATTATCATGCTTCTTTTTCCATCTTGTTTTTTTTTTTCTAAAATTTTGTCTTCATCATCTAGATCTGAAATTTATGCAGCTATACTTCCATCCTATCCTCTATCATTCCATTCATTCTTATCTCCCAGATTTTTTCATTTGCAAGCCTTTCCAAATATCTTTCTATCTCTTGTTATTACATGCTTAAATTAGTCTTTTTGGGTGTAATAACTTCTCCAATGGTTCATGGTGTGAGTGGTTGGTGATCTCAGAACTTGCTGAGTGACACAACAAGAGTAAAATCATAAGTGGAAAATTGGGATGTATTGGTGGTAGTGTGTAGGTTAATGACTTTCATTGGAAGTTTCTTCGAGTGACACAAAGAAGTTTTTAGGTGAATGCATTCTAGCTCATAGGATTAGTTGTACTTGTTTTTGTTATTTCTTTCATTGTAATTCTTTGATGTAATTTTCTTTCATTGTTTAATGAAAAGTTCTCTTTCACTTGCTATGTAATTTACTTTATGCTATTTACTTGCTTTAGTAGTTGTAGATTTACTTTATGCTTTCATGTTTATGTCATCTATTATCTAGGGTATTGGAACAAATTATATGTTACAATGATATATATATTTAAGATTAAGTCATCTTAGATTGAAAAAATAATTAATATTAATATTGGATCATAGCACTCTAGGCTCACATACTTCATGATTGATTGAAATAAAGGGATGTGGAGTATACTAAGAGGGTGCCTATACATGAATCTTTGATAGTCGGGGCCCTAAGAAGATTGGCTATACCTTGAATAAGTATAGTATCATGCTAAGAAAATAATATTAAGAAGATGATAACAAGAGAGCTTGAAAAGAAATAAGTTCTGTGTACTAGAAACATTGAGCTTTAATTACATGTGTAAGAAATATAGACGACTTAGTCTTAAAAGTATTTGATTTCTAATATATTTTCTTTTTAATTCCTAGGATTAGATTTAATTTCCAAAAATTTTATGTATTTATGTTATTTTAGTAATTTTAGCTAATTGAATTAGTTTAATAAATCATTTGGCCAGGTTAAACTAGTTAAACTATGCTTTAATTAAAATCCATTTATTAATAGAGTCCTTATGGATCGACCCGTACTTCTAGTGTCTATACTATGGTGGACCAGTGCACTTGCAGTTATTCTTAAAACACATCAAGTTTTTGGCACCGTTACTAGGGATTGACAATGGTTTTTTAGTAAAAAAACTAGGTTAATTACTTTACCACTAGTCATAGATTTTAGGCTTGCATCGTTATTAATTGCATTTTGTATATTTTCATCGTTCCTATGAGTTTTTAGATACTTACCTGTACTTTTTTATTTTTACTGGATTTTGGAATGGGAATTGGAGGAGAAATTAGGATAGTTCATAATTTTCTTTTAATTTTTGAGTGAATTGTAGTGAGGATGTGAATGTATTTTATTTGATATAATTTATTTTAATTAAAAGATTGTAATAATATAGGTCAAGAGTGGGCTACCTTAGCTCGGAAGAGTAGGTGGCATGTACATGGACTCACCTTTGTACAAGAAGACTTTTTCTATGACCTTGCTATAAGCTATCTTAACTCCTTTCCGTTTCGTAGCATTAGGGTTGCATATAACTTTGTTTGTATTATTTGTTTGCTAGTGTAAAATCATATAGAGTGCAGTCATTTTATTAATTGTTGCATTATACCCACGGCTTTGCATTAGTTATCACCTATTTAACAAGGATGGCCTAAGCTTGGTGATAGCCTAAGGACATAGGATGTTAAGGCTATAATGTCTAGTTTGTTGAGGCCCTCACCCATTGTTAGATAGCATATAGGTAATTGCATTAGTTTACTTCTTTTTTCTACATAATTAGGCACGTTTAATTGCTTTAAGGTGCAATATATGTTGATCAATCTATTGTCGGAATGCGCTTAATCGAGTAGTCAGGACCCCAATAAGTTCAAGGGGGGATTTAATCACTATCTCTTGGCTCACCTAGGGTTAACATCACCTACATGCAACCCTATCCTCAACCCTAAGATTTGTTTTATATGTTCTAGTCCAACCCACCCCACTACATCATGCCCATCTAGCTCCACATTCCTTGACTACTTTTTGGGCAAGCGAATGTAATGAATACATTCCAAAAACCCACTAATAATTCTTTTGTTGAAACTTATATTCGTAGATGGGCTAGGTATCCTAACTTCTCATGGTCTTTGGAACAACCATTATAGGGTTCCCCCAAGATTTCTCCCATCTCAACCTATTGCCAGAGCTATAATGCCACAGTAACTTCAGCAATCTCATCAATTTTCACAGCAACTAGGAAAACCATCATTGGATGAGACCCTTGCTCAATTTATTCCACTAGTGAAGGGGTACTCTTGACTAAGGGTGATGTTGAGAAGTGGAACTTTTTTGAGGTGCTTTATAAGAATTCCCAGCAATGGGACTATCCTTCCGGGATTGATAAATATCCACTGCATCATAAGAAGGGTTGTATTTACGAGATAAGGGCCACTTATAACTTGGATTGTAAAATAAATATATTGGTAGATAGGATTTATCAGTTTAATAGCCTCCTTCATATGTTTGGGGGAGCTATGTTGGTTAGAGAAACTTTCATGAAACCTTCATCTAAGGTTTGTTTTATATGTTCTAGTCCAACCCACCCCACTACTTCATGCCCATCTAGCTCCACATTCCTTGACTACTTTTTGGGCAAGCGAATGCAATGAATGCGTACCAAAACCCTACTAACAATTCTTTTGTTGAAACTTATATTCATAGATGGGCTAGGTATCACAACTTCTCATGGTCTTTGGAACAACCATTATAGGGTTCCCCCAAGATTTCCCCCATCTCAACCTTTTGCCAGAGCTACAATGCCACAGTAACTTCAGCAATCTCATTAATTTTCTCAGCAACTAGGGAAACCATCATTGGATGAGACCCTTGCTAAATTTATGCCACTAGTGATGGGGTACTTTTAACTAGGAGTGATGTTGAGACGTGGAACTTTTTTGAGGTGCTATGTAAGAATTCCCAGCAATGGGACTATCCTTCCGGGATTGATAAATATCCACTGCCTCATAAGTGGCCCTTATCTCGTAAATCATGAAACCTTTTTGAGGTGCTATATAATGGTTGTTCCAAAGACCATGAGAAGTTGGGATACCTAGCCCATCTACGAATATAAGTTTCAACAAAAGAATTATTAGTGGGTTTTTGGAATGTATTCATTACATTCGCTTGCCCAAAAAGTAGTCAAGGAATGTGGAGCTAGATGGGCATGATGTAGAGGGGTGGGTTGGACTAGAACATATAAAACAAATCTTAGATGAAGGTTTCATGAAAGTTTCTCTAACCAACATAGCTTCCCCAAACTTATGAAGGAGGCTATTAAACTGATAAACCCTATCTACCAATATATTTATTTTACAATCGAAGTTATAAGTGGCCCTTATCTCGTAAATACAACCCCTCTTATGACGCAGTGGATATTTATCAATCCCGGAAGGATAGTCCCATTGCTGGGAATTCGTATATAGCACCACAAAAAAGGTCCACGTCTCAAGATCACTCTTAGTCAAAAGTATCCCATCACTAGTGGCATAAATTGAGCAAGGGCCTCATCCAATGATGGTTTACCTAGTTGCTGTGAAAATTGATGAGATTGCTGAAGTTACTGTGGCATTGTAGCTCTGTAAAAAGGTTGAGATGGGCGAAATCTTGGGGGAACCCTATAATGGTTGTTCCAAAGACCATGAGAAGGTGGGATACCTAGCCCATCTACGAATATAAGTTTCAACAAAGGAATTGTTAGTAGGGCTTTGGCATGCAATTATTGCATTTGCTTGCCCAAAAAGTAGTTAGGGAATGTGGAGTTAGATGGGCATGAAGTAGTGCCTTGGGTTGGACTAGAACATATAAAACAAATCATAGATGAAGGTTTCACGAAAGTTTCTCTAACCAACATAGCTTCCCCGAACTTATGAAGGAGGCTATTAAACTGATAAACCCTATCTACCAATATATTTATTTTACAATCCAAGTTATAAGTGGCCCTTATCTCGTAAATACAACCCTTCTTATGACGCAGTGGATATTTATCAATCCCGGAAGGATAGTCCCATTGCTGGGAATTCTTATATAACACCTCAAAAAAGTTATTAGTCTCAACATCACTCTTAGTCAAGAGTACCCCATCACTAGTGGCATAAATCGAGGAAGGGTCTCATCCAATGATGGTTTACCTAGTTGCTGTGAAAATTGATGAGATTGCAGAAGCTACTGTAGCATTGTAGCTCTGGCAAAAGGTTGAGATGGGGCAAATCTAGGGGGAACCCTATAATGTTTATTCCAAAGACCATGAGAAGTTGGGATACCTAACCCATCTATGAATATAAGTTTCAACAAAGGAATTATTAGTAGGCTTTTGGAATGCATTCATTGCATTCGCTTGCCCAAAAAGTAGTCAGGGAATGTGGCGCTAGATGGGCATGAAATAGTGGGGTGGGTTGGACTAGAACATATAAAACAAATCTTAGATGAAGGTTTCATGAAAGTCTCTCTAACCAACATAGCTTCCCCGAACTTATGAAGGAGGCTATTAAACTGATAAACCCTATCTACCAATATATTTATTTTACAATCCAAGTTATAAGTGGCCCCTATCTCGTAAATACAACCCTTCTTATGACGTAGTGGATATTTATCAATCCTGGAAGGATAGTCCCATTGCTGGGAATTCTTATATAGCACCTCAAAAAAGTTCTTAGTCTCAACATCACTCTTAGTCAAGAGTACCCCATCACTAGTGGCATAAATTTCGCAAGGGTCTCATCCAATGATGGTTTACCTAGTTGCTGTGAAAATTGATGAGATTGCAGAAGCTACTGTGGCATTGTAGCTCTGGCAAAAGGTTGAGATGGGGCAAATCTAGGGGGAACCCTATAATGTTTGTTCCAAAGACCATGAGAAGTTGGGATACCTAACCCAACTATGAATATAAGTTTCAACAAAGGAATTATTAGTAGGCTTTTGGAATGCATTCATTGCATTCGCTTGCCCAAAAAGTAGTCAGGGAATGTGGAGCTAGATGGGCAAGAAATAGTGGGGTGGGTTGGACTAGAACATATAAAACAAATCTTAGATGAAGGTTTCATGAAAGTCTCTCTAATCAACATAGCTTCCCCGAACTTATGAAGGAGGCTATTAAACTGATAAACCCTATCTACCAATATATTTATTTTACAATCCAAGTTATAAGTGGCCCCTATCTCGTAAATCCAACCCTTCTTATGACGTAGTGGATATTTATCAATCCTGGAAGGATAGTCCCATTGCTGGGAATTCTTATATAGCACCTCAAAAAAGTTCTTAGTCTCAACATCACTCTTAGTCAAGAGTACCCCATCACTAGTGGCATAAATCGAGCAAGGGTCTCATCCAGTGATGGTTTCCCTAGTTGCTGTGAAAATTTTTGAGATTGCTGAAGCTACTGTGGCATTGTAGCTCTGGCCAGGAGTGATGTTGAGACGTGGAACTTTTTTGAGGTGCTATGTAAGAATTCCCAGCAATGGGACTATCCTTCCGGGATTGATAACTATCCACTGCGTCATGAGAAGGGTTGTATTTACGAGATAGGGGCCACTTATAACTTGGATTGTAAAATAAATATATTGGTAGATAGGGTTTATCAGTTTAATAGCCTCCTTCATAAGTTTGGGGGAGCTATGTTGGTTAGAGAAACTTTCATGAAACCTTCATCTAAGGTTTGTTTTATATGTTCTAGTCCAACCCACCCCACTACTTCATGCCCATCTAGCTCTACATTCCTTGACGACTTTTTGGGCAAGCGAATGCAACGAATTCATTCCAAAAACCTACTAACAATTCTTTTGTCGAATCTTATATTCGTAGATGGGCTTGGTATCCCACCTTCTCATGGTCTTTGGAACAACCATTATAGGGTTCCCCCAAGATTTCACCCATTTCAACCTTTTTGCAGAGCTACAATGCCACAGTAACTTCAGCAATCTCATCAATTTTCACAGCAACTAGGGAAACCATCATTGGATGAGGCCCTTGCTCGATTTATGCCACTAGTGATGGGATACTTTTGACTAAGAGTGATGTTGAGACTAAGAACTTTTTTGAGGTGCTATATAAGAATTCCCAGCAATGGGACTATCCTTCCGGGATTCATAAATATCCACTGCATCCTAAGAAGGGTTGTATTTACGAGATAAGGGCCACTTATAACTTGGATTGTAAAATAAAAATATTGGTAGATAGGGTTTATCAGTTTAATAGCCTCCTTCATATGTTCGGGGAAGCTATGTTGTTGAGAGAAACTTTCATGAAACCATTATCTAAGATTTGTTTTATATGTTCTAGTCCAACCCACCCCACTACTTCATGCCCATCTCGCTCCACATTCCCTGACTACTTTTTGGGCAAGCGAATGCAATGAATGCATTACAAAAACCTACTAACAATTCTTTTGCTGAAACTTATATTTGTAGATGGGCTAGGTATCCCAACTTCTCATGGTCTTTGGAACAACCACTATAGAGTTCCCCCTAGATTTCCCCCATCTCAACCTTTTGCCAGAGCTACAATGCCACAGTAACTTCAGCAATCTCATTAATTTTCACAGCAACTAGGGAAACCATCATTAGATGGGTGCCTTGCCCAATTTATGCCACTAGTAATGGGGTACTCTTTACAAAGAGTGATGGTGAGACGTGGAACTTTTTTGAGGTGCTATATAAGAATTCGGAGCAATAGGACTATCCTTCCGGGATTGATAAATATCCACTGCCTCATAAGAAGGGTTGTATTTACAAGATAGGGGCCACTTATAACTTGGATTGTAAAATAAATATATTGGTAGATAGGGTTTATCAGTTTAATGGCCTCCTTCTTAAGTTTGGGGAAGCTAAGTTGGTTAGAGAAACTTTCATGAAACCTTCATCTAAGGTTTGTTTTATATGTTCTAGTCCAAGCCACCCCACTACTTCATGCCCATCTAGCTCCACATCCCTTGACGACTTTGTGGGCAAGCGAATGCAACAAATGCATTCCAAAAACCTACTAACAATTCTTTTGTCGAATCTTATATTCGTAGATGGGCTAGGTATCCCAACTTCTCATGGTCTTCGGAACAACCATTATAGGGTTCCCCCTAGATTTCTCCCATCTCAACCTTTTGCTAGAGCTACAATGCCACAGTAACTTCAACAATCTCATCAATTTTCACAGCAACTAGGGAAACCATCATTGGATGAGACCCTTGCTCAATTTATGCCGCTTGTGATGGTGTACTTTTGACTAAGAGTGATGTTGAGACGTGGAACTTTTTTGAGGTGCTATATAAGAATTCCCAGCAATGGGACTATCCTTCCGGGATTCATAAATATCCACTGCATCATAAGAAGGGTTGTATTTATGAGGTAAGGGCCACTTACAACTTGGATTGTAAAATAAATATATTGGTAGATAGGGTTTATTAGTTTAATAGCCTCCTTCATATGTTCGGGGAAGCTATGTTGGTTAGAGAAACTTTCATGAAACCTTCATCTAGGATTTCTTTTATATGTTCTAGTCCAACCCACCCTACTACTTCATGCCCATCTAGCTCCACATTCCCTGACTACATTTTGGGCAAGCGAATGCAATGAATGCATACAAAAAACCTACTAACAATTCTTTTGATGAAACTTATATTCGTAGATGGGCTAGGTATCCCAACTTCTCATGGTCTTTGGAACAACCATTATAGGGTTCCCCCAAGATTTCCCCCATCTCAACCTTTTGCCAGAGTTACAATGCCACAGTAACTTCAGCAATCTCATCAATTTTCTCAGCAACTAGGGAAACCATCATTGGATGAGACCCTTGCGAAATTTATGCCACTAGTGATGGGGTACTTTTAACTAGGAGTGATGTTGAGACGTGGAACTTTTTTGAGGTGCTATGTAAGAATTCCTAGCAATGGGACTATCCTTCCGGGATTGATAAATATCCACTGCGTCATGAGAAGGGTTGTATTTACGAGATAGGGGCCACTTATAACTTGGATTGTAAAATAAATATATTGGTAGATAGCGTTTATCAGTTTAATAGCCTCCTTCATAAGTTCGGGGAAGCTATGTTGGTTAGAGAAACTTTCATGAAACCTTCATCTAAGATTTGTTTTATATGTTCTAGTCCAACCCACCCCACTACTTCATGCCCATCTAGCTCCACATTCCTTGACTACTTTTTGGGCAAGCAAATGCAATGAATGCATTCCAAAAACCTACTAACAATTCTTTTGTCGAATCTTATATTCGTAGATGGGCTAGGTATCCCAACTTCTCATGGTCTTCGGAACAACCATTATAGGGTTCCCCCTAGATTTCTTCCATCTCAACCTTTTGCTAGAGCTACAATGCCACAGTAACTTTAGCAATCTCATCAATTTTCACAGCAACTAGGGAAACCATCATTGGATGAGACCCTTGCTCAATTTATGCCACTAGTGATGGGGTACTTTTAACTAGGAGTGATGTTGAGACGTGGAACTTTTTTGAGGTGCTATGTAAGAATTCCTAGCAATGGGACTATCCTTCCGGGATTGATAAATATCCACTGCATCATAAGAAGGGTTGTATTTACGAGATAGGGGCCACTTATAACTTGGATTGTAAAATAAATATATTGGTAGATAGGGTTTATCAGTTTAATAGCCTCCTTCATAAGTTCGGGGAAGCTATGTTGGTTAGAGAAACTTTCATGAAACCTTCATCTAAGATTTGTTTTATATGTTCTAGTCCAACCCACCCCACTACTTCATGCCCATCTAGCTCCACATTCCTTGACTACTTTTTGGGCAAGCAAATGCAATGAATGCATTCCAAAAACCTACTAACAATTCTTTTGTCGAATCTTATATTCATAGATGGGCTAGGTATCCCAACTTCTCATGGTCTTCGGAACAACCATTATAGGGTTCCCCCTAGATTTCTCCCATCTCAACCTTTTGCTAGAGCTACAATGCCACAGTAACTTCAGCAATCTCATCAATTTTCACAGCAACTAGGGAAACCATCATTGGATGAGACCCTTGCGAAATTTATGCCACTAGTGATGTGGTACTCTTTACTAAGAGTGATGTTGAGACGTAGAACTTTTTTGAGGTGCTATATTAGAATTCCTAGCAATGGGACTATCCTTCTGGGATTGATAAATATCAACTGCCTTATAAGAAGGGTTGTATTTACGAAATAGGGGCCACTTATAACTTGGATTGTAAAATAAATATATTGGTAGATAGGGTTTATCAGTTTAATAGCCTCCTTCATAAGTTCGGGGAAGCTATGTTGGTTAGAGAAACTTTCATGAAACCTTCATCTAAGATTTGTTTTATATGTTCTAGTCCAACCCAGCCCACTACTTCATGCCCATCTAGCTCCACATTCCCTGACTACTTTTTGGGCAAGCAAATGCAATGAATGCATTCCAAAAACCTACTAACAATTCTTTTGTTGAAACTTATATTCGTAGATGGGCTAGGTATGCCAACTTCTCATGGTGTTTGGAACAATCATTATAGGCTTCCCCCTAGATTTCCCCCATCTCAACCTTTTGCCAGAGCTACAATGCCATAGTAACTTTAGCAGTCTCATCAATTTTCACAGCAACTAGGGAAACCATCATTGGATGAGGCCCTTGCTCAATTTATGCCAAACACTACAAATTTTATTGCCAAATGGAGCAACAAATGAGTCAGCTGTTAAGTGAAAAGGAAAAGAGACAGTTCCTTAGTCAACCTATACTGAACCCTAAGGGTTAGTATGAGATAGGCCCATCTTCTAAACAAAGCAATCAAGAATAATCCAAAGCCATAACTAGCCTTAGGAGTGGCAAAACAATGGATAATCAATTAGGTTGGACTAAGGACTTAGAACCAAATGAGGACATTGAGGAGCCTGTATAGACTCAGAAGGGTCAAGAGAAGAAGCAAAAATAGAAGGCCCCCTCCACCCCTGTACTCAGTCTTGAGGCACATTACATTTCAAAGGCTTCATATCCTCAAAGGTTGGAAATGGATATGAAGAGTACACATTTCAATGAGATAATGGAGGCGTTTCAACAAGTAAATGTTAATATCCCATTACTCAACAGAAGAAGAGAAGTATCTTCTTTTGTCAAAAATTTTGAAAGTTCTTTGCACATAGAAAAGAAAAATGAATGTGGAGAAGAAAGTGTTTCTCGTTGAGCACACTAACCACATCAACAGATCATGGCATTATTCTGGAAGTGCAGGTATTATCTTCTCACCCTTTCCTCTCAGGTTTATTATTTTCATTTGTCCATGGTATGTAGTTCTAAACATTAAAGACAATATTTAATTTAAGTTTTAAGGTAAGGTATTTCAAAGTTTGATGTATTCATTAGGTTTTTAGAGTCATGTTAGTAAATGTTTTGAAAAAAATTCTAAAGAATTTATGAAAAGTTCCTCTATAAGGATGAGATTTTGAGCTTTTCAAAAATTCATTATTTTATCCTTTTTCTAAAGTTTTCCATGAAAAATAAAACTCAAAATATTTATTGCACAAAATAGCTATATATAGTTTAAGTTGAGAAGTAAATATAATTTAGAGATCCTAAAGAATATCTGTGGAGACTATTAACCCAAGTGAACCTTAAAGCCATTCTTCCTTTTTTTAAGGTTATATATAAATTCTAAATTTTCTTTAGTAGACATAATTTCTTAGTTGGTCTCATTAGTTTTGTCTTGGTCAACTATTGGGAAATCATAAAGGACTATATCATATATCTCCTAAGTTTATGGTCATTTTTAAACCATATAAACTCTAGGAAATGATTGAGATTATCCTTGGCAAACCCAGATTCTTTAGCCTTATATGTGTTATTCTCAAATAGTTAACCCCTTAAGCCTTTAAAATATTAGCTTTTCTTTGTTAACCTATTAACCATTACCCATATGGTATGAATATAATATATCCACTACGCATTTGTTTTGGAAATATGTAGAGATGATTGAAAATCATCTTGAGAAAATGTATGAAAAAGACAATTTATGAGATGAACATCAAAAAAGGTTTAAAGAAAGAAATTCAAAGAAAGGTTATATCAAAGTCACAAATTAAAAAAGAATAAAGTAGAATATAGCCAATGAAGAAGAATGTTCACTCTTGTGAAGAAAAATGGAATGGAAGTTGTGAGTACATCTTAGAAGACCTTTACATATCTTCCAAGCAATCTTTGTTCATCCTTATACCCATTATTTTGATAACCCTTACCTAAGCTTATCTTTTTTTCTATTAGAAGTTCTAACTTGTTCTTAAGAGTATTATGGCTTGGATATGGTTATGAACAAATAGGAAAATTGGTAGTGTAACATTCTTAGTAGTTAATATCCTTTAATGAGATCATTATCATTCTTTATAAGTTATCATTCTTTTGTATAAAAATATGTGAATTTTGGATTTGATGAACAACATTCTACTCAAATATTAATGAGAGAATTACCTTTCTGAGTGTCAAGAATATCCTATGAGATTTGAAGTCAAAACATACTTTTGAATGATAATTTATGTTATAGTTGACTTGAAAATTGATAATTATATACATATTGGCAATATTCACAAGCTCACATTCCGATATTTAATGTATTAATAGGATATGTTTAGCATAGGTGTAGGATCCTAAAAATCTTGTTCATCTTTATTAGGAGGCTAAAGTTAGCTATTTAATATGAGTTGAAGAGAAGAAAATTCTCTTAGATAAATAAATAACTTTCATAAAAGTTTTGAAATATTTATGGGTATCATTTCTGGAAACCCATACAAGACTACAGCTCGTCCATTAGGGGTAACATAGGGGGTTTAAAGGCTTTTTGTATATGCTATTTGTAGATGATATCACTTGCGAAAGTGGTTAGGAATTTTTAGATTTTTTTGGATCTCTTATTTTCTATTTTAGTAGTTTTGCTTAAAGACTAGCAAACTCTATGTCTAAGGATATTTGATATACATAGAAATATTTCATATATACCTCTTTATATTTAGCAAGGTTTAGCCTAGAACTTTCCATAAATATAACTAATTAAAGTTAGTTCTACATCTTGCATGTTCATGGTACAAATGAAAAAAAATGCAATTTTGACCCTAAAAGAGAAAGTTTAGAGTCTGAGCAAAGTTATGGGTTTGCCTACAAAATTTATGAAGTTTGGAAGTTTAGAATGCAAAGAGGGTGTTATTATTTTCCTAAAAGCATTGCCATACCTTATCCGCACAAATGAGGTTGTAAATATCAAAATATAAGATTGCAAAACCACCACCTTTGGGGAGCATCCAAGTGAAGTGTAAGAGTCACACACATTAAAGGAAGCACATATGTGAAGCACACTAAAGTTAGGGCCAATAGGAGACCTAAATCCCTCACTTTCTCTCTATGCACTTCAAAATGGGAACACCATTATACATCACATGATTTTTTCATCTGGTGCATTCCACTTAATTCTATGTGAAATACATATATGGATTAGCATGATTGGTGGAGAAAAATAAGAAAATGAGGAGAGAGACAATAAATGGGAAAGCTATGGTCAGTTTTCATTCAAGAATTTCTACCAAGACCATCCTAAAGCAACCAATGAGAAGTTATTTGAGTTAGGATTAACCACTAAAAATAATCCATACATGAGAGAGAAGACTGATCCATGATTGGTAGAAAATTTTTTTGTGGGTTGCACACCATTTTTTAGGGGACCAAAACATGTTTTTCTTAGATGAAAATGTGTTTTTGTATTGAAGGTGATTGGCCAAAGAAAAAATGGGGGGTTGAGGGGAAAATAAATGAGAAGAATCAGTTTGGATAAGAAAACCTCAACAGAATCCTATCCATTCACTTTAGGGCATATCTGACGAATGAGAAGAATGAGCTGTTACATGACATCTTTTTAATGGTAGACTTCAAGGAAATCTCAACCATCCATCCTAGAGTAAAAGCATGATCAAAGCATAGAGAAAAGAGGAAAAGAAAATTGAAAACCCTTGCCACCATTCTATGCTACAACCAAGATGAGATATCATGTTTTTCACTTAAGAAGGACCATCCATGCATTGAATGCCATAGGGAAATCATAATTTTTATCAAAAGGAATCTTCCTATGTGGGATTAGAAAGTGAAGAAATTAGGGAAATTAAGATAAGGATAGAGGGAAGGGAGAATAGGAGTGAGTTTCCATTAGAAAACTTCCATCTCTCACATCTCCATGTGAAATCAAAAGGAACTTCAACACATTCTAGTTTGATTCTCTCCATTCTCCCTTCAACCCATTGTGCTTCCACATGAAAGAGAGATAGAAGTAAGGGAGAACCAAGGGGAGTTCTTAGAACATCTTAAAGGGGAGAACATCTAAGGAGAAGAGAAGAGGTAAGAAAGGCTTATTTCATTCTTCTATCATGCATCATTCTTTTGATTATTTTATTTTATTTTCTTTACATCTCAAATCCACTTAAAACTCATGGTTTTACCCTTCTATCCTATCCTATATCAATCACCAAAAGATACACCTAAAACTCATTACCTAACCCTTTCAGTCATTCATTCTTTTCATACTTTATTTTTAGTTCATTCTGCACAATTTTCTAACCTTTCTCCACCATTTTATCTTTTACTTATTCCTTCACTATGAATTTCATGGATTAATCTCTCCACCTAATAATCAACCTCTCCACAAAATTTTCATAAAAAAACTCCATGTCTAACCCATTTTTTGATTCACTCTTTTTTGCACCAAATTTTATTTTTATTATCCCGCCTTAAACTTTTTCCATCTTGTTTTATTTTTCTAAACTTTTTTCTTCATGATATAGATCTAAAATTCATGCATCTACACTTTCATGCTATCCTCTATCATTCCATTAATTTTTATCTCCTAGATTATTCCATTTGCATGCCTTTCTAAATATCTTTCTCTCTCTTGGTATTACATGCATAAATTAGTCTTTTTGGGTTTAATAACTTCTCCAGTGATTTGTGGCTTGAGTGGTTGGTGATCTCTTAACTTGTTCAGTGACACAACATGAGTTAAATCATAAGTGGACAATTGGGATTTATTGGTGGTAGTGTGCGGGTTAATGACTTTCACTACAAGTTTCTTTGAGTGATATGGAGTAGTTTTAGGTGAATACATTCTAGTTCATAGGATTAGTTATACTTGTTTTTGTTATTTCTTTCATTGTAATTCTTTGAATGTAAATTTCTTTTTCTTTAATTTTCTATGTTCTTTACTTTATGTTATTTAAGAAGAAGGGTGACCATATGAGAATCTTTGATAGTTGATACCTTAGTATGATGTGTTCTTGATTTATTTTCTTGCCTATCTTTAACTTGCTTTTGCTAATTATTAGAAGTAGTTTTATGTTGCTTTCTTGTTAAATTAGTTCACCTAGGAAATAGAATAAAAATACGTTAGAATACGCATTCTTAAGATTAAGTAATTCTAGGTTAAAAAATGCATAAACATTAATATTAGATTTTTAGCACTCTTGTTATATGATTAGTGATTGTTCCTGAAGAGGGACACTAGGTATGGTAAAAAGAGAGTAATATGCTTGTGCCCTAAGATGACAGACTATACTTTGATAAGTGTATTACTAGGCTAGAAAACTAATATTAAGAAAATCTTAAAAGAGAGCCTTAAATGACATATTTTTCATGTTTGTAGAATTATTAAAATTCCATTAACATGTGTATGTAAGAGCCTAGATAGCTTAATCCTATGAATATTTATGCATAATATATTAGATTTCTATACCCTAGGCTTTGATTTACTTTCTAGTGATTTTATGTGCTTTCATCATTGTTAGCATCTTTAGGATATTAATTTAGTTAAATAAATTATTTGGCTAGGTAAAAGTAATTAAAATATATTTTAACTAAAATTTGTTTGTTAATAGAGGCTCTATGGACTAACTTGTACTTGCCTTTTCTATGCTATAGTAGACCCATGCACTTGTAGATATTTTTAAAATACATCAAGTTTTTGGCACTATTGCCAGGGACACAATGGAATTTTATTTAGAAACTAGGTTAAGTACTTTCCCACTACTCGTAGATTTTAGGATTGCATTCATTTTAGTTGAATATTCTGCATATATTTCCTTATTCCTATGATTTTTTGTACTCACTTTTTTTTTTTGCAAGAATTTGAAGCAAGATAGGAGAAATTAAGATAGCTTCTTCTTCTTCTTCTTTTTTTTTTTTTTTTTTGAGTGAATTATAGTTAGGATGTGCAATAATTTTTATTATATCATAATTTATTCAAATTGAAGGGGTTGTAATAATACAAGTCCATCCTAACTCGGAAGAGGAGGTGGTATGTACATGGACCCACCCTTGTATGAGAAGAATTTTTTTCAGGAACTTGCTGTAAGTTATTTTGACCTCTTTCCATTTCCTAGAATTAAGTTTTCCTTTTAATTTGTTCACAATATTCGTTTGCTAGTGTAATTCATATAGTGTGAATTCATTAATTTACCAGTTGCATATACTTAGGACTTTATATTAGTTATCACCTCTTTAACAAGGATAGCCTAAGCTCGACTCTAACCTAAGGACATAGGATGTTAGGGTTATTGTGTCTAGTTTGCTGATGCTCTATCCTTTTGTTAAATAGCATATAGGTAGTTGCATTAGTTTACCACTTTTCTTGCATAATAGGGCACATTTACATGCTTTAAGTTGAATATATGTTGAAAAGACTATGTGAAAATGCTTTAAAGAATTGTTAAGGCACTCACCCTTAATAGATCAAGTGTGGATTTGATCACCATCCCTTGACCCACCAAAATAAACATCACCTTATGTGCAAACCTAGCATTAAAAATTAATTTAAAATCAATCTAGAAGAGTCTTATAGTCATTTACAAGCTCATAGGACTCTCTTGGAAGGATGCAACTTATTGCCACTCCAGTGTCCCTTGTTTAATCAACTGCATTGATATTTAAATGACTAGCTTTGTCAATAAATTTAATGACTCAGATCACCTATGAATGACTAAGGAGGGTGTCAAGTAGAAGGACAAGTCTAAAAAAGAGGACATGCTACTTAGGTTAGTAATAACATAAAATTTACTCTCCCAAAGAAAATAATGAAAAATCAAACCTTTCAACTTGTTTCTATTAAGGTTAGGATTAATTGTGTGCCATCATATAGCTTAAGGTCCCCTTATTTTAATTTTTAGAAAAAGTACATTTTTGTTGTATACAATGATTTGCTTTTATTGCGTATATAAAGTTGAGTACATTTTTCTGCACCATTTTCTAATGTAGGCCCAACCATCAATATGAGCATCTAGATCTTGCAATCTTAGACTCTTAAGATCAGATGGACCACAAGGTGAGAATTAAAGCAATCAAGCCAATCATATTAACCCAACTGAAGAAATGATCCATGAAGCAAGGGATAGAAAGCCACCATCATATTATTTCACTCCTTAGCCCTTAGTTATGAGGATATGTATGAGATAGAGGCAGGGATACTCTTGATCTGTCTAATGCATTCGACAGATTGGTTGATTGGATTGATAGTAAATTGAATAGGTTCAATAATTTTAGTCATGCTAACAAGTCATCCATCCAGCCTCAATATAAGAATTGTCATACATATATGAGCCCAACACATCTTACTACTCCATGGCCATCAAGCTCCACATACATTGCATATTATTTGGAATAAGTGAATGAACACAATGCATTCACGAACCTTAGGAATTATTCCTATGTCAAGATAAACTATCCTATATGGGCTAGGTATCCCAAAGAAATTTGGTCTTAGGAATATTAGGGGGGACGATAATCGTTATTCTACCCTACTCAACCCATTTGAGTATCCCAATACCATAGCAGTATGAGCCATACTAGTTGTTTCCTCCACAACAAAGGGAACAATCATTAGAAGAGACCCTTAGGTTATATATACAAGAGACATAATGATTTATTTCATAGATAGAATCCCAAAGGGGTTAAATAGTTGCCCAAATTTATAGAAAGGGCTGAGGAAATTGAACAAATTGAGGCTAATGAGAAGCCTATCTATATAGATGGTAGGATCAATATATCATTAGATGATCCTTATGAGATACAAAATTTCCAACCAACCATGTAATCCTCCATTACTGATCCACTCAAGGCATGTCTTGATCATTTTTTTGAATAGATACCTCCATTGATGAAGTAAATGATTTATTAGATATTGAACCTTAATGAACACATCCCAATGGAATGCTTGAGTATGACTCCTACATTTTTAGAGATTAAACTATAGGCATGTAGTGTAGAAGATGTACCCGATTTAGGCCTACAGTCTTTATTTGACCAATCACAAGATATCAATGTAGGTTCATTTGAAACCTTACCTATGACTGTTGAATAGGAAGAAGAGTCGATTGACGTTTTGACCCAACATCAATCAACTCTAGGGTGTGCATTAGAAGATACTGAGGGGTTAAACTCCACTAGTTCCTTGCCTCTAGGAGAGCAAGAACAACTTGTTAGGGAAATGTAGAGCTAGCTTAACCCCAACTATAGAAAAATTTATGGGAGGAGAAATATTATCTACTTATTGAAATGAGCCACACCTATCCTTAGTTTGCAAAAAATGGGGACCATTCATCTTGATTTGGTCCCATGGAACTTTATTTCATAGTGGTCTTTTGTGTTATGATCTTATCACCACCATCCATCTCAAGGTGGAAAATATATATTAACTACCATGAAATTCTTAAATGGAGTGAGAAACTTCTCCATTTAATTGCTAGAGTTAAGATTAGGATAGATTAGATTAGCTAGTTAGGTTTAGGACTAGGGTAGGGTAGATTAGTTAGTTAGTTTATTTTTAGGATCATATTAGTTTTGCATTTGCTTCAGCATTCATTGTATACTAATATTGCATTCAACAAACCAAGTCAATAGATCAATGCATTATCTCAGGAGTGCAGGTACACTTCTTCTCACCCTTTCCTCTCAGGTTTATTATTTTCATTTATCCATGGTATGTAGTTCTAAACATTGAGGACAATGTTTAATTTAAGTCTAGAGGTGGGGTATTTCAAATTTTGATGTATTCAATTAGGTTTTTAGAGTCATTTTTTTTAAATTTTTGAAAAAAAAAATCATAAAATTTTATGATAAGTTCCTTTATTAGGATGAGAAGTTAGATTTTTCAAATATTTAGTACATTTTTGAACTTTAGCATATTAATAGATTTGTACACAAGTAGTTCATCTTTGTATCCTTTTTTAATGTATTCCATGAAAAAATTGAACTTGAAATAATTATTATACAATAGCCACATATATATAGTTTAAGTTGAAGAGTAAGTATAACTTAGAGATCCTGAAGAAATTTAGTGGAGACTTATATCCCATGTGAGGTTGGAGCCATTCTTTCATTCTGAGGGTTATAAATAAATTCAAAATTTTCTTCATTAGACATAAATTCTTAGTTGGTCTTATTATTCTTGTTTTGGCTAACTATTGAGAAGACAATATGAAAGACTATATCATATATCTCTTAAATTTATGGTCAATTCAAGCCATATGAGACATAGAAAATGATAAAAGCCATCCTTAGTAAACCCAGAGCCTTTGGCCTTCCTAATTATTGTTGTAACATTAGTTAACCACTTGAGCTTTTTAATGAGCCTTTTTGTTTGTGAACCCATTAACCATTATCCATGACCCAATAGTTTTGGAAATACATGGAGATGGTTGAAGAAGTATCTTGAGAAAATGTACGAGCAACACAAGTCAAAAGATGAACATCAAAAGGTTTAGAAGACAAAAATTCAAAGAAAGGCTATACTGAAAGGAAGAAAAGAGGAAAATGAAAAAGGAAATGTTCACTCTTGTGTATAAAAAAGAAAATTGCAAATACATTTTAGAAGACCTTTACATAATTTTCAAAAAAACTTTTGTTTATTCTTATACCCATTCTTTTGGTAACCCAATCCTAAGCTCATGTTTTGTCCTAATAGAAGTCCTAATTTGATGTTAGGAGAAGTATGACTTGGATATGGTTATAAATGAGTAGGAAATATGGTAGAGTATAACATTCCTAATACTTGATATCCTTTCCATGTGACTAGTATCAGATTTTTCTAAGTTATCGTTCTTTGGTATGAAATATGTGAGAGTTTGGCCTTAATGACATTATTCTACTCATATATTGATGAGAGATTTAACCTTTTCTGAGTGACAAGAATATCTTATGAGATTTGAAGTCAAAAACATAGTTTCGTACGGTAATTTAGTTATAATTTACTTAAAAACTAACAATTATATATACATCAACTCTATATTCACACATTCACATTCCAAGGTTGATGAAATTATGGAATATCTTTAGCATAGGGGTAGACTTTTGAACTATTGATCTTTTTTATTAGCATGCTAAAGTTAGAAATTTAGTGAATGTTGAATAGAAGAAAATTCTCTCAAATAAATAAAGGACTTGCATAAAAAATTTTGAAAAATGTTTATGGGTATCATTTTTAGAGACCCTTGCGAGACTACAACTTGTCCACTAGAGTAACCTAAGGGTTTAAAAGGATTTTTCCATATGCTAAATGCAGGCGATGACGTCTACTAAAGTGGTTAGGAATTTTTAGATTCTTTTAGATTTCCTATTTTCTACTTTGTAGTTTTGATCAATCACTAGCAAAATCTAAGTCTAGGGATAATTGATATATATATATATATATATATTACATATATACTTCTATATTTAATAGGTTTTAGCCCTAAAATTTTCATAGATATACTAATTAGGGTTAATTCAACATATTGCCAATCCAAGGTATAAATGAGAAAAAAGGTTTAAATTTTACAATTTTGATTATGAGAGAGCAAGTTTAGAGTTTGAGCAAAGTTATGGGTCCACCTACCAAATTAAGTATAGTTTGAAAGTTCATAGTGCAAAATGGATGTCATTGCCATTTTTAGCACAATTAGAAACCATAGAAGCATTGCTGAACCTTATCTATGTAAAAGAGGCTAACAGTACCAAAAAATAGAACTTCTATGCATGCATGCTTGGAATCCACTTCCTCAAGGGAGCTTCTAAGTGAAGCTTGAGCGCCACACACGTCATAGGATGCACAAATGTGAAGCACACCAAAGCTGGGGCCTAGAAGAGACCATTATCCTTCACTTTCTCTCTCTTTATTTCTGAATGGGAACCACCAACATAATCCACACAATTTCTCCATGGATAAGGTGAGACTCCAGTTTCATCCACATAATTTTTATGCAAAAATAAAGAGAAATTAACTAAAAAATGTGGAGATGAGAGAGTAAAAAGGGAAATCATACTCACTTTTCTTCTGAGAATTTAAAGAAAGAGGGGCTGAGATCAATCCAGATCCAAGACCATCTGAAGCAACTAATTAGAAGACATCTGAGTTAGGTTAAACCAATAGGAAACAGCCATGCAAGAGAGAAGAGACTTAGCTATGATTGGTGGGGAAAATTTTGATGGGCTGCCCACCAAAATTATAGGAGACAAAATGTATTTTACTTGGGAGAAAATATGTTTTTCAATTGAATTTGATTTTCCAAAGAGAAAAATGGTGACTTAAGGAGAAAATAAAGGAAGAGTCAGTTTAGATAAGGAAACTCAATTAAATCCTAGCCGTTCACCTTAGGACATGTCGATCCAATGGAGGAGAAGGAATGAGACATTAAACTACATCTTTTTTGTAGGAGACTTCTATGGAATGTCAACTACCCATCCTAGAGTTGAACCATGCTCTAAAGGTGGAGAAAATAGAGGAAGAAAACTGAAAATCATAGCCACCCTTCTATGTTAAAACCAAAGGAGAAAATACGTGTTCCACTATAAGGAGGGGTGCCATGCATTGGATTCAAATGGGTGCTATATGATTTTTCTCAAGATTCCCAAGAGAGATAGAGAGAAGGAAAGAGGTTGAGGGCTAAGAAAAAAGAGAGGATAGGAAGGAGTTTCCATTAGGAAACTTCCACCTCCAAGTCTACTCCACGTGAATCAAAAGGGAACCAAGAAATTTTCAATGAACTATTCATTGCATTCTCCTTCTTCTCACTTGGCTTCAACATGAATAGAGAGAAGAGAAGGACAAAATTGGAGGTTCTCAACCCTTGGAGACCACACAAAGTGCCCAAACAAAGGGAGAACCTTCCAAGGAGAAGTTATGGGGAAGAGAATAGTTAAGGGAGGCTTGTTTTCCTTCCATCTTGCACCATCCATTCCACTATTTTATTTTATTTTTTAAAACTCATGATTTTAATCTTCCATCATAGGCTATATTAGTTACTAAATATATCCACCTAAAATTCACTACCTAACTCTTTCATTCCATCCTCCTTTCATACATTAGTTTCAGCCCATTATTCCTAATTTTTTGGCCTTTTAGCACCGTTTTAGTTTTCTTTTTCTTTTCTTTTTTTCTACACATCATCTGACCTTGAAACTTATGGAGTAATATTTTGTGACACCCTGGGTTATTACAAACCTTTTTCCCACAATAATAAAAATAAAAATATGTTTTAAGAAAATAGACGGGATCCATGAATGTGAAAACATGAAATTTATAAAATTTTGCGCATTTTTAAAAGAATTAACTGAAAGTGAAAACCTCGGGGGTCAACCACATTGAAAAATTATAATCATAAATAAAATTAAAACCTTGATACTTTGAGCATGCTCAATTCAAAACCACAATAAATACACAGGCTAATTAAAGACGATAATAAGTCAAGTCAAATGTTACCAGGTTCCATCCATGATCACCACAATATTTACATCTAAGATTTAACATTCTCCATACCATAATATGGGTCCAATCTATCTAAATATATAAACATCTAAGTAAAATCTTAAAAGTCTAATACCAGTCCAAGAGACATACACTAATCTATGTTCGAATATATAAATAAAATGGATGGTCTTCAAGTCTTCTTCCAAATCAACGCTACTGTGCTACCTTCCTTTCCAGCTATCACTTTTCAAATCTGAGGCATCACAAAACAAAGCAATGCCTCTGCAAGCTATGCTTGTGTAGGTGATTACTCTCAAATAAAGCTTAATAAAATTCACAAGATAATTCTCATGAAAGAAACATATATAAGACATGTTAAATAATCAAACGTTCATAATTATAAATCTTCACAAAATAGGTATTAAGTCAAATCAGGATGGCATGCAAGGCATGATCAAAATACAAAGGTGTGTCCATCAAAACAATACAAGTCTATGTCCACAGAATAATATGCATGCAATCATGATAAACAAGACACTATATCAAAACAATACCAAAAGTGTCCCAAAACACTTAATCACCAGTGATGTGTACTCATACCAACTCTGGGTCCCTCCCGTGTAGCCCACATCAGCCCCCAAAGTTCCTCATGACTTAGGCCCGGCTTGCCTTCGGTTCACCCCACATATAAATCCACATGAGCATGTAGAATAACAGTATGGGCTACTATGCTGCAATGACAACCCCAACAGGATCTAAACCACTGCCACTCCCCGTCGACACCCAAATGGGAGACTTTCTTCGTCCCCATGGGAAGGAATGGACCCGTAGGGGGTACTACACATGATACCACCACCTACGTACTTGGCCTTGTACTACTCAAGGGCGGTGTCTAATAATCATCATTACAAATTTAGAGGGTAGGTGGCCAACCCTACAACGCTCCTAGCATAGTACCCAGTGGGTGTAAGCATCCATCATAAATCATCAACAAGATGTAAATCATGTAAAGACTCTATAATTAATCTGAATAAGTACAATCAAAGCCCATGATAAAAGATAGTACATCACATGTGTAAAACATGGTTATTCCCAAAATGGAATATCATAATACTAGTAAGAAATATGAACACATTTATGTAATCATGAGAAAACACACAAAAGCACATGCCTCAAGAATTTTAGAAAACAGATCATGGTTACTAAAATCACAGAGAAACTTCGAATAAAATCACCTACCTCGATAATTGCAGTACTTTAATCAGGTGCGTGAAAGTGTCACGTCGTGCTCTAACGTACCTGTCACATTATAAATCCTCTATCACTTGGCAATTCAATTATGTCTATCCTTTTAATCCCCTAAATCATCTCACATTCGATGTATACCATTAAGGTCTAAGGCTTGATCATCCATTGATCAGCTTGATTTAGATTATCTAATAATATTCAGTGGTTTAACCCTTAAAAAGGAATTTAGATCTAGATTTTTAAGTCAAATCTAGGTCTGCATCATCGATATGATTTCAATGCCTCTTTCGGATCGCTATTTGGACCTCTATAGCTCCTAAAAATCAAGTTTTTGTAAATGAGCAGGTCAGGGAACTCCAAACATCCAGAAAAGCCACGCCGCATGTGTCGTTCGCACGTGCGCTGCACATGTGTGCTACTCACGCATGTGTTGTGCGCGTGTGCAGACGCCTACATTGCCCTGCATGTGGGTGCATGCGTCTCGCGCTTGTAGCCATGTACGTGTGTGTGTCGCGTGTGTGTAGCCGAGTGCGTCGCGCGCGTTCAGCTACTTGCATTATAAGTGTGCATCATGCACGTGCAGCCATGTGTCGCACATGTGGCATTGTGTGTCACGGGCGTGTACGCTACGTGTGAGGCATTTGCATGGCCTCTGTGTAGCGTAGCTGATTGCGACATGTGTCGCTGCACATTACGTGCCACTGTGCATTTCTCGCCACCCGATGCACACCACTAGTGCCCCCATGCATTCACAGCCCAAATGTCACCCGCGTGTGCCAGTGAGTAGTCGCCGCTGGGTGCCGTCATTGGGGATGATGACCGGCTGGCCACCATTGCTAAAGATGACGGCCAAACTTTGGTCACTGCCAGCGACGTTCAGGTATGCAAATTGTGTGATTTTTGCACCATTTCGTGCAGTTTTTCACGTAGATCCCATTTTTAAGCACCTTTTTAACAGACTCTATCATTATCAGGTGTTTTTACACGACTTTTATCATGTTCCTAAAAGTTTTTCTCTTACTATTTTCTGAGTTTTCTAGCATCCCTAGTCGTCTGATCACCATGAAAATTCATGCGTTTGTTCTTCATGTGACCATGCATAAGATGAGTAGTTTAGATCGCGATTTGATACTATTTCATCGGTTTACATTGAAAAGAATAATAACTCCTACTACTATTTTACCAAAAAAATAGCAATCCACACCACTTTCTGGCATTAAAAATGACGAAACTATAAGAAAGAAAAGGAAATCGTAGAGGGTGGCCTACTATGGTTAGACCAGTCAGAACGAGGCCTCGCTTTACCGCGTGCGCCTGAGAGGGGAGTTTCACATCATTGCCGGCACTTGGCGTCATCGACACGAAAACTGAGAGGGATGGTTTGGCTATATGAAAAGACAGGTAGGCTTTTTATATCTGCATTCGTGGGTCTCGCACCCCATAAGTGGGCCCCACTTGTATTTACCATTTTGCCCCCTTTTTTTTATACGTATTTTTCATATTTAAGAATTTTGGGCTATTACATATTTTCACCCTATCCTCTATCACTCCTAAAGTTTTATAAAAGAATTCCACCTCTAACCCCTTCTTCCATTCTCCACTTTTTAGCACCTGATTTCAATTTTATTATCATGCCTATTCCCTTATTCATTTTGTTTTATTTTTTTAAATTCTAATATTTATCATTTGGATTTGAACTTCACATCGCTACCCTTCCACTTTATCATTTTTCAATATTCCCATTCATTTCTCAAAAATCTTTTCATTTGCAAGCCTTTTTGAGTCTCTCTCTCTCTCTCTCTCTCTCTCTCTCTCTCTCTCTCTCTCTCTCTCTCTCTCTCTCTCTTTGTATTATACACATAAAACAATATTTTTGGGGTGTAAACACTTCTCCTATGGATGGTAGCTTGATCATTTGATGATCTCTAAACTTTTTTTAGTGACACAACAAAGTACCACATCATAAGCTGACAATAAGGATGATTTGGTGGTAGTGTGTGGGTTAGAGATATTGGTTGGGATCTTTAGTGGTGAGTGACACAATGGTGAATCACTTAATGATATTCCTCTAATTGATAGGATAGTTTACTTCACTTTTGGTTATTTCTTTATAATCATTTGATGTAATCTCTCATTTTACTATGTAAAAAGTCAATTTATCTATTTGTTTGAATGTGTTTTTTTATTTATTTTCTTGCTTATTTTTATCTTGTTTTTGTTAATTGTTAGTAGTTTCATGTTGCTTTTTTGTTAATTAGTTCACATATGGAATAGAATAAAGACATGCTAGAATAGATATTTTTAAGATTAAGTGATTCTATATTAAAAAGTGCATAAACATTAATATTAGATTTTTAGCACTATAGTTACATGCTTAGTGATTGCTTGTGAAGAGGGATACTAGGTATTGTAAAAAGAGAGTAATATAAAAGAATCACTGATAGCCTGTGCCCTAAGAAGACAGGCTATACTTTGAATAAGTGTATGACTAGGCTAAAGAACTAAATTAAGAAATTTTAAAATAAGTATTTTTCATGTTTTTATAATTATTGAAATTCCATTAACATGTGTATGTAAGAATGTAGATCGCTTAATCCTAAGAATATTTAAGTATAATATATTGGATTTTTAAACCATAGGCTTAGATTTACTTTCTAGTGATTTTGTGCTTTTGTTATTTGTAGCAGTTTGAGGGTATTAATTTAGTGTAATAAATTATTTGGCTAGGTTAAAGTGATTGAAATATGTTGGAACTAAAATTTGTTTATTAATAAAGACTATGGATTGACTCATACATGTCATGTCTACGCTATAGTTGACTCGTGCACTTACAGTTATTTTCAAAACACATCATCTTGTATTTTATTTTTAATTACAAATTCATGGGGTTGTAATAATAAAGGTCCAGAGCCAACCATCCTTGCTTAGAGGAGGAGGTGATTTGTAAATGGTTTATCATTGTGCATGAAGAACACAATCCAAGACCCATTGTGAGCTCTACTCATATATTTATTTTTCTTATTTTTTGGATTTGCATTGTTAAAGTAGATTTGCATGTGTGTGGTAATGTAAATTCATATAGATTGCATTCATCTTTAATTGTTGCATATTTTATAGAATTGTTTGCATTAGAAGCACCTACTTAACAATGGATAACCTAGGCTTGGCTATAACCAACAAGACATAGCTGTCTAGGTTATAGTGTCCAATAGTTGAGCCTCAGACCCTTTAAGCAAGTAGCATATAGGTAGTGGCATTTGTTTATTATTTTTCTTGCATTTCTAGGTCATGTTTATTTGTTTTAACTAAACTATATGTGTATTGAACAACCATGTTGAATAAAAATTGATTAGTAAGGGCACGACACCCTATAAGATCAAGGGTGAAATTCATCACTACCTCTTGGCTCACTTAGGATTAATCATCAACTATTGTGGACCCTAGCCTTTCACATTTTGAATTAAAATCTATTAGAAGAGACCTATATAAGCCTTCAAACTCATAGGACCTTCTTGGAAGGAGGTAATCTATCATCACTCTAGTAGCCCCATGCCAAATCATTGCATTGGTTTTTAAATGACTATCTTTGCCAACACATTCTGTGACTTAGATTTCTTATGACTAATAAAGGAGCATGTGAAGCAGTTGATTTGGGGAGGATCTAACTTGTAATTAGTAGGACATGTCTGAAAGAGAGGAATTGTCTAGATTAGGTTAATCTAAAAGCTACTCCTAGAAGAAATTCAAGATAATCAAAATCCTTCAACTTGTAAGCATTAGGCTTGATTACTTTTGTAACACCTTGGGGTCCCAATAGTCACAATATTGTCCACTTTGGGGCACCCATACACCCCTCACGGTTTTGTTCTTTCCCAGTTTCTTAGGGAAAACGCGTTGATCTGGGCCCAACGGAATGGACTGCCCAGATCATTTGGGTGGAACGGGCCTAGCAGAATGGAATGGTCGGGCAAATGGTTGGCGAATGGTTGCCACGCGCTCGTCAGCAGAACGCTCGCATGACGTGATCTGCCCAAGACCGACGCGGTCATCCCATCGAGACAACATTGCACATGCATCGAAATGCTACAGGGTGGTGCATTTTTGTGTGGCATTTCACATGGCGTTCTGGGAACCCGATCTGATTGGGAGATCGGATAGTCCATTTGGATCGTCCAATCAACCCCTTTACAATTAAGGGCTCAAAACACTATTAAATTTCTTGAAAATTCTAACCTAAGTGTTTTGGACCCTTCTAGATTGATTGGATAGCTTAGATCTTCCATCTGAGCCCTCCATCATCTATAATTGAAGGGTTCTGGTCCTTACTTTATTTTTACAAATTTTCACCCAAACCTAATTACAGAAAAATAAAAATTTCATAAAACAACATTAAATAAGTCTAAGAAGTAGTTCTATTTACTTGATTAGAGAAACAACTTAGATTTGAAGCCGAATTTGAGAAAGATACCTGTTGATGATAATATAGCCTGATAGTCCCTTGTTTTGTGATTTCTTGTTCATTTCACCATTGGATCTTGAAATTGATTTAGGGTTTTTGTAGATAATGGGGTCTAGGATTATATGGATGGTGGGATTTGTGAGATTCACTTGGAACAGAGTGCCTAATTAAATTTAGTTCTCTTGTTCCACTTAGAGACAGAAGAGAGGGAGTGTAAGAAGGAAGAAAAGAGAGAGAAGGGGGGGAGTTTTGAGTTAAAATTTTGGGGGAGCCTAGGGAATTTTGTGAACATTTTTTAGAATTTTTTTCCTAGGTATTTATAGGCATTTTTGGGTGTTTTTCATGATTATGTGTATTTATTATGTTTTATTCTTTTTATTATTCAATGTTCATTAGATTCCCACTACCAACTCCTTCTCCACTAGCAGCTGGTAGTGGTTTGACTCATGATTACACATACTCTAGCCATTGGATTCCTTTGTGGGCCCCTTGTGGGGCCCATGTGGTGTGAAAAGACCATTTTGCCCTTTATGGAGAAAAATAGGGTTTATTCCCATGAGCTCGTAATTGAGCGTACTTAGTGGCGTTAGATTTGTTTTTTCAAGTACATCTCAAATTTTCTATCATAGGCCTTGGTTATGAGTAAATTTACCATTTTACCCTTTTTTTCATAAACATATAGAAAAATAAGGATTTTTCATCTGAATTCAAAATTTGTCGTGCTTACAATCATTCTAAAGGGTTCGTTGAGTATGTTTTCAATTATACATGTCTTATACTTTGAGTGTACTTCTATGAGAAGTGAATTTTTAATAACTAATATTCTAGCCCAGAATTTCTAAAAACTCAAACTTTATTGATTTTCTAAATCAATTTACAAAAATTGGGGTTATTACAGTAATCTACTTGAGGTAAAGATCTATTACATATGTAGACTGTACACACCTTACACTCTGAGATCTGAGCCTAAATGAAACACCTTTAGCATATGTGTAAGGTCTTAAAATTTTATGTTCATTTGTATTAACATGCTAAAGTTGGGAGATTGAGTATAGGCAAAAGAAAATTCCGAGAGAAAAATTTAGGAAATGATCTTTTTTCTTGAATTTTGTGGGTAAATTCAGTTCAAACCCTTACAAGGGTTAACTCATTCATTAAGGGTAACCTAGAGATTTAAGGACTTGTTACATATGCTAAATGAAATTGTGAGTACTTATGAAAATGATAATTCTTATTGCTTTTAATAAAATGAATTTTGCATTTTTTCTTGAGAATAGAAAAATGCTTGTTGGGGCCATGTTCCATGTTCATTTTTATACAAAAACCCTAACTTTGGAATTGTTTTAGTGCATTTTATTGATCATTTTCATACTTAGTGGATTGATTTGCACTTAAACATTCATTTGACATCTAACCTTAAATTGATATATTTTCAAGAACAGATAGACATATAGAGCTAAGTATGTGTTAAACTATATGAAATGATACCTATTAGGACTCTTTTTGCATTATATAGTTTGTAGATCAAAGTTGTCAAGATGATAAATAGTTAGATCGAGCTAGGCAACCTTCCAGAATGCTGTTCAAACTTAGATGGAAAAGGTTGGTTTCCTAAAAGGTGGGAATACACTTCACTTGGGCTTAAATGATTTTGGGAATGAAGGAAAGACATTATTCTTGAGGGCTGATGCTAGTTGAGGAAGGAGGGAAGACATTGTCATCTGAGAAAGTTCCTTTTAGGAAGTTTTATATATTAGAAGTGGGGATAGCATGTTATAATATTGGTGCTAAAGATTAGATGTCTTGGATACAAGAAATAATATAGGTACATTCCTATATTAGAAGGTGAACAGCAAAAGACGTTGAAGTTGGGGAGTTATATATAATAAGGAGGAGAGTGGCTGAGGGGGATGGGAGGATGTTTCTTAAGGCTGCTTTCCTTTGGGAGGAATCTTGGATGTCTTATTTAGGAGTAGGATAAAAGAGGAGTAAGGGGAAGAATAAAGAGAAGAGAGGGGTTTCTAGTGGAGCATTCTTCGCTGTTCCACTTTTGGGGAGCAACAAGACATTTTTCTATTTTATAAGAAGAGTACGTTGATGGCTGAGGAGGAGACATTTTGGGATCGTTTCCTCACACTTCAAAGCCTGAACACTACTACACATGATACTTTTAAAGTCAGTTTAAAACACTAGTATAAGTTGATTAATAAACCAACTTCAATTGAGCCTACTGGGAAAATTGGTAAGAAAAGAAGTCGGTTACAGAATGACTTTAAAAACAATTGTTTTTAAAGTCACTTTTTTAAAAACAATTTTAAAGTTCCTTTTTTTTTTTTTTCTCTCTCTCTTTTGTTTACATTGTAATCACTACCTGTGCATACATTCATTGTACAATCTACTACATTGTTCTTGCAATCTTTATATACATGAAAAAGAAACATATATTCACTTCCATGGTAGTGTATAAAACATCCAAATTCATCAACCATCATCATATATCTTGAAAAGTCTTAATAAAAGAAACCACTACACATTCACTGTAACCTCCTCATTCACTTCATTTACATTTGCATACACATAACCATTTACTGTCACATTTCAAGTTTCCCTCATTCATCGATCCCATAATATATATATATATATATACATTAATGAAAATAATGAAAACTAGAAGAACACATGCATATTAAGAAAATGTAACCTCTTACACTTCATTTACAAGTCCATGCACATATACCCATTTACTTCCGCACTCCAAAGTTCCCTTGTTCATCAATCCCATAAAATGTATACACATCAATGAAAATTAATAATGAAAACTAGAAGAACACATGCATATTAATGAAAATGCAACCTCCACATTCACTTCATTTACAAGTCTATACATAGATACCCTCATTCATCCCATAAAATATATATACTTCAATGAAAATAATGAAAACCAAGAGAACACATTCATATCAATGAAAATAATACTTTATTATGGATAAGGTAATTTACATTCATGTAGTTACTTCAAATTTTCTAATTCAAACTCATTACATACTCAACCCATTCGCTTTGTATTTCTTTAAGGTTTGCTTTGGAGTGACTCTTTTTATTTGCCCACTCAGTAAGCACAACAATCTACAATGGAACATATTTAATTTAGTTGGCACATTCTTTTGAGCTAAAATCTATAAAAAAATTACCAAAAAATATAAGATTATGACTAGTAAAAAGTGTCATACCTTTTTTAATTGGGAGACACCAACATCATCGAGTACTAAGGTCCTCATGTATCTCAACACATTATACCTGCACTCCCAATCAAATTATTCTAGGGCACTATATAATAAGGAAAACAAAAAGGATCAATAAATATCAGTTGTAATACTACAAGTTTAATTAGTTATAAAATAGATTAATTAACTATTTTTAATATCTTGATGTTCTTCCAAATGAGTTTAGGTGGTTGCACAGTCTCAGTCATATTAGCCCATCTTAACCAAGCTCTACAAATTTATATTTCAAATGCATTAGATACAGATAAAAAATTACTTATCTATAAATAATACATGAAAAGATTAAAAGTTTACTTATTTATGATTTCTACAAGGGTGAGATGAAAGTGAGCATAGCTACTATGCACATACAAAATGAGTAGTATCTAGTGAACCTTATATGCATAATCATATGAATTGTAATTAAAGTTTCTAATCCTTAAGTAAAGAATAAGTTGGCAAGAAAATAAAAAAAATTAAAACATGCCCACTATCATATGGAATCATTAAGCCCTACCCCTTAGAGCACTGAAAGAACCCTAGTAACATACAATCAATACGCCTCTCTATCAGCCATTGCTTTGCTGCTCCACAAATGATACTCGAGTGAAGGAATGGCAAAGTACATCCTTGACCTCAAAAGGTTCATTCCATCATTTAGGAAGCTATATAAAAGGAATAATTATTACCTACCATGATAAAATGACATGGAGGTTGGCTTTGGAAATGACACAAGGAGTTGACAATGGAGAACAACCCCCCTTTCCCTTCTCCTTTTATTCTAAAATGTGGAAAATCAAACATCAAATTGTCATTGTAGGGGACAATTTGAAGGTGCTCTAGTTGATACTATTGGAAAACTCGTAATAGGTCCTCTGTCAGTGACACTTCAACAATGACATTGGCAAGCACTCCCTCCTTGATTAGTACAGGGTTAATTGCCCTATCTTTGTTGATGAGTTCGTAGAGTAACCTTAGGGATTGAGGCGTGTTAGGTGCAACTTACATGTGATCCTTAGACAATTGTTGTTAAAGTTGTAGAGATTTTTAGTCAATTAATATTGATCAATGAAGACATTCAATTTTATGATGAAAAAGGAACACAAATATTAATATCATCTCCACTAGGGCGACAATAGCTAATGGTACAATGGTGGTCGACCTCAATGGTGCTTTCTATTGTTGATTAACCTTAGATATAGTTAATAAACAAAAAATTGAGGTATCTAAGTAAAAATTATTGTTGAGGAAGGTAGTATGAAAAGATATATATTGCAAACTCTATGCGAATGATGAATTTCTCTAGCCAAGTGACATGATATGCAACTACCTACCCAAAGTTACAATATTTTGCATTTCTAAAGGAAATGGAAGGTAGATAGTCTTAATCAAAGCCATGGTAATGGACATGTGCTTAGTATGTGGAGGCATACTAATCTTGTGTAAAATAGTTGATTCATGCTAATAGTATGATCCAACTACAAAAATATTTTAACAGGTATCCAAGGCTAATAAGTTGTAATGCTCGAGCAATTTACACTATTTTTAACAAAAATTGAACATTCTATAGGAAATAAACTGAGTTAAATGTTTCACTCTATTTAAATTAGTAAATGAAGGAATTTGTGAGGGAACTTAGTACCATTAGATTCTACTCAAAAAATGGAATCCAACGCCTCAAAAATCACTCAAAACGGAGTTCGTATGAAGAAGTTACAGCCATTTAAAGATAGGGGTATTTCTAGAAATCAAATAGAAAAATGAAAAAGGACGAAAAACGTAGGGGGCCATTTTGATAACGGCACCCCTTGTCGTATTCAACCTCTAGACCCCTCTAGAAACCCTGCCATGGGCAGCACCGCCATAGCAAGGCTATAAAAAGTGCTTTTCCCCTCCTCCTCAGCCGTCCCTTTATCCTCCATTTTTTCCGACAGTTTAAGAGGGATTTTGGCAGCTAGGGTTTTAGCGTGAAGAAACTCCACCACTGGTAGTAGGCATCACTCCAAACTTGCCTAGGTAAGCTCCTCACGACTCCCCTCTATTTTCCCTTCTTCCTTCAGCAGTTCCACACCGGATCTGGGAACTTTCCGGCTGGGAAGCACAAAGCAAACCCAGGCTCGATGGGTCTATCAACCCATCGAGCCAGACATTGCCCAAACTCCCCCTCCTCTTCCCTTCCACTTCCCCAGGTAAAAACCAGGCCAGACCTAGTGTCTTTCCGGCCAGAAATTGCAGAACCCAGGACCGGGCCAACGAGGGAGACGATCCTGGGCATGGTGCATGATGCACACTCGACAGAGCCCATGGACAGACCCCAAGCACGCCACTGTGAACGAGGGCACGCGACTGTGTATGGGCTTGGCCTCGCTGCATCCCAGGCACAGTCCAGGTTCGACCGGGACGCATGGGCTGCCCGAGAGCCAAGGCACCTTTTGACTACGCCAAGGTGTGATCGCGCGAGGTCATCCAGGATACGCATCATAGTGCGTCGCTTGGGCATGCTTGTGCACGTGCGAACACTGTCCCAGGTGTGGCCTTCGGGTACGTGCGCGACATGGGGCATGGGTCCTAGCTCGACCAGGCTGCACGGGGTGCCCTGGGAGCTGAGACGTGCCATGCTACACCAAAGGTGCGTCCATGCAATGCCATCTAGGATGCGCGTCATAGCGCGTCGCTTGAGCGTGCATGTGCGCATACAAAACGCGGTCCCTGGCACGGCCTTTGGGCGCGCACGCACATGAGGTGGTCGCGGTTCAACCAGGATGCACGGGTGTCCTGGGAACTGGGACACGCAGACCTAATGAGACTTTAAAGTTTAGATTAAAGGATAAATTACAGAGTTTAACTACTAAATAGTAGATCCAGATCATAGGATCTAGCCTGATAATGAATTAGGCAGTTTAACTATTGAATAGTAGATCCACATCATAGGATCTAGCCTGATAATAAATTAGGCAAGGACCCATGGACCCTAAAAGGTAGATCTAGCAATCTAATAGATTGAAATTGATTAGGACTCCTTGTATCCATTCATACCCAGGAGTTATAAACGAGACCCAGGGATGGGTTGAAGTGATAAAGGACGCGACTCCAGGAGACCTTGAGTTAGGTGCTCTATCGCTACTAGACTTTTTAAAAGAGCCATGATTGTTTTGAGAATGCATGTTTTAAGTATAAGTATATGACTTGTTTAGCATGACTTAATTCACTGTACATATGATAAATGCTTTATGCATGGATATGTTTTGCAAATAATTGCATAATACATGATGCATAGATATGTTTTGCAAATAATTGCACATACATTATACATAGATATGTTTTGCAAACAAATGCATATATTGCATGATTTGTGAGCATTGAGTTTTTGAAAGATTACATGTCCTTGAGGGTTATCAAAAGATGCTGGAGTGCCCAAAAGACGCTAGGTAGGCAGTTGTGAGGACCAGGTAGTTGTGAGGGACCCAAAGAGGACAGGTTTTGAAAAAGAGATTTTTGCTTGTTTGATCTGATATGATTTGGGTTGATAAGCTCGTGGGCGCAATGCTAAGAGGTTTGGGTGTGCCTCCAGCCTCTACCACTATTAGATGGATAGGTACCAAGCCCAAAAAGGGCAACGTCCCTGCTTCGACTGCATGTAGTACAGGGGGCTACCACTGGTGTCATGGCACTGGGTCGAAGTGTCATATGTCTTGTGGAGGCATATGACCCTGTGTCCTCAGGTACCCGGGGACCACACGGCAGTGAGGTCGTGGGCATAGTTGAACCCTATGGTTTGAGGATTTATTTGCATTGCATATGACATGACATGAGGTTGGTAGACCATACCAGATATCCATGAGTTGGATTCAGTTGAGCATCTTATGCATATCATTATGTTTATGATATATGATACTTTCGACTTGGATTATGCTATTCTTTAAGTCATCAGTATTTCAATTCGATAGTGGTTTTTAATATCGATATTGAACGTGATTGTTCGAACATGCACATGTTTTTAAGAGCATATGATTTTAAACATAGCATGCATTAGAAAACTAGTAGTGATAGACTGCTACTGAGTATAGTATATACTCACCCTATCCTTAACATTTTTCAGGATAGTTCCACTCACAAATAGAAGACGTCTCAGGAGATATTAGTGCTACGAGCAAGTGAATAAACAAAGGAGACAACTATACATGTGAGTAAACTCTCTACCCTTTGGACATGTATTTGTATTTATTTACAGTTGGACTATGTGCTGTGACTGGATATACCTGGGGAAAAACATTTATGATTTCTGAAGTTTTTCAACAACTACTTTGATTGTTGTGAAAGTAAATGACACTCACGATTTTCAAAATGAGTTTAAAACAAAAGATTTTTCGCTGCATTACATGGTTTTTATAAAAATGGTTTTCAAATAGGGATGCATCCCACCTTAGGAAATTAGATATTGCATTTTAAAAAATGCATGAGAAAACTCGGGTCGTCACAGTTGGTATCAGAGCCCAGGTTTTGTCCTTTCACAGCCAGTCCAGCATGTCCAAGGGTCATGGACAATAGAGAAAATCAAGGAGAAGTAGTATAAATAGGAGTAGTAGAGATGACTACTTCTAATTGAGGATTACAATATTAATGCTCCAGGCTATTATGATAAGAATGATGAAGGAAGATGTTAGTGAACCTGTTAGTAGATAGATCTGACCTGCAATAAAGTAATCTCATCAAAGGTGAGAAAATCAAAGAACCTAGATGGCTATCTTACCATCATAAAGAATATCAGAATATGAGTACACTATCACAAGGATATAATATGAGTATGATAGGGGATGTAAAAGACAGACTTTGAGAAGAATTTTGATGATAATCTAAGAGGGGTGAGAATGCAAGATGATATTAGGAAATGACTATGACTCGAACTAGGTCACAAAGGTATGGATCTTGAAGGACTTGGCTCAATTTTGGATGCCTTAATTGGAGTCTTATAAAGAGTGAAGTGCTATCGAATAATAACTACTTGAGTATTATGGAACAAATCCAAAGATGTATACAAGTGACATATTATATGATAGGGAAATGAATTCGACCGAGTTATCAAAAGATTTTTGACGATAATATTGGGGATGATAGATCTGTGATAATAGATTGATCCTAACATGAACTTGTAAGAAAAGTATAGCATGACCAAAATGTCAATGCCATTATTAAGACATTGTATGAATTTTATTGAGGCTATAGGCAATTAAGGATTGCAATGATCTTAAGTCAATTTAGAATTCCTTAGAAGCATTTAGTTTATCATATTTGTTAAAGGAGTAGATGTAGTATCAATTATATGTAACAAAGCACATGAAGACATTGATCTAGGAAGACAAAAATGAGGATTTTAAAGAAAAGAAAGAAAGAGATAGAGATGTAACTACCAGTATTCAATGAATATTGAATATTCAAAAAGAAAAAGGTCATGACGTCATTGAGGAAAGAATAGATTCATAGAAATCTTTCATCTTGAATCATTTGGGAAGATAAACCAATCAACTTCGAAGGAATGATGATAGATGAGTTGGTGATCTTATTATAAAAGAGATAAAGCATATGGGATTTGAGACGTTGAATAGAGTATCGAATTTCAGGAAATTATGCAAGAAATCTTCGAAGAGGAATGGTGACCAACTAGAAATTAAATTCTACAAATGGTTTGATATCAATTATTACAATTAGATTATGGGGAACACCAATGGATATAATCCATAAAAAGGAAAATTTGATGATATCCCACCTTGCTAATAAAGTATATTGAAAGACGAATTAAGCCGGGACAGTGACTTGTCCATTTGTCTTTCTTCAGCAATTAGGGTACCATCAAAGATCGAATTGAGGCCTTGATTGGAAGAGTAAATATCTTAAGACCATTATTTAGTCATTACCTTTAGAGTACTGTTGACTAAATAAAGGTATCTCACCCTAATTAATCAAGTATGATAGTTTCTATGAGTTAGTAGTTGAAGTTATATACTCAGAGGGATGTTATAAGTCTTTAGACTTGAGTTTTCCTTGAAAAGAAGATAACTTGATTGGACTAAGTCATTTGAGGGTATGAGGTCAGTTGATTAGGCCACATCATGGAGTTGATTAGCCCACATCATGGAGGAGCTACAAGTACAATAAATATAGTAACAACTGAGACAGAAGCAAAATATAAGAGCGATCTCCACCAGTGAGACAGATTTTTCCAAACCTATATGGCTACCATGACAAGGTGAAGAAATTACTTTGAGTATGAAAAATACTGCTGACTTGGATTGAAAACAAAAGTAGAGAGCTTATGGCATAGATATATCTTGAGAGAGATCAACAGGTAATCGAATAAAGTCTTTCTATGTCTAAGAAAATGTTTTATGCTTACCTGAGTGTTGTTAAACTTGTTGATTTAATAGCATCAGCACAATTTGATATAATAGTTATTAAACGAGAACTGCTATTATAAGCTAAGTATGAGGAGGCACTTGAAGGATAAAATTTGAGGAATTGAGAAAATCACTACTTATGAGGATACCTCCTGACAATACAGATTGCATGGTTGACGATAAAACCTTGATAAAAGATTACACAATATATTGACATAGGGGATGGAAGGAGAAAAGGTGAGATGGCTAGCACACTATAAGGTGAAGATTTAATGTTATATTGCCTTTAGACAAATAGTTAGTTGTTATGAGCATATACAAAGTACGAAAAATCAATTAAAGGAATTTCCTAAGGACTAACCCTACTGGATTGAGTATAGAACTTTTTGACGGAAAGGTTACGAAGAAAACTATCAAGCAAAGAAAGGACAAAGAGGATGATGACAAAGGATTCAACCATGACCTAGTAAGGGTACTGGGTGATAAGAAACTTTTTGCTTTGCATAAATGGGAACATTATTGAAAATCCTAATGACAAATTGATGTCAATACTGAGATAGGCCTCTAAATGAGAACATTTGACCCATGATGATGAATCGACCATTAACATTTGACATGAGAAAAGCGTTTAATGAATTCGATTGAATATAGAGTTTAGGACATTTTACTTTCAGTATATGATAAGGTCCTCGATGGAAGATGCTACTAATTGGCTTTCATGATTTTATTTTGAATGGAACCTTGGTCAAGGAAATCAAGTCACATATGGAGAACGACAGACAGTTGAAATTCAAAGTTAACTAAGAGTTTGGCTGTAGAGCACATGATACCATATCAGTTATTGAAGTATCTTGGGGACAAATATAAAAGGTAAGAAGCAAAGTTAGACACAATGGAAAGAAGGTAAATTTTTTGGATTCTTACTAATGACATATAACCAACCATTAGAAGGAGATGTGGATGATGAAGAGATCACTAGGTAAAAGACAAGAAGAAAAAGGGATTATCCTATAATATTCAAAATGAAATAGGAGAAATAAGATCATATGATCTCAAAGAAGTATGGAGTAATTTATACAATAATAAAGAAGCATGATCCTACAAGGAGACTATCCTATACACGATGAGAAAAGTATAGGCATCTAAGGATTTCGAGATAGATGAATTATAGCTAGAAACAGCTATTGTTAAACTGGCACGTATAAGAGTGTGCATCAGAGTTCATAGCGAAAGCAGCCCTTATAGGTAATGCCTTGTAGAAGGAACAATAGAAATGATAAATTGAGGCTGAGCTTAGATTTGATTCCTAAGGGGGGAATGCATTCACAAAGAAGTTATCCAAAAGAAAAAATACCTTGAAGATGATAATTTATGGAATTTTGAGGACGAAATTCTTTTAAGGGGGTAATAATGTAATGCCCGAGCAATTTACACTATTTTTAATGAAAATTGAACATTCTATAGGAAATAAACTGAGTTAAATGTTGCACTTTATTTAAAATAGTAAACAAAGGAATTTGTGAGGGAACTTAGTATCATTATATTATACTCGAAAAATAGAATCCAACACCTCAAAAATCACCCAAAAGGGAGTTCGTATGAAGAAGTTACAACCATTTAAAGATAGGGGTATTTCTGGAAATTAAATAAAAAAACGAAAAAGGACAAAAAATGTCGGGGCCATTTTGATAACTGCACCCCCTATCGTCTTCAACCTCTAGACCCCTCTAGAAACCCCATTTCTAGAGGATTCTGCTACCTCCAAGGGTGGCACCGCCATGGGCAGCACTGCCATAGCAAGGCTATAAAAAGCCCTTTTCTCCTCCTCCTTAGCCGTCCCTTTATCCTCCATTTTCTCCGACGGTTTAAGAGGGATTCCGGTAGTTAGGGTTTCAGTGTGAAGAAACCCCACCACTGGCAGTAGGCATCACTCCAAACTTGCCCAGGTAAGCTCCTCATGACTCCCCTCTATTTTCCCTTCTTCCTCGAGCAGATCCACACTAGATCTGGGAACTTTTCGGCTAGGAAGCACAAAGCAAACCCAGGCTCGATGGGTCTGTCAACCCATCATGCTAGACATTGCCCAAACTCCCTCTCCTCTTCCCTTCCACTTCCCCAAGTAAAAACTAGGCCGGACTTAGCATTTTTTTGGCCAAAAATTGCAGAACCCAGGACCGGACCAACGAGGGAGATGATCCTGGGCATGGTGCGTGATGCACACCCGACTGAGCCCATGGACGGACCCCAAGCACGCCACTGTGAATGAGGGCATGCGACTGTGTATGGGCGTGGCCTCAGTCACACCCAAGCATAGTCTAGGTTCGATTGGGACGCATGGGCGGCCCGGGAGCCAAGGCACATTTCGGCTATGCCAAGGTGTGTTCGCGTGAGGTCATCCAGGACGTGCGTCATAGCGTGTCGCTTGGGCATGCTTGTGCACCTGTGAACACTGTCCCAGGTGCAGCCTTCGGGTACGTGTGCAACATGGGGCATGGGTCCTAGCTCGACCAGGGTGCCCTGGGAGTTGAGACGCGCCATGCAACACCAAAGGTGCGTTCGTGCAATGCCATCCAGGATGCGTGTCATAGTGCGTCGCTTGAGCGTGCATGTGCGCTGCGGTCCCTGGCATAGCCTTTGGGCGCGCACGCACGTGAGGTGGTCACGGTTCAACTAGGATGCACGGGTGTCCTGGGAATTGGGACACACGGACCTAATGAGACTTTAAAGTTTAGATTAAAGGACAAATTACAGAGTTTAACTACTGAATAGTAGATCCAGATCATAGGATCTAGCCTAACAATGAATTAGGCAGTTTAACTATTGAATAGTAGATCCACATCATAGGATCTAGCCTAACAATAAATTAGGCAAGGACCCATGGACCCTAAAAGGCAGATCTAGCAATCTAATAGATTGAAATTGATAAGGACTCCTTGTATCCATTCATACCCAGGAGTTATAAACGAGACCCAGGGACGGGTTGAAGTGATAAAGGACGCGACTCTAGGAGACCTTGAGGTAGGTGCTCTATCGCTACTAGACTTTTTAAAAGAGCCATGAGTGTTTTGAGAATGCATGTTTTAAGTATAAGTATATGACTTGTTTAGCATGACTTAATTCAGCGTACATATGATAAATGCTTTATGCATAGATATGTTTTGCAAATAATTGCATAATACATGATGCATAGATATGTTTTGCAAATAATTGCACATACATTATGCATAGATATGTTTTGCAAACAAATGCATATATTGCATGATTTGTGAGCATTGAGTTTTTGAAAGATTGCATGTCCTTGAGGGTTACCAAAAGACGATGGAGTGCCCAAAAGACGCTGGGTAGGCAGTTGTGAGGGCCAGGCATTTGTGAGGGACCCAAAGAGGACAGGTTTTGAAAAGAGGTTTTCGCTTGTTTGATCTGATATGATTTGGGCTGATAAGCTCATGGACGCTATGCCGAGAGGTTTGGGTTGGCCTCCAGCCTCTACCACTATTAGGTGGATGGGTACCATGCCCAAAAAGGGCAACGTCCCTGCTTTGACTGCATGTAGTACAGGGGGTTACCACTGGTGTCACGGCACTGGGTCGAAGTGTCATATGTCCCGTGGAGGCATATGACCTTGTGTCCTCAGGTACCCAGGGACCACACAGCGGTGAGGTCATGGGCATAGTTGGACCCTATGGTTTGAGGAACCCTATGGTTTGAGGATTTATTTGCATTGCATATGGCATGACATGAGGTTGGTCGACCATACTAGATATCCATGAGTTGGATTCAGTTGAGCATCTTATGCATATCATTATGTTTATGATATATGATACTTTCAACTTGGATTATGCTATTCTTTAAGTCATCAGTATTTCAATTCGACAATGGTTTTTAATATCGATATTGAACGTGATTGTTCGAACATGAACATGTTTTTAAGAGCATATGATTTTAAACATAGCATGCATTACAAAACTAGTAGTGATAGACTCCTACTGAGTATAGTATATACTCACCCTATCCTTAACATTTTTCAGGATAGTTCTACTCACAAATAGAAGACGTCTCAGGAGATATTAGTGCTACGAGCAAGTGAATAAACAAAGGAGACAACTATACATGTGAGTAAACTCTCTACCCTTTGGACATGTATTTGTATTTATTTATAGTTGGACTGTGTACTGTGACTGGATGGACCTGGGGAAAAACATTGATGATTTCTGAAGTTTTTCAACAACTACTTTGATTGTTGTGAAAGCAAATGACACTTGGGGTTTTCAAAATGAGTTTAAAACAAAAGATTTTCCGCTGCATTACATGGTTTTTATAAAAATGGTTTTCAAATAGGGATGCATCCCGCCTTAGAAAATTAGATATTGCATTTTAAAAAATGCATGAGAAAACCCGGGTCGTCACAGTTGGTATCAAAGCCCAGGTTTTATCCTTTCACAGCCAGTCCAGCATGTCCAAGAGTCATGGACAATAGAGAAAATCAAGGAGAAGTAGTATAAATAGGAGTAGTAGAGATGACTACTTCTAATTGAGGATTACAATATTAATGCTCCAGGCAGTTCACCATAAATAAATTGGTGAAACACAGCTTGGTCTAACAAATAATTAGGCAGAGGATAGTGCAACCCTTATCCAAAATCTAGTCTAAGACGACTTAAGGATTAAGGATTGTTGTGTGGTGCAAATATGAAAACTCATATATGGATCATATTATGATAAGAATGATGAAGGAAGATGTTAGTGAACCTGTTAGTAGATAGATCTGACTTGCAATAAAGTAATCTCATCAAAGGTGAGAAAATCAAAGAACCTAGATGGCTATCTTACCATCATAAAGAATATCAGAATATGAGTACACTATCACAAGGATATAATATGAGTATGATAGGGGGTGTAAAATATAAACTTTGAGAAGCATTTTGATGATAATCTAAGAGGGATGAGAATGCAAGATGATATTAGGAAATGATCGTGACTAGATCACAAAGGTATGGATCTTGAAGGACTTAGCTCAATTTTGGATGCCTTAATTGGAGTCTTATAAAGAGTGAAGTGCTATTGAATAATAACTACTTGAGTATTATGGAACAAATCCGAAGATGTATACAGGTGACATATTATGCGATAGGGAAATGAATTTGACCGAGTTATCAAAAGATTTTTTACGATAATATTGGGGATGATAGATCTGTGATAATAGATTGATCCTAACATGAACTTGTAATTCCAACAACATTCACTCCTGATGAGTACTATGTGCGAAACTCCACTGCTTCCTTTGTAATATAACACTTAGCTATACACCTCTTTGGCCAATTGTGATTTTGTACATGCCCTTTTAAAATTTTCATGTACCTGTCAAATAGGTACATCCATCATATGTAAACCAGCCCACAAAGTCTCACCTTATTAATGAGGTGTACTATTAAGTGTACCAGGATGTCAAAGAAGGATGCTCGAAAGATTGTCTTAAGCTCACATGAAGTTGTCACTAGATGTTCTTGGATTTCTTTTAATTTCAAAACATCCACCACATTCTTGCACAAAGCATTGAAAAGTAGCAGAATTTTGTAATAGATCCTCTAACTTTGTCCAATAGCACCAAACATTGTGCTATAGGCAGCAGTTGTTGCATTAATGCATGGTAATCATAGGACTTCATCCCTAAGACTTTCAGGTCTTCCATGGAGACAATGCTTCTAAAGTTTGAAGAGCAGTCATCTGAGACTTTGAGCTTAGACATGGTTTTACACACTATTCTTGTCTCCTCTTTATTGAGTGTATAATTTTATTTAGATAGGTATATTCCTTAACTGTCCCTATCCTATGGATGCAACCTTCTCGTCAAACCCATCTACATAAGATCCATTTGAGCTACAAGCTTATCCTTCATTTTTATTGGGATGTCAAGTAAGGTACAGGTCAAGCTTTTTCCCACATTCTTCTCAATGTGCATGACATCGAGCACATGACATAGATGTAGTGATTTCCAATGTGTAATTTGAAATAATATTGACTTCTTCTTCCAACAACTTCTAGAGTTGCTTTCACCTACACATTTATTTGTTTTCTTCTTTCCCCATAAGACATTAAGATCTTCATCCTATTCTAGTACTTGTCTTCTTATCAATATCCTTGGACGTATCCTTGTCTCGACACTACTGTTAAATTTTTCCTTCTTAAAATGGTATGAATGGTCTCTGTATATGCATTTTTTGTGGCCAAGGAATTGCATTTTCCTACCATTTTTAAGTTGTAGGGAACATGTTTGGTCATTATGGATAGGACAAGCATTGTATCCTTTCATCGTGCATCCAGACAAATTATAGTATGCAAGGAAGTCACTTATTGTCCACAACAGTATAACCTTTAGGGTGAATGACTCTTTCTTATATGTGTCATAAGCTTCAATAACTATGTTCTATAACATCTCAAGATCATCAATAAAGGGATCCAAGTACATGTGAATGTCATTCTTTGGTTTGTTCGGACTCAATATCAACATAGTAACATCGTGAACTTCCTCTTCATGCATAGAAATGGTGAGATGTTGTAACAATCCAATATAACTAGCCAACAACTATATCTACTGCTCATAGAATCATGAGGATTAATCTCATCTGCAGATAATACAAGTCTTAGGTTTATAAGTTCTTGTCCAAAATTAGACCACATGAAGTCTATGAGCTTCCATGCTGGGATATCTGCTAGATGGTGTGAAAAGCTATCAGCTACTCTCTCCTTGGCATGCCATACTAATTTCTCTATTATTTTTATAATACAGAACATTCTTTTGAACCTTGGGATAGCGTTGAAATACCATAGGACCTTTATAGGAAAGTTTGTTATCATATTAGTTGAATTCTTCTTTAACTTCCATCTTAACTGTCAATAAATTAGGCATGTAGTTTTATCCTTGGACTCCTTCCTATACAAGACACAATCATTGGGAGATGAATGTATCTTCTCATACCTCAACTCTAGTGCAGGCATGGTTTTCTTTACCTCCCATGTTGACCTCACCAATTTATTATCCTTCACTGGTATCTTATCCACTACTTTTGAGACATGTTTAAACCTTGATATGAAAAACCCAATCTCGATTTCATGTTGTAAAGTTCTACCATTGTAGACAACTTGGTATAATCTTTACACTATGGGTACAATGGCTCATCTGCTTCCACCAATGTACTATAAAGTATTTAGGGTCGTCCTGCAAGTCATCATATGCATCTCAAAATATCTATGTAGCCATACTGCCTATGATACTTCCTACAATGTCTTCAGATCTTCCCACCCTTATCAAGGGCCATACGAAAGTTCTTCTCCATGCCAAATTCATGGGTGATAGTTTTCATTGATTTCATTAAAGAACAAAAGTTCTCTCATCACCCCAACAATTACTTCTTCTTTTTTTATAAGTTTCTATATTTTGAGCATAGACAAGGCATGCAATTATGATTACCACCAACCCTAAGTGTGAACTCTATAACTTTTTTGTTCCCTCCTCATATTGCTTTGATGTTCTCATTGTGGTCATCCAAGCATATTTGTCCATTTTTACAACAAATTGAAGCTAATCAGCATGTGAAGACTTGTTATACATGAAAAGATTATAGTAAACTCAATTAGGCATTTTACCAAATGCTAGGTATGCAAGAATTATAAGTGTTTGAAAAAACTAAATTACATGCCTGCACATGTGGAAATTTCCAATTAACAATGAAGAATGATGCAAAAACTAGATGATCCATTTAAAAAGAAATTTAACTTTAAAAGGGAAGTTTCTAACCATTACCATGGATGCAAAATATACCAACCATGCATATATATGAAAAAAGCAAGGAGATATTAACCAACACTCAATTCAATATCGACCAAGAATATATATATATATATATATGTGTGTGTGTGTGTGTGTGTTTATATATGTAATTCCAATTCACAGCTGGCATTTGGTTGAAGATAGGCACAACCAAGATCAACCTATATGAGCTTTAGTTTGTTTATAGATGAAGACTGCTAGAAACAGAAAACTAAAAATTGAAGTGAAAATTCGTATCACATAGTAGTACTTTTATAGTTGATTTTAGAAAATGACTTTAAAAGTGTTTACTTTTAAACTCGTTTCCAAAAAATTATCTTTAGAAGTGGAACTTTTAAAGTCGTTTCCTTAAAATAACTTTAAAAGTTGGGCTCTTTTAAAGTTGTTTACAAAAACTGACTTTAAAATGCCCCATTTTAAAGTTGTTTATCAAAACTGACTGTTAAAATCTTTTCCCTCGAAATTTTTTTTTCCTGTTAAACTCATAGGGACTTTTAAAGTTAATTTTCAAAAATTACTTTAAAAGTAGAGGCTTTTAAAGTAATTTTTAGAAGAAAAAAAACTTTAAAAATAGGTCCCTTTAAAGTTGGTTTCAAAAAACGATTTTAAAAGTCCTTTCTGGCAAAAAAAAATGTGCTTCACACCAGACTAAAGAAGTTAGTTTTTGACAAACTGATTGCTTAAGTATGAATTTTAAAGTTGATTTTTTAGAATTGACTTGGAAAATATTTACAAAGTTGGTAAATTAAAAACCAACTTCTTTATGATGACTTTAAAAGCCTCATGTGTAGTAGTGGATGCATCAGCCTTGAAGGCCTGGACATTTTCACTTGAAGAAGCATAGGACTTTCCCTCCGAAAGATGTTTTCCAACATTTTTCTATCTTATATGGGACATTTTTCTCTTGGTTGATTCAAGTTTGGGTTGTTGGATAATTTTGCTTTGAAGCTTGGCTTGGGTAGTAGCAAATCTTATAGCATGGTTGCATGATGAGTGACACTTGAAGAGGACTGTAAGACTTCTACTTCAATACCAAGGAAGTTCGTTGAGATGACCCGGGTTTTTATAACACATTTTTCAAAGGCAGGGGCCCTTAGTAGCAAAATTTTTTTTAAAAACAAAGCAGTGGAAATTCTTTTCTTTAAAACTTGTTTTGAAAAAACCCAAGTCATCACTTCATACATAACATAAGTAGAATTTTTGTACAAGGAATATACTTTTATTAATTTCCAGAATCCATTTAGTGGTTCATAGTACAGCCCAGGTATCATTACAATACTTGCCCAAATTACATAATCCAAATTTCAAGGCTCACCATACAATAAAAATTACAATACAACACTCTCAAATAAACATACACGTCTTCAAGGGGTATACCCTGATTGATTATTCTCCCAAGTCTTCTTCAGTCTTGAGCTCCTAACTCTCCTTCTTTGTATCTGAGATATTGTAAACATTGAAACATTTACAATATCTCAGCAAGCTATGCTTGGTAGGGGATTCAAGAAGCATAATAATTTGACCGTATAATCCTAATACTTCATAATCCCATTATTCATACTCATGGATCAATCTCTTTACTTGGTCATATATGTACCTCCTTACACATACATACTCTATACTTTGTATAGATATATATACATATGGTCAAAACTATGAAAAATACTTAATATCTCAAAACATAATCATACCCAGTTTATATTAAGCTGATAGATCATCCAGACTTTGCTGGACATACTCCCTTATTTGGGCAGTATTGGTAATCCACGATTACCCAGCATCTCATCATGCCATATCATAAGGCATTTTGCTATGCCATACATCATAATGCAAAAATACTCAAAGGACTACTATGCATGCAGTTAGAATCCTGCCAGCACACTCGGATAACTACCCAATAATCCACCTATACCATCCTTGGTGGAAATCACAATATCCATGTCCGTATGGGGAGGACCATGGCTATCATAGTGGCGGCCTTCCCATAATTGCCCCACCCAAGTTTTAGCCTCATTTAGGCTTGGTATCCATATAATAACAAGTTTCGAAGAGTGGGTGGTCAAACCATACTAATTCTCCTAGCATAGCATCTCCAGGCCTATGCTTATTTAAAACAAAACCACAAGCCTCCATGCTTGTATGTAAAGTAATTTTTATACGTATCAGACAATCTGTTTGTTTACTTTGGGCTGGAATATCTTCTAGCTCCATATTCACTTAGAGTCTATTCCTCAATTCTAACTCAACCATTCCATATGTGTTTGGTTGGATTATAAGGGTTTTAGGGGATTTAATACAAGTATTAACATTACACTTGTCAACATTTCTAGACATAAGATCATGTATTCAACCTGTACACCCCATGTAGATGCATTCATAAAATCCTCCTACCTTCAAGTAGTGATCCATCTCTTCAAACCTTCCATGATCATGACTGATATATGTAATCTGTAAACACATACTATCAATATTTATAAAATCTGAATAATCCTATCTATATTCTTAGTCCAATCTTGTCTTTTGGTAGAAAGGATCTAGATCTTTTGTCCTATCATGATCTATTTTCCTCAGATAATGTCTATCCTATTGATCAATATATCTGATGGTTAGAATGATCTTCTAATCTTTCAAAACTAAGTATTTTTTATCCTAAGTCTTTGTGTATTCCTTTCTTTGATCTTGATCTTTCATAGATTCTTTGATCAACAATTTATACTTGTTGATAAAGATTAAGAGCTTAGATCTTCTATCATCTAGTTCTTCTTTGATCTGAGTTCAGTTGTTTGATCATCCCTAAGGAGGATGATCTTAGTTCTCTTCTTTGAATCATATTTGATCAAGGGTTTGGATTTTCTATCTAAATTTGTCTACAACATACATAATAAAATACAACATTAGAATTCTCATTGTTCTTGATCATTCAAGATCTTATGGATCTTGTTTGATCAACCTTATCTTACTTGCAATTTTTATTAGGATTAGATATTTTACTAACCATTTATGCTTTTATTATTATTATTATTCAATGAGTTAATGTTTTACTGGTTGAAGATAACTTATTTCAGCCTAAGTCTAGACTGCTCCTCTTATTTCCAATTGGCTAAGGCTTACTAGCTGAATGGTTGAACACAAAGTGGTTTCTTCAATTCTCATGTAAGGAGGCATTTAGATCTCACAAATGTCAACGGAAGGTAGGGGAAGAGCGAGGCTCTATTAGAGAACCCCCTTAACTACCATGTTCAGCATTCACTAGAGTGACCTTAGCTTAACCTTTCGTAAGGTTCCTATGAGCATTTTAACCCTAAGTACTCTTTCTAATTGATTTTAATTAAATCTAGGAACATTTAAAATGTCATTCATGGGGTTTATTATTCTCCTAGTTTGGGCCAATGATTTGATAATCCTTATATTATCCTACTAAGTATAGCCCCCACTAATATTAAGTCCAAGTCCTTCACTCATCTTAATTGTCCATGAATCTCTATATTTCATTAGATTTCATTTTTGGTGACTTATGAATATTGAGGCATAACCACTAATTAAACAATTATATCTACTAAGTTAAAGACAATTAAGATGCTTATGCTATACTTTGACAATTCAAATAATCATACACTTTAAATCATAAGAGAATTGTGCATCTATATCATTCTAAAAGCATTTATACTCTAATATACTAACATGGATCCTAAGTTATAAAATACATGAAATTTTACTACTAATCTAATGGAATCATGCTTAAACTTCAAATTTAAACTAACATAGTCCTAAGATAATTAAACCTAATGGAATCATGCTTCAACTTCAAATTTAAACTAACATAGTCCTAAGATAATTAAACCTATCAACCTAATAACAAACTAATAACATTTAAAGCATAGCATGCTAAATTTTAAGAATTACATTATCATGCTTCCTAATTTATAAAATAAATCACATTTACCATTATATTCTAAAATAAAAGACAATTAAACTAATTAGATTAAAATTATTAGAAACTTTTACTTATGATCCAACCATTAGATCTTAGATCTATTCCTTTAGATGAAGGGTTTTAATCACATTTAGGTCTTTTACTCCATTAAGATCCAAAGATCATATCACTTGTTTTTGTCACATTTAATCCATGATTTCACTAGATTCCATCATAATCCCATTTATTCAATCCATACCAAAGGTCTGATTATGCTTGATCTCATCGATTAAGTGGGTCCCTTTCTATATTTAGGGTTTTCCTACCATAAAGAGTAGATCCTTCAATTTATCTTAGATCTGTTCAAATAAATCATGGATATTACTTTATTTCAACATTATATCATTAGTAAATCAAATCCCCAAAATCTAATCATCTCATATCATGATAATTAGAAGCTTAATTCTTGAAAACAGAAAGTTTTTGAAATTGTTTTATCAATATTATGGTTTCAGAAGAAAATAGACGTTACAAGCTTTCCATAGCTTCTTTTCAATCTCAATTTGGAGTTCAGATGACTCCACAATTGGTTTCAGAAGAAAATAGAAGCTCCTGCAAGGCAGATTGCCATTTGGTGTCCTGAGATTCTGATCCTTTAAAGAAGATCGGACAGTCCATTTTGGACTGTCTGATCAATTCTTCTTCAATTAAGGGCTAAAAACTTGATTAAATTTCTTGAAACTACTACTACCCTAGGGTGTTTGGACTCTTTCGGATTGATTGGATGACTCAGATTTTCCATCTGAGCCCTCCATCATCCAGAATTGAAGGGTTCTTACCCTTACTTGATTTTTATTATTTTTAACCTAAACTTAATTTCAAAAAAATAAAAATTACATAAAATAACATGAAACAAGTGTGGAGAGGGTTTCCACCTACCTAATTGGAGAAAAATGTAGATTTGCAGCCCAATTTTAAATAAATATCCCTTTGATGATAAGATGGCCCTATTACTGCTCATTTTGTGATTTCCTATTGATAACACCAATGGATCATGAAATTGATTTGGGGGTTTTGTAGATAAGGTAGTCTAGGGTCTCATAGATGGTCAGATTTGTGAGTTTTGACTTGGAACAGAGTGCCTAATTGAATGCAAGTCTCTTGTTCCAATCTAGAGAGAGGAGAGAGAAAGTGAAAGAAGAGAGATTTTGGGGAGTTTTAGAAATTTGGAAAGCGCTCCAAAGCAGACAATATTGTGACTATTGGAACCCCAGGGTGTTACAAATGGTATCAAAGCCAGTTCCCCTCTTGGTGTGGTGGTTAACCGCACATGGGTGCCTGGTCATGGCTATCATGTGGGGACATGTGTTCCCTAAGGGGAGAAGATGTGAAGCCCTGGGCGGATGAGGGCGAGCCAAGAGAAGGCTGGCAGGCTTCTAGGATGGGGTGAAGGATAGAGAGTTAGTCCCACATTGCCTAGGGAGAGGAAACTAATAGTCACAATATTCACAATATTGTCAGCTTTGGGGCACCCCAAAGTGGACAATATTGTGACTATTGGAACTCCGGGGTGTTACAAATGGTATTGAGCTAGTTCCCCTCATGGTGTGGTGGCTAGTAGCACGTGGGTACCTGGTCGTGGCTATCACGTGGGGTTGGGTGTTCCCTAAAGGGGGAAGATGTGAAGCCCTGAGCTGATGAGGGTGGGCTAAGAGAAGGCTGGGGTGAAGGACAGGGAATTAGTCCCACATTGCCTATGGAGAGGAAACTGGGATGTTTATAAGAGTTTGGGGAACTTTAATGGTTACAATGCATTTTCCCTAGGAAACTAGGGAAGAACAAAACCATGAGGGGTGTATGGGCACCCCAAAGCAGACAATATTGTGACCATTGGAACCTCGGGGCATTACAAATGGTATCAGAGCTAGTTCCCCTCATGGTGTGGTGGCTAGCTGCACGCGGGCACCTGATCGTGGTTATCACACGGGAACGTCTATTCCCTAAGGGGGGAAGATGTGATGCCCTTGGTCGATGAGTGTGGTCCAAGAGAAGGCTGACAAGCTTCTAGGTTGGGGTGAAGGATAGAGAGTTAGTCCCACATTGCCTGGGGAGAGGAAACTGGGCTATTTATAAGAGTTCGGGGAACTCCAATGGCCACAACATATCTTCCCTAGGAAACTGGGGAAGAACAAAACCGTGAGGGGTGTATGGGCGCCCCAAAGTAGACAATATTGTGACTATTGGAACCCCAGGGTGTTACAAAGCCCCAAAACGGACAATATTGTGACTATTTGAACCCTAAGGTGTTACAAATGGTTTCCAGCCACTTCCCCTCATGGTGAGGTGGCTAGCTGCACGCAGGAGCTTGGTTGTGGCTATCGAGCGAGGACGCGTGTTCCATAAGGGGGGAAGATGTGAAGCCCTGGGCAGATGAGGGTGGGTCAAGAGAAGGCCGACAAGCTTCTAGGCTGGGGTGAAGGAAAGAGAGTTAGTCCCACATTACCTAGGGAGAGGAAATTGGGCTGTTTATAAAAGTTTGGGGAACTCTAATGGTCACAACGCGTTTTCCCTAGGAAACTAGGGAAGAACAAAATCATGAGGGGTGTATGGATGCCCTAAAGTGGACAATATTGTGACGATTGGAACCTCGAGGCGTTACAAATGGTATTAGAACCACTTCCCCTCATGTTGTGGTGGTTAGTCGAACATGGGCACCTGTTCATGGCTATCATGCGAGGACACGTGTTCCCTAAGGGGGGAAGATGTGAAGCCCTGGGTCGATGAGGGTGGGCCAATAGAAGGCTGGCAGGCTTCTAGGCTGGGGTGAAGGATAGAGAGTTAGTCCCACATTGCCTGGGGAGAGGAAACTAGGCTGTTTATAAGAGTTCAGAGAACTCTAATGGTCACAACGCATTTTGCCTAGAAAATTGGGGAAGAATAAAACCGTGAGGGGTGTATGGGCTCCCCAAAGCAGACAATATTATGACTATTGGAACCCTGGGGTGTTACAAATGGTATCAGAGCCAGTTCCCCTCATGGTGTGGTGGCTAGCCACATGCGGGCACCTGGTCGTGGCTATCACGTGGGGATGCGTGTTCTCTAAGGGGAAAAGATGTGAAGCCCTGGGCTGATGAGGGCAGGCCAAGAGAAGGTTGCTAGGCTAGGGTGAAGGATAGAGAGTTAGTCTCACATTGCCTGGGGAGAGGAAACTGGGCTATTTATAAGAGTTCGGGAAACTCTAATGGTCACAATGCATTTTTCTTAAGAAACTGGGGAAGAACAAAACCGTGAGTGGTGTATAGGTGCCCCAAAGTAGACAATATTGTGACTATTGGAACTCTGGGGTGTTATAGAATCTAGATCGAGTTTTTCATGGTACGCAAGAAGATTTTGTGAGAATTTTAATGATCATAGATGTTTTTGAATTTTTCATAATTACTTGTAATAATTATGTTTCAATTCTTTTAAATATTAAATTAACATTGGATCCTCCACTATCACCTCCTTCTCCACTAGCATCTAGTAGTGGTTTGACCACTCATTACATGTTTTTTGGCCATTGGATTCATTTGTGAGTCTCACAGGGGTGTGAAAGGACCATTTTGCCCTTTTGTGGAGAAAAATTCATTTTATTCTCTTGAACTCGAAATTGAGTGTACTTAGGGGCGTTGGAATCATATTTCTAAGTACATTCTAAATATTGATGTCTTAGATTTTGGTTATGGGTAAAATTTCCATTTTAGCCTTTTTTTAAAAATGAAGAAAATTAGGGAATTTTCATTTTAACTCTAGATTGAACATACTTAGCATCATTTTGATTGATTTTTTTAGTACATTCACAATTTATAAGTTTTAAATTATGTTTTAATCTCTATAAAAAGAGAATTTCCAAGAACCTAATATTCCAGCCCAAAAATTCTAATAATTCAAACTAAATTGATTTTCTCAATCAATTTACAAAAATTGGGGTTATTACATTGGTTCTTGTTTTTATTTTTTCTTTTGGCCTTGTAATGATCAATGAATGGAGATCAATGAACGGAGATCAATGATTTGATGTGTAGATTCTAGATTTTTAATATAGGTTTAATTCATGCTTTAGAATAAATTTTGTAGTTTTATTCTAGTAAAGTTTAGGAAGTATTTGCTAAAAATATATATTGGTTCAATTAATAGTGTGAAAGTGAGTTTTCTAACTTGTTTAGGATGTTATTTTCATGCTTAGTTTAGGTTTAATGTCCACAATGTTTAGGATAGCGTTATTATTAGAATTTATGGATTAGTTTTTGTTGCTTAGTTTAAAAGTTATTTTTATAAAAAAATTTTCCTAGATTAGTAATCATGATAGACTAGTTTTTTTTTCCCCTAGGATTAGAGTGATTATGTCCTTCAATAAGTAAATCCACTTATGAATTTCTAATGTTTTAATTGTTCTTAGAAAGTTGATTTAGAAATTTATTTCAAGTTGGAAAAGATAGTTTATCTGTAGAGCAATCTTTTGATTTTATGTCATTACGTTTCATTATAGATTCTTGAAATTGAATCCTTGCTCTACTATAGTTAGGTTTGACATATAATGCTTAAGATTTTATAATCTATCCAGAGGCTAAAATTTTAATAATTTCTAATTAAGTTTTCAAATAAATTAATTTTCAACTTGGTAATTGTAGTTCTAGTTCATTTCTTAAGTTATAAAAGAAAAAAGCAAGTGGTGGAACTAATTTTGGTTAGGAGATCTATAATCCTAGCAATTTAATTTTAATTAAAAACCAACTTCATCTCATCCATTTAATTGAGTCATCATCATATTCTTCTATTTTTAGTTTAGTATAATTTTTCCACTATTTTTGGTTATTTAGTTTAGGTTAATTTGGTGCTTTATTTTCATATTATATCCTCCCTGTGGATTCAACCTTGTAAAATGCTACAATTCATTAATAGTGCACTTGCAGGAAATAAACTAAAACAAAAACCATCTTAGGGTGGTTGAACACTTTTCTTTATCCTTGGAAAATCTCAACGAAAAATTAATCCTAAACTATGCTAAAACCAAACAACTAAAGAACGGATAAATCTTGAAATTAAATCCCAAGCTAAACAAGAACAAAAGACGCGTAATTGAGGATCTAAAATAAGCAAAAATATATTAAATTTTATTGAATTGAATATTTAAATCATTACAAAAACATGATAAAACAAAGAAAAATAAAATAATACAAAACTTCCTTAGATTAGATCAATGCCTTTGAGTCTTGTTCCTTGATGCATCACTCATCAAGCCTTGCAACCTCTATGATCTACTCCAGTCTAGACATGACAAGAGAACTCTTTCTTTGATGTGTCACTCACCATGGAAGAGAAACTCCAAAGAAAAAAATCCCATCTACGCTAGGAGAAAAAAAAAGAAAGACCAGCACCATGTGAAAAACCATCCAAAAGAACTCCTCAAAGAGACATCCTTCTAGCATCCTTTGTGTATTGTATTTTTTCCCAAAGTTTAAAAGTAAGAGAAGGAGGGAGAGAGAGAGAAAGCCTAAAATAAAATGTCTCTTCCCAAGAGCCAAGAGAGACAAGAGGCCTTGAAAAAGGTGAAATCAAGAAAGGCCTTGGGGCCCGATGGTGTACTTGTAGAGGTTTGAAAGTACATGGGAGATACTGACGTAGTTTTGTTTGACAAAGTTGTTTAAGAAGATTATTAAATCAAAGAAAATGTTAGATGAATGGAGAAAAATCTCTTTCGTACCAATTTATAAGAATAAATGTGACATATGGAGTTGCACTAATTATCATGGGATCAGAATTATGAGCCATAATATGAAATTTTGGGAAAGAGTGATTGAGAAGAGGCTACAACATGAGACGAGTGTATTGAAAAAACAATTTGGTTTCATGTACTACTAAAATTAGGCTTTTAGAAGATGACAAAAGTAAGATGGTTTAATTAAACCATCATTTTTAAGATTGTTTCATTCACTACTCAAATTAGCGTTTTAGAAGATGGAAAAAATAAGATGGTTTAAACACAACCCTCTTATTAAAAATAACAAAAGATGATTTCTAAACACTGTCTTATAAAGCCTACCTTAAGAAGATTGTTATTTCAAACTATCCTAAAAAATATATTAAGATAGTTTTCTATAATTGTCTTATTTTGGCAAATAAAATAAGATGATTTATTATAATTTTCATATTTTATTCACATAAAATAAAATGATTATTTGAAACCATCTTATTTCTTTTGTAAGAAAATGTGGTTATTTGAAACTGCCTTATGTATTTTAAACTAAAGAGGATGGTTTGTTTGAAACTGTCCTTTAAATCTTCATTTTAAAATAGCATGATGTTCAACATGTAATTTTTTACTTTGGCTTGCTTCGATTAAAAACTCTAAGATTGAGTTGGATTTACTTATGTTTTTTCCTGAAGTTGTATTTTCTCTATTGATATCAATGTGGGTATGCATTATTTCTTGTTTTTATCATATGTTTAATTTATTTGCAGATTATGGGTATAAAATTCCTTTCCTAAAGTTTTCTCTTCTTGGGTGTGGATCATTCATGTGTATGGATCAATGTGTGGATCATTCATGTGTATGGATTGGTCATATTTTTGCATCAATCTTTCTTGTCCCAATCCTGGAGTTGGAAATTTGAGTCCTCTAATATGTATGTTTTTTCTAACTGTATATACATTTTATGCACACACCAGGTGCTTGGTTAGCTACCTAACCCAATGTTATTAATCATATCATGTCTAAAAAGTCTTCGCATGAGTTACAACTTCAATTTTTTGAAAAAATAGATAAATATGCTTGGATGGCTATGGAAGGATCATCAAGAGAATATGAGGAGAGAATAAAAAAGATCAAAGAGTTTGCACCTAGGGTAGGTGGTGATTGTAATGGCATGTGATGTCCATGTAAGAGATGTGGAAACCTAAAAAAAGGTAATTGTAGGTGAGTTGAGAGAACATTTGTGCTTCAGTGAAGTTGATGAAAGATACCACCCTTAGATGTGGCATAGAGAGGGACTTCCTCATGAGCCCTCAGTAAGGGCATAATGTGTATATGATTATGAAGCCACTGTGAGAAGTGTTACAATAGTACAACTACACCAATGTTTTAAGACGCATACGATGGCTTCTAGGATGATCTTGAATAATTTTAGACAACATTGGAGGAAGCCTATAAACTGTTGTATGTTGAGTGTATAGATTATGCCAAGTTGTTTCTAGTGGTAGAACTTTACAACATAAAATCGAGATTTGGTTTTTTAGATCAAGGTTTTGTATAACTGTTGAAAGTCCTCATTAAAATGATATTGAAGGAGAAGAAACTGGCTAGGTCAACATAGAAGGCAAAGAAAACCTTAATTGCACTAAGGTTGAAGTATGAGAAGATACATGCCTATACCAATAACTGCATCTTGTACAAGAAGGAGCACAAAGACAAAATTGCATACCCAACATGTGGACATTCAAGATGGAAGCTAAATAAGAATTCAACTAATTGGCAACTAAAAGATGCTCCTACAAAGGTCTTACAGTATTTTCCCCCATTCCAAGGGTCAAAAGAGTGTTCGCTATTACAAAAATAGCAAAGAAACTAGTACGGCATGCTAAGGAGAAAGTAGGTGATAGCTTTTTACACCATCCAGCAGATAGCCCAGTTAGATGCTTGTTGACTTCATGCGGCCCAATTTTGAAGAAGAACCTAGAAACCTAAGGCTTGAAATATCTATAAATAAGATTAATTCTCCTGGTTCTATAAGTAGCAGGTACAGTTGTTGACCCGTTATAATAGTTTGTCATTGCTGTGCATGAAGAGGAACTCGATGATGTTAACTATGTAATATCAGGTTCTATGAAATCTGGGAATGACATTGATATGTACTTAGCTCTGTTGATCAATGATCTTAGGACATTGTGGGAGGTACGAGTTGAACCTTATGATGCATACAAGAAAGAGACATTCACCCTAAAAGATATACTACTGTGGATAATAAATGACTTTCCATCATGTAATAATTTTCCATGATGTACAATAAAGGGATACAGTGCCTATTCTATTTGCAATGACCAAACATGTACTATGTGGCTTAAACATGGTAGGAAGATGGCATTCCTAGGCCATAGAAGATGGTTCCAAAGAAACCATCTATAACGTTTTAAAAAGGAAGAATTTAATAGTAGTGTGGAGACCAGGACACCTCCAAAGAGGTTGACTAGATGATAAACATTGGGATAGGTTGAGAACCTTAATATCTCACGGGTCAAGAAGAAGGCAACTAAGCATACATATAACAGCAACTAAAAAGTTGTTGGAAGAAGAAATCAATATTCTTGGAAATTATGTACTAGAAACCCCTATACATGCGGCATGTGCTTGATGTCATGCACAATAAAAAGAATTTCTATGAAAACTTGAATGGTGCCTTACTTGACATGTCAGGCACAGCTTGAATGGATCTTATAACAATGGGTTTGAAGAGATGGTTGCATCCACATGATAGGGGTAGTCGAGGAACATAATTACCTAAAGTAAATTATATGCTTGGTAGAGAGGAGAGAAGAATAGTGTGTAAAATTGTGTCAAAGATCAAAGTCCTAGATGGCTACTCTTCAAGCTATAGAAACATTATCTCCATGGAAGTGCTGAAACTATTGGGGATGGAGTCACATGATTGCGATACATTGATGCTACAACTCCTACCTGTAGCAATGCATTGAATGCTACCAGATAAAGATAGAGGATCTATTACTAAATTCTGCTATTTCTTTAATTCTTTATGCAAGAAGGTAGTGGATTATTCTAAATTACAAGAAATCTAGGAGCATGTAGTGATAACCTTATAAGATCTTGAGACAATTTGCACTCTATCCTTCTTCGATATCATGGTACACTTAATAGTAAACCTCATTGACAATGTTAGGCTCTGTGGACCCATTTATTTGTGATTGATGTACCAGTTTGAGAGATACATGAAAGTGTTAAAAGGGTGTGTACAAAATCACAATCAACTGAAGGGGTATATTATCTTATGTTATATTGTAGAAGAAGCAATATAGTTTTACACAAAGTATTTATTAGGATTGGATGCTATTGGAATGCCAAGAAAGATACAATTATGTGGATTAAATGATCTAAAAGTTGGTGAACATCTATCTAGTGGTCGTTTATTGACTATTGATTGTAAAGAATGGGACCTGGTGCACTTTTATGTCTTACAAAACATTAATGTCAATGAAGTTCAGCCATACATTGAGTTAATGCTCTCTCTTTGAGGTTTGTTTCACATTTTTCTATACATGTTGAAGGTTAATGTATTGCATGCATGTTATATATAATTTTCATCTCCTCATTGTAGCAAGCACATGGACTTCCTAAAAGAGAAGTATCCAAGAGATGTGAAGAAACATAAGTGGCTGCAAGATAAGCATTTTCACTCTTTCACTACTTGGCTTTGTCAAAAGGTAATTACAATGAATTAACACTTCATTCACTCATTGTTATTAAATTGCATATGCACATATACATTAATGATCTCTCTTAAGTAATATTATACACATGTTTTAGATCAATGAGATATTCCAAGTCATGTAATTCTGAATCCTTGGGCTGAATGGTGATGTGAGCTTGACCAAAAGTAATAAAGTATGTTAGATATGCCATCAATGGTTAGTGCTTTCACACAAAAGATTGTGATAACTCAAGAGCACAACAAAATAGTGGTTTTTAGCTTAGTTGCTAATGCTACTTTCTTTTCCAGTTCAAAGGACAATAACCCAATTGAAATGAATGATACTTATTAAGCGATATATGGACGCTGGGTTATACTTGTAGAACTATGGTTGTGTTTAAGTGCGACTAAGTGGAACACAACAAAGATGGCATCAAAACTGATGCCCTCGGATTGGCATTGGTTGACATAAATAAGATTAGCTATCAAAATGATCAATTTGTTTTGACATCTCAAGCAAAACACATATTTTATGTACAACGTAGGCATGATACAAGGTGGTCAACTATTTCTATTAGCCTCCCTGAGGGACTTTTACAATAAAGACAAACTAGGTGACACGGCAATTGATTACCCTTGTATCACTACAACAATGCCATCGATCAATCTAATCAGGGAGAATGAGATGGATTATGTGAGTGATGGTGTTGAAGAGGGTGCTTGGGTTGGATCAGATCAAATATGATGAGATAACTTAAAATGCATGTAACATATGATGTATGTAATTGATAGATTTATATAAATAATTAGGTTATACATCATGTAACACACGAATTATTTGATTTGTCTTCATGCCTTGGAAGATTTTATGTCATGGCTAGGGAAATAAGGGATGGCCAAGTTTCCCCTTTACCCTTCACATGTTATCACTATAGAGAATATAGGATTGGTTCTGACAAACCTCTTATATTTTAATATATATAAGACTGTTTTAACACTAATCGTCTTACGTATGAAAACATATATAAGATGATTTACTAAAAATTGTCTAATGTTATTAAAATAAATAAGGGAGGGAGACAATGAGAGAGAGATCTAAAGAACAGAGTTAAGTGTTCGACATTTCTCTGGAAGAATATAAAACGATTTTTGATGAATCGTTTTATATTTTATAATTATAAGACATTTTTTCCTAAACTGTCCTATATATAAACAAAGATAAGATGGTTCTCAAATAACTGTCCTATATATAGGAAAATATATAAGACGATTATTCATTAATAGTCTTATATTTGACTTATTATATAAGAAATTGTCTTATGTTCAACTAGATATAAGATGGTTTGTGGTGGAATCGTCCTATATTCTTTGTTACTATATTAACATCAAGTGAAATTTTGAATAGTTACCCCTGTTCTATCTCTTTCTCCCCCTATCGTTTTGTCATTGTTTTCACTTATTCACTCCCTCAGTCATGTTGCTGATTGAGGAGCCTCCATCAAACACTAGATTGTCATTCCTCAAGTACCAGTCATGTGCACAACCTCATTGAAGCTCTGAACCCTCTCTCATAAGTATCCCATATCTCTCTTAATCTACCATTTCCAAACCTTAATTTTGTATAAATGACCTAGAAGTTTACTGATGCCATATATCAAGGTAGTATGTAGGAATGAACTACTCTTTTAAGATTTCTCATTTCAAGCTAGTAGGTTCTTGTTTGTGGATGGATTGATAAGATAGTATCTTTTCTCTCTGGAGTGTTTGGACTTTAGCATATGCCTAGTAAATCCAACCTTTTCAGAACTTCTATTATGGAGGAAGCCTTATTCTATCCATCAATGACTTGTAATGGAATATGACTTATAAGCTCTTTTCCTATAAGAACTATAGCTTGGAAGGATATTATACCAAGCATAACACAAGAAGTTTATTTTGATAGAACAAAGGGACTAGGTATTTACAGTAAGGGATATAAATTTTTGTAGTAAGCCTAGTAGGATAGTTGAGCTTAGATGAAAATGTCATCACTGGCAAATAGAGGGGTCATTCATAAAAGATCATTGTATCCTAGCTCTGACTTCATGCTAAGTGCTTGAACTTTTGTCATGAAAGATCTCAAATTCATTCATCGAAGTACTTCTTTGGTTGTGTACCATATCTACAATGTGATTTAGATTTACTTGATCTATCCAACCTACTAAACATGGAACTGATGTCTGTGTGTGTGTGTGTGTGTGTGTGTGTGTGTGTGTGTGTGTGTGTGTGTGTGTGTGTACATTGATGGCTCACAAAGCCATTCATTAAGAAGGGTTTGTTGTTAGATTTTTCTAATTAGGTTGCTGACTGTATTCATTATTGAGTAATGAAAAATTGAGATGTTAGAAAATTTCATTGGACATATGATCCTGGTAATAAGAACATCAGTTGGAAGTTTAATCATATACATGCATTAAAACAAGAACAAGGAAAACATAATCTTTATAAGAATTGAATGAGATGGTCTTTTGATAACCATGATTTAGTAGTAATCTAATTCACATTCAGAATCCCTTCTGTGAACACCTGTAAGGAATGAATTATATCAACCTACTAGAAAGTAATCTCCTTCTAATGTACTCAAATTAAGATTTATTGTTGTGATGGATAACCAGAAAAGTTAAACCTAGAAACACTTTCATCTTACAATTCTAAACTGAGTCATGCAAACATTTCTTTGTATGTTATTCAATATCTTACTTTTTAATTTCTCTATCCTATAATGGAGTTACTAAGTCTCATTTTTTAAATACTTGAAAGCTTTTAGTTGTGTGGGAAACATGAACATGAAGAAAATGAACAACATGAAGAAAAATCAAGTATAGATACACCTCTTAAGAGAAAAAAGAAAAGACTAATAAAAATAGGGCATATCATTAAGAGAAAGTCAAAGGGAATAAAAGAGACTGTACAATCCAATAGTAGAGGGCAAGTAAAAAAAGGAATTTGTGAGGAAACTTAGTACCATTAGATTCTACTCAAAAAATGGAATCCAACGCCTCAAAAATCACCCAAAACGGAGTTCGTATGAAGAAGTTACAGCCATTTAAAGATAGGGGTATTTCTGGAAATTAAATAGAAAAACGAAAAAAACGAAAAAGGACGAAAAACGCAGGGGGCCGTTTTGATAACGGCACCCCCTGTCGTCTTCAACCTCAAGAACCCTCCAGAAAATCCTTGTTCATGATTTCTCTAAAAAACCCCGGGGGAAAGGGTGGCACCGCCATTGAGGGGCACCACCTTCTCCCCCAATAAAAAGCCCCAACCCCCCTCTCCAAAAAACATGATTTTTTCGTGTTTTTGGACTGGGTTTCTGGCAAAAATCGGAAACCCGTCTTTTTGCATTTTTCGGCAATAGCCAGGCCCAAGTCAAGCCTGCCATCCCGTTCCCATTTACCCCTCTTCTCTTTTTTCGATTTGGGCAATAGGGTTTCCACCTTGTTCAAGTTTTCCAGCGAGCAGGCACACCAGGCAACCCAGGTAATCCGATTTTTCCTATTTCTCTTCATTTTGCTCCCCCCAAGCCAGATCCATGCCGGATTTGGTCTCCTTCCAGTCGGAAAACAACCAGCCAGGTTTCCTAGCTGGAAAACATTCCACGACGGCTTGGGCCGGACCTGCACGAGCCAGGCGTCCCAAGGATGCCAAGCACCACGTGCACCTGGGACTGGGTCCCTGGGATGGGTTCTAGGTGTATGACAGTGCATACACTGCCCCAGGTACGGCCTTCAAGTGCACACGCAACATGGGGCACGGGTCCTGGCTCAACTAGGGTGCACGAGGTGCCTTGGGAGCTGATGATGCGCGTCATAGTGCATCACTTGAGCATGCATATGTGCGTGCAAAATGTAGTCCTTGGCACGGCCTTTGGGCGCACACGCACGTAAGGTGGTCACGGTTCAACCAGGATACACGGGTATCCTGGGAACTGGGGCACGCGGACCTACTGAGACTTTAAAGTTAGGATTAGAGGATAAATTATAGAGTCTAACTATTGAAAAGTAGATCCACACCATAGATCTAGCCTGACGAATGAATTAGGCAAGGACCATGGACCCAATAGGCAAATCTAGCGATCTAAATAGAATGAAACTAATAAGGACTCCTTGTATCCATTCATACCCAGGAGTTAATAAATGACACCCAGGGACAGGTTGAAGTGATAAAGGACGCAACTCCAGGAGACTTTGAGGTAGGTGCTCTATCTCTACTAGACTTTTTAAAAGAGCCATGATTGTTTTATGCATGTTTTAAGTATAAGTTATATAACTTGTTTAACATGACTTAATTTAGCATACATATGATAAATGCTTTATGCATAGATATGTTTTGCAAATAATTGCATATACATTATGCATAGATATGTTTTGCAAACAAATGCATATATTGCATGATTTGTGAGCATTGATTTTTTGAAAGATTGCATGTCCTTGAGGGTTACCAAAAGATGCTGGAGTGCCCAAAAGACGCTGGGTAGGCAGTTGTGAGGGACCCAAAGAGGACAGGTTTTGAAAAAGGGTTTTTTGCTTGTTTGATCGGATATGATTTGGGCTGATAAGCTTGTGGGCGCTATGCCGAGAGGTTTGGGTTGGCCTCCAGCCTCTACCACTATTAGGTGGATGGGTACCACGCCCAAAAAGGGCATGTCCGTGCGTTGACTGCATGTGGTACAGGGGGCTACCACTGGTGTCACGGCACTGGGTCGATGTGTCATATGCCCCGTGGAGGCTATGACGCTGTGTCCTCAGGTACCCAGGGACCACACGGCGGCAAGGTCGTGGGCATAGTTGGACCCTATGGTTTGATGATTTACTTGCATTGCATATGGCATGACATGAGGTTGGTCGACCATACCATACTAGATATCCATGAGTTGGATTCAGTGGAGCATCTTATGCATATCATTATGTTTATGATATATGATACTTTCGACTTGGATTATGCTATTCTTTAAGTCGTCAGTATTCTGGTTTGACAGTGGTTTCTAATATCGATATTGAACATGATTGTTCGAACATGCACATGTTTTTAAGAGCACGTGATTTTAAACATAGCATGCATTGCAAAACTAGTAGTGATAGACTCCTACTGAGTATAGTATATACTCACCCTATCCTTAACATTTTTCAAGATAGTTCCACTCACAAATAGAAGACGTCTCAGGAGATATTAGTTCTACGAGCAAGTGAATAAACAAAGGAGACAACTATACATGTGAGTAAACTCTCTACCCTTTGGACATGTATTTGTATTTATTTATAGTTGGACTATGTGCTGTGGCTGGATAGACCTAGGGAAGAATTTATGATTTTTGAAGTTCTTTCAAAAACTACTTTGAGTATTGTGAAAGCAAATGACACTCAGGGTTTTCAAAATGAGTTTAAAATATGAAAGATTTTCCACTGCATTGCATGGTTTTTATAAAATGGTTTTCAAATAAGGATGCATCCCGCCTTAGGAATTAGATATTGCATTTAAAAATGCATGAGAAAACCCGAGTCGTCACAGGAGCCCATCAGCCGTGTCCTCCTCTAGAAAATGGCACATTTACAAGGGTGTAAAGCCACTACCTTAACCAACAAAAATGCTACCTTAATTGCTTCACAAATCATAAGTGGTTCTACATGTCTACCTTGTATCTCTTTAATTTTATTTAGAGTTGATCATGTTCTGATAACTACATTGTCTAGGAAGAGTTAACCTAAGAAAGCACAACTACAGGGACTCTAAGTAGCACTACTACAAAGGGGGACATCCTGTATAGGGCTATGAACAACAAGGATGAGCACTCTAACCAAGCAATAGCCCAAGGCCATGGTGTTGTTTCTTCAAAATTCTTCCCTAAAACAAAGATGCCACTTCCATCACACAATAGCTGTAGTGCTCCATTTGAAGAGCAGTTGGAAATGCAACTCTTCAAAAGAGGTAGGTATAGCTTGACATGTTTACTTATTCAATGACTAATTAGTTAATAATCTTTGATCATTCTTATGTATCTAGTATTTTTTATTTTCAATTGGGTCAACACATGTTAGAGCTACATACAATTGAAAACTACATCATTGTTACTACACTGTACAAGGTTCTCTTTGTGAGGTTGCATGGCATGCTGATTTAACCACACACTAAGTGTGTGTGTGTGTGTGTGTGTGTGTGTGTGTGTGTGTGTGTGTGTGTGTGTGTGTGTGTGTGTGTGTGTGTGTGTGTGTGAATGTGTGTATTACTTTTGCACTCCAACCAATTGCCCCTACCATTCCTAATAGTAACAGACAATATTCATACTATTGTGGATGTAATTGGACATCACATAGCTTTGCCAAAGAAATACATCAAACCCATGTTATCCAAGGCATGTATATGGTGTAATAGCATCATTTTTAATAATATTTTTTAAGCCCTCAACTAATTTTTTAATATTCTTTGCGTATAATATTAATTAGAAGTAGCAAAACGTGCCATTGAGGTTGACCCCCTCTTCAGCAGTACATTCTGCCATAGTGATTGCCCCTACCCAACTACTTGTATCTACTTTCATGATAAAATTGAATGTCTTCAATAAATTTTATTCATTACAAATTTCTAAAGCTTAATTTAAACCTACAAAGTAGGGATCAGGTGGAGGTTCCACCTAACACGCCTCCATTCTTAAGGGGCCTCTACAAACTAATGAATAAAGATAAGGGAATCAACCCAATATGGATATAGTCCCTTGTGCTTGCCAATGACAAAGTTGAGGTGCCACTTATGAAAGAGGACCTCTTAGCCATATGTTATATGGCTCAACAAGAATACACATACATTAACATCTATATTGGGTATGTCATGTATCTGCTCTATTAAGAATCATATTGACATTAATTATTGGTGTAGCTTTAAAATTACTCACAAGTGCACGAATCAATGCAGTATTTTTCATGCGAAAGAGGTCGATCCCATGAGGAATCTCACAGTTTTTCATATTGATTGGATTTTATTTAGATTACTTAGCCTAGCCAAAGAGGGTTTGGTTAGATTAAACTAGGAAATTAAATGACATGGAAAAGGAAACAAGTATGGAATTAGAAACATGAACTAAATGGAAACTTTCTAAAAATAAAGATCTTCAATGGAATTAGAAAATTTTCTAACTAACTTGTTCAATAAATGAAACTACTATAAAACTAGAATGACCTAATCTAGGAAACTTAATCTAAGGAAACTTTATAAAAGTAACACTCTCTAAAAATAAAACTTTCTAAAACTAAACAAAGAAAGCTAAATTAAGATGCAAAGAAATTAAACAATGGAATGTAAATTGAAATAAATCAAAAGAACAAGCAACTAAGGAAGGAAGTTCAACTCAAGTACCATGCGCATGACCCATGGAGTTGTGTTCATGGAACTTGTAGTGAAAAGTAAGGATGGTGAGCATGATTTTTTAGAACTAGTGCACATGAAATTAATCTTAGGAAACTAAACTATCTAAAATATAGCATGGGTTCTTAAGAAACTAAGCAAATAAGATGAATGAAAGTGAGGAGGATGCGCATCAAACTTAGTTGAAAACTATACTAGCATGGTGCACATGATACTAAGTGAAATTGAAACATGAGAAAAGACAATGGAACACACTCATAATGAAGCATAGCATCACATTAAAGAGAACTTGAACACTAGACTCAAACAAGAGGTCATTCATAACCAATTGAATTCATTGAAGTAAACAATTACATAAGAAAGTGGAGCATGTACTTGGGAGGAATTATGTGCACTTTTCATAAATAAGAACTCAATCTAAACTCAATTATCTGATCTACTTCAACACCATCCATTGATCATAAACTAAGCTTGGATATCATGCATGTGAAACAAGAGAGAAATTCAAGAGAATAAGAGCATGAAGATGGGAATCAACAAGAGCAAAGATAGATCTCAACATGGCAAGGAACAAGAAGATAATGGAAAGGGAATAGGATTGATTCAAGCCACTTTTATCTTGGCTGTCACTATAAGAGAAAAGAGGCCTTAGATGTAGAATAACAAGGCAAAGATATCTAAGCAAAACACAAAGGGTAAAAAGGAGAAAAGATGCACATGAAATAAAAAGGCAAAACAAGAAACAAAACAAGGAATCAATGAAGCCAACCTGAAATTGAAGTGCAACTAAGAAGCTAGAAGGAAATATGTGTGGAACACTAAATAGAGTAGCCCAAGGTGGAAGTCATGGAAGCTTTTTATGGAGGATTGAAGGAGGCATGGTGGTGCAAGAGGAAGGTGTAGAAGACAAGCCTGAAATGGGGTGGATTTCCTTATGCGTGAGATGAGATTTTGGCTACTATTTATAGATTAGTTCTCCTTGTAAAAATATAAGATCTGATTAAGATGTGTAAGGAATTACAAGTAGGACACTGGGAAAGTGGGTGGAAGGTGGAAAGAGATGGATTTAGAAGGTGGAATTGAGTGGGATTTCTAAGGATAACCAAAGGGAGGGGGAGACGACACTTTTTAAGGGATCTGGCATGGAACCTCCTTCCTCAAGGTGTTTCATATGGAAGGAGGGAAAGGGAGTGGAAAGAGGGAGGAAAACAGAAAGAAATATGGGGAGATGAATTAGGAAAGTGAAGGAAGGAGGTGGAAACCCTAGGAACTACAAGGTGGGAGGCCCCACTTTTCAAGGAGGTGCCCCCACCCTATGTTGCATAAATGGGATTACTCAGAGAGATGGGAAGAAGGAAAAAGGAAATGAAGAAATGAAGAAATAAGGGCTCTTCTCCTATTGGTCCACCTTTGCATGCTATCTTACCATGTTTGATATTCATCCAACTCCTTTCTAATTATCCTCTCGAAAATCGACAATTTTTGCATAGGATAATTGCTTGAAATCTTCCTCCAATAGTGTGGTTCCATGTGGCTTGGCTAAGATGGCTTCATGGCTCACTTTGATGGCTTCTTGCTTGATGGCGTGAGTGGCTTAGTCCCTAGGTTACGAGGCTTAAATGGGTTGTATGGCTTAAGTGGCTTGCATGCATGGCACCAAATTCCATGGGTCCAAGGCCTAGTGACCTTGAACTATTCGAATTACTTTCTTGAACTTAATTGCTTTCCTTAGAATGATCTTAACCCTTGCTTGAGTTTTGGAATGATTAAATTTAGGTCTTGGCTCTTTCTTTTGATCTTGATCTTCAATTCTCATCTTAGTTGATCTTGGCCGTTGGATCATCTTCTCAATACCTTAAAAAATCATAATTTAATCCTAAAAAAATTATGATTATATACATACTTACTCTAGATAAGTTCCTAAACCTAAAAAAAAAATAAAATCAAACTTTTGAATCAATAGCTCAAAAATGCATGTGTTATGAATTTTGAAAAAAATCTTATGATAATGCACTATAATTTATAACACATGAACTACTAATTGGGTACCTTTTTATATAAAATTGAATACCTATCACTTATTAATAAGGCATGATAAGTAATAATAATTTTGTTTTGGTAGGTCTTTGCACTATAAATTGCAAAAATTAGAGGTCAAGGTTGTTTACAAATTCCTTGACCTTGCTAAAGTCTCTAGATTGAAGGAGCATTTGCCCATAGAGAAAGAAATAGAAGATATCATACTTGGGTACTTACACTATGAGAAGGAGTAGGCCTTACTGATTTCCTACAATAGTGGGTAAGTTTTAGCATGTCTTACTAAAATATGTCATATAAGAAACATATTCACATCTATATAAGTTAAGTTTTGTAAATTTCAATTGAATGATTCTATGTATCAGTCTCATTGGATCCTGCTAGCTTTGGATGTGCATGGTGGGCATGTTGTGAAGCATTCAATTTTGGCCAAAACACCTCTAGTTTAGCATTTAATTAGATCATGTAATTAATTATTCTAGTAATTTTTGAAAAGAATATGAATTTTAGCTTAAATTAATCATCCAACCATTAATTTATCAAATTTAATGGTCAAATGATCATCCGAGTTAATCAGATTCTTAATGTATGGTTTAGATGACTCTAATCTAGTATTATATTTTATAGATCAAACAGATCATGGTTTGAGCGGCTAATTCTATGGTGCAAATCAGTTGGATTGGACATTAAATGGCTTGAATTGTGCTGATTGGTGTCAAATAAAAAAATTAATGAACCAGATCACTCGCAAAGCAAGAAAGGATGGTTTCCTAAAAGAAAAAGAGTCCTAATTAGGGGAAAGGACATCATGGATAAGATTTCCTAAATAAGAGATCAACTTTGGAATGAAGAGCATGCTTAAAGAGGGAAGAAGTTTCCTAGTGGGAAACTAACTCTTCACTGTAAGGGAAGTTTGAAGGAAGGTAGGGGAGTGGAAACAAAAATAGAAGGGGATCCAAAGAGGAAACCCAACACACTACTATAAAGGAATCTCTCCCCAGTGTTCCCCTCTTCTCTCTCCCCCCCTTGGACCATAGGAGGCAGCTGCAGGGGAAGACCCACAGTGGACTGATCCCCCTATTCTTCTCTTCTGTTTTGTTTTTCGTTTGGTTTCTTGTTTGACTACTTTCCTTTGCATTCTATTCCTTTTGTTCATCATTTTTCCAATTCTTCTTACCGATGCTCTCTTCTCCCATATCTTCTTCTCTCCTCTTCCCTCTTCTCTGCCCCATCGTATCTCTCTTCTCTGTCCACTACCCAGTTATCTCCATCGCTGGTTTTTTTCTGACAAAAACGTAGTTTTCAGCACCGTTTAACCTTTGCCTCATCATCTCTCCCTCCTTTGTTCACTGCCCAGCCCAACCAACATCCCTCTTTCACCAGCCGGTGAGTTTTTCTTTTTTTCTATTTTCCAAATCCTCACCGCACCTTCCCTTCTACCTCTCTTCTCCCACATGCACCCTCTGTTACCATTCTATCCTTCTCCATTTGTCAGTCAATCCATTTTTCTCTCCAACCCAAATTGCATTGGCACCCAAGTCCCGCTCTACTCCTCTACTCATCACCCCTCTGTGGGCCAGCTTCTCCCCTTCACTACACCACACCAACTCCTTTCTGCATCACCTTCCTCTTTGTTTACCAGTGTCATAGGTGAATTCCAGCCACAGACACAGCACCTATCCCTCTTAGCTCCCATCTCTCACACTCTTCTCTACTCTCTACCTCCACCCGCATGGACCCATTGCATCATCTCCTTCACTGCTGACAGCAACCCTCCTTTCTATTCGTAAGCATCACGTTCAACTGCCCAAATTTCACCTGCCTAGCACCGCCAAACCGCCACCCACAGACAAAAGCTGGACGATCTTGCCCCTTGCTTCTTCATCACACCAGATGCCTTATCCTCCTCTCTTCTCTGGAATCACCATCTTCCTCACTATCCTCATCGGGTTTCCTATTTTTTTTCATTAAAATATGAAATACTCTTCAAATTTCAAATTTTCCCTTTACTCTTTAATTTTAATTCCATATGAGTCCCCATTTTAATTCCCTTTGTGTCCCTGTTTCCATTCCAGTTTTGCTTTATCTTCATTCTGCTTATCCAAGAATTGTACAATCTGATCTGAATTAATTAAGGCTTAACCTAATCAACGGGTTAGCCTTAACAATCAAAATTTCTCAATTTCTACACTATTTAGCCTCAGATCTTCAATTAATTTTTAGATTTTATTATTAGGACATCCACTAGCTAATTCAGCATCTCTGATCTTTAATCTGAACGCCAAAAATCAATCTAAGCTATTGAAAACTCAAAATTACTATTTAGTCTAGATCTTTAAGATTTTCATGAATCTGCCTAATCCAACAATTGGAACATTAATCAAGGATATGATGAAGATATTTAAGATGGCTAATTGACTCCAAGAAGATCATATTTGAAAAAATTGACAATAATTAAGCTAGGGAAGTAGAATTTTCTTATTATTTAGTTTAATTTTCTTTCTTCTTGAATTGGAAATTCTATAATTATTAGTAGTTGAATAGATCTAAACTTTGATTCCATTTTTAACAAATTTTTTATTTTTGAACAATTAAATTTTCTTTAAACTCCAAATTATTAAAGTGACTCCCTATGAGATCGACCTATACTTGCATATGCTACACTATAATAGCTCGTGCACTTATGATAAAACAACAGGTTTTTGGTACGATTGCCCGGGACCCGCAATGGAGTTTTCATAAAATTTAATTAAAAATAAAAAAGAATGAAAAAAATAAAAAAAATTTAGGAATTGCATTGTTTTAGAATTTTAAGCATTTTTAGGTGTATTTTTTTAATTTTCTTAGTTCATAATCAACTTATTTTCTAAATTTGGTACTTATTGCTATTTTTATTTTTCAATAAACTAAAATGTGGAGGAAATTGGCAAGTGGAGCTTTATCAAATAAATAGAATTTCTCTGCTTTCCTAAAATAGAATTTTTTATATTTTTGAGTGCATCTCATAATGAGTACCATTGTCAATTGTACTTTTTAATTCCAATTTTAAAAGGGTTGGATAAAACAGGGTAAGTGTGGGATAAGGTGGCCCCATATTTGATCTTCATTAGAAACCCCACTGTAAGTTTTTCTCACTTCTTTTATTTTCTAGATTAAGGTTTGTATTTAGAATAATTTTGCATTGTTTGGTAGTGTAATTGCATGTAGAAGGCATATTTGATAATTGTTACATTTTTAGGATTTTGCAATAGTTTGTTGTTTTAATTGCATTCTTAGGGCATGTTTATTGCTTTAAGGTGATTTATATGTTGATCAAACTACCATGGAGTATGGAAATTAATTAGTAAGGGTACTTGATCCCACAAGATCAAGGGTGAATTTCATCACCACTTCTTGGGCCACCTAGGATAATCACCACAAGCGTGCAACCCTACCTTTCAAATTAATTTAAAATCAATTAGAAGAGACCTATAGGGCCATCACATGCTTGTAGGACCCTCTTACTAAGACGTGATCTATTGTCACTCTAGTGGCTTCTGAGCACTATGATTATAGTGGGTGTCTTAAAATTCAAGTGATTTTTCCATGCCCGCTATTGACGTTTGTTGAGATCTAAACGCGTCCTTACATGAGGATTGTATTAACCACCTTAGTGCAAAACCTAATTGGTAAGCAGTAGTCAAATTTGAAAGAAAGGAGGAGTGCTAGATTAGGCTAATTTAAAAGATTGTTCGCACATAAATTCAAGAAAGTTAAAATATTGCTGCTTATTAGCCTAAGGATTATTTGATTGTGCCCTTTGATTGCCATCACGTAGAGTTAAAGTCAATGTTTAGATTAGAATAGTTTATGCAAGGGCATCAATCTCAAAACCATGAGCTAATACTTTTAACCTAGAGATTCAATGCAACCAAAGACAAGGGGAAAGCAACCTAGTTCCTATCCCCATGGTTGAACCACCAGTAGAGGTCGAGCGCATAACAATTAGAGATTTCTATGCCCCCTACAACTTAATACCCCATCCTGTATAGCTTTACTTCCCACAAATGTCGACCACTTCGAGTTAAAGCTATGAGTCATTCAATTACTCCCTACCTTTTATGGTCGAGACCGAGAAGACCCTTACCTACATATCAAGGAGTTTCTTAATATTTGTGAAACATTTAAGTTCCAATTTTTTTTAGATAATTCTATTAGGCTTAGGCTATTCCCATTCTCACTTAAGAACGAATCCAAGTCATGACTTAATTACTTGGAGGTAGGTTCCATACATAAATGGGACCAATTGTCTAAGAAGTTTTTGAATAAGTTCTTCCCTGTTCATAAAAAAAATGCTCTTCATCATGAAATTATCAATTTTCAACAAAGGGACAATGAACAATATTAGGAATGCCAGTAATAGTGGAATGAACTGTTGTAGAAATGCCCTCATCATGGTTTTGAGAAATAGCAGCAGGTTCAATATGTCTATGAGGCATTGACGCCTTGAAATAGATAAATGAGAGATGCAGAGAGTGGAGGGACCCTCATACTAAAAGATGAAAGTGAGGAATGGGAGTTCTTTCAGACACTGGCCAACAATTCTCGGCAATGGATTATTCAAATAGGAGAGAAAGAACCAACTAGCCCACTAAGAAGGGGCGTTTCTATGAGTTAGGAGTGCGTACTAATCTATACCATAAACTTGACTTTGTACTTGAAAAATTAGGTGGGAGAATGGACAAAATTGAAACCATGTTTGAAACTTTCATGGTTGCTACTTTATCCCATATGCCTCCACAAGAGGTTTGTGCTATATGTTCTATCCTAGCCCATGTCACCTCATCTTGTTCATCAAATAGAGTGCTAAATGATTATCTTGACAAAGCAGATGCATATCACCAACCTAGCAACAACCCATATTTTGAGACCTACGACCCTGGATGGGCTAGGCATCCCAATTTGTCTTGGTCAAAGAATAACCACCAAGGGGGACCATATGTAAATCCCCTTGTCCAAAACTTTCCTCTTGGGCCTATAGTTCCCCAGCAGCCACTTGGTTTCCTGCAACCTCAACAACTAAAGAAACCATCTTTGGAGGATAGAATTGAGAGCATGTTTACAAAATAGAATGAAGAAATAAAAAGGGCTTTAAACCAATTCTAGAATATCAATTCTCAAGACCTAGCCAAATTAGATATGCAGGTGAGCCAATTGTCAACTGAATTATATAATAGAGGAAAGGGTCAGTACCCTAGTCAACCCATCCCCAACCCTAAGAGTCAATTTGAGATAGGATCAAGTTCTCAAAATCAGAACCCTCATGAGCATCCCAAGTCTATAACCAACCTTAGGAGTAGTCGTCAGATGGATAACAAAGTAGGGCAGGCTAAGGAAACTGCAGAAGAGAAGAGACTAAAAAACCTATTGAACTTATAGTGGAGGCACCCTATGTGCATAAAGTCCCATTCCCTCAATTACTCAACAAGGCTAAGAAAGGAACAAATTTTAATGACATAATAGAAGTGTTTAAACATGTACAAATCAAGATTCCATTACTCAATCATATAAAGGATATTCCTTCTTATGCCAAATTTCTTAAAGACCGCTACATTACAAAGAGAAAGCTTAATGTGCAAGAGAAAGCCTTCCTCACTAAGCAGGAGAACTCTTTAATTCAACACAAGACCCCACAAAAATTTAGAGATCTAGGATGTCCTACAATTTCTTTCATTATAGGAGATCATGTCATAAATAGTACATTACTTGACTTAAGAGCTAGTGTTAATCTGTTGCCATATTCTGTCTATGACCATCTAGGGCTTGATGAGCTTAATCCAACCAACACCACATTGTCGTTAGCCAATAGATCAACTAAGATTCCTCGCGGTATGGTTGAAGATTTATTAATACAGGTGAACCAATTTTATTTCCCTGTCAATTTCATTGTCCTGGATACCCAACCTGTAGCAAACCCCACTAATCAAATCCTGGTGATTGTTGGACATCTAATCGTAGCAACTTCCAATGCAATCATAAATTGTAGAAATGGTGTGTTATAATTATCCTTTGGCAATATGAAAGTTGAGATCAATGTCTTCAATGCCAACCATCAACAATTAGATCTTGATGACTCTTGCAACATGATTGAAGATTTAATTCTAGAAGTTCTACCACCATTATCTACCTTCAATCCACTAAAGGCCTATCTTACAAATTGTAAATTCAATTGTGAACATCTGGCTGAAGATATTAAACTTAGAACTTACTGGAAGGCAACCCAGGGTTTTAGAGTCTACATCACCCAATTTCCATATAGGATCCTCTATTTTCAAACATTGGGGATAATGTTTCATTCAGGTTGGGCGGTGTAGGTGCACATAGAGATTTTGAATTTTCTTAATTCTTTTGAAAAAAAAATTTTGAAAAAAAAAAAGCTTTTAAGGTTGAGTTCCCTCATTGTGATGAGAACTAAATGTTCAAAATTTAATAATTTCACTATTTTCATCTCTTAATGGGAGTGAATATGATTTGTTTTGTATATTATTCATATGTGAAACTTTTTATGAAATTTAATTCGCGGGAACCATTTACACATAGAACATTGTCAAAACTAGTAGAGAGGTATGACTTAAAGACCCTGAGAAAAATCAGTGGAGTTATAAGTAACTTAGTGAGTTTAGGGACTATCTTCTTTCATAAAGTTATAAGTAATTCCACGTTTCTCTTCAGTGTACATAATTTTGTGTGATCTCACTGTCCTTGTTTTGGTTAACTATCAAGAAGGAATAGGAGTAATAGCTTTCTTCCACAAAAAAAAAATTATTAAATCTGATAAGCTTTATAAAACCTAGCAAATGATATAGACCACCCTTACTCAGCCTAGAGATATAAAGCCTACCTAATATATCATACCACTAGTTAGCCCCTTTGAGCCTATTATTAAGCCTTTTCTTTCTTAACCCCATTTACCTTAACCCAGAACAAGCTAGTTAAACAAATATCCATTACCCATTGTCAACATGAGTAAAGTTAGTAGAAAAAGTTCAAAAAGAGGAAAAAAAGTCAAAGAAGTGTGAAAATTAGACATCTTTCTTCCAAAGAAGAAAACAAAAAGAAAAGTGAAAAGAAAAAAATACCAAAAAACAAATGAAAGAGAAAGACAAAAATATGAAAGAGATATTTACTTTAAGTACAACTCAAAAGAAAAGTTGTCCTAATAGATATTCATTGAAGTCCTTTACTCAATTTTGAACCTTTGAAATCCTTATACCCTTCTTTTCTGAACCTATCCTAAGCTTATGTTTCTTCCTAGTTAAAGACCTATTGACCTTAGGTGGAACATAGCCTTAAAGAGGAGATATAAAGAAGGAATTAAGGTAAAAGACCTCTACTATTCTTGATAAAGACATCCACTCTTAGGGATCACTTTCCTTTGTCTCATGATCATTTAAAAAAAAGTATGTGAATCATTAACTTATTAGATTCTATCACATAATGAGAGAAATACATTTACACCCTTATCTGAGAGTTTCATTTCTGAGAGTATACCTGTGAGGATTTGAGGTCAAGACATATTTTCAATGGAATTTAAGCATACTCAGTTAGAAGTCAAGATTTATGTGGTTGTACACACACACACATACACTTCAAAAAATAACTCAAATAAAATGTCTTTAATATGTGTATGATGTGTAAAATGGTCAATCCTCTCCATTAAGTTGTCAAAAACTAATAGAATGCTAATGAATGAGAATTCTCTAAGATAAAATAGGGAACTCAACCTTAGTGAATTTTGTAGGTATATTTACTACAAATCCTCACAAGGCATAACTCGTCCACTAGGGGTAATTTAGGGGTTCAAAGCTTGTTGGATATGCTAAATGCAATCGTGAGTACCTAAGAAAGTGTCACCTTGTGTTAGTTTTTGAAAAAATTAATAATAATTTTTTGCATTTTTTGCTTGGGAGTAGCAAAATGCTGGTTGGGGGTGAGTGAAGTTTCAATATTGGCCAAAATACCCCTAGTTTAGCATTTAATTAGATCATCTAACTAATTAATTTGGTAATTTTGAGAAAGAATATGATTTTAGCTTAAATTGATCATCCAACCATTAATTTATCAAATTTAATGGCCGATGATCGTTTGAGCTAATTAGATGCTTAATGTATAGTTTAGATTACTCTAATCTAGTCTTATATTTTGCAGATGAAACAAATCATAGTTTGGATGACTAATTCTATGGTGCAGATTAGTTGGATTGGATAGTGGATAGCTTGAATTGTGCGAATTAGTGTCAAATCAAATAAATCAATAGTGTAGATTATCAAAAGGGCATTGAATGAATAGATCACTCACGAAGCAAGATGGGATGGTTTCTTAAAAGAAAAGGAGTACTAATTAGGGGAAAGGACATCATCGATAAGATTTCCTAAATAAGAGATCAACTCTGGAATGAAGAGGCATAATTAAAGGGGGTAGAAGTTTCCTAGTGGGAAACTAACGCTTCACTGTGAGGGGAGTGAGAACAATAATAGAAGGAGATCCAAAGAGGAAACATAGCGCACTGCTATAAAGGAATCTCTCCCCATACCTTCTCCTCCCCTCTTCCCTCTTCTCTGCCCCATCATATCTCCCTCCCCTGTTCATTGCCCAGTTATCTCCATCGTTGATTTTTTTTTTTATTGAAAACCCAGTTTCCAGCACCATTTTACCTGGGCCCCATTGTCTCTTTCTCCTCTATTCACTGCCCAACATGACTAGCATCCCTCTTCCACCTGCCAATGAGTTTTTTTTTTTTTCTATTTTCTAGATCCTCACTGCACCTTCCCTCCCACCTCTCTTCTCCTACATGCAACCTATGTTACTGTTCTATCCTTCTCCATCTGTCAACCAGCCCATTTTTTCTCCAACTCAGATTGCACTGGCACCCCAGTCTCGCTCTACTCGTCAACTTGTCACCCCTCAACAAGCTGACTTCTCCCCTCACCTCACCGCACCACACCAACTCCTTTCCGCATCACCTTCCTCTCTATTTACCAGCAAAATTGGTGAATTCCAGTCATTGACATAGCACCTATGTGACGACCCAGGTTTTCTCATGCATTTTTAAATGCAAGATCTAAATTCCTAAGGTGGGATGTAGTCCCTATCTTTGAAAACCATTTTATAAAAACCATGCAATGCAACGAAAAATCTTTAGTTTTAAACTCATTTTGAAAACCCCGAGTGTCATTTGCTTTCACAACCACCAAAGTAGTTTTTTGAAAAACTTCAAAATCATAAATATTTTTCTCCCAAGTCTATCCAGTCACAGCACACAATCCAACTATAAATAAATAAAAATACATGTCCAAAGGGTAGACAGTTTACTTACATGTATAATTGTCTCCCATTCGATTCACTTGCTCGTAGCACTAATATCTCCTGAGACGTCTTCTATTTGTGAGTGGAACTATCTTGAAAAATGTTAAGGATAGGGTGATTATATACTATAGTCAGTAGGAGTCTATCACTACTAGTTTTACAATGCATGCTACGTTTAAAATCATATGCTCTTTAAAACATGTGCATATTCGAACAACCATGTTCAATATGGATATCAAAAACCATTGTCAAATTGGAATACTAACGACTTAAAGAATCGCACAAACCAAGTCGAAAGTATCATATATATCATAAACATAATAATATGCATAAGATGCCCCATTGAATCCAACTCATGGATATCTGGTATGGTATTGTCGACCAACCTCATGTCATGCCATATACAATGCAAGTAAATCCACAAAACCATAGGGCCCAACTATGCCCACAACCTAGCCGTCGTGTGGTCCCCGGTTACCTGAGGACACAGGGTCATATTCCTCCACGGGACATATGACACTTCGACCCAGTGCCGTGACACCAGTGGTAGCCCCCTATACCACATGCAGTCGAAGCAGGGACGTTGCCCTTTCTGGGCGTGGTACCCATCAACCTAATAGTGGTAGAGGCTGGAGGCCAACCCAAACCACTCGGCATAGTGCCCACGAGCTTATCAGCCCAAATCATATCAGATCAAATAAGCAAAAATCTCTTTTTCAAAACCCGTCCTCGTTGGGTCCCTCACAACTGCCTATCCAGCGTCTTTTGGGCACTCTAGCATCTTTTGGTAACCTTCAAGGACATGCAATCTTTCAAAAACTCAATGCTCACAAATCATGCAATATATGCATTTGTTTGCAAAACATATCTATGCATAATGTATATGCAATTATTTGCAAAACATATCTATGCATAAAGCATTTATCATATGTATGCTGAATTAAGTCATGCTAAACAAGTTATATAACTTATACTTAAAACATGCATAAAACCATTATGGCTCTTTTAAAAAGTCTAGTAGCGATAGAGCACCTATCCTAAAGTCTCCTGGAGTCACATCCTTTATCACTTCAACCCGTCCCTAGGTCTCATTTATAACTCCTGGGTATGAATGGATACAAGGAGTCCTTATTAATTTCAATCCATTTAGACTTTAGATCGCTAGATCTGTCTTTTAGGGTCTAGGGTCCTTGCCTAATTCATTGTTAGGCTAGATTCTATAAAATAGTTAATTTCTGTAACTTGTCCTCTGATCCTAACTCTTTAATCTCATTGGGTCCACGCATTATGTTTTCCAAGACGTGTGTATGCCTTAATAGACAACCCAGATGTGTCAATTAGGGCCCTGCGCCACAGGTTCTAGGATGCGTGCGTGCCTTGGTTCTACCTAAACCACATTACTTCACATGTGTCTGTCCGAATAGTGCGGTGCGCACATCTGAATGGCATGCTAAGATGCGCGTCCTGGATGGCGTTGCGCAGATGAGTCTTAGGCAGGGTTGCACGCACGTCCTAGTTCTTGGGAAACTCGTACGTCTCAGTCGAGTCGGGCATCTGTCCGTGCGTGGCACACATGTGACAGTCGCCCCAGGGAGCTCGGCATGGTTGCGTGTCACTTCCACACACCCCTAGGATGCTTGTGCACCCTGGGACGCCCGCACCCCAGGGACGCTTGTGCACCCTGGGATGTGCTACTGTGGACAGGTTTTTCACCCGTCTGGTTTTTTTCCCCAGAAATCATGGATTTTCGGCCAGAACTTACCAGATCTGGCATGGATCTAGGCCGGAACAAATAGAAAGCCAAGGAAAAATGCAAAAGGGAAGTGAGAGCTTACCTGGCATCCGGAGATGGCGCTCCTTCTGCCTGGTAGGTCACCTGATCCGGTTCTGAACCCTTTGTTGCCAGAAAAAACCTCGATGAAGGTGGAAACTCCATTGCTAAGGCCAGAAAGAAGAGAGGAAATGGGAGAATAGCCGGCCCGACTAGGGCCTGGCCGTTGCCGAAATTTGCAGAGAGACGAGTTTTTGGTTTTTGCCAGAAACCCCAGTCTTAAATGACTGGAAAAACTCTAAAAAACTTGTGTTTTTGGAGAGGAAAAGATGGGGTTTTTATAGAGGGGTGAAGGCGGTGCCCCTCAATGGCGGTGCCGCCATGGCGGTGGCAGACTTCTTTGGAAAATTCGGGACTTGAGGGTTTCTGGAGAAATCTGAGGAGGAAGATGACAGGGGGTGCCGTTATCAAAACGGCCCCCTGCGTTTTTTGTCTTTTTCGTTTTTTTGTTTAAATTCTAGAAATACCCCTATCTTTAAATGGCTATAACTTCTTCATACGAACTCCGTTTTGGGTGATTTTTGAGGCGTTGGATTCCATTTTTCGAGTAGAATCTAAAGGTACTAAGTTTCCTCACAAATTCCTTCATTTACTATTTTAAATAAAATCAAACATTCAACACAGTCCATTTCCCATAGAATGTCCAATTTTCGTTAAAAATAGTGTAAATTGCTCGGGCATTACATTATTACCCCTTTAAAAGAATTTTGTCCTCAAAATTCCATAAATTATCATCTTCCAGGTCTTTGTCTCTTAGATAACTTCTTGGTGAATGCATTCTCCCCTTAGGAATCTAATTTAGGCTCATCCTCAATTTATCATTTTTATTGTTCCTTTTACAAGGCCTTACTTATAAGGGCCACTTTTGCTGCGTACTTTGATGCATACTCCCATACGTACCAGTTTTAACAGTACCGATTTCTAGCGATAATTCATCTATCTCAAAATCCTTAGATTCCTATATCTATCTCATCATGTATAGGATAGTCTCCTCGTAAGATCATGCTTCTTTATTCATGTATAAATTACTCCATACTTCTTTGAGATCATATGATCTTATTTCTCCTATTTTGAATATCATAGGATAATCCCTTTCATCTAATGATCTCTTTCATCATCCACAAGTCCAAAAATTACCTTCTTTCTATTATGTCTAACTTTGCTTCTTATCTTTTATATTTGTCCCCAAGATACTTCAATAACTGACATGGTATCATGTGCTCTACTGCCAAACCCTTGATTAACTTCGAATTTCAACTGTCTGTCGTTTTCCATGTGTGACTTTATTCCTCGACCAAAGTTACATTCAAAATAAAATCATGAAAGCCAATTAGTAGCATCTTCCATCGAGGACCTTATCATATATTGAAAGTAAAATGTCCTAACTCTATATCTAGTTTCATAATTATTGAATTCATTAAACGCTTTCCTCTGTGAGGATTTTATCCAAACTAATGTCAAATGTTAATGGTCAATTCATCATCATGGGTCACATGTTCTTGTCCAGAAGCCTATCTCACCATTCACATCAATTTGTCATTAGGATTTTCAATAATGTTCCCATTTATGCAAAGCAAAAAGTCTCTTATTCATAACCGAGTACCCTTACTAGGTCATGGTTGAATCCTTTGTCATCATCCTCTTTGTCCTTTCTTTTCTTGATGATTTTCTTCATAACCTTTCAGTCCAAAAGTTCTATACTCAATTCAGTAAGGTTAGTCCTTAAGAAATTCCTTTAATTGAATTTTTTTTTTTTCGTACTTGGTATATGCTCATAACAACTAACTATTTGTCTAAAGGCAACATAACATTAGATCTTCACCTTATAGTGTGCTAGCCATCTCACCTTTTCTCCTTTCATCCTCATGTCAATATATTTTTTAATCTTTTATCAAGGCTTTATCGTCAACCATGCAGTCTGTATTGTCAGGAGGTACAAGTAGTGATTTTCTCAATTCCTCAAATTTTATCCTTTAAGTGCCTCCTCATACTTAGCTTACAATAGCAGTTCTCGTTCAATAGCTACTACATTAAGTTATGTTGAAGCTGTTAAATCATCAAATTTGAAAAATACTCAGGTAAGCATGGAACATTTTCGTAGACACATAGAAAGACTTTATTTGATTACCTTTTGATCTCTTTCCAGATATATTTTTGTCATAAGCTCAAGGGTCTCTAAAGTGATCGGTACTTATCTACCTTTCTTTTCATTCCAAGTTAGTAGCATCTTTCAGACCCACAGTTAATTCTATGGTTTGTCATGGTATCTATTCAGGTTTGGAAAAATCTATCTCGTTGGCGGAGATCACTCCTTATTTTTGCTTCTGTATTAGTTGCAATTGTTCTCATCAACTGACCTCATACCCTCAAATGATTTTTTTCAGGGAAAACTCATGTCTAAAGACTTATAACATCCCCTTGAGTATATAACTATGACTACTAACTCATAGATACTAACATACTTGATTAAATATGGTGGGATACCCTTATTTTAGTCAAGAGTACTCTAAAGGTAATGACTAAATAATGGTTTTAAGATATTTGCTCTTCCAATCTATGATAGTAAGACCTCAATTTGATCCTTGATGGTACCCTACTTGCTGAATGGACAAGTCACCATCCCAGCTTAATTCCTTTTTCAATATATTTTATTGGTAAGGTGAGATATCACCAAATTTTTCCTTTTTATGGATTATATCCATTAGTGTTCCCCATAAGCTAATGGATCTGATAAGAATCTAATTGATATCAAAGCCTTTGTAGAATTTTAATCTCTAGTTGGTCACCATTCCTTTTCGAAAATTTCTTGTCGCATGATCTCCTGAAATTTGATTCTCTACTCAAAATCTTAAACCCCATATGCTTTATCTCTATTATACTCTTTTCTTCAAAATCCTCACTTTTGTCTACCTGGATCAATGTCTTCATGTGCTTTGTTGCATATAATCGATATTGCATCTACTTCTTTACTGAATGCTTCTCAAAAATTCCAAACTGTCTTAAGATCATTGAAATCCTCTATTGCCTGTAGCCTCAATAAAATTCATATAATGTCTTAATAATGGCATTGACATTTTGGTCATGCTATACTTCTCTTACAAGTTCATGTTAGGATCAATCTATTATCATCCTTAGTATTATCATCAAAATCTTTTGATAACTTGGTCGAATTCATTTCCCTATCATATTCGTGTTATGTTTCTCTTAATCACATAAGATGTCACTTGTATACATCCTCTGATTTGCTCCATAATACTCAGGTAGTTATTATTCGATAGCACTTCACTCATCATAAGACTCCATTTAAGGTATCCAAAATTGAGCTAAGTCCTTCAGGATCCATACCTTTGTGATCTGGTATGAGTCACAGTTATCTCCTAGTATCATCTTGCATTCTCATCCCTCTTAGATTATCATCAACATTTTCTCAAAGTCTGTCTTTTACATCCCCTATCATACTTATATCATATGCTTGTGATAGTGTACTCATATTCTAATATTCCTTATGATGGTAAGATAGCCATCTAGGTTCCTCAATTTTCTCACCTTTGATGAGATTACTTTATTGTAGGTTAGAACTATCTACTAACAAGTCCACTAACCTCTTCATTCATCATTCTCATCATAATATGATCCTTATACGAGTTTTCATCTTTGCACCACTGCACAACAATCCTTATTGATAAGATTTAAGCCAGCCAATATCTAAGCATTTGTTAGACCCATCTCCTTTTTCACCTATTTATTTATGGTGAAATGCCTTGAGCATTAATATTGTAATCTTCAAATAGAAGTAGTCATCCTTACCACTCCTATTTATGCTACTCCTTTTGAATTTCCTCGATTGTCCATAACCCTTGGACATGCTAGATTGGCTGTGAAAGGAAAAAACCTGAGCTCTGATACCAACTCTAATGACCCGGGTTCTCTCATGCATTTTTAAATGTAAGATCTAAATTCCTAAGGCAAGATGCATCCCTATCTTTGAAAACCATTTTATAAAACCCACGCAATGCAGCAGAAAATCTTTAGTTTTAAACTCATTTTGAAAACCCCGAGTGTCATATGCTTTCACAACCACCAAAGTAGTTTTTTGAAAAACTTCAGAAATCATAAATATTTTTCTCCCAGGTCTATCCAGTCATAGCACACAGTCCAACTGTAAATAAATACAAATACATGTTCAAAGGGTAGAGAGTTTACTTACATGTATGTTGATTGTTTTACCACAATTGCACGGGCTATTGTAGGGTAGCTTATGCAAGTACGGGTCGATCCCACGAGAACTTGATTTAAAATGGAGTTTTTAATAAAATATAATTATTTAAAATTAAAAATAAATCACTCACAATTACTGGAATTATTAAAATGACAATCAATGTTCAGATCTAATAAACTTCTCAAAAATACAGAATTTCCAGTTCTTAAAGAAAACAAACAAAATCAAATAATGAGAAAAAACTTCCCTAGATCAATTTTCATCAAAATATTCACTTCTGGTCTTCTAAAAGCTGATCCTCCTTTACAGATATCTTCAACCCGTTCTTGATTAGTGATCCACCGGTCGGATTTGTCAGATTCCTAAAAATAGTCAAGATCTGGGCTAAATTGTGATTTCAAGATTTGGACGGCTCAGATTGATTTCTGAATTTCAGATCTAAGATCAAAAGCGTTGGTTATGTTTAGGGATATCCTAAGAATGAACCTGTAAAATTAATTTGAATTCTGTTAAGAAACAAAGGAGAAATCAAGGATTTTGTTTTGATCAAGGCTAAACCGTTAAGAGGTTAGGCCTTGATTGATCTGTCTCAGATTGGACAGTTCCTGGATAAGAAAAAAGCAGATAAAACAAAGCCGGAATAGAACGGGACACAGATGGAATTAAGCTGGGGACATAGATGGAATTAACGAGAAAGAACAGATTTGTAATTTCTGTTAAAGAGAGAGGGCAAACTTGGAATTACACAAAAAAATCTAGTTTTTAGAAAAAAAAAACCAGACAAAGAGGGAGAGAAATGAAGGAGGAGCTAGAGGAGAAAGAAGAAGAAGAAGGGAGAAGAGGAAGAAGAAAAAGAAGAAAGGGAAGAAGAGGAGGAGGGTGGAGGAGAAGGGAGGAAACCCGGATCTAGGTTTACTTTCCCGGGCCGACCGAAGATGATGGAAGAAGCCAGATATTGGGAAGATGCTGGAGAAGAGTGTGTCGGGTGGTGCACAGAAACGATGGAGGATTGGATGGCTACGCACGATCCGGCCTGTGATTGTTGTGCTAAGTGGAGCGTGGGAGACAGAGGCAGTGGAAGGAGAACTCTCCTAGGTGAATGTGGTGATTTGGAAGTTAACTGGGTAAGGATTCCGGCGTTTGGCTTTGAAGCAAAGGAGCTGGGTGGGAAGAAAGAGGAGCAAAGGGCGTTGCGTGGTGTGGTAGGGAGAGGAGATGAGGAGCTGGCCTAGCCGGTGCTGCGTTGTCTGGATGCAGACGCCTGGCTACTTGGAGGACGACGAAGACAAAGGACGCTTGGGTGGTGGAGCAGTGGAAACCAGAGGTAGAGTGGGGAGAACTTGGAGAGACGATCTGGGCGGTGAAGATGGAGGAAGGGAAGAGAAGGTTGGTGCGTTAATGGTGAAGGGGGGATCGTGTGGTTGAAGAAGAGGGAGTTCCAGAGAGGAAGAGAAGAGAGAAGGAGAGAAGAAAGAGATGGGAAAGGAGGAACACGAGAACGTAAGAGAGAATGGGAAGAAGAGAGATTAAGAGATTGGCAGTGAGAGAGAGAGGGAGGAGAAGAGGAAGGTGGGGGAAAATGGAGAGAGGAGAGGAGAATAGAAGAGGGGCCAAAAGTTGGGAAGTGAGAGAGGATGAAAAAATACGTTGAGAAGGGAGAGGGAGTAGAATGAGGGGAAGTACATAGCAGAGAATGAGAGAAATAGAAGGTGAGAAGAGAGAATGGAGAGAGTTGGGTACGGTTGGGAAAGAGAGGAAGGGAAAAAGGAAAGGAAAGAAGGAAAAAGAAAGAAAGAAAGAAAGAAAAGGAAACAAGGAAAGAAGGAAAAAGGAAAAGAGAAAAAGGAAAAAGAGAAAAAAAAAAAGAAAAAAGGAAAGAAAGAAGTGGGGGAAGGAGTTGCCCTTTGCATGTTCTTTCCATTTTGTCCATGATTTCTATTCCATCCATCTCCATGGGTGATCTGGTCCATCCATTGCCCTTTAAGATGATCTGCACCATTATCTTTTAATCACAGCCGTCCGTGCGTCCTTTGGTTGATCTGCAAAAGAATAGACTAAATTAGACTCATCTGAACCGTACATTAGTCATCTAATGAGCTCTAATGATCATCTGACCGTTGATTTTGAAAAATTAAGATTTGGATGGTCCATTGGATTTAAATTCAAAATCAAGCTAAGTTTTGTAAAATTGAACGATTAGATGATCTAATTGAACGCTAAATTAGGGGAATTTTGACCAAAATTAAACACTTAACACACCCCCCAACCAGCATTTTGCTAGTCCCGAGCAAAACATGCGAAAAACCAAATTTCAAGATTTCAAATTTTATTTTTAAGTCAACTCCTCTTTTTCCTCAGAGAATTATCTTCAATAAATCACATCAACTTTATCATACTAATAAAAATGACTGAAAAATTCGAAACCCTACCCATATGCCAAAATAATTCCAATTAAGCTCAAATCTTAGAGTGAGTGTGTGCATGTACAATTTACATATGGAATCATCTTGATCTCTAAATAAACTTCTAACTTTTGAACTCCATCCGAAATATGTTTTGACCTCAAGCCTCACTAATGACATACACTCAGAAACAAAATCTCTCAGATAAAGGGGTCAAATCATATCTCTCTTTTAATTATGTGAGTTGAGTCAATAAAAGTAAAATTTTCTCACATGTACTCATGAAAATTGGGAGTTACTAAGGAATTTCATTGTTTTGATCCCTTTAGAATAGATGCCATTACCTTTGAATATTTAGAAATACCACTCTTTTATATTCTATCCATTCATTTCCTCATCAAGACTATGTTTCTCCTAGAATCAATAGGTCTTTAACTGGGACGAAACGTAAGCTTAAGACAGGGTACCAAAGAAAGGATATAAGGATATTCAAAGTTTCTTCAAAAAATAAGTAGAGGTCTTCTACTAAAGTTGATAATTCTTTCTTTCTTTCTTTCTTTTTTTTTCTTTTTTTTTTCAGAATCTTTTCTTTCTTTTTCAGTACTTTTGACTCACTTTGAAGAATATTTCTTTTCTTGATATCCAGTTTTCATTACAACTAAAAGATATTTCTTCATTCTTCTTTAACTTTTTTTTCAAAGAAAATGGGTAATGGATAATTTATACTGGGTTAATATGGGTAAAGGATAATTTGGGTGACAAAAGAAAAGGCTTATATTAAAGGCTCAAGTTGGCTAACTAGTGGTAACAATACTTTATGGGTAGGCTTTATGTCTCTAGGTTAACAACAAGGATGGCCTAAATCATTTTCTAGGTTTCCTATAATCCATCAAATTCAATGAACTTCTAGAATTTTAAAGATAATATTCTAATTATCCAGGTAATTAGCCAAAATTAAGAGTATGGGATCAATTTTGTTTAAGCACGCTGAAGAAAATTAGGAATATTTATAACCTCTCAAAAAAAGGAATGGCTCTAAAACTCACTTAGGTTGTAGATCTCCACTGAATTTCTTCAGAATTTCTAAGTTATAGCCACTTATCAATCTAGACTATTTATATGCAACTGCATGTACAGATGTGATCTAAGACTTTGCTTTCATAGAATACTTTAGAAAATGAGTAAAAATATGAATTAATCATATTCAATTCCATTAATAAGCTAAAGTTATCTAGATTATACTTCAGAAAATCCAATTCTCATCATAGTGTAGGAAATGACCTAAAATGTTTCAATGTTTCAATTTTTCAAAATTTTTTTTTTTTTTTGAAAAACTAAGGAAAACACCTAAAAATCTAAAAAAAACTAGAATTTGCTAGAATTCTACACCCCCCAACCTGAGAGAAACATTGTCCTCAATGTTTAAAAAGTAGGACCTAAAATGAATATGAGTGATGTAGAAAACAACAAAAATACAAAATATGGTACAGAGGGATCAAATCCACTCAATCCTGATAAACAAGATCCTCCAGAGTTGTGGACTCAACTTCTGGATTCTCATAATCTAGGAAAGGCTTTAAACGTTGACCATTCACTTTAAAAGAATGACCAGTCCTAGTATTCTCAATCTCAACAGTCCCATATGAAAAAACTTCTTTTACTATATATGGACCAGTCCATCGAGATCTAAGCTTACCTGGAAATAAGTGAAGCTTAGAATTGTAAAGTAGAACCTTTTGGCTTGGAGTAAAGGATTTTCACATTATGTTCTTATCATGAAAAACTTTCATCTTTTCTTTATATATCCTATTACTCTCATATGCTTCTTGCCTGATCTCTTCCAACTCATTAAGTTGGAGTTTACGATGTGAGCCTGCTTTATCCATATTGAAATTGAATGTCTTTATTGCCCAATAGGCTCTATGTTCCAATTCCACAGGAAAATGACAAGCCTTACCGTATACAATACGATAGGGAGACATATCAATCGGGGTGCGATGTGCAGTCCTGTAAGCCCAAAGCGCATCGGTCAGTCGAAGAGACCAATTTTTACGATCTGAATTAACAGTCTTTTGAAGGATTTGTTTGATGGCCCGATTAGATACTTCTACTTGTCCACTTGTTTGTGGGTGATACAGTGTTGCAACTTTATGTGTAATATTATATTTTTTCATTAGTGCTTCAAATGGTTTGTTGCAAAAATGTGTACCGTTATCACTTATAATGGCTCGAGGGGTCCCAAATCTAGAAAAAATGTTTTCTTTTAAAAATTTAAGAACTATTTTGTGATCATTAGTCCTACACGGGATAGCCTCAATCCATTTTGAAACATAGTCTACGACTAATAAGATATAAATGTAGCCAAAAGAAGGTGGGAATGGACCCATGAAATCAATACCCCAACAATAAAAAATTTCTATGATAAGAATAGGGTTTAGAGGCATCATATTCCTACGGGTTAGTCCTCCTAACTTTTGACATTGCTCATATAATTTACAGAACACATGTGTGTCTTTGAACAACGACAGCCAATAAAAACCGCACTGCAAAATCTTTGCCGCTATTTTCTGGGCAGAAAAATGTCCACCACATGCTTCTGAATGACAAAAGGAGATAACACTATGTTGTTCTAAGTCAGGGACACATCTCCTAATGATTTGATCTCGGCAGTATTTAAACAGGTATGGATCATCCCAGAAATAGTGCTTAACATTGGAAAAGAATTTTTTCTTTTCTTGTTTAGTCCAATGTTCAGGAATTTTCCCCGTGACTAAATAATTTGCAATATCAGCAAACCAGGGAGGATGGGAAACATGAAAAAGTTGCTCATCAGGAAAAGTGTCTTTAATTGGCAACTCATCTAAAGGTTTTGTTAGGACTAAGCGAGACAAATGGTCAGCTACCACATTCTCTACTCCCTTTTTATCTTTTATTTCAATGTCAAACTCTTGGAGTAGGAGAATCCATCTAATTAGTCTAGGCTTAACATCTTTCTTAGAAAGAAGATACTTGAGGGCCAAATGGTCAGTGAATATGACTATTTTAGATCCAACCAAGTAAGACCTGAATTTATCCAATGCGAAGACAACTGCTAAGAGTTCTTTCTCCGTAGTAGAATAGTTCATTTGGGTGCTATTTAAGGTCCTACTGGCATAATAGATGACGTATGGCTTCTTTTCTTTTCTCTGTCCTAGTACAGCTCCTACAGCATAGTCACTGGCATCACACATGATTTCAAAGGGGAGACTCCAATCAGGTGGCTGCATGATACGTGCGGTGGTCAACTTGTCTTTCAACTTTATAAAAGCTTCTTGACAATCCTCAGTCCACTCAAAAGGAGTATCCTTTGTGAGGAGGTAACATAATGGTCTAGATATTGCACTAAAATCTTTAATGAACCTCCTATAGAATCCTGCATGACCTAGGAAAGAGCGAATGTCCCTAATAGATTTTGGAATTGGTAGATTGGAAATTAGATCAACTTTAGCTCTATCTACCTCTATACCTTTAGAGGACACAATGTGACCTAAGACAATTCCCTTAGGAACCATGAAATGACATTTTTCCCAATTAAGCACTAGGTTCTTCTCTTTACAACGAGTTAAGACTTTTCTTAGATTTTCAAGACATGTTTCAAATGAATTACCGAAAACAGAAAAGTCGTCCATGAAAACCTCTAAAATTCTCTCCACCATATCACTGAAAATGCTTAACATGCAACGTTGAAATGTGGCGGGAGCATTACATAATCCAAATGGCATTCTTTTGTAAGCAAAAGTGCCGAAAGGACATGTAAATGTGGTCTTTTTCTGATCCTCGGGTGCAATTTGTATTTGGTTATACCCTGAATAACCATCTAAGAAACAATAGTACTGATGTCCTGCAACCCTTTCTAACATTTGATCAACGAAGGGCAAAGAAAAATGGTCCTTCCTTATAACAGCATTCAACTTTCGATAGTCGATACACATACGCCAACCAGTAGTAACCCTGGTAGGGATCAATTCATTGTTGGCATTAGTTATTACTGTCACTCCAGACTTCTTTGGAACCACCTGAGTAGGACTTACCCATTTGCTATCACTTATGGGATAGATGATTCCCACATCAAGCAACTTTAGGACTTCTGCTCTAACCACATCTTTCATATTAGGATTTAACCTTCTTTGTATTTGACGACATGGCTTAGCTTCATCCTCTAGATAGATCCTATGGGTGCAGATTAAAGGGTGAATGCCCTTTATATCAGCTATGGTCCATCCTATAGCACCTTTGTGTTCTTTTAAAGTGTCTATTAACTTTTCCTCCTGAGATGTTTCTAATTGGGAGGAAATTATTACAGGAAAAGTCTCTTTGTCTCCTAAAAAGGCACATTTTAAATTTGATGGTAGAGATTTCAATTCAAGCTTAGGAGGTTCTATGAATAATGGAAGGGGAGTGGACTCCCTCAGTGGAAGGTCCTCGAAAGGAGGTTTCCATTTTTTTGTTTCCATGATAGGAACAGCATCCAGGAGGGCATTAACTTCTTCTATTAATGCATCCTCATTAAACTCATTAAAATGGGCCAAACATGCCTCTAGTGAGTCCGAAAAGGAAGAGGACTGAAACTGATCTTGCACAACTGAATTGATCATGTTAACACTGTACAAATCATCAGTAGTTTCACCAGGTTGCTTACAAATGTTAAAGATGTTTAGCTCTAATGTCATATTGCCAAAGGACAGTTTCATGACACCATTTCTACAATTGATTAAGGCATTGGACGTAGCCAAAAATGGTCATCCCAAGATGACTAGTATTTCATTCTTCTCATTCACCACCGGTTGTGTATCTAGAACTAGAAAATCGACAGGGAAACAAAATTGCTCTACCTGGACTAACACATCCTCTATTACCCCTCTTGGTATTTTTACAAAACGGTCAGCTAGCTGGAGCGTAGTAGATGTAGGTTTTAGTTCACCCAGACCTAACTGTTCGTATACCAAGTATGGTAATAGATTTACACTAGATGCTAAATCAAGAAGAGCTTGGTTAATCTTGTAGCTGCCAATAATACAAGTAAGAGTGGGGCAACCAGGATCTTTGTACTTTGGTGGTGTATGGTGTTGAAGAATTGAACTAACCTGTTCAGTCAAAAATGCCTTTTTCTGGACATTCAATTTTCTCTTTATGGTGCATGAGTCTTTTAAGAATTTAGCATATGATGGGATTTGTTTTATAGCATCTAAGATCGGTATGTTGATCTTGACTTGCTTGAAAATCTCTAAAATCTCATCATTAGATGCAGACTTTAGGGCTTGACGCAACCTTTGAAGAAATGGAGCAGGTATAGGACATGGATCAACAGGTGAAATAGGGTCCGTTTGTTTAGAGTTTTCTTTAACTTTCGTGGATTTTTCTACCTTTTCAATCTTTTGAGGCTCATCTTTCTCAATTCTTTTACCACTCCTAAGAATGGTCACAGCCTTAGTTTGTTCCATGGTAGAGCTAGATGTTTCATCAGATGCATTAATGCTAACCGCATGCACTCCCTTAGGGTTTGCTTGTGGTTGAGCTGGGAACTTTCCTTTTTCCATACTTTGCATCATTTGACTCATCATGCTTTTTAATTCATTCATGGACTGGTTGGTTTGTTTTATTTGACTCTCTAATTGAGAAATTTTCCTTTCCTGGTTTTGAACGTTTTGATTATCCTCAACATGCCTTTTAGGCGGGGGTAAGTAAGGTCTAGAAGGAGGTTCATGAGTTTGATAAGGTAAGGTAAGAAGTCCTTGGTTTTGTTGATGAGGTTGATATTGTCCTGGTTGTGGAACATTAGCAGTAGGTCCATTTTTCCAACTAAAATTTGGATGGTTTCTCCAGTTGGGATTATAAGTCTCTGAATATGGGGAGAAAGGTCTTTTATATGTGTTAAGTGCATTAGCTTGATCATGAAGTACATCTTGAAAAGCAGGGATTGTAGGACATTCCTGAGTAAGATGTGACGTACTTTCACAAATGCTACACACTTGTTCTTCTTTATGTGAGTTTTTCTTTCCCATTTCTATGGCTTCTACTTTTCTCGCTAGGGATGCTACTTTGGCATTGATATCATCTTTTTCAGACATAGCATACATGCCTCCCCTAGCATGGGTGTTATTGGGCTTAGGTCTATCTGTATGTTCTAATCTTTCTGAGTCAGCCCAAGTCTGTGCGCTTTCAGCTAGCCATTCCAAATACTCCTCCGCCTCATCTGGTTGTTTGTTGAGAAAGTTGCCATTACACATCATCTCTACAAACTGGTGCATGTCAGAATTTAGTCCTTCATAAAAGAAGCTGATGATGCGCCATGGTTCATAGCCATGATGTGGGCAAGTGAGTTGTAGTTCTTTGAACCTTTCCCAGCATTGATAGAATGATTCTTTATCCTTTTGGGTAAAGTTCATTATCTTGCGGTGAAGCGTATTGGTTTTATGGGTAGGGAAAAACTTCTTTAAGAATTCCCTAGTCATTTCATTCCATGTTCTTATGGAACCTGATGGCAGTGCATTAAACCACATTTTTGCTTTTTCCTTTAAAGAGAAAGGAAAAAGTTTAAGCCTGACAGTATCTAGACCTATATTTTGTGTTCGTTGAGTACTACATACCTCATCAAATTCTTAAAGGTGCAAGTAAGGACTCTCACTATCTAGACCATGGAATTTGGGAAGTAATTGGATTACTCCCGTTTTTAATTCTAACGCACTAGCATTTTGAGGAAGAATTACACAGGATGGTGTGCTGGTGCATGTAGGCTGAAGGTAGTCTTTTAAAGTTCTACCATGAAAGTTTTGATGACCCTCAATATTATCATCCCCATGTTCACTCTGTTGGTCCCATTCCCTATTGTGTCTTCTCCAATCTCTATTTGGTTGATGATTATTCCTCCTTGGTGGAGGTTGATATTCATCGTCCATCAAGGGTGGTGGGTCCTCATTCATGATGAGTGGAGCCCCTTGACTTCCATGGGGTGAATTACCCCTTGAGCGTTGATCAGCCATAGATGTGGCCTGATCTTGCAGTATGTCTTTTTGGTCGTACTTGACTAACCTTCCGGTTTTGTCGCGTCTCCAAAAGTGCATACAAGGGAAGCTTCTTTTCGTTTTTTGTTTTTTTTGCTTTTTTTTCTTTGAGAAAACTAACCTAAATGATGCAACCTAACTTCTAGAATGATGCGTAAACAAAAGGGCACACTCAAATAATCCTAAGGCTAATAAGCAGCAATATATTTGATTTTCTTAATTTTCTGTGGGGACGATGCTTTTATTAGCCTAGACTAGTGCTCCTCCTCTCTTTAGGAGTTGACTATTGCTTACTAATTAGGTTCTAACCAAGGTGGTTAATGCAACCCTCGTGTAAGGAGGCGTTTAAATCTCAACAAACGTCAATAGGAGGTGGGGGAAGAGCGAGGCTCTATTAGATAACCCCCAATAACCACAGTGATCAAAAGCCACTGGACTGACAGTAAATCGCGTCCTATTAAGAGGGTCCTACGAGCATGTGATGGCTCTATAGGTCTCTTCTGATTGTTTTTAAATTATCGTGAACAGAAGGTTTGCGCGCTTGAGGTAATTATCCTAAGTGGGTCAAGAGGTGGTGATGAAATCCACCCTTGATCTTATGGGGGTAGGGTTCCCTAACTAATTAATTTTCACACACCATAGCAATTCAATCAGCATATAAGTCACCTTAAAACATTAAACATGCCCTAAGAATGCAATTAAAAGCAGTAAACTAATGCAAAATCCTAAAATGCAACAATTATAAAAGATGATTCTATATGAATTACACTACCAAACAATGCAAATTATTCTAAATGCAAATCTTAATCTAGGAAATAAATGAGTGAGGAAACTCACAGTGGGGTTTCTGATGAAGATCAAGTGTGGGCCACCTTATCCCACACTTGCCCTGTATTATACAACCCTTTAAAATTTAAAATGAAAATTGCAATTTACAAGGATCCTCACTACAAGATTCACTCAAAAGAAAAAAGAAAGTCCTATTCTAGGAAAGCAGGGAAGTTTCCATTTTGGTGAAAATCCACTTGCCAAATTCCTCCACTTTCCTATTTCCTGAAAAATAAAATTTGAAATTAGAACCAAATTCAGGAAAGAAGGTCATTATGCCCTAAAAGCAATTGAAAAATCCACCTAAAATGTTAAAAATAGCAATTCCTAATTTTATGTATTTTTTTGGATTTTTCTGATTTTTTTTTAAATTTTTGTGATTTTTTTGGATTTTTTAATTAAATTTTATGAAACTCTTTTGCAAGTCCCCGGCAACGGCGCCAAAAACTTGTTGATTGTTTTACCGCAAGTGCACGGGCTATTGTAGGGTAGCTTATGCAAGTACGGGTCGATCCCACGAGGACTTGATTTAAAATGGAGTTTTCAATAAAATCTAATTATTTAAAATTAAAAATAAATCACTCACAATTACTAGAATTATTAAAATGAGAATCAATGTTCAGATCTAATAAACTTCTCAAAAATACAGAATTTCCAGTTCTTAAAGAAAACAAACAAAATCAAATAATGAGAAAAAACTACTTCTCTAGATCAATTTTCATCAAAATATTCACTTCTAGTCTTCTAAAAGCTGTTCCTCCTTTACAGATATCTTCAACCCGTTCTTGATTAGTGATCCACCAGTTGGATTTGTCAGATTCCTAAAAATGGTCAAGATCTGGGCTAAATTGTGATTTCAAGATTTGGATGGCTCAGATTGATTTCTAAATTTCAGATCTAAGATCAAAAGCATTGGTTATGTCTAGGGATGTCCTCAGAATGAACCTGTAAAATTAATTTGAATTTCGTTAAGAAACAAAGGAGAAATCGAGGATTTTGTTTTGATCAAGGCTAAACCGTTAGGAGGTTAGGCCTTGATTGATCTGTCTCAAATTGGACAGTTCCTGGATAAGAAAAACGCAGATATTGGGAAACCCGGATCTAGGTTTACTTTCCCGGGCCGACCGAAGAAGAGGAGGAGGGTGGAGGAGAAGGGAGGAAACCCGGATCTAGGTTTACTTTCCCGGGCCGACCGAAGATGATGGAAGAAGCCAGATATTGGGACGATGCTGGAGAAGAGTGTGTCGGGCGGTGCACAGAAACGATGGAGGATTGGATGGCTACGCACGATCTGGCCTGTGATTGTTGAGCTAGGTGGAGCGTGGGAGACAGAGGCAGTGGAAGGAGAACTCTCTTGGGTGAATGTGGTGATTTGGGAAGTTAACTAGGTGTGGATTCCGACGTTTGGCTTTGAAGCAAAGGAGCTGGGTGGGAAGAAAGAGGAGCAGAGGGCGTTGTGTGGTGTGGTAGGGAGAGGAGAGGAGAGGAGAGGAGAGGAGAGGAGATGAGGAGCTGGCCTAGCCGGTGCTGCATTGTCTAGATGCAGATGCCTGGCTACTTGGAGGACGACGAAGACAAAGGACGCTTGGGTGGTGGAGCAGTGGAAACCAGAGGTAGAGTGGGGAGAACTTGGAGAGACGATTTAGGTGGTGAAGATGGAGGAAGGGAAGAGAAGGTTGGTGCGTTAATGGTGAAGGGGGGATCGTGCGGTTGAAGAAGAGGGAGTTCCAGAGAGGAAGAGAAGAGAGAAGGAGAGAAGAAAGAGATGGGAAAGGAGGAACACGGGAAAGTAAGAGAGAATGGGAAGAAGAGAGATTAAGAGATTGGCAGTGAGAGAAAGAGGGAGGAGAAGAGGAAGGTGGGGGAAAATGGAGGAGAGGAGAATAGAAGAGGGGCCAAAAGTTGGGAAGTGAGAGAGGATAAAAAATACGTTGAGAAGGGAGAGGGAGTAGAATGAGGGGAAGTACGTAGGAGAGAATGAGAGAAATAGAAGGTGAGAAGAGAGAATGGAGAGAGTTGGGTATGGTTGGGAAAGAGAGGAAGGGAAAAAGAAAGAAAGATAGATAGAAAGAAAGAAAAGGAAAGGAAAGAAGGAAAAAGGAAAAAGAAAAGAAAGGAAAGGAAAGAAGGAAAAAGGAAAAGGAGAAGGAAAAGAGAAAAAGGAAGGGAAAAAGGAAAGAGAAAGAAAAGAGAAAAAGGAAAGAAAGAAGGAAAAAGGAAAAGGAAAAGGAAAGAAAGAAAGAAAGAAAGAAAAGAAAAGAAAAGAAAAGGAAAGAAAGAAGTGGGGGAAGGAGTTGCCCTTTGCATGTTCTTTCCATTTTGTCCATGATTTCTATTCCATCCATCTCCATGGGTAATCTGGTCCATCCATTGCCCTTTAAGATGATCTGCACCATTATCTTTTAATCACAGCCGTCCGTGCGTCCTTTGGTTGATCTGCAAAAGAATATACTAAATTAGACTCATCTGAACCGTACATTAGTCATCTAATGAGCTCTAATGATCATCTGACCGTTGATTTTGAAAATTTAAGATTTGGATGGTCCATTGGATTTAAATTCAAAATCAAGCTAAGTTTTGTAAAATTGAATGGTTAGATGATCTAATTGAATGCTAAATTAGGGGAATTTTGACCAAAATTAAACACTTAACAATGTATAATTGTGTCCTATTTGATTCACTTGCTCGTAGCACTAATATCTCCTGAGACGTCTTCTATTTGTGTGTGGAACTATCCTGAAAAATGTTAAGGATAGGGTGAGTATATACTATACTCAGTAGGAGTCTATCACTACTAGTTTTACAATGCATGCTACGTTTAAAATCATATGCTCTTTAAAACATGTGCATGTTCGAACAATCATGTTCAATATCGATATCAAAAACCATTGTCAAATTGTAATACTAACGACTTAAAGAATCGTACAAACCAAGTCGAAAGTATCATATATATCATAAACATAATAATATGCATAAGATGCCCCACTGAATCCAACTCATGGATATTTGGTATGGTATGGTCGACCAACTTCATGTCATGCCATATGCAATGCAAGTAAATCCACGAAACCATAAGGCCCAACAATGCCCACAACCTTGCCGCCGTGTGGTCCCCGGGTACCTGAGGACACAGGGTCATATGCCTCCACGGGACATATGACACTTCGACCCAATGCCGTGACACCAGTGGTAGCCCCCTGTACCACATGCAGTCGAAGCAGGGATGTTGCCCCTTTTGGGCGTGGTACCCATCCACCTAATAGTGGTAGAGGCTGGAGGCCAACCCAAACCTCTCGGCCTAGCACCCACGAGCTTATTAGCTCAAATCATATCAGATCAAACAAGCGAAAACCTCTTTTCCAAAACCCGTCCTCTTTGGGTCCCTCACAACTGCCTACCCAACGTCTTTTGGTAACCCTTAAGGACATGCAATCTTTCAAAAACTCAATGCTCACAAATCATGCAATATATGCATTTTTTTGCAAAACATATCTATGCATAATGTATATGCAATTATTTGCAAAACATATCTATGCATAATGTATATGCAATTATTTACAAAACATATCTACGCATAAAGCATTTATCATATGTATGCTGAATTAAGTCATGCTAAACAAGTTATATAACTTATACTTAAAACATGCATAAAACAATCATGGCTCTTTTAAAAAGTCTAGTAGCGATAGAGCACCTACCTCAAAGTCTCCTGGAGTTGCATCCTTTATCACTTCAACCTGTCCCTAGGTCTCATTTATAACTCCTGGGTATGAATGGATACAAGGAGTCCTTATTAATTTCAATCCATTTAGACTTTAGATCGCTAGATCTGTCTTTTAGGGTCTATGGTCCTTACCTAATTCATTGTCAGGCTAGATTCTATAAAATAGTTAATTTTTGAATGGCGTGCTAAGATGCGCGTCCTAGATGGCGTTGCGCAGATGAGTCTTAGGCGGGGTTGCACGGACGTCCTAGTTCTTGGGACACTCATGCGTCTCGGTCGAGTCGGGCATCTGTCCGTGCGCGGCACGCATGTGACAGTCGCCCCAAGGAGCTCGGCATGGTTGTACATCACGCCCACACACCCCTGGGACGCCCACACCCCAGGGACGTTCGTGCACCCTGGGACACCCGCACCCCAGGGACGCTTGTGCACCCTGGGACATGTTACTGTGGACGGGTTTTTCACCCGTCTGGTTTCGTTCCCCAGAAAACATGGATTTTCGGTCGGAACTTACCAGATCCGGCATGGATCTAGACCGAAACAAAGAGAAAGCCAAGGAAAAATGCAAAAGGGAGGTGAGAGCTTACCTGGCAGCCGGAGATGATGCTCCTTCTGCCTGGTAGGTCACCTGATCCGGTTCTAAACCCTTTGTTGGCGGAAAAAAACTCAATGAAGGTGGAAACTCCATTGCTAAGGCCGAAAAGAAGAGAGGAAACGGGAGAATGGCCAGCCCGACTAGGGCCTGGCCGTTGCCGGAATTTGCAGAGAGACGGGTTTCTGGTTTTTTCCAGAAACCCCAGTCTCAAACAATTGGAAAAAAGCTAGAAAACTTGTGTTTTTGGAGAGGGGGAGATGGGGTTTTTATAGAGGGGTGAAGGCGGTGCCCCTCAATGGCGGTGCCGCCATGGCGGTGGCAGACTTCTCTGGAAAATTTGGGACTTGAGGGTTTCTGGAGAAATCTGAGGAGGAAGACGACAGGGGGTGCCGTTATCAAAATGGCCCCCTGCGTTTTTCGTCTTTTTCGTTTTTCTGTTTAAATTCCAGAAATACCCCTATCTTTAAACTACTGTAACTTCTTCATACGAACTCCGTTTTGGGTGATTTTTGAGGCGTTGGATTCCATTTTTCGAGTAGAATCTAATGGTACCAAGTTTCCTCAAAAATTCCTTTGTTTACTATTTTAAATAAAATCAAGCATTCAACACAGTCCATTTCCCATAGAATGTCCAATTTTCGTTAAAAATAGTGTAAATTGCTCGGGCATTCCAACCTATCCCTCTTGGCTTACATCTCTCGCACTCTTCTCCACTCTCTATTCTCTTCCTCCACCCACACAGAACCACTACATCATCTCCTTCACTGCCAACAACAACCCCTATTTATGTCCACAGGCATCGTGCTCCACTACCCAGATTTCACTGGCCCAGCACCATCAAGCCACCACCTTCAGACAGATGCTGGACAGCCCTAACCCTTGCTTCTTCACTACATCAGATGCCTGATCCTCCTCTCTTCTTTGGCATCACCATCTTCCTCACTGTCCTCATCGAGATTCCTATTTCTATTTCATTTAAATCTAAAATTCTCTTCAAATTTCAATTTTTCCCTTCACTCTTTATTTTAAATTCCATCTGAGTCCATTTTAATTCCCTCTATGCCCTCATTTCCATTCTAGTTTTGTTTTATCTTCATTTTTCTTATCCAGGAATAGCACAATCTGAATTGAATTAATTAAGGCTTAACCTAATCAATGGGTTAGCCTTAACAATCAAAATCTCTCAATTTCTACTCTATTTCGCATTAGATCTTCAATTAATTTTTAGATTTCATTATTAGGACATCTCTTAGCTAATCCAACATCTCTGATCTTTAATCTGAACTTCAAAAATCAAACTAATCTGTCCAAAACCTAAAATCACTATTTAGTCTAGATCATTAAGGACATGCTAAAGATATTTATGAAGGCTGGTCGACTCCAAGAATATTAAATTTAAAGAAATTGATAATAATTAAGCTAGGGAAGTAGAATTTTCTAGTTATTTAGTTTAATTCTTTCTTCTTGCACTAAAAATTCTGTAATTTTTAGCAATTGAATAGATCTAAACTTGGTTCCATTTTTAGTAATTTTTGTTATTTCTTTTTTATTTTTGAACACTTAAATTTTATTTAAACTCCAAATTATTAAAGCGAGTCCTTGTGGGATTGACTTGTACTTGCATACGCTACACTACAATAGCTTGTGCACTTGGGGTAAAACAACACATGCATTGTTTTTTATTTTTGTGGAGTGCATAGTAGAGGCCCGTTGAGGGAAATCATCAATAATTAAGTCTTTATTATTTAATTCATTATAATTGTTGTGTAGCTAATAATTATTCTGTTATTCATATCTAATGCTTTTAACTTACATATGTGCAACACGTGGTATAAATGGGCTGACATTAAAGATATTAACCACCCAGCGATACTCACTTCGAAAAAACTCAAGGTAAGGGTTACTAGTTCTTTAATATGATTCATAACCTAAAGTTACAATTAGACACGATATTTGATTCTTTTTTGTTTATTTATTGTGCAGTGCCCTAAGCAACAATTCGATTAAGAGTGTGGGCATTATATTCTCAAATGCATGCTCATTTGCCAAGGATTTACAATCTCACAATTGAGAAGGGTAAGACAATTAATTTATTGATCATCATTCATACAGTTTTTTACATTTTCTAAATGACTCCAAGATTGAATGTCTCATCTGATTTAATATATGTTGTCTTGCATGTTGATTTGAGAAGAAATAATTACTTCCAATAAGATCTAAATGGCATCAGAATTGAATGGACTGAGTATCATTTGATTTTTAATTTGTAGATCATGTAAAATTTGTTAATGAAATACAAAATAGAACTTCATTTATATGGATGTCTTCATTTTTTCATTTGATTGAAGTTTGTGTGTGTTTTCTTTATTTTAATGAGGTGGAAGTTGGTGTGTCAAATCAAACATGTGTTATTCATGGAGAAGTGTAAATGTACAACTTGTCACTTTTTATTTTCATGTCTTTGAAATTTTCAAGTTCAACGTGGATTATCAGAAGTGAATGTATGTTGTAGTGAAGGTGTCGAATGTAAAATATGGATGTTGGACATTTTCTAGGTTTTGTGGGAAGAATATAAATACAAAAACCAACAAAAGCATACAAACTCTATAGGAAGAATGCTTATAGCAACCAACAAAATAAGATAGTTTCACAAACCTGTCCTTTATTATGTATAAAATAAGACGGTTTTAAAGTAATCATCTTATATGTAGTTCAAATAAAATAGGGAAATTTATTATAAACAACTTATATTTTTTAATTAAATAGGATAGTTATGAAGAAACTATCTCATATTTTTTAAAATTAAAAAAGACATTTTTTTCTAAACCACCTTGTATTTTTTAGAAAAAATAAGATGGTTTCATAAACTATCTTATTTTGTTTAAAAAATATAATAGATTTATGTAACAATCTTATATTTTTCTGGACTTTGTAAATCATCTAAGTATAAGATGGTTTTATAAACATCTTGTTATATACATTTTTAGCCATCCTATAAACCATTCCCTATGGTAGTGATGCCAGGAAAGTCTTCCATAGAAGTCATATTCCTACTTAGGCAATTGATGGAGAAATATACGGAGAAGAGGAATAATCTTATGATAGGGTCCCAAAGAGGTAATATGGTGGGTGTTGGCCAAGAAAGGCATTTCACGGGAGTATACAAACATAAGTAATGATATGTATGAGGGATTGGTAACAAATGTTAGGACCATTGGTAGAGATACTGATGATTTTCCTATCACAATAGGATTAAACTGAGGATTGGCATTGAGCCCATACCTTTTTATGTTGGTTATGGATGAGTTAACAAAACATCTGCATGAGGAGATTCCATTGTGCATGTTATTTGCAAATGATATAGTTTTGATTCATAAGACAAGGGAGGGTTTAAACACTAAGTTAGAGCTATGAAGAGATGTTATAGAGTCTAAAGGATTCAAAATCAGTCAAATTAGGATAGAGTATATGGAATAAAATTTTAGTAAGGAGAGGAATGGGAGTGAAACACGTAAAGATTGTTAATTAAGAAGTCCCCCAAAAAGACCACTTTTGATACGTGGGATCAATAATTGTCACGAGCGGGGTTTTCTCATGCATTTTTAAATGCAATACCTAATTTCCTAAGGCGGGATGCATCCCTATTTGAAAACCATTCTATAAAAACCATGCAATGCAGCGGAAAACCTTTAGTTTTAGACTCATTTTTGAAAACCCCGAGTGTCATTTGCCTTCACAACAACCAAAGTAGTTTTTTGAAAACTTCAGAAATCATAAATATTTTTCCCCAGGTCTTTCCAAATACAAAGACACAGCCCAACTGTAATTAAATATAACTTCATGTCCAAAGGGTTAAGAGTTTACTTACATGTATAACTTTCTTCTTTTTTATTCACTTGCTTGTAGCACTAATATCTCCTGAGACGTCTTCTATTTATGAGTGGAACTATCTTGAAAAATGTTAAGGATAGGGTGAGTATATACTATACTCAGTAGGAGTCTATCACTACTAGTTTTATAATGCATGCGATGTTTTAAAATCATATGCTCTTTCCAAAACATGTGCATGTCTGAATTCTCAAGTTCAATATCGACATCAAAGTCCATTGTCAAACTAAAATACTAACGACTTAAAGGATCATATAATCCAAAATCAAAAGTATCATATACATATATATCATAACATCATGATATGCATAAAATGCTTCATAGAATCCAACTCATGGATCTCTAGTATGGTATAGTCGACCAACCTCATATCATGCCATATGTAATGCACATAAATCATCAAACCATAGGGTCCACTATGCCCACGACCTCCTCGCCGTGTGGTCCCCGGGTACCTGAGGACACTTGATCATAGCCTCAACGGGGCCTATGACACATCGACCCAGTGCCGTGACACCAGTGGTAGCCCCCTGTACCACATGCAATCGACGTAGGGACTTGCCTCTTTTTGGGCATGGTACCCATCCATCTAATAGTGGTAGAGGCCGGGTGGCCAACCCAGACCCCTCGGCATAGCACCCACGGGCTTTCTAGCCCAAATCACATAAGATCAAATAAGCCAAAACCTCTTTTCGAAACCTGTCCTCTTTTGGGTCCCTCACAACTGCCTGGCCCTCGGCACTCTAGCGTCTTTTGGCAACCCTCAAGGACATGCAATTTTTGCAAGAACTTAATGCTCACAAATCGTGCAATGTATGCAATAGTTTGCAAAACATGTATGTGCATAATGTATATGCAATCATTTATAAAACATGTCTATGTACAAAGCATTTATCACATGCATGCTGAATTAAGTCATGCTAAACAAGTCATATACTTAAAACATATGTTCTCAAAACAATACCAGTTCTTTTAAAAGAATCTAATAGTGATAGAGCACCTACCTGACTAGGTCGCGCTAACCCATTTGTCCTCGTACGCTCCTGAACATGGTTTGGGGACTCAAGGTTAGTTTGACCCATCTTTTATGGGTTTTAGAGTAGTTGGGTCTTATTACTTAAGCATTAGGGGTCCATCCCTATGCCTATGGGTGTCCTAAGGTCCTAATTGGGCTTTGGTATTATCAATTTTCCAAAGGTCTAGTGGTCATGCGCCACCATCCTATTTTAAGGGTCATGCCCACCTTTTATTGGGCCTTGATCATGGATTTTATAGTTTGGATGTGTCCATGTCATCGACACGGACACAACGCCTTTTGCGGCGCCTCAATCGGAGCTCTAGATCTCAAGTTATACGCGTTTTAGTGTCGTATGTACACAGAAGTCTTAAAAATAAAAAGACAGAATGCTAGGGCACTGCGCGTCTACGACGTGCGCCCCGGCTTCCTTAAGGAACAGAAAAACACACACTGCTAGCGCGCTGCGCCTCTGCGGCATGCGCCTCAGTGGGCGCATTCGCAGATGCGCCAAGTTTTCCGCCGTTTCTCTCTTTTGCGGGCGCGTCCCCGGATGCGCCCGTTGGTTTTCTTCAGACATGTTCGACGCATCACGTTCCGACTGGAATGTCTTCGTCGACTGGGGGACCGAGGCATCCTCAGGACACCCTAGTTCGACCCTGTCGAACCAGTGCGGCCCAAGGGATGTCCCTGGGTCCGTGGTGGCTTTCCCCGGCTCCGTTTTGCATGGTTTTTCATGCAAAAACCAAGGGAAATTAATCTTGGAACTATGGTGGAGATGGGTTTTAAGGGATTTTGGGCGTACCTGGCTCGTTGCTGGGTTTTTCTCCTTGTTTTCTCTTGTAGGGCACTGCTCCTCAACGGTTTTTCCTCAACGCTTTGGGCTGCCATTAGAGGCGCCCAAGAGCTCTATTTATAGAGCTAAGAGAGGGTTCTAGAGGGGGCTCTCACCGCCTTTTAATGGCGGTGGAGAAACCTCCAGAATGGCGGTGATTTTCCTTCCAATCACCTCCGTTCTAGAACTCTCTAGGTGGTGGAAGATGAAGGGTGCTCGTATCAAAACAGGCCCCTGTGTTTTGCTGTTAAATCCGCTTTTGTGAAAATTATAGTTTTGCCCCTAAACTTCAAAGGGTCATAACTTGCTCATTTTAACTTCGTTTTGGGTGATTTTGGTCTTGTTGGATTCCTTTTTCTGAGAAGCATCTAATGGTACCATTTTAAGGACCAAGTTTCTGGGTTCAGTCAAGGTGACTAGTGAAATGACCAAAATGCCCTTATCTTCAAAATTGAACTTTTCATGGGATTTTAATATTACAAAAATTGGGGTCATTACAATAATTCATGAGAGTGGAGAGATTTAGAGAGATGTTACCAGCAGGATTCGAGTGGGTTGGAACAAATGAAGATGTGCCTTTGGATTTTTATGTGATTGGCAACTGCCACTCAAAATGAAAGGAAAATTCTATAGGATGGCTGTAAGTTCGACCATGCTCTATGGATTAGAGTGTGGGCAGTTAAGGAACAACATGAATATAGGATGAACATAACCAAAATGAGGATGTTGAGATGGATTAGTTGCAAGACAAGAAAGGATATAATTAGTTGGTTTGGAAATGTCCAATGGAGAATGAAAATGGTTCCAATTAGGAGTGAGTCAATTCCAATTGAAGGCTTTGAAAGGGAAAATGGAAGGCCAAAAGAGTGTGGATAGAAGTGGTGAGAAAATATTTTTAAAAAATTGGACAAAATGAAGTCATGACACTTAATAGGAGGCAATGGAGGAACAAGATTCATGTGGCTGACCCCTAATCAAGATAAGGTCTAGATGATGATGATGATAATCACCCAGCTACTCTCTTATGTCTCCAAAGGTGGTTTGCCCCCATCCATGAGGGGGAATTTCTTTGACAACCACTGTAATGGTAGCTGATGGAGTGATCAATCCACTCCACTAGCAAAAAATACCTGATATTGGCATGCTTTTAGGGTCCTTGCTCCAATTTAGAACCCTCTCCACTTCAGCTTTTGAAGGGAGAACAAATAGTACTTCTCTTTTGTTTTAAGTAAGCTACATATCCACCTTATTTATCAATTGCCTTTATTTCCCCTCTCATTGTTTGAAATCATTCTCCTTCCATCCAAGTCTTGGTTTTAAACTAATGATAGTGCAATCTAGAACCTCCATGTTACTATATGCTAGGGAGTCATTGATCACAATAGTTGGGAAGTCTATGTTCTTTGAGTTTGTCCCTTGCCCTTTGCTCAATGGGGCATCCTTGTATGATGGGTATGACCACTTGTTCATTTGATGGGTTGATCACTCTACCTTTTGGCCTTTTTTGACTCAATGATGTTTCTGAGTTCAATGTCCACAAATCTTCTCTTGTTAGTGATCATTCTGGGATCCTTCCAGTGATGATTGAATTCCTTTTTTTGGTTTAGGTCTAATTTCATTGAGCATCTCATTTCTCCCTTCTTTACTTCTTAGATTATTGCAACTTGTGGTTATTCTTCTCTCAAACTTCAAGCATATTTTTGAAGACCTCCTTATATGTATCTTCTTCTGAAGTTCAAAAGCTTACAAGAATCATAAACGCAATCTATGAAGCACTCTCTCTTTCTTTGATATATTGCTTTGTTGATTTGTTTTTGCCTCTTGGACTTCTAAACTTGCCATATTTAGTTTCTCCTATGTTGTCTTTCCCGAGAATCTTTTTGTAATATCACAAAATTTTGTATGATTTTTACAAATCAATGAAAATCCGGCATTTATCCAAAATTCTATGATTGATTTTTAAAAACTAAATAATTTGATAACGAGACCTCTACAAATGAGTAGGGCTTGGAGAGAGCTATCCAATGATAGAAAGATAGCTAAATTCTAATGGTGGAGATCTAAGTTATGAGCAAAGAATTTTTTTTGATGATAATGGCACACCTTTCTAAGTTTTGGTCCAAAAACATTTGAGTGGTGGACCCACCTAGCTGCCATAATTAGGTAGCCAAGTTAGCTAAGAAAAACATGTAGATACTTTGAATCATGTGTAGAGACATTTTTAAGTAAGATGAGACATTGATGAGATATGGAAAATGATAGAAATTAGTAAGTGTATTCAAAAAATAAAATATAATAGAATCTAGAAAATAACTATAATTACATTCAAGATATATGGTAAACTGGAATCTGGAGGATGATAACAACTGAGGAAAGGTAGAGCTTAACATATCTAGGATAGAAACAAATAAGAAAAAAGATATGATTCAAGAGGGAAATAGACCAAGACTTCTACTATTTGTGGGACATCTTGGGCCAAGAAAGAATGAGAGAAAGGGAGAAAGAGAGAAGGAGATAAGAAGAAGAAAAGAAGAGCAGGAGACCCCTCTCTCATAGTATTGATAGCATGATCTAGTATGATGAAAATGTACGAAAAGGAATGAGGGAAAGCTAGAGAGGAATATGGACCGCTAAGTTTTTAGACATTTTGGAAAACTTAAATACTCATTCTATGCATCATGTTTTTGGAACTGTGGATGCCACAAATTTCTAACATCCAATGATCATAGATGAGCTAAATTTTTGGGATTGTTATAGAACTTTGTTTTCAATGCCTAATGCACCTATCTATATACATGTTTTGGGTCTATTATAGAACTTTGTTTTCAAGACCTAATGCTCACATCTCAATGCATGGATTTGGAATGTAGATGATCTTGTTGCTAACTGATTTATGCTCTTGAATATTGTGCATGTATTAAACTATAGACAAGGATGGGACTTTAACCTGCTATAGTATCTTGAATCATGAACGTTGAATGATTGTTTACTTCTACTATAATCCTATCACTTCTTTCATGAACCATGCACCTAACCTTGGGATGTTTAGGATCTGGTTTTTGACTAAAGATGCATGATAGAACAAACTATTATAGTAAGATAAAGAATGAAACCATGCACATGAATCTAACATATGCTATTAGTTCTTTGATGAGATGTGGAAAGTGCATACTCCATGAAAATGTGATTGACTATGGATTATGTGTGTCTATGGGTAGTGCACTTTTGGGATAGTCCAATGTTTGGTTGTGGACTATGCTTATCATGGGATTTAAAAGAAAGAAGATACACATGTTTTTAGAAGACTTTCAGCATGAAAAACTATAGTCTTAGAACAGATTAAATTGAGATTTACAAACATTTATAAAAACATGTTTTAGTACATGATAAATTTCTTAGATTCTCAACGTATCATGAGAGTCCAAAAATTTTATGAAATGGGATGTTTTTACACCTCTACTTATACAAAATCCTTGGATTATTCTACATATTAAACTTATTTAAAATGGCCTATTTTTTTAGTGTTTTCAAAAAACATGAGAACAAAGTTTTTTGGCACGAGTTATTGGTTGCACATTGAATACCATTTTAGGAGCATAAATAAATCTTAAAAATACTATTTTGGTGGCCAAATGCACATCTAGAATTGTGATTTTTATCAAGTTAAATTTGTTTTTGGAAACTTTAAAAGAGGTGTTTTACCAATGAGTGTTGAAAGTTTGACGTGCCAAATTATAAGGCAAGATTTTAGTTATTAAAAAAATAAAAAAGGTAAAATGATTATGAATCATATCTTTGATAAGATTTTTTTTAGATGTGAGATATTGGGATGTAATAATACCTAGGGTGTTTTAGACAGGCTAATATGCCCAATAGGAATTATGCTAGGAAATAGTGCAGGTTTGGCCTCTCGGGCTCCAACCACTAAAAGTCATAAGGTATCCATGACAAAAGTGGCACTGGTTTCTTCTTGACTATTGTCATAGGAGCAACCACTAGAGGTGATCATGATAACCTTTCAAGATATATCCATATAGCTCTGTGAGGATACCAGTGGCACACAATTCATCAAGCTGGTCATGAGCATAGTGAGGTCCATAAGATTCTTATTTTGTCTCATAAGGAGCTGGATTTTGGTTCTGAGATAGAGCCCAAGTGGTCAATAGATTAGTACTCACGACTAATTGGTAGACGTACTTGTTAAGGTGCCAAAGTGCATGAGATATTTTATGGCATTCAGAGTGCCAATGTAGTAGTTTTTCTAAGAGACAACTTTGAGATTTTAATAATCTTAGTTTACTTGAACCATCAAGTGTGACTATTAGTTTATATGACTTGATGACATAGACATGCATGTGAATTCCTGCAATTGCATAGCATGATATGACTGAGGTAAGATAGTAATGTGATTTCATTGCATTGGAAAACATGTTCTCAAAGCATGTATGCACTGGATGTCACTGTTTTTGAGTTTGTGGTCGAGGTTTATCTATTGTGTATGGTGTCTACTCAACCTACAATAACAATGTAGATTGTCATGAAAGCCTAGCACCTAGTAGTAGAGGACCTCGTCTACAAACTATGAAGACAATATGAGATGTTGATTAGTTTAGAGTTATTTTCCTTAAGTATCTAGTGGACTATTCATGTAATAAGGAACAAGATGCCTAACTTTATTTCAATTGATGATTACATTGGTAATTTGGTTTTGTGACTGATGCATCTTGGACAATATTATTATTTGAACATATGATAAAATTTAAACAGCTCATACATGGGTCTACTTCTGAAAATGGCAATAACAATGTAGATTGTCATGAAAGCCTAGCACCTAGTAGTAGAGGACCTCGTCTACAAACTCTGAAGACAATATGAGATGTTGATTAGTTTAGAGTTATTTTCCTTAAGTATCTAGTGGACTATTCATGTAATAAGGAACAAGATGCCTAACTTTATTTCAATTGATGATTACATTGGTAATTTGGTTTTGTGACTGATGCATCTTGGACAATATTATTATTTGAACATATGATAAAATTTAAACAGCTCATACATGGGTCTACTTCTGAAAATGGCAAGTTTTCTGAAAGAAAAGTGCCTTGAGTTTTCAGAAAATGGTTTTTCACACAAAAAGATTTTTCTAAATTTTTATATTTATAAATGAGATAAGAATTTGTAAAAGAGAAAAGCTATGATTTAAAAAACATAGGTCACCATACTTTTTGTCCTTGTATGTCTTCCTTTTTCATGTTGATTTCTTGTTGTTGAATCTTCTCTTTTATTTCTTCATCCAAGGAACTGTTTCCATCTCTTTCTTCTAGACTATTCACCCTCACTTTGCTCTTTGTCACTTTCCATCTTATACTTATAACAACAAATATTTTGTTCAAGCTTCCCAATTTTATTATAGAATTGCTTGCATGACTTTTTCCATTGTAGAATAGACATAATATGCATAATCACATTAGTCATTACCAAGTCATGCCCACGCTATGGTTGGGCACTTGACTACATATTTCGCTACAAGACAATATAGCTAATAAGGTGGCCTATAGAGGCTACTAAGATCAATAGCCACTATAGGACTTCTTAGTAGCTACACAGACGTAGTTGCTCCCTTATTAGCATATGATGACTTGAGTGGTGGCTGATTGGCCATATGATCTAGCTCTATCACGAAGTAACAAGATGCCTCTATGTTAATTATATGTTAAAGATAATTGAGGATTTTCATGTAGTAGGTCATTCACTTGACTTTCTATTTCTTCATGCATGATGGATTTTTTGTTTCCATACCATAAGGGGCACATCTGTCTCTCTCTCTCTAGAGCTCTAAGAAACTTTCATATAGTTGATCTATGTCTACCTTTAGCTGGTCTCTCTCTCTCTCTCTCTCTCTCTCTCTCTCTCTCTCTCTCATCTCCATTTTCTATAGATCTTCATTTTCACTTCCTTTATCTAGATTTTCATAAAGAAATAGGGAAGAAGATGAAAAACCTCACTCTTTCAATTTCATCTCCATTTTTCATATAGAAAGAGGAAGTAAAAGAAGATCCACTCATGATGTTGTTGAACAAAGTTTGAGAGGAAGAAGAAGAGATCTGAAACCTTAGAATGATGGTGAGGATGGCTTAGGGTTGTAAAGTGAGCTTTCTACCTATAAGCTATGGATTTTGGGGTTTTTATCTAGGACTACCTTTAAACCTTGTCTTAATCAACTATTTCCTATTGTTCATCTCATATTGTGTTGTATTTGTTCCATTCTCCAATTTTTATTATTTTTCTCTAGGTTTTGGTTTGTCCACATATGTGGCAGTGTTATCCATCAAGCAACAGACATCTGATGCCTAGATGCAGTTACAAATTGGAGGTTGTTGCTTTAAGATCTGCTAATTGCCCAAAGAATCTTCATCTTATTGGTAGCTAGGGTTTCTTCATGTTGGTTCCATTGACTTTTCCTTTGTCAATTTGACCTCTCTTTGATTTTATGCTAGTTCTTAAATTCTTGCATATAGTATATACAATTAATTTGATGATTTATTTTGTTGTTTTCTCTTCCTTGAATTTCTATGTTGTATCTTGAATTTCTATATTCTAGATTTTAGTTTAATCTATAGGAAGATAATAAGAACTAGATGAATGATGTCATGGGCCAATTCTAAGTTTCAAATAAGCAGGGATTCCTTCCAAAAAAAAAAAAATTTAAATCATACAAAAAATAATAGCTTCAAAAACCACTCTCCAAATCATCAGGTTTCATTTTGAAATTTTGCATACTATAAAAATAATTACATACTCTCAAATAATGCCAAGACTCACTGCTCATAGCCCAAACATCTAAATCCAACCATAATTTAATATAACGAGTACTAAGTACTTAATTACATTTTGTCAACATTGAAATAACAAATTATAAAGAATGTAGACTTTCTAAAAATATTAAGAGTTTTTGTACTTTCACTGATTATAGCTGTGTCTTTCACTCCCTTAGCAGTGACTATTCCCGTTGTTGCTTGCCTACATTATGTTTTTGGGGTGAGTACCACCACTCAGTAGGAAACCTATATGCTAGTAAAAAAACCAAGAAAAACATATGTATGCAAATTGTATCATGAATGCATCACAGCTAAACCACATTCAATAACAAATCTCTTATTTCTATGATAAATTCCAATCATACAAAATCGAAAGAAACGTCAAATTTTCATATCAAGCAAATACTTTTTAGTCATATAGTAGTAGCATCCTGCTATGGCCTCAAACGCAAAATATGGTCCATGTCTGTGTGAAAACGACCAATAAGTCATTGCATTTTCAAATCCACAATGGTCTTGCTATGCATGCAAAGAACCCAGTTCAACTATGTTCAGTCGTGGTTACCATCACAGACTATATTATTCCTCATGGAGAGAATGGATCACAATGGATGGGTGGGAACCTTCCCATGATCCTCCAAAACAAAAGCCTTTACAAAAGCCTTTTTCTCTAGGCTAGGTATCAATTCAAAGGTTAGGGGCCAATCTTCCCCTCCTAGCATAGCTACCAAAAGGTCTCATATTTCATCTAGAAGGCTCAACTATACTAGTTGCATTTCATGATCATCTACTCACATTTTCATGTGTAGCTTATACACATAACCCCCTCAAGGAAAAATCCAAATCAATAAATCTTATAACTCATGTAAATCAAAGATTATCAAAATATCCATGTAGATAATTCATATGATTCAGAGGGTATCCAGTTGCATGCATATGTAATCTCATCATTTAAGACATAAAAACACCAGCCCCTTTGGGCTAAATTCAAAGTTTGAAAATGTAGTAAGGCATGCAACTCACCAAGAATCAACATCTCATATTTCCGTTCTATTTTTGAAAACTTTCTAAAAGTAGACACTTTTTAAAATTAGATACTTTCTAAAAATTTAGAATACCTTTTAAAAATAATATCCTTCCAATTGATGGAATACTTTTTCTATCATTAGAACATTCTTTGAAACATTGGGTTCCTAAAATGAAGTACTTTTCAAAAATATATAGTAATCCCTAAAATTGGATACTTTTTAAAACATATAGTACTTTCTAATTTTTCATGGTAAATCCAATGTACTAAAACTCACTTGAACAATATTAAATAATTCAAATTATAGCATATTCTCTAGTTTCTAACATCTCTAACATCCAATCCACAACTAATCCAATGACCACCCAAAATATTTTCATGAGAAAACTTTCATAGTTTAGAATATAATAGCATGATATCGCATGAAAAAATTTGGCATAAACTTCCATAATGAAATGTCTCTACTCACACTCACACATGCACACACACAATATATATATATATATATATATGTTACAAATCTAAAACATAATTCCACATGGTGCATTAAGAAATTAAAAACTATCTATGCATATATAACTCATTAGAAGAAAACGTCTGTATATCATGCACTCAAGAATAAAGCTAAAATCATGCACGAATTCTCCAATCTTTTATGCACATGAATCATAAGAAAGTACATTTTCACATCATCAAGAATTTTGCAAACTAGTGAACAAATAACTAAAGATATCAATCAAAATAAAGTCTTCTTATTTTGAAGAGAAAACAGATCTAGCATAGAAAAATCCCCTATGTACCTTACCTATCTTTCTTCTTAACCTTGTTCTTTTCCACCCTTTAGGCTCTCCTTAGCGATATTTTTTCCAACCCTCTAAGAGTTCTTCAACACTCTCTCTCTCTCTCTCTCTCTCTCTCTCTCTCTCTCTCTCTCTCTCTCTCTCTCTCTCTCTCTCTCTCTCTCTCTCTCTCTCTCTCTCTCTCTCTATATATATATATATATATATATATTTGTCTTCTCTCTTGCTCTCTTATGCCAAGACATATCCAACTTATATCCTTTCATAAATTGTTTTCCTTGATACCCACGTTAGCACTCAACTTCCTAAACTAAAATGCCTTCTTATTCTTTCCACCTCTTAAATCTTCTTTCTAAATCATCTTCCCTAGCTGGTTTCCCATATTGAGATCTAAATGGTCCCATGCTCCACTTTCTAATTCCTCACTTACCTACAGTTCCTACTTAGTTGCAACAAGTCTCTAGCATGAAATGTCTTCTTCAATTTGTTTCTAATTTCAATTCGAGCATTAGTATCTCAATCCTTTCTAAATAAGACTATCCCAACCTAACGTGTTTCAACCATTAGATGTCTCCCTTTAGTAGTTTCTAATTCAAATAGTTGGGTAAATTAGGTGCTCAGCTTTATCTTAATTGGTTGGTCCCTAGTTAAAAATATCTTTAACAAATTTACATTATGGGACTTCTTATTAGAAGATGTCACAAATTGCAACACTTACTAATTTAAACAAATTAATAATAATTCTCACTTGCTCTTGTAGAAGGAAGGTTTGAACCTCCAACCTTGGAATTAACAATCACATAGTTAAACCAACTGAGCTATTCTACTTTATTGCCCACTTACAGAAATTTCATCCTTGTAATTTTTAAGTTAATTATGAGAACAACTCTAGAAATCTCTACTTCATCTCACTTTCCACTTTCCTAGTGGCGTCTTCAATAGCATGGTATTGCCACAAGACTTTGACAATTGAAATGGTCTTGTTTCTCAATTTTCACTCCTTCTAGTCTAAAATATGTATAACCTTCTCTTTAGAAGTTAGGTTAATTTAGCAAGTACCTACCAAGCACATGTGAGATATCTAGAATGTATATTGTCAACATCAATATGTGAAACATGTTATTAACTTCAGATAGCTATGGTGGCAAAGCTAGGCTATATGGTACTTTGTCAATCCTCTCCAATATCTCAAAAGGATCCACAAAACTTGAGCTCCACTTTCCTTCACATCAAATCTTGTGACTCCTTTTGTCTATGAGATCTTCACAAATACATGATCTTTGACTTTAAGTTCCAAATCTCAATGCATTTTGTCTCCATAGATTTTTGATAGTTGTGTGCTACCAGGAGTTGTTTCTTAAGGAGTCACCTTATCTACACATTGTTCCACCAGTTCGTACTTTACAAATTATCACTATCCCACATTACTCCAAATCAACTGCAGAAGCTCACAATATATCTTCAAGAGTCTGTACAGCCCTTTATGACTATCCATCTGTCTATGGGTGAAACACAATGTTGTACCTTGGAGATGTACCTAATCCCTCTTACACACCTTAAAAAACTGAGAGGTAAAACAGCTATGTTTGTTAGAGCTAATAGTCAGCTGTATAATATCCAAGATTACGATCTCCTTAGTGTGTAGTTTGGCCAAATTGTCCAATGACTATCTTTGTTGGATGGGAAGCAAATTTGTAGATTTTAAACTAATCAATGATCACCCAAATGATGTCATGCTTACTCAATGTTCTAGCCAATCCCATGATGAAATCCATGGTGATGTGATCCCACTTTGACTCCTAAACTTACATGGTTTGCAACAGCCCTGTTGGCCACTGATATTCTCCCTTCAACTACTAACAAGTAAGACACTGTGGAAAACAATCACCAATGTCCCGCTTGATACCATTCCACCAGAAACTCTTCTTTAAGTCTTGGTACATCATTGTACTCTAGGATGAATAGTATACTTAAGCAGTGTGCTTCCCATAGTAGATCTTGTCTCAATCATATATTTGTTGGTAGTACAAGCCTTCCTTAGAAGTGTACGCCTACATTTGCACTTGGAGAAACCAATTTTCTCACTCGGCTCTTAGGTCTCTTCACCATTCCTCTACATTTACAAAACACATTTCACAAAGGTTAATTGTATAGACACATTTACCGTCAATCATCTCATCTATCTACTTAAAGCATCTACCACTACATTGGCCTTCCTAGGGTGGAATTAGATGGCAAAGTCATATTCTTTCAAATATTCTATCCACATCCTCCAACTCATGTTTATATCACTCAGTAAGAAGATATATTTGAGGCTCTTATGATCGGTAAAGACTTCAAATTTTTCTTCATATGGGTAATGTCTCCAGGTGTGCACCGGGAAGAATACTATGGCCAAATCCAAATCATGAGTTGTATATTTCATCTCATGCATCTTTAGTTTCCTAGATGCATAAACTATTACTTTCCCATGCTGCATCAATACACACCCAAGTCCTTTATGTGAAGCATCACTGTAAACTACAAAACCTCCATTACCTTCTAGCAATGCCAAAATGGGTGCTATGGCAAGTCTCCTCTTCAATCTTTAAACCTTCTCTCACATTCATACTTCTAAAAGAACTTCTCTTCTTTCTTGGTTACCTCAATCATTGGTATAGTAATATGGTAGAAGCCCTCGATGACTCTCCAATAGTACTAAAATAAATCGAGAAAGCTATGAATCTCTTTCACTGTCTTGGGCCTCTTCCAAGTGGTGATTGCTCTAATTTATTTGAATCAATTTCCACTCCATATTTTGATATGATATGGCCAAGGAAATGTACTTGGTCAAGATTAAACTTGCACTTACTGAATTTAGTGTATAAACAATGAGTCTAAAGTGTGCTCAACATGATCAGCAAATATTCCTAGTGCTCTTCAAGAATCTTAGAATAAATTAAGATGTTGTCAATGAATACTATGATGGACTTGTCAAGATATTCCTTGAAGACTTTGTTCATGAGATCCATGAATGACTTGGGAGCTTTCATCAATCTGAATCGCATCACCAAAAACTCATAGTGATCATAACAAGTTTTGAAAGCTGTCTTTGAAATGTCCTCATCCTTAATCCTTAGCTGAGGGCAATTGGACCTTAGATCAATTTTTTAAAAGACCTTAGCTAATTGAAGTTAATAAAAGAGGTCTTTAATGCAAAGTAAAGAGTACATGTTCTTTGCAGTAACCCCATTTGGTAATCAATAGTTAATGCATAACCTTGTGGATTAGTCCTTCATTTTAATGAATAGGTCTAGAGCTCCAGGGGGAAACACTGGTTGGATGAATCCCTAATATATTAGACCCTATTTCTTTCTTTCAACTCGGCTAGAGCCATCTGATATGGCGATTTAAAGATGTAAGTTGTTCCTAGTATTAGCACAATGGTGAAATCCATCTCTCTCTTCAGGTGGAAGTCCTTGTAGTTCTTCTAGAAAGACATTCTAAAACTCCCAAACTAGATCACCTTCTTCCCTCTTAGGCCCTATCACATCCTGAGTCACTACACTCACAAGGTGAGTCTAACATCCCTGAACTACGAGTTGAGCCACTCTTGTGGATGAGATAATGCACATCCCTGTAGTGTCCATCCTTCCTTGAAAGGTGAATGTTTCCTCCCCTGGATTGTCAAACATGACCCTTGTCACATCCCCATTTTTTAACAATATTTATTGAATTACGTTTTATAAACATGCAGTGAAATTCATGTGACAATAGTTCATGCATTCAAGTGTTTAGAAAACTTATTCTATTTAAGTTAGTTTTCACAATCCATCCTTCAAACCAAGGTCACTTTACCAAATCTTCACACATAGTCAATTAAAGTAAAGTCGTCATCATCATCATCAAGGCCTTATATTGATTAAGGGTTAGTCACATGAATCTTGTTCCTCCACTCCCCTCTATTAAGTGTCATGGCTTCATTTAGTCCTAAAGTTTTTAAATCTTTTCTCACCACTTCTATATATCCACATTCTTCTGGGCCTTCCCCTTGCCCTTTTAGAACCTTTGACTTAGATTGCCTCACTCCTTCTACTTGTACCATTTTTGGTCTCTGTTGGATATGTCCAAACCATCTAAGTCTAATCTCCCTCATATCATTACCTATTGGTGCTCCTCCCAAGTGTTCTCTAATGTTTTCATTTATAATTCTATCCTTTCTTGTCTTGCCATTCCTCCATCTCAACATCCACATTTTGGTAATGCTCATCCTAAGTGCAAGTTTTTCCTTATTTCCCAACACTCTAATCCATAGAGCATGGCTAACCTTACAATCATCCTATAGAATTTTTCTTTTAGTTTGAGTGGCACCTTTCAATCACACAAAACTCCAAATGCACATCTCCAATTTTTTCAACCACTTGGATTCTCTAGGTAACCTCCCTCACAACCTCTTTACTTTCATGAATTATAGATCCCAAGTATCAAAAGTGTTCTTTTAGGGGGACTTCTTGGTTATCAATCTTTACTAGTGCTCCACTCCCCCTCCTCTCCTTGCTAAAATTGTGTTTCATATACTTTGCTTAGTTCAACTAATTTTAAATCCTTTAGATTCTAATGCATCTCCCCATAACTCTAGCTTTGTGTTTATTCCCTCCCTTATCATATCAATCAAAACTATATCATTTGCAAATAACATGCACCATCAAATCTCTTCATGGAGATGTCTTATTAACTCATCCATAACCAATGTGAAAAGGTGCAGGCTCAATGATTATCCTTGGTGTAATCCTGTAGTGATAGGAAAATCATCTGTATCTCGCTAGTGGTCCTAATGTTTATTATCGCTCCTTCATACATATCCTTAATCATATTGATATACACTATGAAACCCATTTCTCATCCAATATTCACCATATTAACTATCTGCAGATCCTATCATGACCTTTTTCTAGGTCAATAAAGACCATGTGGAGGTGCTTCCTTATCTCCCTATATTTCTTTACAAATTTCCTAATCAGGAAAATAGCTTATATGGTAGACCTCCTAGGCATAACCAAAATGGTTCTTTAATACATTTGTCTCATGTTGTAGCCTCTTGTCAATCAGTCTTTCAAAATGTTTCATGATGTGGCTCATAAGTTTGATCCCGCGATCATTAGTCCAACTATGTATGTCTCCTTTATTCTTATAAATTGGTACAATAGAGCTCTTCCTCTACTCATCTGGCATTTTCTTTAATTTTACAATCTTGTTAAACAAATTTATCGGTTAATTAAAGAAGTGTATGTATGTATGTATGTATGTATGTATGTATGTATGTATGTATGTATGTATGTATGTATGTATGTATGTATGTATGTATGTATGTATGTATGTATGTATGTACAGACAACATACCATAGGATCCATTAGTCACAAACTAGGTCTACTGTCATCAAATCATTCTTAATAGTGCTTTTAATAGTCCAAATGTAAAGGAGTTCCAAATCAAAATATAGATAGTCGCATAAGTATTTAATTACAGACCAAAAGCTTACTAAGATGATCCTAGACCAACCGACACTCACATCTCTAATCTAATGATCTATGCTTTCACCTTTCCCTTCTCTTGTGCTATCAGCCTTGCTGAAGACTCACCTAAAAATGTTGGTGGTGGTGAGCACAACCGTTCAGATAGAGGAAAGCCCAATGCAATCCAAGCTAAGTAAAAAAACATCACACAACCATACAATCTTGTACTGCTATATTAATTCTATCACTTTTAGCTTCGTGTCTGATGCTTGTTTAAGTCTCTAACATGTGACTTATTAATTGCTTCTCATGAAGTTCTAATAGAAATTTCATAGCTCCATTTCCATGATTTTCAAGGTTTACATATAATGGTTTGATTTCTTTCATAACTTAAAAACATTTCATGCATCTATAATCATGGAAGTATAAAATCATACCAAGTTCTTGCATCACCTAGATAGCATAATATAACCATTTCCAAACATTCAACTATAGGCATTTGACAATATATATATATAAGTAAAACATGCATGAATGCTCATGGATGATATAATCACCTTATAATGATCCCTATAAGAATATCAAATTTAGAAATCAGTGCTAAATGAATAAGTAAATTATTAGTTGATGCAACGATAAATTTGATGTCGATAAAAGTCAAGGTTGATAAATCCTCTATGGTGTCTTCACCATCCACCTGTGACCCAATGGCTTAACTCATTAGTCAAGCTCATCACCACCATTTCAAGCTAAAGTGGTTATATCTTACCACCACCGAGGATGAGTCTCAACTCTACAAAGTGATTAACGTGTTAGCTCTAGCTCATAATGCACTTACAGCTTCCTCCTTGGGCAACCACCGCTACTACATTTGTAGCACATACCTTGTCAACTACCCCATTGACCTTCATAAGGTTGCCAAATGGTCCTAGAGTGTGTCCCATGAAACAACACCCTGCAATAACCTCCAATTGAACTAACTTCTGTCGAACTAGTACTAATGTTAGAGGATAGAGACAAACTTGCTCCACCAAGGACTTACTCATTACCCTTCCAATAGTGATCCATATTGACCCATAAAATCAAGTACAATTATGTGCTCCATAACACTCCATAATTAGCTAAGAACAATTATAAGTCTATGCCCCATAATGAGCTAAAATCAAATACAATTCCAGGCTCCATAACAAGCTAAAGACAAATATAATCCAAGGTTCCATAATGAGATAAAAACAAGTACAAGTCTAAGTTCTATAACAAGCTAAAAGCAATTACAAGTCCAAGATCCATAACGAGTTAGAAGAAAATACAAGTCTGAGCTCCATACTTAGATCAAAGCAAATACAAGTCTAAGCTCCAAAACAAGCTAAAAGCAATTTCAAGTCCAAGCTCCATAATAAGCTAAACACCCCACCCCTAGTCATGATATGTTGTGTTTCACAAGAACAGAAAAAGTGATTGTGCATGTAAAAGATTCCAACCACCCCATGGGTATAGTACCATCTGCCATGATGCCTAGATCATGGAAAACCTTGACATGCCAACACATTATTCTCCAATCCACCATTCAATGCCAACATGTTGCCACCCTTAGCCAAAGCAAATCCATTAGGGCCTTTTTGAGGGTCAAATAAGTGCTCATATTTCATTTGTCTCCCATCCATTATCATAACCATTTTATGGAAAGAGTTCTAACATGAGGTTACTTGCATTTTTAGATGTTAAGTCATTTAGAATAACTACCATATCATGTCTTGAAGTAGTTTATAACACAAGTAAATAATAGTGCAATGCTTACCTTTCTAAGCTAACCATCATGTAACTACCTTTGGGTGATTCGAGTCCATACCATGGGAGGTTCCTTTCATGTCCCCAAGGCATATTAGAAGGATTAGAGAAATAATCTCATTATACACTTGTGTCTAGAATGAAGCACAAGTTAATGCACATTAAGCTAATGATTGAAGATGGAAATTTGTGGGTTGTTTTATGTTAAACCCAATCAATCCACACATATTGAGATCCTAAGAACATTCATTTTTCCTATAAAAATCAGGTAGGTAAATCATGATAATCATCTTTGGCAATAGAGTCAAATTTTTACAAGTTTGGGAGATTCACTATTATAGGTTAAGGCAGTGCGTCCAAATCAAGGGAGAAGATCAACCAGGTTAGACCTTCTCTCCACATCATTCAAGGCCCAATTCTTTTAGACATATTAAGGAATAAATTTGTTATAGTTTTTGAGTGTGTGAATCTAAAATTTGTCACAGTAAGATAACCAAAAACTTTTGAATTTTAAGGCACTTCTGATAGGTTTCTGCAGTGAGTGTCTTCCCCATTCCTTGGTTTTCTCCTTTCATACTTCATAGTTATGAGTATTTCATTAAATAGATCATAATTAGACTAATATGGGTAGATTTAAATCATCTTTTCATAGTCATTTAATCATCCATCAATAGCATAAATGTCTAGACATTTGGAGGAATTTGGGTATCAATTTTCTGCTCAAAGGGTAGGAAATTGATGCCTTATTTTCCTTATGAATTGCCCTCCAAATCTCCAAATTCTAACACTATTTCAATGAATTTCACACAATAGGTGACTACGGAATGATCTTGAAGTTAGTCATGGGTCTTCTCCCAAATTATGAAAATCAAGGCCTATTCTCTCAAGAACACCCTGCGTTTTTCCCCAGTCTAAGTTTAAATAGAAAAAATGTGTCAACCCTCCTTTATGTCTTGGGCTATTGCATGCTTTAAATTTCTTATTTCAACAAAATTAAGATTCCATCTTACTCATTTATGTGACACCCCCGGTTTTCCATGTAACAACCCCAATTTTTATGAATATAATTGAATTATTAAAAAGTTAAAAGTTAAATTTTTAAAGGTGAAACTGGAACTTTGAGTTCTAGGAAAATTCATTTTTATAAAAATAGAATCAATACTTAAAACTTGGATATTTGTAATGTACTTAAAAAACCGATCAAAATGACTATAAGTATGTCAAATTCTGAGTTCGGATGAAAAATCTTTATTTTTCTCCATTTTTAAGAATAAAATGGTAATTTTACTAAAAACTGAGACCTAAGACATCAAAATTTGGAATATACTTAGAAATATGAATCCAACGCTACTAAGTATGCTCAATTCTGAGTCTAGGAGAATAAAACAATTTTTTCTTCATAAAAGGGCAAAATGGTCTTTTCATACCTCAGTGGGACCCATGAAGGGTGCACAAAGGGATCCAACAACCAGAAAACATGTCATCAAGAGTCAAACCATTACCATCTACTAGTGGAGAAGGAGGTGCTAATGGAAATCCAAAGACAATTTAATAATAAAAAGAAATCAAACATGATAATTACAAGTAATCATAGAAAATTCCAAACTCCCTATAAAAAGCCCATAAAATTCTCAAAAATTTTCCTGATATTCTTCACGAGGTCCCCTAGCATGCGTAAAATCCCAGCTTCAAAATCCTCCCCGATCTCCCCCAATTCCTCTTTCTTTCACTCTTTCTCTCTTATTCTTTATGGGCGTGTCCCTAGACGCACCTAGGCAGACAAACCCATGTCTACATCGTGAGTGTCTAAGGATGCGTCGTCCCCTATGAACTAGGGTTTCCACCTAGGAAACCCTAATTCAATTAGCCATCACTTTCTACTCTTTAAAATAACATCTCCACCGTTGGATCTGGTCAGACAGGGGTGATCTACAAAAGCCCTTTGGTTTCATGATGATCCACCTCCTAGATCGTCAAAAAATCCTAAACGAAGAACAACCCCGGTACTTATTACCATCTCTGATGAAGTTTTCAAGCTATTCTAGCCAATCTGGCTATTAAACGGTGATCTTGCACTGTTGAACGTCTTTAGTACATGGTGATCTTCAAAAGCCCCATAGTCCCAGACCTTCTCCGACAATGGAACCGGAGAAATCAAGGACTGTATTCATTATCTAATAGTTAAGGTTTCTTTCACCAATAAATCCCTCCTCTGATGAAATTCCTTCACCAAACCGGCATAGGTAGGCCGCCTTCACCCTCTATTTTCAATTCTGACATCTCTTGGGTGTTTTCCGGCCACCAAAAGGTCTCCCCTAGCTGTTGATATGTTGAAGACAATGGATCCAGCTTGGATGATGGAGATCTAATCATAGACAACTCAGATGAATCTTCTGAGCCATTGGATGATTTCTTGGGGCCCAAAAACCCGAGGAGATGAAATCTGGGGCTCTGATCATAATGGATGGAAGAGATCCGATGATGGGTGATCCGACGGTCCATATCTGGACCGTCTCACCTATCATCGATTGATCACCCATCCCTAATGACGGGTAATCCCAGGTAACACGAGTGGGCCGACCTCCATTTGTCGTTTTCTATTGAAATGATCTCAACCGTCCAATAATTATACTGAAACTTTATTTCTTCAATTAAGAGCTCAATATAGCTCTGATTTTATATTTGAAAGTTTCTGTAGATTCTTTATCTCTTGTATAAGTTACTGAACTCATAAGATTTGTATTTTTAATAGTATTTATTTGTGATAATTAGTAAAATCCTTACCAATGGTATTGGATCATGATCAAGATGACTTTAAAATGAAAATCTAAATTGATACATGGGTTCAGGAGGTCTCAAAAACTTAAGGATCATGATCACAATAAAATTTCTATATTTCTAGATCAAGAAATTAAACAAAAATAGTAAGATCAAATATCAGCCCTTAAAATGGGTTGAAATCTTAAAATCCAATTTTTGATATCAAATTAACTCCAAATTGAGATTAGAAAGTTGGGTTGGATTACTCTTGATGAGGAGAATCTACTGAACCAATAAAATCATAGGTTTAATTCATTAAATGTTCTGAATTTAAGTAGATAAGTGTACCAACTTCCTTGATCCACAAGATCTGGGATGATCAGACCATTCAAATTAGTTTGGATGATGAAATAATGATATAATAACTTAAATAAATGGGTTGAATGTAATTGAATTGGTAAATCTTAAGAGATCTAGCCTTAAAATTGGTAAAATCCATAAAAATGAATGGTAATCTACTTGATAAATTTGATCAAGGAGGATTGGACAGTATGGATGTATTTGGATGATGATATGAAGTTAATATCATGTGGATTGATGGACTTGATGATGATGATTTGGGATAAATTAAGATATATGCCCTTAAATTGGAAAAAATGACTTAAGATCTTCTTGATCGGTTGTATCAAGAAGGATCAGATCATTTGATGAGATGCATCAATGATCTAATGATGAAATCACATTAAGAATATGTATTAGATCTAAACCCTAAAAGGGATATAAAATAACTATGATCGTTGGATCATGATGAATAGTTATGACATGTTAAATTTTCATTTGAATTATTGACTGTTATTATAATTGTCTTTTATTTCTTAGTAGATTTAATTGTAGATTTATTTATTTATGCTTTAATGCGTATGTTATGAAATTTACATTGAAAATGTAATTAAATGAAAATAGAGTTGAAGGACATTTATATGGAATGAATGACAAGGACTTAATGATAGTAAGGGCTATAATTAGTAGGATAATATAAGAAATATCATTTCCTTGGCCCAAATTAGGAGAATAATGAAACTCCGTGAATAACATTTTAAATCTTCATGGACTTAATTAAAATCAATTAGAAAGAGTACTTAGGATTAAAATGCTCATAGGAACTTTATAAAAGGTTGAGCTAAGGACACACTAGTGAATGCTAAACATGGTGGTTAAGGGGGTTTTCTAATAGAGCCTCGCTCTTCCCCTAACTTCCATTGACATTGTTGAGGTCTAAATGCCTCCTTACATGAGGATTGAAGTAACCACTTTGTATTTAGCCATTCAACTAGTAAGGCTTGGTCAATTGGAAATAAGAGGAGCAGTCTAGACTTAAGATGAAATAAGCTATCTTCAACAGTAAAACATTAAGTAGTTGAATAATAATAATAAGAGCATAAAAAGTTAGTAAAATATCTAATCTTAATAAAAAATGGTAAGTAAGATAATCAAGATCCATAGGATCTTGAATGATCAAGAATAATAAGAATAATAACATTGCATTGTACTTATTATGCACATTTATTAGTATGTATGCTATAGATCAAATCTAGATCATTAGATTAGATAATCTAAACCCTTGATCAAATATGATTCGGAAAAGAACTAGGATCATCCTCCTTATGGATGATCAAATAACTGAACTTAGATCAAAGAAGTACTAGATAATAGAAGATCTAGGCCCTTGATCTTTATCAACAAGAATAGATTGTTGATCAAAGGATCTATGAAAGATCAAGATCAAAGAGATGGATACACAAAGACTCAGGGATAGAAAATAATTAGATCTAAAAGGTTAGAAGATCATTCTAACCGTCAGATCTATTAATCAATAGGATAAAATACTATCTGAGGAAGATAGATTATATGGATTATAGGAACACAAGACAGATCTAGATCCTTTATATCAAAGGACAAGATTAGACAAAGAATATAGATAGGATATTATCCACAATTGTACAAATAATGACAGTATGTATGTATTTATAGATTACATACGTTAGTCATGAAGGATCCAAAGGGATGAACCACTACATGAAGGTAGGTGGAACTTTAAGAATACAAGACCTATGGTTTGTGGAATTGTTGTTATTCATAGACATTATAATGCTTAAGGATGATAATATGTTTAGTTACAATTGAATCATAATTCATGCATATGAGATAAAAATAATTGTTGAAATTAGATTTAATACATAATAAATACATGGGTATCATTTGTGATTACCCCTAAACTTAGATAAGAACATAATAATAATGGATATCATTTGTATCAAATAAGTAACCTTACACTTAATAACAATTGGTATACGAATACCAAATTAAAGGAAATGGGGATCATTTACAATAAATGATTAATCCCTAAACTTATAAGAATACGGGTATCATTCATTGTAAATGAGGATCCCTAAATATAGAAATAAAATCATATCCTCAGTATGAGGATATTGAATACGAGAATGATAATAAACAGACATATCATCTGAGATATACAAGAAGTATTCTAGATACAAGCATGGAGGCTTATGGTTTTGCTTTAAATAGGCATAAGCCTGGGGATGCTATGCTAGGAAAGTTATGAAGGTTTGGCCACCCGCTTCCCAAAATTTACCTTGCCCAAAGAGAGGCAAAAAGTTGAGTGGGGTAATTATGGGAAGGCCCCATTGTGAAAGTCATGTCTCTCCATACGAGCAGTGACACAATATTTTCCACCGTGGTATCAGTGGTGAATAGGGCAATTATCTGAGCACGCTAGTACAGATCAGATTGCAGCATGGTAGTCCTTGAGTATTTTGCATATGATGCATGGCATAATGAGATTCCAATACTACCCTAATGAGGGAGTATTTTCCCAGCAAAAGTTTGGATGATTTATCAACTCAATATATCTGAGTATGGATATTGATGTTTGACATATTGACTATTTTTCACGATTTTTTATCTTATATATATATATATACACACACATACGATATAGTGGTGAGTGGTTTGGAATTATCATAGTGGATGTTACATGATAAATTTTATGATTGAATGATCATATATAGTATGGTTCATGGAAATTGAAGTATGTGATTAACATGGAATATGATGATTAAGAATACTATACATTTGAATTATACAATTCCATATCTTCTTGAATCCCCTAACAAGCATAGCTTGCTAAGATATTGCAAATGTTTGAATGTTTACAATATCTCAGATATAGAAAGAAAGGAATAGAGGGACACGACTCGGGAAGGCGAAGACCATACTATTGATCAAGACTATATATTCGTGAAAGGATTGGATTGTATTTTGATTTGTGTATTTTGGACATAATATGTAATAAAGGGCTTGTGTATGTGAACCACTAGATCGATCCTGCAAATTTTAATAAAATGAGTTTCTTTAGAAACAAATGTTGTACACAAAATTATGTATGTATATGTGAGTGAAATGTGGCATTCGAGTTTTATAAAAAGAATTTCAAAGAAAAAAAATTCGCTTCTTAAGTTTTCAAAATGTTTGCAAAATTGGTCAACCACCATTTGAAAAGGATTAATGAAAATGTATTTCAAAAACCTAGGTTGCCACATTCTAAACCTTTTTCCACTACATATAATAATAATAATAATACATTTTATAAATTAGGTGGGATCCCTGAAAATAAAAACTCACAATTAACATAAATAACGCATTGTTCAAAAGAAATGTCCAAAAGAAAACCCTGAGGATTATCCAAGATCCCAAAACCAAGACAATAATAGAAATCAAATCATCTAATCGCTGAGCATGCTCAATTAAAACCATGATAAATCAAACACAGTCATGAAAAGACAATAATAACAAAGTGTCCAAAATCCCCTAGGGTCCATCCATGATCACCACATCATACACACATTAGCAAGTAAAGATGCACTATACAAATAGCGTGGGTCCAATCTATCCAGAATATCAACATCCTTGTATAGCCCAAAAAATCTAACCACAAGTCAAAGAGACATACATTAATCGGTCTTTGAAGTACAAAAAGGCAGATGGTCCTCAAGGTCCTTGCTCAATCAATGCTACTCCACCTGCTTTCCCTTAGCACTATCGCACTCCAAATCTAAAGCATTACAAAACAAAGCAATGCCTCAGCAAGCTATTGCTTGTGTAGGTGATCACATTCAATAAAAGAACAATAAAATCATGTGGTGCAAAGTATCAATGTCATGGCCAATCTCATAAGATAAAACATGTACAAGGCATGCCAAATCATCACACATCCATAATGAATAACACATGAAAATCATAAGTCTGAACAAATTGATATCAAAACTAATCATCATGGCATGTGAGGCATGAGCAATGCATGAATATGCATCCTCCAAAAGTAATTAAATTCGTGTCCAAATCATAATATAAATGCATGTCATGATGAATAGTGCACTATGCATAATCAAGCTGATGAGTGTCTCAACTACACTCACGACAATGGCAATGAGTATTCATTCCAACATCCAGGGTCTCTAGCCTATAGCTTACACACCAGGAAGCTCGCTAGCCCATAGACCCACCCACATTTGACCGCCCACTGAGGCATCACCCAATATATCCATGACACATGAGCATAAAGAATAAGAGTATGGGCTACTATGCCGCAGTGGTAACCAGTCTAGGGTCTCAACCATTGCCACTCTCCGTCAACATTGAAACGGGAGACTTCTTTCGTCCCACATGGGAGAAGATGGACTCGTAGGGTGGATTACCCATGATCCCATCCCTACGGACAATGCTGGTGTCTAATCATAATCATCATAAAGTCAGAGGGTAGGTGGTCAACCCTACAACCCTCCTAGCATAGTACCCACCGGGCAGAAGCACCCATTATAAATCAATAAACCATGAATCAATAATCAAAATTTGTGCATAATCATTCTCGATAAAACCAAATCGAGAGAGAGTAATTCAATATATCAACACCATGCATCAAAAATCAGTGTATAACATCCTCAAATAATCCAAATGAATACCACATAAAATGTATTAAGAAGTAGTGTATAAATCATGTACAAGAGGAGTAGCAAACATAGCAACAATACACACTGAAAAGAAATCTCATGGAAACATAGTGGGGCATAAAATCCATACTTCAAAATTCTAAAGTAATACTTCATGATTTAAGAAATCATGGAAAAATCCCAAATGTAATCACCTACCTCAAAACACAGTACTCTAATTATGCACGTAAGCTATATCACATCACACGCTCTAACGTACCTGTCATATCATTAGTCATTGATCACTTGATGTTTCCACATCTCAAATAAACAAATCCAAATGATAACTTCCTTGATCTGGCAGTTAATCCTAGATTAACGGCCCAAATCATGTGATTAACCCTCCATTAGGGCAATTTTGAGCTAGATGTTGGCCTTTCTAACATCTAGACTATTATCTGCCATCTTTGATCATCAATCCATGTCATGATTCATTCAATTCATGTCCCTTAATCAATAAAGGGTCAATCTCTTTCATCTTATGAAGTTTAGAGATGATCCAACCATTGGATCACTTTTTATCACTTATAATCAGCATCTAATTGTTAATTCCAATTATCTTTATGATCCATCTACTCTCTATGTCTGATTAGTGATTTATAAGTATCTCCATGATTACACATCGATCGAACGATCAGATCGCTCTATGATCAACCAATCCTAAGGCACCTGATCAGATCAACAATCAAGATCACTTTTCTTAACAATCACATGAGAGTTGTTCTTCTAATTCCCTAGATCATCTCACATTGATACATATAATCAGTTTCTAAGGCCTAATCATTCATTGCTCATCCTAATCTATGTTACTTAATAGTATTTTGTGATTTGACTATTTTAAAAGTTTTCAAAATCAAAGTTTTCAAGTCAAATCTAGGTCCACGTCATCAAGACAATCGCAAGGGATGTCTCAAATCATGATTTGGACCTCTGTAGCTCCCAAAATCGAGCTTTTAGTGAATGGACAGTCCAAAATAACCCAAATCAATTAAAATTTAAATAGCATCACGGGGACACGTGCTACGTGACATGCGTATGGAACAAGTGCATGTCTTCCACCATGTGTTGAAGACACTAGACATGCAACTTACATGTGCGTTTGTGCATCGAGTGCTCATGTCATCCCAGCATGTCTTCGGTAGTGTCTCAGCCACAACCAGACTGGTTTGCCATTGCCAGAGACAACAATCGGACTCCGGTTGCAGCCAGTGACATCCATAGTGGAAAAATTTGCAATTTTTACACCATTTTGATTGCTTTTTCACTTACATTCACTTCTTGACTAAGGAGACTCGAAATAAAGCTAGAACGTACCTGTAGATGGTGCATTACCTTCCTAACTTTCACATGATGCCTTAAACGAGAATGAAGGATGCTATGGATTCAAGGATGGACACTTACCACTATTCCTTAGGATTTGGATGTGTGGATCTATGGGAGAAAAGGTGATAGCGATTTCTCTCCCTCTGTTTCTCTAGAATTTGGCTGCAATGTTCTAGGGAAAGTGAGAGATGGATCTCCTCTTCACCAAACCTCTATTATTAAATTTTCTAAAGTGGAAGCTCTAGCCAATGGATGAGTGAGATCATGAGTAGAAGGCAGTAAAGAGTGGTTGAGATGTGAGGGAGAATGGAGGGAAGGGGGCGTGGAACGCATGGGCTGATGGAAGGGAAATTGCTTTGAATTTTAATAGGAAATGGAATGAGATTTGTATGTGGGATCTTGATGAGGATGGGAAGGTAAGAGAGGATAATAAGAAAGGAAATACATTGGCAAGTATAAGAAGAAAGGATGAAGGGGAATGGAAAGAGATAAGATAAGATCACCTGGAGTTGGGAAAGATTAGAAGAGCTATTATGGATAGATGGTTGGATGAATGTCCTTCGTTCTTGAGTGGTGAAGATGAGAAGATGAAGATCTTAACATTCCTTTAGATGTTTCCTCCTACTTTATCTCAAAATCAAGTGACATTCCTTGTTGGAAAAAGATGCCTCCTCCTATATCCCATGCTAAATGCGTTGAATTTTCCTTACATAATAGTGTATGATGGTAGCCAAGGATGAGCTTCGGAACCTCTTCATTTCCTCACCATTGATTATGCTCCACCATAGATTGAATGGTTGTGATTGCTTAAAAGTTTCCTTATCCAAAAGATTATGTTTTGGATCTCTTTTAATCTCACCTATAGGATCAAGTACACACTAGAGTGAATGTCTTATATTCCATTAAGATTTCCTTATCTAGATCTCTTCCTCTCCTTGATTCACTCCTAGCCACCATTTTTTTCTTTGGAAAATAGGGTTTAAGGAGTGGAGGACATCTCCTTCCTTGACAGAAAACTTATTTCTCTTAAAATTACAGTGGGCAGCCCACCGAAAAAGTCTCCACCAATGGGGTTCTGTTCTAGTCTTCTTTGCAGTCTTGTTTATCATTCGTCCATCCTTGTTTAAGTGAGTTCTCATTAGATGCTTTAGAATATCCATAAACAAGGATAGATCTTGTCCTCTGAATGCTTTAAAAGTAAGGATGAATGCTGACCCTAGATTTTCCATAAATTTTTTCTCTCCTCTCCACTTATATCCCCCCTTTTATTTTCTCATGTAAAGACATTTCTTTTTATATGTTTCACATGTACACTTCATGGAAAAGTTGTGGAACTCCTTTGGTGGTCTCCTCTTTTGTTTAAGTAAGAGAGAGAGTGAGTGGAATGAGTCTTCATGAGGGCCCCAACATTTGACTTATTTTGTTTGAGAAAAAGATATTATATATACGCATCCATTGTATGTGATTTGAGATCCTTAGAAGCTTCTCAAGGTGGTGAGATATTTGCATGAATGCATGGGTAGTCTATCACCTTCACTTTTGATAAGAACACCCTCTTTTGAGAGGATAAGGTTGGTATTTTGTTTAAGGTTTCTGACTACTCGAACTTTGGTAACATTACCCCCTTATCATTCTAAATTCTTGAATTTTATATTTGGTATGTGGGCTCATGACAATGCTTTGACAGTGATCTTGCTCTTTTATATAGTTTTGGGTGAAATACACCCTGCTTAGTGATATTTAAGCTAATTTTAGGGTTAGAAAGTGCTAAATATAAGGATTTCACATATCATATCTCTATTATATCACATTGCCTTGAAGATCTCCTCAATTTCATAAAGCCAAGTCTCCACTACTTCTGGCCCTTCCTCCTTAGTTTATAGTAATGTATCCCTTATCACTATTCCCTACAGTACTATCTTTTCCTTACTGGTCCCCTTCCTGGCCCTAAGTCTGCTATTGTTTCTTCATTCATTGCATTAGGAGCTCTAAGACCTCCTATGTAGTATATCACTGAGCTCTAGTGTCATTGGTCTCATCAATAGTTGACTATCTCATGTTCCTCCTATTATTTGGTTGCATCTAGATTTCAACACAATTAATCCTAAATGAGTCTCTCTCCCTACATTTAATGGTGAACTTATGACTCAATTTTGTTATTGATTCATTATGGTTTTTCTTATTTGTTTGGTTGTGAGCAGTATGAACTTATGCTCTAATACCAACTGTGACAACCTAGGTTTTTCATAAATATTTTTTCAAATAAGTAGGGATCCCTTGAATTTTTTTGAAATTATACATTTATACTACTTTAAAAAACCACTCTCCAAACCATTGGATGTCATTTCAAAACTTCAAATAATATAAAAATAATTACATAATCTTAAATAATTCCAACACCCACTGATCATATCCCAAACACCTAAACCAACCAAAATTTAACATAACAAGTACCAAGTACTTAATTACATTTCTTCAACATTAAAATAATAAATTAAATAGAATGTTAAATTTCTAAAAATATTAAGTCCTCATACTTTCACTCATAACAGCTATATGTCTTCTGCTCCCTTCTGTTTGGGGGTGAGTACCACCACTCATTAGGAAACCTCTACTAGTCCAAAATCACGAAAAATATATGTATGCAAAATGTATCATAAATGCATCACGATTAAACCACATTCAATAAAAAAATCCATGATTTTGATGATAAATCTACAATCATACATTAAATCAAGAGAAATATTAATTTTTTATATCAAGCAAATACTTTTCAATCACAAAGTCACAGCACCTTGCTACGAACCTCAAAGGCAAATATGCTTATATCATTGCGAGAATGACTGGCATGTCATCGTTGTCCAAATTTGCAAATCCACAATGGTCTTACTATGCATGCAAAGAACCTAGTTCAACTACATTCGATCATGGATACCACCACAGACTACATCGGTCCTCATGAGGGAGAACGGATCATAAAGGACAGGTGCGCAACTATCCCATGATGCTCTCTAACAAAACCATAGAGAAAGCCTTCTTCTCTAGACTTGGTCTCAATTCAGAGGCGAGAGGCCAATATGCACCCTCCTAACATAGCTTCCATAAGGTGTCACATTTCACCCTGAAGGCTTTATTGTACAAGTCACCTTTCATCAACATCCATGTACATCTTCATTTGTGGCTTATGCACACTACCCCTTTGGGAAAAATCCAAATCAATAAATCTAATAACTCATGTAAATAAAAGAGTATGAACATGTCACATGTAGATAATTCATATGATTCATGCATATTTCATCTCATCATATAAAATATAATATCACCAACTCCCTTGGGCTAAATTAAAAGTTCAAAAATTTTGTAACACATGTAACTCACCGAGAATCAACATCTCATATTTCTTTTCTATTTTTGAAAGCTTTAGAATACATCCTTCTATAAATTTAGAATACCTTCTAAAAATAGCATCCTTCCTATAAATAAAATATATTTCTTAGCACTAAAATGTTCTTTTAAAATATTGGCTTCTTGAAATAGATTACTTTCCAAAAATATAATTTTTTCAAATATATAATAATCCTTAAAATTGGATACTTTATAAAATATATGCGACTTTCTAAAATTTAGTACCTTCTAATTTTCAATGGGAATCTAGTGTACTAAAACTCACTTGAACAATTTGATTCTTCTTTCTTAATAATATATATTTTAGCATATTCTACAAGTTTTTGACATCCAATTCACAACTAATGCAACAACCCCAATATTGTCATGAGAAAATGTCCATAGTTTAGAATATAATATCATGATATCTCACATAAAAAATTTGGCATAAACTCCCATAATAAGACTTCCATACTCACATATTGTGATGACTCAGGTTTTATATGATGCAAATTTCATAAAAGGGCGAGTGCTCTTGCTTTAGAAATATGAAATGCATGAAAATCTTTTGTTTTGGAAAGCAATCTTTCGTATAAAACCCCGAGTGTCAAAACACATTTTCAAATCATATAGCCATGGCATAGTTTTTAGATCAACTCTATTCCCAAGAAAGTGTTAGTCACAGCCCCAGCTACAAAGAGTAACTTCAACCAAGTAACATTCACTAAAAGATAAAGTAGGGGTTTACTTACTTGTACTTAATTCGGATGTTCTTTGTCGTGGGTCTGTTGCGGGTATATCCTATCCTTAAGTGTTTACTTGTATCTGAAAAATGTTAAGGATTGGGTGAGTATACACTATACTCAGTAGGAGTCTATCACTACTAGTTTTACAATGCATGCTATGTTTTAAACCATATGTTCTTTAAACCATGTGCATGTTTGGACACTCATGTTCAAAAGCCATTGTCAAAATAGAAAACTGACAACTTAAAGAATCGAATAATCCAAGTCGAGAGTAGCATAGATATCATAAACATATATGATATGCATAAGATGCTCAGCTGAATCCAATTCATGGATCTATGGTATGGTCGACCATCCTCATGTCATGACATATGCAATGCAAGTAAATCCTCAAAAACATAGGGCCCACTATGTCCACGACCTCATCGCCGTGTGGTCCCCGGGTACCTAAGGACACTCGATCATAGCCTCCACGGGGCATATGACACTTCGGTCGGGTGCCGTGACACCAGTGGTAGTCCTCGGTGCCACTCAGCAATCGAAGTAAGGACATGCCTTTTTGATGTGGTACCCTTTCCACCTATAGTGGTAGAGGCTGGGAGGCCACCCTAAACCTCTCAACATAGCACCTACGAGCTTGCTAGCCCAAATCATATACGATCAAGCAGGCAAAAATCTCTTTTTCAAAACATGTCCTCTTTGGGTCCCTCACAACTGCCTACCAATGTCTTTTGGTAACCCTCAAGGATAGATGCAATCATTTTCAATGTCCTCTTTGGGTACCTCACACTACCTGGCCCTCACAACTACCTACCCAGCATCTTTTGGGCACTCCAGTGTCTTTTGGCAACCCTCGAGGATATGCAGTTTTCTAAAACTCAATAATCACAAATCATGCAATGTATGCACTTATTTATTCTAAATAATGCAATTTCTGCAATTGTTTGCAAAACATGCCTATGCATGTAACACATGTCTTAGCAATATATGCGTAATGTATTTTTCATATGCATGCTAAGTTCATTTATGAAATCAATTCATGCTAAACAGGTCATGTGTATAAGGACGTAACATAAGTTTATATGATATACGCATAAAGAAAACTAACCATGACTCAAAACATGCATTCTCAAAGCATCATAGGTTCTTTTTAAAAGTCTAGTAGTGATAGGATACCTACCTGGTTTGATCGCACTAGTCCACTTGTCCTCGTACGTTCCTGGACATGGTTTAGGGGAAAATGTTGGCTTGGCCTATTTCTATAGGTTCTAGACCAGTTTACCTCACTACTTAGGCATTAAGGGTTCATTCCCATGCCTAAGGGCCTCCTATGGTCCCTAATTGGGCCTTAGTATAGTCAGGTTTGCAAAGGTTTAGTGGCCCTGCGCCACTATCATGGTTTAAGGGTCATGTCATCCTTAGATATGGGCTTGATTAGGTATTTTATAGTTTGAGTCTGTCCGCGCCGTCGATACGGACATAAGGCCTTTCGCGGCGCCTCAATTGGAGTCCTAAAACTCAAGTTATGGGCGTTTTTGTATTAAGAGTACATAGAAGGCCCATACGAGACGGGAGCTCGGGACGCTCACGCATCCCGCGTCAGCGACGCGCGCCCACCTGGCGCATCTACAGACACACCGGGCCTCCTCCCGCTGTTCTCATTTGCGAGTGCATCCACGAACGCGCCCGTCGGGTTCTCCTTAACGCACATGGCGCGCTTTTGTTCCATGGTGACCTGGGCATCCTCGGGACACCCTGGTTCGACCCTGTCAAACCAGTACGCCCCAGGCACCTTCCCTGGGTCCGTTGTGGCTCCCTAGAGCCACATTTTGCATGGTTTCTCATGCAAAAACTTAGGAAAATTCATCCTAAGACTGTGCGGGAGATGGGGTTGAAGTGGTTTAAGGCGTACCTGGTTCATGGCCGGGTATTTTCCACATTTTCTCCTCTTGCCTGCTTCTCCAAGATGGGTTTTTCCCAGGGTTTTGGGTTGCCATTGGAGGCGCCCAAGAGCTCTATTTATAGAGCTTACAGAGGGTTCTCGAGGGGGGGTTTCTACAGCCATGGAGTGGCAGTGGAGAAACCTCCAGAATGGTGGTGGTTTCTCCCCTACACACCGCCATTCTAGAAACCTCCAGTAGGTTTGGGAAGAAGGGGGGTGCCTGTATCAAAACGGGTCCCTGTTTTCTCAGGCCAAATTTGTTTTCAAATTAAATTATAATTTTGCCCTTGAACTTCAAAGGGCCATAACTTGCTCATTTTAACTCCGTTTTAGGTAATTCTGGTCTTCTTGGATTCCTTTTTTTGAGACGCACCTAAGGGTACCATTATCAGGACCAAATTTCTGGGTCTAGTCAGGGTGAACAGTGAAATAACCAAAATACCCTTATCTCAAAAAGTGGACTTTTCATGGGATTTCAAGGGTACAAAAATGGAGTCATTACACATATATAGCAAAAATTTAAAACGTAATTCCACATTATGCATTCACAGAATAAAAAAACCCTCTATACATATAGAACTCGCTGGAAAAGAACATCTCTATATCATGCACTCAATAACAAAAATAAAATCATGCAAGACTTCTCAAATCTTTTATACACATGAATCATAACAAAATACATTTTTGCAACTTCAAAATTCATGCAAACTTGTGAACAAACAGCTGAAGATATCAATCAAAATAAAGTTTTTTTATTTTGAATTGAGAGTAGATCTAGCTTAGAAAAATTCCCTAAGCTATTCCACTTTATTGATTTTACTTCTCAAAGTTATATAATTAAATAACAAAGAAGTCTACATTATTACAGTCTTAGATTTATTTTAATAAGATTGTTGCGTAATGACCATCTTCTTTTTGTCATCTTAGAAAATTCTAGTTATAGTAGTGAAATTCCACTAGGGAGGGATTCTAATTAGAACCCAACTTACTCTGCATAGGAAAATAACATGATGGAAGAATAATAAAAGAGTTTTCTTCTTCTACAAACAAGAATTGCATTTTTTGAGTAGATATTCCACTACCCTATAAGGAATTCAATTGTTGTGTCCAATGTAGTGAGATAATTGTAGTTCTTCCCTTAGGGGAACCTTTAAAAATTCCACTAGATTTTTACCTATGAAGAAGACTCCATTTTCTCCACTACATGCAAGAAGAAACCTAAAATGAAAGAGAATAGAGAGATGATGTAAGAATAGTAAGAAAGAAACTAAGATGAGACTTTCTCTAATTTTTCATTCAATTCCATGCTCCAAATGAGGTAAGATACATTTTCTTTATAGGAATTGGAGCTAGCATGTAACACCCCTAACTTTTGTAAGGAGATTGAATAAATAATGAAATTGAAAATTTCAAGGAAAATCAAGCTGGGATATTAGGATTATTAAAAATGCATTTCTCATAGAAGTAGAATCAAGATATAAGACATGTATAATTGAAAACATACCCGACGAACCATTCAGAATGACTATAAGCACAACAAATTCTGAGTTCGGATGAAAAATCCTTATTTTTCTCCATTTTTATGAATAAAAGTGTAAAATGGTAATTTTAATCATAACCGAGATCTAAGACATAAAAATTTGGAATGTACTAAGAAATACAATTCAAACACCACTAAGTACGCTCAATTTCGAGGTCATGACCCTATTTGTCTCTATTTTTTGAATAAAAAGGGCAAAATGGTCCTTTCACACCTCCGTCGGGCCCACAAAGGAATCCAATGGCCAGAAAACATGTAATAATGAGTCAAACCACTATAACCTACTAGTGGAGAAGGAAGTGGTAGTGGGAATCCAATGACCATTTAATAATAAAAAGAATTGAACATGATAATTACATGTAATCATGGAAAATTCCAAAAACCCCTATAAATAGCCCATAAAATTCCCAAAAAAATTTCTAATGTTTTTCACGAGGTCCCCTACCATGCCTTAAAATCTCACCTCCAAAATCCTCCCAAATCTTCCCTAAAATTTTTTGTTCTTTCCTTATTTCTCTCCCTTTCCCTAGGAGAGTGTCCACAGACGCACTCAACAAACAATTCATGTATGTTACCAGGGCGTGTCTAGGGATGTGTCGTCCTTGATCAACCAGGGTTTCCACCTAGGAAACCCTATTTGAATTAGCCATCCAATTTTAGCCATTAACTTTAAATCTTAACAGTTGGATCTGTTCGGTCTAAGGAGATCTACAAAAGCCCTAAGAAATTTGGATGATATGACTCTTAGATCGCCGAGAAAATCAAAACGAAAACAAGAATGATACCAAGTACCATCTCCGGCAATCAATCCTAGTTATTTTGGCCAATCTATAAGTAAAAGTTGATTCAAACTGTTGAAACTCTTCAGGGAGGGTTGATCTACAAAAGCCCTAGGGTCTCACTCCATCTCTAATAACGGCAATGGAGTAATCTACTTTTGTATATTTTTCGGCATCTAGGGTTTCTTATTTCTTCTCCAGCATGATTTCTTCTTCTCCGGTGACCCTCTCTTCGCATCACCAACACAGGTAGGTGTACCTTTCTCCCCTCTTTCCATTCCAGCATTTAACTTGGGTTTTCTAGCCTCTAGGAGATTGCCCTAGTCGTTGATCCGTTGGGAATGATGGATCCTACAACAGGGTTGAGATCCACCATTTGGATGGCTCAAATGAAACCTTTTAGCAGCTGGACAGATTCCTAGGGCCCAAAAACCCTAGTAGATGAAATCTTGGCCTTTGATTGTCAAGGATGGAGGAGATCCGATGATGAGTGATCCGACGATCCAGATCTGGACCGTCTCGCTCATAGCCGGTCACCTCTGTCCGACCACTTGTAATAGGTGGTAACGAGCACAGGCAGCTGGTCGTCCCCACACTCGTAAGCACAGATTAGATCTGGGCCATCCAATTTTTGAACTAGAAGCTCATTTCTACAATTAAGAGCTCAATTTAGCTTTGATTTTATATCTGAAAGTGTCTATAGATTTCTTGTCACTTGTAGAAGTTACTAAACTCATAAGATCTGTGTTTTCAATTATATTTATTTGTGATAATTAGTAAAATCCATACCAATGGTATGGGATCATGATCTAGATGACTTTAAAATGAAAATTTGAACGAATAGATGGTTTCAGGAAGTCTCAAAAATCTATGAACCATGATCACAGTAAAATTTCTATATATCTAAATCAAGAAATTAAACAAAGATAGTAAGATCCAATATCAGCCCTTAAAATAGGCTAAAATCTTAAAATCCAAATTATGATATCAATTTGACTCCAACTTTGAGATCGAAAAGTTGGGTTGGATTCCTCTTGATGAGGAGAGCCCACTAAACGAACAAAATCATAAATTCAATTCATGAAAATTTCTATATCTAAGTAGATAAGGGTACTAACATCCTTAGTCTACAAGATCTGGGATGATTAGACCATTCAAACCATTTTGGATGATGATCTAATAATATACTAACTTAAATAAATGGGTTAGATGTAATTGAATTGGCAGATATTAAGAGATCTAACCTTAAAAGTAGTAAAAACCATAAAGATGAATGGAAATCTCCTTGATCATATGGATTGATGGACTTGATGATGATAATTTGGTATAGATTAAGATCTATGCCCTTAATGTTGGAAAAAAATTACTTAAGATCTTCTTGATCTGTTAGATCAAGAAGGATCAGATCATTTGATGAGATGCATGAATGATCTAGTGATAAAATCACATTAAGAAAATGCATTAGATCTAAAGGAAAATGAAAGATCAAGATCTAAACCCTAAAAGAGATGAAAAATGAATAGAAATCAACTATGACCATTGGATCATGATGAATAGTTATGGCATGTTAAATTTTCATTTGAATTATTGAATGTTATTATAATTGTCTTTTTATTGCTTAGTAGATTTAATTGTAAGATTTATTTATTTATTTTTGCTTTAATGCCTATGTTACAAAAAATACATTGAAAATGTAATTAAATGAAAAATAGAGTTGAAGGACAATTACATGGAATGAATGACATGGAGTTAATGATAGTAAAGGCCATAGTTAGTAGGATAATATAAGAAATATCATTTCCTTGGCCCAAATTAGGAGAATAATGAAACTCCATGAATGACATTTTAAATGTTCATGGATTTAATGAAAATCAATTAGAAAGTCTACTTATGGTTAAAATGCTCATAGGAACCTTATGAAAGATTGAGCTAAGGTCACTTTAGCGAATGATGAACATGGTGGTTAAGGGGGTTCTCTAATAAAGCCTCACTCTTCCCCTACCTTCCGTTAACATTTGTGAGATCTAAATGCCTCCTTACATGTGGATTGAAGTAACCACTTTGTGTTCAACCATTCAACTAGTAAGCCTTAGCCAATTTGACATAAGAGGAGCTATCTAGACTTAGGATAGAATAAGCTATCCTCAACCAGTAAAACATTAACTGGTTGAGTAATAATAATAATAATATCATAAAAGGTTACTAAATTATCTAATCCCTATAAAAATTGTTAGTATGATAAGAATGATCAAACTAGATCCAGATGATCTTGAATGATAAAAAACAATAAGAATACAAATGTCATATTTTATTATGTATGTATGTGTAGAAAAGTACAGATAGAGAACCCAAACCCTTGATCAAACATGATTCAAGGAAAATTAGGGCATCCCTTATAGGAATACATGAAGAAAGAATACTTGTATAGAGGAATAACTTTATACGTATGATTTGACAGATGTATGAATCAAGATCATGATAGGCAATGTGGAGTGAATACCACTTAAGATGTATGAATCAAGACCATGACACCACTTTGAGGTAAGTGGATGTACAAGAATGTATTAAGGATTTATGTGCATACATACATGATCTTCTGTCTAGAATTATAGACCTTCATGATATAAGTATACTTGGCACCTTAGCATAATAATGATCTAATCACATGATCCAACTAAGTGATCCAACCCCATGATCCAATTCAACTGATCCAATCTAATGATATAATCAAATGAGGTGAAAGTAATGAGATGTGTAGACTAAGGAAACCCTAAGAATAGGGCATAGAAAATATTCCAACCTTAGTTAAATAGACACATCATCTTATATGTGCAATGTATTTTACATACAAGCATGTTTGGCTTGTGATTTTGTTTTACATAGCCCTAGGACTGGGGATGCTATGCTAGGGATGTTATGAGGGTTTGGCTACCCGCTTCCTGAAATTTATATGATGGATACCATGCCTAAAGAGAGGCTAAATGTTGAGTGGGGCAATCATGGGAAGGCCGCCACTATGACAGCCATGGTTCGCCCATGCGGACATGGATTTTGTTATTTCCACAGTTGGTATCAGTGGATTATTATACAGTTATTCGGGCACGCTGTATGAATTTAGACTTCGGCATAGTAGTCCTTGAGTATTCTGCATTATGATGCACATATGGTGGCATAGTGTAATGCCATGGCATGATGAGATGCCACTACATGAGTTCCTGGAAAGAAAATCCACGTATGAGAATTGGATGAATATTAATCTCCTAAGTGGAAGTATAGTCAGGGGTAGGAACAAGTTTTGAGCAATTTTCACTATTTTAATGGATTTATCCTATACTACATAAATAACATATATACCCTATGTTGAGATAACTCCTGAGTAGATAACCATGATGGAATAATGACTTAGGTATGTATTATTATATTAGCGAAGTAGTATATTTTTGTATCCCCTACTAAGCATAGATTGCTGAGATATTGTAAATGTTTGAATGTTTAGAATATCTCTGATATAGGGAGGGAGACTTAAGGAAGTATAGCTTGAAGACTTAGAAGCTGCAAGACTGATTAGAGTATTTCCCTTGAAGATTGTGTAATTTGGTTATGTAAATTGTAATTTGGATTGTATTTGGACAATGGATTATAATTATAATACAGGGGCTGTGTAAGAGTGAACTATTGGATGATTCCTGGTACTCAATAAAATTTTATTTTATACAAAATGTCTATGTGTATTATGTACCTTGAGGTGAGTCTTGAGTTTTGCTACAAATGAATTTAAAAGAAAAGAATTTTCGCTGCATTCTTTGCAAAAAAAAATTTACCATTAAGGGCCCTACCTTTGAAAATTGTATTACAAAATGTGTTACAAAAACCTAGGTCATCACATAGCATTAGTGATAATTCCAAGAACAAGAGAAATGTCAAAACATGAATTTTCTAGCTTTTGAGACTCAAGGCTTATGATCACAAAGTCTAAAGGGCTTAGACCTCGCCATCGTAGAGAGGCCTTGCGTAGCGCTACACAAAGCCATTCCACCTTACGATTGTAAACACTTATATATATATATATATATATATTACATGTAATGTCCCTGTATTTAGCAATTTTAGCCCTTGATCTAACTTAAATATCACTAATTAGTATTTATTTCACATTTTTCAGGATTAAGGTGCAACTGAGAAAAATGCATATTTTTTGTAAATAAAACCCTAAAAGAGAGCAAGTTCACCATCCGAACATTATTGGGACACACATGATATAAACAAAGAAGTCTAGAAGGTTAAATAACTATGGGGGTGTCCTCAGCAAAGTCAGAACAGAACAAAAACCCTAACCTATTGATCAACCTTATCCACTCAAAGGAGGGTGCCCTTACCAAAAGAGATGGTGGAAAAATTCTCGTGCTTGCATGCAAGCATTCCACCACCTTGGAGAGCATCTTCGAGAAATTAAACTCACATACAATGCATACACATATATATGATCTTTTACTGAAACAAAAAAAGTTAGAAATCGGGGCCCAAATGAAGACAATTTTAACTCACCTTCTCTTTCTCTTATTCAAGTAAGGACCCACCATGCATTACACTTTTGTTTCTACATAGGAGTGGCCATGTTATATCCACTTCAAAGATGATTTGCATAAAATAAATAAATTATAACTTAAAAGTGCGGAATAAGTGGTGAAGAGAGAGACAATTTACGACAAATCTACAACCAACATTCATTCGAACTTTTGAAGCATGCAATGGCCAAGATCTACTCTTGCTTATGGCTATCCAAAAGCACCCAATGAGAACTCACTTAGGGAGGTTTATTTTGTGACACCCTAGGCTTTTCACAACAATTTTTTGCATTAATTTTCAAAAGGTGGCATGCCTTTAATTTTAAAATTCAAAAACACTAGAAGATTTTTCTTTGAAGTTCATTTTCCCAAAAACCCGGATGTCACATTGATGCTCATACTATACATATATATAGTTTTTCTAGAAGATAGACATTCATTTCTTGAAAACATGACCCAACCAATGGTTCACTTATACAGCCCCTATAAACATCATATTAAATGTCCAATATCATAATTCAAATGACTAACTACACAATAAAAAATCTTTAATAAAGTATATACCCGATCGTAGAAGTATGGCTACTAGATTCCTCTTATCATGTACATCTTCTTCTATCTATCTGTATCTAAGATATTGTAAACATAAAACATTTACAATATCTCAGCAAGCTATGATTGGTAGGGGAGTTTACGAAGCATGTTAAATTTATTTATGAATTGATTAATTTGAATTATTCAGAATATTCATTCTCATAATGATTATATTGACTTGAATTTACAATACGTTTCATAATTTATTACTTCATTGTTAAACCACGTAGGCCTAACTTTGAAGTCCCATAACTTCTTCATCTGAACTCCGTTTTCAGCATTCTTTAGCTTGTTAGATTCCATTTTCTGAGTAAAATCTAAATATTTATGTTTCAGTTCCTGATTCTAATTCCATAAAAAGTTACCCTCCTAGAAAACTCATATCTAGATCATGCAATAGTAGAATTTTGGGGTTGTTACAATCTTCCCTCCTTAGAGAAATTTTGTCCTCAAAATTTTTCATCTCATTGCAAACTTAAATTCTTATAATACTTCAATGAAACATCAATCTTCAAAATATAACTGATTTTCAATATATGTTTTCTAATCATCCAAACAAGAATTACTCATCAATTCTAAGAACAATTAAGTGATGCTCACCCTTCATTCTTTCTACAATCTTAAAAAGAATAAAATTTATGACTAAGTTTTTCTTTTGTTTCAACTTCAAAAATCCTTTGATTGTAATGATTCTTAGAACACATAATCTTTATCTCCAACTCAACTTTTCTATTTTCTTATCCATGTAACTCTTTATACTTCAAACAGTTACTATCCATTTCTCACTTAAAGATGATCCTTTCTGCATATGTTTTAACCAATTCTAACCTTATGAAACTACCTATCTTCTAAATTTCAAGTATCATATTTCTGACAAAATTTTGACAGAGTCTCCCCTATTTTTCGAACATACTCATTTAACACATGCGATTGTGGTACACCTGATAAACCATTTATCAATACAAAATACATTTTAGAAACTCTATCTCACCACATTCAAACATTCACTATAATAGAATTAACCATTCATCCACAAATAGTATATATCTCAGAGACTCTGTCTCATTACATTCTCCACATTGCCATAATATAACAAATCCTAATGTTGTGAGAATTACTTACCCATTTCCACAACTTTAAGAATAATATCCAAATTCTTCAATAGTATAGTACCAACACATTATAAAATCATCAATTGATAAATGTTTAACCACAGTCATCATCATCACAACCATATATAATGGAAGATTTTCATATTATCCACAATCTTCTATTAAAATCCATCATGAATTGCATTGTAATAGAAATATGAAAATTTACAATCCCAACTACAAATCAAAAATCCAATTACTATAATGAATCATACTTTAACTCTATCATCATAGCCTTTGCTCAAATAACTTTCCATCATTTCCACATGTGTTCACACATATAACTCTTTCATTTCTCTAAACAATCATTTAATATAGAATGTTAATTCATATCATAACATTTCAATCATAATAATGAATAGATTTTTCATAGTCATTTATCCATTTCCACATATGAATCCAAAATGAAGAGATAGTCATTTAAATCAAAGAACATCTTTGACATATTCATATTCCAATTCACTAAAATCATATATATGGCCTTACATTTAGATAATCATAAATAATCATCTTTAACTTAAATATAGATACAAACATACCAGTACCAATACTGGAGATAACACATATAATTCAAATTATAATAACTGAACTTATACCCTTGGGTGTATTCAAATTCAAAAACAGAAATAACACATTCAATGTTTCTCATTTGCATATATGAAACTCATAGCATCAAATTAACAACTGAAATCGCACTAGCTATGCAATCACATTCAAATACTTAAATAACAGCATTAAGGACAGCCCTGGTGCACGAAGCTCCTACCTTTGTGGCCTCTAGGGAAAGGCGGACCACAAGGGTCTATAGTAGGCAGCCTTACCTTGCATTTTACAAGAGGCTAATTCCACATCTTGACCTCGTGAGCTCAAGGTTACATGCAACAACTTTTACCATTTCACCAAGACTCGCTATCTCAAATAACACCATTGGTGTTCACAGATATTAATATAGTTTCATCTCACTTTACATATGAATACTAAAAGGTTTCCATCATTACATACTAATACAATTGTTTTGTATGTTCTCTTCTAAAATATAATTCAATCAAATTTCATCACTTCATTTATCAAATAAGGTTATCTCACTTAAACTCAGATATATAACCAATTACTCTTCATCAGAAGAGTCTAAATTCGTAGGGTCAATCAATAGCTAGTGGAATTGTAATGCCTGAGCAATTTACGCTATTTAACAAAAATAAATTGGACATTCTAAATAAAACTTGGTACCATTATATTCTACTCGAAAAATGGAATCCAACGCCTCAAAGAAAGCTAAAAACGGAGTTCGTATGAAGAATTTACGGCCGTTTAAAGATTAGGGGCATTTCTGTAATTTAAATTAAAAACGAAAAAGACAGAAAACGCAGGGGTTGTTTTGATAACGGCACCCCGTCTTCTTCTTCCTCTCGATTTCTCCAGAAACTCCAGTTTCCAAAGGTTTCCACCACTGCCAATGGCGCCACCGCCATAGCAAGGCTATAAAAAGCCCCTATTCCCTCCTCTTCAAATCACGATTTTTTCGGCCATTTGAGATTGGGGTTTCTGGAAAAAACTAGGAACCCATCTCCAGCTTCCCTGCAACTTCCGGCAACGGCCCAGGTCAGGCCGGCCGTCCTTCCTGCTCTTTTTCCTCCCCCTTCTTCACCTCATCGCACCGGGACGGTGGGTTTTCTCCCATCTCCAAGTTTTCTGGCGACCTGGGTTTTCAAACGAAAAAGAGGGAGCCGCACCACCAGAATGAGAGCGTCCCCAGCTACCCAGGTAAGCCCTTCTTTCCCTCTCTCCATTTTTTCTTTCCCCCAAGCCAAATCCATGCCCGATCGGGTCATTTTTCTGGCCTAAAAATGCTGGATTTCCTGATGGGTCCGATAACCCATCGAAGAAGACGACCCAGGGATGCCATGCGTAACACGCTCCCTGGGGCAGTCCTCTCGCATGCACGCCGTGTGTGGACACAATCCCAAGTTTGACCGGGATGCACGAGCTCCCCGGGAGCTGAGGTGCACCGCGCCTACGCCAAAGGCGCATTAGCGCGTTAGCGCGATGCCATCCAAGACGCGCGTCATAGTGCGTCGCTTGGGCATGCATGTGCGGGTGCGAACATGGTCCCTGGCACAATCTTTAGGTGCACACAACATGCAGGCATGGGTCCTGGCTTGACTAGGATACACGGGGTGCCCTAGGATCTAAGACGCACATGCCTAGCACTAAGGACGCACTCACGCGATGCTCTCTAGAATGCGCGCCGCAGCACGTAGCTCAGGCGTGCGCGCACGCATGTGGGGCGGTCGTGGTTCGACCAGGATGCACGGGCATCCTGGGAACTGGGACACGCGGACCTAATGAGACTATAAAGTTAGGATCAGAGGACAATTTACAGAGTTTAACCACTGAATAGTAGATCCATATCATAGGATCTAGCCTGACACTGAATTAGGCAAGGACCCATGGACCCTAAAAGGCAGATCTAGCGATCTAATTTCTAAATAGATCAAAATTGATAAGGACTCCTTATCCATTCATATCCAAGATTTTATAAATGAGACCAGGGTCGGGTTGAGTAATGAAGGACGCAACTCTAGGAAACTTCGAGGTAGGTGCTCTATCGCTATTAGACTTTTAAAAAAAGAGAGCCCATGATTGTTTTGAGAATGCATGTTTTAAGTATAAGTTATATGACTTGTTTAACATGACTTAATTTTATAAATGAATTCAGCATGCATATGACAAATACATTATGCATAGACATGTTTTGCAAACGATTGCATAAATTGCATGATTTGTGAGTATTGAGTTTTGAAAAATTGCATGTCCTTGAGAGTTATCAAAAGACGCTGGAGTGCCCAAAAGATGCTGGGTAGGCAATTGTGAGGGCCAGGCAATTGTGAGGGACCCAAAGAGGACAGGTTTTAAAAAAGAGGTTTTTGCTTGATTGATCATATATGATTTGGGCTAGTAAGCTCGTGGGTGCTATGCCGAGAGGTCTGGGGTGGCCTCCCAGCCTCTACCACTATTAGGTGGAAAGGGTACCATGCCAAAAAGGCATGTCCCTACTTCAATTGCATGTGGTACAGGGGGCTACCACTGGTGTCACGGCACTGGGTCAAAGTGTCATATGCCCCGTGGAGGCTATGACCCTGTGTCCCTAGGTACCTGGGGACCACACAGCGAGGAGGTTGTGGGCATAGTGGGCCCTATGTTTTTGAGGATTTACTTGCATTGCATATGGCATGACATGAGGATGGTCGACCATACCATATATCCATGAGTTGGATTCAGTTGAGCATATTATGCATATTATTATGTTTATGATATATATGATACTTTTGACTTGGATTATGCGATTCTTTAAGTCGTCAGTATTCCAATTTGACAATGGTTTTTAATATCAATATTGAACATGAGTGTTCAAACATGCACATGTTTTAAAGAGCATATGATTTTAAACATAGCATGCATTGTAAAACTAGTAGTGTAGACTCCTACTGAGTATAGTGTATACTCACCCAAATATATCATTTTTCAGGATAGCTCCACTCACGAGTAGAAGACACCTCAGGAAATGTTAGTGCTATGAGCAAGAAAAATCAAAAGGAGACAATTATACATGTAAGTAAACACTCTACCCTTTGGACATGTATTTGTATTTATTTATAGTTGAGCTATGAGCTGTGACTGGATGGACCTGGGAAGACATTTATGATTACAATATTTTTCAAAAAACTACTTTGATTGTTATGAAAGCAAATGACACTCGGGGTTTTCAAAATGAGTTTAAATGAAAAGATTTTCTGCTGCATTGCATGGATTTTATAAAATGGTTTTCAAATAGGGATGCATCCCGCCTTAGGAATTAGATATTGCATTTAAAAATGCATGAGAAAACCCGGGTCGTCACAGGGATAAATTGAAAGTCCATCATATCAAATAGCTGATGGAATGTCTCAATTTCAAACACAACTCAAATATCAGTTATGGCCTTTCATATAGTTTGAGAATCTTTCTCAAAATAAGGCACCAATACAAATCACTTGTTTTCTTACAGCATATAGGTAGTATGAGTTTCTCATACATCAAGATTGTTATATTTTATATATCCCATAGATCATTCTTCCTATGTCGAGATATGCATTTATTACCAAAATCATCACTAGTCAACAATCTAGTGATGTCAATTAGAAACATTAATTTCTTATTTAAATGGTGGTGTATTGTAATATAATTTAATCCTTTATCAAGCATGCTTACTTGTGATTAGGTAGTTTTTACATTTAGGCAGCACACACATGAGAATGCAAGGTATAATTTGATTCTTTATCATACACACTTATGATTAGGTATTTTTTCACTTTAGGCAACACATATGTGAATGCAAAGTATAATTTGATTCCTTATCATGCACACTTGTGATGAGCTAGTTTTTACTTTAGACAGCACACACATGAGGATGCAAAGTATAGGGAAATCTTAAATCTTCATTATGCACACTTGTAATTGAGTAGTTTTTACTTTAGGGAGCATACATACGAGAATGCAAAGTGTAGGGGATTTTAAATCTACATCATGCATACTTGTAAGTAAATAGCTTTTACTTTACGGAGCACACACATGAAAATGCAGAGAGTCAGGGAAACTGAAGTGAAAAGAGGGAAAGGAAAATCAATAGTTTCTAATAAGAGAATTTAAAATTTTCATCATGCACACTTCCTGTGATCAAGTAGTTTTTACTTTAGGAAGCACACATGATAAAGCCAAGTATAAGGGAAAAGTGAATAGGAAAAAGGGCAAGGCAATTAAAGATAAGGAAATAGGGAAAATAGAAAGAACATGGTCAAAGAGATATGAAAATGAAGTGGAAGAAGGCTACAAGTCTAAGAAAAGCTAGGGTAATGCAATGAGAAATATGAAGAGAAGTGTAAGATGGAGAGAAATAAGAAAGAGAGAGAATTTGAGAATGCATAGGATTTCTCCCATACAATGATTTTTACTAATTTTATTGATTTTATTTTATTTTATTTATTAACCTTTAACTACATTTTTCTTCTCAATTCATACATCATTCATCATCCATAACAATCATAATTGTCAAAAATACATGTCATCATTCATCATTCATTCACTTTACAACTGATACAATGTAAGATTTTACCATATCTTGTCTTCTACATAAGAAGACTATTTTATCATAACACATCATTTCATCTTTGTGACAATCCACTGTCTCATAATTTGCAATTCATTTCAATCTTGGTATCATACCCAAGTCAATAGTATCACATGAGGATATACTAATCATTCTTTCGATAAGCCTTAATAAACATTTCTTGAAATAAGTCCTTGTGCTCACGACTTATCCATCAACTGGAGTTATCATCTCAACTCCCTTGTTCAACTTTTCACCAATACATTCATATTTAACATAATTATACATCATCTCATCATCATCAAGACCTTATTCCACTTAGGGGTTGGCCATAACATATTTCGCATAATTATACATAACAAAAGAATACACCATTCCATTGTGGTATTAAGGTGAATCACTTGTTTCTTAAAAAGATCTGAGATTATGTATACATATTTGATATTGCTTCATGATTAGCTTTGTCTTGAAATTATCTCAATTTTAGAAGTCATCTCATACTCTACTATTGTAATAAGTTTCTTGCCAATAACTTACATTTTCATATTAGGATATATTTCTTTCAAACATCAATCCTTTATCTGTTTATATGAAACTTATTCTTGTATTCTATCATGATGAGATTTCTTGCTGTAAACAAATAAATTCCCTTTTTCCTCATTAATTATACATGAGAAAGAAAGTACTCATTATTTCCTTGCATTATTTTCAAGTAGTATTGTCTCTACAGATACATTTGCTTTGTTATTTCTAACATACCATTTCTAGTTTCAAAGTATATGGTAGTTTTAGCTTCCATTTCAATGGAAGTCTACAACCCTTCTAAGTTACCTCCTCTTGAACCTATCATTCCTCAATTGTTCCTATTTCTCCTCTTCAATTTATTATCCTTTAGTCATCTCTATTTCACCCTTTTCTATACAAACCAAGACCACATTCAATACATTCTATATAAGCTTTTCTAGCATATCTTTTGCCTCTGTTCGAGCTTCCTACTCTTACACTTGGTATACGTGAACAATAAGTATATACTTATGTTGGGTATTCTATCCTTGAACATTGGACAGAAAGGGCTGCAAGTGACTAGATGAACTGCTCTGATACTAACTTTGACACCCTAGGTTTTTCGTGAAATTTTTTGCGTTTATTTTCAAAAGGTAGGATGCCTCTAATTTTAAAATTCAAAAGCAGCAAAAGATTTTTATTTGAATTTCATTTTCCCAAAAACCTAAATGTCACCTTGATGCTCATACTATACATATATATAGTTTTTCTAGAAGATAGACGTTCATTTCTTGAAAACAAGACCCATCCAGTGGTTCACTTGCATGGCCCCTATAAACATCATATTAAATATCCAATATCACAATTCAAATGACTAACTACATAATACAAAAGCTTTAATAAAGTATATACCTGATCGCAGAAGTATGGCTACTGGATTCCTCTTGTTGTGTACATTTTCTTCTGTGTATCTGCATCTAAGATATTGTAAACATAAAACATTAACAATATCTCAGCAAGCTATGCTTAGTAGGGGAGTTTAAGAAGCATGTTAAATTTAATTATGAAGTGATTAATTTGCATTATTCAGACTATTCATTCTCATAACGATTATATTGACTTGAATTTACAATACGTTTCATAATTCATTACTTCATTATTAAACCAAGTATTAACATGTTTTATAATCTAATAACCAATTGATAATCAAATAGTAGCATGTTTCATAAATATCAATAAGCCATTAATAAATCAAGTATTTATAATTATCCTTTATCATTCAAATAAGATAATTCAATTCCATAAACAATACTCTGCATAACAGGTCTACCCATGCATATACCCTTATGAAAACTTATATGAAACTACGCCCTCAATCATATGCATATAGCATTAATCCACATATATGAAAATTATTAAAAGTCATACAAAATTATGAATATACTCAATAAGTATCAACATTAATATTCCCATACTATAGTGGGTTTTAGAATCATACCCCTCATCATGTGGGGTTCATAATCATCCAGCCTGTGCTGGTATATCAATATAATCCTCATAACCCTCACTATACAGGGTCCACAATCCTCGAGCCACTACTAGAACAATAATATAAGGCACATCATCATGCCACATCATATAAGGCATCTCATAATGCCATCATATAAGCACCATTGTGCATCAAATATAAGGACTACTATGCATGCATTCAGAATCCGTACAGTGAGCCTGGATAACTGTTCAATAATCCACTTATACCATCCTTGGTGGAAATCACAATATTCATGTCCGTATGGGAGGACCATGGCTGTCACAGTGGCGACCTTCCCATAATTAGCCCACTTGACTTTTGGCAACACATAGTACTTGGTATCCATAACATAATAAATTTCAGAGAGCGGGTGATCAAACTCTTATAACTCTCTTAGCATAGCATCCCTAAGCCTACTCTTGTCTAAAACAAAACTCTGAACCCTCCATGCCTAGATGTAAAATAATCATAATAGTAGGCAATTTGCTTATTCATATATTTCATAACAAGAATAACATCCTCACTTATTTAGTGATAATCCACCAAGGATGTATCCTATTAACCTAAACTCATACATCATCAATATTGACATGGTACCCATGTACCATAAACATAATTTCACAATTCACATACATGATGTACAAGTCATAAGCATCAATTATAACATGCAATTCTTTTAATTAACATTATTTTCATCATTACAATTTAAAGCATGTCAAATATCAATCATACCATTTTAGTTTCATAACATTCATACTCAGAAGTAAGATCATGTTTAGAACAGCATCTTATTATTTAGACATGCTGGCTTAAATTTCCTCCTACCTCGTGTAACGCGTTCATCAGATTCCACTAGCTTTAATCACCCTCCTTTCCACGATTGACCACGCACGCTTCATCTATGCAAAAAATAATAATTCTTTTCTTAATACATTCACATCCATATAGATATTTAGATTTAATTATGATTTAACGGTCTAACTTAACATTTTTATGGTTTGATCCCTATGTTCCATTCAACTTCCAAAATTTGTCATATTTAAGTCAATTCAAGGATCAGGAAATCCATCTTTAGCATCTGTCATTGATCAGACATTAGTGGGTTCCTCTTCAATGACTACTTGGTCAAACGGCTAAGATTATTTGATAAGTTTTTATCCAAATTCCAGGATTCCAATTATATTCTAGTTAATTCATGGTCTTAGAATCTGTGGCATCTGATCATCGATCATATGTCATCAATCGACTACTTGAACAGTGACAAATCGGATGGTCTAGATCATCCAATATGTTTCACTTCCAATTTATAAATGTTTGACTTATTTTATCAATTCTAGGATGGAAAGTTTATTGGTAACATCTAATCATCGATCAGATGTCTCTAGATAGAGCTTTACATAGGAACAGATTGGACGGCTTAGATTGCCCGATCCATTCCCTTAAAAAAAAAATTACAATTTTTTTTCACCCTCTACAAGTCAATTTAGTGCTCTAGATCTCATCTGTGGTGTCTAATCATCAATCAGACATCACAAAATTACTGTTTACACAGTAACAGATCGAACGGTCCAGATTGTCCTATCTATTTTTCAGCACATATCACAAATTCAATCAAATATAAATTCTCTCAGGTATAGATCTATCCATTATGAAGCATGAATTAATAATTCAACAGTTGGATTATCACTTAAACCTAGATTTCAAATAAAATGATACAGATTTAGCAAAATTCAACAAATCAGGAATTCCACAAATCTTACCTCCAGATTGAGTTTTCGGGCTTCCTCCACCCTTGGATGAGCCGAATTGACCTTAATTTCAGTTGAACCCTTCCCAATCTTGTCACATAGCAGTTTCCCCCCTCAATCAATGGCCCAAATTATCCCACATCTCATCATAGACATGGGGTTCGTGTTCTCCTAAGCTAGCTGTGGAAGATAGACCGACTCGAATAAACGATCTGAGCTATCGTCATCTCCAGTGACGGCTTGCAAACTTTGGCCAGCCACCAAACCCCAGTTTCCTCCTTTGATCGTAGCAAAACCAAAGGGCTTTTACCCTAGACTTTGAGGCAAGCAAGGTGAGGGGTTCATATCTGAAATCTGAGCCCCTAATTATTGCTAGTGAGCTTCTCATCTTTCGGTGACATGGAAACACCCCAAAATCCCTTTTGCTTCTTCTTCTCCTGCAGGCCTGCACTTCTCCGATGTGCAGGTCTCCTTTCCCCTCCTTTCCTCTCTTTTCTCTCCTCTTCTTCTCTCTCTTCTTCTTCCTTTCCTTCCTCTTCCCTGTTCTTTTCTTTCTTCTTCTCTTTCTTTCCTTTTGTTCATCGGGTTCTGTAGGGTTTTGGGAACAGACCCTACATTTTCACTTAAGTGGGGTGGGGGGTGCCATTATCAAAATAGGCCCCTACTTTTACCTATCGTATTTCCTTTCTTTTTTCCATTATTTGCTTATGCTAATGATGTTTTTCAAACATCATGATTTCAATCAAAAGCATGCTGACCAGAAATTATGACATTTCAACATCTCTTGGCTATCTAAATCAAATTTCTGCAAGTGGGGCCCACTAATAAAATTACCAAAATACCCTTTTGTAAGAAAATTACCATCTATTCGTCTAATCTCTGATTTTAGCAAACTTAGTGTCACTGGATCCATATCGACCAATAGAATCCAGATTTGATGATTTCAAATTCATGTTCTTAGTTTTTTTTAACTTTTAATTACCAAAATAGCCCTAACTTCGAAGTCCCGTAACTCATCTTGACTCTGTTTTCAGCGTTCTTTGGGTCATTGGATTCCATTTTCTGAGTAGAATCTAACTATTTATATTTTAGTTCTTGATTATAATTTCATAAAAAGTTACCCTCCTAGAAAACTCATACCTAGATCATGCAATAGTAGAATTTTGGGGTTGTTATAATCTTTCCTCCTTAGAGAAATTTCGTCATCAAAATTTTTAGGGTTGTTACATATTTAACCGCACATCTTGGGCATTTCTGTTGGCATATCTTCTGTGATATTTGAGATATGTGTCATATGCTTTGTGATATTTTCTATGATATCTAAGATATGTGAGATATGTTCTATGATATCTTTTGAAATATTTTTGGTGATATCTGAAATATGTAATGGAACATATTTTAATATTTTCTAATAAGAAAACAATACATCAACCAATTAGAATGCAATGACCCTCAAAGTATGGGTAAATCAGAGCCATTGATGTAGATCAAGAATCATCATATTCTCATCAAGCTCAAATGGATGGCCAGCATAAGATGTAAATTTGCACCACCATTCATATGTTTTAGGTAGGCTTAAGCAATTGTTGTTCAAATTTACTTTAGGTGGGCTCATCTATGAGCAATTTGAGTCCCTCTATGTACTTTGATTAATAATTTGATGGCCATCAAATTTACTTTAACAACATGAATGTTAAGCATCACTAACTATAATCCATATTGATCTACAAATCTTGAATACTGGTGGGTCTAGAATCATGGTGATCTAAACTGTCACTAGTTGTGGGCCCATCCCTAAGGTCTCAATCTCCTCATGAAAAACTTGTCATGTAGTATAATGTTCTCCATTCTAAGGTGTGAAATGGAAGCTGACAAAGTTCAAGTAATAATGGTGTAAAAATCTTGAACAATAAAAGGATTAGGATTGTGTAAGCTTAGCTAGAAAAAAGTTAGCCTAAATGGAAGAATGGCTTGGAATAAGATCACTAAATTACAGGCCCACTTGTGTTTCTATCAAGCGATAGTCGTCTACTGCCTTACACACTAAACTATACCAAAATACATTTGATCAAGTGGTCAAGATCCGCTGTTGATTTCTTAGCAACAAAAAATCTGTCCCAACTCTTCCCTAGTGAATGGTCAAAGATCCATCATAGTGGGCCAGCTTGCATGAGTCGTGTAATGGAAAGCCCATAAGCATGGGTGCAAGCACTATTCTCTCTGTAATGTAATGAGCTTCTTTACACTGAAGACACCCATTCCTTCTCTTTCTAAAAGAAATGGTTTGAAGTTGATTTTGCTCACTATGGAAACAATGAGAACTTACACTATATAGAGGGGTTGGCATATCTTTGATAACAACAAACAAATCAACTGTGATAATGTTAAATAAACTTGATATCTCACATATGCCCAAAATATCGCAATTAAATAAACTTGATATGTCATATATGCCCAAGATATCGTAGTTAAATAAACTTGATATCTCACATATGCCCAAGATATAATTGTTAAATAAGTTGGACATTTAAGATATGAAATGACATCTTAGAAATGCCCAAGAAGCATAGTTAAATAAACCCCCCTTAAATAAGAATAGACCAAGTAAGGAGAATCCATGCAAAGAAGACCAGAATTGAATGCCATTGATGGAGATTTTTTCAATGGGCTGCCCACCTTAATTTTAGAAGAAAAATGTATTTCGCTAGGAAGAAGAAGCGTTTTTCTTCTTGAATCTCATTGATTGGAAAAGAAAATGTTGGGGTGGGAGAGAATCAAGGAATTAAAGATATTTGGATAAGAAAACCTCAATTAAATTAAGCCAATCACTCTAAGGTATACTCAATCCAACAGATGAGAACAAATGAGCTATAAAACATGTTATTTCAGATAAGGAAACTTCTAAGGAATCTCAAACACTCAATCTAGGTTGAAGCATGATCCAATGGTGAGGAATGAATTGGGAGAACCATGAAGCCCTAGCCACCACCCTACATTTCATGCAAAGGAGATTCAATGTGTATACCATGAGAAAGGTAGTGATGTGTCATTTTCAAATGGCGATTAATGTGATTTTGAGAGGAACTTTGGAGGAAACTTCCCAAGGAATGCCATGATCTCATCCTGCCATCTCCATCAGTTAAGGAAGAAGGACACTCATCCAACCATCTATCCATACATCCTATCTAACCTTTCTCAACTCCATGTGTTTCTCCCTTATCTCTTTCCATTCTCCTTTATCCCCGTTATTCTTTCTCTAACCCTTTCCATCTCATTCCTTTCTCTCTATATTTTCTTTCCTTTCTATCGTCATCTAAATCCCATGTCCAAATCTCATTCCAATTCCCTCTATTCCTTAATCCAATGCAAACTCCATCTCACTTCTATGTATTCCATGCTTGCCCCTCTTCCATTCTCCCTCTAATCTCCATCATATCTCAACCACTTCTCACCTTCCATTTCCCCTTCTATCTCAACCATATATTGCTCCATCATCCTCTTAAGATTCATTTGATCTAAACAATCCATTTCCTAGCACTTTGTCTATAAAATTAGGTGAAGAAAAGAAATAAATATCTCTTATGCTTCCCTGGATCACAAAGAAATAACTTAGAGAAATAAAGGGAGAGAGATCACTTTGACCTTCCTCCCCTTAGAGCTACACGCCCACACTGTTTGGATCCAAGGTAAGAGTTTCAACCATTCCCAATTGTCCATTCTTGTTGAGGAGAAGAACATGAGGCTAAGTGGTAGAGATAGTGGTGCATTCACCTTCGTAGTGCCAACCACCTTTCATCCCAAGTAGGAAGCACGCCTCCTTTGTAGCTCTTCTCTTCTTCACAATGGAACACACCCCTTTCTCCTTCTCCCACCCATCTTCTCATATCCAAGTGGGACACCTCATTCTTATCTTTCTTCCACATCGCACTTATCCCCCAACCTTTACTCTTTTCATTCCATGCAACTGCCCTCATCCTACTTCTCTACCTCACCATATCCTTTTCTTCACTTACATGCCCCCACCATCCCTTAATTCTAGGTGCACCACCAATACAAAAATTGGGGTTTTATAAGACAGCAGAAAAGGATGGTTTAAACCACAATCATCTTATTAAAAAAAAGCAATTTCTAAAAACCATTGTATAAAATGTGACATTATAAGACGGTTTTAATAAAACCATCTTATAAAAAATAAGATGTTTCTAGAAATGTCATATATTCTATGTGACATCATAAAATAGTTTTCAGAAACCATCTTATAAACTTTTTTATAAGATGATTTTGACAAACCATCTTATATTCTTTGTAACATTATAAGAAAATTTTTAGAAACCATCTTATATTATTCAAATGAAAATAAAGAGGAGAGATTGAGCAAGAAAGATTTACAGATAATATAGGATAGTTTTTTGAATAACTATCCTATATTAGAATATATATCTTAAAATAAATAGGATGGTTAGAGTAAAATTGCCTTATATTATAAACAATATAGGATGGTTTTCCATAAACTGTCCTCTATATTTGAGGTTTTTGAATTATCTTTGGCGATAAGTAGAACTTTAAATATAAGATAGTTTTGAGAAAATCATCTTATATTCTAATGAATATAGGATAGCTTTGAGAAAACAGTCCTAAAAAATTATGGAACATAGAATATAAGATGGTATTTGATGAAATCTTTCTTAAAAACCATGGAACTTAGAATATATGATGGTTTTTTAAAATGATCCTATATTCATTAAAATATAGGATGATTTTCTCAAAACCATCTTTTATTCAAAGTTCCATGGTTTTTTAAGATGGTTTTCTCAAAAACTATATTATATTCTAAGTACCATGGTTTTCCAGGACAGTTTTATCAAAACCATCTTATATTTTGAGTTCCTTGGTTTTTTAGGACGGTTTTCTCAAAACTGTCCTATATTCATTAGAATCTAGGATGGTTTTCTCAAAACCATCTTATATTTCAAGTTCCAGTTATCCCAAAAGATAAATTCAAAACCTCAAAGAGAATGTGCACACCCCACCCTTGCTACTCGATGTAAGGGGAGAGAGAGGAGAGAAGAAGGAGAAGGAGAAGAGGAAAGAGAGAGTGAGTGAGTGAGTGAGTGAGTGAGTGAGTGAGTGAGTGAGTGAGTGAGTGAGTGAGTGAGTGAGTGAATGAAAGAGAACGCACAAGCACCCTCACCTTGCTTGTCACTGTTTTTGTCCCTTAAGTAGGCTTTCTTTATCTCTCTTAATTTTCTTATGTGCATGCTTCTATTTTTCTAGAGCACTTTATGCATGATTTTTGCTTCGTTAATCAATGAAAATCTTTAAAATTGATCTTGCCAGATAGGAGACATTGAGAATAAGAAGATCCAAATCTTAGATTTTCAATTTTCATTCAAATAGGCATCCAACTAATAGCTTAAAGTTTGTTTCTTATCATTGTTCGCATCAACAATAACAATATTTTGCTAATGTTCAAGAGCACTTTGAGCATGATTTCCTACTTCGTTAATCAATGGATCTCTAAAGTTAATAAACAATTAAATTGAGGTCTTTAGCTAAAAAGTATTGATAGCGAAGGTAGTATGATAAGATACATACTATGGACTCTATGGAAATCACTAGTGCCATGACCAAGCGATGTGAAATATAACTGCCTGCCCAATGGTTATAATATTTTCTATTTCTAAAGGGAATGGTAGGCTAGCATTGGCATCCAAAGTCTTGGTAATGAACACTCACTTAGTATGTGGTGGCATACTAATTCCCTGCAAAATAGTTGATTCATGCTCATAGAATGAACCAACTGCCATGATGTTGTGGTGGGAATCTAGGGCCAATAGGTGTTGACCTACCTGCAAATCAAATATACAATAGATAGGTTGAGATAGAAGATTATAGTAGGACAATGAAAAATTTTAGGTTTATTTATATATATACCGCATTAACTGGAATTTCTATTTCGAGTAGTGCTATTTGTCCTTCATGAACTTCTTTAGTTGGAGAATTGGGGCTAACATTTGATGGAGGTATAGGGGTGTTGCAAGAATTATGTGTAGGGGATTGAAAAACTATCATCAAACCTCCTTCATGCAATTGACTAAATATATCCATTTTTATTTTCTAATATAACTCATTGTAGGCCTCTTGATCTTGATCTATGGGTAATTTCTTACCAAAGAATTTGAAAGGAACAATATAGGCCCCATGCCCCTATCATGACTAGGGTGGTCCTTATTTCCCATAACCCTACACAGGATGTCTTCATTGGCAGCAGTGTTGCTTAGAGTTCTTGTACTTGTGCTTTCTTTGGTAAGAATGTCCTGCAAAATTTAATTAGAAGGACATGATCATGTCATCTAATTAATTGTATAAAATTGAAGTTAGTAAAGGTTAGATGATAGAATGTATATAACTACAGTAGCATTAATTTGAAAGGAATAAATTGTCACAAATGCTTACTTTGTGCTCTTCTAAATGAGAGTAGCTCAACTTGGAGAGGTGGTACTGCATATTAGTTTCATGCACTTTTCTTCCTCTCACACTCTTTGCTTGCACATTTGTACATACGTAATCAAGTGCAACAATCAGATGTTATATGTAATCAATTAAATAACTCTGCCAATGCCAGTCCCAAGCTTAAATGAAAAAGGAGGAGAGTCTTACGTCAGATGTTAGTCGGAAAGGCAAAAGTTGAAGATGATTTTGCTATTTATTTCCTTCTTGCAAATGAATATGCATTTGTATATTAGTTTGTAAGGAAAAAATGAAAATCATCTTCAGCTTCTTAAAACTATGGCAAACCTTGCATCAGGTGTCAGTCGATAAGGGAGAAGTTTAAGATGATTTTTTTATTTCTTTCTTGCTTGTAAATGAATATGCATTTGTATATTAGTTTGTAAGGAAGAAATAAAAATCATCTCCAACTTCTTAAAAGTATGGCAATCCTAACATGACGTGAATCAAAAACTGGCATTCCCTCAAGCTATGGCATTCCCCATAAGTGAAGCACTACATCGGATCTCAGGTGTGATGAAAAATTGGCAAGGGTTGCTAAGGTGTTCCACCAGAAGTGACATGCTACATCAGATCCTAGGTGTAGTGAAAAATGGGCAAGGGCTACTAAAGCGTCCCCTTAGAAGCAATGTGCTACATTAGAACCCAGGTATAGTGAAAAGTGGACATGGGTTCATGCCATGGAGGTCGAGAAGGGTACTGGTAAATAGGATATCTCCAGAGCATAAGGTTTGTATATCCACATGGAATATAGGGATATTGACAGGTAAGAGTTTGGGTTAGTAGACACGATGAAACGTAGGAGAGTCAACATCACTTATATCTAAGAAACCAAGTGGAAAGGGGCTAAACCTAGAGAAATTGATGGGTGTAAATTATGGTATGTATGAAAGGATAATAACAAAAATGGCATAGAATGATAGTGGATAAAGAATTAAAGGACAAAGTTGTAGATGTTAAAGGAATCAGCGATAGAATTAAAATAATAAAACTTGTTCTAGGAGAGCAGATCATAAATGTTATAAGTGCATATGCACCACAAGTAGGGTTAGAAGATATAATCAAGAGACAGTTTTTAGAAGATATGGAGGGACTCATGCAAGAAATTCCCAACACTGGGGGGATATTTATAGGATCATACTTAAATGGCTATGTAGGAAAAGAAAAGGAAGAAAATGATAGAATATACGGAGGGTATGGTATAGGTGACGAAATGAGATTGGGGAATCAATCCTTGATTTTGCTTTATCATATAACCTGCCCATTGCAAATACACTCTTTAAGAAGAGGGATGGACACTTAATAACCTTTAAAAGTGGACTTCATAAAAGCCAAATAGACTTTTTTCTACTTAGGAATACTGAACGATCAATGTGTAAGGATTTTAAGGTGACACCCAGTGAGAGTTTAACCTCACAACATTGGTTAATGGTTATGGATATCCATATCAAAAGATGGAATAAAGGAAATGAACTTAATAGGTATCTAAAAACTAAGTGGTAGAACTTAAAAGGAGAGAAAATAACCTCATTCATAAATAAGTTGATGGTAGAAGGAAACTGGAACTATGAAATAGAAGTAAACACCAAGTGGATTAATATTGCTGAGTCCATTAAGAAAGTGGCAAAATATGTCTTAGGATTATCTAAAGGTAAAAGGCAATTAGTAAAGGAAACATGGTGGTGGAGTGAAATAGTGTAAAAAGTTATTAAAGAAAACAAATGTGTTTTAAAGCATGGTAGAAGACTAAAAATAATGAAAAGTGTGGACAACATAAGAATGCTAAAAAGGTTGCTAAGAGAATAGTAAGTGAGGCTAAACTTAAGTCATATGATGAGCTCTATAATAGACTAGGAATAAGAGAAGGTGAGAAAGATGTGTTTAAACTTACACAAGTAAGAGAATAGAAGGGTAAGGACTTAGATCCTGTTTGGTGCATTAGAAGTGATGATCAAAAAGTATTATCCAAAGATGATGAGATTAAACAAAGGTGGGATGGTGGTGGAGTGAAATAGTGTAAAAAGTTATTAAAGAAAACAAATGTGTTTTAAAGCATGGTAGAAGACTAAAAATAATGAAAAGTATGGACAACATAAGAATGCTAAAAAGGTTGCTAAGAGAATAGTAAGTGAGGCTAAACTTAAGTCATATGATGAGCTCTATAATAGACTAGGAATAAGAGAAGGTGAGAAAGATGTGTTTAAACTTACACAAGTAAGAGAATAGAAGGGTAAGGACTTAGATCCTGTTTGGTGCATTAGAAGTGATGATCAAAAAGTATTATCCAAAGATGATGAGATTACACAAAGGTGGGAAGCGTACTTTCAAAAATGGTTAAATGACAATGGCTATGAGAATATAGGGATTGAAAATACTATAAATCTAAATAACATTGGATATTATAGATATGAACGTAGGATTAGAATACCTGAAGTGAAAGAGGCCTTGAAAAAGATGAAATCAAGAAAGGTCATGGGGCTTGATGGTATACCAATAGAGGTTTGGAAGCATATGGGCGATATTGTGGTTATTTGATTGACCAAGTTGTTTAAGAAGATTATAAAATCAAAGAAAATGCCTGATGAGGGGAGGAAAAGCTCTACTATACCAATTTATAAGAATAAAGGAGACATACAGAGCTGCACCAATTATCGAGGGATCAAACTTATGAGTCACACTATGAAACTTTTTGAAAGAGTGATTAAGAAGAGGCTACGATATGATACAAGTGTACTAGAGAATCTGTTTGGTTTCATGCCTAGGAGGTCTACCAGGGAAGCTATTTTCTTACTGAGATAATTGGTAGAGAAATATAGGGAGAGGAGGAAAGGCCTCCACATGGTCTTTATCGAATTAGAAAAAGCTTATGATAGAGTCCCTAGAGAGTTAATATGGAGGGTATTGAGTGAGAAAGGGTTTTACAGGGGTATATAGACATAATTAAAGATATGTATGAGGAGCGGTAACAAATGTTAAGACCACTAATAACAAGATGGGTGATTTTCCTATCATTGTAGGATTACATCAAGGGTCGGCATTATGCTCATACCTTTTCATATTGGTCATAGATGAGTTAACAAAACATCTGCACGAGGAGATTCCCTAGTGCATGCTATTTGCAGATGATATAGTCTTACTTGATGAGATAAGAGAGGGTGTAACCACAAAGCTAGAGTTATGAAGAGAAGCATTAGAATCTAAAGGATTTAAAATCAGCCAAACTAAGACAGAAATATGGAATGCAATTTTAGCAAGGAGAGGAGTAGGAGTGGAACACAAGTCAAGATTGATAACTAAGAAGTCCCTGTAAAAGACCACTTTCGATACTTAGGATCAATGATTCATGAGAGTGGAGAGATTGAGAGGGAGGTTACCCAGAGAATCTAAGTGGGTTGGAGCAAATGGAGATGTGCATCTGGAGTTTTGTGTGATTGGTAAGTGCCACTCAAATTAAAAGAAAAATTCTATAGGATGGCCATAAGGCAAACCATGCTTTATGGATCAGAGTGTTGAGCAGTTAAGGAACATCATGCTCATAGGATGAGCGTCTCAGAAATGAGGATGTTGAGATGGATGAGTGGTAAGACAAGAAAGGTTAGAATTAGGAATGAAAATATTAAAGAAAATTTAGGGGTAGCACCAATAGGTAACAAGATGAGGGAGATTAGACTTAGATGGTTTGGATATGTCCAAAGGAGACCAAAAATGGCACTGGTTAGAAGGAGTGAGGTAATGTAAGTAGAAGGTTCTAAAAGGGCAAGGGAAAGGCTCAAAAGAATGTGGATAGAAGTGGTGAGAAAAAATTTAAAAACTTTGGGACTGAATGAAGCTATGGTACTTAATAGAGAGGAATGGATGAATAAGATTCATGTGGCCAACCCTAATTGGGATAAGGTCTTGATGATGATGATGATGATGATGATGATGATGATGATGATGATGATGATGATGATGATGATGATGATGATGATGATGATGATGATGATGATGATGATGATGATGATATGTAATCAATTAAATGAAACATCGTTTTCGCACGTGGCTCAAATTCAACAAATGTATCGTTCTATACAAATGCACTCCACACATCCTTGTCAATGACATTAGAATAAATGGTAGGCATTGTGTACAGCCTCGATGGATCATTGACATATGGAGCTATATAATTGCAAACAAGGTAGTTCTTTGTGACACCCCAGTTTTTATAAACCTTTTTCCCATAATAATAAGAATCATAATATGTTTTAAGAAAAATAGACGGGATCCCTGAAAATGAAAATTTAAAAGTATAAATTTTTTTAGCACGTCTGTAAAAGAATTGACTGAAAGCAAAAACCTTGGGGGTCAACCACATTCAAAAATTGTAATCATAAATAAAATTAAACCCATGATACTCTGAGCATGCTTGATTTAAAACCACAATAAATACATAGACTAGTTAAAGACGATAATAAATCAAGTCAAATGTCACCAGGTTCCATCCATGATCACCACAATATTTACATCTAAGATTTAACATTATACATACCATAATATGGGTCCAATCTATCCAAATATATAAACCTCTAAGTAAAATCTCAAAAGTCTAATACCAGTCCAAGAGACATACTCTAATCCATGTTCAAATATATAAATAAAATGGATGGTCTTCAGGTCTTCTCCCAAATCAACACTACTTCGCCCGCTTTCCTTTTCGACTATTACATTCCAAATCTGAGGCATTGCAAAACAAAGTAATGCCTCAGCAAGCTATGCTTGTGTAGGTGATTACTCTCAAATAAAACTTAATAAAATTCACAAGATGATTCTCATGAAAGAAACATATATACAACATGTCAAATAATCAATTGCTCATAATTATAAACCTCCACAAAATAGGTATCAAGTTAAATTAGGATGGCATGCAATGCATGATCAAAATACAGAGATGCGTCTATAAAAATAGTATGAGTCTATATCCACAGCATAATATGCATGAAAATTATGATAAATAAGACACTATATCAAAATAATACCAAAAGTGTCCCAAGATACTTAATCACCAGTGATGTGTACCCATACTAACTCTAGGTCCCTCCCGTGCAGCTTGCATCAGCCCTCGAAGTCCCTCACGGCCTAAGCCCAGCTTGCCCTGGTTCGCCCCATAGATAAATCCATATGAACATGCAGAATAACTATATGGGCTACTATGCTGCAATGGTAACCCCATCAGGATCTGAACCACTGCCGCTCCCCGTTGACACCCAAATGAGAGACTTTCTCCGTCCCTATGGGAAGGAACGGACCCGTAGGGGGGACTACCCATGATACTGCCACCTACGTACCTGGCCCTGTATCACTCAAGGGCAGTGTCTAATCATCATCATCACAAAGTCAGAGGGCGGGTGACCAACCCTACAACCCTCTTAGCATAGTACCCACCGGGTGGAAGCACCCATCATAAATCATCAACAAGATATAAATCATGTAAAGACTCTATAAATAATCCCAATAAAGGCGATCAAAGCCCATGATAAGATAGTACATCACATGTAAACATGGTTATTAACAAAAATGAAATGTCTTGCTACAACAAGAAAGTAGGGATCTATTTATGTAACATGAGAAGACATATAACACATGCCTCAAAAACTTTAGAGAACCAATCATAGTTACTGAAATCATGAAGTAATTGAATGAAATCACCTACCTCGATAATTGAGGTGCTCTAATCAGCCATGTAGAAGTGTCATGTCACATGTTCTAACGTACCTATCACATCATAATCCTCTATCACATTTAATGTATACCATCAAGGTCTAAAGCCTGATCATCCTTTGATCAACTTGATTTAGATTATCTAATGATATTTAATGTTTTAACCCTTAAAAAGGAATTTAGATCTAGATTTTTAAGTCAAATCTAAGTCCACGTCGTCGATATGATCATAACACCTCTTTTGGATTACGATTTGGACCTCTGTAACTCCTAAAAATCAAGTTTTTGTAAATGGATGGTTCAGAGAACCCCAAAAATCTAGAAAAATCACATGTCTCACATGCCATCTTGCACGTGCGCGTGTGTACCATTGACAAATGCCCATGCGTGCATCACTCTTGTGAGCGCACGTGCATCGTTCACTTGCATGCACGTGCAGCCTTGCATGTTACTCTCATACAGTTGCGCTTGCATTGCCTACATGTTCGCACGTGCGTCGCCCGGTTATGCACTCATGCAGCAATGCACATTATGCGCATGCAGCCACTCGCATTACGGGTGAGCATTGGTGTCTGCATGCCAGCTACGTGGCACGCGCTAGTTGTGATACGTGTCACGGCACGTTACGTGCTGCTGCGCATTATGTGTCGCCCACATCCGTGCAACCCAACTAGTCGCCGGCAGGGTGCCATCGCCAAGAACAACAATCGGCTAACCGTCATAGCCAGAGACAACGGTTGGACTCTTGTTGCCGCCAGGGACGTTCAGGCTTCCAAATGGTGTGATTTTTGCACCGTTTCGCTCCGTTTTTCCCACAGATCTCATTTTTAAGCACCTTTTTAACAAACTTTATCATTAGCCTGTGTTTTTACACAATTTTTATCACTTTCCTAAAAGTTTTCCTCTTATTGTTTTCTGAGTTTTTCGGCATCCCTAGCCATCCGATCACCATGAAAATTCATGGGTTTGTTCTTCATGTTACCATGCACAAGATGAACAGTTCATATCACAATCTAATACCTTTTCATCAGTTTACTTTGAAAGGAATAATAATGCCTACTATTTCACCGAAAATGGCAATCAACACTGTTTTTTGGCTTTAAAACTATGAAAACTTTAAGAAAAGAAAAGGAAAATTGTAGATGGTGGCCTACCATGATCAGATTGGTCAGAACTGGTCATCCCTTCATCGCGTGCACCTAAGAGGGGAGTTTCACGTCGTTACTTGCGTCGTCAAAACGAAAATTGAAAGGAATAGTTTGGCCATACAAAAAGACAAGGTAGGCTTTTATAGCCTCATCGTGGGTCCCACACCCTGTAGGCCCACATGTATTTACCATTTTACCCTCTCTTATTATTAATATTATTTATTTATTTATTTTGGTTATTACATCCTCTCCCCCTTATAAAAAATTTCGTCCTTGAAATTTAAATATATACATACCTCTAACGAAAGAGCTCTGGGTGTTTACACCTTATCTCATCCTCCATCTCCCATGTAGCCTCTTGCGCTGAGTGATTCTGCCAAAGAACTTTGACCAAAGGAATAGTCTTATTCCTCAAGTCGTGGGTCTTGCTATCCAAGATCTATATAGGGCGCTCCTCAAATGTCATGTCAGGTTGTATCCCTCTTGAAATCTGTTTGAGTATGTGGGATGGATCTGGCACATACTTCCTCAGCATGGAAATATAAAAGACATCATATACTTTGGCCAACTACAGGGGTAAAGCTAACTGATAAGCTACTGGTCCAACTCTACATAGGATTTTGAAAGGACCAATACAGCTGGGACTAAGTTTCCCTCTAACACCAAATCTCATCATGCCCTTCATAGGGGAAACTCACAAAAATACATGCTCTCCCCCCTCGAACTCCAAGTCCTTCTGTCTCCTATCAGCATAGCTCTTCTAGCGACTGTGAGCTGCTAGTAATCGTTTTCAAATGAGTCGGACTTTCTTTGCACATTGCTCAATCAACTCTGACCTCACGATTTGTCTCTCTCCCACGTCACTCCATCACAAAGGAGACTGACATGGTCTGCCATAAAGTGCCTCATAAGGCACGATGCCGATACTTATGTGGTAGCTGTTATTATATGCAAACTCCACTAGTGGCAAGTGCTCATCCCAGCTACCCTTCCAATCTATGACACAGGCCCTCAACATGTCCTCAACAGTCTGAATGGTCCTCTCAAATTGGCCATCCATCTGAGGATGGAAGGCTATACTGAATCTCAATGTCAACCCTGGAGCCTCCTGTACACTCTGCTAGTACTTCAAGGTGAACCGTGTGTCTTGATCTGAGATAATTGTCAATGGCACTCCATGTAAGCTCACAATCTCCCTGACATACAACTTCGCCAAGCTGTCCACATTCTCTATCTGTCTAATGGGGAGGAAATGGGCAGACTTCGTCAGTCTGTCAACTATGACCCATATCATGTCATGCCCACTAGTAGTCCTCAGCAATCCCACTATGAAATCCATAGTGAGGTGGTCCCACTTCCACTCTAGAAGGTCTAATGTTTGCAATAACCCTGCTGGTCGCTGATGCTCTGCCTTAACCTGCTGACAGGTCAAACATGTTGCCACGCACTCACCAATATCCCTCTTCATCCCATTCCACCAAAAGTGTCGTCTAAGGTCCTGGTACATCTTCGTACCTTCGAGATGAATAGACTATGGGGACTAGTGCGCCTCATGTAGCAAGTCATGCCTCAACTGATCATCTACAGGAGCCACCAATATGCCCCTATATCTGACACCCCCATCTGGCACTCTAGAAAAATCAGCCTTATCGATCATGTCCTGTATCTCAACATCATTAATATGTGCCCAAAGAATCCTATCAAGGAACCCATATTGAGTCAAGAGATTAGTGATCATTACCCTTGACTTTCTGCTCAAGGCATCAGCTACAATGTTGGTTTTCCTCGGGTGGTATTGTATGGTAAAGTCAAAGTCCTTGAGGTATTCTATCCATCTCCGCTGCCTCATGTTCAAATCACTCTATGTAAAGAAATACTTGAGGCTTTTGTGGTCAGTGTATACCTCAAATTTCTCGCCGTATAAATAGTGTCTCCGGGACTTCAACGCGAACACCACTGCTGCCAACTCTAAATCATGAGTTGGGTAGTTCACCTCATGCATCTTCAACTATCTTGACACATAAGCAATAACCCTCTCATGTTACATCAACACTACTCCTAAACCTCTGCCTGATGCGTCACAAAACACCACATAGCCACCTGACCCTGAAGGTAAGGCCAGTACTAACGCAGTAGTCAACCTCCTCTTGAGCTCCTGCAAGCTCTCCTCATAAGCATTAGTCCAAACAAACCTGGTATCCTTCCTAGTCAAGGTGCTCAAAGGCAAGGCGATCCTTGAGAACCCCTCAATGAATTGTAGGTAGTAACCAGCCAAATAGAGAAAACTACAAATCTCTGTCATGGTCGTAGGCCTATCCCAATGGAAAACTGCCTCCACCTTGGCCGGGTCCATGACCACACCATCCTTAGACACCACGTGTCCCAAAAATTACACCTATCCTAACCAGAAGTCGCACTTACTGAGCTTCGTGTACAAGCGATGATGGCGAAGCGTGTCCAACACAGTGCTAAGATGCTCCCGGTGGGCCTCATGACTAGGAGAGTAGATCAGGATATCATCCATGAAGACTATCACGAACTGATCTAAATAAGTCATAAATACTCTGTTCATAAAGTCCATGAACACTGCAGGTGCATTCGTCAAACCAAAGGGCATTACTATAAACTCATAATGGCCATACTGACCCCTAAACGTAGTCTTAGGGATATCCTCCTCTATAATCCCCAACTGATGGTAGCTTGATTTCAAGTCAATTTTTTAGAATACTTGTGCTGACTGCAACTGGTCAAACAAGTCGTCAATACGAGGCAAGGGGTACTTATTCTTTGCAGTAACACTATTCAGTAATTAGTAGTCTATGCATAGCCTCAAAGATCCATCCTTCTTAATGAAGAGGACTGGTGCTCCCTAAGGAGATCCACTCGGCCTGATGAAACACTTATTCAAGAGCTGCTGTAATTGTACTTGGAGCTCTCTCAACTCTACATGGGCCATCGTGTAGGGCGCCTTAGAAATAGGTGCTATGCCCAGCACTAAATCTATGGTAAAATCAATCCCCCTGCGTGGGGGTAGTCCTAGCAACTCGTCTAGAAACACGTCAGCGAAATCTCGCACCACCTCTGTCTCCTCAATCTGTGGCTGCTCACTATCAGTCATTGTGACGCAAGCAAAAAACACTCGACAACCTCGAGCGTAACATCTAGCTGTTCTCATGGCTGAGATAACACAAGGGCCACTAACACTCCTCCTTTCTTGGACTACAACCATTGGTCAATCTGGTACACAACATCTGATCTGCTTCTTACGGCAATCTATCGTAACCCAAAATGTCGCTAACTAGTCCATCCCCAAGATGATATCATAATCCACCATATCTAAAAGGATAAGGTTAGCATCAATCTTAATGCCTGATGTCTCCACTGGTACCCTCTCAATGTACTTTGTAGCCTCCATTGCCTCTCCTGTCGGCATCAATACATCTAACCCAAATGCTAACTTGTGTGTGCATAAGTCGAGGCATAATGCAAATGCATATGAAATAAATGAATGAGTAGACCCCGAGTCAAAAAGAACTCTAGCATGTCTATTAGCTACTAGGAAAGTACCTTCCACCACCTGGTTCAAGGCCTATGCCTGCCCCAATGTAATGGTGAAGACACATCCTTAACTACGTGGCACTGCCTTTGTAGTGGCATCTGTCTTCACTAGCTTGTCTCTCTGACCTCTCGGACAATCTCTGATCGCATGCCCTACCTTACCACATCCGTAACATCTGAATGGTTGTCCCAGCTGGAAAGGCTGTTATCGCTGCTGGTGGTGGTGGAACTGCTATGGGCCTTGATGCTGACAGCCCTATCTTGGGCATGCTCGCCCCATGTGTCGGCCCTTACATCGAGGGCACACTCTCCTACTCTGGTCTCTCCTCTATCTAGGAGGGTATAGCTGATCTGGGCCCCCTTGAGGCTGTGTGGACACGAAGGGTCTCTTGCCCTTAAAGGGCTGACTCATCTCTCCTCTACTCCGTGTTAGGTCCTTCTCGAGCATGGAAGCAACATCTGCAGCTTAAGTCACCGTGGTCGGGCGTGTAATAAGTACCTCATGCCTCAACTGTGGTAGTAGCTCATCAACGAATCTATCTGTAGCCTCCTGGTCTGAGGCAAAAGGGTAGATGCAAATCTCTGTAGTCTAGTGAATCAGTTCAGATATTGCTGAACCGTCATACTCCCCTGAGCTAACATGGCGAATTCCCTCTTCATGGCATGTAGGGCATGAGGAGGGAAGTACTGCTCATCAAAGATCTTCCGAAAGTCCTCCCATAATAGTGGTGTTGGAGATGGGGGGAGTGTCTGCTACTGAGTCTTCCACCAAAACCTAGCCTCATCAATCAACAAGTAAGTCACTAATCTCACTTGGTCTTCTAGTAGGATCCTCATTCCCTTAAAGGCCTTCTCAACCTCAAATAACCATCTTTCGGCTACTGCTAGATCTCCTTCCCCACAGAAGGAGGGTACCATTTTCTAGAACCTCTCGAGTTGCTTTGCTGATGGATCGGGCTACCTTGAGGATCCTCGCTCTGTATCTCTCGGCATAGGAGCTGTCTGTACCTGGTGGGATGACTGCGTTGAAGTGTCCCCCTGTGCTGCTGCAGTCATCGCTGGGTAGGCAGAGTGAATAGCCCGCACTACTACCCGAACCTGCTATGTCATCTGTTGAGTGAACTAGGGCATAAGCTCTTGAACCACATGGGCCACTATATCCACCTCTGAATCCCCTTGCTCAAGCGTCGCGACAGAGGTAGCGACTGGTGGAACAGGGGTGGACCTCGTCTTCCGTTAAGGATCCATCTTCCAATGTTTCAATATCATATCGTGTAAGTAATTCTCCCATCTCCATCTTAATCCAAAAACTCCTTTGTTGTAACTCAAATTGGACCCTTAAAGTGGTGATAATGGAATAAACCTGGGCTTTGATACCAAACTATGACACCCTGGGTTTTTATAAACCTTTTTCCCATAATAATAAGAATCATAATATGTTTTAAGAAAAATAGACGGGATCCCTGAAAATGAAAATTTAAAGTATAAAAAATTTTAGCGCATCTTTAAAAGAATTGACTGAAAACGAAAACCTTGAGTGGTCAACCACATTCAAAAACTGTAATCATAAATAAAATTAAACCCATGATACTCTGAGCATGCTCGATTCAAAACCACAATAAATACACAAGCTAATTAAAGACGATAATAAATCAAGTCAAATGTCACCAAGTTCCATCCATGATCACTAGAATATTTACATCTAAGATTTAACATTCTCCATACCATAATATGGGTCCAATCTATCCAAATATATAAACCTCTAAGTAGAATCTCAAAAGTCTAATACCAGTCCAAGAGACATACTCTAATCTATGTCTGAATATATTAATAAAATGGATGGTCTTCAGGTCTTCTCCCAAATCAACGCTACTCCACCCGCTTTCCTTTCTGGTTATCACGTTCCAAATCTGAGGCATTGCAAAACAAAGCAATGCCTCAGCAAGCTATGCTTGTGTAGGTGATTACTCTCAAATAAAACTTAATAAAATTCATAAGATGATTCTCATGAAAGAAGCATATATACAACATGTCAAATAATCAATTGCTCATAATTGTAAACCTTCACAAAATAGGTATCAAGTTAAATCAGGATGGCATGCAAGGCACGATCAAAATACAGAGATGCATCTATAAAAATAGTACAAGTCTATATCCACAGCATAATATGCATGCAAATTATGATAAATAAGATATTATATCAAAACAATACCAAAAGTGTCCCAAGATACTCAATCATCGGTGATGTGTACCCATACTCTAGGTCCCTCCCGTGCAGCCCGCATCAGCCCCCGAAGTCCCTCATTGGTCCAGGGCTTCACATCTTCCCCCCTTAGGGAACATGCGTCCCCGCATGATAGCCACGACTAGGCGCCCACGTGTGGCTAGCCACCACACCACAAGGGGAACTGGCTCTGATACCATTTGTAACACCCCGGGGTTCCAACAGTCACAATATTGTCTGCTTTAGGGTGCCCATACACCCCTCACGGTTTTGTTCTTCCCCAATTTCCTAGGAAAAATGTGTTGTGACCATTAGAATTCCCCAAACTCTTATAAAGAGCCTAGTTTCCTCTCCCTAGGCAATGTGGGACTAACTCTCTATCCTTCACCTCAACCTAGAAGCTTGCTAGCCTTCTCTTAGCCCACCCTCATCAGCCTAGGGCTCCACATTCTTCCATTTTCTCCATTACTCACTAACTCCTTATAAAGCACACATCTTCTTCTACTCAGGTACATCAAACGCAATTTGTAAGTACACAGCACATTACTATATTTGAAAGTAAGGTATGTTATAAATTATGCAATACATATTATTAATGTTTACCTACGTTCAACATTTCCCATATTGAATCTTTTATTGAGGATGGCACAAGTCTCCAATCATCAAATGTGATAAGAACCATGCTTCTTACTGTGGAGCAGAGAAAACTGCTATAAGAGGTTGCACTCTCACCCATCTCTTTCCCCTACTATTGTATTGGATAGTTTCTTTAATTCATTCAACTTTGTCTTAATAACTTTATCCATTGTTGTTTGCCCTCTGCCCTTTCATTTTTTAGTACTATTCATGTTGGCCTCTTGTTCATGGGCTTGATTTTGCCCATATTCTTCATTTTGATATTGTTCTTATTCCGTCTTTACTACAAATAAGAATATCATGATATTAGAACAATGAGATAAAAAAGGCCATATAATGCATTTAAAGAAAACAAACCGACGTGACATAGGTAGCAAACAAACAGAAAGCAAATCAGATAAATAAGAAACTTACTTTTTTGAGTGGAGAAGAAACAACTTGAAATGATGCAGATACTTCTTAAACACAAAAACAAGATTTACCTCAAGCATTGCCAAAGGAATGAAGATACTCTATGATCATTCAAATAATTAAATTGTAGGTGATCCATTAGATGGGGTAAGAACAACAATAAATTTAAGGAATGCATATTAATTTGCTACTTCCATGTCTTAAATTAAACCTAGAACTTGTTCTTATTCATTGTTAGATGTATATTGGGTTATGGCAATGATAGGGTCTTTGTGAGATGTATATTGGGTCATGGCAATTATTGGGTCATTGTTAAGAAGGGGTTTTCTTTCTCTTTGGAAGGGAAAATGAATCTAACGTTCTAATAGGCTGAATACTCCTATAGTTATGTCCACTAAGTGTACTTTAGTGTATGTTTTAAATCACTCGCAAGTGCAAGAATCAATATAGTAATTTACACATGAGAGAGGTCAATCCTATGAGGAATCCCATGGTTTTGTACATTGACTGGATCTTGTTTAATTAAATCACTTATCCTAACCAAAAGAGATGGTTTTTAATCTAATATAAGAATTACAATAACATGGAAACTAAAACATGCTTGTAAATAGATTCTTTCTAATTTAAACTTTCCTAAAACTAAACCTAGAAACTAACTAAATTATTCTGAAGATGCAAAAAGTTTAAGCAATAAAACCTAAACCTAATATAGCATGCAATTAAACTTATCAATGAAAGGCAACCTCTAAATATGGACTAACAATACAAATAAAACATGCATTTAAAACTTCATGAGGAGAGTGCATAATGCATGTATGGTGCGCATGGGGGTTAAGAGAGAAAGAATGCATGAAACAATCTAAAATGGAATGCATGAATCCTACGACTATTGCATGAACTTGTCAATATGTTTGTGCATGATATAAATTGAATAAAAAATCTTACAAAAAGAGGCACATGTGCATTGAAACAAGAATCAAAGAAAGAAAGAAAACAAGGAACTCAAACATGGAAAGAAAGCATGAAACAAAGGAGTTAAAACAAAGCAATGAAGAAAGGAACAAGAGCAATGAATTAATTAACCTAGAAATTAAGAATGTAATGACCAAAGAACACAAGCAAGAGGGAGACATGGAGGCTTGGAAGAGAGTAGCCAAAAAGGAGGAATACATTGCAAACCCTAAAGGAGCTTTAAGGTGGTCACCGTAGGGAGAGGGTGGGAAGGGGGGATTTGGTGGTCATCGTAGGGAGAGGAGTGGGAAGGGGGGCTTCAAGTGGTGGTTGTCACAAGTAGGGGGTGCTTTGGGCGGTGGTCATCGCAGGCAAGGGGAGCGAGGGGCTTCGAGTGGTGGTAGCCACAGGGCTGGGAAGGGAGTTGAAGAGAAGGTTGGGGGGTTCATATGGAGGAGGTAAGGTGAGGGGAAGAGGGGGGTTGTGAGAAGGAGGTAAGGGGAGGGGAGATGTACCTTAATTAACTGGCGTTAGGTTTTCAATGGGGCATGGCACGGTCAACGGATGGAGAGACTACAAATAGAAGAACTGCATATGGAAGAGATTAAGAAGCAAATGGCAGGATGAAAAAAAATTCATCCTATATACATGGGATTTTTGAAGTTGTTTTTCAAATGACTTTAAATACAACAAGGACTTCAAATATTGTGATTTTTAAAGTCATTTGAAAAAAACTGACTTTAAACACACCATTTTTAAAGTCATTTTTTTCAAACAACTTTATAAAACATTGTATTCAAAGTCATTTGAAAAAAAAATGACTTTGAAAATTTTCTATTTTTAAAGTCATTTGAAAAAATTACCTTAAAATACAAAGTTTTTCAAGTCCTTTTTTTTCAAATGACTTTAAAAATCTTTATTTTTAAAGTCATTTTTTCAAACGACTTCATAAATCACTATTTTTAAAGTCATTTTTTGAGACAACTTTAAAAACTATGATTTTTGAAGTCATTTTTTTCAAATGACATTAAAAAAGCATTAAAATCTAATATATATTTTCACCTTAAATATTTGTTTATTTAACTTTACAATCTCTTATTTAAATACAATGAAACTGATTTTTTATGATAGTAAGGTTGATTCACACATTCTGTTCATAATAAATATAAGAATATGCAAAATAATTTAATTTTCAAATAAATCATCAAGTACACACACACATATATAATGTCACAGGTATAGTATTCATCTCACTTTAATCCATATAACACATGATAAAAGAGCTAATTATAAATATGAAATTATTGCAACTCACTAATGCAATCCATATATGTGACGACCCGGGGTTTTTTCATGTATTTTTAAATGCAATGGCAGGATGAATCCCTATTTGAAAACCATTTTATAAAAACCATGCAATGCAGTGGAAAATCTTTTGTTTTAAACTCATTTTGAAAAACCCGAGTGTCATTTGCCTTCACAATAATCAAAGTAGTTTTTGAAAAACTTCAGAAATCATAAATGTTTTTCCCCAGGTCTATCCAGTCACAACTCACGTTTCAATCGTAAATAAATACAAATACATGTCCAAAGGGTAGAGTGTTTACTTACATGTATGATTGTCTCCTTTTGATTTACTTGCTCGTAGCACTAACATAGGTGTCTTCTACTCATGAATGAAGCTATCCTGAAAAATGTTAAGGATTGGGTGAGTATATATTATACTCAGTAGGAGTCTATCACTACTAGTTTTACAATGCATGCTATGTTTAAAATCATATGCTCTTTAAAACATGTGCATGTTCGAACAATCATGTTCAATATCGATATTAAAAACCATTGCCAAATTGGAATACTGACGACTTAAAGAATCGCATAATCCAAGTCGAAAGTATCATATATATTATAAACATAATGATATACATAAGATGCTCAACTGAATCCAACTCATGGATATATGGTATGGTCGACCAACCTCATGTCATGCCATATGCAACGCAACTAAATTCACGAAAACATAGGGGCCTGGGTACCTAGGGACACAGGGTCATATGCCTCCACGGGACATATGACACTTCGACCCAGTGTCGTGACACCAGTGGTAGCCCCCTGTACCACATGCAGTCGAAGCAGGGACATGCCCTTTTTGGGCATGGTACCCATTCCACCCAATAGTGGTAGAGACTGGGAGGCCACCCCAGACCTCTCTGCATAGCACCCACGAGCTTATTAGCCCAAATCATATACGGTCAAACAAGCAAAAACCTCTTTTTCAAAACCTGTCCTCTTTGGGTCCCTCACAACTGCCTGGCCCTCACAACTACCTACCCAGCATCTTTTGGTAACCCAAACATGCAATTTTTTAAGAACTCAATGCTGACAAATCATGCAATATATGCAATTGTTTGTAAAACATGTCTATGCATAATGTATTTATCATATGCATGCTGAATTCATTTATATGCTAAAGAAGTCATAAAATAAGTCATGCTAAACAAGTCATATACTTATACTTAAAACATGCATTCTCAAAATGATCATGGCTCTTTTAAAAAGTCTAGTAATGATAGAGTACCTACCTCGAAGTCTCCTAGAGTCACATCCTTCATCACTCAACCCGTCCCTAGGTCTCATTTATAAACTCCTGGTTATGAATGGATACAAGGAGTCCTTATCAATTTCAATCTATTTTAGACATTAGATCGCTAGATCTGCCTTTTAGGGTCTATGGTCCTTGCCTAATTCATTGTCAGGCTAGATCCTATGATATGGATCTACTATTCAATAGTTAAACTCTGTAAATTGTCCTCTGATCTAAACTTTATAGTCTCATTAGCTCTGCGTGTCCCAGTTCCCAGGACACCCGTGCATCCTGGTTGAACCGCGACCGCCTCACATGCGTGCGCACCCAAAGGCCGTGCCAGGGACTGCATTTTACATGCACACATGCATGCTCAAGCGACGTCTCAGCTCCCAGGGCACCTCGTGCATCCTAGTCTAGCCAGGACTTGTGCCCCACGTCGCGCGCGCACCCAAAGGCCGCACCAGGGACAGTGTACGCACTGTTGTACGCGTGGAACCCAGCCCAGGGACCCTATCCCAAGCGCACATGGAGCATGGCATCCCTGGGACGCCTTGTTCGTGCAGGGCCGACTGGAACCGGCTTGGAATGTTTTTCGGCCAGGAAGACCGACTGGAAAACCTGCTAGAAACGCTAGATCCAGCACAAATCTAGCCTGAAAGGGGGAAGAAAAATGGAAAGGAAGGAAAAACGGCTCACTTGGGTGGCCGAAGATGGCGCTCCTCTCGCCTGCCTGAACCCTTGGTCGCTGGAAAACTCGAAGAAGGGGGAAACCCACAGTTTCGGTGTGACCAGAGGAAGAAAAGGGGGAAAGAAGAGAGGGGAATGGGGAGAATGGCCGACCTGACTCGAGCCTGGCCGTTGCCGAAAAACGTAGGAATACTGGGTTGAGACGGGTTTTCGATTTTTGCCGGAAACCCCAGTCCCAAAATCGCTGGAAAACTTGTGTTTTGAAGAGGGGGGAGATGGGGTATTTATAGAGGGAAGAAGGCGGTGCCCCTCAATGGCGGTGCCGCCATTTCCCCTGGTGATTTATGGAGAAATCGAGAGAGGAGGGTTTTTGGAGAAATCTGGAGGAGAAAGACGACAAGGGGTGTCATTATCAAAATGGTCCCGTGCATTTTTCGTTCTTTTTCGCTTTTATATTTAAATTACAAATTGCCCTTAATCTTTAAACGGCCATAACTTTTTCATACGAACTCTGTTTTCAGCGTTCTTTGAGGCGTTGGATTCCATTTTCCTAGTAGAATCTAATAGTACCAAGTTTCCTTACAAATTCCTTCATTTATTATTTTAAATAAGGTAAAACATTCAACATAGTTCTTTTCCCATAGAATGTCCAATTTTTGTTAAAAATAACGTAAATTGCTCAGGCATTACAATATAGCCCCCTCATATATTGTTTTTCAGCCAAGCACCCTCACTATTGTCATGCACATAATCCTCATTTTTACTATGTACTTCTATTGATGCGATTATCCTGGTAATACAAGAGTAATCTATTTTAGTTTCGCCTAAGTCATCTTCATCATAAAAGTCCCATGGGCAAGATGATAAAATAGTTGACCATCTCTTATCACATCTGTCTTGCATGTAAAATACTTTTTTTGGTTGAGATGCCAAAATAAATTGTTCATTTTTATGGCCAATCTTGTCGAGGTCAACCAATGTCAATCCAAGGGCATCAGTTTTGATGTTGTCTTTATTGTGTTCCATCTAGTCACACTTAAACACAACCACAGTTCTGCAAGTATAATCTAAGGCCCATATCTCTCTTATAACCCCATAATAAATATCATCTGGCACTATTGACCTGTAATCTTTTGAACTAGAAAAGAATGTAGCATTGACAACTAAGCTAATCCCATTATTCTATTGCACTCTTGAGTTATCATGGTCTTTTGTGTAAAAGTGATAACCATTGATGGCATATCTAGTATATTTTATTACTTCTGGTTGGGGTCCCATCACCATTTAGCCCAAGAATTCATATATATCATTGCCTGGTACTTCTCACTGATCATAAAGGTATGTATACACACATTAAGTAGGATATGATTGTTGCAAGTAAGATCATATATATATATATATATATATTCATAATGTAATTTATTAAGTGTGAATTCCTTCATTGTACTTTTTTATGAAGCCAAGTATTAAAAGTGCAACAACGCTCAAATTGTAGCCACTTCTATTTCTTTGCATAACTTGGATTCTTTGCTTTAAGGACATCCATGTGCTCACTATACACACACACACATAAAAATTAATGGAGTGATTAAAGGAAATATAATCATTAATAATTATTTTTTTACCTAAGTGCATGATCAACTGACTCAATGTATGGTTTGAGTTTATCAACATTTCACAACACATAAAGGTGTGATGATCTCATTCTTTATAATCAATGGTCGATACAGGACCACTTGATAGAGGTTCACCAACCTTGGGATTATGAAATGCTAGTGATTATTTCTTTCTTGAGATTCCAATCACATTCACTCTTGATAAGTACTCTATGTAAAACTCAACTGCTTCCTCTACAATATACATTCGACTATACACCCCTCTTGCTAGTTATGATTTCATACATATCCTTTTAAAATTTTCTTGTACCTCTCAAATAGGTACACCCATTGCAAGTTAATTGGCCCATAGAGTTTGACATCATCAATGAGGTGCACTGTTAAGTGTACCACGATGTCAAAGAATTGGGGTTCTATGTATGGGTTCCCTTTTGTGTTAACCTACGTTTATAGCTCTTCACTAATCTTATGCTTGATCACCCTTTCACTTGTGTCATTTTTAGATATAGGCCATGTATTGCTTTCATCTGTACCTTTATTACTGCCATTCCTTTTGCCTCATTCCTTCCCTTTCTTTAGGGTTGACCTTTCTTTAACCTTCTAATTAATGTTGTCCATTCTCTTATTTCTCAACATAAGAAGGCTCAATGTTGTCATCCATCATACTTGATATCCTTCTTCTATGTTCGAGATTAGTACATTTCTCTTCCATTGTTTTGTCACCAATCATACCGGTTGTATTCATCAATTCTCTTTAGGGGATTAGTTTCCCACAAGATAGAAGATGACTATCCACCATGCTATATGTATTGCATACATTTAGTAGGTTCTCATAACTAAAATCAAACCATTTGTATGACTCATAAGGTCCTCTAAGTATTTGCTTTACAATTGGTTTACTTCGGTTGAGAAAAGAGGAAACATCTCTAATACCCTTTGTTTAGGGGCATTATTTTTAATACCCTTTTAGTAAGTAAAACCCTAGAAAAGGCCTTAGAAAGACAAAACTGCCTTAAATGTATTATATAAAGTATTTAAATTTTTGTTATGATATTTCTATGTATTCTTTCATTTTTCCTTAATTTCTCATTCTTTCCTTTTTAAGTTCCTTATTTTAATCCCTTTAAAAAGTCATATTTTTAGCCTTCATCCCATATGGGACCACTTTCTTGACGAAGTTAGTTGCTTTATCCAAATTTGTTCATTGAAAAATTAAGGCTTTTAAAAGGCAAATTGTTTAGTTTCTTCTAGATTTATTTTAAATAAAATCTAGGGGACACTTTCTCAGTTTTGGTGAAATTGTGTTAGTGGGGCCATTTTCTCAATTGCAGATAATGCTCTTAATAGTAATTAAATTTTTCAAAAATTTTAATCTTTAACAATTAATTTTAATAAAACAACTAATTTAAATGAGAAAAGAGACCTCACTCATGGAATTTTATTTTAAAAATATCTTAAAGAAATTTGAAAATTTTCAAAAATTTTAATTTTTAATTATCAAATTTGGAGAAAGTAACCTATTTAATTGAGAAAGTAGCCCACCTAACCCCACTTGGGGCAAAGGATAGAAATGTAACTTTATTTTTATAGAGAGGGACAAGGAGTAGTAAATAAAAGAGTGGAAAAAATAGAGAAAAAAGAAAAGAATATATTATTTCCTTTTGGATGAATGTGGTTAAAAAGTTAAAATAATACCATATCAAAATGGAAAACTTCTCATTCTACTATATTTACATGGATATGACTAAGCAATAGGGAATTAGAGATAATACTCGCTAAAGCTAAGGACATTAGAGATATTTTCCTATTGAGAAAAAGTAATATTTGTAACTAGTAAACATATTCAATTCTTAGTAGGCATTGGTCACTAAAATAAGCTTTGTAGTTAAAAGTAATTAAGAATGTGGAACCTACCTAGCCTTTTTTTTTCAAGTGAATAATTGTTAAGCAAATCACTTAAACACTGTCCTTCACCTGCTCTCCTAAATCTAATTGCTAGCCAAAGGATAAAGTAGCAACTTGAACCTGTGACAAAGTGAATTGCAAAGGCAAATGTTAGTTGTGTCCAACCTACACATTTGTGAGAAATGCTAACTAGACACTCCATGTGAGACTGTTTGGGTATCACCTTTTATGAAGCCCATATTTGCATGATCTAATTCATCATCATCATCATCAAGACCTTATCCCAATTAGGGGTAGGCCACATGAATCTTATTCCTCCATTCCACTCTATTAAATACCATGGTTTCATTTAGTCCCAAAGTTTTTAAATATTTGCTCACCACTTCTATCCACGTTCTTTTGGGCCTTCCCCCTTGCCCTTTTAGAACCTTCTACTTGTATTGCCTCACTCCTTCTAACTGGTGCCGTTGTTGGTCTCCTTTCGACATGTCCAAACCATCTAAGTCTAATCTCCCTCATCTTATTACCTATTGGTGCTACCCCTAAATTTGCTCTAATATTTTCATTTCTAATTCTATCCTTTCTTGTCTTACCACTCATCCATCTCAACATCCTCATTTCTGCAACGCTCATCCTATGAGTATCATGTTCCTTAACTAGCCAACACTCTGATCCATAGAGCATGGCTGGCCTTATAGCCATCCTATAGAATTTTCCTTTTAGTTTGAGTGGCACCTGTCAATCACATAAAACTTCAGATGCACATCTCCATTTGTTCCAACCCACTTGGATTCTCTGGGTAACCTCCCTCTCAATCTCTCCACTCTCATGGATCAATGATCCTAAGTACCGAAAGAGGTCTTTCACAGGGACTTCTTGGTTATCAATCTTGACTGGTGTTCCACTCCTACTCTCCATGCTAAAATTACATTCCATATATTCTGTCTTATTTCGGCTAATTTTAAATCCTTCAAATTCTAATGCTTCTCTCCATAACTCTAGCTTGATGTTTACACCCTCCCTTGTCTCATCAAGTAAGACTATATCATCTGCATATAGCATGCACCACGGGATCTCCTCATGCAAATGTTTTGTTAACTCATCCATAACTAATGTGAAGAGGTATGGACTCTTTCAAAAAGTTTCATGGTGTGGCTCATAAGTTTGATCCCTCGATAATTAGTGCAGCTCTGAATGTCACCTTTATTCTTATATATTGGTACAATAGAGCTTTTCCTCCACTCATCAGGCATTTTCTTTGATTTTATAATCTTGTTAAACAAATTGGTCAACCAAACTACCCCAATATCTCCCATATGCTTCCAAACCTCTATTGGTACACCATTAGGCCCCATGGCCTTTCTTGATTTCATCTTTTTCAAGGCCTCTTTTAATTCAGGTATTCTAATCCTACGTTCATATCTATAATATCCAATGTTATTTAGATTTATATTATTTTCAATCCCTATATTCTCAAAGCCAATGTCATTTAATAATTTTTGAAAGTATGTTTCCCACCTTTGTTTGATCTCATCTTCTTTGACTAATACCCTTTGATCATTGCTTCTAATACACCTAACATGATCTAAGTCCTTACCCTTCTGTTCTCTTACTTTTGCAAGTTTAAACACATCTTTCTCACCTTCTCTTGTTCCTAATTTATTATAGAGCTCATCATATGCTTTAAGTTTAGCCTCACTTACTATTCTCTTAGCAGCGTTTTTAACATTCTTATATTGTTCATAGTTTTCATTATTTCTAATATTTTGCCAAGCTTTAAAACGCATCCGTTTTTCTTTAATAACTTTTTGCACTGTTTCACTCCACCACCATGTTTCATTTGCTAATAGCATTTTACCTTTAGATACTCCTAAGACATCTTTTGCCAGTTTCTTAATGGACTCAGCCATATTAGTCCACATGGTACTTACTTATGTTTCATAGTTCCAATTTTCTTCTACCATCAACTTATTTTTTAATGAGGTTATTTTCTCTCCTTTTAAGTTCCACCACTTAGTTTTTGGATGTGTATTAAGTTCAGTTCTTTTACTCTATCTTTTAATATGGATATCCATAACCATTAACCTATGTTGTGAGGTTAAACTCTCACTAGGTATCACCTTACAATCCTTGCATATAGATCGTTCATTATTCCTAAGTAGAAAAAAGTCTATTTGGCTTTTATGAAGTCCACTTTTAAAGGTTATTAAGTGTTCATCCCTCTTCTTAAAGAGTGTATTTGCAATGGACAGGTTATATGATAAAGCAAAATCAAGGATATTCTCCCCCATCTCATTTCGTTCACCTATACCATACCTTCCGTGTATTCTATCATATTCTTCCTTATCTTTTCCTACATAGCCATTTAAGTCTGCTCCTATAAATATCCCCTCAGTGTTGGGAATTTCATGTATGACTCCCTCCATATCTTCCCAAAATTGTCTCTTGATTATATCTTGTAACCCTACTTGTGGTGTGTATGCACTTATAACATTTAGAATCTGCTCTCCTAGAACAATTATTATTATTATAATTCTATCACTGATTCTTTTAACATCCATAACTTTATCCTTTAATTCCTTATCCACTATTATTCCTACGCCATTTTTGTTATTTTTCTTTCCTACGTATCATAATTTATACCCATCTATTTCTCTAGCTTTAGCCCCTTTCCACTTAGTTTCTTGGATACAAGCAATGTTGACTCTCCTACGTTTCATTGCGTCTACTAACTCCAAACTCTTACCTGTCAATGTTCCTATATTCCATGTAGCGATGCGAATCTTATGTTCTGGAGATACCCTATTTACTACCGCCTTTCTCAACCTCCATGATATGAACCCATGTCCACTTTTCACTGCACCAAGGTTTTGATGCACCGCGTCACTTCTGAGGGGATGCTCTAGCAGCCCTCGCCCACTTTTCACTACACCCGGGATCTGATGTAGCGCGTCGCTTCTAGGAGAACGCCTTAGCAACCCTTGTATATTTTTCACCACACCTGGGATTCGATGCAGCGCATCGCTTATGGGGAATGCCCTAGCTTGAGGAAATGTCTGTTTTCAATTCATGTCATGTTTGGGTTGTCGTAGTTTTAAAAAGCTGAAGATCATTTTTATTTCTTCCTTACAAACTAATACAAATGCATATTCATTTGCAAGCATAAAAGAAATAATAAAAATCATCTTCAGCTAAACCCTTGCCGATTGGCAACCTGACGCAAGGGTGGCCATATTTTAAGAAGCTGGAGATGATTTTCATTTCTTCCTCATAAACCAATATACAAATGCATATTCATTTGTAAGAAAGAAATAACAGAATCATCTTCAACTTCTCCCTTGCCTGCTGGCACCTGACGCAAGACCCTTCTCCTTTCTCATCCAGGCTTGGGACTAGCATTGGTGGAGTTTTGCATGATCTAATTCATTTGCCTAATTGATCCCACTTTAGATGTGTAATAGATAAAAAATATTATGTATTGGAAGATTCTAACATATAAAAAAGTGTAATTCAAAATAGATGGATTACAAACTTTGGCAATTAATGGTGATGTTACAATCATCCTATTCATATGTTTTTTGATCCATTAACATCTAGACCTCCATCAATCATATGAATGAGTTAATCAATCATATGATAGAGTCAGATCATGCAAAAAGTTGGACCCAAATGGTGACACTCTAAAGCATCCCTTTAGCATTCCTCGACATTTGTTGGCAACCTTATCTATACTATTATACTGGCAAATACACCTCCCACTTCTAAGGGAGGGCTTTCAATCTGTTTAGTCAAGTTTCCTAATATTTGTGTTTACTTTTGAAAATAAAGTGATGAAGGTAAGACAATTATTCCTATGATTTGAATTTCTATCCTTATCTTCACCTATATATTATCATTTATTGACCAATGAGATTAATGATACCATTTGTATACAGTTTTGTAACTAAAGAAAACACATATTCACATTTTTAGAAAAAGAAAGAAAACCGTAACTATTCTCATCTCTATTCTATAGTGTTTTCATGTTTTCAGAATCTCAATTGCACCCTTCTCATTTCTATAGCGATCTCTTATCTACTTCTTCTTAGACTTCTCCCAAACCAATTCAAGTTGGGTCTATGAATCCAAGCACTTTCAAGGATACCAAAGTAGAAGAAACAAAGCTCTATTGAAAATAATTTCCAAGTGTGATCAAGGTTAGTAACATAAAATTTCTATTACCATTCTTTCCCGTTTGTTAACTTGCTTAAATCTAATAGATTTTCATCTTTGGGTGTCTATCAGATTGATTTTACTATAGATTTTCTCTTGAGCACCTCCATGGATACCAAATAAGTACAAGGAGAGCTTTGTTAAAAAGAATATTTGAGGGTCATTAAAGTTAGTAACTAGCAATGGCAAAATATGACACGACTCGAACCCGACACAGATTCAATTGGTTAGGGTCAAGCCTTATCGTGTTCGTGTCATTTTCAGGTCATGCAAAAAATCATATCATGTTCGGGTCAATCAATGTTGACCCGTCGTATTGACCTATTTGACACAACGACCTATTAATTTGTCATTTTGACCCATTTGACCCGCAACCTATTAAAGTAATCTAGGACGGTTTTTTAAATCCGTCCTATATTTTTATGATTTTTAAAAAACCATCAATATAGGATGGGTTTTGAAAAATCGTCATATAGGAAGGTTTTTGAAAATCGGTCCTATATTCTTATGGTTTTTTAAAAACCGTAAAAATATAGGACGGGTTTTCAAAAACCATCCTATATTAGTAATATAGGACGGTTTTTAAAAACCCGTCCTATATTATTACAATTTTTTAAAAACCTTCAATATAGGATGGGTTTTCAAAAACCGTCCTATAGTCTTATAGGAATATAGGACGGGTTTTGAAAACCTTTCCTATATTCTTATGACTTTTGAAAACTATTAATATAGGACGGGTTTTCAAAAATTGTCCTATATTTTTATGGTTTTTGAAAAACCAACTGCCTCATTTAATCATGTTACACAAGTTGTATTGTGTCGACTCGTTTAATAACCGTGTCGTGCTTGAGTCATGGGTTCTTGACACGATTATTAAGCAAGTTGGGTTCATGTGGACCCATATACTATAATGTGCCAGTCTTGACACGACACGAACATGACCCGCCAACCCAAATTGCCAGGCCTATCAGTAATAAGGTACACTTTCCATTACTATTTTTTTATGTTCCATTTAGCTCTGTTAATTTGTTGAAATCTAACAGATCTTATACTCATTTAATAAATCGTCATCTCTTTCTTTTGTAACTGAAAAATAAAGATAAGTGTCTCCCAAGTCTTAACCAACGTGATTAATGGGATCACTAAACAATCTTGGCTCAAATTTATTTTTGTATGTGTTAATTTTTATCACGATCTATGTAGCCAATTGCCATGTAAGAACTTTACGAGTGTTTGTTAGTGGTGCCTATGCTTTCAGATCAGTACGTAATATAATTAAGGTAAAGTGCATGTGGGCCTCGTATGTTCAATGATTCAAACCACTTATCTCACTAGCCAAGCCAAATAATAGGTAGTCATGAGCAAAATTGCTCTCCATCCGATGACCTACCTACGGAATGGAAAGTGGAGAGCAGTAGCTAAATCTTAGTGTTGGCATCATTCATTTGAAAATTGTGGGCTTCAACCATATGAGTTTCCTTAATAGCCAAAAATCAATACGTATAGCCAAAAAAAAAAATCAACCGTTGAATGATCCTAGCCTTTTTATAATAACTGACTTGAATGACCAAGTATGGATGATTTGGTCTCATGTGGCTTAATAGCTCTGCCTCCACTAAGCCATGGCCCAAAACATCTCATCGGGTGGATGATCCTGTCCTTTTTGAGTCGAATTATTTCTCTTGTGTTTTAGAAGCCCTAACTTGATTAGCATTGCCCCAAAAAAGTTATCCATTGGATGACCCTAGATTTTTAATAATAATCTATGGGGTTGTTTGACATTTAGTCATCCATCGAATGATTTAGTCTCATGTGGTTAAAAGCTGTCTTGGATAAGCTATGACCCAGAAAATTGTCATGTTGGTTGATCCTAGACTTTTGAATCAAATAGCTTTTGTCAAGTTAGAACGATGCAACTTGATACTGTACCTTACATTGGAACACCTCTCATGTGGTTAAATATTCCTGTCTTGGATAAGCTATAGCCTAAAGAAGATGCTCGAAACTCTTTTATTTATTTATTTATTATTATTATTTTAAGGCAAGATGTGCAGAACTCTTGAAACATGGTAGCAAGCTAAAATAATAGGTACCATAAATATTATAAAATGAAATGAGAACTGAAATTAATAAGGTCAGCTATATAAATTGCATGGAAACACAAATATGCGTCATTTCACTCTCTTTCTACGCTTCAAAAAGCATCCGATGAAGCCTAAAGGTGTTTTCATTCTATTTAGGATGTGTGTCCCTCTCATTCCCCTATAAATTATGTTTCATTCGGGTTAGATGAACACATTCTAACTTAATATTCTTTGTATTTGTTTAAACCATAGTGTTTGTCGATCAACCGGGGATAACATCATACAACACAAGTTAGAGTATTAAGGGTTTATGATCAACCATGGATAATATCAAGCAACAAGTTAAGAGTATTACGGGTCGACTACATGCCAATTAATTTTTAATTAATAAAAGTTGTGCACATGAGTCATGCAAATATTTATATTTCAATAAGAATGTATTTTTGATACTCTCTCTACTTGGAAACATTGGTGCATGTGCACAATGGTATTGCAACCATATAACCTTCCCTCCCTTGACCAAACCAAAGCCCCGCGCGACCCCCCCTCTTTAATGGTTTATTTTTCCTCTAAAAATGAAAAAAAAATAAAGGATTTTTTTCCAAAAAAACCTTAAATTTCTCGGATTTTAACTTATTATTTTTCCTTTGTTTAAATTTCTACAATGTGAAGTAGAACAATTGCACCAAACCATCTACGTCAGTCAGTAACAATGGTGCTGATTTGGATGCATACTTGGCAAATTAGACTTGCTGAGTTGGCAAAGAAGCCTTTTTCTTTTCTTATTGCATCTTCTTCCTCGTGCCCACTTCCACAAGGCCAGAGAGAGAGGGCGTCTTTCCGCTTGTCTGTTTTCTCTTCCTCCAAGATCTGTCTCTGTCTTTCAGATGCAGGGGGGAAGACATGCGGGTTGAGTTCCGATGATCTAGACCCTCCAATAGGTTGAAAACAACTCTTACTTGAGAAATAGCCAGAAGTTGTCATCCGACCGTCCGATCCGTAGCCAGCTAGCGCACCTGTCAAAGGTTTTCAGTGGTCCAGTGAAAGGCATATGTGGAACCCAGCCGGTTTAACTTCCAATGATCCGGACCGTCCAATGAAGTTGCTGCAGCTTATACTTAAGAAATAGCTCAGATGTCGTCATGTGATGGTCCGATCTATAGCCAGCTAAGCCCAGTAGAAATTCAGTGGGCAAGCCAACAAGACGATCCCGCTATCGGACACTCAAGATCATTGAACTGGGCTGTCACATAGCTAACTTGGGTAAGGATCATTCTGCCTATTGATATTCAGTCTATTTCACATCTGATATTAGTACAATGGATGATTAGTCAAGATCATCGTGACGTGGGTGTCTCGTGCTCATGGATGAGCTTCTCTAACTATCGTCGTCTTATAATAAGATCATTGCTTGATTAATTGAATTAAGTTGATCTGCAATTTCCATCATAACAGAAACTAACAGACTGCATATGGTTTTCCCGACTCTATGTCAGTTTTGCCTTAGTTAAGATCTCTGCAATTTGCCCGATTTCGCTACTCGAAAGAGTCCACAATCTCCTGAGATGGAACAAAAGAACCCTTCATTCAGCCTTCCCTGGAAGCATGTTGCGTTATCAGTTCTCACCAATCTAAGCGCTCTTTACCACACCCAATCAGAACCAGAACCAGAACCAGAACCTCTAACTCAAGTTGAAGAAAAAGATCTCCAATTAGCCCATGAAAGACTGTTGAAACTCAACGAAAAGTGCGTAGAGTTCAATCTTCCATTGCTTGTAGATGCCGAGTACACATCCATTCAACCTGCAATTGATTACTTCATCTCCTCGGCGGCATTGAGATACAACAAACGCGATACTCCAATCGTCTACGGAATGATCCAGGTGTATTTGAAAGATGCGAATGACAAATTGGTTATAACTACTGAAGATCCGGGCATATTTGAAAGAAGTGAACCCCAGATTGGTTATAGCCACTGAAGAAGTTGAGAAAGAGGAATTTCTATGGAATTCAGATTGTATCGAGGCGCCGTCCTGAGAAGAGAACAGTATTGGCTAAGTGCTAATGTGCTGTCCTGTCTTGTGGGTGTCTCGTTGAGTTCAGTCTTGGTCTCTCTGCCCATGTGCAAGAGTGCGCGGGAGGAATGCGACGCAAAGGAAAAAAAACAAAAGGCTTTTCGGGAAAAAAGGGACATTTAGCCAAATCAGAAAGTCTAATTTGCGGGGTATGCGTCGAACTCGGCACTTCTCTGACAATTAGATGGTTTGACGCAATTGTTACTACTTGGAATTCGTAGAAAGTAAAAAATAATTCAGGGTAAAGATGTTAGAATTTGAAAATTTTAGGGTTTTTTTTTTTTTCTTCCGAAATCCCTAAATAAAAGAGACAAGAAAAAACGAAGAACAAGTTTTACTCAAAAGGAAAAAAAATTAGGGTAGAAAAGGAAAAAAATTAGGGAGGAAGAGGAGCAAAGGGCAGAATCCGATATCAAGTAGAAAGCTGCTCTTTCTCCTTCTTCCACAGTGTCAGAATGCAGATGCTATTAGCAGCACCTCCTCCTTACCGTTTTCTTCCGTCACAAACATTCCTCAGCTCCGCTCTATACTCTCTTCCGAATCACCATCATCACAGACTTCCCACCATAACCCTTCAATGTTCTTCTGCTTCGTCTTCTTCAACCCTTTTACCCTTTCGTACTACTTTTTCTTCACTGACGAAGAACAATTGCGAAAACCCCACGACCGTTGCCAATGCCTCGTCACCCGCCGCTCCCGCCGGTTATCCTTCGCCTAACGAAGACGCAGAAAGAGCCAAGCTCGAAATGGTACCTCCTCTTCTTTTTCTTCCGTCTCGCTACTGAAACTTCCTTCGGATATGTGGGTTTTTTCATGTCAATATGTTATTTCCAGCTCTTTATAAATCCCATAAATTATGTTTCTGAATTCTCTCCACCACGCTGCTGGGTTATCGTCCCTGGCTGCCTGGTCGCTACTCCAAGATGGATTATTAAGAGACACTTTTGGCAAATGAGAACACTTTACTGCGAATTCCACTCAATTGAACAAGTATCTCTTCTGTATGATGGAAAAGCCAAATCAACAATTGGGATATTTTACAGAATTCTTTCTGGCTCGTTTGCACCTAAGAGAGCTAGCTAATGCAGAGAAAAAACGTCAATCTTAGAAAGCCTTAGTCTACCCAGGCTGGAGTTGATTATGAAGAAGTATAGGGTAATAAAGAATGATCATTAGAATCACTCTTATCACAATTTCTGCTGCTAGAATACAATAATAAATGTCAATATTAACTTTATAAAAAGAAAAAAATATCAATGTTCATATGTGCGCAGCTGTATGTGGGTGTGTCGTTGCCTTCTTATCATTAGGAGTCACAGTACCAACATCATAATTTTAGAGTTAGCACCATGAGCAAGAGTGACAAATTGATCAGAGCAGGTTAAATGAACATTAGACAACATTTGGACTTTATGGACATATGATGAGAAGCTACTGAACCCATTATCTAAGGCTTAGACTGTGAGGAGAAATTTATGGAAGCACCTTATGTCTGGACATGAGTAGAAATGAAGTGAGAAGTGGCTTATTATTCTGAGAATGCAACAACTTATGGCATTCTTCTTTGATTAGGGTGATAACTCTGTTCGATTCTGGGTGAACACCTTATAATTTCTGTATCTTTTTCAACTCTTTAGAAACCTGAGCACGATTAATGTACTGAGGGGGATTTAGCCAATTGAGAATACAATTCCATCAAAAGATAATACTATGACCCTCCTTCCACAATGTATGCACTGATGAACCAATGATCATTTCTCAAACAATATTGATATCATGTGCCCCTCTGCCTTCCCATGAATCGCTACCCCCACCTCTGCCATGTCTCCAGATACTCTACCCCAACCCCTAAATTTCCCACTACCTCGACAAGCAACAGGTCCTGATCAATCAAGCCCATAAGCACTTGTTGAATCAGGTGAAAAGGCTCCGAGTGATATGGAAAAGGCCGTAGACATGGAAGACAGCCTACCACTCCCAAAGTATATTATATTTCATGGGCTGATATTCCTTTTAAATTCCAAAAGTGTATTTAATAATCAAGAGACGGTTTTGGGTAGATATGGAGGGAATCATGCAAAAAATTCCTAACACTGAGGGGATAGTTATAGGAGCAGACTTAAATGGCTATGTAGGAAAAGAAAAGGAAGGATAGGATAGGATAGGATACATGGAAAGTATGGTATAGGAGAACGAAATGAGATGGGGGAAACTATCCTTGATTTTGCTTTGGCATATATCCTAGCCATTGCAATACATTCTTTAAGAAGAGGAATGAACACATAATGACCTTTAAAAGTGGACTCCTTAAAAGCCAAATAGACTTTCTTTTATTTAGGAATACCGAAAGATCAATATGTAAGGATTGTAAGGTGATACCCAGTGAGGGTTTAACCTCACAATATAAGTTAATGGTTGTGGATATCTATATTAAAAGATGGAAGAAAAGAAATGAACTTAATAGGTATCCAAAAACTAAGTGGTGGAACTTAAAAAGAGAGAAAATAATCTCATTCACAAATAAGTTGGTGGTAAAAGGAAACTGAAACTATGAAATAAAAGTAAACACCACGTGGACTAATATGGCCGAGTCCATTAAGAAAGTGGCAAAAGATGTCTTAAAAGTATCTAAAGGTAAAATACAATTAGTAAAGGAAACATGAAGGTAGAGTGAAATAGTACAAAAAATTATTAAAGAAAAATGGGTGTGTTTTAAAGCATGACAGAAGACTAGAAATAATAAAAACTATGAATAGTATAACAATGTGATGACTTATCAGATTGGATCTTAGCTCAAGAGCTCAGCAATTCAAATGTGAAATGGAATTGAAATGGTTTTATCCACATTAAGCTTCTGACTACAGATGCATTCAGCACTAAGTGGTAACAATGGAGGAAAGTGATAAAGGAAAAAGGAAATCCAATACAAATGAACCTCTCCTGACTATTTCCCACTATCCAGAGCCCAGTCCCCAGTTCCAGCTCCCCACCTGCCACCCCCCTTCCTCCCTCCTTCACTCCCTCTCTTAAACCATCCTATCTCCCCTAACGATGTAACCACCTATAACAGTATAACAACCTGGTTCCTCTCAGCCATCCACCAGCAAACACGTGTAGCATCCCTCTCTCTGTGGTTCGTGTCTCCTCCTTCTAGAGTATGTATGATGTATTGGAGGTGTATCATCACCCTCCCCTATTAATTTCACCTTGTCCTCAAGGTCGAAGGAGGGAAACTGATTGTCTACAATAGTGTATAATTCCCAAGTATTGTCACATTCAGGCAAATCTTTCCACTTAACTAGAACCTCCTTTTGACCATTTAGCAAAACTCGGACCCTTTTGATAGCTTCAGGTTGGACGACAAGTTCCAGCTCATCTGTTAAACCAGAAGGTAGGGGCTGAGCGTGGGTAGAGTTTGACAAGGATTGCTTAAGTTGGGAAACATGGAAAATAGGATGAATTCGGGAAGCAGGTGGTAAGTCTAGACGATATGCCACTTCTCCCACGCATTGCAACACCTTGTAAGGACCATAGAACTAGGGCGTAGCTTCTCATTCGGTCTCTTTGCTAACTTCTTGAACTTGAAAGGTTGCAACTTCAGGAAGACTAATTGACCAACCACAAAATGAACATCTCTTTTTCTTTTGTTTGCCTGTGACTTCATCCTAGACTGGGTGACAAGTAAGTGGTCCTTCAATTCTTGTAATATGGCATTTCTGTCCCTGAGTTGTTGATTGACTGCCTCCACAACAGAACCTTCATCAGAGAGGCGTAGTAGAACGGGTGGTTCCCGCCCATAAAGAACCATGAATGGGGTCATTCTAGCAGCACTCTGAAAGGTAGTGTTAAACCAAAATTCAGACCAGGGAATCCACTTCGGCCACTGCTTAGGATGATTAGAAGTGAAACAAAGTAAGTAGGTCTCCAAGCAACCATTAACCATTTCAGTTTGCCCATCTGTCTATGGGTGATAGGCCGTGCTCATTTTTAGGACCGTCCCAGCTAGCTTGAAGAGCTTTGTCCAAAATTGGATAATAAAAAGGCAATCTCTGTCTGACACTATGTAGCATGGATAACCATGTAGCCTGACTATATCTTTAGCAAATAGAATAGCTACATCTTGGGTAGTAAACAGATGTCCCAAGATAAGGAAATGGCTATATTTGGATAGGCGGTCCACAACTACAAGAATGGTATCCACCCCCTGCGACTTGGGTAAGCCGCCAATAAAATCCATTGACAAGTAGGGATAGGTAAGGGCTGAAGGAATCCCCCAGGTTTCAACGCTTGGTATTTATTTCTTTGACATATGTCGCAAGTGGCTACAAATTTCTAGATGTCTTACGTCATTCCATTGCAAAACACAATGTTGGAGATCCTCTTGAAGGTATGAAAAAATCCAGAATGCCCACCAGCTGGGGTTGAATGGAATTTAGTAAGTAAGATGGGAATTCTAGGGGAGGTCTTCGGAAGAACTAATTTGCCTTGAAAAAGAAGGCAACCATTCCTCAACAAGAATTCTGGATGACTGCTTGAATTGACCAAGAGGTCCTACACTATGGATTTGAGGTTGTCGTCATGTTGGACCTCTTCTTTTAATCCTAACAGCCCTTGACAATGGATAGTAGAGAGAGCCATCAAGTTGCCATATGTAGCTGCATCTAAGCTGCAAGGAACTTCGGCTTCAGCTCTTCGAGAAAGGGCGTCTACCGCCCTATTCTGATTCCCCGGCTTGTACTAGACCTCAAAATCAAACCCAATTAGCTTGAGCATCCATTTCTGTTGTTCATTGTTAAGTACTCGTTGGTCTAATAAGAACTGGAGGCTCCTCTGGTCTGTTTGGATAATGAATTGTCTGCCCATCAGGTAATGATGCCACTTCTGTATGGCCAGCACCATTGCCACGAGCTCTCTCTCGTAGACTGACTTAGACTGGGCACGGGGGGTGAGAGCTTGACTGAAGAAGGCGATTGGCTGCCCCTCCTGCATGAGGACGGCCCCCACTCCCCTGCCCGAAGCATCAGTTTCCAGGACAAACGGTTTACTGAAGTTAGGAATGGCCAACACTGGGATGGAAGTCAGGGCCCTTTTCAATGAATCGAACGCCACTTGCGCCTCGAAAGTCCATTTAAAATTGTCCTTCTTGAGTAGGTGGGTGAGCAGTTGGGCTATCAATCCATAATTCTTCACGAATTTGCGATAATAACCTGTGAGGCCCAAGAATCCATGCAGTGCTCTGACATCTTGAGGAACAGGCCAACTAAGCCTTAGAGTTATCAGCCGCTGCCCTTCCTGCAAAAATTACATGGCCCAAGTACTCCAATGTAGTTTGTGCAAAGCAACACTTCTTTTTATTAACAGTCAGCTTATGTGATTCTAAAATCCGTAGGACTATAGTGAGGTGTTCCAAGCGTAGATTGATATTTGAACTATAAACTAGTATATTGTCAAAAAAAAAACCAGAACAAACTTACGGAGGTGCTAACAGAAGATGTCGTTCATAAGAGATTGAAAAGTAGATGGAGCATTGGTCAAGCCAAAAGGCATGACCAAAAATTCGCAATGGCCGTCATATGTCCTGAATGCGGTTTTAGCAATATCTTCTACTTTGATATGGATTTGATAGTAGTCGGACCGTAGATCTAGCTTGGAAAAGACGGTGGCTCTTCCCAATTCATCTAGTAATTCATCAATTGTCGGTATGGGAAATCTATCATGAATGGTGATCTTGTTTAGGGCCCGATAGTTAACGCAAAAACGCCATCTACCATCCTTTTTCTTAACTAATAGTACCAGGCTTGAGTAAGGGCTTGTGCTAGGACGGATGACGCCAACATCCAATAACTCCTTGATGATCTGTTCGATTTCATTTTTTGGCTATGTGGGTACCGATAAGGCCGAATATTAGGAGGTTGAGTATCACTATAGACCCGGATGGTGTGAGCATGAGCGCGGTGGTCTGGCAACTATAGCGGCTGGTCAAACATTTGTGAGAACTACTTTAAAAGGATCGTCACTCGTGGATGATCTTTGGATGTTTGCAGCTCATGTTCGAGCGGCAATCCTTGATACTCAATCACATAGCTTTCACTAGTGCTAGGTATGAGTCGCTGCAGGGACTTGAGGGAGAGCAATGATCATGCCAAGGATGGGTCACCCCTGATCGTTACGCACTTGCCCTGAACCAAGAACTACATGGTGAGATCACGGTTGTTTGCTGAAACCTCTCCTAGAGTCTGTAACCACGCCATTCTGAGAACGATATCAGTTCCACTTAGGTCGAAGAGGTGGAAATGGTGTTGGATCACTACCCCCTGTAGAAGGAGAACTAGATCCTTGCAAATCCCGTCTCCCTTAAGACAATGCCCGTCTCCCACTTAGACGCCAAAGGGTTTAGTGTCGGTTATCGGCAGCTGTAGCTTGGCGACTAGTTTCTGAGCAATGAAGTTGTGGGATGCCCCTGAGTCGACTAAAACCACCACCTCCTGTTGCCCCAGGTACCCTTTCAACTTCATAACGTCTGTAACTAAGATTTCGACAATCGCCTGCATGGAAAGTTCTAATTGGGGCGTATCTTCTTCGCACGAACGAACTTCATCAGTAGTTGGGGTTTCTGCAAACTCCGTTTCATCTTCTTCCTTTGCCAACAACAATACCTGTAGCTGGCGATTCCGGCATCGATGTCCTAGTGAGTATTTCTAGTCTTACTAGAAGCACAACCCCAGTGCCCTTTTCTATTGGAGTTTCCGTTCTGATAATCGCCAGAAAGAATCTCGCCGGCCACGAAGGAGGACGACGCGGGATGGCTGCTTCCCCCAAAAACCAGCATCCTTTGTCGTCTCTGCTAGTTGGGTTAGGATTTGGGGGAAATGACGATTTTGCCCCTGTTGGGCGGTCTCTGTTAATGGGCTTCGCACTGTAGTGTGGGTCACTATCGTCTTAGGCCCAGGCCCCATTCTACCTCCATGGGCTTGGACATGCTCAAGGGCCGCATTTTTCTCCTCCACCTTCTGGGCCAGGTCCATCAGCCCAATTAGTGAGGCAGGCCCGAACATCTTCACTTTCGCCTTGAGGTCCTCCCTGAGCCCTTTGAGGAAGGCCCCCTTCAACAGATCGTCGGGCAGATCCACCAGAGGGCCCGACAAGAGTTCAAACTCCCAGCAGTAGTCGGCGACGGAAGATTCCTGGCGCAGTGCCAGCAGCACTTCATAGTCATCGTCTGTCAGTGACGGCCAGAATCGCTAGAGGAGGGAGGCCTGGAATAGTGGCCAGGATCAGATCAGAGTGAGTGAATTCGTCCAGAGAAACTAGTGGAGGGCTTCTCCCTCTAGATAGACCGATGCCGTCGTTACCTTCTTGTTGTCGGTGAGCCAATTCAGATGGAATTAGCGCTTCGCCCGACACAGCCAGCCATAGGGATCGTTTTCCATCAAAAATCGAAAGATTGAGCTTCCGGGGATGGTGATCGTACCTCTGGTTCGCCGGCATTCTCGATGTCGCATGGTGGTGATCATCCCTTTGGTCTTCCGGCAACGTCGGCAATGCATGATTCCCTCCTCTCGATGACTCACCAATCTCCATTGCCCTAGTTTTTCCTCGTTCGGTGCCCTGATTAAGTAACATTTGTACTCCCTCCTCCCTTTGCCTCATCCAACCACGAATCTCCAACAAGTACTCTACAATGGCCATCACACTAGTTTGCAGCCTTCCGACCTCATCATTCATGTTCTCAAATTCTGCTTGCATGATCTTCATTTCCTTCTCCATCGTCTTTGTCTTTTCCGCTCGAGTCCTTACCATACCCCAACGATCGGAAGAGGCTTTGATACCATTTGATGACTTATTGGATTGGGTCTCAGCTCAAGAACTTAGAAATTCGAATGTGAAATGGTTTTTTCCATAGTAAGCTTCTGACTACAGATGCATTCAGCACTAAGTGGTAACAATGGAGGAAAGTGATTAAGGAAAAAGACAATCCAATACAAATGAACCTCTTCCAACTATTTCCGACAGTCCAGAGCCAAGTCCCCAGTTCCAGCTCCCCACCCGCCAATCCCCTTCCTCCCTCCTTCACTCCCTCTCTTAAACCATCCTCCCCCCTAACCACCTAACTGTGTAACCCACCTATAATAGTATAACAACTTGGTTCCTCTCAGCCATCCACCAGTAGACATGTGTAGCATCCCTCTCTTTGTGGTGCATGTCTCCTCCTTCTAGAGTATGGATGATGTATTGGAGGTGTATCAGAATGCTAAAAAGGTTGTTAAGAGAATAGTGAGGCTAAACTTAAGGCGTATGATGACTTCTATAGTGACTAGGATCAAGAGAATGTTTGAAAGATGTGTTTAAACTTGCAAAAATAAGATAATAGAAGGTTAAGGACTTAGACCATGTTAGGTACATTAAAAGTGATGATCAAAGGATACTAGTCAAAGATGATGAGATTAAACAAAAGTGGGAAAATTACTTTCAAAAAATATTAAATGACAATGGCTTTGAGAATATAGGCATGGAAAATACTGTAAACTTAAATAACATATGACATTATAGATATCAACGTAGAATTAGAATACTTGAAGTGATAGAGGCCTTGAAAAAGATGAAATCAAGAAAGGCCATGGGGCCTGATGGTATACTAACAGAGGTTTGGAAGCATATGGGAGATACTGGAGTAGTTTGGTTGACCAAGTTGTTTAACAAGATTATAAAATGAAAGAAAATGTTGGGTGAATAGAGGAAAAGCTCTATTGTATCAATTTATAAGAATAAAGGAGACATACAGAGCTGCACTAATTATTGGGGGATCAAACTTATGAGCCACACTATAAAACTTTTTAAAAGAGTGACTGAGAAAAGGTTACAACATGAGAAAAGTGTATCGGAGAACTAGTTTGGTTTCATGCTTGGGAGGTTTATCATGGAAGCTATTTTCTTACTAAGACAATTGATAGAGAAATATAGGGAGAGGAGGAAGAACCTCCACATGGTCCTTATTGACCTAGAGAAAGCTTATGATAAAGTCCCTAGAGAGTTAATATGGTGTGTTGGGCTAAAAAGGGGATTCGCGGGGGTATATAGACATAATTAAAGATATGTATGAGGGAGCATTAACAAATGTTAAGACTACTAGTGGCAAGACTGGTGATTTTTTTGTCACTGTAGGATTGCACCAAGGATCGGCATTGCGCCCATACCTTTTCACGTTGGTTATGGATAAGTTAATAAAACATCTGCACAAGGAGATTCCATGGTGCATGCTATTTGCAGATGATATAGTCTTAATTGATGAGACAAGGGAAGGTGTAAGCACAAAGTTATAGTTATGGAGAGAAGCATTAGAATCTAAAGGATCTAAAAGCAGCCAAACTAAGACAAAATTAATGGAATGCAATTTTAGCAAGGAGAGTAGTATGAGTGGAACACCAGTCAAGATTGATAACCAAGAAATCACCGTAAAAGACCACTTTCGATATTTAGGATCAATGATTAATGAGACTAGAGAGATTGAGAAGGAGGTTACCTAGAGAATCCAAGCCGGTTGGAACAAATGGAGATGTGCATTTAGAGTTTTGTGTGATCGGCGGGTGCCACTTAAACTAGAAGGAAAATTCTATAGGATGGCCATAAGGCTGGCCATACTCTATGGATCAGAGTGTTGGGCAATTAAGGAACATTATGTTCATAGGATGAGCGTCGCAGAAATGAGGATGTTGAGATGGATGACAAGACAAGAAAGGATAGAATTAGGAATGAAAACATTAGAAGAAACTTAGGGGTAGCACAAATAGGTAAGATGAGGGAGATTAGACTTAGATGGTTTGGACATGTCCAAAGGAGACCCAAAACGGCACCGCTTAGGAGTGAGGCAATGCAAGTAGAAGATTCTAAAAGGGCAAGGGGAAGGCCCAAATGAATGTAGATAGAAGTGGTGAGAAAATATTTAAAAACTTTGGGATTAAATGAAGCCATGGTACTTAATAGAGGGGAGATGGAGAAGTGGCAAGACAAGAAAGGATAGAATTAGAAATGAAAACATTAGAAGAAACTTAAGGATAGCACAAATAGGTAACAAGATGAGAGAGATTAGGCTTAGATGGTTTGTACATGTCCAAAGGAGACCCAAAACGGCACCGCTTAGAAGGAGTGAGGCAATGCAAGTAGAAGATTCTAAAAGGGTAAGGGGAAGGCCCAAATGAATGTAGATAGAAGTTGTGCGATAAGATTTAAAAACTTTGGGATTAAATGAAGTCATGGTACTTAATAGAGGGAAATGGAGGAACAAGATTCATGTGGCAACCCCTAATTGGGATAAGGTCTTGATGATGATGATGATGATGATGATATTCTCTTACACATGTTAGCCAATTCAAGCATGAGAGGCTGATACATGTAAGGCTCTAAACTAAGACTGATTAAAGCACCACCATATTCAGTCAAGCTTTTGTGTTCAGGCTAAAAGGACTGCCCTAGTACAGAAGCTCCCATGTATGTGGGGTCCGGGGAAGGGGTGGACGACAAGGGTCAATAGTGTGCAGCCTTACCTTGCATTTTGCAAGAGGCTGTTTCCATGGCTTGAAACCGCTACCTCAAGGTCACACGAAGACAACACTACTGTTGCTCCAAGGCTCCCCTTCAAGCTTTTGTATTCAGGCTGCAGGCCAAAATATTGATGGCTCCGCTCCAGATATTTTTTGCAATCTTGGGAAATATCAGTAGAAAACTAAATTTTTTAGTTCATGCTATTTCATAGACAAGGCATGATCTTAGCATTTTCCTGAATCCAGTAATCATATATCGAATCTGTAGAACTAGGCTCGACTTCAGTCAAATATTTCAGTTGCCACTTTCTAGTATGATATGCTTCAATAACTGCTGAAATAATTACTTCCATTCAATTTAATAACTGCCGAATATAGTTACTTCCATTCAATTTAATTGTGGTAATTGAAAGGTACATAAATCAGTTGCCCATTCAAATGGATTTATTTGATCCGGCCATGGAAATCACCACAATAATTGTCTACCCCTTATACAATAGTGATATCACCAGCCAATTTCAAACAACAGCAGACACCACAAACAGTATTAAATTCACCAGACTGCATCAGATGTTATCAAAATAGCATGAAAAATGGAAAAGATGTCCTAAATCCTAGAAAACAATCCACAACAACCACCAGAACTTTCCGTATGTGTAAGGCTTCCACCTTTATTCAATTAGAAACGAAAAAAATGCAAAAAACTGTCAAAACATTCCACTATTCTTGATTAGTACACTTCACAACCCAGAGCTGCTAGAGCTAGGTGAAAACTAGGTGACGAAGATCCACTCTTAGGTTGTAAGACTGTCTTCAAGATCATAGATTTTGTCCTTTATTTTGTGTGACCAGAATAGAGAAGTCTTTTAAACAATCATCAAAGACGATTTGGATGTCAACCAACAGTAGCCCGATTGTTTATCTTGATTCCTACTCTGAGACCATACAAACTTAGGGAAAAGAGAAGACAAGATATGAAGAAAAAACACAGCAAAGCAGGAGAGGAGATAGACAAGATCATTTTGAGGGCTTCTGGGTAGCTCAAACTCTCTTAACTAACCTCAATCTGCCACCACCATCACAAGGTTTTTAACTGGTTGGCCTCCTCCAGTGAATTTTCTATGTCCTACTTGAGCTATTATCCTTTAATATTGGCCCGTTAGCACATACAGCGACTTTTTTATCTAATCCTTAAAGTCAAGAAAGGAACTTTGCATATAGGAGCTTCATGATACTTCTAATGATTACCATCCATTTGGACAAGCAAACTCCAGCTTTGTCCACTTGCTCCTCCAAGGCATGGGTTCTGTGGTTGATCTGTCCTTGGCTTCATAGACTTGTCCTTTGATTGTGAACCAAAACTTACCATGTTATAACTTTTGTTCCATACTGTTCATAGTTGATGCTGACTTTGCGCTTCCTTTGCCCACAATTCAGTATCCATTGCCTGTAACTTTAGTAAACATGCTGTTTTTGATGTTTTCTTCTCTTATTTGTCATCATGTGATTATGCTGCCCTTGCTGCGTTACCTCCTATTTCACAAGATCATTGGACCCCATGTCTTTCCCTGTCACATCTGTCAACTCTCCTGTATGTGATGATTCATAACCCTTAAAATACTGTCTACCCCATGAAAAGCATTATCCGAGACCGTCATCCTGAAACAAACCAACAAGGCCTTATTGCAAGATAGCGCTTGTCAGCGGAAGTACTTCGCTTCATGCCAGAATCCTATATCCAAACGGCTGTCTTACATGGGGAGAGATTGACAAGTATAATGCATCATCCTTTTCCATTGTTATATGTTGTCTAGGAATCTCTGTTTCCTGTTCGCGTTATAAGATACAGTCTGCATAATATAGATGTAGTTTCTCTGGAAGATAGAGAACTATGAAAGACTTGGCGAATTTTATTGAGCAAAGTGACCATAAATTGTTCTTGATCCATGCCAATGTACAGCCGTTAAGCAAGTTCTCCTAGGTCATACTGTCCCAGGACATTCTTAGTTGTAATAACATTTCAAAATAGTGTCCATACTCTTCCTCACTTGTAATCTCCCAGAGTTGCTATCATCCAAGATATCTTTCCTTTAGCTTCATGCTATATTGGATCCATCTTTTGTAAGTTTCCTTGATGCTAACGTGAGATCTAGTATCCCTTCCTTTGAGAAAGATCTTAGGTAATCCTTGCTGCAGTGTAATTTGTGTCTCAAATTTCTTCCCATTACATATTCTGCTATTACGATGATATTTGTTATGGCCTACTTGTTTTTCAAACAGCTATCATGATGTAGGATAGCATGCAAAATGACCTAATCAATATGCTGAGATCAGATCATAATTAACTTAAGCAAGAAAACATAAATTATATTATAACGAGCACTTTAACATGCAAGTAAACACAAAGCTAGAGTTATAGAGAGAAGCATTGAACCTAAAGGATTTAAAATCAGCCAAACTAAGACGGAGTATATGGAATGCAATTTTAGTAAGGAGAGGAGCACTAGTAAAGATTGATAACCAAGAAGGCCCCGAAAAAGACCACTTTTGGTACTTAGAATCTATGATTCATGAGAGTGGAGAGATTGAGAGGGGGGTTATCCAAAGAATCCAAGCAGGTTGGAGCAAATGGAGATGTGCATCTGGAGTTTTGTGTGATCGGCGAGTGTCACTCAAACTAAAAGGAAAATTCTATAGGATGGCTATAAGCCGGCCATGCTCTATGGATCAAAATGTTGGGCAGTAAAAGAACATCATATTCATAGGTTGAGCATAGCAGAAATGAGGATGTTAAGATGGATAAGTGGCAAGACAAGAAATGATAGAATTAGAAATAAAAATATTGGAGGAAACTTAGGGGTAGCATCAATAGGTAACAACATGAGGGTGATTAGACATAGATGATTTGGACATGTCTAACGAAGACAAAAAACAGCACCAATTAGAAGGAGTGAGGCAATGTGAGTAGAAGGTTCCAAAAGGACAAGGGGAAGGCCCAAAAGAACGTGGATAGAAGTGGTGAGAAAAGATTTAAAAACTTTTGGACTAAATGAAGCTATGCTACTTAATAAAGGGGAATGGAGGAACATGATTTACGTGGCTGACCCCTAATTGGGATAAGGTCTTGATGACGACGATGAGCACTTTAACATGTAGAAAATCAGTCTTAATTAACATGAATGGCCTACAATGAGTTACAGGATCTGTAGACTATGCCTTATCTCTACTGATTAAGGTAAGATCGAAGTTTCAATCCAGATCGTCCCTCTAACTGACAAATGGTCCTGATTAAGCTTCGGATCTAGGGTTTAGGAATTTAATGCAAGATAAGAATTCTAGGTTGTGACCAGCGCAAATCATGTAACTACAAGCTCATAAATCGTCTATTAAAAGACAAGGTAAAAATGTATTGACCTACAGAGCATGATGAAACAATAGTAATTCAGCCTTGTACTGAACGCGGGTTCATGCCAACAGGAAGAAAGCTAGAACGAGGAATCCACTAAGTCTAACGAAATTTTCATTCATTATTCATAAAAAACTACTTATACAAAAGAGAAAAAGATCTTAAGTAGGGGACATCCAACCTGAATCTAGAAAAAAGACAAAATTGCCCCTACTTAAGTCACAACGCCCTAAGAAACCTAATACCCATAGTGGTAATATCCAAAGTAAACTAAACTATAACATAATTAAAAAAAAAAAGTGGGATGATGGTCCTCATCAATCTCCCCAGCTGAAAAGACTTCGACCTTGTTGAAGCAGGAATATCGAACCTCTCAAGTTTATGCGTGCCCAATGCAAGGTCTTCAAATGCATATTCATACACTTGGCTCATTAGTAAAAATCCTTCATATATGTAGCTTCCCAATATAGGGTCTTCAAATAGTGCCTACGTACATGGGTCTTCAATCATCTCTTACACATCATCTTCCTAGGATGGGGACTTCATTGTAGTACATACGTACATGTAAGAGGTCTTCCGCTCTTAAGGACCTGACGAAATAGGGGCCCTCCTCCTTTGCCTCTGATATGTCTTGAAGTCACGTCCAAGGTGGTGATCATTATCATGATCACCTTGTAATGAAGGCAGGACTCTTGGTGTAGTATACTGTTGATCGTAATCCAAAAGGTCTGGATCTAGGAGCTGAAGCTTGTACTTTTGTGATCTAGGTGCAATCAGATGCAAGCCTATCCTTCTGCTTGACAAGGAATTTTCTATAAACCCTATCTTGTGGTCACTATCTAATCCTTAACTATGTCCTCTACCTACTCTTTTGTAGGATAGACCTGTGGTTGCAGAGATAATGGCTGCATGGGTGGGGCATGGGCTAAGGGCATTGAATGGGCTAGCTGGGATTAGTGCTCAGGTCAGGTTTAGGGTTTGGTTTAAGACTAGGATTAATTGGTGAACTGATGCGGTGACGAAAAGGAACTAGATCCTCCCACATTAAACGTTGAACTAATTCCCCAATTTAGAGGAAGATCCAAGATATAAGCATTCTCCCCTATCCTCCTCAGTACTCGAAAGAGACCGGCACTGCGAGCCCATAATTTTTGAACGACTTCTTGTGGAAATCATTCAGGTCTCATGGGGACCATGACATGATCACCTGGCTGAAATTCCTTATATTGTCTGTGCAAGTCAGCAGCAAATTTATATTTCTCGTTACATAAACTAATCCTTTATCCAATCTCCGAATGCAAATCATGTATATACTGTGCAAAGGATTGGGCTGACTCATATGACCTATATGATGTAGACATGGGTATGAGATCTATATGCATCTTAAATTTGTATCTGTAAACGACCTCAAAAGGACTCATACTAGTTGTCCATTCGCAGAATAATTATATGCGAACTCAACAACTGGTAAAACAGTGTCCCAACTCCTAATGTGCTCTCCCACTAAGCACCTCAACAAATTTCCTAAGCTTCGATTTACAGCTATCTGACTATCCATCTGTGGGTGGTAAGCAGAGGAGAATTGAAGCTTAACATCCATCATGTGTCATAGTGTCTTCCAAAAATAGCTAACAAACTTAACATCCCTGTTAGACACTATAGACATTGGTAACCCATGTAATCGGGTTAGTAATTCAAAAAAAAAATACTGGCAATCCTAGATGCGTCAGCAATCTTAGAGTGAGTAATGAAGTGTACTATTTTAGAAAAACTGTCTACAATGACAAATATGGAATCGTGCTTCTTGATAGTCTTGGGTAGTCCAAGCATGAAGTCCATGCTCAAATCTTGCCGCAGGCATATGACACTGGCAAAGGGGTGTGCATCTTGTGTTCTGTTTGAACTACTTTGCTAGTTAACAAGTACAGCATTGTCCAATGATATTGGCAACATCCCTCTGTAGACTAGGCAAATAGAACCCATCAGAGACAAGAGTAATTGTCTTGTCACGACCGAAACGGCTAGGGACCTCGCCCGCATGGAGCTTCCAAATGAGAAAATCTCTCAAGGAAGTGCGAGGAATATACAAACGAAGGCCTCTAAACAAATATCCATCTTGCAGGAGGTAGTCCCTAGCAATTTGTATTTGATCCTCAGTTAGTTATGTGTAAATCTCTCCAAAATCTGGGCACAATGGATAATCCTGTCTCAAATGCTCAAACCCATGACCTCAACTTGTAAGGTGTGTAGTAAAGTCACCTTACGACTCAATGCATCTACAACTTTGTTCTCGATTACTGCCTTATGCTTAAGCACAAATGAATATTCCTGAAGAAATTCAACCCATTTGGCATGCTGCGGGTTTAATTTCTTTTGGGAATAGGTATCGTAGAGCCTCATGGTTAAAGAACAAGACAAATTTGTTCAGCAATAAGTAATGCCTCCTATGTCTTAATGCCTGAACTATTACATAGAACTCCTTGTCATAGGTGGACTATTTTGCCGTGCGTCATTTAATTTCTCACTGAAAAATGCCATGAGGTGACTCTCTTAACTTAGAACTCTTCCTCTATGTAGTTAGAGGCATAAGGCGCAACTAGGTGCAAGGGGTGCACCTGGAGCTTGGAGGGCCTAGGCACATGCCTGAATCATGAGGCGCAAAAATAAATATTAAGAATTATAAAAATCCCAAAAATTCCAAAAAAGTAAGAAAAACATAGAAATATAATTCTATGATGAAATATTACTCAAATATACTAATTTCTATGGAAGCTATATATGTGAATGAAATTCCGTTTCAAGGAATAAAATGTAAAAAATGAAAGCTATTTCAAAATTCTGTAACTTTTTTTCAAAAATATGAAAAATTTTGAAAAAAAAAAACTAAAAAGAAGTTAAATCTATGCAAACAAACAAGAAAATCAAATGGAATGTTTGTTTCTACCTATAGAATGAGAAACCATCAAGATTTATCGAAAAAAAGGTAAGCCAAAAATGAAATATAAAAAAATGGTACTGAACTTTACAGTTTTTCTAGAAAAAAATACGGTTTTAGGGGGAAGATTCATGAATCCATACCTTTTCTTTGCTTAAATTTGTAAAAGCTTGAAGAGGAATGGTCGTTTCTGGAGTAGGAGTTCTTAAAAGGAGAAAATAGGGTTGGAAGATGAAAACATGAAAAATATTGAAGTTTGGGGTTTTAACAACACTTCACTTGTGCTTAGGTGCCTAAGGCGAGCTTAAACATAGGCTCTAGGTGCACGCCTAGGCATTGGTGCCTGAAACCCCTGTGACTTTACAAAATTCAGGCATAGTACATGTGCCTAGTGCCTAGGCATACCTCTAACTACATAGCTCCTAAACTTAAACCAGATGCATCACACGTTACTTCAAAACCTTTGAGAAGTCAAATAGGCGCATCACCGGAGCTTTCGTCATTCACTCTTTGATTTCTTTGGAAGCTTTGGATGTAACGTTCATCCATTTGAACTCCCCCTTCTTCAAGCAATTAGTAATGGAAACCATAGTGGAATTGAACCCACAGATGAAGCAATGATAGAAGGTCATTGAAGCATGGAAACTACTGACCTCATGAATATTTTGTGACTCGCTCCACTCTAGAGTGGACCTTACCTTCTCTCGGTTTGTGGAGATGCCCTGAGAAGAAACATTAAATCCTAAGAAGATAACCTATTGAGAGGCAAATGAACATTTCTTAAAAATTGCGTATAGCTTCTTTGTCCTCAACATTTCACAAAACTGCCTCAAGTGGATGAGGTGTTATTCTTGGGTTTGACTATAGATCAAGATGTCATTGAAGTACACGACCAGGAACTTGCCAATCAATGGCATCAGCATGTGTGTCATGATCCTCATAAATGTACTAGGGGCATTCAAAAGCCCATAAGGCATGACCATCCACTCATTAAACCATCTTTTGTCTTGAAGGCGGTCTTCCACTCATCACCTAGACGAATACGGACCTAGTGATAGTCGCTCGTAAGATCAATCTTTGAAAAGATCATAGTATCCACCAACATGTCTAGCATATTGTTGAGCCTCAATATGGGAAATCGATACTTGTCTGTGATTTTATTGATCGCTTGATTGTTTGCACACATCATCCATGACCCATCTTTCTTGGGTGTGAGCAGTGCGGGTATAGCACAAGGACTCAAGCTCTCCCGAATGAAACATTTCCTTAATAATTCATCCACCTGCTTCTTTAACTCGGCATGCTCGGTGGGATTCATTCTGTAGTGGGGAAGGTTCAGAAGACTCGATGCGGAGATTAGATCGATATGTTGCTGAATATTCCTCATGGGGGGTAGCTCATCTAGTAAATCATTAGAAAAAACATCCTGATACTCATGTAAAATGGTGCTACCTCGCTAGGATACTTAAGAGTTGGTAGCGATGGGGTCTCTTTTGCCACTAGGGTATAGAAGAAAGGCTCATCTCTAATGTCCCTTGCAAGTGCAGTAGTGTTGACAATGTGTAGACCTTTAGATTTTGCCTTGCCCTCCACGATTGCTTTGTTGTTGCCTTCTTTTCGCTCAGGTGGTGCTTTAAGTGGTAGAGGATTGGGTCACATCCTCCTGCCGTCATGCTTGAAAGAGCGCAAATTAGATTGGCCATAAATACTAACATCCATATCATAATGCCATGGCTTGCCTTAAATAATGTGACATGCATCCATTGGTACGACATCACACCACAAGGTATCCTTACATGTTAGAAATTCAATGGGACCCTAACACTTCTGAGTAACTGGGAGTGATAAAGAAGCATCAACCCACTCAACTCTGTAAGGTCTAGGGTGGGAAAGGGGTGAAAGTCCTAAGCAGGAGATGGCATAGGTGGAAATTATATTTGTGTAGCTCCCACTATCGATGACTACTTTAGAATCTTTTTTGCCACTCTTGACATATGTATGGAAAATGTTCATCCTACGCTAATCATCACTACCCTTTAGGTGCATGAGAGCACACCTGGATACCATCACACATGGGGTATTACCCTTCCCATGGGGCCTATAGGTCTCTCGCATCATGGCAACTCTCTGACTGTTCTCCTCATGGGCCTCCTCTTCATCACCGGCCTTACCAACAGGCACATAAACTTCCTCAGGCCATCCTTCATACCCATTGTCCACATCCCCACCTTTTGTAAGCAAGGATTTAGAGGGGTTCCTAGAATGGCATTGTGCAGCAACATGTCCAAATCCTTGACATGGATAACACCTAGAGTTGCTGTTTACCCTTGAACTTTCTCCTATCACGACCTTTCTTTTATTGATATTAGACACCGCAGTTGCTCGAGTTCTAGGTTGTTGATTCTCAAATGTAGTTCTAGCCCGGAATTCATACTGTTTAGTGGATTGTGGTTTGAGATTCCTTTCTACTTCTTGCATTGTCTAATAGGCGTGATCTAAGTAATTTATATCATGGGAAATGAGTTCTTTCTGAAGCTCAGGGCGAAGGCCTATTCTAAACCTAGACAAGGTCACAGAAGATCCTCCCTGACATTGCGCCTCATCATAAATTCATTGAACCTAGCAATGTATTCAGTGACAGATGGACCTCCTTGACATGGCTTTTGCCATTGATTTAGTAACCTAGAATAGTAGGACAAGGGAACAAATTTCTCTATCAGCCTTTCCTTCATGTTCTCCCTAGTGGAAATGGGTGGATGCATGGCTGCAGCTCGTTGACGCTCCAAATTGGTCCATGGAGCCTTGCTTGACCAATCAATTTAATCTTGGCAAACTAGACCAGCTGCTCTTCAGACATTTTATACCAGTCAATGTAATGATCTATTTATGAGAGCCAGTCAAGAAATCGCTTTGAATTCAATTCACCATCATAGGTAGGGGCCTCAAGTTTGACAGATTTTAGGGCGCAATTTTCGGCTATATGTGGCTCATAGTGGTTACCTCGCTCCTGTATGCCCAGTCTAGCATGTGCATTACTTATGAGAGGTTCGGGTTGTGACTTTAAGACCTCAATGTGAGAACTCTGATCATCTAATCGCACTATCAATTTAGCATGATGGCTGATTTCACTTTCATTCAACTCAAGCAACTATGCCTTAATTTTTTGAAGAATTTTTCTAAGTTGTGAATCCATTGGCTGGTAGGAGTGACCACTACGGGGGTACATATACTAGGATGCCTTGACACTTGACAACTAAACACCCTACGATTCTATGGTAAGTACTCTAAACCAATATGCAATGCTCTAAATCTAAATGGAATGAATGCACAAGACCTCTAGAATGCAACTAAACACAATGACCTATAATGTGCTTCTCAGAGTTTGTCACGGTCGAGCTATGCAGTTTGCTTGCTAGGAGTACAAGGGGCAGCTCGCCCTTGCTGGGGGCTTAGGGGCGGAGCCCTTAAAAGTTAAACAAAAATCATGTTCTATGATACGCACAAAACAAGGAAAAATCTAATGCAAATCGGGGGAGAGGGGGCGGGCTGGGGGTACGAATGCAAACTAATGCAGATCTTAAGCAACCTTATACTCTGATACTAAATTTGATGTAGGACAGCATGCCAAATGACCTAATCTATATGCAAAGATCAGATCAGAATTAACTTAAATGAGAAAACATAAATTAAACTATGACGAGTACTTTAATATGCAAAAAATTAGTCTTAATTAGCATAAATAGCCTACAATAAATTACAAGATCTGCAAACTGTCCCAGATCTCTACTGATTAAGGTAAGATTGATGTTTCAAATTCAGATCGGTCCTCTAATTGACGAATGCTAGGGTTCGGGATTTAATGCAGGATAAGAATTCGATTATTACCTAAATCACATAACTATACGCAGCTTAGAAATCATTCGTTAAAAGACAAGGTAGAAAAGTACTGACTTATAGAATAGGATGAAACAATAGTAATTTGGCCTTGTACCAAATGCGGCTTCTCACCTACAGGAAGGAATCTAGAACGAGGAATCCACCAAGTCTAATGAAATTTTCATTCATTATTGAAGAGGAGCCTTGGCGCAACGGTAAAAGTTGTTGTCGTGTGACCTTGAGGTCACGGGTTTAAGGTGTGGAAACAGCCTCTTGCAAAATGCAAGGTAAGACCGCGTACTATAAGACCTTGTGGTCCACCCCTTCCTCAGACCCTGCATAGGCGGGAGCTTCGTGCACCAAGGCTGCCCCTTTATTGTTTCCACCCCTTGAACCCGTGACCTCAAGGTCACATGATGACAACTTTTACCGTTGCGCCAAGGCTCCCCTTCGCCCTTTTTTATTCATCAAAAACTACTTACACAATAGAAGAAAAAAAAAAAAAAAAAAATCCTAGAAAAATGACAAAATTGCCTCTGCTTAAGTCACAACACACTAAGAGGCCTAATACCTTAGTGGTAAATGTCCAAACTAAACTAATGTATTCAGGGTCTAGGGAAGGGCGGACCACAAAGGGTCTATATTATGCAGCCTTACCTTGGATTTTGCAAGAGGCTGTTTCCACGCCTCGAACCTATGACCTCCACGTCACACAGCTACAACTCAACTGTTGTGTCAAGGCTCTCCTTCTAAACTAAACTATAACATAACAAAAACATGGGATGATGGTCCCCATCATATCAAATGGGATGCTCATTTATTGAATTTTTGAGTTACATCTGTGATATTGTTTTTAAGTAAATAGTTGCTTCACTGTGCAGGTTTCCAAGAGATTGGAGAATGCTTCTAGATATTTCAAAAGGTTGGGTAGTTTAGGATTTTGGGGCCAGCTAGTGTGCACTGTGGTGGCAGCTGTAATCTTGTCATTTTCTGCAGTTATTACTGGGAAGATCACATCGCCAGCTACATTTTATGCTACTGCTGCTGGTATTGCAGCAGCTTTTGTGTCAGTGTTTTGGTCTTTTGGCTACATTCGTCTATCAGATAAGCTTCGAAGAACTGCCAGTGAGCCAGCAAAGGTAGACACAATATTTTATACATGCACGTGTATATATGCATATATAAGATATAAATGTAGGTAACTATATTTATGTATGGGATATATATATATATATATTATTGTTAATATAATATAATATATGCACTTCATATGTATCTATGCATACATGTACAGTTGCATGAACATGCACATTGTTTCAATGTCTCATGTAATTCCAAACTAGTTAATTTTCATTTTACAGTCAATTCAAAACTTAGATAGTTTTCTACCTGGTAAGTGACATCAATTTTCTATCTTTTTAAACATGTGTATCTATTAATGATGGTAGAACTAATCGTCATGCCAATCGAGCCACTCTTAAGTATGCAGCCATTACAGGTGTTACAATCTCTGTATGCTTTGAGATGTACTAACATTAATTAGTATGGTATTTTTTTATTGTCAGCTAATTATTGAAAAAAAAGTGGACAAAGAATTGAGCATTGGCATGTGTCCTAGTTGATAAGATGTGTGTTTCCCCAACCTGGAGGTTGTGGTTCAAATTTGCATGTTCCCAACTTTCAAACAGAAGATCTGGATATGGAAATAACAACAAGTGGGTCAGTGATACAAAATTGCTTTGGCTCCCATGAAATCTTATTTCAAATGCCCAAAGGCCTAATGTGAAAATGCCTAACCTGAAGAATGAAATATGGGAAAGGGTATTGACAGCAGAAAACCATTTTTCTGAAATATTAATGTCATGGAGAGAACATCCAAATGGATTATTCACTTACAGTTTGTTCCGTTTCAAATTTGGCTTCCATCGTACCTAGATACTGAAGAGGTTACTGCCACTTCTTGTCTTGAGCAAAGAGTCCTACCGTTATGGCTAACTGGGATTAGTTTTTGGGTGGCTTTGATCGTGATTCTACATGGTCAGATGAGGGACATTAATTAGGAAAGCAACTTTTCTTCTTTAAAGGCAAACTAATTTCCAATATTATTAAACTAAATTTTGGTCAGTAGCTACACAAATTTGAATTAAGTTAAAACTAAAATTATCTTCAAAACTTATGTTTGAAAAGCACATACATTGCCTTAGCTGAACTGACCGTATGACATAGTACAATAAGAACCACACAGTAGAACAGAAATTCACAAAAATATCCTAGAACAGGAGTCCGAGGAGAGTAAATCCATTAAAACAGAAGAAATTCCTTTCTTCCTAAAATATCATCTGGACAAAGCTAAAATATCATTTCAATCTAGAAGTTAAACGATATTACACTATTAGGAGTATGTTTGGGGCTCTAGGATACCTTATCTTTACTTATGTGACTCCTACTTGTATAATGATCAGATATGTCAGGCACACCGTCTTCTAACAGTAAAGAGGATCTTTGAGCATTTGAGAAGATAAGTTGGTCTGGTGAATCTATATAATATTTGACTGTGTATGGACATTTGTATGCACATCAGGCAGCGCAACTAAATACTGAACAATGAGTTACAGGTTACTGTATCTTGATTGCTAGGTGCTCAGTAATTGTCAGTACTAAAAAATTGGAAGAAGTAGCTAGATCAAGCAGTGTTGAGCATGGAGCTTTAGCTTCCACTGCAACAGAATAAAACATAGTTGAGACACTTGATGTAATAATGAAACATGAGGCCCAACACATCTTTATTTTGGGGCTGTCGGGTGTCATTTCGAAGGGGAGCCATGGCGCAATGGTAAAGTTGTCGTCATGTGACCTTGAGGTCAAGGGTTCAAGGCATGGAAACAGCCCCTTGCAAAAATGTAAGGTAAGGCTGCATACTATAGACCCTTGTGGTCCGCCTCTTCCCCAGACCCTGCATAGGTGGGAGCTTCATGCAGCGGGGCTGCCCTTTTTGGGGTTCCATTTCAAGACGTAAGGAAATCCAGACTCTCATTGCCAAAACAAAGCACATATGGATCAATTTCCTCTTCATCCATGAAAAAGTGGAAAATGGAGAGAGGTTTAAAGCTAGTTGCAGATATGTTGTCCAGACTCACTTCAGACAAAGATGTGTACTTGATTACCAGCTAAATGTGTCTAGTGACTCTAGTCACAAATATCATGCTGGTGATATATTAAAATATAAGCCATTCTCACCTTTTCTTTTACTTTTCACGTCACTTAATATAGGACAAGGTATGTAGTTTGTCTTAGTGGTATGCAATACCAGTCGTAGAATCCCAACCTAAACGCAATTGGAAAACCCGATTCAGTTCACTTGCCATTCTTTCTTTCTCTCACTCTGGTTTCCACCATACCATTCTTGTTCCTTACAGGTCCAAGGGTTTTACCACAACCATTATCATGGTGCTCACAAAAAGTGTGAGTATTATGTGGTGTCTATGCATAGACAAATACATATATGCATGGATGCTTATGTACCTATCTATTTATCCGCAAACCACATGTTGTCACAAAATGCCATATGGTTTCAATAGAAGAAAAACAAAAGAAAAAGGAAGAGAAGGTGAAATTCAAACTATTATGTTTGCCCTCTCTCTTATTTTGATTTATTGTATCGAAAAGATTATCAATTTCCTACTATATCCTTGCTATCTGGGTTCTAAAACCTTTTATAACAAGAGTTGCAATAGCAAGGTGGAGTGTAGATGATGAGAATTCCAACTTCCCTTTTTATTTTTATTTTTATTTTTTTTCGGTTACATTGAAGAATTATGAAGCAAACTACCTAGAACCTATTATCCTAATTCCTAAATCCCCACTTGAAATCTCCTAGTAAGGGGAAAGTGCCACCTTGAACGTCCAACCAAGTGTAACTAGGAGAGGTGCCTTATTGTCTACGACCAACTATGCTAGACGACTTTTGGCTACTAGCCATAAATCTTACAACTTGGTGCTAATAATATATTTCTATAGGACTTGTCACTATAGACTCATCTCTTGCAATAAGGATTTTACTCTCATCGTTTGAGAGGTTGGATGAGTAATTACTATGTATGATGTAGAATTTATGGAGCAAATGGAGCATGAAAACCCCTTCAAGGTATATGAAAGAAGAAAGAGAGTGAATCAACAAAGCATGGTGGACATTCCAGCTCGATGAAACAAATTTTTACGTACAACAGCTCTATTCTGATTTATGCTATGTCGGCTAGCTATGTAGGTCTTTTTAATTGTATTGTGGTGTTATGATCTCGTAGCAGTCCCAAGCTCAGATAAAGGAGGAGAGTTGCGTCAAGTTTTGCCAGCCGGCATAAAATCTTTTGGCAATTCTTAACATGAATCTAAAGTCTAAAGCATTTCCAAGCTAAGGTGTTCCCCAAAAGCAACATGCTACATCGGAACCTGGATGCCATGGGAAATGGGCAAGGGCTACTAGGGCGTTTCCTCATAAGCGACATGCTACATTGGATCTTGGATGCAGTGGAAAATGTGCAAGGGTTACTAGGGCATTCCCCTATAGGTGATGAGCTACATCAGATCCTAGATGCATTGGAAAGTAGGCAAGGGTTCCCTTGTTGTTTTAGATTTGCATGAGTAAAGAAACTAGCTCAAGAAAATAAGATTCATAGTGCCACATGGAATATAGGCACATTGACAAGTAAGAGCATGGAGTTCGTAGATACAATGAAACGTAGCAGAGTCAAAATAGCTTGTGTCCAAGAAACCCAGTGGAAAGGGGCTAAAAATAGAGAAATTGATGGGTATAAGTTCTGGTACGTATAAAAGGACAATAATAGAAATGGTGTAGGGATAGTGGTGGATAAAGAATTAAAGGACAAAGTAATAGACGTTAGAAAAACTAGTGATAGAATTTTAACTTGTTTTAGGAGAGTAGGCAAGGGTTCCCTTGTTGTTTTAGATTTGCATGAGTAAAGAAACTAGCTCAAGAAAATAAGATTCATAGTGCCACATGGAATATAGGCACATTGACAAGTAAGAGCATGGAGTTCGTAGATACAATGAAACGTAGCAGAGTCAAAATAGCTTGTGTCCAAGAAACCCAGTGGAAAGGGGCTAAAAATAGAGAAATTGATGGGTATAAGTTCTGGTACGTATACAAGGACAATAATAGAAATGGTGTAGGGATAGTGGTGGATAAAGAATTAAAGGACAAAGTAATAGACGTTAGAAAAACTAGTGATAGAATTTTAACTTGTTTTAGGAGAGTAGGCAAGGGTTCCCTTGTTGTTTTAGATTTGCATGAGTTAAGAAACTAGCTCAAGAAAATAAGATTCATAGTGCCACATGGAATATAGGCACATTGACAAGTAAAACCATGGAGTTCGTAGATACGATGAAACGTAGCAGAGTCAAAATAGCTTGTGTCCAAGAAACCCAGTGGAAAGGGGCTAAAAATAGAGAAATTGATGGGTATAAGTTTTGGTACCTATACAAGGACAATAATAGAAATGGTGTAGGGATAGTGGTGGATAAAGAATTAAAGGACAAAGTAATAGACATTAGAAAAACTAGTGATAGAATTTTAACTTGTTTTAGGAGAGAAGATAATAAATGTTATAAGTGCAAATACCCCACAAATAAGGTTAGGAGATAGAATCAAGAGATAGTTCTGGGAAGATATGGAAGGAGTAATGCAAGAAATTCCTAACACACAAGGGATATTTATAGGAGCAGACTTAAATGGTCATGTGGGAAAAGAAAAGGACGGATATGATCAAGTACATGGAGAGTATGGTATTGGAGAAAGAAATAAGATAGGGGAAGCTATCCTCGATTTTGCTTTGGAATATAAACTAGCTCTAGCAAACACATACTTGAAAAAGAGGGATGAGCCCTTACTAACCTTTAAAAGTGGATCATATAAAAGCCAAATAGACTTTAAGGTTAATGGTTATCGATATTTATATTAAGAGATAGAAGAAAGGAAATAAACTTAATAGGTATCCAAAAACTAAAAGGAGAGTAGATAACGTTATTCACAAATAAGTTGATGGTAGAAGGAAAATGAAACAATGAAACAGAAGTAAACACCATGTGGGCTGATATGATAAAGTTCATTAAGAAAGTGACAAAAGATGTTCTAGGAGTATTCAAAGGTAAAAAACAACCAGCAAAGGAAACTTGGTGGTGGAGTTTAAAAGTGCAAAACTTTATTAAAGAGAAATAGATGTATTTTCAAGCATGGTAGAGGACTAGAAATAACGAAAACTTTGAGCAATATAAGAGTGCTAAAAGGGTTGCTAAGAGAGTAATAAGTGAGGCTAAACTCCAAACATATGATGATCTCTACAATAGATTGGGGTCAAGAGAAGTGAGAAAGATTTGCTCAAACTTACAAAAATAAGAAAATAGAAGGGTAAGGACTTAGATCGCGTTAAATGCATTGAAAGTGATGATCAATTGGTATTAGTCAAAGATGATGAGATCAATCAAAGGTGGTAAAGTTACTTTCAAAAATTGCTAAATGACAAATGTTTTGAGAATATAGAGATTGAAAGAGTTGTAAAAGAACTTAAATAACATTGGATTATATAAATATGACCATAGGATCAGGATACTTGAAATGAAAGAGGCCTTGAGAAAGATGAAAACAAGGAAAGCCCCAGAGCAAGATGGTATTACCAATAGAGGTTTGGAAGTATATGGGAGATACTAGAGTAGTTTGGTTGACAAATTTGTTGGGAGATACTGGAGTAGTTTGGTCGACAAATTTGTTTAACAAGATTGTAGAATTGAAGAAAATGCCAAATGAATGGAAGAAAAGCTCTATTGTACCAATTTATAAGAATAAAGAAGACATACATAGTTACACTAATTATCATGGGATCAAACTTATGAGCCATACGATGAAACTTTCGTAAAGTGTGATTGGGAAGAGGCTACGACATGAGATGAGTGTATTAGAGAACCAGTATGGTTTCATGCCTGGGAGGTCCACCATGAAAGCTATTTTCCTACTTAGACAATTGATAGAGAAGTATAGGGAGAGGAGAGAGGACCTTTACATGGTCTTTATTGACTTAGAAAAAGCTTATAAGAGGGTCCTTAAAGAGTTAATATGGTGTGGGTTGGGTGAGAAAGGGGTTTCATGAAGGTATATAGACATAATTAAGGATGTGTATGAGGGAGCAATACCAAATGTTAGGACCACTAGTGGAGAGATGGATGATTTCGCTATCACTATAGGATTGCACTACGGATTGGCATTGAGTCTGTACATTTCCACATTAGTTGTGGATGACTTGACAAAACATCTGCACAAGGAGGGTCCATGGTGTGTGTAATTTGCAGATGTCATAGTTTTGATTGATAAGACAAGGGAGGGCGAAACACAAAGCTAGAGCTATGGAGAGATGTCATAAAGTCTTAAAGGATTTAAAAATTAGCCGAATTAAGACAACATATATGGAATGCAATTTTAGCAAGGAGGAGTGGGAGTGAAGTACCAGTAAAGATTGAAAACCAAGAAGTCTCGAGAAAAGACCACTTCCGATACTCGAGATCGATAATTTATGAGAGTGGAGAGATTGGGAGGGATATGACCAGAGAATCCAAGTGGGTTGGAACAAATGGAGATGTGCCTCTGGTGTTTTCTGTGATCGGCAAGTGCCATTCAAATTACAAGAAAAATTCTAGAGGATGGTTGTAAGGATGGCAATGCTCTATGGATCAGAGTGTTGGACAGTTAAGGAACAACATGTACATAGGATGAGTATAGCCAAAATGAGGATGTTGAGATAGATGAGTGGCAAGACGAGAAAGGATAAAATTAGAAAAGAAAACACTAGAAGAAACTTGTGTAGCCCCAGTAGGTAACACGATGAGGGAGGGTAGACTTAAATGGTTTGGACATGTCCAACAAAGACCAAAAATGACATCAATTGGAAGTAGTGAGTCGATAAAAGTCCAAGTCTCTAAAAGGGCAAGTAGATGTGGATAGGAGTGGTGAGTAAGCTTTAAAAAACTTTTGGACTAAATGAGGCCATGACCCTTGATAGAGGGGAATGGAAGAACATGATTCATGTAGCCGACCCATATTCAAGATAAGGCTTTAATGATGATGATGACGATTGTCATCTTTAAGTCGTCTTTATGTAGTGGGCCAGGTTTAAGTAGCTTGTTTCACTTCAGTGAAGGATATAGTGATCTTTCGTCATAGTTTTCTTGAAGGCCAAGTAAAGTACGCCCCTTTTGCTTATAAAAGGAATTAGGACTTCATTTTGTAGCTTCTTGCTTGATATTGAAAGAAATTGCTCTTTGGCTCTTGACTTCTCTTCCTTCTTGCATCATTTCTGTTTTTCAGTAGCTCTTCATTGTATTCTTTGTTGAATAGGCAAAGAATTCAAGAAGACGGTTGGAGTGAGGATATGTTCTACCCTAGCAAACCAATGAGTTCTCTACCCTGGAAACTTGCTGATATTCCCTTCTTTCTCCTTTTTCTCCCTTTCCCTTTCTTCCTCACTTCATCCATCTTGAAAACCTAGTTTACATTCTAGCTTTGACTGTAATTCCTATTACAACCCCCATCTTTCCAGCCCCAAAACCCCACAAGTGCTTATTTCGCAAACTCTATGAAGCATCATCTTTGCCCCAAAACCAGCGCACTTAAAACCTTAGTTTCTGTACGGAAGTCCCAAAACTCCATAGAAAGTTGTTACCTCACAACCACAACCCTATCAAGCTACACCGCCTCAAAAGCCGGCCCCTTTCAAATCTTAGCTTTGCCCTAACCCCCCACCCACACCCCCAATTCCAGCACCATATAACCCCTACCATCACCTTTTACCCTAGCCTTCATTAATTTAACCTGGGCTTCACCTGGCTTTACATTTGTTTCTTACTTTCCCCTGTTACCAAATTCTAGCCAATGAAGTTACAATGGCCAGAAGCAGACCTGTCAAATTGGTTTTCGGTCCAATCAGCATTTGGATACCTGTGCATGTAGATAATCATATGGTCTTCAACTATCTTAATATCCTATTCTCAATTCTCAATTTGGTTGTCTTGGAGGATGAGTGAATTGACTCTGTCCTATGTAAGCAACATCAGGATGAGTCATTGTAAGATGAATCAACTTATCAACAAGCCTAGAGATTGTGGGTTTGAGAAAAAGGAAGAGAAAGCAAGAAAACAAGCCTCTGTATCTTGAGTAACAATCCCATTGTTTAATGAAGTGTTGTACTCACCAACCAAAGATTGTGGGTTTGAGTCTGCCCCACCACCAACCTTCACAAAAAAGCAAAAAGAGAAGCCTTCTATATCTTCCTAGATCACTAAAGTCTTATCCCTGATTAGCTTTGTGTAGGATCCATGGTTGTAGGTAATGTGTCTCATGACAACATTTCCAGGTTCATTAAGCATATCAATATGTACCTGTGTTGTAATGGATTCACACCATGCTTCAAGCTAGCAACTTACAATTTACTTCATTATGCTTATGTACCTGTGTTGTCGTGAATTCGCACCATCAAATCTACAATTTTCCTTTATTATGCTTATGCTTTTCGCTTTATATTTTTGGGGCTAAGTCATTTTTGCAAGTCCATTCTGGTTTTTCGACTGCCTTGGCCTTAATAAAACCTTATCTTATCTTTCAGAAAAAACCAAGAGTAAAGAAAAATGAAATTCCTCAATATCACTTCATCATAATAATGACAGCATCCATATATACCACCAAAATAATCACCCTTACACAATGGTGTGGTGGTGTTCAGGACTTAAGTGAATAAAGTATATCTACCATATAACGATACAGTAGTACCACCTCATTCAATTGCTAAACCAAGGTTGAGAGATTGTTTGAGCCCGTAAGTACTTCACCTGGATGCGCACGTAGGAGATTGCTCCACGCAACCTTCTATTGAAAATCCCCAGCAAGAAGGAATTTTTTAATATCAACTAGTAGAATAATAAATCCTTCGAGACTGCAGTTACAATAAACATGCAAGCATTGTTGGAACAAAACTGCTTTTGTCTTGATCTTTTCATAACCATCAATACAAACTGTCTTTTCTAGATTTTAATGATAGAAGCTACCCCACTTGTTGAATACAACAAAGATGGATCCACCCCTTACTGGTGCTATGCTATTGCGTGACAGTAGAAAAAGAAAAGAAAAGAAAGAAAGTAGGGCTTTTTGACCACGATAAAAGAAAAAGGAGAAGGAAAAGGGAACAAGTGGGAGAAGAAGGGATTAGGGATTTGTATCAGAGATGCTCTGGTACAGTGTTACTTTTAATATTCTGGTTGAAAAATGATGAAAAGGAAAATGATGAAACCAGAAGAAGGAAAAGAGAAATCATTTAGTTATTTCACACTCCTGTATATATATTCAAGTAATAAACCCTGCAATGTAAAGATAGAATTGCCCAGACATAAAGTAGCTTAATAAATAAAAGAGTAGGGCATACAATTGGGCCTTGAGATAAAACATAATATAATGTCCAATATTCTGCCATGCTTCACAGTATAGGTGTATCTTCACTGGACAGCTGAGTGAATTCACATACTTTAATAGACACACGTGGACAAAAACCACCCACGCTGACAGACATCGCTGATGCTTAAATCAAAATATGTTATTTGAAATTTCTTTGGCATGGAATAAGTTGGTATCTTTTTCTTTGTTTTCCAGGCTCCTCCTCGAGCAGATGTTGTAAAGAGCTTGAAAAATGGTATTGTGCTAAATGTTCTTGGGATGGGTGCAGCAATACTTGGAATGCAAGCTACCGTAGGGTTTTTGGTTGCCAAAGCGCTTACATCATCGGCAGTTCCATACTATCAGGGGACATCTCCTGGTTATAATCCTGTTTTAGCTCTAGATGTATTCCTTGTACAGGTAAAGCCCCAATCTTGTATTTCTTTCTACCTGCAATGTCAAGGCGCTTGGTAATATTTTGAAACTTTTATAGATACAACGTACAGTATTACCTGCATTCATGTATTTAGTAAGTTCCCTCATCATATAGATGAAGGACACCGTTCTGCCATGTAGCAGGCTAGCAGCTCCACAGTGGTTACATAGTATTGGGGTAGGCCATTTTCTGCCAATCACTGTCATGCAGCCATCAGGCTTAGAATGCATCTTGGCTTTTCTCTTTGTAGTTGTTCTGTTACTTATTAGCGTTGGCCTTCTCTTTGGCAATTTCTAGGAATCTGTATTGTAAGTCTATTCTTTTCAAAATTTGGTGCCCATCAGAAGTAGGTTTTTTAAACATTTGAAGTACAAACGGTGTACATGATTTGAAAGCTTATGAGAATATTCTTGTGTCACTAGAACTAGTAGTAAAAAGATATATCATTAAATGGTCTCGCATTATCAGCTTTGTTGCCTTTATGGAATTGTTGTTAGATATTGCCTTCTGCTCCTTAATGTGACTGTTTCTGTTCTTATTGGAAGATAACATAATTTGAATTTTGATAAGAAGCTTTAATATAGTTGCATCTTCCCTGTGATTAATGGAGCAAAATGACCAAAAATGCTTGTCAGTATACAGCAGTTTCAGATCTGTTGAATATTCAGGCAAATGATATATGAATGCTAAAAAGAATGCTGCTGCCTGGGACTGCAAAGCATTCCTGGCTTCATTGATTCCTGCAGACCTGCTTACAGTATGGCATTGCCTACGTCAATCCTTGTGGGTCTGACAACCTTTACACATTTGTCTAGCAGTCAATGAGAACCAGACATCTAATACTTCCAAATGAAGTATCAAGCTTGTTGTCGGGATCATTTCACTAGTGTAGCTTGTCTGGGATCTACTGTTCTCGGAATACAGATAATAAAACTATAAGAATAAGTCTGACCATTAATGTTGTGTTCAAAAGATTGTGGATAGTGCAAACCCAACTAGGACCTGTATTTAGTGGAAGTTTATAACTTTTTTGATGCAGGAGCATCTCATCCGTTCATTAACGTGCTGAACAATTACAAAACATGGAAGAAGGAAGAAAACTGTTGAAGTTTAGAAATAGTCTTGTTATAGTTTTTTTGTTTTTTGTTTTTAAGTAGTCTGGGTATGTAGGCGTTATTTGAAGTATTTGGTCATATTTTAAGTTGCTTTTTAAGTTGTTTTTATGTAGGGGGCCATGGTTGAGCAGTTTTTTTCACTTAAGTGAAAGTATAATGGTAGTTGGTCATAGTTTACTTGAGGGATAAGAAAAGTGATGCCCTCTTATGTTTATTGTGGAGTTTTGATTGATGATTGAATACGGTTGAGGTTTCTCTTGTTTTCTTGCTTTTTCTCCTCTCTTTTCACTTTTTAGTCCAAGTCTGGACTATTTCTCTTTATTTCTAGTTGAATTTTCACCTTTAGTTGGATAAATGAGGTGAAAAGTTAATTAGAAAAGTGTTTTCTTGTTAAGAAGTACTTTAAAACCAGCAGGGTTTTCCCCCAGAACTTGATGGAAGTTTCCTTCTAAAAACCTAGTTTCAATCCGTTTTATCCTTTCCTGCATTGTTTCTGGATTAATAAGGGCCTAAATGTCTCTTTATCTGATGTATGGGCCTAAATGTCTCTTTATCTGATGTATGCATTTCAGTAATGAAAGCCTAGTGCACAAAGTTGCTAATAAGATGTAGTTATATCAATCCTGTGATTGATAGTTCATGCTGATGAATATATTGATCTTTGATGGTTTAGTTATGGCAGAGGTATATCTTTTCCATGTGCTTCTATGAAGATTACAGCTTTTGAGTAATATGGAATTGGAAATAACTCATAAATAAGCATTTTCTTGATCCAAGTACATTTTCCATATTTGGCTGGTGTCACTGTTCAAAATATCAGCTGATGTGTCCTTAACAGGCTCAATTATATCTAGGGGCTCGTTTTGGTCCATCCATACATATATAGGTGAATTCAATCATTAAGGTTAACTAATACAACCCCCAAACGGTAATGGCTAGCACTATTTAGTAATTGTCATATTGATAACCAACCATTTATCAATACTTGCTTTAACCTCATTGAACTTAAGGTTAGATGTCAGCAAACATTAACTTGGTTGCCATTATTGGTTGTTACTAAATTTAAAGGTTTGCAATCCTATTGCTCTTTATGTTGTTCTTATCAGTCCTATGTAAGATCTTTAATGAAAGAATCAGCCAAGTTTTGACTTAAGACATGGAATTGTTACAATTTCTTCCGCTATCAATTGGATTACATAATCATGTGTTTGACTTGTATGTCTAGGCTTCAATTATTGGTACTACTATAGGCTCTTGATAAAGAAGCCTCACCGTACAGTTTATTAGTATTAGTGATATGGGTCTAGGTACATATCAGATATCTACTGAATGATTTCTCGGCCTCCATAGCAATAGTAGCTAAAGCAATAAATTCCATCTCCATAGTGACATAAGAAATAGAGATTTTATTTGTTTGGACCCCAAGAAACAGCTAGTCCTAGGGTGAATACTCATCAGGTAGTTGATTGTTATCACCTCTCCAACTTGTATTGGTGTACCTTTCTCATACTGCTGGAGATATCTCATGCGTCCTTTTGTTTTCTTGAGATGACGCAGGACTTTTCCAATTACACTTGGCTTGCTTGTAAATCTACCTTAATTCTTTGTTAATTTGATAGTGTAATCATATGGGTTACTAGCATGTTCTAAGTTAAGCTGCTGAAATTTATGAAGTACTTTCTCTATATCATGAGATTGGTTTGACATATGACCCCCTGTATTTTTGGAAACTTTAGTAAGTAATATGGTATTCACTTGTCCAAGGTCTTTAATCTTGCAGCTAGACTATAGAAGCTGTTTTGTACTTTGCATATGAGAATTCATTATTAACTTTTCATCAACATATTGGTTATATTATATAATCACAGTATACTCCTTCGTTTTAGATCAAATAGATTTATCTGCACCATTATGTTTAAATCCATTGTACAAAATAACATAATCAAGTCTCTCACGTGCTTGTCTAGGTTCTTGCTTAAGACCATCTAATTACTCAACTAATTTGCTTAGCCTTTTTGTGACCCAGTACTTTTTACTGTTGCGCCAAGGCTCCCCTTCTTTTTTTGTGACCCAGTAGGAAAAACAATTTTGGTTGTTTTATATAAACCTCTTTATCAGGTCACCTTTAAGGTATGCAGTTTTCACTTCCATTTGATGTATATGAAACTTGTATATGGATGGTAAAGAAAATGAAATTCTAATAGATGTGATTTATACCATAGTTGAAAAAGTATCAAAATAATCTGTCCCTTCATTTTTTTTCCAAATCTTTGACTAGTGATCGAACCTTAAATGTCTGTATTGAACCATTTGAAGTATATATCTTTCTAAATACCCACTTCCTTTCAATTGATGGACAAGAGACTCCATCTTATTGGATCCTATCCATTCAATGTTAGAAGACATTGGACAAAGTAAACGGTTCAAAAGGTGGACCTTAAAATGTTTCAGGGTCGCTTTTTTTCCTTTTTCCTTTTTTTTTTTTGGGAAGCTTCAGGATTGATAATTTTGATAAGAAAGTTCACCAAGGCATGGCAAGATTGCTACAAGCAGCCTTCACAAGCAGAAAGATGGACTGAGCCAGATGTTTGCATCGGATAACCACATGTCCATATAAACCTTTTGTAAAAGGTGAAGCCCATTTTGATGCTCCTTCTGTGAGGTATCTCAAGACCAGAGTTCAAAAGTTGAGGTGAGATACCCCAAAGCTTGGGTCCAAGAGCAGAGTTAAACCAAAGGTCTAAGGTCTAAGGGGTCTTCTTGTACTCTTAAGAAAAAGAATAACAAACCAACCAAGATGAATATTCAAAGAAAATGTCATGGTTGCCATTGCAACCTGTGGCTTTTGAATGTGTTAATAGTGGATCAAAATGAATCGCAGAGTTCTCAATAGATGACTTTGTAGCAAGCATTGGCTTAAATTTTAGAATTTTAATATTGATACTCTTATCCTTGTTCGTTGTTTCTCTCTTCAGAGACTGAATTCTTGTGGATTGCTGCCTCTATGTTTATCATTCTCTGTCCAGAAAATTTAGAAACAAAGATGTCTACAATGAAAGTAAATTATGCTTGTTTCTACAATATCCCTATTATGATCTATGTGTTATTTGGATAGTTTTCTTCTGATTCATCTGTTACTGTGTCAAGGATTGTATCTTCTTCATTGTGCAACCTGTTTTTCAGGCATCAGCCAACACCATCCTTTCTCATTTCCTGGGGCTTCTTTTCTCATTAGAGCTGCTGAGATCTGTGACGTTTTCACCTTCAGATGGCATTCCCGTTCCAAAAACCACTTAGAACTCTTATCCTAACAGATGCCGAATTGTCTTGGTTCTTGAAAGGGTTATGTTGTAATAATATAATGGTCAAGTCATGCATCTATTCTTTTTGAGGCTGGAATACTGGATGGGTTTACATTTCAATGAGGGAGCGTCCTTTACCAAAAAAAATTTGTATGCTTTGAAGAGCCTTTCCTGTTTTTTGTGTCCTACGAGGGGTGGAAAAACCTGGGTCCAAAGTTCTCAAAACGTGTCTCGGTTGGAGTGCCTGACCTCAGCAAGCTGCTTCACTTTTAAGAGAGAGTAACCTACTGTAGAAAGATGCTACTGCTAATGCCAAAAGGTGGAACAAGATATTCTCCTCTGAGGCTATCATTGGTGTCACTGGCGGAAGTGCTACTTCAGTCTCTCTCTGATTAACAAGCGGTAAGATATGAAAGGAATTCTTTCTCGGTTGGAATGTGTTCCTTCTATTCCTGCATTCTTGAATTGCCTTGACATCAGAGAAGCTATCTGTGTGTTTGGCTTATATCTTACAGATAAAGCAGAAAAATTTTGGATATGTGTAATAGGAACATGTTAACCAGAGAAAAATATGGTTGGAGGGACTCCATGTTTTATGATAACGCAGTATATTGCTGGATTAGTTGTGCAGTGAGGAAATCTGAGTCGTGAGAGCTCTTTTTTGAAAGGCACTAAGTGCAGCAATTACCTCTTATTGATCTTTCAGTATCCTGCTAAGTTAATTGCGAGGCATCGAGCTTATGCCATTGTTTTGGGCATCCGACATAGCCTGGTACATGCTTTTAGTTAATTCCATTGTGGAAAATCAGTCATCTTTGCAGTTCCTGGACTAACTCTGAAGCGCATCCCTATTAAATGCTAAGACATGATAGAAATGGTTTCTCAGTGTTATAGTGGGGATTGTCCTACATTCTTGGACATTGATTCGTCACCCAAGAGGAATGATGCTATCCAGCCAACATAATGGAACTTTTGATGTAAATCGCCACCTTTACATGGTGAGGCTTATCTTTTCAGTCCCATCCGTTTCTTTGGCTCTGGATGACTAGTAGTTTTAAAATAGTGTGAACAGGATGTGTCTAGAATCTGAAAATAGATAGTTAGGGTCACGTCACTAAGACATGGACGGTTAAAAACGCTTCCAAAGCGTAAAAGTCGCATCTTTTAAAACACGCCATCGAGACATATCCTGTTTGTTGTGGTCTTTGACAGTGGACCTAGGTTCCTAACTATTATCCTGCTCTTCCAAATCGTTCTCGCAACAAATCTAAACTGATTTTTCTTTTTTCTATTTTAATCCAGATTGATTGTTCAGCAAGAATCGGACGTAGAATTAATAAAGATTGATTTTGGATTCATTCCTGGCCTCACTCTAGGATTAATTTTACCTTTATATAAGTTATTTACATGGAAATTAAAACTTTAACTTATCCACTTGTCTCTTCTTTATTCAAATTCGCGAGTTCTAATTAATCCATCATCTTATTTCCTTCCCCTTTATGTTAGAGTCATCCAATCAAGGTGGTGTTTGGGATACACGTAATTAGAAAAATCAAATGGACAAGTCTTATCAATAGAAAGTTTGGGCAGCATCGCTCGTCGTCACTCAAAAGGGACACCCACGTGAACTATAAGAAAATTTCTCTTTTCCTTTCCAGTTAGGACTACTGATATATCTACATTCTTCGTCCTATAGAACATCTAAAGCTAAAGCAATCACATGAAAGAGTTGGATTAGACAAAGATGGGATCTACCAAAACTGGTCGTTTGTACCATCATACACGGAGTGTCCATTTAGCATTCCTTTTTTACCTTGATGACCGTCATTTTTTATGAATTGAACCATTCATATCAATTGTCTTGCCATTGATGAGCCATGTCCCACAAATCTTATTCTTTAGATGACAGTAAAACTAATGGTAATAAATACAGCACAAAAATCATTGGCAAGATATCTCAAAAGTATGAAACATTGGGACATGGTTCGTCAATGGCAAGATTGTTAAGATGAATGGCTTAGATCATTCAAAGATAGCATCTCACTTGTACTTCTTTGTAACAATCCAAATTTTTGTACCCACTTTATTATTAATGAAATTTCAGAAATTCATCTTGAGGATCCAAAACCTAATTTGTGGGAACAAGGTAATCTATTAGCAAGACCTCTATCGATGGATTAAAAGCAAAAAGATGAATCCAATGACTGTAAGCATGCAAAAGTTCCCCTGTTAGGATTGAAGTTACTTAGGAGAATATATTTTTATTTGATAAGGGCACCCCTTTCTATTTATATGGAGATGGCATGTAAAATAAATAGGACCCACTCAACCACCATAAGGAGATGTCGCACCCTAAAAATGCCCCAACTTCAATGTATTTTTCCTTCCACAGGTGATTGTGTGTAGAATAGAAAGGTATGAGATATTTAGGAAGGAGATAGGAAAGAGAACAAGTAAAGATAAGAGAGAATCTATGATAGAAGAGAGAGAGAGAGAGAGAGAGAGAGAGAGAGAGAGAGAGAGAGAGAGAGAGAGAGAGAGAGAGAGAGAGAGAGAGAGAGAGAGAGAGAGAGAGAGAGAGAGAGAGATCAACGGCTGAGATCGAGATCAAGTGAGGACGCGGGGAAAAGCAAGCCAGGAGATTATGTTTTTTGCATTAAAAGGTAGGGGATCTAGACTAGTAAGTTTTCAAAGGAATTTTAGAGTTTAGCATAGAGTTTGGATTGATTTTTCTACAGATCGAAGGCTAAGATTGTAAGAAGATGTGAGGAATGATACAAATAAATAAGATAGATTAAAACAAGATAATTTAAGATTTGATGATGTGAAAGATGAGAATTTTAAGATGATCAAGGAAGGAGCATCCCATCCAAGGGAAGAGACGCTCCAATCCTTGTATGCTTAAGATCAAAGGGTGGATCACGCCCCATCTCTTGCACTTTTCAAGGGCTAAAGATGAGATGACGATCTTGCCTTGATGAGAAAGATTTTAAGCTATTAAGATGTAGATGTGTGATATGGAATTCATTAAGGGAGTGTGGCATTCCATCCAAGGGAGGAGAATGCCCTATCCTTGATGATCGTCCAAGGGTGGTTACGCTCCTATGAGAGGAGGTGTCCATCCAAGGGTGGAAACGCATCTACCCTTAGATTGTTCATCTAAGGGCTGAGATCACTCCATTCACATGCACATTCTTATGATACACGTGGCTGGAAAATGAGTCTCACCTAGGATGATTCATAAATAAGAAATTTAAATATAAGATTTTAAGCCTTAAGGATTAATAGATACGAAAGCTATGAATACATCTAAGCCAATCTAATGACTCATAAGCATAGGACATTTAGATGAAGGGTTGGATGTGATGATGAAAAGATAGATGATATAAGCTTATAAAGAAGATGAATAAGATGGTAAGAAAGTAAGAGAATAAGAGATAGATCATATTAAAGATAATCAACAACATTGATAGGAGCATGTGGACTTGACCCATGCATCATCTTTCTTCAACTATTTAGATAATCTAAGAAGAGTTGGATGACAAGATCAAGTAGTGAAGAAATTAAGGATATCTATTTCAACCATTTTACGTTAAGAAAAAAAAGGGTTAATAAGAAAGAGAGTTGTATGCAACTAATGTATAAAGAATGAGGCTAACACCTTTGAGAAACCATGCATGATGCCCTAACACTTTGAATCGGTAGTGGTGGTGGTGGTGGACACATGGTTGTGCCATGTAAGGGGTTTCATGAGAGGAAATCTTGTTGATACTTGATTAAAATGCATCCTAATGAAACTAAGATACTAAAAGTAGACTTAAGGTTTAAGCAACAGATATAGTTTTCCTAGTTGATCTAAAATGAAGGACTAGAATTAATTGAGATTAAGTCTTAAAAAGAACGAGATTAAGACTGTTCCTCTTGTTAGATTATCTTTATATGATAAGATTAAGAGTTGATCTATGATTTGATCATGTTTATATTGTATATTATGTTACTTTTAGTGCACATCTAAATATAGAAAGATACAGATTCAGTAAAGTTTTTACAACCCAAAATTCTTCTTCAAAAGTTGGCCTTTGAATTGCTCTATGAAATTATGATAAAGATGCCTGACATGGAACCTATGCTCTACATGAGACTTAGCAGCATGGACAATATTAATTAATCTCTACAAAGAAAACAAATAAAACCTTGTCAACCTCCATCTAAGTAACTTTAAATTAAAGTAAACACTAAAGTGAAAGTATAACATGAGATATACCTTTTGCTTATTGAAATCCAAGTCCAACATGCTTCTGGAGACTGTCCTATATCTCATAACAAATGTTCCACAAACCACTTCCAAGACTTAGGCCTCTCATTCTCAACCACCACAAAGGCAATGGGGAACATCCCCCCATTACCATCAACATTATAGCTACCATTAGGACTCTTGTTGTGTCCTCTCTCAAGTGGCAAGCATCTAGGCCTATGAGTGGCCTACATCCTCGAATGAATCCCCCCTTGCTACTGAGTAACATACATAAATCCTTTGAATAATAGGAGGTTCATCACTGAGTGGATAAATAATCTTGGAGTTGACTATACTCCCACAATTAATGTCCACAATCTCCTCAACGTACTCATAAAACAACTTATATTGCTCAACTCTTGTCCCTTGTATCTTCGCCAGTGCCTTAGTCCTTGCTTTCTAGAATGTTATTACATATTCTCACATTGTGCTTGTCGTGCGCAATGTCAACCAACTTCTCCAATTTCATATTGGCCTCTTTAGACATTAAGTTTAAATACTCAACTATCACCTACTCTGCAATAACTTTTGTGTCCTTCATAGGCCTTTCACAAGAGTAAGTGAGAACATATGTCCTTACCTACAACATTTCATACCCCTTTAGCCTAGTTGCATAAATTTGTCACTAGCAAGGTGGTTCACACTTCACTCTTTGCCACTTAAGCTCATTTCTTGAGTATTTAACATTATAGTCACTCTTTATCCAATAATAGTCCTTGATTGCATGTTTGAACCATTCTTTACTCTGGAATAGTTGTCTAACATCAAATTGTAGTATATCCATATATGAGAAAAATCTAAACTGTTTTAACTTGTCAACTTCCTCATCTAAATTTTTTAGGGTATAGAGCTAATCAAATGCACCAAAGTTAAAGTCAATGTCTAGCTCCTCTATATCTTTCTTCAAAGCATCAAAAGAATCTTCATCATTCACATGCTATCTCACATCATGTCCATGGACTACTTCTCCTATTTCAAACATAACATCTTCATCTTCAAACTCATCTACACTGTCTACATCATGATAAACATCTACACAATTAGTTAAATGGTATGCATATGCAATCACCTCAATTTGATTAGTGTCTGAAGTGAGCTTTAGTGACCTCATTAGTCTCAACACTGATATCCTAAATAAGAACTCCCATGTAATGCATGTACTAACTTAAGAAAATCACTCTAAAGGAGGATCAAAAGCACACACACTAGCAACTGGACCTAACTCAATGCACTCAACATCTACAATAGGATCAATAATACACTCAATAGAAACTAGACCTGACTCAATGCACTTAGCATCTATAGTAGGATCTGTGGCATCAAGTATCTTAAGACAGTCAATGTACTCTATAGCATGTGTACCTATGTATTCCACAAAGACATGCACTTCTTTGCCCTCCTGTGCAATCCACTCTTTCCCCATATTTATTAAATCCTTATCAATTTGTAATGGTTTGAATTCTAACTCACTCCCTCCATGCCTATACCAAACCTGCTTCCTCCACCATGTCATAGTAGTCTATTTCAATCTCATCTCTGTTGATATCCTCAAAACTTCTTTACCTTCTCTCCATGAATTGAAATCCTTCAAAAATCCCTCCATTCATGGAAATAGAAAACATGTCAATAATATATGACACTACAAAGAGAGGCAAGCAAAAATTAATATTTTAGACTATACTATAATGCTATTGTGCTATAAATGAGTTATCTATATACTAGGATTACAATGTCCATGTTTGTATGCTACTATTATACTAATCAAATTCATATAAAAGTACATATTAAGGTATTATACTAAAGTACTAACAAAAATCAATAATATTAGTAGTATGTTACATTATAGTAAAACTTGGTATACCTAGAGTATAAACTAGTATACCAAACATCAATAGTAACTTACACTAAAATATTAGTTATAATATTTTTTTATTTTTTTTTATGCAACATGTATTAGATGGTTTGCGTGCTTCACAGCTTGAGCCTTTTGTACTAGTAAAATAAACAATAGATATCAAGTTCTTAATAAAGAATTGACATGTTATAAATTAATTGAATAATGTTTTCATTACATAGATAATCAATGTCATTACAAATATATCACTACTGTTACACAATGTTTTATTACATAGTCACAATCACTAACAAAATAAACAATAGAGAATCATTACCATCACATAGTGTTTTGACTGCATAGTCATTATCACTAGAAAAATAAACAACAAACCACATTGCTTATGTAGTCATAAAGTAGAATCGATCTACTTGCAGACCAAAATATAATATTTTAAATAAAATCCTTTACAAGTAAAAAATCAACCAATCTACATTAACAATTTTGAAAATACCCACATGAACCATAACTACCAAATGGCTTCTAAGATAGGACAATGAAAATAATCAAACCATAACCCTTTCCTCCATAACCTAGAAAAACAACATCAAAATACATAAATAAGTACCTTTTAAGGTTAGTCTTAGGTTCCATAATGTGAAAATCAGAATAATAGAAGCGAGCCCTTTAAAGAATCACTCTTCAACCAAGATCTGGCATTCACCATTAAAGAAATGGGCAACTTCTCTTAAAGTTGCAGTAGCTATTGCAAGGGGAAAAGGCAAATACATGTTTCCCCCCTTTCCACTAGGTTCTCTATCCCTTAGGCTCAAATGGAACCCTAGCTACAAATACAAAGAAGAAGTAGAAGAAGAAAGAATGGGTTTCATTGGGGTTTTTCTATTTTAAGGAGAATAGGCATCAAAATTTCCAAAATGCCCTCCCCACTTAATGTCCTCTTAACAGATTCCATCCAAAGAAGGCCTGCTTATGAACAAATGAAGTCCAAGGCCTACTTGTAGACCAAAACTAGAGTTTTAGGGGTTAATTATGAACAGGAGCCTACCACTCAAACATTAACATGGAGCTAAAAAGAAATAAAAAATGAAATGAAATGATGTAAAGAAATCAATAACCTTGGAGAAAATAAAAGGACAAGCCAAAAAGTTCCTTCTCTAAAAAAAGTTCTTCTTTAGATATGCTATAAGAAAGATAATAAAGGATCAAACCTTTTATTTCTTGTGATCAAGAAATGGTGAAAGAAATCAAGGTCATAGGAGATCGAGCTTCTCTATTATAGAGGTTTCTTTGTTTCTAGATTTTCATTTCTTTTTTCCACTTTCTCTCAATCTATTACAAATAAAAATCAAATAGAAAAGATAATTCATAGGAAACATAGCTTAATGGACTAGCCCATGTTACTTACACTATCTCCCAACTATATTGGTTATTGTGTGAAGAAAATTTTACAGAGTTAGTGCGTATGGTTTTTAGCTTAACTAGAATCTTTTTGTGGTTCTCTTTACTTAATAGGTGTGGATGATAGCTTTTTATTTTGGTACAAAATGACTGAGAATTTTGTTATTTCAAGGTAGAATGGCAATATGTTGAAGATACTACTTTTGTAGCCTTCTTTTAAGAGTAATTTGCACCAATTCTTCACACAAACCCAAAAACCAAAGGTCATACCGTTGTAACATAAGTTCATGCCCAAATTATCAAGGCAACAGTAAACATTGGAGTGTTGTTAAGAAGCAATCTTGTCAACTTTTACGTAAAAATGGACTTATTTCATATGCCAAATTTTTTTTTGATGAAATGCTAAGATAGATAACTACCCTTTCAACCTACAATATTTTCATTGAAAAATATGAGGACTAGTTAATGTGGCCTCCTAAAATCTAGAGTAGAAAGATGCATATGGAATTCCAGTCTAATTGTTTGTGTTGTATGTTTCATGTAATATGTACTAAGCGCCATGACACTACTAAATTTAGGTTTTAGCTCTAGAAAAACAATTGTAGGGGATGAAGTCATTGCACCTAAATACAAAGGAATGTCAAGAACTACTGCTACAATTGCTAAGTTATGTATGGTACTCCATGAGACATTAGTCCACTACTAAGTTACACAGTGTTGTTTAGAGTCTTTGACTAAGTCTTTCAATACATATCAAACTTTACCTAAAAATGAGGCATCTTGTTCTGATAAAGCAACACTAACTAGCAAATCATAGTTGTATAGAACGTTGCTAGTCATCCATTAACTTTGTATTGCTTGCATTTGTGTGAATTCATGCATCTTCATTTCATAGAAATGATAACTGTTGCATATTCTCTTGTTGTTTCCTCTTTGTAGTGAATTGCTTAATGTTAAAGCTACAGGTGGACTAAATTGGACTTGTACAAATTAACTGGAGACGGTGATGGCTATTTATTTTGTTTTCATTCATTTTTTCTCCTGGCATCTAACATCTTTGCAAATGTAATATTTACCTTTCTATTATCATTTGTATGGTCATTCTCGTATGCTTGGCATTGTGAGATTTTCAAATTGAAGCATAGAATATTATTTAACCATGTTAAATATTTATTTATTCTTCACATAGTGCTAATATTGTTTCTATCACTTTCATATCCACTTCTCGGCTCTTGGGACCGATTTAATATTTATTATTCTTGAATATGTATAAAATTTGTGAGATTTAACCTATCTTTAGTCAGAACTGAGAACCAAACATTGCCAATTTTAGCTCCACTCTCTAGCTTGCAGAGATAGAAACTTGTCTATGATGTCAATAATGAACGACAAGAAAAATTCAAGATAACATAGTACCCATGTCTTAGGGGGGGTTTATTTAACGACACCTGTTTGGCATTTTGTTGGCATGTCTCCTGTAATATCTCCGATGATATCTTGTGTGATATCTGAGATATGTGTCATATATTCTGTGATATCTTATATGATATCTCAGATATGTGATATTTGTTTTGTGATATGTATGGCGATATCTCTAGTGATATTTTTTATGATATCTGAGATATGCCTCAGATATGAACACAGTTAAATAAGTTGCATTTCTAGCATGTGTCATGATATCAACTAGCACCTTAATATTCATCAATGATCTGGGCCATTTATCTGTGCTATGATATTCCTAAGGCCCAGGGATTTTATGGTACCTTTGTTGTATATGCATTTGTGTGGCACCAAATGCTGCAAAATTATATGTGTAATACCCTCAGAAGAGGGTAGTGGATGAATGGTTGGATTGTCCAAAAGTGGGGTTTTATAATTCAAAATTGGGCCAAGCAGATGAATGGGTCAGATCATCCAAGGCAGTTGGACTCAAAAGTGGAGTGCTCACAATTTGGTGATCTATTCCACTCATTTGTTGGACCCCACCTTAGACGGGTCGTGAGGAGAAAATCTCACATATCAAACAATTCTAGCCCTTGGATTCGTTATATTATCATAGACACTAAGAATGAGGATTTCGAACTTTAGTTTGATTTCTGCTAAATGGAGTGGTACATCTGGTGGGACCAGCAGCTTGATTAATGGTGTGTCATTTGTGGCACATTCAAGGTCCATTAAGCGGTCCCCATCATCAATAGCAAACAACAAACAAGATCCTAGGATTAGATAATCACAACCGTCCATTAAGCGGTCCACATCATCAATGCCCATGGAGGAATGCAAACCCCCCTAAGGAATGTTGAAAATGGCCTCTTCCCTGTCTCTCTCTAAAAAATGCAAATTTTTTTCTCTCTCTACAAGAGGAGCAAATATACACTTGAATCTACATTTGGCATATTTGAAATAACACCAAACATATCAACATGAAAAAAGTTAAATAAAACTGATATCTTAGATATGCCAGAGATAACGCGGTTAAATAAAGTGCACATCTCACATATGCCACAGATAACGCGATTAAATAAGGTGCACATCTCACATATGCCACAAATAATGCGGTAAATAAGGTGCACATTTGAGATATGCCGTGATATCTCAAAAATGCCATACAAAGTCTGTTAAATAAACCCCCCTTATGGTATCATTATAAAATTTAACACAATATTCTTCTAGAGTTTGTTATTTCCACTTATGCTTGTTGAGCTCTGTTCAATCACACCTTTTAAGTCTTGGGACTTGTTGTAGCCTTGTGTATACACTGGTAAGGTAGATCTTGTGTTTCTAATACTAGCACATTTCTTTGCACTTGTCATTCAACCTATGAAACATGGATTATTTACCTTATCTTTTGCATCTTTAGCTCAAATTAGGTAGAGTTCTTGGGAAACATGGAAAACAATGTTTCTCAAGCAGGTGATTGTTCGATTTCACCAGGATCCTCATCTTTGTGATTTTAGGAGTTTGTTGTGTGTTCAATCAAACTGATAGTACAAATTTTATTCAGTTGTTGTGGATATTTGCCCCTTCTTCACTATAATTAAAATATTTTCCATAGTGAAGATGCTTCTCTATCCACACCTTCACAAACTACTTAACAAAAAGCAAATGATCTTCAATGTACTTTGGAGCATCTGCCTTTTCTTTCTAGACAACTTGGAATTGTCTACAACACTAAGTATGCTTCCTCTATTGTAACTTCTATCAAAGTAGTCCAATATCCACTCCCCACTCTTTTCCATCTTTGAAGTAACATTTACAATTGGATACAACATTCTTCTTGATATGCCATAAATATAAAAGGTTTACTACTCCTGGGAAGATCACTTCTATGGCTCTCATTAAACAATAACTATAAGCTGAGAATAACCACCCAACATATCTATGAACTTATCCAAATCCCATATGTAGTCTTCTATATTCTTATTCTTCAGAAAAGCAAAACATGAATAGAAACTAATGCCAAAACTTGTTATCCCAGTAACATTAAGTAATGGTACTTTATGTTTGTTGAATTTATAGGTGAAATCCATTACAAATACATTTGAATGGCTTTTTCTTATTGCTGGTGAGATGGGAGAAGAATAAATGTGTCAAGAAGCCTTCTTCGTCACACATGAGACTTTGTTGGAAACCATTAGAACAAGTTCATCTAGTAGAGCTTGAATTGGTATATGATGTGCTAGATTTTCTCTATGGATTTTGGGTTTTGCATTATATTCATCTTTTAATACTAATGACATGTTTGGATTATCATTTCTAAGAGTAGTAATGATATGACATGGTTGGACATCGGCATTAGTTATCTCTTTAACTTCTAAAGACTCCTCCCCTGGAAGGCAACTATATGGTTGACAAAGATATCTTCTGAAGCTCCATGATTGTGTTTACCATTGCTTATCATAAGTGCTTATGAACCATCAAATATTCTTCAATCTTTAATTTCAAAGGGACAACCTATAAGGATAGAGCATGTTTCTCTTTAATTGCTATACATTTTAAGCCCTTTATTGTATATACCTCCTCTATTATAACCAAGGACCACGTTTCTCTCCCTTTTTCACTTCTTGATAATCAAGATATATCCTTGAATCTTGCCAAAACTATGAACATGGTTAGGAACGCCGTCTCAATGTTGAAAGTGCTGTTAACATGTCCTTCTTGATTTTTTCCATCTATCACTTATATGTAACTATCACAAAGATACAACTAGGTAGATTATATGTTTACAAAATGACGGAACCAATGGCTAGTTTGACAAATGAAATCTAGTCACCAACTTCACAATGAACGAAAAATCGATGAAGTTTTGGTGGACAATGACTAGTTCAAGAATTCAATCAAACATAAATGATGAATATATGTAATCACTTCATCTCAAGCAATCAATCAATTGTTTGCTTCTTGTGATTGTAAGTACAATTTTTTACAAGCTAGAATTCAAATGGAACCACAAAGCTAGATTAATCATATTAACGATAAGGTCATCATAAGAAAATCATCCTAATAGCACTTACGGTCTAGCATTTCTCTTATTTAGAAACCATCCTTTTGTAGCTAGAAATTAAAACCTCATGGTAGTGACCAACAAACCATTAGTTTTCAATCTCTCATCATAACATCAAGTAACATGCTGTCATGGAATTCTTTCTACAAAGTATATGTAAACACAATAGAAAAGAAATGTGGACCAATTCAAGGCCCTCCAAGGTGTGCTTTGAACATTCAGAAAAGAAAGAGAAAAATCTGTAGAAAGGCATTAAGACTACATCAACAACAATTTTGGGAAAGAGAAATGGTCAAAATAAGCCCATGCATGAGAGGAGTGGTGCTAAAGGAGTTTTCTTGGGCTTTTCTTTTCTCTACGGTAATTGGTTTCTTTACATCATTTCCATTTTATATGCCTTTGCCTTTTTCTTTTTAGTTGCTTTTAAAATTTTGTTTTCCTTTGTTTTTATATCTAAGTGGTATGCATAATTTACTAGTCAAATCCATGAAAGTTGCTATGCATTGAAAGCTTCCTCGTCCTATCAAAATCAAGTGTGAAAATATCATACAATAAAACACCTCCTCATTACACTTGGTCAAAGGTTCGAGGTAGCACTTTCACCTCTTTTGGAGATTTCAAATAGATTTAAGAATTTAGATAATAGGTTATGGGTAATTTGCTTCATAATTGTTTGTTATTAGAAAAAATAGAAAAAGAAAAAGACCCAAGCTTTAAAGCTATTTTTGTTTATGTTTTAAGGGTTACTAATAGTAGGTAAAGATTATATTATTATAACTTAATCTATGATCTTATTCCCATCACTAGCAGGCCCACAGATATAGAGAGTTTTGGTTTCACTCTTTGCAACAATTGGCTAATTTAGCGTACCTATGGAGATCCAAAATATAAACTCTCCTCAAATTTCCATTGTGGAGATTATTTACATAGATAATAATAAAATTCTAGTCCTACAAGGGATTACTTCTGAATGAATATCTGTTTTTTTCTCGTACAAGCAAAGAATTACAAAGCAAATGACTCGCACTCTCAATCCCACACACCTAAATCTAATTTCTGGCACAAAGTGAAAAGTCACAGCTTGAACCTGCAACAAGTGTATTTCAATGGAGATGCCAAGTTGTCTACACCAAATTCCCTAGACATTTGTTGGAAGAATTAATGTCCTTTTAACTGACACTAATGATCTCATACACAACAGCTATAATCCCACATCAAATGAACGTGGCTTTTTCTTTTTTGGGGCGAGTATGGGGGGAGGGTTTAGAGGTGTCAAATAGGGAGGTCATTAGAGGTTGCAAGTCAAATGGGTATAGGTAATTATTAAATGCCCAACCCACTGGCAACAGGCGGTTTCGGTAAACGGGTAATTTCAGCCAATTTTGTATCGCATGCTGTTTGAGCCTATTTCTACTTAAAGTGGGTGAGTACGTGCTAAGCACTACATAAGAACTGGATTTCTAACTGCTCGTTTACGCATGCATAAGAACTGGATTTCTAACTCGACGCACAATCACATAAGATCTAGACTCTTCATTTAATCACAAGCCACGTTATCCCAATGCCTCTTTTTCTTCATGATAAGAGTATAATTGTAAATCCAACGACCAAAATAGTCAGGTTTTCACAAAAGTTCTGTGAAGCAAGATTACCCAATCGCAATTCTTAGAAGTCCTATAGTTTTTGCGGCCAAGATTATTCACCATAATACCTCCAAAAATATAACCAAAAGAAGTGACAGTACCAGATAACATAATTCCCTTATTTCTCACATCTTTCGGTGATTAAGTATTGAAACCTGGTCCATGGGTGGGCCACATCCTATTTCAATCAAAGACATGCTCCCTATAAACCCAATTCAGTAGTCCTACAGCCTACCAAATCAGATCCATGGAGGAGATAATTGTAGCACATAATCTTTCAATGGAATTCTGCACATGTTTATTGTTCGTAGTCGTATCAGAAATTACAAGCAGGCTCTGAGCGTGGGGCCCAACAAAACTGAAGAAAAGCCGCCATGTGGCCCACGTTACCTACGACCAGAAGGTGAGCATGTTATGTTGTTGACATCGAACCATGATATGCCACGTAGCATGATAAGAGTTTAGCTTTTAAACGGGTATACCCGCGGAACGGCCAAATCAACCCGAAAATTAAACGGGTGGGTCGGGTACCGCATTTTTAAGCGCGTCATGAAACCAAGACCCGTGATGGCTTTATACAGATGCAGGTCACGAGTCCGGCAGATGACAGGCGAAAGTTGACAGCTCTAGGGACAGTAGTACGCAGTTCGAGGAACTCCATGCGAGGTCACTCAGGTGAGAGATTCCTCACGCTACTAGGCTTCGATGAAATGATAAAAATCAACGTCTAGGCATACGAAATCGTTACATTAAAGACAAGGCTCGTTGTCACGGCCTTGATCGAAGGGGAGACAGCCCGAAGCGAGACTGCCGGGAAAGACCGTAAAAGCCCATCATCTCTTTCCAGCTTTTGGGAAAACTACAACTGCGGATTTCCATAACTGTTGCTTCCACCAAGCATAGAGGTCTACCAAAAGACGAGACTGAAGCTGCAAATCCCTATATGGAATCTCCAGACCACGAAATGAGAACCATACATCAGTTGAAAGGGACACAAAGCGGCCTGACGCTGGCCCTCATTGTGCATCATAAAAACCCCTATAATTCTCAAATCTCGCTTTTGCCTTATTCAAATCACAGCTAATATTTGATCCTTGAATCTCAATTTTCAATCTTTTTCTGCTTTTCTTTCACCATGATTCATTCCTGAAAATCTCGTTCAAGAGCCTCTAGAGAAAATAATGAACGAGGACCCCATATTTGCCTCTCATCGTGGTGTAAGCTACAAGTAACTTCCATCTAGGAAGGTACATGTTTTCAACTACTACCTCAAACTCTGTCAGATGACATCAGTAAGCCAAACTCCAACGAAGTAAAGATGTGATTGGAGAGACCTACAAGGGACAGCCCCAGTGCACGAAGCTCCCGCCTATGTGGGGTCTGAGAAAAAGGCAGACCACAAGGGCCTATAGTACCTTCCTATGTGATTGGAGAGATCTAAGACTTAGGCAGCCAAATATGGCTGGGAAAGCAGAAAGTTAAAAGTACAACAATTACACCCAACCAAAAGAAAACTACAAAAGCGACAGGTCAAGAATTTCACACATTGGTAAACATGATAAACAGCAACAGTATCACTTCCATGGACGGAACAAGAAATTGTGTATCAGAACCAGAGTTTGTAAAACAAATGAAAAACAAAGAAGAATGATCTATACAACAGAAACCAGAACATATCAGCAAACTGGATAGAGCTGTAAGGATTTCAGTGTCAGCTGACCATATTGAGTTGATCTACCACCACTACCGTTGTTTCCTGTATGTCTCTGTGATAAGCACTCTTTTCACTTAATTATTGTTTTAAAACAGCTAATCCTACCAAGAATGGATTAAATTGGTCATAATAGCCCAACATCATCCCTCCAGTAAAACAGACTATGTGATCAAAGTCTTCCCTGATATAGTATCACAGGCAAAGCATGTAGGTTCCTTGGACCTTTCCGGCAGGTAGTTTTGAGGTACTGCCAAGAAACCAAGTAAGTCATTAAAAATTCAGTGGCAACTTAAATTGAGCAAAAATAACATAAAATGCCTGAATGTATCAGATTCTATTCTTAGTACGCTAGTATCTTTTAAGTATAACCAGCAGAAACACAATTCTAAAGAGATACTTGCCTTCAGTGTACTTAGGTTTCAAATTTTAATGGCAACTGTCCGCTGCAAAATTTGGGTTTTCGATTTTCCTTAATGGACTTCTCTCATGCTCACTTCAATGCAATCAAAAGCTTATCAAGAAGCCTGGCAGTATATTGATTATAACCACGTCAATGGGTAAGGATGCAGTTAAATATTAATATCTTTATCTTGGTTAATGTTTTAGTTCATCTTTAATTTTGTTACAGTTGCTTCTTCTTACATGCTGAAAGGGCATCTGTAAGAGCCCGTTTGGTTGGCAGGAAAGTGATGGAAATTGATTTCCATTGAAAAAAGAACTTTCCATGCAAAGTCTACGCCTAAAGACCCAAAACTATTAGAAGCTGTAAAATTTTGGGTCTTTGGTGGAGTTCAATTTGAAGGTAAAACACTATCCCTGGAGGATTCTTTTTTCCATGGAAATCAATTTCCATCACTTTAATGCTAACCAAACAGGATATAAGAGTTCAAAGTTCTGAGCTCTTTTTTTACTTCATCTTAAGAATCAGCCCAATAATCTTAAAAATCACCCTAAACCAGCAGTAACTTCTTTCAAAGTATCAACCCAAAACAATCTGATACTAAGTGCCACTCAACGCCCAGTAGATCAACATACCACCTCACTTGGCCATCATCAATCCTAAATTTAACAATATCAGCCAATAGACTCAATCACGAAACATCAGCTATGTGCCTGGTCAAGCTCTCCCTTTGTTCCAAATGCAACTCAAAATGCAGCTCCACTTGTAACTACTAGTCCACAAGCATCAAATCTGTCCCTCATGAGTTTTTCTAGTAAAGAGATCAAACTTGCTTGTGTTGCAACCAATGTTGATTCCACTATGCTTGCCAATGTAAATGAGATTGTATTAATGATCCTATAATTCAAATTGTATATTATGCCCAACGGCAAATTCACTTGAAATGACTTTTAATAAAAATTAACTTTGCATACTTGTCTGGTGAAGAACAGTTCAAGTGAAACATAAAGGCATAATAATAGTCTGAACAAAAATAATCCTATATACTTTGCTCTTGCTTTTTTCTTTGTTTTGTTCTTTTTCCAATTTAAGATCTAGAGTTAAGGAATGTTTTTCATTAGATGTTTAGTAGGGTAATAGATATTTGTTCAGTTTGAGGTTTTGGAACCTAAAGAAAACAAGAAAATGGCACCTCAACTAAACAAGAACAATGAATGGTTGTAAGCAAAGAGCAAGACACAAATATAGAGATCAAAGCACTAAGTGCACCTCAACTATAGTGTTTCACAGACCTACAGCGTTACACATTGCACAAAGCAGTAAAGTATCAAGAAGCAGTGGACATCCACTTTCTAAGGCGTAGAGAGAGAGAGAGAGGCATTATAAGGTGATGAACTTCCTACGTGCAAATGGAACTTCATTCTACATGATACTAGGAAAAGGTGACTTCAGCAATCAATCAAATATCAACACATATGTCTCCATCCATTGAGAAAGCAAAGATCGACCTTGCTTGATAATGAGAAGAAAAGAGTGAGAAGTATGGACATAGTTACGAAAGTGGCATCTTTGTGGAATTTTTATTGCTTCAGATTGATGGATGAGCACTACGGTCAAACCACTAACAAGTTTAGTTGTACAGAACTGCTTTGGGTCAATGTCCATGTACATACATTACCCTTTTTAACTATGCTGAAATCAGAGACAAATATACTAGCGTTTTTGACAACTGCTGTTGAGAATGTGAGGTCTATGTAGTGTAGGTAAATACAGAGAAAGCAGCCAATTCTTAGCTTGTGGTTCAGAGGTTGGGAAAGAATACCTATATATTTTAGGATATCTTGGATAGTACATATTTTAAATGGTTAAACCTAATTTTTCAATGTTTGAGCTCATGCATTCACCATATGAGCATACCCCTCCAAAAAAAAAAAAAAACATGAGATATATCCCCAGGTACTCAATAGTGTTAGCCGTATCAGAAACAACTCAAAGCCAGGGTTGGAAATGTCCAGAAGGACAAGATTTGAATCAAACTGTATCACTCTAAAACGACTGTGTTATGGTAGAGAACCATTGATACAGACTTTGGCGCTAGATGCATGGATATTTGGCCAAAGGCACTTTATTATGAAATTCCTCAGCAAATCATCAAACATTGAGCGTGATGATGTAGTAGACAATTTTGGGATTCAGTGTGGATGGTAATCAAAGGGCAGCCCGATGCGCTATGCTCCCATGAATGCAGGGTGCAGGGATGAGGCGGAGCACAAAGGGTCTATAATACCAACCCTTACCTTGCATTTTTGCAAGAGTTTGTTACCACGCCTCCAACCCGTGACCTCAAGATCACACAATGACAACTCTACCGTTGCGTCAAGGATGATAATAGTATTAACAAAACCAAATTTATTAGATAATATAAACAAAGATCATGGAAAGCTGGTGATAACAGAGGTTTGTGGGGCAATTGACAATATTTGGAGGTCAAATAAAGGTAGTAGTTTTCGTGAAATTAAAGATTAATGAAGGAAATTACAAAGTTGCATGCGTACCAGTTGGAGTAAGTTTTATGTTATTTACTTGGTTATTTCATATATCACAAGTTCACTGGTATTTGTAAAGTTGGTAGGTGGGATATAAATCCCAAGATACCTTTGGTGTAGAAGTTGTTAAGTTAGAAGAATATGTGCAGGGAAAGGACTTTGATATTGCTGAGGAATCTGAGTATGTGACAATGTGATGGGCATCATAGCATTGTACATCAAGGGTACTGGATTTTTATCAAGACTAAGTAGTGCATTACACTACTTCGCCTGAGGAGACTGCATCACCATTGCCTATCACTGGGCCTAGTCATAATCCTACACTGTAGCCGACTAGGAAATTCACTATTACAAGTAATCCTCATAACAGTGGAGGGCATCAAGCAAAAAGGCCGAGGTAGAAGGGGAACATATTAGGGAAGAGGAAGATTGGATAGGTATATTTGATCTAACTGTTGTTGGTCAACATTCAGTAGATGGAAATACATAATGTAGCTTGTATTGGGTGGTATTCTTTCTTAAAGGATGTGATACAGTGTTTCTTCTACAGTACCAGCAAATAACTTTTACGATATTATAGTTGATATTTTATTCTGTGAGTCCTAGATAGTATTAAGTTGAGCAGTTAGTGTTTTCTATAAGTCAGTTGAAGTATGTTTATGTCTTATAATAAGCTGTTTGTAGTGTTAATTGATAGTGTATTCCGAAAGAGTCTTGCTTGGGAATTTGAAAGGTTTTCTTCCAGTACCAATGAATCTTTTGTTATTTCCAGGAGTCTAGCTTAGAGTACCTAAAGTCTAAGTTAACCTTTTTATGGTGTCTCCGATGTTTCTCAAACATTTTTCTTAACCATTTCCCAGATGTATCTCTCATGTGTTTCACAATTGTTTCTTGATTGTCTCCTAATTGCTTCTATACCGTTTCCCTTAGAACATACTTCAAATCCAAGTGCCAAAGAGCAGGATTGAAGTGCCAAACCTTCTCATCAGTATGAATTCCTGAGGAAGACCAGCCTGTTACCCCTATTGTTTGTCGAGCATGAGCTATTTGCAATAGCTTTCTGTGCTAGTAGAATCAAGTTTTTCCTTTCCCGGCTTTCTGGCAAGTTGTCACCAGTTGAGAGTCATACTAGTAAAGGGATATGAAGGCATAAAGCACACTAACATGGCACCTTAATTCAGGATTCCCATCTTTCATTTCATCTGTTGACACCTGAATTCCTTCTCTGCTCTAGTAACCCACATATAATCTCTCACATGGAATGCTAGCCATATCATCTTAAACGTCTCACTCTCAGACTTGCTTGTGACCTATGGTCCTATCCTTGGATCCCTGAAATAAATCCCTCTGTGATCAAAGCAACTTCAGTTTCCATTATTAGTATGCACTACATGATGGAGACAATCACTCGCCCTGATTTCATTTCTGCTATCAAAGACATGCTCTCCTCCACCATGACTGCCTACCACTCCAGCCAAATAATAGAGATGACAGGTATAGCTTGAGTGTACGTCTCACCCCAAGGCCATTAAAAAAGTTTGGGAATCCAGAAACAGGTAGCTTGATAAAGGAAACTATCGACGGGCCTAGAAGTAACTTAGATGCAATATTGAATAAAGATACACAAAATCCTTCTCTGAATGCCAAATATATGTGCAGAAACATCACAAGACAGCTGTTGGTGCAGAGTATTAGAATTTAAAATTGGTAAGAATTTGGAATTTAAAATGAAATCTGACATAATTCGGACAGAATTTGGCTGGAAATTTGGGCAGTCAGAATTCAGTAGGAATTTATAGGATGGAATTTATGTGGCTGATGGCCACGATAAGCCGTCATGCACAGTGATTGGTTGTAAAACATTAGGATGCTAGGACAATCTAATGAACCCAATTTTTGAACTACATGACATTAAAAGTATTAGCAGTCAAACGAACAAGGCAGATCATCCAAAGGTGGGGTCCAGGAGTTCTTCATGCAGATTGTTAAATTATATTGGTGTGATCCATCAACAAGTATCCTACAACACAAACAGACCAAAAGAGAGTGGGGACAAAGAGAGACAGAAATGCCATCCTTAGTTGTAGGGATGGATGAATATGTTACATCGTAAGAATTCTAATACCAAAAGCTTGCTCTACTTATAGACTAACTTAATCAAGGTCCACTTATTAGGTCTCATTTCAAGATTTCACCATATCACACCTGTCAAATGATCTTTTACTTATTTGTCTTAATAATTTGATCAATCACACATAATCAAATTAGTAAATAAGGTTATCTAAGTATGTATATTGTTTTTTTTATATTTTTTATGTGTAAGGATTTATGTTGTTAGTATCTACATAGGAGCTACTATATGGTGCATGTGCTTCTAAACTATAAGCAAGCAAAAGTACATGTAGGCACCATTTCCTCAATGATCTGAACCATTTATGTTCTAGCTCATGCTTTAGATTAGTTATTTTAGTCTTTAACCTGAATAGAGGCTTTTGAATGAAAATTCATAGAGATCGAAAATATGCCTGTTCATCATCAGGAGATGAAGGATTGTGTTTATACAACTGGATTCCGCGAAGAGACATCCAACATGGGACCTAATTCCAACAACTATGATATACCCAATATTTAGGAAGGTTGACCTTATTTCATTCATAACTAATTGAAATATATTCCTAACAATTGATAGGATAACTTAATTTTATGGAAGAGAGAGAGAGAGATGGAATGAAGGGGAGCCTTGGTGTAATGGTAAAAGTTGTCGTCATGTGACTTTGAGGTCGCGAGTTCAAGGCGTGGAAACAGCCTCTTGCAAAAAATACAAGGTATGGCTGTGTATTATAGGCCCTTGTGGTCCGCCCCTTTCCCTAACCCCGTATAAGCAAGAGCTTCGTGCACCGGGGCTGCCTTTTTAGAGAGAGAGATGGAATATTTGATTGTAGAGATAGAGAAAAGGGTCATTTGCAAAAATGCCATTACATTTTGGCATTCTTGTAAAAAAATCCATCATTTTTTCAATTTTACAAGTTTGCCATTAAGTTTTCATGAACTTTGTAAAATTGTCGTTCTGTTAGTTTTCGATCCTCCTTTCCTGTTAGTTTTTATGAAATTCTGATATTACCCGTCTAAGAGATCAGCTACCTCACGAACGAACTTGTGCGTGCCAGGGGGAGGCGTCGGAAACAAGGACTACAAGGGGGGCCGAGACGAGGCGGCCAATTGGGTGGGGGTGGGATGCATCAGCTTGGATAAGCTAGAAATTAGGGGGTGGGCACTGTCAATTGGGTGGGGGTGTGCACCAGGGGGGGTGGTTTGCATTGGAAACAGGGTGCTGGGGCGTGGGTGGATAAGCCAGAGACCGGGGAAATAGGGGCTGTTGAGGGTTGACAAGTTGGAAACTAGGGGGAATCCGCCGAAAACAGGGGCTACTAGGAGGAGGCAAGGATAAAATTGGAATTTAGTAAAAGCTAATAGGGAATAAGGATGGAAAACTAACAGAATGGCAATTTTGCAAAAGCTCATGAAAACTTAATAGCAAATTTGAAAAAAACCTACAAAAAATGATAAAGATAGAAGTGTTTAAAGCAGGAGAGAGAAATGAGAGAGAGGTCAGTCCAAATTCAGCTTTGATGGTTGGAATTCAAAAGTGATGAGAAAGCAAAGCTTTTCAACTAGAATCAACTTCGCTCCAAAAATTCTGCTATTAAATTCCAATAATCGAAATCTTAAACTCTACCACATCATGACTAAATTCTGACTCTAAATTCTCTCAAATTCTAAAACTTTACCATCCAGAACTGAATTCCACACTTAAATTCCAAATTCTGTTTCGAAGTCTCAAACTCTACACCCACCTCAGAAGTCATAGTTACCGTGTTCTAGATGCTCTCTCTAGAGAATTGGTGAAAGAGGACTCCTTGATGAAAAGGGAAGTGCATGATATTGTGCTTATACTGAAACCATTAGCTGTCATGGCCCCATAATATCGACACACTCTAATGAATCAGAAAGTTGGTGTTGCAGCTGATCACGCTCTGCTGGATTCAGCCACGCACAAGGTCATTCTCATGTTGGATCTCTTGTGTATGTGATAGACGTTAGCTTCTCTGGGAACACATCAGTAAAAACAACTAATAAAGGTTCATCCCATTAGTGGAGCACATCTAGCATGAAGCCTCAGGCACTAGATCAATGTGATGATGGATCTCTCAAATGGGAGTATAACATCATACAACTCTGCTGATCTATCTATGGCATAACCTACAAGTCAACATATCACTACATCATCATTAATCAGTTGGTTCAACGAGTCACCCTCCCTATCATTTTGTTCATGTATAGCCCAGCATCATCATCTTCCCTAGGTCCTCTCCTAAGGTCTATTCCTCAAGACATGCCACTCGAGAGGTACTCATAAAAAAAACAAGGACCATCATCAAAGTTTGGCTACTGATGCAGGAGAGATCTAGAATTAGTACTTGGTATAACTTTAGCAAGCAATTAGAAATATTTAGCCCAATTAGATACTCTTAAGGAATCCTTGAATGTTTCCAGCCCTAATTAATCCTCTTCAACTTAGGTTAAAACTATATCGCCAAACCTCTACCCACCCTCTAGAAACTCATCTACCGTTAACATATAGTGAGCAACCAATACTTACAACTAGGGCTGCATTTAAATGGGCAAAACAAAGGGAAAAGTAGGTTGGTTACATCAAAGTAATATAGAAAGCTGGTTCGCTCAAGAGGTAGCAAAGGTAAGGTTAAACAACTCAAGCAAGGTAGAGTAAGAAATTTAACCACTCTACACCAAGAGAAAAGATCTCCACCTTTAGATCGGCACAAGTTCTTCTCTATGGAGCAATGTTAGAAAACACTAGTAGAGGGAAGTCAAAATCCGCCCCTACCCTCTATCTTCAGAGCTCTTGTTGATTCAGTACAAGAATAGCAAAGAAACTAGAATTTTTATTGAACATAGATTGCCTTCTTTGGGTGGCATACCCAAGGTGTATATAGAGGGTTTATTTCCTCTCAGAAAAGGAAGATCCTCCAAAAATTAGGGAGATTCCAAATCTCAAATATTTCAAAGACATAAGATAAAAAAGAAATAAATCCTCTCCTTATTTAAAGGAATCCTATTTGGAGATACTACGCAATAAAAAAGATCCTAGTAATTAAGGAAACAAATCAGGCAGATTACATTAAAAAAAAAAAGAAGAAGATTCTAATAACTAAAGAAACAAATCAAATTTCCTAAAACACAAGGATGACATGCCATGTCCCCATAATTGTCAAATGTAGCCCTGAAAATTGATTTGACCTGGTCTTTGCCCATCTTGGACTTGGTTCGGTCAAAGGGCATAAGCAGGTATGTACCTAGGTTGGGTTTGGGTATAAACTAGACTTGATGGGCCTAGGCCGATTTAATGTCCACATCTCTCCCCTGCTAAGGAAAAACTTAACCATGAGTTTGGGTAAGTGAAAAGTTGCTGCTCAGCATCAGCCAATAGCATTAGTACGCAGCTGTCATCGAGCCAAAGAGAATGAGGTGTAAGTAATGTCCCTAGTGCACGCCATCGTCACCCTGATCAAATTGCCTCCTGTTTGTTGCAGCTAACGAAGAAACGCCACCTCCAGTGAACATGTAGTAATATTCCAAGATGTCTGGGTTAACTTTCTGTAGCTTTGTCTCGTTCATCCAAGTGCAATCGCCCAAGGGATGCCCCTTCCACTTCACCAAGTATTTTTGAAATCCTCCATGTCAAGTCGAAACCTATTGCTAATCCATAATAGCCTCGACCTTGTCATTGGCTGTGGGTGTAGTAGGGATAGTGGTAGTACGCCAAAGGAATGGATATGTGGGAGAGTGTGAGTATTGATGAAGGAGGGACAATAGGGTACGCCACAACTATGGGTCTAAGGCTGGTACCAAATCCTCCACATTAAACGTGGGGTGAATTTGTATGTCAGAGGAAGGTCCGACTCATAAGTATTGTCCCCAAATTTTTGGAGGATCTTATAGGGACGACACCTCGGGCCTATAGTTTCTTAGCCACATGTGATGAAAAATTCTCCAGCCTAATCCTGGCCATCACATAATCTTCAATCTTAAAATTCTTTGGTCTTCAATGGGCATTAGCAAGGGCTTCATATTTTCAACTACTTGCCGCAATTTTGTTCCTAATATCTGCATGCAGTGAATGAATGTGCTGTGTAAATGATAATGCAGACTTAGATGGCCTTTGTGCAATATCCACTAGGACAAGTTCAATAGGTTTGCTAGGTTTGAAGCCTGTAACTATTTCGAATAGACCTTTCCTGCGGTCCTATTAACTAAACTATTATAAGCAAACTCGGCCATAGGAAGGACCTAATCCCAATTGCACACACTCTGTTCGACTAAGCACCTCAACAAGTTACCTAGGCTCTGATTTAACTACTTCAATTTGTACATCCTCCTAAGGGTGACAAGCAGTCGAAAATTGGAGCCTAGTGCTTATCCTATGACATATTGTCTTCCATAAATAATTGGTGAAACTAACATGACAGTTCAGACACTATGGTTTTGGGCAAACAATGGAGATGGACTACCTCTAAAAAGAAAATCCCTGCCATCTTTGAGGCATTAGAAGTCTTCGCACAAGAACAAAGTAGGCCAGTTTGAAAATATAGTCCACTACCACAAAGATGGAATCATGCTTTCTAATTGTAAGAGGGAGCCCAAGCACAAAGTTTATACTAATATCCTATCAGGGAGCATATGGCACAGGCAATGAAGTATAAAGTCCAGTGTTCTGCTTCTGTTGCTTGGCCATCTGGCAAGTGCGTCATTGTCTGAGTGTCTAGGCCACATCTTTTCGTAAGATGGGACAGTAGAATATATCCTCCATCAAAGCAGCAAACTTGTCACAACCAAAATGCCTGCTATTTCGCCTGCATGGAGCTCCTAAATAAAAAACGTAGTGAAGTCTAAGGAATACAAAGTCAGCTCCCTCGAAGAGATAACCCTCTCTAAGGATAAACTCACTCATGAACTAGTGTGGCATAGAATCTAAGGCCCTATAAATGTCCCCAAAGTCAGGACAAGAAGGATAGTCCTCCTCGCAGAGGCTATTGGCAAATGCTGAGCAACAACTTTTGACCTCTCCAAACTCATGGTCAAGTTTTTCCTCAACGCGCAAGAGTGATGTGGACATCAGTATTAGTCTAGGCCCAGGCCCATCAAGTCTAGTCTAGGCCCAAGCCTGACTAGGTCCCAGCATACCTAGGCCTTTGATTGAACCAAGTCCAAGATGGGCCAAGACTAGGTCAAATCAGTTTTCGAGACTACAGTTGGCAGTTATGGGGCACAGCATGTCATCTCTATGTTTTAGGAAATTTGATTTGTTTATTTAGTTATTAGGATCTTTTTTTATTATGTAATCTACTTGATTTACTACCCGTAGTTACTAGGATATTTTTTATTATGTAATCGCTCCAAATAAGATTCCTTTAAATAAGGAGAGGATTTGTTTCTTTTCTTTCTTGTATCTTTGTAATCTTTGAAATTTGGAATCTTCTAATTCTTGGGAGATCTTCCTTTCTTGAAGGAAAATAAATTCTCTATATGTACCTTGGGTATGCTACTCAAGGAGAGCAGTCTTACATTTAACAAAAATTCTAATTTCTTTGCTATTCTTGTGTTGAATCAAGAAGAACTCTGAAGATAGAAGGTCCAAGGGGATGTTGACTTCCCTCAGCCAATGTTTTCTAACGTTGTTCCGTAGCGACGAACTTGTGCCAATATAAAGGTGGAGAACTTGTCTCTTGGCATAGAGTGGAAGTTTCTTATCCTACCTTGCTTGAGTTGTTTAACCCTACCTTTGTTGTCTCTTGAGCGAACCAGCCTTCTATATTATTTTGATCAAAATAGCCTAACTTTTTCCTCTTTTTGCCCCTTTTGCACACAGCCCTAGCTATAAGTATTGGCTGCCCACTATACGTTAAAGGTGGAGAGCTTTTTAAAGGGTGGGAAGGAGGTTTTGTGAGATAGTTTTGACCTAAGTTGAAGACGATTAATTAGGGCTACATACCCTAGATTCCTTAAGAGTATCTAAATGGGCTGAATATTTCTACTCGCTTGCTAAAATTATACCAAGGGCTAATTCTATATCTCTCCTGCATCATATTGCTACTTCTAGATCTCTCCTACATCAGGTACTTTGTTCCACTCATTTCATCTCTTTGCTAAATAGTGCCCTTACCACTGTAGATATATGCAGTCATCCTTTCCTATGACAAAGGCCACAATCAAACATGTGGAAGGCATCTTGACAGTAGTTAGCAGGTCAAGAAATGAATTTTGGAAGCAAAACTGTGAAATGATCTAGGGAAACACAAAACAAGGAAGTCCTAGGGAAACATCTAGGGGAAAGATTGAGACTGTTTGGGAGACAATAGCTAGAAATGTATTGGCAAACACAAAAAAAAAAACCTTAGAAAAAGAGGGAAACATCTTGCCAAACACATCAGAAACATTTGGCAAGTGATAGAGAAAACTAAGGAAACAGTTAAACATGCAAGAAATGTTCGAAAAAAGCAGGCAAAAAGGATTGAAATGCACTTAAAAGTAGGTTCTATGGAAACTTCTCATTAAAGGTATAACTTGATTGAATAGAAAAGATATACCACATAATTTAATATAAAATATCAACCATCTCATCTCGGGGCATATAATCTAAAAACATATCCAAAATGCATATGAGATCAATTACCAATTATATCATAAAATAAATCATGCAGAGTACATGAGCACATATGCAAGTTACCAAACCAACCCCGGCACTAAGTATGCAGACTAAAGAATCACAGTCTAGCAAACACATCTAAGATCTCGGAGGAAAGCAATTTGATCAGGTCATTCTCACTTCCGCATTATATATCTTGGCATTGCAAAATTTAATGCATAAAATACATTAAGGACGTTAAAATTTCAGCAAGGTCATTGTGGACTAAGAAGGCAAAAGAATAGAAGAATAGGAGGAGTGAAAACATCTCTCTTTCTAATAAGCAGTCTAATAGTTTAATAGCCTTGGGCCAGAGATTTTCTAAGGATTTTATTTTATCAAAAAATATCAATAAATTAATATTATAATATATATATATATATGGAACACTTATTCTTTGTATTATTTTATCTAAAAATTTCAATCTTTACTTCTCTCTAAACTCTCAAATTTATCATTCTCTTTCTTTCTTTCTTTCTTTCTTTCTTGAGTCAATGTGTATTTGCTCACAGTCCCTAGTTTCCTCTAACCTTTTAATGTCTCTCATTAACCAAACAAATCTCTCTCTTGAAATTTTGTGTTTAATCATCATCATCAAGGCCTTATCCTAATTAGGCATTAGTCACATGAATCTTGATCTGCCATTCTATTAAGTGTCATGACTTCATTTAGTTTCAAAGTTTTTAAATCTTTTCTCACCACTCCTATCCACATTATTTTGGGCCTTCTCCTCGCCCTTTTAGAAAATTTGACTTGGATTGCTCACTCCTTCTAATCAGTGTCATTTATTTGTCAGTTTTGGTTATAATTATAAATTTCAATCTCAATTGGACATGTTCAAACTATGTAAGTCTAATTTCTCTCATCTTGTTACCTATTAGTGCTACTCATAAGTTTCATCTAAGTTTTTCATTTTCATTTCTAATTCCATCCTTTCTAGTCTTGCCACTCATCCATCTCAACATCTGCATTTTAGCAATGCTCATTCTATGTACATGTTGCTCCTTAACTGTCCAACACTCTAATCCGTAGAGCATGGTCGGCTGTATAACCATCCTATAGAATTTTCCTTTCAATTTGAGTGGCACCCGCAGATCATACAAACCCCCAAAGGCGCATCCCCATTTGTTCCAGCCTGCTTGGATTCTCTGGGTAACCTCTCTCGTAGTCTCTCTACTCTCATGAATTATCGATCTAAGTATCAGAAGTGTTCTTTTAGGGGGACTTGTTGGTTATCAATCTTTAATGGTGCTCTACTCCCATCCTCTCCTTGCTAAAATTGCATTCGATATACTCTGGCTTAAAATTTTGTGCTTAATTTAATTTATATATTCAATAAGCCCTTGAGAAAATTTTTAAATTTTATTGTCATAGAAATTAGCTCAAATTATTAAATTTACTAAGCTAACCCATGTTGGAATTGAAAACATTGTATTATCTTAGAGAAACTAACAATTTATAATTCACTGTTGAACTTTTACTATATTAGGAACTCACTTCAAGTAAAGTTTCTTATAGTATAGTTCTTATAGTAAGTAACCTATAGTGGTTTATTCCTAATAAGACTTACTCTAATGTTCATAGAATTCCAACTTAGAATGAACAAAAAAGAAAGAGGAGATGAAGAGAAAAAGAGAAAAAGAAGTAAAAAAAAGGCCAGCCTCGCTGCACGAAGCTCCCGCGTATGTAGGGTCCGAGGAAGGGGTGAACCAAAAAAGAAAGAGGAGAAGATGAGAAAAAGAAGTAAAGAAAATAAAATGGAGCAGTATTTATTAATGCATACATCAAAGGAAGAAGAAGAAGGAAAAAAAAAAGAAAGAAAGAAAGACCTAACAATTAAAAAAGTGGACCTCATTTTGAAATAAGAGTGTGACGATTGGCTTGAATGCAAAAATCAAGGAAGGGACAATGTAAAACCTTGATGGATGAATCCTAGGATGGGTGAGGTACTGAGAGTTAATCTCACATCGCCTGGGGAGAGGGAACTAGGTAGTTTATAAGAGTTTGGGGAACTCTCCTAGCATATGACGCCTTTTCTGGTAAGGGAGGAACAAAACTGTGACGCTGTATGGGCAGCCAAAGCGAACAATATCGTTGCTGTGGGACCCCCGGCTGTTACAAATGGTATCAGAGTCAGTTCCCCTCATGGTGTGGTGGCTAACCACACGCAAGCGCCTAGTCGTGGCTATCACGCAGGGACACGTGTTCCCTAAGGGGGGAAGATGTGAAGCCTTGAGGGATGAATCCCAGGATGGGTGAGATACTGAAAGTTAGTCCCACATCGCCTAGGGAGAGGGAACTGGGCATTTTATAAGAGTTTTGGGAACTCTCGTAGCATACAAGGCCTTTTCCTGCAAGGGAGGAACAAAACCGTGAAACTATGTGGGACCCCAAGCTGTTACAGGGACAATGCCACAAGTGCTCAAGTTTTCTATCTTAAGTTTCTTAGTTTCCTTTTTATTAAGTGTTTAAGAGAAATAGAAAGTAAGATTGCTTTCCTTGTTGTCCAAGTCTTACAAGATCTTGAGTTTTGAGTAGAGCTGAATTCTACATAAAGGATCATGCATATATGGTCTCTCATCACGAATTCAGCTTCCTCTCTTGTAGATTTCACAATTGAATGCAAAGTGAGATTTTTCTCAAATGGGTGAACTACAATGGTTCTCTTGTCCAAGAGTGTTACTCTCTTGAATTTTCTCTCTAACAGCAATGCTTAGAAATGCTCAACAACATCTCAATAAGACTCTTAAGGCTAGCTGATCGAGTACGACAAGTGCAACATGTTGAGACCTCAAAAAACCTAAATATTCATGTTCTTTTACTTCTAGATTAGTTTCCAGTCATCCTAAGCCATTGATTCTCATCTGTTTCTGTCTATTTATACTTAAACAAGTTTAGCTAGAGTTCAAAATCAGTTTACAGATTTTGATTTCCAGTTTTAAAAGTAGTTGAAATAAATTTCTAATCAAATGTTAAACTGTATACTTGGAAAACAGTTCGATTTTCACAATTGATATCTAAGCTCAGTTGAGTTGCTTAGATTCTTGTTTCAAGCTCAGGTTTGATCTCTAAGGTAGAAATCTCCAATCATATTTTCTGAATTCCTACAGAATTTCTGTTTGGTTTTCCTTAGACTGAATTATTCTAATCTTGTTAACAATTTTACTTGATATTACCCTTGCTTCTGCTTAATTTCAAGTCTTTCTAATTGAATTTTCAAGTTCTGAAATTTGGTTAGACAAGTTTTTGAACCAACCTGCTTCATTTACCCTTCTAAATCATCACTTCAGGCATTTCACTCTTAACTTGAGTAGAGATGCACATAAGAACAAGCATAAGGCCTTCTTCCTTATGTGTCTAAGAGTAATCTCAATTGTGTCTAATCCTTTCAGTGATCAAATGAAGAAAAGAAGAGATTCCAAGGACAGAAGAACACACATTCACTATGAATTTCACCTTGTGCAAGTCTTGTGTTGAATCTTCTCTGAGTTTCTCCTTTTGATGCCTGAGCCAAAGATTCCTGGAAGTGGAGGAAGGATCCACTATACATAGCCAGAGGAGGCTAAAGCATTAAGGGGTGATGTGAACACCATTTGGTTACTAAAATGAAGATCTAGAACTGCCATTGGCGCAGGTCTATAGCCGTTGCAAGTAACATCAGGCAAGTGATATGGGGCGTACAGATAACCAAGGCACACAAATATCAAGGTCGTGCAAAGGCTAGGAGTTGTGTCTGTACCTGTTTATCAGCACAGAGTGAGCCAGCACAGTTATCTGTAATCGGAAAGGGGAATTATTCACATTGTAATATCTTTTAAGTAAATGTCCACTTAAGATATAACAATGTAAATAAGGGAATGCCCCCATTTAGATTCAATAAAGACAGTCCCCAGCCCAAACTTTGACAGGATAAACAAGTCAATTCTTGGATCCATCTACAAAATTGGATTTTTTGGGGTTGAGTCTTTTCAAATCTCAAATTTTGGGTATACCTCTAATCTTACAAGCTCAAAAGTTTCCACATGTCAAATCAGTGCTAAAAACCAAAAGTCCAGAATGTGGCCATCTGAAGTCATCTGGTGGCATTTTGTAATTCTTCTAACAAGTTTGACCGTGAGGTGCTATGTCCAAAAGTTTGATCTTTTCTTTGAAACCTTATGAAATTGGTTTCAAACACCTAGGACTTTAAGATTTGTGCTGGAAATCTCTTGGAAACTCATTTGTGCATTTTTGGTCAACACATATAATCATGGTGATATTAAGCTCAGAGTAGATTATGGTTATTAGGAAACAAACTACATCACAAAGAAGGATTAAGGAATCCTTCTAACAAATTAATGAATTAACTTGATTCCCAAAAATAATTGATTGGAGAAGGGAGAAAGATGAGGCGACCTCTACAAGCAAATGATAATGAAAATTAATTGTCTAACCAATTTCCCAATAATAATTGATTCTCTTAAACTACATCTACTACATATACTGCAGCAAACTGAAAGAGCTGGCTTGTGTTTGGGTTTGTTTTGTCAGTGTTTTATAGACTATAGTGCCAATCATCATCATCATCATCATCATCATCATCATCATCAATGCCTTATCCTAATTAGGGGACCGCTACATGAATCTTGTTCCTTCATTCCCCTCTATCAAGCGTCACGGCTTCATTTAGTCCAAAAGTTTTTAAATCTTTTCTCAACTCTTTTGTCCACATCCTTTTGTGCCCTTCCCTTGCCCTTTTAAAGCCTTCGAATTGGATCAACTCACTCCTAACTGGTGCCATTTTTGGTCTCTATTGGACATGTCCAAACCATCTAAGTCTACCTTTCCTCATCTTGGTGCTACTCCTAAGTTTCCTCTAATGTTTTCGTTTCTAATTCTATTCTTTCTTGTCTTGCCACTATAGTCACTGATAATGAAAATATTCAAACTAAATTAGGAAAGGATATGAACACTGAAACAACGCAAACCTTGGTCTTTCAGAAAGATATCACCAACTCCCAGATTATGATACTAAATATCAGTTTGAAGTTCTTTAAAAGTTTTAAATAAAATTAGATGAATTATTAAAAGTAAGAGAACTATTTCATGACCATGCTTAACTAGTCTTTTAATGGCTTTGTTGTTTGAAGAAGTAAGGGAATCTTGATGAAGTTGTCCTTCAACTTGCAAGCCTCAATGACTCACCTACTCGTACAACAAGGGAAAACTCTTAGGGCTACTTTTTTATAATGATCTTTTATGAAAGCCAATTGATTTGTTTATTTGAAGGGGAGCCTTGGCGCAATGGTAGAATTGTTGCCGTATTAGCTGGAGGTCATTGGCTCAAGGGGTGGAAACAGCCGCTTTCAAAATGCAAGGTAAGGCTGCATCCTATAGGCCCTATGTGGTCCGCCCCTTCCCCAAACACTGCATACAAGGGAGCTTCATGCACCCAACTGCCCTTTAGTTGATTTGTCTATTTACAAGCTAGCAATCAAAAGGTCACAAGTTCAAGACATGGAAACAGCCTCTTGCAAAATGCAAGGTAAGACTGCATACTATAGACCCTTTGCAGTCCGCCCCTTCTCTGGACCCTACATATGTGGAAGCTTCATGCACCATGCTGTCCCTTTTTTTTTTTTTTTTTTAATCAGGAAGGTGATTGATCCCTAGGTATTAGGAAATGGGGATAAAGTATCTGACAAATTGCTGCATATAGTGCTGACGAAGTCCATAAACATTGATGTGTGAGTGAAGGGAAATTGATTCCCACCGCAGAAACATTCTTTTAGTTAGTATGTTTAGTTTTCAATTCAATTCCAACTGCTGTTCTGCTTATTCTCTCGAACCAAATGCTTCAATGTTGCACTTATTCTGAGATCCATTTCATAAAAGGCACGAGAAGAAATTAAAAAATTTATAAATCATAACAAACAGAAAAAAGATGATAAGAACAATAACAAATACTAAAGCTCATATGTGCGCATTTTATTATTAAAGCTTTCATTTGATTGGAAAGAGCTTTAACAACTTTTCAGGAAAACAATAAAAAATGTACGAAGTACAGATCCAAACAAACACGGACAACATATGAACGAGATGACTGAGTCCCCAACATCTTAAGCGGATCAGAACACAGGTTGGTAGACACCAACACAACAACACATTTATTTATTACAATGGCTCTTTCAGGAAGTACCATCTGAAAAGAACAGATCTAATAACTATACGTATAAGATGCAATGTCTTCATTTCCTGTTTGTTCTAAGGTAGATCTAAAATAAGAATAGAGAGTAGAGAGACAAAGTATCCAGCTCTAAACATGGCACTAAAAGCCCACGTGTACCTATTCCAGCCCTTGTCCTCTTTATGAAGTACCTTCTAAATTGTTTTGTGACATATTTTCTTTCGTTTGATAACGAAACAGCAACCAAGAAATGCATTCAGGAAAAGAGAAACAGCAAGGAAAACTTAAGGCTGTGAAATTGGAAAGAGAAAGACTCGAATCCAAATATTGTGGCATCCATACACAAGAATGTGAAACATATAATAACGATGCAAGTATATTAAAAGTCATTTTAAGCGTCAAGAACTATAAAAGCCAACAATGAACATCCAAAAAAATTTCTGGGACAGGAAATTACATATGCAATTTTTCAAGATCCGGCTATTGAATATCAGAATCTAGATGCTGCATTTCAGATACATAAAGTGAAAATTTACCCTCCCTTCTCTGCTTAATCATCTTTCAGTTTAATATGACAAAAAGGATTTTGGGTGTCATTTGCATTTCAAACATCCAACTTCTACAGCTGCTCAACGACAAATATCAATCAAGAACATTTTATCATATTTCACTTACTATCTATCAATTAGCAGGAAGAAGGGATAGAGACAGAATCTAATCTGTGTCATGATATCTGAAAATGATTATGATTCTCCCAAGACCCTTCAGTATATCTGCTAGTTGTGAAAAATATGCCGATAAGGGCAGACACAAGCAATTCAAACTTATCAGCACAATAACTGCTAAAAAGAAAGGACAGTCAGTGACAAACAGTGCATAATAAAAACATTCGGCTAACATAAATAATTCTACAAGTAAAACTACAAGCATATAAACACAAGAATCTATATTTCCTCTCTACTTAAAGAAAAATTTAGTTTTTGATTTAGAACTTACAGATGGAGCGGAATCCGAAAGGAAAAATGGAACAATAACAATGATTACTTATGTGGGGCTTGCTAAAGTATTAACCAAAAATATTCAAATAGTCTTATTAAACAATTCCAGAAACCAACATGCAGTTGCAAAGGAAACAATAGAAGCCTGAGGCACTGATCAGCATTGTTGGTCCAAGTAAGAGAATGTTAGAGGAAAACAGGACAAAATTTTCATTTTACACTGAGGAACATTGGACAAATCTAAGTTAAGAAAGTTCATGCCTAGTGGTTCACTCACAAGAGCACCAATAGATATACAAAAGAGAGAGAGAGAGAGAGAGAGAGAGAGAGAGAGAGAGAGAGAGAGAGAGAGAGACTCACAACGATGTCACTGTAATGATGTCACTGTGTCTTCTTTTCCTTGCTTAAGGGCCCTGGTATCCTACTTAGGACAGTGCTATCAATTTTCTTGTACCATGTTAAGAGAACTTTGTGTGCTGCACACAATTTGTCATCAACATGATGTCGATATTTGTCGGACAAAGCAGGAATTGTGAGAGAGAGAAGAACTCCTGGAAAAAAGGTTTATATCAGATGGGAAGCATTTAATTGCCGCATTGTGCGGGCCTACAGAAGTCAAAATTTTCTTTTGTTCTTTTTGGTCCTTTAAGAGGCACGTAAGTCGGATAATGAAAGAAAGAAAACAAAACACCAGCACAAGAACATTAATCGAAAGCAATGTTATATCTAGCTATAAACACAACGAAAGAGCTTTTCTGAATCTCACCAATATAGACCAGTGTAAGGATATTGCAGAGACCTCCAATGCATGAAATGAGCCACAGTCCAAGAATGACCTAGCACACAAAACCGATTACTGCTGAAGAAAATTCACTTTGAGCAAGAGGCAGAAAACCATAGCATGGACATTTACCTTGAGGAAAAGCTTCACATCTCTCTTGATAGCAATATCGTGTGCAACCGCCAATACACAATTAATCTGTGTCCTAGCTGCATTGGCAATCTTCATAACGAGTCCGTCGGAAACTTCCACATTGGGAAGTGGAGGAAGAGGTCTTGACACAACAAAAAGGAACAATAATGATAACATTTTTCCATCGACAAAGACCAGAAGACTAGCAAATAACTGGCAGAATGATACACAGAGAGGAATTACCTATTGAGAAGAGAAGCGGCTTTTGCCCAGAAAAAGAGGATTACGACCAGAAGAAGAAGCACATTGGTGACAAGTGATAAAAGACTGTAACCAGCTCGCTCGAAAAGGAACCACACACAAGTTGAACCGATCAGTAGAAATGCCGACGCATTCTGACGCTTCCATAAAAGTAAATCAGCAACTGCCAATACAAAGTTGCATTCTCATGCATCAAATCCAAGCAATCCACAAAAGCGGAAAGTAAAGAAAGAGAGAGATGTTCACATATACAGTAGGAGGATTGATGGAAAAACCTGGGCCTCCACCAAGAAAATGATGAACGGATTTGTGGCAAGCTGGAGGAGCAGCGACCGTGGAGGGATCTTTCTCCAGCGAAGATGCACGGTTGAGATCTTCCGTCATGGTCGTTTACGAAAATGTTTGATCGATCTTCTTTCTTTGTTGAAGAGAACAAGACGAAGAAGGCGTGGACGCAGAAGGCAAATAGGATTAGAGGAGACAGACGGAGGATTCAACGTCACTTTCAACCAAATGAGAAATGTGAAGTACTTTCTATCAAGAAACCTCTTGAACAACTAAATGGTACAACAGCCATCACTGCACAAGGGCTCAGATTTTTTAACGTCCAGGAACCGTTGATTAATATTTTCCCTTTGATCAAAATTTATTATCCATTACCTAGTCACTGTTTTGTAGAGTTAAAAAATAATAGTAAAAAGACATCGCCGCTCATCTTAGGACTAAAAGCCAGGATCATTTAATGAATGGGAATTTTAAGTCTTACCCATCTTGTAAGGGCAATATTATGAAGAGCTTTGATCTTAAAAAATTCGGGCTCATCTAGAGTTATAGTTATTCACACCATTTAGTGAGGGGCTCTTAGGAAAAACAAGTGGTGCATATATCACTATTCTAAACATATTTGGCCCCTACTTTTGATTCATTGGCTTGTTATTAATGCTATGGACGGATTTTAGGTCGGCCAAGATTTCTAAACACATCCAAACCATTCACAATGTTGTCTTTGATTTAGATTTGAATCTCCCTCGTAAGAGTACACGCTCTCTACGAAGGAATACACACAACCCATTTTTTAGGCTTGGTTTTAGTGTGGCCTCAAAACTTATTCATCTATATGTAAATGATTATAACTTGTCCATAAGTAGCTTTTCATGTTTAAAAACATGTTTGTCATGTAATCCTTTGCATGGATACCGTACCATATCGTACAGCTCGAAAATGGTACATACTTGTAATAATACCATACTATTGAACTTTTTGAACTTAAAAATAAAAAAATATAGCAAAATTTTCAAAAAAGTAGAAATTTTTTACTAAATTACATACTTTCATATTTATTAATTACAACTTCACATTAATGTCATTTCATGTATATTATAAGCCAATTTCTAAGTTTTAAATTCTGACAGAGATCAAAAGTTTCTCACGGTTCACATAATTCATATATTTACTCTTACAAATAGTACTAAGTTCATCTTCTTCCTTCAAAACCTACAACTCGCTAGGGCTAAAACAAAGAAGGAAAGATAGGCGAAGAAAAGCCCCCACATTGTGGTTTTTGGTAGACTCCCTCCCACTCATTTGGGAGGGGTGCTTTTTGTCATTAGTCATTCCTTATTTATCTTAAAGTAACATTTAAAACAAGAAGAAATTAATCACATGAAGCTTTATGAAAAAAGCAAAAACTACCATAAACTTATATAGCAAAATGCATATTTTGGGCAATATGCAAATACTGATCAGTATTCCAGTATTTGACCAGTCTTGAGAGGATTTTGGCCAGAATGTCATTTGGGTTGATATCATATCAGATATTTGACCATACATCATACATCATAATACTAACTAGTATGGTATGGTATTGACAACACCGCCGTAAATTTAATAGTTAAGTTGGAGGTAGTATCAATATTTCACTGCCCCATTCTCCTTTCAAACAAAACCACCATTGTAACCAAGGGGATTCATCCATTGCCTTTGTCTACCTTAGCTAGGGCATTTATAAGGGCTACAAACATAGTATAATTTCAGGGTTCTTCTAAGGCTTTGGTTCATTTCACTAAATGTCATGTTTTAAGAGCTTTACTCGAGGACTTCCATGGAAGTACTACTAGTATGGCCATGGAAAAATGGTAAATTCTCACTCAAGAAAGCTTACAAACCCTTGATAGGGCCTTCTATAGGTGCACATAATTGATGTAAGAATATTATGGGCTTTATATTTATTTGTTCCTTTGTTATATGAATTGAGTTCAATCAAATATGGTTTGAGAGATGAATTTGGACTCCTGCATTAGTTTTCTTCTTGATTTTGTTAGCTAATCGTTTTTTTCTTTTCTTTTTTTGAAAATCTATTAATTATCAACTAAAGAAATTAAAGAGAATTAGATTAATGGGTTCATGCATCTACTAGTAGTGTGTGGGGGGATTGGCGATAAAAGATAATCTTGCTAGAGATGATACACAGAATTGGTCAATTAATTGATTATTTTATAATTTAAAGGAGAGGTGTTGAAATACTTGCAAAAAGTCAAGAACCTTTATCGATTTCCAACTAGAACTCAAAACCTAGTTAACTGTCATACTTGAATTGTGTGTTTTAGCTCTTTCTAAACTTAAAACTGATTAGAAGCATGCCTTATTAAGATTGAAACCACAATCTCTCTTGTCCACCCACCACTAGTTGAGAATCCACACTCTTGAGCTTGTTCTTCTTCTCTTTGAGAGAGCTCCAAATTCCAACTTTTGAAATTCAAAGTGAGGAAGAGACTCATAGGGTTTTTCCTAAAAAGAGAACCACATTGGAGAGGGGCGATTATTCAAACCAACTAAGGTTTTTCTTACAGCCACATTAGTATCACAATATAAATAATGAGATCATTTGTAGTATTTAAGCAACAAGTTCATGAATGAACTTTCTTCTCCAAACCACTTCTTTGGCTAGTTCATTTGTTACTATTACTCTACTTTATATTTGTATTAGCAATTGTATTTTGTTTACTCCTCCAACTAACTGCCCCTCCACACATGATAAACACATATTTGGAGATAGATTTACAATAAAAATTTTGAATCCATATATCTGTTGATAGCAATCTTATCACTACCATAAACCAAACAATAATGCTTAGTCCTAAAGTATTTGAAGATATGTTTAACAGCTATCCAATGTTCAGGTCTTGGATTAGATTGGTACCCACTAACCACTCCCATTACATGACATATGTCAGACCTTTGTACATAATATCGCAGGCTTGATACTTCCTACCACAGAAACATAAATAATTACCTTCATCCTTTCTATTCATCCTATGTCTTAGGAGACAAGATTTAGATAGATTAAGTCCATATCTAAGAGGTACCATTTCCTTTTTAGTATCTTGCATGTTGTACTTAGCTAAGATCTTATGCAGATATGTCACTTATGACAATCCTATCTTTCTATTCTTTCAATCTCTAAACACTTTAAGACTAGAATATAATATGCTTCTCCCAAGCTTTCCATAGAAAATTGACTAGATAATAACACATTTGTGGTAGATAATATTCTTATGCCATATCCAATTAGTTGAATATCATCTGCATACAAACTAGAAAAGCCATTGCACTCCTACAATTCTTTTTGTATACACATGCTTCATTTAGACTTTCCAAGAAGCTAAACTCTTTGACTACTTGACCAAATGTTTCATTCCAACTATGTGGGACTTATTTCAATCAATAAATTGATGTATTTAGTTTACACACTTTATTCAAAAAATTTGCGAACACATACCTATGGTTTTTACATGAAAATTTCTTTCTCAAGGTATTCATTTTGGAAAGTCATCCATTTGTCAAATTTCATAATCAAAGTGCATTGTCATGGCTAGTAACAATCAATTCATTCCTTTTAACTATAGGCTTTTACCTCCAATCTAACTTCATGGGTTTCTATCCTTCCCAGCAAATATCTTTTTCTTTTGAAAATTCATTTGCAGCCAATGGGTGTGACTCTTAGACATGGACTTTTCAAAAGATCAAATCTTATTAACTTCCATTGAGTATATTTGTATACCCCAAATTTTGTACCAATATATGATTCTTTGGAGCCCAACTTTTATCCCTAAGGGGCAAGAAAATCACTCAATATGTGTTAAGTTTGTTCTCAAAGATCTTTAATTTTTCCAAAGTTTTAAATCAACCTAGGTTTTGAAATTAGTTCCTAAGTTCTTAAGTTTTCAAATAAACCAAAGATCCCAAAATTCCCAAATTTTCAAAAGATCCTACAAAGTTTTGAAACTATCCCAAAATTTTAAATTATTCAAATTATTCTATGCTTCAAGTAATCCAAAGTTTTCAAAGCCTCTAAATGTTTTCATGAAGTTGTAAATTGTAATTTTCTTTATTCTAAATTGTAGTCTCATTTTGATTTAATTTTAATCTCAATTTCAGAAGTATGTTCCACTTGAATTCCAAAAATTGACACAAATGACATTTAAATTTCTCTCAAAATGCATTCTAAAGGTTCACAAAAGTGTAAAAATTGTGTTGACCTTTCAATCGCACAATTGGGTGATCTAGGTGTAACATCCTGGTTTTTCTAAAATCACTTTTGAAAATCATGAATAATGTAGCAGATATCTTGGAAAAAGGTTTGTGCAATGAAGTGTTTGAAAATCCATAACATAGATAAATGGTTTCACAAATCCACGCTACATACTCAGGGTCACTTGCTAAACCTTCACAATCAGTCAAATATATTGCAAACATGAGTGGATGCAAAAGTGAACATGCCACAGGATTCATTTGTCACAACTAGATCTACCATTAGAATACTTCATCCCATTCAAACTTAAAGTGTCAACATAACATATGATTATAGTCATCCACTATTCTATTAGAAAATCCTAACAAGCTAAGTAGCCTTGTCATTGAACCTACATCTTTGTCTAATGTCTATTTCACTTTTCCCTTCTCCTCGCGCTTAGTCTTCATGAACTCTCACCCAAAAAATATTGGTGGGGGGTGAGCACAACTACTAAGTTGGAACAACCTTAACAAGCCCAGTTTCAAAAATCAACAATAGATACATATAAGTACATATTGGCTAACTGATATAGATAAGTACTTTTATATAGGGAACTAGGTTTTTGCAATTGTTTTCTTTATAAAGCCTCCTAAATAGTTGTCATCATGAAACCATATTACTTATGAGAGTAGTTAACTTTTGGTTTCTTTCTTAGTTACTTTAGTTAAAGCTTTTGCACGTGTACAAAGTGCAATACTTGATGAAATTGGATTCATCAAATTATATCGATAAATCTATATCAGCAAATCTATATTTGTAAATTTGTATCGATAAATCTATATTGGTAAATCTACATCGGTAAATCTGTGTTGATGAAGTTAGTCAGTAAAACATAAATATGTCAGTTGCATCAAATTAATGTAATAGACTGGGTATGCTTCTAGGAGCCCTCATTTTCTACCATATTAGTGTACCCAAGTTCAACTCGTTAGTCAATAACCAAATCGAGTACTAGCTTCTTACTGAGTTGAGAGCCATCCTGCCATAGGCTCTAGTTTGACTCTTGAGAATGACCAACATATCAGCTTATGTCCACAATCACAATAAATTATATCCAGACAGATATGTAATGCTAGTGGGGCTATCGCTGCTTGAGCAACTGCTACCACCCGCTATGACAGTCGTGGATACCAACACAATTCGATTTCAACCTGGCCCTCATGGGGTTACTAGTTTATTTTAGGAGCAGCTCCATGAAGCCTACTCTTGCATCACAATTGTATGTAGGATGGGTATCTAGTTGGAGGCTAGGGGCCAATATGTAGCTCCTAACATAGTGCCCTAGAACTTACAAATGCTAATGAGTTGGGGACTTAAAAATGCCCAAGAACTATTACCAGAGATGCGACTGCTCACTTCCATACCAGTCAAATCATGTAAGATCCATTTTAGAACCCTTTCATCTTTGACATGTAGGTGTTCTTTTGTCCATGCCAAGTGAGGTCAACACATATAGTATTGCCTTTTCACATTTCACATTTAATGGGAGCATCCTAGATGCATCTCCTATTCATGTCATTTTTATTCAAGGCTTTTTAGTGTATGTCTTCCATAGTCTTACTTTTTAGTGTTCTTTCAATTATTTCCTTTTGAAGGGCATGGAAACATAGTCAAACTATGGTGCAATCATAGTTTTAGTTGAGTTTTCACCTAATTAATAGATCCGTCATATCACTAGCTAATCATGCTATGTGTTCATGGACATGTTTTCTTATTAGTTCAAGTTCATGTATTATGATGATTGTCTAAGCAGCCATGTTTACCTTTAGTTTTTATTTTCTTAATCATTATTATGATAGTTTACATTTAAACTTCTCAGTTTCTAATGCATAACATGGGTGTTCCCTCAACTTTCCATGGCCGTTTTTTCATAGTGTTTGTATGTTGTCATCATAGCATTTCCGTAGTTTGTTCACATGATTAACTACATAGTAACATGCACAAGATCCATTTCAACTCATATGACATATACATATATAACACATTCCATAAATACATAATGACATGCACAACATCCATTTCAATTCATATGACATATACATATATAACATATTCCATACTTTTGCATAGCCTTTCAAGTAGCCTAAGTATGACATTCAGCTCTTTACCACTTAAAGTAATTTATATCATCATCATGCGATAATAATCTCATGATCTTTACATTTCATTCAATTAACATAGGCATGTCATCAGTTTAGGTAGTTTGTAGCATCACTACATTATTGACATAGCCTTATCAAAGAATTTCAAATGGCATTAGTCACCCATGAAACATTAAGCGACCAGTCTTTAAGTCATAAATGCTACTTGGGTAATCTCTTTTACTTCCTTTCTTTAAGGTTCAAGTCTTTATCATGCTTGTATCATTTCCACCCTTATCATGAGTGTTAAGGTTTCTTATATATGGTCTAGTACTAGTAAGGTTCATTTGGCAAAATGTATATTGCTCACAAGGTAAAGCAACTTAAGTCTCACCTTAGGTTGGGCCTATGATTCTAGGTTCAGCTTTGCTTTATTAGGGGTGAGTGAATCCTCTATATTTCAAGTAAAATCATACCCTCATTTTCCTTGTATATTAACATTTGTTTAAGTCAATTCACTAGGTAATAATTTACATCCCAAAACAAGCCATGTAGGTGTGCCTCACTTGTCCCATACTCGGTGGTTCGTAGCACACTCCCAGGGTACCCTTTGGTGTGCAAACTCTTCAACCATTTATACCTTATAGGATTTTCATTCTTCTCACTAGTTCTTTGTATGTACTTATTTCTAAATGTCCCTTACGATCTGATTTCCAGCCATAGTGTAACTTTCCCTCTAGTCATGTAGTGTCTTAAGCACTTTTAGTTGTTCATGATGCTATTGTTTCACCTCTTACTATTATGCCTCAAAAATCTAGAAATAATGTGGGTTATAGATTTATAAATGTATTTCAAGGTGTGGAATCCTAGTTTATCTTCCCCATAGCTTTTTTCATTTTAAGTCCTCATTTTTGGATTTTTTCCACTACTATTTTTTGTGTGGTAAGCAACAAACATTTTCCATTTGTGGCTATATTTCAAGACAAATCCACATAGGTTTCCATCATCCAACCTATTCCTTTCCAAGATAACTCCTTAAGGATTCAAACTATACAAAAACATCTAGAAAATTTATTCAATTGGTGTCCAATGCAAAGTATGATCTGGCCTAATTTCTTGCACCCCAAACCAATCTTAGCACACAGAAAATATTTTTTGTTTAGGGCTATAATTCAAGACAAATTCACATAGATTCCATCATCCAACCATTTAATTTTCAAACTAACTCATTAAAGATTTAAAATATACAAAAATTTCTAGAAAATTCATTCAATTGATTGTCTAATTTGATGCATGATCTAGCCCAATTTCATGCACCCAAAAACCAGGCCTAGGAATTGTGACGACCCGGGTTTTTCAATGCCATTTTTTTGTAAAAACACAGCGAGATTGAAGTCTAGTTTTAAAACAATTTATGTAGAAGAATGCAGGAAAATTTTCTTCTTTTTCAAAAACATTGTATAAAGAGCCCGAGTGTCAAAATGAACGCTCAATGCATAGTGCCATGACAATTTATAAACCAAATCAAAACAAGTAGTTACACCCAGGATTGTTAGTCACAGCCACAACTATAACAAGTACTTACAATCAAGATTATAGTAGCTACCAAAAGAAATTACTAATTAAGTCTTACCTTTGCGTACTTGACTTTGATTCTAACGCCTCCTGATCCTCCTTCAATTTGTACTTTGTTTGATCTGAAAAATAATGGATTGGGTTGAGTATTTATCATACTCAGTAGGTAACCTGACACTACCCTTTTTGAAAACACAGCAATGCATCATACAGAGTTCAAAATGGTTGCATGAAAGACATCGGGAATGCTTAATTTGTGATAGGTGTGCATTTGTATGAATAAAATGTAAGTTATGTCATCGATTGACATTCTTTATTAAACTTCAGTATGCAACACTAACAGTATGTCTAGTTTCAGAACGTCAAAATCAATAGATTCACTACGTCAAATCAATGTATCGTATAAAACAATCAAGAAATACTTAAAATAGTCTCCATGTGAGGCAAATGTTAGCATCACAAAGTAACATGCACCGAGTCTCAAGTCAACTAGTCACGAGTATTCGTTTACGACCATCTTAATGTTATATGCATATTAGTACAACTGAAATCATAGGGTCACTATGCTCCTCCACAGGCTGCCTCTTTTGGTGATCTGCCCACTTGGGACTCGAGGTTTTTGTTCCTACCGCAGGCTGCCTCTTTCGGTGATCTGCCCACTTGGAACTCAAGGTTTTATTCCAACTGCAGGCTGCCTCCTTCAGCGATCTGCCCACTTGGAACTCAGGGTTTTATTCCCTATGCAGGTTGCCTCATTTGGCGATCTACCTACTTAGCATAGTGCCCATCAAGCTCAATATCCCAAAAGCATCTATAGATAAAGCCAAAGCTCAATCATAGCAAATCATGCAATTTATGCAATCATTTTCAATGTCTTCTTTGGGTACGTCACACAGCTTGGCCCTCACAACTGCCTAACCAGCATTTTTTGGGCACTCTAGTGTCTTTTGGCAACCCTCGAGGATATGCAATCTTCGTAAATCAAGCACTTTATGCATTTATTTTCAAGACATGCGAGCAATGCATAAAAATCACTTTATGCTAGTATCGTGTTTAAAACCATAAAACATGAAGACATGTTTCCATACTAGTACAAAAACATTACTTCTCAACAGCATTCTTCAATTTAATGCAAGAGTTCTCAAATATATATATATATATATATAAGTCATGAAAGCAGGTCCCGCATACTTGTATGAGAACAGCGTGGTTTAAAACACATGCTCAATATAGTAATAAAAGCATGTAACTATGAAAGTTTGGAATGTATTTTGAAAACAGAGTAGGATCAGACGACCTACCTCGTGCGTTGTTACGTAGCTCGTGCCTGTCTTCACTTCGAGTCAGAGAATATCTTAGTAAGGTCCTGAATGATGTTTAAACATAAGATCTAGGCGTTATTAAAGGTCATATGATGTTGGTTTCTAGGGGCTATTCTATGATATTTTTAAGTTGCTCTTTATCTAAGAATGTCCTGCATTTTATTGTATAATTGGGTCTGTGTCAAAATTACAGACGCAATTGTCCTTTTGGCCTGTCAATCGGAGTTATATAGGCTATGAAATTGGATTTTACAAGGTCGCCTTAACGGACGACCCAATTGTAGTGCTTAGGGTCCTACGCACCATGGTTCTGAATGTGCGCTATGGTTTTTAGGATACGTGTGCGCCCTAGTTGCACCGCAACCAGGCTCATGTGCGTACGTCCGAATAGTGTGCCAGGGTGTGCGCTATTGCGCGGATGCGTCTTAAGCGCGGCTACGGTGTGCCTCAGCTCCCAGTACGTCCCATGTGTCCCGGTCAAGCTAAGACAACTATCCGTACGCGACGTGTGCGTGAGGACAGCCCCCAGGGAGCTTGGTACGGGTGTGCGTCAAGCCAGGCGCCTTGGACTGTGCCGTGCACCCTGGGACGTTCGTGCACCCCTAGGAGGCGTTCTCTCTCTCTCTCTCTCTCTCTCTCTCTCTCTCTCTCTCTCTCTCTCTCTTGACGGGTTTTCACCCCTTTGGTTTTCCTCCCTAAGGATCGGTGATTTTCGGTTGAAAAATTCCCAGATTCGATGAGGATCTGGGCTGGGAATGAGGCGGAAAGGAGGGGACAGTCTGGGAAGCCTGGAACAGCACCCTGGTCGTAGGCCTAGGGTTCTGTAATGAACCCATCTTCCTAATGGGTTCTTCAGCCGGGAGACGTTAGATTTGGCTGGAAAATGAAGGGGAAATGAGAAGGGAAAAGAGGGGAAGAGAAGCTTACCTGGGACCTCGAGATGGAGTGGGTCTTATGCCTAGATTACTTCCTCCAAACCCACCTTTGCCGGAGATTTGAACCCAAAAATACCTGGAGGAGAAGGGGGCTTGGGGGGTATTTATAAGAGAGGGAAGGTGGTGCCGTCCTATGGCGGTGCCGCCCTTTCCCCTGGCACTGCCTTGCAGAGGCGGTGTTGGTGTTTCCAGATTATTCAGGAGAGGGGGGGTTTCTGGAGAAATTGGGATGCAGGGTTGGAGGAGGAAGAAGATGGGGTGCCGTTATCAAAACGGCCCCTGTGGTTTTTGGCTTTTTCATTTTTTAGGTACATTTTACCAAAATGCCCTCAATCTTCTAATGCCTATAACTTCTTCATACAAGCTCCGTTTTCGGCGTTCTTTGAGGCGTTGGATTCCATTTTGAGAGTAGAATCTAGTGGTAATGAGTTTCTTGACAAAGTCCTAAGATTCCTTTATGAATTAGGAGCAAACATCCCACCACCTAATAAGACCATTAAACATGTAAGAAACATATATTCATTCCCAAAGTAGACCAAGTTACAATATCGTTGGCAACGAGCCAATATCATGGTTGGTTTTTATACAAAATGTCTCCAAAATTTAGGTCATTATAGGAATGGTACCTCTTCATGCATCTTTCAGAAGGTTTTCTTCTTTTACTTATTTCCATTAACCATAAGCCATACATCATTCAAATAATACATTTCTAGAACCCAAAAATATACAAAATATAGTCCCAAATCTAGTCATTAACTTCACAAACTTATGCAAGTGAAACAATCCAATACAGTTTGGAAACTAGCTGTACATGCATTTAGTTTCTATAGCGTACTCGAACTGAAATCTATCATCATATTAATCCCACCTAAAGATCATTCATGCTTCATGAAATCGTTCCATAACATGCTAAAATGTCTAGCTAGAATCCTAATTCAAAAGTTGTAAAAGAAAGAAGTAGTTTTTAGCCATTTATGCATCACTCATTCACACGTTCAATAGTCCATGGAAAACATGTTCTTTCAATCCTTTTCTATACAAAGTAAAGCATGGTCTAGTTAAGGAAGGTCCAAGTGTCCCCTACCTAATGATATTCTTTAAACATTTAGTTGATTTGGAAGAAGTTTCTACCTGCCAAACTGTTGGATTCTTTGCATTCTTTGGACTATCCAACAATCTTATGTGCCAACTCCCTTGCAATTGGCTTCCTCCCACTCTTTTCCCTTTCTTCCTTCTCCTACTTTTCTTCCCTCTTTCGTTTGGTCATCCTTCTTCTTCTTCCCCAATGGTTTCTCTCAAATCTTCTTAAACTATACATATGGGACATTCTAGCATAGGAGAACTTCTAAATGTCCCTTTTATTCCATTCCAATTAACCATACAAGGCAATCCATCATGACATTGAACAGTTGCTCCTTTACATGGGCCTTCTCTTGCCATTTGTTGCTTTGCCTTTCATGTAATGGGTGGCTGTAGGGGTGGCAAATTGTGTTGGTAGGTCATGTTCGTGTTGAGATTGACCCATTAGAGTATATGGGTCGACACGAATATGACATGATTAATAACATGTGAAAAACCTGTGACTCAAACATGACTTGCTTCTTAAAGGAGTCAACACGACACTACTTGTGTAACATGATTACGTTAATGAATCGTGTTTCTGTGACACGACTCGTGTGACACGATTATGGGAATGATTCGTGTTCGGGTCACATGACACGACACGACACGATTCATTAACACATCCTTTTTATTAAATGAGTCAACATGACACGACTTGCTAACACAATAATTTGTGAAACATCATGACGCAGAACAACCCATCTGACACGACATGATTTAGTATTAGTGAGCCTGAACCATACTAATAAAATTCTTGTAATGTTTTATTCAAAAGCAACATAGTTTATAAGGTCCTAAAAGAGGATAATAGTATTCAAATAAATCAAATGATTGTAGTAGTAATTGACTGGCGACTAATCAGCAAATAGAGAAATCCACTTCCATCAATATCAAACATAGCAAATTAATATAAGTTAAAGTTATTAAAAGTATACAAGTACAAATTAATCAAAATGAATTATTCTAGAGTCTTCAGTTGGTTGAGGTGGTTCTGCACTATTACTTATGCTTACAATGTCTTCAGCAAGCTCATCCATGGAAACTGTAATGATAGAGTCTACAATCATAGAGAATAAACATGCATTAGTCATTACTAAGCTCTTAAAAATATAATATATATGTATCAAATAAAATATAGTTAAATATAGAATAATAAATTATTACCTTTCAATCCATATAGCCTATCTCTTACACAAATCAATGCTTGCACTATATCTAGTTTTAAAGTAGTTCTATATTGGTCAAGAACCTAACCACCAATACTAAAAGCAGACTTTGATGCAACTGTAGATATATGAATGCTTAAGACATCATGAGCCATCGCAGCAGGTTTAGGATTCCTGAAATCAACATTTTCATCAAATATAAATGTAGATAAGATTAGAAAAAATATTATTTTTATGAGATAAGAAATTATTAATCAACCAACCTGTATTGATTGCCTTTCTAAAATGCAAGAATGTCCAGCTTTGACTCTTGAAACCTTGGTTCATCTAAATAAAGCTCCAATTATGATTTTTGCATAGCCAAAGAACATTCTTCACTTTCAAATGAATCAAAATTCTAATGCAAATGTAATTATATTATTCAACTTAATGTAAGACAATTCATAGTAAACTATAATATCCTAAGCAACATATGAAAGATATAAATATAATTACCTTCATCACATCTAAAACCTCTTGACTATATGACAAGTTCTATCCATCATCAACATCAAGAGCACTACTTCTAGCCATAGTGGAAGATAAAGAAGGATTAGGGGAACTCTTAACCATATATTCATTGAAGAGAGGGAATAATTTTTTCCAAACTTGAGCAAACTCCAAGCCACCATTGCCAAATAATTTCTTGTATGAGAATTCCATAAAGGAGAGCTTATATCGAGGATCCAACAAACATGCAATTGCCAAAATGGTGCTAAATTCAGACCAGTACTTTGAAAATTTTGCAAACATTTGGGTGGACATACTCTTCATGTAGTCATCATCACTTCTTATGTATTGTGTTAAACTCAAATAAATTACAAATGTTACATAAAAGAAGAGATTTGCTGTAGGATACTTGGATCTAGAAAACATGCATGTAGCATCATAAAAAACAGCAAAAAACTTTAAAATTTGTGCAGCCTTTTCCCATTCATTGATAGAAACATAGTGCTTATAATTTGAGTCACTTAGTTCTAAGTGAAAAAATACATGTTGGTAACAAAGTACACTTTTAAGTATCACATAGGTTGAATTTCATCTTGTAGGAATGTAATACCCTCAAAATTTATATCCAATATATATAAAGTGAATTTATAAAATTATAAATTTTGTAAATTGAATCAAGGAATGAAACATCAAGAATTGGATTGTACTTGAAAAATGGAATCCAATGAAACTAAGAACGCCTAAATTAGAGTTTGGGCGAAAAATTTACCCAATTATTTCACGAAGGGGCAAAATTGTCATTTGTCAAGTGGGGCCCATAGTACATTAATGTGGGTCCTAGAATCTAGATAAATCAAAATGGATTAGGAACCTACTAATTATGTGAGAAATTGGGATTATCTCATCTTAATTGTACTTAAGGCAAAAACCCCTTTTCTTAAACACTATTCCACTCCATCTTCTCCTTCGATTCTTTCCTTTTTCCATGATCAAATGTGATTAAATCTAACTGAGTTCAACACCATAGAAGGACTTTCTTCCATGGAGTTACAGTGATGGATCACCTAAAGAGTATCACTATTGTGCCTTTTTCCCTCTACCTCTCATTCTCGGGTAAAACCATCAAGATCAGGTTTTTCACCGATTTAAGAGGTATGATTCAGTTTTCTTCTTGTTTTTCCCTTCCATGGGTTTTCCTTCACTACCTTTTACCATTCTAAACACCTAGATCATAGATTTCATGAGGTTAAGGTTTGAATCTAGGAAAAACTATGACACACTAGAAAATCGATCACAAAGAAACCTCAGATGGATGATCTGAATTGTCCATTAGATTTAGGGACCCTCAAAACCTTAGGAATGGCCAAAACAAATAAAAAAATCAGATCATCTAGAACTCTGATCAAGAAAAAATAGTGTGGGAAGTTTGGGCTCATCGTCCCTAATGGACATCACGCCCAAGACTCGTCCACGGGGTCGCTCATATGTGACATGCGTTGTCACAATCGGGCTAGACCCTTGGCGCCTTGGAAACTAAGATGCATGAGGTGCATTCGGCCGTGCATCTCGGATGAGGTGCATCCTAGGGGTGCTGGTATACGAAGATTTAATATGGGGTAAAAAATTCTGTCTATGCAAACTGGTGTAAAAAGGGCATCCAGTCTGGATTTTGATCTGGACCATCCAAAAATGAACTAAAATTTTCATTTTGCAATTCTGGGAGCTATATAAATATGATTTTTTTAATCTAAAACAGCCATTGGAATTGTCTCGACAACACGAACATGATTTTAGCATTATTCTTGATCTAATCGCATATAATCAGATCAAATTCATAAAACATTATCCAATTACTTAGATTGGGCCAATAAGAAGACAATCAGGCCCTAGAACTTAAACAATTAGATGATCTAAGGAATAGATTAAGGGGTCTAAGGACCAAATCATGTGTATTCATCCTATAAATTGATATGAACCATTGATCTGACCTAGGATTTTGGAATTTGTTGATCAGAGAGTGATCAACTATTAGATCAAGACATAAATTATGGATATACACTAGAATGAGTAGATGAAAATGAAATTGAACTGATATATGATAATTAACATTGGAATAAATGATTCAATCATAAATAGGTGCTTTAAAGAATGATCCAACAGTTGGATTTCCATGAATTCCATTGAGATGGAATGAATTAAACCTTTTATGATCAGGAGACATTAAATTGGCAAATTACAACTTTGATCAATGATCAGATGAAGCAGATGAGTATTGGATATTATGGAAATTGATTTAATAAAGATATATCAGATGATTTAGACCATTAATCTGGATCAAAAGTTAGATTAGGGGATCATTATACAAATTGATATATAAATGGACACAACTTAAGAGAAAAACTTATAATGGATTTCATTGAGGGAAATAAATGATGTGAAATAGTAGTGTGATACTGACAGGTACATCAGAGTGTGTAAGCTGAGAGGATTACGGACCTAATTTGGTTGTTCCTTCATTAAGGTAAGTGAGACATCTAATGTTGCATATATTTTTTTCTAAAATCTTGCACTATCATAGCACCTTGATTGACTGGGATTGTTTGTAACATGGTTTCTTTATTATGTGTACTTGTGATTTATAAATTATTATGCTATGATTTGATATAAGATTTTGGCCACACATTGAATGGATTTTTATGATCGATCTGTTTTATGGTATTGATACCCTATGAAACTTATATATGAATTTAAATATCTCTTCTTTATTGCATCACTTAGATTGGATGATTTTCCATAGAATTGGTGGTGGAGGCTTGGTGGCTAGTCCTTGCGAGGCTAACCCTAGGATGAGGGGGTTGTCATAGGATGGTGAGCCACAAGTGCTCTTGGTTTTATGAGGAGGCCTTGATAGGCTAATCTTGGGATGAGGGGGGTGCCTTGTGATGGTGAGCCATAAGTGCTCTTGGTTTTATGAGATACTTGATTTTTGTATTTTGTGATATATGACCGGTGTTTTCACCCCGGTGGATGTCATGTTAGGAGAGATTAGGGTCGGGTACCCACCCTCTGAATTTATGGGATGATAGGCACCTACTCATAGACATCACACAGTAGGGGTTGGTATCATGGGTAATCCATACTACTGGTCGAGTCCCACCCATGTGGACAGATGACAAGTCTCCCATTATGGTGTCAATGGGGAGAGGGAGTTGTTAGACCCAGGAGTCTAGTTATCAATACATCATGATAATCCATACTCTTGTTCTATGTGTATGCATGATGATCATTGATATATAATTGTGTGCCTGGGTGTGACGACACTCAGAGGAGTGATATGAGTACTCACAACCTGTTGTGCAAGTGTAACAGCCCGGGTCCAACGGTCACAATATTGTCCGCTTTGGGCGCACCCTGCATAGTTTTGTTCTTCCTCAGTTTTTCAAGGAAAATGCGTTGTTCCATGTATCAGAGTGACACAGTGGGTACAATATTGTCCTCTTTGGGTCTCTTCATCCTATCTTGAGTCCCTCAGACTATCTTGGGGTGTCTCCCTCAAGCCATCTTGGCAACCCTCAAGGAATCTTGGTCGCCCTCAAGGATTTGTTCATGACCCCAGGATGCATTATTACTAGTAGAGTCACCCCGGACTCTTATCAATAGCCCACAACTCTTCCCCCTAGCAGGTTGGACTAACTCTAGGTACCTCTTGCCTTTGTCCCTCAACCTATCTTGGGGCATCCCCCTCAAGGCATCTTAGCGACGGCAACGGTTCACCTCTCCCCCTTAGGGGACACGAGTCCCCACGTGTCGTCACGCGAGCACCCACATGCGGTTAGCCACCCACCATCGGGTCGGGGTTAGGCTCTGATACCATTTGTAACAGCCCGGGTTCAATGGTCACAATATTGTTCGCTTTGGGAGTAGCCTGCACGGTTTTGTTCTTCCCCGATGTTTTTAGGAAAAATGCATTGTTCCATGTATTAGAGTGACACAGCAAGTACAATATTGTCCTCTTTGGGTCTCCTCATCCTATCTTAAGTCCCTCAGACTATCTTGGGGTGTCCCCCTCAAGCCATCTTGGCCCACCCTCAAGGCATCTTGGCAAACACCTGTGGGTTCACCTTTCCCCCTTTAGGGACACGTGTCCACGCGTGTAGCTAGCCACCCAACATCATAAGGGAGCTAGCTCTGATACCATTTGCAATAGCTCGGGTCCAACGGTCACAATATTGTTCACTTTGGGCATAGCCCACACTGTTTTGTTCTTCCCCAGTTTTCCAGGAAAAACGTGTTGTGTCCATTAGAGTTCTTTGAACTCTTATAACCAACCCAGATCTCCCTCCCCAGGTGATGTGGGACTAACTCTCAGTACCTCCCCACCCTTGTTCCCTCAACCTATCTTGGGCCTTGACCTCAGACTATCTTGGGGCATCCCCCTCAAGCCATCTTGGTCCACCCTCTAGGCATATTGTCAAACACGTGTGGGGGAAAATCGATCGTTGCAAGGGAAGTCCTCACCACTCTTATCAACAGCCAAGTAACTTTTCCTTTAGCGATGTGGGACTAACTCTCAGTCCCTCACCCCCTAGAAGCCTGCCAGGTCTCTTGGCCCGCCCTCATCGGCACAGGGCTTCACCTCTCCCCTTTAGGGGACACGCGTCCTCGCGTGTCTTCACATGAGCCCCCACATGCGGTTAGCCACCACACCGGGTCAGGGGTTGGCTCTAATCCCAGTGAGCCCATAGGTGTTTGCCAAGATGACTTGAGGGTGGGCCAAGATGGCTTGAGGGGGATGCCCCAAGATAGTCTGAGGTTAAGGTCCAAGATAGTCTGAGGGAACAAGGGTGGGGAGGTACTAAGAGTTAGTCCCACATAGCCTGGAGAGGGAGATCTAGGCTGGTTATAAGAGTTCGAAGAACTCTAACGGTTACAACGCATTTTTCCTGGGTAACCGGGGAAGAACAAAATCGTGCGAGTTGGTCCCAAAGTAGACAATATTGTGACCGTTGGACCCGGGCTGTTACAAATGGTATCAGAGCCAGTTCCCTCGTGATGTTGGGTGGCTAGCTGTATGTGTGGACGTGTGTCCTTAAAGGGGGAAAGGTGAAACCACTTGTGTTTGCCAAGATGCCTTGAGGGTGGGCCAAGATGGCTTGAGGGGGATGCCCCAAGATAGTCTGAGGTCAATGCCCAAGATAGGTTGAGGGAACAAGGGTGGGGAGGTACTGAGAGTTAGTCCCACATTGCCTGGGGAGGGAGATTTGAGCTGGTTATAAGAGTTCAGAGAACTCTAACGGACACAATGCGTTTTCCCTAGGAAACCGGGGAAGAACAAAACTGTGCGGGCTGTGCCCAAAGCGGACAATATTGTGACCGTTGGACCCGGGCTGTTACAGCGAGTGTATGAGACACTCATGGGTCCCACATATATTGGGTGCCCTGCCTATTGACATTATGTTCATGTGAGATTTTATCAGATCATGCTTTACATCAATGAGATCCATGTTTTATTGTACATGATGTTTTGCTACTTATATTGACATGACTCATGACATTTGTATTTCTTGGATATTGTAATTTAGACTCATATCAATTCTTATTACTCGATTATTCTTTTTATGCCACAATTGTCATTACATTAAATGTCTATGTACCTATACAAGCAATAGCTTGCCGAGGCATTGCTTTATTTTGCAATGCCTTAGATACTGAGCGCGACAGTAGGAGAGGCAAAAGCATGGCTGGACAATGATAATAGTGGAGACTGTCCTTATCTTTTTGGATAGATAGTTTGATGTGAGTGATGAATATACTCCATTTCAGGTTTATAATTATGGGCTGTACGTATGCACTATTAAGTTTGTTTATGAAACTTACATGTATATTGTGGACATGTGACTAACTATGGTGGAATGTTATGATGGATAGACCCTGGGCCATATTATTATGTTTCTTGACAATAGTTGTTTAAAATAAAGGAACCTTTGGTTTTGACATTGGATTTGATATTGGAATTGGTTTAAATTTATTGCAACATATGTATATAAATTTTGCAATCATTTTGGTGATGTTTTGAAATGGTATAACACTCAGGGGTTTTTAAATAAATGTTTTTAATATATTAGTAAATAGAACCTTTTGATATCAGGACGTCAACTATGTTTATTATTATTATAAAAAATTATTAGAAAAACCTGTGGTGTTACAAGGACAATCTTGCCTTAAGCCCTTTTTTGTCTCAATTGATAAGTGATCCACACACTCTGAAAATTTTTGTTTTCTACCTTGCGATGCTTTGACATACTTGATACTCTCTCAAAATTTTTGAATAGTATTATCTATTTCTTTCAAACCATCTTGCACAATCAAATTCAAAATGTGATAACAACTATGAAGATGAAAGAACTCTCCACCACAAACAAGTGTGTTTTTGATGTTTAATTGATGCCTTAATAGCTCAATAGAAGAATCATTAGTAGAAACATTATCTACAGTGATTGAAAAAATCTTTTTCTCAATCCCCCATTCTACCAATAATGAGTATACTTTTTATGTTAATGACATTCCATTATGTGGAGGTGGTAGAAAACAAAATTTTAATATCCTCTAGTGTAAGACCCACTCACTATCTACACAATGTGCTGTAAGACTTATATAACCATCAATAATATAAGAAGTCCATAAATTGGATGTCAAATTTATCCTACCAGGTGCCAACTCTAACATCTCTTTTATCTTTCCTTTTTCTCTTTTATATATTCTCAGAACATCTGATTTTATTGTATTTCTACTAATCTAATGCAAATATGCACTCAAATATTTTGGTACAGCTCTAATTCCATCATACTCAACAAATTGGAAAGGAAAATCATGCATAATAATTGTAGTTGCTACTAACTCGTGAAAAACTTTAGGATCAAACTTTTCTGAACTTAGTGACATACCTCCTAACTTTGAGATAAAAGCAACTGCCCTATATCACAAGAGGAGCTCCATTGACAAGTCTTTAAATGACATTTTAAAGTACTTGTACCAAATTTGTTGTCACATATATATATATATATATTGCGGAACACTTCTTGCATTTACACCTATGCCTTCCATCTTCTGATATCGGAAGGTGTTCAAAAAAATTCCAAACTAGAGACATCATCTTCTTATGTTTTTTTTACCACTATTGGATTTTGAAACTAACTCCATGTTCTCCAAAATCAGCAAGCTCATCATCGTTTTACTTATCATGCAGACATTCAAATTATCAGATACATCATTGCTCCCAAGTTGTGCTTATATTTTAATTGACAAGCAAAATTTAGTTTACAGTAAATACCAATTACTTCATTAAAAGTCATACTAATAAGAACATGGAACAAGCACAGAAACATGGAATCAAACAAACAAAAATCAAACTATATAAAGAATCACACAAATAAGGGAGTGAGGAATAAAGAGAGAAACAAAATGCTAAATAAAGAACAAATAAGAAACACATACTTGTGGTGCTATAGGTGTGCTTATTATTTAAGAATTGTTGTAGATATCTAGGAAGAAAAACCTAAAAGAGAAGAAAAACCTGCTAGGGCTTCCATGCAAAAGCTCTAAATCTATTCCTCTAGCCTCGAGGTTGTAAATAAAAGGTAAATAAAAAAGACAATACAGGACGGTTCAACGGCAACAATCCTATAATATCACTAAATATAGGATGGTTAAAATGAACCATCCTATATTATTGACAAGTATAGGACTTAAAGAATAATTGTCCTATTTTAATAATAACAATATGACGATTACTAGATAACTATCCTATAATTTGGAAACAAATATAGGATGGTTAGCCCAAAGCCGTCCTATATCTTTTGTTAAATGTAGGACGGTCATCTCAGAACCATCCTATATATTGAGATATATATTAATTTACTTATACTTAAAAAAGTTGCCAGTTACGTGGATCGAACTCGAGAGACTAGACCTCACCTTAAAAAGCCATTGTTGGGACTGCTTAGCTATACACAGCCTAGGTCGTCAAGTTGTACCAAATTAAAGTTTTATTCCTTGTTTGAAAGTTCACAAGAATCACAACTTAGAAAATTATAAATTAAGAACTCAGGAATCAGCATAACAATTAACAACCACAAGGAATAAGGATGACAACTTTTTCTTGTTAATGTCATGTGATGTCTGAAGTGGACTTCATTGAAGTCTGAATTCAAATCACTGTCAGTGTGTCACTGAAAATTTTAAGAAAGGACACACAATATAGGACGGTTATTTCAGAATCATCCTATATTTGATAACATAAAGGATGGTCATTTTAGAGCCGTCCTATATTTTTTAAACATAAAGGATGGTTACTTCAAAACTATCCTATATTTGGTAAACATAAAGGATGGTTATTAAAAAAATGTCCTATATGTGTTTGCCTTACAAAAAAAGGTTGTTGGTGAGGTGGCTCGAACTTCCAACCTCATGTTAACAAATTGATGTTGGGACCGCTTGGCTTAGGTCATCATGTTGACGTAGTGTAAATTTTTATTCAAGAATCAAGATTAGTAGATCACTGAGATTGAAGGCCAGACTGCCTCGCACTCTCATCAAATGTGTTAGTTGTGACATGTGGCAAGTTGGCAGTTGCGATTTGAGAACATTCCAATTTCCAAAGAGGAAAAAAGATAAAAGCAATGGGTTGGCAATAGAGAAATTTGTTAGGGAGGTAGTTTGAAGTCTAGACCTCAACAATGACAAGTTGTAATAGGGACCGCTTAGTTACACTTGGCTTAGGACGTCAAGTCTTGCAAACTTAAATTATTATTAACTTACTTTGTTCAACTTCAAACTCTAAAGTCTAAACATTTACTCTTTTGTTAGCATGGAAAGTTGGAAATTCTATTCCTATATATTTTAGCCAATTAACCTTTATCTTTATAATTTAAGGCATAAGCAATAAGGAGTTACTATCAATTTCACTATGCACTACTACACAGTCTGTAGAGTCTACACTGTGATACTTGGTCTTTAGTTGCTAACAATTATCAATTTTATATCATATATAGATAATGTCTCCACAAAAAGTTTATGATGAATGTAACAATTATCAAATTGGGCATTAGCAATAAGTTTGACTAGTTGACCTTGAGATATAGATAATGTCTCCAAATCTATATTTTTGTCTGCATAAATTTATTTGTTTGTTATCACACTTTATAGTTTATAACTTAAGGTCAAACAATTCTAATAAGAAGAAACTTCAAGAGGAAAGCCAAATTCAAATTATCTATCTAATCATATCTCTAAACATTAACTACATTGAGAGACTAAGACTTTGAGGCTTCACCATGTATTGACATGTCTACTTTTGTCTTTACTCTTTAGCAATATATATGAATATACTGTTTGTATGTACAATTGTGCTATACATATATAGCCAACTACAAATGAAATTCCATGCCATTCATATTTCATAAATGTTCTCTAGATAATAGCAACATTGCTAATTTTCATTCATGCTTAAGATAAATATAGGATGGTTACATAACCGTCTTATATTTAGAAAACATAGGTTGGTTAATACAAAACCATCCTTTATACTCTGTACATATAAGATGGGTATGTATTATCTGTCCTATATTTTTGATAATTATAGGACGGTTACCAAATAACCATCCTATACTTTGAATCTAACATTTATTAAATTATTAATGTATCATCTCTGATATAGGATGGTTATTTTTAAACTGTCCTATGATGATTACTAAATATAGGAACTGTCCTATATTTCTTTAGCAATATAGGACGAATATAGGACGGTTCTCATAGAATTGTCCTATATTTTTAGCTAGTATAGGATGGTTATCGTAGAACCATCCTATATTTTTAGGTTATATTGGGCGATTCTCTTAGAACCATCCTATATTTCTAAACCTCTCTCCATCCTTTCACACCCTACAAAAATTTCTTCGACGTTCAAAACCTCAACCAGGGCAAAAACCTTGACTAGAAGAATAAGAAGAAGAAGGAGAGAGAGGGAGAGAGAAATCATGTTAACCAACACAAGGAGAGAGAAGAAGAAGAAGAAGGAGAAGACTTAGAAGAGAGAGACTAGAGAGTGTGGGAGAAACTGACAGCTGCCTAGCTGTGGTACTGCTACACCTCAAGCAACAAGAAGAAGAACAAGAAGAAGGAGAGAGACAGGGGAGAGAAGAACTAAAGAAGAAGAAGAAGACAAACATAAGAAGAAAGATAAGAGGAAATGGAAGGAGGTAACCTAGTTCCTAATTGTTCTTAGAATTTCTATGTCACCATTTTCTGCCCCCACTTTTGTTATGTAAGAATCTTATTACAAAATTACAGTACATCTCACAAGATAGGGTTAAGGTTAACAATATTCTTCAGTTGTAGGTCTTTTAAACTTATTCAACTTAACATCTTTGCCAGCAAGTTGCAACTACGATCTGCATCTACATGTTGTCTCTTGCATGCATGATTCATGATTGCATCATCCAAATTGCTTGACAATGTTGGCATGTCTATGAAAATAGAATAGTAACTATTTAAAATTTATCGCTTGCTTGTTGTTTGATTGAATGACAATTATTTCCAACTGATTTAACTATAGTGTTTTCACTTTTCACTTGTGAAGCAAACATGGAACATGAAGAATATGAACAAGAACAACATGAAGAAGTAGAGCAATAGAGCACATGTACACCACCTGTCAAGAGAAAGGGCAGAGGGCCAACAAAAATGGAACATATAAATAAGAGATCATGAAAGGGAATAAAAGAGACCATCCAATTCAACGGTAGAGGCTAGGCAATAGATGATAGTGCACATTCTTATGCTAGTTTCATATGTTGCACTGTTAGAAGTATGGTGCCAGTCTTAGTGACTAATTTGAGACATACACAATATGGGAAATGGTCAAGGTATGTAAATTCTTCCTACATATAATATAATATAATATGTCCCTTAAATTAATTTTCTTTGCATACACTAACCTGCTTCTTCTTTTATTTTATAGTTAGCCTTTAACGTATCTAATGAGTGCAAAAAGCAAGCATTGCAAGGGGCTGGTGAACAATGGAGGAAATGGAAGAGTGAGCTTGAAAGGGAGTACATACTTCCAAATGTCAATGATCCTTCCAAGCATAACATCGTCCCTAAGTTGTATTCCTATGTCATTGACCAGGAGGCATGGAATTAATTTGTACAATTTAGGCTCGCACCTAATTTTGAGGAAATTACGACTTGAACTACCTGTATTTTGATTCCTCTAATTATTAAAGTTGATTATATCTTGATTGCATTACTTTGATGTACTAACAAAGCATATAAAGGACAACTGGTGCATGCAACTAATCATATGCAACACCACCTTTCTGGGGTTGGCTATGCACGGTTATAGGAAGAAGAAGTAAGTATATCATGTGACAATTCATTTCTGTCTAATTATAGTAGATTTTTATTTCATTAACTCTGACTTAATGTCTCTTTTAACAGTAAAAGAAGGTTGGGACAACATAGCCCATTGACAGTGCTCTTCTTTGGAAAATGGTACATTCAAAAGGGCGTAACTCTTAGACCTTTAATAAAGAAACAACTGCAGTAATTGTGTCAAGAATTGTAAGTAGTTTTATACTTTTATTTTGTGTGCCTATTGCCTAATAGGCTAGTACTTCCACTACTGCCTACCTCTATATCTCTTGCATTATATTACATACATAATAAGGATTTGATCATTTTATGATATTTACATGTGCAAGAAGAGTTGACCTAAGAAAGTGCAACTACAGTTACACCTACAAGGACTCTAAGCAGCACTGCTACAAAGGGGAACATCTTGTATAGGGCTATAGGCAACAAGGACATGCACCCTGATTGAGTAAGGGGCTAAGGTCATGGTGTGGTTCCTTCCAAGTTCTTCCCTAAACCGAAGACTCCTACAATAGAAGAATTGGAAGCATGGAAGGAGCAAACTTTTGTGGAGATATATAGCAAGGTGAAGAATTATTTGTTGAAGGACTTCCGTAGTGGCAGAAGAAGTTCATGTCAAGATATTGTCCCTCAAGTTCAACCACCCCAATTTGACAATAGCTGCACTCCTCCATTAGAAGAAGATGTGGCAGAGCAAGTATTTGAAGGTGATGTCCCGATCAGCGAGGTATGTATATTGATATGTTTACTTTTCCAATGTTCAATTATTTAGTAACCTTTTTTATCACTAATCATTACATATATGTTATTTCTCAATTGCAAGTGGTCATTGCATGTTACGGCTACATACATCTAGGAACTATGTAGTTGTGACAATGCTGTACGAGGTTCAGTCCATGACTTCCACCACCTTGCATAGCAAGTTGATGCATCCACACACTAAGCGTGTGTGCATTACTGCAGCCATTCAACTATATGCCCCCATTCCATTTTCAATATAAGAGGATGATATTCAAACTATTGGGGATGCCATTGGATATCATGTGACTTGGCTAGAGGAAATTATCAAACCAATGATATCTAAGGTATATATATGGTGTCATGGCATCATTTTTAGCTACCTTTTTTAAGTCCTCTCCTAAATTGTTAATTGATTAATATTGTTTACAACATGTTGGATCACCAAAAGTCGCACGAGGCACCATTGAAGCCAACCTCCCTGACAGCAAATTCTAGAGTAGTGGCTAGTGTAGCCCCATCCCAGCCTTCGTAGGTATTTATATATACTTGTATGATGAAATTTTCTCTCATTGTCTCTCTTCTTTTATAAATACTTGTATAGTAGTATATGTATATATTCATTACTAATTTCTAGAATGTTAAATCTACCGTGTAGAGATCAGGTGGAGGTTGCACCTAACACTCCTCCATTCCTGAGGGGACTATGCAGACTGGTCAATGAAGATAAGGAAATAAGCTCCGTAAGGATAGAGGTGGGTGTGCTTGCTGACAACATGGTTGAGGTTCCACTCTTCAAGGAGGACCTCTTAACCATATGTAATATGGCTCAACTAGAGTACATGCATTGTCATCTATATCGAGTATGTTGTGTAACTTTTCTATTAGAATAGTACAAATCAAAGTGACATTACTTGCTTTTTTAATAACGCATGATAATTATTTGATATTAACCCAAATTACTGATGCAGGTCTTTGCATGATAAGTTGCAAAGATTAGAGGTCAAGGACATTTACAAGTTCCTTGACATTGCTTTTTTCTTTCAATTGGAGCATTTGCCCATGAACAAATGAATTGAAGATATCATAACTGGGCTCATGCGTTGAGCGAAGGGGCAGGCCTTACTAATTCCCTACAATAGCTGGTAAATTATAACATATGAGGCTAAATTATGTCATTTCAATTTCATAATTCATACACATAAATATCTATATCAGTTAATATTTGAGAACTTACGATTGAATTATTATTTTTATAGGTCCCACTAGATGCTGCTAGCTTTGGATGTGTATGGTGGCCATGCAATGTTTTTCAACTCTTGTGGAGTGCACATTCAGGAACGCCTGATGGAAATTATAAACAAGTAAGTCTTTATTATTTCTTTCATTATAATATATGTACTCATCTGATAAGTGATAACTATCATGTTATTCATAATCTAATGCTTTTGAATTATATGTGTGTAGTGCATGGCATAAATGGTCTAAGCAGGAAGGTATTAACCACCCAACAAAACTCAAATGGAAGAAGGTCAAGGTAAGGTTTACTAATTACTAGTCTTTATTATAATTTAAAACCTAAACTTATTTGATATGATATTTGAACCTTTTCTGTTGTCTTTGGTGACATTGGTGTGCAGTGCCCTAAACGAAAATCCAATTGGGAGTGTAGGTATTATGTTCTAAGATACATGAGAACCCTCATTAGTAATGGATTTAGAATCTCATAATTGAGATAGGTAAGACAAATACTAACCAATGTTACAATTTTGTATATTTCCTGACTGAATCCAAGATTACATGTCTAAACTAAGTTATTATATGTTTTTTGCAGCCGGATTTGGGAAGTAAGAGTTACTCCTAGTTGGATGTAGGCAATATTAGAATGGAATGGATAGATCATATTATGAATTTTAATTTGTAGTTCATTGATATAAATGAATGTATCAATCATGTATGTACTTTTTACTCAAATAAAATACAAAGATAAGGTCATTTCTATGGACGCATTCTATTTTTCTTTTGATTGAAGTATACTGTGTGTCAATATATCTTCTTTCTTTGTTTCAAACTTTCAATGATAGGAAGTTGGTTCTTGAACTAGACATATGACTGTTAGTGGAGAAGAGTGAATCATGAATATAAGGGTGATTGATTGGGTGCGATTTCTTTTGTTCAATTCAATGTGAATTGGAGAAGTTATGGAATGTTGGAACTGAATGTGTACAATGATTGTAAATATAGCTTACAGGTTACATATGTAAAGTGAATGTGTTACTTTGTCACATACTAACTGAGTGACTAATGAATTAATTTACTTTTTACTCAAATGGAATACAAAATAAAATTCCATTTCCATGGATGTGTTCCATTTTTCTTTTGATTGAAGTACGTCTCAATGTGTGTGCTTTCTTTATTTCAATGATGGGAGGTTGGTGTGTTCAAGGCTTCAAATAGACAGGATTGTCAGGTTGTCTATGGAGGAGAAGTGTGGAGTTGTGAATGTATTATATATGGGTGTGCTTTCTTTAGTTTAGTTCACCAACTCAAATGTTCAATTCAATGTGAAGTCAGTGTACTGTATTGTGAAGTTAAATGTTCAATGTTTGAACTAGGAAGTGAATGTGTAATGATTGTAAATGTATTCCATTTTTCTTTAGTTCAAATGTTCAATTCAATGTCAAGTCTCAAGTGTGGGTCGAAAATTAAGAATATGCAAATTTGCAATGTTGGAAGTGCATGTGTACAACTGTAATGAATCTAAATATAGCATAAAGCATGAATGGAGTGAGTGAATGTGTTATTTTGTCACACTCACATACTGTTCAATTGATGTACTTTGATAAATATAACTGTAGGTAATAAATAGAAACCAACAAAAAAATAGAAAAACTAGTCAGTGTAAAGATTAGAAAGTTGTACAATGAAGGACGGTTACTTGAAAATAGTCTTATATTAATGATCATATAGGATGGTTACTAAAAAATCATCCTATATTTCTATAAGATTATAGGATTATTCTCAATAATGGTCCTTTATTATTAAGTCATATAGGATGGTTACCAATTAACCATCCTATATAATGTAAAAGAATATAGGACGGTAATTCAATAACCATCCTATATTAGTTAAAATACAGGAGTAACTGTCCTATATAATGTAAAAGAATATAGGATGGTTATTTAGTAGCTATCCTATATTAGTTAAAATATAGGATAGTCACTTAGTAACCATCCTCTAAAACATAAAAGAATATAGGATGGTTATTTAGTAAATGTCCTTAGTTATTATCAAATATGAATCATTTTATCCTACTTACAGTTTACTATCTTTACATACTAGTTAGTGGTGGATTTGGTGCTTGGTGGGTTACCTTGACAACTTACCATCAATATAGGACGGATTTTAAGGGACTGTTTTATACCAATTTAAATCAGTAAGAATAAAGGATGGGTTTTCGATAACTGTCCTTTTTATGAGGCTAAGATAAGTCATGACTGTTTGTTATGCTACATGAGTCAGACGGCTCAACACGACGGGTTAGCAAGTTGCGGGTCAGAACGAGTCAACATGATAATTTAACATGTTGTGAGTATAATGGGTCAACACGATGTGTTAACAGGTCATGTGTCATACGGGTCAACATGACGTGTTAGCAGGTCGCATGTCAGATGGGTCAACACGATAGGTCCTCATGGTTAACATGAACATGACATGATTTTGAACTTGTCATTTTCAGGATGACCAGATAAATGACATGAACATGATAGACTAGACCCTAACCCACTAAATCCATGTCATGTTCAAGTCGTGTTATCATGTCGTGTTGTATTTTGCTAGCCCTAGGTGGCTGTCCCATGCATTCTCCAGCCCCCATATGTATTTCAACTTGTATCGACTTCTTTTAAGTGGCTTTCTAGGCTTCCCTAGGTTGTATATGAATTCCTCAACACACTCAATTTCCATATCACTCCTTTCCACGCTAAGCAATGATTGCAAATCATGGCTTGGGCTAGCTGCTCCTCACGCAAGCTAGCCTTCCACATTTTTTCACCCCTTCATAATTAGTTCCCATGCAAGGTTTTCAATCAAGCACTTTAATATCCTTTACTTATTTGGGCTCATGGGCCATGAATTTTTGTAGTATCATTTCATGTGTCCATGGGCCTTACTAACCTATGTGTATCATTATCAACTTTTTATTAATGGATGGGTATTTTAAGTGACCATATACTATGCTATGAACCTTACACTATATACACCTTCCCATCATACTTATGCATAACACACACACACACACACACACACACACACACACACACACACACACACACACACACACACACACACACACACACACACATACTTAGATGTCCATTCTCCATGAATTAGACGGTTCACTATGATCTATTCATCACATTAAATCCAATTATCAATAGGTCCAATTAACACCTTAAACCTAGATATTATATTGAATAACTTAGTATAATCATTCAGTCAATTATGCTATTTAATCTTCATCTTTACTTCATACTCAAAATCTTTTATAACCTATGTGTTCTCCTAGCTTTTCCAAGCTAGCTTAATTGAATCAAGTTATTAGCTCTCCATTTGATGTCATGATGGAAATCTATTACTTGATCCAAGTAATCTCATAAAAGGTGTTAATAAAAAGGAAAAAAAAACCCCCATTTTTTGGATAATAAAATTGGATTAAAAAATTAACTATATCACACTAGGTCCCTTAAATTGCACTTTCATTTGTCATAGACCACAAGCACACATGATTTTGTGTAAAAAGGACCCAAATACACACGATCATGTGTTATGTAATGACCTAAAATTATGCTTAGAAAATGTGCTCGTAAATTAAGGGCAATTTTGTCAATTGCCAATTCATCTTGTTTGGTAAAAATGTCCTTAGGATCTGCCAAATAAGATGTCAAGTATTTAGGATAAAATTTTAAATACCTAGTTATTATTTAAGTTGAGTAAATCAAACTTAAATTAAGTGTGAGTGCAGTAGTTAAGAATTGAGTTAAATTAATACAAGTGTTTAAGATCTAAGTTCAATTAAAAGAGTGATTATACAACTAGTCCTCATTTTATTTAAGTGAATGGTAAGTATTGAGTACCACTTACAAGAAAAATGTTTAATACTTAATGCAAGTTATAGTCATGGATGTTACACTCCTAATACATCAGTTACACTGCATGTTTTAAACATAAATGTTTCCTTCTAAAGCATTACTCTAAACTATAGCAAATGAATATAAAACCCCAGTTAAGTTTAGAAAATGTCAACCTTAAAGTTACATTGTATCACATGATGGGAGTTACACTCTTGATGGAGAAAACATCCAAATTCAATCCCCATCCTAAGTCCTAGATTTGAAAATGTCTCATGCTAGAACAAATAGTAATTCATTACAATCATATCTAAAAACATATTATGCTAGAACTAACCTCTCATACACTCTTTCCATTTTAAAATCCAAATCTCTCTCTCTCTCTCTCTCTCTCTCTCTCTCTCTCTCTCTCTCTCTCTCTCTCTCTCTCTCTCTCTCTCTCTCTCTCTCTCTCTCTCTCTCTCTCTTACACACACACACACACGCACACAAATCAAAGAAAGGCATCTTCCTCCATCTCATTTATAGAGTATGATCTCTCTCTCTCTCTCACTCAATCTCTCTTCCAAATATCTTATTGTCTAAATATGGAAAGAGGCCAAAACATGTTCTAGCATCTTGATCATAATTTTTAAGTTGGATCTAATAAGAAAAAGTAAATCTATCAAGTTTTAAAAATGATCTTAATCCATGTCATATCTAAACATATAAGATATGAAACTTGATTACTACAATACTGTACATGAGTATGATTTATAGTTATATTTTAATCTAGAATACTTGACTATCATTTGATCCATATGAATAAAATATTTAGTTATGTGTTGATCTAAAAATACATGGCCATTAATTCTACCTGTACACACATGATTTATGATTATATGTTCAATCTAGAAACATACGACCTTCTTTTTTATCTAAATGTGTATGATCTTCAATTTCATGTATGATTTGGAAATGGAAGGTCATGCTTTTGTTTCATGAACTATAGATTGTATGCTTATTGCTAAGATCTTAACACATAATGGACAATTTTAGTCAATACATACATGATTTATAGGTCACTTCAAATATCAAAATATTAACATATAACATATGGTTTTAATTCTATACATAATTGTTCTATTTATCACATGTCAAATTCGTAAATCTTAGCCTATATTGTATGATTTGATCCATATATATATATATATATATATAGAGTGTAAGTCAAACGTAAAGATATTAGCCTATAGGTAAATAGTTTACACAGTTTTAATCTAGTTAAATGGTCTATGTGATTTTGATCTAATTATATGATTTTACACGTCTATGTAAATATATTGTACATTTTTATTGAAACATCTATAGCCTATAGACTAAACAAATTTAGTCTAATGATTTACACCTAAATAAATCTCACAAAATGGATTTGTTGATTTTCAACCGATCATTTAATCCAAGTTTCATCATACAATTGAATTTTAATAAAATTTGTTAACTAGTTTTGGTAATACCTATTTTAAAATAAACTATGAATTTGAAATAAATTATAACTTCTAAGATTTGTGTTCTATAAGGAAAAGAAATCAAGTTTTGAACTTGAATTGAATTGAGAAGTGATTATGATGCAAATGCCATGTTTCAAAGTAAATATTTTTTGAAAAGATAAAAAAAAAAATCTAAATTTAAAAAATGTTGATTATTTCATTGATTTTTTTATTAAAATTTAGCCAAACATAAAGTCCCATTTTTGAATCACAGTCTTTGTAATAGGTCTAATTTCTAAATTTTATTTCATGTAATTTTTGTTAAATTTTAATTAGAATGAAATGTAGATTTGGAACTATACTTTTTGAGATTTGAGGAAATAAACTTTTAACATGTACCTAACTGACCATTAAAACTTAAAAATTCAAAACATGCTAAAAAAGAGCTTTATAACAATATCAAGAACATTGAAATTGGAGTTCGGATGAGAAAATCCTAAAACATTTAATAGAGGACTAAAATTGATAACAACACTCCTCCCTTTTAAAACATATAAGAGGAAAATACCATCCAATGGTATGGACAACTGCCTCTCTCTCTCTCTCTCTCTCTCTCTCTCTCTCTCTCTCTCTCTCTCTCTCTCTCTCTCTCTCTCTCTCTCTCTCTCTCTTTCTCTCTCATGATAATAGGAGCCCATCAATGGTGATCCAATTCAAGTGGAGAGAAAACCCAATTGCATGCACACAGTAGGAGAACAAGGAAAAAATGCATTTTTTCATCGAAATCCTATAAAAAAGTCAAAGAAATCACTCTTAGAAGATAGATTGATGAAAATCCAACTTAGATATGCATTCCATTTTGACGATAGACAAGTTTATGAAAAGATTTGTACGAAAATTGCAATTTTCTGGTGACTGCACCATTTTCCAGCAACTGTGATGATTTTTTTCATTTTTTCAACCAAAATGATGACAAAAGACTCCAAAAAAATTTGAAAATCAATGTAAGAGTCAAATATCTATTTTCCTAGAGTTTTGTTTCTCATTTTATCATCAATTTTGCACTATTTGCAACTGGCATTGGCAATCGTTTCCCAGTCACCTTGTCCGACATTGGTGACTATCAGACACTAAAATGCATAGATCTATTTCATTTTTCACCTAATCTACACACCCATGCCTACCAAAGTTAGACTAGATATCATTTGAAATTAGATATAATCTCAATCAATGACCTATTGATTGTCGATTTACAAATTTGATAAGATAATAGATCAACAAACTTGACAACTTATAAATTGGATTGGTGATGATCTGTAGTTGGAATGAATGATCAAAGATCTCTGACTGTCCAAAATTCAGATATGATTTGATCTATGGTTGTTAATGCATGATCTACAATAAATTAATGGACACAATCATATGGTAAATCCATAGATTTGACTATCTTTGACTTACAATCAGTGATTAGTATGCCATGATCTATTGAATGAAACCATTGGAACTCAGATTAAATAGTGTATCTATGTGTTTGACATCTAGATTTAATGATATGCAATCTAGAATGATAGATCAAATATCTTATACATAGCTAAGGTTAAATTCGACCATCTGATATTGAGATGGAGAGCAAGATGAGATAGAGGTTCCTTGAGTTGTTTTGACTTGATGTATTAATGTAGTTTTATGGATTATTAAAAAAAAAGGGATTTTGTCTTTTTTCCTTTCTCTTTCATCAACTTACCCTAAGCAAGGTAGTAACTTATGTATGTCATGTGATCACTAGCCTATGAAGAAGAAGGTATATAGGAGTGTAAATAAACATGTGTAGAATGAGCGAGGAACTTATCAAAGGGAGACCTAAGTGAGAAATCACTAAGCTAGTGAGTGTGTAGAGTATGGTTGCCTAGATGAAATTATGCATGCTCCTCTATGAATGAATGAATTACAAAGTATAGAAATCTAATGCATAGACTTATCAATATCTAAATGAGTAATATAATGAAAATGGAATGAATTAGTGAGCAATGAAAAGAGCATGTGACATCACACGCATGGTGGTGGCGGGTCATGATGACCACCCACATGCAAAACATAAGAAATACACCATATATAGAATATACACACGCTCGCGCACACACACATGTGATGCATAGTGTGGTGGCAGTTGGTCTTGTTGCATGCAAGGCAATTGATATAATGCATGTGAGATAGAGTGGTAAGTGAGCTTAAGGTAGAGTGAGATAAGAGAGGAAATCATGCCTTCTCCTACCCTTAGATGACAAAACTAAGAGAGGGAGTGTGGATGAGAGTAAAACTAGTAGAAAACTAGAGTAAAATAGGAGGATTTGGGAGAAGAGTTGAGGAGGAAAAAGTGAGAAGAAGCCAAAGAGACGAGGAGAGTTGAAGTGGGAGAGAAGGAGAATCTAGTGGAGGAAAATGCCCAACCGAGTGGAGAGAAAGCATGCTACTTTGAGTTGAAAGTCAATAGATAAAGGGGGTTTAGGAAAGCCTTAATGCATCTTGTGGTTGGATCTTTAAGTTACTAGAAAATAGATTGAGTTGTCTTCATGCTTTTTTCAGCTTGACCATGCATTAATTTACTTTGAAATTGTCTTGAATGTTGATTTTATGGATGTTTGATCATCTTGCATGTCTTATATATATAAATATATATATATATATATATATATGAAATCATGAGTTGATTTATGTTTGAAATTGACTAGAAATTTATTGAATGGATGATGCTTTCTTGAGGTGAAAGTGATGCATGTATGAATGGGGCATGAAAGCAATCGAGCTAGAGTGCTACTCCAGCCATGAAACCTCATTGGATTGCTATTGGTTTGGGAACATATTTGGAATAATCTTGACCTTAACTTATCACCTACTAATTATAAATAATCTCACTTTAAAATGACAAAAAAATAAAATAAAACTAAAGATCAATGTGCCAAAAGAGGAAAAAAGCGACCACCATTCTCTGCACGTTTTCTATAGAAAACCATTGCACCATTTCCACTTTTGATGGACTGATTTGGGGGGCTTACGAACATGGGATGTTCTAAATTTCTAATGGATTGTTAACCCTATCATGACTTTAATTCTATCCAAAGAAATCTACAAATAAGTTGTGACAACCTGGGTTTTTTCAATACTTTTTAATAAAACTTTTCGAAAGGTGGGGCCCCAAAATTTTTTTTTATAAAAACCAAAACTGCGAAAAAAAATTTCAAACAAATTTTACATCTAGAAAAATCCCAAGGGTCAACCATTGGTGTAACACTTGAATTATTTATTTATTTTTAAGTAAACATGTTTAAAATAAATTTACTATTCTAAGACTCATCCAGTCAACAGCCACATTCTCATAACAATATAATCAAGTCCAATAAGATAGATATGCATACACAGTCCATGTGGAATCAGAACATACCTCCCAATGAGACATCTCGATCACTACTCATTTAACTCCCCATCAGTCCTTTCTTTCTTTAATATCTGAGGCATTGCAATAATAACACAATGCCTCAACAAGCAATGCTTAGTAGGTATATAGATATTTAATGTAATAAAGATGGAACAATTCGAATAATCGTACTAATATAATGAGAAGATCTATCATCTATGAAAATAAAATTATTATAATCAGTATCAACATAATCTCAAAACATCATGTACGATAAAACATGCATCTCATGGATTTTAAAACATGATATGATCTAATGTAAAAGAGCATACAATAACAACAGGGCACCCCAAGGTACGTGGGTCCCATACACTCGTATCACAGATCATGAGTACTCATATCAAACCTCTGAGTGTCATCACACCCAGGCATACAATAATATCTCCATGCTCATCATGCAAGCACACAGAATAAGAGTATGGATCGTCATGCCTCGTGGCAACCCTCAAGGGTCTCAACCACACCCACTCCCCGTTGACATTATAACGGGAGACTTAATGTTCGTCCCCATGGAAAGGCCTGGATCGGTAGTGTAGGCTATCCATGTTACCAAACCCCTACCGAATGTCATCTGTGGGCAAGTGTCTATCATATCACAATCACATCAAAAGTTTCAAAGGGTGGGTGGCTAGTCCTCTCCCTCCTAGCATGACATCCATCGGGTGAGAGCACTCGTCATAAAACACAAAACATGAAAATCACATGTCTCAAAACCAGGAGTACTCATGGATCGCAATCCCCAAGGCATGCCCCTCATATAGGGGTTAGCCTCTAAAAGGACCAGCCACCAAGCCTTCAACTTTCTTATGAAAACCCATAAGTTTCAGTAGTGCAATAAAAGAGAAAATTTCTAATTATGCATAAATATGTAATATTGATCTCATGAAGTCATCAATCATAATCCATCCAATATATTGTCGAAATTAAGAATCAATCATAATATATAAAATTCTGAGTCTTAAAATTTTTAGACTAATGAACAATGTCATTTAAATCATAGTCAATGATGATGCTATGATGATGCAAGGTTTTAAAATCAAACATAACATTAAATGTCATCACCTACCTCGACATGAGATCACCCAACTCAAGCATATAATCTTCTTAGCTTGTACGTTCATATGTACTTGTCAGTACCAAAATACTATTTCATGTTATTTATTATATTATAATGGAATCTATGATAATCCAACCATTGGATCATCCTATAAGATCTCTAATTATGATTTGGTTCTTAATTTAGTCCCATCTCATGTCCATCTGTTCATTTTTGTGTGTATCTAATGTTTATACCTTAATTTGACGGTCAGATCATCGTCAGATCAATAATTTTCCAAGATCTAGTTCAGACCAATGGTTTAGATCAATTTCTAGAGTAGTCATGCTAATATTCCTCTTAGAACCCTTATTTATTATCATACTTTATCTTATTGTTCAAGTCTTGAGGTCTGATCACTATTTGATCAGTTGGTTCTAAGTTATTAATTAATATTTTATAATTTAACTAATTTAAAGGTGGTCAAATATAGGTTTTCAAGCTAAATTTAGGTCTGTGTCATCAAGACGATCACAACGGATGTTTCTGATTGTGATTTGGACTTCTGTAGCTCTCAAAATCAAATTTTTTTGTGAAAATACTTCATAAATTAATATTATTATTTTATAGAGGGGTCAGGGAGGCCAATTGCATTGGTTTACACTGACGGCCCGGTTTTACACCGGGTTACTCCAACGTAACGCGGGAGCTGGCACCGGGGAAGATGACTGGAGTTAGGTCATCGTAGGTGACCCTACAGGTGCCCAAATTTTGAGATTTTTGCACCGTTTTGCTCAAAATTTCATGTATTTTTCATTTTTACCACTTCCTTTGATTGATTTTGTCAAAAAATTGAATTTTTACTCAATTTTTCTCATGTTCCTCTCATGTTCCTAAAATTTCTCCTACGTACTGTTCTTCATTATTTTTGGCTTCGTCCACTGTCGGATTTCCCTCAAACTTAAAGGGTTTTTTCTTGGGTTCCTTATGCACTAGATGGATGATCCGATCCCCATTTTAAGGTTGTTTTATCAACCTATTTTTACATCAACAGTATAGCACATAGAGTTCCCAGAAGAACTATGCACCCATGCTGTTTTCTGGCATTAACGGGTGCAAAATCCTAATGCACATGCCGCAATAGAAAGGGGGAAAGGGGTTGAGGCTTACCTTGGTTGATCTGAGGTCATTGACGCTGCCAAAGAGCTTTTCCTGGTGAGAAATTTCCAAAACCCTAATTGTCAAAAATCGATAAGCACAAGAAGGGTTAGAGGGAATGGAGAAGATGGGGAGTAGGAGTTTGAGAGAGGAAGGGCTTGCAATCGAAGGGTGGGGGGGAGGAGTTTTCCCTTTATACGCCACCCCCCGATGATTTTTTCAGTGAAATCATCGGATCTGGTAGAGGCGTGTAGAAGGGGGGTGCCGTTATCAAAATCAACCCCCTGTAATTCGGCCTCTCCAAATTACCAATTTGTCCTCCTAACTTCAACGGCTCATGACTTCAACGTTTGAGCTCCGTTTTTCATGTTCTTTATACCGTTCAATTCCTCTCGATGTGTACTTTCTAATTTTTGAGTTTCTAGGACCAATTTCTATACATAAATTTTTTAAATTTAATTTATTACTAATTTATTATTTAAAATTTGAGGATATTACATAAGTAAGAATTTGGGGTGCAAATCACTATAGTTATCAAAGTGCTCACGGCAATGAGGTGCCTCACTAACTCTATAATTTAACCATCCATTTTCATCTTGATCTTAGAAATTTTACAACCATTCTGATGTTCCCTTGTTATTCTATGATCTCTAAAATTTTTGGCTTTGATTAATGTTGAGTCTTAACCTAAGTTGGATTGGAAAGTCACTTGAATGTGGCATATGTCATGTATGATTTTCAATTTTTGTTTAGAAATAATGTTAAATTATGCTACTCGGTAATTCCATGTTGATGATTGATTATGAGACAGTGGAATAGTAGTGTTTATCATTAATTTCCATGGATTGGATGGGCTGGAATTGGCATGAAACATTCACAATAGGATTGTTGTATTCTCCTTGATACAATGCATGGAATTAGCTCTAAACTTTGAATGTTTTAACATGGAATTGATACTATCTATGGGTACTGTTTCCTATGGAAATTTATCATATTTTAATCCTGAAATGATAGCATGCAACAATAAATGAAATTGTGCAAACTATGGACTTGGAACATGTGAATGCCTCATGGATTTTGGATACACATCTAAGCTATAAAATAAACTAGTTTGGAAAATGGAACATGGACTATCTTAGGGAAACACCCTATGATGAATCTTGGACAATCTACACTATGCTAATAATTAAGCATCTACATTGATCTAATAAGAACTTATGATAGTAAGTTAGAAGAAAGATAAGTTTAACACTTAATTGACCCCATACGTAGAACCTGGACAAACTTGATTATAAACAAAGATAACCTAAGATACATCCATAGAAATAACTTGGTTAGCATGCTAATGGCTACTTCCATCCATCCTCATAGCTTTTTCATGTTTCACCAACTTGATATGATCATGGATACACTGATGAGGTGATTGAATTCTTATACATGCATGCTTAAGTGCTTTTTGGTTTTGTGATTTCTTTAAATGTTACTATGCATTTTGGTTTTGGAAGAAGGCCAAGGTTTGGCTATTGATGCATGACATTATGAATTGCATTCATGATGGTGGGATTTCCTAGATTGAATGATGCATGAACTATGTTGAAACATGAATAAAGGAATGTTTACTAGCATGAAGGAATGATTTTGGTTTTGTGCATGAAATGGTGTGGTTATATCTTGGCTCGGTATGTAGCATTCTATGGGAGCTAATTAGAAGTGCAATGTGTAAATCCCTTGAGAGACACTATGCTAAGAGGAGTAGGTTGGCCTCTGTCCTCTGATTAGATTAGTACCGACTTGACAGAAGTGGCTCGATGAGAGCTTATTATAGGGTGGTGTTTCATGAGGCACACTCTGGGACTACTTGGTAACCCCATGAGGGCCAGTGGAGTAGTCCATGTAGGTATGCACATCAACACTGTGGCAGCGGTAGTTACCTAAGGGTGACGGTAGGCACACTAAGAGCATAGTTGTATAGATCGATATGGACATGCACAAACATGTCAGTCACTCTTGAGAGTTTAGACCTATCCTTTGAGGGTAAGACTGTATGTCACTATGGTCTTAATGGTGTACATGGACTTAACTAACAAGTCAAGACAGCAATTTGTGATGCGGTTTAAATCTTACGGTTTGTTGGAGTTAGGCACTGGTCCATGTGGAGGCGATATGACATTGACGATGATTTTCCCGATTGGATTTTCATCTCTTACCTTACCATATTTGTCAATGCATTTATTGATGATTGCATTGGAGATATTACATCATATTGATTTCCATGATTGATGATTCATTTTAGAATTTGAGATAAGATTAGGTTTTACATAATTGAGCATTTACAATTGTATTTGGCTACATGTTATAATGAGAATGAATAAAGTAACCCTAGAAAACCATGCTTACACTCATGTGGATGTAAACACTTAGTATGATCATATATGTATGTATATATATATATATGTATGTATGTATATATATATAGAGAGAGAGAGAGAGAGAGAGAGAGAGAGAGAGAGAGAGAGAGAGAGAGAGAGAGAGAGAGAGAGAGAGAGAGAGAGAGAGATTTATTCATGATTCCAACTTGTGAAATAACTTGATATTCCAAGATCTAATGTATTCGTGGTGTAATGAAAACTTGAAATGTTGTCAACTTAGTTTCAATTGCTAGTAGATCTTTTAGTAACTCACATGATAGACACTTTGAACATATATAGTATATTGAAACCATGACTCATTTAGACTAACAAGCATGTACTTGGATGCCATGTTTTCACAATGGCCTAGGTTGTATTAGTGTTTTGATATGCTATTGTGCTCACGACATTGCTCTACAATTTAGGTAGGATTAGTGGTAGAGACAAAGGGAAAGAGATGGAGGATGATATCTAATTCTGAAGATGTATGAGTTTACTTAGATTTTTTAATTAGTTTGATTTGTATTAGGTTGTTGAACACTTATGTATTTCTTTTGGACCTTATATGGATGAATATCTAAGACAATGGACTATAGACATTACATGGTTATGCAGTTTGATGGCTATGGTTGCAACTAGTAGGATTTATGACATGACAAGCACTTTACCTTATTTACTCTAATTAGTTTACATATATTTGAAGATTTAAGGAAATGGCTAGGCTCGAAGATGGGGTTTGCAAAAAATACTTATATAATATGATTTTGAAATCTAAGCCTTAGAATAAAAGATTTTCCACAGTAATTTTGCTGCTCTTATAAAATGGAATTTTCCAAAATTATTTATGAAATATTGGTTTTTGGTATCAGTGCCTACTTTTTATTGCTCATAGCCATATAACCATGTAAACTATAAGTAACAACAAATAGGGGATTAGGTTTAGGATCACTTAAAGCCTTTAATTGAGATCTTATTAAGGTTTTGTTGATTTCAATGCCTCTTAGGAGATCTGGTGTAGATATTCATCCTCCTATAGACAAGTCAACTACTATTGGGACTCAGGCCAATGCTGGGGCCTAGAACAACTATGTAGAGGAAGTAGTTGAGCTCCTGCTTCAACAGATGAAGCAGCTACATAGGCCCTAGGAGAACCTTTTATAAATGTAGACTTGGATGATGAGGGACCTACAGTGGACAACCTTTTGGAGGGATTTAGGAGGATAGTTCCTAAGTTCATTGGTAGAGAAGGGTCGGAGGTGGCTGGAACATGGCTCTATGATGTAGAGAGGATCTTTGTGGCTATGGATGTGCTGAAGGATTGACAAGTAGCAATGGCTACCTTTGCTTTGATTGGTGAGGCTACACTCTAGTGGTCTACGGGGGAGAGGAACTTTTTTTAGGGTGGTGATGTGATAGCTTGTGAGGCCTTTAAGATGGTGATCACAAATAAATACTTTCCTCTACATGTTCTAAAGAAGATGGAGTTTAGGGTTTCTGAGTCTCATACAAAGCACCATGATAGTGTCACAATATGAGGTAGAGTTTGCTTAATTGAGGTTGTTTATGCCTGATGTGTGTAGTTCTGAGTAGAAGGCAGCTCAGAAGGTTGCATTTTGACTTGAAGTGCAAGATTATGACCTCCCATCCTACCACCATGGCTAAGGTGGTGGAACTAGCATCCATCTTGGAGAGAGCATTGGGGGATCCTTCCAGGGACAATGGCAAGTTTAGTAGCCCTAACCTAGTAGGGAACAAGAAGAGGAAGTTTGCTATGAAGAAGAATTTTGCACAGTCATCCAAGCTTACTTTTAGTCATTTTAGGAGGAGAGATGAAGAGTAGGGCGAGTGTAAGACTTGCCATCGTTAGCATCCTTGCAGACCATGTTAGTGTAAGGAAGGGCTTCTTTTGAAGGTAAAGGGGTTATCTAGCAAATGATTGCCCAAGGGACAGAAGAGACCTCCCTCCTCAACAGGACACGGCCTCTAGGACCTAGGAGAGAGTTTATACCATGACACTAGATTAGGCTTGTACCTTTAATGCTGTTGAGGAAGGTACAATCTTGATACTTGATAGACATGCACACATATTGATTGATCCAGGTGCTGCTCATTCAGTCATATCTAATGTCTTTGTATCTAGCATCAATCTTGATACATGAAGATTAGGATTTAATATAAAGCTCAGCACTCTAGTAGGGGAGTTAGTGATTGCATAGGAGTTTCCCTAGGGTGTTCCCATGTTTTTGTAGGCAAGAGATTTAGTCCTAATCTGACCACCATAAGTATGACTTGTTGGTTAGCAGACCATGGGGCATTAGTAAATTGCAGGAAGAAACGCATGAGGTTTTGTGCCCTAGACATGAAATAATTTGTGTTTCAAGGATGAGTTGACACATATAGTGTGAGGATTATTTGTTATTCAAGCAACACATCTAGTATCACATGGATGTTAGTCATACTTGGCTAGTGTGGTGGTTCAAGAGGAGTATAAATCTTAGATTGAGGATATAAAGATCATGCGTGAATTTAAGGATGTGTTTCCTTAGGAGTGGCATGGTTTGCCACCAAGGCGAGAGATGGTTTACAATTGAGTTGCGACCTGGAGTAGCTCCCATCTCAAAATCTCCATAATGCTTGCGACCTGGAAGCCCTGATTCTATTTGTGAAGAAAAAGGATAGTTCCCTACGATTATGTATAGATTATAGCCTGCTAAATGGGGTTATGCTAAAGAATAGATATCCCTTACGGCGTACAGATGATCTATTCAGTTAGTTGTAGTGTGCCAAGGTATTTTCTAAGGTTGATATGAGGACTAGTTATCATCAGCTTAGAATACTAGGTGCTAACTGTTAAGTGTTTAATTTTGGCCAAAAGACTCCTAGTTAGTGGTAAAACTATCTCAAATTGACCATCCAACTGTAAATTGTCAAAATTAGCAGTCAGATGATCATCCAAACTAATTAGAAGCTTAATATATGGTTAGATGACTCTAATCTAGTCTTTTGTTTTGCAGATCAACCCAATCATGGCTTGGATGGTTCAGAGTGAAATTCAATGGTGTGGATGATCCAAGAGAGCATTGATGGACTAGATCTCTGACAAAGCAAAATTGGAAGGTTTTCTAACAGAAGAAGAGTCCTAATAAGGAGAGGAGACTATGGATAAGAATGAGAATGAAGAGGTAGTTTCCTAATTGCAAACTAGCTCTTAAGGATAAGGAAAGAGGGAATAAGAAAAAGCAAGAGAGTCTTATAAAGAGGGAATCGTGGGATTCTAAAAGGAATTTTGTTGTTGTTGGTAGTTTTAGTTCTTTCCTTAGCATTGCTTATTTTTTTTAGTTTCATGTTGCCTTCCATTCACTCTCTCTCTCGTTTCTATTTTTCTCCCCACCTCTCCTCTCCAGTCTCTCTTCTTTCTCACATTTTCCCAGCCATCTTTGTTTCTTCACCAACCCATCACCTAGCACATTTTTTTTGCCTTATCTCTTTATTCTTGCCTGTTCATTCCTCTATTCGGTCCTTGGTTCCCTAGTCCCGATAGCACTATCTCATCTCTCTCCACTCTCCACTCTCTTTCCTCTCCCTCTCATCTTCATGTCATTTCTGCCCAAGCTTGCACCTTCCATTGGTCATTCCCCTACCTCTCTTTCCTTATCTCCCTCTGTATTTCTCTCTTTCTTTCAACGCCTCAACATCACCGTACCAGGTGACAGATTGGCTGGATCTCCATCATAGTCAACCATCTGATTACTGGCCTCTGATTAACCAGGCGCCTAGCCATCGTTTGCGTCACTCCAGACAGCTGGCCCCTCTCCCTAGCACATCCGATAGCATCAAGCTTCATTTTTTGTCTTCCTTTGTCAAACCCAGATCTCCATTCAGTGACCGCGCCAGGATATGCCTCCACCGGCTTGGTCCCTTTCCAGCCAACATCACCAGGCATTGTCTTCCCATGCCCTGCTCCCATCTGCTTCACTGGCTGAACCTGCCTGATCCTTCTCCATCTTCTCTAGCAATCTTTGATGTCTTCTTCTTCTTCCATCACTTTTCCAGTTCACAAGAAATTTAAGGAACTTTTAAGAAAATTCCTATTTTGCCCTTAGTAGAATAATTCTATTTACATTTTCTGTCATGTTACTATTCTTATATATGTTCCATTCTATTCATGTTCTGTTATCTACATTCTGTGTTATTCTCACTTAATCCAGAAATTGTTTAATCCGACTATGCCTTATTCAAGTTTAAGCAAATTAACGACTCTGCTTTAATCACTAGAATCTTTTAATTTCTCATCTGTTTCGTCTGAATTTCAATCAACTTTCATATCTTATTGTTAGGATGTCCTATGGATTATTTGTCATTACTGATCTTCAATCTTAGAATCTAAACTCAAATCTGAGCCATTAAATCTCTAATTTCTTATCTAGCCCAGATTTATTAGAATTTTTAGAATCTAACTAATCCCTCTGGAGGATCATTAAGCAAAAGCACCAGGAAGATGTTGAAGAAGGCCAATCTAGATTTAGGATATCATATTTGAAGAAATGACCATAAGCAGTCTAAGGAAGTGAAATTCTCTTATTTTTTTAGTTAAAATTTTGTTTTCTTTCAATTGGAGCTCTGTAATTTCATTGATTAAACACATCTGAAGTCTGATGGCACTTTTTGTTAAGTTCTGTCATTTACTTTTAATTCTTGAATAATTACACTTTATTAAAACTCTAATTTCTTAATGTGAGTCCTTGTGGGATCGACCCGTACTTACGCATGCTATACTACAATAACTTGAGCACTTGTAGAAAAAACAACAAGCTTTTGGCGCCGTTGCTTGGGAGCCACAATGGAGTTTTCATAAAATTTAATTAAAAAAATAAGAAAAATCCAAAAAATAAAAAATTTAGGAATTGCATATTTTTAGCAATTTAATCATTTTTAGGTGCATTTTTCAAAATTTTTTAGCGCATAATCACCTTGTTTCCTGAATTTGGTACTTATTTCTATATTTCTTTTTCAGGAAATAGGAAAGTGGATCTTCATCAAAATAGAAATTTTCCTACTTTCTTAGATTATGATTTTCCTTTTCTTTTGAGTGAATCTTGTAGTAAGGCCCCTTTGTAATTTGTGATTTTCATTTCAATTTTAAAAGGGTTGTATATTATGGGCAAGTGTGGGATAAGGTGGCCCACACTTGATCTTCATAAAAAAACCCCACTGTAAGTATCCCTCACTCCTTTTATTTCCTAGATTAGGGTTTTCATTTAGAATAATCATGCATTGTTTGGTAGAATAATTTCATATAGAAAGCATATTTGATAATTGCTCAATTTTAGTGTTTTGCATTAGTTTACTATTTTAATTGCATTCTTAGGGCACGTTTACTGCTTTAAATTGATATATATGTTGATCGAACTACCATGGAGAGTGAAAATTCATTAGTAAGGGCACCCGACCCAACAAGATCAAGGGTGAATTTTATTACCACTCCTTGGCCTACCTAAGATAATCACCTCAAGCGTGCAACCCTACCTTTCAAATTAATTTAAAATCAATTAGAAGAGACCTATAGGGCCATCACATGCTCGTAAGACCCTCTTACTAAGATGTGATCTATTGTCACTATAGTGGTTTTTGAGCACTGTGATTATAGTGGGTGTCTTAAAATCCAAGTGATTTTCCCAAGCCTTCTATTGAGGTCTAAACACCTCTTTACATGAGGATTGTATTAACCACATTGTGCAGAACCTAACTGGTAAGCAATAGTCCAATTTGAAAGAGAGGATGAGCATTAAATTAGGCTAATTTAAAAGCATTGTCCCCACATAAATTCAAGAAAGTCAAAATATTGCTGCTTATTAGCCTAAGGATTTTTTGTCTATGCCTTTTGTTTGCGCATCACATAGAGTTAGAATTAGCATTTAGATTAGGAAATTTTAGACTAGGGTAGTTTATGCAAGGGTGTCGATCTCAAAACCTAGAGCTAATACCTTTCAACCCAGAGATTCAACACAACCAAAGATAAGGAGAAGGAAACCTAGCTCTTATCCTCATGTCTGAACCACCAACAGAGGACGAGTGTAAAAAAATTAGAGATTTCTATGCACCTCTACAACTTAATTTCCCATCCTGCATAGCTTTACCTCCACAAATGTCGACCACTTCAAGTTAAAGTTGGGAGTCATTCAATTACTCCCTACTTTTTATGGTTGAGATCAAGAAGACCCCTACCTACATATCATGGAGTTCCTTGATATTTGGGCCACATTTAGGTTTTGATTTTTTTTGGATGATTCTATTAGGGACAAAGCCAAGTCATGACTTAATTCCTTGGAGATAGGTTCCATACATACATGGGACCTATTGTCTAAGAAGTTTTTGAACTAGTTCTTCCCTATTCACAAAACAAATGCCATGCATCGTGAAATTATCAATTTCCAACAAAGGGATGATGAACAATATTACGAATGTTGGGAATGGTGGAATGAGCTACTGCAGAAATTCCCTCATCATGGACTTGAGAAATGGTAGCATGTTCAATACTTCTATAAGGCATTGATGCCTCAAAAAAGACAAATGATAGATGCAGCGAGTGGAGGGATCCTCATGTTAAAGGATGAAAGTGAGGCATGGGAGTTCTTTCAGATAATGGCTGATAATTTTTAGCAATGGGATTATTTAAATAGGAGAGAAAGAACTAACTAACCCATTAAGTAAGGATGTCCTATGAGATAGGAGTACATATTGATCTATCCCATAAGCTTGACTCTGTCACTGAAAAATTAGGTGGAAGAATGGACAAGCTTGAAACTATGTTTCAATCTTTCATGGCTGCTACATTATCCTATAAATCTCTACAAGAGGCATGCGTAACTTGTTCTAGTCTAGCTCATTTAACTTCAGCTTGTCCATCCAATAAAGTATTCCCTGGATATCTTGTAGACCAAGCAAATGCATTGAATGCATATCGCCAACCTAGCAACAACCCATATTCTGAGACCTACAACCTTGGATGGGCTAGTCATTCCAATTTGTCTTGGTTAAAGAATAACAACAAAGGGGGACCATCTGTAAATCCCCCTTTCCAAAACTTTCCTCTTAGAACTATAGTTCCCTAGCAGCCACTCGACTTACAACAACCTCAACAAAAAAAGAAACCATCTTCAAAGGAAAACTTTCATACTATGCTTGAAAACATTACAAAAGATAATGATTACATTAAAAAGGCCTTACACCAGTTGCGAAATGAGAGTAGACAGTTAGCAAATGTCAACTTTCAAGCCATAGCCAAACTAGACATGCAGGTAAGCCAATTGTTAGCTAAACTACATACTAGAGGAAAGGGTCAGTTCCTAGTCAACCCATCCCCAACCCTAAGGGTCAATTTGAGATAGGGTCAAGTTCTCAAAACCTTAACCCTCATGAGCATGCCAAGTCTATAACCACCCTTAGGAGCCGTCATCAAATTGATAACAAAGAAGGGCAGGCTAATGAAACTGCAGAGGAGAAAGAGGCAACCAAAATGCATTAGAAAGAGATTAGACAGGCATCTCCAACTCATTCTGAGCCTATAGTAGAGGCACCTTATGTGCCTAAAGCCCCATTTCCTCAATTACTCAACATGCCTAAGAAAGGATCAAATTTTAATGAGATAATGGAAGTGTTTAAACATGTACAAATAAATATTCCATTACTCAATGCTATAAAAGATATTCCTTCTTATGGCAAATTTCTTAAAGAGCTCTGCACTACAAAGTGAAAGCTTAATGTGCAAAAGAAAGCGTTTCTCATTGAGCGGGTGAGCTCCTTAATTCAACACAAGGCCCCACCAAAAGTTAGAGATCCTAGATGTCCTACAATTTCTTGCATCATTGAAAATCATGTCATAGATAGGGTATTACTTGACTTTGGGGCTACTGTTAATCTGTTGCCATATTCTGTCTATACGCAACTAGATCTTGGTGAGCTTATGCCAACCAACACCACATTACAATTAGCAGATAGATCAATTAAGATTCCTCATGGTATGGTTGAGGATGTATTAATACAAGTGGACCAGTTTTATTACCCTGTCGATTTCATTGTCTTGGATACCCAACCTGTAGTAGACCCCAGTAGTTAGATCCCGGTGATTGTTGGATATCCATTCTTAGTGACATCCAATGCCATCATAAATTGTAGAAATGGTGTCTTACAATTATTCTTTGGCAATATGAAAGTTGAGCTTAATGTCTTCAATGCCAAACATCAACAATTAGATCCTTGATGACTCTTGCAATGTGATTGAAGATTTAATTCCAAAAGTTCTTCCACCATTGTCTAACTTTGATCCACTAGGGGGCTTGTCTTACACATTATCAAATTAATTGCTAATGTCTGGTTGAAGACGTTAAACTTAATGCTTATTGGGAGGCAACCTAGAGTTTTAAAGTCTACATCACTCAATATATAGATCCTATGTTTTTCAACATTGAGGACAATGTTTCATTTAGGTCGGGGGGTGTAGATGCATATAGGAATTTTGAATTTTCTTTATTTTTTTGAAAAAAAAAAGTTTTTAAGGTAGAGTTCCCTTACTGTGATGAGAATTGAATGTTTAGAATTTAGTAATTCCATAGTTTTCACCTCTTAATAGGAATGCATATTATTATTTTTGCATATTATTCATGTGTTGAAGCATTTTATGAAAGTTAATTCTCAAAAACTATTTACACATAGCACATAGTCAACACTAATAGAGAGGTATGACTTAGAGACCTTGAGGAAAATCATTGGAGACCTATAACCCAGTGAGACTTTGAGACTATCTTCTTTCAGAGTGTTATAAGAAATTCTACAATTTCTTCAGTGTATATAATTTGGTGTGATCCTATTATCCTTGTTTTGGTTACACATCAAGAATAAATAGGAGTAATAGCTTTAATTCCAAAAAACTTATTGAATCTTATAGGCTTTAGGAAACCTAGGAAATGATATAGGCCATCCTTGCTCAGCTTAGAGACATAAAGCCACCCAGTATATCATACCACTAGTTAGCCCATTTGAGCCTATTATTAAGCCTTTTCTTTCTTAACCTCAATTACCTCAAAATGAGTAGAGTTAGTGGAGAAAAGTTCAAAAATAGGACAAAAAGTCAAAGAAGTGAGAAAAATTAGCTATCTTTCTTCCAAAAAAGCAAAAATAATAATAATTAAAATTGAAAGAGAAGACAAAAATACGAAAGAGATATTCACTTCAAGTACAACCTAAAAGAAAAGTTGTCCTAACAGATATTCATTGAAGACCTCTACTCAATTTTGAACCTTTGAAATCCTTATACCCTTCTTTTTTGAACCTGTCCTAAGCCTACGTTTCGTCCTAGTTAAAGACCTATTGATCTTAGTTGGAACATAGCCTTAAAGAGGAGATAAAAAGAAGGATTTAAAGTATAAGACCCCTAATAATCTTGGTGATAACATCCACTCTGATGGATCACATTCCTTTGTCTCATGAGTATTCAAAAGATTTGTGTGAACCATTAGCTTGTTGGATTCGGTCACATAATGAGAGAAATATGTTTAAACCCAGTATCTAACAGTTTCATTTCTAAGCGTATACCTGTTAGGATTTGAAGTTAAGACATATTTCCAATGGTATTTAAGCATATCCAGTTAGAAGCCAAGATTTATGTGGCTGTACACACACATACATTGAGAAATAACTCAAATAAAATGTCTTTAATATGTGTATGATGTGCAAAATTGGCAAATCTTCTCTATTAAGTTGTGAAAAACTAGTAGATTGCTAATGAATGAGGATTCTTTGAGATAAAATAGGGGACTCAACCTTATTGAATTTTGTCGGTATATTCACTACAAACTCTCATAAGTCATAACTCATCCACTAGGGGCAACTTAGGAGTTCAAGGGCTTGTTGCATATGCTAAATGCAATCATGAGTACCTACAAAAGTGGCACTTTGTACCAATTTTTATAAAATGGTTTTTAGCAAGTTATTCTAGGGACTAGCAAAATGCTTGTTGGGGGGTCTGTTAAGTGTTTAATTTTGGCCAAAAGAACCCTAGTTTAACATTTCATTAGATCATCTAACTCATCAATTTGATGATTTTTGGATAAAATATGAAAATTGGCTCAAATTGACCATCCAATAATAAATTGTCAAAATTAGTGGTTAGATGATCATTCGAGCTAATTAGAAGCTTAATGTACAATTAGATGACTCTAATCTTGTCTTTTATTTCACATATCAACCCAATCATGGCTTGGATGGTTCAGAGTGCAATTCAATTGTGCAGATGATTCAATAGAGCATTGACGGACCAAATCTCTAACAAAGAAAAATTGGAAGGTTTCCTAACAGAAGAAGAGTCCTAGTAAGGAGAAGAGACTATGGATAAGAATAAGAATGAAGAGGAAGTTTCCTTGTAGGAAACTAGCTCTTAAGGATAAGGAAAGAGGGAATTAGAAAAAGGGGAAAAGTCTTATAAATAGGGAACCGTAGGATTCTAAAAGGATTTTTATTTTTATTTTTTTGGCGAGTTTTAAGTGTTTCCTTAGCATTGCTTATTTTTTTTAGTTTCATGTTGCCTTCCATTCACTCTCTCTCTCTCTCTCTCTCTCTCTCTCTCTCTCTCTCTCTCTCTCTCTCTCTCTCTCTCTCTCTCTCTCTCTCTCTCTCTCTCTCTCTCTCTCTCTCTCTCTCTCTCTCTCTCTCTCTCTCTCTCTCTCTCTCTCTCTCTCTCTCTCTCTCTCTCTCATTTCTGTTTTTCTCCACGCCTCTCCTCTCTAGTCTCTCTTCTTTCTCACATTTTCCTAGCCATGTTTGTTTCATTACCAACCCATCACCCAGCACATTTTTTTTCCTTCTCCCTTTATTCTTGCTCGTTCATTCCTCTGTTTGGTCCTTGGTTCCCTAGTCCCGATAGCACTATCCCATCTCTCCCCACTCTCTTCCCTCTCCCTCTTGTCTTCATGCCATTTCTGCCCAAGGTTGCACCTTCCACCGGCCATTCCCTTACCTCTCTTTCCTTATCTCGAGCTAGATTTCTCTCTTTCTTTCAACACCATGTCATCACCGTACCAGATGACAGATTGGCTGGATCTCCATCACAGTCAACCCATCTGATTATCGACCTCTGATTAACCAGGTTTCTGGCCATTGCCTACATCAATCCAGACAGCTGGCCCCTCTCCCTAACACACCCGACAACATCAAGCATCATTTTCTTTCTTCCTTTTTCATACTTAGATATTCAGTCAGCCACCGTGCCAAGACATGCCTCCATTGGCCCTGCTCCCTTTCCACCCAACGGCACCAGGCATCGTCTTCCCATGCCTTGCTCCCATCTGCTTCACCGGCTGAACAGCCCTAATCCTTCTCCATCTTCTCTAGCAATCTCCAGCATCTTCTTCTTCTTCTTCTTCTTCCATTAGTTTTTTCAGATCACGGGAAATTTAAGGAACTTTTAGGAAAATTCCTATTTTGCCCTTAGTAGAATAATTCTATTTACATTTTTTTGTCCCGTTATTGTTCTTATCTGCATTATGTTCTATTCATGCTCTATTATCTACATTCTATGTTATTCTCACTTAATCCAAGAACTGTTTAATCTGAATCTATCTTATTCAAGCTTAAGCAAAATAACGGCTCTGCTTTAATCACTGGAATCTTTCAATTTCTCATCTGTTTCATGTCTGAATTTCAATTAACTTTTAGATCTTGTTGTTAGGATGTCCTATGGCATGTTTATCATTACTTATCTTCAATATGAGAATTTGAACTCAGATTTGAGTCATTAAATCTCTAATTTCTTATTTAACCTAGATTTCTTAGAATTTTTAGAATCTGATAAATCCCTCTAGAGGATCATTAATCAAATGCACCAAGAAGATGTTGATGAAGGATGATCTCAATTTAGGATATCATATTTGAAGAAATTGATGATCAGCAGTCTAGGGAAGTGAAATTTTCTTATTTTTTGGTTAAATTTCGCTTTTCTTTGAATTGGACCTTTGTAATTTCATTGATTAAACACATCTAAAGTCTAATTTGATCTTTTTGTTAAGTTATATCATTTAGTTTTAAGTCTTGAGTAATTAAACTTTATTAAAACTTCAATTTCCTAACATGAGTCATTGTGGGATCGACCCGTACTTGCGCATGCTATAATACAATAACCCTGCACTTGCAAAAAAAAGAAAAAAACTAACATTTGTCAATTGGAATTCTGAACTCATTATGGTCATTACACATTTTTTGTAATGTCATTCGATTTAACAAATGTGCCAGAAGCTTTCATGGACCTGAAGAATCAAGTATTTAAGGATTTTCTGGTAAGTTTGTGATTGTCTTTATTGATGACATCCTTGTCTACTCTAGCAACATTGAAGAGCATAGTATTTGAGAACTATGTTGAGTATCTTACATGTTTACTAACTTTATGTCAAGTTCTCAAAGTGCGAGTTCTAGCTAGATGAGGTACATCCTTGGTCACATTATATCTAAGGATGATGTTGCTATTGATTCTTTGAAGGTTGAAGCGGTTTCTAAGTGGGAGACACCTAAGGCTGTGATTGAGGTGCCCAACTTTCTTAGTCTGATAGGTTATTATTGTTGTTTCATTGAGGGGTTCTCTCATATTGGTGTTTCAGGAGTTGAAGGAAAAGCCCACTTTTGTGCCTGTCTTGTCTTTAATAGATGGAAGTAGAGGTTTTGTCGTCTATAGTGATGCATCTGGTAAGGAATTGAGATGTGTGCTTATGTAAAATGGTAAGGTAATTGCTTATGCCTCAAGACAACTAAAGAAGCATAAGCAAAATTACCCCACCCACAACTTGGAGCTTGTTGAGGTTGTCTTTATCTTAAAGACATGGAGGCACTACTTATATGATGAGACATTTGATGTATTTACTAATCAAAAGAGCCTAAAGCATCTCTTCTCTCATAGTGACCTCGACATGAGACATAGGAGCTTGGTAGAGCACTTGAAAGACTTTAATTTTTCTATGCAGTACATCCCCGGCAAGGCTAACATGATGGTAGATGCCCTAAGTAGGAAGTTGATGAGTTTTAAATTTTTTATAAAAAGTACCAAATTAGTAGTCAATGTGTTATAAATTATAGGCATTGTTCTAGGGGTTTTCTGGAATTTTATAACACATACATTTCTAATCTAATAATCTAAAAGTTTAATATTTGGCAGATTTAGAGGCTAATCTAGAGTATGTATGTAAATAATCAAAATTTTCTAGAATTTAATTAGGATTTTACCCTTTTGTAGGTGTTGAGAAGATGATCCAGTGGTTGGGATGAAGTAAGACATAAATTTCATCATTCTAAAGCTAAATCAAGGTTTTAGATCATCTTAAGGCAAGAAAATGAAGTCCAAGTAAGCAATAGGAAGATCCAAAGGTGACTAAAATGGCCTATTCAAAAAGCCAAGCAAATCCACCACCTTTGCATGAGAATCAGAGTCATGCATGAATTTTCCTAATCTGACAAGGAAACCTAAGTAAGCCAAGCCATTCAAACCTTGAAGCCAAAAGGACTTATCCATTCAAGCCTTTTAAGCATTAAGCATCAAAGTTAGCCACCAAAATGCATGAAAGCCATGCCACATGATGTAACACAATTGGAGGATATTTTGAAGTAATTATCCTATGTTAAATAGTGAATTTCAAGGGATAATTAGAGGAATTTGGGTGATAATCAACACAGTAAGATATGCATGCATTGGTGTGCCAATCAAGAGAGAAACTAAGTCTAATTTTCTTATGTTTTTCACTCTTTTCCTCCCTCTTTTTGCTCTCTTTCCTACCCACCATATTACATAATTAGAAGGGAAGGAGTTGCACGCCACCTTCCTTGAAAAGTGCTGCTTCCCCTCTTCTAAATCCATCCACTCCACTTTCTAATTCCATTCCCAACTCAACTAGCTCACCTTCGTACCTCTTTCCTCCATCCTTTTTACCTTTTTCCACTTTGTTTGCATCCCAACATGAAAGACACCTTAAGGAAAGGAATTCCACACCCCATCCTAGGTTGGAATTCAATGCCTTCCACTTCCTTTTCTTATATTTGGAAACCCCACCTCACCCACCTCAACTTACCTTCTAATCTTTTATCTCCAATCAACCACCTAACTTTCCTACCTAGAATTCTAGTTCTAGTTCTCCTTTTTCTTCCTAGGATAGGTTCTTATCAAATTGGAAACCAAAACTCTACAAATACCGCATGGAATTCTATGCCTAAAGTCATGCATATGGTGATTGGGTGATTTGCCTTTAAGTTGGTTAATTATTTCCTTGTTTCATGAGAGTTTAGCATTATTTGTTTAGTTATTTGCATCTTAGTTTAGGTTTAGAAAATTTCTTTGTTTAGTTTTAGAAAGTTTTGCGATTAGGAAAGTGTTAGTTTAAGAAAGTTTCATTTTTAGCAAGTTTCCTTAAGCAAAGTTTTCTAGATGCATTCATTCTAGTTTTCCATTAGTTTCTTTTATTGAATGCATGTTAGTTAGAAAAGTTTCTAATTCCATTGAAAATCTTTATTTTAGAGAGTTTCCTTTAGTTCATGTTTCTAATTTTATACATGTTTCCTATTCCGTGTTTTTTAAATTCCTAATTTAATCAAAATCCTCTTTATTTGCTAAGATAAGCAACTTAAATAAGATCTAATCAATTGAAAATTCTATGAGATTCCTCATTGAATGAACCTCTGTCATGTGCAATTACTACTTTGATTCGTGCACCTGCAAGTACTTTTAAGTCTACACCAAGTTTTTAAGGTTGTTACTGGGGAATTGCAACTGACTTATGGTTAGATCTTTGCTTAGGTTGTTTATTTTTAGTTGTAGTTTTAGGTTGCATTAGATTAGAATTTTTTAATCATTGTTGCACATTTTGCTAATTCCTCAAAAATTGACATATCTCTTTGTTTTTGTGCAAGGGGAATTTGCCAAAAGGAGCAACAGGGATGTTGTGGACCAAAGCATCATTACTCAGAGAGAATGAACCCATTATAACATAGGAGAAAGATAAAAGACTGAAATCACCTACTCCATCTTAGCTTATAGTGGACGCACCTTATGTGTCTAATGCCCCATTCTCTCTGTTGTTGAATAAGGCTATGAAAGGAACAAATTTCAATGCGATGATGGATATGTTCAGGCATGTTTAAATAAATATTCAATTGCTAAATGCTATCAAAGATATTCCTACTTATGCTAAATTTCTTACAGAACTCTACACACAAAAGTTCAAGCTTAATGTTGAAAAGAAAGCCTTTCTCATCGAGTAGGTATGCTCTTTTATTAGCACTAGACCCCTCTTAAGTTTAGAGTTTCAGGTTGTCCTACCATCTCTTGTGTTATAGGAAACCATGTCCTTGATAGGCAATACTTGATTTAGGAGATAGTGTAAATATGTTACCATTTTATGTCTAAGAGCAACCAGGGCTCGGTGACCTAAACCAACCAATACCACCTCGAAGTTAGTAGCTACATCAATGAAGATTCCATGTGGTATGTTTGATGATGTATTAATATAGGTGGACTAGTTTTACTTTCCTGTAGATATTATTGTCCTAGATATAGAGCCTATATTAGATCCTGGTCATTCTTGGACGTCCATTTTTTTGCAACGACTAGTCCCATCAACAATTATAAAAATGGCGTGACAAAGTTATCTTTTGCCAATATGAAAGTCCAGCTCAATGATTTTAATGTCGTTCATCAACATCTAGACCTAGATGATTCTTGTGTAGTCAATTTAATTGAAGGTCTACTTCAAGATGAATACACCATCATCTATTCTAGACCCACTTGAGGCATGTCTAGTGCACTTTAATGTGACTTTGATATAGACAGGTCCATTAATGAGGTAAATAATATTTTGGATGCTGCACCGATAATGGATACCTCCAAATGGGGACTTCTAGTGGAACCGCTTCCTCCCTCAAATTTTGTCCTAGTACTATTAGTAGAAAAAACCACCCACTTTGGTCCTTAAGCCATTACCTAAAAATTTTAAATATTCTTTATTAGAACTAGATGAATCCTTGCCTATAATCATAGCTTTAGATCTAGATCAAGAATAGGAAGGTAAGCTTCTTAATGTTCTCAGAGAACATAAAACAACATTAGGGCGGACCATAGTAGACATTAAAGGGATTAGCGCTACTATGTGTACACATAGAATTCACTTAGAAGAAAATGCTAAACCATCTAAAGAAACACAGAGGAGACTAAATCTTTACTGTGAAAGAGGTAGTGAGAGATGCGGTACTTAAACTCCTAGACGTTGGTGTCATCTACCCTATATTTAATAGCACTTGGGTTAGCCCAATTTAGGTTGTCCCCAAGAAATCTAGAGTCATGGTAATTGGAAATGAGGATAATGAGTTAGTCTCCACTGGCATGACACTGGATGGAGAGTTTGTATAGATTATCAAAAATTGAACTCAGTTATAAGGAAAGACCACTTTCCTCTTCCATTTATCGACCAAAGTTGGAATGGTAAGTCGGTCACAATTATTACTGCATTTTTTATGGATACTTTTGCTATAACCAAATCTCCACAACACCTAAGAACTAGGAGAAGACTACCTTTACGTGTCCTTTTAGGACCTTCGCCTAGCATTGTATGCCTTTGGCCTTTTTTAATGCTCTAGATACTTTTCAAGGTGTATGTTGAGCATATTTTTAGAAGTGTTTATGGATGATTTTTCAATTTTAGGTTCTTCATTTGATGAATGCTTGCAACACTTAAAGCTTGTCCTTGCTAGGTGTTAGGTGTTAAACTGAGAAAAATGCCATTTTATGGTACAAAATGGCATTATTTAGGCCATATTATATCACATAATGACTTAGAAGTAGACAAAGCCAAAGTGTATTTAATCTCTAACTGTCATCCTCCAAGGACGGTGAAAGAAATTTGCTCATTTTTAGGCCATGCTAGTTTCTATAGACGATTCATCAAGGACTTTAGTAAACTTAAGAAGTCCCTATGTAATTTACTTATGAATGGGGCAACATTTGACTTCAATGGTGATTTTATGAAAGCATTTTGAGCACCTATAGGCTGAATTAACTTCTATGCCCATTATTCGACTAACATTTTGGAGTACGCTATTTGAAATAAAGTGTGAGGCTTTAGACTGAGAGATAGGGCTGCATTGGGACAGCGTATCGACAAACTTCCCCATGTAATATATTACACTAACAAGATGCCCAACTCAATTATTCCACTATAGAAAAAGAGTTGTTGGTAGTTGTATTTGCCTTGGCTAAGTTTAGATCTTACTTGTTAGGATCTAAGGCCATAGTTTATTTGGACCATGTAGCTTTGAAATACCTTCTTTCTAAGAAAGGATGCTAAACCTAGGCTGATCCGACAGATACTTTTGCTACAGAAGTTTGATCTAGAAATTTGAGATAAGAAAGGTTTTAAAAATGTTGCAGTAGACCATTTATCCAAGTTAGTTGTGGAGTCTACTAACGAGAATGTGCTTATAACATAAATATTTCTGGATGGATAATTGCTGCACATTTCTCAGTTGCCTTGGTATGTGATTATTGTTAATTATCTTATCATAGGTCAAATTCCTAATCACTGGTCAAAACAAGATAGAAGAGGATTCGTTGCTAACGTCAAACACTTTACACAAGATGATCTATACTTGTTTAAGTATTGTCCTGATCAGGTCATTAAGAGATGTATACCTAATAACGAACATCATAAAATCATTTTCTTTTGTCATGACCATGCATGTCAGGGCCATTTTAGTTTTAGAAAGAAAACTACAAAGATTTTACAGAGTAGTTTTTGTTGCCCTACAATTTTAGGGATTCACATTCTTATTGTATAGAATGTGTTAGATGTCAATAGTTAGGGAACATTGGATAAAGAAATATGATGCCTTTGAAACCCATTCTTATCATTAAGCCTTTCAGTGTTTGGGGCATTGATTTTATGGGACCTTTTTCAAACTCTTTTAGTTATCTGTACATCCTTATGGGAGTGGACTACATGTCCAAATGGATGAAAGCCATATCGTGCACGACCAATGACCACAAGGTGGTAGTCAAGTTTTTAAAAGAAAATATATTTGTGTGGGTTGGTACCCATAGGGCCATCATTAGTGATGGAGGGAAAAACTTTTACAATAGAATGTTTGAGAACTTAATGAATAAATATGGTGTTATTCATAGGATTGCTACCTCTTATCATCCTCAAACTAATGGATAGGTAGAAGTGTCAAATAAGGAGATAAAGAAAATTTTAGAAAAGATAGTCAATCCAAATAGAAAAGATTGGTCTTTAAGGCTTAGTGATGCTTTATGGGCCTACCAAACCATGTACAAGATACCTATAGGCATGTCACGTTAATGTTTGGTCCATGGAAAGGCTTGCCACTTACCAATAGAATTTGAGCATAGATCATATTAGGCCATTAAAAAGCGCAAATTTTATATTTGATTACACGTATGGGAGCTTTATGTTAATGGATTTTGATGTAATTCAATAAATTTTATTGGAGTTTTCAATTCATTTTGATGTCCAGCAGTTAATAGTTTACATTCATTCATATTTAGATGTAATTATCCTATGCTAAATAGTGAATTTTAAGGGATAATTAGAAAGGAAATAGGGTGATAATCAACATGGTATGATATGCATGCATAGGTGAACCAATCAAGAATTTCCTTACTTTTTCCTCTCTTTTCTCTCTATTTCCTACCCATCATATGTAATAATCATAATTTTTGTAATTGATTGAGAAAATCAACAAAGTTTGAGTTTCAGAAATTTCGGGCTAGAATATTAGGGTTATTTAGAATGTACTTCTTATAAAAGTATAATCAAGGGATGAGACATGTATAATTGATATTGAACTCAGCAAACCCTTTAGAATGACTGTAAGTATGACAAATTCTGAATTCGGATGAAAAATCCTTAATTTTCTTTATTTTCTGGACAAAAGGGTAAAATAGTAATTTTACACAAAATTGAAATCTGGGACATCAAAATTTAGAATGTGTTGAGAAATACGAATTCAACACCACTAACTACGCTCAATTTTGAGATCATGGGAATAAACCCTAATTTTTTTATACATAAAGGGCAAAATGGTCTTTTTACACTATGTGGGGCCCACAAGGGACCTGAAAAAGAATCCTATGGCCAGCCCATGTGAAAGCATGAGTCAAACCACTACCAACTGGTCATGGAGAAAAAGGTGGAGACCCAATGCTAAATAAATAATAAAAAATAAACCATCATTATTACACATAATCATGAAAAAAGACCCAAAATGCCTATAAATACACCCCAAAAAATCCTCTAAAAATGTTCATAAAATTTTCAAAAAATTATCTTTATTTCCCCTTCAAAACCAGACCTAGATCCATTCCCAAAACTCCCAAAAGATCTCTCTCTTTGATTTTCTCTCTCCTCTATCTAGATTGGAGCAAGAGACCTAAATTCAATTAGGGACTCTGTTCTAGATCAAATATCACAGATCTCACCGTCTAAAATCTCTTACCATACCTTAGCTACAAAAAACCCAAAGAAATTTTGAGATCTAACGGTTCAAACAAAGGAAATCACAAGATAAGTGGATCTTGGGCTATCTTATCATCAAAACTGGTATTCTCTTAAATTGGATCATATAACCAATGTTTTTCTCCAATCAGGTAGGTGGAACTACTTCCTGGACATATTTATTATCGTTTGATGAAATTTCTATTTTACTATAATTTTATTTGGGTGAAAAATTGTAAAAATAAAGTAAATACCAGAACCTTCAATTCATGATGATTGAAGGCTTAGATGAAAAATCTGACTCTATCAATGAATCCAGAAGGGTCCAAAATCCCTAGGGTAAAAGTTTCACAAAATTCTATTGAGTTTTGGGCCCTCAATTGAAAGGGATTGATTGGACGGTCCAAAACGGACTGTCCGATCTTCCAATTGGATCACGGGTCCCCACGACGGCGTGCGAAACGTCACACGCGACAGCATTTCGCATGCAAGACACATGCACAATGTCGTCCCAACGGGACGACCACACGTAAGTGACGGTCCCAGGCTGGAGTGTCTATCGTGCATCCCAGTGATGGGTGTGAGACGACCAGAGTGTTCTGCCTCGGCCCGTTCTGCCCGAATGATCTGGGCTGTCCATTTTGATGGGCCCAGATCATATCTAGGCCATAGGAATGGACTGTGAACTTTCAGATTCAATTCAGGAGTCATATGAACTCCAAATTGAGATCGGAAAGAAGCTATGGAAAGCTTACAATCTCTAGTTTCTTATGAAATGATAAAATGGAAAAATATCTTATGAAACTTTCTGTATTTAAGAAATAAGTTTCTAATTTCCAAGATCTTCAAGATCTAAGGTGATTAGATCTTGGTAATCTATTTTAATAATAATATACTATTGAAATAAAGTGATATCTATGGTTTATTTGGACATATCTGAGATATATTAAGGGATCTACCTGTTATGATAGAAAAACCCTAAAAATACAAAGGGGCCCACTTGATCAGTGAGATCAAGTGTGATCAGATCCTTGGGATGGATTGAATGAATGTTAATATGATGAAATCCAGGGAGATCATGGATTGGATATGACAAAAACAAAGCAATATGATCTTTGGACCTTAATGAAGAAAAACCCCTAAATGTAATTAAAACCCTTGATTAAAAGGAAAAGATAAAAAGTCAAATGGTTGGATCATAAGTAAAGGTTTCTAAACATATTAATGTAATCAGTTTCATTTTCGCTAGTTCAACTTTTAGACTTTAGCATGATATGTGATTAGATTGTTATAATAGGTTGCTAGATTTAATTATCTTGGGGGTATGTTAGTGTGATTTTATGCAAGTGTAACTTAGGATCAAGTTAGTATGATTTCATGCCATTGTAACTTAGGACCATGCTAAGATTTCATGTAAGATTATACTATAATATGAGATTGTACCTTAGGACCATGTTAGTTTAAATTGAGTTATTGAGGTATATTAGTTGAAAATCATGCTAGTGTAACTTTAAGTACCTTGTATCATTATCATTAAGTTTTTCAATTATGTAGTTTTATGCTTTGAATTTATAATTCATTTATGGTTAAATTTCATTAGTAGATCTACTTGTTATGAGATAAAAGAGCATAAAACACCAAAATTGGAATCTAATGAGAAAGTAGAGTTTCATGACACAAATAAGAGTAGATTATTTTGGACTTAATTAGTAAGCGCTATAGTTAGTAGGACAATATAAGGATTATCAAATCATTGGCCCAAACTAGGAGAATAATAAACCCCATGAATGACATTATAAATGTTCATGGACTTAATTAAAATCAATTAGAAAGAGTACGTAGGGTTAACATGCTTATAGGAACCTTATGAAAGGTTGAGCTAAGGTCACTCTAGTGAAGGTTGAACATAGTGGTTAAGGGTGTTGTCTAATAGAGCCTTGCTCTTCCCCTACCTTCTATTGACATTTGTGAGGTCTAAACGCCTCCTTACATGAGGATTGAAGTGACCACTTTGTGTTCACCCATTCAACTAGTAAGCCTTAGCCAATTGAAAATAAGAGGAGCAGTCTAGACTTAGGCTGAAATAAGTTACCTTCAACCAGCAAAACATTAGCTGGTTGAATGATAATAGTAAAAGCATAAAAGGTTAGTAAATTATCTAACCCTAATAAAAGCTATAAGTAAGATAAGGATGATCAAATAAGATCCATTAGATCTTGAATGATCAAGAATAATCAGAATAAGAATATTGTATTGTAGCTAGTATACATGTTTATTAGTATGCATGTTATATATCAAATCTAGTTCATTAGATTAGATAATCCAAACCCTTGATCAAAGATGATTCAAGGAAGAAAAGCAAGATCATCCTCCTTAGGGATGATCCAATAACTGAACTTAGATCAAAGAAGAACTAGATGATAAAAGATCTAGGACCTTGATCTTATTAACAAGTATAGATTTTCAATCAAAGGATCTATGAAAGATCAAGATCAAGGACATGGACACACAAAGACTTAGAAATAGAAAATACTTAAATATGATTGATTTAAAGATCATTCTAAACATTAGATCTAGTGATCAATAGGATTGTTTATAATTTATATATATTGACAGTATGTATGGATGTACAGATTACATACATCAGTAAGCATCATGGAAGATCTGGGAAAAAGGGATTACTACTTAAAGGTAGGAGGATTTGATGAATGCATTTACATGGGATATACATGATTGAACCCATGACCTTATGTTGATAAGAGTAATGTTAATACTTGTATTAAATCCCTTGAAACCCTTATGATCCAACCAAATACATATAAAATGGTTAAGGACCAGACTTTAAGTGAATAGGGAACTAGAAGATATTTTAGCCCTAAGTAAACAGACAGATTGTCTAATATGTATGAAATCTATTTTACATGCAAGCTTAGAGGGTTGTGATTTTGTTTTAATAGGCATAAGCCTAGGGGGATGCTATGCTAGAGCAGTTACGAGGGTTTGGCCACCCGTTTCTTGAAATTTGATGATATCTTGCCCTATGAGAGGCTAAAAGTAGGGTGGGGCAATTATGGGAAGATCACCACTGTGAAAGTCCTATCTCCCCATATGAGCAGTGACATAATATTTTCCACCGTGGTATTAGTGGTGAACATGGCAGTTATCCGAGAGCACTAGTATGGATCGGACTGCAGCATCCCTTTGATTATTTTGCACTATGATGCATATGAGAGTAGGCATAGTGAAATGCCTCATGTTTTAGCATAATGAAATGCTAGGTAATTGCATATTACCAATATTTCCCAAGAAGGCAAATTCCTAGTGTAAGATTAGCTGAAATACTAAATTCTCATAATGGAGAGAATTGATCAGCTTAGTTGGGAATGATATTTGACTACTTTCATAAATTTAACTGATTTACCCATGTATAGCATGTGTGTATATGGATGTACATATGTTACAAAGTAAAGAATAGAGATATGAATATGTTTGGGGATAATGGGATTATGAAGTATTAGCATTATATTGTAAATTATTATGCTTCTTGAATCCCCTACCAAGCATTGCTCTCTGAGATATTGTAAATGTTGCAATATCTCAGATACAGGGAAGGAGAGTTAGGAGCTCAAGACGATAGAAGACTTGAAGAGAATAATCTTCAAGGTATACCCCTTGAAGACATGTATTTTGCTTTGTTTGATAGTGTTGTATTGTAATGAGAGTTTCATTGTATTGTGAGCTTTGAGTTTGGATTATGTAATTTGGACAAGTATTGTAATGGATTTGGTTGTACTGTGAACCACTGGATGGATTCTAGAATTTAATGAAAATATATTCCTTCAATGGAATTTTATCTTGTACAAAGTTCTACTTATATTATGTGTGAAGTGATGACTTGGTTTTACAAAACAAGTTCTAAAGAAAAGAATTTTCGCTGCTTTGTTTTGCAATTTTTTTTTACTATTAAGGGCCCTGTCTTTCAAAATATATTACAAAACATGCTACAAAAACCCAGGTCATCACATCATATTACATAATTATAAGGGAAGGATTTCTACACCACCTTACTTGAAAAGAGGCACCTCCCGCCTTCTAAATCCATCCACTCCACCTACTCCGCTATCTAATTCCATTCCCCACTCAACTACCACTACTTCCCACCTCTTTACTCCATATTTTTTTTTACCTTTTTCCACTTTCTTTCCATCTCAACATGAAAGACATCTTAATGAAAGGAATTCGACACCCCATCCTAGTTTGAAACTCAATGCCTCTCCCTTCCCTTTCTTATATTTAGAAAGTCCACCTCACCCACCTCACCCTACCTTCTAATCTTCTATCTCGAATCAACCACCTAACTTTCCTACCTAGAGTTCTAGTTTTAATTCTCTTTTTTTATTCTTAGGATAGGATCCTATCAAATTGGAAAGCAAAACTATATAAATATCCATGAAATTCCATGCCTAATTCAAGTAAGGGAGTTTATTCTAACTCCTTGAAATACAACACCTCAACTTAGAGGTACTCTTAGAGCTTTGAACTTCAACATCTTGGCTGCTTTTTCTTATCTTCCAAATATTTTCCTTGCCTTGTTTCTTTGGTTTTGCACTTCAATTTTAGGTTGGTAGCTTGCTTTAAGTCCTTGCTTTCTTTGTTGTTTGAGTTTCGTATACATAGTTCATCTTTCATCTCCTTTTACTCTTACTTTTGTTTCTATTAATTTTCTTGTTTAATTCTTCAAGGTCAAAGTTATCTTTCCTCTTGTAGTTACACCCAAGATGATAGTAGCTTTGAATCTCTTTGCTTCCATTCATCGTTTCCTTGTTTCTCACTTAGATTTAGGACTAGTTCTTATTGATTTCTTTCCCATATTCATGCTACTCTCTTGATTTCTCTTTTGTGTTTTACATGCATGATATCATAGATTAGTTTGAGATTGTTGGAATGTGTTTAAGATTTTCTTTGAATCAAGTTCTAAGTATTAGAATAGTGCACAAATTTCAATTTTGTTCTCCATGTACATGTACATAATTCATGTACCAAATTCCATCCAATAAACTTTATGATTCATGCAAAGTTTTTCTTGGTTATTTTCATGTTTGATATTCATTAAATTTGTGGTTTTATGATCATTTTTCATACCTTGGATCATACGCATCGTGTCAATCCATGCCTTATTTGATTTAAGTTTCATGTGCACCATATTTCCAGAATTTTACATTTCATGATTCATGCATAATTTCCATCAATCCATACATCTTATTTGCTTGATCCCTTAGGAACCCATTTATCTTTTTAGATAGTTTAGTTACTATTTTGTTTGGATTGCATGCTAATGTGCTTTTAATTCATGCATTCTCACCATTTTCTCACTCATGAACCATGCACACAACTCCATGGGTCATGCGCATGGTGAGTGGGTGATTTGCCTTTAAGTTGGTTAATTATTTCTTTGTTTTATGATAGTTTAGCATTACTTGTTTAGTTATTTGTGTCTTAATTTAGCTTTAAAAAATTTCTTTATTTAGTTTTAGAAAGCTTTAGGATTAGAAAAGTGTTAGTTTAGGAAAGTTTCATTTTTAGCAAGTTTCTTTAAGTTTCCTAGATTCATTCATTCATTCTAGTTTCGCATTTGACACACCCCACCCACCGTGGGGTCCACAGTAACAATATTGTCCGCTTTGAGCCGGGGCCCGCACGGCTTTGTTCTCACCCTGGCTTCCCAGGGTAAAGCGCGTTGTTACTGTGAGAAGTGTTCCCACTCCTTATCACCTAGATCATCTCCACCCCCTAGCCGGTATGGGACTAACTCTCCTGCATCGCACCCTCAGACCATCTTGGCTCCCCTCACAAGGCCAAGCCTCAGGCCATCTTGGCACGGTAGCTATCTCCTGCTTACGGGACACACGCCTCCATGTGTCACCACACAAGCGACGGTGCGGTTAGCCACCCATCCCCGGGGTCGGGGTTTGGCTCTAATACCATTTGACACACCCCACCCACCGTGGGGTCCATAGTAACAATATTGTCCGCTTTGGGCCGGGGCCCGTACGAATTTGTTCTCACCCTGGCTTCCTAGGGTAAAATGTGTTGTTACTGTGAGGAGTGTTCCCACTCCTTATCACCCAGATCATCTCCACCCCCTAGCCGGTATGGGACTAACTCTCCTACGTCCCGCCCTTAGACCATCTTGGCTCCCCTCATAAGGCCAAGCCTCAGGCCATCTTGGCATGGTAGCCATCTCCCGCTTACAGGACACACGCCCCCGTGTGTCACCACACGAGCGACGGTGCGGTTAGCCACCCATCCCCAGGGTCAGGGTTTGGCTCTGATACCATTTGACACATCCCACCCACTGTGGGGTCCACAGTAACAATATTGTCCGCTTTGACCGTGCCAAGATGGCCTGAGGCTTGGCCTTGTGAGGAGAGCCAAGATGGTCTGAGGGCGGGACGCAAGAGAGTTAGTCCCATACCGGCTAGGGGGTGGAGATGATCTGGGTGATAAGGAGTGGGAACACTCCTCACAGTAACAATGCGTTTTACCCTGGGACGCCAGGGTGAGAACAAAGTCGTGCGGGCCCCAGCCCAAGGCGGACAATATTGTTACTGTAGACCCCACAGTGGGTGGGGTGTGTCAGCATTAGTTTCTTTTATTGTATGTATGCTAGTTAGAAGGGTTTCTAATTCCATTGAGAATCTTTATTTTTAGAAATTTTACTTTAGTTCATGTTTCTAATTTTATACATGCTTCTTTTTCCATGTTGTTTAAATTCCTAGTTTAATCAAAACCCTCTTTCTTTAGCTAAGATAAGCAACTTAAATAAGATCCAATCAATTAAAAATTCCATGTGATTCCTTGTGGGATTTTCCTCTCTCATGTGAAATTACTTCTTTGATTCATGCGCTTGCGAGCAATTTTAAAGCTACATTAGAAATTAAGTGGCGTGATCTCCAACATTACCATTCACTAAGCTTTTTTAGACCAAGTCTTGCAAGTACAGAGTTCATGTGAAAAAACTTAGGCATTGTGTGAGAAGAATGGGTTTGAGAAAGGGAGAAAATAGTGGTGTGAGGTTTCGAGTGTAGCTAGTGTTGTTAGCGAGTGCAGGATTGAGGCGAGAATTGCTATAGGCAGCACATGATTCCAAGTTCACCATTCATCCCAGGGGTACTAAGATATACTAAGACTTGAAAAGGCATTTTTGTTGATAGGGAATGAAGCATGACATTGGTGAGTGTGTTGCATGGTAAATTACTTGCCAAAGGATAAAAGTAGAGCATCAGAGACCAATGGGTTTACTGTAGATACAAGAGCTCCCAGAGTAGAAATGGAATCACATAAATATGGATTTTGTTATTGGGTTGCCCTGGACTTCTAGAGGGCATGATTTGATATGGGTCATTGTGGATAGACTAACCAAATCGGATCCTTTTCTACCAATCAAGCAGAAACAACTGCTGGACAGTTTAGCCAGATTGTATATCAAAGAGATAGTAAGCTTGTAGAGAGTACCACTTACCATCATTTCCAATAGAGTTATTAGGTTTACATATCATTTCTATGGAGTGTGTAGGAAGGTTTGCATACGTCTTCATGATTTCATACTTCATTCCATCCACAAACCGATGGGCAATCCAAGAGGACGATCTAAAAACTGGAAGACATGTTTAGAGCCTTTGCACTTGATTGGAAGGGTTACTGGGATAAACATCTTCTGTTAGTGGAGTTTGCTTACAATAATAGCTATGATTCTAGCATCGGCATGGACCCATATAAGGCACTTTATGGCAGGCCATGTAGGACACCTACATGTTAGAGTGATGTGGGTGAGAGACCATTCATTGAGTTAGAGTTAATTGAACAATGCATTGAGAAAATTAGACTAATTAGGCAGCTATTGTGGGTAGCACATAGTGGGTAGAAGATTTATGATGACATGAGAGACAAGATCTCAAGTTTGGGGATTGTGATCATGTTTTCTTGAAGGTTTCATCAACTAAAGGAGTAATGAGATTCAGACTGAAGGGGAAGTTGAGCCCCAAATATGTGCATCCATTTGAGATATTGGAGAGAGTTGGCAAAGTTTCCTATTGGTTTGCACTTACCCCTCATCTATTAGAGGTTCATAGAATATTTCATATATCAATGCCAAGGAAGTACGTGTCGAATCGCATGGGCATCCTTGATCAAGTGCCAGTCGATTTATAGCTAGATCTCACATTTGATGAGTTACTAATACATATCTTTGATAGGAAGGACAAGACCCTGAGAACCAAGATGATACCTCTCATCAAGGTTCTGTGCTAATATCATTCACATGAGGAAGCCACTTGAGAAATAGAGAGTAATATGACATACAGGTTCCCTAAGATGTAATTTTGGGGGGCAAAATTTTTAAAAGGGGACAAGAGTGTAACATGAATAATTTTGTAATTCCACCTATAACTCATAAGTGATTATTTGAAAAAAAAGAAGAAGGATTATTATTATTATTTTTTCTCTCTCTCATCAACTTACCCTAAGCAAGGTAGTAACTTATGTATGTTATGCGATCATTAGCCTATAAAGAAGAAGGTATACATGATTGTAAATAAACATGAGTAGAATGAGCATGGAACATATCAAAGTGAGACTTAAGTAAAAAATCACTAAGCTAGTGAGTGTACGAAGTGTGGTTATCTAGGTAAAATTATGCATTCTCCTTTATGAATGAATGAATTAGCAAAGTATAGAAATCTAATGCATAGACTTATCAACACCGAAGTGAGTAATGGAATAATAAATGAATGAATTAGTGAGAAATGAAAAGAGCATGTGGCATCACATGCATGGTGGTGGCTGGTCATGATGATCACCACACATGCAAAAAATACTAAATATAAACTATACAAATGTATAAAGCAAGTATTTACATTGCTTGAGAAGAAGGGAAGACTAAGCTCGAGCATGTGATGTATAGTGTGGTGGTAGCTGGTCTTGGTGCATGCAAGGCAGCTGCCACAATGCATGTGAGATAGAGTGGTTAAGTGAGCTTAAGGTAGAGTGAGATAAGAGAGGAAATCATGTCTTCTCCTACCCTTGGACGACAAGACCAAGAGAGGGAGTGTGGATGAGTGTAGAACCAATAGAAAATATAGAAAAATAAGAGGATTTAGGAGTAGACTTTTGGGAGAAAAAGTGAGAAGAAGCCAAGGGGAAGAGAAGAGTTGAAGTGGGGAGAGAAGGAGCTATCTATATGAGGAAAATGCCCAACTGAGTGGAGAGAAAACATTCCATTTGGAGCTGAAATTCAGCAGAAGAACATCATATTTTTGGGAGATTATTCACTGGGTAGAGGTTTTAGGAACACTGAATCTGTTCTATGGTTGAATCTTCAAAAATTTCATGTTTTGCTAGAAAATAGATCAAGTCATCACCATGCATTTTTCAACTTGACCATGAGTTGATTTACTTGGAAATTTGTCTTGAAAAAATCTTGACTTAATTGATGTCTAATCATCTTAAATGTCTTACATATGTATTCAACATGAACAAGAGTTTATTTATTCTTGAAATGGACTGGAAATTGATTGAATGATGATGCTTTCTTGGGGTCAAAGTCATGCAAGTATGGATGGGGCGTGAAATCAAGTGAGTTACATTGTTACTCTAGCCATGAAACACACTAGATTACTACTGTTTTGGGTTTTTTTTTTTTACTGATATTGACCTTACCTTATATCCTATTGATGACACATAATCTCACCTGAAAATAATAAAAGAAAACTAAAGATCAATGTGCCAAAAGAGAAAGTGGTCACCATTTTCTACAAAAAATCAATGTGCCATTTCCACTCTTCATGGATTGATCTGGGGACTTATGGGCATGGAATTTTTTTTATTTTCTAATAGACTCTTGGCCTATTATGAATTTAAAACCATACAAAGAAATCCATGAATAAGTGGAGAATTTGGGGCATAGATCACTAGAGTTGTCAAAGTGCTAATTGTAAGAACTTGTAGTGAGGCACCTCACTGTGATTTACCCACCCATTTCCATGTTGATGTCAAAAATTTTGCATCCATTCTGATGTTCCCTTATCATTTTATGATCTCAAAAATTTTGGGATTTGATTAATGTTGGGTGGTAGGCCAAGTTGGATTGGAAAGTTCACTTGAATGTGGTGCACATTGGTAGCCATGTATGATGTTTCAATTTTTGCTTAGAAATCTTGTTAAATCATGCTATTAAGCTATTCCATGTTAATTGTTGATTGTGTGATAGTGGAATATATTTTTTATGGTCTATTTCCATGGATTACATAGCTATAATCGGCATAAAATATTCACAATAGGGTTGTTGTATTCTCCTTTATCCAACACATGGAATTAGCTCTAAACTTTGAATGTTTTAGCATGGAATTTATGCTATCCATGGATACTGTTATCAATGAAATTTTATCATATTTTTAGTCATGAAATTATGGCATGAAATAGGAAATAAAATGGTGCAAACTAGACTTGGAACACATATGAGTATAACATGGACTTTGGACACACCTCTAAGCTATGAAATAAACTAGTTTGGCACATGGAACATGGACTGTCTTAGGGCAACACCCTATGATGAATCTTGGACAATCAACATTAAGTAAATACTGATAATTAAGTGTCTAAAATGATCTAATAATAACTTATGATAATAGGTTAGAAGCAAGATAAGTTTAACATTTAATTGACCTTATAATCAGAAACTTGAGCAAACTCGATTATAAACAAAGATGACCTAAGACACATATATTGAAATAACTTGCTTAGCACGCTAATAACTACTTCCATGAATCCTCATATATTTTTCATGTGTCACATACTTGATTTGATCATTTATACACCAATAAGGTGATTGAACACTTATGCGTGAATGCTTAACTGCTTTTTGGTTTTGCGATTTCTTGATATGTTACTATGCATTTTAGTCTCAGAAGAAGGCCAAGGTTGGGCTATTTCTTGAAATGTTGCTATGCATTTTAGTTATGTTGATATCAATTTTGAGCATGATTTGGTGTGGACGTATCTTGGCTCAGTATGGAGCATTCTATGGGAACTAATTGGAAGGGCAATAAGTAAGTTCCTTGGGAGACACTATGCTAGGAGGAGTAGGTTGGCCTCTGTCATTTGATTAGATTAGGATCGGCTCAATAGGAGATTATTGTGGGTGGTGTTTCATGGGGCACACTGTAGGACTACTTAGTAAACCCATGAGGGCCAGTGGAGTAGTCTGCATAGGTATTTGCAACAACGTAGTGGCAGCAGTAGTTACCTAGGTGTGATCGTAGGCACACTATGAGCATAGTTGTGTGTGTTGATATGGACATGTATTGATATGTCAGTCACTCTTGAGAGTTTAGACTTGTCTTTTACTAGTAGGACTATGTGCCACTATGGTATGGACGGTGTACATGGACTTAATTGACAAGTTGGGCTAGTGATTCGCAATGCGGCACGTTCGTCTAGAGGTGATACCATATCAATGACCACTTTATAGATTGGATTTTTGTCTCTTACCTCACCATGTTTGTCGATACATCTATTGATGATTTCATTGGAAATATCACATCATATTGATTTCCATGACCGATAATTCATTTTAGAATTTGAGATTAGATTAGTTTTTTGATAATTGAGCATTTAAAATTGCATTGGTTACATGTTATAACAAGAATGAAAAAAGTAACCCTAGAAGGCCATGCTTACACTCATGTGGATATAAACACGTAGTATAATTGCACATATATACATTTATTCATGATTCAAACTTGTGAAATAAATTGGTATTCCAAGATCTAGATATATTCATGGTGAAATGAAACCTTGAAATGTTGGAAACTTAGTTTAATTGCTAGTAGATATTCTAGTAACTCACACAATAGACACTTTGAACATATATAGTTAAATTGAAACCATGAATAATTTAGAATATACTACAAATATGTGCTTGGATGCTGTGTTTTCACATTGGCCTAGGCTGTGTTAGTGTTTTCCTACATGAGCGGTTGTGCTCATGCCCCCACCAACATTTTAAGGTGAGAGTTCAAGTAGGATTAGTTCCAAAGATAAAGGGAAAGGGAAGGAGGCTGATAGCTAATTCTGGAGATGTATGGGTTTACTTAGATTTTTTAGTTAGTTTGAGTTGTATTAGGTTGTTGAACACATGTATTTCTTTCAAAAAACTTACATGGATGAATGTCTAAGACTACAGACTGTAAATATTTCATGGTTTTGCACTTTGATGGCTATGGCAGTGACTAGTAGGATTTAAGGCATGACAAGCACTTTATCTTATTTACTCTAATTAGTTACATGTATGCGAAGATTTACAGAAATGGCTTAGCTTGAAGATGGGGTTCACGAAAAATAATTATATAATATGATTTTGAAATTTGAGCCTCAAAATAAATGATCTTCCACATTAATTTTGCTACTCTTATAAAATGGACTTCTCCAACATTATTTCTAAAATGTCAGGTCATGACAATATTAAATAATGTTAGAAGTGTTGGAAATGTTTTATCATCAACAAATTATTTGTGCATGAATGATTGTTTACTATCTAAGTAAATTTTATAGGTGGATATTTCGTGCATGGAATAAAATTTAAGTTTGTAATGAAATTACAAGAGATTGAGTCTTAATTTGTGATTTGAAATGATAAAATATGGCTTGTTAGGTGATTTTGCATTGCATGGATTAAATGCTAAATGTGTGTGTGGGTGTGGGGGGGGGGGGGGGGGGGAACAAGGAGACTCTACCTAAGTTTCAGTAAAAATATTAGAATTTAACATTGGTATTATATATATATATATATCATGGAATCTATCTTCTCTCTTGGATTTGACACTTAGTCATGATCTAAAAACTAATTTGTATTTAAAAATATTGACATTTTACTAAGTTTTGGAAAAGTATGTTATGTGTAATGATTATGTTCTATCCATATTTGATTTTGTGAACAAATTTGAGTACTTGTGTATGTTTGCAAATTGATTTAAATGATGTCAGCATTATTGAAATAGTAATAACATAAATTGTGATTTTACAAGACATTGCTGAAATGCATCGCTAAACACATAAAGTCATCCATAAAATCCTCTAAAATCCTTTTTACCATATCGCTAAAAATGTTTAGCATGCATCGTTGACATGTGGTTGGAGCATTACATAGTCCAAATGGTATCCTTTTGTAAGAAAAAGTGTCCAAAGGACATATAAACATTGTCTTTTCCTAATCCTTAGGTGCAATTTCTATTTAGTTATACCCAGAATAACCATCTAGAAAATAGTAAAATTGATGAGCAACTACTCATTTTAGCATTTGATCCATGAAAGGCAATGGAAAATGATCCTTCCTTGTGACAACATTTCATTTCTGATAATCTATATAAACTCACCAATTAGTAGTAACTTTAGTAGGAATGAGTTCATTGTCGCTATTAGTGATCACTGTCACTTTAGATTTCCTAGGAATTACTTGGGCTGCACTCACCCATTTGCTATCACTTATGGGGTAAATAATTCCCACATCAAGTAATTTAAGGACTTCTGCCCTAACTACATTGTTGCATCTGATGGCTTGGTTTAGCATTATCCTCTAAATAAATTCTATAGATACAGATTAAAGGGTTAATGACCTTTATATCATCTAGAGACCATCCCAGTGCACCTTTGTGATCTTTTAGAGTTTTATTCAGTTTTTCCTCTTGAGATATTTCTAATTGTGAGGAAATTAAGACAAAAAAAAGTGTATTTTTCTCCTACATATGCATATTTAAGCTGACTAAGTGAAGGTTTCAATTCCAATTTAGGAGGTTCCATTAAGAATGGAATGGGAGTGGATTACCTCAATGGTAGTTCCTCATAATTAGGCTTCCATTTTTCTGCATTCATAGTGAGCATAGGACCAAGGAGGGCTTTAACTTCCTCTATTAATGCATCCTCATTGAACTCGTTCAAATCGGCTAGACAAGCCTCTAGTGGATTCGACAAGGAGGATGATATAGATTGATCTTACAACATTGTATTGATCATGTTTACATAGTGCAAGTCATTAGAGATATCCCCTGGCTATTCATAAATATCAAATATATTTAATTATAATGTCATGTTGCCAAATGAGAGTTTAATGACACCATTTCTAGATCTTATTAAGGCAATAGATATCCCAAAATTATTGGTATTTTGTTCTTCTCATTTAGCACCAACTACATGTCTAGAACTAAGAAATCTACTAAAAATCATAATTGTTCTATCTAGACTAGCACATCTTCTGTTACCCCTCTCAATATTACATTCAATCTATCAACTAACTGGAGTATGGTGGAGGTAGGTTTGAGCCCACCCAGACCTAGCTTGATATATATCACATATGGCAGATTTAAACTGGATCCTAAATCAAGCAAGGCTTGATTAGTATTATGGTTGCCAATAAAACATGTTAGGGTGGGGCGCTTAGGATCCTTGTACTTCAACAGTTTGTGGTGCTAAAGGATGGAACTTAATTGTTTAGTCCAAATTTCCTTCTTTTGCATGTTAAATTTTCTTTTGATAATGCATAAATCCTTCAAAATTTTGGCATAGGGCATAGGATGGCATTTTTTCTATAGCATCTAAGATTGATATGTTGTTCTTAACTTGCTTGAAGATTTATAAAATCTCATCATTTATGGTAGTCTTTGTGACTTGACGCAGCCTTTGTGGAAATGGAGTAGGAACATGATATTGTCCATTAGTAGGAACCTATTCTCAATCTCTCAACTTCTCTTTTTCTTAAGGGCATTCCTCAACCTGATTGCTTTCGTAAGACCTTGTTGTTGTTTTAATTAAAACTTGCAAGTGCACAAATCAATGTAGTATTCTCATGTAAGCAAGGTCAATCCTACAAGGAGTGAACTATTGTGATGTTAGTGGTTTCTACTTTAAACTATCTAACCTAGCCAAAATTCAAGTGATTTTTTTTTACCTAAATTAAGAATGAAAATTAAAACATGAAATTATAAACTAAGTAAAAATAAAAATGGAAACTAAGCAAAAACAAGAAACATGCAAAATGAAAAACTTTCCTAAGGCATGCACGTTTTAAAATTAAAACTTTCCTAAATTAAAAACTTTTAATTTTATGACTTTCCTAAAGTGAAACATTCATAAAATGCAATTTAGCAACTTTCCTAAACTAACATCCATTTAACTAAAGTAAACAAATGCAAAACAAACATGAATTACTCTAGAGAACATAAACTAAGGAAACTACTAAAATGGAAACTTTCCTAAATTAACTCTTTCCTAAACTTAGAATTAGAAACTTTCTAAATTTAGAACTTTCTAAAACCAATTTAGGAAACCTTATAACACTAAAATAACATGCAAAAATAAATAAATAATGAGATCTAACTAACTTTAATAAGAAATTAGAAACATGCATGTGAATAAAAACTACAATTAAAGAGATTTTCACTTCTTAAATTCTAAAACTTCCTAAAAATGGAACTTTCTAAAATTCAAAAAGAAAACTTTCTAAACCTAAAATAAGATGAAAAAATAAATTAACTACTTCTAAAACTAAATTATGTAACTAAATTAACTAAGAATCTAAAAGGAATGGGATTTAGACCATTGTGCTTGGTTTATGGACTTTGTGATGATTTTGGAGCCCTAAAGAAGATCAAATTTAATGCACCTACAGTGAGTTACAATGCAAACTAACGATGGGATCTAATAAACAACATGAAAATATAAATGGGTATCCTAACTTAGGAAGGGGAGAAAACATAAGGAAAGTGTCCCTAGGGATAAGTATTGAATGAGGAAGGTTAGGTGAAAGATAAATTAGCAAGATGATGTCATAAACATGATATAAGAGAGAGATGAGAAGTATGAGCTAGCTGGTTTCTAATTTTGGAAAGGATATAAGTGTCTTTTCTTTTACAAGGAAAGTGGGGTGACATGGGGAAAATTGATTGGCAAAGTGGTTTTCTAGGAAGTGGGGATTGGTTGGATGGTTAGGAAGGGAGTTTAGGAAGGTGGAAGTGTTATGAAATGGTAGGACTCTTGAATAAAAAGTCAAACTCGTGGTGGAATTTGGTGATGAGGTGAAAAGTGATAAAAAGGTGGAAAAAAGTGAGAAAAACATCAAAGTTTGAAGGCTTTCATCCTATTCGTCCATATGCTAACTTATCCTAATAAGATTTCCCTTAATTATTTTCAAAATATCTCTTAAAATCTCATGGTTAATTCTCTTGAATCTCCTCTAATCCTAATCCTTCCATTTAGCTAAGCTTGATGGCTTACTTTGAAATCTTCATTGGCTAAGCTTCATGGCCGGTTTAGGAGGCTTCCTTGGCTTGTTTTCTTAGCTTCAACTCTTGGCTTGAATGGCTTGTATGATTTGGCTTGAATTCTTTAGCTTGCCACCTTCTTTCATAGGTTATATGGCTAAGGTGGCTTATGTGGCTTCTATACAAAGGTGGTGGAAATACATAGCTTACTTCATGGGTCCGCTTTGGCCATCTTTGGCTACTTTAATCTCATCCATTTCTGGTCCATAAGATGATCTTAGCCTTTGGCTTACATTGAAGTGATAAATTTGAGGTTTTGACTCGATCTTGTGATCTTGATCTTCAATTTCATCCCAATTGATCTCGGCCACTGGGTCAACATCTTACTTCCAACAAAATGTAAAAAATCCTAATTAAATCCTAGAAAAACTTGATTAATCACACACTTACCTTGGATTAGCTTATGGACCTACAAAATAACCAACTTTTGCTTCAGTAGGTCAAAAATGCATGTGTTATGAATTTTGGTCTAAAAGTCCTAATTTAATGCTATAAGTTGTAACACATGGGTACTAATTGGGTGGTTTTTATGCAAAATCAAACACTTATCAAAGACCATTCTCAATTATTTTATCACTTCGAAGAATGGTAACAACCTTACTCTGTTCCATGTTAGAGCTTGAAGAAGCATTAAATGTATTATTGCCTACTTCACACACATCCTTAGGTTAAGTTGTGGTTGGGCTGGAAACATTTCCTTTTCCATAGTTTGCATCACTTGGTTCATCATGTTCTTCAATTCATTCATGGATTAATGAAAATTAGCATTATTTTTTTCTTGGTTTTGTATAAATTGATGTAGATTATCCTTCGTTCTAATACCCCTAATTGAAAAATTAAATCCAACGACACTAAGAACACCAAAATCTAAGTTCTAATGAAGAAGTTAGAATATTTTGAAGCACAGGGGCATTTTAATAATTTACTAATGGGCCTCATTCATGTGGTTTTAAAATAGGAAAGGGCTAAAAATGCAGGGACCATTTTGGTAATGGAAACCCCAACAACATGTCATATCACTCCTCTTTTTCTACTAGCTACATGCATTATGTGTGGTGATGGACGGTGCATGCTACCACCACACTCATTGGCCACAAAAAAAGTTGGGTAGCCAATGACAAGGGATGCCCTTTCTCCCTCCTTGTTCATGACCCCCTTCTCCTACTTTCCTCTCTAGTACCTCATCCCCCATTGGCCATCTTCTACTCTAGCACTGGTAAAAACCTCTACCTCTCTCTCTATACCTAGTCAATGCCCAAACTGAGGCAGCCCTAGTTCACATGCATCAATTGACATGCCAAACCCTACCAACTACGTTGTCACTAGCCCCGTCCCCCTTTGACCAGCACAACCTGACTGACACACCAATCCCTTTTTCCCTCCTTTCTTTCTCTTCCTCTTCTTCCATCAATGCAGCCTAATCACCTACTTGATTTGATCGACCGCACATGATTTCCCCTATTTTTCGACCACTATACTTGTCAAACACTTCTCATCTATTTTGATCTTCGCATCATGCTAGCATGCCACGACTCTAGCCCATATAGGTAACCTTCTTCTCCTCTTCTCTAGTTTTTTGTTATGTCTTGATTTCCTTGCTGACAAACTATAGATGAACAAATCCGACTCGTGCAACCTAAAAAAACTATAAGGACAACTCGAATGGAAAATTTGAGCAAGCACTACTATTATGAGACCTCAAAATGCTAAACCCCTCCAGTCCAGAGGTGATCGGATGATCCTAGCCATGGGTCTGAAAAGAGGGTAAACAAACGAGCATGATTGCAACATTCGTCGTCTCACCAAATTCCTTCATCGCACAAGGCGGATGCATGGGGAGACGCATGCCTAGCAAGCTAGTGCGTTCATGAGAGTGGGTTCGTAGAAAACACAAGTGTTGTATGTTTTAAATTACTTGCAAGTGCACAATTAAATTGTAGTATTTTCACACAAGAGAGGTTGAACTCATGAGGAATCTCACATAAATGTATTTTGGAGGGATCTCATTTAACTTTTTTATCTTAGACAAATAAGAAAGATTGAGTTGATTTATCTCGGAATGTAAAACATGCACAAAATAGGAAATGACAACTAATGGAAAGTTGTTAAGAAATAAACTAAGTAATGAAAAATAAACTCACCTAGCTAACATGCATTCAAACAGGAACTACAGTAACTTAGAATGAATTAAAATGATGTAATTTGACTTAAGGAAACTTAAAATCACAACTTATTAAAAATAAAATTTTCCTAAACTTAGAATTTTCTAAAATTAAAATTTTTTATAATTAACTAAGGAATCTTCCTAAATCTAAACTAAGATACAGATCATGAATTAACTACTACTAATCTGGAATTAAACAACAAAATAAGTTAAGATCTAAGAAGAGTTTCACCTAAGTATCATATGCATGACCCATGGGTGGTGCGCATGGTTTTACGGTCCAAAAGTGGTTAAGTTTGATGCGTCAAATGTAATTAATCATGCAACCTAAGTTATACACTAAAAAATCAAGTAACAAAACTAAATAAGTTCTTTAGGATTCCATTAAATGGGATGCCTAGATGGCTGGAATAAAGCATCAAAATTAAGGGCAAGAAATTCATATTTCAATCACTTGAAAATGTTAAACCAATCTAGCATAAATACTCAATGCAATCAACAATTTCCAAGCATGATAACCATTTAGATATGAAGTATTATGATACTATAAAAAATCATTAACTAGAGTACTCAAAGAGTTCCGTTAATCGGCATCAAATTGCATTAGAAATTTGATGCATAATACATAAGTGTAAAGGTAAAAGGTACATCCAACTCAAATGCATGAAACTTGATCTAAACATCCACTTCAACCTACTCCAATGCTTATAATCTCAAGTAAAATTTCATGCCAAGAGAACCCAAGAAAGAATCTATGAGAAAAGATGATTGAAGTGTTGGATTAAGCAAAGATAACAAAGCACAAAACTAGATGGATCTAAAGGAGAAAACATGTGAATCAAAGATGAAAATCAATGATCTAAGCTTCCTCTTCTCTTGGCTATCACTTCCAGAGAAGAATGAACTTGGATCCGTGATGAAGCAGGAAAATAATAGTAGGAATTCGAGGCAAAAGCAAGTAAAGTAAGGTAATGGAAAAGCAATGAGAGTAAGGTAAAGAACCAAGCAAGAACTAACATGCATTCCTTGAAGGCAAAGCAAGAGAGACAAAGTTTAGGAAGAGAGCTTAGGGTTGGAACAAATACGGGAAATTCAGTCCCTAAGGAGGTAGGTGTGGAGACTTTTTATAGAGAGAAGGAAGGACTTTTATTTTGAAGAGAGAGAGGGGGGAGAAGTTGGTTGCATTTAACTCCTTCCTCTCTGTAATGCCCCGAGCATTTTACGCTATTTTTACATCCATTACAAAAATGAATTGGACATTCTATATGAAATTAGCCATGTTAAATGTTTTATTTAAAATGGTAAATAAAGGAATTTGTAAGAAAAATTAGTACCATTAGATTCTATGTTCAAAATGGAATCCAACGCCTCAAAGAACGCCAAAAACGGAGTTCATATGACAAAGTTATGGGCACTTAAAGATTAGAGGCATTTTTGTAATTTATATTTAGAAAAAAAAAAAAGATGAAAAATGCAGGGGGCATTTTGATGATGGCACCCCCCATCGTCTTCCTCCTCCAGCAGTTTCCAGAGGCTTCCACCACCGCCTCTGTAGGGCAATGCTAGAAAGAATGGCGGCACCACCTTTGGGCAGCACCGCCTTAGCATGGCTATAAAGCTTGCTTCTTCCCTCTTCCGCAGCCATCTTCTTCTCCCCTTTTCTCTAATTGTTTGCACTAGGGTTCTGGAAAAATCGGAAACCCGTCTCCAGTTTTCCCTGCAAGATTTTCGGTACCGGCCCAGGTCTTCCCTCCGGGCTGGCCAATCTCCTTTTCCTTCCTCTTCTCTTTCTCCTTCTTCCCTATGGCATCATGCTGCATTTCCGGACAACAGGGGTTTTTGACAAGCATAGAGGGAAACACACCACTGAAAGAAGGGCACCGTGTTGGGGCTGCCCAGGTAAGTTTTCTCCCCCTGTCTCTCCGTTTTCCTTCCTTCAGGCCAGATCCACAGCAGATGTGGTCGTTTTTCCGGCCTGAAGATGCCGGACTCATGATGGGTTTGACAAGCCATCGAAGAAGATGACCCAAGGACGCCAGGTGTAGCGCACTCCCTGGGCAGTCCTCTCGCATGCACGCCGCGTGTGGGCGCAGTCCCAGTTTTGACTGGGATGCACGAGTGCCCCAGGAGCTGACGTGCACCGTGCCTGTGCCAAAGACGTGTCTGCGCGACACCATCCAGGATGCGCGTCATAGCACATCGCTGAGGCATGTGTGCGCGAGTGAAGAGGTCCCTGGCGTGGCCATCGAACATGCTAGATGTGAGGGTATGGGTCCTGGTTCGACTAGGGCATGCAAGCGTCCCAAGAACCATGACGCGCGGGCCCTGTGTGAAAGAAATTGGCTCGTCCGTGATTTTGGGACACTAAAACTGCAATTACGGAGGCTGTAGGACTCCGATTGACAATCCGAGAGAACCATCGCATCTGTATGAATGACGTGGACCTATTGCAACTATGAAATTAGGATCAGAGGACAAATTATAGGGTCTAACCATTGAATAGTAGATCCTATGACTGTATTAGGCAAGGACCTATGGACCCTAAAAGGGCAGATCTAGCCATTAATCTAGAGATCTAAATAGTAATTTATAAATAGATCAAAATTGATAAGGACTCCTTGTTATCCATTCATATCCAGGATTTTCTAAATGAGACCGAGGGTCGGGTTGAGTAATGAAGGATGCAACTCTAGGAAACATCGAGGTAGGTAGTCTGATACTACTAAGTTTTCAAATACATTTCAAAGTTGAATGCTTTACTTGGCTTTAATTACTGTATGTAGCATGCTTTTTGAGATATGCTATTTTTGGACAAGCATACGGAATTATGGCTTTGAATGTGATTACTAGCATGAGCAGATTTTATGGATTGCTTGCATGTTTTGAAAACAAATGCCTAAATTGCATGACTTACGATGTATGAGATTTGGATTATCTATAGATATGCTTTTTAGTGGGTAGATCGCCAGATGAGGCAGTCCACAGTGGGCACAATGCTGAGGGGTATGGGTTTGGCCTCCCGGCCTCTACCACCAAAAAGGTGGATGGTATCATTGCCAAAAAAGCATTGTCCCTTCCCTGACTGTTGTGGTAAATAGGGACGACCACTGGAGGTGTTCACGGCACCCTTTCGGGGACAGCCATAGTCACCGTGGAGGCTATGGTAGGTAGGTCTCTAGATACCAGAGCCACACAAGTCAACTGTGTGCTGCTCGTGAGCATAGTGACCCTATGATTTCAGTGTAATTGATATGCATATAGCATTGAGATGGTCATATACGAGTACTCGTGACCAGTTGGCATGGCATGAATGCCGAGAGACTGATGTGCATGATACTAGCATTTGCTTGGATGATGACTATTTTAAGACTTTCATGAATATTATCTTTGACTCGCTGGCTTGATACCGATTGATTTTTATTTCATGCTTTTGATCATATTTATATCGTTGAATACTACATTATGAGAAGGGATTCTATGATGGAATTTGCATCAATAAGCGTATGTTTTATGCATAACTATGCGATGCATGCACAAAAAGAATCACTGATATTTTACATGAAAAGCTCTTAGAAATTATTCATGTTGTCTACCGTGTTTTCAAAATAGTAGTATCAGATCACCTACTGGGTATGAGAAATACTCGCCCAAATAGATCATTTTTCAGGATAGCCCCACTCACGAGTAGAAGAGGCATCAGGAAATGTTAGTGCTATGATCAAATAAAAGAAGAAGAGACAAGTATGACTGTAAGTAAACACTCCACCTTTTCGATGTGTATCTGTATTTATTTACAGTTGGGCTGTGAGCTGTGAATGGATAGACCTGGAAAGACATTTATGATTTCTAAAATTTTCAAAAACTACTTTGGTTGTTGTGAAAGCAAATGACACTTAGAGTTTTCAAATTGAGTTTAAAACAAAAGAATTTTTCGCTGCATTATATTGTTTTTATAAAATTGTTTTCAAATAGGGATACATCCCACCCTAGGAATTAGAGATTGCATTTAAAAATGCATGGGAAAACCTGGGTCATCACACTCTCTAAGACTCTTCCAAGTTAAAATCCCTTGAAGTTTCCATTTTGTTTTGGTGTCTTGCTAATGTGGATTAGATCTGATCCAAAAGTGGGCCAAGGAATAAGAAAACTTATAAAAATAAGAAGGAAAGAGGTAAGGTGGCAAAGAAAATATGATGAATGATGTAAGAGAGAGAGGAGCTCCTACAAAGTAGGAGTTATGCTTGGAACTCTTCTCCTCTTGGAATAAAGGAAGGTGATGGGAAATAGAGAGCAATATGGATGGGGGGATAAGGAAAAAAGAAGAAGAAACAATTAGGAAAGGATGAGGTAGAGAGATAAGGATAGATGGAATAGAATGGAGCTCCTTTCCTACAAAATAATTCCATGGAGCACTTTGTGGCTAGGAAAAGAGAGATAAAGATGAAGAGAGGTGGAAAGGAAAGGAGAAAGAAAGGGAATGAGGTGGAGTGAGGTGATTGACTAGATCTAGGATAGAGTTGGGAAGGTGGAATGGTGATTGGGTAAGTGAGAGTTTTAGAAAGGTGGGAATCTTAGGTGGAAGACTTTCCCCCTAAGTAAAAATTCGTGGGAATCATGTAGGGTGTGGTGGAGAGAGAGAAAAAAGTGAAAAATAAGATGAAAAAAGAGAAAATAAAGGTGGGCACTTCCTATTGGTCCACATGCAAGCTTTCCAATTGATTTTCTTCTCCAATCATGGCCTTCCATGTAGCGTGGCTAATGTGTCTTGATGACTTGCTTTGTGAGCTCATTTGGCTTGGCTTTAAGGTTGGCTTTAGGGGCTCTTTTGGCTTGGCTTGGTGGCTGAACCCCTTTGGGTTTCCTGGCTGCCTAAACTCCTTACTTGTCACCTTAGTCATGGCTTACATGGCTTAGGTGACTTGAGTGAATCCCATGCAAAGGTGATGGACTTTGCATAGCTTGTGCATGGGCGCACTTTAGTCATCTTCAGCTTTTTGAATTACTTCCTTTGCTTGCACTAAAGTAATCATGGGCCTTGATCACACCTTTGGATTGTTGAGATTTAGACCTTAGCTTCCTTAGGTTTCTTAGTTAGATTAAGAAACCTCGTGACTGGCTTTAATTTTCATCTCGGTAGATCTCGACCATTGGATTACCTTCCCAATACCTACAAAAGATAAGAAATCCTAATTAAATCCTAAAATATATGATTAATCATATACAACTTAGGATCAGCCTCTAAACCTACAAAATATCAAACTTTAGAGTTATTAGGTTAGAAATGTATGTGTAACAAATTTTGCTAAAAATCCTAATTTAACACTAAGTTAGTTTTTACACTAATTTGGATATTTATCAACAGGTGGGTCCTGGTAACTGTGATGCATAGGGTGCGTTCAGGCCTATGTGTAACGGACACATGCATCCTCGTGATAGAAACAATCTATTTAATGGATTCATAATACGTCTAACAGACCTGTGGATCTATATAATTGAATTGACCCATCTAATAGATCCATTAATGCTAAAAATTAATTTCGATCATCCAAATCAAACTGAAACATGAAAATTTCAATCCAAAAGGCTATACAAATCCTATTTTTGATTGGATACATCGGTTGGATACGCCTCGACAACATAGACCTAATAATTCAATAAAATTTAGGACTAAACACATCTTAGACCCGATCTAGAGCTAGAAACCTTGTATGGCTTAGATCTACTAGATCAAAACTATTCAAACCTTAAAAAATTACTAATTTGATAATCCTAGAAAGTACTAGACTAATCTAATGGTTAGATCATCCAAGTAACACGAAATTTAATAGAATTGGAATCTAAGGAAATTAGGAGCCATTGATTTGATTGATCAACACTAAAACTAACTATCAAATCCATGGATCAACCATCTAAATGTGAGGAATTCTTTTTATAAGACATAAATTAGTGGTAATGAAGGGAAATCAAGTGATCTGGATCGTGATTCTTCAATAAAAAACCAAGATCTAATGATCAGACTAGAGATAAAGAAATAAATCTACATCAACAATGGATAAATGCAAAAAACATCTAGATCAAGGATGGTCAAGGCCTACGCAAATTAGAAATGATAGAAAATAATAATATGTTGTATGTGTGGTTTGACAGATATGCTAATCTGCACTAACTATGGGAATTGTGTATTCTAAAAGATTCTTTCCCTCATTTGGAGGTACGTAGAACTTTAAGATGCAAATTTCCAACTCGCGTGATCATTGCCAATGCATGATGTGATTTAATATAGTGTGAGATTTAAATATGCATAACTATCTTTAAATTAAAATTTTACGAGTTATAATGCATGAAAATGATTATGATATGATACGTGATAGTATGGTAATGACATGATGATTATTTTATGGTTAAAAATACATGTTCATTATTTAAAAAGCATGTTTTAAGAATGCACCTCGTGTTTGATATTCACATGATTTGATTTGATTTGAAAGCTAAATGGGCACAGGACCAACCGTACATATGAATATTACTTCTATGGATTTGATATGAGACAGACATATAGCCTAATGATTTTATTATATCCAGACATGGAAGCCTAAAGGATTTGTTTTAGATAGGAGTTGCCTAGCGGATACTTTGTTAAGAAGATTGTAGGGTTGGCCACCAGCCCTCTAAGATTTATGATATGATGTGGACAGCAGGCCTTATGTGTGGTTAAACTTAGGTGTGGCAATCATGGAAAGGCCACATGCTGCCATTCATCTTCCCCCCATTCTGTGACGACCTAGGTTTTTGTAATATATTTTTGAAAGCCAGGGCCCTTAATAGTAAAAAAATTTCTCAAAACAAAGAAATGAAAATTCTTTTCTTTAGAACTTGTTTTGTAAAACCCAAGTCATCACTTCATACATAACATAAGTAGAATTTTGTACAAGATAAAATTCTATTGCAGGAATATACTTTTATTAAATTCCAAAATCCATCTAGTTGTTCACAGTATAGCCAAATCCATTACAATACTTGTCCAAATTACATAATCCAAAACTCAAAGCTCACCATACAATGAAACTCTCATTACAATACAATACTCTCAAACAAAGCAAAATACATGTCTTCAAGCCGTATACCTTGAAGATTATTCTCTTCAAGTCTTCTATCGTCTTGAGCTCCTAACTCTCCTTCCCTGTATTTGAGATATTGTAAACATTATAACATTTACAATATCTCTGCAAGCAATGCTTGGTAGGGGATTCAAGAAGTATAATATTGACAATATAACTCTAATACTTCATAATCCCATTATCCCTAAACATATTCATGTCTCTACTCTTTACTTTGTAATATATAAACATCCATATACATACATAAAATACATGGGTAAATCAGTTAAATTTATGAAAGTAATCAAATATCATTCCCAACTAAGATGATCAATTCTCTCCATTATGAGAATTCAGTATTTTAGCTAATCCTACACTGGGAATTTCCCTTCTTGGGAAATATTGGTAATATACAATTACCTAGCATTTCATTATGCTAAAACATAAGGCATTTCACTATGCCTACTCTCATATGCATCATAGTGCAAAATAATCAAAGGGCTACCATGCTGTAGTCTGATCCGTACTAGCGCTCTCAGATAACTGCCCTGTTCACCACCGATGCCGCGGTGGAAAATATTATGTCACTGCCCATATGGGGAGATAGGACTTTCACAATGGTGGCCTTCCCATAATTGCCCCACTAGACTTTTAGCCTCTCATAGGGTAAGGTATCATCAAATTTCAAGAAGCGGGTGGTCAAAGCCTCATAACTCCTCTATCATAGCATCCCCCAGGCTTATGCCTATTAAAACAAAATCACAAGCCTCCAAGCTTGCATGTAAAATAGATTTCATACATATCAGACAATCTGTCTGTTTACTTAGGGCTGAAATATCTTCTAGTTCCCAATTCACTTAGAGTCTAGTCCTTAACCATTTTATATGTGTTTGGTTCAATCATAAGGGTTTCAAGGGATTTAATACAAGTATTAACATTACTCTTGTCAACATAAGGTCATGGGTTCAATCATGTACATTCCATGTAAATGCATTCATCAAATCCTCTTACCTTCAAGTAGTGATCCCTTTTCCCAGATCTTTCATGATCCTGACTGATGTATGTAATCTGTACATCCATACATACTGTCAATATATATAAATTATGAACAATCCTATTGATCACTAGATCTGATGTTTAGAATTATCTTTAAATCATCCATATCTAAGTATTTTCTATCTCTAAGTCTTTGTGTGTCCATCTCCTTGATCTTTCATAGATCCTTTGATTGACAATCTACACTTGTTGATAAAGATCAAGGTCCTAGATTTTTTATCATCTAGTTCTTCTTTGACCTAAGTTTAGTTATTGGATCATCCCTAAGGAGGATGATCTTGGTTTTCTTCCTTGAATCATCTTTGATCAAGGGTTTGGATTATCTAATCTAATGAACTAGATTTGATCTATAACATGCATGCTAAATACAATTTGGAGTTCATATGACTCCTGAATTGAGTTCGAAAGTTCACAGTCCATTCCTAGGGTCTAGATATGATCTGGGCCCATCAGAACAAATGGCCTAGATCGTTCGGACAGAATGTTCGAGCGGACAGAATGGTCACCGCGCACCTATCACTAGGACGCAAGAGGGACGCTTCCGCCTGGGACCGTCGCTTACACGCGATTGTCCCATTGGAATGATGTCACATGCCCGCCACGAGTGCAAAAACGCAGTTGCATGGCGCTTTTTTGTGCTGTGTTTCTCAAAATATTTTGGGAACCTGATCCAATCTGGAGATTGGACAGTCTATTTGGACCGTCCAATCAATCTCTCTCAATTGAGGGCCTTAATGGCTATGAAATTTCTTAAAATTTCTAATATAGGGGTTTTGGAGTCTTCTGGATTGATTGGTCAGCTCAGATTTTACATCTGAGCCCTCCATCGTCCTAATGTGAAAGGTTCATACCCTTTCTTGAATTTTATTATTTTTATCCTAAACATAATTTTAGAAAAATAAAATTACATAAATTAATATGAAACAAGTCTGAAAAGAGTTTCCACCTACCTGATTGAAGAAAAACGTCGGTTATATAGTCCAAATTAAGAGAATACTAGTTTGATGATAAGATAGCCCAAGATCCACTTGTCTTGTGATTTTCGTTGTTTGATTTGTTGGATCTTGAAATTTCTTTGGGAGTTTTGTAGATAAGGTATGGTAGGAAATTTTAGACAGTACGATCTGTGATATTTGATTTGAAATAGAGTGCGTAATTGAATTTAGGTCTCTTGTTCCAATCTAGAGAGAGGAGAGAGAAAATGAAAGAAAGGGATCTTTTGGGAGTTTTAGGATTTTGGAATGGATCTATGTCTGGTTTTGTAGGAAAAGTCAAGATAATTTCGTGAAAATTTTACGGACATTTTTAGAGGATTTTTGGGGGTATATTTATAGGCATTTTGGATGTTTTTCAGGATTATGTGTAATGATTATGGTTTATTCTTTTTATTATTTAATTAGCATTGGATTCTCCACCACCACCTTTTTCTCCACTACCAGATGGTAGTAGTTTGACTCATGATTTTATGTGGGCTAGTCATTGGATTCCTTTTGAGGTCCCTTGTGGGCCCCACATAGTGTAAAAAGACCATTTTGCCCTTTATGTATAAAAATTAGGGTTTATTCCCATGATCTCGGAATTGAGCGTACTTAGTGGCATTGGATTCATATTTTTTAGAAAATCCTAAATTTTGATGTCTCAGATCTCAATTATGGGTAAAATTACTAGTTTATCCTTTTGTCCATAAAATAAAGAAAATTAAGGATTTTTCATCCGAATTCAGAATTTGTCATGCTTACAGTCATTCTGAAGGGTTTGCTAAGTTCAATTTCAATTATACATGTATTATCCCTTGATTATACTTCTATAAGAAGTACATTCTAAATAACCCTAATATTCCAGCCTGAAATTTTTAAAACTCAAACTTTATTGATTTTCTCAATCAATTACAAAAATTAGGGTTATTACACATTCAAAGTAGTGACTAGACTTTTGCAAGTGGTGTAAGAAAAAGCATAATAGGGGATCTTAGCACGCAGGATGGACATGCGGCATAGTAGCTCATATTTTAGCACATTGCTATGAGCACAACTGAGTGATAGCATGTGTACTTGGTTTTATATGACCAGGTACTATGAGCATGACTGAGTGATAGTACCTGTGATTACATGGCATGATGATATACTAATATGAGCTCATGACCATGATGTATACCTAGCATTGACTGCATGATATGGACTAGTGATGACTGGATGATTGTGGGCTTTATATAGTTAGGGTGTGACCATAGACGACTACATTCATTACTTTAAGATGTTTATATTATTTGCTTAGTATTAGTGTTATGATCATATTTTTTGATATTCTAAATATAATATGTATATGTGATTTCATCACTAAATTATGCATGATATTTATGGATAGTGATTTGAGAAGTTTTGTGAATAACTTGAAATTATCTTTAGTTGATCATGTTGATTTAATTTTCTTATTATGTACTACATGTACATGACACATTGATTTGATTGTTGAATTTGAATGAATTACTTCTTATGTTTTTATATACGCATCTTAACTCCCCTACTTAGCATAGCTTGCTGAGATATTGTAAATGTTTGGATGCTTATAATATGTTAGATTCAAATAAACAGGAGTAGGAGTTCACAACACGAGGGATATGTGGGAGTAGTTTGCTAATTTAATGTATGCATATGATGACATTTTGAATGTTACATTATCAAGGACTTGTTGTACATGTATAATTGAATTCTGAATCTTGAACATCTTATGTAACTAATACAAGGATTGTGTAATGGGTTTTGGTTTTAGCAATTTATTTTTGTATTGTTTGCCCAAAAGAAACTTATATTTCTAACTTTCAAAAATATGTGTATATATAGATATACTATTATATAGATAACGTAGTGTTGAAGGATGATGCTCAGGTGTTTTGAAATAAATTTCAAAGAAATGGTTTTTGCTATTTCTTTTCAAATAGATATTTTTAGCTAGAGGCCTCACTTTTCCACAAAAGAATGAGAAGAAAGTATTATGAAAACCAGGATCTTCACATCCACCACCCTCTTGGGTGGGGGCATATAGGGACTAGGAGCAAGAGGTCCTTGAATTTGTTGGTGGGGTTGGTGTGGTGCTAGTTGTGAGACATTAGCAATTAGTTCATTTCTTCAACTAAAATTCGAATGAGTTCTCTAGTTGAAATTGCATGTCTCAAAATCATCATCATCATCATCATCAAGACCTTATCCCAATTAGGGGTCGGCCACATGTATCTTATTCTTCCATTCCACTATATTAAATATCATGTCTTCATTTAGTCCCAAAGTTTTTAAATCTTTCCTCACCACTTCTATCCACGTTCTTTTGGGCCTTCCCCTTGCCCTTTTAGAACCTTCTACTTGTATTGCATCACTCCTTCTAACTGGTGCCGTTGTTGGTCTCCTTTGGACATGTCCAAACCATCTAAGTCTAATCTCCCTCATCTTGTTACCTATTGGTGCTACCCCTAAATTTCCTCTAATATTTTCATTTCTAATTCTATCCTTTCTTATCTTACCACTCATCCATCTCAACATCCTCATTTCTGCCACACTCATCCTATGAGTATAATGTTCCTTAACTGCCCAACACTCTGATCCATAGAGCATGGCCAGCCTTATAGCCATCCTATAGAATTTTCCTTTTAGTTTGAGTGGCACCCACCGATCACATAAAACTCCAAATACACATCTCCATTTGTTCCAACCTGCTTGAATTCTCTGGGTAACCTCCCTCTCAATCTCTCCACTCTCATGGATTAATAATCCTAAGTATCGAAAGTGGTCTTTCATGGGGACTTCTTGGTTATCAATCTTGACTGGTGTTCCACTCCTACTCTCCTTGCTAAAATTACATTCCATACATTCTGTCTTAGTTCCGCTAATTTTAAATCCTTCAGATTCTAATGCTTCTCTCCATAACTCTAGCTATATGTTTACACCCTGCCTTGTCTCATCAAGTAGGACTATATACACTGCAAATAGCATGCACCAGGGAATCTCCTCATGCAAATGTTTTGTTAACTCATCCATAACTAATGTGAAGGGGTATGAACTCAATGCCGATCCTTGGTGCAATCCTACAGTGACAAGAAAATCACCAGTCATGCCACTAGTGGTCTTAACATTTGTTACTGCTCTCTCATACATATCTTTAATTATGTCTATATACCCCTGAGAAACCCTTTTACCACCCAAAACCCTCCATATTAACTCTCTAGGGACTCTATCATAAGCTTTTTCTAAGTCGATAAAGACCATATGTAGGTCTTTCCTCTCCCCTATATTTCTCTACTAATTGTCTTAGTATGAAAATAGCTTCCATGATCAACCTCCCAGGCATAAAACCAAACTAATTCTCCGATATACTTGTTTCATGTCGTAGCCTCTTCTTAATCACTCTTTCAAAAAGTTTCATGGTGTGGCTCATAAGTTTGATTCCTCAATAATTAGTGCACCTCTGAATGTATCCTTTATTCTTATAGATTGGTACAATAGAGCTTTTCCTCCACTCATCAGGCACTTTCTTTGATTTTATAATTTTGTTCAACAACTTGATCAACCAAACTACCCCAATATCTCCCATATGCTTCCAAATCTCTATTGGTACACCATTAGGCCCCATGGACTTTCCTGATTTCATCTTTTTCAAGGCCTCTTTTACTTCAGGTATTCTAATCCTACGTTCATATCTATAATATCCAATGTTATTTAGATTTATAGTATTTTCAGTCCCTATATTCTCAGAGGCATTGTCATTTAACAATTTTTTAAAGTATGTTTCCCACCTTTGTTTGATCTTATCTTCTTTGATTAATACCCTTTGATCATCGCTTCTAATACACCTAACATGATCTAAGTCCTTACCCTTTTGTTCTCTTACTTTTGCAAGTTTAAACACATCTTTCTCACCTTCTCTTGTTCCTAATCTATTATAGAGCTCATCATATGCTTTAAGTTTAGCCTCACTTACTATTATCTTAGCATTGTTTTTAGCATTCTTATATTGTTCATAGTTTTCATTATTTCTAATCTTCTGTCATGCTTTAAAATGCATCCGTTTTTCTTTAATAACTTTTTGCACTGTTTCACTCCACCACCATGTTTCCTTTGTTAATAGCCTTTTACCTTTAGATACTCCTAAAACATCTTTTGCCACTTTCTTAATGGACTCAACCATATTAGTCCACATGGTATTTACTTCTGTTTCATAGTTCTAATTTTCTTCTACCATCAACTTATTTTTGAATGAGGTTATTTTCTCTCCTTTTAAGTTCCACCACTTAGTTTTTAGGATGTGTATTAAGTTTAGTTCTTTTACTCCATATTTTAATATGGATATCCATAACCATTAACCTATGTTGTGAAGTTAAAATCTCACCAGGTATCACCTTACAATCCTTAAATATAGATCGTTCATTATTCCTAAGTAGAAAAAAGTCTATTTGGCTTTTATGAAGTCCACTTTTAAAGGTTATTAAGTGTTCATCCCTCTTCTCAAAATATGGGGGGAAATGTTTTCTATAAGCATTAATGACATAAGCCTATTCGTCAAGAACATCTTGGAATGCTGGAATAGTAGGGTATTCCTAAGTAAGGTGCGAGCTACTTTCACAAATACTGCACACTTGTACACCCTTATTAGAGACAATCTTTCCCATTTTTATGGTCTCTACTTTTCAAACTAGGGATTTAATTTTTGCATTAACATTATCTCTTTCAGACATGGCATACATGCCTCCCTTAGTAGATGTAGTAGTGGGCTAAGCCTGTCTGGGTGTTCTATTCTTTTTTAGTTAGCCCATGTCTATACACTTTCAGTTAGCCATTCCCAATACTCCTCTACATGTAGTTGTTTATTTAAAAAGTTTTTGTTGCACATAATTTCCACAAAGTAGTGCATATCACAATTAAGTCCTTTATAAAATAAGCTAATGATGCACCATGGTTCATACCCATGATGTGGGCATGTTAGTAAGAGATTTTTAGACCTGTCCTAGCTGGTAGAATGGTTCTTCATTCGTTTGTGTGAAGTTCATCATCTTACAGCATTGGGTATTAGTTTTATGGAGAGGGAACAACTTTTTCAAGAATTCTCTAGTCATTTTATACTAGGTTCTTATGGAACTTGCTAGCAATGCATTGAACCACATTTTAGATTTTTTGTTTAAGAGAAAGGGAATAGCGTAAGCCTTATAGTATCTAAGTAGATGTTTTGTATACGTTAGGCATTGTACACCTCATCAAACTCCTTAAGATGCAAGTAAGGACTTTCAATGTCCAACCCATAAAATTTAGGAAGTAATTGGATTACTCTCATTTTTTAATTCTAGTTCACTAGCATTCTAATGAAGAATGACACAAGATGGTATACTAGTACATGTAGACTATAGGTAATCTCTTAGAATTCTACCATGAAGATTTTGGTGATGCCAATTGTGCGCATTTTCACTTTGTTGGTCCCACTCCCAATTTTTATTTGTTCTCTGATTACTGTTTACTGGATGATTATTACTCCTTGGTGAGGGTCATACTCATCATCCACTAGAGGTGGTGGTCCCTCATGTTTAAGAGGTGGAGGGCCATTATCACCTCTATTGCTTCCATAGGGTGAGTTACCCCTTGGTTCCATTTGTTGATCAACCATTAGTGGTTATTGATTTGGTTGTATGTTATTTTCGTTAACCTTAACTAATCTCCCAATTTTGGTATGTCCCTAATTGTGCATACAAAGAAGGGTTTTTTTTTTTTAATGTAAACTAAAGAGACCTAAACTAAGTGATGCAAACTAAAAGCTAGAATGATGTACACAAATAGATAGTCAAACAATCCTAGGGCTAGTAAGCTTAAAGGTTTTAATTATCTTAAATTTCTTTGAGGAAAAGTAACTTTTAGATTATCCTAATATAACAACTCCTCTTTCAGATTTGTCCTAATGCTTACTAATTAGATCTCACTGAATCAACTACTTCATAACCTCCTTAGTTAGCCGTAGGTAATCTGAGTCATCGAGTGTGTTGGTAGAGCTAGTTATTTAAATATCATTATAGCAATTTAGTGTGAGGCCACTAGGGTGGTAGTGGGTTGCCTCCTTCCAAGAGGGTCCTATGACAGTGTGGTCTTCTATAGGTCTCTTCTAATTGATTTTAACTTAACTTCTGGAATGCTAGGGTACACAAAAGGTGATGGTTAACCTAACTGGGCTGAGGGGTGCTGATGAAATCCACCCTGGATCTTGTGGAGTCTGGTACCCTTACTAATTATTTTTCATTCACTATAACAATTTGATCAACATATATTCACCTTAAGGTGTGTAGACGTGCCCTAAGAATGCAAAGAAAACTAATAAAATAAGCCAACTACCTATATGCTACATAGCAAAGTGTTCAAGTCTCAATAGATAGGACATTACAACCTAGACAACCTATGTCTATTGGTTAGATGAGCTTAAGCTATCCCTTGTTAAGAGGTGAAACTAATGCAACAACCTAGTGTGATCTACATGCAATTAAGCTACCAAACAATAATGCAAAACTGAGAACTTGGAATAAGAAAAGTGTGATGTAGACCTTATAGTGGGTTATTGGATATTGGGCTTCTTATACAAGGGTAAATCATTTATAAACCACATCAACTTCCACGAAAGGATAGTTTTACCCTTAACATGTATTATTACAACCCTTTTAATTGTGATTAAAGTTCAAATAACAAGTTGTCCTCACTACAATTACACTCAAAAAGAAAAAGAAAAATATCTATCCTAATTCAATGGTGCTTTGGCCACATGATCACTTCCCCAGCAATAGTGCTAAAAACTTGTTTGAGAGTTTTTCTACAAGTGTACAAGAGTCAGTTATAGTGATGCAGGGTCTCATTCACAAGGAGAATATAGTAAGAATTTAAAGCATCAAAATTCCTAATTATCCTAAAATGAAAACTAAATTAAGGATTTTCTAAATTAAATTAATTATCTAAGACAAGTAAGAAAAATAATTTCTAAGCAATTAAACATGAATAAAAATTATCCAATAATAATCTAAAACAAATCTTAAAATTTAACATAAAAGAAAGAATAAAAACTTAAGAAAATTTATTTTCTATTTATTATTATTTTATTTCTTAAAATCAATTAAAAATATTAAATTAAAATTTTGTTTTATTTTTCAGATCATCTATAACGACCACTAATGTTTCATGCATCAATTCCAACTCACATATTTTCAAAATTACTTTTCTAATTAGAATAACATATCAGAATCTCTCATTGGGTCCATAAGGGAGAGAGCATCAGTAACAAACTATTGTTGAACTGTAGCCCTACAATCACACTACTGTCACGAGTGATGCTAGCAAAAGGAAAAGTTAGGTTCATCTTCTTTATATGATGGTCAATGTGCATGACTAAGTAGTGTACTTGAGCCACTTAGTTGAATGACATTTAGCACCTAACACCATGAAACATCAAATAATATATTGGTATGATTATATTTCTCAAAAAAATGATTTGTAATTGAAATATTTGACCTTAAACATTGCTTGTTAACCAACCTATAGAATGCTAACTTTCAAACTTATTTCATAAAGTTAAGCCAATCAAATCGTTAACTTTCAACAAAGCTTATACCAAACTCTTTCTAACTCAAAGTAAAATATAAGCAACATATTATATCATTCAAAAATATAGCAAATAAACTAAATTAACAATGCAAATTTTAAGCAAAATACTATCAACTTTTGATGCTCCAATTGAGACTAGCTAACTTTAAATAATCCTATTTACAAAACTTGGAATGAAAGCTGAAAATTAAACACATGGATCTTTTTCGTCTTAATGTATGCCATCAAATAGAATAAGTTTCATGAATTTCTGTGAAGTATTGGAGCAGGAATGGTCATGCAAAGTACCCCTACTTGCAAGGTAACTCGCATTCACTGTTGATCTTCTTCTTCCTCCAAGCAAACATGTCTATAAAAAAAACAGACATGTTTCTACTCCTTTGCCTTCATAATCTAGCATGACTCATCCTCCTTTTTGCTAGATTTTTCTTCCTTTTATAGAAATAGGTCTCTAATCACCTCCTTCCATGTTTTATAATAATCTCTATCTCCAATGGCTTCTATCTTCAACAGCTTTCTTATCTTTATCTTTAGTAAGCTTCCAAATCCCAATGACCTTATCTTCTCAATGTCATTCTCTTCTTCTGCATATTATGCTCCCCACTTGGAAATAGCCCACATCATGATCATAAATCTTAACCTGAGGAAAACCAATTACACACAAGAAATGGTCTACAGTTGGACTCCAGCTTAAGCTATGGACTTGGTGTCCTTCAAATGGTTCCATCTATCTAAATGATGCCAACCAAGAGTTCATTACTTGAAAATCATACATGTGGATAATATAGTCATAGCTATAAGAGAGTACCCTAGATCTTGAGTGGTCAACAACAAGAGCTGAGACAACCTTCCAATGCCCCTTCAGAATGATCTTATTACTTTGCAAAATTCAATAGGAATTCTCTGTTTCATTAGCATCATCATCTTCATCCTCATTGGAATCAACTAGTCATCTCTCTTTCTATGCAAGGATAACTTTGATACACCTTGGATTGGTCTGAGTCGTCCATTTCTATTTAAGCTTGGTCGGTAGTCTAGAATGTTGATGAGCTTGATCTAAACACTTGAACTTGACCTACCACTTACAAAACATACTTACCTCAGATCTTCATATAACCCTGAAATTTCACCAAATTATGATTAGATTTAAAATAAATATTCTAATACAAATATATTGTATATATGTGAATATGAATGATCAAATGCACTAAACTAATGTAAAAGTATGTGTTTTTAATATAAAAATGAATTCTCAACAGCACCATTGCTTATTTTACCTTTAATTAGTGGAGCTTTTGGTGGTCTTGAGTGATGCATCAAGTAGAGGTTTGGGATGTGTGTTAATGCAAGATAGAAAGGTGATTGTCTAAGCTTCACAATAGTTGAAAAAGTTTGAGGTTAACGATCCTACTCATGATATTAAACGGATAGTTCTATGGTTTCCCATAAAGATCTAAAGGCAGTACCTATATAGGGGAGAATTTGCAAAACAATGTTGATATATCAACGAGTTAAGGCTGAGCATCAAAGTGCACAACATAAGCAGCATAAGGACATAGAGTACAAAATTGGGGATAATATGTTTCTAATTATTCTCCTAGCTAATAGAGTTATGATACTCATAATAAAATAGAAGTTGAGAAACCAAGAAATTTCTTCGCGTAAAAGCCCTCCAAGAAAAATCATTTAATTGAAGAGACAACCTGAAAACTAGAATCTATGATGAGACAAGGAAGACATATCTATAATTGTTTAAGGATTGATGTGGAAAGAATTCTAAGGATGAAATTATTTTGAAGGGAAAAATGTAATAGCCCTTATTTATGATAATTTTTGTTAAGTTTTAATTGAAATGAAATGTGAATTTGGGATTATCATTTCTGGATTTTTAAGAAACAAACTTTTGAAAAACACCTAATTGACCATTAAAACCTCAAAATTTTGGAACCTCCTCGAAAAGACCTTTCCAATAATACAACGAATACTAATATTAGAGTTTGAACAAGAAAATCTGAATATAGTGAATAGGGGACCAAAATTAAATAATGGTAACCCTTCCTCTTAAAAAATATAAGAGGAGAAAAATAGTAGATGGTATTATCGACTGCTTCTCTCTCTCTCTCTCTCTCTCTCTCTCTCTCTCTCTCTCTCTCTCTCTCTCTCTCTCTCTCTTACTGTGACGACCCGTGTTTTCTCATGCATTTTTAAATGCAAGATCTAATTCTTAAGGCGGGATGCATCCCTATTTGAAAACCATTTTATAAAAAACCCTGCAATGCAGCGAAAAATCTTTAGTTTTAAACTCATTTTGAAAACCTCGAGTGTCATTTGCTTTCACAATACTCAAAGTAGTTTTTGAAAAACTTCAGAAATCATAAATGTTTTTCCCTAGATCTATCCAGTCACAGCACACAGCCCAACTATAAATAAATACAAATATATGTCCAAAGGGTAGAGAGTTTACTCACGTGTATAGTTGTCTCATTTGATTATTCACTTGCTCGTAGCACTAATATCTCCTGAGGCGTCTTCTATTTGTAAGTGGAACTATCCTGAAAAATGTTAAGGATAGGGTAAGTATATACTATACTCAGTAGGAGTCTATCACTACTAGTTTTGCAATTCGTGCTATGTTTAAAATCATATTCTCTTAAAAACATGTGCATGTTCGAACAATCACGTTCAATATCAATATTAAAAACCATTGTCGAATTGAAATACTGAATACTTAAAGAATAGCATAATCCAAGTCGAAAGTATCATATATCATAAACATAATGATATACATAAGATGCTCCACTGAATCCAACTCATGGATATCTGGTATGGTCGACCAACCTCATGTCATGCCATATGCAATGCAAGTAAATCCTCAAACCATAGGGTCCAACTATGCCCACGACCTCGCCACCGTGTGGTCTCCAAGTACCTGAGGACACTCGGTCATAGCCTCAATGGGGCATATGACACGTCGACCCAGTGCCGTGACACCAGTGGTAGCCCCCTGTACCACATGCAGTCGACGTAGGGACGTTGCCCTTTTTGGGCGTGGTACCCATCCACCTAATAGTGGTGAGGCTGGAGGCCAACCCAAACCTCTCGGCATAGCGCCCACGAGCTCATCAGCCCAAATCATATTAGATCAAACAAACAAAAACCTCTTTTTCAAAACCTGTCCTCTTTGGGTCCCTCAAGACTACCTGGCCCTCACAACTGCCTACCCAGTGTCTTTTGGGCACTCCAACGTCTTTTGGTAACCCTCAAGGACATGCAATCTTTCAAAAACTCAATGCTCACAAATCATAGAATGTATGCAATTGTTTGCAAAACATATCTATGCATAATATATATGCAATTATTTGCAAAACATATCTATGCATAAAACATTTATCATATGTATGCTGAATTAAGTCATGCTAAACAAGTTATATAACTTATACTTAAAACATGCATTCAAAACAATCATGGGCTCTTTTTTTAAAAGTCTAGTAGCGATAGAGCACCTACCTCAAAGTCTCTTGGAGTCGCGTCCTTTATCACTTCAACCCATCCTTGGGTCTCATTTATAAACTCCTGGGTATGAATGGATACAAGGAGTCCTTATTAATTTCAGTCCATTTAGTCAATAGATAGCTAGCTCTGCCTATTGGGTCCAAGGCCCTTACCTAATTCATTCGTCAGGCTAGATCCTATGGTATGGATCTATTTTCCAATAGTTAGACTCTGTAATTTATCCTCTTTAAAGTCTCATTAGGTCCGCATGCCCCAGTTCCCAGGACACCCGTGTATCCTGGTTGAACCGCGACCGCCTTACGTGCGTGCGCGCCCAAAGGCTGTGCTAGGGACCGCATTTTGCACGCGCACATGCCTGCTCAAGTGACGCATTATGACGCGCATCATCGCACGGACGCACCTTGTAGCATGGTGCGTCTCAGCTCCCAGGGCACCCTATGCACCCTGGTCGAGCTAGGACCCGTGCCCCATATCCCGCGCGCACCTGAAGGCCGCACCTGGGACAATGTACGCACTGCCATACACCTGGAACCCGTCCCAGGGACCCAGTCCCAGGTGCACGTGCAGCATGGCGTCCCTAGGACGCCTGGTTCGTGCAGGGCCAGCCTAAGCCGGCTTGAAACGTTTTCTAGCCAGGAACCCGACTGGAAAACGACTGGAAAAGACCAGATCCGGCATGGATCTGGCCCTGGGGAAGCAAAATGGAGAGGAAAAGGTAAGAACGGCTTACCTGTAGCCTGGAAACGCCCTTCTTCCCTGGTGGGTGTGCCTGCTCGCCAGAAAACTCGAACAAGGGGAAAACCCTATTGCCAGACTGGAAAGGAGAAAGGGGGCATGGGAAATGGCAATGGCAGGCCTGACTTGGGCCTGGCCATTGCCAAAAAACACAGAGAGACGGGTCTCCAATTTTTGCTGGAAACCCCAGTCCAAAAGTTGTTGGAAAATCATGTTTTTGAGAGGGGGAGATGGGGCTTTTTATAGTCCTGCTATGGCGGTGCCGCCCTTGGCGGTGGCAGATCCCTCTGGAAAAATCAAGATTTGAGGATTTCTGGAAAAATCTGGGGAGGAAGACGACAGGGGGTGCCGTTATCAAAACGGCCCCCTGCATTTTTCGTCTTTTTTGTTTTTCTATTTAAATTCCAAAAATACCCCTATCTTTAAACTAACTTCTTCATACGGACTCCGTTTTGGGTGATTTTTGAGGCGTTGGATTCCATTTTTTGAGTAGAATCTAATGGTGTCAAGTTTTCTTAAAAATTTCTTTATTTACTATTTTAAATAAAGTGAAACATTTAACACAGTTCATGTCCTATAAAATGTCCAATTTTTGTTAAAAATACTGTAAATTGCTCAGGCATTACATTATTACCCCCTTAAATGAATTTCGTCCTCGAAATTCCATAAACGATCATCTTTAAGGTATGTTGTCTCTTAGATAACTTCTTGGTGAATGCATTCCCCTCCCTTAGGAATCAAATCTAGGCTCAACCTCAATTTATCATTTTTATTGTTCCTTCTACAAGGCCTTACCTATAAGGGCCGCTTTCGCTGAGTACTCTGATGCGTACTTCCATATGTGCAAGTTTAACAATAGCGGTTTCTAGCTGTAATTTATCTGTCTCGAAAATCCCTAGATGCCTATACTTTTCTCATCATGTATAGGATAGTCTCTTTGTAGGATCATGCTTCTTTATTCATGTATAAATTACTCCATACTTATTTCAAGATCATATTATCTTATTTCTCATAGTCCTTTTTGAATATCATAGGATGATCCCTTTTTCTTCTTGTCTTTCATCTAGTGATCTCTTCATCATCCATATCTCCTTCTAATGGTTGGTTATATGTCATTAGTAATAGTCCAAAAATTACCTTCTTTCTATTGTGTCTAACTTTGCTTCTTATCTTTTATATTTGTCCCCAAGATACTTCAATAACTGATATGGTATCATGTGCTCTACAGCCAAACTCTTAATTAACTTCGAATTTCAACTGTCTGTCGTTTTCCATATGTGACTTTATTCCTCGACCAAAGTTACATTCAAAATAAAATCATGAAAACCAATTAGTAGCATCTTCCATCGAGGACCTTATCATATACTGAAAGTAAAATGTCCTAACTCGATATCCAGTTTCATAACTATTGAATTCATTAAGCTCTTTCCTCTGTGAAGATTTTATCCAAACTCAAGTCGATTCATCATCATAGGTCAAATGTCCTCATCCAGAGGCCTATCTCACTATTCACATCAATTTGTCATTAGGATTTTCAATAATATTCATGCAAAGCAAAAGTCTCTTATTCATAACCGAGTACCCTTACTAGGTCATGATTGAATCCTTTATCATCATCCTCTTTGTCCTTTCTTTGCTTGATGGTTTTCTTCGTAACCTTTCAGTCCAAAAGTTCTATACTTAATCTGGTAGGGTTAGTCCTTAGAAAATTCCTTCAATTGATTTTTCGTACTTGGTATATGCTCATAGCAACCAACTTTTTGTCTAAAGGCAATGTAACATCAAATCTCACCTTATAATGTGCTAGCCATCTCACCTTTTCTCCTTCCATCCCCTATGTCAATATATTGCTCAATATTTTTATCAAGGCTTTATCATCAATCATGCAGTCTGTATTGTCAGGAAGTGTAAGTAGTGATTTTTCTCAATTCCTCAAAATTTATCTTTCAAGTGCCTTCTCATACTTAGCTTATAACAATAATTCTCATTCAATAGCGATTATATCAAATTATGCTAAAGCTATTAAATCATCAAATTTTGAAAACACTCAGGCAAGCATGGAACATTTTCGTAGACATATAGAAAGACTTTATTTGATTACCTATTGATCTCTTTCCAAATATATCTTTGTCATAAGCTTAAGGGCCTCTAAAGTGATCGGTACTTATCTACCATTCTTTTCAATCCAAGTTAGCAGCATCTTTTAGACCCACAGTGATTTCTATGGTTTGTCATGGTATCTATTCAAGTTTGGAAAAATCTATCTCAATTGTTACTGTATTTATTGTACTTGCAGCTCTTCCATGATGTGGCCTAATCAACTTCATCATGTGGCCTAATCAATTTCATGATGTGGCCTAATCAACTAGCCTTATACCCTCAAATGACTTAGTCTAACAAGTACTTCTTTCAAGGAAAACTCAAGTCTAAAGACTTATTACCCATAGATACTAACATACTTGATTAATTAGGGTGGGATACCTTTATTTAGTCAACAGTACTCTAAAGGTAATGACTAAATAATGGTCTTAAGATTTTTGGTCTTCCAATTTATGATGGTAAGACCTTCATTTGATCCTTGATGGTACCCTTCTTGCTGAAGATAGATAGATGGACAAGTCACTGTCCTGGCCTAATTCCTTTTTCAATATAACTTTATTTACTCATGTAGTGGCAAGGTGAGATATCACCAAATTTTCCTTTTTATTATATCCATTGGTGTTCCCCATAAGCTAATGGATTTGATAAGAATCTAATTGTAATAATTAATATCAAACCATTTGTAGAATTTAATTTCTAGTTGGTCGCCATTCTTCTTTGAAAATTTCTTGTCACATAATCTCTTAAAATTTGATACTCTATTCAAAGTCTTAAACCCCATATGCTTTCTCTCTTTTATACTCTTTTGCAATAAGATCACCAACTCATCTAGTATTATTCCTTTGCATTTGTTTGATTTACCTTCCTATAGGATTCAAGATGATAGAATTCTATGTATCTCCATAAAGTCATGATCTTCTTCTTTTGAATATTCAATATTCATTGAATACTTATGTTACATCTCTATCTCTTTCTCTCTTTTCTTCAAAATCCTCATTTGGTCTACCTGGATCAATGTCTCTATATGCTTTGTTGCATATATTTGATCCTTTATCTATTCCTTTACGTAACATATATGATAAACTGAATGCTTCTCAGAAATTCTAAACTGTCTTAAGATAATTGAAGTCCTCAATTGCCTATAGCCTCAATAAAATTCATACAATGTCTTAATAACGACATTGACATTTTGATCATGCTATACTTCTCTTACAAGTTCATGTTAGGATCAATCTATTATCATACTTAGTATCATCATCAAAATCTTTTGATAACTCAGTCAAATTCATTTCCCCATCATATTCGTGTTATGTTTCTCTTAATCACATAATATGTCACTTGTTACATCTTCTGATTTGCTCCATAATACTCAGGTAGTTATTAGTCGATATCACTTCACTCTTCATAAGACTCCAATTAAGATATCCAAATTTGAGCTAAGTCCTTCAGGATCCATACCTTTGTGATCTAGTATGAGTCATAGTTATCCCCTAGTATCATCTTGTATGCTCATCCTCATTAGATTGTCATCAAAATCTACTCAAAGTCCATCTTTTACATCCCTATCATATTCATATTTTGATACTCTTTAGAAGGGTAAGATAGCCATCTAAGTTCTTTAATTTTCTCACTTTTGATATGATTACTTTATTGCAAGTCAGAACTATCTACTAACAAGTTCACTACCATCCTCATTCATCATTCTCATAATAATATGATCCTTATATGAGATTTCATCTTTGCACCACTGCACAACAATTCTTAATCCTTAAGTCGTCTTAGACTAGATTTTTGGATAAGGGTTGTACTATCCTCTACCTAATTATTTGTTAAACCAAGCTGTGTTTCACCTATTTATTCATGGTGAACTGCCTTGAGCATTAATAGTGTAATCCTCAAATAGAAGTAGTCATCTCTACTACTCCTATTTATCTTACTTCTTCTTGATTTTCTCTATTGTCTATGACCCTTGGACATGCTGGACTGGCTGTGAAAGGATAAAACCTGGCTCTGATATCAACTGTGACGACCCAGGTTTTCTCATGAATTTTTAAATGCAAGATCTAATTCTTAAAGCAGGATGCATCCCTATTTGAAAACCATTTTATAAAAAACCATGCAATGTAGCGAAAAAACTTTAGTTTTTAACTCATTTTGAAAACCCTGAGTGTCATTTGCTTTCACAATACTCAAAGTAGTTTTTGAAAAACTTCAGAAATCATAAATGTTTTTCCCTAGGTCTATCTAGTCACAGCACACAGCCCAACTGTAAATAAATACAAATACATGTCCAAAGGGTAGAGAGTTTACTCATGTGTATAGTTGTCTCCTTTGTTTATTCACTTGCTCGTAGCACTAATATCTCCTGAGGCGTCTTCTATTTGTAAGTGGAACTATCCTGAAAAATGTTAAGGATAGGGTGAGTATATACTATACTCAGTAGGAGTCTATCACTACTACTTTTGCAATGCGTGCTATGTTTAAAATCATATGCTCTTAAAAACATGTGCATGTTTGAACAATCACGTTCAATATCGATATTAAAAACCACTGTCGAATTGAAATACTAACCACTTAAAGAATAGCATAATCCAAGTCGAAAGTATCATATATCATAAACATAATGATATGCATAAGATGCTCCACTAAATCCAACTCATGGATATCTGGTATGGTCGACCAACCTCATGTCATGCCATATGCAATGCAAGTAAATCCTCAAACCATAGGGTCCAACTATGCCCATGACCTCGCCACCGTGTGGTCCCTGGGTACTTGAGGACACTCGGTCATAGCCTCAAAGGGGCATATGACACGTCGACCCAGTGCCGTGACACCAGTGGTAGCCCCCTGTACCACATGCAGTCGACGTAAGGACGTTGCCCTTTTTGGGCGTGGTACCCATCCACCTAATAGTGGTAGAGGCTGGAGGCCAACCCAAACCTCTCTGCATAGCGCCCACGAGCTTATCAACCCAAATCATATCAGATCAAACAAGCGAAAACCTCTTTTTCAAAACCTGTCCTCTTTGGGTCCCTCAAGACTACCTGGCCCTCACAACTGCCTACCCAGCATCTTTTGGGCACTCCAACGTCTTTAGGTAACCCTCAAGGACATGTAATCTTTCAAAAACTCAATGCTCACAAATCATACAATGTATGCAATTGTTTGCAAAACATATCTATGCATAATATATATGCAATTATTTGCAAAACATATCTATGCATAAAGCATTTATCATATGTATGCTGAATTAAGTCATGCTAAACAAGTTATATAACTTATACTTAAAACATGCATTCAAAACAATCATGGGCTCTTTTTTTAAAAGTCTAGTAGCGATAGAGCACCTACCTCAAAGTCTCTTGGAGTCGCGTCCTTTATCACTTCAACCCATCCCTGGGTCTCATTTATAAACTCCTGGGTATGAATGGATATAAGGAGTCCTTATTAATTTCAGTCCATTTAGTCAATAGATAGCTAGCTCTGCCTATTGGGTCCAAGGCCCTTACCTAATTCATTCGTCAGGCTAGATCCTATGGTGTGGATCTATTTTCCAATAGTTAGACTCTATAATTTATCCTCTTTAAAGTCTCATTAGGTCCGCATGCCCCAGTTCCCAGGACACCCGTGTATTCTGGTTGAACCGTGACCGCCTTACGTGCGTGCACACCCAAAGGCCATGCCAAGGATTGCGTTTTGCATGCGCACATGCCTACTCAAGTGACGCGTTATGACGCGCATCATCGCACGGACACACCTTTTAGCATAGCGCGTCTCAGCTCCCAGGGCACCCCGTGCACCCTGGTCGAGCCACGACCCGTGCCCCATATCCCGCGCGCACCTGAAGGCCGTACCTGGGACAATGTACGAACTGCCGTACACCTGGAACCCATCCCAGGGACCCAGTCCCAGGTGCACGTGTAGCATGGCATCCCTGGGACGCCTGGTTCGTGCAGGGCCGGCCCAAGCCGGCTTGAAACATTTTCTGACCAGGAACTTGGCTGGAAAACAACTGGAAAAGACCAGATCCGGCATGGATCTGGCCCTGGGGAAGCAAAACGGAGAGGAAAAGGTAGGAACGGCTTACCTGTAGCCTGGAAACGCCCTTTTTCCCCGGTGAGTGTGCCTGCTCGCCAGAAAACTCGAACAAGGGGAAAATCCTATTGCCAGACCAAAAAGGAGAAAGGGGGCATGGGAAATGGCAATGGCCAGCCTGACTTGGGCCTGGCCGTTGCCGAAAAACACAGAGAGACGGGTTTCCAGTTTTTGCCGGAAACCCCAGTCCAAAAGTTGCCGAAAAATCGTGTTTTTGAGAGGGGGAGATGGGGCTTTTTATAGCCCTACCATGGTGGTGCTGCCAATGGTAGTGCCGCCCTTGGCGGTGGTAGATCTGTCTGGAAAAATTGAGATTTGAGGGTTTCTGGAAAAATCTGGGGAGGAAGACAACAGGGGTGCCGTTATCAAAACGGCCCCCTGTGTTTTTCGTCTTTTTCGTTTTTCTGTTTAAATTCCAAAAATACTCCTATCTTTAAACGGCCGTAACTTCTTCATACGGACTCCGTTTTGGGTGATTTTTGAGGCGTTAGATTCCATTTTTTGAGTAGAATCTAATGGTACTAAGTTTCCTTAAAAATTCATTTGTTTACTATTTTAAATAAAGTAAAATATTTAACACAATTCATGTCCTATAAAATGTCCAATTTTTGTTAAAAATATCGTAAATTGCTCAGGCATTACACCTACTAATAGCCAAAACCCATATTGGAAATCTGATTTAAGCATAAAGAAAACTTGATTATGTGCAGACAATAGAAGGACGGAGAAAAAATTGCACTTTTTTGTCAAAATCATGTCAAAAAATGTGAGAAATTCCTTCTAAAAGATAGATTTGAGAAAACCCAATAGATATTGACCTTCCATTTTGATGATCCTCTAGTTTTTGAGGAGATTTGGATGAAAAAGTGTTTTCCTATAACTACCAATTTTTTGTCGACTGTGAGGGCTTTTGGTCAGTTTTCAACGAAAATGATGACAAAAGTCTCCAAAAATCATTAGGAATGGAGGTAAGAGTCAGATCTATATTTTCACGTAGCTTTGTTTCACATTTTATCATCAATTTTGCACTATTTACAATAGCTGGCAGTAATTGTTTTCAGTCACCTTCTTAGACAACAATAAATGTCAAATAGCAAAAAGCATAGACTTGGCTCATTTTCACCCGATATACACCCTTAGCTAACCAAAGTTAGATAAAGATTTATGTAACCATCCAACTGTTAATCATCGAGCTACAAATTTGACTGTTAAAAATAAGATCAGACAGTAGATCTACAAACCTAACAACCTATAACTCGAACTATAATATATAGTTAGAACAACATATTAGAAAATCTCTAACTATCTAAAAGTTAGACTTGATTTGGTCTATGGCTATTAATGCATGATCTTCATATTCAATTGTTGAAAATGCAATTGAATAGTACATTTGTACATTTGACTATCTTGATTTACAATTAGTTATCTGCTGAATCTGACCATTGAAACTCATATTAGATAGTAGATTTGTGTGATTTATATCTAGATTTGATTATCCACAATCTAGAATGATGGGTCAAAGATTTTTACCTATCTAAGGTCAAATTTGACTATAGTGATTGTATAATGGTCTATCAATTTGATCAATACTTTGGAAAACAAAATCCAATCTTTAATTCATGAATTTTATCAACAAAAGCTCATATTGTCATGATTTGAGAATGGATTAATTGATCAAGTGCTTTTAGACCATAATCCATATCTAGAAATGATAATCAATGAGTTTAGATAATGCAAATCCTAAGAACAATATGATTTATAGTTGGATGATGGATTGGTAATCATCTAACCATTCATTTTATAATTTGATGTATAGATAAATGATCAAAAGTTTAATTCGTGATTTTCTTAATCTTTTTATCACATCAATAGTAGATTGTTGTGAAAGCTCAAAAATTGTGGATTTTGTTGAAGAAGAAGAAGAAAATAAGTTAGGGTGTGGGGAATTTCCTAATTTATATTTTCTTTCTCTTCAAAATAAAAGAATTTATGCTAATTGATTATTCCAATTAGATGATTGTTATACTACAATAATATTGATTATGTGAAGATACATCTCATAATTTATGCACATCAGTCATGATTCATTTTGCATGATTTATCTCATTATTAAATGAACGTTAGAAATGTTTTTTCATCAATGAATTATTTGTGCATAAATAATTCTTTATTGTTTAAGTAAATTTTATGAATGCATGTAATGGAATTTAAGTTTGAAATTGAATTATGGGAGACTAAGCCTCCATTTATGATTTGAAATGATAAAGTATGGCTTATCATGTGATTTTGGTCATATGCATTAAATGTGCAATGTCTTAAAAAAATAGAGGAGACTCTACTGAATTTTTTATAAAATATCATTATGAACACCCGCATTATATATATATATATATATATATATATATCATGGAGAGTTGATTTTCTCTCTTGGATTTGATGCATAGTCGTGATATGAAATATGATTTATATTTGAAAAATGACATTTTCCTAAGTTTTAGATGTTATGTGAAAAGATTATGTTTAATCCATTTGGATTTTTTGCACAAATTTGAATACTTATGTATATTTGCAAACTAATTTGAATGCTTTTAGCATTATCAAAATATAAATAATATTAATTGTCATTTTAACCCTAAAAAGGTTTATGATTTTGGAAATGCACACATTAGGTGTGAATGATATAGATTGTGATTTTAAATAATACACTGTTAGTGCAAATGATATCGACTAATTGATGCACGACTCTTGGTAGATGGAGTGTGAGTTATAATACATCGATGTATGACTCTTGATTGTCAGGGTGAAGTGTAAGTTATAATATCCCCATATATGACTCTTGATAGTCAAAGTGTGGGTTATAATATCTCGATGTATGACTCTTGATAGTCGAACTGTGGATTATAATACCTTGATATATGACTCTTGATAGTCAGAGTGTGAGTCATAATACCCCAATGCACAACTAATGGTAGTCAGCGTGTGGGTTATAATAACTTGATATACAACTCTTGGTCATCAAAGTATGGGTTATAATACCCTGATGCATGACTATTGATAGTAGGAGTGCGGGTTATAATACCATGATGTATGACTATTGATAATAGGATTGTGGGTTATAATACCCTGATGTACTACTCCTGATAATCTGAGTGTGGGTTATAATAACCTGATGCATGATTCTTAATAGTCAGAGTGTGGGTTATAATACCTCAATGTATGACTATTGATGGTAGGAGTGTGGGTTATAATACCCCAATGTATGACTCATGATAATCTGAGTGTGGGTTATAATAACTTGATGCACGATTCTTGATAGTCAGAGTGTGGGTTATAATACCATCTATGCATGACTCTTGATAGTGAAAGTGTGGGATATAATACCACAATGCATGACTCTTGATAGTTAGAGCATGAGTTATAATACCTTGACATACAATTATTAATAGTTAGAGTGTGGGTTATAATACCCTAGTATACAACTAGTGAAAGTTGGACTGTGGCTTATAAATACCCTAATCTACAACTCTTGATAATCAAAGTGTTTACCTATTGGGCTACTAGCAAGCACTACTACTTAGTGATATGATATGATTTAGTACGATTGACTTCAGTTGTTTTTGTACATCTTCTTCAAATATTTATCAAATGGATTTGTAAACTATAAAGTTTCAATTTTGAACAATGAAGCAAATGCATTTCATTCTATGCATACATGTGAATGTCAAAGTTTTTTATTGGTTTGAGGATTTGGACATGTATCAATATGTGTGTGGCATAAGGTAGGATACCACTACTCTATGTGTATTTGATATAAACATTTTGCATTCTTACATCTTCCATATAATTTATACATTATGTGAACTTATGTTTTCTGTATGTATTAAGATTATGCATTAAATTGAGAAGTTGATTTTGAAAGGGTTTAATCATGAATTGAGTATTCAATATCAAAATACCTTAATCATGACTGCATGCTTTGAAAATTATATATCCAAATGATTTCATGGTTTTGACTAGAGGCAATTGATTCAAATTATAAATAGAACATTTTAATTTTTACTTATTTTTAGTTGTTTTTTGAAACATTATTGACATACATGTAATAAGATATTGAGTTCTATTATATGGACCTATGGATTCGAATTAGTTGTTTAGGCTGTGACTAGTAGGTATTACTAATGCTTATGCTCCTGCACTATTTTACTCATATTTGAAACTCTGAAAATGACACTCAAGGGTTGAAAGTATGATTTTTGAATATATTATGAATCTATAATTTCAAAATTGGTGCAAGAGAAAAAAAAAATTACTAAAGGATCCCTACTTAGTTAGAAAATGTTTTAGAAAAATTATTTCCATAACCTAGGTTGTCACACTCTTGGACCCTAGAGAGACATCATCAGGGATTTTCTGGCTCTATGTGAGACATCAGTGGAGATATTGATTTTGACTCGCATTTGATCACTGGGGGGGATAGTGGACTCGCGTGAGACATACTTCATCAAGGGCCTCTATTGAGACGTACTTCGATGAGGTTTTGTTAAGACTTTTCTTGCTCAGATTTAAGTGGACCTATGTTGATGATCATCGGTAAGTGGACTCTGCTAATATGATATTAGAGAGGATTGGATGGACCTCCATATGGTTGGTATAGTGAGAACCTCATCCTATAAATGGTGTAGTGAAGTTGGCTGAGATGTACTTCATTGAGGATCATTGATTATGTGATCGTGTTTGAATACACGAACCAGTTTTATTAACTTAAATCATATTTATCAATATGAATTAGATTTGAATCAATTTTATCTAGATTAATTTTTGAAAATGAGCTTTGGAAGTATGATTTTTCCATGTTCATTGAAATAGTGCTTTTGTGTTCCAAAGCCTGCTAAAAGATTTTAGTAGAAGAAATGTACATATTATTTATACAAACTTTGATCTGTCAAAATTAATGAGATATATTGATTCATAATTAATTATATACATCTGGGTACAAAAATATAAATTATGTCACTAATAGTTAGTATACTTATCGAACATAAAGTTAGATGAGATATTTTAGAATATCTCAAATTAAAGAAGCTGATAGTGAAGGAGAAGAATTTTTGAAGAGAGAAGACTGGTGGATTGAAGATCTATCAAAGTATGTGAAGACTTTTAATTGCTCCTTGTAATATAGTTGAAATTAAGGTACATTATATGTTCAAGAAAATACTTTATTTAGTATTTTGAGAAGTTGTAATAATTTGAAAATCTCATGTATTTCAACTATGACACTAAAAGTGTTCTAAGGTGTAGTACCTTATGCTCTATTATAGTTAAATAAATGTGTTTTAGGGTTTTGATGTCATATGAGACTGTATTTTTTATCTCATAATTGACTACTCTAAGAATCTCTCATGCTTCTAACCTTTAAGTAAATATTTCATATTTTGGGGTGTGACATGTTATGGTGTTAGAAACTCCTTTTTCACAAGTTTTCATCTATGCCCTTGCATTATGTGTAAATTATGCTCATGCATACTCAAACTTAATAAATAGGACACTCATCGCTGGCTTTCGTCCAAAACAAAAAGTCTAAGAAGACGCTCCACACTTACTTGTGCGTTTCCTATAATTGTTGCTCCAATAGGTTTAGCACAAATTGTACAAATTGCAAGTTGATGTAGGACATGCAAACTAAGGGCCAAAAAATAGTTTCATCCCTCTTTTGAACTCAAAGTTGTGAGACAAAAGAATGCAACATCTATTCTATTAACTTGAGAGAATATTAGAGTACATTTTAAAACAAGGAAGTTTCATCCCTCTTTTGAACTCAAAGTTGTGAGACAAAAGAATGCAACATCTATTCTATTAACTTGAGAGAATATTAGAGTACGTTTTAAAACAAGGAAAATATGAAGATTCCCTCTTGCATGGTTAGATGCCAACACTTCTAGGATGCTCCTTCTACAAAGGTCTCAGGTTCATTGACAGATACGAGAGAAGAAAGAAAAATCGGGATATGTATTGCAGGTTCTTGACAAACTTGTTAAGCACCGATGTTCTCCCAGTTTATTATAGAGCATATCTAAAATGTTCACATAAAACACAAAATCCAGCAATATAGTAAGAGGATTATTTATTAGTTGCGAATGAAGTACATTATTATATTTCATTGATCTATGGAGACCATTCTGATAGTTGAGGGCAAGAGATGGAAGAATTCTTGCCTCCCATTTAGGTCAACATGCAATAAATAAAGGGGGGCTGCACATAAGACAATGGAATCGTGTGAAAGATGAAAAAAGAAAAGAAGAGAATAAATAACTTTCTAAGTGTTAGACCATTATTAGCTTCTTTCTTATTGCTACTGTGCTTCCTCCTTTCCAATAAGTTTTTCTCAAGCTTAGAGGCTTACTTTTGGTCTTTGCTAGGTTGATCTCCTTTTGGTGAAAAGTTTGGGAGCTTTGTAGGCATTTTCTCTATTTTTCTTTCTCTAGTTCCATTTCCATCCCCACCTTACATTTTAGCATACAATTCTCTCTCCCTTCTTTTCTTGAAATCTTCTTCTCCTCTTCCTTTATAGGAGAATATCTCCATGAATAGTAGACCCTACTTCTCTTATCCATCTAGGCTTCCAATGAAGGTATCCATTTGTCTATCAATGGAGTCCCTGATACCTTAGCAACCTCGTGGTTTTTTCCTGTCCTAGAAGTTTAGCTACATACAAGATATTCTTTCAGTACCTAAATACCACTTTTGCCATAATGTAAATTAAGTACTTGATGTTATCTTGACAATAGTGGCCTTCGAGTCACTACAAATTTTGAGGACACTATTTACAACCTAGAGTTACTTGCTAATAAAACATGACTATTCATGACTTCTGCTTTGAGGTGAATGATATATGGATGGAGTCTCATTCACAAAATGCCGTGAAAATAACATAACTAGTTCCATCATTTGCCTAGTATGCTCCTAAATGACATTTTGAAGGCAATGGATAATTTTATGCACTGGAAGGTATTACATACTTTGAGAGAAGCAAATGTAACAACTAACATTCTCAAAGAGCGATTATTTAAAAAAGGAACAATTTGATCTTGATCTTTCCTCTTCAATTAATAAAATTGGTTTGAATTAACCTTTTTCTCACCCAAAGTTCTTAATTCTAGAGTCTTATGAAAACTTCAATTGTTAAGAATGAAAAAATAACAAAACTCAATCTTTTCAGGCAAAACTCTCAATCAATATAGAATTAGTTAAGGGATGTTTTAATCAACAAAAGTTTGATATGGTATTTAGGTATCTTTTGGAATCAAGGTATTTTATAAATTGGGAAGATCTTTGAATAGAAGGGATTAATCTCATCTTAATTCATTTCAAAGATTAGGTTTAAGTAAAGGAAAGGCCACTAAGACCCTCCTCGCATACAAAGTAAACAAGAAAGAAAATGAGGAAAGGAATCTCGCAATGTTCATGCGGGTCAGCCCAGTGCACAAAGCTCTCCTATGTGGGGTCTAGGGAAGGGACAGCCCACAAGGGTCTATAGTATGAAGCCTTATCTTGCATTTTTGCAAGAGGCTGTTTCAATGCCTTAGAACATGTGATCTCAAGGTTAAATGACAACAACTTACCGTTGCACCAAAACTCCCCTTCTAATCTCACAATGTTCATGTCCTATTCAAATGAATATAGTTTAATGAAAAAGGAATGATGATACTCAAATTCATGTGCTTTGGTCACTGGTTTTATTTATCTTGCTAGAATTAGATTCATGGAAGTAGTTGATGTCCCCTCTTTAGCCTATGATGGCCCCGCCCAACTGCCCACCTACTTCCGTGGGCAAGGCAGGAGATTAGTAACCAGTACATGATGTGGGGCAGTCAAAAAAACCTACTACCAGCACACACATACAGAAACATACATAGATATATGAGCTTATATCTATACATACATACATACATATATATATATATATAATGGGGAGTGGTAGTTTCAGCAAGAAGCTGCAGGTGTAAAGAAGAGGTGATATTTAATTGGCTGAGAAAAAGTTTCTAACTACCCTTTCCTTTAACTTTTCCTCATTTCTACTTCTTTCTAGCTAATTAAACATCACATGCTCCTTGCACCTGCATGAAAAAGCTGAAATTATCGTTGTTCATATATATATATATATATATATATATGTATATATATCAAGAGAGAGAGAGAGAGAGAGAGAGAGAGAGAGAGAGAGAGAGAGAGAGAGAGAGAGGTGGAATCTGATTGTCTAGGGAAAAGTAAAAAATAGAAAAAGTTAGAGATGTGTTTTGCAATTATAATAGTGTTAACACGTTGTGTGTGTGTGTGTGTGTGTGTGTGTGTGTGTGTGTGTGTGTGTGTGTGAGAGAGAGAGAGAGAGAGAGAGAGAGAGAGAGAGAGAGAGAGAGAGAGAGAGAGAGGAACATACTATAATATCCCTGACTTGCACCATTAGTACTACTATCAATAAAAATCCAAAAAAAAAAATTAGAGTCCAAAGTTGAATTTTTAGAACTTCAGAAATGCTATAACAAAACCTCTATCAATGGATTAAACACAAAGAGAGTGATCCAACTACTATAAGCATGTCAAAATCTAACGATTAAGATCAAAGTTACGAGAAAAATAGAGTTTTACATTGATAACGACACCTTGTATTAATTACATGATTAAAAATGTGTGCAGTAAGACCCACTTGACGGCTAAATAAGATAGTCTAGTCAGTAAAATGTATAGATACATTGAATCTTAGAAATATACATTTTAAATCTAGTAGGATCTTGAGAGAATAAGAATAATCTCGGAGTTAGAAAGTGTATAGCTAATAAACAAAGTGACTATGTAGATAATATGAAAATTAGAAAGAATATTTCAAAGAAGATAAAATCTGAATCTGCTAGATATGACTAGGATATGAGATAAAGGAGAATAGAAAGGAATTCCGTCCAAATGAGAAACCAGCCAAGACGTCTTTCACTTTGGGACGTCTTGGGCTGGGGAAAGGGAGTTCAAATGAGAGAGAGAAAGAAAAGGAGAGGAAGAGAGTGTAAGAAAGACCGTCAGACAAGTAATCTAAGACATTAAATGTGTACAAGGAAGGACCCGTAGAAAAGCTACCAAGAAAAATGTGTTGATCCGTCAACCAGGTAAGAAGATGCAGACCACTAAGCTTTCAAATTTTTGGAAAAATTTAGATGAGTGATTTTCTATCAGACTTTTGTAGATTTGATAAGTACAATGAGTTATAGGCGCAATAGCCGTAGTAGTGTTGTGTTTCAACATTATAATCATGCAGTTGTATATGTAATCTTTGCATCGAAGTGGATGAATCTTATTACTTGTCACTAGAGCATATGACGCATGTTCTTTTAAGAAGACTTTACATGTTTAGATCCATGCTAATCTTGATCATGGGCTATGTGCACCATCCAAGGGTGGAATGCCCATCAAACCATGTGCACCCTTGATGGGTGCGCATGGATGATTGATTGGCATCTCAAGAGGAGTAGAATGGCACATGGATCGCATTGGATGATGAGTTTATTTGTTAGCATTATATCCATGGTTTAAAACTCGTATATTACATGTGGCTTCCTAATTGATGGAGACGCATGGATAAACGGTTGAGATTGGACTTAAGTGCGCCTAGGCGGCTAGGCATTCATGGTTAACTTGTACTAGAATAAGGGACATGGCCCATAATCCACAATTTGATTTAGCATGCTTGGGTTCATTCTTGATGCACTTGTGAATGGATGACCCAGATTTGAAGTGAGTGCGCAAAGGCCAAAGTGCCCGTGCGCCACTCATTTCTACGTCCAGGATGATGAGATGATTAAAATCTTATTACTTGTGAATGGTTGACACTAAGATTAACGCGTGTTATATATTAAGTAGCTTTACCTTCATCACTTTGTATAGAAAGTAGATCTTAGACGTATTTTATCATAGGAATACCATGCTACCACCTTGAACCATGCGCAAGGTTAAAATACATCTTAGAAAGACTCTAGTAAATGACACAATTAAACCGTGAATATTTAGCAAAAAAATACTTGAGGGAAACACATGGACGGTTGATATCTATTCTATTTGGATTAAATTAATCAAACGGAACGACTAGGATTTGATCATGACTAAGAACAAGTAAGAAAGTTATATTTACTATTCCTCACATGAGACTCCATATGCATGGGTGTTTTAGGTTAGAAACTTGTGATTTGATTTCTATATGTATTTCCATGTTCATGATTACCATCTTTGCAAATGCATGAAAGGTTGAGATTTACTGATTTGTGGATCAGACTGATATGCTTGAGATTTTAGCATGAGAAAGTGTGATTTTGTAAACTTTGCTAATTTTGAGCTTAAGCGATCTTGGAAAACATGTTTTTCCAATATTGCCACACTTTTTTTTTTCTTTTTTTTTTTTTCTATATGTATTTCCATGTTCATTATTACCATATTTTTAAGGCTTGTATTTTTAAAGAGATGAGTAGATGAAAAATGACATTCGGAATTTTAAAAACAATGATTAGATATCTTTAAAGTGTTTAAAAAAAATTAGTAAAAACGGGGTCGGCATACATAAGGTGTCTAGCGAAGATATTTTATGGTGTGTGGCCCATCTAAGGTGCGGTCCGACAATGAATGATGATATAGATCACCAAAAGTCAAGGCCGCTCATCTAATTTCAGCACGTTCTCCTTATAATCACTTCAAATTAGCTATGGAAAGGTTATTATCATTCTCAAGTAAGAGTCAACAACTACTAGAGCATTTTTAATAAATCGAGAGATATGCTTACCATTGTGAGACTTGCTAAGATGACAGCACCGTCCAAGACGACGCTATGTTATCCGCACAAGTCAATAAGGTATGAGATGCATGAATCTTCAAAGATGGCCAAAATATCCCTCATAAAAAGGAAAACCACTGCTCTGTATCTGTATCATTCTCTACAGAATTTACGCAAGATGAGTTCTGATCACATTTGAAGACTGAACTTAGCAGGTGGTTTGGCACAGCGCCAAGCCAAACTGGCACAAAATTAGGCTGAACAGTCTGTTAGGTTTGAGTGCCCACTTTGGTATGCAAAAGCAGGTTGCAAAAACCCAAACCTGTGAACGCGTAACTTATTTCCTATACAAAACCCTAAGTAAGAAATGAAACAAATAGCACGAGGATATGATAGAGATGACATTATTCCACAAGAGAAATGCAGAAAGCGACGTGAACGAGACAGAGAAAAGTAGAGAAAGAAATAGGGGAGAGAGTGGTTGGATTGTCAGTATCATCGGCTTCCCCTCCGTCTCTTGCTTTGGCAGCCTTTATCAACCACGGCTTCTCTCGTCTTCATTTCTGGTGGTGGCCAGTTGGGAGATGGCAGTTTTGAAGCCAACACACGGCTTTCTGGTTTGTTTATTTAAAGAAGAGTTTGAGAACAAATTCAACCAACACCAAAAAAGGGGGACAACCATTCCAATTTTATTTAAAAATGCCCAAGTGTTTACTCTAAACAAGTGATTAACTTAATTAAACTAATCACAATCCCCCAAATTCCGCCTTCCTAACATAATTCAAAACCGTTAAATGGTTTTCTTTTGACTAAAATAATCTATGGATTTCTCAAATCAAGGTGTTGTCTTTGTTTTTCTGAAACTCCAACCTAATTGCCTGATAGTAGCGCTCAGAATTGGGTTAAAAGAGAAAATTAGACCAGGATACGCTATCCATATAACAAACCAAAAACTGATAGTTATGATAATCTTATAGGTGTGTTTTCGTGTTTCAGATGATTGACCATAGTTGTCCATTTTAAGATATGAAAACTGTCCATGTGTTAACTACTAACTGCTTCCACTAATTAGCAACTGTTCAGGAAATGTACAAGTCAGGCGATCACGACCGTCGACCATCGATGATCTTGAGATAGATGAAGGTGAGGAACAAAACAAGCATTTGATCCATATTTAACATGAACTGTTATTGATGGATGCTCGCGTTTTTTTATTTGAAGAATGAGATGGGAAAACTATAAATTGGGGTCTACTCTTTATTGATCCAATTGGGGTCCTATTTGCAGCCAGGCCGAGATATTAGTCTCTCTCTCTCTCTCTCTCTCTCTCTCTCTCTCTCTCTCTCTCTCTCTCTCTCTCTCTCTCACACACACACACACACACACACACACTGGAGCTCATATTTTTACTAGGAAAACTACGCGAATACATGTAAGGCAGGTTTTTGATGCATGCCCATACTTCCGAAGAAGGATAATATGAGTGGCTGGAAATAGGGGGGAGCCCATTTGTATAATCGACCATTTATTAACTAAGCTTTGATATTGATAGCTGCACAACAAAAATCATGGATTGCCTTCGACCAACTTTTCAGTTTTGGATGCTTTGCTGGTGAATGTAGACCATGTATTTCATTTCCTAGCCATCCATTTGAAATTAAGCTAGGAATTAGACAATGTCATAGTGGATAAGGTTCAAGTTTGGTGCATCTTTCAAGTCAAATATGAATATGCATAAACGGTTTAGATCCATAAACATGTGGGTCCCACTATAGAACTGAGAGATTATTGTGTCTAATTAGTTCATTGACTAGTTAAGGTGAAAAACATCCCGAAATAAAAGTTGTTTTCCTTTTTATAACCATCCATTTAAAGCCTGAAACCAGAGACTGTATTTATGGTACATCGATCGTCTCCCAACGCAGTCAAAGATTTGGAATTGGGAAGAAATTGACAAGGTGAAATTTAGACAATTTTGTTAAACATTTAAAGAATTTCAATTCATTAGAGAAAAAGCATTATAACGATGTGGATTTTTAAGGTCTTTTTTTTTTCAGTTGTAAATCTAGTTGAAATTGGCAAGGCAAATATTTGAAAATTTTATTAAACATTTAAAAAAGTTCAAATCATTTGAGAAAATGCATTATGAGGATGCGAATTTTTAAGGGTCCTTTTTTTTTAGTTGCAAAACTAGGTGAAATTAACAAGGCAAATATTTCAAACTATTATTAAACATTTAAGAAACTTAAATCATCGCAGAAAATGCATTACGAGGATGTGAACTTTTAAGGTTCTTTTTTCTTAGTTGTAAATTTAGTTAAAATTGGCAAGATAAATATTTGAAAATTTTATCAAACATTTAAACAAGTTCAAATCATTAGAGAAAATGTATTATGAGGATTTAAAAATTTAAGGGTCTTTTTTTTAGATGTAAATTTACTTAAAATTGATAAGGCAAATATTTGAAAATTTTATTGGACCTTTAAAAGAGTTCAAATCATTAGAGAAAATACATTATGAGGATGTAAATGTTGAAGTTTTTAGTTTAGACTTTCAGCCAGATTTACAAATGAAATTCGAGAATTTGATAAATTAATCATGAATTTTAACTTTACTACGGTAAATTCATGTCGATCCCCATAAATGCATTGAATCAAAAGATGGAAGAACCTTTGAATTATCCAAAATTAAATCGAGACGTTAAAAAGTATAAATTTTGTAGAAAGACTTCTGCAACTATGATCCATATATGACCAAGCATTAACTGTTCGGATCTTTGAACATGTAGGTCCAGTCATAAGAACTCAACATTTACTGCAATCCAATTTTATAGCATGTATTATTAACCTAGAAAAACATGGATAATTGAGTAGCCCATCAACGGCCACGATAACCGTTAATAAACATGGATGGGCCCCGCTGTCAATAATTGGAAGAAAAGGTGTACTGAGCGGGGAAGGAAGAGATTGTAGTTCCAACGTTATTTTCCGCAAATTTCAAACCTCCAATCCGTCCACCCTCCCACCCACAACTTTTGGTGGTGGTTCCGTACGATGTTTTCAGCGCGCAAGTTAGCCCAACCGGCTCACGATAAACTGGTTAGAGGAAGGAGGCAAGAACAGATACATACGCCAACGACTCTGCGAATCCCCAGAGATGCTGCTGTCTTCTTTTGGGAAGAGTGAGAATCCAAAATAAAAGAGAGAGGGGTAGAGAAGTGCGTTATAGCTGGCATATGATGACATGGCACTCTTCAGTGGAGAGGTGGCAAAAGGAGAGGACAACTGTTAGGCTTCCCCGGTTTTCTTCTGCCACGTACGATACTAACGGACAAACTGTGAGAGAACGAGGTCCCAGCCGCCGAGTGAAAACAGGACAAAACGACGTATGTTCTAAACGAATCCAACTGGGACAAGACGTGCACGATGACGCAGTTGTCCGCCTTGTCTGAAGTTGAACTACTCCATTGTCCACGTGGCACAGTATTCCCTCTAGAGAATTGCCAAAGTGATAAGAGGCACTTTCTAGGGCCCACAATGCCATCGGTTTGTTTGGTTTTCATCGTATGATTTTAGACCCTTCATCGGGGGCCTCCTTCAGATTTTTTGGCCCAAATAGAGTCACCATAAAAGGTACGCAGACTTAACTTACGTTTTTGTACGAGCCGTGACCTCCAAGTCATAATTCCAGCATTGCGCCAACCCTTAGTTGCACCATATCATGCCTAAATAAAGCCAATGTGGGCCCCGAGTTGATTCTCTAGCAATTAACGGTGTCGATCGGCATAAAATTTTGCCTTTGTGGGCTGGGAACGGAGCTTCACCGTGAATGCCGACAAGGACGCTTTTGCCGTATCTAAACGATATAATTTCGTACTGGTCGGAAGGACACAATGTCCATCCTCTCGTTTCCACGTGCCAGAGGGAGAGGGAGACTATTCTCTCTCTCTCTCTCTCTCTCTCTCTCTCTCCTATCCTAAGCAGCACGTTTTCCACCTTTTTCTGCTTACTATCTTTCGAGCGAGAGAGAGAGAGAGAGAGAGAGAGAGAGAGACGAGAAGGTGGGCAACCTAGTGTAAAAGGACCGGTGATGGTACGTACTTCCTGAACAGAATCTCGCGGCTTTTGCTTGTCATCTTGGTTCCTCCAACTTTTTATTCACTTAATATTTTTATAATCGTTTGCTAATTAAGTAATTCAATACTTTGTGTGGATAAATATGATAGAGTTGGTACGAGCTCGTGGGGTCGGCGGACGCGGTTTGCAGTGTCTTGGGAAAGCAAGCTTTGGTTTTCACCTCTCATCAACTGAAGTCTAACATAAAAGGAGTGCCCATATAAAAAACAGGGTGCAGAAATATATAGGGAACGAAACGAAATGAACATCGTCGACTGACAAACGGATGCTTCGGCTTTGAAAGGAGGAAAGCACGAGCAGCCGACGGAGCGGAGTTCAAATAGCGGTGGGAGCGTCTTGTCCGTGGTGTGATTTGGACCCTTCACGGAATTGGTTCTGCGACAGTAGGACCATACTAACCGTTCAATTTCTGGCTTTTAAATGGAATTTTTCGGGTAGGAGTAGCGAAAGGGTGTACGATTTTGGACTGAGGGGTATTTAGATGGGAACCAGCAGTGTCTCCCACATGTGACCATGTGTACGAAAGAGATTGGGTGTAACGCATGAAGCGCGCTTCTCGTATTAAATAGGGAAACTATTGCTGTGTGCTTCTGAAGCACTTGGTCTCATGTTGCTATAACCGTGTACAAGCAGTTGACCGTTCATTTGCGGCGTCCACCTTGGAAGGATCGCGATTAAAAACACGAATTCATCCAAATCAGTATCTGGATGAAAATAAATCTAAGTCGTTCTTCGTGAATCATGTTTCGTAATTTATTTGTCACAAAAACTTGATATTAGAAGTTCTACTGTTGCACCAACGGATGTGATCTTCAGGAAGGTAAACCATCCACTGTGGGTCCCTATTAGGTTTAACGATGTCCCGTTCATGCCAAGATAAAAAAATGAAATAGCCTAGACCGTACAATTCACTATATATAAGTTATTATTTAGAGAAACAGACGCTCCAAGAGCCACTTCTTTTCCTGACTTTTGCATAATCCAACTCATGCATATTATTTGTTACCCTATGACAAGTGAAAGATGGTGTCGAGGCAAAGATTCTAACACCTAAAAGGTTGTACTTGGTAATGGATGATTTAGAAACTTAATAAACAAATCGGCGGATTAGAATCATCAAAGTGGAGAAATAGCACAAACGATTAAGATCGTCACAAATGTCGGCTAAAAAAATTTAGTAGTTCCAATACCCTCTCATGTCCTCTCGTATTTATTAGCAAGGAAGAAGATGAATACTAAACCAAAGTGCCAAAACCGAAGCATTGTACTTTTTCATGTATGGGACCCCTTTACATGATGGGAGCTGATCATCTTATTTCTTCTACTTTGTATTTATCCTAAAAAAACTCGAACCATTCTAGGATCTTATAAGCATCTTTTCGATCCCTAAATTTAGACCTTTTTTATATATAAGAGTTTCAACATTTATTTATTATGATCAGTAGTTGAATTTTTTTCAAATGCCAACACCATTCAATTAGCATGCCCAATGAACTCCTAGACATCAAAAGTAGAAGAAATAAAATGAATAGCTCGGATCATCCAAAGATGGGTCATTATATGCAAAGTAAAGTGCTTTGGTTCGGTGCTTTGATTTAGCATTCCCCTAGAGAGAATGCTAAATCAAAGTCCTTCCAAGAGCTTAAACTTGAAGCAATTTAACAAAAGAGGCCCACCTTCAAGGGATTTGTCATGGTCATTTGATTGCATTAAGTTAGGATGTCTAAATTCATTAGAATTAGAACATTCTAAAAGAGTTGAGACTTTGGACCGTGTCTCAGTCCCAGTGTGGCTCACTTTTAAATACAAACAACGAAAGACATTTTTCAATATAAATTTTTTTCACAAAACTTGAATGTCATCTCTACTAACAAATTATACATTTTAGAGGTTCTGAAAACCAACAAATTTATATATTACATTTTTCAAGATTCTGTTCAAGCATACCTCATAGTCCAACTGTATAAATACATATGTATATACATGTCTATGAAGATAAAATATAAGTCATGTGCTTACATTGGTAGCACAATCTCGCACTATTGTTGTCCTCGTCCAAGTTTCCATCTATCTCAAGCTATTTTTACTTCATGTCAATTTCTTTAGACCCAAGACATTATAAACTGTGACGACCCAGGTTTTTCAAAACTTTTTTTTTTTTTTTTTTATAAAACTTTTCAAAAGGTGGGGCGTCAATTTTATAAAAACCAAAACAGCAAAAAACTATTTCAATCGAATTTCATTTTTAGAAAAATCTCGAGGTCAACCATTGACGCAAAATAAGATTTTTTTTTCAAGAAAACATGTTTAAAATAGATTTACTATTCCAGGACTCATCCAGTCATCAACCACATTCCCATAACAGTATAATCAAGTCCAATAACATATATATACATATACAGTCAATGTGAAATCAGAACATACCTCTAAATGAGACTTCTCAATCACTATTCTTCTAACTCCTCATATGTCCTGTCTTTCTTTAATATCTGAGGCATTGCAACAATAACTCAATGCCTCAGCAAGCAATGCTTGGTACGTACATAGACATTTAATGTGTATCAATGAAATAAAATCGAATAATCGTATTGCTACAATGAGTAAAGCAATTTTCTACAATAATATAATTATTTTAAGCAATGCTAATAAAATCTCAAAACATTATATACGATAAAACATGCATCTCATGGATTTAAAATATGATATGATCTCATGTAAATGAGCATTCAATAATAACAGGGTACCCCAAGGTACGTGGGTCCACGAGTGTCCCATACACTAGCATCACAGATCGTGAGTGCTTATATCAAACGTCTGAGTGTCGTCACACCCAAGCATACCATCACATCTCCATGCTCAAAATGCAAGCACCCAAAATAAGATTATGGATCGTCATGCCGCAGTAGCAACCCTCTAGGGTCTCAACTACCGCCGCTCTCCGTCGACACCATAATGGGAGACTTAGCATCTGTCCCTATGGAAAGGCTCGGATTGGTAGTGTGGACAATCCATGTTACCAACCCCTATCGAAAGCCATTTACGGGCAGGTGTCTATCATATCACAATCATCTCACATCACAAATCTCGGAGGGTGGGTAGCCGGCCCTCTTCCTCCTAACATGACATCCACCAGGTGAGAGCACCTGTCATAAAACTCAAAACACGAAAATCACGTATGTCAAAAACCAGGAGCACTCGTGGCTCGCAATCCCTAAGGCACACCCCTCATCCTGGGGTTAACCTCTAAAAGGACCCGCCATCAAGCCTCCACTTTCCTTTCTCATGAAAACCCATCGGTTTCAGTGATACAATAAGGAAGATCATTTCTATTTATGCATAATTAGCTAATATCAATCTCATGAAACCATCGGTCATAAATACATTCAATACATGATTGAAATCAAAGAGCGATTATAGCATAAAACTCTAAATCTCACAACATCATTGACTAATAATAAGTGCAATTTAAATCACAATCACTCATGATGCTATGATAATGCAAGGTTTTAAAATCAAAACAAAACATTAAATGTTGTCACCTACCTTAATGTGAGATCACCCAACTCAAGCATATAATCTTCTTAAATTGTACGTTCAGATGTACCTGTCAGTACCACAATACTATTTCGTGTTATTTATTATATTATAATAGAATCTATGATGATTCAACCTTTGGATCATCCTCTAAGATCTCTAATTATGATTTGGTTCTTAATTTAGTCTCGTCTCATGTCCATCTGTTCATTTTTGTGTGTATCTAATGTTTATACCTTAATCTACCAGTCAGATCATCCTCAGATCAATAATTTCCTAAGATCTAGTTTAGACCAATGGTCTAGATCAATTTCTAGAGTAGTCACGCTAATATGGCCATTAGAACCCTTATTTATTATCATACTTTATCTCATTGTTCAAGTCTTGAGGCTTGATCACCCTTTGATCAGTCTGTTCTAAGTTATTAATTAATATTTTATAATTTAACTAATCTAAAAGTAGTTAAATATAGGTTTTCAAGCAAAATCTAGGTTCATGTCGTCAATACGGTCGCAACAGATGATTCTGCTCGTGATTTGGACCTCTGTAATAAATTAATATATTAATTTATAGGGGTAGCTACATGTGCATTGACTTACATGGGGCGGTGCAGTTTGCACCGACTTACACTAGCGCACTACGCGCCCAAGACACCCAGTACGTTTCAGACGTCCGGGACAATGCACAAGAGCGTCCCGCACGCACGTGCGCTACGCATGCTTGCCACAGAGAGCCCGCATGCGCTCGTCCGCATCTATGCATCCCTGTGGGTGTCTTGGGTGCACTGTCCATCAAGGACAGTGACCCAAGCCATCCACCTTGTTTTGGCTTGATCGAAGCCTCAGAAGCTCTGATTTTTTATCTGTTTTCACCGTTCCTAAGGTTTTTGGGTCCAAAGATCATAATGAACGGCTTAGATTTCTCATTTGAGGTGTCTTTAACATGGGTCTAACCATGCTCCATAATTTTGAATCCATAGGCCATCTAACTGTCATTTTGATCCGATCTAGCCCAGATCTGTGAGGAAAAAGTTGGAAAACAAGATAAATAACAAGTTAAAGTATGTAACTTACCTGATTAGAGCCGAAGATAGGAGATCAGAGCCCTCTAGTGCGTGCAAACTTCAACTCATTTTCGTAGCGTGCACAGGGGAAAATGAGGGTTCTCCTCTGGTTGTTTGGCGCTGGAATGGAAGTGGAAACTTGTATTTTATAGTCTAAGTCCCGATTTCTTCGAATGGAAGGTAGATCAGTGCCTTCCTCCATTAGAACTCTAATGGACGTGGAAAGGGGTGCCGTTATCAAAACGACTCCCTTTAATTAACGTCCTTGGCAATTTACCCTTACACTTCAAATGGTCATATCTTACTCATTTGAACTCCATTTTCGACGTTCTATATACCATTCAATTCATGTTGACATGTACTTTTTTTGTTTTTAAGTTTTTAGGACCAATTTCTATACATAAAATTTTTATTTTTATTTATTTAATTTATTATTTAAAATTTGAGGATATTACAATGCCTTAATCTGATTGTTAGATTAAGGTACTGTGAAGCTTTGGCCGATGAGGGCAAGCTAATGAGGGAGGGCCAAGAGGGCTGGCAGGCTTCTAGGCAAGGTGAAGGACTGAGAGTTAGTCCTACATCGCTAAGGGGAAAGTTACTGGGCTGTTGATAAGAGTAGTGAGGACTTCCCTTGCAACGAGGCCTTTTCCCCTATGGGGGAAGAACAAAACCGTGCGGGGGCTGGGTGATATGGGCCCAGTCTCCAGAGTGGACAATATCGTTGTAGGGTGTGGGCCCTCAGGCTATTACAGTGGTATCAGAGCCAACCCTTGACTCGGTGTGGGTGGCTAACCGCACGTGGGCGCTTGCGTGTGATACTCGAGGACGCGTGTCCCCTAAGGGGGAGAGGTGAAGCTTTGGCCAATGAGGGTGGGCTGATGAGGGCGGGCCAAGAGAGCTGACAGGCTTCTAGGCTGGCAGGCTTCTAGACAAGGTGAGGGATTGAGAGTTAGTCCCACATTGCTAAGGGTAAAGTTATTGGGTTGTTGATATGAGTGGTGAGGACTTCCCTTGCAACGAGGCCTTTTCCCCTACGGGGGAAGAACAAAACTGTGTGGGGGCTAGGTGATATGGGCCCCAGTCTCCAGAGTGGACAATATCGTTGCAGGGTGTGGGCTCTCGGGCTATTACATAAACAAATTTATAATGTCTCAACAAGCTTGTGTTTGGTAGGTGTTTTAAACATTGAGTTTAGTAATTTAAATAATGCCACATTGTACCTTCTTAAAATTTTGTCCATTTTTTTAAAATTAATGAAAAATCATGATTGATCCAATGTTCAAAATTAATGTTGCAAAATATGAATAATTAGATTATGAAACCTCTATCAATAGATAAAGAATTAAAAGAGAAATATAATGACTATAAGATAGTGAAAATCTAATGGTGGGGATTTAAATTATTAGCAAAATGAGATTTTCATTGATATTGGAACCCACTTGATAAAATTAGTTAGAAGCATATTAGAGTAGGCCCCACGATCATAGAAAAGGAAGGATATGATATAATACATGGAGGGTATGGTATAGGTGAACTAAATGAGATGGGGAGAATATCCTTGATTTTGCTTTGTCATATAACCTAGCCATTGCAAATACACTCTTTAAGAAGAGGGATGAACACTTAATAATATTTAAAAGTAGACTTCATAAAAGGCCAAATAGACTCTTTTCTACTTAGGAATAATGAATGATCTATGTGTAAGGATTGTACTATTGGCCCTTGTGGTCCGCCCCTTCCCTAGACCCTGCATAGGTCGGAGCTTCATGCACTGGGGCTGCCCTTTCTATGTGTAAGGATTGTAAGGTGATACCCATTGAGAGTTTAACCTCACAACATAGGTTAATGATTATGGATATCCATATCAAAAGATGGAAGAAAGGAAATGAACTTAACAAGTATCAAAAAATTAAGTGGTGGAACTTAAAAGGAGAGAAAATAACCTCATTCATGAATCAGTTGATAGTAGAAGGAAATTGGAACTATGAAACAGAAGTAAATACCATGTGGATTAATATTGCTAAGTCCATTAAGAAAGTGGCAAAAGATGTCATAGGAGTATTTAAAGGTAAAAGGCAATTAGTAAAGGAAGCATAGTGGTGGAGTGAAACAGTGCAAAAAGTTATTAAAGAAAAACGGATGTGTTTTAAAGCATGGCAGAAGACTAAAAATAATGAAAACTATGAACAATATAAGAATACTAAAAAGGTTGCTGAGAGAATAGTAAGTGAGGCTAAACTTAAAGTATATGATGAGCTCTATAATAGAATAAGAACAAGAGAAGGTAAGAAAGATGTGTTTAAACTTGCAAAAGTAAGAGAACAGAAGGGTAAGGACTTAGATCATGTTAGGTTCATTAGAAGCAATGATCAAAGGGTATTAGTCAAAGATGATGAGATTAAACAAAGGTGGGAAACATACTTTCAAAAATTGTTAAATGACAATGGCTCTAAGAATATAGGGATTGAAAATACTGTAAATCTAAATAATATTGGATATTATAGATATGAACGTAGGATTAGAATACCTCAAGTGAAAGAGGCCTTGAAAAAGATGAAATCAGGAAAGGGCACGGGGCTCGATGGTATACCAATAGAGGTTTGGAAGCATATAGGAGATATTGGGGTAGTTTGGTTGACCAAGTTGTTTAACAAGATTATAAAATCATAGAAAATGCTTGATGAGTAGAGGAAAAGCTCTATTGTACTAATTTATAAGAATAAAGGAGACATACAAAGCTGCACTAATTATCGAGGGATCAAACTTATGAGCCACACTATGAAACTTTTTGAAAGAGTGATTGAGGAAAGGCTACGACATGAAACAAGTGTATCGGAGAATTAGTTTAGTTTCATGCCTGGGAGGTCTACCATGGAAGTTATTTTCTTATCAAGACAATTAGTAGAGAAATATAGGGAGAGGAGGAAAGACCTCCACATGGTCTTTATCGACTCAGAGAAAGCTTATGATAGAGTCCCTAGAGAGTTAATATGGAGGGTGTTGGGTGATATATAAACATAATAAAGATATGTATGAGGGAGCAATAACAGATATTAAGACCACTAGTGGCGAGACTGGTGATTTTCCTGTCACTGTAAGATTGCACCAAGGATCAGCATTGAGCCCATACCTTTTCACACTGATTATGGATGAGTTAACAAAACATCTGCACAAGGAGATTTCCTGGTGCATGCTATTTGTAGATGATATAGTCTTACTTGATGAGACAATGGAGGGTGTAAACATAAAGCTAGGGTTATGGAGAGAAGCATTAGAATCTAAAGGATTTAAAATTAGACGAACTAAGACAAAATATATGGAATGCAATTTTAGCAAGGAGAGGAGTAGGAGTGGAACACTAGTCAAGATTGATAACCAAGAAGTCCCTGTAAAAGACCACTTTTAGTACTTAGGTCAATGATTCATGAGAGTGGAGAGATTGAGAGCGAGGTTACCCAAAGAATCCGAGGAGGTTAGAACAAATAGAAATGTGCATCAAAGTTTTGTATGATCGGCGGGTGCTACTCAAACTAAAAGGAAAATTCTATAGGATGGCCATAAGGCCAGCCATGCTCTATGGATTAGAGTGTTGGACAGTTAAGGAACATCATTCTCATAAGATGAGCATCACAGAAATGAGGATGTTGAGATGGATGAGTGGTAAGACAAGAAAGGATAGAAGTAGAAATGAAAATATTAGAGGAAATTTAGGGGTAGCACCAATAGGTAACAAGATGAGGGAGATTAGACTTAGATGTCTTGGACATGTTCAAAGGAGACCAACAATGACACCAGTTAGAAGGAGTGAGGCAATACAAGTAGAAGGTTTTAAAAGGGCAAGAGGAAGGCCCAAAAGAACGAGGATAGAAGTGGTGAGGAAAGATTTAAAAACTTCGGGACTAAATAAAGCCATGGTACTAAATATAGAGGAATGGAGGAATAAGATTCATGTGGCCGACCCCTAATTGGGATAAGGTCTTGATGATGATGCTCTATTATTTACCCTCCAGGTTCATGTGCACGAATCTGCTTCAATCCGTTTGCATGGGTTAGCCTAATGGGTCAATGAACCTTGTGCATGGTCAGTCCATTTGAACCTAGGATCTATGCTCAGAATTCATCTTGGCTAGATGATGAATCCATGAGCACAAGGTCCTTTTTTTGTATGCCATTGATTTGATTAGGTTATTTAGACAAAAAAAAAGAAGAAGAAACCATGTACACGGATTTACTTGATGTCTGTGCTTATGGTCTAATTTCATTGAGTCATGATCCATGCACATGGATTACTATGAAAGATTGTGGGGTCTCATGTGTATGGGTTTTCGAGTCATGAATCCATACACATGACTCTACTTAGTTTGTTACTCATTCATTAGATCATATCAATCTATATAATATATTCATATTAATCTATGTAATACATTGCAGTTGGGTTATAAACTTCTACCTACAAAATGTTTTGTATAGGACCTTAGATCCATGCGCAGGATCTAATTCCATAGGATTTGATCCATGTGCATGATGTTCTCAAATTAAGACACATATTATATGCACATGAAACTTCCTTTTTCCTTCTTAGCTGGGCTGTTGATCTAGGCACACAATATCTGGCATTTTTCACCTTTGATAAGTGCACATGGATCTTGTTATTTGAACTAGGATCTACATGCATAGATCTAATATTTGGGTTCTTGTTTTATGCATATAAAACCATTTTCCTTATCGTTGATTTGTACAATAGACTTTGTTTGCCCATTGTTTCTTGCATATGAATCCACTCCATGGACCATTGATCTAAGAGCACAAGATGCAGCATTTTGAAATGTTGATCTATGAGCATAGATCTGGTCAACTTAACCAAGATTTACAGTCATAGATCCATCTTGGCGGGATGTTCATGCATCTGCATGAGACTTGGTTTTACACCATTGATATGTGCCCATAGATCTAGTCATTTGGATATGGATCCATGCATAGATTTAACATCTTGGGCATTGATCTAAGCTATAGAGCTATCATTTTGAGCCATTGATCTGAGGGTGGGGATTTATTACCATGTTTCCATGATCCATGCACACTTATTTGACCATCTAGAATATGGATTTAGGCACTTGATCATTGAAAATAAACCTTCAATATGTGCACATCGAACCACCTTTGGATCCTGAATCCGTGCACGTCAATCTGACGCTTCAAAACCATTGATCGTTGCATATAGATACCTCTTCCAGGATCTTTTAATAGCAGGATTGATTTATAATTTGCCTTGATTGTATGATCTAAAATCTTATGATACAGGATCGACTAAATTATTGCTAGATCGCATGTTCCACAATCATCCGATATATGACTGAGCAATTTTATCTCCTTGATCACATGAATTATGACCATCTATAACATGCTTGGTTGATTTATAGTGTTGAATTCACAATCTATGATTTTATTGATAGATAATTGTTAGAATTTATTAACCATGACCTTGTGAACCTTGATACTTGAAATGAGGAAAAGGCCTTAGTCTAAAATGGGAATTGCTAGTGATTCTTATTAATAGTGAAGAATTGACGGTTCAAATTTTAGCAATAGGTATGATCTAATGAATGAAAATTATTCCCTAAATGAGACCAATTAATTGGTATAGATGTGATGAGTATGAAATGCCCAATATATGATTTTTTATTGGCTCAAGGCCCAATGGGAACTATGCTAGGGGGTAGTGCGGGTTTAGCCACACGACACCTGATCACCTAAAAAGTGGGATGATATCCAACACCTAAAAGGGGCATATTTCTCAACTGGTGGTGGAAACCACAATAAGTGACTGGCGGTACCTTATTGAGAAAGTTTGCAAGCCTCGTGAGGATGTGGTCAAAGTCTTTGAAGGATATCGAAAAGCATACAACACAACGATTTGATCGTGAGCATAGTGAGTCCCAGTTGACCTTATTAGATTTTGATTTCATTTCTCAAGATCCTAAGATTTGGTTCTAAATAGAGCCTTGGATGAGTGGTGGACGATCAATCATGAGTTTTGTTACTTGAATCATTTCTCTTATATGTTATCATACATTACATTTATTGATTAGAGAGACTGGTGATGAGATTTTGGTTGCTCTTCTTTTGATCATATTACTCTTAGGAAGTATGATTTTATGAGTGATATGTGTGATTGATATTTGGAAATGCGTTACTAATGCTTCTATATGGATATAGTGTGAAAGTAACCCAAATGAGGGGTTATTTATTTTAGTTGCACTTGAAATATTATTTCAAAACATGTACATGCTAAATGCCTTTGTTTTCTATGTTTTAGGTAGTTTAGATTTATCTACTAGGTATATGTGTATACTCAACCTACAACATAAATGCAGATCCTTGTAAAAAGGCAAAGATCAAGGAGTAGAGCATTTGGATGAGCATTCCAGCATAGTGAAAACGTGAAGAGATATCCTGCTTGATTTATTTAAGAACTATGTGATTATGATCATCCATGACAAGAATATTTTTATTTTCACTTAAGATAATCTAGGAACATGGTTGTGACAGATGATTTCCTTGTGATTGATTTTTAAAGTACGTTTATATGGGCTCGGACATGGGCCACCACTATATCTATATATAGGTGTGTGTGTGTGTGTGTGTGTGTGTGTGTGGATAGAATACACCCATAGTTTTAAAATTGAATGATACTATTAAAAAAAAATACTCACATTTTGGTCTTTTTGACAAAACAAAAGGAAAATTTAGAGATCGATCCCACTTAAAAAAGAATTATGCTTTAAAATTCTTGGTTGCTACACACGTACAAATTGGAGATCTAGATCATTTATGAATATGTTCTAAGGAATAGTGTACATTCATACAATCTTAGTTGTACAACAACATTTTTATTAGATACATGTCAATATCATTTCAAGTAATCTCATATCATATCATTTCATCATATATGAACTCATGATGTCGACAATTTCATGTTAATCCATCTCATAATATATTAACTAATAATGTAGATACTTTTCATATCAAATCATTTCATAATCTATCAATTCATGATGCAGACTAATATATGTCAAATTATCTCATCATCTAGCTGCACATAATCTACTTAGAGCATGTTATAAACATATGCAATACAATTAGCCTAATAGAAATCTCATTCATGATTTAATATATCCATGTGCAACATTAGTTCATGCAAAGTCACAATATATTTATGTAAAGGATAATCCACGTTGTTAGTATGCATAAATCAGTGATAAAATGATAAAATAATTGAATTACTTTCCAATTAAGTAACAAGCAAATCCATGAAAATCAAATTAGAACATATCAGCTCACCAACAGGTAACTTAAGGCCAAATCCATATTAGAACATGTCAGCTAACCATAAGCAAATCCATGCCAACTTTAAAGCATATCAGCTCATCAGGGGCAATCCATGTTAAAAACCAAAACTGGAATCAAACGATACATATAAAAACATCTCACAATCCATCTTGGTCTAGTCCACAACCATACCGTGAGCACCTAGAAGTCTGCCACCTAGAAGCTTGCCAATGCCTTTTATACCCACCCTCTTAGGCTGCCCTCTTCGGCTACCCAGAAGTATAAATTATGAATCAAACTTTAATTACATTCAAGAAGACAAAATATGATAAAATACAAATCATGCATCAAATCACGATGACATATCGAACCAAAATAAGAGATCAAATCCATAAAACACATAAATGACATATGTGTGTGTTAGTAATTCTAAACCAAGGATTTTGGATACTTGACAACCCTATCATTATCACTCATATGTCTTGATAATATCCATAAATCATTGTAATTCACATATCTGAAATCATCTCCTTATACTAAAGTAATCGTCTAATATTATCATCATCAAGGGAAGATATGCATTACTCATTTCATCCATGAAAATAAGTATTTCTAATCTTTAACCATATCCTTATTCTATTTACAAAAAATCTATCTATAACATGTATTTGATCATATACATGTTAATTTGATTAGACCAATAATCTGATCATAATCCAAGTATATAGATAAATTAAAGATGTCAAAACAACCTACCTCTGATCAAGCACTTCAGATTCATTGATGTGAATAACTATCTAATTTGTGCATGCACTAATGATCAATCACACATCTATAGCAATATAAGTACATATTTAGATCTACAATATGGATTTCATAAATGTCAAAACTTTATCTAATAGTGTAATTCAATATAATCAACATCTGATCTAATCACATCACAATGATCTGATGATTCACAATGGTTAGATCATTATTACAGTTCATGGATCATTAAATTTGACATATTCCACCATCTAATTTAGGTTTGGAGGGTTGGATATATTTCATATTTTATTTATTGGTCACTAATCAGTACTCTAATCTACTAATCACATGATCAGATCAATAATCCATGCATCTGATGCATGGATGATAGTGAAATCCTAATTTCTCAGTTGATCAAACCATTAAAACTTAATCTAATACTTAGATCTGAGCTCACCCTCAATTGTATTTATTAGTTTCTAAGCATGGATCATAAGATTAAAGGTTAGATCATCACTATAACCTAGATGTTCTGGTTTTGGAACATAGATCTACACATTTCAATTATAAAATGATGATGAACATAAAAGAAAGTTCAAAGCTTACCAATTCGTGTTCAACAGGTCTCCAAAAATCTCGGATAGTCGTTGGATAGTGGCCAATAGTCATGGATCAGTGTGATTTCAGATGCACATTATTGCTAAATCTCTGTTGGATCAACCTCGATGATCAAATCGGTTAAGGGGTTTTGTTCCTAATGATTAGGGGAACTAAATGAATGGCTAGATCTTGCAAATCTCAATTTGCAGATCTCAGATCGGGATCACATCCAATTTGAATAATCAAATGATCCTCGATCAAAGATCTGACCTTACTATATAGTAGATCAGGTGAAAATACTCTAGGCCCATTCTTTTCATTGTTATATTCTAAGTCGTCTATGATGATCTACTATTGCCAGAGAAGATGACCAGCACAGTAGTTGCTGGTGACCCATTTCTCTTCAAAATATAAAATTTCTTGAGGAAAAATGTAGAAGGAGGTCTCACCCATAATCCTCTAAAGTTTCAAAAACATTCAACGTTATTTGATGTCGAAAAATGCCATAGAAAAGTGACTGTCATTGGATTTTTTATCAGTCATTGTGTTACCTTCTGTGCTCTAATTCTTCCTCGTTTCTCACCTGATTTTATCTATATTTTAGGGGTTTTGATCATTTTCCAATGCAAAAGATAATGAGTACTCGGATTGTCAATCTGAGCTGTTGTGTTTCCTAGAAAATGCTATAAACTTTGGTGATTTTATTCTCTCTCGCCATTCATTAGTCATCAACGTTGCCTCCCCCAACCCCCCACGCTTTCCCTTTCTTCTTCCTCTTTCCTCTCTTTATCAGGTTTGAGAAAAGACTCACCGATATGTTATTCAATTCACTTAAATGGGAGGGGGTGCCATTGTCAAAATGGCCCCCTTGGTTTAACTATTTAATAATTTCTTTTTAATTTATTTAAACTATATGATTATGATATTTCCCTGTTTCGTACACCATAGTTATAGTCAAGATGAAATGAATGCTACTCACGATGTTTTTCCAACATCTCTTGACTATCAAAAGAGGATTTCCGCAAGTCTAGCCCACCTAGTAAAATTACTAAATGGCTCTCCATAAGAAAAATCACAACTTATTTATCCAAACTCTGGTTTCAAAAAACAAGGTGTCATTGGAATTGTTCTTCTAAGTACAAACCAAATATTGAAGTTTTGACACTTGATTTTATTTATATAAAATTTTCTCATTCTAGAAGTCCAAAAATAGGAAATTCAATATTTTCTTTTCATGTCGAATTAACATAATCCAAAATTTACTTAAATTGATATTTAAAATTTAGGGATGTTACATTCTTCTACCCTTAGAGGAATTTCGTCCTCAAAATTCTTTTCATATTATCTCTCAAATAATTCTAAAAACATCCTCATCTCATAGTAAATTCAAGTTCTCATCATTTCTTTAATTAGAAAAACCAATCCTCAAAAATTACATTATTCACAACTTCAAACTCTATATATTTATGTGCTAATTAATGTGGCTTTTGTTATGCATTCTAATACTCGGCCTTTACTTACTAGCATGTTAATATTGTTATGTAATTTCTACTCACATAGGTTAAGCCTCTAAATCTTTAAGGTGAACATAATAGTTTTCAATTTTCTATAATGAATAACATAATATATCTCATGCTTCTTCAATTATTATAACATAAGATAATTTTCTATTTCTTTTGTCTGCATCAATTTCTCTATTTATTATCATACTTTCTAACTTGAGGTCAAACTGTTCCATTCACACAAAGGTTCAAAGGTTACCCATATTCATGATTATGCCTATCCAATTATATCATGAACTAAGGTCCACATCTTTCAAGAGTTATCTAAGTTCTCAGTTAAAGATACTATATGTATAGTCTTAAGATCTAGTTCTTTTTCTCTAAGATCTATACTAAATTTATGAGAAATACTCTTACTCATACAAGGACCAACTTCTCCTTATTTTCTCAAAGCATGCCAATCTTCATAGGCAGTATCTATTTATCATTACTAAACATTGCCTATATGAGTTATCTCTTTAACTTATACCTTGTCAATCGAAACTCACTGGTTGACTGTATATGACTTTTGGACATGTTGGACTAGCTGTGAGAGGATTAACTGAGCTTTGATACCACTGTAATGGACAGGGTTCCATCAATTTAGATATTGTCTGCTATGGCCTTAGGCCTCATAGTTTTCCCTTCCTCATAAGGAAAACATGTCTACACTAAGAGATACTCCAAACCTTTATAACTAGCTTGGCTTACTTCTTCCTTGGAAATGTAGGACTAAACTATCAAAATCACCCTAAGCCTGCCATCATGTAGCTTGTCATCCTCTATAATAGGGGGTCCACCACCTTGTTGCCCAAATCACCCTAGCCTCTACTGCTGCCCTTAGCCCCATCAGCCATTTTTGCAAGCTAGCACTACGTCTTTGTGGAGGCATCTTAAACAAACAAGGTTCCAATGAGACTTCTTTTCTAACTATTGTAACTAAGGTCCCTATCTAAGTCTAAGACTTAGTCCTCCTATGTCTTGACACATTGATCCTTCAGTGACTCTAGTTGTTATTAGTATGGCATGTGCTGTTATTCCAAAAATGTAATGTCCCAGTCTTCTAAAATCATTTATTGACTTTTAATTTGGAAAACAGTAAAAATTTCCTGAGTTTTGAAAAATTGACGAGTGTGATAATACATTGTACTTTTTTTTCCTTTTTAGAAAGGCTCCAATGTCGTATTGGGTGTTATTGTCAAACCTCCACATATATGTAAAGTATAGATTTTCTAGCCTAATGGTGGTTAGAGATACATGCCACAGGGTTGCATACCATCATAAATAGAGTCACATGTTCCATTAAGATAATTAAAACTATCCATAATAGAGTTCTACAAACCATCCCATGTGTCAACAAAATTAAGTTACATACTAATCAAAATGGATCCCTATAAAGGAATCTCACATCTATACTATGCCTAACACCTTCACCGTTCCCGTGTCTCTAGGTCTTGAACTCTTTGGGGTATCACCTGATATGTTGATTCTAGGGGGTGAGAAAAAACAATAGCTCACTAGGAACAACCCTAATGTAATCCAGCCAAATAAAACTTGTTAAGCAATATACATAAATACAAGCAATGTGTGTGTGTCCATATATATATATATATATATATAAGCCTGAGATAGGCATAACTTAGGTTTATTTTTATGAAGATCTCAAAATATTATGTCCAATGAGGTGCAGTGAGACATGAAATGTCAATCACCCAGAAAACTACAAAGCCTAAGTGATGGGTAGTCCACAAGATTGACAAATAAGAGAATTAGCAAAAACTCTTAGTATCCAAATAAATCATGTACACAATGCTCCATCCATATGAACCCACATTGCAGTGGAAAACTGATTAATCATATAACTATGATAGCTTACAGACCTATCATCATGGACAAAGTGGTCTAGACTCTTGAGAGTGACTGGTATGTCCAACATGCCCAAACCAAAATCCAAGCTCTTATGCTCATAGGGCCCTACCATCTCCCTAGGCAACTTTCGCAGCCTCTATGTCGCCTCATGGTACCTCACAACCCTTTTTCACTAGACTTCATCGAGCTTCTTGGCTACCCTTTCATAGTGCTTCAACAAAACAAGTTAACTAGATTATGTTTTAGAGAGTGTGGTAAAATGAAAGGAGGCTAAGAATGAAATATCACATTGGTAGGAATAGAATTGATTGATGGAGAGATCGGATCATATGTTTTCCACTAATAAAATTCTATTTTTGTAAGAACTTGTTTCACATTTATTGATGATCAGGGGTAAAAGTGACACTCTAGATAGTGTATTGATCATGCTCAACTGATGCATCAACCAAGAAAAAGAAGAATTGATGTTTGGATTAGTGATATAGGGAGAGGTGGAGCACTAAGGAAACCCACCATCGAATGAGATAGAAGTGGACCATCCTGTAGAATTAAAAGTATTGAAAACTAAACCCAGTCATACTTTAGTTAGATGGTAGGACATTAACTCAATTTGAGTTCAATTAAGAGGTGATTGTTGTGGGGTATAGGTGTAAGGTTACAAATGCAGGGTACAATTGAGAGTAACATTTCATTAAGGAAGATGGGCCATGATTAAGGAGATGGCAAATAGATTAAAAGGGAACCAGCCACCATGTGAATGCCTGTGGGAAGGGAAGCTAGTTCCATCAAACATGACACTTTCCAGGTGAACAATCACTACAAACATTTTCCAGATGAACAATCATTACAACTTTGCTTATAAAGGAGAGCAAGGGATGGAAATATTTCAAATCACTGCCCATGCGTTGAGTAATCCAATACAACTAGAAACCAAAACCTAAAGGAAAAACCAATTCATGGGGAGGTCTTTGGGAGATTTGCTGGAGGAAGCTAAGGAGGCTAGAATGAGGAGCTAGGGAAGGTGAGAAGGAAGTCCAAAACTAGGAGGCAAGTGGGGAGATTTGTAAGTGACTACACCTTGGTAGTGAAGAGGTCCTGTGTTAGGGAGTTGGAATTGCCAATAGGTCAGAGGGAGCACGATTTGGAGTTGTGGCTGAGAAACTTAACTACCAACCTTCAAGTCAACAAAATTTGGAACTAAGGCAAGCAAAGAAGTCGTCTCTCCATTTTGTGATGTAGGGTGACTTGCTTTAGAAGATGTAAGTCATTCATCTTATTTGATTAACAAAATTAGGGGGCCATAAAAAACTGATGCATTTGGATAATTCTAAATTGTTGTATTAGGTCTTTGAAGAAAATTTAAAAATAAAAATAAAAAAAATCAGTAGCTACAAACAAGTAAAATAACTTGCAAGCATCTAATGACCATGAAATTTGGTATTCAGACTATCCCAATAATTACAAACAAGATGAATGGCTTAAATCTTCCAAAATTTTCATAACTTGGGTTTTTCAAGCTATTTTTTATAACTCTTTTTGAAATATATACTCCTAATTTGAAAATTCTTTTTGAAAATAAATAAGCAAAAATATTTCTATGAAATGCTTGCCAAACAAGCAATTAAATTAAATTTACTATTTTCTAAAATACTATCCAGTCACAGCCTTCAATCCAATACATACATACATACATACATACATACATACATACATACATACATACATACATACATACATGTCCAAAAATGACAATCAAAAGTCATATATGTATCATCCATCAGCAAAACATAAACAACAACTAAGAATACTCCAAGAAAAACATATATTGTTGGCACAATCCCCATTTGCTCCAAATCCCCCAAATCAACCTTGTTGTCCTTTCCTTGTCATGCTTATCTATGGTGTAGGTGGTTGAGCCTAAGACCATACCAGTAGATAGAACTAGGAGTACAAAAATGAAATCTATGGTATCCACACATCCACACACTCATGCATCTAATGCACATCATGAGGTATCACTCCTAGGGTTTTTCAATAATAACACATGCATGTTTTATTGCCGCTCAAGCATGCACCATTAACATACCATTTAAACATCCAATCTAGGTTCCAATCTATTTAAGTACAATATAAGTACAAAAATTCACAATGCATCCATGCAAAGGATAATTTATGTTGTTTGCAGACCAGTTCCAAGGAATACAATGCATTCAAAGATTAGAATCTCTTAAAAGCACAATAACACAATACTAAAATACATCATTTAATGAAAGTTCCATTTCTCACATGGCCTCATGAGTGTCCCAAACACTCGTCATTCAGCCTTACTAGCAATTAGATCTTGTAATGAATACTCATCTGTGACAATCAAAATTCAAGTCATCATTATTCCACATCAACCTAAGGTTTCAATCTTTTTATCACACCTAAATTGTGATGCCTTTTAAGATGTAACACCCCTAATTTTTTATTTCATTTTATATAAATTAATTGGATTGAAAAGGATAAACATGAAATTGAAGTTTTGAGATTTTAATTTTAAATATAACTAATGAAACAGATGGCATTGACTATTGAAACATCAATCTATATGATAAAACAAATCCAACAACACTAAGTATACTGAAATTGAAGCTTGAGCAAAAAATTCCTAATTATTTAATTTAAATTTATTAAAGGATAAAATGGTAATTTGACATTAGGTAGGACCCATAAGATGTGACTCGCAATTATGAACCATATATGATATAAAGAACAATGATCACCAACAATTATGATAGGTAATTATTACAAAAAAATGATAAAAAAACTTTAAATGTATTAACTCCCCCCTCTCTCTTGGTCAATCCGCCTGGTCAGTGAGCTTGACTAGAGACTGCACTAAGCCCTAGGCTACACGCGCCTACTAAGGCCCTTGTTGGCGCCATTGTAGCCTACCAATGACCGCCTCCCTCCCGCTAGCGACCACCATTCTCCTCATCCCCCTAGGCAACCATGCCTTTCTCTTCTTCCCCTCCGACAACACGCCCCACTAATGATCACCCTCTTTCCCTTTCCCCTCTTCCTCTTTGCTAGAAGGGAAAACTGATGTCAGTATCCTACGCTCATAGCATCAATCTCCCCCTTTGCATGCAGAAAACTGGTCACCTCCTTCCTCCAATCTCCATTTTTCTCTCCCCACTGGCGTGACACCTCACCAATTGCACACAGAAACCCACGTCCCATCTCTCTCCTCTACTCTCCTGTAACCAGTACAGCCCAACTGGCCACGCCAATCCCGTTCCACTTTTTCGCTCTCCTCCAGTTGGCGTAAACCTACTAATGCACCAACCCTGCCTCCTCCTCTCTCCCCTCTTCCTTGCTCCGCTGCAATAGTTAAGCCAACTTGTAAAATTTGGGGGTCTCACAACAACAATATTGTTTGCTTTGGCTGCTCATACAGCCTCACGATTTTGTTCTACAGGAAAAGGCCTCGTTGTTGGGAGAGTTCCACTGAACTCTTATCAATAGCCCAGATGCCTCTCCCTGAGCGATGTGGGACTAACTCTCAGGATCACCTTGTAGCTCAACATCCTCAGGCTAATTGCCATCTTAGCCCACCGACCAAGGGTCCCTTGAGTTTGGTGGAACTCTCTTAGCAATGAGACCTCCCGAGGGGTGAATCCCAAGAGGGGTGAGGGACCTAAGTGAACAAATCCTTGAGGGGTGAAGCCCAAGAGTGGTGAGGGACCCAAAGAGGACAATATCATTTTGATATGCACTCTGATACACATGATTGAGGCCTTTTTTCATAAGGAACAAAATTGTGAGGTTGTATGGGCAGCCAAAGTGGACAATATCCTTGCTATAGGACCCCTGGCTATTACATTAGTATTAGAGACAATTCCCCTTGCAGTGTGGTGGCTAGCTACATGCTGACATTGTGGCAACACATGGGGACATGTGTTCCCTAAGGGGGGAAGAGGGAGCCTTGGTGGGCGGGCCTAGACAATAGTTAGCCTGAGGCTATCAAGCTATAGGGTGATCCTAAGAGTTAGTCCCACATCGCCTGGGGTGAGGGATTTGTGTTATTGATAAGAGTTTGGTGGAACTCTCCCAGCAACGAGGCCTCCTAAGGGGTGAAGCCCAAGAGGGGTGAGGGACCTAAGGGAACAAAACCTTGAGGGGTGAAGCCCAAGAGTGGTGAGGGACTCAAAGAGAACAATATCATTTCATTATGCACTCTGATACACAAAATTGAGGCCTTTTCCCGTAAGGGAGGAATAAAATCGTGAGGCCGTATGGGCAGCCAAAATAGACAATATCATTGTTGTGGGACCCCCAACTATTACATGACCTCATCTGCATTGACCACATTATCCCCTTTTCCTTCCTCACTACTTTTCTCTTTGGTTTGGACGACCTGAAAAGACCATTTGATTCGCCAAACCTCTCTCTCTCTCTCTCTAGCCTTCATAGGTGGGCCCTGTTGCCATTAGCCATCCTAGGCCTTGATTCCTCTCCATACTTGATATGTGACGATCCACATAGATCTGACAGTTGATCACAATCAAACACCAAAGCACTTGATCTGTGACCAATCTGACAATCCATTGTGATCCGCCCATTGATTTGTCTACAATGTGCAATCTACGAATGATGTGACCATCCATAGTGATTCAACCATTGATCTATCCCTAATGTAGCATATCTATAACTGATTTGACCATCTATCCAATCAGATCATTGATATATCCTCGAATACCAGATCTATGACCATTCTGACTATCCATCATGATCTAGCTATTGATCTATCATCAAATGCTAAATTAGTAACTAATCCATCCACTTGTAATGATATAGCTATGGATTAATCACCAAACACCAAGATCAATGACCAATTGGAGCTTCCATTTAGATTTTTTACCATAGATCTAGTACTTGATCATATTATCTACTACTATTCTAATCTTACACATGATCTGATCGTTCATTAGTTACCAAAACCTAAATTTGTGCAATTGGTCCTCAACTTCCCCAATCAGTGACCGAAGCACTTGATCTAAGTTGTCCATTCTTGAAATTTTTATCAGAGATGATCAAACCCAATCAAGCTACATTAAACACTACATCATACATGGATTTAAATGATCAGAGGTAAGATCACTACCAAATCTTATTTTATTTTATTTTATTTTGATTATGCCTAATAAATTATTAACAAAATTTAGAAAATAGACAAGATTTAGAATGGATTAAATCTTAAGAAGAACAATCAAGCTATTTAAATTGTTAATTAGACTAAACTAATTGTTAGATTATTTTGATGGTCATATATTAGAATATTAGATCTTAGGATGACTTAGAACTATTGATCTGACTGATCAGAATTCAATATGACTATTAGATTAGTAGATCAAACATTGATATATAAAATAGAATACCTACAAGTCCAAGATGAATAGAGATTGTGAATAATTAGATAATCTGAATCATTAATCTTTAATAAAAGGTCATGATTTGAGGATGTAGCAAATATAAAGAGATATACCTATGATCTAAGGTTAGTAAGGGCAATATCTTTATATTTAATGATGATTTGAGACTAAATGAATAATAAATAAGAAACTTTGAGTAGGAGAATAACATGAAATGTACGTAGGTTTTGAAAGATATGTTGACTGATACAAATTGAGCTTATGGAGCATTTTGAGGATTAGATATCCCATACTCGAGGTAGGGGAACTTCAAGATGTAGATTTCCAAATTGCTTGATATTTGCCAATGCATGATGTGATTTAATACTAGCATGAGATTTAAATATGCATAACATTAAATTGAAATTTTATAAGTTGTTATGCATACAATGACTATGATATAATACATGATAGTATAGTTATGATATGATGATGATTTTATGATAAATGCATGTTCATTATTTAAAAAGAATGATTTAAGAATGCACTACATGTTTTATCTTTATGTGACTTGATTTTAAAGTCAAATGGGATTGAATTTGGTATGGTACCAATTATGCATACGATACATTATTTTTGTGGATTTGATATGTGACAGGCTTATAGCTTGATATTATTATTATGTTACATATGAGTATAGAGGCCTGGTAGATTTTGTTTTTGACAAGCATAGGCTTGAGGATGCTATGCTAGGAGAGTATTGAGGGTATAACCACCCCCTCTTTGAAACATATGATGTGAACACCATGCTCATAGCAAGGCAAAATGTCGGGTGGTAGAAATTATGGGAAGGCCATACTATGACTGTTTGTCTCCCCACATAGACATGACGTCAAGCTTTTTCCACCTTGGTGTCAGTGAGCATGGTAGTGGATCCTGTCATACGAGATGTTTGTTGCAACATAGTAGTCCTTTGTATATTTTGCACTATGTGTGAAAATAGTGATGATGTGTGGCATGATATGCCTAGTATGAGATCATAATCATTATGTATACCCAATGTTGATTGGATGGAGTATTGATTGGACAAATATGTGGACCTAGTGATGATTGGATGTATGTGGATCCGATAGTTGGAGATGGCCATTGATGATGATTATATATTATTATTTTATGATTTTTTGTTATTTAACTCATTTTTCTATTCAAAAATTTTATTTAGGATTCTAATCCTAATTTGTACATGACATTGCATCGCTATATCTATTCATGATATTTATATCTATTCAAAAACTTTATTAGAGATTCTTATTGTGATTTGTATTTGATATTGAATCATTGGATTTATTCATGCTATTTACATAGAGTGCTTTGAAATTTGGCATTGTAAAGTTTGAGATGATCTTAATCTAATCATGAAAATTATTAATGCATAATATTTTAAAGCATTGAAATGATTATTAATTTGTGAGAAAACAAATATTTCTCCGTGATTTCATATGCATCTTATTCCCCACCAAGCATAGCTTGTAGAGATATTGTAAATGTTTGAATGTTAATAATATCATAGATTGAGATAGATAAAAGTGAAGAAGAATCAGGTAAGTAGCTGATTAAGACATTTCTATATTGAGGGTATGTTGTAATTTTACTTGGATTGTATATGCACATTTATTGTATTTAGTCCTTAAATTGTAATAATGGAGGAACACTGGCTAATGACTGGATGGATCCTAAAGAAGTAAACCTATTTGAAAATGGTTTACTTGAAAAATAAAATTTTATTTGAGTTTTTAAAATTTAAAATTAGACTAAATATTATAAATAAATGATGAGTTGAAAGTTGACACTCAATTTCCTTTTTTAATGGATTTCAAAGGAAACGTACTATTTGTCTTTTAAACTATTTTCAAACTTGGGGCCCCACTTTTTAAAAAGAATTGTGAAAAAGAGTTTCAAAACTTAGGTCATCACAGTTGGTACTAGAGCAGGTTCATCCATTCAAAGCCAGTTCTGAAAGTCCAAGTTGAGGTGAAAATATAAAGTGAAGGTTAGAAAAGACATGAGTTAAATGGTTGACTCATGTAGACATGTTGAAGTATGAACATATACTACCAAATAGAGTTTAATACTTGTGAGAGTATTCTTATGTATTGGTACACCCCTTGAAGTAAATGATCTAAATATAAAAGTGTATGAGTTAATATCTTTAAGAGAAGATATTGTCAAGGTGATTGAAGATCTACTTACATGTTTAATCTCCTAACAATTTATGTTTTAGTTTGGACACTACAAGTGAAGCTCTAGAAGAGAATGATAATTATGCAATGGTTTTATTTTGGGGATCATGATGAAACATAAGATGGTCACAATAAGGAATATCATAGAAATTAAAATAATAATTGAATATATAGTGGGTACTTAATTTTGATAGTCTTGAGGTATTAAGAAAGATCAATAGTAAAAATCTTGACATACGAAAGGTCTGATGTTGATATAGAAGAAGCATTTGATATATGATAGTCACTTGATTTTAGATCATGAATTTAAATATGAGTGTAAGCAAATTCTTAGGGAAAAGAACTAGAATGTGACATTAAGGATATTGGGTATTTTCAGAGCAATTTTGAATTACAATGGTTATATTAGCCCAATGACATTAGAGAATTGGACACCAACTTTGGTGAAGAATATACAACTTTATCAAACATAATTGCTTTATCTGTAATGGAAGTATGAGGAAAAATGAAGGTGAGTAAAGAATGAATGTAAAATTGCATTATTTTGAGTAGAGAGTTAGTTTGATTATTTAAATATTCATATTATGATATTCAAAAGAAAGTTTATGTTATTGGACAAAGTAATTATTGGATATGATTCTACTGATGAATTTTTGGTTATGTATATATGATGTGAAATAGAAGAATTCCATCTAAAGTGAATAACCTTTCCATAATGATTAGGAGAGACAAGGTTAATAAGTGATGAAAGTTGATCTTGAAAAGTTAGTAATGATTTTATTGTGAGATTGATTAACAAATTAGACTTTAAATTACTATAGAATAAACTGAGCCCATTGTATGGATTATGGATGATTTGGTTAGTGAAGGCAAATAAGTACTTAAGCAGGATTGCAGTCAAGTTAATAAAAAAAAATATTAGTGAAAGGACTTGGTGAAGAAATTATATGTAAAGATCTCATGCTAGGTTGTATGAAGGTGTATAGTTTCTAAGGTGTACTTAACATTGGTGTATAAGTGATGATACAATATCAATTATGTCATGTCAATCAAACAAAGACATTGATTAAAGGGAAAGATTTTCTAAGGAGAGTGACATATAATGAAAGTCTTTATAAGTGGGAGGGATAGAATAATGAATTAGACTCATGATCTTCAATTACTAGAAGAAGTTAAGCTAAAAAAAAGAATTTATGAAACGAGTTAGCCTAGAATAATAAACAAACTATAAGAATGACTTTTGAGAAATATGATTAAGAACAAACCACTAGTTATATGAAACTTGATGATGAGAATGGGGATGTATAAAGATGATAATGAAGATTTAGTTTTCTTAATTAAACCATTGCTTTTTAGTTGAAAGCATTGCAGTTCCTATGAAGTCTTGAATGGTAATTTAGAAAAAAAAAAAAAGTGATGAAATATTAGTGAAATAAAATTGTGAAATCAATTTAAAAGGATCTATACCTAAGTTAAGAAGATTGAATTATAAATAGAATGGATTTTGACGATGAAAGTGATTAATGTTTGAAATGTTGGAATAAATAGAATATTTTAAATAACTATCAAAATCAATAATAATAAAAAAAAAGGCGTTCAAAATTGAAGTACAATTAAACAAGTGAGACTTAGTTATCTAGATGTGTGTTATAAAAAGGACTAAGATAAGCAATGCTGAGTAAGTGTATCATCATGAGTAGTATAATTCCCAAAGAAAAGAACTCCAGTGTAAGATTATGCAGTAAGTATTTTAATGGAAAATTTTAGATAATCCTTTGGAGATATGGAGTTTAGTTTCATGAGGATATGCAAGATACTTGTATAAAGAAAATTAAGGAATTGGTTGACCTTGAGCTTTCGTCTGAGAAGAACTATTTGTCCCCATAATCACCCTATTGGTCACACTCTCTTTTTCCATTCCTTCACCAATCTTTATGCATTGGATGATTATTCCTCCTTGGTGGAGGTTGATAATCATCATCCATTAGAGGTGGTGGTCCCTCATCTTAGGATGAGTTACCCCTAGATTGTTGATTAGTCATTGATAGTGACTTATTTGGTTGTATATTGTTTTGGTTGTACTTGACTAACAACCCAATTTTGTCATATATCCAAAAGTGCATACAATGAAAGAGCTTTTATTCTTTCTTTCTTTCTTTTTTAATGAGAAAAACTACCCTTGGTGCAGCTTTAAAATTACTCACAAGCGTATAAATCAAAGTAGTATTTTCATGCAAGCGAGGTCAATCCCATGAGAAGTCTCATAGATTTGCAATGGATTGGTTTCTATTTAGATCAATTAACTTTGCCAAAGAGAGACTTTTGATCAAACTAGGAAACTAAAACAAAGAAAGAAAGAATCATGCATGGAATTAGAAACTAGAATTAAAAAAAACTTACTAAAAACCATGTCTAAGAAATGAAAATAGAAACTTACTAAACAAATATGTAAGAAACTAAAGGAAACTAATGCTAAATTAGAATGAATCAAGTTAGGAAACTAATTTTAAGGAAACTACTAAAATGGAAACTTTCATAAATTAACACTTTCCTAAACTAGAATTAGAAACTTTCTAACATGTATAAGGAAGTAACTAATGAGATCTAACAAGATTAATAAGAAACTAGGAACATGCATGCAAATCAAAACTACAATTAAGGAGATTTTCTAAATTTAACACTTTATAATTCCTAAAACTTCCTAAAGATGGAACTTTCTAAAAATAAAAAATGAAACTTTATAAACCTAAAATTGGATGCAAACAATGAATTAAATACTACTAAAACTAAATTAAGCAAGTGAATGAGGCAAGAATCAATGGTGAATCACCATATGTACCATGCAGATGATCCATGGATTGTGCGCATGGTTCATAGGTGCAAAAGTAACCAAATTTGACTCTTTTAATGCAAAAAAATGTGCAAAATAATCTAGGAACTGAATAAATAACCTAAAAATCTAAATGGGTTCCTAAGGATTTAGAGAAATAAGGTGTTTTGATGGTTGGAAAGAAAGCACAAAGTTAAGGAGAGAAAAATTCTAGATTTCAACTACTTAAGAACATCAAACAATTCAAGCATAAGAAAGCAATAGAAACCACAAATTTTATGTAAGGAAGCAACTTAGATCTAAGTATATTGATAAGAGAAATATCTCCTAACAAGAAACCTCAATGAATTTCATTAATTTACACCCAAAGCTGGGTGCATAATGCATGTTCAAAATCTAAAAATTGAGCCCGATTCCTGAGCATAAAATCCTACCTAAATAACACCAACAAGTAAATATAATGCCCACAATTTAAAGTATGATGACATACCAAGAAAACCCAGAAAGGAATTCAAGAGAAATGAAGTTAAGTGAGTGAACTAAGGCAAGGAAATTGATCTAAAACTAAGGTGGGAATAAGTTGAAAAAAGTGAATTTCAAGGGAGGAATTCAAGGTTCTATGCTAGCATTTCTCTTGGCTATCACTACTAAAGAAGAGTTAACTTAAATATTGAATAAATAACAAAGAAAAACTAGTGGAGTTGGGATAAATGAGAAAGGGAAAGCCAGATGGAAAGAAGGGTGCCAAATTAGAAAGCAAAACAAGTGAAACTAAAGCAATGAAAAATAAACCAAAGAAAAGAAACTACTAATCTAAATTAGAGAGCCAATAATTTTAAGAATACCTAGAAATTCAAAGGGAGAAAATCATAAAAAAAAAGTCCCAAAGTCTAGTAGCAAAAAAGCACCAAAGGAGAGCTTATTTTCAAAGTTGTCTCACACAACTTCTACTTAGGAAAAAATGTGGAATTCAATAGGGCATATATAGATGTCTTAGCTTCCAATTTGATGAATGTTTAATCTAGGAAAGAGGTGGATATCTAGATCTAGGGCTGAGTTGGAGTTTAAAGGAAGAAAGTTAGGCAGATATGATGTAATATGGATGACATAAGAGGGAGAAAGTCATGGGCTGGCTAATTTCCTAATTAGGAAGGGGGGAGGCGTCATTTTCCTTGGAAGCAAAGTGGCTCTCCTTCCCTTCTAATTGGTTAGTGATTAGCGGGTGGGAAGAGTGAGGGAATAAAAAAGAAAATCTTGAAGAAAGCATAGATTTTTTACATATTTGCATGGACTTGGATCTACAGTTTCCTAATTAGGAAACTATTTAATTTTGCTAGCTAAGCAAGGGAGACATCCTCTTTTAGGATGTTGTCTCCCTCCTTGAGTTAAAAACTTGGAACCCTAGTGTGAATGATGGATTAGGGTGAGGAAATGGATTAAGAATATAGAGTTTTCTCTCTTGATGGGTCCCTTGATGCATAATCATCTTACCTTTTACATTACTCTCAAAATTCTTTAAAAATCACACTATTAACATAGAAAAGTTGCTTCAAGGCTTTAGTAGCTTGTATGGTTATCACCCTTTTTTATAGCTCATATGACCTAAGTGGCTTAAATGACTCTCATGCAAAGGTGGTGAAAATTCTTGAATTTTTGCATGGATCATTTTAATCACCTTTGCTTTCTTCTTGTTTCTTTTGAGGGCTTCGCCCCCACACCTCTGAGTAGGGGTGCACCTCCCCTTGCACCCTCATTGGATCATCTTCTCAGTTCCTACAAAGCAAAAAACCTAATTAAATCTTAAAAAATTATGATGATTCATATATCTTACTCTGGATTAGCTTCTAAACCCGCAAAATATAAAATTTTAAATTATTAGGTTAAAAATGCATGTGTTACAAAATTCTAGCCAAAAAACCTAATTTAAAACTATAAGTTATAATAGATGGGCAACTAACTAGGGACTTTTTATACAAAATTGAACACTTATCAACCCTCAATTATGCAACCTAAACATTAATAATGTATAGTGATAGAGCATACAATTTAAACAACCCTAAGGCTAGTAAGCAAATAGTTTGATTATCTTGAACTTGTGTAATGGAGAAGCTTTTATATTAGCCTAACCTAACACTTCTCTCTTTTAGACTTGCCTCACCGCTTATCAGTTAAACCAAACCATAACCAACTGCTTCACACCCTCTTCAACTAGCCATAGATAGTTTGAGTCATCTAGTGTGCTGGCAGAGCTGGTCATTTAAATGTTAGCGCATTCAGATAGATAAGGACAACTAGAGTGGCAATGGGTTGCCTCCTTCCAAGAGGGTCCTACAAGCATGTGAGGGCCTCTGTAGGTCTCTTATAATTGATTTTAAATTAATTTGAAAAGATGGGTTATGCAGTTGTAGTGATTATCTTGGGTGGGCTAAGAGGTGGTGATGAAATTCATCCTTGATCTTATAGGGTCGGGTGTGCTTATTAATTAATTTTCACACTCTATAATAGTTTGAGTAGCATATAAATTATGGAAACCTAAATATAGGAATTGTAAAGAGTTAGGACTGCTCACAGTCGTGTCTTAGATAATGTCTTCTCTTACAAGGATGGGACCATTTACATTCCATCTCCACTTCCTATTCACGACGGTCTACCCTTGACCTACATTATTACAACCTTTTTCAATGAATTGTAGTTAAAAAAATATAATTTGTCATCCCTACAATTCACTCAAAATAAAAATTTAGCTATCCAATTGAGATCCTCTTTTAATTCCTTCTCCAATTTCCTAGAAAAAAAAAATAGAAATAAATACCCAGTTTCAAGAAATGGAGTGATTATGCACTACAAAAATTGAAAAATATACTTAAAACTACCTAAAATGCTAAATGAATGCAATCCTAAAATTTTAATTTTTAATTTTTTACTATTTATTAACCTTTATAAAAACTTTGTTGTGGGTCCCCGACAATGATGGCAAAAACTTGTTATATTTTTTGTAAGTGCACGAGCTATTGTAATATAATGTGTGCAAGCATAGGTCGATCCCACATGGACTCGACTTGGAAAATGGGAGTTTGAATAAAATTCAAATACTTAAATTAATAAAAACTAAAATAATTTAATAAAAATGCTCTAAAAAAGCTTAGGTTTATTACTTAAATGAAAAGTACACACTTTTGAATCTAAATGACAATAAACCTAACAAAATAAAAACTAAAATTCACTTTCCCATCTCAATTGTCATGTCATGCAGCAAAATTCTTCATATCTAATCCCATCTAAGTCAATCAACTCACACCAATCAATAACTAAAGTCCTTGATTGCTAATTCAATGACATGATGATGTGAATTTCCAAAAATATGACAATCTAGATTGATGGATGAAACTATAAAATGGATAGATTTGATTGATTTTATGAATTTATGATGCAAGATCATAGATTAGGGATTGTTTAAGAATTGAATTTAAATGAAGATCTAATGGTAGCCTTGAGATCATAAAATAAATGGACCTACAATTAAGGTGAACCTTTGATTGAGGTTGAACGGTTGATTAGTTGAAGTTATAACTAAAGAGGGACTGAATTTGCAAAGTTTGGGGACTTGTTGAGAAAAGGACAAAATTGGGATACAAATGGAATTTAAATAAGAGGATTATGGGTAAATTTTGAAATTTTGACTTTTTATTATTAACCGAAGGAAGAAGAAGAACACAAATAGCTCAAAACAAAGGGGAGAAGAAGTTGGAATGAAAGATGTTGAAATGGGTTGGAGTGAACAATGAAAGGTTGCAAATAGGAAAGAAATCAGGGGAAAAATTATGAGAATCAAGGAAAGAAACAAGAGAAAATAGGGAGACACTGTGGTGAGCAATAGAGGATGATGATGATTGAAGAGAGAAGAGAAAATGGAAAGGAGTGATGGGTAGATGGGAAAGTTAAGAGAGATGGCTTCGAATCAGTGAAGGAAACAAAAATGGAATAGTGAAGATCGATGATTGAAATCAGGAAAGACTAAAACATGGATTAAAACAAGGGAAAAACATATTAGTATAAGCAAGAGGTGAAATGGTGAATTGTAGGGACTGAAAACAATGGTGGGAAGTAGAGGAAGAAAATTGAATGGAAAAGGATTGGTAATGAAGGGGAAAATCATGAGAAACTGAAGACAAAACGACAAAGAAATGAAGAAGAAAATAGACTGGAAACAAAGGAGAAAATAAGTGATAATAGAGAGGAATTTAACTATGATAGAAGTAAGGAAGAAACACAGTGGTGAACAAAACAAAACAACTAAGAAACACGATGAATATGAAAAAAACAAAGGTGATAACAAAGAACTAGAAACTGTGACCAAAGAAAAAAAGAAAGAAATCGATGAAAAAATAACCAACAATCTTGCATAATGGGTAGAAGGGAGAAGGTTGGAAGAGATGGATGCTTTAGTCAAGCCTTCTCCTTTTCTTAACTTGTATGAATTATGTGCAGCCCTCTTTCTTTCTTCTTTTTAAAGCTTTCATAATTAGGAGTCCAAAAGAAAAGAACTTCTTTAAAACACATCTCAAGCTAAGGTTCTGTTTCCAATTAGGAAACCATTTTCCAAGTTATTAGGAAACCTCCTTTGAAATGTTTTTACCAGCTATCCTCTCTCTTTTCCTCGTTCTATCCATGTGCACTTTATTCCCACTAGAATCCTCTTGGGTTCATCTTACATTGTAGGGCCCATGTAGAGCCTTTTGATTCATGATGACCAACTCGTCCCAATTAACTAGATATGCATCATCCAAGCCAACTCTGATTGATTTATAACACATAAAATCCAATTGAAATAATTTTAAGCACAATTTATTCATCTAATCAACTTGATGATCAAAATTTTCCCAACAATGGTTAGATAATCAATGGGGGCTCTAATTAATATTTAATCTAATAAAGCAAAATTAATTGGTTATATAATTTATCCAATGCTAATTTAAGGGTTTTTTGGCTAAAATTGAACACTCAACACCTAACCATGGATTGGTGAACAAAACCCAAAAGGAATGAAAAAGAAAACCCTGATTAGTCACTCCAGCCACAGATCGATAACAAATTTGAGAGGTTGAGTGATCTGGTTCATGAATCGACCCTTCTAACTACTAATCGGTGGTCCAATTTAGAAGTAGAGATTAGATACTTATAGATCTAGCTCCTAATAGTTGATTGGAGAGTGAATACCAAAAGATCCTAGTGAAAAACTTGGATATATTCTTCACTCTTCATCCAAGATAATTTTTGATTAAAAACCTATTATTATTGTCTCCAAAGAAGAGGATTTTTTGAATGTGGGTCTATCATTAGTTTGGCCTACAATCACCATTAAAGTCCATTTATGTCTAGATCTGACTTCTAACCTTCTTCTAAGATAGTCGCCAAAGGGGGTTTAGGGTAACCGTTGCTAGAGAAGATGATTGTGTCACCAGAGAAGATGATGTTTTGTTAGTGAAGGAAAAATGATGGTCATTTGGGGTGGATCTTGTGCTAGACTATGATATGCTTGCTATTCGGTCATAATCTAATGAGAATACTAGGCGATTCATCTCTAATCACCAAAGGAATGAGAGAATGAGGAGTCTTATTACCTCCAAAATTTTAGTCTGGTTGTAGCTCAATCTATTATTTTCATCTATAACTTCAGTTGGAATTCTGATATGATATTTAGGCATTGATTGAATAGGTTGCTTGCGCCCAAACCAAATAGTAACATAACTTTGTACTTTATTGTTTATGTTATGACACTTGTTGGTTTCATATTTGGTTTCAGAAATTATATAAGTAGTTTTCACAAGTCCAAATTGAATTCTTGTGCAACACACAATTTTTATTGTTATCGCTCTAAATTTTTCTTTACTCAATGTTATTTGATCAAGATTTTTACTGTTACATAGGTATACACACCTACTACCATCAAACATTACTATTGCTACTCCATAGTTTCCTGCACTCACTTATTGCTATTTGATCAAGATTATTATCATCATACAATTATTTATAGGCACCTACTATCAGCAATCTTTACTTTACTACTTTGTAGTTTCTTGCACAAACTCATTGCCATTTGATCCGTACAGTTAATGTTATTTGGTGATTTGCACACACCCATTGTCATAGATCAACACTATTATTGTTACATAGTTTTTTGCAACCATGTGTTTTAGCTAAATGTTTTACTTTCATTACATGTGTGATAGATTTGATTTTGCCAAAAGGGCTGATATATTATGTGTATGAGGCAATGATTTGAAATTCATTGTATTTTATTGGAATTGAATAATTATCTATTTTTTTGGAGAATTCAATCCATGAAGTGTTAGTTGTATCTTTACACCAAAGTATTTGGAAGTTTATCATAGTTGTATTTGTGGGGTAGTATAGTAAGGCCTCAATGGTTGCTATGCTAGGAGTGGCAGTTGGCCACTATCACATTGAAATATATATATATATATATATATATTGATATTTGGCCCACATGACGCTGTCACTCAAATGGTGGTATCATGGGAAGGCACCCACTCCTTATATCTGCTCTCCCCAAGAGGGCGTGGTGTAGACGATGCAGTATTTGTGGACCACTCGTATTTGATGTAGTGCTACACATGTAGTAGACCATCAGTGTGTGTGTGTGGGGACATATGTTTCTATGTTGGTCATCCTCGAAGGTTAAGGACCAGCTGCCTTTGTGGTCCTAGTAGAATGCATCTGCTTATTAGTTGTATATTAATGATTTAATTCTTAATCTCTAAGTATATCTTTGGATTTGATGCTTGCAAAGTTATTTGATTAGTAGAAGGGGAGCCTTGGCGCAACTGTAAAAGCTGTTGTTGTGTGACCTTGAGGTCACGGGTTCAAGGCGTGGAAATAGCCTCTTGCAAAATACAAGGTAAGGCTGTGTACTTTAGGCCCTTGTGATCTGCCCCTTTCCCAGACCTTGCACAAGCGGGAGCTTCGTGCACCGGGGCTTCCCTTTTAACATTTTTTTATTAGTTGTATATTTCTAAGATTTCATCTCATTTGAGATTTTGATATTGATCGAGATTAATCGGATGCATCATTCCATACTCTTGTGCATACATGAGTTTTTGCATGTTTTGTCTAGCTTAGTTGATTTCTACTAAGTGATCGTACTCATTGCTAAACAACAATGCAAGAGAAGGCTCAGGAAAGGTCTTGATTGGTGCTTCAAAGGAGAGAATAACTAGAGTTGGCAATGCATAAAGATTCAATGACTTTTACTTGTTCTTTTATTTTATGCTCTTTATGCTAACAAACAATGTAATGGACACATTTTATTCTATTTGAATTAAATCTATGGTTTGGAGGGTTAGTTTTATCTATGAACAGTGACTTTGGGGCTTAAGGAGGAGTTTTGAAAAAAACTACTATATGATATGACATGCAAACACTTTAAAAAAACATTACAAGGAATTCTTTGCTTGATTTTAGATTATTTTCATAAACTATTTCTTGAAAACTCAAGTTGTTACATTGACGATGATAACACAAGAGAGAGACAGAGAGAGACAATGGTGTTAATCTACGATTCTTCCATAACCAACAAAGATTGGGGAGTTGATTTGTGCGAGAGAGAGAGAGAGAGAGAGAGAGAGAGAGAGAGAGAGAGAGAGAGAGAGAGAGAGAGAGAGAGAGAGAGAGAGAGAGAGAGAGAGAGAGAGAGAGAGAGAGAGAGAGAGCCAATTGGCTGGTTTGTCCAATCAACTACTCCATCATCTTTCTTCTCCCTCATATACCTCTTTTAAAAAGAAAATAAACTAATAAGATGGATGCCATTATCATTTTCCAATGAAGGCAGTCAATTGGTTTGTTTTTTTTACTCCTCCGTTGTCTTTCTTCTCCCTTGTATAACTCTCCTAAGAAGGATTATATATAAGAGGGGGTGCCATTATTAATTTTTAAAACTTGTCTCACCTTAGTGTTCCTCCCAGTGTTGGATTTGCAACATCTTAATGTTGTTGGAAAGTTCTTTTCGAGCTCTCTCATCTATTGTGGTCTCAACATCCAATTATTGTGTTCTAAAATATTTTGTTTTTACCTAAGACTCAAAAAATAAAAAATTTAAATTCACATTTCATTTCAATTTAAAAATGGTTGAATCGGAATTTAGAAATTGGGATTATCACAAATCAAGCCATTGTCCATCACAAAATAGGTCAACTTCTTTGTGTGCCTTAGGTCATCGAATCTTACCAAACTCTTGAAATCTAAAAAGTTGTTCCTTTTACCGTCAAATATTGGGGTAGAAACTTTGTATAAGAAAGGTCTACATTCAACAATCAAAATATTTTCAAGGAGCTAGTCATTCACATCTTTTGTCTAAAAGATATCCAAAGTGGGAGTAGAAAATGGAACCCAATCAAGTTGAGAGAGCTTTAGAGTACCCAAGCATATAAATATATTCACATGCTCATGAGAACATCATAACCATTTCATGAAAAAAGTTGAAAGAGATTTAGAGTACACAAGAACATAAATATATTCACATGCTCATGTGAACCTCATAACTACTTTATCTTTAGTTTGTGGAACTGAAGTAGGGCTTGGTGGGCTAGGGTCACTAGAACAACCAAGAACCAATAGCAGCGGGGTACAATCTTCAATCCAACTGCAAGAGCCCCAAAAAGGGGCTTCCATGTGAGGGATGTATTAGATATATTAATATTATTAGCCCACTTCCTCTAACTTTAAGGTTTTAGTTTGAATGGTAATCCAACATACATGGCACAATTTTTTCCTTTGGAACATCTATTACTTTCAACTATAAAAATAAAATAAGTAATATAATGAAAAATGTGTTAAGAATAAAACCCAAAATAAGATTTTTAATGGAAATTGAGGATCACCTCATGGCAAAGAAGCATGTTTTCACCTAGACCATTCAAAGAAATCAAAGAAAAATAATGTAGTAAAAGTGGGAAACACAAATTTAAGGAGTGACACAAGATATATGTGGTTCAGCAAGTTTGCACACATCTATGAGGAGAGAAACCGGAGAGAAATCCACTAATAATGAGAGATTACAGTGACCCTTGAAAATTGATTATCAGTCTTCTTCCTCTTTGCCACTATAGAAAAGCCCCATAGTTCTCACTATTTTTTGATCCTACCCTCTCACTTACAATAGCATTACAAAACATAATTTTACATATATTATACAACATTCTTAAAGTGCCCATATTTGATAAACTCAAAATTACTCAAATGACCCTAAAAATATGAGACACAATATAACGTTCTCCACCTTGTCTCATGTCCAATATAATGAGAGCATGAACACTCCACCTCAAGGTGAACTTTCTCTCTCTGAACACCCCCTCTACTTAGGATATAAATCATCTAGCAACTTTGGAGATTGATCAAGTTTAGGTACCTAAACTTGTCCACTGAAACTAGTTTAGTCAAGATATCCACATCATTATCCTTTATTGAGATCTTCTAAAAATCAATTATGCTATTATCATCAATAAATTCCTAAAGTTTATGATACTAGATGTCAATATGTTTGGTGCTTGATGTGATTGAAAAATTGCTGCAAGTACATGGGTCCACTATAGCATAGACATGACACGTACAAGTCGATCCATAGAAATTCTATTAATAAACAAATTTTAATTAAAACCTATTTTAATTACTTTAACTTAGCTAAATGATTTATTAAACTAAATTAATAAACTAAAATGCTAAAAATCATTGAAACACATAAAAATGCTAGACATCAAAGTTAAGACTAGGAATTAAAAATTCAATATATTAGAAATCAAATATTTTAAGGATTAAGCTATCTCGATTATTTTTACTCATGTAATTAGAATCATGATGTTTCTAATACACAAGAGATAATTCTTTTAATGCTCTCTTTTTATGATTTTCTTAATATCAATTTTCTAACCTAGTAATACACATATTCAAAGTATAACCTATCTTCTTGGGGCACATGCTATCAAAGATTCTTGTATATTACTCTCTTTTTACCATACCTAGTATCCCTCTTCATGAACGATCACTAAGCATGTAACAAGAGTGTTAAAATCTCATCATCATCATCAAGGCCTTATCCCAATTAGGGGTCAGCGACATGAATCTTGTTCCTCCATTCCCCTTTATTAAGAACCATGGTTTCATTTATTCTCAAAGTTTTTAAATATTTTCTCACTTCTATCCATGTTCTTTTGGGCCTTCCCCATTCCCTTTTAAAACCTTCTACTTGTATTGCCTCACTCCTAACTAGTGCAGTTTTCGGTCTTCGTTGTACATGTCCAAACAATTTAAGTCTTATCTCCCTCATCTTGTTACCTATTGGTACTACCCTTCACTTGCCTCTAATGTTTTCATTCCTAATTTTATCCTTTCTTATCTTGCCACTCATCCATCTCAACATCTAATATGCTCAACCTATGAACATGATGTTCTTTAACTACCCAACACTCTAATCCATAAAGCATGGCTAGCCTTATAGCTGTCCTATAAAATTTTTCTTTTAGTTTGAGTGGTACCCTCCGATCACACAAAACTTCAAATGCACATCTCTATTTGTTCCAACCCACTTGGATTCTTTGGGTAACCTCCCTCCCAATCTCTCTACTCTCATGAATTATCGATCCTAAGTACCAAAAGTGGTCTTTTATGGGGATGTCTTATTATCAATCTTTACTGGTACTCCCCTCCCTCTCCTCTCCTTACTAAAATTGCATTACATATATTCCATCTTAGTTCAGCTGATTTTAAATTATTTAGGTTCTAATGCTTCTTTCCATAACTCTAACTCCCTTGTCTCATTAATTAAAACTATATCATTTGCAAATAGCATGCACCATGGAATCCCCTCATCCAAATGTTTTGTTAACTCATCCATAACCAATGTGAAAAGGCACGGGCTCAATGCCGATCCTTGGTGCAATCCTATAGTGATAAGAAAATCATCAGTCTCTCTGCTGGTGGTCTTAACATTTGTTATCACTCTCTCATACATATCTTTAATTATGTTTATATACCCTCATGAAACCCCTTTCTTTTCCAACACCCTCCATATTAACTCTTTTGGAACCCTATCATAAGCTTTCTTAGAGTCAATAAAGACCATATGGAGGTCCTTCCTCCTCTCCCTATATTTCACTATCAATTATTTTAGTAAGAAAATAGCTTTAATGGTAGACCACCTAGGCATGAAACCAAACTAGTTCTTTGATACACTTGTCTCATGTCGTAACCTCTTCTTAATCACTCTTTCAAAAAGTTTTATAGTGTGGCTCATAAGTTTGATTACTTGATAATTAGTGCAGCTTTGTATGTCTCCTTTATACTTATAAATAAGTACAATAGAGCTCTTCCTCCATTCATCCAAAAGTTTCTTTGATTTTATAATCTTGTTAAACAACTTGGTCAACCAAACTACTCCAGTATCTCCCATATACTTCCAAATCTCTATTGGTATACTAGCGGGCCTCAGGGCCTTTCTTGATTTCATCTTTTACAAGACATTTTTTTATTTAGGTACTCTAATCTTATGGTCGCATCTATAATGTCCAATGTTATTTAAATTTATAGAACTTTCAATTTGTATATTCTCGGGGCAATTGTCATTTAGCAGTTTTTTAAAGTAACTTTCCATCATTGTTTGATCTTACCATCTTTGACTACTATCCTTTGATCATCACTTGTAATGCACTTAATGTGATCTAAGTCCTTACCCTTCTATTGTCTTATTTTTTCAAGTCTAAACACATCTTTCTCACCTTTGCTTAATCCTAATTTATTATAGAGATAAGCATATGTTTTAAGTTTAGCTTCACTAACTATTCTCTTAGCAACCTCTTTGGCATTCTTATATTGTTTGTAGTTTTCATTAGTTCTAGTCATCTACTATGCTTTAAAACACACTCAAAGAGTAGCTCCATTGCACAAAGCTCCTGCCTATGCAAGGTCCAGGGAAGGGGTGGACCACAAAGACCTATAGTACATAGCCTTACATTGCATTTTGCAAGAGGCTGTTTCCACGCCTTGAACCCGTGACCTCAAGGTCACATGACTACAACTTTTACCATTGAGTCAAAGCTCCCCTTTGCACTTTAAAATACACATGTTTTTCTTTACTAACTTTTTGCACTGTTTCACTCCACCACCAAGTTTTCTTTACTAATTGTCTTTTACCTTTAGATACTCCTAAAACATCTTTTGTTGCTTTCTTAATGGACTTGGCCATATCAATCCACATGGTGTTTACTTCTTTTTCATTGTTCTAGTTTCCTTCTACTATAAACTTATTTGTTATTAAGGTTATTTTCTCCCCTTTTAAGTTTCATCACTTAGTTTTTGAATACCTATTTAGCTCATTTCCTTTCTTCCATCTTTTAATGTAGATATTCATAACCATTAACCTATGTTGTGATGTTAAACTCTCACCAGGTATCACCTTACAATCCTTACACATTGATCTTTCAGTTTTCTTAAGTAACAAAAAGTCTATTTGGCTTTTATGGAGTCCACTTTTAGAGGTTATTAAGTGTTCATCCCTCTTCTAAAAGAATGTGTTTACAAGGGCTAGGTTATATGCCAAAGCAAAATTGAGGATAGCTTCCTCCATCTCATTTTATTCTCTAATACCATACGCTCGATCTACCCATCATATCCTTCCTTTTATTTTTTACCTACATGACCTTTAAGTCTACTCCTATAAATATCCCCTCCGTGTTAGGAATTTTTGCATGACTCCCTCCATATCTTCTCAAAACTATCTCTTGATTATATCTTCTACCCTACTTGTGGTGCTTATGCACTTATAACATTTATGATATGCTCTCCTAGAACATATTTTTATTAGTATAATTCTATCATTGGCTCTTTTAACATCTACAAATTTATCCTTTAATTCATTATCCACCACTATCCCTATGCCATTTATGTTCTTATCCTTTCCCACGTACCAGAGCTTATACCCATCGATTTCTCTAGTTTTAGCCCCTTTCCACTTGGTTTCTTAAATGCAAGCTATGTTGACTCTCATACATCTCATCGTATCTACTAACTCTAGACTTTTACCAATCAATGTCCCTATATTCCACGTGGCAATACGAATCTTATGCTCTTGTGTGACGACCCAGGTTTTCCCATGCATTTTTAAATGCAATATCTAATTCCTAAGGGGGGATGCATCCCTATTTGAAAACCATTTTATAAAAACTATGCAATGTAGCAGAAAATCTTTTATTCTAAACTCATTTTGAAAACCCCAAGTGTCATTATCTTTCACAACAAACAAGTAGTTTTTGAAAAAACTTTAGAAATCATAAATGTTTTTCCCCAGGTCTATCCAAATACAAAGACACAAATTTAACTGTAATTAAATACAAATACATGTCCAAAGGGTTGAGAGTTTACTTACATATATACTTGTCTCCTTTCGATTTACTTGCTCGTAGCACTAACATAGGCGTCTTTTACTCGTGAATGGAACTATCCTGAAAAATGTTAAGGATAAGGTGAGTATATACTATACTCAATAGGAGTCTATCACTACTAGTTTTGCAATGCATGCTATGTTTAAAATCTTATGCTCTTTGAAACATGTGCATGTTCGAACAACCATGTTCAATATCGATATTAAAACCATTGTCGAATCGGAATACTAACAACTAAAGAATCGCATAATCCAAGTCAAAAGTATCATATATATATATATATATATATCATAAACATAATGATATGCATAAGATGCTCAACTGAATCCAACTCATGGATATCTGGTATGGTCGACCAACCTCATGTCATGCCATATGCAATGCAAGTAAATCCTCAAACCATAGGGCCCAACTATGCCCACAACCTCGCCGCTATGTGGTCCCCGGGTACCTAGGGACACAGGGTCATATGCCTCCATGGGACATATGACACTTCGACCCTGTGCCGTGACACCAGTGGTAGCCCCCTATACCACATGCAGTCGAAGCAAGGACATGCCCTTTTTGGGCGTGGTACCCATTCCACCTAATAGTGGTAGAGGCTGGGAGGCCACCCCAGACCTCTCGGCATAGCGCCCACGAGCTTATTAGCCCAAATCATATACGATCAAACAAGCAAAAACCTCTTTTTCAAAACCTGTCCTCTTTGGGTCCCTCATAACGGCCTGGCCCTCACAACTGCCTACCCAACGTCTTTTGGGCACTCCAGTGTCTTTTAGTAACCCTCAAGGACATGCAATTTTTCAAGAACTCAATGCTTACAAATCATGCAATATATGCAATTGTTTGCAAAACATGTCTATGCATAATGTATTTAATCATATGCATGCTGAATTCATTTATATGCTAAACAAGCCATAAAATAAGTCATGCTAAACAAGTCATATAATTTATACTTAAAACATGTATTCAAAACAATAATGGCTCTTTTTAAAAGTCTAGTAGCGATAGACCACCTACCTCAAAGTCTCCTGGAGTCGCGTCCTTTATCACTCAACCCATCCCTGGGTCTCATTTATAAACTCTTGGGTATAAATGGATACAAGGAGTCCTTATCAATTTCATTCTATTTAGACATTAGATCGCTAGATCTGCCATTTAGGGTCCATGGTCCTTACCTAATTCATTGTCAGGCTAGATCCTATGAGGTGGATCTACTATTCCTTAGTTAACTCTGTAAATTGTCCTCTAATCCTATCCTTATAGTCTCGTTAGGTCTACGTGTCCCAGTTCCCAGGACACTCGTGCATCTTGGTTGAACTGCGACTGCCTCACGTGCGTGCACGCCCAAAGTCCGTGCCAGGGATCGCGTTTTCACGCGCACATGCATGCTCAAGTGACGCACTATGATGCGCATCATCGCACGGACGCACCTTGTAGCATGGCGCGTCTCAGCTCCCAGGGCACCCCGTGCACCCTGGTCAAGCCAAGACCCGTGCCCCATGTCGCGCGCTCACCTGAAGGCCGCACCTGGGACAGTGTACACATTGTCGTAGACCTGGAGCCCGTGCCAGGGACCCAGTCCCAGGCGCAGGTGGAGCATGGCGTCCTTGGGACGCCTGGTTTGTGCAAGGCCGGATGGAACCGGTCTTCGTCTTCTCTGGCTGGGAAGGGACCAGATCTGGCATGGATCTGGCCTGGGGAAGCAAGACAGAGAGAGAAGAAGGAGGGGCTTACCTGGCAGCCAGAGATGGCGCTCCTCCCGCTTGGTAGGTTGCCTGCCTAAACCCTTGGTGCTGGAAAACTCGAAGAAGGAGAAACCCCATTTCCAAGACCGAAAAGAAGAGAGGGTCATGGGGAAAATGGCAATGGCTGGCCTAACTTGGGCCTGGCCATTGCCAGAAAACGCAGGGGGAACTGGGTTTAGACGAGTTTCTGATTTTTGCCAGAAACCCCAGTCCCAAAGTCGCCGGAAATCGTGTTTTCATGAGGGGGGAGATGGGGCTTTTATAGAGGGGAGAAGGCGGTGCCCCTCAATGGCAGTGCCGCCATTTCCCCTGGTGTGTTATGGAGAAATCGGAAGAAAAGGGTTTTTTGGAGAAATCTGGAGGTGGAAGACGACAGGGGGTGCCGTTATCAAAACGGCCCCTGCGTTTTTGTTCTTTTTCGTTTTTCTACTTAATTTATAAAACTGCCCCTAATCTTTAAATGTCCGTAACTTCTTCATAATAACTCCATTTTCAGCGTTCTTTCAGGCGTTGGATTCTATTTTTCAAGTAGAATCTAATGGTACCAAGTTTTCTCACAAATTCCTTCATTTACTATTTTAAATAAAGTCAAACATTCAACATAGTTCATTTACCATAGAATGTCCAATTTTTGTTAAAAATAGCGTAAATTCCTCGAGCATTACATGATTACCCCCTTAAATGAATTTTGTCCTCGAAATTCCATAAATTATCATCTTCAAGGTATTTTTTCGTTTAGATAACTTCTTGGTGAATGCATTCCCCCCTTAGGAATCAAATCTAGGCTCAACCTCAATTTATCATTTCTATTGTTCCTTCTACAAGGACTTACCTATAAGGGCCGCTTTTGCTGCATACTCTGATGCATACTCCCATACGTGCCAGTTTAGCAATACCGGTTTCTAGCTGTAACTCATCTTTCTTGAAATCCTTAGATGCCTATACTTTTCTCATCATGTATAGGATAGTCTCCTCGTAGGATCATGCTTCTTTATTTATGTATAAATTACTCCATACTTCTTTTAAGATCATATTATCTTATTTCTCATAGTCCTTTTTGAATATCATAGGATGATCCTTTTTTCTTCTTGTCTTTCCTCTAGTGATCTCTTCATCATCCATATCTCCTTCTAATGGTTGGTTACATGTCATTAGTAAGAGTCCAAAAATTACCTTCTTTCTATTGTGTCTAACTTTGCTTCTTATATTTTATATTTGTCCCCAAGATACTTCAATAACTGATATGGTATCATGTGCTCTACAGCCAAACTCTTAATTAACTTCGAATTTCAACTGTCTGTCATTTTCCATATGTGACTTTATTCCTCGACCAAAGTTACATTCAAAATAAAATCATGGAAACCAATTAGTAGCATCTTCCATCTAGGACCTTATGGTATACCGAAAGTAAAATGTCCTAACTCTATATCCAGTTTCATAACTATTGAATTCATTAAACGCTTTTCTCCATGAAGATTTTATCCAAACTCAAGTCGATTCATCATCATGGGTCAAATGTTCTCGTCCAGAGGTCTATCTCACTATTCACATCAATTTGTCATTAGGATTTTCAATAATGTTCCCATTTATGCAAAGCAAAAAGTCTCTTATTCATAACTGAGTACCCTTACTAGGTCATGGTTGAATCCTTTGTCATCATCCTCTTTGTCCTTTCTTTGCTTGATGGTTTTCTTCGTAACCTTTCAGTCCAAAAGTCCTATACTCAATCCAGTAGGGTTAGTCCTTAGGAAATTCCTTCAATTGATTTTTCGTACTTGGTATATGCTCATAACAACTAACTATTTGTCTAAAGGCAATATAACATTAAATCTTCACCTTATAGTGTGCTAGTCATCTCACCTTTTCTCCTTCCATCCCCTATGTCAATATATTGTTCAATCTTTTATTCAAGGCTTTATCGTTAACCATGCAGTCTGTATTATTAGGAGGTATTCTCATAAGTAGTGATTTTCTCAATTCTTCAAATTTTATCCTTCAAGTGCCTCCTCATACTTAGCTTACAATAGCAATTCTCGTTCAATAGCTACTACATCAAGTTATGCTGAAGTTGTTAAATCATCAAATTTGAAAACACTCAGGTAAGCATAGAATATTTTCTTAGACATATAGAAAGACTTTATTTGATTGCCTATTGATCTCTTTACAGATATATCTTTGTCATAAGCTTAAGGGTCTCTAAAGTGATCGATACTTATCTACCTTTCTTTTCAATCCAAGTCAACAGTATTTCTCAGACCCAAAGTAATTTCTTCACCTTATCATGGTAGCCATTAGGGTTTGAAAAATCTTTCACATTGGTTTAGATCACTTCTTATTTTTGCAACTGTCTCAGTTGTTACTGTATTTATTGTACTTGTAGGTCCTCGATGATGTGGCCTAATCAACTGACCTCATACCCTCAAATGACTTAGTCCAATCAAGTAATCATCTTTTAAGTAAAACTCATGTCCAATTACTTATAATATCCCTCTGAGTATATAACTTCGACTACTAACTCATACTTGATTAATTAGGGTGGTATACCTTTATTTAGTCAATAGTACTCTTAAAGGTAATGACTAAACAATGTTCTTAAGATATTTGCTCTTCCAATCTAAGACCTCAATTTGATCCTTGATGGTACCCTATTTGCTGAAGAAAGACAAATGGACAAGTTACTATACCAGCTTAATTCCTTTTTCAATATACTTTATTTGCAAGGTGGGATATCACCAAATTTTCCTTTTTATGGATTATATCCGTTAGTGTTCCCCATCAGCTAATGGATCCGATAAGAATCTAATTGTAATAATTAATATCAAACCATTTGTGGAATTTAATTTCTAGTTGGTCACCATTCCTCTTCGAAAATTTCTTGTCGCATAATCTCCTAAAATTCGATACTCTACTCAAAGTCTTAAACCCCATATGCTTTCTCTCTTTTATACTCTTTTACAATAAGATCACCAACTCATCTATCATCATTCCTTCGAAGTTGATTGGTTTATCTTCCCAGATGATTCAAGATGAAAGATTTCTATGGATCTATTCTTTCCTCGATAAGGTCATGACCTTTTTCTTTTGAATATTCAATATTCGTTGAACACTTATAGTTACATCTCTATCTCTTTCTCTCTTTTCTTCAAAATCCTCATTTTTGTCTACCTAGATCAATGCTTTCATTTAAGCGGTTGCATATATTTGATCTACGTGGCCGTCAAGAGAAACTTAATACTTCCAGGAAATGTTGAAGTTTTCTAATATCATCGAAATCCTTAATTGCCTATAGCCTCAATAAAATTCATACAATGTCTTAATAATGGCATTGACATTTTGGTCATGCTATACTTTTCTTACAAGTTCATTTTAGGATCAATCTATTATCACAGATCTATCATCCCCAATATTATCGTCAAAAATCTTTTGATAACTCGGTCAAATTCATTTCCCTATCATATTCGTGTTATGTCTCTCTTAATCACATATATGTCACTTGTATACATCTTCTGCTTTGCTCCATAATACTCAGGTAGTTTTTATTCAATATCACTTCACTCTTCAGGAGACTCCAATTAAGGTATCCAAAAATTGAGCTAAGTCTTTCAGGATCCATACCTTTGTGATCTAGTACAAGTCACAGTTATCTCCTAGTATCAACTTGTATGCTCATTCCTCTTAGATTATCATCAACATCTTCTCAAAGTCTATCTTTTACATCCCCTATCATACTCATATCATATCCTTGTGATAGTGTACTCATATTCTGATATTCTTTATGATGGTAAGATAGCCACCTAGGTTCTTTTGTTTTCTCACCTTTGATGAGATTACTTTATTGTAGGTCAAAACTATCTACTAACAAGTTCACTAACATCCTCATTCATCATTCTCATAATATGATCCATATATGAGTTTTTATATTTGCACCACACAACAATCCTTAATCCTTAAGTCGTCTTAGACTAGATTTTGAATAAGGGTTGCACTATCCTCTACTTAATTATTTGTTAAACCAAGCTGTTCTTCACCTATTTATTTATGGTGAACTGCCTTGAGCATTAATATTGTAATCCTCAAATAGAAGTAGTCAGCTCTACTACTTCTATATATACTACTTCTTGATTTTCTCTATTGTCCCTTGGACATGCTGGACTGGCTGTGAAATGATAAAACCTGGGCTCTGATACCAACTGTGATGACCCGGGTTTTCCCATGCATTTTTAAATGCAATATCTAATTCCTAAGGCGAGATGCATCCCTATTTGAAAACCATTTTATAAAAACCATCCAATGCAGCGGAAAATCTTTTGTTCTAAACTCATTTTGAAAACCCCGAGTGTCATTAGCTTTCGCAACAACCAAAGTAGTTTTTGAAAAAACTTCAGAAATCATAAATGTTTTTCCCCAGGTCTATCCAGTCATAGCACACAGCCCAACTATAATTAAATACAAATACATGTCCAAAGGGTTGAGAGTTTACTTACATGTATAATTGTCTCCTTTTGATTTACTTGCTCGTAGCACTAACATAGGCATCTTCTACTCATGAATGGAACTATCCTAAAAAATGTTAAGGATAGGGTGAATATATACTATACTCAGTAGGAGTCTATCACTACTAGTTTTGCAATGCATGCTATGTTTAAAATCTTATGCTCTTTGAAATATGTGCATGTTCAAACAATCATGTTCAATATCAATATTAAAACCATTGTCGAATCGGAACACTAACGACTAAAGAATTGCATAATCCAAGTCGAAAGTATCGTATATATATCATAAACATAATGATATGCATAAGATGAACAACTGAATCCAACTCATGGATATCTGGTATGGTCGACCAACCTCATGTCATGCCATATGCAATGCAAGTAAATCCTCAAACCATAGGGCCCAACTATGCCCACGACCTCGCCGCCGTGTGGTCCCCCAGTACCTAGGGACACAGGGTCATATGCCTCCACGGGACATATGACACTTCGACTCAGTGCTGTGACACCAATGGTAGCCCCCTGTACCACATGGAGTCAAAGCAGGGACATGCCCTTTTTGGGCGTGGTACCCATTCCACCTAATAGTGGTAGAGGCTAGGAGGCCACCCCAGACCTCTCGGCATAGCGCCTACGAGCTTATTAGCCCAAATCATATATGGTCAAACAAGCAGAAACCTCTTTTTCAAAACCTGTCCTCTTTGGGTCCCTCACAACTGCCTACCCAACGTCTTTTGGGCACTCCAACGTCTTTTGGTAACCCTCAAGGACATGCAATTTTTCAAGAACTCAATGCTCACAAATCATGTAATATATGCAATTGTTTGCAAAACATGTCTATGCATAATGTATTTAATCATATGCATGCTTAATTCATTTATATGCTAAACAAGCCATAAAATAAGCCATGCTAAACAAGTCATATAATTTATACTTAAAACATGCATTCAAAACAATCATGGCTCTTTTTAAAAGTCTAGTAGCAATAGAGCACCTACCTCAAAGTCTCTTAGAGTCGTGTCCTTTATCACTCAACCCGTCCCTGAGTCTTATTTATAAACTCCTGGATATAAATGAATACAAGGAGTCCTTATCAATTTCATTCTATTTAGACATTAGATCGCTAGATCTGCCTTGTAGGGTCCATAGTCCTTGCCTAATTCATTGTCAGGCTAGATCCTATGAGGTGGATCTACTATTCCTTGGTTAACTCTGTAAATTGTCCTCTAATCCTATCCTTATAGTCTCGTTAGGTCTGCGTGTCCCAGTTCCCAGGACACCCATGCATCCTGGTTGAATCGCGACTGCCTCACGTGCGTGCACCCAAAGGCCGTGCCAGGGACCGTGTTTTGCATGTGCACATCCATGCTCAAGTGACGGTCTATGACACACATCATCGCACGAACGCACCTTGTAGCATGGCGCGTCTCAGCTCCCGGGGCACCCCGTGCATCCTGGTCGAGCCAGGACCCGTGCCCCATGTCACGCGCACACCCGAAGGCCGCACTTGGGACAGTGTACGCACTATCGTACACCTAGAACCCGTGTCAGGGACCCAATCCCAGGCGCAGGTGGAGCATGTCGTCCCTGGGACACTTGGTTCGTGCAAGGCCGGTTGGAACGAGTCTTCCTCTTCTCCGGCTGGAAAAATTGGCTGGGAAGGGACCAGATCCGGCATGGATCTGGCCTGGTGAAGCAAGATGTTGAGAGAAGGAGGGGCTTACCAGGCAGCCGGAGATGGCGCTCCTCCCTCCTGGTTGGTTGCCTGCCTAAACCCTTGGTGCTGGAAAACTCGAAGGAGGGGAAACCCCATTGCCAAGACCGAAAAGAAGAGAGGGTCATGGGGAAAATGGCAATGACCGGCCTAACTTGGGCCTGACTGTTGCCGAAAAACGCAGGGAGAACTGGGTTGAGATGGGTTTCTGGTTTTTGCCGGAAACCCCAGTCCCAAAGTTGTCAGAAACCGTGTTTTCGTGAGGGGGGAGATGGGGTTTTTATAGAGGGGAGAAGGCGATGCCCTCAATGGCGGTGCTGCCATTTCCCCTGGTGTATTTTGGAGAAATCGGGAGAAAAGAGTTTTCTAGAGAAGTCTGGAGGTGGAAGACGACAGGGGGTGCCGTTATCAAAACGGCCCCCTGCATTTTTGTTCTTTTTCGTTTTTCTGTTTAATTTACAAAACTGCCTCTGATCTTTAAACGTCCGTAACTTCTTCATACAAACTCCTTTTTTGGCGTTCTTTGAGGCGTTGGATTCCATTTTTCTAGTAGAATCTAATGGTACCAAGTTTCCTCACAAATTCCTTCATTTAGTATTTTAAATAAAGTCAAACATTCAACACAGTTCATTTCCCATAGAATGTCCAATTTTTGTTAAAAATAACGTAAATTGCTCGGGCATTACATCTTGAGATAGTCATTTGCCCACATATTTCTTGCCCATGATATAAACCCATGTCTACTTTCCACTACACCTTGATTCTGATGCATCTCATCGCTTCCGAGGGGATGCTCTGGCATCCCTTGCCCATTTTCCACTACACATGAGATCTGATGTAGTGCATTGCATATGGGAGAATGCCTTAGCAACCCTTGCCCATTGTTCACCACACTCGAGATCTGATGTAGCTTATGGGGGATGCCCTAGCTTGAGGGCATGTTATTGATCGATTCATGTCATGTTAGGGTTGCACACTTTAAAGAAGCTAAAGATGGTTTTCATTATCTTTTTTCTTACTTACAAACTAATATACATGTGCATATTCATATGCAAGTAAGAAGAAAAAATAACAAAATCATCTTCAACTTCTTCAAAAAGGTTTTACTTGCCGGTTGGCACCTGACATAAACCCTCCTCCTTTTTTATCCTGGCTTGGGATCGGCATTGGCAGAGTTAAGAGTGCTAAAATCTAATATTAATATTTATGCACTTTTTAACCTAGAATCATTTAATCTTAAAAATAACTATGCTAGCATATTTTTATTCTATTTCCTAGGTAAACTCATTTAACAATCAAGTGTAAATAAAACTAAACTACATCTAATAACTAATAGAACCAAGAATAACATAAGCACAAAATAAAAAACACATTAACAGTGAAAAGGAAACTTTTATTTCACTAATGAAATAATTACAAAGAATGGTTACAACTAAACAAGTAAACAAAAACAAAGGAAACTATGGGTTAGAACGAAATCACCAAAAGACAACTCCATGTCACTTTAAAGAATTTTTTAGTCAACTTCGCTATCTCGCATACTATTACCAAAACTTTGCATCATCCAAAGAACACCTTAATCTTGTTGTGTCAGTTAAGTGTTTAATTTTGGTCAAAATTCCCCTAATTTAGCGTTCAATTAGATCATCTAACCGTTCAATTTTACAAAACTTAGCTTGATTTTGAATATAAATCCAATTGACCATTTAAACCTTAATTTTTCAAAATCAACGGTCAGATGATCATTAGAGCTCATTAGATGACTAATGTACGGTTCAGATGAGTCTAATTTAGTCTATTCTTTTGCAAATCAACCAAAGGATGCATGGACGACTGTGATTAAAAGATAATGGTGCAGATCATCTTACAGGGTAATGGATGAACCAGATCACCCATGGAGATGGATGGAATAGAAATCATGGACAAAAAGGAAAGAACATGTAAAGGGCACCTCCTTCCCCCACTTCTTTCCTTCCTTTTCTTTTTTTTCTCTTTTTCTTTTTTTCCTTTTTCCTTCTTTCTTTCCTTTTTCTCTTTTCTCTTTTCTCTTTTCTTTTTCCTTTTCCTTTTCCTCTTCCTTTTTCCTTTTTCCCTTCCTTTTTCTCTTTCTCTTTTCCTTCTCCTTTTCCTTTTTCCTTCTTTCCTTTTTCTTTTTCCCTTCCTCATTCTCACGTACCCACTTTCCTTATTACCTTCATCATCAACGTACCCAACTTTCCCACCATTCTCTCCTCATCTCTCTCCATTCTACCCACACTTCCCATTCAAGCTCTTCTTCCCTACACCCAACCATACCCAACTCTGACCATCCTATTCTCTCCCTCTTCCTCTACTCTCTTTCCCAGCCTTTCCCAAGTCTCTTCTCTCACCGTCCCTCTCTCTTTTCCTTACTATCTCCTCAACCAAGATCACCGCACCACCCCCTTCTCTCTACACTTTCTCTTTCTCATTCCCCTCTCTATTCCACACCATCACAAAAGCCACCTCTTCTCCTCTTTTTGAAACTCTCCCTCTCTTGCTTTCCTCCTTTTGGCTGGAACGTTAGAGGCTCTCACTCTCCAAACCGCTCCGGCTAGTCCACTTCTCCTCTCTCTCTTGTTCTCTTTTCACCGCACTCTCCTTCTCTTTGCCTAACTATCACTCTCTATTCTCACCCTCAGTTTCCAGCAGGAAACCACATCTCTTCATCAAACTCTGTTTCACTTCCAGCACTGCTCCAGATAGCACCCAGACGATGGCACTCCCCAGCCCTGCACTCCATCATACTCCCTTTTTCTCTACTATCTTTTCCTCCCTCCTTCCGGCCAATTCCTAGACAATCCATTGTCGGCTTTTGTTTCAATGAAAAATCCAGTTTTTGGCATCCCCCTCTGATTTCCCTACTATCTCTGCTCAACCCATCTGCCAGTCGACGCCCATCACCAGCCAGGAGCTCCCTCTTCACCGACCGGATAGTGCACCCAGCCCAACGGCTCCGGCGTTTTTCTCTTCACCGAACATCCTAGAGACAAAATCCCAGATCTAGGTTTCACTTCCCCTCTCCGTTTTCCTCTTTTTCTCCTTTCTCTCTTCTCCTCCTCCGGTCGTTCTTCATCAGTTTTTCCTGGTTTTTTCTTAAAAAACCAAATTTTTAGATTAATTCTAGTTTTGCCCCTCTCTCTTAAAATTCAATTCAATTCTGTCCTTTTTCAAAAATTACATCTGAGTCCTGCTTTATTCCAGTTCTGTTTTATCTTCGTTTTTCTTACCCAGGAACTGTCCGATCGGAGACAGATACAAGGCCTAACCTCTCAACGGTTTAACCTTAATCAAAACAAAATCCTCAATTTCTCCTTCTTTTCTCATCTGATTTCAAATTAATTTTACAGGTTCATTCTTAGGACATCCCTAGACATAACCAACATTTCTAATCTTAGATCTGAAATTCAGAAATCAATCTGAGCCGTCCAAATCTTAAAATCACAATTTAGCCCACATCTTGACCATTTTAAAGAATCTGTCAAATCCGACCGGTGGATCACTAATCAAGAACGGGTTGAAGATATCTATAAAGGAGGATCAACTTTTCGAAGATCAAAAGTGAAGATTTTAATGAAAATTGATCTAGGGAAGTAGTTTTTTCTCATTACTTGATTTTGTTTGTTTTCTTTAAGAACTGAAAATTCTGTATTTCTGAGAATCGTAGTAGATCTGAACATTGATTCTCATTTTAATAATTCCAGTAATTTTGAGTGATTTATTTTTAATTTTAAATAATTAGATTTTATTGAAAACTCCATTTTAAATCAAGTCCTCGTGGGATCGACCCGTACTTACATAAGCTACCCTACAATAGCCCGTGCACTTGCGGTAAAAAAAATTCAGAAAATTACATAAAATTAGGAATCGCAATTTTTAGCATTTTAGGAAATGATAGTTTCATTTTTCAATTGTTTTTAGGGCATAATCACCTTATTTCCTAAATTTGGTACTAATTTCTAATTTTATTTTTCAGGAAATTGGAAAGTGGAGGAATTGGGCAAGTAGATCTTCACCAATTTGGAAACTTCCCTGCTTTCCTAGAATAGGACTTTCTTTTTTCTTTTGAGTGAATCTTGTAGTGAGGATCCTTGTAAATTGCAATTTTCATTTAAAATTTTAAAGGGTTGTATAATACAAGGCAAGTGTGGGATAAGGTGGCCCACACTTGATTTTCATCAGAAACCCCACTGTGAGTTTCCTCACTCATTTATTTCCTAGATTAGGGTTTGCATTTAGAATAATTTGCATTGTTTGGTAGTGTAACTCATATAGAAGCATCTTTTATAATTGTTGAATTTTAGGATTTTGCATTAGTTTACTGCTTTTAATTACATTCTTAGGGCATGTTTAATGTTTTAAGGTGATTTATATGCTGATCGAATTGCTATGGTGTGTGAAAATTAATTAGTAAGGGCACCCTACCCCCATAAGATCAAGGGTGGATTTCATCACCACCTCTTGGCCCACTTAGGATAATCACCTCAAGTGCGCAAACCTTCCTTTCACGTTAATTTAAAATCAATCAGAAGAGACCTATAGGGCCATCACATGCTCGTAGGACCCTCTTAATAGAACGCAATTTACTGTCAGTCCAGTGGCTTTTGATCACTGTGGTTATTGGGGGTTATCTAATGAGCCTCGCTCTTCCCCCACCTCCTATTGACGTTTGTTGAGGTCTAAATGCCTCCTTACACTAGGGTTGTATTAACCACTTTGGACAGAAGTCAACTGGTAAGCAGTAATCAACTCCTAAAGAGAGGAGGAGCGCTAGTCTAGGCTAATAAAAGCATCGTCCCCACAGAAAATCAAAAAAATCAAATATATTGCTGCTTATTAGCCTTAGGATTATTTGAGTGTGCCCTTTTGTTTGCGCATCATTTTAGAAGTTAGGTTGCATCATTTAGGTTAGTTTTCTCAAAGAAAAAAAAACAAAAAACAAAAAACAAAAAAAATGAAAAGAAGCTTCCCTTGTATGCACTTTTGGAAACGCGACAAAATTGGAAGGTTAGTCAAGTACGACCAAAAAGACATACAACAAGATCAGGCCACATCTATGACTGATCAACGATCCAGGATTAATTCACCCCATGGAAGTCAAGGGGCTCCACTCATCATGAATGAGGACCCACCACCCTTGATGGAAGATGTATATCAACCTCCACCAAGGAGGAATAATCATCAACCAAATAGAGATTGGAGAAGAAACAATAGGGAGTGGGACCAAGAAAATGAACATGGAGATGTTAATATTGAGGGTTATCAAAACTTTCGTGGTAGAACTTTAAAAGACTACCTTCAGCCTACACGCACCAGCACACCATCCTGTGTAATTCTTCCTCAAAATGCTGGTGCATTAGAATTAAAAACGGGAGTAATCCAATTACTTCCCAAATTCCATGGTCTAGATAGTGAGAGTCCTTATTTGCACCTTAAAGAATTTGATGAGGTATGTAATACCTAACGAACACAAAATATAGGTCTAGATACTGTCAGGCTTAAACTTTTTCCTTTCTCTTTAAAGGAAAAAGGAAAAATGTGGTTTAATGCACTGCCATCAGGTTCCATAAGAACCTAGAATGAAATGATTAGGGAATTCTTAAAGTTTTTCCCTACCCATAAAACCAATACGCTTCGCCGCAAAATAATGAACTTTACCCAAAAGGATAAAGAATCATTCTATCAATGTTGGGAAAGGTTCAAAGAACTACAACTCACTTGTCCACATCATGGCTATGAACCATGGCACATCATTAGCTTCTTTTATGAAGGACTAAATTCTGACATGCTCCAGTTTGTAGAGATGATGTGTAATGGTAACTTTCTCAACAAACAACCAGATGAGGCGGAGGAGTATTTGGAATAGCTAGCTGAAAGTGCACTGACTTGGGCTGACTCAGAAAGAATAGAACATATAGATAGACCCAAGCTCAATAACACCCATGCTAGGGGAGGCATGTATGCTATGTCTAAAAAAGATGATATCAATGCCAAAGTAGCATCCCTAGCGAGAAAAGTAGAAGCCATAGAAATGGGAAAGAAAAACTCAAATAAAGAAGAACAAGTGTGTAGCATTTGTGAAAGTACGTCACATCTTACTCAGGAATGTCCTACAATCTCGGCTTTTCAAGATGTACTTTATGATCAAGCTAATGTACTTAACACATATAAAAGGCCTTTCTCCCCATATTCAGACACTTATAACCCCAACTGGAGAAACCATCCAAATTTTAGTTGGAAAAATGGACCTACTGCTAATGTTCCACAACCAGGACAATATCAACCTCATCAACAAAACCAAGGACTTCTTACCTTACCTTATCAAACTCATCAACCTCCTTCTGGACCTTACTTGCCCCCACCTAAAAGGCATGTTGAGGATAATCAAAATGTTCAAAACCAGGAAAGGAAAATTTCTCAATTAGAAAGTCAAATAAAACAAACCAACCAGTCCATGAATGAATTAAAAAACATGATGAGTCAAATGATGCAAAGTATGGAAAAAGGAAAGTTCCTAGCTCAACCACAAGCAAACCTTAAGGGAGTGCATGCGGTTAGCATTAATGCATCTGATGAAACATCTAGCTCTATCATGGAACAAACTAAAGCTGTTACTATTCTTAGGAGTGGTAAAAGAATTGAGAAAGATGAGCTTCAAAAGACTGAAAAGGTAGAAAAATCCACAAAAGTTAAAGAAAACTCTAAATAAAAGGACCCTGTTTCACCTGTTGATTCATGTCCTATACCTGCTCCATTTCCTCAAAGGTTGCGTCAAGCCCCAAAGTTTGCATCTAATGATGAGATCTTAGAGATTTTCAAGCAAGTCAAGATCAACATACCGATCTTAGATGCTATAAAACAAATCCCATCATATGCCAAATTCTTAAAAGACTTATGCACCATAAAGAGAAAATTGAATGTCCAGAAGAAGGCATTTTTTACTAAACAGGTTAGTTCTATTCTTCAACACCATACACCACCAAAGTACAAAGATCCTGGTTGCCCCACTCTTACTTGTATTATTGGCAACTACAAGATTAACCAAGCTCTTCTTGATTTAGGATCTAGTGTAAATCTATTACCATACTCGGTATACAACAGTTAGGTCTGGGTGAACTAAAACCTACATCTACTACGCTCCAGCTAGCTGACCGTTCTTTAAAAATACCGAGAGGGGTAATAGAGGATGTGTTAGTCCAGGTAGAGCAATTTTGTTTCCCTATTGATTTTCTAGTTCTAGATACACAACCGGTGGTGAATGAGAAGAATGAAATACCAGTCATCTTGGGACGACCATTTTTGGCTACGTCCAATGCCTTAATCAACTGTAGAAATGGTGTCATAAAACTGTCCTTTGGCAATATGACATTAGAGTTAAACATCTTTAACATTTGTAAGCAACCTGGTGAAACTACTGATGATTTGCACAGTGTTAACATGATCAATTCAGTTGTGCAAGATCAGTTTCATTCCTCTTCCTTTTTGGACCCACTAGAGGCCTGTTTGGCTCATTTTAATGAGTTTAATGAGGATGCATTAATAGAGGAAGTTAATGCCCTCCTGGATTCTGTTCCTATCATGGAAACAAAAAAATGGAAACCTCCTTTCGATGACCTTCCACTGAGGGAGTCCACTCCCCTTCCATCCTTCATAGAACCTCCTAAGCTTGAATTGAAATCTCTACCATCAGATTTAAAATATGCCTTTTTAGGAGACAAAGAGACTTTTCCTGTAATAATTTCCTCCCAATTAGAAACATCTCAGGAGGAAAAGTTAATAGACACTTTAAAAGAACACAAAGGTGCTATAGGATGGACCATAGCTGATATAAAGGGCATTAACCCTTTAATCTACACCCATAGGATCTATCTAGAGGATGAAGCTAAACCATGTCGTCAAATGCAAAGAAGGTTAAATCCTAATATGAAAGATGTGGTTAGAGCAGAAGTCCTAAAGTTGCTTGATGTGGGAATCATCTATCCCATAAGTGATAGCAAATGGGTAAGTCCTACTCAGGTAGTTCCAAAGAAGTCTGGAGTGACAGTAATAACTAACGCCAACAATGAATTGATCCCTACTAGGGTTACTACTGGTTGACATATGTGTATCGACTATCGAAAGTTGAATGCTGTTACAAGGAAGGACCATTTTCCTTTGCCCTTCGTTGATCAAATGTTAGAAAGGGTTGCAGGACATCAGTACTATTGTTTCTTATATGGTTATTCAGGGTATAACCAAATAGAAATTGCACTCGAGGATCAGGAAAAGACCACATTTACATGTCCTTTTGGCACTTTTGCTTACAAAAGAATGCCATTTGGATTATGTAATGCTCCCGCCACATTTCAACGTTGCATGTTAAGCATTTTCAGTGACATGGTGGAGAGAATTTTAGAGGTTTTCATGGACGACTTTTCTGTTTTCAGTAATTCATTTAAAACATGTCTTGAAAATCTAAGAAAAGTCTTAACTCGTTGTAAAGAAAAGAACCTAGTGCTTAATTGGGAAAAATGTCATTTCATGGTTCCTAAGGGAATTGTCTTAGGTCACATTGTATCATCTAAAGGTATAGAGGTAGATAGAGCTAAAGTTGATCTAATTTCCAATCTACCCATTCCAAAATCTATTAGGGACATTCGCTCTTTCCTAGGTCATGCAAGATTCTATAGGAGGTTCATTAAAGATTTTAGTACAATATCTAGACCATTATGTTACCTCCTCACAAAGGATACTCCTTTTGAGTGGACTGAGGATTGTCAAGAAGCTTTTATAAAGTTGAAAGACAAGTTGACCACCGCACCTATCATGCAGCCACTTGATTGGAGTCTACCCTTTGAAATCATGTGTGATGCCAGTGACTATGCTGTAGGAGCTATACTAGGACAGAGAAAAGAAAAGAAGTCATACGTCATCTATCATGCCAGTAGGACCTTAAATAGCACCCAAATGAACTATTCTACTACGGAGAAAGAACTCTTAGCAGTTGTCTTCGCATTGGATAAATTCAGGTCTTACTTGGTTGGATCTAAAATAGTCATATTCACTGACCATTCGGCCCTCAAGTATCTTCTTTCTAAGAAAGATGCTAAGCCTAGACTAATTAGATGGATTCTCCTACTCCAAGAGTTTGACATTGAAATAAAAGATAAAAAGGGAGTAAAGAATGTGGTAGCTGACCATTTGTCTTGCTTAGTCCTAACAGAGCCTTTAGATGAGTTGCCAATTAAAGACACTTTCCCTGATGAGCAACTTTTTCATGTTTCCCATCCTCCCTGGTTTGCTGATATTGCAAATTATTTAGTCACGGGAAAAATTCCTGAACATTGGACTAAACAAGAAAAGAAAAAATTCTTTTCCAATGTTAAGCACCATTTCTGGGATGATCCATACCTGTTTAAATACTACCCAGATCAAATCATTAGGAGATGTGTCCCTGACCTAGAACAACATAGTGTTATCTCCTTTTGTCATTCAGAAGCATGTGGCGGACATTTTTCTGCCCAGAAAACAGCGGCAAAGATTTTGCAGTGCGGTTTTTATTGGCCATCGTTGTTCAAAGACACATGTGTTCTGTAAATTATGTGAGCAATGTCAAAAGTTAGGAGGACTAACCCGTAGGAATATGATGCCTCTAAACCCTATTATTATCATAGAAATTTTTTATTGTTGGGGTATCGATTTCATGGGTCCATTCCCACCTTCTTTTGGCTAAATTTATATCTTATTAACCGTAGACTATGTTTCAAAATGGATTGAGGCTATCCCGTGTAGGAATAATGATCACAAAATAGTTCTTAAATTTTTAAAAGAAAACATTTTTTCTAGATTTGGGACCCCTCGAGCCATTATAAGTGATAACGGTACACATTTTTGCAACAAACCATTTGAAGCACTAATGAAAAAATATAATATTACACATAAAGTTGCAACACCGTATCACCCACAAACAAGTGGACAAGTAGAAGTATCTAATTGGGCCATCAAACAAATCCTTCAAAAGACTGTTAATCAAGATCGTAAAGATTGGTCTCTTCGACTGACCGATGCGCTTTGGGCTTTACAGGACTGCACATCGCACCCTGATTGGTATGTCTCCCTATCGTATTGTATCCAGTAAGGCTTGTCATTTGCCTATGGAATTGGAACATAGAGCCTATTGGGCAATAAAGACATTCAATTTCAATATGAATAAAGCAGGCTCACATCGCAAACTCCAACATAATGAGTTGGAAGAGATCAGGCAAGAAGTATATGAGAGTAATAGGATATATAAAGAAAAGATGAAAGTTTTTCATGATAAGAACATAATGAGAAAATCCTTTACTCCAAGCCAGAAGGTTCTACTTTACAATTCTAAGCTTCACTTATTTCCAGGTAAGCTTAGATCTCGATGGACCGATCCATATATAGTAAAAGAAGTTTTTTCATATGGGACTGTCGAGATTGAGAATACTAGGACTGGTCATTCTTTTAAAGTGAATGGTCAACGTTTAAAACCTTTCCTAGATTATGAGAATCCAGAAGTTGAGTCCACAACTCTGGAGGATCCTGTTTATCAGGATTGAGTGGATTTGATCCCTCTGTACCATATTTTGTATTTTTGTTGTTTTCTACATTACTCATATTCATTTTAGGTCCTACTTTTTAAACATTGAGGACAATGTTTCTGTCGGTTGGGGGGTGTAGAATTCTAGCAAATTCTAGTTTTTTAGGTGCTTTCCTTGACTTTTCAAAAAAAAAAAAAAATGATGAAAAATTTTAGGTCATTTCCTACACTATGATGAGAATTGAATTTTTTGAAGTATAATCTGAATAACTTTAGCTTATTAATGGAATTGAATATGATTAATTCATCTTTTTACTCATTTTCTAAAGTATTCTATGAAAGTAAAGTCTCAGAACATATCTGTACACACAGTTACATATAGATAGTCTAGATTGATAAGTGGCTATAATTTAGAGATTCTGAAGAAATTCAGTGGAGACCTATAACCTAAGTGAGTTTTAGAGATATTCATCCTTTTTTGAGAGGTTATAAATATTCCTAATTTTCTTCAGCGTGCTTAAAGAAAATTGATCCCAAACTCGTAATTTTGGCTAATTACCTGAATAATTAGAATATTACCTTTAAAATTCTAGAAGTTCATTGAATTTGATGGATTATAGGAAACTTAGAAAATGATTTAGGCCATCCTTGTTGTTAACCTAGAGACATAAAGCCTACCCATAAAGAATTGTTACCACTAGTTAGCCAACTTGAGCCTTTAATATAAGCCTTTTCTTTTGCAACCAAATTACCCTTTACCCATATTAACCCAGTATAAATTATCCATTACCCATTTTCTTTGAAAAATAAGTTAAAGAAGAATGAAGAAATACCTTTTAGTTGCAATTGAAGTTGAAAAGTGGATATGAAGAAAAGAAATATTCTTCAAAGTGAGTCAAAAGTACTGAAAAAGAAAGAAAAGATTCTGAAAAAAAAAGAAAAAAAGAAAAAAAGTTTGAAGAATACAAAGAAAAATGGAAACAAAAATATTCACTTTAGAAGAAAAAGAAGAATTGTGAACTTTAGTAGAAGACCTCTACTTATTTTTTTGAAGAAACTTTGAATATCCTTATACCCTTTCTTTGATACCTTGTCCTAAGCCTATGTTTCGTTCCAGTTAAAGACCTATTGATTTTAGGAGAAATATAGTCTTGATGAGGAAATGAATGGACAGGATATAAAAGAGTGGCATTTCTAAATATTCAAAGGTAATGGCATCTATTCTAAAGGGATCAAAACAATGAAATTCCTTAGTAACTCCCCTGTTTCATGAGTATATGTGAGATAATTTGCTTTTATTGACTCTTCTCACATAATTAAAAGAGATATATTATTTGAACCCTCTATCTAAGAGATTCTGTTTCTAAGCGTATGTCATTAGTGAGGATTGAGGTCAAAACATATTTCGGATGGAGTTCAAAAGTTAGAAGTTTACTTAGAGATCAAGATGATTCTATATGTAAACTATACATACACGTACACACACTCTGAGATCTGAGCTTAAGTGGAATGATTTTGGCATATGGGTAGGGTTTTGAATTCTTCAGTCATTTTTATTAGTATGCTAAAGTTGATGTGATTTATTGAAGATAATTCTCTGAGAAAAAAGAGGAGTTGACTTAAAAATAAAAATAAATTTTGAAATCCGCATGTTTTGCTCGGGACTAGCAAAATGCTGGTTGGGGGGTGTGTTAAGTGTTTAATTTTGGTCAAAATTCCCCTAATTTAGCGTTCAATTAGATCATCTAACCGTTCAATTTTACAAAACTTAGCTTGATTTTGAATATAAATCCAATTGACCATTTAAACCTTAATTTGTCAAAATCAATAATCAGATGATCATTAGAGCTCATTAGATGACTAATGTACGGTTCAGATGAGTCTAATTTAGTCTATTCTTTTACAGATCAACCAAAGGACACACGGACGGCTATGATTAAAAGATAACGGTGCAGATCATCTTAAAGGGCAATGGATGAACCAGATCACCCATAGAGATGGATGGAATAGAAATCATGGACAAAATGGAAAGAACATGTAAAGGGCAACTCCTTCCCCCACTTCTTTCTTTCCTTTTCTCTTTTTCTCTTTTTCCTTTTCCTTTTTCCTTTTTCCTTCTTTCTTTCCTTTTTCTCTTTTCTTTTTCCTTTTCCTTTTCCTCTTCCTTTTTCCTTTTTCCCTTCCTTTTTCTCTTTTCCTTCTCCTTCTCCTTCTCCTTCTCCTTTTTCCTTCTTTCCTTTTTCTTTTTCCCTTCCTCATTCTCACGTACCCACTTTCCTTATTACCTTCACCATCAACGTACCCAACTTTCCCACCATTCTCTCCTCATCTCTCTCCATTCTACCCACACTTCCCATTCAACCTCTTCTTCCCTACACCCAACCGTACCCAACTCTGACCATCCTATTCTCTCCCTCTTCCTCTACTCTCTTTCCCAGCCTTTCCCAAGTCTCTTCTCTCACCGTCCCTCTCTCTTTTCCTTACTATCTCCTCAACCAAGATCACCGCACCACCCCCTTCTCTCTACACTTTCTCTTTCTCATTCCCCTCTCTATTCCACACCATCACAAAAGCCACCTCTTCTCCTCTTTTTAAAACTCTCCCTCTCTTGCTTTCCTCCTTTTGGCTGGAACGTTAGAGGCTCTCACTCTCCAAACCGCTCCGGCTAGTCCACTTCTCCTCTCTCTCTTGTTCTCTTTTCACCGCACTCTCCTTCTCTTTGCCTAACTATCACTCTCTATTCTCACCCTCGGTTTCCTGCATGAAACCAGATCTCTTCATCAAACTCTGTTTCACATCCAGCACTGCTCCAGATAGCACCCAAACGATGGCACTCCCCAGCCCTGCACTCCATCGTACTCCCTTTTTCTCTACTATCTTTTCCTCCCTCCTTCTGGCCAATTCCTAGACAATCCATCGTCGGCTTTTGTTTCAACGAAAAATCTAGTTTTTGGCATCCCCCTCTGATTTCCCTACTATCTCTGCTCAACCCATCTACCATTCGATGCCCATCACCGGCCAGGAGCTCCCTCTTCACCGACCGGATAGTGCACCCAGCCCGACGGCTCTGACGTTTTTCTCTTCATCGGACATCCTAGAGACAAAAACCCAGATCTAGGTTTCACTTCCCCTCTCCGTTTTCCTCTTTTTCTCCTTTCTCTCTTCTCCTCCTCCGGTCGTTCTTCATCGGTTTTTCCTGGTTTTTTCTTAAAAAAACAAATTTTTAGATTAATTTCGGTTTTGCCCCTCTCTCTTAAAATTCAATTCCATTTTTGTCCTTTTTCAAAAATTACATCTGCGGACTGCTTTATTTCTGTTCTGTTTTATCTTCATTTTTCTTATCCAGGAACTGTCCAATCGGAGACAGATCAATCAAGGCTTAACCTCTCAACGGTTTAACCTTAATCAAAACAAAATCCTCAATTTCTCCTTCTTTTCTCATCTGATTTTAAATTAATTTTACAGGTTCATTCTTAGGACATCCCTAGACATAACCAATATTTCTGATCTTAGATCTAAAATTCAAAAATCAATCTGAGCCGTCCAAATCTTAAAATCACAATTTAGCTCACATCTTGACCATTTTGAAGAATCTGTCAAATCCGACCAGTGGATCACTAATCAAGAATGGGTTGAAGATATCTATAAAGGAGGATCAGCTTTTAGAAGACCAGAAGTGAAGATTTTGATAAAAATTGATCTAGGGAAGTAGTTTTTTCTCATTACTTGATTTTGTTTATTTTCTTTAAGAACTGAAAATTCTGTCTTTTTGAGAAGCGTAGTAGATTTGAACATTGATTCTCATTTTAATAATTCCAGTAATTTTGAGTGATTTACTTTTAATTTTAAATAATTAGATTTTATTGAAAACTCTATTTTAAATCAAGTCCTCGTGGGATCAACCCGTACTTGCATAAGCTACCCTACAATAGCCCGTGCACTTGCGGTAAAACAATCAACAGTGTCACTCAACCCATATGAGAGATTTTACACCCAAATATACATGTTTTCTACATGTAGTACTAAGAGAGAAAGAGATTTAGAAAGGCTTGTAAATGAAATGAACTTGGAGAGATGAATTGATGGAATGATAAAGGATAGGATGGAAGTATAGAGGCATGAATTTCAGATCCATAAGATGAAGAAAAAGTTTAGAAAAATAAAATGAGATAAAAAAGATTAAGGTGTGATAATGAAATTGAAATTTGGTGCAACAAGAGGTGAATGGAAAAAGAGGTTGGAGATAGAATTTTTTTAATTTTATGGAGAGGTTACTTATGTTGTAGAGAGCTTAATCCAAGAATTTAAGAGTGAATAGAAAAGTATAAAAAATCAAATAGTGGAGAAAGGTTACAAATTTGGGTAGAAAAGATAAAAAAAAATAGGGTATGAAAGGGACAAACAACTACAAGGCTGATGGAATGAGTTCTCAGTGGTTATTTAGTGTTTGATAGAGGATGAGATGGAAAGCTACGAGAATGATTTTGAAGGTGAGATCAAGTGTAAAATAATGAAACAAAAGAAGTATGATGGAGAAAAAATAGCAAGCCTTTCTTACCTCTTCTCTTCTCCTTGGGTGTTCCTCCCTTTAGGAAGTTCTCCCCTTATGTTTGATTACTTAGTGTGTTCCTCTAGGGTTGAGAACTCCTCTTGGTTCTTACATGTTTCTTTCTCTCTTCTAAGCTATAGAGCAAGTGAATGGAGCAATCATCAGAATGGGTTGAATAATCCCATATATTTAGATTTTTGGAGTGGAAGCCCTAGGGAATGAAGGGTGGAGACCATATGGGTTAAAGGAAGGATATATGGTGGAGATTTATTCAAGGAAAATATGTTAGAAATGGGGAGATATTCAAGGAATCCATGGGGATAATGATGTATGTGAGAAGGAAGGGGATAAGGTGAAAAAGGAAAGGAAATATGGGAAAGTGACAAGGAGGATAGGCTAGGGGTTGAAAGATGATACGAAAGAAGAGAGAAAATCTACGAAATTAAGTGAAAAGGAGAAGGAAAATGTGTGAGAGGCATAGAGTGGCTTTTTGGTTGCGTTAGAGTTCAAAATTTTGAGATGAATGCAAGCCAATGGATTTAAATGAGTGGTGGAGATCTTTCCTACTCAGGGTTTTGATTTGACTTTTCAACAAGTACAAGGTGGCTAGGGTTTCATATTTATTTTTTCCTTATCTCCTCCATTAGATCATGCTTGAGGCTTAGGATGGATAGTAGAGATCTCTTGGAAGTCTCCCATCAATAGGATAGAGTTTAAAGCTCCTTTTATTCTCATCCTTTATATCAGCATGCCCTAAGGTGGATGGCTAGGATTCCATAGAGATTTTCTTATCCAACTTCATTCTCCTCCTTTATTGTCTATTCATCCCACTCTTCAACCAATCACATTCAAGAAAAAAACACATTTTCTCCTTACGAGAATACATTTTTCTCCTCCTTGAAACATGGTCAGCAACCCATTGTAATTTTCTCCACTAATCATAGATCAATCTTCTCTCTCTTGCATGGATTCTTCCATTGGTCAATCTTAACTCAAATAGATTCTTCTTGGTTTCTTTAGAATGGTTTTGGATGTAGAATAATCTCAACCACTCTTTCTTGAAATTTTCAGATGAAAACTAATTGTAAAATTTTCATTATTTGCCTCTTTCCTCCCTCCTTAGTTTTCTCCACAAATCATACTTATTCCTTCATGTACTCCATGTGGATTTAAGATATATGCACAATATTTGTATGAAAATTTCATGGCACACATGTAGGTGGTCTTTATTTTGAAGTCTAAAGAGAGAAAGGTAGGGGTTTTAATCTCTAGCAGGCCCTAGCTTGAGTGTACTTCACATGCGTGCTTCCTTTGACATGTGTGTAATAGTCGGGGGTCCCACAGTAACGATATTACCTACTTTGGCTACCCATACAACCTCACAGTTTTGCTCCTCCCTTACGATAAAAGGCCTCATTACTAGGAAAGTTCCCCAAACTCTCATAAACTGCCCAATTCCCTCTCCCCAGGTGATATGGGACTAACTCTCAGTACATCACCTAGGAAGAGGGAACCGGGTGGTTAATAAGAGTGCGGGGAACTCTCCTAACAATGAGGCCTTTTCCTAGAAGGGAGGAATAAAACCGTGAGGCTATATGGGTAACCAAAGCAGGCAATATCGTTGATGTGGGACCCCTGGTTGTTATAGTTGTGACTCTTAAGCTTTACTTAGGACCTCCTCAAAGGTGATGGAATGCATGCATGCATGCATGCATACATGAAATTTCTTCCACTTTATGTTTTAATATTTATAGCCTCTTTTGCACATATAAACCGCCCAATTCCCTCTCCCTAAGTGATGTGGGACTAACTCTCAGTACATCGCTTGGGGAAAGGGAACTGGGTGGTTAATAAGAGTTTAGGGAACTCTCCTAGCAATGAGGCCTTTTCTTGAAAGGGAGGAACAAAGCCATGAGGCTATATGGGTAGCCAAAGCACACAATATTGTTGCTGTGGGACCCCCGGCTGTTATAGTGTATGACTCTTAAGCTTTACTTAGAACCTCCCCAAAGGTGATGGAATGCATGGATGCATGGATGTGTGAAAGTTCTTCCACTTTCTGTTTTGATATTTATAGCCTCTTTTGCTCATATAAGGTTGGGTGATGCCTCTAGAGTTTCTGACTATACTGAAATGATACCAGCACCTGTTTTGTATTCTGAACTTCTGAACTTTATTAAATTTGGTAAGTAGGCCCATGTTGATGCTCAAACTCTAAATTATCCATATTTTGGGATTTGTAATGCAAAAAATATCCTTTTCTTTACAATTGTATCCTAATCCTGCAAAATGTGGAAATAACCCTAATTAGTGATCTTTATGATAAAATAAGAACTAAAACTTACTAAAAATAAAGGCACTCTATGTAATAATTTTGTAACTATCAATCCTCCCATAATAAAGTGGATTTTTAGCAAGAAAAATTGCACTTTGGCTATCACATAAAATGCATATCTTGTCCTAAACCACACCAAATCTGCCCACCTAAGTGTTCATGTAGAATCAGAAAAGGAAGGATATGATAGGATACATGGAGGGTATCGTATCAGATAAAGAAATGAAATGGGGAAATTATCCTCAATTTTTCTTTGTCACATAACCTAGCTCTAGCAAACACATACTTTAAGAAGAGAGATGAATACTTATTAACCTTGAAAAGTGGATAATTAAAAAGCCAAGTAGACTTCTTTCTATTTAGGCATATTGAAAGATCATTATGTAAGGATTGCAAGGTGATACCCGATGAGAGCTTAACCACACAACATATGTTAATGGTTATATAAATTTACATTAAGAAGTGGAAGAAAAGAAATGAACTAAATAGGTGTCTAGAAACTAAGTAGTGGAACTTAAAAAGATAGAAGATAACATCATTCACAAACAATTTGATGGTAGAAAGGAAGTGGAATCATGAAACATAAGTAAACAACATGTAGACTAATATGGCTAAGTTGACTAAGAAAGTGGCAAAAGATGTTCTAAGAGTATCTAAAGGTAAAGGGCAACCAGTAAAGGAAACTTGGTGGTGGAGTAAAAAGGTGAAAAAAGGTTATTGAGTAAAATGGGTGTGTTTTCAAACATGGCAAGGGGCTAGAAATAATGAAAACTTTGAGCAAGATAAGAATGCTAAAAGAGTAGTCAATGACGCTAGACTCAAGGCATATGATGGTCTCTATAATAGATTATGGTTAAGATAAGGTGAGAAAGATGTGTTTTAACTTGAAAACAAAAGAGAATGGAATAGTAAGGAGTTAGACCACGTTAAATGCATTAAAAGTGATGACCAAAGGGTACAAGTCAAAGAAGACAGCATCAATCAAAGGTGGGAAAGTTACTTTTAAAAATTGCTAAATGATAAATCTCTTAAGAATATAGAGATTGAGAGAACTGTAAACCCAAATAATGTTGGACTATATAGATATGACCATATAATCAGAATACTTGAAGTGAAAGAGGCATTGAAAAAGATGAAATCCAGAAAGGCCATGGGGCATGATGGTATACCAATACAGGTTTGGAAGTATATGGGAGATCTAGAGTACTTTGGCTAACAAAGATGTTTAACAAGATTATGGAATCAAAGAAAATGCCAAATGAATGGAGGAAAAGCTTTATCATACACACTATGAAACTTTGGGAAAGAGTGATTGAGAAGAGGTTATTGCATGAGATGAATTTATTGAAAAACTAGTTTGGTTTCATGCTTGTAAGGTCTACAACAAAAGGTATTTTCCTACTTAAGCAATTGATAGAGAAGTATAGGGAGAGGAGGAAGGACCTCCATATGGTCTTTACTGATAGGGAAAAAGCTTATAATTGGATCCTTGGAGAATTAAGATAGTGGGTATTGGGTGAGAAAGGGGTTTCAATGGGATATACTAACATAATTAAGAATATATAAGAGGGAGCAGTAACAAATGATAAGATCATTAGCAAAGTGACCAGTGATCTTCCTATCACTATGGAATTGCATCAAGAATCAGCTTTGAGCCCGTACCTTTTTATGTTAGTTACATATAAGCTAACAAAACATCTATACAAGAAGATTTTTGTACATGTTATTTACAAAAAACATAGCTTTGATTGATAAGACAAGGGATGGCATAAAAGTGAAAGTAAGAGTTGTGGAGAGATGCTATAAAGTCTAAAGAATTCAAGATTAGCTGAGCTAAGATAGAATATATAGAATGCAACTTTAACAAGGAGAGGAATGGGAGTTAAGCACTAGTAAAGATTGATAATTAAGAAGTCTCCCAAAAAGACCTCTTTCTATACTTGGGATTGATAATTCACGAGAGTAGAAAGATTAAGAGGGATGTTACCCATGGAATCCAAGTGGGTTGTAACAAAAATGTACATGTGTCAATAGAGTTTTGTGTGATCAGTAGGTGCCACTCAAAATAAAAGAAAATTTCTATAGGATGGCTTTTAGGCAGGTCATACTCTATGAATCAAAAGGTTGGTCAATTAAGGAACAACATGTACATAGGATGAGCGTATCCAAATTGAGAATGTTGAGATGGATGAGTCTCAAGACAAGAAAAGATAAAATAAGAAATGAAAACATTAGAGGAAACTTAGGAGTAATACCAATAGGTAACAAGATGAGGGAGGGTAAACTTAGATGATTTGGACATTTCCAATAGAAACCGAAAATGGCATCAATTAGAATGAGTGAGTCGATCTAAGTTAAAAGCTCTAAAAGGGAAAAGGAAGGCCCAAAAGGACATAGATAGAAGTGGTGGGAAAAGATTTAAAAACTATTGGATTAAATGAGGCCATGAACCTAGATAGAGGAATAAGATTTATGTAACTAACCTCTAGTTGGGATAAAGCTTTGATGATGATGGAGTCTCCAGACTCTTGGGTCCCAAATGTCTAACAAAACTTATGTCATAATGGTGTAACTCTTACTAAAAAACATTTAGTTTATGGATAGATATAATATGGGTCCCATGTCAAGCATATGATTTATTCTTTAAATGAAGATTTAACCAAAGTGATCCAATGACTATGGTCACATTTTCTAGTATGAGTGGGCCAAAAGAAAAGAAAAGGATTTAAATAATTACAATGAAAGTTGCTTCGTTACTCAACAATGAAGGGGAAGTAGACTAGGGGTGTAAACAATCTGGTTCCATAAAAAACCAGAACTGTACCATTAAGATTTTACATTTCTATCTGGAATACCATTAGCTAATGTTTGATTCTCAGGTATTTAGCAGTTGTATTAGATAAGAGAAAAAATACAAAAGATAAATAAGTAAGATGCCCAATGATAGTTTACACATTATTTTTGTTTTTTTAATTGTTTATATAATAGGTAATCATGTATTTCTTGTTTAACCACTATATAGGCAAGTAAGTATATAACATGAGAGTATTAAAAAGAGTAACCCTTTTACTCAATATTTCAACATTTTTATTGAAAAATGCCAACTTATTAGTTTGAGAGATAGGAGGGGAATAATGAGAGAGATAGGTCAAAGGGGAGAGCTACTTGTGTGTGTGTGTGTGTGTGTGTGTGTGTGTGTGTGTGTGTGTGAGAGAGAGAGAGAGAGAGAGAGAGAGAGAGAGGTGGAAGAAGGAAATGGTTTTCTCTTTTTCTTTTCTTTTCTTTTCTTTTCTATTGAAGAAAGGGTTTCAAAATTTAAGCGATTTTTAACTAGTACAGTTTTAGACTTTGCTTTTCCCTTTTACAAGAGTCACTATACCTATTTAAAAGTCTAAATCTACAAATGAACCATTAAGAGCTAACCTAAAACTAAAATAATTATAATAATAATTAATTAAATTTAAATTACTGGATTAGGGTTAGAAATACTAAAATTTAAAATAACATTCTAAGGTATTTTTATATACTAATTAATATTTTTTATTCTTGATTTCAATTCTAGTCCTCAAGTTCATACTAATAAGATTTGGGTCTTTAAAATAAAATTTGGTATTATGCCATTGGATTCAATTAAATAACATTATCTTAATTTTTCGGTCCAGTTTTTATCAATTTTTTGGTTCCATATTTACCCCCCGAAGGAAGGCGAGAAACGACTTCACAAGGCTTGTTTGGGAAAAAGTGAGTGTATCTGGCACACACACGTGTGCTGTAGGATTTGCAGTGGAAACTTCTCCTACGCTGCAAAGAAAGCAGAAGACGGAGTGTAGTTGGCACGTGCGTATCATGAAGAGAAGGTGTGAGTACGTGCTATAAAAAGACTCTGACAGCTGTCCCTCGTTACCAGGTGAATGCTCAAGTACGAATCTCCATATCTATATCTTGCTCACTCGTTTTCCATTTTTTTCTGTTTACCAGCCCATTCACCGTGCTCCCATCCAAAACTGATTTGTCGGGACGTTTAAGCGAACAAAGCCTGGAGGTTGCGGGTCCACGTACTGCCGATCAAGGCCGTTCATTTCTAACAACTACCAACAACAAAGTATGAAACGCTCAAGAAGAGTGCAAAGAAGACACGTGGGTTTTGTCATGCATATAAAATCTTTTTGAGATCTAAGCCTTTCATTATGTTAAGAATAATAAAAATAAATAATTATTCTAGCCACTTATTTTGAATCTTAGCAAAATTAGTAAAAATAGATGGTATTAATTTTTTCAGCTAAGGAAACGTATACATTTAATGTACACGAAACTTTGTTCTCCAGCCTCCTTGTGCCATTCCTAATCCATAAAAGGGGGGCCAGTACTCGGTACTCTTACCGGGTTCGCTGCTGACAGTTAGGAATGCAAACCACGTATGAAGAAACTTTTGACCGTCTAAGATGTCGGCCTAAAACAAACGGTTCGGATAACCAAAAAAGATGTTGTTGGTAGTGCTCCGAGCCCTTGATGATATCTATGATCACAGGAAATTCACGGCTCCAATCAGTAGGTCCCACTGATAGTGTAAGCTGCCTGGCAGTGCACGCTCACGCAGTGGACGCCTTCTGGAAACAGAAGTGGGTCCACTGTGAGGCGGTTAGGTTTCTGGTTAGGCGGTTTTTTCAATTTTCTCTCTACTTTTTCTTCGGGAAAGAGAGAGCAGTATTAACGGCTCAAAACGGAAGATTTCGTCAGGGGACCAATTTTATTTCTTTACTACTATTTCCATAAAATGGATATAATAAAATAATCAGTTAATTCTAAAAAAACTGATTTCTTGCTCGCAGAAAATCTCGCTAGATCAGTTGGGAAGAGCCCCATCACCGACAGGAACAGAGAAGGGAAGCGGAGGTAAGTCCAGTCAAAGTAATCCCAAAAAACCCATCAAAATTTGTAAAGAAAAAGGAAAAACAAATAGAAAGCCGAAGAGTCCTGCCGTAATTAGCTGCAGTGCGGCGCCCATTTTGTTGCTTGGGGAACCCACATTTCGGTAAACAGGTCGGATAATCCAAAAGCGGTAAACAGAGACTTATCATATAATCATGCACCGCTGATAAAAGTAAAAAGGGCAGCCGGGTGGACGAAGTTCTCATCTAGGTGGAGTTTTAAAAATAGGCTGGCCATAAAGAGTCTTAGAGTACATAGCCTTATATTTTATAATAAACTATTTTCACGCTTTGAACTTATAAACTCGCAAAAGAATATAAAAAAAATACACGCAGTAGCACTGGCAGTAAGAATGGCCCTCCTTTTCATTTATTTTTTTATGAGTTTGATTTATTACAGGCCGAAGCAGGAAGGGGAAAGCGGATGAGGGCGCTGTCCGTACCGTCAGTTTCGGCAGTTCGACCACCGGGGAGCGGGGTCGAAGAAAGCCGTTAGGGTAGCGGGAGTGCTGTTAGTGAAAGTTGGGAGTGGGTGAAAGTGAAAATGACAGGCTGGAGTGACAGGATGGCAGTAATGATGCGCCCTCCGATTCGGCGACCGAGCTTGTCGTTATATCCACGTCAGCAGTTCCGTGCGGTCGTTCTGAACCTACTCTGTAACAAAAAAATCCTCTCACCAAATGCTGGACAGCCTGGCTCAGTCAACGCAACCCACCACCATGCTCATCCGTTTCTATTTTCTCGTATTTATTATCTTCATCTCGTGAGATATTTCCTAACCATTTTCCCTTTCTTCTAGATGTACCTCTCTTATTTGTCCTTATCGGCGAATATTTTATCTTTCTATTTTTCGGCTCCGAAAAAGAAAGGCCTTTTCAAAATTTCGTGCATGGTGTCTGCGCGTCTAATATCAGTGCACGAGTTGAATGTCCACATGTATTTGCTGGACTGTTCATCTTCATTGGAACAAATCGGAGTTACTCCACTAGTGTAAGTATTCCCCACTCGAAGGAGGAATTTCCAAGAGAAACTTTCTAAGCCCTTGATTTTCAGTTAGAGTTACTATGAGGAAAGCATGAACGGTTGCAATCAGCCCTGTGGGACCCACATAACGTTTCACCAGGACAATATAGGAATCATGGGCATTTGAATTATCATTTGGTAATTTATTGAAAGAGGAGAAAAGAAGAAAAAGAAAGGGCAAAAAAAAAAAAAAAAAAAGAAAGAGGAGAAAAGGAAAGATAGGGAGGGCGAGATCCAAGTTGATGAGTGTGTAAGTAAGGGAATGAAAGATGGCGACGCGTGTCCTCATTACAGCTGTATGCAAGCAACCGCCTGCCTGGAAGAAGCGATGCCGTTGAAGCCTATGACCGGTCATATCAACTGCCTGTTCCCGGTCACCTTCTCCCTTCCCTTATATACCCTCCCTCGGCCTTCCTCCTATTCGTTTCTTCTTCCTCGTATCAACCCACAACTCCTTCCAACCACAACACTGTCTCTGAGGAGCACATGAATTAGAAACAGAAAAGATCCAAAACTTCTTTATCAGATTTGCCCTTCTGGTGTTAGGGTTAGGGCCTCTACTCTTCATCCAGTTGATCATACATGGCTGCTGCTTCCAGAAAGGATCTGGATCGGATCAAAGGTCCGTGGAGTCCAGAAGAGGATGACGCCTTACAGAAGCTCGTCCAAAAGCACGGTCCAAGAAATTGGTCTCTCATCAGCAAATCAATCCCCGGCCGATCGGGAAAATCTTGCCGTCTGCGGTGGTGTAACCAGCTCTCTCCGCAAGTAGAACACCGAGCCTTCATGCCTGAAGAAGATGAAACGATCATCAGAGCACACGCCAAGTTCGGCAACAAATGGGCCACGATCGCTAGACTTCTCTCTGGCCGAACCGACAACGCCATCAAGAACCACTGGAACTCGACTCTCAAGAGGAAATGTTCCGCCAGCAACGAAGATGCCGGAGGTGGCGGATCCTCGTCTTTTGACGGTGGAAATCAGAATCTTCCGCCGTTGAAAAGATCGGCGTCTGCTGGAGCAGCTCCGGTTGCTACGGTATCCGGACTCTCTCTGAGCTCTGGGAGTCCATCCGGATCTGATGTTTCCGATTCGAGTATACCGGCGATCGCCTCTTCGTCGCATATTTATCGTCCTGTTGCAAGAAGTGGAGGAATTTTACCTCAGCAGATGGAGACTTCTTCGTCTACCAACGATCCGCCTACTTCTTTGAGTTTATCCCTTCCTGGAGCAGATTCTTGCGAAGTTTCAACAAATCCTGTGATCTCTGGATCTATAAACAACCATGCAAAGGCTAATACTGTCGATACTCCTGCACCCCCTCCTCCTGCTAGTCAGTTTCTTGCTCCGGCCTTCCATTATCATCCAATTCAGCAGCAGCCGAGTTATTTTCCGTTTACTCCCGAGTTCTTGTCGCTAATGCAAGAGATGATTAAGAAGGAAGTTAGGGATTATATGTCTGGACTTGAGCAGAAGAACAACGGCATGTGTTTTCAGCATCAAGAAAGCGTGAGAAACGCAGCGGTGAAGAGGATTGGAATCAGCAGGGTCGGCGATTGAGTTATTATTTATCCAGGATAGATCGGACGATAGACGGAAAAGAATGCAGTCTTCTGCTGGACAAGTACAGAGATCTAGGATTTCTGTTTCACTTTATTCGTTTTTATACGAATAACTTTTGTTTAGAGGGAAAAAAAGAAGCAACCTTCCTGTACAGTTGGAGATCTCGAGATGGAGATCGATCAAAAGAAGAGAAGAAAGATATCTGGTGAAGAAAAAGAAGACGGAAAGGAAATCTGAACTTGAGAGAGTGAAAATTGACCGCCGAAATTCGAAAGATTTTCTTTTGAAACGAAAAACCTCACCAAAATTCCAACTTCTTCATCAGAAGGTTCAAAAAGAGTGGGGAAAAAAAAAATCTAAGTTTAATCGTTTCTTTTTATTTGATTTAGAATTTTCCTATCTGTTTATATTTCTCCTCTTTGTTTCCCGTAACGTTGTCTTTTGCCTTTGCTTGTAGTTTTTGAACAGAGTGGGTGGGTTTGAATTGAGTGGGTCTGAGGAAGGAAATGAAGGCCGTCCGTTTATGGCAAATGCCATTTGAACGGATTGGTTTCGAATAATTTGGGTTGATATTATTTTTAGTAACTTGGGAGTTGGAAACTGCCAAGAGCCTTATCCCCTTTTTCAAGAAATTTGAAAAAAATGAAGGTAGATTAGATATCAATAGCCTAGATTGATTATGCTTCTTAACAGAAGAGCTGCTCCTCCATAATAACAATTAAAATCAACAAACTGAGACCCACACGCTCCTTGGTATTGTATGTTCTCCATTGCTTCCTTTGCTCTGCTTGTGAAAGGACCACGTGGGTGTCCTTTCGTGTACATCGTCTTACAGTACCCGGTGTGCATAATCCAATATAAAATGTCTGCAACTACATGCCTGCCTGCTTTTTTCATTCAACCACAGCTTGTTTTATCAGTCTTCGACTCATCCAGCAACTTCATGAGATTGAGGTGGCAAGAAACAGATTTCGGTTCTGGTTATGTTTAGTCAAACGCTGAGATGAGCTTGTTTGGCTGCAGTGGTTGTGGTGGCAGGGATTAAACATCTAACTCTGGAGTAAAGGACCTCGGAAAATTCTATCTTATCATCATGACATGCAGTTTGGAGCCACTGAATATTTGCAAAGAACGAAGAATTTTATCCATTCCAACTCACAACCAAGACATGGTTGTAAAAGTGGCAGTTGATTTGCTTATTACACAAAATCCCACGTCATGGTGAATAAACGATGGACGCTGAGCCCAAGCAAATAGGAACTCGGGAGTAAGGCCCATTTGATCCCATAAGACCCTTCAAATTTGATAAACAAGAATCTACAAGAGGGCAGCACCGAATTAAAAGAACTCAGTGACAGGACAAGGTCTGTCACAAGGTTTCGGGAGTGTAGATATCAAAACTGGTTTGCAAGGAGAGATCAGAGTTACATGAAGAAATTGCGTGGTACCACATCTACATCTACATATTCATTCACTATATACTAGTTTTACCAAGAGGGAGACCAAGGGACCAGTAACTGCTATTTCTATTGAATGTGCAGACATTTTACAAGATCCAAATGGTGTAGTCAACAAGAACATCTTTAGAAAGACACCGGATTCAAATAAGTATTTATATAATTCTCGGCGATGATTTCTGTTTTGACCATTTCATCATTTCGATCATGAATGCAATTGCGCGAAGAATTACAACGAACAAAGAACGAATTCACAAGGGTGCTGCAGGAACAGTGTTTTGAGATCTCCGCAAAAGAACCGCTACAGATGCTCTGAGGTCATCCAGCATGTGCTGAAGATCCTGTCTCCAGGACCAAGTGGGACTGTTTAGAGCGCGTATTGAATTTAGGCAAACAATAAGGGTCCCTCCTTCATGCAAAAGAACCTGCATATCAATCAAAGGGGGGAGATAACAAGCTTATCAACTCCAGATGAAGCTAGGGATGCAACCAAATCCTACAATATTTTTCGCAAATATAATAAGCATGTGTTCCAGTGAGTGTGCCGGCCTATTTATATATTCTAGAGAAAGTTCATTCACATACCACGTTCATCCTTGGCAGCTTTAGTAGAAACATTAAACACACAACATATATGAGAAACTCATCTATACAACAACTTCACCCTTTGGCACAATTACTTAAAGAAACAAAAGTGATAACAAACAAATAAAATCACTCTTGGGAGATCTAGTGGAGACATTTAACCATTTCTAGTATGGTAGACTTCTGTGTTAGCATTTCTGAAAGAAAATTTTCAAGAGGAAATCACCCAATGAAACTTGATACCTTAAAACTAAAATTTTTAGATGGTATTCAGATTTAATTCTTCAAAAGCTTTAACCCCACTGGTTTAACATTTTATGCTTCTTTTTCATTTATATTTATAGCATTGGCTTAAAGGGGAATATGACTGCGGACCCTTCCAAAGAACTATTTGGTCTGGGGAGATGGGGTTAGAGTTAGCAGTTAAAATATTTCTTGAAAGGAAACTCCATAACCTACTCCTACGATACCCATATATTTTGATTTCTTGTTTCATGATATTTAGCCAACTTGTGAGGTGCCTAAAGAGGGAAAACAAAACCTTAAAAATCTACCCATCTGCCTTGGATTTTCTTTGTGGTTGATTGTTGACTGGACAGACCACAACCTATATCACTACTCTATATCCCTTGTTTCAGCAATTATTTCAATGGAATATCGATTTTCAAATCTATGATTCTTGGATGATTTTCCCATTAGGGGCTTCCTGTGAACATAAATGTCAAACCTAAGAAGACTAGAGAACCAATGGAGTTTATTGCTTAAGAACCTGCATTCTCCTTCTGATCATCTTGCTACCTTGCTGCTACTCTGTTTTCTCTTATTTACACTGAAATTGATAATCCAATTGCAGGGACCAAGCAGTTGGGTGATGGAAGCATGAGAATGAGATTCCTAAAGGACATGTAAATTGCAGGGACTCCAAAAGCAAATGCAAAAGGGACAAAAATATTTGGATGGATCTGCAACAGCTCCATAGAACTTGTATAAATGTAATCCAGCATATATAATTGCCCATCTGACATAAGATCTGAAATTTATTCCACAAGGAAGCTGAGACTATCAAAAGGTCATATAAAAGACTTCATATTATCTTGAACGGATCCAGTTGGACCCTAATGTCTCCTGATGCAAGGAATAAGATAATTTCCTTTACTGCAGAATTTACATAAATGGCAGCCTGGTGCAAGAAGCTCCCGCGTATGTGGGATTTGGAGCAGGGGTGGAAGGGCTTATAGTATGCAGTCTTGCATTTTTACAAGAGGGTGTTTCTACGCCTCGAACCCATGACTCCAAGTCACACAGCGACAACTCTACCTTTGCGCCAAGGCTCCCTTCCACTGCAGAATTTATATGGTGTATATATAATATCTTTGATAATGTATTAAATATTGTGAAAGAATATAATATATTTGTTTAAGACTCAGATTAATCAATGCAAGAGGTAACATAAAATTTGACAAGTTATGATAGATGTATTTTGGCAGTTGATTCTGTAAATTTTAGTTTATCATTATGAGAGTTCTTGAATTCTGAAAGTAATTATCCTTTCTTACGAACTTTGTTAGGTCCTGTGATCACCTCCATTGGGTTTGTCTAGAAATCCCTCACATAATTTTCAGCAAACTTATCTGAAATTTACCAAAATTCCAAACTTGATCCAAGAACTAAAGCTAAAAGGTGAAGCCTCCACAGTGTTTGAGACTACAAGTGCCAATATGATGTCACAGAACCTTGTTTTCATGCAAGAACAAAGCATGTACATATCAACTTTTACTTCATTGATCAGGTGGAAAGTAAAGAAGTGAATCCTAGATATGTCTCAGGAACAGAACAAGTTGCAAGTTGCACATACATTCACTACAGATACATTCACTAAAGGATTCTTATCTCACTGACATGCTTATCTCATTAGCAAGACGAATATGTTTGATGGTAAATATCTACTTGACAGGGAGCATTAAAACCTGTAGCAGCAGCACCATACCTACATTTTTCTTTAATTTTATCTTTTCTTCTAAAAGATGTGAACATGTTAAGAGTCCTCCAGTTCATTATGTAGTTCACTAGAACCAGATTTCCTATTTCTGTCAAGAGTCCTACAGTTAGTTGAGTACTCACCTACATTTTGCACCATTGAGTATTAAACCCTAAAATAGCTCGTGTGATCTCTCTCATCCTCCACTTCTTCTTCCAACATATAAAAAGGGTTCAGGGTTCACGAAGCTCCCACCTATGCAGGGTCCGAGGAAGGGGCGGGCCACAAGGGTCTATAGTACGAGCCTTACCTTGCATTTTTGCAAGAGGCTGTTTTCACGCGTTGAACCCGTGACCTCAAGGTCACATGGCGACAACTTTACCATTGAACCTGTTCTTCTTCCACCATATGAATATATTAAATAGAAAAATATCCAATTATTTGAATTGGCTAAAACATTTTTCTGGATCAACAAATTCTTTTCTTCGAGACTTGTGAATTGACATTCAGAACCCACATTAAATTCCAACATTTGCACGCATGCCCACTATTTACTTGGTTTGACCCATACATTTCGCTTAATAAGTTCAGTTTGTGAAGATCACAGAAGCTACCCAATTTGGAGTTGCCACCGAATTCTAAAATACTTGAGTTACCAACAGGTTGTTGCATTTTGTACAAGAGTAATGGCATCCTGAAATTGCAGCCTACATAGACGCTGATTCGGATCGTTAATCTGATGACATGAGATCTACATAAAAAAACAGTGCATTTGCAGCAGAAACCTGTTTGTTGAAAAAGAAAGCTGATTATAGGCAATGACTTTGACCAGTTGTGAACTCTTTTAGCTAAAGAAGTTACTTGGTGATTGGTGTAAGTTAAAACCGCTGATGCACATGCTGTCAGGAGAAACTGCCATACACATTGGCTCTAATCCTAGATTCACGGAAAAGGAAATGCGCTGGAAGATTGTCAAGTGTAACAGAAAAAGGTGGACTTTATGAATAAACCTAACCATGCTTTCCCCAATAAACAAGTTGGCCAATGTCTACAATTAGGGTCCTTCCAAGGACTGCATCAATTACTTTCTGCAAGCTGCAAAGCTCATTTCTTTTGCTAACTTGAGAGCAAGCATCAAAGAATGATGCTTATTATTATATTTCACAATAAGCTCTCGTATGCTGTGATTGTTTGTTTACATAGCTCCAGTCCTGCATTCAAGGGATACCTCCATGATTGCCATCATAAGTGGAGTTAAATATGAGCTGCCTCCGTGATTGCAAGAGCACTCTAAGGAATCTCCAAGTTTTTCTACTCCTTTCTGTTGTCCTCTAATTTTCATAGTTACTGTAACAATTCTTTTTTCTTTTTTTTTTTGGTGCATATATTTACACTAACTTGTCTTTGTATTTTGTAACTTGAAGACCTGCAAAGTGTAAACTTTATAAATTCTAAAAGTCCTTTCTTTATACGCACTTATGTTGAATCATGAATGAAATTGCAGTTTTGCTTTTACACAATGTGCACAGGTAGTTAAGTACTGCTAATATGATCGAAGATCGAACTGCCTGAACATTCTTTCCTAAAGCTTTAAGTAAGGTGTGCCTCTGCTACTATGTTCTTAATCTTTCTATTTTCCTTTCTCCTCAGTAACTAAAACTACTTTATGAGATATTTCGGATGCACTGAACATACACTGGTGCATTATCAGTGGTCCAAAAACAAGAAAAGCATAGACTAACCACAAGAGTGGAAGCTAAAGTCAAAGATAACAAGTATCTATATCATATTACGAGTTAACAAAAATTTGGAATAATAGAAATTATTAATTTGATAAGGGACTGTAGCCATCTTTCACTAATAGTTAGAAAACAAGTCACTATTACATAAAGAAAAACCCATGAGAAAACTATCATATCATTTTTTTTCTACTCCCAGTAATCTGTAAATGTATGCACAAACCTTGGTTCTGCTGAATGTAACTTCTAATAAAAGCAGATATTGGGTACAGAACATATGAATGACAGAAAGAAATTAGACAAGAAATGAGTGTTGGGCAAAATCCAGCATACCGTCAGCCATAGTGGGAGGAAACCTAAAACAGAAGGAAGAGAGGCAAAAAGAATGCAGGATAATGCTAGCGCCACACTTTGCTTCACCTAAAAGCACATAAGCAAGTTCAATCAAAGATACTTAGACAGTTCACAGTACTAAACAGATGTTTTACAACTTAGTACCAGTGAAATTGTTTGGCGAGCTTTGGCAATACAAAATGGTACGACAGAAATGTTGTCTTGCAATAGCAAAACATCTGCAACAGCAATAGCAGTTGCACTAGCACGTTGAGCAAGCACAACACCCACAGTAGCCGCAGCAAGAGCAGGTGCATCGTTGATACCATCACCAACCATTATGAGACCGCCGCCTGGAAAGATGTTAAATAAACTTATGGAAACTGCAAAAAAAATTTAATTTTTATAAAATTTATAAAAGTGACCTTCATATGTTGACTTCAGATCTTACAGATATTGTTAGCAAGGAGAAAAATGTGAAAAGAAAAGTGGTGAAACTACTCTTGCTTTATCCAAGACAAGATGAGTACTTCTGAATAAGTATCACAGCCCTCTTTAAACTAGATTCCAGAAACATGATAATACGCATGTCTGCCTGTGGTTAACTTTCATCTGGTAGGATTTGGGATTTCAAGGAATTTCTTTTACTTACCAAGAATGCAAGTTAAGAAACTCAAAACAATATCTTGAGACAGCATTATTTAGTCACAAATGAATGATGTTGAGAATAACTAACGAGAGAGAGAGAGAGAGAGAGAGAGAGAGAGAGCATTTTTCTATGTGGGCCCAGATTTTGGGTGATCCAAATCATTCATCTTCTGGTCCTACCTTACATATCTTCTGGTCCTACCTTACATGGCCATTCATCAAAAAAATCTGAACCATTGACTAATCCTAGATTATGCTTCTTTGAGTTGTAAAATGGACCATCAACACTTTCATTTTCCATTTTACAACTCAAATAAACAGCTGCTACAATCATCTAATGGTTGAGATTTTGGTTCATGGCCTAGTCAATGTGATGATATCAACCAGAATGTGGTCCCACATAACAAAAAGTGGAGCCTAGCCTTTGGGACCTAAGATTAGCAGTCCTCATGTGAGTGTGTGTATAGACACGAGAGACAGAAAAGAAAAAAAACTTTCATAATTATGGAAACTAGACAATTTTGAAAATGCTGACTTAATATAAAGAAGAGGAAATTGAGAACCAGAAATGACAATTCCATAGCACTCTCCTTTTGAATATCCTTCCACATCCCCTTACAAGAAACAATCAAAAGATAATTGGGCCAACTGTCTAAACTTCCTCATAATACACTGTTAGCCCAGAGAAAATTGCCACTATTAACGTCTAGTGAAAGTGAGGATATCACCCAGAATGTGGTCCCACAGCAAAAAGTGGCGCCTAGCCTTTGGGACCTAACATTAGCAGTTCTCATGTGTGTGTGTGTGTGTGTGTGTGTGTGTGTGTGTGTGTGTGTGTGTGTGTGTGTGTGTGTGTACGTATACAGACACACACAGAGACAGAAAGTAAAAAAACTTGCATAATTATTGAAAAAGCTGACTTAATATAAAGAAGAAATTGAGAACCAGAAATGAAAATTTCATTGCACTCCTCTTTTGAATATCCTTCCATGTTCCCTTGCAAGAAACAATCAAAAGATAATTGGAGCAACTGTCTAAACTTCCTCATAAGACACTATGTTAGCCTAGAGAAAATTGCCACTATTAATGTCTAGTGAAAGTGAGGATATCACCCAGAATGTGATCCCACATAGCAAAAAGTGGAGCCTATCCTTTGGGACCTAATGTTAGCAGTCCTTGTGTGTGTGTGTAGACACATACAGAGACAAAACAAAAAAAAACTTGCATAACTATTGACAATGCAGACAAATTTTGAAAATGCCAACTTAAAGAAGAGGAAATTGAGAACCAGAAATGACAATCTCATTGCGCTCTTCTTTCGAATATCCTTCCATGTTCCCTTACAAGAAACAATCAAAAGATAATTGGGGCATCTATCTAAATTTCCTCAGAAAACACTGTTAGTCTTGAGAAAAGTGTCACTATTAAAGCACTGGAAATGCAAGAACTGGCTGCAGGAATTATCCATACTCAAGCAAAGCAAATCAGACATGCACAGTATGGATGAGATGAAGATAGAAGGATTTCATACTGACATGCTACTTTCATTACTTGTAAATGTGATTATCACCACCACTGTCGCAGAGGTAACAACAACACTATTTCTGAGAAAGAAAAAAGGAATAAAAGATGTAAAGACAACTAAACATGCAAAAGAACATGAGAGCACAATATCACTGACTGAGATAATTGTTTCATCACAGATGACAAATGAATCAGTCACTTCTGACTGGTGTTCAAATGGGATAGGTAATAGCCTTCAGTATGCTGTCAAGAGGTGGCTCCCTTCAACTCACCGAAATTCACTTTGGAAAAATCTAACCTCCTCACCTTGTCACCCAAAATCAAGGAGCTGATGACGCTACATAAAATACTTTGAGAGTAATCTACTTTGCCAGGTTTGACGAAAATTCTCGGCTACTCAATATTTTCGTCCAATCACCTCATATTGAAGGTCACCTAGGTCCTTATGAAATCCCCAAAGCCATCTCATGAGTAACCTAGGTTGATTGTCTTAGACCACCTTCAACCTAAGCCTCCTAGCCTTGTATGTGGAGTTCCCAATAAATTTCTCCCATATGGGGCAACAGTAGGATGCTGGAAGGGGGGAAGAAGACTGGAGGTTTGACAAAGTTACTTTGACAAGGGTAATGCCACTACTAATGGATACCTCCTTTTCAAGAAGTGAGCTTCCTCTAGAACTTCTCAATCACCCTTCTAAGCACACTAGAGAAGAGCTAATAAGTAGCCGAACACTTACAAGGCATGACTGAACATATTATTATTATGGGACCATTCAAAGAACAATGTCAGGCATAATGAACAGGAATATAAACAATGCAACACCTAGAAGACGTGAATGAAATGGTGGAGAATATTGAACTTTAGAGGAATAACTGGAGAAATTCTCAGATATTAATTTTATTCTCTAATCTTATTCTCAAGAAAGTTAAATAGTTGGAGATATCAATTCTAAATACGTTATTATGAACAATGATTTAAAGAAAACTATTAACTAGGATGGAAGAGGGCACATTTTGTCATAACTATGCTGCTTTCCAGAAAACATTGTATCATGTGGTGACTCAGCGCACAAAGAAAATAAAATGATCACTGATAATAGCAACAAGAATCTTACCTGTATCCCTTGAAATATTTTTTACTTGATTGAGCTTGTCTTCAGGCTTCAAGCTGCAGTAAACTTCAGTAATGCCAGCAGCTTTTGCAACTCTCCATGCACTTGACTCGTGATCACCAGTTAGCATCATTACCCGAAGCTTTGCATGATCTCTTAATACGGCTATAACATCAGCAACACCAGGTCGGGGCTTATCCTCAAAGTGAAACAGGGTTACCTGCAGATATTCTATTTAGGATTCATTGTGTTTTGTAAAACAAAATCAATTGTTTTTCTAAAACACTTAAAGTTGCAAAATCCCTTATGTTACCAAGACAAATTGAATACCAACAGATATGAACTTGGCAAACAGCTAACGTAAACCTCACAAAACGGATGATAGTTTCTAGGCATAATTCAGACGAAAGATACACCCTGGACTGGTCATATACTGTGGCTTTCTGATTAGAACTGCTTCATGAGCAACTTATTTACTCAACCATCAATAGACACATCTATGTGAAACAGAAAGTTACTAAACTCATCAGTGCACAGAAATAAGCAACAAATATGCGCCCCACCAATAATAAATATTTTTTCTCTTCCTATCATTTGCAGATAAGTTTATATCATCCGAATGCCATATTTTCTTAGTATCAAGTAATAAAAGAAATGAATGCCCGTAGAAAATATACTGAAACAGCCACATCAATAAAGGAAACCATGTGAGAGGGCTGCAGAATTTGCATCCGTTTAACTGAAAGTCATTTCTACAAATTTGTGTTCTCCTCCTATTATTTGTAGGTAAGTAAATCATATCTTTCATTCCAATTTTTCTGAGTATGTAGAGTATATACAGAAATATCCATGTCAACAAAGGGAAGCATATGGTCCACATCATTTTTGAAGACAAAGGGAACCATATGAGTTGTCTATGGACAATGCAGTAAATTTACTGACATACCACATCACTCAATCACTTCACCAGTTGTAAGGAAATTATATAACCATCATCATCGTCAACAACAACTTACACCGACTAGGGGTTGGCTACACGAATCTTATTCCTCCATTCTCCTCTATCAAGTGTCATGGCTTCATTTAGTCCCAAAGTTTTTTAAATATTTTCTCACCACTTCTATCCACGTCCTTTTGGGCCTTCCCCCTGCCCTTTTAGAACCTTTGACTTGGATCAACTTATTCCCAACCGAAGCCATTTTCAGTCTCCTTTGGACATGTCCAAACCATCTAAGTCTACCTTCTCTCATCTTGTTACCTATTGGCACTACTCCCAAGTTTCCTTTAATGTTTTCATTTACATTTCTATCCTTGATTGTCTTGCCACTTGTCCATCTCAACATCCTCATTTCAGCTATGCTCATGACATAGCTACAGAGTGTGAAGTCATTTGATGTGTTCTATATGTCCTTTCCAATAACATGCATATAAACATAACGATAATTGCAAAAAACACGATATGACATGGCTAAAGAGTGTGTAGTCATTTGATGTGTTCCAGATGTCCTTCCACCGCAGCCTCATTTTTCTAGCTAATAACATGCATAATGTCTATAAAATCATGTGTGACTAAGAACGAAAGTTCTGCTATTGAGTTGCTAGTTCTTTTATGCCAAACAAGCACCATGGAATCATTAAACCTCAAATGAGTAATTCATCATCATCAAGGCCTTATCCTGATTAGGGGTTGATCACATGAATCTTGTTCCACTATGCCCCTCTATTAAGTGCATGGCTTCATTTAGTACCAAAGTTTTAAAATATTTTCTCACCACTTCTATTCACATTCTTTTGGCCTTTCCTTTGCCCTTTTAGAACCTTAGACTTGGATCACCTCACTCCTAACCGGTGCCGTTTTTGGTTTCCGTTGGACATGTCCAAACCATCTAAGTCTAATTTGCCTCATCTTGTTATCTATTGGTGCAACTCTTAAGTTTTCCTCTAATTTTCTCATTTCTAATTTTATCCTTTTTTGTCTTGCCACTCATCCATCTCAACATCCACATTTCTGTGACACTCATCCTATGTACATGTTGTTCCTTAATTGTCCAACACTCTAATTTGTAAAGCATGGCCTACCTTACAGCCATCCCATAGAATTTTCCTTTCAGTTTTACTGGCATGCTATGGTCACGCAAAACTCCAGAGATACATCTCCATTTTTTCCAACCTACTTAGATTCTCTGGGTAACTTCCCTCTCAATCTCTCCGCTCTCATGAATTAAGAATCAAGACATCAAAAAAACTGAAAACAGATGCAATAGTTTCAAAATATTGCAACAACTACATAATTTCTTTCATCACGGTTAATAACTCTATAAACAAAGGCTTTTGGAATGGTTGTGTGGAGTTTCAAAGTCAAATGGATCTCATAGAAAAAAAATAGTCCAGATTTAGATTCAACAAAGTAGGTTTCTATACCTATATAGGGAACTGTTGTGAAAGAGGTAAGATTGATTTCATTGTCAACAGGTGGAATGAATGTTCATCAGTTCAATTGCATTTTTTACTCTTTACCCTCAAGTGTTATAGTTGTAAGGCCTCTAGAAATTGAGAGACTGCAAATAATGAAATCAAGAATTCACCTTACTTCCATTAGTTCCACTTGGAATCAGAACTTGGCAATCCCACATCTACCTCTGTCCATATCAGAAACTTCACACTTGTCTAAACTTCCCAAAAATCAAACACAACCCCTCAAATGGCCGGCAACAAGACCACATAAAAAATTCCTACCAAACTGCAGCCAAGAATGGTGAATCCACCAATCTTCAATGGTTTTCAAAAAACTCAGCCCTCACAACTACATCAGTTGGGCCCAATCAGTGAAACTCACACTAAGAGGAAGAGAAAGTTTTGGATATCTAGATGGGTTGAAGAGACAGCCAGGGGAAGGTGCTGCTGCCACCAAATCGGAGGAGGAAAATGCACTACTGCAACTTGCTTGTCTAGACAATGCAACCTAGCATCAGAAGAATTATCTTTTCATTAAGTTACAAATGAGGTTTGGGAGGTAGTGAAGGAAGCCTATTCAAAAATAGGCAGTGATGGACAGATGTATGAAATCGAGAACCGCATTAGAGATGCCAAACAAGGTGACTTAGATGTCAACTCTTACTACAGCATTCTCAGAGGGCTATGGTTGGAGTTGGACTACTATCAGACTATGGCGCTTGGTGCTACATAAATCCCACCACAAGTTACTCTGCTGCTCGAAAAGGAGATAATATTTAAGTTACTTGTAGGACTAGACTAGAATTTGATGTTGTGTGTTCATTGGCTATCAGCAAGAGCCCCTTTCCTACTCTTGGTGAAGCCTTCCCCATGTTTAGGAGTGATGAGAGCAAAAAGAAGGCCATGACTGGAGAAGTACAAGATGAAACTGCGAAAGGCAGACGTAAAGATCCTAAAGCTGATTTGTGGTGCACATACTGCAAGAAGCTTTGCCATGACATTAGCACTTGTTGAGTTTTTACAAAACTGTAGGCACAAGAAAAGACAGCCAAGGCTGCCACAAACATTGCTGGAGTTGCTACAGAAAAAAGTGATTTTAGGTTCACTCCCAAGCAGCTAGCTAAGGTAAAAAAAATCACAAAGGAGAAAAGTCCAAATGCTGGTTCATCAAACTATGGTAGAACTCTCTTGGCTCTAACTATTGTTAGCAATCCTAAGGCTTAGATACTAAACTCAGGTGCCTCTAAGCACATGACAAGGAACTCTAAGTTATTCTATACCTATAAATTGTGTTCAAGCCTTCAAAAAGTAGAGGTGGCTGACAGTAGGCACTCAGCACTGGTTGGAAAAGGGTCTATAAGAATTAAACCAAGCCTACAAATCACTTCCACACTTTATGTACTAAAATTAGTAGTTAATATGATCTCTATTCATAAGTTAGCTAAGGGAATTAACAAGTTTGTATGTTTTTCTGCTAATGATTGTTTCTTGCAGGACCCAATCATAATGAAGAGGAGTGGTCTTGCTAGAGAATCAGGTGGCCTTTATCTCATAGAACCAGACATCCAGTAGACTTAAAATCTACTTGAACTATATAGTACTCTAATAGTCCCAAAGGAATGGCTCTGGTTGTGGCATAGGATATTAGGTCATCCTTCTTTTCAAACCTTATGTTGTGTGTTTCCTAATCTTACTAGAAAAGTTAAGGTAAGTGAGTTTAGCTGTGAACATTGTGAAATGGCTAAACATCAACATATAACCTATCATTCTAGTGATAATAAAGCTGCAATTCCTTTCTCTGTGGTCTGATGTGTATGGACCATGCTGTGCATCTAGTAGATCAGGTCACCAATACTTTGTTACTTTCATTAATGAGTGCATAAGACATACATGGCTCTACCTCCTAAAAGACAAATTTGAGGTCTCAAATACCTCATGTAGCTTTTTAAACATGATTGAAATACTCTTTAATTCAAAAATCAGAATTTTACAAAGTGATCAGGGGGTGAGTATACCATAAAAAAAATTTACTGCAAAAGGTATAGTCCATTGCATATCTTGTGCTTATACACCCTCTCAAAATGGCTTAACTGAAAAAAAAAAAAAAATGTATGCATCTCTTAGAGGTCACCTGTAGCTTGCTTTTTTCTCAAAATGCACCACCTTATCTATGGGGAGATGCAGTCGTAACAGCTGCCCATTTAATCAATCTGCTCTCTAGTTGTGTACTACAGTCTGACTCTCCTCATTCTAAATTAATTCAGAACTTTCCTTCATTCAAATTCTCAGTCAATATTCCTCCAGAAACTTTCAGTTGTGTCTGTTTTGTGTATAATCTCTCAGTGGATAGGAGTAAGCTTGCTTCCTGATCCACCAAATGTGCTTTCTTGGGGTACTCCTTAGTGCATAAAGGCTGCAAGTGTTACCTCAACTCAGAAAATTATCTCTCTAGGGATGTTACTTTCCATATTGTTAGTCTTCTTCCCACATCTGGTCGTGAGGGGGAGAATTTGGGGGATTTCTACCAACTGTTCCTACTGCCACAGCCAGAGGACATGGCAGCACTACCAGAAAATCCACCCCCAGACCCTACAAACAGTCTAGACAGTCATACACTACTCTTGGCTAGCTTATCAGACTTGCTGATATAGAACATGAACCCTATAGAACCACACCCCTCAACCTCAAGGGGAGTACCCACAATAGAACAGCCATCTATACCTATAGTTCGACCAAACTAGCCTCCCATACAGTATGTATACCAAAGGAAAAAAGGAGCTACATCACAGAATACTGGCTTAGACATTACAGAACCCACAGAGGTCACCACTCCTGCAAATGATCACTCCAATTCAAATTCTGATTTGGGTTCTACAACTATACAATCTGAAACTGAACCATATACTGACTTGGACTTTCATGTAGCTATCAGGAAAGGAGTAAGATGTTGCACACAGCTCCCAATAGCTCATTATTTATCATACTATAAGCTGTCTCCAGTACCTAAGGGATTTGCTACTCAGCTAACAGAAGTTACGTTACCAAGAGATATCCATGAGGCTCTCTGGTAGAAAAAGTGATAGTAGGCTGTTCAGGAAGAGTTGGATGCGCTGAATCGAAATCAGACATAGGTGCTCACAAATTAATCGAAGGGAAAAAGAACTATAGGCTGTAAATGGGTATTCCCAATCAAGTACAAGGGATGAAACTTTAGAATGATATAAGGCAAGGCTAGTCATAAAAGGATTTACTCATACTCAGGGAATAGTTTCCAAACTTAACACTACCAGAATTCTGTTATCTCTTGCCATGAATAAGGATTGGGAACTCTATCAATATGATGTGAAGAATGCTATCCTACATGGAGAGCTAGAAGAGGTTTATATAGAAGTACCACATAGTTTGAGGAATGAGAAAAACAACAACAAAGTGTGCTGACTAAAGAAGGCTCTATATGGCTTAAAGCAGTCACCCAGGACATGGTTTGGAAGGTTTGCTAGATTCATGTTGAATAGTAGGTATCACCGAAGTTAGGGAGACCATATTTTGCTTATCAAACACAACAAAATTGGGAAAATTGTTATACTAATTGTGTATAAGGATGATATTGTAGTCACAGGAGATGATACGGATGGCATGATCACTCTAAAGGAAAGGATGGCATTAGAATTCCAAATCAAGTACTTAGGAGCCTTGAAAGACTTCTTGAGAATTGAGGTAACCTGGTCCAAACAAGGAATTTTCATTTCCCGAAGGAAGTATGTACTTGATCAAAGGAACTAAGCCTCACAGGGGGAAAACCAGTAAGTACTCCAATTGAGACCAACAAAAAACTTGAACTAAATCAAGGTGAGAAGGTGGTAGATAAAGGATGATGCCAAAGATTAGCGAAGAAACTGATATATCTATCAAATATAAGGCCTGATATAGCATTTGCAGTCAGGTTAGTCAGCCAATTCTTACAAAATCTCCAGAAGAAGAACATATGGAGGCTGTGTACAAAATATTAAAATACCTCATATCATGTCCCGACAAAGGTATTTTTAATCTAAGCAAGAAAGTATGCAAGTAGAAGCCTACACATACTCAGATTAAGTTGTATCCACCATTGATAGGTCCACCATAGGTTACTGTGTGTTCCTTTGGGGCAACCTAATCTGGTGGAAAAGTAAGAAACAAAAGGTTGTGTCTTGCTCCAGTGCCGAAGCAAAATTTAGAGCAATGGCGGTGAGGGTGTTTGAGTTACTGTGGATAAAAATTATATTGAAAGACTTGAAGATTCCAATTGAAGGGCCTATGAAGTTGTACTGTGACAACAAGGCAGCTATATCTATAATGCATAATCCAATGCAACATGATAGAACCAAAGACAAAGAATGACAGGCACTTTATCAAGGAGAAGATAGAGTGAGGGGAGATTTGCATGCCATATGTTCCTACGAAGAAGCAACTTGCTGATGTATTGACAATTCTATAGGATGATTGTATACAAGTTGGGAATGATAAACATCTATTCACCAACTTGAGAGGGAGAATTGGAAAGCTAAGATACTGTTTAGATATTAGTACCAGCTTATGATATCTACAGTTATCATATTTGGAGGATTTCTAATTTGGGATTATTGAGATAATATCATATCTCCTTAAATCCTTCACAGATCCACAATATATCCTCAATTCCTCTCAGATCCACAATTAATTGCCTCAAATTACAATTGTAGAAAACAGCCTACTCACTTACCATTGATTTTATTCGATCTTACCCTGTATAGTCAACCATTGCATTCCTCTATAAATTGAGAGACTGTAAACAATGAAATCAAGAATTCACCTTACTTCTATTAGTTCAACTGTATGCACATACATAGACGTTCATATATTCAAACCCATCAAACAACTGACAACTTGCAGAATCCTATATTTCATTGCAAAAATTATGCAATTGGTAGGGACCATAATAGACATTGTTCATAGGCACCAGAACAAATTCTTCTTGTTTTTTTTTGGGGGGGAATGTTGAAAAGATGCACCCATGAGCACTGCAAACCCAATGAACTACTAAGGACCATCGAAGAGGTCCTTCCAACGCCACCACACTAGATGGCATTTTCCCTAGACATTAAAATAACATTGACCAGCACAAGCTATGCACAAATCATCTGAGATATACACAATAGCAGCATCTTGATTTGGTGTAATGTTCACACATAGAAGACTACAATATTGGAACATTTCTATGTGCAGGAAGTTAGTTTTCCAGAGTTCTCTGTCACAAAAAGATTCTTCATTAAAAAGAATTTCTAAATTCTCTTTTCTGCAGTTTGGTTCACATCAGTTTCATGGAATTTTTGAATTTAATATATTGCTTGGTACTAGTTAGCATTTTCTTATCTATTGACAAAATAAATAAACTTTCTTTTGAAGCTAGTTTGCATTTATGAGTCTAATTGTGCAGGTAGCAACATAGGGAGGTTACTGGTACATTGTTGTTAGGATCAACCCTAACAATCAAATTTTCTGTCCGTCCTCTGCAGGGACATGTATGCTTAACAGAGACAGAGATCTGTGTACTCTTATAAGGCAACTGTCATATCCTAGTTCATGTGTGTGACATCTCATTTATAAGATTGTGGCAACAAAAGTCAAGAATTTATATTTTGTTTGCAAAACTTTTGATCAAGTTCTGATGAACAAAAGCAATATCTTCTTATCATAGTAAATAAAAAAAAGTGGACTTTGCTTGGGAGTCAAGTCAACACGTGAGAATCAAAAGGGCATTTTTGCTAAATGGCAAACAGCTCCTGTTACTTACAGGCACTTTTAGAAAGTTTGGATCTGGAGAACTGTTGGGAGGGGGAAAATCCGAAAATTCAGGAAGTTCATGATTAGTTCAGGAAAAAAATCAAGAACCCTGAAAACTATCATGATTCTTTAACGTTCAAAATACCCTCTGGAAAAAATAGTGACATTTTCAACTTTTTTGATATATTAGGTGACTTTGGTAACTATGCTTGCAGGAATGTATTAGGAGTTAAAGAGGAAAATTGCAAGAGAAGGAATGCATCAAACTAATAAATAGGAATCCTTCTTCATAGCAAAGAGAACAATAGGTCTAGGTAGTAATATAGTCCCCTTTCTGTAGCATAAAGTTATTTCCAAGCTATGTAGTCAAAAGGCGTGACTAGTCACTACGCAAAAAAAAAAGTGCCAGCTTGCAACTCGAGTTTGGGTAGGCACAACGACATAAGTCGCACTGGAAATGTGTAAGTGTCACCATTGCTAAAAACAACTTATTCATGGACTACTTTGATGTTTCTTCTCCCTTTTTTTGTTATTTTTCACTAAAAACAGTAATTTTTTTGGTTATTAATTTGTTTTTGCAACAAATGTGTAAATGGGACCATTATAATGCTAAAAACAACTTATCCATAATTTTGTTTTCATATTTTACATGTTACTTTTCACTTTTCTTAAGTTTTGTTTCCATAACCTTCTTACTTTTCTATATTTCTTACTTTTGCACTGTTATTTATTTTAATTTTTTTTGTTATATTTGTTTACAGGGTTCCTCTTCTAATTGCTTGATTTGTTTCCATTCAACTCTACGGTATTAGGTTCCTATATTCCTATACATTGATACAACAAGATGTCATCATCAAGGGGCTCCACCAATGCTTCTTCTAGATTAATAAATCCAAGGTGGGAATACAGAGAGGTAGGGGATCTAAATGACAAAAATTTGATATAGTGCAAGCTTTGTGGAAATAGGTATAGTGGTGGAATATTTAGATTTAAACAACATTTGATGGGTGAGCATAGGGATGCCAAAAAATGCGCTCTGGTCACTCCCGAGATATCTAAGAAAATTTTAGATTATATGAATGAAGCAAAGAAGAAGAAAAAAAAAAAGAGTGAATAACAAAGGAGAAGGAATGGCCAGAAAATTTATTTGGCTTATATGATGAAGACGACGATAATGATGCCTAGGTAGAGGAGATTGATAGTACCAATGCTGCTAGTATTTATGTTGGGGCAAGAGGCGTTATGTCAGATATGTTATTAAACTTTCTCTCAAAATTAGTTCCTAGTTTCTAGGGATTAGTTTTCATAAATAATGGCGATTAGGATTAGATTTGAATCTGAAAATCTCCTTTCCTTTTATTCCTAGTTTGACATTTATGTTAAGGGATTTCCTTTAGCCTAATCCGTGGGATTCAATGGCAGGTTTGTTGCCATGCTTCCCTATATATATTAGTGTACTGTTTTTAATAAAAAGATATAGAAGAATGCATTCTTTTTCTTCTAAACTTTCATGGTATCAGCGCTTAGGCTTTTGATCTGCTTTTAAATGGCTAAAACAGCCATGACTGGGGCTAGAAGAACCTCTGATTCATCGGAAACAACTGCTGGAAGTTTCTCGTCAAGGATAGCCATGTCAAACAATTGTACAGACCACTTTTCCCCAAATACTTCATTGCTGTTAACTTCTAACAAGCTAAATGGGAAAAACTACCTGGAATGGGCTCAATCCATGAAGCTAGCAATTGATGGCAGGGGAAAACTTGGACATTTGACAGGAGAAGTGGAGCAACCAGAGGCTGGAGATCCGAATATGAGTGCATGGAGGTAAAAAACTCACTAATCATGGCCTGGCTTATCAACTGAATGGAACAGACCATAGGTAAACCCTATCTTTTTCTCCCCGCTACAAAAGATGTGTGGGAGGCTGTAAGGGGAGACCTATTATGACTTAGAAAACTCATCTCAGATCTTTGATCTAAAAACAAAAGTGTGGCAATCAAAGCAAGGAGAAAGGGAAGTCATAGTATACTATAATGAGATGATTTCATTATAGCAAGAATTGGACCAGTGCTATAATGATGAATGGGACTGCCCTATTGATAGTGTAAAAATTATAAAGGAGGAGAATGGTCGTGTGTATCTATTCTTGGTTGGCCTCAATCGTGATTTGGATGAAGTTAGGGGTCGAATCCTTGGAAAGAAACCTCTGCCATCCCTCCGAGAAAGCTTTTCTGAGATTAGAAGAGAAGAAACCAGGAGTAAGGTTGTGTTAACCAACCAGGAACACAAATCTGTGGTGGAAAATGACAATTCTGCACTTATTTCTAGAAGTGCTGATCTTGATGGTGAAAGAAGGAAGAAACCCTGGTGTGAACACTGCAAAAAGTTATGGCACACAAAGGAAAGTTGCTGGAAACTCCATGGAAAGCCTCCAAATTGGAAGAAGAAACCTGGAAATGACAACCGAGCATTCCAAACCTCAAATGAAGAGAACCAGGGGCAGCAAGTCAATTTAGAAACATCTTAATTCACAAAGAAACAGTTAGAGCACCTGTGCAAACTCTTTCAATCTCCATAATTCAATGTTAACCCCTCTTGTTCTTTGGCCCAAAAAGGTAACTTCATTACTACCCTTCTTAGTGTCAATCCCAGCCAAAGCAACTCTTGGATCATAGATTCAATAGCAACTAAACATATGACAAGTTACTCCAATCTTTTCTCAACTTACCATCCATGTGCACGGAACTAAGACAAAATATATGAAATGCAATTTTAGCAAGGAGAATAGGAGTGGAACACCAGTCAAGATTGATAACCAAGAAGTCCCCGTAAAAGAAGTGGTCTTAGGATCAATGATTCATGAGGGTGGAGAGATTGAGAGGGAGGTTACCTAGAGAATCTAAGCAGGTTGGAGCAAATGGAGATGTGCATCTAGAGTTTTGTGTGATCGAGGGGGTGCCACTCAAACTAAAAGGAAAATTCTATAGGATGGCCATAAGGCCAGCCATGCTCTATGGATCAGAGTGTTGGGTAGTTAAGGAACATCATGATCATAGGATGAGTGTCATAGAAATGAGGATGTTGAGATGGATGAGTGGTAAGACAAGAAAAGATAGAATTAGAAAAGAAAATATTAGAGGAAATTTAGGAGTAGCACCAATAGATAACGAGATGAGGGAGATTAGACGTAGATGGTTTGGACATGTTCAAAGGAGACCAACAACGGCACCGGTTAGAAGGAGTGAGGCAATACAAGGAGATGGTTCTAAAAGGGTAAAGGGAAGGCCCAAAAGAACGTGGATAGAAGTGGTGAGAAAAGATTTAAAACTTTGGGATTAAATGAAGCCATGGTACTTAATAGAGTGGAATGGAGGAATAAGATTCATGTGGCCAGCCCCTAATTGGGGATAAGGTCTTGACGATGATGATGATGACCATCCATGTGCAAGGAACAAAAAAATCAAGATAGCAGATGGATCTCTCTCGGCAATTGCTGGGACAGGATCCATTGTTATATCACCTTCCTTAACTTTGCATAATGTTCTTCATGTGCCTAACCTTTCTTGCAACCTTTTGTCAATTAGCAAGTTAACTAATGATATCAAGTGTCAAGCTAATTTCTATCCCTCTCGGTGTGAGTTTCAGGAACTAGCCTCAGGGAGGATGATTGGCCGTACGAGAGAAAGTGGAAGTCTCTATTTCCTTGAAGATGGAACTGACTCGAGAAGACAAGTTCAAACTACCTGTTTTGTTTCTGATTTTAGTGAATGTAATGCTATGTTATGGCATTGTAGATTAGGACATCCAAGTTTTCATTATTTAAAACACTTTTTTCCTAGTTTGCTTAAAAATAAAAGTCCATCTTCATTTCAATGTGAAATTTGTGAGTTAGCCAGCACCACCGTGCCTTTTTTCCACCAAGATCACATCAAGCATCAAAACCTTTTATGTTAGTCCATAATGATATATAGGGGCCATATAAGGTTTCAACACATTCGGGAAAAAAATGGTTTGTCAGTTTTATTGATGATCACACAAGGATAAGTTGGGTATACCTTTTAAAAGAAAAATCTGAAGTTGAAGAAGTTTTCAAAAAAAATAAATTTTAGGGTGGAAATACGATTTCAAGAGAAAATAAGGATTTTTTGAAGTGACAATGGCAAGGAATATTTCAATAAGATCCTAGGTAATTTTTTCTTAGAAAAAGATGTAATACATCAAAGTTCTTGCACTGACACACCCCAACAAAATGGGATAGCTGAGCTAAAAAACAAGCATCTTTTGGAAGTTGCTAGGGCACTATTGCTCACACATAAAGTTCCTAAGTATCTTTGGGGTGAAGCTATACTTACAGCAACGTATCTTATAAATCGAATGCCTACAAAGATTTTAAAATTTCAAACTCCCCTAAGTGTCTTTTAAAAATCTTTCCCATATCCAAGTTGTCCTCGAACTTACCATTGAAAGTATTTGGATGCATTGCCTTTGTACAACTTCATGCTCACAACTGCGGCAAACTAGATCCTAGAGCAAGAAAGTGTGTTTTTGTAGGCAATGCTCCAACTCAGAAGGGGTACAAGTGTTTTGATCCTACTTCCAAAAAAATGTTTATCAACATGGATGTCACTGTTTTTGAGTCTTCATCATTTTTTGAAACTCATCTTCAGGGGGAGACACCTATGGAAGATTCGAATTACTTAGATGTTTTTCAAAGAGAAAACGCTGCCACATTGACTCCTGATGGACCCAATGTTTTTAAACCTCTAGAACCTTGTGTTTTAATTGATGAAAACCCAGGTCCGAATTCAATAGAGCCATATCATAACCTTGACAAAACTAGCAATGAAAAAATAGGTACCAAAGAACTTCTAATCTACTCAAGGAGGAACCAATTTCAAGGCAATGAGACCAATGCTCCTCAGCAAAGTCAAGAGTTTGAACCAATGGTTGATCTAAACTCTTCCGAGTCATCAAGTAATTCTTCCTCTGAACCTATTCAAACAAATTCACCTAATTCCAAGTCTATTCAATCTGAGTCCAGCTCTTCTGATCTTAGCATTCCTATTGTTAATCGAAAGGATCTTAGAGCTTGTCCTAAACCTCCCATGTCCAATTTTGTCTCTTACAAAAATTTGTCCCCTACTTTCTTTGCCTTTACTTCACAATTGTTTTCTGTGGAAATACCAAAGACTGTACATGATGCTTTACAGATTCCTGAGTGGAAGGAGGCTATTCTTGAAGAGATGAAGGCCCTTGAGAAAAATAAAACATGAGAGGTGGTGGATTTTCCAAGAGAGAAGAGAACGGTTGGATGCAAATGGGTGTTCACATCCAAACACAAGTCAAATGGATCGCTTGAGTGATACAAGGCTCATTTGGTGGCCAAAGGCTTCACTCAAACATACGATATTGACTACCATGAAGCCTTTGCGCCTGTTGCCAAACTGAACACTGTTAGAGTACTTTTGTCAATTGCAACCAATCTTGATTGGCCCCTACAACAGCTGGATGTGAAGAATGCGTTCCAGGGACTTGGAGGAAGAAGTCTAGATGGACCCACCACCAGGTTTTGATGGGAAGTTTGGCTCGAAAGTATGCAAACTAAAGAAGTCCTCATATGGATTGAAACAATCATCAAGAGCCTAGTTTGAGAGATTTACTTAGTTTGTAAAGGGTCAAAAATATGTTCAGGAGCATACTGATCATACCATGTTCACAAAACACTCAACTGATGGGAGAATAGCTATTCTCATTGTGTATGTGGACAATATTATCCTAATTGGGGATGATACAGCTGAAATGGAATGGTTGAAAAGGTGTCTCGCATCTGAGTTTGAAATTAAGGACTTGGGACCACTGAGATATTTTCTTGGAATGGAAGTTGCTCGATCAAAGAAAGGGATTGTTGTCTCACAAAAGAAATGCATCCTTGATCTTCTCAAGAAAACAGGAATGAGTGGCTGCTGTCCTACAGAAACTCCAATTGATCCCAACCAAAGACTTGGAGATAGTAAAGGTGATCCCGTGGACACATCTCGATACGAGAGGTTGGTTAGTAAGCTCATTTACTTGTCCCACACATGTCCTGATATTGCTTTTGCAGTAAGCCTTGTGAGTCAGTTCATGCATTCCCCTCATGAAGAACACCTTGAAGCTATGTATCGAATTCTGAGGTACTTGAAGAGTTCACCAGGAAAAGGTTTATTTTTCAAGAAAAATGAACGACGGAGTATTGAGGTGTACATAGATGCAGATTGGGCAAGTTCAGTCACTAATAGGAAATCAACATCGTTATTGTACCTTTATGTGGGGAAACTTAGTGAAGTGGAGAAGTAAGAAACAAAGTGTTGTTACCAGGAGTAGTACAAAAGCAGAATATAGATCAATGGCTCATGGAGTCTGCAAGATGTTATAGCTGAAACGTGTTTTGGAAGAGCGAAAGCGAACTATGACCATGCCAATGAAGTTGTATTGTGACAACAAGGCGGCTATAAGCATTGCACACAATCCGATTCAACATGACAGAACAAAGCACGTTGAGGTTGACAGGCATTTTATAAAGGAGAAAATTGAAGCAGGAGATATTTGCTTGCCATTTGTTCCAACTTCACAACAAATAGCTCATATTCTTACAAAGGGACTTTTCAAACCTAACTATGAGTTCTCATCAACAAGTAAGGCATGATAGACATCTACGCTCCAACTCGAGGGAGAGTGTCGGATATTTTAGGAAACTTTCTCTCAAAGTTAGTTCCTAGTTTCTAGGGATTAGTTTTGATCTTATTTTAGTTTGTTTCCATAAATAATGGAGATCAAGATCAAATTTGAATATGAAAATCTCCTTTCCTTTTATTCCTAGTTTGACGCTTATGCTGAGTGATTTCCTTTAGCCTAATCCGTGGGATTCAATGGCAGCTCTGTTGCCATGCTTCCCTATATATATATATATATATATATTAGTGTAATTTTTTCTCTAATATAGATAGAAGAATACATTCTTTTTCTTCTAAACTTACACTTGAGATGCATCCTCTTCCCCTCTGTTGACTAATATTAGATCTTCTTCATCTTCAAATTCTAATTAGAGTAACTACTGAGTTTTGCACTTATGGCCCAGGTGAGGTTTTCATCGCAATTGTAGCACAAACCCTTTACTGAACAAGGCTGCATCTCAGCCCTTGTCAATTTCTCATAAGGTATTGGCGAGTTTGCATTATTGGGCTTGGGTGGTGGAAGCACAATACGTGGGTTGGAGGATTTAGTGGCCGTTTTCAACGGCTGAATTTTTTCTTCTTGCATCCTTGCAATGTTTTATAACATCATGAAGGCTATTAGGTCGAATTATGCGTACCTCAGCAATGATTTTATCTTTTGACCCACTAAAAATCATCCAACTAAAGCTTTATGTCCAGTCATTAACCAGATTGACGAGTTTTTTAAATTTAGCTTGATACTCTAGGTTGGAATCGGTTTGTCGAAGTTTGGCAAGCGTAGCATCAAAATCTTGGTATTGAGTTCACCCAAACCGCACACGTAGAGCCCGATAAAGGCACATCAGCTCAAATCTATCTGTGTCTACTCGCACCATTGAAACCATTGGCTGGGTTTAGCTTCTAGATGAAGTGATGCAAGCAAATACTCTTTAATCTACTGTGCTTTGTTGGTATCTAAAAAGTTGTTTGGCTCTATGGATCCATTCTATTGGATCAGCACCAACATATGTTGGAAAGTTTAAGCATGCATATATTGCTTGAATTTGGCCCATAGGAACAGCAGACATCACACAGGATTGAACTTCATCATGAAATGTTCCATTTGAAGAATTCGATGAGGTTGGTACTTATGCACTTGAATCTACCACCTTCTTAAGAGTTTCATAGATGGCAAAGACAAAGCATCAAACTTTTCATCTAAGCGAGTGAACAATCCTTTATTAAGTGAGTGAACAATCCTTTATTGATCCTCAAGGTGCCATGGAAATGTATGGCTCTGATACCATATGGAAGTTCTAGGGTTTTAGTTCACTTTGAGGAGAACTAAACCTGACTTGCATCAAAATTTGGGGAAAAATCTCTCTTGCCTTGAGTTATACAGTTGGCACTCTTTAAATAGAGTTGTTCACATTGTCTTCTCCTCTAAAAGTAAGAATAAAGACTTCTAAATTCTCTTCAAGTAACACAATGCAATAATAAACTACTTGATAAATAAGCATCTTATTACCTAAATTTAGATTTGGTTGCAGCTCTTTTCTAAATTGATCAAAGCATAAGACTTAGTCATTAAGTCTTCTACAGATGCTCTTCAACCTAATGGGCCTGGCCAATGGCATGCTATCACCTCTTATGCAAATAACTTCTGTTCTATATGACGGCATCAGCTAGAAATCCTATTTTCCATGAGAAGTAGAAGAATATTTAAGCATATTGTCATTTCATCAAAGATGCTGTCATGAGGTGGATATCCAACCCATACGTGAAGACTGAAGATCAAAGAGCTGACATTTTCACCAAGCATTAGCCCACAACTCTTGAGGTGTGCCAAATTATGTATGATTGACATCTAAGCTCCAGCTTGAAGGGAAGCTTTAGAGTATTATTAAGGAGGGGGGTTTTGCGTCAGGTGTTAGCTGGCACATAAAACTTTTTGAAGAAGTTGAAGATGATTTCATTATTTTCTCTTCTTACTTACAAATGAATATACATACATATGTATAGTTGTTTGTAAGTAAGAAAAGAAAACAATGAAAATCATCTTCAACTTCTTCAATTATGGCAAACCTAACATGATATGAATCGATCATTGACATTCCCTCAAGCTAGGGTGTCGCCCATAAGCGACACATTGCGTTGGATCCTAGTTGCGGTGGAAAATGGGCAAGGGATGCTAGGGTGTTCTCCCGAAAGCAACGTGCTACATCGGATCCCAAGTGCAGTGGAAAATGGGCAAGGGCTGCTAGAGCGTTCCTTCGAAAGCCACGCGCTACATCAGAACTCAAGTGCAACAGATAGGAGGCATGGGTTCATGTCATGGGGGTCAAGAAGTGCTTTGGTAAACAAGCTAGTTCAAGAGAATAAGATTCATAACACCACATGGAATATAGGCACATTAACAGGTAAGATTATGGAATTAATAGATATGATGAAACGTAGGAGAGTCAAGATTGCTTGCATCTAAGAAACCAAGTGGAGGGGGGCTAAAACTAGAGAAATCAATGGGTATAAGGTCTAGTATGTACGAAAGGACAATAATAGAAATGAAGTAGGGATAGTGGTGCATAAAGAATTAAAGGATAAACTTGTAGATATTAAAAGAACTAGTTATAGAATTATAATACTAAAACTTGTTTTAGGAGAGAAGATCATAAATGTTATAGGGTTTGAAGATAGGAGCAAACTTAAATGGTCATATGGGAAAAGAAAAAGAAGGATACAATAGAGTACATGGAGGGTATGGTATCAGAGAACGAAATGAGATGGGGGAGGCCATCCTTGACTTGGCCTCAGCGTATAACCTTGCCCTGGAGAACACATTCTTCAAGTAGAGGTATGAATACTTAATAACCTTTAAAAGTGGACTCAATAAAAGCCAAATATACTTTTTTATACTTAGGAATACCAAAAGATCAATGTGTAAGGATTGTGAGGTGATACTAAGTGAAAGTTTAACCTTATAACATAAGTTAATGGTTATGGATATCTACATTAAAAAATGAAAGAAAGGAAATGAACTTCATATGCGTCCAAAAACTAAGTGGTGGAAATTAAAAGGGGAGAGAATAACATCACTCACAAACAAGTTGATGGTAGAAAGAAACTAGAACAATAAAATAGAACTAAACACAATGTGGACTAATACATGTTCACTAAGAAAGTACCAAAAGATGTCCTAAGAGTATCTAAAGATAAAAGGTAACCAACAAAGGAAACTTGGTGGCGGAGTGAAAAGGTGCAAAAAATTATTAGAGAGAAATGAGTGTATTTTTAAGCATGGCAGAGGACTAAAAATTACCAAAACTTTGAACAATACAAGAATGCTAAAAAGGTTGCCAAGAGAGAAGTAAGTGAGGCTAAACTCAAAGCATATGATGATCTCTATAATAGATTAGAAGCAAGAGAAGGTGAGAAAGATATGTTTAAACTTGCAAAAGTAAGAGAACGGAAGGGTAAGGACTTAGACCATGTTAAGTGCATTAGAAGTGAGGACCAAAGATGACGAGATCAAACAAAGGTGGGAAAGTTACTTTCAAAAATTGCTTAATGACAATTGCCCTGAGAATATAGTGAATGAAACTACTTAAACCCAAATAACATTGGACATTATATATATATATATATATATATATATATATATATATATATGACTGTGGGATTAGAATACCTGAAGTGAAAGATGCCTTGAAAAAGATGAAATCGGAAAGGCCCTGAGGCCATACCAGTAGAGGTTTGGAAGCATTTGGAAGATATTAGAGTAGTATGCTTGACAAAGTTGTTTAACAAGATTATAAAATCAAAGAAAATGCCAGATTAATGGAGGAAGAGCCCTATTGCACCAATTTATAAGAATAGAGGAGACAGAGAATTGCATCAATTATCGGGGGATCAAACTTATGAGCCATACTATGGAACTTTTTGAAAGAGTAATTGAGAAGAGGCTACAACATGAGTCAAGTGTATTGGAGAAACAATTTGGTTTCATGCCCGAGATGTCTTCCATGAAAGCTATTTTCCTATTTAGACAATTGATAGAGAAAATATAGGGAGAGGAGGAAGGACCTCCACATGGTTTTTTATTATTGACTTAGAAAAAGCTTATAATAAGGTCCTTAGAGAGTTAATATGTTGGGTGGTGGATGAGAAAGGGGTTTCACAGGGGAATACAGACATAATTAAGGATATGTACGAGGGAATGTTAACAAATGTTAGCACCACAAGTGGAGAGACCGGTGATTTTCCTATTGCCATAAGATTGCACCAAGGATCAGCCTTGAGCCCGCCCTTTTCACGTTGGTTATGGATGAGTTAACAAAACATTTGCATGAGGAGATTCCATGGTACATGATATTTGCATATGATAATAGTTTTAATTGATGAGACAAGGGTGGGCGTAAATACAAAGCTAGAGTTATGGAGAAAAGCTTTAGAATCTAAAGGATTTAAAATCAGCCGAACCAACACAAAGTATATGGAATGCAATTTTAGTAAGGAGAGGAGCAGTAAAAGATTGATAAACATGAAGTCCCCCTAAAAGACCACTTTCGGTACTTAGGATCGATGATTCACGAGAGTATAGAGATTGAGAGGGAGGTTATCTAGGTAATCCAATTGGGTTGGAACAAATGGAGATGCGCCTCTGGACTTTTGTGTGATCGACGAATGCCACTCGAATTGAAAGGAAAATTCTATAGGATGGCTATAAGGTCGGCCATGCTCTATGGACCAGAATGTTGGGCAATTAAGGAACATCATGTACATAGGATGAACGTAGCCAAAATGAGGATGTTGAGATGGATGAGTGGCAAGACAAGAAAGGATAGAATTAGGAATGAAAACATTAGAGGAAACTTAAGAGTAGCACCAGATTAGACTTAGATGGTTTGGACATGTCCAACGAAGACCGAAAACGACACTGATTAGGAGTGAGACAATGCAAGTAGAAAGTTCTAAAAGGGCAAGGAGGAGGCCCAAAAGAATGTGGATAGAAGTGTTGAGAAAAGATTTAAAAACTTCGGTACTAAAAAAAGCCATGATACTTAATAGAGGGGAATAGAGAAACAAGATTCATGTGGCCAACGCCTAATAGGGATAAGGTCATGATGATGATGATGATGATGATGATGATTTATTATGTTCATTAAGGCTCATAAGATTTTAAGCATCATTTTACATTAAGACTAGTTTAGAGGATCATGAAAGATGGTTGACCCACATATTTCTTCTTTCTTTCTCAATGACTTTGCTCATCTAAAAACACAACATATATCATACCTCTGTAATTATAAATAAAAACTAGAGTTTACAACCTCAGAGATTAAGTGGCATGGACTATTCACTTGGGCTTGTAGGTAAAATAGGGTTTGACACCTTGGCATCATCGAGCCCCATCAACAACTAAGGAAGCACTTATAACTATTATTTTCTTCGTTTCTCTTCATTTTAATTGCCATCCCTTCACTGTAGAGACCTATATACTTTCTATATTATTCTAAAGAATCTCAAAAATGCAACATTTGATATTCTTTTAAGTCATAATATTGACTGAATTGAGAAGGGAACCTGACACGGTAAGAAGGTCTCTTAGAACTAGTCAATCTTCTAGAGTCAAGATCACAAAACACTAGAAAACAAGGAACAATAAACCTAACTGAAACACAAATTTCAGTTAGTTTTGAAAGAAATTGTTCTCTCATCCTAAAGCTCCAAATTCTTTTATCCAAAATAATTATGCCTGAGTCAGTTTAGAACATCATTATACTTCACTAATTGAAACATAGAAACCTTGCAGCCTTTACAACCTCCTCCTAAAATAAAGAAACTTTGCACAAAAGAAAAGGAGAATATAACTTTCTCCTCAAATTAAGAAACTTCATCTAAAAGAAAAGAAAATTTTAATTTCTTCTAAAGTTTAAGAAACTTCACATAAAAGAAAAGGAAGGTATAACTTTGTCCTCAAGTAAATACAAGAAACTACTAAAACTTGTCCCTCTAATGTTAGCTGCTAAATAGACATTCTAAATATAGAAAAGATGCCTACAAAATTTGCTTTATTCTCGAAATCATGCTATTACTATGCCATTGTTCTTCTCTCTCTTTTTTCTTTCATACACTTTGAATATCTTATTTTGTTTTCTTTTCTTCTTCATGTAGATTGGCGAGGAATTTAGGGGCTCAGATGCTTCCACATCAAACCATCCCCCTTCGAAAGAATTCGACCAGAAGCTCCTTGTGTTAGTTAGACGATTCGTCGAGATACTTTGGTCAATAACAATTCCTTCTTGATCTCTAAAACTTAGAGGCAATATTTCATGTGTTTGTATATCAATACCTACTTCATAAGAATTGGCTTTGAACAAGTAGATTGTGGTTCTATGGGGGGCTAAATTGGGCCCTTTCAGAAAATGAATAGTTTTTTGCTTAGAAACCCAAGAACATGTAATGAAAGTGAATGACAAGTTCTGGTGTCAAAACGTTCCCCTAAAGCAATGTAACAAACATTTGGAAGATAAACACAATGATTTTGTAAAGATTGAGAAAATTCACACACACATTTAATCAAACACCTTGAGGATGCAAGTGAAATGCATGAAAATCATGCAAAAGAGTGAGCAAAAACATTTGAGCACAATCCAAGAAACAAAATGAAAAGCATAATGCAAATACATAGGATTTATAGAGATTCGGCCTCTTTGAGTCTTTCAAGGTTATCTCCACCTTGAGTTTCCACTAATCCTAGTGAGATTTTTATACCCTAAGTTGATGTAGTGCTTGGACACTCAAGATTGAGCACTCACACAACTCAATCTCAAATACAATGGTAGAACAACTAGTTCTCAAGAGACACCAACCTCACAACTAAAAACAACATAGAAGAATTTTAAAAGAACTTCATATTAAAGTGCAAAGCTCGAATGCTAGAGTTTTTTCCATGTAGATCCTTGATTAGCCTTGAATATTCCCAAGTAGGTTGTATATATAGTTGAATCTCAAAATATGACTATTGGAGAGCTCCACGTATGATTGAGTGATGAACTAGCTATTGGGAATTCAGAAATATGATTGTTCGATAGCTCTATCCTTAATTGGATGATGAACTAGCTGTTGGGAATTCAAAAATATGATTGTTGGAGCCCAAATTCTAGTTCCCAAGGTAAAATCAAAATAAATTTCAAATTTTCCCTTTGTTGTATAAAATTTGGGACAAAACAAACATTAAAAGAGTGAAAGAAACATTTGAAGGATGATTGTTAACTTGGAAGGTTAACCTTCCAGTATAAACGCCTGAAAGCACTCTCACTGGTGAAGGTTGACCTTCTACTGCAGAACTTCAAAACCCTTTCACGATCAAACGATCATATCTTGGTCATACAATGTCGGTTTTGAGAGATCTAGCATTGTAAAAGAATTTCAATGCTCTTCAACATGAACCTTGGAAAACTTTCAAAAACAAATTATAGCATCTTGAAATCTTCAAAGTGTTGACAAAAAGCTTCCTGCAAATGAAAATCTGCAGGCAGTGGTATCTTTGGATGCTTGAAAACTTTCCAAATGGTACTTGTAGCCTCATAAAAACTTGGATTCATGAATGAATGACATGTGGCTTCGTGGTTATATGGATTCTTCAAAGATAATCACTTGAATCCTCTCGAATGCTTCATCATCATCATCAAGACCTTATCCCAATTAGGGGTCAGCCACATGAATCTTATTCCTCCATTCCACTCTATTAAATACCATGGTTTCATTTAGTCCCAAAGTTTTTAAGTCTTTCCTCACCACTTCTATCCACGTTCTTTTGGGCCTTCCCCTTGCCCTTTTAGAACCTTCAACTTGTATTGCCTCACTCCTTCGAACTAGTGCCGTTGTTGGTCTCCTTTGAAAATGTCCAAACCATCTAAGTCTAATCTCCCTCATCTTGTTACCTATTGGTGCTATCCCTAAATTTCCTCTAATATTTTCATTTCTAATTCTATCCTTTCTTGTCTTACCACTCATCTATCTCAACATCCTCATTTCTGCGACACTCATCCTATGAGCATGATGTTCCTTAACTGCCCAACACTCTGATCCATAGAGCATGGCCGGCCTTATAGCCATCCTATAGAATTTTCCTTAACTGCCCAACACTCTCGAATGCTTAAGAACACATAAGATTTCTGTGCTCTCCAAAGAGCAACTCTTCTCAAAATCTCGAAAGCTGCTGAGTTGGAATCCCATTCTAAGGATTCTTGCAGTTCCGAAGAATCCAGCTGCAGGAGGACCAGGAACCGAAAGCTCTCTCCCTCAAGACAGCTTGCAGGGATCCTATAAATACTTGCACACTCAAGTAAACATGTTAGATCACAACACAAAGCTTTTGTTATCATCAAAATCAAAAAGGAATTGACTCAATATAGGTTATCCCTTTCTTATCAGCTTTATTGTCCTTCTTTTCACTATAGTCAGATCGTAGGTGTTGATCTGACACTGTTATCTTCATATCCAAAGCATGCTTCTTCCATATTTACCTTTGCTTCATGTGTTTGGAGATCCAAGAGGAGCTTTTGTTTTTACTCCTATAAATCTTCACAAAGATGTGTCCACGAATCTCTCATCTCTTGCACATGCCATTAAATCACCTAATTCATTTTCTGCTCTGTCCTCACGAGGAAATTTTTGTAGAAGTCAGGATTTAATGCCATTGTGTTTTTATTTAAGCTTTGAATACCAAACTTGAGAGAACCAGAAGCTATGTTGGAACTAATTAATCTTCTAGGTCAAGATCTCAAGATACTAGAGAACAAGGAAGAGCAAAGCTATAATTGAAACACAAAATTCATTAGTTTTGAAAGAATTCTACAAACAAGAAAATTCTCTCTTTCTAACTCAAGCTTCAATTATTTTCATGCAAAATATTAAGGCATGATCAGTTTAGAACATGAAAGAGAAAAAGAAGAAGAAGAAGAATAAGAATAAGAATAGAAGAAAGAAAGAAAGAAATTGCTTATCATTAATCAATTGAAATGTACAACCCTTAAAGCTTTTATAACTTTCTCCTAAATTCAATAAACTACATCTAAAAGAAAGGGAAAATATTACTTTCTTCTAAACTTAAGAAACTTCACCTAAAAGAAAGGAAAACATACATTCAATTGGAAAGCCATTGTAAATAAAAGAAACTACAAATAACTTGTCCCTACTAATATAAACTGCCAAAGGAAATATGGTATATAAAAGAGATCCAAAATATTAGCTTTCATCTCCAAATCACTGACTCCTTGTTGGCTTCTGTTTTTCTCTTCTTCTTTTTTATTCATAAACTTAGAATATCTCATTTTGTTTCATTCTCTTCTTCAAGTAGATCAGCTGGAAATTAGGAGCTTAGATGCTCCCACATCAGAATCAAACAACTATTGACCCAACTGGCCCTTAACTTGGTTGGTCGTGCCCTCAAAACTCTTGACCCAGCTGGCCCTTAACTTAGTTGATGGTGCCTCAACCTCTAGACAAAGTGTGTCTTCAGTCCTCAAGTCAATGGTTCTGAAGCTCCTTACAAGCTTTCCCAACTTAGGCAACTATTCTATGACCTCAGAGAACACAGAAACCTACCACAAATATTTTTATTCTGAATAAAACCCAAAATGGTCCTAGTCATATAACTATCTCTCTCACCTCCTACCTTTATGCAAGTGAAATTTCGATTCGTTTGTTTCCGTTGTTTCTATTAGTCTTCAAGCATGAAGATAGACTCCAAAATCTGCCAAGACTCCCAATGCAACACTGGCTATACATAGCTTCTCCTGATTCCCAAAAACTATGAAACTCCTACTGATAGAAGTCAGACAAGAGAAACTATGTTACTGACATAATGGAAATATTTTCCAATGATTGTATCTAACTATGGTAAAGATGGAAGAGGTCAGATCCTGCAAGATGCAACAGGATGTGTATTGTCATTCAGTATTAGATCTTAGCAGCAGGATACAGGATGTCTGCTGCTTTGGAGTAATCTCTCTCATCAGATATGAGCATTTTAGGAAGCTCTAGTTGACCGGTGAAAATATATAACAATATCCCATAGTCTCCACTCTCGACAAAGATATTGGGATGCATGTAAAATAAATTGAAGCTTGTAGCTCAAGGAGGTAGCTAACCTTTCTATTGACCGACAGAGCAGCATGAACGAAGTCCTTTCCATATGCAGATCTGCTCACAGCTTGCTTTATCTTGTTTGACTCATCCACAGATTTACACTGTGAGGTAATGTACTCTACAGAACCAAGTGACGCCTTCAACAGTTCCCTGTTTTCAGTTCCTTCCTATAACACAGAAACAGAGGTATTAATCATACTATTGCCAGTATAACTTACCAGAGTTAGGTGTTACACAAACTTTACATATACTGCAGCTTCAAATGGAAACTTATACTAAGACATGCCTTCAACATTTTCTACTCCTTTCGCAGTTTCCATCTTCTTTCTTCATTTTTCATATTCATTTTCTATTTATGTGTTTCTTTTCACCTATATCTATTTATCTATATTTGTTTCTTTAGTTATTTATTCATTGTTTTCTCAGTTTATTATTTCCCTTACTTTCTTGGATGCATTTCCCCTGACCCTGCATATGCAGGAGCTTTGTGCACCGGGGCTGTCCTTTTTTTGTTCTTGGATGCATTTGTTGTGTTGAAAGTCTAGAAAAGTGTTTCTTGCTTCAGTGCTCTTTTTGACTCTTGGTAGCATTTTTCCTTGTCGTTATGGTGAATGATGTATCAATTTTTGCATGCATGCATAACAAAATATATTTATAAATTGTATACGCATACATATACACACACATAAAAAGGGCAGTCCCGATGCACGAAGCTCCCGCCTATGCAGGGTCCGGGGAAGGGGCGGGCCACAATGGCCTAAAGTAGGCAGCCTTACCTTGCATTTTTGCAAGAGGCTGATTCCACGCCTTGAACCCGTGACCTCAAGGTCACATGACGACAACTTTTACCGTTGCGCCAAGGCTCCCCTTCTTACATATACACACGCATCACGCATAAAATACGCGCGCACACATTTCACTAAAAGAAAAGCAGCTAAGGCAAAAAAGGAGCCACAAGAGCAAAGCATGAATGAGGGAGGAGATGGTTAGAAGCTTGATATGCAACAGCCGGAATAAAGTTGATTACACTCTTATTTTCTCATAAGTGTAAAAGTCAAACTTTATACAGAGGCAAAGGTCAGCAAAGAATTGAGATGGGTGGGTTTCTCTAAGGATAACATCAGTAAATTCAAAGCTGAGAAGGGCAGCGGCTCATGTGACACAATTATGTCATTTACAAGCCTTTTTCAATAACAGTCTGAATGTTGTGACTTCATGGCTGCCAGAGAAAAAATGATATTGATAGCTGCTTGAGAGGCATGCCTGGGGGTGAAGTCTTGGTCATGATCAAAGGGGTGTATGTGATAGGATATGCTATAGTTGCCAGAGGTGGCAGCAAATGCAGGACACAATGCTGGACTAAGAAGCTGGAAGAGCATGTGTTGTTAAATAGAAAATGCAAAATGCAAACCATCACTAAGAATGAACAGGAAACCTGTAGGAAGTGTCTTTAGAAACAGTAAGGGAATGTCAATGTAGGTTAGCATCACAACTGAAAAGTTTAGGCAGAATTCATGGTTAACTAGGTGAAATTTTTGGCATTAGAATCAGTGTTGAACTGTACTTGAGCTTTACCCTTGAAGTGGTGCTAAGTTTCTGAAGGAAGCTTCATAAGAAGTTATTTGAAACTTACAATGTGCTTGTTAAGTTTTAAGGACAGTTTTTAGAGTATATCTTGGAGTATTAAGTTTAAATATCTCCTTCGGAACTTCTAGAAGGAAAAAATTCTTTACAAAAATAAAGCACTCAAGTTGTAAGTGAACTTTCAATAAAAGAAGTGTAAAAGGGAAGTGTCTAGGAAAAATCCTTCTGTTAAGTTTAAATATAGCCCAAAATATATATAGGAATATGTAGTTTGAATATCTGCCTTAGCATTTCACGGAGGCAAAAAACTTCCAAAAGTAAACCACCCAAGTAAGAATGAACTTTCAAGTGTAAAGAGAAGCACGCAGGAAGAACGTTTCCTCAAACTTTGGAAAACAAGAAGAATTCAGCTTCCTAAGTGAGCTTTCCACCCTAGCAGCAAGCTTCCACATAACAATGGGATACTTGATGTTGGCTAATGATCATAAGAAAGGGACAATAGAGTACCAAAATGAGAAGATAAATATTTAGATGATCATCAGTATGAGCTTATTGTAAAGTTTGACCATCTAAACTTCAACTAACTTGAGTTGTCAAATTAATTTGCCACATGTCTGGCACGAAGAGAAAGGGCTCAGACAAAATAACTTCAACAACTTATGCCGGTTGACACTAGCAAAATCAATTCAATGAGAAGTTAATCTAGTGGTGTGAGTATTCATACCTCTATACCTGCCAATGTTGCAAAAAGTCCCCTACCAGGTAGAGACTCAAACTTTTCAATAGAAATATATGGGAGGTCTTTCCCAGCACTATGATCTACAACAGCCCTGCAAAGTTGTAAGCAAAATAATAACTCATAAAGTAGTTTTAAAATGAGAACAAATAGAGGGGAAATGACTGTTTAAAAGAGAGATAAAAGCTTTAATGGAGATCATGTGCTCAAGCTTCAAAACAACATAAGAAATTACAAGCTACTTATTCCAAAACTGACATTCCAACATGAACAAGTAAAAGGAAGATATGAAATATGATAATATTATTTAACTGTTTTTATATAAACTTTTTCAGTCTTTTCTAGTCGCAACTTGATCTCTTAGAGCTCAACAAACAGGATATTGTTCTTGCAGAAGTGCTGAAGCCACGTATCATACCATGTTTCCCGACATTGATCCTATAAGGCACTTCTCTTTCTCCTCCATGATATTGACATCTTCAAAGTCAACCCCACTACTCATCTCAGTGCCACATGAGCCGCTGCAATTGTAGTTGTCTATGTGCTTATGGAACAAAATGAAGTTAACTATCACTTGTTAAAACTCATGCTTCGGAATCTTTGAAATGCTTACTTAACATCATGGTTTCAGCTCACTGATGAATCCACTGGACCTCTTAATCAGGATCACCGTTGTTGGTTTAGGCATGTTGACTACTTTGGACTATTCATTCTCCAATTTTGCTTTTGTGTGGGTGTGGATTGGGGTGGTGGGGAGTTGCGTCTTTGTACTGCTGGACTGTTTCACATCTTACCACTTTATCCCTTAAGACTCCCATGCGTGTCTTGTCATACTCAGTTATTATCAAATACTGTTATGCCCATCCCATTAATTGTACGGAAGGATCTTCAAGTCTTGTTGGTCTCTTGAAGAATATTACACCAAGTGCAAAAAAATGCTTCAACTCTTAACAGTTTCAATGAAAGTATTTCTGTCACTTCAGTCAGAATTAATCTTATTGCAATTTTTTTTTTGTATTGTTTCTTAAAGTTATACTAGACATTGTGGAATGGTTGGACTCACCAATAAGGCTTCCCTTCTTCTCACAAATTCTCATCTTTTATTTTTCTTCCTATTATATCAAAATGGTACAAAAGCTAGTTGTAGGGCTCATTCTTGATTTTCCAAAAGTCAAACTCATGTCCGAGGTCACCTCATAGATTTAAGATATTGCTTGAGGAGAAAAGTTGTGTCGTATAGAAGTTGGGCTGCCATTAGGGGTGTAAATAGTCCCTCCGGAACTGAAGAACTGACAGAAACCGAATTGGAAAACCAAGGTGTGGTTCTTCGATTAGAACTGATGGTCCGGTAGGCTCCCAAGGATCAGAATCATAGTCAGGAACCAATTCCGTACCCAAAGAAACAAACTGGAACCAAAAGCCAAAAAAGTATATGGTATTAGACTAAAGTGCTCTAATAAACATAAGTATATATGAGGTGCAATAATAATTTCAATTAAATTAAAGTCTGTACTAATTACATAGGTTTAGTTTCCTTTTCATAATAGAATTTTTTATTTATTTTTTATTCCATTCTACTTTAAAAGCTATTTTTGGGATTATTTAAGGATGGCCCATTGTGTTTCTTCTGTAAAAAAATCCAACCTCCCAGACTTCTCTCTCAGGCCAAACCCTCCAAAATCATTGGTCTTCCAAATACCAAGCTTTGTTTCTCTCTGTACTTATGGATATTGTGTTGTATGTTGTGTTGTGTCTTGCTTGGCTATAGACCAGTTAACTAACAATGTCATTGTTAACTGGTATACCAATAATTAAATAGACTAAATTATGCAGAACTTGAACTTTCGGCATCTTAAGTTGGCTGCCTTCTACTCTCTTTTTTTTTTTCCTTTGCTTTGCTAATCAGAACCAATAAGTATCCGAGACCGAACCAGAACCAAAAAACAGGTCCTTGCTCTTAAGACCAGGAACCTGACTTCTGACTGATGATTCCACACCAGCTGAAATCTTAATGGTCTGGTTCTGGTTTTGCTGAAATAGAACCAGACCATTTACACCTCATTTGCCACCAACAGCAGCGGACTAGGGTTGTCTTTCAATCATCATGGAGCTCACCATTTGAAAGAGTTATCTTTTGCAGAAAACTGCATGAATTTTATTTGAGAATCTGTTGAATTCGATTGTGGAAGGAGATTATATTAATTTCATAGCATGGGCTTCTAATTCTTTTCCAGGACCATAGTGCTTTACTATGGTTATTGATGAGTATTTCCTACTGAGGTAGCTGCTTTGATTTCTCTATTAAACCTGTTTTCAGGTCTGCTAGTGATGTAGCTGATGCTCCAGCTTAGAGAGGAACTCAGATTGTAGATTTGTATGTCTGGCTACTGCAACCACGAGTAGTTATTTCTGTTTTTCATTTTTTTCCCTGGTGCTGCTGCTTGCTATATCTCTGTTCCTATGTAATATATTTACAATTTCAAAAAGAATCTGATGAAGTTGGACAGAAGTGCATTTCTAGAAGATAAAAAAAGAAATAGAAAAGTCACTTCTGAAGAAATTCTAAGATACAATTCTCTTTGAAAATGATCAGTTACAAAGACTTTGTACAGCAAGATATTGCTATTCTAGGAAAGTTTGACATTCTACTAATCTCAAGAAATCAGGAAACTATTATTTACTAATTTACAGCCAATCTCCTATAATTGGAAATATAAATATGTCCCTACAATTACTGCTATTCATAGAAATCTTGGGATTTCAATCAATCTCGAATTTCCAACATTCCCCCTCAAGCTGGGGAGTGGATATTTTCCATCCCAAGCTTGCACACAATCCTCTGAAATGCTAAGCTTGTTAATCCTTTAGTCAAGATATCTGCTAATTGGCCCTCTGTAAAAATGTAGGGAGTGCAAATCAATCCGCTTTCAAGTTTCTCCTTTATTAAATGTCTGTCGACTTCCACATGTTTAGTTCTGTCATGTTGAACTGGATTATGAGCTATGCTGATTGCAGACTTATTGTCACAATAAAGCTTCATTGGGTCTCCTATTTAATCTTCAAGTCTTCTAGGATAATCTTGAGCCATAACAATTCACAAATACCTTGTGCCATTGAACGAAACTCTGCCTCTGCACTAGATCTTGCAACAACCAGTTGTTTCTTACTCCTCCAGGTTACCAAATCTCCCCCAAGAAAGATACAATACCCAGACATTAATCTTTTGTCAGTAACTGAGCCAGCATAATCAGCATCTGTGTATGCTTCTAGTTCCAAATTTGTGCCCCTTCTGAAGAGAATTCTGTTTCCTGGACTGCCTTTAAAATATTCTAAGATCCGGTACACTGCATGAAGATGGACATCCTTAGGGTTTTGCATAAACTAACTCGCCACACTCACTGCATATGCAATGTCAGGCCGCGTGTGTAACAGATAGATTAGCCTCCCAACCAATAGTTGGTACATGCCTTTGTCAGCTGGTTCTCCTTCCATAGACTCTCCTCGTCTATGATTAGGCTCAATAGGCATGTGTGATGGTCTACACCCAAGTTTGCCTGTTTCTTCTAGCAGATCAAGAACATATTTTTGCTGCAAAACAAAGATTCCTTCCTTAGATCGGGCTACTTCTATTCCTAAGAAGTACTTTAATTTCCCAAGATCCTTTATTTCGATTTCTTTTGCTAAATACTTCCAAAGAGCTTCCTTTTCATCTGGATCATTCCCAGTTACTATAATATCATCCACATAAACTATCAACGTGGTGACTCCCCTTGAAGCCGAATGCTTAATATACAATGTGTGATCACCCTGACTCTGTTTGTACTTCATATTCAACATTGCTTTAGTAAATCTTCCAAACCATGCTCGAGGAGATTGTTTGAGCCCATACAATGCCCTTTTCAATCTGCACACTTTGTTTCTACCTAGATTTATGCCAAAGCTAGGTGGAACTTCCATATAGATTTCCTCCTCAAGATCCCCATGTAAAAAAGCATTCTTCACATTGAACTGTTATAAAGTCCAATCATAATTTGCAGCTAGAGATAACAACACCCTTACTGTATTCATCTTCTCCACTGGTGCAAATGTCTCATGATAATCCACCCCATATGTCTGTGTATATCCCCTGGCTACCAGTCTTGCGTTAGACCTCTCAATAGATCCATCCGACTTATACTTCACTGTGAAGACACATTTGCACCCTACTGGTCTCTTTCCTATTAGTAATTCTACTAGTTCCCATGTTTTATTCTTCTCCGAGGCCTCAATTTCTATTCTCAGTGCATGCTTCCATTCCTCTTTGCCAAATGCCTCAAATAAGGTTTGTGGGATGGCTACAGTGTTTAGATTAGTAAGGAAGCTTTTGTGTGAAGTTGATAATTTTTCAAAGGACACAAAATGGGACAAAGGATGTTGTGTGCACTTCCTAACATCCTTTCTTGTGGCTATGGGCAGATCCAAATAAAAAACAGTAGGTCCATTCCCAAGTGACAATTCAGTTTCTTGAACTTGCATAGGATTGATCACAGGCTTTATTCTTCTTGAGTAGACCTATAGTGGCTTTGTGAGTGTAGAATTTATTGGACTTGATGGTTCTTTAGAAAGGTTAGGAGATGACACAATAAGCTCAGATTTAGAAGTGGGCTCAGAAATGAGTTCAATTTGAGGAGTGGATTCAATTTGCACAGGGGATGTTTTGATAACATGGATGGTTCTCTCAAGAACAAATCCTTATCTTCCATAGATGATGTCTCCCCCTGAAGATAAGGACTAGAAGAATAGCTCTCTTTTTCAGCAAATGTGACATCGACAGAAATATAAGTCTTACAAGTGGTGGGATTATAGCACTTGTACCCTTTCTGAGTAGGTGAATATCCTATGAAGACACACTTAACAGCTCTAGGATCTAACTTGCTTCGACCATGGGAGTGAACCTGAACAAATGAGACACATCCGAAAAACTTTAGGAGCTAACTTAGTTGACAGATTGGAATCTGGAAAATAGCAAGAAAACACCTCCATTGGACTTTTAAAATCAAGGACTCGAGATGGGATACGATTTATTAGATGAGCTGCAGTGAGGACAACTTCCCCCCAAAAGGTTTTTGGAACACTCTTTTGAAACAAAAGAGCACGAACATAGGCTAAAAGATTACCATTTTTTCTTTCGACAACCCCATTTTGTTGGGGTGTGTCAACACATCAAGATTCATGAATAATTTCCTCTTTTTGAAAGTATGGAGGCAAAATTTGATTAAAGTAGTCTCTAGCATTATCTGTCCTCAACCTCTTGATTCCAACATTGAATTGAGTTTTGACCATTGTATTAAAAATAGGAAAAATGTTGCTAAAATCAGATTTTTGTTTTTGCAAATAAATCCATGAAACTCGAGTACAATCATCAATGAAAGAGACAAACCACTGAGCCCCTGAAATGTTGGGAACTCGAGATGGAGCCCAAATATCACTGTGAATAAAAAAAAAGGAACAACAGCTCGTAACTTGGTCCCGAAATACACAAGAAATATGAGAAAAAACCACACTGCAGTTTAAATCTTTTGTAAGTTGATGAATAGACACAAGGTTTGTAGATAATTTAGGTCCATGTAGCACATTTTTAAGGATTATGGAAGGACTTAGAACAATGTCTCCCTGGCTCGCCACAGTGGCTAGGGATCCATAAGCAATGGCTATTTTTCTGTTGCTAGGGCTGGGATGATATGTGAGGAATTTGAGTGAAGAACGGGTCATATGATCAGTTGCCCCAGAATCAATAACTCAGGAATTTGAAAAATCTGAACCAGAGGCACTTAGAGCATGTAAGGAATTTGCCAAGGAACAGGTACCTGTAGACTTCTCTAATGAATGAAGGAGTGATCTTAGCCTACCAATGTCTTCTTTGTTAAATTCAGTCTGCTCTCCACCACTGGAATTTACAACATCATGTGACCTGTCTTCTCTATATTGAGTCATATGCACCTTGCTTCGTTGTGTTCCACTTCTAGGTCCTCTATTCCATTGAGAACTTTCTAGTTTTCCTTGAAGCTTCCAACACTGCTCCTTGGTACGACGAGGCTTTTTGCAATAAGTACACCAAAGGTTATCCTTGTTTGAGGGCCGAGACATCATTTTCCCAACTTCTGAATTTGCAGTATTGGAGGCTGATGTATTTTCAGTATTAAGCTTTGGTTTCTCATCATTGATTTTTCCCAGCATGCTGATGCTTCAACTGGTTGAGAGTAAAGCATAACTCCCCTTCAACTTTCTTCAGCATTGATGATGGAGATGGTCTCATTTAGTGAAGGTAAATCCTTTTTCCCCAATATTTGAATCCTCACCTGATCAAATTCAATATTTAAACCAGCAAGAAGATCATAAATTCGATCCACTTCAATGAAATTATTTAATGCAGCTGCATCGTCGCTGCACTTCATCTCAATGTGCCAATAATGATCCATCTCTTGCCATACATTCTTCAAGAGATTGGCATACTCCGCGACTGAACGGTCTCCTTGTTTCGAGGCAGAGATTTTGGTTTTAATCTCAAAGATTCGAGCAGCATCCTTTATCTTAGAATAAGTCTGTTGTGCAGCTTCCCATACATCTTTAGATGTTGGTAGAAACATAAATGTATCACTGATATCTGGCAGCATAGAATTCCATACCCAAGACATGACCATGGAGTCCTCTTCATCCCAAGCATCAAATCTGGGATCTCCTTTCTTGGGCCCACTACCAAGGAGATGACCTAATTTTCCCTTCCCTTTCAGAAAGGCCCGAACCACTTGAGACCACTTTGTATAATTTTTGCCATTCAATCTGTAGGCAGATTGAATATTTTGTAGTTCTCCTGTTGTTTGATTGAGTGTCACGTCTTCAGCTTTCTCGGCTATGGAAGACATGTTGGAATAGAAAAAAAGAGTATTAACAGGGCATAAAGAAACAGCAGTATGGTCTTGGCAATGAAAGCCTGTAACGAGGTTTCTGATCCAAGAAAAGAGCCTAAGGCTCTGATACGATGAAGAAAATTCTAAGATTCAATTCTCTTTGAAAATGATAGGTTACAAAGACTTTGTACAGCAAGATATTGCTATTCTAGGAAAGTTTGACATTCTACTAATCTCTAGAAATCAGGAAACTATTATTTACTAATTTACAGCTAATCTCCTATAATTGGAAATATAAATATGTCCCTACAATTACTACTATTCATAGAAATATTGGGATTTCAATCAATCTTGAATTTCCAACAACTTCTAGTATGGATCCTTGAATTTCCTCCTTTAGAATAAGAACCCGTTTTTTTTTGGTCAGATCTGATTCCACAAGAGCAATAGTTTTTACAAGAGAAACAGGCCAGACAACTTGTTCTTTTCCAAAAGAGTTCTATTAAAGAACTAGCTACACTTGTTCCATTTAGTTGGGAAGGAGAGCATATGTTTCAGACTGAATTTCAGAGGAAATTTATTCAATAACTCTTAACCAGTAAACATATTTTTAAAATACAGGGAATTATTTCTATGACCAAGCATAGAGTCGGATTCACCAAGTTATATGGCAAATAATTTGGTAGGTTGCACTTGGAGGCGTATTTGTTTGAATATTGCAATATATAAATGTCAAACGGAAGCGGTAGAAAGAAAATGATCTATCATTGTAGACCTGTGTTACTGCAAATCTGATAGTACCATGCATTATAGCAGCTAACATGCTGTGTATTTGCCACAGAAAGGACAGTTGGAAGTCTTTCTAAGAAGATTGGGAAGGTTGTTCTAAAAACCTACTATAGGCAAGGTTTCAGATGCACACATGAACTGCATCTTAAGATTGGGTCACTATAATAGCCACAGACTTTTTTTGCTGATTACTCTGCATTCATATGCAACAAGTAGAAAGGACTTTGCTGCATATTATACCAAGAAAGCTGCATCAATAGAAAACAAATCTATAACCTATGCAAAAGGGACAAGGCAGGCAGGTGAAAATTTGGACCAGCTTACAAAAGACAAGAAGTTTCACTGGTTTGAATAAAGATGAAGATTATTAGATGAATATTTTGCACCATGAAGTTTTAAATAATCAAAGTAAATAAGAAAATTATATATATATATATGAATTTACTGGTGCATTTTCGGAAAGAGAAACATAGCACATTGTTTTCTAGTCGTCTCTCTCTTTTTCTGACTTTTTTGCAAAATGACTGAAACAACCCTCAACATTCACTCCATATGAATGCCAGCTAAGAGACAAGTATTACATGCTATTTTATGGGTTCCTGGATGGTGTATGTACATAATTTCACTAAAAAAAAATATTTCAAATTTAGTGCATGTTTTGAGAAAGTAGAAGTTTGACTCAACTCAGTACTAATATAGATTCAGAGGATGGCAGTATAGGATGCAGTAGAGGGTGGGGGAGAGGCAGTGGAGCCCATTCCTCTTGAGGAGGGCCTGGCAAAGTTTGTTGACGAGGCGAGGGACCGGAGATCCCATACCCATCAAGTGTGATGGGACAAGGGATGATTAGCCCCATTCCATCATTAGAACTAAGATGGGATAGGGAGCACTCCTAACATACATGGATGTAGTGCATTAGATGCCCTAGCTTGAGTTTTAGAGGCATAAATGCCAAGGGGGCCATAGGTAGGACAGCCCCAGATGGATGAGGAAGGTCAAGGATAGGTCAGTCTGAGACCAGACGTCTAGGGACCAGTCAATGGAACAGTTTCGGAAGATGTTCCTGATAAGTGGATCCAGCAGATAGAGAACCTTCATAGTGTGATGGAAATCAAGGAGCAGCATAACACCTACACTGCATTTCGCTTCACAGGAGACCCAAGGTTTTGGTGAGAGTCAGTCTTGGACTTCGGAATTGATGTACAGCACAAATATGAGCATTTCCACAATCATTTCGACAAAAGATTCTTCCCTTTGATGTGGGCAAGAAAGGTGTAAAAGTTCTTGCACCTCACCTAGGGTACTTCCATGGTTGCAAAATGTGTTGTATGATTCAACACACTCCTTCGGTTTGCCAAGGAGTTATTCTTGACAGAGGCCTTACAGTGCAACTGACACTTGGACGACCTCAACGTTGAGATTAAGACTGTATTGAGTGGGATAGTGCACACAACATTGCACAAATTGGTTGAGAGGGCCAGAGAGGTTAAGAGGGAGGTCCTGAATCAGGGAAGCTGGAATAAGCATATGCAGAGTAAGAGGAGGACAGAGGTTTTCCTTCTGGAGATTTTGCAGGTAGCACTAGGGCACCACAGGTTGGTAAGGTCACAGCAGAGTAGGAGATCCGAGTCTTGGGGATCTATAATGGCAGCTTCCATGACAGTTCAAGGTGCTGCAGGGTTCGCATCTCAACAGTTTGATTGGACTTACTACTCATGTGGGTGATTTAGCATTTGGCCAGGGATAGCACTTTGGGACAGTGCAGTAGAGGGAGTACCATAGTTGAAACCACCAGAGGTGTTGGAGCCCTTCAGAGGCAAGTGCAATCGTGTAGAGAGCAGTGGGAGTCACCAGCCCTTTCAGAGGAGCAAGACTGGAATTGCAAGCTCTCAGAGAGTAGGTAGTAAAGTGCATGTATGTCTTGAAACAGTGGAGGGACAGACCCTACCAGACATGACCATGGGTATGGTCTTTAATCTTGGCCTGAGAACATGTTACTCGATTTTGGTCGACACTTTCTTTCCTTCATTGGCATTTTCACGTCACAACAATGGACAGATGAGCTTTCTCACTCACACTTGTTGTCAAGGTCTCAAAAGTGTTCCTTTTGAGATGTACTTGTTGCTGATCCAGTATGATACGATGATTGAGCATCACAGGAAAGAGATTCTCCCAAGATGCCCAATTGAGGGAAGTACATATCTTAGAGTGAGGGAAGAGGATTTTCTTCGGGTGGTTTCTGTAATGTCAAGAGGAAGACATTGAGGGATTCCAAAAGTTCCTGGCCTGTCTTGTGGATGTTGAGAGGCCTACTGAGGCACTAACAGACATTCTAATTGTCCAAGACTTTTTCAATGTCTTCTGGATGATTGGTTAATCATACCTCCAGCAAAGAGGTCATGTTCACTATCAACTTCGCGCCATGCACTATTTCGATATTCATTCTTTTATATCAGATGGCGCTGGCAGAGTCAAAGGAAATCAGTCTGCAGTTGAAGGACTTAACAGTGAGTGATTCTACATTGAAGCAATCCTCTTGATGGACAGCTGGGAAGGAATTTGGACTGGAAATGTTCATTTTTCCAAAGGACAAGGAGACAACCCAGGTGAAGGTGCTGTGATAAAGATATTAAGTGGAGGAGACAACTTGTAAATAAGATACAAGCATGCGACCAAAGAATCTATACCTTTTTGGTAAATTAAGCTCACGAATTTTGGATGATTAAATTCTTTTAACAAGGAGGAAAGGTTATACCTACACCTAATTTTCTCTAAATATATGTTGCTTAGCATGTTTATAGGTCAGATCCACTATTTTGAAATAACATTCTTATGCCAATTTTTACAAACATTTACCAAAAATTGATCCATGAGGGAGTTCAAAAAGAAATTCAAGATAAGAAGTGGAAAAGGATTCTAGAGCAAGAGGTATGGGCATAGTGGTTCAGTGGATTCAAAGAGAGAGCCCTAAGGAGGGTACTACTTCTAAAGAGATGAGAACTCTCTTGAAACGATGCAAACTCATTACACCCCCCATGCTACTTTTTCTTCCCCATTCCTCTTTCGTTTTCTCCCATTTCTCAATTCCACTCCCACTAATCTACACACCACTCAAAAACCACCTCAAAATCTTGGAGAAGCAAGGAAGAAGCTTGGAATCTTGATTTTAAGAAGGGAGATTGGGAAATGCTTGATGAAGAAGGAGATTAAAGACAAATTGCTAGGATTTGTTAACTTGTAGTGTTTGGATTTTCTAGAAATACTTAAGAAATGTGTTCTTCTATGAGATTTAGGCTAGATCTTCAAGGGTTTTATATTTGGAAATGATGATGTGTTTTCTTCCCTTTAGCAAGGGATTTTCAGCTTGAAAAGCCATCTTTAAGGTGTGATTTTGCCTGGAAATCAAGTGGGCTTGATAAATGTTAGCTTGGATTTTTGGAATAGATGTCCTAATGAGTTGTTTTGCTTGATTTTTATCATTTTAGTTGCTGGTACATGGTTGTTTTGTGAATCTCCCCTTGACAATGGTGTGATTTAGAATAGAAAGGTGGGGAAATGAGGCATATATAAGATTTCATGCTCTTGAGATGATTGGTCTTGAAAAGCATGTGGGGCAATTTTCCTTGGTGAAAAGGAATTGCTTAAGGCTTTGAAATTCTTAATTTAGTGTTAGGATGTCATTTGAATTGTCTAAGTTTTTTTATAGATACAAGTTGTCAAGTTCTGCACCAATTTTCTAAAAAAGAAAGGGCAGCCCACCGCACGAAGCTCCCATGTATGCAGGGTTCAGGTAAGGAGCTGACCACAAAGGTTCTGTAGCAACCTTACATCACACTTTTGCAAGAAGCTGTTTCCACCCCTTGAACCTGTGACCTCCAGGTCACACAACGATAACTCTACCAACGATAACTCTACTGCTACACCAAAGGCTCCCTTCACCAGTTTTCACTTTTATTTTATTCGCTTTTCATGAATTAGGCATGGATATAATTTCTAAATCTACTAGTTGAAATTCGTATATGGAATCTCATGGTTTGTACAGAGCAGGAAAAAATTATTAAAGGGCAATTTCGGTGGCTTGTAAAGTTGTCAGCTAGTCATGATACTAACTAGCATATAATTAAGTAATTTCCTGCTCATGGAAACCATGGGTGCCTATCCGAAAACCCATTTGACCCAATGCTAAATAAACAAAACAGAAAGACCTCTTGTTCTAACCTCAACCAGACAACATCCAATCTACGCCATTCACATACTAGCCCATGTTTTTCTACACGTCATCACAAGGCAAGCAAGCCACATCATCATCAGTACCCATATCTAATAACAATATAAGAAGAAGAAGAATTTCATTTCTCACAGCCAACCAAAAACATATCAGTGCTATCAACAATGACCCATTTCTTGGGCCAGAAAAATCATGCCTAGGATATTCTTATCTGAAGTTACAAGATTAGTATTAACTAATTATGTTTCTACATCCACTAAATCTGCATAAGTCCTTGCAAGATTTAAGATGTAATAATCAGCACATCCAAGTAAAACTACCTCGCCCCCCACATCAAAAGACACGTAAACCTTGCCCATGCCCAATTTTTAACAAAAGCACGAGAATCAAGACTGATGAATCACATCACGGAAAATTTCTAAATGGTTACTCATTGTGTAGCCCACTTGATTGCTATTCAAAATCACACCATAAACATAAATTTTCAAGCTTAAAAGCCTTACTTAAAAGGAAAAAAAATGTAGAACAGCATTTTCAAATTAAAAATTCATCAAGATCTAGCCTAAATCTCATGGACGAACACATTTCCTAAGTATTTCTAGAAAACCCAAACACTACAAGTCAATGACTCACTATTTGTCTTCAATCTCTCTCTTCATCAAGTTTTTCCCTATCTCCCTTCTCCAAATCAACATTCCAATCTTCTTCTTCCTTGCTCCTCTAAGATTTAGAGGTGGATTTAAGTGGGGTAAAAATTAGTGGGAGCGGGAGTTGAGAAATGGGGCAATGGAAAGAAGAATTGGCAAAAAAGAGTAGTAGAGGGGTGTAATGAGGCTGCCTCCTTTCAAGAGAGAGTTCTCATCTCTTTCAAAATGGCACCGCTTTAGGGCTCTCTCTTTTAACCTAGATGACCACTACGCCCCTGCCACTTGCTCTTGAATCTTTTTCTTCCCACTACCTCCCATCCTACACAAAACCCATTTTTCTCATCCAAATGAATGTGGACCCACTTCTCAACATGAATTCCTTTTTCAACTCCCTTGTGAAACAATTTTTTGTCATCATTTATGAAAATTGGCGCAATGGTAAAGTTGTCGTCATGTGACCTTGAGGTCACGGGTTCAGGGCGTGGAAACAGCCTCTTGTAAAAATGCAAGGTAAGGCTGTGTACTATAGACCCTTATGATCTGTCCCTTCCCCAGACCACACATACGGGGGAGCTTCGTGCACCCATGCTTCCCCCCCCCCCCCCCCCCCCTCTTCCACTTATGAAAATTGGGCATGAAAATCTTACCCCAAAATAATGGGTCCCATTAATAAAACATGCCAAGCAACAAAAATTTAAGAGAAATTAAGGGTGGGTCTAACATTTCTTCCTCAAAAGAATTTAATCCCCTACCGGTCTATAGTCGCATGTCCATATCTTGTTTCCAAGTTGCCTCTTCCATTTAATGTCTTCAATACAGTACCTTCCTGAAGGTTATCTCCTTGTCCCTCGAAAATATGAACATTTCTAGTCGAAACTCTGTACCGGTTATCCATTAAGAGGATTTCTTCAATTTAAAACAATTCGAAGTGGCTCCTTCAACTACACGCTGAGTTCCTTCAACACTGCTAGCCACCTAGCAAAGTAATGAATATCGATATAGTGCCTAGCACAAAATGGGTAGTGAATGCAACAACGTCTTCGTTGGAGGTATGCCCAACTAGTCATGCAGAAGACATCCAAAATTCTTGGACACTAGAATGTCCATTAATGCCTCAATAGGCCTCTCAATCCCCAAAACAAAGCTAGGAACTCTTGGCATCCCTTTCACAACATCCCCTTGCCAACATTAAAGAAATCACCCAAGAAAATTCTCTCCTCTGGCTCTGAGATCTGAACTCCCCTCAACAAGGCATCTAAAGAGAATCTCACTCCTATGACGCTTGAGCATCATATAATATGCATCATCAACAACGAGCATGGACGATGAAATCCCTTAGGTCCCACCTATGCGCTGTGAAAATGCCAACGAAAGGAAAGATGTCAAACCAAAACCAACAAAATTACATGCCCTCAGGCTAAGGTTAAAGACCATACTTGTGGTTATGTTTGGTAAGGCCTGCCCCTATTATATAAGGACATATAAGCACCATGCTGCCTATTCTCAAGGAACCCGTCATCCCTATCCTGCTATTGTAAAAAGCTAATGACTTCCTCTACCTCTTTGCACGGTTGCACTTTGCCTTCAAGGAGGTCCAACACCTTCGGTGGTCTGAACTGTGGTACCAGTTGTCAAGTGCTTTCCTAAAGAACAATCGTTAGCCAAATTTTCAACTTGCTCACATGATTAGAAGGTCCAATCTAACTATCGAGATTAGACCCTACAACCCCCTAAACTATAGGCTACAATTGTAGATCCCTAGGGCTTGGATCTTCCATCTGCTACAACCTGCCACCCTAGTGTGCCCTAATGTTGCCCACAAAATCTCCATACAAGACCACCTCTATCCTTCTCTTACTCTGATATCTGCTCAATCAGGAGTCCCTAAATAAGGACCTCCCTCTCCACGCCTCGAGCCCTCTCAACCAACTCATGCAACATGGTTTGCATTGTCCACCTCAATACCATCCTAATCTCAATGTTCAAGCTTCCCATGAATCAATTGCACTGTAAGGCCTATGTTGAAAATTACTCATTAATAAACCCAAGGAATGTGCAAAATCGACTAATCTACAGTCTGTGAGGTTGCAGCTAGGGTCCCTCTTTTTCACATGATCAAAAGTATGCACCCACAGCACCTTTGGTGGGCACTGCCCGCTGGGCTATGAGGTTGCGCCAACCTTATAGGAGGTGGCACACAATTGAGTTCTTAGCAGTGGCCCTACCAAGGCACTTGTGGGACTTGGTGAAGCTGGTAGGCCTAAGCACAATGCTAGCCGTGGAAAAAGTGAGAATTAGAACGGGAAAGCTCGACACAGCTGGGTTGGCCCTGCCCCTTCGCCATAGCGCAGTGCGAGGCGCGAGCATTGGTGTATCTGAGGTCCCATTTTTTTGCATTTTTAAAGGCATGCGCCCATAGCACCTTTGGGCGTGATAGGCTGCTTCCTCTGACTACTACTAAGATATGGTGGAATAAAAATGTTCTGGGGGAGAGTGGGGAGTGAAAAGACCAATGCAGCAGAGAATGACCACATGGATCAAAATTAACTTATTAAGCGACCGAGATTCCCAGGGTGAGGTGTGTGAACTCCCACACATTCCTAGCCCACACCAAAGAAGAGAAAAACCTCTCATATAACCACATGGAAATGCTTCCATGCATGTGGGACATCAACTCTGGCTTTTAAGACTGACTCCCACCAAAACCTCACCTCTCTTGCGAAGTAAAATGTGGCAAAGGTCACATTCCACTACTTTTTAATCTCCATCACCATGTAAAGGTGCTCTATCTACAAAATCCACTCGGCAGCCACAATTGGATCGGTTGCATCCTCAAAATGGGGGCAGCCTCATCTTACAAAACTGCTCGAAGACTAGCCCCTTAACCTCTAGCTTTAAACCTCCTCATGTCCTTGACCTCCCTCATCCATCTGGAGGTGTCCCAGTTGTGGGCCTATCGGCACCTATACCTCCATAATTCAAGTCAAGGCATTCAATACCCTAAGCACTGCATCCATGTATGCCCATGGTGCTCCATAGCCCAAGTCAGCTTGAACAACAAAATGAGAATGATCATCCTATGCCCCCATGCACACTTAACGAATTAAAGATCTCCAATCCCTCTGCCTCATTGGTAAACTTAGCCACACCCTTAAGAGGAATGGGCTCCACAACCACAATCAGTACCCGTCTCACCACAAGAGCAGGACCTCTGCCTCCTACCAACCTCTACTGCACTCTTTACATGCCATCCTTTGAACCCATATGAGTAATAAGTTGGAGCAAACTACTTTTCTCAAAACACGCATTGAATTTTGAAAAAAGTCTACAACCCTTCATTTTGTTGGGCTTGCCATAGATGAGAGACATATAAAAGTCATCCACCATTTGATGATTATTATCTTTGGTATATGATGCAATTTATGATAAATGTAAGCCACTACCTTTAACACTTTCCACTAGTCATTTTGAAGGCCAGAAATAAGAGGCCAAGGTTACCAGATTGATTTTAATTATGATACATGAATCATCCATAGTATGGCCCAGTAGATACATGGTTTGGATCATTGAGGAAAATGGGCCATACATATATTTTAGGATGCCACTTATTACCAAGTGAAAAGATGCACATCCACCATATATAAAATCCTATTTTATATAACAGTATAGATCAATGACTAAAGTACATGCATGGCACAATGTTAATCATCCAAATCATTCATTTGGTGGAGCTCAAAATGGACACGTGGTATACAAAAGTAACCAATCTTTTGATGATTATAAGCTATCAATATGTGGTTATTTTATTGATTATTTTTCTCTTTTTTGACTGCCCATTTTGAAGCCAAGTATCAAAGGCATACGTCCACGAGAGAGGAGGTTTCACTATCTGATCAGATTCAATGGAAGAGGAGGAGGAGGCTGACTGCCCATTTTGATGCCAAGTATCAAAGGCATACATCCACGGGAGAGGAGGTTTCACTATCTGATCAGATTCAATGGAAGAGGAGGAGGAGGCGCAAAGCCTCCTCCAATCCTCCTCTGTTTCTTTACGTACAAACTCTCACCCACTCGTTCACATGGGTATGGACCACACGAGAGTCCACCCCAATAATCTCCCCCTCCATACCCATGGGAGGAGGATGCACTAGATCCTTTCAACCTGACTCAGCTCCCGAAAATTACAAGCATGTCTTTCATCCAGCTCCCCCTCCAATAATTGTCTACACTTTCAATCAGCTCCAACAGTCTGTGCATATCTACGGATTCTCCTAAAAGGGTTGCTGCTCCCCTTGCTCAACACTCTCTACTAAGTTTAAGTGCTAATTAGTCATCAAGTGTACCATAACCATCTAGAAACTTGTCGCCTAAAAGCCTGTCAGTGCCTCTTGTACCCACCCTCATTGGCCGCCCTCATTAGCTGCTCATAAATATCACTCGGTGTGGTCACGTCTACTCAGAATGGTCACCAAGTCCGCTCAAAATAGTCACCGAGTCCACTCGGAATCGTGCACACTTTTCAACGAGTCTTCTCACTAGTATTCACTGAGCCATCCTACCACTATTCACCGAGTCATCCTACTACTGTTCTCAAGTCATTTCCCTACTATTCCCAAGTCAACCCCACTCGCGGCCACCGAGTCCACTCGCAGTAGTCAGTGTCCACTTTTTGCACTTGATAACCAAGTTCCCTCACCAGCTATCATTGAGTTCACTCCTAGTCGCCAAGTCCACTCACCAACTGTCACTAAGTCATCCACTCCTAGCTGTCCCCGAGTTTACTCACCAATAAAGGTTCTCCTGAACATGGAGTGTCATTATCAAAATTGAGGGGTATATAGTTTTTCATAAGAAGGGGTGCCCATATCAATTTTTAGGGATGCAAAACAATTTTTTTTCTCAGCTATCTCCATTAGCAGCTCCCCCTTTTTTCTTTTCCATTTTTTCTTTCCTCTCTCTCTCCTTCCTTTTTCTCCTTCTTCTTTCCTTTGTCTTCCTCTAAACATCCTTATCTGTCACCGACAATCAACTTTCCATTTTCACTCCACCATCACATAGCCACCATGGTCGATTGGTAAGCGAAGTAGCCAACCATCGATCTACTTCCATCATCTCTAATTCTCATCTGTGCTCGACGGTTCTAGTGGGAGCAACAACCTAGCCGATCTCTTCCTCGGAGCAGTGCTGTCTCACTGACGCACTCCCTGCATTCATTGGTCAGTGGCTACCCCTTGCTCTTCAAGCTGCCAATCTTCTCCTCTTCGGTCGGCAGTGGGTCACTAGCTCCCCCCACCCCTCTTTCTTCGATCGGCTGCTTCGTCGCTCCACCGGCACATAGCCATAATCTCCTTTCTTTTCAGGGTTTCTTCTTCTGGTCTGGGCCTCTACCATCGACTGGCAATTGGCCAGCATGATGTGTTCGGTGCGTCTTGTCATCCAGCCTCCACCCAGCGATATGTAGGGGGCAAAAAAAAAAAAAAACAGAGGATTGGAGGAGGCTTTGAGCTTCCTGTTCCATTGTATCTGATTAGATAGTGAAACCTCCTCTCCCGTGGACGCAGGTCAAGTTTGGTGTAACCAAGTAAATCTTCTTGTCTTCTATTGAGTGTGACTGAATCAATCCTAACAAGTGGTATCAAAGCAGGGTGGATTATCAGAGCCGATCGGTCATGACTATGGATCTAAGTGATTATAGAAGACAGCCTTCACAAAGATTTGCTACAGCAATGATATGAGATCGTTTGCGTGTTGTCCTTAGAAGATTCAAAGTTGCTGCACTCCACTGAATGCGAGAGAGAGGGACATTATCGAATCTCTTACGATTGAAGGTTGTAGACCGTGTTGGTGCTGGAGTTGATAACATTGATTTGTTTGCTACAACTTAACATGGCTGTCTTGTTATGAATGCTCCTATGGTTAATAATGTGGTGGCTGCTCAGCATGGGATTGCTTTGCTCACTACCATGGCTCGCAACATAGCGCAAGCAAGCGCACAAGTCAAAAACACAAGCAATATTATCTTTGCAGGTGAATATGTATCTTGTCTGGTTTGAAAAAGGATTGAAGTATAGTTACAAGGATCTATGGGGCAAGGGATTCCTTCTAGTGTTGTGTTTTGTACAAGTGTGGGGCAATTATAGAATAACAAAACAGTTTCATTTTGATCCGCATAAGAAAATAAAGGTAACATTGGAGATGGGTTAGTAGGAGATAGAGGGCACGATCTGCCACGAAGTTGGTATCGACTATCGTCATGGAGAAGCAAGAAGGACAATAGTCATTGTTTTGAGAGAAGGGGCAATTGGTTGACAAGTAACATCACCCGTCACCAATCTGATCAGAACCCAAAAGACAACCTGCATTAGCTCCCACTAAGGAAGTCGAAGAAGCTGACCGATTGGCTGGACATTGCAGGGATGCTGAAAAAGAGAGGAGGTTTCACTATCTGATCAAATACAATGGAAGAAGAGGAGGAGGAGACTCACAGCCTCCTTCAATCCTCCTCTATTTCTTTACATACAAACTCTCACCCACTCGCTCACATGGATATGGACCACATGCGGGTCCACCCCAACATGATGCCTACTATTAAAGGCATACCCAACAATTATATTATTCCAAATTTGAAAAATATTAGTAATCTGTGTATAAGTGAGACCACTATATCTGCACCATTCATGCCGCATGAGCTTGAAATTGATGAGTGATATGTAAAGACTATGACTAGATGATTTACAATTTTAGTGCATAGCTCTCCATATCACGACCTGGTATATTGATGGGTTGGATTGTTTAAATAGTGAGCCTTATAATTTACCCTTCTAAAATTTTGTAGGGTTATCCGTTATATAACAGCTCATAAGGAAACACAATCAAACAATCTCCAGAGATGTCTAATTGTGTATACTTTCAAAATAAGCCTATCTAAGACACAACCCAAGTACAAACATCTCGGATCACTAAATTGGATGTCTCACATATGCTTTTAGCAATTGTAGTACTCTCTAATTTTGAAATAATCAATTGCTCACAATTTTATTAGAGAACTAGATTTCGGAAAATATAGTGCCTTACATGCTCTAATCTACACAAATCATAAGTTTGGGAATTTCTAATGGTGCAGAATTTTAAAGTTTAGGATATCTAAGATGAAACCTAGCTGATGAATGGCGTGTTTGAATATCCATTTTTGTACACGAAACATTGACTTTCGCATTGTTTTAGTGCATTCATCATCAATTTTATACTTATAGGATAGATTTACACTAACTCTGCCAATGTGGTTTTAGTTCTATATGGTTTTATCGCAGCCAATCCCAAGCCCAGATAAAGGAGGAGGTCTTCCATCAGGTGCCAGCCGACAAGGAAAACCCGTGGCAAACCCCATGCATGATTTGACTAATGACATTTCCTCAGGCTAGGCATTTCCCATAAGCGATGCGCTACATTGAATCCCAGATACGGTGGAAAATGGACAAGGGCTGCTAGGGCATTCCCCCGGAAGCAACGCGCTACATTGGATCTCAAGTGCAGTGGACAATAGGCAAGGGCTGCTAGAGCATTCCCTCAGAAGCGACGCGCTGCATCAAAACCCAGGTGCAGTGGAAAGTATGCATGGCTTCCCGCACCGTTTAAAATGTGCGTGAGTAAATAGGCTAAGTCAAGAGAACAAGATTTGTATCGCTACATGAAATATAGGCACATTGACATGTAAGAGTCTAAAGTTAGTGGATATGATGAAACGTCGGAGAGTCAACATCGCTTGTATCCAAGAAACCAAGTGGAAAGGGGCTAAAACTAGAGAAATTGATGAGTATAAGCTCAGGTACGTAGGAAAGGACAATAATAGAAATGGTGTAGAGATAATGGTATATAAAGAGTTAAAGGCTAAAGTTGTAGACATTAAAAGAACCAGTGATAGAATTATATTACTAAAACTTGTTTTAGGAGAGAAGATCATAAATGTCATTAGTGCATACGCACCACAAGTAGGGTTGAAGGATAGAATCAAGAGACAGTTTTGGAAAGATTTGGAGGGAGCCATACAAGAAATTTCCAACACAAAGGGGATATTTATAGGAGCCGATTTTAATGGTCATGTGGAAAAAGAAAAGGAAGGATATGATAGGGTGCATGGGGGGTGTGGTATTAGAGAAAGAAATGATATAGGAGAAGCTATACTCAATTTTACCTTAGCATATAACCTAGCTGTAGCAAACACATACTTTAAGAAGAGGGATGAACACTTACTAACCTTTAAAAGTCGACCATAAAAGGGTAGCCCTGGTGCATGAAGCTCCCGCATATACAGGGTTCGAGGAAGGGGCGGACCACAAGGGTCAATAGTATGCAACCTTACCTTGCATTTTGCTAAAAAGACTTTTTCCTACTTAGGAATGCCAAAAGATCAATGTCTAAGGATTGTAAGGTGATACCCAGTAAGAGTCTAACCTCACAACATAGATTAATGGTTATGGATATCTATATTAAAGTATTTAAGAAAGGAAATGAACTTAATAGGTGTCCAAAAACTAAATGGTGGAATTTAAAAGGAGAGAAGATAACATCATTTACAAACAAGCTGAAAGTAGAAAGAAACTGGAATGATGAGACAGAAGTAAATACCATATGGACTAATATGGTCATGTCCATTAAGAAAGTGGCAAAAGATGTCCTAAGAGTATGCAAAGATAAAAGAAAATGAACAAAGGAAACTTGGTGGCGGGGTGAAAAAGTGCAAAAAGTTATTAAAGAAATGCATGTGTTTTAAAGCATGGACAAAGACAAAATATATTGAAAACTTGAGCAATATAAGAATGCTATAAAGGTTGTTAAGAGAGTAGTAAGTGAGGCTAAACTCAAGGCATATGATGATCTCTATAATAGATTAGGAACAAGAGAGGGTGAGAAAGATGTGTTTAAACTCGCAAAAACAAGAGAAAGGAAGAGTAAGGACTTTGACCACATTAAGTGCATTAGAAGTGATGACCAAAGGATACTTGTCAAATATGACAAGATCAAACAAAGATGGGAAAGTTACTTTAAAAAATTGCTGAATGACAATTACCCTGACAATATAGGGATTGAAAGTACTGTAAACCCAAATAACATTGGGCATAACAAATATGACCATAGGATTAGAATACCTGAAGTGAAAGAGGCCTTGAAAAAGATCAAATCGTGAAAGGCTCTAGGCCTGATGGTATACCAATAGAGGTTTGGAAGTATATGGGAGATATTGGGGTAGTTTGATTGACAAAATTGTTTAACAAGATTGTGAAATCGAAGAAAATGGTGGATGAATGGAGGAAGAGCTCTATTGTACTAATTTCCAACAATAAAGGAGCCATACAAACTTGCACTAATATCAAGGGTTTAAACTTATGAGCCATATCATGAAACTTTTTGAAAGAGTGATGGAGAAGAGGCTACAGCATGAGACAAGTGTATCAAAAAACCAGTTTGGTTTCACGCCCAAGAGGTCTACCATGGAAGCTATTTTCTTATGTCAGGTAGCCAGCTGGCAAGGGGAAGCTGAAGATGGTTCTGTTATTTCTTTTCTGCTTGCAAATAAATATGCATTTGTATATTAGTTTGTAAGGAAGAAATGAAAATCATCTTCAGCTTTTTAAAAATACGGCAACCCAAACTATGACATGAATCAAATAAAAACATTCCCTCAAGCTAGGGCGTTCCCCATAAGTGACGCGCTGCATCGGATCCCGAGTGTAGTGAAAAATAGGCAAGGGTTGCTAGGGCATTCTCCCAGAAGCGATGCGCTACATCAGATTCCGGGTGTAGTGAAAAATGGGCAAGGGCTGCTACAACGTCCCCTCGGAAGCGACGCGCTGCATCAGAACCCAGGTGTAGTGAAAAGTGGACATGGGTTCATACCATGGAGGTCGAGAAAGGCAATAGTAAATACAGTATTTCCAGAGCATAAGATTTGTATCGCCACATGGAATATAGGGACACTGACAAGTAAGAGTTTGGAGTTAGTAGAGGCGATGAAATGTAGGAGAGTCAACATCGCTTGTATCCAAGAAACCAAGTGGAAAGGGGCTAAAGCTAGAGAAATAGATGGGTATAAATTATGGTACGTAGGAAAGGAAAATAACAAAAATTGCATAGAAATAATAGTGGATAAAGAATTAAAGGATAAAATTGTGGATGTTAAAAGAATTAGTGATAGAATTATAATAATAAAACTTATTCTAGGAGAGCAGATTATTAATGTTATAAGTGTGTGCGCACCACAAGTAGGGTTACAAGATATAATCAAGAGACAGTTTTGGAAAGATATGGAGGGAGTAATGCAAGAAATTCCCAACACTAAGGGAATCTTTATAGGAGCAGACTTAAATGGTCATGTAGGAAAAGATAAGGAAGGATATGATAGAATACACGGAGGGTATGGTATAGGTGAAAGAAATGAGATGGGGGAGAATATCCACTATTTTGCTTTGTCATATAACCTGTCCATTGCAAATACACTCTTTAAGAAGAGGGATGAACACTTAATAACCTTTAAAAGTGGACTTCATAAAAGCCAAATAGACTTTTTCCTACTTAAGAATAATGAACGATCTATAGGCAAGGATTGTAAGGTGATACCTGGTGAGAGTTTAACCTCACAACATAGGTTAATGGCTATGGATATCCATATCAAAAGATTGAGAAAAAGAACTAAACTTAATACACATCCAAAAACTAAGTGGTGGAACTTAAAAAGAGAGAAAATAACTTCATTCAAAAATAAGTTGATGGTAGAAGGAAATTGGAACTATGAAACAGAAGTAAATACCATGTGGACTAATATGGCTGAGTCCATTAAGAAAGTGGCAAAAGATGTCTTAGGAGTATCTAAAGGTAAAAGGCTATTAGCAAAGGAAACATGGTGGTGGAGTGAAACAGTGCAAAAAGTTATTAAAGAAAAACGGATGCATTTTAAAGCATGGCAGAAGATTAGAAATAATGAAAACTATGAACAATATAAGAATGCTAAAAAGGTTGCTAAGAGAATAGTAAGTGAGGCTAAACTTAAAGCATATGATGAGCTCTATAATAGACTAGGAACAAGAGAAGGTGAGAAAGATGTGTTTAAACTTGCAAAAGTAAGAGAACAGAAGGGTAAGGACTTAGACCATGTTAGGTGTATTAGAAGCGATGATCAAAGAGTATTAGTCAAAGATGATGAGATCAAACAGAGGTGGGAAACATACTTTCAAAAATTGTTAAATGACAATAGCTCTGAGAATATAGGGATTGAAAATACTATAAATCTAAATCACACTAGATATTATAGATATGAACGTAGGATTAGAATACCTGAAGTAAAAGAGGCCTTGAAAAGAATGAAATCAGGAAAGGCCATGGGGCCTGATGGTATACCAATAGAGGTTTGGAAGCATATGGGAGATATTGGGGTAGTTTGATTGACTAGGTTGTTTAACAAGATTATAAAATCAAAGAAAATGCCGGGTGAGTTGAGGAAAAGCTCTGTACCAATCTATAAGAATAAAGGAGACATACAAAGCTGCCCTAATTATCGAGGGATTAAACTTATGAGCCACACTATGAAACTTTTTGAAAGAGTAATTGAGAAGAGGCTAGGACATGAAATAAGTGTACCAGAGAATCAGTTTGGTTTCATGCCTGGGAGGTCTACCATGGAAGCTATTTTCTTACTAAGACAATTAGTAAAGAAACATAGGGAGAGGAGTAAAAACCTCCACCTGGTCTTTATCAACTTAGAGAAAGCTTATGATAGAGTCTCTAGAGAGTTAACATGGAGGGTGTTGGGTGGTAAAGGGGTTACTTAGGGATATATAGACATAATTAAAAATATCTATGAGGGAGCGGTAACAAATGTTAAGACCACTAGTGGCATGACTGGTGATTTTCCTGTCACTATAGAATTGCACCAAGGATCGGCACTGAGTCCATACCTTTTCACATTGGTATTGGATGAGTTAACAAAACATCTGCACGAGGCGATTCCCTGGTGCATGCTATTTGCACATGATATAGTCTTACAGGATGAGACACGGGCGAGTGTAAACATAAAGCTAGAGTTATGGAGAGAAGCATTAGAATCTAAAGGATTTTAAATTAACCGAAGTAAGACAGAATATGTAGAATGTAATTTTAGCAAGGAGAGTAGGAGTAGAACACCAGTCAAGATTGATAACCAAGAAGTACCCGTTAAAGACCACTTTCGGTACTTAGGATCAATGATCCATGAGAGTGAGGAGATTGAGACGGAGGTTACCCAGAGAATCCAAGCGAGTTGGAACAAATGGAGATGTGCATCTGGAGTTTTGTGTGATCGACAGGTGCCACTCAAACTAAAAGAAAAATTCTACAAGATGGCAATAAGGCTGGCCATACTCTATGGATCAAAGTGTTGGGTAGTTAAGGAACATCATACTCATAGGATGAGCGTCGCAGAAATGAGGATGTTGAGATGGATGAGTGGTAAGACAAAAAAGGATAGAATTAGAAATGAAAATATTAGAGGAAATTTAGGAATAGCACCAATAGGTAACAAGATGAGGGAGACTAGATTTAGATGGTTTGGACATGTTCAAAGGAGACCAACAACGGCACTGGTTAGAAGAAGTGAGGCAATACAAGTAGAAGGTTCTAAAAGGGCAAGGGGAAGGCCCAAAAGAACGTGGATAGAAGTGGTGAGGAAAGATTTAAAAACACTGGAACTAAATGAAGCCATGGTATTTAATAGAGTGGAATGGAGGAATAAGATTCATGTGGCCGACACCTAATTGGGATAAGGTCTTGATGATGATGATGATGATGAGACAATTAATAGAGAAATATAGGGACATTAGGAAGGAGAGCTACATAGTCTTTATTGACTTAGAAAAGGCTTATGACAGGGTCCCTTAGAGTTGATATGGTGGCTATTAGGCGAGAAAGGGGTTTCACAAGCGTATGTAGACATAATTAAGGATATGTATGAGAGAGCAATAACAAATGTTATGAGCACTAGCAGAGAGATGGGTGATTTTCCTATCACAACATAATTGCACCAAGGATTTGCATTGAGCCTGTACCTTTTCATGTTGGTTATGGATGAGTTAACAAAACATTTGATGAGCAGATTCCATGGTACATGTTATTTGCAGATGACATAGTTTTGATTGATGAGATAAGGAAGCCCACAAACACTAAGCTAGAGTTATGAAGAGATGCATTAGAATCTAAAAGATTTATAATTAATCAAACTAAGACAGTATATGGAATGCAATTTTAACAAGGAGAGGAACGGGAGTGGAGCACCAGTAAAGATTGATAACCAAGAAGTCCCCCTAGAAGAACAATTCCATTACTTTGGATCGATAATTCATGAGAATAGAGAGAATGAGAAGGAAGTTACCCATAGAATGCAAGCGGGTTAAAACAAATGGAGATGCACCTTTAGAGTTTTGTGTGATCAGAGGGTGTCACTCAAACAAAGGAAAATTCCATAGGATGGCTATAAGGCCAGCCAGGCTCTATTAATCAAGGGCAATTAAAGAACAACATTTACATACGATGAGTGCCAGGACGTTGAGATGGATGAGTAGCAAGACAAGAAAGGACAGAATTAGAAATGAAAAATATTAGAGGAAATTTAGGAGTAGCACCAATAGGTAACAAGATGAGGTAGATTAGACTTAGATGGTTTGGACATGTCCAACGTAGACCAAAAAGGGCACCAGTTAAGAGTGAGGCAATCCAAGTTGAAGGTTCTAAAAGGGCATGGGGAAGGTTCAAAAGAATGTGGATAGAAGGTTCTAAAACCTACCTGATAACACTTTTACCACTAGTTAGCCCACTTTGATCCTTGCATGCAAGTCATTTCTTTTGTGAACCCAATCATCTTTACCAATATTAACCCAATACAAATTATCCATTACCTATTTCTTCAAAAATGAGTCAGAGATTATCGAAAAAATACATTTAAGTTGCAATGCAAGTAAGAAAGTGAACATCAAGAAAGAAGGTAAAAAAATCCTTCAAAGTAATGCAAAAAAGAAAAGAAGAAAAACAGGAAAGTGCAAAAGAATGTTCACTATAGTACAATAAAGAATTGTCAACCATTGGTAGAAGACCGCTGTTTATTCATGAAGCCTTTGAATATATCCCTTTCCTTTTATAACCCTGTCCCAGGCCTACATTTCATCACAATATAAGACTCATAAACACACACAAAATTAGTTAATGATATCCTTTCCAAAAGGATATCAACAATTTCTTAGTGACACCCGTTCTTCATGAGTATACAATATGTGAGATACTATTGTTGTTAATTCTGCACACATTAAAAAGAGATATGTTTTGCCATTTTTCTGAGAGTTTTAGTTCTGAGTGTATGTCTACTAGCTAATTGAAGTTGAAACATATTTCAAACAAAGTTCTTGAGCCATAGTCTACTTAGAGGTCAAGATCTACTATATATGTAGTCTGTATATACACTATACTTTGAGTTCTAAGCCTAAATGAAATATTTTTAGCATATGAGTAGGGTCTTGAACTTTTTTATTCATTTATATTAACATGTTAAAGTTGGTAGATCGAGAAAGGAAAATTCTTAGGGATACATTTAGGAACTAACCTTTTAGAATTTTATAGGTAAATTCACTGCAACACTGGACGAGGCTCAACTCATCCATTAGGGGTAAGCTAGGGGTTTAACCTCTTGTTGCATATGCCAAATGCAATTATGGATATCTATGAAAATGACAACTTCTTTCACTTTCAAGAAAATGGCTTTCGCATGTTTTGATGGAGACTAGGAAAATGTTGGCACGAGAGGAGTGCTGAGTGTCCATTTTTGTAACATAAATCCTAACTTTTGCATTGTTCTAGTGCATTTTAATTGTTCACTTTCATATTTATAGGATAGGTTTGCACTAAACTGCCTATTTGTCATCTAATCTTAATTTGATGCATTTTTAGGGTTAAATAGACATTTAGAGGTAAGTAAGCATTGATACACCTAAAATAATACCAATTAGGACCTTTTCTACATTTTGTAAGTTGTAGAACAAAGGATCCTAGGAGAATAAAAGGTCAAATCAAGTTAGTCAACCTTACTGAACACCAATCAAGTTCAAATGAAAGCTGACAGCCTAGATCAAGCCAAGACGAATTTTGGATAATCCAGATCAAGTCAGAAAGCAATGGAACCGTTTCTATGTAGTGCCTATATAATTTTCAAAGCAGTCAAAAATCCCATGCATGCAACCACCTTTTGGGCTACAATTATCAAGCAAAGGTGCCAGCATCTGCACATGCATACATTCACCACCCCACCAAGCTTCCACTTGAAGCCATGCAAGCCTAAAGCAAAGTCACACGTCCCATCCATTTTTTTGAAATTAAAAAATCCATGCAATTGGTCCCATATGCAAATTACTTATTCTCACTCTCACACCCTCACATGCACAAAGTCTACACATCTTTCTCCCTATTATTTAGCTAGAAGAAAACGTGTTTTCAAAAGAGGAGAAACTATGTTCCACATGGAGAGAAAATAGGGGCTAGAAACATCCAAGTTTGGAGTCAAAAAAAAAAGAAATTTCATCATCATCATCAAGACCTTATCCTGATTAGGGGTCGGTAGAAAAATAAGAAATCTACGACTAAAAATCAATGAGTTAAGAGATGAATCAAAGGCCAATATTGATTACCCCTAGGGCTTTCCTAAGTTTCATAAAAGTGGACGTTTTATTTTCTCTAATAAGAAAGGATTTGCCATACTGAAGATTTTTAGGAGAAGATGAGGAGAGAGAAGGAAAGAGAGAAAGGGGGGATGAACTTGGACATCTTAGATGAGATTCTAAGAGAGAGTTCTAGGATCAAGAGGCATTCAAAGAAAATCTCCAAGGTGGACCAATAGGAGCATGACACAAAGGTAAAGAAAGCATTAGATCTATGCAAGAGAGAGAGAGGCCTAATTAGAAAGCAAATTCTAAAGGAGCTTTCGGGAGACTTGGAAAGTTTCACACAAGGAGGGCTGAGATATGTTATTATGGAGGGGGAGAGTTTAACATTTTTACTTTAAAGAAGAAGGCACTAAGAGATACTTTGAACCCTTATCACTTGGGGAGAAGTAAGATAAGCAGGTTATAAGGGTTCGTAGTATCTCTCAGTGTGTATGCATTTTCCCTCTAAGGAAGAGCAAAAACGTAAGGCCATAAGTCCAAAGCAGATTATATCACACTACTAGAACCATGACCATTAAAGGAGAGACGTCTAGTTTAGTTTTGGAGATTCTCCTTTCTTTGGTGACACATCAAGAGGGAGAGAGTTCTTTGCTTGGCATTGGTGAGGAGCAGATCCTAGAGTACAAATCCTTAGAGAATGACATCAAGAAGCTACTACACATACATCTTCAAAATAGGAAAATTTTCCTTTCTTTTTCTTTATGTTCATCATGTTATTGTAATGATTCAAGCATTAAGTTCAATAAAGTTTATTTTTCTTTAGTTCATCTAATTTGTATAATTAATGTTTTGATGCTTAGATTTAATGTATGGATGCCATGATTCTAGTGTTTTATCCTAGCTTGTTGATGTTGATTTATGTTCATATTTTAGCAATTGTTTAAAAGTTGTATCTTAGCCTAGTTCAGGATTTATTTTGTGCTTCGTTTAACCTAGGGTTAAGCAACGTTTTATAGCCACCCTAGGACGGTTTTTCACCAAACCTACGTATAGTTAGAAAACGTGCTAATCTAAGCTAAGTTATGACATATTTTCCAATTTCGTCCATAATAGTTTTAGATTAGATTTGTTAAAATTTTAGGACGTGTTAATTTAGCACTTGTTATTGAACATTAGTTTCTAGGACTGTTTTGAGCATTTGTTTAGTGTTAGATTTGCATGACATATTTCTTGTGTTTTAGTTAATTAGATTAGTAATATATAGATTTCATTTCATTAGGATTACAATGATCCTAACCTACAATTAGGTGACACCACTAATTATTATCTAATGGTTTAAAAATCTTTTAAAAACTTATTTTGAAATTAACCTCAATTTGGAAAAGGTAATATTTTCTTTATAAAATCTTTTATTTCTATGTTATTATTTTTCATAGTAGACTCTTGGAATTAATCCTTGCTCTATTATAGTTAGATTTTACATAGAATTCTTAGGATTCGACAATCTACATTGTTTTTAATATTTAATGATTTCTAGAATTAGATTTTCAAAAAAAACACTTTCCGAGAAAATATCATAATTTTGATTTAATTCTTAATTTACTAAAAGAAATAATAACTGGTGGACCCAAATGCTAGCCTAGGTGATCTTTAATCCTGGTTCATCTTTCCCAAATTAATTAACTATCATTTCTTGTATAATTTTTTTTAATTTAGTATCATTCATGCATCATGTTTAGGATCATTAGATTAGAATACGTTGGCGCCTATTTTTCATTCTATATATTCCCTGCTGATTCGACCTGCAAAATAATATACTAATCAACTGTGGACTTGCAGGAATAAATAAGAACAGTGTGGATCACTATAATCATTTCCAATTTTATTTTAAAAACAAATTACAGAAAATAAAGTGCCTCTAGTAAGCTGCAAATATGATGATAAGCCCAACAAGTTAACAATTTGGATCACAAAATTTAGATCCACTCATTAGTAAAAATCAAGGACTTGCTTACATTTTTACTTGCATGTAGAAGAAGTTCATTTCATGAGTTGTTTGCATTATCAAAATCTTGCCTTCTTTGAGAAATGGTTTTACTGAGTGATAAGAACTCTATTCATGCTAGATCAAGAGAGCAACAGCTCTAGAATAACAACCCATTCCCTAACAATAAAGGAGCTTACCTGAACATAACCAAGGATACATAAGAAACCAACCTAGGCTCCAAAGAGCCTACACTCTTACTCTGTCAAAACTAACAGAGATCCAACATTTCAGGAATGCAATATTACCAAAATTTGAAGAGGAGCCTTTCCCCAAGATGCTGAAGATTGACCCCTTCCCTTGCTTGGTAGAGGATCTGAATCAACAAAATGTCTACAATATAGCTAAATCTAAAGGAAACTACTCTTACTTCTATCCTCTTTAATTTAAAATATAAATTACTCAAGTTTTAGTTTAGAAACTGAAATTGTTAATTAAATTAGATGCCTCGCATTCCAGCTAGTGGTAAACAAGATAAGGATTCAAAATTGTAGCAAGACTAAGACTTGGAAGTCATGGGTTGCGGGCGTAGAAACAGCCCCTTGCAAAAATGCAAGGTAAGGCTGCATACTATAGAAAAGAAGGGGTGAGATAGACCTGGAGGTGCACAAGTTAGAAGGCAAGGAGCTGGAGGCGTAGGTGCCACAACTATTGGAAAAGATAAATGGAAACATGCACTTCCAGTAGGAAAAGGCTTACGATTGAGATATGCTAAGAATATAAGACTGATATGAAAGACAGTCTGCCCAGACAGCTGCCACAAAAGAATATGCAACTCGGATTGCACTGGCAGTTGCCTATCCTTGGTCATATGTCAAGGTTTCCCAAATTAATGATCTCTAAAGACATCTTTCCTAACTTGCATCTCAACGAACTTGGTTACATGATCATGATTTCCCAAATTAATGATCTCCAGAGAGGCCTCTCCCATCTTGCATCTCAGCCAAATGCAGCATTCGATCATTCAGCTAAATATTTCTTCTCATCATCGTGTCACCTAGTACACCAAATCTCAGATGTTCAAGAGATTATGATAACAGATGAGAATAGCATATTCTCTTTCTTTTAGGCCTATCTGATAATCAAAGATCCCTCTCTCATTCCCTGTCTATCCTGTAGTGAAATTTTTGTAGTTTCTCGCCAACATCCTCCCATGAAGTGGTCCCTCAGAAGGAGCACACCTACAACAACAAAAACCTTAGTACGTATTTGGAAGCAATTTGACTGAGTTCATTGTGTGTAGACATGACTAACTCCATCAGTACGGCAACTGAGATAAATTAAGAGACCTAACAAAAGGCAAACGGGATATTATCTGGATCATCTTGTGCTTTCAGAACCAAAGTGAAGAAATTACCTGCAGAACAAAGATCCTGTGGCAAAACATGTGCATAGCCTTGATGTAAGAAGGCCAAACTAATTCTTAAAATGGGATGCCAACTGCATGCGAGGTCCATATTGAACCACATGCCAACAAGCACTCTACTCAAAAGAGAGAACACAGAAACTAGAAAACAAAGAGAGGCCAACAGAAGCAACTCCATTCGAATTATAATACCTGCCAATAGGGTGAGTAGTCCCTTTTTCCATGGCAGCAGCAATAGCAAGAGCTTCTTTCTCACAATTAGGAACACAACAAGGAGCCATTTCTGATTTATTTGTGACCATCTGATGCCCATGAATTGGTTCAATTCCTTTACACAGTAGCTCTCCTGTAGTTAGTGTCCCAGTTTTATCAAATGCAATGGTGTGACAGGATGCTAGAGCATCTAATACATGCCCACCCTTGAGTAATATACCCTGAAACAAATAATAAATAATCCACATTCTAGTAAGAAACAATTATAACGAACATATGTCAATTGAGGACATGAAAATATGGAGAGGAAGTAAATAAAAAACAACCAAAAAGGTTACAATAATGTATTTGAAAAAACTAATATTCAGCTGGACTGTCATAACACAGTGGATTTTTTGTTTTCTCCTTTGCTAGTGACATGTATCTGATGTTCTTTTCCTTAATCACATTGGACTACAAATAAATACATTTCTGTTATTGGTATTGGTCATCACAAGACCAGACTAAATGAATATTGAATACTTGAATATCCTTGCCCAAGACATTCCCACAATCACACATACATATAAAAGGGTAGCCCGGCGCACGAAGCTCCCAAGTATGCGGGGTCTAGGGAAGGGGATGACCACAAGGGTCAATAGTACGCAGTCTTACCTTGCATTTTTGCAAGAGGTTGTTTCCACGCCTTGAACCTGTGACCCCAAGGTCATGCAGCGAAAACTTTTACCGTTGCACCAAGGCTCCCCTTCACAATCACACATACATATACCTAACCGAAAGAAGAAAAGGTGGACTGCCTTTGACCTAGATGAACCCCAGTTTTGTGGAATTTACTCAACAACTGTGACTAACTCCACAGTTGTTTGGGTCTTCTATCTTATGGCCATTGTTTCATAGCACTTGAAAGGTCAAGAGTGGAACACTGTGATCAACTCTTAAACTGCAAGTTGTTTGGGTCTTCTCTCTTATGGCCATTGTTTCATAGCACTTGAAAGGTCAAGAGTGGAACACTGTTATCAACTCTTAAAACTGCAAACCCACACACCTTCCATCATCTCACTTTCAGAAATCAAGGTATTTGACATCAGAACTGAAAGAGAAACTACTTGGCTAAATAATCAAGTTGTTTCAAGTCTAGGATTAGCCCTCGTTGGAGCCCTGACTCAAGGTTCAAGTTTATGCTGGTATGATGACTGAAAAGCACTGATGTCAACTGTTGATGGGAAAATCTTCACATAAGCTCCAACTTCTTGATTCCACAGAATTGAAGCATCTTCCCATTGACTGCAGACCATCAGTCTAGTCCTGTAAATTGGAGTGAATGCATCTGATGCATGCTCATTAGGGTGCTGAAATTATACATAATGAAGTGGTTGCGAAGCTTTTCACCTCTGATCCATCCTTGATTAGGCTTGCTGAAAGTCCAGGGCTTAGTAGTTTCCCTGATCATGTTGCCAGTTTGCAAGTTAATGATATATCCTAGTTAACCAACCTTCTGATAGTTCCAATGCTTGGAAGCTATTGGCTTATCAGTAATGTAGCTGATAGTTACTCAACTATGATAATTTTTTATAATTTGATATATTTTTTTCTCTTTCTTGACAAAGTATTAATACAATCATTCTTCTCTTGCTCTCTCAGTTTTCCAACTAACTTTACCAATAGTCCGTACAAGATATGTTTTATGGAAGATGGAGTTACCTTTTTTTATTGTAATAACATTGAATCTCAAAGAGATGTAAGGATCTAGGTATACTATTTTCCAACAACTGGTGAGGCATCTGAAAATGGTGTGAAATATAACTCCAAGAGGTGGTACCTAATTCTACAAACATTCTAGATTTGAGCTCCAGAAACAAGTCCTTCTCATTGGAAGGAGTCAAACTTCACCTTTCCATTTGTTGTATCTGTCTCAATTAGTATATGAATACTTATAGGATAAAGTAACATCCCAGGGAATGATGGAACAATGGAAGTATTGGACATCATAAGATAGGAAATAAACTGAAGCAGAATAAATATGCAAGACCTGTATGGTAAATACCAGTTAGGATAGCACAAGTATTTGCAGAAAATAACAGCATATCATAACTAATAAATTAGGATGTTTAGTACCTTACTTGCACACGAACTTATTGCTGTAGCATATGCCAAAGGAGCAACAGCCAATGCACATGGTGATGCTGCTACCATAAGCCCCAGTGCCCGGTAAATTGATCCTCTGCAAACTATAAGATATGCCATCATAAGGAATATACGACATGAAGACCTATTTATAATGCAAAAGCTTGAGCTACCACACACAGTCCTCTTTTCATATATAACCTTATGAATGTTAGTATTTAATAACTTGAAATTTTAAGCACTCGCTTATCATCTCTTTCCTTTTTCCCAACAAACTTAGTCATAAAGCAGATATTGTTGGCATGAATCACATTTGCATGTAACAAAGGTTCTTTTTCTGAAACAAAAAGGAGACACTTTGATAACCAGTATCAGTAAGGACATTGAAGATATATCGAAAAGTAATTATTTGGCCAGCAACCATTTTCACGCGTCTAAATGTTTTCAGTTATAGAATAATCTCAAAAGAATAATACAAAATCCTAAACAACAATTAAAATTTTAGTTTGGGTTTGGCCTTTAAGAACTCTGTTTGCCTACCCACCACCCCACCCCCATGAAAAAGGACTCACCACTGAAACAGCAAAATGTTGACTATCAAAGGTATTATGGGGGCCACGCTCCTGGGAAGAATCGGTCACAGATAAATATGCCACAATCAACGTATCATCTTATTGCAGCTCTCTTTGACATGTTACATTGCAATGCCCTTTTCCTCCAGAATCCAAAGAACAAGTGCTGAAGAAGGCAAACATAGAATCACCAAGAAAATTACTAGATGCTAGAGTGGCATTGTCTTGTTGAATTGCAGACTTCAGCCAGTTTTGTATCCATCAGCATAACCCCAGCATAGTTACCAAACCACAGAAGACGAAGGAGCTCCACTTGAGAGGGCTTCCACACACCAAAATGTGGCCAGACACTCACAGTCAAAGAACAGAGACAAGAGAGTGACTGCAGTGAAAATTCTATATTCATCTCTCAGAAGGGCCTGAATTCCAATCAGTTAAGAGGATTTCAAATAATAGAAAACCGTTAAACAGTTCATTATAACACTGAAACTCTGTCATGGTTATTGTCTGTTCTTTAGCCGCTTCATAGCAAATTGTTTAGAAGTAGGCTCGTGAAAATTAATAATAAGTTTAAGCATGAATTCCAAACTGCTTTAGCAGTGAGAAGGCATATTGGACATGGAGCTACATAGAGAATAGTAAAATTGAAATTGTACTTAAAGAAAGAAAATGAATATGATAAATATCAATGGTGGCTAAATATTATTCTCCACCAACTTAATAATAACTTGCAACTAAGGGATACTAGATCAAATCAAAATAGGCAAGGGCAATCTAAAATTTCATGTAATCAGGTTGAATCTCATTTTTGCTACAATTTTATTCAGCCAAAACTAATGACCACACGGACCATTTAAAACCCCAATATGAACTAAAGCTTAGATTCTCATAATGCCATTTTTTGGCATTTTTTTTCCAAGATTTCATTTCTTTTTAAGAGAGAAATGCAGCAAGTCGGTTTGAGTGGTTACAGAAGGGAAAGTTAATCGTTAGAAGGCTAATGTTCTTGAATAACTATTCACCTTACAAACCAATCTCCAATTTTCATTAAAAGGCAAAGCTTTAAATTTGTAATATCTTTATACTGTAAAGGAGGTTAGGCCAACTCTTTCTAATAAATCATCATCATCATCAAGACCTTATCCAGATTCAGGGTCGGCCACATGAATCTTGTTCCTCCATTCCCCTCAATTAAGTATCATAGCTTCATTTAGTCCCAAAGTTTTTAAAGCTTTTCTCAACACTTCTATCCACGTTTTTTTGGGCCTTCCCCTTGCCCTTTTAGAACCTTTGACTTGCATTGACTCACTCCTTCTAACCATTGCCATTTTAGGTCTCCGATGGACATGTCCAAACCATCTAAGTCTAATCTCCCACAGCTTGTTACCTATTAATGATACTCCTAAGTTTCTGATACACCTCAAATACATCACACCTATTTTAGAAGAAGAACACGTGCCACAAGGGGAGAAGATGTGACACGTGTCTGTTAAGGATTGGCTAAAAGAATCATGTTGTTAGGGAGTTAGGGGGGGAGGTTAAAAAGGGGCAATGGAGGGGGGAAAAAAATGGAAGAGGGCTCCAGGGAATTGGAGATAGTGTAAGAGAACTGGGGAAGGTCGTATGTTTCTAGCCTTCCTATTTCTATTTTTCCTTTGTAATCATTGTTCTGAATTGCATATTGTACTAGTATCCCTCCCATAAATGAACACTACTTTGAATTCTGTCTTGTACTAGAATTGAATTAGAAATTCAAACCCATAGCTCTATCAATGGTATCAGAGCCTCATCCGATTCTTGGGGCATGGTAAGAACTAGATTGGAAAGAGCAAAAAACATGGAGAAAGAGGTGGAAAACGTGAGAGCAGAAATGGGGAGCATGAAAGATAATATTGGAAGATTACAAAACAACGTAACAGCTATCGGGGAATACTTACTGGAAATCCGGACCTGGATGAGGCAAAGGGAGGAAGGCGCTGAGGCATTACCAAATCCAGCTAGCGATAGAGGAAGAGCCAGAGCATCGGAGGTAGGGGAAACATCAGGACGAGGAAACCCATTACCGGAAACTCAGGGCTACGAACATCAACACCGGAAGCTTGATCTTCTAGTCTTTGACGAAAAAGATCCCTACAGTTGGCTGTGCCGTGCAGAGCGGTACTTCCAGATCAACTGAATAGCCGACGGAGATAGGGTTGCAGCAACGTCAGTATGCCTAGAAGGAGAAGCCCTCCACTAGTTTCTCTAGACAAACGGTCACGCCTCGATCAGATCGTGGCCTACTTTCTGAATCTCCCTACTCCAACGATTCCAGCCCTCACAGTTCAATGATGACTATGAGGCCTTACCCTTTCGCAAGTGGTTTCTGTCATTGAGTACTGCCGGGACTTCGAATTGCTATCGGGACCTCTAGTGGATTTGTTCGACGAAATCGCTGAAAGGAGCCTTCCTTAACCGGCTTAGGGCCGACCTGAAAGCAGAAGTGAAATTCTTCAGGCCGGCATCATTAACGAGATTGATGGATTTGGCCCAGAAAGTGGAGGAGAAGAACGAGGCCCTCGATCGGGTCAGGGCCCATGGAAACAAATTAGGACCTAGGCTCAGGGGACTAGGAACCAACAATACTGCGGGAAGGGGCCCAATCCTAGACGCAGCCCAACAAGGGCAGTTACATAATTTCGCTCCAACCCTAATCAGACCGACGAAGTTGAAGAAGGAGACTGGATTCCGAGGCAATCGACCTCCTCGCGCCACCGAACAATCGCAGAGCCGACAAGAACCTTACCGATGACTATCGAAACGCGATCTCTAGCACAAACGAGCAATGGAGTTATGCTTTCGATGGGACGAGAAGTATTCTCCAGGCCATAGGTGCAAAAATCGCGAGTTACAGGTGCTAATACTGGTGGAGGAAGAGGAGGAACCTAACCTGGTGGAACCTCTGATCTTCGGCGATGTACAGGCACACGAAGAAGACACGGCCTTTCAAACTGTCGATGCAAGCTATCGTGGGGATCTCTGTCGCATCTGTTATGAAGATCAAAGGATACCTTGGCCGACGGGAAGTAGTGGGGTTGATTGACAAAGGCGCATTGCACAACTTCATCACTCGGGAGTTGGCTGTCGATTTGCAGCTGCCGGTGACCGACACCAAACCCTTCAACATCCAAGTCGAGGATGGGTACCATGACAAAGGGGCCGGGGTCTGCTGGAACCTAGTCCTCCATCTTCCTGGGGTCATGATCCAACACCATTTCCATCTTTTCGACTTGAGCAGAACCGACCTAGTCCTCCAAATGGTGTGGTTGCAGACTCTCAAAGACGTTGTCGCCAACTACCGCAACCTCACCATGTAGTTCTCAGTACAAGACAAACGAGTCACACTCAGGGGTGACCCTTCCTTGGCATGGTCTTAGCTTTCGCTAAAGTCCATACAACGTCACATACCTAGTGCTCATGAGAGTTTCATGATCAAGTATCAAGGACTACAGATCGACAATGCACCGCGGGAATTTCCGGATCATCTGAAGGTGGCCTCTATCCTGGCGCAGTTTTCACGCAGTTTTTATCAGCCCCTGTAGTTACCGGCAAACTGCAGTCATGATCATGGTATCTGTATCCAAGAAGGCGCCCAACCAACTAACATCCAACTGTATCGGTACCCTCACTGCCAAAAAAACGAGAGAGAAAGAATTATCAAGGAATTGCTAGATGCCGGCATTATACGACCCAGTACTAGTCCCTACTTGAGCCTCATTCTATTGGTCAAGAAAAAAGATGGTAGCTAGCAATTCTATTCCGGACAAGTTTCCCATACCAACGATTGATGAGTTGCTGGATGATTTGAGCAGCCCTATTGTTTTTTCCAAATTAGATCTCCAGTCTGGCTACTATCAAATTAGGATCAGAGAGGCAGACATTGCCAAGACTACCTTCAGAATGCATGATGGTCACTATAAGTTTCTGGTCATGCCCTTTGGCCTGACCAACGCGGCGTCCACATTCTAGTCGCACCTCCATAAGTTTGTCCTTGTTTTCTTTGATGATATACTGGTTTATAGTTCCAATATGGATCTGCATTTGGAGCATTTAACCACTGTTCTTCAGATTTTACAAACACATGAGCTGGTTGTTAATAAAAAGAAATGTCCATTTGCGCAACCTGCATTGGAATACCTCGGCCATGTGATATATGTGCAAGGAGTTGCGGCTAACAACTCCAAAGTAGAATGTATGCTAAGCTGGCTAGTACCATAGGATGTTCGGGCACTACGTGGATTCTTAGGCCTTACAAGGTATTACCGCAAGTTTGTCCGGCACTATGGATTGATTGCAGCTCCACTTACTAACTTGCTCAAGGAAGACAATTTCAGATGGAACCAGGAGGCACAAGCTGCATTCGAGACGTTAAAACGAGCTATGACTACCATCCCTATGTTGGCCATTCCGGATTTCACAAAACAGTTTACTCTTGAAACGGATGCTTCGGGTAGGGGAGTGGGAGCTGTACTCATGCAAGAAGGAAGGCCAATTAACTTCTTTAGCCAAGCTCTCGCTCTCCGATCACAATCAAAGTCAGTTTACAAGAGAAAACTAATGGCCATTGTCTTGGCTATACAGAAATGGCGACACTACTTAATGGGCAGGCATTTCATAATCTGAATGGATCAGAAGAGTCTGAGATTCTTATTAGATCAAAGAGTACTTAACCAAGAGCAACAGAAATGGCTGATCAAACTCATTGGATTTGATTTTGAAATCCAATACAAGCCGAGAAATCAGAACCGAGTGGCAGATGCTCTTTCTAAGAAAGTTGAAGCTACTGCCTCTGCTCACTCACCTACTCGTCCAGAACTGTCCTCCTGAAATTCTAAGGTGAATATGGATGGCAACATGCTGGCTCTCTCTATTGTACATTGTAAGGGATTAACAGGACTGGAGGAGGAAATCCAACAAGAAGTACGACTTAATGCCATTCTACAGGACCTCCTGGCTGATCCTAACGGCCATCCTGGTTTTTCATTGAGGAATGGGAACTTACTCTTCCAAGGTAAGCTAGTTATACCAAAATCATCTCCTCGCATTCATACCTTACTTACAGAATTTCATGCCACCCCAACTGGTGGACACTTTGGATTCTTTCGTACGTTCAAGAGGCTGTCTAATGTTGTCTTTTGGGAAGGGATGAGAAGAGATATACAGCAGTTCGTTGCCACTTGCAATGTCTGCCAAAGAAGCAAGTATCAATCACTAAAACCTGGGGGACTCCCTCAACCTTTGCCTATCCCTGACCAAGTGTGGGATGACCTGTCAATGAATTTTATTGGGGGATTACCTAAGTCTCAAGGGGTGGATACCATTCTTGTCGTGGTGGACCTTCTCACCAAGTATAGCCATTTCCTTCTCTTAAGGCATACCTTTACGGCTCAAGATGTTGCTACCCTCTTTGCTAAGAAAATAGTTAGGCTACACAGATATCCTCACTCTATAGTATCTGATCAGGACTGCATCTTTATTAGCCAGTTCTGGACAGAATTGTTTAAGCTAGCGAGAACGGTTCTGAAGATGAGTACTGCCTACCACCCACAAACCGATGGGCAAACCGAAGTTGTTAACCCTGCTTGGAGACCTACTTACGTTGTTTCACTGCTAATCATCCTAAGCAATGGCCTAAATGGATTCCTTGGGCTGAATTCTGGTTTAATACCACTTATCATAGTGCTGCTGGAATGTCTCCCTTCAAAGCTCTTTATGGGCGTGAGCTGCCTGTCTTGCTACATCTCACTGATGAAGGCTCGGTTGTAGAGGCAGTCAATCAACAACTGATAGACGGGAATGTTATTTTGCAAGAGTTGAAAGATCATTTGTTATCTGCACAGACCAGAATGAAGTCTCAAGCAGATAAGAAACGTAGAGACGTTCAGTTTGAGGTTGGTGCATTGGTTTTCCTCAAACTACGACCCTTTAAGTTCAAAAAGTTAGCAAAGAGGCCAAATGAGAAGTTGAGTCCTAGGTTCTATGGTCCTTTTCCAGTTCTGGAAAAGGTGGGCGAAGTAGCATACCATCTGGAGTTACCAGCCACTGCTAGAATCCATCCCGTCTTCCATGTATCCCAACTTAAACAGTCTTTGTCAAACCCTCTCCAAGCTCAACCTCTACCTTCTAGTTTAACAGACGACATGGAACTTGTGGTTCACCCGGAAGCTATACGACAGATCAGAGTTTTACCAAATGGCCAAAGGGAGGTTTTGGTTAAATGGCAAGATCTTTCGGAATGTGACAAGACATGGGAACTATATTCTGTTTTAGATGCCCAGTTTCCATCTTTTCACCTTGAGGACAAAGTGAAACTAATAGGGGCGGGTATTGATACACCTCAAATACATCACACCTATTTTAGAAGAAGAACACGTGCCATAGGGGGAGAAGATGTGACACGTCTGTTAAGGATTGGCTAAAAGGATCAGGTTGTTAGGCAGTTGGGGGGGAGGTTAAAAAGGGGGAGTGGAAGGGATCTAGGGGGTGGAGGGGGGAAACACTGGAAGAGGGCTCTAGGGAATTGGAGATAGTGTAAGAGAACTAGGGAAGATCCTATGTTTCTGGCCTTCCTATTTCTATTTTTCCTTTGTAATTGTTGTTCTGAATTGCATATTGTACTGGTATCCCTCCCATAAATGAACACTACTTCAAATTTTGTCTTGTACTGGAATTGAATCAGAAATTCAGACCCATAGCTCTATCAGTTTTCTTTACTGTTTTCATTCCTAATTTTTTCATTTCTTGTCTTGCCACTCATCTATGTCAACATCCTCATTTCGGCTATGTTCATCCTATGTACATGATGTTCCTTAACTGCCCAACACTTTGATCCGTAGAGCATGGCAGGCCTTATAGCCATTCTATAGAATTTTCCTTTCACTTTGAGTGACACCTACATATCACACAAAACTCTAGAAGCATCTCTATTTGTTTCAACCCGCTTAGACTCTCTAAGTAACCTCCCTCTCAATCTCTCCACTCTCATGAATCATTGATCCTAAGTACCAAAAGTGCTCTTTTAGGGGGACTTCTTGGCTATCAATCTCTACTAGTACTCCACTCTCGCTCCTCTCCTCGCTAAAATTGCAGTTCACATGCTCTTTCTTAGTTCGGCTGATTTTAAATGCTTTAGATTCTAATGTTTCTCTCCCTTGTCTCATCAATTAAAACTACATCATAGAATCTCCCCATGCAAATGTTTTGTTGACTCATCCATAACCAGCAAGAAAAGGTATAGTCTCAATACCACTGCCTCATATATATCTTTAATTATGTCTATATACTCCCATGAAACCCCTTTCTCGCCCAACACCCACCATATTAACTTTTTATCTAGGGACCCTAACAGAAGCTTTTTCTAAGTCAATAAAGACCATGTGGAGGTCCTTACTCCAATCCCTATATTTCTTTATCAATTGTCTAAGTAGGAAAATAACTTCATTGGTAGACCTAACAGGCATGAAACCAAATTGGTTCTCCAATACACTCGTCTCATACTATAGCCTCTTCTCAATCACTCTTTCAAAAAGTTTCATAGTATCACTCATAAGTACAATCCCCCGATAATTAGTGCATCTTTTTATGTCTCCTTTATTCTTATAAATTGGTACAATAGAGCTCTTTCTCCATTTATCCGGCACTTTCTTTGATTTTACAATCTTGTTAAACAATTTGGTCAACTAAACTACTCCAGTATCTTCCATGTGCTTAAGAACCTCTATTGGTATACCATCCAGCCCCAGTGCTTTTCCTGATTTCATCTTTTTCAAGGCTTCTTTCACTTCAACTATTCTAATCCCATGGTCATAACTATAATACCCAATGTTATTTCAGTTTACAATAATTCCAATCCCTATATTCTTAGGCAATTGTCATTTAGCATTTTTTGAAATTAAATTTCTCACCTTTGTTTGATCTCGTCATCTTTGACTAGTACCCTTTAATCATCACTTCAAATGCACTTAACATGGTCCAAGTCCTTATCCTTCTGTTCTCTTATTTTTGCAAGTTTAAACACATCTTTCTTACCTTATCTCGAGCCTAATCTATTATAGAGATCATCATATGCCTTGACTTTAGTCCCACTTACTATTCTCTTAGCAAACTTTTTAACATTCTTATATTACTCAAAGTTTTTGTTATTTCTAGTCCTCTACCATGCTGTAAAATATACATGTTTTTCTTTAATAACTTTGTGCACTTTTTCACTCAATCACCAAGTTTCCTTTACTAATTTCCTTTTACCTTTAAATACTCCTAGGACATCTTTTACCACTTTCTTAATAGACTCGCCACATTAATCCACAGTGTTTACTTATGTTTCATTGTTCCAATTTCCTTCTGCCATCAACTTGTTTGTGAGTGATGTTCTTCTCTCCCCTTCTAAATTCCACCACTTAGTTTTTGGGCGCCTATTAAGTTCATTTCCTTTCTTCCAACTTTTAATGTAGATGTCCTTAACCATTAACCTACATTGTGAGATTAAACTCTCTTACAATCCTTACACATTGATTTTTTGGTATTCTTAAGTAGAAAGACCTCTATTTGGTTTTTATATGATCCACTATTAAAAGTTATCAAGTGCTCATCCCTCTTTTTAAGAATGTGTTTGCAAGAGCTAAGTTATATGCCAAAATAAAATTGAGGATAGCTTCCCCCATCTCATTTCATTCTCCAGTACCATACCTTCCATGTATCCTATCATATCCTTCCTTTTATTTTCCTACATGACCATTTAAGTCTTCACCTATAAATATTCCCTCTGTGTTGGGAATTTCTTGCATGACTCCCTTTATATCTTCCTAGAACTATCTATTGATTCTATCTTCTAACCCTACGTGCAGTGCATATGCACTTATAACATTTATGATCTTCTCTCCTACAACAAGTTTTATTATTATAATTGTATCACTAGTTCTTTCAAAGTCTACAACTTTTATCCACCAATATTCCTACGCCATTTTTATTTTTGCCTTTTCCTACATAGCAGAGCTTATACCCATCGATTTCTCTAGTTTTAGCCTCTTTCCACTTGGTTTCTTGGATACAAGCGATATTAACTCTCTTACTTTTCATAATATCTACTAACTCCAAATTCTTACATGTCAATCTGCCCATATTCCATATGGTTATACGAATCTTATTCTATTGAGCTAACCTATTTACCCAAGCACTTCTCGACCCCCATGAAATAAACCCATGCCTACTCTCCAATGCACTTGGGTTTTGATGCGTGCATCACTTCCAAGGGAACTATAGCAGCCCTTGCCCATTTTCCACTACATGGGGGATTCGATGCAACACATCACTTTGGGGGAACACCCTAGCATCCCTTGCACATTTTCCATTGCACTCGAGATCCGATGTAGCACATCGCTTACGGGGGACACCCTAGATTGAGAGAATGTCAATGATCAATTCATGTCATAATAGGTTTGCCATAAGTGAAGGAGTTGAAGATGATTTTCATTATTTTCTCTTCTTACATACAAACAAATATACGTATGTATATTCATTTGTGAGTAAGAAGAAAAAATAATGAAATCATCTTCAACTTCTTCAAAAAGTTTTACTTGCCTGTTAGCATCTGACGCAAAACAATTGCCCAAATATGGTACGTCTTACCAGCTAAGAAGAAATAGAGTACATCCCATATTACGCATGGTAAGTTTCCATTTCTCAAAACAGGAATTCTGACACTTTATGGTGTTCAATTCCAATAAAGTTCTAGGAAACACGTTTCTTTTTCTCAAAAATGTGTATATACCAATTTGGGATATAAAGTTTCCAAAACAGGCACATTGTCAAAAATAAGTTTCCCTGTAACTACAGGCTAAACCGCTCATTGGTAATACAAATATGGCAGTCATAGTACAGGCACAGCTAGCTCCTTTTGGAATTAGAGGCAAAAGTGAAAATGCTCTTCATACTTATACCACAAAGCTCAGCTAAAATCACTTGGCCTTCACTTATCAGCAGCAGTCTGGGTAGGAAAAGTAAAAAAACACATCATGGACCTGCAGCAATGGTAGCTTATGTATGGATACATTTCTGAACAATTAACTTAGACAGGGATAGACTGGAGATCTGAGAGCTTCACTTTGCTGTTAATGTACGCTCTAGCTGTCTTATGCCCAGGGCGAAGTTACACTAAAAGCTTCAAAAAGCAACTCTCTCCCTGCAGTTTCAGATATTCATATAGACGGCATCGACGGAAGGGGAGCCTTGGGGCAATGGGTGAGTTGTCTCGATGTGACCTAGAGGTCAAGGTAAGGCTGCATACTATAGACCCTTTGTGGTCCACCCCTTCCCTGGACCCTGCACACACAGAAGTTTCATGCACCGGGCTGCCCATTTTTATACAGATGGCATCACGCACTACACGGAGAGAAGCATATCCTCTTAGTGACAGTCCTACTACACCTTAAAAAGTGAAGCCTAATTTGCTTGTCTATCTTCTATAAATAGTTGCATCTCTTTCCAAACTAACAGCGACAAACAATTAAGGCAGATAAAAGGATTTACCAAGTTCTGGATACAGGGCATTATTCATCTTTTGTTGGCTTATTTCCATCTCATTAGTTGGTTTCAGACATGCTATCCAACATATGTTGAGCATAGGAATGAGAGCGCTGCATCATGGAACAAGTGGAAGGCTGTCCAAGAAATGTAAGGCATGAACTCGTCAGATCCCATTATCAATCCTTCCACTAGAAATGCTCAGATTGACTCCTCAACCTTGATGGATTTTGAATCCTTAACCTTGACAGGATGATCGTCCATTACAATCCAATAGAACGAATAGCTCTCATACCAGACAACGAAACTACTCACAGAGTATCATAGAGATCCAGTAAACAACCAAATCTGATACAAGGAATTGGCAACATAAAGCATCAAATCTTGTACTCAATAATTTTTAGATGATACACAACCCAATTTCCTTTGTCTTTCAACAATCTTGTGAACAAACCCATGGAGGATCTTTACCAGGCACATAAATGGAAGTAGAAGGAGATCAACCTTAAACATATTATCCTTGCAACTAGAGCTAAAAGTAAAGTTCAGACTTACACATATCTGTCCAATGTTCAGATCTTTAAAGATCCAATTTTTCCACCTTGCCAAAAACATAGTCTCTGAAATCACTTCACATGAGGAAGGATTGCAAGGCCTGTAAAAAAATTTGGCCGAATCTACAATTTTATCTTCTCTTTCTTTAGAGCTTCCAACAATGAACTTAAGTAAACCTCTAGTACCATGTCAAAGCCATGTAGGGTTGAGTTGAATGGTGTCAAGAAGAGGGAATAATGAAGAAAGAATGAGAAGGAAGAGATGCAGAAGAACATGGGCATAAAAGAAAATGAGAAGAGAAGCCGGAAGTTTGATTTGGGGAAAGGAAAATCTCATCAACAAAACTAGAGATATTCCTTGTATAAAATCATTTGAAACAATGTCATGTTGGAACTCTTCAAACTTTGACGGTTAGGAAATACACAGGAAAACCCCTCTTTGGTGTTTCTTCTCTGTAACAAGAAACAGAGTGCTTGCTGATTTTTTTTACCCATTCTGTATTTTACTATTATTAATGATGGAAATCTGAAAGCCAACCTTTGGTTTGTGTAGTAATCTTACTTGGCATCACATGTCTAATCTTTAGGTTTGTATATTTCCTTTTCTTGGCCAACTTTTATAACCCTCTAGTACCTTGTCAAAGCCATGTAGGGTTGCATTGAATGGTGTCAAAAAGAGGGAATATGGAAGAGAAAACGAGAAGGAATAGAAGTAGAAGAACATGGGAGATAAATGAAAATGAGAAGAGAAGTGGGAAGTTTGATTTAGGGAAAGGAAAAGCTCATCAACAAAACTAGAGAGATTCCTTGTATAAAATCAAAACAATGTCAAGGGTCATTACTGAGATTAGCACCATACATCCTGTTGGAACTCTTCAAACTTTGACAGTTAGGAACTACACAGGAAAATACCTCTTTGGTGTTTCTTCTCTGTAACAAGAGACAGAGTGCTTGCTGAATTTCTTTACCCATTCTGTATTTTACTAGTATTAATGAAGGAAATCCAAACGCCAACCTTTGGTTTGTGTAGTAATCTTGCTTGGCATCACATGTCTAATCTTTAGGTTTGTATATTTCCTTTTTCTGGCCAACTTTTATATCCCTTTCTGCAGATTGTTTTTGTTCTTTAATAAAATTTCATCTACCATTTCAGTAAAGAAAAAGGTGGATCTGAAGAAAAGGAATAGAAGATTATAGACAAGGAAATATACATAAGCAATATGACTAGGGAAGAACTTGATTCATGATGAATAGAAGGTCCAGACTGCTTGTGTGAACCTGGCTCAAGATGTGAAGCATATTCTCTTGCAAATGATTGCAAGTAATAGATACACGAAGTTAAACAGAGGAGACCAACGGAGAAAGAAAGAAATCAAATTGATAGTATATTGGTTGAAGGACCTGTGCATGAATATGAATGCCAATTGGAAGTGCTTTCATTTAAGTAGCTGTCAAATATCTACCATAAAAAGGTTACTCTTTTCTGCCACTGTTATGTGGCTTGATCTAATCTGACCAACTATCATTCTGGAAAAACAAATCAGAAATAGCACAAGTAGTCAGAAAGAAAAGATGGGTTTAACACAAGATGCAGCAGAAGGAACAGCGAACCACACAAGAAATATTGATGATAGCATAGTATAGTGGATCACTCAAGCATTTGCCTCCCAGAACAGAAGTCTTTTAACATCATAACCATGGTATCTGTTGGAACAAAAACAAGAAGTGATATTTCAAATAAGAGATCTGAAGTTTTAAGCTTAGAAGAAAGCGCCTCCAACAAGATACCTGATGTTCCAATGAATGGCCACTTGAAAAGAAGTGGTCCAATAAAAGCAACAGTAAATGACAGAGCTACAACAGCCTGACTGTACCGTTCCCCAAATTCATCTAGCCACCTTTGCAGCCTCGGCTTATTCAGGTGTGCTTCTTCAGTCAACTGAACAATCCTGCTTAGTGTGGAGTCTTTCCATGTATTGAGTACCTAAACCATAAGTAAGAAGCCAATAAAACAGAGAGGATGAATGCCCATAAATTGCACAAGATTTTTGTAATAATCTGTGTTAAAAAATAAGGAACTTTACAGCCAAGGCAACCCCAAATAGACAATCAATGCAACATACAGAAGCACTTGATAAAGTAAGAACTAGAACAAGTGCAGACTCAAACATCTTATTCTCACAGGGTACACCAGCCAACTGTTGGGTAGCAGACAGAGAAGACAAAAACAAGAGACCAATTGGTTATCTGGTTATTGGATATGAGTACTTCAGGTCCAAACCAAAGTCTCATGCTAAATACAAATAGCAGGTAAAGGAAGATAATTGAAACTGGGATTTTACAAAACCAAAAACACCCCTTTGCAAGCCAACTTGAAGAATATTCCTATTCTTTTATTTACGTTTGCATTCACTTTGTGTGGAAGATTGTCAGGCTTACTTAGATATCCATCTATGGTTGTTATTTGTTAAAGACAAATGATGTTGCAACCAAATAATTAGAAAACCCAATACTGATTAAAGTTGTAGATTCCATTAAGCTACTAAAAGATACAGCATAGAAGTAAAGAGAAGTTTTACTTTGAATAGCATAATCACATTATGCATCTAATGATTTAAGCCTTTCAATTAAGATGACTACTACTCTATCGTTTTTTCCAGTAGAAGATTTTATTTTCAACTTTAAACATATTGGAATCCTTTTCCACTTTCAGCTAGTAACTTTATTCCATAGAGTGAACAACCTAGGAAAGTTGTTTGTACGCTATGAATGAATGATGAATCATGAGTATGTAATCCTTACAAGAACAAGAAAATCCAACTCCATGCAGAAAAATAGGATAAAACTAGAGAAATAACTCCATTAAGTGAAGCACGGGCACAAACCTTCCAATTTGCAGTATGAAATAGTATACAAAGGGAAGTTTATCTTTATAAGCCCCTGCAGGAGGACCATTTAGACTCCCTTTAACAGTAGCCACTAATGGTTGCCAGCAAGAGTGATAATTACCAGTTGGACAGAAGAACCAAATTGAGCCTTCAGTAGCTACATCACTTAAGCAGAAGATCAATCTCCTTCAACATGAAAGAAGGATACATTAGGTAGAGAAATTAAGTCCAAGAGCACTATACACATCATTCTCCAACGTGACGAATGTGCAATGGTAATCAGTACAGCAATCGGCTCAAATGGCAAAGATGTTTGCAGCCACATTAACAGAGAGAATTCAATCTCTTGGCCTCTTTATGATGATGTAACTTAATAGCTTCACTGCCCATAAGCAATAGGACCATTCTAGCCTTTTGTACTCTTTCTTTTTCACTCAATATAAAAATAGGAGGAAAATTTTCCCTTCCTATTCTCATCTTTATTTCCCTCTCATTGTTCTTCTCCTCTAACTGTTCTTCCATCTCTATCAGGTTCTGTAAGTAACACTTCAGATCCCACAAATTTTGTCTCCCCTTCCATGATTGATTATACACTATGTAGTCACAGGTGCGACTAGTCGCTAGGCGCAAAAGGGCGCAGCCTTGCGACTCAACTAAGGCCAGGCGCAGTGCGCAGTGCGCCTAGGCGCGCGACTTGCTGCGCCTTGCCCCTTGCACTTTTTGCGCCTCCGACTCCAGGCACACCATAATCAATATAAAACCCTTTTTTCCCCTTTCTTCTTCTTCTTCTTTTTCTTCCCAGACTATCTTTTGTCTTCTTGCTACCATCCTCATCTTCCATTGACAATTGAAGGTTTCTTGAAGTGATTAAAGGTAAGAAATTACAGAATTTTGTTAGGTACTATGTAATTGCAGGCGCGACTAGTTGCTAGACACAAAAAGGTACGAGCTTGCAACTCGATTTTAGGTAGGCGCAAGTGACTAGTCGTGCGCCCAATGCACCCCCGTTTTCATGCACCTTGCATTCACATTTGACACTTTTTCAATTGCAACCAAACCCTACCGCCAGGGGGCTTTGCCCCCTTGGACCCCCACCAAGGCTGCCACTCCGAACCCCGCTTCTCGGGGGCGCTGCCCTCGAACCCCCATTTGTTTTTGTAACAAATGTATAAATAGACCATTATAATGCTTAAAACAACTAATCCATAACATTGTTTTCATATTTTGCATATTTCTTTTCATTTTTCTTAAGTTTTGTTTCCATGACCTTCTTACTTTGCTATAATTCTTACTTTAGTACTCTTATTTATTTTATTTTTTTGTTCTATTTGTTTGCAGGGTCCCTCTTATGATTGTTTGATTTGTTTTCATTCCACTCTAATAGATTCCTATACATTCCTGTATGTTTTATGAACTTAATTATGTCTGATTGTTTGGTTTAACTTTAGGTTGTTGTTGTTCACATGTTGATTTATTACTTAAGAATTCCATTTCCCTCATTTGACAAGTATTTATTCATATCTTTATATTTCTATGCTTTTTTTTTTTAATATTTAAAATCCTTAATTTTGCGGCTTGACACCTAGTCGCGACTAGGGGCGCCTAGTCCCTCTAGGCACAAGGCACACCCCTTGTGCCGGGTGTGCCTTGCGCCTGCGACTACATAGATTATACAATAAGTGATTGGCTTGTTTGACAAAAGACCATCCCAAGACTTCATTTAATGTAACAAAATAGTCATCGCCTTAGCAACAACAGTTCAAAATGACGAGGCTGCCTATCCTATACTAAGTTCTGCCGCTAGTATGCTGCGTATAACCAGTTTAGTTTTACACGTGTTGATTGAATAGTTCATCTTGAGTTAGGCCCCAGCTTGCAGGCCCCCATGGTGGACCTGATTGTTGAGTTCTTGTCAAATGACTCAAATTTGGTTCCCTTGGTCTCTGCTTGATAAATGCGATCGAGTAGATGATGCCTAAATGATGTTTGTTTAAGAGAGAAAAGATATGTGCTATATTTGAGAAGAGGATTCATACAGTGCCTGCATGTGCAAAGTCATATGAATGCAAGTAATTACATGCATGCCAATCTATTGGTGATTGAAACCAATCACATTTAGGGCCCACTTTAGATAGGTCATGTCCAAAATGTTTTCTTCCTCCAGATGGTCCTAATCACTAGTATTCTGAGCTGTAAAATGAATAAATTAGGAAACCTGGAACTAATATTCCAAAATTCCATCAGGAGAGCTAGGAATTCCTGCTCAGATATCCTAGACAATTTCAGCAGTCAACTGATTACAATCACCAAATCTTGGGCCCTATGCATACCTTTTTGTTGTGAAGCATAAACCTATGTTTACAGGGTTCGTACATAGTGGTTGTTCCACTAAAGTACGAAGTGTAAACTAACAACTAAAATTAAAGCCAATGTTCCTGTTTTGCAATGAAAACTATTCATCTGCTGGAAGTTATCTTCAACTAGTGCCCCTTGAGAATCTTCTCCATAGGAAACCAAACCTCTACTCTTCTAGGTGCATAGCACAAGATCAAAAAGTTCAAACATAAATGGCAGCCTGGTGCACGAAGCTCCCATGTATGCAGGGTCCCGAGAAGGGGTGGACCACAAGAATATTTAGTACTCAGCTTACCTTGCACTTTTGCAAAAGGCTATTGTCACGCCTCAAACCTATGACCTCAAGGTCACACGACGACAACTCTACCATTGCCAGCACTGCCCTTCCAAAAAGTTCAAACATCATCATCATCATCAAGACCTTATCCCAATTAGGGGTCGGCCACATGAATCGTATTCCTCCATTCCTCTCTATTAAGTATCATGGCTTTATTTAGTCCCAAAGTTTTTAAATCTTTCCTCACCACTTCTATCCACGTTCTTTTGGGCCTTTCCCTTGTCCTTTTAAAACCTTCTACTTGTATTGCCTCACTCCTAACAGGTGCCGTTGTTGGTCTCCTTCGTCTTGTTACCTATTGGTGCTACCCCTAAATTTCCTCTGATATTTTCATTTCTAATTCTATTCTTTCTTGTCTTACCACTCATCCATCCCAACATCCTCATTTCTGCTACGCTCATCCTATGAGCATGATGTTCCTTAATTGCCCAACACTCTAATCCATAGAGCATGGCCGGCCTTATGGCCATCCTATAGAATTTTCTTTTTAGTTTGAGTGGCACCTGCCGATCAAACAAAACTCCAGATGCACATCTCCATTTGTTCCAACCCGCTTGGATTCTCTAGGTAACCTCCCTCTCAATCTCTCCACTCTCATGAATCATTGATCTTAAGTACCGAAAGTGGTCTTTTACAAGGACTTCTTGGTTATCAATCTTAACTGATGTTCCACTCCTCCTACTCCCCTTGCTAAAATTGCATTCCATATATTCTATCTTAGTTCGGCTAATTTTAAATCCTTTAAATTCTAATGCTTCTCTCCATAACTCTAGCTTTATGTTTACAACCTCCAATGTCTCATCAAGTATGACTATATCATCGGCAAATAGCATGCACCAAGGAATCTCCTCATGCAGATGTTTTGTTAACTCATCCATAACCAATGTGAAAAGGTATGGGCTCAATGCCGATCCTTGGTGCAATCCTACAGAGACAGGAAAATCACTAGTCTCGCCACTAGTTGTCTTAACATTTGTTACCGCTCCCTAATACATATCTTTAATTATGTCTCTATAGCCCTGCGAAACCCCTTTATCGCCCAACACCCTCCATATTAACTATCTAGGGACTCTATCATAAGCTTTCTCTAAGTCGATAAAGACCATGTAGGGGTCTTTCCTCCTCTACCTATATTTCTCTACTAATTGTCTTAGCAAGAAAATAGCTTCCATGGTAGACCTCCCAGGCATGAAACCAAACTGATTCTCCGATATACTTGCTTCATGTCGTAGCCTCTTCTCAATCACTCTTTCAAAAAGTTTCATATTGTGACTTATAAGTTTAATCCATCGATAATTAGTGCAGCTTTGTATGTCTCCTTTCTTTTTATAAATTGGTACAATAGAGCTTTTCCTCCACTCATCAAGCATTTTTGTGATTTTATAATCTTGTTAAACAACTTGGTCAACCAAACTACCCAATATCTCCCATATGCTTCCAAACCACTATTGGTATACCATCGAGCCCCATGGCCTTTATTGATTTCATCTTTTTCAAAGCCTCTTTCACTTCAGGTATTCTAATCCTACGTTCATATCTATAATATCCAATGTTATTTAGATTTATAGTATTTTCAATCCCTATATTCTCAGAGCCATTGTCATTTAACAATTTTTGAAAGTATGTTTCCCACCTTTGTTTGATCTCATCACCTTTGACTAATACCCTTTGATCATCGCTTCTAATGCACCTAACATGATCTAAATCCTTACCCTTATGTTCTCTTACTTTTGCAAGTTTAAACACATCTTTCTCACCTTCTCTTGTTCCTAGTCTATTATAGAGCTCATCATATGCTTTAAGTTTAGCCTCACTTGCTATTCTCTTAGCAACCTCTTTAGCATTCTTATATTGTTCATAGTTTTCATTATTTCTGGTCTTCTGTCATGCTTTAAAATACATCCGTTTTTCTTTAATAACTTTTTGCATTGTTTTACTCACCATGTTTCCTTTACTAATTGCCTTTTACCTTTAAATACTCCTAAGACATCTTTTGCCACTTTCTTAATGGACTCAGCAATATTAATCCACATGGTATTTACTTCTGTTTCATAGTTCTAATTTCCTTCTACCATCAACTTATTTGTGAATGAGGTCATTTTCTCTCCTCTTAAGTTCCACCACTTAATTTTTGGATACCTATTAAGTTTATTTCCTTTCTTCCATCTTTTGATATGGATATCCATAACCATTAACCTATGTTGTGAGGTTAAACTTGCACAAAGTATCACCTTACAATCCTTACACATAGAAAGGGCAGCCCCAGTGCACGAAGCTCCTACCTATGTGGGGTCCGAGGAAGGGACGGACCACAAGGGCCTATAGTACAATCCTTACACATAGATCGTTCATTATTCCTAAGTAGAAAAAAGTCTATTTGGATTTTATGAAGTCCACTTTTAAAGGTTATTCAGTGTTCATCCCTCTTCTTAAAGAGTGTATTTGCAATGGCCAGGTTATATAACAAAGCAAAATTGAGGATATTCTCCCCCATCCCATTTCATTCACCTATACCATACCCTCCCTGTATTCTATCATATCCTTCCTTTTCTTTTCCTATATGGTCATTTAAGTCTGCTCTTATAAATATCCCCTCGGTGTTGGGAGTTTCTTGCATGACTCCCTCCATATCTTCCCAAAATAGTCTCTTGATTATATCTTGTAACCCTACTTGTGGTGCGTATGCACTTATAACATTTATAATCTGCTCTCCTGAAATAAGTTTTATTATTATAATTCTATCACTGATTCTTTTAATGTCCACAACTTTATCCTTTAATTCCTTATCCACTATTATTCCTACGTCATTTCTGTTATTATCCTTTCCTACATACCATAATTTATACCCATCTATTTCTCTAGCTTTAGCCCCTTTCCACTTGGTTTCTTGGATACAAGCAATGTTGACTCTCCTACGTTTCATCGCGTCTCCTAACTCCAAACACTTACCTGTCAATGTCCCTATATTCCATGTGGCGATACGAATCTTATGTTCCGAAGATATCCTATTTACTATCGTCTTTCTCGACCTCCATGGCATGAACCCATGTCCACTTTTCACTGCACCTGGGTTCTAATGCAGAGCGTCGCTTCCAAGGGGACGCTCTAGCAGCCCTTACCTATTTTTCACTATACCCGTGATCCGATGTAGCACATCGCTTTTGGGAGAACGCCATAGCAACCCTTGCCTATTTTTCACCGCACCTAGGATCCGATGCAGCGCGTCGCTTATGGGGAATGCCCTCTCTTAAGGGAATGTCAATTTTCGATTCATGTCATGTTAGGGTTGCCATAGTTTTAAGAAGCTGAAGATGATTTTCATTTCTTCCTTACAAACTAATGTACAAATGCATATACATTTGCAAGCAAAAAAGAAATAACAAAATCATCTTCAGCTTCACCCTTGTCGGCTGGCACCTGACGCAAGGGTTGCCATATTTTAAGAAGTTGGAGATGATTTTCATTTCTTCCTCACAAACTAATATACAAATGCATATTCATTTATAAGAAAGAAATAACAAAATCACCTTCAACTTCTCCCTTACCAACTAACACCTGACACAAGACCCTCCTTTTTCATCCAGGCTTGGGACCGACATTGGCGGAGTTCAAAAAGTTCAAACATAATAGTACAAAAATTTTGAGCCATCAAATGGTCTGATTGCCTAATACATGGACCTAGGGCATAGCCATCTCAAATGGACACCTATCAAGACTGGTTTCAATCCACAAACAAATTGGCCCCGCTTGTACCTTTAGCTACTCGTTTGAAATTTTTACTTTTTGGTAGCTTAATCACCAACCATCACACTAAAACATGTTTGTACAAGTACAAATACCATATTGTTTTTCCCTCAACCATAGCCACAGTGATGACCCACCACATCAATAATCTCAGCCAGCAAACACATCCATTAAAAAAATATTTAACATAATTTGAGGATAAGATGACTTTAAGAAAATGCTGAAAACAACAATTCTAGGACAAAGCCCTTCTCAGACACACAACAAAGGCCACAAATGGAGACTCTAATTCTTGGAGAATATGATCTCTTCAATAAGATAGTTCATGGAAAAGCTATTCTAAATGTACTATCCCTAAAATTAGCCCAAGGATGAACTCCAGGGACTACTCTAAACATAATTTTAGCCTAGTCCTGAAAACAGTTGATGATGTACCATATTGCTGCCAAAATATGACCTAACACATGATCTCCTCTTTGAGGAATAATTTACCTCCAACATCATGATTTACCTCAACAGAAGGTGAGCCTTGGCGCCACGGTTGAGTTGTGGCTGTATGACCTGAAGGTCACAGGTTCAAGGCATGGAAACATCCTCTTGCAAAAATGCAAGGTAAGGCTTTGTACTATAGGCCCTTTGTGGCCCGCCCTTTCCCGAACCCTACGTACGCTGGAGCTTCGTGCACCAAGCTGCCCTTTTTTGTCAATATTTCACCAGCATTAACGAGCTAAGGTTTCAAGCCCCAGGATTTCAACAACTTTTGAATTATATAGCATCCAGTTTAAATAGGCATCACTATGGATGTCCACAAATTTGACTATAAAAGTACGAACAAAAACCAATCACAAAATTGTGAAAAATAGATTAATGCATGTTCTTGTGACATATCTTTCCCATTCAGAATCTGCCAAATGTCATAGCATACCAAGTTTGCAGTTTATGGTGCTAAATGGACCATACTTATAGATTAGTAAATGTACAAGATATTTAAAATCACAAAGACAAGAAAAATAAAAGAAGCAAACAGAATAATAGTGAAGAAAAGTTCCACAGCTTCACAAATTTCTTTTTCCTCTCCCTACTGTACAGATATAGAAGGTCCTCGCATCTGAGGTATGCTACTTATCATCTCCCTACCGAAAGGACACCTCAAAGTGTGCCTCCATGATGAAGCAACTACAGTCAGCAATGAAGTTGTGAAGGTAGATGGCTGATACAGAACTGACTAGGATCACTCAAATTATGAAATCCTAAAAGACAAGCCCCATTAGACAAATGAATTCACCATCAACAATTTTTGGTCTTAAATTTAAAGGTTGAAAGGCATAAACTCTGCATAATCCAATCTTAGTTTGGTTACATGGAAAACTCATCAACATAAGGGAAACAGTAAGATGTAGGAATAAAGACATACAGAATTCAAATAAATAGCTTAAGAAAAAAAGAAGATCATCAACAAAATGCTAAGACACAACAATAATGTTCTATGTTGAAACTGAAAAGACATACTTTGACAATCATCATTCCATCCAAGTTCCTTGCACCCCCTGGAATTCGGTCCCCGACATTCCTCTCTATTGGTTTGGTTTCCCCAGTCAGGTGCTCAATAGTAACTGTGGATCTACCTTGAAGAACTTCTCCATCTACTGGGACAGTCTGATCAAACCACCAGCTTAGATTACAATCATGCAGTTAAGACTGTCAAACCATTCTTCAAGGACGAGTAAAAAAGTGCAACATTAGGATAGTGCACAGCTAGGGGAAAAAGACTGCAAATTGCTAGCCACTTCACGAAACAATGACAAATTTGTGAATAAGTGAACTGCATCATTTTCACTGTGACCAGGGCCATTAAGTTACATCAGTTCCAGTTTATAAGTACAAAGAATTGGAAACATCAACTGACCATAGGAAAGGGCTACAAAGAGATATTTTTTATCTGTAGTACAAAACAACAAGTATCAAAACACTATAAACTAAAAGCAAGGAAATTGATGTTACAAACTTGAAGCTTCAAAATGCTTCTAGGACATGGTAAAATTATTAAAAACTATGGATACATGAACAGTTTCACAGAATAAAGCATTACTTTTCTTAAAGCCGTAGGTTTGCAGGAGAAGATGAACCAAAACCAGGAGATTTCAGCAGACCACAGCACTCTAAATCTGGGTATACTCATCAACGAACCATCATTTATAGGAGCTACGAAATCAGCTATTTATCAAGCAGATAACCAAAAATGCAATATCCCAATTGCACATTATTTTTTCTTCTGACCCACCATAAAGTTTCACCACATAAATGCACCAATTGTTGCCAATCCACCAATGAAAAATTAAAGAACATGATAAAAGAATGTTGATCTGTCCACGAAGCATGGGCCACTACAGCATCTTCCTTCTAAGAAACACCTCAAATGCTTTATAATGCCAAAGGCCTAGCTGGGAAACAATTCATGGAAAGCTTGGATAAGTAATAAGATGATATTATTATCATTCAAAATCTCAAATTTAATAAGAAAACTCCCAAGGATTAAATCCAGGCAACTGAGGCAGTTGTTAAGTCTCGGCACCGAGTAAGATATCTTCTCCAGTAAACCAATATTATTGAACTGCCAAGATTTAAGTAGCTGGAAGCAACTGGCTGATTCATATTAGAAATTAACTTTTGGATAATCAGGGGATCTGCTCAACCTATGAGTCACCTAGAGATTGACATGAGTTAGCTCAGGTAGATCAAGCCCGATGACCAAGTTCTGTAATGCATGAATGATAGCATGGAACTTGTACTATGATAGAGGTCGCACTGGCTTTGCATCATTGTGTGACATGTAGACCAGAAGATATTCTTTGGTAGAACAAGAGGAACTCAGAAAGGTCGGGCCTTATAAAACCTTTGTCATGTTTCAGTCTTCCTTAAAAACTCAAGAAAAAACAAAAAACCATGGCCAAGATAAAGGTAAGTCACTAAAACTCCTGTTCACGTTTTATTTTCTCTCTGATGATAGCCAATAAGAAGAGTCCAATGCCCAAAAGGGAAGGGTTCAACCCAAAACCAGAACCTGAACCTAATTCTTGCTCCTCTCTAAAGGACAACCATTTGCACCATGAAGAAAGATGATAGACATGTACATGATCAAAGGGCCATATTGCAGCAAACTAAAAGATGATAAATTAACACTTAATAAGGTCATTTACTAGATTCACAGAGGGCCATTAAGGGAGCCGTAAGAACTAAGAATCACAACCTTTACTCTAAACCAACCCAAGGAATATGATATCAGTAACCAAAATGGGTGATTTTTTATCAATTTAACTAACAAAACCTATCTCAATGACCTTTCAAAGTATAGGCACACTTGGTTTATTAATGTAACGGACCTGCAGGTCCAGCACATTAAGTTAATCACTTGGTCTTCCTCACAGCACATCAGCTATACTCTCATAACTCCAAAAGCAGTCAGATCGTAGACGCAATCCATCATGACCAAATGAGTATCGGTTCAGTCACCAAGTTCATACCCTTATCATATCTTACAAAACTATGCTACACAAATTGTCTTTAGAGAACAAGGAATTGCTTAGCCTGAATTCATTCTCTCGTTTTCTCCACACGGGAAGAAACAGACATGAGAGCCAAAAAAATAAAAATAATTCCCAATACTTTGACCACTTCATTGCAGATGTTAAGTATGGTATTTTTCTACTACAAATTCAAACTTGCATATAGTCATCCCACTTGTTTCAGTAATTTCATTCAAAGTATTTTAGTTAGATTTTTCATTTGTTCTTTGAAATTAACATGATGTGAACTGCAAAAATTTTAGTGAAGGACATGGGTTAGGAATTTGAGATAACTGATTGTGATGAGTGTTGACCCAAGACTCCTTATTTTGATGATACCAAAGCTTAGAAATGTGCTTCTAACTTGTTTGGTGCCTTTGCAAGATCATACAGAAGCTTAGAAACAAATTGACAAAGATTTGAGCAAGTTATTCATTCAAAAGAGTCAAAGTATGAAATCGAATAGACTTAAATCTTAAGATAAGTTGCCTAGATGACCATTTATAATTGTTCTCTCAAATCAAGTGAGCTAACCTAATAATTTCAAGCTGGCTGCCTCAATGTCACCATCTCTATTTCATCATCACTTGTCACAATAACATCATCGACAAATGCAATAATATCATTGACATACATAATGGCCGACTCCTAATTGGGATAAGTTCTTGATGATGATGATGATGATGATGATGATACACAATTAGTGCTGATAGTTTACCCCTCATCATGTGCTTGAAGAATAGGGTGTGATCTCCTTTGCTTTGTCTATCACCACTCTAGATCATGAACCAGGTGAATCCATCAAACCATGCTCTTGGGAATTGTTTTGAGCCCATACAGTGATTTGTGCAACTTGCACACTTTTTCACAATCGCAGTCTTTCACATTTAGGCCTTGAGGAATTTCGATGTACACTTGCTCCTCCAATGCTCCATCGAGAAATGCATTCTTCACATTATACTGATACAATTTCCAATTTTGGTTAAAACTAATAGATAGCAATACCCTGATAGTATTCATCTTTGCCACAAGAGCAAATGTTTCAGAGCAATCTACTCAAGGGCTTTGTGTACATCTTTTGGCAACTAAACTTGCCTTATACCTTTCCACTATACCATCTGCCTTAAATTTTACCATGGATACTCATTTGCATCCCAGTAGTCTCTTTCCTCTTGGTAAAGTGACCATGGTCCATATTTGATTTTATGCATGACTTATGGTTCTTTGAGAATAGCTTTCCGACAATTTTCATGTTGCATGGCTTCCTAAACATTCTTGGGAATTTTTTCCTAAACACAAGAGTAAATGCTCTGAACTAAAATTTGCTTCAAAATAGTTGATGGAAAGCATTAGAAAATTGACTGGTTTCAGACATTTGCTAGTCCTTCATATGCTTCCATCTCCTGGAAATGGTTGACTTGGGGAAACAAACTATCAGCAGATTTGGTTTCTCAAAATAGTTGACTGTTCTTCCAATGGCAGTCAACTGGATTTGCCTGAAAAAGGCTATTCCTTTAAAAGCAGCTGACTTGATTCAAAACAGTTAGCTTGGTACTCACAACAGTTGACTGTGCACTTCTTAAAAATCAAGTCTAAAATTTGTCAACTTTCTAGTAAGTTTTGGCCTTCAAAACAGTTGACCATGAATACAGGAACATCGATTAGATTTGCAAGACTTCATGTTGTTGATCCAAGGCAATCGCTTGTGTTTCTGAAGGTGGTCGGCTGAACTAGTTGAAGTTAGGTACTCCATTGTTTTTTGTGAAAGCAGGCGATTACTCATCTTTTGGCAGTCAACTGGAAATTGCAGAACTTTGATACTTTGAACTTTTTGCTCTTGAATCTTACTCCAGTCATGTTGAATTTGCTTCTAATCTTTTTGCATTATCTAGCACACTCACAAACAAAGTTGGAAACACATGGTGGAGGTTTTGTTATCATCAAGATTAATGAAGGTGCGGCTAGCAATAAAGTGTTGTACAGTCCCACCACTTCATCCACATACAAACATGGTTGAACTTGCTGCAGCGGTGATAAAGGGTCAACAATATTCTTTCACAGTACTGTTAACTTCTACATATTGGCTATCCATGCCCGAGATAGCACTGCATCTCAAAATTGTTGGGGAGGATTACTTCCCATATCAATAGCACCTAGAGCTCAAACGGTGAACCACCACATGGCCCACCTGCTATTCGCACTACTGATTAACAGCCCCTGTTCTCCTAGTGTATGGTTATCAGGTTTGTCTACAAAGAATCTAAATCCAGTTGACTTTTGGGCCCTTGGCATTAACAAATCGTAGCTTAGTGATCTCTACACTCTGCCCTTCCCTCCAAGGCTCCTTGCTCGTCAACATTGATGCTATTCGCCACACATTGCATATTCATCAAAGATGGAACCTCAAGCTGGTTTGGATGATGAAAACTCTAATGATATAGGCAGCAAATTTGTCCTGTCTCTCCTGGTTTGTTTTGCATATTCATCAAAGATAGAACCTCAAGCTGGGATGGATGATGAAAACTCTAATGACATGGGAACCAGATTTGTCCTGTCCCTTACGCTTGTTCATTTTGAAACCTCTCTTACCTCCCAGTGCTTCTTTGGATCCTTTGATGTCCCTGATTATTCATCATTCCTAGCATTCAATGTAAATTAGTCTTTGTTTCTCAGTTCAGGCCTACTCTAGATTGTTGATATCTCCAGGTACTTTTCTTTTAGCTCCTTTGATGGTCCTGATTTTCCGGCACTGCTAGCATTCAGCATGAATGAGTTTCTGTTCTCAGTGCAGGACTAGTCTATGTTGTCACTTTATCCAACTACTTATATTCTTGTTAAGGATCTACAAACAAGGAAGCTGAATTACTAGAAGTGCATAGGCCAATCTCTTATACTTAGTAATATAGAGTTCATCATTCTTTATCATCTTATACAATGCTCAAGGCTTTCACCATATCTGCATCTTTACTTTCTTTAGGACACATCCATGCTAGTGTCACACGTCAGTTGTTCATTTCTACTTCTAATAAAGATTGCCAAGTCACAACTATGCCGCAATTGTCGACAGCAAACATTATCAAACTGTGATGCAATCAATAAATAACACTAAATTTTCTTGCCCATTTTGTCTTTCCAATGTGATGGGCTCATATCCTTGCATCCTCAACTTTTGATTCTAACTCATCTGCTATCTTCAATGATAATATCTGTGAGTTGACTTAGATTTATTTTCTTCAAAATAAATTCTGATTTTTTCTGGTTTCCATCCATCTATATCAATCCCATTAGAGGAGCTATGGAGGGTGAGTTGTCATACCAACTTTTTTTGTGAATTTTTTGCTTTTCAAACAGATAGCAGTTTTCTTCTATGTGGACACTCATGGATATATTGGAGGGCAGAGAGGACACATTTTTGGACATTGAGGCTAGCCTTTCTGTGCTAATTCACTCAAATGCTCCCCCTCATCTTTGGCTTCAACACAGCAATGCATGTCATCAAAATGCGTCCTTTAGTGCTGCTCAGACCATTCTACCTGTCATAGTTTCTTTGTAGCACAAATCTGGTTTTCTTCCTATTTCAGAACACAGCATGCAAATGGTAACTTGACATCCCTCTGCTACTCGATGTCAGCTCTAACCCAAGGCAATGACTTGCATATTTATCTGGTACACTGATGATGACGGAGCATATCGCCACCATTCCTCATTTCAATGAAGAATCAGATCACCTAATATTTAATTACCACTTGTAATTCATCTAGGGTATTTATAATGACACAATCGCTGGATAGTATAAATGCCAATGTACAGAACAAACAAGTACATGCTTAAATAAGCTTTGCCTCTCCCTCCTCACCTTCTCTTCTCAACTTCATCTGAATTATATCATACTTTATAATATCATCCTGAGATTTTAAAATTTTTTACATACAAATATTATCGCCTTCCAGAATTATATCTGGAGAGCAAGTTTTGCTACTATGTTCTTTTGATAGAGAGATGCATTAATCAGACACTTTCTTGAATTCATTCTTACATAAAGTGAATAAGTTTCTTAAATGTTAATCAAAGTAGCAAATTTTGACATATTTTAAATTAAGCCTGTTCAACAGCATTACAAAAACAGTACCAGGAGGCCCAAGTACAAAAATGAAAATCACTACTTGCATACTAATACTAGAAGGTAGCTTGGTTTTACTGATTTTAGGCCTAAGAAAGATTTGAGTTTTCTGGTGATAATCAGCAAACAATCCAATGTAGTTATCAATTAATCAACCGTGCAATTCAAGTAAATGGTAACAATGAGGTAGATGTAACACCAGTTAATGATAACAGAAGTAAAAAGTAAAAGAACTCATGAAAATATCATGGCCACAAAGGCCAGTATCCACAATTCCACAATATGCAAAATGTCAAGAAAGATTCGCATATTATGCAAAGAATATAAGTAACGTACACTTACCTCACCAGCTTTGACCAAGATGTAAGAACCCACTTGCACATCATGCACGGGAACCTTTCTATATGCCAGGGAGGAGAAATGAGGTGATATATCACCATCCATCTCCAAAACAAGGGCAAAATCTGGATTGTTCTCCTTCAACTCTTTTACATCAAGCATCGCCTGGCTTGTGAAATACTCTTCAGCTGTGAGCCCAACCCATACACAAGAATAATTATCTATTCCAGAAACTAATCTCTCATTTTTTCACTAAAAGGCTGAGTGTTAGAAGTAGAACAGCCCTAAATCACTATTTTCATGATATTTACCAATGTGGGCCAGATTAAACATTGCAAGGAGCAAGCCACCTTCCACAGAGTTTCCCATGAGAATGGAGGTGAATGCTGCAAGTGCCATAAGGACATGGATATTTACTTTTCCACCCGTAATATCTATAGCAGCATCAAGTGCTGCTGAAACCTGAAACATATGATGTAATGATATTTAAGACCTTCAATCAATTAAAAAAAGGATGATGGAAGACAATGACTATTTATTTTTGTCTAAAAGCTTGATGAATATCAAGATTCAGTTTTTCCTAACTTTAATCAAATATAAAACAGATATGATCAAAGATTTGCTTTTTGGTTGATTTAATATCACATCACACCATTTTGCAGTAACTATGGAAAAGGAAAGTGGAACAACCATGGTGGAAACCTCAACACTGCAAAGGTAGAATTAGAAAGCAAAGTGGGTGAACAAGACTATATACATATGTCCATCTTCTTCCACAGGGCAGGCCATCACCTTGAAGTCTATATGTAGAAGGACCCCTAATATTTCAAATTATGTTTTGCATCAAAGGAATTTGCAGGCACAAGGTCGTTTCCTTCCAAACAAGTGAAATAAAAAGACTATCTAAGATAAACAAAGAAAATTACAACATTGATCCCAAAATCTAAAGAGCCAAAGTAACTAAATTTTAGGCACGTAGTTCCAATACACCAACTAGTACAGGAGCTCGTGATCAGCAATAATTGACAATCTGAGGCTTGAAAAGCATCATATGATTCATATCCTAATACATGCTGAATATCACCATAACATTTAGATTACCTCATCTTTCAGTTGAACAATCCAAATAGTGAAATAATTTAGGCATACATGATTTACTGATATCAAGAGTTTTGCCCCTGTGATGTTCCCAGAGAAACATTTTCCTTTAGTATGAAACATACATATACAACATATATGCACTCATAAATATGGTGAACATAATAACAGTAAAACATGGGACTGAAAGTTGCATTGACAAATTGAAGCATTAGGTCGATCATTTTGACATCTACCTTTATTTTCCCATGTCAAACAATTAAATTTCTTGTGATAAACTAATTGGAGTGATTGAGAAGAGGTTACAGCATGAGACAAGTGTATCGGAGAACCAATTTGTTTTCATGCCTGGGAAGTCTACCATGGAAGTTATTTTCTTACTAATATAATTGATAGAGTAATATAGAGAGAGGAGAAAAGGCCTCCACATGGTCTTTATTGATTTAGAGAAAGCTTATGACAGAGTCCTTAGAGAGTTAATATGGAGGGCGTTGAGTGAGAATGGGGTTTTACGCGAGTGTATAGACATAATTAAAGATATGTATGAGGGAGCAGTAACAAATATTAAGACCATTAGTGGCGAGACCAGTAATTTTCCTGTCACTGTAGGATTGCACTAATGCTCGCCATTGAGCCATACCTTTTCATGTTGGTTATAGATGAGTTAACAAAGCATTTGCACGAGGAGATTCCATGGGACATGCTATTTGCAGATAATATAGTCTTAATTGATGAGACAAGGGAGGGCATAAACACAAAGCTAGAGTTATGGAGAGAAGCATTAGAATCTAAAGGATTTAAAATCAACCGAACCAATATAGAATATATGGAATGCAATTTTAGCAAGGAGAGTAGGAGTAGAACACTGGTTAAGATTGGTAACCAAGATGTCCCAGTAAAAGACCACTTTCGGTACTTAGGATCAATGATTCATGAGAGAAGAGAGAAGAGAGATTGAGAGGGAGGTTACCCACAGAATCCAGGCGGGTTGGAACAAATGGAGATGTGCATGTAGATTTTTGTATCATCGGCGGGCGTCGCTCAAACTAAAAGGAAAATTAGGATGGTCATAAGGCTGGCTATGCTCTATGGATCAGAGTGTTGGGCAGTTAAGGAACATCATGTTCATAGGATGAGTGTCACAGAGATGAGGATGTTAAGATTGATGAGTGGCAAGACAAGAAAGGATAGAATTAGGAATGAAAACATTAGAGAAAACTTAGGAGTAGCACAAATAGGTAACAAGATGAGGGAGTTTAGACTTAGATGGTTTGGACATGTTCAAAGGAGATCAAAAACGGCACCGTTTAGAAGGAGCGAGGCAATGCAAGTAGAAGGTTCTAAAAGGGCAAGGGGTAGGCCTAAAAGAACGTGGATAGAAGTGGTGAAAAAAGATTTAAAAACTTTGGGACTAAATGAAGCCATAGTACTTAATAGAGGGAAATGGAGGAACGAGATTCATGTGGCCGACCCTAATTGGGATAAGATGATGATGATGATGAATGTTCGTAATAGGTAGTTGAGTCTTTTGGCTTTTTCTTATCCAAAAGCACTGAATCTTTTCATTCCATAGGTAATTTACCTTACTTGCCCTTAATGAACTTAAAAGGGCTGGGCAATTTAAGTAAGACAAAGTGTATAAGAGAGAGAGAGAGAGAGAGAGAGAGAGAGAGAGAGAGAGAGAGAGAGTTCTATCTTTCTTTTTTCACATATTGCTAAGTAGTTCTTAACAACCAGCATGGAGATGATAAAGTAGTACTATAGAAGATTAAAAATTGAATCGAACACTTCAGATATCTTCACTGCACAAGGGGATATCCTCATCTCACTCACCACAGAAACATGAAATAGAATGTCTATGGACCAATTGGAGCACTTGCATTTGAAAAGAGGAGCCAGAAATCTAAATAAGACTACCATCCAAGGATTTTCATCAACCTAGGTTCACCAATCCAAGAGTGATGTTGGTGTTGTCCAAATCAATCAACATCAGAAACAGGACGAGGAAACTTCAATCATGAAGAAAGGGAAGAAAAAGGATCAGACTCCATCCTTGCCTTGTTGTTGTGATGACATCAGGAAGGCACTTCAATGATGTTTAAATAAGCATATAGGCTTCAGTTATACTTGGAGAGAGGGAGAGAAAGTTTGAAACCATATTTATTATGATTCACAGGGAACAATGCACTGGAGTGCCAATATATACCATGCACCTGAATATACATATTGTAATGTCCATTTCTTATCAAAACAAGTCATTGTGAATGTTATCAAGGTTTGTGCAGATTAGTATAGTATCTTTTTCTATCCACAGGGGGTCAAAGATCAAATGAAGATTCAATCTCTTTATGTCGAACATAGAGATAGTTGTGACCTCTCAGTGACTAATGATCAAGTGAGAGTAAATACTAGTGGGGGTGAGGCTTTCCTGATTATTCCAGACCTGATAGAATTATACCAATGATCATTCTAATTTTATGCATCCTGACATTCTCTATGAGAATTCTGATCTATTGTTTTTCACTTTTCATTTCTGCTATGTTTTGTAATGCTATGGGATCTTTTAAATGGCTTCACAAATCAACAAGTTTACCAAATAATACGTCATTATCACCGAGTCTTAAGCATTTTATTCTAAACTTAATAAAGAATTGTAGCATAACTAAGAGACCTTTTGGTCTTCAGAAAACAGGGAAGCGACACACCTGTGATTAGGACTAAATCCACTACATGGCTTACAATGGAAACAAACTTTCTCATATTTTATCAACAATGGCTTTTATTTGAAGTTTGTTTGTATGTCGTATTCTCTTTGAAACAACATCCACATAATCTCTTTAAATCTTATGCAATTCTCAAGGCATGTCATGTCTTTAACTTGGGTGTGAGTTGGTAGCAGGTCTCCTAACTGGAAGTCTCTTCTTTACTGCATCACTAATGCCATGACAATGCCCTGGATTCTAATCCAACCTCATTCATGTGTGAACTTAAATGTAATAGCAATTAAAAACTCAAGCTAGAGAAGAATTATGCAAGACAAACATAAGGATTCTTGATTAGAGGACTGATTTTTGGAATGCTAGTGGCATTATCGGCAGCATAACCATGGTGCAAGCTGCAAACATTTACAACAATAAGATCAGAAGAAAAAAATGATTCAATGAAAGAACTAATCCATGCAAAGGACTTCTTAGAAAATAAATCTCAATATTCGGAGAAGAATTACTTTATGAAGTCAAGGAGTCTTTGCCAAGCTTCTTCTTTTCTCTATAAAAATGTAAAACGGACACATGCACATGCAAGCAGGAAAAAGAAGCAGGGGGATAGAGATTGCAATATTGATACTGGAGGAAATTAGGGAAAATTTAGAAGTAGTAGGAGTTAGCTTGATATGCAATACAGATAACTCTTTACCGAACCTCTATTTGCATTGTGAGATCACTCTACTGTGACCTTTCCTTTTATATAAATTCTTTATTGGCCTCTATTAGAAACTTCCCTTTCCTCTATATTTTTTTCCACAAATAAATATTCAGTAAATTGGTTAAGAGATCAATTCTATTATTATTAGGAAAAGCATAGATGGAGGTGAAGACTAAAAGAAGAATGGGCAGCTCTCTGTGCTGACCTTTCATTGATCAACAGACTAAACCTGAAATCAATCTGGATATGTGGAGATGCTTTACAGGTTATCCAAGTCAAAGGGAAACAATAGATGAAGGGGTAGATACCCCTTCAGAGGTTAAAGGAAACCCTTTTGAGATTAAAGATGGAGCAATCTACTCATCCTCATATCTATTGGGTGGCCAATGAAGAGGCACCCAGTATGGCTACTTGAGCGACAGCAAGCCAAGCCTCTTCTTTTTGGTTACCTTTCCCCCTTCCTTTCTGTATGACATTCTATCGAACTGTAATGGTACTTTTGTATGGCATACTATATTGTTCTAGTCAACTTTCAATTTTAGAAAATATATCGTTGTAGACTGTGAATAAAAAGAGATGGTTTACCAAAAAATAAAAATAAAAAAACAGAATAGAGATTAATTGGGTTTATTTCTGTGGAGAAAGGAATTAGAAGCAGCTGAAGTAATATCAAGAGGACGCTTTTTAATGAAAGGAATCCCTATCAATTTACAAACGGAGCTCATCTGCAGAGTCATATCAACAGTAAATTTATGTTAATTCTCACGTGGGTTGACCAACAAAATTCTAACAAAACCGAATGAAATTAAGTACTCAATTTAAGCCGAATGAAAAGAAGTACTCAATTTAAGCTACAATCCGTAATTCATATGATTATTGAATTTACAGAATTGGGCACAAGAAACATACACCTACGAGAGGAAATGCAACAGCAACAAGTGCGCTCTGGAAAATCTTCGCCGCCGGTTTAGGAAGCAAATAAGGGCATACAGCCGCAACAAGAAGCAGAGCTGTTGAACAACAACATAGCTGCAAATGCTCTCGGAGAAAATCCGCCAATTCCGCCCATCGAACAGCTTTTGCAAATCGCAAAACCGCTTCTTGACATCTGTTCAGCATCTCGGATTGGCCATGATGATGGTGAGGATGGTGATTATGGTGGTTATGGTGGTTATGATTGTGAATATGACTGTGATTCTGATTGTGATTGTAACTGTGACTCTGAATGTAGTTGTGGTTGTGATTATGGTGGTGATGATCTTTTTCGTGATCATGAAGACGGTGATAATGACGATTATGATTTTGATCAGAGCAATGAATGATTTGAAATACTAAACGGCGGGAATTAAGGGAGCGAGCGCAGGATCTGCGGATTGAAGTGTGTATAGGGTAGAAGGAGATGGCTTTCCTTCTTCTAGAAGTGATCACGAGGAAGCTGGAGCTTCCAATTGCGAAAGGAAGACAATCCATGGTTGTGTTTTCTGTCGAGAAAAAGAGAATTCAGAGAAAACGGACCGGGAGCATCGCGGCCCGGGAGAGAGACTTTGTTGGTTCAGTCTTCAGTCTCTTCGCTCTCTCTTTCTTCCTTTCTTCCGCAGTTGTTGCTCCACGCACCATCATGTGCTCATCTCAGTCGTGTCAACTAACACAGCGGCCCTCCGTTTGGATTTTTTTCACAAAAATGACGATTATGTCCCTCTTTTTTAGTACGTCACCTCGTCGACTCGAATCAATTTTTACCGCCCGAAAGTTGAAAACATAGACGCGAGGACTTGTCTTCTGCGCTGCGTGCGTCGCCGAAAACGGATATCCGTCCTGCATTACAAATTTCGGCCAAAAAAGTAAGATTTATTTAAAAACTAAATCAAATCAAACTAGTCCATTAAATACGTAATCCGTGTAGATTTAACTATGAATATTTATTTAAAAGTATATATTAGAAAATTAAAAATTAAAACAGAATTAAAGTCTAGATTTGAAATATCTAAGCCCTTCGTCATGTTTCGAATGACTTAGATTATGTACAAATTCCTTGTCCATCAAGTGATATTAGCTTATGTCTCTGTGAGTTAAAAATCAGAACCATTGGTTTTTCAAATATTCAAAATAAGTGATCAAGATTGTCCAAATGCATTGATTTCTTGTAGGTTGACTAACTTTTGTATGCTGAACATGATGAATGGCTTGGCTCTTTCAAACCCAACTCCAAAGGAAGAGTTTGTGCTATCATATGTTAATTTTGTGAGATCTCTTTTTTAGAAGAAAAAAAAAAGTTACTAGTCATTCCTTGTTATCTCCTAATTATCTGCGACGAATCAGATATAGATTTGAAATATTTTCATAAGTTATCAGGGCATATTTAATATCTCTAGTCCATTTAGATTCGGATCCGCATAGATTGGATCATATGTGATCCACCGGCTCTATGTGGCAAGCCTTGGTACCAAAGCGTATTAATTGGGTGGTTGTCACCAACTAACATCTACCCCCTTGATGGATAGGATTAAATTATTGTTTAATAGCTTTTGTTTTTAGAATTATAAGCATGTAGTAATTATATATATATATATATTGCAATTATTTTTCAAAGAAAGATATATTTGTAAGAATGAACATAAAAAATGATATCGAAGTGTATTTTTCTCTAACATTCAAAAAAGTAAAATAAAAATAATATACTTATATTTTGTTTTACATACATATATTGTTGTAATATGTGTATCTATACTATTTAAATTCATTGACAGAAGCTTAAAATTCATTATGTTCAAAAAAAAATGCAACAATATGAATATGAATATGAATAGTATAGTTATTATTATATTTGCTAAAAAAGGATTGTATAATTTCTATTAAACTGTTATTTATTATAATTGTCTGCTAAAAAAATTCTATAATTTTAAATAAATTGTAATGTACGCTTATTTTATGCATTGGTTCTATAATGACCCCAATTTTTGTAATATTAAAATCCCATAAAAAGTTCAATTTTAAAGATAAGGGCATTTTGGTCATTTCACTAGTTGCCTTGACTAAACCAAAAAAAACTTGGTCCTAAAAATGGTATCATTAGATGCGTCTCGGAAAAAGAAATCCAACAAGACCAAAATTACCCAAAACGGAGTTAAAATGAGCAAGTTATGGCCCTTTGAAGTTCAGGGGCAAAACTGTAATTTTTACAAAAACGAGTTTAGCTGTAAAACACAGGGGCCCGTTTTGATACGGGCACCCTTAATCTTCCACCTCCTATAGAGAGTTCTAGAACGGCGGTGATTGGAGGGGAAATCACTGTCATTCTGGAGGTTTCTCCACCGCCATTCAAAGGTGGTAAGAGCCCCCTCCAAAACCCTCTCTTAGCTCTATAAATAGAGCTCTTGGGTGCCTCTAATGGCAGCCCAAAACGTTGAAGAAAAACCGTTGAGGAGCAGTGACCAAGAGGAGCAAACGTGGAGAGAAAACCAGCCATGAAGCAGGTACACCCAAAAACTCCCCAAACCCATCTCACCCATAGTCTTAGGCTCACTTTCCCTAAGTTTTTGCATAAAAATCCATGGGGAATAGGCCTCTAGGGAGTCACCAAGGACCCTGGGACGTCCCCAAGGCCGCACTGGTTCCTCAGGGATGAACCAGGGCATCCCAAGAACACCCCAGTCCCCCAACGACCGAAACACCCCAAACGGACGAGACGCGTCGAACGCGTGTGAGAGGAAACCAACAAGCGCGTCCGTAGACGCGCCCGCTAAAGAGGAAGACAGGCGGAGAGTACCGCACGTCTGCAGACGCGCCCGCTGAGGTGCACGCCGCAGACGCACAACGCGCTAGCAGTGCGTCGTTTTTTGGTTCCTTAAGGAAGCCAGGGCGCACGACGCAGTCGCGCAGCGCCCTAGCATTCCGTTTTTTTTTCATTTTTAAGACTCTATGTACATACGACACTAAAACGCTTATAACTTGAGATCTAGAGCTCCGATTGAGGCGCCGCAAAAGGAATTGTGTCCGTGTCGACGGCGCGGACACATCCAAGCTATAAAGTCCCTGATCAAGGCCCAATAAAAGGTAGGCATGATCCTTAGAATAGGATGGTGGCGTGTGGCCACTAGAACGTTGAAAAACTGAGGATACCAAGGCCCAATTAGGACCTTAGGACACCCATAGGCATAGGGATGGACCCCTAATGCCTAAGTAAAAAGACCAATTACTCTAAAACCTATAAAAGATAGGCCAAACTAACCTTAATTCCCCAAACCATGATCAGGAGCATCCGAGGACAAAAGGGTTATCGCGACCTAGCCAGGTAGGTGCTCTATCACTATTAGATTCTTTTAAAAGAACTATTATTGTTTTGAGAACATATGTTTTAAGTATATGACTAGTTTAGCATGACTTAATTCAGTATGCATGTGATAAATGCTTTGTACATAGATATATTTTGTAAATGATTACATATACATTATGCACATATATGTTTTGCAAACAAGTGCATACATTGCATGATTTAAGTACTTGCAAAGATTGCATGTCCTTAAGGGATGCCAAAAGACGCTGGAGTGCCGAGGGCCAGGCAGTTGTGAGGGACCCTAAGAGAACAGGTTTTGAAAAGAGGTTTTGGCTTATTTGATCTTATGTGATTTGGGCGAGTAAGCCCATGGGTGCTATGCCGAGGGATCTGGGTTGGCCACCCGACCTCTACCACTATTAGGTGGATGGGTACCACGCCCAAAAAGAGGCAAGTCCCTACGTCGATTGCATGTGGTACAGGGGGCTACCACTGGTGTCATGGCACTGGGTTGACGTGTCATAGGCCCCGCGGAGGCTATGACCGAGTGTCCTCAGGTACCCGGGGACCACACGACGAGGAGGTCGTGGGCATAATGGACCCTATGGTTTGATGATTTATGTGTATTGCATATGGCATGATATGAGGTTGGTCGACCATACCATACTAGAGATCCATGAGTTGGATTCCATGAAGCATTTTATACATATCATGATGTTATGATATATATGTATATGATACTTTCAATTTTGGATTATATGATCCTTTAAGTCGTTAGTATTTCAGTTTGACAATGGATTTTGATGTCGATATTGAACTTGAGTATTCAGACATGCACATGTTTTGGAAAGAGCATATAATTTTAAAACATCGCATGCATTATAAAACTAGTAGTGATAGACTCTTACTGAGTATAGTATATACTCACCCTATCCTTAACATTTTTCATGATAGTTCCACTCATAAATAGAAGACGTCTCAAGAGATATTAGTGCTACGAGCAAGTGAATCAAAAAGAAGAAAGTTATACATGTAAGTAAACTCTCAACCCTTTAGATATGAAGTTGTATTTAATTACAGTTGGGCTGTGTCTTTGTATTTGGAAAGACCTGGGGAAAAATATTTATGATTTCTGAAGTTTTTCAAAAAACCACTTTGGTTATTGTGAAAGCAAATGACACTCGGGGTTTTCAAAAATGAGTTTAAAACTAAAGGTTTTCCGCTGCATTGCATGGTTTTTATAGAATGGTTTTCAAATAGGGATGCATCCCGCCTTAGGAAATTAGGTATTGCATTTAAAAATGCATGAGAAAACCCGGGTCGTCACAGGTTCTTCCTTATAGCATTGTCTCTTTACAATAGTATTTCTTCATATTTTTCATATTTCCAACCCATTGCAAAATAAGATTACAAAATATAATTGAGCTTGAAATTCTTTGCCTCTAGAAAATAAGACAGGTTGGAGAACATAAATATAGATAGTCCAAGGCAAGTAACTTTATAAAAGATATGGGTTAGGGTTTGGTAGTACAACATGCGTGCAATTAGAGAGAGATAGAGAAATGGGAAACAAGGGGAGAAAATTAAAAAGAAATGTTTTAAAATAACAAAGATAAGTGCCTAATGGTGGATTTTTTAGTATCAAATCACACATCATACAAAGACTATGTAATTATAGTATATTTATTAGCTTTTACAAAAATAAAGTTTTTCTTACTAAATTAACATAAACTAATCACAAAGTTGTTAATAAAAACTTTTATTAGAAAGAAGCAAAGAAATAAATCATCTAAAATGATAGATTCATTTAGAAAATCTTTATCAATAAATTTTCATTGTTGCAAGTTACAATGAATTAAGAAAATAATAATTAATTATTAGTAGTGAAAAATCCTTCAACAATGTAGCAATTGAATAGTAAAGAAAGATTTTTAGAAGGAAATGAAGAAACAAATTATTTAAAAACATAAAATTAATAAAAATTTCTTATTAGTAAGTCCCTTTACTTGTAACCAAGTGAAAACAATAAATATTAGTAGGAAAGACCAATTATTTAAATGTTTTAAATCTATTATAGCAAGATCAACATGACTAATTATAGAATATAAGAAAAACTCCAAGTCATCCCTTTCGAGGAAGAACAAATCAACCTCATTCTCCATAGCCTGAACCTTAACTACAAGAGCATCTACTACTAAAATTTGGGCTTTATAAGACATCAAATATAAGATGATTTTAATACAACAGTCTTATATAAAATTTTATAAGACAGTTATGAGAAACCATCTTATATATTATAATAATATAAGATGGTTTTCACATAACCATCTTATAGAAATTTTATATAAGATGGTTATGTAAAATCGTCTTATATTATGAACATAATATAAGATGGTTTACAAAAACCGTCTTATATTTTTAAAAGAATATAAGACGGTTATCCATAACCTCCTTATGTAAAATTTTTATAAGATGGCTTTGAAAGGTCATCCCATATTTTTCATGTTTTATAAGTTGAAGTTCAATTGACTCTCAGCTGCTTTGACAAAAACTAGAACATTGGGTTAGATTTACATGCACTTTATCTTGAACTTGTCTTTTCTCAGTTGATATCAGTTGAGTAGTATTCATTCTTGTACTTTGTCATATGTTTTCTTTATTTGATGTTTATGGGTACAAAATTCCTTTTCCTTGTTCTTCTTACATTTGTGTGATGTATTCATATATATTTATGGATCAGTGTGAACACTTATGTGTATGGAATAGCCATGTTTTTGCTTTATTCTTACTTTTTTCAATCCTAGACTTGAAAATTGTTGACTCTCTAATATAATTAATTATATATGTTCTTACTAACTATGTACATTTTATGTACACACCAAGTATTTGGTTAAATGTCTAAAATGTTATTAATCTTTTCATGCATATAAAATCTCCACACGCATTTGAACTTCAACTTTTGGAGAAAATGGACAAATATGCTTGGATGCGTGTGGAAAGATCATCAAGGGAATATGAAGAGGGAATACCCAAGTTCATTGAATTTGCAATTTGAGTAGGTGGTGATTGTAATCAAATGTGATGTCCATGCTCAAAATGTGGTGCTTCAATGGAGTTGATGAAAGATATCGCCCCTAAATGTGGCATGGAGAGCAAATACCTCATAGGCCCTTGACAAATGTTGAATGTGTATATGAAAAAGAAGCCACTTTAGGAATTGCTAAGGTAGTAGGACAACTGCACCTATATTTTGAGATGTATACAATGACTTCCAAGATGACCTAGTACAATTTCGGACTATATTGGAGGAAGTCGATGAGCCATTGTACGTTAAGTGCACAGATTATACCAAGTTGTCTGCAACAGTAGAACTTTACAGCGTGAAGTCAAGATTTAATATTTCATATCATAGTTTTTATAGAATTGTTGAAAGTCATTAGTAAAATACTACCTAAGGAGAAAAAATTCGTTAGGTAGACATGGAGGCAAAAAAAAACCTTAGCTGCACTAGGCTTAAAGTATGAAAAGGTACATGCTTGTCCTAATGACTAAATCTTATACAAAAAGGAGCACAAAGACAAAATTATATGACTAACTTGTGGACATTCAAGATAGAAGATGAGAAAGAATTCAAGTGATCAACAAGTGAAAGATGTCCTTACAAAGGTCCTATGTTATTTTCCCCTTATTCCAATATTCCACAGAATGTCTCGTCTTAAAGGAATAATGAAGAAACTAGTATGGCATGCAGAGGAGAGAGTGGGTAATAACTATTTATGTTATCTAGCAGATAGCCCTGCGTGGAAGCTTGTAGGCTTCATGTGTCTCAATTTTGGAAAAGAACTTAGAAACCTATGACTTGTAATATCTGGATATGGGATTAATTCTCATGGTTCTATGAGCAGTAGGTATAGTTGTTCGCATATTATAATAGATTATTACAACCTTCCACCGTTGTTTTGCATGAAGAGGAAGTTCATGATATTAACTATGTTAATATCGAGTCCTAACCAACCTGGGAATGACATCAACGTGTAATTGGCTTATTGATTGATGACCTTATGAAATTGTTGGAAGTAGGGATTGAAGCTTATGATGCATACAAGAAAAAGACATCCACCCTTAAGGTTGTACTACTATAGACAATAAGAGTGAAGGGATAAAATGTCTGCCCTATTTGTAGTGACCAAAATTATGCCACAAGACTTCAACATGGTTGGAAGATGGCATTCTTAGGCCACAAAAAATGGTTGCATAGAAACCATCCATACCGTTTTAAAAAGGGGGAATTTGATGGTAGTGCGGAAACTAGGACACCTCAAAGAGTTGACTGGATGACAAGTTTTGGAACAAGTTTAGAACCTTAATGTATTATTAGGGAAGAAGAAGAAGTCAACTTCGGGTACAAATGAAAGCAACTATAAAAGTTGTTAGAAGAAGAATTCAATATTCTTTGAACTTATATATTGGAAATCCCTACACATGAGCCATGTGCTTGATGTCATGCACATTGAAAAGAATGTCTATGGAAGCTTGATCAATACCTTACTTAACATGCTAGGAAAAACAAAGGATGGACTTGTAGCTCGAATGGATCTCATGACAATGGGTTTGAAGAGAAGATTACATCCACAGGATAAGGGCAGCTAAGAAACATACTTGCCTAAAATAAATTATACGCTTAGCAAAGAAGAGAGAAGAATAGTGTGTAAAACCCTATTAGATATCAAAGTTCTAAATGGGTACTCTTTAAGCTTTAGAAACATTGTCTCCATAGAAGAGTTGAAACTATTGGGAATGAAGTCTCACGATTGTCATGCATTGATGCACCAACTTCTGCCTGCAACAATATGTTCAATGCTACCAGATAAAGTTAGAGGATCTATTACTAAATTCTACTGCTTCTTTAATACTTTGTGCAAGAAGGTGGTGGATACTTCTAAATTATAAGAAGTCTAAGAGCATTTAGTGACAACATTATGTGAGCTTGAGACAATTTTTCAACCATCCATTTTTAATATCATGGTATACTTAATAGTGCACCTCATTGGTGAGGTTAGGTTGTGTGGACCTATTTATTTGCGATGGATGTACCCATTTGAAAGATACATGAATGTGTTAAAAGGGTATGTACGAAATCGTAATAGGCCAAATGATTGTATTACCGAATGTTATATTGCAGAAGAAATGATCAAGTTTTACACTGAGTATTTATCAAAAGTGGATGTTATTGGAATTCCAAGAAAGAAACATTCAGGTGCATTAATTGATCCAAGAGTTGTTGAACCTCTATCCACTGCTCGTGTGTTGACCGTTGATTGTAAGGAATGAGAGCAGGCACACCTTTACGTCTTGCAGAATATTAATGTTGATTAAGTTTAGGCATACATTGAGTATGTAACTAATGTTTTCTCTTTGCTTTCTTTGACATTAATTAATTGAATAATTAATTGTGCTAAAGTTTAGCCATATATATGTATAATAAAGGGCATGTAAGTAATGTACTATTATTAATGCAGGCATGTTATATAATTTTCATCTCTGATCGTTGTGTAGGATGCACATGGACTTCCTAAAGGAGAGGTATCCAAGAGATGCATAGAAAGAGAAGTGGTTCAAGATGAGCATTGTCGTTCCTTCACAACTTGGCTTCATCAGAAGGTATTTACTTACATTGAATTAATAGTTCTCTATGATGAATTAAATAATTTATTTGTATAATAGTATATGCTCGTATACATTAATTAATTATATTAATAAATTATTATTATATACAGGTTTTAGATTAGCTAGATGTTCTAGGTCATAGTATTTATGAATGCTTAGGTTGAATGGAAATGGGACCTTGACCAAAAGTAATAAAGTATGTTGGATATGCCATCAATGGTTATCGCTTTCACACAAAAGACTGTGATAAGTTAAGAGTACAACAAGATAGTGGTGTTAGCATAGTTGCTAAAGCTACTTTCTTTTCCAGTTCAAAGGACAACAACCCAATTGTAGCTAACAATACTTAGTACGGGGTTATAGGCTAGATATGGGAGCTGGGTTATACCTGTAGAACTATGGTTATGTTTAAGTGCGATTGGGTGGAACACAAGAAAGATATCATACGAACTAATGCCCTTTGCTTGACATTGGTTGACCTCAATAAGATCGGCTAACAAAATGACCAGTTTATTTTGGCATGTCAAGTAAAACAAGTATTTTATGTACAAGATGAACATGATATGAGATGGTCAACTATTTTATCAGCCTCCCCAAGGGACTTCTATGATGAAGATGACTTAGTTGACATAGCAATTGATTACCCTTCAATCACTACAACAATGCCATCAACCGATTTAATAGGGGAGAGTGAGATGGATTATGTACGTGATGCTGGTGAGGAGGGTGCTTGTGTTGAATCTAATTGTATATGACGAGACAAATTAAAGTGCTTGTATCATGTGATGTATGAAAAATGATTTAATTAATCAATTAAGTTTACACATCATGTGTCATACCAAATACTGGTTAAACGCCAATGAAATAAATGATGGGTAACCTCTGCACTTCACAGGTTTTTAAGATTTTAAGGGTTAAAAAAAACTGGTGAAACTACTTTAATCCATATAAGATGGTTATTGATAAACCGCCTTTTAATATTCAAACAAAAATTCAAGCATGGGGATGGATCGATGTGAAAGGGAACCTTTAATATAGGACAGTTTTAAAAAATGATCCTATATTAGTTATTCATATAGGACAATTTTTTAAAAATCATCCTATATTATTAACCTCTAAAACTCCTTTAGGAGAAGAAGAAGAAGAGGAGAGGAGAAGGAGAGAAGGAAATAAAGAGGGAAGAAGAAGAAGAGGAAGAGGAAAGAAGAGAAATCACGTATGCATCCCCCTCTGAAATTTTCAAACCAAAGCCCTTAAGGTGATGAAGAGGAGGAGAGGAGAAAGAGAGAGAAGGAGAGAAAGAGGGAAGAGAAGAAGAAGAAGAAGAGAAGGAGCGATTTCACGCGTGCCCCCTTCCCTACCCCCACAAAATTTTCAAACCTAAAACCCTTGAGGAGAAGAAGAAGAAGAAAGAGGAGGAGGAGAGACCAAATGCATGCTTTCCTTATACACTTAGTGGTCAGTTTTCTCTCATTAGGTTAGATCTGTCTCTTTTCTTGATTTTCTACTTTTTAATGGTTGTAAATGCTTGTAATTTATCATTCTAGATAGAATACATTGAGTTTAAGATGACCCATATTTTAGATTTTGAAGTTTCATTAAAAAAGGCGTGCAAATACTTGCTTGAAGTATGCTTGTTATAATTCGCATGAATAGCATGCATTTTTTACTATATTTGTCATTTTCTAATTAGTTTTGGTTGTAAATGCTTAAAATTAATTATTCTAGATAGAATACACTTAGTTTAAGAAGACCCATGTTTTAGATTTTGGAGTTTCATTCAAAAAGAAATGCAAATACTCGCTTGAAGTATGCTTGTTGTAATCCGTGTGAATAGTAATAGTACCATGCTTTTTTCAAAGTTCATCATTTTCTGATTCTTTAATGGTTGTAAATGCTTCAGATTGATCATTCTAGATAGTGGACATTGAGTTTAAGAAGAACCATGCTTTAGATTTTCAAGTTTCATCCAAAAAGGCATCCAAAAATTAATATAGTGAATTATGATTGTTGTAGATGTCTACGTTTCCAATAACAATACCATGTCTTTTTTAACCATGTGCATGATTTTCTAATTCATTAATCATTGTACATTCTTTAAATTGATCATTCTATGTAATGGAGATTGTTATAGCTATCCTATTTGTGTACACCATCCATGCACTTAGATGGTGGTTTTTTCTAAACCAATATATATATATATATATGTTGTTATATTCTAAATGTATTGTTTTCACTTGTACAATAGTTAAAAACGTAGTCATTGGGATGCACTATAGTAGAATGCACGCTCCAAAACATCTTGTCTTTTGGAATGCACTGGTAGAGTGTCACGATCCCCAAATTGCATTGGCATTCTAGGCAGTCCGTGATTGTGCCCACATGCATGCGTACGCACAAGGATGCTCCAAGCTGGTGCATCTTTGTCACGTGTTGCTGGGTGCATTCTGGTAGTGGTTCAGGTTAACCACGATGAGAAAGTCCGATATGGATGGTCTGATCACTTTGGTCCCCGATCAACATCTAGGATCATTTAAAAGTTTACTATTTATGAGGTTTGTAGGATCTTGGGGGTCCCACAAACTTATTGGATGACTTAAATCTTCCATCTAAGCTGTCCTTGAGTGGGTACCAAATCAGACTCATTAGATCTGTTGTCCCCGGTGATTTGTCAGGTAGTGAGTGCAAACTTGGCCTGGATCTGAGGCAAAAATGTGGAAAAGGGAAAAGGACAGAGAGAAAGGGGGAGAAGGTACCTGACTTATCGGAGAGCAGTGGGTTTGTGGTCTTCTGATGGGTGTAGATGCGTTTATGCCTGCCAAATTGTTGGGTCACCAAACATCGATGAAAAGGGGATTAGCTGGAGGAAGGAGGGGAAAATGAGAGGGTAAAGAGATGGAGCCTGGGGAGAAAAGGGGGAATGCAATTAGGAAAGGGGAAAGGGGTTTTTTATCCCTAGTGATCTGCCTTTCTCGTGGGTAAGCGTGATCATCAACCCATTTTCTCAGCGAATGAGTCGAAGACAGGGGGTATAAAAAATCTCCCTCTCTAATTTTGACCCTTTCCATATTTTGAGAGGTATAATTGTATTATTTGTGAAATTATTAAAATACTATTATACTTGAAAGTTATGTAACTTTATCTTCCGAACATTGTTTTCAGTGCTCTTAGTCTCGTTGGATTCCATTTTTCAAGCACAATCCAATTATTAAGGTTTTAACACTTTGTTTGGCTTTTATAAAAATCTCATTTATAAAATTCTAATTTATCCCTTTTTTGTAGTAAAATTTTCATAAAATAAGCTTTTAAATTTTGGGTTATTACATCCTTTCTCCTTTAAAGAAATTTTCATCCTAAAAAATTCTTTCTTTGCCATTCCTAAAATAATTATGCCTGCATCTTTCTTATTGACCATTAATTTTAAATTTTAAATTAAATAATTTTACAACTAACATTCCACTTAAGAGGTCTTAGTTGTTCTTCCATTTTATTCCAAATCATGTAATACTTTAGTTAATATCTTCTTCAAAAAATCATAATTTCCAACTTTAATATTTGATCATATTACTATTATTATTATTGTTTACATTTGTCCATAGTACAATCTTCAATGTATTTGAATGCTATATTTCACTTTTCACATGAGACTTCATTCATCAACCAAAGTTTGTACCTTAACATTATCTGTCTGTAAGTGTTTTCAATGATGGGTGTCACTGCTAGGTCTGCAGCTAGTGCTTTACCTCGTTACCACATTTCCTATATCAAGCTACTTCTTTTCACTTATTGGAAGCAAGTTTTTTCTTTTTTTATCCTATATTGATACATTATTAAATCTTTTATCAAAGAAAACATTGACAACCATGAAGCCTCAATTATTAGGAGGTAGCGTAAGTATCGATGCAATGCTTGGTTCCTTCAATTTCTAAAAATTTTCCTCTCACGTGTCACCTCATACCCATCTTATGTCCTTAATCATTATCTTAATTAATAGTAAAATAATAATTATCCAATATGCTATCATAGCATCTAGTAATGTAAGGTATCATCAACTTATCCTTTTCATTGACGAGAATCACTGGTGTCTCCTAATAAAAACAATGGGTCTAATAAAATTCTAATTTCAATAGTTCATCTCATCGTCTTCTTAAGAATTTTCAATTAGGCAAGCAACTTACAATAAATTTTAAAGTAAAACCACTTTTGGAGTTTAATTCCTCATCAAACACAATCCATTCATGGTAAGCATGGAAATTTCTTAAAATACGCTATCCTTAGTTTCAGCACTCTACTGCTTCCAGAGTACTTATCCATATGTTTTACCTCTATTATACTCTTCAACAATAAACTCAACAGCTCAATCTTATTTAATCTTTTGAATTTGACTAGTTCATCTTTCAATTTGGCAAAACAACTCAAAATCCTTCATCTTTGATGTCTAGACTTAATTTATGTCTATTTTCTTTGACAATGTTAAGTTCATCATCTTCTTGCTCAAACTATTCAATGTGCATCAAATACTAGTATTTACATCTTATGTTTGTTTGAAATAAAATCCTTCTTCTTCGTGCACTTAGATTAATCTCTTCACTTAATTTGTTGAACGTAATAAATACCATGTCCACACTTTTGGTCAACATATATTATGAATTGGATACTTTTAAGTAACATTAGACTTTTCTAATAATAACTTCTAAATCCTCAAATGTTTGTATTTCGACTGAATCTCTATAATATCTTAAGAAATCCATTGACCTAATTATATCACCTCCATGCTACACTTCTCTAACTTATAAGCTCATTCCTTCTTCGTATTTAAATTCCATGATCAATCAATCATCATAGATTAAATATCCTCAAGCAGATTATCATCAAAATCTTCTATTATCTATGTTATAGTCAAATTGCTCATAGTATCACTCGAATTGAGTCTTTTACATCCACTAACATGTTCATACTCATGTTATGTTCCTCTCAACCACATAAAATATTATTCACTATAATTATTTTTTGATCTACTCCATTGTACTCGGGTTGTCATTGTAAGATAGCAGTTACTTCTCACAAAGTCCCATGTAGTTTATCTAGCATTGAGCTAAGTTCTACATAATTATCAGTTTAATAGATCTATTATAAATCAGGGTTATCTATTAAGGATACAATCAGAATGATCCTATATTCTCATTCTTCACTCTCATAATTACATTGATCTCATTTATTTATTTCTTTTTATACCTACAAGGCTTAATAGTTTCCTTGTTTACTCCACTACTCATAACTTCTTAACTCCAAGTAGTTTAGACTTGATTTTGATAGGGTTTGCATCTTCCAATGCCTAAGTGTTTGTTAAATCCAACTCTTTTTTTGCCAACTTACTTATGATGTATTTCTTTCTCATTTGATACCATTTCCTATATTAGTCATCTTTATAACTTGTATTTTGACTACTTGTTGTTAACTATTCTAGCTGTATATAACTTTTGGACATGTAGGACCGGCTGTGAAAGGGTAAACCTATGCTCTAATACCAATTGTGACAACCTGGATTTTCATATACAGTTTTAAATGCAAAAGTAATTCCTAATGTGGGATCAATCCTTATTTGAAAACAAATTTATAAAAATAATGTAGTGCAATATAAAGATATTTTTATTTTAAATCCATTTAGAAAACCCTGAGTGTCATTTACTTTCAAGGAAATAAAATAGTTAGGGAATTATATATATATATATAACTAAAACAAAAATACATGCATCCTAGATCTAGCCAATCAAAGCTCAAAGTCCAATTGTATACATTACATATACATGTTCAAAAAGAATAAGTCATATAATTACATTCATTAGAGTACGTTACGCTATTGTCTTCATCCATATTTGCATTCACCTCGATTTGCTTTGCCTTAATTCAAATTCTTCAAGGACCTAAGACATTGTGAACAATTTACAATATCTCAACAAGCTTGCACTTGTGTAGGTAGTCTCACATCTATTATACCAATTTTGAAATCCAATTCTAAACAATATTTCAAATCATTTTTCTTGCAATTCTAAAGAATATAATGATTAGATCAGAGACAAGAAACGTAGATGAAATCACATGTAAATCTCATATTATAATTTTATACTAAAATATTTCAGATAATATCAATGTAAAATATGCACAACTTTAAATGTATATATTTCAAATGATTGGATATGCAAAGTAATCTCACATAAATTGTATTACAAAATCATATGAATGCATAACTTGTAAATTATTTGAAACATCCTCCATTCAGCTTGATAATTCAAATTCCTTAAGATCCTCAAAATATTAAAGTAGTAATCAGTTGAACTGCGAACGTAAGCAATCCTAAACCAACAACACCATCATCAGATGCACACATGCACCCCGGCCAACATATTAGCTGGTTAGTCATGAGTACTCATCTAAAGACCATCTTCATGCCCATCTAAATGAGGTCACAAAATAGAAATCTCATAGAACACTATGCTAACAACCAACTCACTGCAATCATGTGTCTCCGATATTTAGAGACCAGCCACCACAACCTTCACAGCAACTATGGATATGTCTCAAAGCATAATCATTTTTTTTTTTAAACACACAACTGCGTGTAATAAAATGAGCAACATCATTTGTGTTTTCCATATAAAATTATTCATCATGGTCATGAAAGTACATATTCCTAAGTCACATGCCTCATTGCAAATATTGCATTCTTCTAAAGTTAGAATAATGTAACATGACAAAATATGACTTTTATGATAGCCAAGTAGCCTCAAATCAAAAGCATGATAATCAAATGATTTGACTATTTAAAATATAAACATTTAATAAAGCGGATGACCTGCTTAAAATTCCAATAGCAAATATATGTTGGAACTACCTACCTCAAACATAGGTATCCCAATTCTTGGAATGCTCAAGAAGCTTAGTTCATATTAGTCAACTTCTTTGTCAACACATGTACATTACAATGTCACTTATCTTACTTACCATTTCTTAACTATTGCTTATTTAGACTTTAATCACCCTTAACATGGTGATTATGCCTTTACCACCTTCTAATCATAGGTATTCCTCTTTTTGCCATAATATCAAATCTTTGATGTTGATTAAAGATCATCGGTTTCGATAATCTAATTGTCCTCACGTCCTATTAATCTTTGACTTACAGATAATTTATTTCATATCTCAATGTTTGATTTATTGATCTGATAGTCAGGTTAAATTCTGATCGGTCAGATCTATAGCTCCAAGTCACCCTAGCATCAAATCTTCAAATCTAAGGTCATCAGAATAATCTAAGTAGTAGATTAGTCTAATTACTAACATAAATAGTTCAATTGTTCTTATTAAGTTTTAATGCATTCTAGTCTTATCGATTTTCTAAATTTTCTATAATTCATTAGGCATAACAAAGATAAAATGGAATTTAATTTATTTAAATAAGATTTAGTAGTGGTCTTCCCTCTGATCCCTTAAACCCATGTATGATGTTGGGTTTGATATGATCTGATCAGGTTTGACTGCCGTTGGTAAAAAATTCAATAATGAATGGCTCATATCAAGTGCTAGATCTATGGTCAAATCTAAATGGAAGCTCAAATTGGTAGATGATCAAGGTGTTAGGTAGTTGATCACTAGTTAGATCATCTTAAATGGATGGATTGGTTGCAAATTTAGCATCTAGTGGCTGATTGATAGTTGGATCGTGATGGAAAGGGCATATATGAGTTTTGGTGTTTGATTAACAATTAGATCATATGGGAGTTTGTTGATTTGATCACAAATCAAACATTAGATGATAGATCATGTGCAAGATGATGATGGATGGTTAGATCTAATTCTAACTGGTCAAATCCATGGTTCCTGGATTGATGTCTTTAATTCAAAGTTGATTTGTGTCTATAAGTCTACAACATTATCTAATTGATCACTTCTTGGGGTTAGATAATCTTTAATCCAATAAATCTATGAAATTTTTAGAGTTTTTAGGTCATGATCCGTTAAAAATGTTTCTGATCCTAAATTTTATTATACAATTACATTCTGTTCTCAAGATGAATCCAACAGACCTTTTTTTATTGTAAATTGGACTTGTATAGCCTTCTCAATTAAAGATTTGTGTTTCAGATCTTTTTAATGGTTCAAATTAAAATTTTGAACTTAAAATACTTAAAATTGTGGTCACCGAGATGCACTGGAGGGAAACACAAGCTTCAAGACATCCTGGTTTTTGAAAGGCACTCGCGGCGTGTCACGGTCCCAGAACACATTTGCATTCTAGGCAGTTCATGATTGCATCACACAAGGATGCTCTGAGTTGGTGCATCTCCGTTGCGCATTGTTGGATGCATTCTGGTCACTGTTTAGGTTGACCGAGATGAGATGGTCCTATCTAGATCATCTAATCATTCCGGTCCTCAATCAATGTCAATGCTCATTTAAAAGCTTACTGTTTTTGGGGTTGTTAGGGTTTTGGGGGTCCCACAAACTCATCAAATGGATTAGATCTTCCATCTGAGCTATCCTTGAGTGGGTACCAAATCAGATCCATCGGATTTGTTTACACCATGATTTATTAGCCAATGAGAGTAGATCTGGCCTGGATATAAGGAGAAAATGTAGAAAAGGGAAAAGGGAAAAGGAGGGAAAGAAAGGGGCAGAAGGTGCTCGATTTATTGGAGAGGGGTGGGTTTGTGGTCTTCCAATGGGTGCAGATGTGTTTATGCCTACCAGATTGTTGGGTCACCAGAGATGGAGGAAAAGGGTGGTAGACAGAGAAAGAAGAAGGGGAAAGGAGAGGGTAAAGAGATGGAGATTGGGGAGGAAAGGGGAAATGCGATGAAGAAAGAGAAAGGGGTTTTAGTTGCTAGTGATTCGCCTTTCTCACAGCAGGCATGATCACTAACCTGTTTCCTCGGCGAAGGAGTTGAAGACAGGGGTGCCGTTATAAAAAATAACCCTCTCTAATTTTGACCCTTTCCATATTTTGAAAGATATAATTGTGTTATTTGTGAAATTATTTAAATACCCTTACACTTAAAAGTTATTTAACTTTCTCATCTGAACTCCATTTTAAGTGTTTTTAGTGCCATTAGATTCCATTTTTCAAGTACAATCCAATTATTATGGTTTTAGTACTTTATTTGGCTTCTATAATGAGCTCATTTATAAAATTCTATTTTTTTTTCCATATTTTGTATTAAAAATTGCATAAAATAGGCTTTTAAATTTTGGGTTATTACATCCTTTCTCCCTTAAAGAAATTTTTGTACTCAAAATTTCTTTCTATGTCATTCTTAAAATAATTATGCCTACATCTTTCTTACTTTACCATTAATTTTAATTTTCAATTAAATAATTTTACAACAAACATTCCACCTAAGAGGTCTTAGTTGTTTTTTCATTTTATTCCAAATCGTGTAATACTTTAGTTAATATTTTCTTCAAAAATCATAATTTCCAACTTTAATATTTGATTATATTACTATTATTATTCTTTATATTTATTGACAGCACAATCTTCAATGTATTTGAATGCTATCTTTCACTTTTCACATGAGATTTCATTCCTCAACCAAAGCTTGTACCTTAACCTTATCTATTTATAAGGGTTTTCAATGATGGGTGTCAGTGCTGGGTCTACAGTGAGTGCTTTACCTCGCTACCACTTTGCATATATGAAGCTACTTCTTTTCACTTCTTGGATGCATGTTTTCTCTTTTCTTATCTTATATTGATACATTATTCCATCATTTATCAAAGACATCATTGACAACCACCAAACCTTAATTATCAGGAGGAAGCGTATGTATCGGTGCAATGGTTGGTTCCTTTAATTTTTAAAAATTTGTGTTTCCCATGTCACCTCTTACCCATCTTATGTCCTTAATCATTATCTTAATTAATAGTAAAATAATAATAATCCAATACGCTATTATAACATCTACTAATGTAAGGTATCATCAACTTATCCTTTTCATTGGCGAGAATCATTGGTGTTTCCTAATAAAAACAATGGGTCTAATAAAATTCTAATTTCAATAGTTCATCTCATTGTCTTCATAAGATTTCTCCATGTTTGATTTATTGATTTGATAGTCAGGTTGAATTCTGATTGGTCAGATCTATAGCTCCAAGTCACCCTAGCATCAAATCTTTGAATCTAAGGTCATCAGAACAATCTAAATTTTCTATAATTCAATAGGCATAACTAAGATAAAATGAAATCTAACTTATTTAAATAAGACTCAGTAGCAGTCTTACCTTTGATCGCTTATGCCCATGTATGATGTTGGGTTTGATATGACTTGATCGCGTTAGATCGCCGTTGATAAAAATTTCAAGAATGAATGGCTCATATCAAGTGCTAGATTTATGGTCAAATCTAAAGGGAAGCTCAAATCGATGGATGATCAAGGTGTTAGGTAGTTGATCACCAGTTAGGTCATCTTAAATGGATGTATTGGTTGTAGATTTAGCATCTAGTGGCCGATTGATGGTTGGATTGTGATGAAAAGGTTAGATCAGTGGCATATCTATGTCTTGGTGTTTGATTAACGGTTGGATCATGTGGGAGTTTGTTTATTTGATCATAGATCAATATTAAATGATAGATCATGTGCCAGATGATGATGGATGGTCAGATCTAATTGTGATTGGTTAGATCCATGGTTCAAGGATTGATTTCCTTAATTGAGGGTTGATCCGTGTATATAGGTATACTACATTATCTTATGATCACTTGTTAGGGTCTGATCATCTTTAATCCATTAGATCTATGAAAATTTTGTAGTTTTTAGGTCATGATTAGTTAAAAATGTCTTCTAATCCTAAATTTTATTATATAATTAGGTTCATGTCGTCAAGATGAATCCAACAAACCTTTCTAATCATAAATCAGACTTGTATAGCTTTCTTAATTAATGATTTTGTGTTTTAGATCTTTTTAATGGTCTAAATTAAAAATTAGAACCAAAATAGTTAAAAACATGGCCACTAGGATGCACTGGAGCAAAACGCATGCTCCAGGACATCTTGGTTTCCATAATGCATCCGCGGCACGTCATGGTCTCAAAACACATTGATGTTCTGGGCAGTCCGTGACTGTGCCCACACGAGGATGCTCTGGGCTAGTGCGTCTTCGTTGCATGTGGCTGGGTGCATTCTGGTCATTATTCAGGTTGACTGGGATGAGATGGTCAGATCTAGATCATCTGATCATTCCAGTCCCTGATCAACATCTAGGATCATTTTAAAATTTACTATTTTTGGGTTTTCTAGGGTTTTAGGGGTCCCACAAACTCATCAGATGGCTCAAATCTTCCATTTGAGCTGTCCTTAAGTGAGTACCAAATCAGATCCACCAGATCTGTTTTCATTGGTGATTTGTTAGGAGGTGAGAGCAAATCCAACTTGGATGTGAGGGGAAAATGTGAAAAAGGGGAAAAGGAGGGGGAGAAAGGGGGAAAAGGTGCTTGATTTATCATAGAGGGGTGGGTTTGTAGTCTTCCGATGGGTGCAGATGCGTTTGTGCTTGCCGGATTGTCGGGTCACTGGAGATGGAGGAAAAGGGGGGTAATTAAAGGAAGAAGAAGGAAAAAGGAGAGGGTATAGAGATGGAGCCTAGGGAGGAAAGGGGGAATGCGATGGGGAAAGGGAAAAGGGGGTTTTTGTCGCCAGTGATCCACCTTCCTTGTGGGCAAGCACGATCACTAACCTGTTTCCCCAGCAAAGGAGTCGAAGACGGTGGGGGGGGTTGCTGTTATAAAAAATGCCCCCCTCTAATTTTGACCCTTTCCATATTTTGAAAGGTATAATTGTATTATTTGTGAAATTATTAAAATACCCTTATCCTTAAAAGTTATGTAACTTTCGCATCTGAACTCCATTTTTAGTATTTTTAGTGTCGTTGGATTCCATTTTTCAACTACAATCCAATTATTAAGGTTTTAAAACTTTATTTTGATTTTATAAAAATCTCATTTATAAAATTCCATTTTATCCCTTTTTTGTAGTAAAAATAATATAAAATAGGCTTTTAAATTTTAGGTTGTTACATTAAGAGAAAGGGCATAGGGCCAACAAAAATGGATCATATTACTAAGAGAAAGTCAAAGGGAATAAGAGAGACTGTATGGTTCAAAAATAAAGGGTAAGTGATAGGTGGCAATGCACATTCTTATAGAGTTTCATTTGATGCATTGTTAAAAGCATGGTACTAGTCTCAATTACTGATTGGAGACATGTGTCACCATCAATAAATGATGCAATTTATGAGATAGTGAAGGTTTTTAAATGCTTGGTACATACAACATGCTGGGCGCCTTATCTTGTTTTATTTCAAATAGACTAATATTTGTTTTTACTTTATAGTCTACTTTCATCTGATGAGTATAAGAAGAATGCTCTTCATGAGGCTAGAAAACAATGGAGGAAATGGAAGAGTGATCTAGCAAGAAAGTACATACTTCCAAATGCTAATGATCCATCTACACTTTACATAGTCCCTAAGTTGTATTCCAGCATCTTTGATCAAGATGGATGGAATCAATTTATACATACTTGCTTGTCTTCAGATTTTGAGGTAATTACATGCTAGTCAAAAGCTTGATTTCTCTAATTTTTAAGTCCATTGTGCTTCATTACATGTTCCTTTAATGTGTAGGCAAAGTGTGTGAAAGGAAAAATGGTGCGTGCAACCCATCATATGCAACACCACCTCTCCAAGATTGGTTACGCATGATTAAAAGAACAAGAACTAAGTATATGTGATAGTTCAATTCTATCTAACTATGCCTAAATTTTATTTCATTAACTCTAAAGTAATGTCTCTCTTGATAGCAAAAGAAGGCTGAGACCACAGATCCCGTCGGTCATGCCCTTCTTTGGAAAATGAAATTCAAAGGGGAGTAACTCTCAAGCTTTTACTAATGAAAATGCTGCCTTAGTTGCTTCAAGAATTGTAAGTGTTTTACATGCTTATTTTTCCATCTCTTGAATTATAATATATATATATATATAATTAATTGTGTTCTATTAATTGCATGTGTAGGAAGAGTTGATCCAGTAAAGTGGCACTATAAGGACTCTGAGCAGCATTGTTTCAAAGGGGGACATCCTGTATATGGCTATGGGCAACAAGGATGAGCACCCTAGCAGAGTAAGGAGCTAAGGCTGCGGTATGGTTCCTTCCAAATTCTTCCATAAAGCAAGAAATCCTCCAATTGAGGACATGGAAGCTTGGAAGGAGAATATGTTGATTGAGCTATGTGCAAAGGTAAAGAACAATTTCTATAAGGACCCTTTGGGTTTCAAAGGTTCAAGTCAAGACGTTCCCCCTTGACCCCCATCTTACAATAGTTGAATCCTCTATTTAATGAAGAGATGGAGTAGCAATAGTTTAAAGGAGATGTCCCAATCAAGGAGGTATTTATTTATATGATTACCTTTTTTCTATTCCATGTCTTAGTAATCTTCATTTATTCTTATGTATAGGTGATTTCTGATTTGCAGGTGGGTTAGTGCATGCTACAACTTCATACAGCTGAGAATTATGTTGCCATGGCTACACTGTATGAGGCATTTTCTGTCAATCTACATGGCAAGTTGATGCATCCACACACTAAGAGTGTGTGATTACTGCCTCCCTCCAACCAGATGTCCTCCTACCATTTCCTATAAATATGCAATTGGATATCATGTAGCTTGGTTGAGAGGTATATCAAAACAATGATTTCCAAGGTATATATATGGTATCACAGCATCGTGTTCAATAATAACTTTAATGCCTGAGCTAAAATTTTAAATACTGTTTGCATTGCAATATTAATCAGAAGAAGTACAAGTCGCCATTGAGGGTGATGTCCCCCCCAACAACAAATTATGGCATATCAATTGTCCCATCCTAGTTATTTATGTCTATTTTTAGGATATAATTGAATCTCTTTGAATTTTCATATATGTGTTCTTCACTAATTTCTAGAAAATTACATTTATAGTGTAGGGATTAGGTGTAGGTTGCACTCAACATGCCTCCATTCCTAAGAGGACTATACAGACTGATTAATGAAGATATCAAAATTAGTTTTGTAAGGATAGAGGCCGGTGTGCTTGTGCATGATGTTGTTGAGGTTTCAATCATGAAAGAGGACCTCTTAGCTATATGTAATAGGGCTCAACTAGAATACACGTACATTATTGTCTATATCGGGTATGTCATGTAATTACACTATTAAGAATTAACATTACTTATTAACAGGACATGATAAGTATTTGATATTAAGTTTATGCAGGTCTTTGCATGATAAATTGCAAAGATTAGAGGTTAAGGATGTTTACAAATTTCTTGACCCTACTGTTGTCTTTGGCCCAAAGGAGCATTTGCCCAAGGAGAAACAAATAGGAGATATCATACCTGGGTTCTTGGGTTATGACAAGGGACATGCCTTACTGATTCCATACAACAATGGGTAAGTTATTACATGTTTTGCTTGACTATGTATATAAGTTAAGTTTGTTAAATTTTAGTTGATTGATTTTGTATATAGGTCCAATTGGATGCTGTTAGCTATGGATGTGCAAAGAGGAATTGCAATGGTTTTTTATTCTTGTGGAACACACATTCAAGGCCCACTGATGGAATTGATCAATAAGTAATCTTGAATTTTATTTCATTCATTATAATAGTTGGATAACTAATAAAGGCAAGGTTTAGTTGCAGTTCATGGCTTAAATTAGCTGAGATGGAAAATATTAGCCATCCGGTAAAACTGACTTGGAAAAGGGTCAAGGCAAGGTTTACTACTTCTTTAGTATAAACCTATAACCTAGACTTATAATTACACATGATATTTGAACCTTATGATATGTTGACTTTATTTTGCAGTGCCATAGACAACAATTTGATTAGGAGTGGGTATTGCATTCTCAGATATATGACAACTCTCAGAATAGAATGGACTGAATATCTTTTGACTTTTAATTTGTAGATATTTGATGTTATTAAACATAAAATAATTTTATTAGTGAAATATAATTTACAATTGCACTACTTGGATGCACATGTTCCTTTTTTTTAAATTTAAGTCAGTGTATGGTTTCTTTATTTCACTAAGAAGTGTGTAATGTTGGAAGTGTTGAATGTGTATGAATGTATTTCATAAAATGATTTGTAGCCTTCAAAAATAAAGTGTTGATCTGTAGAAACTGCAGGAAAAATGTATAAATAGAAACCAACAAAGGAGCACACAATTCGTGCAGAAAGTATAAGCAATATAGGATGGTTTTTGAAAAACCATCATAGATTACTGAGCAATATTGGATGGATTTTCAAAAACCATCCTATATACTAATCAATACAGGATAGTTTTTAAAAAACTGTCCTATATTACTGTCAATATAGGATAATTTTCAAAATTCATCTTATATTACTAATCAATGTAGGATGGTTTTTAAAAAATCACCCTATATTGCTCAGTAATAAAAACCATCCTACAATTATCGGATTATAGGATGGTTTTTTAAAAACTATCCTTTATTAGATAGATTTATAAGATAGTTATTGGAAAACTATCCTATATGAGGAACATTTGTATGATGATTATTTAAAATCGTTCTATATTTCACAGCTTCTAATCATATATAAGACGGTTATTGAAAAATCATCCTATATTACACACACTTATAGGATGGTTTTGAAAAACGATCCTATATTTTGCATTTTTATACGACGAGTTTTTGGAAACCGTCTTATAAAAGTTAAGCTATATAAGATGGTTATTAAAAAACTGTCTTATAATATCTTTAATATAAGACGGTTTTAGAAATCGTCTTATATTGGTTTTCATTTTATAACATGGCTAGGTATAAGATGGATTTGTAACCATCTTTTATAGCCATTTTTAATTATCTAATAAACCGCTTACTATAGTAGTGATCCTTTACCACTAATCCTTTAAGTGCCTTGACGAATTCAAAGGTTAAAGGAAGAAAACCAATCTCGACATTGTGCAAGGATACTGCACACCCATTTGATTCCCAGCTTTCCCACCAAATCTTCCATCCCTATCATATCATTTACCCACATACAATCATATCAATCCCCAAATTCATACAAACTACTTTCCCCCATTGCTTCACCAAATGTGCCTTATAATCCTACTTGACATTTTTAGTCGCTCTCCCCCATGGTTATCCTAAATTTGTTTTAGGATGTTTCTTAACTCTTTTACTCCCAAAAATTTTTCTACCTTTTTGAATTCATCCTAATTATATTCCTCCCCCTGCTTTGTAATATAACATCATGTGCATTGCTTCTACACCTTAGTGGGTACCAAACAAATAACCAACAAAATTAACAAAGACAAACTAATAACCAAAGGGAGACACTAGAATTTTACCAATCTTATCATGACACCATCCAAAGCCTTTGAGCAATTAGTCAGTATAGGACAAATCATCACCTTTACTCAAAAGATCCTTTATCAGAATGAACACCCATTGATCCCAGTAAATATTAGGCCCATCCTTGCATTACTAGCCATCTAATTTACAAATTTTGGAATCGTAGGTGCAAAACCCCAGTACTTAATTGACAAGGGCAAGGTTCCATCATCTGCCAACCTAATGTCCACAACAATCCTCTATCAAACTACCATGTTGTTCCTCCTCCAGCTGTGCAAAACCAACCTTTCCCAACAGTTAATATCATTGAGGTCAAGAACTATCTTCTCCCCATCAGTGACACCATTGATTATGAAGAATGAAGATAGCATAGGTCCAAATAATCTCTTCCCCTATGTAGACTGGGAATGATCTACAATATTCACCAAAATGGGCCTTCCCGTTCAAGTCACTCATCATGCACAATGGAGTAAAATAAAAACCCAACTAATGGAGAGTACGGGAAGGTTTAATCAAATGCCAAGAAAACCATCATCCAAGCTTTAGAGTCCCAAAAAAATGTAGAGTTTGTCTATTGACATCAAATATCTAATATCTTGTCTGTTTATTCTAACAACATGACTTGGAATTTTGGTAAGTCATACTTGGAATTTTGGTATATCTAAGGTTGTTCCCAATTGATAATTTGGCTGACTTGTGGCATAGGACACAAAAAGATTTGGAGCGTGTCCAAACATGTGATGATGGGGTCAGACAAGGTCTCCCATCTCGTTCTTACCACAGATACCTTGTTCTTCTAGCTCTTAATAATGGGCATTTCATGAAGAACCTTCACCCAAATTTTATTCCTTTAGATGACTAGTGGACCAAGTCATAAAGGAAGTTCATGGACTTTGGATGCTCTTCCTGAGTTGCTCTTAGAATCTTCAAGGATCATATCATGCCTCTTTATAATAAAATTCAGCCACCACTTTCAAATGTTTTTCTATGAAGTACAAGCTCTTTGAGTTGTTTAAACAAGGAAAAATCAAGCCAAACATTGGTTCCATCACGAGGAAGTACTCTCCATATCCATTAGAAAGCTAGTTCTTTCAATACTATGACCACCACAAGTACTACAGTCATAAGGTAGAATGGTGTAGGTTTTCCATGTCTCTTGTTTAACCTCTAATTCAAAAGTTGTTGCTAGTGAACAATTTGACCCATAAGCCATTGCTTATGGTATAGAAAGATGTTGGGCCCTTAAAGTGCACATTTCTAGACTTCTGGAAGAAAATAAGTGTGCAACCTTAGTTTTTAGAAATAGTTTTTTCATAAATTCATTTAGAAAACATCAAGGATTCCTGGGGGAATTCCTTTTTCTTTTTTAAACATTTAGAAAGCATACCATAATTAATTGGTTTTAAAATTGCTTCTTCAAACCCATACATCTTTTCAAAAACTCCATACATATATGTGTAAAGTATTTCATAGTGTTAATCAAGTGCATATCATGATCCATTGGTGACATCCCAAACAATTAAATAAATTCACAAATCCATGTGAAATAGAAATAAATCTTTATTACATGTTTGTCAACAAAATCTATAAACTCAAAAAAGTAACTAAAACTAAAGTAAGACTACTACTCATACTTTGAATCCTCCTTTTCTTCTTGCTACTTTGCTAACACAAGCTAAATCTAATACTTAGAGCTTTCACTTGAAATGTTGGTGGGAGTAAGTACGACTATTCTGTAGGAAATCTCTAACTAGTTTTGAAAGCTACAACTTTATTTTATTTAAAAATATATAATTATTTCTTAATAAATCAATAAACAACATCAAATCTAGATTACCATAGCTCTATGGTAACCATATATCCAAGAATGCATTAAAATAATCTCGAGATGCATCACACATTCCCAATTCTCATATCGCATAACAAAATGGCAGCACCTTGCCATGGCCACATAGCAATTGGTCTAAACCCTTGATGAAGACTAACATGTCTCTTTGCATCCATATAACAAGCAGGTCACTATGCACATAGAGGAATCACTTTCCAATTATGCTTGATTGTGGATACATACAAGCCTATACACTTGCTCTTATGGGGCCACCTGATTAGGATGAAAGTAGTCTTCTCATGACACATACTCCCCACAATTAGTCCATGATTTTGGATTGATATCTATTTGGAGGTTAGAGGCTAATTTGTAACACTCTTAGCATAGTGCCAATAGTGTCTCAAGCCCTCTCACGACCATCATAAGCCATATAAACTACCAAGTGCATCACCAAAGCTCACTCATGAACTATTATAAGTCAAATAAAATCCCAAGTGCAACTTGCTCATTCACACTTGAGCTTGAACAAGTGATAACATCAAATCTAGATAGATTACTTTCAAGAAGCAAAGTATTATTGCACAACATAAGCCAAATATCAAATTTTCTCATAACTATCATGTTCTCAAACAAGAAATTAGACATAATATAAATGCTCAATTTTGACCAATCTTTAGGTATATGGTATGCTCAAAATCATCTTACACATGTTTCATACATTCACTCTTTTTACAAATAGCGCATATGAAAATGTTAGTATCTTTCCAAAATTTTAGGATGAAAATGACTGTTTTGGTGCATGAAATCCTCTTATGAAAACAGTGACAGTTTAAGTTTCTTAATTGGTCAAAAACAAATGAAAGGATATTCATTTGACATGTAGATCAATAAGATAGGAACCCAATTCAATGTGCAAAAGCATGTAAAACAATGAGTGAACCTTAGGCTTTTCAAATACACTATTTTTTGCACATTCAAAAACTTTCATGTAAAATGCCTCTTTCAAGGCTTCCTTTTTATACCAAATCTTTTTTCTGAAGTCCATCCTCATTAGAAGTTAAATGAAATAGCAATAGACTCTCTTTAAAAACTATGTAAGCCCTTTGAAAAGTTGCATGCAATAAGTTGCAGAAAACTTCTTGAAAACAAGACTCAAAACCACTCAATAAGACTTCTCATTTAATAACTTATTTTTTCACACTTTTTGAATAATGGATGATGTATGTTTAATTTTACTTGCAAGAACAGGAATCAAAGTAGTATTTACACATGAGGGAGGTCAATCCCACAAGGAAACTCGTGGACTTTCAATAGGTTGGATCTTGTTTAAACCTTTTATTTCTAGCAAAATAAGATGGAATTTGATTGAACTAGGAAAGTAATTAAAATTGGAAAGTAAACATTCATGGAATTGGAAAGCATAAATAAGGAAACTTGATGAAAATAATTACTCCTAAAAATACAAAACTACTAAACTTTCTAAACAATCTAAGATGCGATGACTTAAGAAAAAAATTCTTAAACTAGAACTAAACTAAAGATCACACAATCTAATCAAAGAAAGTACCTTAAGTACCTTGCACATGCTCCATGGAGTTGTCTACATGAAACTTATAAGGATGTAGATGGATTGTGGATATGATTTTTAGGATTATGCACATGTAATCTAAAGAAAGCAATAAACATATTAGTTAAGGTGCAACATGGGTTCTAAGTATTAAGTAAACTAGTCATGGATCTAAGGTGATTTGAGTGCATGGGACTTGTGGACTTGGATTGGAAATTTAACAATGAATGATGTGCATAATGCATGATTGGTTGGGTATGGAATTGTGCATATGAATCAATTAATAACCAATAAAAAATTTAAGAACTTTAAGGCATTGAAATCAGTCAAAGGAGTGTGCAATAATCATGAACTTTTCATTGAATGGAGGGCATTACAATTCAAGGTGCGCATGGACATAATAAGCAAGATTTATGCATCTCTTTTCAAGAACATAAAACTGATCCAAGCTTGTTTTCAAGTACTCAAAAATAGTCCAACAATCACACTTAAAGTAGCATACATGTTCACCAAAGAAAAATAAAGAGGAAGAGTGCAAAAAGAGATGTAGAATGGAGGTAGATAATGGAAAGGAGTCGGCAAATAAGCAATGGAAAAACAAGGAGAGTTAAGGCAAGAATGTTCAAGGAAACAAAAGGGATTCAATGGTTACTTTCTCTTGGCTGTCACTATAAGAGCTAGCACTCTTTGAGTCAAAGAAAACTAAGGCAAAAGAGAGAAAAACAATGGAGGAATTGTGCACTTGAACGAGGAATTAAAAAAAACACTTAAGGAAAAGAAAATAAGAGGCAAAACCAACCTTAAAAGCTTTAAACTTAAAGGAGAATTAAGGCTTGGAACTTGAATGTCTACTAAGCATACAATGAAGAAGATATTGAAGGATTAAAGATGATAGGAAGTCTTTGAAGAACATCTAAGGAGGAGGCATGGTGCTACCTTGGGTATTAAGGTAAAATCGTGGTGATCTTCTTCTACATGGAAGCATGGGATGCCTTGGGAATTTTCAGAGGATTTAGCCTTTGAGGTTTGCTAAAATTCTAATGATAAGAGATAAGAGATAGAGGATGAGGATGAGGATAGATAAAGTTCAGATAGGATAGGTAGTTTAGAAGTAGGACTCTAGAGTAGTCCTGGCAAAATACAATACAACATGATAACACGGCTCGAACATGACACGCATTTAGCGGGTTAGGGTCGAGTCCTATCGTGTTCGTGTCATTGATCGGGTCAACCAGGAAAAGACACACTCAAAATCATGTCATGTTCGTGTCAACCACTAGGACCTATCGTGTTAACCCGTTTAACATGAGACCTAGTAAAACTTCATCTTGACCCATATGACACGTGACCTATTAACACATCATGTTGACCCATTCTACTCGCGAGTTGTGACATGTTAATAATGAACAATCCTATGGATGGTTAATAAGTAGGCGTCCTATATTTTAAGGTTCTATAGGACAGTTATTAAGTAACCATTCTATATTTTAATATTCTATAGGACGGTTATTAAGTAACCGTCCTATATTTTAAGATTTTATAGGACGGTTGTTTGTTAACTGTCCTATAGTTAATTAGATATATAGGACCGACACTAAATACCCATCCTATATTAGTTAAAAAATATAACCATTCCACTGTTACTACTGTCCAGTGTGTCCACACAATTCTCTCCATACACAACCTTACATATCACAACCCTGTCTGCTTGAAGCCTTGAACACACAAACCTCCCATTATTAAAAATTTGAAATAAAGAAAACACACACATTGACACATACTTGAATCAAAAGAAAAATGGAATACATCCATATAAATGGATTGATGTGACAAAATAACTCATTCACTTCTGTAATTTGCTTTATTTATAATCATTGTACACATTCACTTCCAACATTTTATAACTTCTCCATAGAGTTCTCATTGAATTGAACAAATAAAAGCACACCTAATCACCTATACATGATGCATTCACTCTTCTTCATGGACAGCCACATCCCGTATCATACGTCTGGTTCAAGATACCAACTTCCCAATCCCATGATTGAAAGTTTGAAACAACAAAAGCACATCCATAGAAATGAACTGATCTTTGTATTATATTTGAGTAAAATGTATATACATGATTGATACATTCATTTAGATCACTAAACTACAAATTAAAATTTATAATATGATCTGCCCATTCTAATATTGTGCAGATCCAACTAGGAGTAACTCTTGCTTTCCAAATCTGCCTGCAAGAAGTATATAATAACTTAGTTTAGACATGTAATCTTGGATTCAGTCAGGAAATATACAAAACAAAAATGTAACATTGGTCAGTAAATCTTACCTTTCTCAATTGTGAGATTGTAAATTCATTGTGAATGAGGGTTCTCATGTATCTGAGAACTTAATACCCATACTTCCAATTGAATTTTTGTTTAGGGAACTGCACACCAATGTCACCAAAGACAACAGAAAAGGTTCAAATATCATGTTAAATAAGTTGAGGTTTAAAATTATAGTAAAAAGTCTAAAGAGCAGTAATTGTAAACCTTACCTTGACATTTTTCTAATTGAGTTTTGTTGGGTGGTCAATACGTTCCCTCTCAGACCATTTATGCCATGCACTACACACATATAATTGAAAAGCATTAGATTATGAATATTATGATAGTTGCCACTTATCAGGTGAGTAGTATATTATAATGAAAGAAATAATAAAGATGTACTTGTTTATAATTTCCATCAAGTGTTCTCAAATGTGCACTCCACACGAATCGAAAAACATTGCATGGCCACCATGCACATCCAAAGCTAGCAGCATCCAATGGGACCTATAAAAACAATAATTCAATTGTAAGTTCTCAAATCTTAACTGATATAGATATTCATGTGTATGAATTATGAAATTGAAATGACATAATTTAGCAACATATGTTATAACGTACTTGCTATTGTAGGAAATTAGTAAGGCTTGCCCCTTAGCACAACACATGAGCCCAGGAATGATATCTTCACTTTGTTTGTCCATGGGCAAATGGTCCAATCAAAAGACAAGAGAAGGGTCAAGGAACTTGTAAATGTCTTTGATCTCTAATCTTTGCAACTTATCATGTAAATACTTGCATTAGGAATTTGGGTTAATGTCAAATAATTATCAAGTGTTAGTAAAAAAGCAAGTAATGGTTCTTTGATTTGTAATAGTCTAACTCTAATAGAGTAGCTACACGCCGACATACCCAATATAGACGACAATGTGCATGTATTCTAGTTGAGCCATATTACATATGGCTAAGTGGTCTTCCTTGAAGAGTGAAACCTCAAACACATCATCTACTAGCACACCTGCCTCTATCCTTACGGGGCTGATTTGCTTATCTTCATTGGCCAGTCTGTATAGTACCCTTAGGAATGGAGGTGTCTTATGTGGAACCTCCACCTTATTCTTACATTGTAGATGTAACATTTCAAAAATTAGTAATGAATATATACAAGCATATATAAAAGAAGAGAGACAATGAGATCAAATTTTATCTTATATTGGGATAAGGTCTTGATGATCATGATGATGAAAGTTAAAAGAAACACACAAATTCCATAAAACACCTCTAACCATTACTTCAAGTAAGATTATATGTTCTAACCTAGGATAAGATAATAAAACTTTTTGAGCTCTAATCATTACTTCAAGTAAGAATCTAAGATCACAAATTCTAACTTAGGATAAGATAATAAAACTTTTTGAGCTTGTGGGCACCTAACAAATGTTTACAATGAGTGTAGTGCTTTTCTTTTCCTTGACTTGTTGTATTTTTCAAGTCCACTTGGATTTACTACCCTTGTAAAGTTCTTTTGAACTTACTACATTTCAAGTGCTTTGAACTTGTTAGTTGTTGCATTGTTCAATTCCACTTGTAGCATGATACAACTATGCAAGTATATAGAACTACCTGGGAAGGCTAGAATGGGGCTACACTAGTCACTATGCCAGAATTTGCTGGTGGGGAGGTTCACTTGAATTGTGCCTTGTGCTACATCTGGTGATCAGACATGTTGCAGACAATATTAATCAATTAACAATTTTGGATTACTTAAAAAAAGTAGTAGAAAATGATGCAATGACTACAATTATAATATATATACCTTAGAATTGGATATCATTGGTTTGATAAATTCCTCTGGCCAACACACATGATATCCAATTGCATCCCCAATAGTTTGAATATCATCCTCTCCACAACATTTTGCTTCTTCCATTCTTCCAATTCTTGTAGCATAGGAGCCTTTTGTTTATGGAAAAACTCGGAAGGAACAAAATCGCGACCTTGGCCCCTTACTCGGCCAGGGTGCTCATCCATGTTGCCCATTGACCTATACATGATGTCCCCCTTTGCAGCAGTACTACTAAGAGTCCCTGTAGTTGCACTTTCTTGGGTCAACTCTTCCTGCACATGTAAATATTATAACATGATCAAATCCCTATTATATATGTAATATTTATATAATGCAAGAATATAAAAGTATAAAACTAGTTAACTAAGCAGTAGGCACATAAAGTAAAAGTATAAAACTTAGAGTCTCAAACCACTTATAATTCTTAATGTAATTATTGCAGTTGTTTCCCTTTTGAATGTGCCATTTTCCAAAGAAGAGCTCGATCAATGGGCTCTGTTGTCCCAGCCTTCTTTTGATGTTAAGAAAGACACTAAGTGAGAGTCAATAAAATAAAAATATACTATGATTAGATAGAAATGAAATGTCAGATGATATACTTACTTCTTCTCCCTCTAATCGTGCATAGCCAACCCTTGAAAGGTGGTGCTGCATTTGATTGGTTGCACGCACCATTTGTCCTTTTAAACGCTTTACCTAGACATCAAAGTAATGTAATCAAAATACAATCAACTGTAATAATTACAAGAATCAAAATATATCTTCACCAGTTCAAGAGTTGATTATATCAAAATTAGGAGATAGCTTAAATTGTATAAACTGATTCCATGCTTCCTGGTCAATGAAACAGGAATACAACTGAGGGACCATGTTAAGCCTAAAAAGATCATTGGCATTTGGAAGTATGTACTTTCTTGCAAGATCACTCTTCCATTTCCTCCATTGTTCACCAGCTTTTTACAATGCTTTCTTCTTGCACTCATCAGATACGACAAAGGTAGACTACAAAACAAAAGAAGAAGCAGGTTAGTGATTACTAACTAGTGAGTAGTGACTTAGTGTATCATATGCAAACAAAAATAATATTGCATTTTCATATTGCATTTTTGACTATTGGTGATACAAGTCTCTAATCAATCACCAAGACTGGCAGCAGTCTTCTAACAGTACTACATATGAAGCTAGCATAAGCGTATGCACTACCACCTATCGGTTGGCCTCTATTGTTGAATTGTACGGTCTCTTTTATTCCCTTTAATGATATCTTATTTATATGTTCCATTTGTGCTGCTCTCTGGGCTTTCTCTAGACAGGTGATGTTACTAGTGGACATGTGCTCGATAGCCTCGATTGTTCTTCTGTGTATTGTAACTGCTATTATTGTTCTACTTCTACCCCTTCTAAGTGTTCTAGTACTACTTCTTCATGTTGTTCTTGTTCTACTTCTTCATATTCCACGTTTTCTTCACAAATGAAAATTGCAATGACTACAGTTAGAAAAGTGAAAAGTGTAAGTGAAATAACTCATGTCAGATGCAATCATGAATCATGCAGATGCAGATCGCAGTTGTATAAGCTTGCAGCCATACATATTGCAGATGAAGAATATTGTTAACCTTAATGGTTTAACCCTATCTTATGAGATGTACTGTAATAAGAGTGTTACATAACAAAAATAGGGAAAAAAATGGCAACATAGAGATTCTAAGAGTAGAACCAAGTTACCTGATGAACCTTCTTCCATTGCCTCTTATCGTTTTTGTTATATTTTTCTTCTTCTTCAATTTTTATTCTCTCCCTTGCCTCTCTATCCTTCTTCTTCTTACTTGAGGACCTTGAGGTGTAGCAGGCACTTAGGCAGCGGTCACCTGTCGGTTTCTAAGTTTCTCCCTTGCTCTTTCACTCTCTAATTCTTCTCTCCCCTTGATTAGCTAGCACGATTTCTCGCTCCCTCTCCCTCTCCCTCTCTCTCCTTCTCCTTCTGACTCTTCTGGTTTTTGCCCTGGTTCTGGTTGAAGGGGGTTTGGCACATTTGGGAGCTTGGACTTTGAAGGAATTTCCTTAGGTGTTAAGGCACAAATGTGAAGTTAAATAGTGAAAGGCAAGAGAAAGAAAGGTTCATAATTTATAATAGAAAGATAAATATAGGACACTTCCAACATAACAGTCCTATATCATCAAAACAATGTAGGATCGTTCTATGAAAATCATCTTATATTATGATATATATAGGATGGTTATTAATTAACAGTCCTTTATTTAGTAATAATCATAGGATGGTTTACAATAACCATCCTATAACTAACAAATATCAGATTCACAATATAGGACAATTAGTAATTAACCGTTTATACTTATACAAAATATAGGACCATTATTAGATAATCGTCTTATATTATTTTGTTACAAAGGATGATTTTGTATTAACTGTCTTGTAGTTCCTAAATATAGCAAATTGAATAATTGATATAGCAGTAGACTATAGGCTACTAGGCTATAGCTAGTTGTGCACAATGAAATTAAATAATTGACGTTGTTTAAGCTTTAAAGCATAAAAAATCTTAGAGTTATGTAAGTGACTCATTAGTTGAGGATGAGTAAAGAAAGAGTTATGTAATTAACTCATTAGTTGAGAATGAGTATGTAACTCATTAGTTGAGGATAATTAAGAAAGAGTTTTGTAATTAACTAATTAGGTGAGAATGAGAATAGGAGTTATGTAATTAACTCATTAGTTGAGAATGAGTATAGAAAGAGTTATGTAATTAACTCATCAGGTGAGAATGAGAATAAAAAGTGTTAATGTAATTAACTCTTGAAGGAATAGTAGAATATAAGTAGGTATTACTTAGTGAAATAACTGGGGATACTACTTAGTAAGTTAAGAATCCCAATACAGGGAATAATAAGAAACAAGCAAGAAAAACATTATAATGGGTAAAGATGCAATGTATAATATGCAGGTCTAACCTGAAGTCTTAAGTAAACATACATGTATAGAAATCAAATACACCAATACTTGTGGGTGTGTGTGTGTTATCTTTACTAAGTGAAATAGTGGAGTTTAAGAGAAAGAAGGGATAAATTGCAAAATATGATGGAAATAATGTAGAAGGATAAACTCCAACCTTTATAGGAATGGTAAAATAGAAATTTATGAGGAATAGGTGTTAAAAATAAATGAAAATATTAGAGTTATTATAAACTTTAAAAATAATAATAAAGGATAATAATGAATATAAATGTAAGAGTTAAAATTTCTACATAAGATAGTAATATGGAAAAATTTTCAAAATAGGATTGACATTACTTGGGAAGAATTTCAGGCGATAAATAAGTTTTCTAAAGGAGAAGATTTTGACAAAGATAAATAATATATGATAAAAAATTAGAGCATGAAGAAGTGATCTTTAAATTTTGAATAAAATGACAAAGAAAATGAGATATAGAGATATGTGGAAATGGGAAAATAAAATCCCAAACATATTAAGAAAAACAAGTAAACCATGATAATATTTGGTTAGCAAAAAAATTCTAGTTCATACATTTGGTGCAACAAATATGAATTTACCAAGTTATAAACTATATTGGTATAATAACTAAAATTTTGAATTAGCACAGAAGCTTATCAAGAATTAGAGGGATATTGATATGATAACTTTGGTGAAACTAAAAATAATTATGGACCATAGTCTATAGTGAAAAGAAGTATATTTGGCATTGATGGTAAAATGATCATGAAAAAATAAAAATGTTGAATGATATTATTAAGAGTGAGTACCTTTTACTCCACAGGGATGAGTTAGTCCCAATCTATTATCGTCAATTGGGAGTTAGAAATGAGAAACAATAGCAAGAAATCAAACAAATCTTGAGTTATATGTGTTGGATAAATGATATTCATGAATTTGATGAAAATGAGTTATATTAGATCAATTGGTAATGACATATGGAATTAGTATAAGAAAATCATGAGCATTTATTAAATGTATGGCACTTACAAAACTTCCTAACTATCTGGCAAATGTAAGTAAATGTAGAGTCAAACTAGAGGAAGTAATATTAGAGTCATATGTGCAAGATTGGACAACCAAAGCCATGTGTAGTTAAGCGATCCCCAATTAAACATGTCAAAGCTGAGGTCTAGTCATCAAACCTCCTCAATGACAAGTTTTTTCTCTCGCACGATGTGTGCTTGGCAGCTTGCCCGACCGACACCTACATTGCTTTTAACTTTTAGGGTTTTTACATTTTGATTTTGTTTTTCCACCACTACAAGGGGCCTACATGTTAGACGTCAAAATGTTTGGCGACATGTTTCATTAATTGGAGGGGGTTGTCCGGCAGGCCGGCGGTTAGGCAGTCTAGCAGACTGGCATAGACACAGTGTGATGTAACATAAATAGAGGATGGTTACAAAATAGCCGTCCTTTATGTTTTAAAATATAGGACAGTTCAGAAATACTAGGCCTATATTTTATTAAAGAAAGTTATCAATTATCAAAAATAAGTTGGGATCCTATAATAAAATAAAGGATGGTTATAAATGAACCATCCTGTATGTATTCAAATATAGGATGGTTTGTACATAATGGTCTAGATAAATATACAATACATAATATAGGACAGGTTTCAACCATCCTATATTATATATATATATATATATATAGGATGGGTGTTTTATAACTGTCCTATATTACTTACAAATTATACTTAAAGGATGGTTACGAAATAACAGTCCTATATTTATAAACATATATAGGACAGTTTATTATGGCCCGTCCTTTATGTTTCTCAAATTATAGGACTGTTATTTTTTAACCATCCTATATTTTTAATTAAAATAAGACCATTATTCATTAATCATCCTATTTGTTTCTCAAATTATAGGACTATTATGTTTTAACTATCCTATATTTTAAATTAAAATAGGACTGTTATTCATTAATCGTCCTATACTTTCTAATAATATAAGACGGTTAAGTTGTAAAGGTCCTTTATTTTGTGCTATTGTAGTACTATTGTTATCGAATCGTCCTACATTAGGTTTTTTATTTACTAACTCGATGTGAGAGAGAGGAAGGAATAATACATCTATAGTTAACACTTAGATATTTTGCATGAAACGGTGAAACCCCTAGCTAGTTTTACATCTCTTTCAGTTTTTTCTTCCCAAATATCTTTAAGACTTGAACCATTCTTACACAATAAGCATCACACCTACGGCACCATAGGTATGTGTTTCTTTTTTGTTATTTCTTTATCATTCTATTTCTCTCTTCATTCCTCACTCCCTTATAGTATTTGGTGTTTATTGTGTACTAAATTTTGCTTGTCAATTACAATATATGCACAAGTTGGGAGCAATGATGTTTCTGATAATTTGAATATGGTGCATGACAACGACGATGATGACTTGCTGATTTGGGGAATGTGGAGTTAGTTTCAAAATCCAACAAAGGTAAAAAGCATAGGAAGCTAATGTCTCTAGTTTTGGAATTTTTTTGAACACCTTCCGGTATTAGAAGATGGAAGGCAAAGGTGTAAATGTAAGAAGTGCTCTTTGATATATATTTGCGGCAGCAAATTTGGTACAGGTAACTTAAAATGTCATATAAAGACTTGTCAGTGGAGCACTTCTTGTGATATAGGTTAGTTGCTTTTATCTCAAAGTTAGGGTAGTATGTCGCTAAGTTCAGATAAGTTTGATCTTAAGGTTTTTCGTGAGTTAGTAGCAACTGCAGCTGTTATGTGTGATTTACCTTTTCATTTTGTTAAGTATGATGGAATTAGAGCTGCACTAAAACATTTGTGTGCATATTTACATTTGATTAGTAGAAATACAGTAAAAGTAGATGTTCTGAGAATGTATAAAAGAGAAAAAGGAAAGATAAAAGAGATGTTAGAGTTGGCACCTGGATCTGATTTGCGGACTTCTTGTATTCCTAATGGTTATATAAGTCTCACAACATATTTTCTAGATAGTGAGTGGGTCTTACACAAGAGGATATTAAATTCTTGTTTCCTACAGATGCATTAGAGATTTTGAATTTTCTTGAAAAAAAAATTTGAAAATTTTTGAAAACCAAAAACTTGTTGAAGTTTAACCGCAAGTACACTGGCTATTGTAGTGTAGCTTATGCAAGTACGGGTCGATCCCACGAGGATTTGATTTAAAAAGTAGAAATTTTAATAAAATTTAATTATCTAAAATTAAAAATAAATCACTCAAAAATACTAGAATTATTGAAATGATAATCAAAGATCATATCCAACAAAATTACAGAATTTCCAGTTCCTAAAGAAATTAAAAAAAAATCAAATAACAAGAAAAAACCACTTCCCTAGATCAATCACTCTCAAAATCTTCAACTCTGATGTCCTGAGAGATGATCAACCTTCATACATGTCTTCATCACGTCCTTGATTAGAAATCCACTAGTCAGATTTGACAGATTCTTCAAAAGCAAAGAGATCTGGTCTAATTTGTCTTTTTAAGATTTGGACCGTTTAGATTGATTGATGAGGTTCAGATAGAAGATCAGAGATGTTGATTATGTCTAGGGAAGTCTAAAAATTATTCTGTAAAATTAATTTGAAATCTGCCAAGTAACGAAGGAGATAGTTGCAATTCTTGGTTGATTAAGGCTAACCCGTTGATGGGTTAGGCCTTAATTGATCTGGTAGAGATTAGGCAGTTCCTGGATAAGCAAAAGATGGATAAAATAGAACCGAAATAAAATGGGACACAGATGTAAATAAACTGGGGACATAGATGGAATTAAAGAAAAAAGACAGAATTGTAATTTCTTTTAAAGAGTGAGGGCAAAACTGGAATTTTGTGAAAACTCTAGTTTTTAAGAAAAAACCAGACAAAGAAGGAGAGAAACAGATGAGGGAAAAGAGGGAAAGGGAAGAGGAGGAAGAAGAAAAGGAAAGGAGGAGAGGAAGAGAAAGAGGGAAGAAGGGAAAACCTGATCCGAGTTTTCGGTCCTGGACTGTCCAAGAGAGGGATGAGATGTGGAGAGTCGGCTGGCCAAGGCTGGCTGGTGATTGGTCTGGTTCGGAATGGCACGATCGGGCAGAGTTTTTGGCCATCCGGTTCTGGAAGTGAAGGTGCGATCTAGGCTGGGTGCGGAGACGGAGAAAGAGAGTGCAACGGGTGTGACAGAGTGAGAGGGCTGGGTAGGGATGAGGAAGAGGAAGAGGAAGATGGAGGAACGAGAGGGAGATAGGAGAAGCAGGGTGGTGGGTTCTGTCTCGTATTGAGATCTGGCCAGAAACACTGAGGCAAACCGGTGATCTGGGTAGGAGAGAGAGAGAGAGAGAGAGAGAGAGAGAGAGAGAGAGAGAGAGAGAGAGAGAGAGAGAGAGAGAGAGAGAGAGAGAGAGAGAGAGAGAGAGAGAGAGAGAGAGAGAGAGAGAGAGAGAGAGAGAGAGAGAGAGTTGTGAACGTGGTGTGTAAGGAAAGAAGAAAGTAGACTTTATGCTGGAAAAGGAGATAGCTGTAGAAAGAAAAAACCAGAACTAGGAAAACAAAAAGATAAGGCAAGGAGAGAGACGTCGTAAAAAAAAAGGGAGCCTCCTCACAGTTTGTGGTGGAGAGTTCCTTCATCTTCGTTGTTGTTGTCGTATTTTCAATTTGATTGTTCAAGATGGTTTGAAAGAAATAGTTGATGTTATTCAAAAAATTCGAGAGAGTATCAAGTATGTCAAAGCATTCCAAGGTAGAAAACAAAATCTTTTTGGGTTTGTGAAACACATGTCAGGTGAGACAAAAAAGGGCTTAAGGTAAGATTATCTTACAAGATGGAATTCAACTTATGTGATGCTTGAAAGTGCTATTTGTTACCAACATGCATTTTTTCACTTAAAACTAAGTAACTCAAATTATAAGCATTGTCCTTCTATCGATGAATGGGAAAAGGTTGCAAAAATTTTGAAAGTTTTTGGCTATTTTTATGATGCTACCTACATGTTTTTTAGATCCAAGTATCCCACAACAAATCTCTACTTTCATGTAACATTTGTAATTTATTTGAGTTTAACACAATACATGAGAAGTGATGATGACTATATGAGGCGTATGTCCACCCAAATGTTTTCCAAGTTTTCAAAGTACTGGTCTAAATTCAGCACTATTTTAGCAATTGCGTGTGTGTTGGATCCTCAATATAAGCTCTCCTTTGTGGAATTCTCATACAAGAAATTGTTTCATAATGGTTGCTTAGAGTTTGCTCAAGTTCGAGAAAAGTTATTCTCTCTCTTCAATGAATATATGGTTAAAAGTTCCCCTAATCCTTCCTCATCTTCCCCTATGGCTAGAGATAATGCTCTTGATGCTGATGATAGACGGAACTTGTCATATAGTTAAGAAGTTTTAGATGTCATGAAGGTAATTATATATATAATTATATCTTTCATTATATGTCGCTTAGGATATTAATATTTACTATTAATTGTCTTACATTAAGTTGAATAATATAATTGCATTTGCATTAGGAATTTGATTCATTTGAAAGTGAAGAATGTTCTTTGGCTATACAAAAATCACAATTGGAGTTTTGTTTGGATGAACCAAGGTTTCAAGAGTCAAAGCTGGACATTCTTGCATTCTAGAAAGGCAATCAATACAAGTTGGTTGATTAATAATCTCTTGTCTCATAAAAATAATATTTTTTATAATCTTACTTACATTTATATTTTATTCAAATGTTAATATTAGGTATGCTAAACTTGTTACCATGGCTCGTGATGTCTTGAGCATTCCTATATCTATAATTGCACCAGAGTCTGCTTTTAGTGTTTGTGGTTGGGTTCTTGACCAATACAGGGCTGCTTTAAAGGCAGATACAGTACAAGCATTGATTTGTGTAAGAGATTGGCGATATGGATTAAAAGGTAATAATTTATGATTCTATATTTAAACTATATTTTATATGATACATATATATTATATTTTTAAGAGCTTAGTAATGAGTAATGCATGTTTATTCTACATGATTGTAGACTTTGCCATTATAGTTGCCATGGATGAGCTTGTTGAGGATATTGTAAGCATAAGTAGTAGTGCAAGACCACCTCAACCAACTGAAGACTCTGGAACAACTCATTTTGATTAATTTGTATTATTTTCATAACTTATATTAATTTGTTGTGTTTGATATATTGATGGAAGTAGATTTCTCTCATGTTCTACTTAATACTCAATCATTTACTACTATTATAGTTATTTGATTAATTTGAATCTCTTTTGAGACCTTATGTGAGTGGTGTAAAGTTCTGTGTTGCTTCTGAATAAAACATTACATGAACTTTATTGGTATGGATTATGGTTCACCAATAGTCTAACTATCTAATACTAAAACGTGCTGTGTCAGATGGGTCTCATTACGGGTCACTAATTATCGTGTTACCGAGTCAGGTCATGTTGACTCGTTTAATAAACAAGTCATGATAACGAATCGTGTAGTGTAGTGTCGTGTCGTGTCATGTCATCCAAACACGACTCAGTAACGTAATCGTGTTACACAAGTCGTGTCATGTCAATTTTTTAAGAATCAGGTCGCGTTTGATTCAAAGGTTTTTTACACGACTATTAATCATGTCATGTTAATGTCAACCCATATACTCTAATCATGTGACTTGCAAACCCAAATTTCCAGACCTACTCTAAAGTTAGTAGGGAACTAGGAAGGTGGTAGGAAACTGAGGTTTATAAGTTGGATGTGGAGATTTTAGGAGGTTTTGGATGAGAAATTCGTATAGATGCTAGGAAGGTGGTTGAAAAGTGATTTTCAAATGAAAAATAAGGAATTTTAAAGAGTTTAGTGAGATTGGAGCTGCTACTTTTCAAGGAGGTGCCTCCCCCTTGTTCCCATGCCAATTTCCTTAAATAGAGGGATGGAGATAGAGAGAGATATGGAGACAAAAGGTTAGGAAGAAGATAAGGGATGGCACTTCTTTGAATTGTCCACCTAGCATGCTATCTTACCATATGATAAATCTCATCTACTGCTTGCTAATTAGCTCGTATAGGTTTGTTGTATTTAGCCTAAAGGTCAGCCTAATGCATCACTATTGTTTTAGCATTAGGAGTCCTACAACCTTTGGAACTCCTCCACATTTTTTATTGTGTGGGCTTTATAGCTCGGGCCTCTCCTCAACCCACATACTTCCTTTAAGGGCCTTTATGTTCATGGCATGTTTTGCCATTAATCTTTCACTTAAGCCCCCTAACACTTAGCCATTTAATAAGCTTCCTTCTCACCTTGGAACATCAACATCCTGACATCCTTAGGTTAGTATTAGTGTACTCATTTATCATTTAAATAATGCAAAACTTACTTTTGCACTGTCCTAAACATGGATCGTACCCGCAAAAAAAAAAAAAACCTCATTCATTCATGATTAGAAAATTATTCAAAATTAAAGGTATTATAAGAAGTTATATGGAAAGATCATTACACCTAAGTGCATTCCTATTCCTTATATAAGTCACACTCCTCTTATTATGGAAGAACCGTTGCAACAATTGCTTAGGAAATGCATCTTGGAGCTAAAAAAGGGAGCCATTTTCTATGAAAAATCTTGGTAAATATTTTCACCATTTAGAGCTCCTTTGATCCTCCCATCTAGGATAAATCATGAAGGAGTTGCTTCATGCATCCTTAAGTTCCAACCAAGAGTAGTTGTAGGTGACTCTTCCATGAAGGGTTGCATTGAACTAACTCCATCCTTACTAAAAGAATGCATTGTAACTATCACAAACCAACCTCATGCCTCCATTTTAAAACCCAAAGAAATGGAAGATCGCATTAAGGCTGACCATGCCAAAAGTTTCACTTGTCATAGGATGAATGACCATCATGTGGAACCATATTGGAACATGAAAGTGCACATATGGTATCACTTGTTAGAGCCTATCCCCTAAAGACGGCATCATCTGCTATTTCCTTCTCTCTAAACCACTTCCATACACAAATGTTCAACCCATGGACTACATTGCACATCTAAAACATCTCATCCAGGCTTACATCTAAACCCTAGCTCTCACTGTTGACACTCCTAGTTCATTTGAAATGATCAATGCACCTTCACTTCTTGAACATGAATCTATGGCCTTTTCCATTTACCAAATGATGCCTTTGGCCATAAAGGTGAGGATTGCCTTTCGTTGACAATTCACATCTATGATCTTCTTGCAAGACTATACTAATGCAATGGACGTGGTTGTGTCTTTCCAATTCTACAAACCAATACCATTCACCACAAACAATCCTCTTTATTATATCCAACCACCACTTGCCATGGTCAAAGCTCGTATCTACATCCTTACCTCACATCCAAAAGATTTAGGCATATTCCATCTTACTGTCAAGATATAGAGTGACCTAAAGATGGGACCCTCAAATTGCCTTTACTATGGCATCACTAGTCATTCCACCAACAATTGATAGGTCACGAGGCACAATATCCATGACCTCCTCAATGAAGGTCTGACCTCTAACATTATCATGGCTTGCCTCACTTTCTATACTTCTTTGGCTCAAGATTTCATCCTATTCCTCCTTTGATTAGTTGATAGCATGGTTAGTTTAGCAATGCATCAAGACTTTTTCTCTCAACTCCAAGCCAAGTTGCTTCCAAGAAATCAACATGGTCAAATCACCACTCAATTTAGGAAGGGTAAGGCACTTGTTGTCTATCCTTCTCTTACATTAATTGGTTTCACTCAAATCGACTCTAAAGTACCACCAACACTATTCTAAGACCATCATTTGAGTTAGGTCCACAAGGGAAAACCTTCATTTTGAACTAATATTTCATCATCATGCTAAGGTACAACACTCAACTTGGTGTCCTTAAGCCACCATCTTCACCTAATTCCTTCAACTCACCCAAGTTCATTTTCACTCCTACCCAAAAGTCAAATGTAGTTTCCCTTATCACCCTCGGTGGTTGAAATTTTCAAACCCTCCAACCTTGCCAAAGACCAACCTATCCCACTAGTAAAAGATAGGGTATCTACTGTAACTATTATTACTTTACATAAGGATGTTGTATCAATCAAACAATGAAGATGACCAAGGCAAAGATTTCATCATGGGGTCATCTCATGGCATCTAATAAGTATGGATAGGCAATTTTGCATCATCTGAATCAAGCCCATGTCCCATCTCACACATCACTAAAACAATTTACATCTATTGTGGGGCCATGTAGTTGTCCAAAGCATTGTCCTTGAAGGGATAATCATAACAAGGCTCTATAAATAATAGTTGCATGTAGAGGCATGATGGTTTTGGGAATCCATATCGATAATGGTCTATATCAAAACTTTGTCTTTTACAGATAGCTTTTGGATTGGGACTTGAGTCAACCAACTTAATCCCACCAATCAAGGGATCATGGCTTATGATAACACCAAGAGAGAAATCTATTTGATCAGAACAATTACTCAATATCTTCACGAGAAGCTAAAATTTATTCAAAAGACCAAACTTGTCACTACCTTTAGAGATAATGATAATCTCATCGAGGCACTTGAGGCAAATAACCTCAAACTAGGACTACCTTAGGGTGGATGAGATTCAACCTTGTGGCTTCACTTTCTCAGAAACCACATCCTCATTAACAAGCTCCAGAATGAGACAATCCCATTACCGTATGCAAAGCAGTGTCCAAGATCTTCAAGAAGATGGGGTACTTGCCAAGGATACCACTAGGGTAAAGAGTCCAAACATAAGATTCGAAACATATGAATTCACTCGGTCTAAAAAATGCAAGGAAGGACCATATGGTTTGGGATATGAAGAACCATAGTTGAATGAAGAAGATTATTGTCCAAATGAAGATAGGGAATACCCTATAAAAGAAGGAACATTTATCCATTCTATGGCTTTCTCGAACCATGGTTTGATGAGACAACGCAGAAGCTTTCCTTGGGTTCAAATTTTTCTTCAACAACCTCCTTTCTAACATGAATGACAAACCAAATGTCAACAATTCAAATGTGATCATGGAAGATTTAAGGATGATAAAATTTACAAACTCTTCAAAAATCATCAAGCCGTGAATGTGATTGAAAATTTCATTACACCTCCCCCCACCTTTTACTCCAGCTACCACCCCTCTCACCAATTAGGCAGTAGTATCTTTTGCACCTTCTAATGTTGCTTATCATGCTTTTAATGAATATGATGTACTCCCTTCTTTTAAATCAATGAATATCTATTATGAGTCCCTTCTTTTTAAAATCTTAATATTATTAATCATTCAAAAGATAATGATGATGATCCTTGAGATGAACATTCAAACATGATTGAATGATCTAAGATGAATCAAACTGAGCTCAATGAAGATAAACTTGAAACCATTAATGTGTGAACTAAAGATAACAAACAAGAAATATCAATTGACACTAACTTGTCCAATGACGAGAAGTCACTACTTGTGTTGTTACTCAAAGAATTTAAAGATATCTTCACTTGATCCCATGTGGATGTGCTTGGAATCGTCACTTATATTATCCAACATGAGATTCCAACATTTCCAAATGCCAAACGTGTCTATCAGAAGGCCTAAAGGATGAGAAAATAATGGAAGGACCACATCAGTGAAGAAGTTCAAAGTAGTTGATAGTTGGGTTCATTGAATTTGTACATTACCTTGAATGGTTGGCCCATATTTTCCTTGTTAACTTCTAAGTCTTGAACAAACTAGCCCAAAGATGGGTTCTCGCTCCCTCACATTGATCTCCTAGATCACCATGTGAAGGGCAAGCCCCTACTATGTTTTATAGATAGATTCACAAGATACATTTAAATCAAAATGTCACTAAGAGACTATAGTATCTTGAAAGTTGCCCAGTTTTTTAAAGCCATGTTTCTACAGCTTTTGATCCTTCCATGCAATTAAATTTTGGAGTGATCTTCTTGAATCTCTCCAATAAAGTATCAACCTTTTCCTTAATTCCCTCAGTTCTAGCTCCTTCAAAATTCTCCCCAATCTCACCAGGAGTCTAAAGTTGTTACTTCATCCTTTGAAAGAGAAGCTCAATAACATTGTCATTCTAAGCCTGAACATTTCTTGGGGTTCAATCATAGCATATTTGTTTGTAGGTGATTTATTGCTAGTCCCATGTCTCTTTAGCAACTGTTAAATTTTTGACAATGAAAGTACTCACGACTTCCTCTACCTAAGTTGTTTAGTGAACCTAAAACTTGTTTTCTTACTATTGACACTTATGGTTTTCCTAGTTGTTTGGCTATGAGTAGTCAGAACTTGTGTTATGATACTAACTATGACAACCTAGGTCTTTAGAAATATTTTCACAAATTGTTCTAGAAATAACTTGGATCCTTGTGGAAAATTTTTCCTTTTTGTAAAAAGATTTACATATACTAGTTTTCAAATGACCTATTCTAGCATGGTGTACAAAACCAAACTCTACATAAATGTATAGTAACACATAATAAAAAACATCATCAAGACCTGCTGGTTGCAGCCTAAACAAACTAACCAATCCATAAATTATATATAAAGGTGTTCTTCAAACCTCAATGATCTCATCCTCAAATTGTTCCTACATGCCATGCAAAATCACTCATGCATTTCACATGTGGGGTTGGTTTGGTGAGTATGACAACTCGGTTGAAAACCTCAATGCTAGTAAAAAACTATAATAATAAAAAAATTCTTGCATGAACAAACTATATACATACCATCAATCTGTCGATATCAAAATCTGTTGATGTCAAATATAGTTGATTTCAGAAAGAAGCATGAATGATGCAACAAATTAGAAGATACGTCAACCATTTGAATCAAATCAATATCGTATGAATCAATTAGTCAACACAATCAATTAATAAATCAATCAGTCAGTCAATCACTAAGTGGTAATTACCATCATGTCATAGGCATTGATCTATAATCTTGAGAATGACATACATGTTAGCCCTTATCCAAACAAATTTTGGTCTAGTATGCACATAGTGTTACCAAAGTCTAAACTAAAGTGAGGATAAATTCCAAATTGAACTCATTTGTTGATGCCACCCAAACTACACTAGCGCTCATAGGTTACTAGATTAGTACAAGAGCAGTCTTTCTGTGATATAATACTCTTATAAATCATGCCTACCTTGGCAGGTATCTATTTCAGAAGCCAGTAGCCAATTTGTTTTCCTAGCATAGCTACCATTATAGTCGTAGATATCATCCCTAGCTAGGCTCAATTCTTACGAGTGGAACTAATTTTTCAAAAATCATGTTCGCACCTTATTGCGTAGTCAAAATAAAAGCACTTACATGCATTACATATCATCGTCCCTATATGCTCAATATCATATGCTTTAAGACTTGATTAGTGTATTAAAAACCCCTACTTTTGCATCATTTTAGTGCACTTTATCATTCATTTTTACATTTATAAGATATGTTTGCATTAAAATACTTTTTTAATTTGAGTGTAAATTGATGAATTTTTAGGGTTAGATGATGATCCAAGGTACGTATGTGTAAAACTTCTTATAAAACAATACTAGTTAGGTCTTTTCCATGTTTTATAGATTGTAGATCAAGATCCATATGGTTGGATCAAGCTAATCAAAGTTCATGATTGTTAATCAAATTTAAATTGAAATAGATGGCTACAACCAATTTGAGATTATTTGGATTATTTAGATCAAATCAAGATAAAAAGACTAAAGTTCCAACATTTTCCAACTACAAATGGTCTAAGGATTCCATGATTTGAAGCGGATTGAAGAAAATCTGTGACGGTCATGTCATTTTTAGAATTATTATTTGAGGGTACGACGATATCATCAAGATATACATGATCAATGGTTTGGATCTTTTAAAATTATGGCTTTTGGGACAAGATCAAAAGATTTTGTTATACGTCTTGGATTGAATTAAGATAATTTCATGAGAAATGGAAGATCAAATGCATAAGATTACATTGAAAAGGAGTTGATGAACAACTCTTAACTAATGGATTGCCTTGATCGTCAAAATCTAAAAGATTTCCTTAACATCAACATATTTGAGTATGATCCACAATAGGAATAGTTCTGATTACCAACACAATGGGTCCTCTGCAGCTAACATTCATTCCTGATTTTGAAAGGTAAGATATGAGTTGTATTATACATATAATGAAGGTGATTGAACTTGAATTTTCAAAACTTAAAAAGATAAGATAGGAGATAAGAGATAAGAGGGCTGTTATATGAGACAAAGATGATCATATAATATGGAAGAAGGTGATTGGAAGTTTGTTTTTAAAGGGAAGAGAGATCTAGTAGAAAAGGAGAGATGTGTCGGCTTGGAGGAAGAAGAAAATCCACAGTTCATTCGAGGAACCTTGCAAATATGGGTACTTCGTGCAACAATTGCTGCTCAGTACTCAATGAAAATTAGTGAAATTTTCTCCATTGGAAATCCAACTTCGAAGAGAAGAGGACCTAGGTGTTTGATTTCCAATTTTCATTCCAAAGCTTGTAAATTGAATTGATTAATGAATATTATTTTCAAGTTTTGAATGGATTGTTGACATTATTTTTCTTAAAGTTTTGCCTCATTATTCTATTTGATGTATTGTGTTTTTGAATGATCTAATCTATTGCTTATATTTTAAATTGAGTTAGGTATAGTTTTGTTGAAAGTTCACTGTCACATTCGTTCAAAATTACGAAATAAACATGAAAGGTACTATTTTGTAGGTTGGTTTACAACCAACATTTAATATCAAATATTTTAATTTAAAATCACTTTTTGAGAAATCTTACCATACAAATAGATTATTTGATGTTTCATTGTGCTAAATACAAAATTTCATTAATAGATTCCATTAGGAAGTCGTTCAACTAAGTGGCTTAAGTCTATTACCTAGTTATGCACAATGAGTGACTATCAAGTGAAGAAGATGAACTCTGAATTTTATTTTACTAGCTTCATTTGTGACAACAGTACAATTGCATGCTACTATTTATGGTGATTTTCTACTAGCACCCTCCCATTGCAGATGCAATGAGAGATATTACTTTAGATCATTAATTTGAAATGTAATTTAAAAAATCCTTGAGTTGATCTATTGAGTGATACATTAGTGTAATGATGGATGATCTAAAAACATATTTAATTTAATATTTTTAATTAATTTTTATGAATGAAATAAAAATTATTTTTCTTAGGTTTTTTATACAAAGTTTTAGGATTTGTTTTAAATTATTATTATATAATTTTAATTTAAGTTATTTTTTAAAATTCTCATATATAATTAATTTTTAAAATTAATTTGATTTGGAAAATCCTCAATTTAGTTTTAATTTTAGTTTAATTTAGAACTTTGGTACTTTAAATTTTTACTATATCCTCTCCATGGATTCGACCTTGCATTACTACAACTAACTCTTGTATGCTTGTAAAAAAACTCTCAAACAAGTTTTTGGCATTATTGCTGTGGATAGGCCTGGCAAAATATGACACGACATGATAACACGACTCGCACATGACACGAATTCAGTTGGTTAGGGTCAAGTCCTATAGTGTTCATGTCATTTATCGGGTCAACCCAGAAAAGACATGCTCAAAATCGTGTCGTGTTCGTGCCACCCATTAGGACCTGTCATGTTGACCCATCCTATAATCTTGTAGAAATGTAGGACGGGTTTTTACTAACCGTCCTTTATGATTTTCAATATAAGATCGTTTTCCTATAATCGTCCATTATGTACAACTTTCTAATCTTTATAGCTTACTTGTACATTCTATTTTGTTATTTGTTTTAGTTTGTTACTAACTTACTTGTATATTCTTTCTACAATTATATTTATCAAAGTACATCAATGATCAATCAACAATATGTGAGTGTGACAAATTAACACATTCACTTCCAGCATTGCAAATTTGCCCATTCTTAACTTCCCACCCATACTGCCATACACTTGACATTGAATTGAACATTAGAACTAAAGAAAAATGGAATACATTTACAATCATTACACATTTTCTTCCAAGTTCAAACATTGCACATTTAACTTCCTAATACAATACACTAACTTCACACTGGATTGAACATTTGAGTAGGTGAACAAACTAAAGAAAGTGCACCTACATATAATTCATTCACAACTCCACTATCCAGTGTCCACACACACTTCTCCTCCATAAACAACCTCACATTATCACGACCCTCTCTACTTGAAGCCTTGAACACACCAACCTCTCATCATTAAAAATTTGAAATAAAGAAAGCACAGCCATTGATACATACTCAAATCAAACGAAAAATGGAATACATACATTGAAATGTACACATTCACTTCAAACATTCTATAACTTCTCCAAGCAGTTCAGATTGAATTAAACAAAAGAAAGCACACCCAAACACCCATACATGATACATTCACTCTTCTTCGTGGATAGGACATCCCATATGTCTGGTTCAAGACACCAACTTCCTATCATAGAAAGTTTCAAACATATAAAGCACATACATTGACACATACTATAGTTCAATCAAAAGAAAAGTAGAACACATCCATAGAAATGAACTGATCTTTGTATTATATTTGAGTAAAACGTATATACATGATTGATACATTCCTTTACATCATTGAACTACAAATTAAAATTCATAATATGATCTATCCATTCCATTCTAATATCATGTAGATCTGACTGGGAGTAACTCTTGCTTCCCAAATCCGCCTGCAAGAAACATATAATAACTTAGTTCAAACATGTAATCTTGGATTCAGTCAGGAAATATACAAAACTGTAACATTGGTTAGTAAGTCTTACCTTTCTTAATTGTGAGATTGTAAATCCGTTGAGAATGAGGGTTCTCATGTATCTGAGAATATAATACCCACACTCCCAATTGAATTTTTGTTTAGGGCACTACACACCAATGTCACCAAAGACAATTTAAAAGGTTCAAATATCATGTCAAATAAGTTAAGGTTTAAAATTATAGTAAATAGTATAAAGAGCAATAATTAGTAAACCTACCTTAACCTTCTTCTAGTTGAGTTTTGCTGGGTGGTCAATACCTTCCTCCTCAGCCCATTTATGCCATGCACTACACACATATAATTGAAAAGCATTAGATTATGAATATTACGATAGTTTCCTCTTATCAGGTGAGTAGTTATATTATAATGAAAGAAATAATAACCAAGAAGTCCCCATTAAAGACCACTTTCTGTACTTAGGATCAATGATTCATGATAGTGGAGAGATTGAGACAGAGGTTACCCAGAGAATCCAAGTGGGTTGGAACAAACGGAGATATGCATATGGAGTTTTGTGTGATCGATGGGTTGGAACAAATGAAGATGTCCTTGACCTCTAATCTTTGCAACTTATCATGCAAAGACTTGCATTGGGAATTTGGGTTAATGTCAAATAATTATCAACTTTATTAAAAAAGCAAGTAATGTTACTTTCATTTGTAATAGTCTAATAGAGCAGTTACATGACAACATACCCGATATGGATGATGATGTGCATGTATTTCAGCTAAGCCATATTACATTGGGCTAAGAGGTCCTCCTTGAAGTGTGGAACCTCAACCACATTGTCTGTAAGCACATGTGCATGTATCCTTATGGGATTGATTTCCTTATCTTTATTGATCAATCTGTACAGTCCCCTAAGGAATGAGGGCGTGTTAGGTGGAACCTACACCTGATCCCTACATAGTAGATATAACATTTTAGAAATTAGTAATGAATATATACAACATATATTGTTATACAAGCATATATAAAAGAAGAGAGATAGTGAGATCAAATTTTATCATACATGTAACATGATACAACTATACAAGTATATATAAATACCTAGGAAGGCTGGGATGGGACTACATTAGCCACTACGCCAAAATTTGCTGCCGGTGAGGTTCGCTTCAATGGCACCTTGTGTTGCTTCTAGTGATTCGACATGTTGCAGACAATATTAATCAATTAACAATTTAGGAGGGCTTAAAAAAGGTAGCAAAAAATGATGCCATGACACCACATATCATTGGTTTGATAAATTCCTATAGCCAACTCACATGATATCCAATTGCATCCCTAATAGTTTGAATATCATCCTCTTGTATTAGAAAAAGCATTTGGTTGAATGGAGGCAAGAATGCACACATGCTTAGTGTGTGGATATCAACTTGCCATGCAAGGTGGCGAAAGTCATGGACCGAACCTCGTATAATGTTGCCACAGCCACATAGTTCTCAGATGTATGTAGTTGCAACATGCACCGACCCACTTGCGTTTGAGAAATAACATATATATAATGATTAGTGATGAAAACTAAAAATGTTACTAAACAATTAAACATTGTAAAAGTAAACATACTAATATACATACCTCACTGATTGGGACATCACCTTCAACTACTTGCTTTGCCGCCTCTTTTTCTAATTGAGGAGTGGAGCTATTGTCAAATTGGGGTGGTTGAACTTGCGGGAAATCATTCTTGCATGAGGTTCTTTTGTGACCTTAAAATTCCTTTAGCAAATGATCCTTCACCTTGCTATATATCTCTATAATAGTTTACTCCTTCCATTCTTTGAATTCTTGTAGTGTAGGAGCCTTTTGTTTATGAAAGAACTTGGAAGGAACAACACTGCAACCTTGGCCCCTCACTTAGCCATGGTGCTCATCCTTGTTGCTCACTGCCCTATATAGGATGTCCCCCTTTGCAGTAATGCTGCTTAAAGCTCTTGTAGTTGCACTTTCTTGGGTCAACTCTTCCTACCTATGTAAATATCATAACATCATCAAATCCCTATTATATATGTAATATTTATATAATACAAGAGTATAAAATTATAAAACTAGGCAATAGGCACATAAAATAAAAGTATAAAGCTTAAACTACTTACAATTCTTAATGCATTTACTGTAGTTGTTTCATTAGTAAAGGTCTGAGAGTTACGCCCTTTTGAATGTGCCATTTTCCAAAGAAGAGCACAGTCAATGGGCTCCGTTGTCCTAACCTTATTTTGCTGTTAAGAGAGACACTAAAACAGAGTTAATGAAATAAAAATCTACTGTGATTGGACAGAAATGAAATGTCTCATGATATACTTCTTCTGCCTCTAATCATGCGTAGCCAACCCTTGAAAGGTGGTGTTGCATATGATTAGTCGCATGCACATTTGTCCTTTATACACTTTGCCTAAGCATCAAAGTAATGCAATCAAAATATAATCAACTATAATAATTAGGGGAATCAAAATTTAGCTTGGCTAGTTCAAGTTGTGATTACCTCAAAATCAGGAGATAGCCAAAATTTTACAAATTGATTCCATGCTTACTGGTTAATGAAGCAGGAATACAATTGAGGGACCATGTTAAGCCTGGAAGGATCATTAGGATTTGGAAGTATGTACTTCATTGCAAGCTCACTCTTCCATTTCCTCCACTGTTCATCGGTTCCTTACAATGCATGCTTCTTGCACTCATTAGATACAACAAAGGTAGACTACAAAACAAAAGAAGAAGCAGGTTAGTGAGTAGCGACTTAGTGTATCATATGCAAAGAAAAACAATATATATAAGGGATATATTATGTTATATGTAGGAAGAATTTACATACCTTGACCATTTCCCATATTGCATCTTTGACTGTTAATGACACAAGTCTCCAATCAGTCACTAAGACTAGCATCATACTTCTAACAGTGTAGCATATGAAGGTAGTGTAAGCATATGCACTGCCACCTATTGCCTGGCCTCTACTATTGGTTTGTACAGTCTCTTTTATTCCCTTTGATGATCTCTGATTTATATGTTCCATTTTTGTTGGCCCCCTAAGATTTCTCTTAAAGGTGGTGTTACTGATGGACATGTGCTTGATTGTTCTACTGCTGTGTGTTGTTCTTGTTTTCCTTATTATTGTACTACTTCTTCATGTTGTTCTTGTTCTTGTTCTACTTCTTCATGTTCCATGTTTGCTTCACAAATAAAGGTAAAATGACTACAGTTAGAAAAGTGGAAAGTGTAACAATCATGCAAGCATGAGTCATGGATGCAAGAGACAACATGCAGATGCAAATTGTAGTTGTATAAGCTTGCATCCATGTAGATGAAGAATATTGTTAACCTTAATCCTATCTTGTGAGATGTACTCATTGTATTGTAATAAGAGTGTTACATAACAAAAATAAGGCAGAAAATGGCAAAATAGAAATTCTTCTCTCTCTCTCTCTCTCTCTCTCTCTCTCTCTCTCTCTCTCTCTCTCTCTCTCTCTCTCTCTCTCTCTCATTGTTCTTCTTACTTGAGCCTTGAGGTGTAACAGGCATGGTTTCTCTTCAGTTTCTCTTCTTCTTCCTTGCCCTTGGTTGGCTAGCACAGCTCCTCTCTCCTTCTTCTTCTTACTCTTTTGGTTGGGGTTTTTACCCTTGTTCTAGTTGAGGGAGGTTTTGGAGTTTGGACTTCGAAGAAATTTTAGTAGGGTGTGAAAGGTGGGAGAAAGGTTTATAAAGAAAAAGAAATGTGGGACAGTTCTAAGATAAAAATACTATATTACCTAAAATTTATCAGATCATTCTCTGAAACTCATCCTATTTATCAATAAAATATAGGATGGTTATTAATAAATAGTCCTTTCTTAGTAATCACCATAGGACAGTCATAAATAACCGTCCCATAACTATCAAACATCAAATTCACAATATAGGATAGTTAGTAAATAACTGTCCTATACTCATCCAAAATATGGGACCATTATTACATACTTATCTTATATGCATAGAATATAAAGGATGGTTTTGTATTAACCATCCTATAGGTCCAAATATAGGACATTTATTTAGTAACCGTCCTATATATGTCTTAAGTATCAATGCAATTTAAGCAATATTGTTGTTATCTTGATCACATTTATGAAATATGAATGGCATGGAATTCAATTCCAATTGTAGTTGGCTATATATGTAGATGTACAATGATACATACAGATAATATATTCATATATTTGTAAAAGTAGACATGTACTCAATAGTATACATAGTGAATTGAAGCCTTAGAGTCAAAGTCAGAGTCTCAGTCTCAGACTCTATCACTCTCAGTCTCAACGTGGTTAGTGATTAGAGATTTGATTACATAATTACATAGATAATTTGAATTTGAAATTTCATCTTATCAGAACTGTTTAATCTTAAGTTATAAACTATAAAGTGTACCATTATCTATATCTTAGGTCAACAGGTCAAACTTATTGCTAATGTCTAAATTTGATAATTGTTACATTTATCACAAATATTTTGTGGAGATAATGGCATTACCTATATATGGCCTAAAATTGATAATTGTTAGCTAAGTATCAGTGTATCACAGTGCAAAACTTTGCAGATTGTCAGCAGACTCAGTAGCCAGCAGTGCACAATGAAATTTAATAATTGATATTGTTAAGCATTAAGGCATAAAGAATCTTAGAGTACAATGAGCAAATGAATAAAATTAAATCTTACAGTATGAAGTTGAAAAAAGTAATTTAGTAATAAATTAAATTTGAAAGACTTGATGACCTAAGCCAAGTGTAGCTAAGCGATTCCCATTTCAACTTGTCAAGGTTGAGGTCTAGTCTTCAAACTACCTATGTGACCTCCCTGACATATTTTTTTTCTATTGCGTGCCCAACACCTGCTTTTAAGTTTTTCCTACCTCTATGTAGATATATAGGATGGGCATCTCTTAACTTTCCTATGTTGTGAGAGTCCACTCACGAACTCATGTGATCGTTGTGACGTTAACAAATAACTATATATGGGACGAGTTTAATCTAACTGTCCTATATTTAAGAAAATATATAAGATGGTTGATTATTAAATTTTACCCATCCTATATGTTTTCCAAATTATAAGACTATTATGTTTTAACCATCCTATATTTATAATTAAAACTCACTCTCAAACTCTATCACTCTCACACTCAGTTCAGTCTCTCAATGTAGTTAATGTTTAGAGATTTGATTACATATTTACATGGATAATTTGAATTTGGCTTTCCTCTTAAAATTTCATCTTATCTATGAAATTGAATTATTGATATTGCTTAAGCCTTTAAGCATAAAGAATCGTAGAGTGCAATGGCTATGTATGTATGTAGATGTAGATGCACAATGAGTAAATGAATAAAATTAAATCTTAGAGTTTGAAGTTGAAAAGAGTAAGTTATAAATTTGCAAGACTTGATGACCTAAGCCAAGTGTCTCTAAACAGTCCCCATTTCAACTTGTCAAGGTTGAGGTATAGTCTTCAAACCACCTCTGTGACCTCCCTGACAAATTTTCTATTGCATGCCCAACACCTGCTTTTAAGCTTTTCCAACCTCTATGTAGATATATAAGACGGGTATCTCTTAACCATCCTATGTTGTCAGAGTTCACTCCAGAACTCACATGACCATCATGATGTTAACAAATAACTATATGTAGGACTAGTTTGATATAATTGTCCTATATTTGAGAAAACATAAAGGATGGTTGTTTATTACCCGTCCTATATGTTCTTCAAATTAAATTACAAGATTGTTATGTTTTAACCATCCTATATTTATAATTAAAATCTCACTCTTTGGGACTCTATAAGATCATAAAGTAGTACTAAAGTAAGTAATAATAAATGAATAAAATTAAATCTTACAGTATGAAGTTGAAAAAAGTAAGTTAATAATAAATTAAATTTGTAAGACTTGACGACCTAAGCCAAGTGTAGCTAAGCAGTCCCCATTTCCGCTTGTCAAGGTTGAGGTCTGGTCGTCAAACCACCTCCCTGACAAAATTTTCTATTACTTGCCCGACACTTGCTTTTATGTTGCCCCCCCCCCTCTCTTAACCATCCTATATATAATCCAAATATAGGACCGTTATGTTTTAACCATCCTATATTTATAATTAAAATATGACAGTTATTTATTAACCATCTTGTACCTTTCAATAATATAGGATGGTTGGTTAATACCCGTCCTTTATTTTGTAATATTATAGGACCGTTATCATTGAACCGCCCTGTATTAGGGTTTTTATTTACCTTATATTTGCAAACTCGAGGTGAGAGAGAGGAATACATTTATACTTAGAGCTTTTGTGTGACACGGCGAAAGCCCTAGCTGGTTTTATATATTTTTCAGATTTTTCTTCCCAGATATCTTCTACAATTCTTACATAATGAGCGGCACACATACAGCACCACAGGTATGTGTTTCTTATTTGTTCTTTCTTTATCATTCTGTTTCTCTCTTTATTCCTCACTCCCTTATAGTAGTTGGTGTTTATTGTGAACTAAATTTTGCTTGTCAATTGCAATATAGGCATAATATTTGTTATAATCTTATTTACAGTTATATTTGATTAAAATGTTGATTTTAGGTATCCTGAACTTGCTACCATTGTTGTGATGTCTTAAGAATTCCTATATCTACAATTGCATCAGTGTCTACTTTTAGTATTGATAGTCAGGTTCTTGACCAATATAGAACTACTTTAAAGCCAGATATAGTGCAAGCATTGATTTGTGTAAGAGATTCGCTATATGAATTGAAAAGTAATAATTTATTATTCTATATTTAAACTATATTTTATATGATGCATATATTTATTATATTTTTAAGAGCTTAGTAATGACTAATGCATGTTTATTCTACATGATTGTAGACTCTGCCATTACAGTTGCCATGGATGACCTTGTTGAGAACATTGTAAGCATAAGTAATAGTGTATGACCACCTCAACCAACTGAAGACTCTGGAACAATTCATTTTGATTAATTTGTACTTGTATAATTTTCATAACTTATATTAATTTGTTGCTTTTGATATATTAATGGAAGTGGATTTCTCTCATGTGGTGCTTAGTCCCCAATCATTTACTATTATTGTAGTTATTTGATTCATTTGAATACTATTTCCTCTTTTAGGACCTTATTATTGGGGTAAAGTTCTATGTTGATTCCAAATAAAATATCACAGGAACTTTATTGTTATGGATCAGGGTTCACTAATAGTCTAATACTAAATCGTGTCATGTCAAATGGGTCGTTCCATGTCGTTATGTGTCACTAATTATCGTGTTACCAAGTCATGTCGTGTTGACTTGTTTAATAAATAGGTCATGTTAATGAATTGTGTCGTGTCATGTGACCCGAACACGAATCATTCCCATAATTGTGTCCTATGGGTTGTGTCATTTTGTGTCACCTAAACATGACCCAATAACGTAATCATGTTACATGGGCCGTGTCGTGTCAATTTTTTAAGAATTGGGTCGTGTTCGAGTTAAACGTTTTTGACACAGCCTGCCAACCTGAATTGCCACCCCTAGCTATGGAGGTGATCATGAGGCCAAAGCACCATCAGCTTAGGAGTTTTTTTTTCTTCCATATTTTTCTTTGAGTGGAATTGTAGTGAAGATAAAGGTTAAGGGTAAACCATCCTTTTGTGGAAGTGGAGGTGGTTTGTAATTGGTTTACCTTTGTATAAGAAGATTTAATTCCAGGACCCTATTGTAAGATCTAGTTAATCTTTTATTTTTCCTAGATTTAGCTTTTACATTATTAAATTAGTTTTTGTATTATTGTTTGGTAGATTAATTCATATATATTACATCGATTATTGACTTTTGCATATTTCTTAGAGTTGTTGCATTAGTTTATTATTTTCTTTACATTCTTAGGACATGACTACACACTTTAAGGTGAATATATACAAATTGAATTGCTATAGTGAATGGAAAATAATTAATGAGGGCACTTGATCCCACAGGATCAAGGGTGGATTTTTTCAGCACCCCTTGGCCACTAAGGTTAACCATCACCTTTTGCATACTCTATCCTTCCAGAAATTAATTTAAAATCAATTAGAAGGGACATTAACAGCTTACGAGCTCATAGGACCCTCTTGAAAGGAGGCCACCTAATGCCACTCTAGCGGCCCCTATCTAATCAATTGCACTGGTATTTAAACCATTAGCTCTGTCAACACATTCTATGACTCTGATCATCTACGACTAACTAAGAAGGGTGTGAAGATGTTGGTTCAGATCATGATCTAACAGATAACTAGTCGAACAAGTCTGAAAGAGGGGAGAGATGTTACATCAATATAATCTAAAAGCTACTTCTCCTCAAAGAAATTTGAGATAATTAAAACCTTTTAGCTAATTAACGCTAGGATTATTTGACTATCTTTTTATTGTGCATCTTTCTTATCTTTAGGTTGCATCATTTACTTTATGTTTACTTTATTTTAGTTGTATATGATGCTTAAAAACTAAAAAAAACAACAACAATATGATCAGTGGAATTCAATGACTTATAAAAAACTAACCAAAGGGGTAATCTACATCCCAATATTAGTAGAGATGATATTTTCCCATGAAAAAAATCCTCTCTTTGATGATGACAATCCACCTCTTATCATGGACAATGATGATGTTTCCTCATAGATGAATAATCTTCTCTTTGATGTTGATGATCCTCCACCTCTGTTTATTGTCAACATTCATCCATGCAGAAATCATTCTCCACTGCCTTAAAATTGAAGAAGGAAATATAACAGGGAATGTGACCTACATAGAGTACACCAGGATATTTGGCATAACCAAAGTCCTCATAGGAGAATATTAAGAAACTATTTACTGCATACTTATACTAGTACATCTTCATGTATAATTTTACCTCAAAATGTTGGTATGATTAAATTCAATATGAAAGTAATTCAATTACTTCCTAAATTTTATGGGTTGGATAATGAGAGTTTTAACCTACACTTAAAAGAATTTGATGAATTGTGCATGATCCTATGCATAAAACATTGAATTAGACATGGTAAGACTCAAGCTATTGGATGAGTATAGAAATATTACATACATGCCTTTATATTTAGAAGCTTTTAGCCCCAGAAATTACTTAATCGTACTACATATAAGACCCACATAGGCATGTCACCTACCACTTGGTCTATGGAATGACCTACAACCTCCTAATAGAACTTGAGCATAAAGCATATTAGGCCATTAAAAAGCTCAATTTTGACATAAATACTACTAAGAACTGTAGAAAATTCCAACTCAATGAGTTGGATGAACTAAGCAAAGATGCATATGAGTCAACCAAGATATACAAAGGCAGCATTAAAAGCCATTATGATAGATACATCCTGCAAAAGTCATTCATCGCAAGACAATAGGTCCTTTTGTATAATTCTAGATTGCATCTATTCTCCGAAAAACTTTGAGCTCAATGGACTGGACCCTTCATAGTTCGTACTATCTATCCTCACAGGCATCAAGATAGAAAAGGATGGAGAGATTTTCAAAGTAAATTGGCAAAGGTTGAAACCCTATTTAGAGTTTTAAACCCTGAAGTGGAAGAAACCTTGCTAGAGGATCCAATCTTCCAAGACCCACATTAGCATGTCCCAGGACACCTGCATCCATCATGAGTTTGGCATTTATCATTGGCCTTCCTTGCATTTTATCATAGCATTTTATGTTTGGATGAAGCTGTTAAACTCAACACTTATTGGGAGACAACACAGTATTTTTAGAGTCTCATTATTCTACATTACCCATTTATCATGTATGGTCCTGTGTTTCAAAACATTAGGGACAATGTTTAATTCAAGTTGGAGTGTAGATATCCATGAGATTTATCATGTATGGTCCTGAGTTTTTCAAAAGTTTTAAGTTCAAAGTTCCTTTATTATGATGAGAATTGGATTTTTTGGATCCTAGTATTTATCCTACTTTAACTTCTTAATAGAAATGCATTTGGTTAATTTTGAATTTTATTCATGTATTTAAGTGTTTTATGAAAGTTAAATCTTGGAACACACTTATACACCATACATAGTCTAGACTAATAGATGGTTATATTTAGCGACCCTGAGGAAAATTAGTGGAGACTTATACCAAGTGAGAATTAGATATTATCATTTTTCTATTGATTATATATATAATTCTATATTTTTTTCAATGAATATCAAATTTGAAAGATCCCAGTATCTTTGTTTTCCTTAATTTTCCAGAATTATAATAGGAGTACTGACTTTCTTTCTTAAATACTTATTGAATTTGATGGGCTTTAAGAAATCAAGGAAATGATATAGGCCATCCTTGTTTTTAGTCCAAAGACATAAAGCCTACCTAGTATAAAATACCATTAGTTAGACCATTTCATCCTCTTAGTAGGCCTTTTTTTTTTTTAAACCCATTTACCTTAACCCTGAACCCAAATATAAAATATTAGTCACCTATCTTTCAAAAAATGAGTAGAGATGGTAGAAAAAGTAGAAAAGCAAAAAAATCTAACAAGTGAAAAATATCAAAGTTTTTACATAGAAAAGGCTTTCCCTCAAAGAAAAAATATCAAGAAAATAAATAAAAATATCAAGAAAAAGAAAGGAAAATAGAAAGGATTTTTTACTTCAGTAAAAAGAAAATAAAAATTTGTCCAACCTTTATAGAAGACCTCTACCAAGATTTAATAATTTGAATCCTTATACCCTTTCTTTGAGAACCATTCCCAAGCCTACGTTTCATTCCATCTAAAGACCTACTAATTTTAAGGTGGAAGATTGACTTAATGAGGATATAAATAGGAAAGAATTAAAGTGATCTACCCTTAATGGTCTTGGTAATTCCATCTATCTTAGGGATCATATCCTTTGTCTTATATGTGCTTAAAAGAAATTATGTGAACCATTAGTATTGTTGGATTTGATTACATAGTGACAGAATGTTGTTTGACCCCTTTTTTTGAGAACTTTAATTTTGAGTGTATACTAATAAGAAATTGAGGTTAAAACATCATCTCAATGGAGTACAAGCATTACTGTTTAAAAGGTCAGACTTATGTAGCTGTACACACACTACACTTTGTGATATAACTATAATAAAAAGGCATTGAAATGTGGATAACTTGTGAAATTTTTCATTCATTAGTAGAGTGCTAATGAATGACAACCATTTTTGTTTTTCATAATTTTTTGAATGTTTAACTCAAGACTAGTAAAATGCTGGTTATGGGTTGTGACAAGTGTTCAATTCTACATACAAAGTACCCAATTAGTAGTCCATGTATTTTAAATTATAGGCATTATTCTATGATTTTTTTTAAATTCCATAACACATGCATTTCTAACCTAATAATTCAAAAGTTTAAAATTTTGTAGGTTCAAGAGCTACTCCAGAGTAAGCATGTGACTAATCATAATTTTCTACTATTTAGTTAGGATTTTTACTCTTTTGTAGGTGTTGAGAAAAAGATCCAATAGCTAAGATCAAGTAAGATAAGATTTGAAGATCAAGATCATAAGAGGGCCAATGACCTAATTTAGTTTTAGAAATTTTAGGATTAGGAAAGTGTTAGTTTAATAAAGTTCATTTTTTAGCTAATTTTCTTAAGTAAAGTTTCATAGATCCATTCATTCTAGTTTTGAATTAGTTTCTTTTATTGAGTGCATGTTAGTTAGGAAAGTTTCTAATTCCATTGTATATCTTTATTTTTAGAAAGTTTCCTTTAGTTGTTGTTTCTAATTTAATGCATGTTTCTCATTCCATGTTGTTTAAATTCCTAGTTTAATCAAAACCCTCTTTCTTTGGCTAAGATAAGTTACTTAAATAAGATCCAATCAATTGAAAATTTTGTGAGATTCCTTGTGGGATCAACTTCTCTTGAACGTTATTACTACTTTGATTTATACACTTGCGAGTAATTTTAAAGCTACACCATCTTCCTTGGGTGCTCTAATAATAAAAAAAAGATTACATGTGCTATTTCCCCTCTCTCATAGGTTGCATGTTAGTTGTGATGTTACATTCAGAATATTTCCTGTTACTCCTTGGGTGCTCAGGGTGTTACAATGTTCAAGTGGTTTGACCTACAACTTAAAAAGGAGACAAAACTTTTACAAGTGTATGAGAGCCAGTGATCACTACCTAAGACACAATAAGATGAATGTGAGACAATCACTTCAAACTTCTAGGTCCAAGATGAAGAATCTAAAGGGCAATCACTTGAGAGTCCACATTTAGGTAATGAATTCACTACTGAATCTATTTTAGATTGTGATATGCCTATTCCACTAAGAAAAGGAGTGAAAACTTGTAACAGGCACCCAATCGCGTAACTACATTGGATGAATCCTAATAATTGAGCATTTACTATGAATATGTCTCAAGTAAAAAGTCCCCAAGAATGTTGAGGACATCATGCAACCTATGCAAGATGAAGATTACATAAAGCATTTACAAAAAACTACTTGCCTTGCATAAGAATCAAACATGGACTTTGTTCAATTTATCAAAAGGAAAGAATCCAGTGGGATGCAAATGTGCATTCATGGTAAAATATAAGGGAAATGGCATAATGGAGAGGTACAAGGTAAGGTTAGTTGCAAAAACATACACACAAAGTTATAGAGCAAATTACTTAGAAACATTGCTGCTATGAAAAAGATGAACACTATCAGGGTATTACTATCTATTGCTACTAATCAAGACAAAAAATTGTATCAATATATGTGAAAAATGCATTTCTCAATGCAAAATTGGGGGACGAAGTATACATGGTGATTCCTTAAGGTTTAAATGTGAAAGCATGTGACCGTGAGAAAGTATTCAAGTTACAAAAATCATTGTGTGCTAAAAATAATCCCTAAATACATGGTTTGGTAGATTCACCAACTTTATGATCCATAATGGCAACACACAAAGCCTAGGAGACCACACCCTATTCATCAAGCTCACACTAATCAAACACACACACTAAGGGTAAACAATCAGTGCTAATTGTTTGTGTTGATGATATTATTGTGGAATGTAAATGATGAAATAGAGATGGAGAGTCTCAAGTAGAAGATGAATCAAGAATTCAATATCGAGAATCTTGCAAACTTGAGGTATTTTCTTGGCATAAAGATAGTTCGCTCAAAGCAAGGGATCTTCATTTCTTAAAGAAAGTACAATATGGATCTCCTAAAGGAGACATGACTTCTTGGTTGCAAACTGGTTGTGACCCCTATTGTCATAAATACTAGACTATAGGCTACAAAGAAAAGTTATGATGGACAAGCTAAAGTTCAAGGACAATGGCTAGTGAGAAAATTTCTATATGTCACTCACTCAACCGGACACAGTTTATGTAGTAAGCTTAGCGAGTCAATTTATGCATGATCCAAGAGAGGAGCATATGTAGGCTACACTCAGAATTTTGAGATACTTATAGTCTCATTTCGAAAAAGGTCTATTATCTTTAAGAACATTAGGATTGAGATACAAGCATTTGCAGATGCTAATTGGGCAAGGTCTCTAGTTGATAGACAATCTATTACTACCTATTGCTCCCTCATGGGAGGAAACTTGGTGACGTGGCTAATCAAGAAGCCAGATGTGGTGGCACAGTCAAGTGAAAGGCTGAATTTAAAGCCATGGTTGTTAGGGATAGCCATAGAAAATATCTCCTCCAATCACAAGAATACATGCTACATTACCTATTAGCTAAATGGGGACACTTCTAGCTTTTTTGGGGCTTCTTCCCTTCACAATTGAAAGTTGCCGTCATGCTGAACAATCATAGAGAATTCTTTTAGCAAGGAAGAGAGGAGAGGCACATAAGAGAACACTTTAAGACTTTTTCAGGATGGGTGCTTAGGTGAAGGGTGTTATATTTTTTCAAAAAGGAACAATACTATGGTTTGCTTCTTTTACCATGATTATGGCTCTACATTGAAAAATCATTCTAATCCTTTCCTTGATAACTTCAACAATGACTGTTCTCCTTCTATTTGGTGAGCTAATAGGGATCTAGATTATTCTAAGGATCTTAAAGATTAGGATTGATGGATCACTAAAGCTATAATATGATAATAAGTCAACTATAGCAATTGCTCACAATCCCATACAACATGATTGGACGAAACATGTGGAGGTTGATTGACACATTATTAGGGAAAACTAGACTCGTGAGAGTTGTGTATTCAGAATATTTCAACTAAAGAATGGTTAGTCTTGATCACATGCCTTATGACACCATTATAAGCCCGTTGGGAGTGGTAGATATCCATGCCTGAACTTGAGGGGAGAGATGAATTGTACATATAGTCTGTGATATGCTACCTAATGTATAGTCAAGATTTAGTTGTAATTAAGGTGATTAATATGTCATTGGGTGTATATTAGGATACCTAATTATGTAAGGTAAGTTGCAAATTAGGAGACCTAGCTATCCTAGATTTCACAGCTACACCTTCCTTTATATGGAGAGAAATGGGTACTCCTCTCCATATATGGAGAGGACCCTTTGGTTTGTTAATGGAATCACCAAATTATTTCATAAATCTCAACTACTACTTCATTTTCCTTTGTCCCTTTTGCAATAACCATTGCGTTTGGAAGGTGCCTCCCTCTCTTTCTTTACTGCACTTAAAGAGTCCAATGGTGTTCCACAACTACATCATTCTTTTTGACATAGTAGCCAAGGCATTTTCCAACACTCTCATATCCTTCGCAGGATTAAAGGGGACAACTTCAAACATTTTAGAGTCAATTTACATAATAATCTATTCTACCCATGTAACTTAATAATCTTCTTTTGAAAGACAACTCCAGGAATTCTTGAATTTAGTTCTCTTCTTGGGCACTCCCTTTCCAATGATTCCAATTAATCTAATACATGAGGAGAAACATTAGTAAGAAACTTAAAACAAATGACATGTATGTGATTCATAGGGATATTATCATTTACCTCCATTGTCTTGTCATCTATTTCCCATCTCCATCCTTCAAGAGTCAAATGCCCAGGTCTCTCACATTTTCTTGTATTCCACTTCCTTGCACTTGGAAGGCTTTGGCATCTTCTTTAAGAATAGACCATAAATTGTTGAAGTATTCAAAGGCCTGGGATTATCACACAAAGGGGGAACAATGTCACTCAACACACGCTCATTTCATAATTGCAAAATGTTCAAAAATAAATTGCTTTTAATCCTTAACTTCAATAAGAAATAAATGCCACAAAAGATGAAGAGGCTCTACTAGCTATCTACCTCATCTCATACATTAAATATGCATAATCTAAATCTCCCCATGCATAATTATTGATCAAGTCATTTTGAATATACTCAAAAAAATCAAAACTCTTTGAATTTTGGATGATAAATGTGTAATTTTGCATAAAAAAACACATAATTAGTTACACATGTATTATAACTTATTAGGGTAAATTAGGGTTTTTAGACCAAAATTCATAACACAGGCATTTTTGACCTAATGAAGCAAAAGTCTGATAATTTGTAGGTTCAGAAGCTAATCCAAGGTAAGTATGTGATTAATCATATATTTTTTAATTTAATTAGTTTTTTTACTCTTTTGTAGGAAGTGGAATGAATGCCCAAGGACCTATATTGTGCTTCGTAGAGTTTTCATGGGTCGAGTTACATGGGGTGTAGGGGGTGGTGCTCCCTTACTTAAGTATGAGGGGGCAGAATCCCCAAAGGAAATTTGAGGAAAGCAAATGTCTTGATCGAGATGATTTGATGGCTAAGATCATTGGAGATGAACATTGAAGATCAAGATCAAGGGATTGAGTCAAAGCCTAAGAGCCATCAATATAACATGAATTCAAAGGTCAAGATCACCTTTTGGACCATCAATGGATGCGATTAAAGAAACTAAAGGTATCCAAAGTGGGTCTATGAAGTAAACCATGCACTTTCACCAACTTTGCATGGAAGCTACTTAAGCCACCTTAGCTATATAAGCCATGATAGAAGGTGGCAAGCTAAGGAACTCAAGCCAACTACCAAGCCAAGCCAAGGAAGCTTCCGAAGTGAGCTATGAGGACAAGTTAATGAAGCCTTTAAAATTGGCTGTCTAAGCCATCAAGCTAAGCTAAATGGATGAAATTCAAGAGTATAATCCATGAGATTTAAGGGATATTTGAAGATAATCAGGGAAATCTTAGTAGGATAAGATGGCATGTGGACCAATAGGATGAGAACCTTCTTTTTTTATATTTTTTTATCACTTTCCTCCAATTTTTCCTCACTTTCCAACTCAGCCCTAAGATGCACTACGAATTTCAAATTCTAATCCAGAGTTACATCTTTCTAAAACTCTACAACTTAATGAAGACTCCATTCAAACTACCTAACCACTCTCCACCTCTTAGGAAACTAACCGACCAACCATAACTTTTCACCTCACCATCTTCATCTCTTTCCTATCTCATTGCCTTACCCAGTTTCCTATTTTGTCGCTATTTCCAATGATTTTTGAAGGGGGAGACGCCCTTTCCTAAAACGGTGGCATCTCCCACCTACTCCACCTCACAAAGAGCTGCCCCCTCTTAACCTTGTCTCCTCTTTTGAAACCCTAGGTTAACCACTATCCTAGCCATCCAAATTGAGTTATTTTCATCCCTACCATACCTTATTATTAGGGTACCCTAGAAAAAATTGGAAAATAATTATAAAACCAGCACAAACGCAAGAAAAAGGACTCTTCACTTATGCAAAAGATGTCTCCTTCGCATTCTTCTCTCTTTTGCTTTAGATATCAACTCTTTGGGCATTGCTACTCTCTTCCTAAGGTGTGAGGCATCCCTTCAAGTGCTCCACGCCTAGTTTTTATGCTTTTCAAGGTTGGTCAACTCACTTCTTCTCTTGTTTACCTTAATTCCTTGCTCCTTTCATGCTAGTTTGTTTTGCTTTGCTTTCTTTTGTTGTTCCTTGCCTTAGAAGCTAAGATTCAATGCTGGTTTTTCCTTGAAGTGACAGCTAAGGAAAGTCATCTTGAATCTAGTTGTTCCCCTTGCCTTTCATTACCTTGAGTCTCTTTTTAGTTTCCTTGAATTCCAGCCTTGTTTGCTTAGTGTCCCTTGAGTTTTGCCTTATTATTCCATCAGAATTTCCCTTGAATTTTAGGCATGCTTATTCATGATTGATATTTGAAACAATTGAGAAAGTATTAGCTTATAGTTGTGGCTGGGTTAAGATCAAGTGGATTTCATTGTAATAGGATTTTAATTTTAGATTTGGATTACATGTATGGGAGCCTTATGTTAATGGATTTTGATGTAATTCAATAAAGTTTATTGGAGTTTTCAATTTATGAGGATGTCTAGTAGTTAATAGTTTACATCCTTAAATGTTTGCTTACATTAGAGTTGATTAGTTCTATGTTTTACACTTTCTATTGAATGAATGATTCAACTACTATGCTGCTGGAATTTCTTTTCATTGTTGGTTTTGTTTAATTTCCAGCACCATGAACTTTATATTCACTTGAATTTTCAAGCACCCAGTTAGTTCTTTAGATTTCTTAGCTAATGTTAAAGTAAGATTTCATGCTTTAGGATTTTCAAAGTCGTTGATTAATTAAGATTCAAGTTGTTGCCTTCATTTATGATAGGAAAGTAGTTTAGTAGTGTTGATCTTCATTAGTTTGTTTGCATATTTTGCTTAAAGTGTAGTTGTTAAGGTTTCTTTTCCATAAGTTTAAGTGATTTATTTAGAACACTGAATGGTTAGGAAAGTAGTTGTCTAATGCATGTTTCCTTAGGTTAGTTATTAATTTTATGCTTAGGAAAGTTAACTTACAAAAGTTGTTAAAATTGCACTTTAGGAAAGTTCACTTTAAGAAAGTTGCTTGTTTGCATTTTTTAGAAAGTTCTTACTTTAGGAAAGTCTCATTTAGGAAAGTTTTACTTTTAGAAAGTACATATTTTAAGAAATTTTTCATTTTTCGCATGTTTTGGAATAGTTTCCATTTCCATGTTTGATTTTCATACCTAGATTAAAAGAAATATCTCTTGACTTTTGACTAGGTTAGATAGTTTAAAGTAGGGGTCACTAGCATCACATTAGTTTAACTCATTGTGGGAACAACCTCACTCTCATGCTATATAACAAATAATTCGTGCACTTGCGAGTTTTAATAAAAACAACAACAAGTTTTGAGCGCCATTGCCAAGAGCCGCTACATTTTGTGTACTTATCCATATTTTAGATTATTTTCCTTTAGTCTAGGTTTAGAGTGTATTATGTTAGGTTTTTCTTTCTTTCTTTCTTTTGCTTTATTTTTGCATATATTTGCTATTTTCCTTGTACAAACCAATTTCTTTAATTTTTGTGTGAGGGAAATTGGCAAAGGAGCGACAATGATCTTATGGGCCACGATTCATCATCTTAGATTAGGTTTTATTACTTTCCTAGATTAGGATTTGAGTGAAATTGTTGTGAGGCCCATTTTAATTTCTTAATCAATTTTTAAATGGGTTGTAACAATACATGATAATTGTGGGGTGTGGTGATCATCATCTAACCCATCACTATGAGCGTAGCTCACTCAAGATTTAAATTTTAAGATAATTTGCATTTAGTATAATTTTGTATTTGGATGGTAGATTATTACATATAGATTAGGACCATTCACTTTAATTGTTGCATCTTTATTTAGGATTGTTGCATTAGAAAGAGCCTATCTAACTTTGGTTAAATGGCATATAGGTTGCATTAGTTTGCTTTTGTTCTCTATTGCATATTTAATTACTTTATGATGAAGTGGAATTAATGTAAGGGCCCCACAGGAACCTATAAGATAAGAGCTGGATTTGATCACCAACTCCTTGGCCCACCTAAGAACCAATCAACATCCTTGTATGTTGCAATCCCAACCCTTGAATTCTAATTAAAATCAAGTAGAAAGAGACTTAGGGTATCGAACTCATAGGACCCTTTTAAAAGTCAATCTATTGTCACACTAGTGGCTTCTGAGCATTGTAGTTGTAGTGGGGGTCTTAAAATCTAAGTGATTTTTTCCACACTTTCTACTAATGTTAGTTCAGTTCGAAATGCCTCCTAACACGAGGATTGTATTAACCACTTTTGAGCAGAACCTGACTAGTAAGCAGTAGTCAAATCTTAATAAGAGGAGGAGTTGTCTATATATAAGACTAAGAAGTTACCACTTATGCATTAAGCAAAGATAATAAAAAAACTTCTCAATTAATGGATAGTATAATTTGATTGTGCATCACATAGAGTTAGAGTCAGCATATAAATTAGGACATTTAGTGTAGAATAGTTTGTTCAAGGCCGTCGACCTTTCAACTTAGAGTTAACACCTTTCAAACGAGAGATTCAACACAACCTTAGACAAGGGGGAAAAAACCATGTTCCTATCCTCATGACAAAGCCACTAGTAGAAGTCGAACATAAAGCTATTAGAGATTTCTATGTGTCATTACAACTCAGCACCCCATCTTGTATAGCTTTACCTCCTACATTTGCAGACCATTTTGAGTTAAAGTTGGGAGTCATAGAATTGCGAATGTTGGGGATGATGGAATGAACTATTGCAGAAATGCCTTCATCATAGATTTAAGAAATGGCAACATGTTTAATACTTCTACGAGGCATAAGACACATCAAAATAAACAAATGATAGATGCAACGAGTGGAGGGACCCTTATGTTAAAAGATGAGAGTAAGGCCTGGGAGTTCTTTCGTACTTTAGTAGATAATTCTCAACAATGGGATTATTCAAATAGAAGAGAGAGAAACAACCAATCCACAAATAAAGGGGTTCTCTATGAGATAGGAGTGCATACTAATATATCCCATAAACTTAACTCGGTATTGGGGAGAATGGAAAAGCACGACATTAAAGTTGACAAGCTTGAAACTATGTTTCAAACCTTTACGGCTGGACATCTCTTAAACCTCCACAAGAGATTTGTCCTCTCTATTCTAGCCCAACACACATCACCACATCTTCTCCATCAAATAGAGTGGTGAATGACTATCTTGTTGACCAAGCAAATGGAAAAAAGGGCATCCCCGGTGCACGAAGCTCTAGCCTACAACCCTTGATGGGCTAGGCCTCCCAACTTTTCCTAGTCAAAGAATAACTACCAAGGGGGACCAACGGTGAAGCCCCCTCCCCAAAACTTTCCTCCTACAACTATAGTTCCCCAGTAGCCACCTGGCTTCCAACAATCTCGGCAACCGAAGATACCATCTTTAGAAGATAGGATTTAGAGCATGTTTGAAAAATAAAACAAAGAAACAAAAAGGTCTCTGAACCAATTCCAGAATATCAATTCTCAAGCTATAACCATGCTAGAGATGCATGTTAGCCAATTATCAACTGAACTACAGAATAGATGAAAGGGTTAGTTTCCTAGTCAACCCATCCCTAACCCTTAAGGTTTACTTTGAGATAGGGTCAAGTTCTCAAAATCAAAACCCTCATGAGCATGCCAAGTCTATAACAAAGTAGGGTATGTTGAGGAAATTGTGGAGGAAAAGGAGGCAACTAAAGTATAGGAGACAAAGAAAAGACAGAAAACCCTTGTAGAACCTATAGTGGAGGCACCTATATGCCTAAAGCCTCATTTCCTCAGTTACTGGAAAAGGCTAGGAAGGAAACAAGCTTCAACAAGTTTATGGATGTATTTAAATATGTCTAAATCAATATTTCATTGCTCAAGGCACTTAAAGACATCCCTGCCTATGCCAAGTTATTAAACGAGCTATGCATAAGAAAAAGAAATCATAATATACAAAAGAAATATTTCCTCACCAAGTAGGTAAGCTCTTTGATTTACCTACATCCTCTCTTCCTCCACATCCCAAGATTATATAACACTTATCAAATTAATTGATTGAGATAAGATGATTCAATGTGCATGTATTTGATCAACAATTATGAAAACATGAAGTACATGTATCCTATCTTAAGCTTATTGTTAGAAGCTTTACCAAGATTCTTGCAAGTTTCAAATACCTCTATCATTTTTCTCTCATCAATTGGAAAATTCCTTTTGGTAATTGTTTCACCACCAAAGCAAATTCCTCTAAGCATATAGAAATCTGATAGAGTGATGGTGAGCTCCCTATGCACTAAATGTAAAATGCATGTCTCCCTCCAAAACCTCTCTAGAAAAGACCAATAGCATGGTATATTAGATATTTGACCTCCACTTGCATAAAGCTCCAAATTTTGAATCAAGGCCTTTGTTCCATCTAGAAGACCTTCATACTTGGCCATAGCTTTTGCATGTAGAATATGTAAAAGATTCTCAAACATTACATGACATGGGGACTTATAAAAATTTTGAAATCATGTTTGTTCCATTTTTTCTGTCTTCTAACAAGATCAATCAGAAGTTGTACTATTAGTTTTTGTGCAAATGCTATAATTCTTGACCATAAGAATAGACAACATGAATTCTGCTTTTTCAAAAGCTTGATGCCTCATTGTAGTGCTATGCAACATCTATTGGCAAGCGCTACAAATTTTCACTACATGAGTTTTTTCAAATAGTTGAGGCACAAAATCATCTTGCTCTATGCTAATGTCTATGTTTTCAAATTCTTGGTCAATCATAACAAAAATACAAGGCAAAAGGACAATAAATTCATTTAAAATGAAAGGGTTTCAAGTGTCAGCTGGTATTTTTTTGTGCATCATTAGACAAGTGGAGATTATAAGCACAAGACATCACTGATTCTTCATACGAAAGAATGGGTGTCACATGGAGAGTACTCAATTGTTGTTGAACAATAGGGTGACTGATGCTCTGAGGCTTCCTCTCTTCAATGGCTTCTCTACGAGCATTGCACCTCTTTCCTTTCCCTCCTTCCCTCTCTTCTCTTCCTTTCTCTTGCCTCTTTGCACTACTTTTTTCACTAATGGCAACTCCTTTCCTCTTCTCCTATCACAAAATAAAATTTTATTCTCTTCAAAGGACAATGAAAATTCAAGACTATCTTTTGGATTTCTTTTAGCCAAGAGAGATCAATTCTAGGAAGATATTCAATCAAAAAGACATTTCTTTCTATTAAGATAACAGATAAGGCATGACCCTTCAAATTTTGAATTTAAAAGAAATTATATCTAATTTTGTTTTTTTTAAATTACATGAGACATTAGTACAATACTACTTTAAAATCCTTAACCTAGTGTCACACCAATATTACACTATAGAAACCTTTTTCTCAAGATAATCATATAAGCTTAGCATTGCTTTACCAACTGTGCCATTACACTATTAAAGCGCAATAGAGAAAACTTTGAGGTGCATTTTCCACCTTTTATTCAAACTTTAGCATGTCAATAAATTAATTAGTGCTAAGCAGAAAAATATTTTCACAGATAGATGGCTTACTATATACACAAGTCATTGCTTTACATCCTTACATAATTTAGCATTGTACTAAATTTGACACATATAGAGAATAGAATGTTGCAATATCATTTCAACAAATAATGATATGTTATATGCTCTAGCATCACACAAAAGTTTGCTCGTAGAAGATTCTTTGGGTTTTAGAAACCCATGTTTTCTCTTATATATGATGGTGTTGTGCATCAAGATTTAGGTCTCGATGTTATGTTTTGTCCAAATATAAAGAAACTTCCTCTTTGCATGCATGGTTTATAGCTTTATACACTTTTTCTAGTTTAAAAAAAATAGCATAAGATTGTTGTAGTAGATCTGCTATGGTTTGGCAGATTTGACAATTAGGATTGATAATCTATAAGGACACACACAAACAAAGGTAACGAATTTATGTAGTTCACCTATCATGCCTACATTCACGAGAGAGGAGGAATCTACTATTTGATTAGATTACATAGTGAGGAGGAGGAGGAGGAGGAGGTTAAAAGCCGTCCTCAAACCTCCTCTGCTTCTCTATGTCTTAATGTCTCTCACTCATGCTTAAAATTACCTATCATTAATTGCATATATATATATATGAATTCTCTCTCACATGGGTATGGACCACATGCAGGCCCACCACAACAACCTCCCCCCTCCATGTTCATAGGAGGAGAGTGGTTAAATCCTTTAATAGTTTGGTTCAGCTCCCCAAAGTATAAACATAGCTTTGGTCCAACCCCCCGCCAATAACTATATGTGCTTTCCAATGACTTCGTTAGCCTTTGCGTGTATCTGCAGCTTCTACTAAAACAATTGCTGCTCCCCCTGCTCAACACTCATTATTGAGTCAAAGTGCTGATGAGTCAATGAGTCTACCATAAGCACCTAAAATCTTACCACCTAGAAGCTTGCCTTTCTCAGTTTTCTTTTCATGGTTGTAGATCTGGGCGATTTTTTGGCTGCTCATTCAATCTTCTTCGATCAGCATCTCAATGATCTCCTTCCTTTTTTTTCTTTCACCAATGGTAAATACCTCTGGATCTCTCCTATCCCCCCTTTTTGTGTCCTATGTGGAATTTCACCATTGAGCTACAAGTTCTCTAGGAAACCTTCAAAGATGGTTGAAGCCATCTTCTTCTTGGTCTTCCTCTTGTATGGGGAACATGAGATCAACATCTGCAATGTCATCGTTGATCCTCATCTCAATTTAAATTCCAAAAGATTATAAGTTGAAAGATAAGAATCTCACCACATCAATTCTTTATATCATTCATTAGCCATAAGAAATCAATGTGGACAAAGGAAACTTGCCTAAACATCTAGATCCACGAGAACAACAACTTCCTAGCAATCACTAACCAAAAAGAAGGGTTTCTTTTTTGCCATGTAGAAGCAAGAAGAGATAGAAAGGGCTCTCTACTTGCGCTACTAGCAAGAATTATTTGGAGGATAAGATATTCAAACAATTGTTGAAAAAAGGAGCTCTCTATAACAATAGATCTAGCTAATCTGTGTGGTCAGATTGATGGGTTTTTTATCTTCATCATCATTGACAACATCCTCAATAATCTGGACTCATCCATGTTTGACAAAGAATTCAAACTAAGATAGTAAGTTTGTCTCTTTGCTAACAGCTCCGTGGTCATTTCAAATGCCTCCAATTCTTCTTTAACCACTTAACATCGATTGGGATGCTGAATAATCTCAACTTAATTTCTTTTGATTTCATGTTGCAATCACAAATAGTTCAAGGTGCTAGTTGCCAATCAACCTTGGCTTTGATACCCCTTATTGTGTTAGATCTACCATGGTTTGGCAGATTTGATAATCAGGATCAATAATCTATAAGGACATAGAGAGAGAGAGAGAGAGAGAGAGAGAGAGAGAGAGAGAAGGAGTTTACATGGTGATAAGTATTCAATTTTGTATGAAAAGTACTTAATTAGTAATTCATGTGTTGTAAATTATAGGCATTATTGTAGGATTTTTTTAAAATTCATAACGCATGCATATTTGAGCTAGTGATCCAAAAGTTTGATATTTTACAGGTATAGAAGCTAATCAAGAGTAAGCATGAGAAAATTATTATAATTTTCTAAGATATAATTAGGAGTTTTAATCTTTTGTAAGTATTGAGATCATGATCTAATAGTCGAGATTGCTTAAGATGTGAATTAAGGATCATGATCAAATCAAAGTGTCAGCACCTAAAATTCAACATTCTAAAGATAATGCTAGGGTCAAGATCATCCTAAGTCAAGAAGATGAAGTTCAAGGAACCAATGGAATGAATACAAGTGACTGGAAATGGGCCCATGTAAAATCCAAGCAATTTCATCACCTTTGCCTTAAGTAGAGCCATGACAGCCACTCAAGCCATTAAGGAAAGCAAGTAGAAGCTAAAGATGTAAGCTCAAGAGCCAATTTATTGAAGCCATCAAAGTGAGCCACCTAGCCATCATAAGCCATGCCACATGGATCCACATGATTGGAGGAATTTTCAAGCACTTATCCTATGAAAAAAATCATCAAATTCAAGAGATGATTAGAAAGCATTAAATGAAGATTATTGGATGGGAAGATATGCATGTTAAGGTGGACCAATAAGAGGAGCCTTACTCTTTCTTCTTTTCTATCTCACCATCTTTTCCTTTCTTTCCTCTCTCTTTTCACCTTTATTTTCCACATGAATTACAAGGAGGGGAGTTCCATGCATCTTCCCAAGAAAAGCGGTGCTCCCCCCATGGTTTTCATGTCTACACCTTCTAATTCCACCTCCTTTCCACTATTCCACTCCTCATCCTTTCCAATTCCCACTCACCTTCCTAGAGTACCACTCCTAAGTTCCCTTCTTGTCTTAACTTCTTTCCCAAACTCTACCCCACATTACCTTTCCGCTTAGGACTCTTTTAGAAACTTGAAAGCTCTATACAAAGCCCAAGGGAACTCCATGCATTAGACATAGAGAAGGGGAGAAGCCCCCACCTTGTTGCTCTTTAGGGTTTGAATGACATCTTCTTTGGCTACTTCCTTTGGTGCTCCACACACCCTTCATTCAAGCTTCTTTCTCTTTGTAGTTCTTTTCCAAGTTGGTTTGCTTTCTTATTTTCTTTTCATAGTGCTTTGTTTGCTTCTTTGTTCTAGGAACATCTTTCTTTCCTTGTTTTACTTTGAGTTTTGCTTCTAGTATTCCTTAGATTTCTATGATCCAAGGTTGCTTCTCTCTTGTAGTGACTACCAAGAGATAATAACTCTTGAAACTTCTTAGTGTCCTTGCTTGTTTGGTTATAGTTCTTGCCTTGAATCATATTGTTTTTCCTTTGTTTACTTGCTTATTTCCTTTGTTTACTATTTCATGTCGAAATAGTAAGGAGAAGGAGGAGGTTAAAATCCTTCCTTAACCCTCCTTTCTTTCTCTATGTCTCAATCTCTGTCATCACACTCACAATGACCTAGTATTATATATATATGTATGTATGTATATAGAATTTCTCTCTCACAGGGGTATGGACCACAAGCAGGCCCACCGCAACAAAGATATTATAATAAAAGCATTCAATTATTTTCCAATCCATTTAATTCCAAAAAGGTTCAAAGTTTCACATCTTTTTCTTCATCTTCACAATTTTTCTCCAATGATTTGTCGGATACATGCAACTCTTACCTAATGATCTAAAATTCTCATTTGCAGATCCAAAATCATATCTTCATTTTTCTTTTTCATCAAACCTTCCAAAATTTCTTCTAGCTTCTCAATACTTTTACTATATTGCTCAATCACACAACCTTGGACATCAATCATGCCTAAAGCATTGATTCAAATAATCTATGCAACTTCAACTTCTCTCTGTCAATGCAATTTAAAAAAGAGAATAGCCTATTCCTCAGTATCTCATATGGGTTTCACATTTATTGGAATTGGTTTGATAACAGATACAGAACTCAATGGAGCCATTTTACAAATAATCTTTAATGGATGTATTGCTACTGCACTCTTTTTCTTGGCCAACACGTCATGTGTGTCTCGATGAAATGGGGGGGAGGGGGGAGGGGTAGCCGTCCCAATGCCCAAAATATTTACTATGTTCAGTAGCTTTTCGATGGCTTCTCTTGCATTGCCAGGAATGAGTGGTTTTGTTGTAGAATTGGTAGTCTTTTTTGGAATAGTTATCAGTCCAAAATATCTTTTAATGTTAAAAATACTAATTACTTTTGTAATGGCAATTGGAATGATATTAACCCCTATTTATTTATTATCTATGTTATGCCAGATGTTCTGTGCATATAAACTCCTATTTTGTAGATTCTGGACTGCGAGAACTGTTTGTTTCGATCTGTCTATTTCTACCCATAATAGGTATCAGTATTTATCCCAATTTTGTTCTCTCATTGTAATCAGATACATCTAGAGTTCTTTAGAACCATTTGTAGTTATTCAAATGGTTCTCAAAAACTCGCACAAACTTTCCTTATATATGGGATGATGATGTTCCTATGTATTCTTTAGGGCCTTCCTTCAATTAGATATTAATGTGAATGAACCATAACTATATAGCCCTATTCCTAATAGATTGACCCCAAAATAACATACCAAATTATAAGAAATCCCATTGAAGTGTGTTAAGTATTAAATTTTGGCCAAAAGACCCCTAGTTTAGCATTTAATTAGACCATCTAACTCATTAATTTGATAATTTTTGGATAAAATATAAATTTTAGCTCAAATTGACCATCCAACTATAAATTGTCAAAATTAATGGTCAAATGATCAATTGAGCTATGTGGATGCTTAATGTGCGGTTTAAATAACTCTAATCTAATCTTTGGCTTTACAGAGCAACTAAAGATGGGTTGGATTGCTCAAATTGATGTTCCACCATGCAGAATGATCAAAAGAGGAATGGGTGGATCAGATTAAATTTTGACAGTGTAGATCATCTTGAAGATCAATCAGGCAAGAGTTTCTTAAAAAAATAGGAATTCTAATAAGGAGAGGAAACCATGGATGAGAATGGAATTTAAGAGAAAGTCTCCTAGTAGGAAACCAGATCCTAAAGATGGCTGAGCTGATGGAGAAAAATTGGACTAGGGAGAGAAGCAGCCAGCTGGGTGCGGCTCAAAGGGAGACGATGCCTTTGGTCTGGGCAATGAAAATGAAGGACAAGCTGAGAGGGAGACGACGCCTTTGGTCTGGTGCTAGAACTGGAAGAGATGGAGCAGGGGAGTGTAGTGGATCAGGTAGTGATGGAAGAGAGAGTTCGGTGTTCTCACCACTAGATCCAAAAAATTTCGACAGCTTAGATCTGATTTTAGATGTGATGGCTTAGATCTAGACTGCCCAGGCCAATCTTTCCAGATCATCACTAGCCCCTGCCAGACTAACCCGCATAGATGACGCCCAACCCTACGACGTCCCATCTCTCCAGCCTCTACTAGACATGCATCCACTACTAGGCAGACGACGTCTTCTTTGGACCTAATTCCATCTACTTCAGCTGCCCAGGTTGCCTTCTCTGCTCCAAACCAACCAGAGCCATGCAATGTCTCCTCTAGTTTTTCCTTTACTGCCCAGGCGACATCACTAGCCAGACTTACTTCTCAACACGCTCCACAGTCGGTCCTACTCCCACCACTCCAGATCATCTTTGACAGTCATCTTCATCTTCTTCGACTCCTGTTACTCTATTTCTTTTTTCTTTTACGGGAAGTTTCATGAAAAATTCCATTTATGCCCTTAGTAGAAATTTTAAAATCTCATTTTAATCCCTATTTTGTCTTTTAATCTATTTTGTCCTTTTCTTTATCCAATTTATGTGTTATTCTTGTTCTATTATCTATGTTTTACTTATTCTCTAATTAATCCCAGAACTATTTTATCCATCCATGGTTATCTGAATAAGCGGTTCTGCCTTAATTTTAGGACATCTTCAATTTCTCACTCATTTAAATTTCAATCTTCAATTAACATTTAGATCTGTGTTATAGGACAATTTAAAGCACTTTTACTATTCCTGATCTTTAATCAGAGAATCTAAAATCAGATCTAATTCGTCAAATCTTAAATTTCTTATTTAGTCTAAATCTCTCAGAATATTTAGGATCTGCCTAATCCCTCTAGTGGATAATTAATCAAAAGTACTAGAAATGTGTTGATGAAGGCCGATCATGATTTAGGATACTAGATCTCTAGAAATTGAAGATAAATAATCTAAGGAAGTGGACTTTTATTAATTTTTTAGTTAAATTTCTGTTTTCTCTGGAATTAGACCTATGTAATTTCATAGTTAAACTGAATCTAAAGTCTAATTTCTTTCTATTAAATTTTGTCAATTAATTTTAATTTTTAAATAATTAAATTTCATTAAAAACTTCAAATTCTTAAAATGCGTCCCTATGGGATCAACCTGTACTTACATTAGTTATACCACAATAGCCCATGCACTTGTAAAAAACAAGAACAAAGCCACAATTGCAGAATTCACACCTTGTTAACTGTGATTTGTTCTTGTCTGTAAATAAATTGCAAATATGGTCCAAGTAATAAATGCCCAAGTTTCCTTAGGTTCCTAATTCCAATAAGATCCCCATGCCTCATTAGCCCATACTGCTCCTGGCAGAATACCTATGTTTAAAAAAATAAACCTTAGACTAATGATACGATAACTCCAATGATCCAATCGATGAGTCAATTGAAACCTGTGATAATTTCTAAATGAAGGAAAAGAAGTGTTTAGAAGTGTTTAGTAAAACACTTCTTTTTTCATGAAAGTATTGGATCTCACTTAAGGAAACTGCCTCAACTAATAAATGATTTTTTTAAGAACAATATCTATGCTTTTTTCAAAATGTAATGACCTGAGAGCTACTAATAATAATCATCCACAAAAAAGGGCTGCATAGCTCAATAACATCATCCTTATGTGCATCATTAACCACTGGGATTGCAGAGCATGTACTAATAATGTGGATTGATGCATTTCAGTTAAATGATTTGAAGTGGCAAATCCTTGGGTAAAAATAGCACTTGGAGTAGTTATTATGCTTAAATGGTATTTAGGGGTCCCTACTTTAGGGACCATATGAATAATGGAAAAATCCATGAAAGGAACATTAATGATTCTATAAATCACTTAATAGGAAATGCCTCGAATAAATCCACTTAGTAACTAATAATTCTGTTGTACAGAAAAAAGTAAATATCATGCCTTTTTTTGATGAATCACAGTCCTACAACTTCATGAATTAATAAATCTATCAAATGAATCATAGTAACAATTCAAATAATTGAAAAAGAAATGTGAGTTAATATATGTATTAAAGTTACAAATATCATAAAAAATCATTTTGGTAAAAAGAAGAAGAAGAGGGGTTCCACAATTATGGAACAAAAATTAGGAATTGAATTCCCTATGAAATAGGAACCATTGTTCCCCTTTCAAAATATGCTGCCACTCGGACTCGAACCGCGATGCTCTAGCACTACTTCCAAAGAGTAGCGTGTCTGCCAATTTCACCATGGCTACCTGATCAAAACAATAATAGCTCATACCATGTTCAATCATCAAGATTGATGGATTCAATGTAATCCATTTGAAGAAACATTAGAATCAAAGCTATGAATAAAAAAACCCTTAAAATAAATATTTGAACATTCAATAATACTTAACTGAGTATCGTGGTTTGGTGTTACCTTTAAAAATGCGGTTTTGGCTAGTATAAGTGTCACGACCTGGGTTTTTATATGATGCAATTTTGATAAAAAGGTGAGATCTCTTGTTTTATAAGTATGAGATGCATGAAAATCTTTTACTTTTGGAAAACAATCTTTCATAAAAACCCCGAGTGTCAAAACACATTCTCAATTTATTTAGCCATGGCAAAGTTTAAATCAATATTATTCCCAAGAAAGTGTTAGTCACGACCCCATCTATTAGAGAGTAACTACAATCAAGTAACATTGAAAGATAAGGTAGGGGTTTACTCACTTGTACTTAGTCTGTGTGTCTTCCTAGCACAAGCATTCCTTGCCTTTAAGTATTTACTTGGTGTCTGAAAAATGTTGAGGATTGGGTGAGTATATACTATACTCAGTAGGAGCCTATCACTACTTGTTTTATAATGCATGAGATATTTTTAAATCATATGCTCATTCAAAACAGGTGCATGTCTGAATACTCAAGTTCAACATCGATATTAAAATCCATTGTTAAACTGAAATACTAACGATCCAAAATTGAAAGTATTATATACATATATATCATAACATCATGATACGCATAAGATGCTTCATGGAATCCAACTCATGGATCTCTAGTATGGTATGGTTGACCAACCTCATATCATGCCATATGCAATACACATAAATCCATGAAACCATAGGGTCCCACTATGCCCACGATCTCACCGCCGTGTGGTCCCCAGGTACCTAGGGACACAGGATCATATACCTCTACGGGGCATATGACACTTCGACCCAGTGCCGTGACACTAGTGGTAGCCCCCTGTACCACATGCAATCGAAGCAGGGACATGCCCTTTTTGGGCGTGGTACCCATCCACCTAATAGTGGTAGAGGCTGGGTGGCCAACCCACACCCCTCGGCATAACACCCACGAGCTTACTAGCCCAAATCATGTACGATCAAATCAGCCAAAAACCTCTGTTCAAAACTAATCCTCTTTGGGTCCCTCACAACTGCCTGGCCCTCGGCACTCCAGCGTCTTTTGGCAACCCTCAAGGACATGCAATCTTTGCAAGTACTTAAATCATGCAATGTATGCACTTGTTTGCAAAACATATATGTGCATAATGTATATGCAATCATTTACGAAACATGTCTATGTACAAAACGTTTATCACATGCATGCTGAATCAAGTCATGCTAAACAAGTCATATACTTATGACATATGTTCTCAAAACAATAATAGATCTTTTAAAAGAATCTAATAGTGATAGAGCACCTACCTGGCTAGGTCGCGCTAACCCTTTTTTCTCGGACGCTCCTGATCATGGTTTGGGGAATCAAGGTTACTTTGGCCTATCTTTTATGGGTTTTAGAGTAATTGGTCTTATTAATTAGGTATTAGGGGTCCATCCCTATGCCTATGGGTGTCCTAAAGTCCTAATTGGGCCCTGGTATCCTCAGTTTTCCAAAGTTCTAGTGGTCACGCGCCACCATCCTATTCTAAGGCTCATGAATACTTTTTATTGGGCCTTGATCAGGGATTTTATAGTTTGAATGTGTTTGCTTCATCGATATGGACACAATGCCTTTTGCGGCGCCTCAATCGGAGCTCTAGATCTCAAGTTATAAGCGTTTTAGTGTCGTATGTACAGTCTTAAGAATGAAAAAAAACGGAATGCTAGGGCGCTGCGCGACTGCGTCGTGCGCCTTGGCTTCCTTAAGGAACAAAAAAACCCGCAGCGCTAGCGCACTGCACGTCTGCAACGGGCGCCTCAGCGGGCGCGTCTATAGACGAGCCGGGTTTTCCCGCCGCTCCTCTCTTTTGCGGGAGCGTCTAGGGACGCGCCCGTTTGGTTTTTCAAACAGGGGTCGACGCAGGTCGACGTGGGACGTTCCTATTGGATCGTCCTGCTCGTTGGGGACCCGGGTTGTCCTCAGGTCACCCTGGTTCAACCCTGTCAAACCAATGCGGTCCTGGGGACGTCCCAGGGTCCTTGGTGACTCCCTAGAGTTCTATTCCCCATGGATTTTCATGCAAAAACCTAGGGAAACTGAGCCTAGGACTATGGGTGAGATGGGTTTGGGGAGTTTTTGGGCGTACTTGCTTCGTGGCTAGGTTTTTCTCCTTGTTTTCCCCTCTAGGTCACTGCTCCACGATGGGTTTTCTCCAACATTTTGGGCTGCCATTAGAGGCACCCAAGAGCTCTATTTATAAAGCTAAGAGAGGGTTCTGGAGGGGGCTCTCACCGCCTTTGAATGGCGGTGGAGAAACCTCCAGAACGGCGGTGATTTCTCCTCCAATCACAGCCGTTCTAGAACCCTCTAGAGGTTGAAGATGAAGGGGTGCCCGTATCAAAACGGGCCCCTGTGTTTTGCAAGTTAAACCGTTTTTGTACAATTTACAATTTTGCCCCTAAACTTCAAAGGCCCATATCTTGCTCATTTTAACTCCGTTTTGGGTGATTTTGGTCTCGTTGGATTCCTTTTTCTGAGACGCATCTAATGGTACCATTTTTAGGACCAAATTCCTAGGTTCAGTCAAGGTGAATAGTGAAATGACTAAAATGCCCTTATCTTTAAAAACTGATCTTTTCATTGCTAAACTTGGAATTTCAATATTACAAAATTGGAGTCATTACAATAAGTTCCCTGGGACTGGTTGAAATCAGAGGGTTATGCCCTCAGTCAAAGTATCTAACGTCAAATTGATCTTTTTTCTATCTCTTTTTTTTCATTTTTATTGTGAAAAGAAAATCGATGGGGAAATTACAATCCCCATCCCGCAAATTATAAAATTGAATCTAGTACTATAATATAAAGAAAGAAAGGTTAGAAAAAAAGAAAGAATGAAAAGTAAAACCTTTCTTTTACTCTGTATCTAACTACTTTTTTCAAACAAAATAAAAAGAAATCAATCGTTTTAGAACCCCTTATGTTATACAGAAGAATTTTTATTCTACATATGAAAATTATTCATCTTCTAAATCATGCAATTTATCAAGTCATTTTGTTTCATTCAAATTAGTCTAAGGTTTTAGTACTTGTTTGTTGCACAAAAAAACTTTTTGAATGCCAGGTAGAAATAGATTTAGGTAAAGATAAAGCTTTTACTACAGCCCAATATCCTTTCCTCTTCCAAATATTTTTGTGGCTTTTTTTACATAGAAGTACATTTTTTTGGAACTGCCATTTAAAAAGAAAGAGATTATTCATTTTTATGGTTGGATGTGAAAGACATGTATTGTTCAAAGTAGATCGTTCTTTTTATTTATTACCTATATGTATTCCATAGCTGATACTTCCTTCATAATAGAAAAAAATGGATACTATGCATTGCATAGACTAAATTAGGGAAAAAAGAAAAATGTCCTTTCAAAGGATTTTTTTATTATCTCTATTACATATTTGAAAGAATAATTCGTACTTATTGGTATTTTCATATCTTCATTTGGATCTATGGGACATACTACCCACTAATATCAGGAAAAATGTACTTGATATCCTTACTATTGAAAAAGAAAAAGTGCTTACCATCCTTATTTCCTTCAATTTAAGTTTCAGACCAAAATGGTCCACCACACATCTCAACTGCAAACCACCACTATCTCCTAGTTCTTTACTCCTTCCCTTCTCTTTTAGCACTTTTTCTCATGAGATAGCAACATATAATATAGTTCATCTTGGTGCTTCTTTTGATGATATCTCATCTCTTCCTCAAATTTCACAATTTGCAAAATGATAAATTAATGCAAATTTTGATCATTTCCCAACTTTGGTAATAATCTTGATAGTTTTGGCACCCACCTTTTCTTAGCTATATTTACCTCTTCTAGCAAGGCTTCCTTCACTAGGCTTCCTTCACTAGTGTTTCCCCCATTTGTTTTTCTCTTCCTTCTTATGTGAACTTTAGAACTTACATCTCTCTCTCTCTCTCTCTCTCTCTCTCTCTCTCTCTCTCTCTCTCTCTCTCTCTCTCTCTCTCTCTCTCTCTCTCTCTCTCTCTCTCTCTCCATCATGACAATCCTTGGTTTTTAACAATTGTAGGAACTTCTTCAAGAGTTTCCAAACTCATTAAGAGCCCTGAATACAATTCTTTAGCTATGTTTCCTTGTAAGGCACAATCATTCATTTGTTTGGTGAGTATAATTTATAGGATTTATGAATGATAACAAACATAACAGAACATGAGAGTTGTGATATTACTATAGTTGTTAAGTGTCCCACAAGCTCCTTTTGAACATATGTTTATAATCCCTCTTGGTTTCAATGAATGCTCCATAAGAAATTCCAGTTCCATCAATTTGCTCTTTTTCCAATCTATGAACATCATGCCAATCATACATAGGATACTTCGGGATTCTTTATATTGTTTCATCCTACATTTTCCTTGATACTCTCTCAAGGTAATAAAAATGGTCTACTCCAGGACCATAAATATGGAGCCCTCTCTTCTCTTATGAAAGCCACCTAGTTATGGCCAGGTAATCCTAACATTGTGTTTTCTCTCCATGCTCTCCAAATGACATTTTCTTCTCCTATTTCAACAATCTTACTTCTTGTTTCTTCTATTTTCCACTTCTTCAAACTTCTCAAATCTTCTTTCTTCTATTTGAATAAAGTTGGAAAAGTCTGAGCTTTTCTATGGCACTCTGAGGAAAAGTCTTCGAAATTTTTATATGCCCAATCTTGCACAAAACAAATCAAAAGGTCATCATTTTTCAAAAAAAGAATAAAAAAATAAAGTCAATTCCTTTTTTAGTGATATTGCAAACCTACACAAGAAAGAACATTCTATCTGAAGAATTGCCATTTCTTATGGATTCCTTGCTAAAGCTATCCAACATTGAGGCAGAAGCTACCTCCCCACAATCAATATCTGTCAATTTGATTACAATCAGCCAAATACTCCAACGTTTGAAATTCACCACACTTTTGTGTGAGAATAAGACTTTGGCCAATACCTACAATAGAAAGATTCTAACAAGATAATTCTCCACCACCTTCTTTCTCTTCACACCTAATTCCTCCAATTGAGTTAGAATTGCTATCCTTCCCTTTTTCTTCCCACCTTCTCCTCTGCTTTCTACATCATACCATATTAATTATGCTATATGATTCTCCATTGTTGATTGTTTTACCGCAAGTGCACAGGTTATTGTAATGTAGCTGATTCAAGTATGAGTCAATTCCAAGGGGACTTAACTTGAAAAGATAGAGTTTAAATAAAATTTAATTGTCCAAAAATCAAAGAAAATAAAATAAATTAACCAACAGTGAAATCAAAATTCAAATCTAATGAGAAACAGATCAGGAAATAGAGAAATCTTGTTTGTTAAGCCTAACTGTTGATTAGGTTAAGCTTAATCAAAATGGATCTAGATTATGCAATTCCTAGATAAGTAGAACAGATAAAGAAAATTGGAATAAGACAAATAGGATGTAAATGTAATTTGAGTTAAAAATAAAGGGCAAAATTGGAATTTAAGAGAAATTTTGGTTTAAATGAAAAAACTAGGAGACTATCGGAGGAGGAAGATGATGCAGGGAAGAAGAGAATGAGGGTAAGAGGAGAAGGAAGGGAAGAATAGGGGAAACCTAGTAAGAAGAGTAAGGTGCTAGATGATGCAAGGAAGAGGGAAGGCGAGAAAGCAGACTGCTTAGTCGGTGATGCTTGTGAACATAGAGGAGAAAAGTAGGGGGAGTGATAGAGACGAGGGGAGGACACCAGCTGGGAAGGTGTTGGCGGTGATAGGCGGGGTGCGGTAATGGCTGGTGTTGTGTTACTCTACCAGCGTGACAGGGGTGAAACAAGTAGAGCAATGGAGAGAGAGAGAGAGAGAGAGAGAGAGAGAGAGAGAGAGAGAGAGAGAGAGAGAGAGAGAGAGAGAGAGAGAGAGAGAGAGAGAGAGAGAGAGAGAGAAGGGATCGGGCTAGGTTGCCGGCTGTCTGCCGTGGAACATAAAGAGGGAGAGAGGTGCAGACTGGGGTGGATGATGTTCTACAAAAGTAGGGGATGAATTAAGAAGGTGTCACCTGTGGTAAAGGAAGGAATAGTGCTAGGTACTACCAATGTTGGTGAGGGAGACAAAAGAGATGGTGCGGATGCACTGAGGAAAGAATGATGAATTGGTGCTGGCAAGTGGCAGAGGCAATGGTGGTGTGGAAGTGATGGTAGGGAACAAGGGTGTGCGGTGCTACTAGAAGCAGGGAGAGAAAGAAAAAGGGAGAGTGAGAAAGAGAGAATAGAGGGGGAAGAGAGGAGAGGGGCAGTGAAGTTTTAGTGAACAAGAGAAGATGGAGATGGTGAGAGAAGAGAGGTGGCCCACCCAGTACAGTCCAGGAGAGAGATGGTGGGAGAAAGAGTGTGACGACCCGAGTTTTATATGATGCAATTTCATAAAAAGGCGAGCTCTCTTGCTTTAGAAACATGAAATGCATGAAAATCTTTTTCGTATTGGAAAGCAATCTTTCATATAAAACCCCGAGTGTCAAAATACATTTTCAAATCATATAGCCATTGCATAGTTTTAAATCAACTCTGTTCCCAAGAAAGTGTTAGTCACAGCCCCAGCTACAGAGAGTAACTACAATCGAGTAATATTCATTGAAACATAAGGTAGGGGTTTACTTACTTGTACTTAATTCAGATGTTCTCTGTCGCGAGTCTGTCACGAGTATATCCTGTCCTTAAGTGTTTACTTGTATCTGAAAAATATTAAGGATTGGGTGAGTATACACTATACTCAGTAGGAGTCTATCACTACTAGTTTTACAATGCATGCTATGTTTTAAACCATATGTTATTTAAAACATGTGCCTGTTTGAACACTCATGTTCAATATCGATATTAAAAGCCATTGTAAAAATAGAATACTGACGACTAAAAGAATCGCATAATCCAAGTCAAAAGTAACATAGATATCATAAACATATACTATGATATGCATAAGATGCTCAACTGAATCCAACTCATTGACCTATGGTCGACCATACTCATGTCATGCCATATGCAATGCAGGTAAATCATCAAAAACATAGGGCACACTATGCCCACGACCTCAGTGCCGTACGGTTCCCGAGTACCTAGGGACACTCGGTCATAGCCTCCACAGGGCATATGACACTTTGACGAGTGCCGTGACACCTCCCGTGGTAGTCCTTGTGTACCACAACAATCGAAGTGAGGACAAGCCTTTTTGGTGTGGTACCCTTTCCACCTATAGTGGTAGAGGCTGGGAGGCCACCCCGAACCTCTTAGCATAGCGCCCACGAGCTCACTAGCCCAAAAGCATTTATAGATACAGCCAAAGCTCAATCATCGCAAATCATGAAAATTTATGCAATCATTCTCAATGTCCTCTTTGGGTCCCTCACACTGCCTGGCCCCCACAACTGCCTGACCAGTGTCTTTTGGGCACTCCAGTGTCTTTTGGCAACCCTCGAGGATAGGCAATGCAGTCATTTTAATTCATGCAATGGGTTGCAAATCATGCATGCAATGCATAAAATCCGCTCATGCTAAACAGGTCATGTGTATAAGGATGTAACATCAGTTTATATGATATACGCATAAAGACAGGACATGTAACTTTAAAACATGCATTAGAAAAGCAATCATGACTCTAAACATGCATTCTCAAAGCATCATGGGTTCTTTTTAAAAGTATAGTAGCGATAGAACACCTACCTGGTTTGATCGCAATAGTCCCCTTGTCCTCGTATGTTCCTAGACATGGTTTTGGGAAAAAAGGTTAGCTTAGCCTATTTCTATAGGCTCTAGAATAGTTTACCTCACTACTTAGGCATTAAGGGTTCATTCTCATGCCTAAGGGCCTCATAAGGTCCCTAACTGGGCCTTGGTATAATCAGGTTTGCAAAGGTTTAGTGGCCCCGCGCCACTATCATGGTTTAAGGGTCATGCCAGCCTTAAATATGGGCTTAATCAAGTCTTTTATGGTTTGGGTGTGTTTGCATCGTCAATACGGTCACAACGCCTCTCGCGGCGCCTCAATCAGAGTCCTAGAACTCGAGTTATGGGTGTTTAGTGTTAAAAGTACATAGAAGGCCCAAAACGGCCCTGCGTCAGCACTCCCGAGACGTACCTGCGTCTTGGTTGAGTGGCGACCAGCCCGCACGTGCGATCACACGTTCCAGGGCATCCTTAGGATGTGCGTTCCGCTTAAGTGGAACATGCGGCGTCACCGTCGCAGACCCACACGAGGCAGGCGCTCAGGAGGCTAACGCATCTCGCATCAGCGGCGTGAACCCCACAGGGAGCGTCCGTCGACGCACCAAACCCTCCGCCCGTTTTCTCGTTTGCGGGCTCGTCCGCGGGCTTTTCCTTTAACGCACAGGTGCGTTTTGGTTCCGTGGTGACCTTAGCATCCTTGGGACTCCCTGGTTCGACATAGTCGAACCAATACGCCCCAGGCACCTACCCGGGGTCTGTTGTGGCTCCCTAGATCCCCATTTTGCATGGTTTCTCATGCAAAAACTTAGGGATATTCGTCCTAAGACTGAGGGGGAGATGGGTTTGGAGTTGTTTAAGGCATACATAGTTCGTGGCCGGGTATTTTTCACGTTTTCTCCTCTTGCACACAGCTCCTAGATTGGTTTTTGCCAGGATTTTGGGTTGCCATTGGAGGCGCTCAAGAGCTCTATTTATAGAGCTTAAGGAGGGTTCTTGAGGGGGGTTTCTACCGCCATGGAATGGCGGTGGAGAAACCTCCAGAATGGCGATGGTTTCTCCCCTGCACACCGATGTTCTAGAATGTCGGTGATGCAGTACGTTTGGGAAGAAGGGGTGCCTGTATCAAAACGGGTCCCTGTTTTCTCAGACCAATTCGTTTTAATTTTAATTGCAATTTTGCCCTTGAACTTCAAAGGACCATAACTTGCTCATTTTAACTCCGTTTTGGATGATTCTGGTCTTGTTGGATTATTTTTTCCAAGATGCACCTAAGGGTTTCATTCTAAGGACCAAATTTCTAGGTCTAGTTAGGGTGAACAGTAAAATGACCAAAATACCCTTATCTCAAAAAAGTGAACTTTTCATTACCAACATGGGATTTCAAGGTTACAAAAAGGGAGTCATTACAAAGAGGGATAGTGAAAGAGAAAGAGGGATCAATTTCCTTTAGCTGTCCTACAGTCCAAAGAAGGGGAAGAGAAGGGGGAAAAGTTGGGGGGGGAGAGAGTTGGTCTTTGGCTACCCTCTACCTTCTTATACTTCTCCTCCTTCTAATTTTGTGTGTTTCTTTCTCTCCTTGGTTTCCTCTTTACTTTGTTTAATTTCCTCTTTGGATGTCCTTTTCTTAGATTTTCCATTATTTCTTGCCTTGTGAGTGATTTTGTCCATTCAATGCCCTTTAGGATGATCTATGCTACTAAATTTCAATCTGAGCCATCCAAGCCTATTTTGGTTGATCTGCACAACAAAAGACCATATTGAAGTTATCTAAATTGTACATTATACCTCTAATTAGCTCTAATGATCATCTGGCCATTAAATTTAGCAAATTAACCATTGGATGATCAATTGAAGCTAAAATTTATATTTTATATAAAATTACAAAATTGATCGGTTAGATTATCTAATTAAATGCTAAATTAGGCTATTTTGACCAAAATTAAACACTTAACTTCTATCTATGGAATGCAGTTTCACCCTTGCAATACCATGAAATTTACTTACCCATCCGCTTCTTCACAAATTGGAGAGATGCACCTCATGAGCTTCATGGAAACTTGTATAGGTGTCTTATCTATTTCTTCATCTTCTTTAGCTTTGTCTTTTCTTGTTCTCCCTCATTTCTTTTGATTTCTTTGTTTTTGTCTATTGGATACTTTTCATGGTATTTTGTCAAATTTTCAAATAAAAATTCTTCATTTTTTAGGTTTTTCTTCTCTCACTGTTTTTTTTTAAATGGTTTCTTCTCTCATTCTTCTTCTGTTCCTCCAACGATTTTTTATTTTATTTTGACATTTCATCCCAATCATTTATAAAGCTCCTAAACTTATATTTACTTCTTCACCTCTTGATTTTGCAATGTCTGCAGACATGCTTGCACTTAAATTATGTGTGCTCCATTATTTTGATGCTGCAAATTTTTTTGTATATTATTGAACTTAGTATTGCATTATGAAGTTTTTCCATCCTATTTTCTTGTTGTGGAATTGATATTCACTTAGAATCTCTTATTACTTGCAAACACTTATTCTCATTTAATTTCTTTTCATGCCTTTTGGCTCGTTATCATCCAAATCTTTTTACACTTACTATAGTTCAAATCTTTAAGGCTTGCAATCATATTTCAAGCCTTTTGGCTTGTTGTCATTCAAGTTTTTTAGACTTTCTATCACTCGAGCCTTTTAATCTTGCAATCATCTTTCAAGACTTTTAGCTTGTTATTATTCAAGTCTTATTAAACTTATTATTACTCAAGCTTTTTAGGCTTGCAATCATCTTTCAAGCCTTTTAGCTTGTTATTATTCAAGTCTTATTACACTTGCTATTACTCAAGCTTTTCAGGCCTGCAATCATCTTTCAAGCCTTTTGGCTTGCTATAACAGTCTGTTTAGAGTTGCTATCTCTTCAAGCCTTTTAGGATTGCAATCATCTTTCAAGCCTTTTGGATACCTATCACTTCAAACCTTATGGCTAGTCCTTTTAGACTCATAATCATCTTTTGACCCTTTGGCTGCCTATCACTTCAAGGCTTTTGGCTAGTCCTTTTAGACTTTCCATCACATCAAGCCTTTTAGGCTTGTAATCATCTCCCCAACCTTTTGGCTTGCTACCAATACAAGTAACTTTATACTTGTTATCACTTAAGTCTTTTCAGGCTTGCTATCATTCAAGTCATTTTAGGCATGCTATCAGTCATGTTTTTTTAAGCTTGCAATAATCTTTCAAGCCTTTTGGCTTGTTATCATTCAAGTCTTATTACACTTGTTATTACTCAAGCCTTTTAAGCTTACAATCATCTTTCAAGCCTTTTGACTTGATATCAGTCAAGTTTTTTTACACTTGCAATCATCTTTCAAGCCTTTTAGCTTGCTACCACTCACATTTGTCTAGGCTCACTATCATCACTTCAAGCCTTTTAGGCTTGTAATAATCTTTTAAGCCCTTTAGCCTGTTATTGTTCAAGTTTTTGTAGACTTGTAACCATCTCAAGTCCTTTTACACTTACAATCACTTTTTGTCCAATTTGTCACATTTCATTGAATTATTTTGCATAAGTTCATCATATTTTATATTTCTACATTCTTCAAAGTTACAAGATTACAATTTGCAATTATTCTTACTAGTGATCACCTTTCTATTTCCATGTCATCACAACATAAAAACAAAAAAACAAAAAGATCACACCACATTTTCTTGATACATCTTGTTTTCACTTCCTTTTACATTTTTCATGGCTTGTAAGGCCTTCTTTTGTTTGGCCTTAAGCATTTCTTTCTAAATGTTTTCACCCAAAGAAGGGTGATTGATCTTTTCAATTTGGGGTCTATTAATTTGACTATGGAGATTCTTGGACTTTATCAATGCAACACTCAAAGTGGGGTATCCATAGACATCTGAATTTGTCCCATCAAAATTCAAATGATGGTCAACCTTGTTAACAATGTTCTAACATTGTTTTACTTTGTTTGTTAAGCTTTGATTTTGTTTTAAAATAGTTTGAGCACTATCATGCAATAAAAGACTACCAAAGATAGTTGACTTCTTAACCATAACATGTACTTTTATTGCCTATTACTAGAATTGCACAATTTTGTGAATCATATCCTAACCTTGTGCATTTTTTACCTTGATGACATCAACATAATTTGTTCTAACAGTTGTATCCTTTCTTACATAGGAATTTAGTTCGACATCGACCTCACAATCTAAACTACCTAAATTTCAACAATATAAAAGGAAAGTACCTGGGAACAACAAGTATAGTCAAATACATTGAAGTCAGTCAACTATTGCATGGAGAGTAGTTAACTTTAATTATAGACCCCAACTGGCTGATGAAAGTGCTCAAACTATTTTGAAATCTTCTAGATTTTTGAAAAAGTTATAAGTCACTAATCAACTAAGGACAACCTTTGAGATAATCTTCTTACTTCTAGTTAATTTAAATTAGCTTTTCTTTCTTTAGATTATTTTTCTTTAGTTTGGCTTTTCTTTAATTCACTTTAGTTAAGTTTCATCTACTTTAGTTTTAAGTCTAATTTTAGTTCAATTGTTTCGTTTGGTTCTAAGTTTATCTTCAAGAACCAATCACTTACTTTCTATGTGCTTGATTTTTGGATTTTGGGCTAAAATTAGTATTGCACAAATCTCCAAAAGGAGATTTAGCATTGCACTAGTATCTAGGTTTCCATAAGCAAACCTTTCCTTAAAATTGCTCAAACCTTTATTTTTAAATTTCAATACTTGTTCTATGGCACTTGTTATAGACTAAATCACTCCATTATAAAAGAATCAAAATTTGGAATGGTAGTTATTCTAACTTGGATAGGCTAGGTCCTTGTGGCCAAATCCATAAGTGGTTACTCAATCGTGGTTCATTTTTCCATGATTCATAATAATAGTAGCTAAATGATTATTCCTAATTATGTAATCACAAGTTAAACCTTGTATAATAACTTTAGTATCCCTTACAAGACAACTTGATTTTTTAGAAACTTCTGTCTTTTTTCTTTTCTTTTTTAATTTGAATGTTCAAGAATGAAAGAACCCTTTTCCATCAAAATTTGTGAGGAGTGATTTCTTTTGAGAACTAGCAAATCCCTTCTATCTTCTTTTATTAAGAATCCTACTCTATTAGATATAATGCATTAGTTTATGTTTCTAGATTCTAGCATCCCATTCTAAAGTTAGTCATGTTTCTCAATTCAAGAATTTATCATATTCAATTCGAATTTTATTCACTCATTTACAATGTACTTGTATCATATTTGTGTTATGTTTTGGTTTAAAGAATGTTTCTAATTTATTTAAATGTTCCCAATGTGTCTAGTATTTATATTATGTTTGCTTCATACCAAATCATGTTTGTTTTATGTTCTAGTTTAGTGAATGCTTCCAATTCAAGTCATTAGTCACTTTCTTAGTTTAATTTTTATGCTTCTAGTGATCAAATATCCCATAGAAGTTTATTTCATTGTATGTTTCAAGCCTTAAAATCTCATGATTACCAATATGTTGTCATTCTACAATTTGTTTCTTAGTTTGATTATTCTTGTTTAGTTTCTAAAATTATATTTCCAAACTTTATAATAATGTTTCCAATTTCTTTGATTCATGTTTTAGTCCCTTACAACAGGTATGCATGCTCCACACTTTTCTAATTCTTATATTAGTTTGCATCACATCTCTCATTAGTTTTTACTATATATTTCTAGCTTCTAGCTTAGCATACACTGCATATTTCTAGTTCTTGTCTTAGTACTTCTACTATGAAAGCTTATTCATACATTAGAATTATGAGTTGCAAGGAATATTTCCTTTTTGATGAGCGGCTTTGAGTGATGTTGTATGTTCTTCCTTCATTTGATAAATGACTTACTTTAGATGTTCCTTGTTTATCTTTTAAATACTTATCCTAAGCGACTAAATCAATGAAAGGAAACCTCAAACTAACTAAACTCTTAAACCCTAAAGAACAAGGGAATTTGGTTTGCATGCACTCTTTACTGATTTACTTCTTGGATATGAAGAACTTAGATCTTTAGTTAGTAGAATCATTAGAGTCATTAGAGACCTAAGTACTGGCCTGCTAATCTACTTAGGTTCAAATGAATCTAGGTTAAAGACTTCAACAAAATCATTAGAAAAGATAAAACTAACTTTAGTTCTCCTCCAAATTAGAAGACTAGCTCAATGTAAAAGCAACATATGAATTTTGTAAACCACCTCTAATCACGATTTCAAATAAAATCACAGTTTCTAACCTATGAAAAGATAAAAACTCCCTTCCTTATGAGTTGGCATTTACTTGCCCGCCTAGGAGACTTGAATAATGTGCCTACACATCCATCCAGTAAATAAAATCATTTACAACATATTATGCTTGATGTTTATGGACTTGCGATACACTTTTGGCTATTACAAAAGATTATAAGGGGGCTAGGGTCGTGAAATTTTAGAATGGGGGATCATCACATGCATCATGCTAGACTCTTATTTTATAAGTTCTTCAATTTTGAGTGCCTCTATTAAAGAAAAACATGAATTCAAGTAAATAAGAAAGTTGGAGAAGACTCTATAGGATCCATCAAGCAATTTTAATAAATCCTCATACTTGAGTTTTAACTTTCATAAAACAAACCCAAAAGGTAAAAATCTTAGAAACTCAAATATCTCCCATAGGGATACTTTGAGTTTTTATCCTTGAACTTTGTTTATGAGAGTGGAAGAAATGGAAAAATTAGTTAACTAAATTTAAGTATATGAAAATTAAATTGAACAGAATAAACTCTTCCTTCTGGGGTTGAGAATTTCCTTTCTTCTCAAGAGAAGATTTGAGATTCCACAACTCTTCTTCTTGGAGTGAAAGGGAAAACTCTTATGCCTAACTTAGAGAACATAATGAAGAATCCATTAGAGAATCCCCCTAGAAATTACATTAGTGGAGGATTCAAATTAAAAATCTCAATTTTCTCTATCAATGCAAAAAAGAGAATGAAAAATGCAAAAAGGGTTTTATCTTATAGGGTTGAAAATTAGATTTCCTAAACTAAAGAGTCCAATAGTCTTTTTTTGAATTCAATTCTTACACCCTATGTAGTATATAAATTAATGTTCTTCTCTTGAGAGAGCCCCTAAAAATTCCATTAGACTTTGACCCCACAATAAAGACCCTAATTTCTACACTGCATGTGTGTGTGTGTGTGTGTGTGTGTGTGTGAGAGAGAGAGAGAGAGAGAGAGAGAGACAGACAGACAGACATGCAAAAATGATAAAATATATACCCAGAATTTACTATTCTTGATTTTCTTTTAATTTTTTCTCTTTTTCAAATGATGTAAGAACCCTCCTATTTATAAACGTCTATAGTGGCAAAGGTGGTAATTCCATGCACAATCAATAACAAGCTCAAAATATTACTTTTGAGGGTTTTTGTCACATAGGTTTTGTGATGTGATTTTTCAGATGCCAGAACTTAGTGATCATGAACTTCAACTATGTGTTCCTACAAAATGACCATCAACTTTGCAATTAATAATTTTATAAGTTCATGATTGTGAGATTTGGTAAATTTTTAGAAGCATTCAAGAGAAAGCAATAGAAGCTGCATATTTTGCAAAGTATTAAGGCTTTAAGGGTAGCACCAAAAGATAGAAATGAGGATGTTGAGATGAATGAGTGGTAAGACAAGAAAGGACAGAATTAGAAATGAAAATATTAGAGGAAATTTAGGGGTAGCACCAATAGGTAATAAGATGAGGGAGATTAGACTTAGATGGTTTGGACATGTCCAAAGGAGACCAACAACGACACTAGTTAGAAGGAGTGAGGCAATACAAGTAGAAGGTTCTAAAAGGGCAAGGGGAAGGCCCAAAAGAACGTGGATAGAAGTGGTGAGGAAAGATTTAAAAACTTTGGGACTAAATGAAACCATGGTATTTAATAGAGTGGAATGGAGGAATAAGATTCATGTGGCCGACCCCTAATTGGGATAAGGTCTTGATGATGATGATTAAGCCTTTAGATATTTTTGGGTGTGTTCCATGATTGTGGAGTTATTTGAACCCAAACTTTAGAATCATGAAGTTTGTTAGCATTTTCATTGGAACGTTGGTTTTGATTTTTTTAGTGAAACTTTGGAATTTCTATTCCACTTTGACACCTTTTTGAAATATTCTTTTGCTTGATTATGACACATTCATTTTTTATATTTTAAATGATGTGTGGGCCATTGGAAATCATTTAGTGGTACCAAATTTGGTGTCAATAGATAGATCGACCCTTCTTTGATTGTTCTTGGAAGGTCAATCAACACATGTTTTTTTTTAAATTTCAAAATGAAAAAAGGGTCGAATCTTCTTAGAAGATTGACCCTTCATGTTTTTCTTGAGTTTCAAAATGCGAAAAGGATTGATCCTTAAAGCTTGATGGTCGACCCTCACTTCCTTTCTTTGATCATTGAAGATCCTAAAAAAGGCTGGGCCTTCTCTAAAAACCATGGAATATTGCAAATACATTATGAAGATAAAAAACCATGGAATATTGCAAATATAGTATGAAGATCAACCCTTTCTAAAACTTTTTCAATAGTTGTATGTCAAGAAAAGAGTTTACTAGCTTGGAAAATTTAACTTTCAAAGTTTTTTTTTTAATTGTAATAAAATAAATCCAAATTATTTCAAGTTTGAAATTTGAGCTATTTTAAAATCATGGATGTCTACTATTGGACTTGAACATCCATTTTGAAAACACTCATCAATGGGCTTCATCTTCCAATGATATTTGAGATCTCTATAGTACTACTTAAGCATCCAACCAAGAAGAGAAGATTTTCAAACAGTCATCTCATCATCCATTCAAGGGTGGAGCTCTCCAATAGTCATATTTTGTGATTCAACTACAAATATAAATAACTTAAATAGATTTAAGGCCAAGAAAAGGGATCTACAAGGAGAAACTTTAAAGTTCTATAGTTCAATACTTCCTATCATTTGGTTGTAATCTTTTCTTCTCCCTTTCATTCTTTCTTTTGTATTACAATTACTTAGAGAGAAATTCTTTATAATGCATCCATTTATTCTTTGGTTATATGATAGTGGTCTCTCTTGAGAACTTGTTATTCTATCATTTTATTGAGATTGTGTTATTATGAGTACTCAAACTTAAGCTTCCAAGCACTGTATCAACTTAGGGTATAAAATCTCATAAGGATTAGTGAAAACTCAAGGTGGAGATAACCTTAAGAAACTCAAGAAGGGGATATATTTGAGAGACAGGAAGTAGGTGCCCTTGCTGGTCTTGCAAAACCTATATACTTCATTGTACTCTTGTTGTGTGATTCTCAATTTTATAGCTTAGATTGTGCTCAAGTGACTTGTCTCCTTTTTGCATGAGTGTTATTACCTTCACTTTTATCATCAAAGTGTTTGATGAGATGGATGAGCGGCAAGACAAGAAAGGATAGAATTGGAAATGAAAACAACTCTAGTTAAGTCCCTTATAAAGATGAGAAGTTAGATTTTCTGAATATTTAGTTAAACTTTTTGAACTTTATCTTATTAATAGAGTTGTATACAATTAGTTCGCTATTTTATTCTTTTTCTTATGTATTTCATTTTTTAGAACATTAATTTCACAAAATAGTTATATATAGTTTAAGCTAAAGAGAAAAATATAACTTAGACACCAGAAGAAGATTTGTGGGGACTTATAACTCAAGCAAGTTTTGAGCCATTCTTCATTTTCTAAGGATTATACATAAATTTAAAATTTTCTTCAACAGACATTATTTCTTAGTTGGGTTCATTATTCTTTGTCTTGGTCAACTATTGAAATTATAAAAAACTATGCCATATATCACTTAAATTTATGATCTTTCTCAAGTCATATGAAACCTAGGAAATGATAGAGACCATCCTTGGTAAAACTTAGAGCCTTTACCCTTCCCTATATTATTTTCTATTAGTTAGCCCGTTGAGCTTTTCAAATATCAGCCTTTTCTTTGTTAGCCAAACAACCTTTACCTATATTGAACTCCTAATACATATCCATTACCCATTTGGTCTGGAAATATGTAGAGGAGTTTGAAGAACATCTTGGAAAAAGTGTGAACAATACAATCCAAGAGATGAACATTAAAAAGGATGGAAAAGAAGAAAGATTCAAAAAGGCTATATATCAAGTCAAGTGAAAAATATATTTAAAAAAGAAGAAGAAAAAGCAAAAGTTAGCCAATGAAAAAGAAGAGTGTTTACACTTGAAAGGAAAAATGGAAAAGTTGTGAATACACTGATAGAAGACCTCTTCATATTTTCCAGATAACCTTTGTTTACCTTTATAACCATTCTTTTGATAACCCTTTCGCAAACCTACATTTCATCCTACCATAAGTCCTAACTTAATCCTAGGACAAGTATGGCTTGGAAATGTTTATGAATGAATAGGTAATTTAGTAGAGGGTAAAATTTTTAGTAGTTGATATCCTTTCATGAGGTCATTACCATTTCTTCTAAGTTATAGTTCTTTTATATGAAATATGTGAGACTTTTGGACTTGATGAAGAACATTCTACTCACATATTAATGAGAGTTTAACACCTTTCTGAGTGACAAATATATCCTGTGAGAAATGAAGTTAAAGCATATATTTGGATGGTAATTTAGGTTATGTTTGACTTGAAGACTATTATTATATATTAGTTATAGCACACACTCACCTTCTGATGTTTAACGAAATAATAGGATATCTTAAGCATAAGGGTAGGATTTTGAACATTTTTATTAATCTTTATTAGCAAGATAAAGTTATGTACTTAATATAAGCTGAATAAGAAAAAAAAATTCTCAAATGAATAAAGGACTTGCATACAAATTTAGAGAATTTTGTAGGTATATTCATTGCAAACCCTCACTAGTCATAACTCATCTACTAGGGGTAACTTAGGAGTTTAAGGGCTTGTTGCATGTGCTAAATGCAATTGTGAGTACCTATGAAAGTGCCACTTTGTTTTGTAAAATGATTTTTCACATGTTTTACTCAGGACAAGCAAAGGGCTGCTTGGGAGGTATGATAAGAGTTTAATTTTTCTTAAAAACCACCCAATTAGTTACCCACGTGTTACAACTTATAGGGGTAAATTAGGATTTTTGGACCAAAATTTATAGCACATTCATTTTTTACCTAATGAAGCAAAATTTTATTATTTTATAGGTCTAGAGGCTAATCCGAGGTAATTATGTGATTAGTCATATTTTTATAGGATTTAATTAGAATTTTTAATCTTTCGAAGTAAAAGCAATGATGATCCAATGACTAAGATTGATAAGGGTGAAATTGAAGATCAAGATCAAATGATCAAGTTAAAGACTAAAATTCATTAATCCAAAGGTCAAGATCATCTTAGGGCAAGTAGTGGATAAAATCAAATGAGCTAAAGGTGGCCAAAGTGGGCCCAAGAAGTAAGCCATGCATTTCCACCAACTTTGCATGGAAGCCACTTAAGCCACCCTAGCCATATAAGCCATGAGAGAAGGTGGCAAGCTCAGAAATTCAAGCTCTCAATCCAAGGGATGGAGCTAAGAATTCAAGCCAAGGAAGCTTCCAAAGCTAGCCATGAAACCTGGCCAATGAAGCCTTTAAAGTTAGCCATCTAAGCCACCAAGTTAAGCTAAATGGAAAGCTAGGATTGGACGAAATTCAAGAGGACTATCCATGAGACTTTAAGAGATATTTTGAAGATAATTATGGAAAATATTATCATGATAAGTTGGCATATGAGCCAATAGGTTATAAGCCTTCCAATTTTGATGTTTTTCTCACTTTTTCCAACCTTTTTTTTATTTATCAATTTCTACCTCACCACCAAATGCTACTACAAATTTGACTTTCTATTCAAGAGTCATACTATTCTATAACTACCCAATCAATCCCAAGTCCTTAGAAAATCACTTAGCCAATCAAAAACCTCCATCTCACCTCACTCCCCTAAATGTTTCATGTACCCCACTTTCCTCCCACCTTTTCCTCTCCCCATCTCTTTCCTATCTTGTCACCTCACCTACCTTCCTAATTTTAAGGGGTTCCATGATTTTTTGTGACAACCTGGGTTTTCCCATGCATTTTTAAATGCACTAACTAATTCCTAAGGCGGGATATCCCTATTTGAAAATATTTTTAGAAAACAATGCAAATGCAGCGAAAAAAAATATCTTTTTGTTGTAAACTCATTTTGAAAACCCCAAGTGTCATTTTCACAACAAACAAAGTAGTGCCTGAAAATTTCTGTGATCATAAATGTCTTCCCAGGTCTATCTAGTCACAGCTCACTGCCCAACTGTAAATAAATACAGATACATGTCCAAAGGGGTAGAGAGTTCACTTACATTCATGCTTGTCCTCTCTTCATTCACTTGATTGTAGCACTAACATGTTCCTGATGCTTCTTCTACTCGTGAGTGGAGCTATCTTGAAAATTAATATATTTGGATGAGTATTTTCTCATACCTAGTAGGTGATTTGATACTACTATTTTGAAAACACAGCATGCATTTTCCATATAAAACATCATGCATATTTTGTGCATAAAACATAAACTCATTGATGCAAGTTCAACCCTGTAATCCTCTATCAAAATCTGGTATTGAACAAGATAAATATGACTATAAGCATAACATAGAAATCAACAGATTCAGGTAATAAGATCTTGGCATACACGACAAACCAACGAGTCAAATATCATAACAATTATGAAACTCTTAAAATAGTCATTATTCAAGCAATTGCTGTCATTACTATATGCGTCATGCATAATGGATCTCTTGGCGACACATCACGCCAATTGGTCACAAGTACTCGTATACGGCCATCTCAATGTTATATGCATATCCATCATACTGAAATCATAGGATCACTATGCCCCTCTGCAAGCTGCCTCTTTCGGTGATCTGCCCACTTGGGACTCGAGGTTTTATTCCCACCGCAGGCTGCCTCTTTCGGCGATTTGGCTACTTGGAACTAGAGGTTTTGTTCCCACCGTAGGCTGCCTCTTTTGGCAATCTGCCTACTTGGAACTCAAGGTTTTATTCCTTATGCAGGTTGCCTCATTCGGCGATCTACCCACTATCCCTACATAGGTTGCCTCATTCGGCGATCTACCTACTTAGCATAGTGCCCACCAGGCTCAATAGCCCAAACACACACACACACACACACACACACACATATATATAAAGAATCCAAATCTCAATTGTCGAAACATGCAATTTATGCCTTTATTTGCAAACCATGCGAGCGATGTATTCATAAGATCAGTTCCATGCAAGTAATTACATTCAAGATCATAAGTAAACATCTGCATACACATTATGCAAATATGATGTCTCAAAAGGTATACTAAATGCGAGAAATAAGTCAAATAAATCATTAAGGTTTGGAACATCTTTGAAAACTTAGTAGTATCAAACTACCTACCTCAATGTTTTCTGGAGTCGCGTCCTTCATTACTCAACCTGACCCTGGGTCTTCTTTATAAAAGCCTGGATACGCATGGATACCAAGGATTCTATATCATTTTTCTATCTCAAATTAATGGTTAGATCTTCCTTTTAGGGTCTATAGGTCATTGCTTCATACATTGTTAGGCTAGCTCTTATGAATCTACTGATCTTCTGTATGGATCTATTATTCAATGGTTAGAATTGTCCTCTGATCCTCATTTTTATAGTCTCATTAGGTCTGCGTCGTTAATACGAACGCGATGGTTCTTTTGGATAGTTAATCGGAGTCCTACAACTCTTGGAATTGCATTTTTTTGCGTCACAAAATCACGGACAAACTAGATCATCCATTTAGGGCCCGCGCATCAGGGTTCCTGGGATGCAACGTCTCGGTCGAGCTGGGACCCCCACCCTCACGTTGCGTGCATCGAAGGCCACACCAGGGACTGCGTTTGCACACGCACATGCATGCCCAAGCGATGCACTATGATGCACGGACGCATCTTTGGCGCAAGCGCAATGTGCCTTGGCTCCTGGGGCGCTCGTGTATTCTGGGTCGAACCTGGGACTGTGCCCGCATGCGGCGAGCATGTGAGAGGACTGCCCTAGGGAGAGCGTCACACCTGGCATCCCCGAGGTCATCTTCTTTGATGGGTTATCAGACACATCAGGAGTCCAGCATTTTCAGGCTGGAAAAACGACCAGATCCGGCATGGATCCAGCCTGGAGGAAGGAAAAATGGAGAGAGGGGAAAGAGAGGCTTACCTTGGGTAGCCTAGGGAGCGCCCATCGCCTGTGGTAGACCCCCTTTCCGGTGGTGCGGCTCCCCTATTTCATCTGCCTAATTCCTAGGCCGCCGAAAAACACATGAAGGGGAAAGCCCATTTTTCCCGGTGCCTTCAAGGGAAAAACAGTGGAGAGAGGAGAGGGGAGAGGTTGGCCCGAAGGAAAGGCCTGGCCCTTGCCAGAATTTACAAGAAAGATTGAAGGAGGGTTTTCCAGTTTTTGCTGGAAACCCTAGCCCCAAGTAGCTGGGAAAATGTGATTTGGAGAGCAGGGAAGAGGGCTTTTTAAAGAGGGTGAAAGGCGGTGGTGGAAGCTTCTAGAATGTCGGCTAGAAGACGATTGAGGGTGCTATTATCAAAATGGCCCCCTGCATTTTTTGTCTGTTTTTTGTTTTTTAATGTAAATTACAAAAATATCCTTAATCTTTAAACGCCCATAACTTCTTCATACGAACTCCGTTTTCTGTGTTCTTTGAGGTGTTGGATTCTGTTTTTCGAGTAGAATCTGATTATGGGACTATTTGTACCAAATGGGATCTATAAAAATATTATTTTTCATATTTCAACATAGGACTTAAAATTCAGGTTATTACATTTTTGAAGGGGGGGAGACGTCCCTCCCTAGAAAAGAGGTGTCTCCCCACCTTAAGATAACCAAAGAAGGAAGCCCTTGTTTCCTCTTTAAAGCCCTAGGTGTATGCATCATCCACCCCTTAGATTTCCTAACTTTTCTCTCCACCGTAGGATCACCATATGAGCTAGGTTAGGAGGTGCCCAAAACAAATAAAAAGAGGAAGGAAAAAAAGAAGTGAAAGAACTCTAGAGAAGGAGAGATTGCCCCCTTTTAAGGAGACATTCTCCACCCTTCTTCCCTCCTCTTGATTCTTCAACGACTTTCTCTCCATGGCTGCCATTTCCTCCATGCTTCCACTCCTCTTCCATTGGATATTCTTCCCTTGTTTGCATCTTCAAGTTCAAGTTAGTTCTCCTCTCTGATTCTTTACTTTGTTACTTATGTTATTACCTTGCTTTTTGGTTCATGTCTTCCTTACCTTCATGCACTTGTTTTTATGTCTATGCTTCCCTTGAATATAGCTTGCAATACTCTTATTTTCTTGCTCCAATGTCTTAAGATCTAAGTTATTGTTTCTTTGGTAGTGAAAGCCAAGAGAAATAGTAGCTTAAATATTTTGAGTTCCCTCTATCTTTTATGTGGTTTTTGCTTAGTTCTAACTCTACTTTGAGGATATTTTTGTCTTAGAATATTTCCATCTTCCTAGCTTTTCTTTGCTTGGGTTTCATTTGGGTTGTAATTACATGTTAGCTGAACTTGATTTACTATTGTTAAAAGGTGTTTCATATGTAATTGGAATCAAGTTCCATGTCTTGAAAAAGCATGCAAAATTCAGCAATTTTATACATGTTCATGCATTCTATTTTTTATGTAATTTGATATTCGTTCAATAAAGTTCTTTGAGGGTTACTATTGCTACTTATTTCCAGTAGCTAAGTACTTTAGTTTTGAATTTTTATGGAATTTAAAGTTCTTCATTTCATGTGGTAATTGCTTGGATATTAAAAATGGCATGTTGCTGGAATTTCTAGCAACATAGTAATCATGAATGATTTGTGCTTGATGTTAGCATTTGTTATTGCTCATTTGCTTGATTTTCCAAGGATTTAGTCAGACTTTTAGAATATTGATTTATATCTTAGATTAGATTGCATGATAGTTAGCTATAGGTCCATCGATTTCAATCTATGCCTACTCCATGAATAATTCGCACCATTGTATGGATCATGCGCATGATACTTGGGTAGTTTTCTTTTAAATGTTTGATTAGCTATTGTTTTTATTTAGTTTTCTTGTTTAATTGTAGTTTGATCTTAGTTTAGATTCCATTAATTATTAGTTTACATCTTAGTTCTATGTTTTAGGTTTCATGCATTACATGTTGGCCTAAGTTGCATTCTAGTTCATGGATTCTTTCTAGCTTAATTCCACGTATACCACTTGTTTAGTTGTTTCCATAAGTATTGCATGTTTTGATTTCTTAATTAGATCATTGTTTAGGTTTAATTTACATGTTAGTTTAGTTGAGAAAGTTTCATGTTTAAAGCTCTAAATTTAGAAAGTTTCTAATTTCATGCATTTTTTTATTTCCATCATTAGTTTAGATTAAACTCTCATTATCTTGGCTAGGTTAAAATAGTTTAAAGTAGGGACCACTAGCATCACATTAGTTTAACTCCTCATGGGATCAACCTCACTAGCATGTCATATTGCAAATGATTCGTGCGCTTACAAGTTTTAATTAAAACAACAACAATTAGAACTTTTCCATGAGTCCTAGTAGAAGTCCACACTAAAGATTATTTGAAGAAATCCAGGCCCTTGTTTCATGAATGGTAACACTCTATTTGGATTGATCTAATACATTCATCATGTTCAAAATGATTTAGATAGGCTAGAGATCAAAATTTAATATCTACTAGATGCATTTGGCCTAGAACCATCCATTTTTATTAATTTTCCAAATGTATTAATTGCTTGAGGGTTACCCTCCATTTTATAATGGAACATGATGACTGACTTAAATCTATAAAATAAAATCGTCATGCATGGAAGAAAAAGGGTGTGGAATTTTTTTGGGGAGTTTAGAATTCATAATTAAATTAACTAAACTAAAAGTATTACATAGTCCAAAAGCAACTAAAAATAAACAAAACAAGGATCTAGACCAACAAAAAGAAAAAACATGTTTTACATTTTAGTTTTTCTACAAAAAGGCATTCTCATCACATCTTGCATAAGCGATTGACTCAAAAATGGAGGAGGATGGCCTCCCCAAACTTTTGATCTTTGCTTCGATGATGCCCAAAAAGTTAATCTATTAGCACACAATTTGCCTTCTCTATAAGTGTGAGTGAATCTGATCTTCGAAAATTGTTGAGAAGATAATGACATGTTTCCTGAATATAATAAATCCTCTAATATACCGAGTTCTTCTCCAGCATTGAATTGATGATCAACTGAGAGTCACCTATTACTCTCATATTAGAAAAACTAAGTGAAATAGCAAATTGAAGACCAACATAAAAAGCCAACTACTTTGCAATGTTATTTGAACATTCCCCAAAGGAAAGACTAAAACTAACAATGAATTTGCCAGGGTGATTTCTAAATAGATCCTCCAGCCCCAGAACTTCAACCCTTCTCCATCGCTAACCTTGAAATTTTAAGTGTATAAGTTGTGGGTTAGGAGCAATCCATGCAATCTAGATGTCCTTCTTTAGGTAACGTATGCTATTCTTTCATTCTCATCTATTTAGTATGTACATGTGAGAGTTGAGAAAGAATAGATAATCATAGAAAGAGTAAGCTAATACCTGTGTTCTTACTTTCCATCTAATTTCCACTTGCTTGTTTTTCAATGACATGCCTCCCTTAAAAGTTTTATGTCTATGATTCCAAAGTTTTCAAAGCAAATATGCATGAGCAGTAAAGAATAGCATAGAAATTCTATGATGCATGTCTTTGTTGAAATTAGCAAAAGAATGCTTCAGTAAAGTTAGAATAGGATAAATAGTCTAACCTAAAGAGGAAGCTAACAATTTCCATAGATGATTAATCTTTGGACAATTCAGTAATAGATGCACATCATTTTCAGCATGGTTATTAAAAAAGTTACATTTATTCCTATCATCACAATTGAGATAATACATTGATTTGATAGTATAAAAATTATAGTCATCCGATAGTTTCAACAAAGATCATCATCATGTAGGCCTTATCTTGATTAGGGGTTGGCTTCAAAAAAGAATATTCATGTGAGTGTCTATTAAAGTTCAAATTTAAGATGAATTTTCTCACAACATGTTGTAGATCTTGAATAAACTCTAATCTTAAGTCCTTAATATTAATATCAATCACTTTTTATTAAGGGTTTTTGGTATATTTTTCATTAAATTTTCATGAACTTTGTGAAATTGCGCACTCTGTTAGTTTTGCATCCTCCTTCCCTATTAGTTTTTTCAAAAATTTGATATTACCTCTCTATTTCTCTAATTAAGTTGCTGAGTTTGGCCACTAAGTTCAACAACTCTCCAATAGAAAGTTTGAGTGAAACTTGGTACCTGATACAATTTGATAGCAAGAAATCTAATGGTATTGTTACATTTTAACACAGACCAACCAATATTGAGATTTTCAATTGTAAATATACCATGTTTACTAACCTACGCAACAATAGCTGTTAAGCTTCTTCAATGAAATTCAACAATTGAAGCTTCAATTTCTTACAAAGATCCTAATATAAAACTCCTCCTAACTCAAATTAGAACATAATCAATGCTTTGGATTATGTTCACAAGAACAACGACAAGTAGCATGCTTTAAGTTCTTCTTTGATGTCTTTTTTAATGGGCAGACCCGGTGCAAGAAGCTCCTGCCTATGCAGGGTTCCGGGAAGGGGCGGGCCACAATGGCTTAAAGTAGGTAGCCTTACCTTACATTTTTGCAAGAGGCTGATTCCACGCCTTAAACTCATGACCTCAAGGTCACACGATGACAACTTTTACCATTGCGCCAAGGCTCCCCTTCCTTTGATGTCTTTTTTAATGCAAATTGAAAATCTAAGAGTTGGATCTTCTTATTCTTAGTGCATTCTATCTAGCATGATCAATTTTCGAGATTTCTATTGGTTAACAAGGCAAAAAATCAAGTGCAATAGTAGGCATGTAAGAATGTATAACAGAGAGAAATAGAGAAGGGTAATATTGAAAATTTGAAAAAACTAGCAAGGGAAGAGGGTGAAAAACTAACATAATGACAATTTTGTAAAGCTCAAGAAAACTTTATGGCAAATTCTCAAAACTAAAAAAATGTTGGATTTTTTTGCAAAAATACCAAAATGTAAGGGCATTTTTTCAAAAAACCCCTTCATCAATTGTTAAGTTTCTGTCAAAGTTTTGTGCTAAAAGATTCCCAAACTTGTTCCATATTGAGAAAGCCCCCAAACAGTTATCAAAGCAAAAATTAACATTATCCCTAGACCCATCGTGCCACTAAAAGCCACCCTTAAGCATAGGTCTAGCTTTCAAAATATTTCTCCAAATCCACGAGGAATTGTAAGAAATGCAGTGCATCCCAAAAGTATGATTTTTCATATATTTAGCTGAGAGAAAACGAACCCACTCAGAAGACTTCTTACTAAACATTCACCAACTCACCTTACCTTTAATAGCTAGATCCCTTGAAACTTACTAGAGCAAACGCGAGTCACGAAATGCACGGACTTGTTCACATGCTCTTACTGGGACACTTTTTGTCATTAGGAATATTTCTAATTCCGGTGGTCTAGGAAGGCTCAAAGGCTCGAGCAGATGAACACCCGGAACAGGAAGCTCATACCGCTTTTGTCAACGCGCAAATGCTTGTACTTGCGCATAATTTCTTCTTAAGCAATTAGGTTTTCTAGCATTGTTGCGGATAATCCTATCCCCTGGGTAACATGGTCAAAGCTGCTCCTGAGTACAAGCGTTCAATATTTAAAAAAATAAAGGAAAAAAGGAGGATTTTTTTTTTTTGTCCCAGAAATGTTAAATAGACACTTCAAAGTGGGAGCATTTGGGTACAACTTTTTATGGGGGGCCACATTTGCATGATCTAACTCATTCATATAGTTAATAGAAGTTTGTACGTATAATGGATCAAAATCATGTGGAAAGGATGGTTGCAGTTCGTTTGTATTGAATTACAACTCTTTAGTTGCTAGAATATTTCAATAAATGAGAATTTTAATCTACTACACATTCAAAGTGAGACCAATAACGTGAATAAATCGAATCATGCAAATGTGAACTCCACAAAAAAGGTGATGCCGAAAATGATCTCACATGGAGTATCTAGTTAGCATTTATTTTGTTTAGAGACTGATTCAATTTCGTAGCAATGGGGATCAAATCAGATTAAAGTTCATATTACCAAAAAAAGAAGAAGAAATGTTTAGAACAAAGTACATATATGCAAAAACAATTGGTGATCTAAGTGGTTCAGCAGCTATAACTCATCTTAGATTGGCCATTCATCAATACTCTCATACATCAGATAACTCTAATTTGTTACGACTTAAGAATGGTTAGGATCACCCAATACAAACTTCGGCCCAGTGGCTTACGAAAACGATTGACAAGAAACATGAACCGTTTAGATCAGGTCTCAAATTATCTATGGTGTAGACAACATGTGATTGTATGGTCTAAAAGGGCAGCCCATGCACGAAGCTCCCTCCTATATGATTGTATAGCCTATGGTACTTATTGGAGGCACTCTTGTTCGATGGTCATTAAATTACACTGCCAGAAGCCATTAGAATTCATAGTTTCATCAAATTCAATAGCTACTCATTTGACGGTTGCTATTCTTTCGAAGATGCACATTTGGTGGACCCAAGGGTCTGGAACATCAACAAGTAAGGATTTGGGGGGAGAAAGGAGCTTCTTCCAGGTGGAGAAAGGATGACGGCTATGACATGATGCTTGCAATTGGGTTTCTTCATTTATCGTTCTTGTAGCATTTCCTCCTCTGCTAGTGTCATTTTGATACCAGGAAGGAGAGAGAGAGAGAGAGAGAGAGAGAGAGAGAGAGATCCATCGAATCTTGTTTACAATAAGTGTTAGATCGAGGAAGAAGAGTAGGAAGAGTAAGAGGAGGGGAATTGCATATGCTGCCCACTGTATCAAAAGGGCGCACGTCCCCCGATGTGCGTCCCAATACCATTTTCCAGTACCTCCGAAGGATAGTCAAGGTTTCTATCTCCCTCTTACATTTCCCTTTCCTGATTTCTGGATCCAATTGATGAAGATGTCTGCAATTTGTACTTTACTATGTGAATTATCTTTACCGAGTATAGTTTCTAGAAATTTTTTTCTTGCGAAAACCAAGATTTGCTTTATCAGGTATCAAACATGAGCTGCGGGCAAATAGAACACCTTTCAGTAGTATCAATACAGTCACATGGACTTAGGGTTTTGGTTTCTATTTTGCTTGAAGTTCTGAAAAGTATAGCATAAATTCTGTTTAAGGCTGGAAATAAAACATGAACCTTGTAGAGTATGATTCTTGAAACTCCTCATGGAAGTCATGGAGTCACTAGGATTTGGCCTCTTTTGGTAACTTGTCTCAATGCTTACTACTTTTACCTTGCGGTGGATGAAGAAATACAATTAGTTGACAGAACTCTTTGATAGTGTGTTTCCATTTTGCTAAATTAGAGGTCAAAGTGAATTTATTTTGTAAATAGTTATAGTAGGTCAATTCTGAATGGTGGATTAGTGGAACGGAGTGGTCTTCTCCTTAACTTGCTTTCGACATCTTTTGCTTCACTGTTTGCATACTAGAATGAGAACAAAAAGTTGTTCTCTACTGTGTTAGCTGCTACTAATGATCAGGAAGTTATGCTCATATTCTATTTTGGGCCTGCCATTTCCTGGCAGTTGGGTGTATATACTTCTACTGCCCCTCACACCCAGTTGTACTCATTGTTGATTTTTCTTTCTCTTTGTAAAAGCTGCTGACTCTGCAAGGCCAGCTTGTGAAGCTGGTAATTTTTATCAGTTGTGATTTATTGTGGTTTTGGAAGGATCGAAAGTATTCCCATTGGCATGAATGATATCCGATTGGTTCTCGTGGAAGTGGGTAATGTGCCTGGAAGAGTTGATAGTGCGTCTTGGAAGGGAATTTACTAGTCATATTGCCGGCTTGAGGAGTAGACTTACCATGTGTCAGAAACTTATCTTACAACTAGAGAACTGGATGTCCATATCTGACCATAAACCTCTTTCGGTTTGTACAGAAATGAAGGTTATTGGTTGATATCCAGTTTGATGATGCTTTAGGAAGCCTGAAGGTTGGTGCAGAGTATGCATTGGTCCTAGGGTTGGAGTTTGGTTCCTAACTTCTGCTAAGAACAAATTATCTCCAACCCTTATTTACAGTCCTCAAGCTTGAAGTCGGATGAGCAAGTTCCAGAATGCATATGAACTTAAAGAAACTGTGTCAATTGTTGGCCCTTGTACCTCTGAAGAAGCATGACCTAGCTTGTGAAAGACACCTGTATTTTGGTTGTGTGGAGTAAATCCACCTCCAATTTACTTTTTCTGTTTAATGGGGCTACGGTGGTTTATCTAGAATTGCTTGCAGCCTAATATTCTTCATCAAAGCAATGCCTTCCATGGCATCAGTAAGAGTATTGTTAAGCTTATTCGAAGAGAAATGGAAGATATTGTTGGTTCTTGAGATAAATTTAAATGATATGTGCTGGGAACTTCTCTCATTTTCATTACGAGAAAGATGTAAGATCAATCTGATGCCATTATAGTGCTAAGGTTGGATATCACTCACCTAATCTTTCATCTTTTGTATAATGTTTAGCTGTTCACTTTGCGGCCTTTGAATTTTTCCATGTAGACACCCAATATTTATGTGTTTGTTGCATGCAACTGGTTGACATGACAATATAGAAGATTATGTATCTTTTGTTTCTGTTTGCATATGGTAGAATTCATGTTTCTGTCTTTCTTTCATCAGTCTACGTATTTTATGTGCAAATATATGTACATTTATGATACTGGTAGAAATACTTATGCATACAGTGCATCTCTTCTGTTTCTGATGGACCCTTCATCAAGATGGTGAAACCACTTGCTAATGAGAGCACAAAGATAGTGCAGCCTTGCTTCTCTTCCATTTCCATATACTTGGTGTGTCTTGCTTGTTGCTTGACTTTCACCCTGCCACTAAAATTTTGTTTTCTAGCTTTTCTTGAGTTTGAGACTCTAATTGAAGGTTGTTCTTTTCTTTCTTTATATCCTTTGAGGTAAATGTGGAGATCAGTTGATCAAAAGACCAAAGCTGTAATTGAAGTCTTAAGTTGCTTACTAGTGTTTGCTGGTGCTGGACCCAATATTACATGTTTATATATTTATTCTTTATTAGATTTTCTTCTTTTTGTCTCACAGTGTAATTTGTGTTATTGTAGTGGCAACAAATGGATATTGAGTATACTTTCTGGCAAATGCTTCATTTGTGCACCTCACCAAAAGTTGTGTATGTATCTATCCTGAACTCTTTTGATGGCTTTGTATGTGTTTATCCAGTCCAAAAAGTTGCTTATTGCCTATGGTGTATCCATGTCTATGCTAAGTATCTATTCCTTTTGTCTAAATAATGTATCTCTTGTTTAGAAGGAGAGTTTGTTTCAATAAAAAAGAAAGACATATAGCTACTTTGATGACTTCTGAATTTAGCTATCCAATCTATATGCCAAGCCAGTGATGGTGATGACTTTATAGAAGTATGAAACCAGATGTTGACTTTATTATTTCCTTCAAGATTCGGTTAACATTACCTATTTATCCCATCTTGATGCAGCCTTAGACCTCATTCAGGTGAGTTATGACTAACGTGTTAGGAATTTATTTCATTTTTGTATTTGGGGAAATTGTATGTCTTTAGTAATCTAAGTTTGCTTCTTAAAATAGGTCTTCTGTACAAGTGAATTATAAACTAAGAGTTGCCACTTTATTCTGATTGACAAGGTTGACTAACATAAACTAACATTTTTGTCTACCTGATAAAAAACAAGTCAACCTGATTTTTAATAATATACCATGCTTCAATAAATGTCTACTTGTTACTAAATGGTTGCTTAGGGTCCGGCTGAATCTGTTCCAACTATGAAATTTTTTATTTCTGTTCAAAATAATCTGAATTGAGGATCTTGATTTTGGTCTAGAAGGGCCTATTGCCCTGTGAAAAAATCCCGTGTACTCATCCAGCCAAGAGAATGAAGGACTGCAAAAGAAAGAAAAATGACAAACCGGGAAACTACAGAATGGATCAGAATTTTGTAAAGGCCAACTTCATCTAACATGTTTAATTAAGTTTAGATCTGTGACACAGTGACTTGTTTTGTACTGGTATTATTTAGAGTTGATATGATGTTTAGTTATTGCATTTTTTGGGACTAGTGGGTTTGTTGTACACAAAGGCTTACATACTATTTACTAGTTACCAGGCATCAGTTGTACGAGGTCCTTCGAAACCCTAACTAGGCATGTTTAAAATTAACAAGAGATGACGTTAAATACACCTAAATTTGAAGCTATTCTGTCTCCCCGCTTCCCTTTTCCCCGTTTCAGGACTTGCTTGTTCTTGAGCCCATCTAAATTCTTTTTTTTTTTTTTTTCTTCCCTTCTCTTTTTCTTTTTGTGCTGGTGATTTATGTGTGTTTTTGGTGGTTTTTTCTTTTTTCTTTTTTCATGTGTGGGGGGTTTGTGGAGGAGGTATGAGAACTTCATCTTTAAGCCCCTTTGATGCATTCTGAAGTTTCTTAAATCACCTCATCAACCGCAAAGATCTCGCTCGCTCCCCTTTCTATTTTCTTCTTTCTTCTCTTCTTCAATCCTTGGCGGTTTTGGTGGATGAACAAAGATGCTTGGCATCATTGGCAATCATGTTTTCTGTTTGAAGATATATTTTGAAAATAATCACCTCAACCATGTAAACAATTGAGAAAGATTTGATAGAGCACCTTCTAGCTATTCTTTGTTTGTAAACCAATTAAGTTCTTGATTTGGAATTGATTCCAGAAATATGATCTAGATGTGGTTGTATGCCACATCAACATTTTTTGCTACATTATAACTGCCACATCAACATTTTTGCCATGTCATTAGTCCTCCTTGGAAGTTGGACAATTTTGTATTTTATTTTTTTCTGTTGGCTGAAGGGGAGCCTTGGCACAACGGTAAAAGTTGTCATGTGACCTTGAGGTCACAGGTTCAAGGCGTGGAAACAGCTTCTTGCAAAAATGCAAGGTAAGGCTGTGTACTATAGGCCCTTGTGGTCTGCCCCTTCACCGGACCCCGCATAGGTGGGAGCTTCGTGCACCAAGCTTCTTGCAAAAATGCAAGGTAAGGCTGTGTACTATAGGCCCTTGTGGTCTGCCCCTTCACCGGACCCCGCATAGGTGGGAGCTTCGTGCACCAAGGCTGCCCTTTTATTTTTTCTGTTGGCTGAAAATGGTTTAATTATGTAGTGTATGTCTTAAAGAAAAGACAACACTGGTCATCTTAGAGGTAGTTATTCTCTAACCACACAACTGCCCAGTTGGCTGCCATATGGGTTTTGGTAGTTATTTTTCGCAACAACTACTTGCTGGTTCTAAAAGGCAAGGAGAAGGCTCAGAAGAATGTGGGTAGAATTGGTGAGAAAAGATTTAAACTTTTGAATTAAATGAAGGCATGACCTACGTAGTTAGAGGTGTGCATAGGTGCCAAGCACATGATCCATGCCTGGATTTAGTAAAGTTGCAGGGGTATTGATGTTCCAGCACCGAGGTGCATGCTTGGGTGTGCTTGGGTGCACCTAATGCTTGCCTCTGATGCCCAGGTGCAAGTTACGAACTATTAAAACCCCAAACTTCATTTTTTCATCTTCCAACCCTATTTCTCTTCTCTTGAGTGCTCCAACTATGAAAAAAACCATTACTCTTCAATCTTTTACAAATCTAACGAAGAAAAGGTATGGATTCATAAATGTTGAACCTAAAACCCTATTTTTGGTAGAAAATGTAAAATTTTGATTTTTTCATTTTTTGGCTTACTTTTTTTGATAAATCTTGATGGTTTCTCATTCTATCAGTAGAAACAAACATTCCATTTGGTTTTCTTGTTTGTTTGCCATAGATTTAACTTTTTTCTAGGTATTCTTCTATTTTTTTTTTTTTTCATTTTTTTCTGAAAAATCAGTTATAGAGATTAATATTTTGAGTTTGTTTCTTACATTTATTCCTTTAAATTGATTTCCTTTCACATATGCAGTTGTTCAGTCTCATATTTTCATAATCATGGCCTTTTGAACTATTTGTAACTTTTGTTTTACTATAAATATTGTTTGACTTGACTTTGTTTGTACATTGTTTTGTTCATAACAAATAGCATGTTTGGGTAATATTTTATCATGGAATTGTGTTTTTATGTTTTTCTTACTTTTCAGGATTTTTTTGAACTTTTGGGGATTTTTTTTGTAATTTATTTTGTGCCTCGTGATTTGGGCATGCTCCTAGGCGCTGCAGGCACCAGGCACACCTCTTGTGCCTTGTGCCTCTGGCTACATAGGCCATGACACTTAATAGAGGGAAATGGAGGAACAAGATCTGTGTGGCCAACCCCTAATTGGCATAAGGCTTGGATGATGATGATGAACTACCTGCTGGTTCTCTTCATATTGAGAGAGGAGAAAGAAGAAGAAGAGGGAGAGATGAAGGTGTAATTGTGAGTATTAAAGGTTTTAATACTTGAAATTAGTACCCTGCTCAATGTACTCATTCTTGTTATAGTGAAATTATTTGCCAATATTTGGCCGCAGGTGTTTCCCTGATTTGGGCTTTTACCACATTAAACGAAAATGTATTTTCTTGTGTTTTATTGCCGTTTACTTCTGATCTATTTTCATATTCCTTGCACACTTAAAACTAGGTCTGGTTTTACATTTTGGGATAACAACACAGAAAATTAATTCCCATTTCAGACCAAACATTTTGGTATAAGAGCAGGTTTATAGGTGTGTATGCAAGTGTGTAGATCAAAATGCTGGTATGCTGTATTTAATTTTAAAATTAGAAGTAGAAAATGGAAATCAGAAATGTCTAATCATTGAAAGGAAATTCTCCAAATGACCTTTCTCAAAGAGTATTTGATATCAGAAGATGATGCGTGAGATGCTTGATATGTTGAAGGATACAATCTCAAATAAGAAAAGTGAAGAAAAAATTGTCCCACAGGTAGGTGAAAATTCTGCTATGGCTCCAATGTGGAGCAGGCTGTTGAAGCATTTAAAATGGATGTGAAGATTGTAATTCAAATTTACTGTGGCGAATTGGATGCAGAAAAATTGGATGACTGGTTGAAGCATCTTGATGTCTATTTCAGCACCAAAAACTACACCAAAGTATAGAAAATCATTTTTGCAAGATTGAGACTTAGTGGCCATGCACTTAGATGCTTTTGTTGCTGGTTTGGAGTAAGACAATCATCGCCAAACAGAACTTGGATGGAATTTACTGCAGCACTGCAAAGTGAGTTTGATCCTATTGGCTATGAGAATGGGCTGAAAGTAAATGGCAATTTTTGTGACAAAAAAAGGTACAAAATGCTCAAGAATATACAACTGAATTCATGAAGTAAGTTGTTTTGCTTGGAGTTAATTTAAGAGACCAATCCACTTTAGAAAAATACTAGGGACTGCATTGAAGTCTACATAATGAATTGACTCTCTTTGAAGTGAGAAACATTGATGATGTTCTACCAAAGCATTGTATTTGGAGAAGTGTGAGAAGAATCTCATACATCATCAACAAAGTTCATGGAAAGAGAATGAGAAGAATTAAGAGAAGGGCAAAAAATGGGATAAGAAAGGTAATCCCACTATTCACAAGAAATAGAAATTTTTGTGCATTGCAAGAATAATGGCCACAGTCAAGATAATTGGAAAAATAAGAAAGTAGTAAAAGAAGAGATGGTTGAATGTTTGGAAGAAGCTGACCAGAATTTGGTGTGCGTGGTGCATAAAAGCAACGACACTAAAGTTATTCTTCCCAATGGTGAATCAAGCAAGAATCAAGTCACTAAAGGTGAAGATCTTGCAAAAAGTACCAAAAAAAATAAATTTCCTTTAGGTTTATATTCAGATTCAAATGTCCAAAGTGGTATCTTTATATGATTTTATTTCCCAAAGGTATCTTAGATTAGAGAAGCTAGCAAAGCTACTCGGCTTGAAGTCAAAGCTTTAACCCCAACCTTATATCGTATATGGCTAAATAAAGTTCTGAACTACTAGTACACAATCACTGTACCTTCAAGTTTTCCATAAATGTGAAGTTTAAAGCTGTGGTTACATGTGATATTGTGCCTTTAGACATTTGTCAAGTTGTCTCAGGGAGTCCTTATGGGAAAGGAATGCTACCTTCTTTAGAAGAGAAAACATTTAGTGACTGGTCACAATGGCATTGGCTATCAAATTTGTTTTGCTAAATATCAAAGGAAGTTCGCTTTGGTTTCTACACAATAGGCAAAGCTTATTGTGGACACAATTAAAATATTCTTTTTGCTTATTGTTAGAGATGTAAGTGTAGATTTACAGGTTTTGGGAGATCAAATTGATACTAGTGTTTGTACAATTGTCCAAAAGCAAGAATTGAAGCATCTATTAGCGAGTTTTCTAGAAGTGATAGAATATCCCAAGGGGATTCTATCCTAAGGGTTTGCCCCAAAGAGAGATGTACACATGAGATAGCTTTGCCACTTGATGCACCAATACCAAATATTAGCATGTATCATCAATTGGTTCTTGAGTCCAGTGAGTGAAGCGAAAAGTTGAAGCATTGTTAGACTAACATTTGATATGATCTAGTTCTTCAGCAACTAGTTCTCCTATTGTGTTAGTATGAGGGAAACATGGTAGTTGGAGGATGTGCATTGATTACCGTGCTTTGAACAAGATCAACATAAATAACAAGTATCCACTTCCTTGTATTGATGACTTACTAGATCATTTAAAATATTATACTTATTTTACCAAGTTAAGTCTAAAATCTGGTTACCATTATGTTTGCATGAAAGATGAATATATTTGGAAAACAACCTTTAAAAACCAAACAAGCTTATATGAATTGTTGGTTATGCCTTTTGGTCTCACTAATCCACCTGCAACTTTTATGCCTTTGATGAATGAGGTTACGTCTTGTTTTTGATAACTTTGTATTAGTTTTCATTGATGATATTCTTGTCTATAGCAAGACATGGGATGGAGATATTATGCATTCAAAGGCCATGATTGAAATTTTGCAGAATGCACAACTCAAGTTGAATGTCAAGAAATGTGAGTTTGGGAAGGTACCGCCTATTTATTTGGGTCATGTCATTAGTGGTGGAACTATAGAGATTGATTTGGTTAAGGTTAAGGCAATTATAGATTGGCCGAAGCCTTGTAATATAACTAAGATTATCATCATCATCGTTATTAAGACCTTATCCCAATGAGGGGTCAGTCACATGAATCTTGTTCCTCCATTCCCCTCTATTAAGTGTCATGGCTTCATTTAGTCCCAAAAATTTTAAATCTTTTCTCCCCACTTGTATCCACGTTCTTTTGGGCCTTTCCCTTGCTCTTTTAGAACCTTCAACTTGGATTGCCTCACTCCTTCTAATTGGTACTCTTTTTGGTCTACGTTGGACATGTCCAAACCATCTAAGTCTAATCGACTGGTGCTACTCCTAAGTTTCCTCTAATGTTTTCATTTCTAATTCTTTCCTTTCTTGTTTTGCCACTCATCTATTCCAAAATCCTTATTTCAGTCATCCTATGAAGATAACTAAGATGCGTAGCTTTATTGGTGTAGTACAATATCTCATAAAATTTATAAGGAACTACTCTTAGATAGCCATGCCATTTTTGAGACCGTTATGGACATACAAAGGTCACATGGGGGTACAAGAAAGGGGGCGTTTAAGTTATTATAAGAGAAAATTAATAATGCACCCGTATTGGCTATGCCTGACATAAGTATGCCATTGGAAGTAGAAACTGATGCATCTGGTCACGTAATGGGAGCTGTTCGACTACAAGGAAGTAAGCCAATTTGTTTCATTCTCAGCTATTTTTTGGTTTTTGTTTTGAATTAGCCCACTTATGGTAAGGAGTTAATGCATTGATACTTGCAATTAAGAAATGGAGTCATTATTTGTGACACCCCGGGTTCTCAAAATACTTTTTGAAAACTTATTTGAAATTTAGGATATCCCCTATGTTAATTTCTTTTCAAAAACAAAACAATTTAATTTTTTTTCCCCTTTTTATTAAAATTTTTCCTAAAACTCCCAAGTGTCATTTTTACACAAAACATAAGGATTTTATGATGAAATGAATGTCTCATTTCTACTAAAAATCCAGTAGAGTTTTCTCTGTTTTTCGGACATATGCACATTTGACGCATGCGTGCAAACACTTGATAGATAATATAAATAATTTTCATCGCTTTGAAATCAAATACATAAAGCTTATGACATCCCAGAACCTCTAGTCACAAGCATATCACAACATATTCTATTAAATACAAACGAATTCACGACATGAAAGTAAATATGCATTCACATTCTCCACTGAATCAGAAAGCTAATTTAAGGCAGCAAGGTTCACCATCTAGATATTGGAAAATCTCCATCTTCTGAAATTCAGAACTCCATAGCTACTCTCACGTTTGACCTGTTCAACTTTCTATTCTAATTCTTCAAATTTGAGATATTGTATATAATTACAATGTCTCAGCAAGCTTGCACTTGTGTAGGTGGAATAAGTAGCTATTTTGTCATTTAGTTCATGATCTACATAAATTAATGCATTTTGAGAATATATCATATACTTAAACAAACCTCATGCTATTATCAAAGTACTCATACCGAAATTATAAAGTCTTCATGATCATTCACCACACGTGATTATTTGAGTTATCCCTATAAATGTCTAAGTTGTTTATCATTCCATAGTTAAATTAACTTTGAGATATCTAAATTCCTCATTATCATGTGTAAAGGTAGTTATTTAACATCTTTTTCTTCATGAACCCAGTGCAATCTCATATGCAAGAATAAATCAATATATAATCACGCAAAATCGCTCATAATGCTCGAGTAATCTGACACCTTAGTAAGCTGACCATGGTAAAATCCATCGATTAAGGAAAAATCAACATGAAATATAATACTAATAGCAATGCCACTAGCTAGCTGTAAGTATCAAAGTATGTTGTCCATAAAAGATGAAGTCCATCGATAAGGTCAAAGAGTACTCTATATGCTTAAAGACTGGTCATCAACAAACTAACGTCTGATAAATCTTTGATCTGGCAAAACCAAAACTTATTTGTTGTTTTCAAAAGCATATTCATCATTTCATAAGTGTTAGCAGTTCTTTCCACGTCAAATCGAATTAAAATCATAAATGTGAAAATTGGTCTCATACACATGAGGTGAAAATTCACGAGGAAAGAATGGTAATCTCAGATCATCCGAAATGTCCAAAGGAATTTGATGTTTGTCAAACCAATGTACTCAAAACAAATGAAGCCGAATTAAGGCGCATAGCCCTCAATTCGAAATGCACAAATCCATGGCTACATCGTCGCAGCAAACTGATCGCTCCAATCACAGTGGCATAGTCCTACCACTAGGGACCAATAGTGGCATATCGTCCTATGACCAGGGACTAATGGTTTGAACTTTCGAGAATAATGGCATGCCCAGTATGCTAACAACACAGACACCCATTCTTGTAGGGCCCTACCATCACCCATTGATGACTATTGCGGCTTTTATGTATGCTCATGGATACCTGCATGAATCATGACCCATCGGACCTCATGTGGGCTACCTGGCTTCCTCTCAGAGTACTTTTCCATGAGAAGGTATTCCTACTGCTCGCCATCTCCATCACAGGGTTTGTATCAATATCATATCAGAGGTCAGTGGCCAATTGCACCTCCTAGCATAGGGTCTCCAGGACTTATAGCGGCATGTAGTACGCTTGCCTCCAGGTCTTACTGCCGCCCTAGGCGCACAAGCCTCCAGGTCTTACGGTACTCTAGAGCACCTACCAAGCGATCCGGAACTTGGGATACTCCAAGAGTGACTAACCAAAACATCGATGAAATCCATATCCACAAGGACTTACAGCTGTTCGTGGAGCGCTTGCCTAAGCATCAACAAATCCGCATCCATTAGGACTTATGGCTATTCACAGAGTGCCTGCCTAAAACATCAATGAAATCATAACCATCAAGGCTTACGGCTGCTCGTAGAGTGCCTGCTCAAACCATAAGTCATATACATCTTCAAAATCATTTCATAAAAGTAAAATTGCTATTTTCAAAGTTTTATGAGAAACCATTCAAATCTATTCATTTTCAACCCATATTCTCAATAAGCTGCAAAAACATATTTTCTTAAGCATTCAAAACGTGTAGTCTTTATTCATAAATTAGATAATGCTCTTTTAGTTCTCAAAAGTGTTTATCCAACGCAATGATTACAATAGGTGAATCTTTAAACAACATCTTACAAGCGCTTATTGTTAAGTGGACCATAGTTAAACTAGTGATAAAGCCTTTATCAGTAAGGACACACATGTTCAACTTAAGGTCATGGCTTGTAAATATCTATTGCATGTCCATGGAGTTTAGAATATTCTTTCCTAGTTCAAATGTTAATCATTTCATCATTCTCGAGTTGTTAAGTTATAAGTATGACACCTTCTAGCACATTTGCTTAGGTCTTCCTATAATTCAAATCCTTGTAAGCTTATCTGAAATCTTACTTTATTGCTGATATGCTTATCAATATTTCCTACTATTTAGGGCATTCCAAATATTATAGTATCAATATACAAGTTCTTATGTTTCAGTAGCATGTGTAAAATCAAACCTTGTTTAAGGATTACAATGTCCATTTGATGTAAGCATAAGTTCAAAATCAAGATAGGTAGTCCGGTTGCTCATTTGTCTTAATGTTATAATTGGGATTAAACAAGTGTTTTAAGTTCATTTCATATCTATAGCCAATCCGAGTGTATATCATGTTTCTAAGTATTATCATCGGCTAAATGTATATATATACTAAGTTTCAGTCAGTGAGTATAGTTTTCATTCTCTTTTTTGGGCATTACAACTAGGGTAACAGTAACTTTTCTATTTAAATTAGTCATTCCATTTTTGATTTAATAATTTAAAAGGTGTCACAAGATAACTTCTAAATTTATCACATGCTTCCATAATTTTAGTAATTAAAGATAATACTTTGTAAATCACCATTTGCGTTCAATCATTCTTATAAAGACATGACACTTATTAAACTTTCCCAAGTACCTCCTTTAGCTCGATCTATTGATTGACCAATTCGTAGGTTTCGTAGCAATCCATCAATGGACGGCTCTGATCGTCTCTCTTGTTGATTAGTGTACTGGGAAAGCAAAGATGTGTTGATTTGTAGCTCCAACCATGGAACCACTATAGTTTAGAAAGAGATGTAGTGCCTAATCCCACCGATTTGGCATTGGATGGTCAATCAATGGTCAGATCTTAAGAACGGATTCGATATGTTGTTGTTCTAAGGATTTGGTGATAGATTGAGATGAAAGGCTAGATTTAGTTATATATCATATCATTTGGTGTGGATCTGTCAAAGATCTGATATTTTAGTGATAGATCTAGTTTTTGATCGTGATGAATGGATCGGATCAACCATAGATCTGGTTTTCGGTGATCAATCAATGGTCGGATTGTAGTAAGTGGATTAGATCGATCATAGATCAAGGTGCTTGTGACTGATCAATGGTTGGATCATGTAAGGGTTCATTGATCAATCAGAGATCTGACTTTTGGAGACAAATCAACAGTTAGATCGCAATGAATGGTTGAGATAGGTTCAGGTATGCCATTTGGAGGCAGATCAATGGTTGGTTCATGGCAGGATTTGCAAAATCAGTTACAAATCGATCATTCAAAGATAGATTAATGACTACATCTCGACTGATAGCTAGATCGGTCACAGATTTGACGATTTGGTCTGGTTGAGGGTCTAGTCACGATCGACGCTTGAATCATCTCTGATCAATGAATAGACAGATGGGTTTTGTTCCTTGCGTTGCAAGGATTGCGGCGGTTGATTTGGATTTGCTAAATCGCGGCTAGTCAGGGACGAGTGAGATGGGCGAGTGGCCCAAGCTTGATCTCATAGAGGAAGCTAGATGGGGGGGTGGGGGGAACACCAGGTGCACGGTGGCCGGCTTAGGCAGCCAGCAGGAGGAGGAATTCTCTGTCTTCAGAAATAAGTGACACATGCAGGTTTTTGGCCTTTGCGAAGGACATATGAGATGCAATTCAGCAGACCTACTCCAAAGCTAGAGATGCAGCTCAAGTGTACGAGGTCAAGGTGAAAACTATGGCTACAAAATAAGGGAATAAGACGGTCACTGAATATGCAAATCAATTGAAATCCTTATGGATGGAATTGGATCCCTACCGAATGATAAAAACCAAATGCCCCGATGATGCAGCAGTCCTAAAAAAACTTTATTGAACAAGATAGGGTATATGATTTTCTAGTTGGACTTAATCCAGAATTTGATCAAGTTAGGATATAGATTCTTGGAAAGAAGGAGGTTTCATGTTTTAATGAAGTAGTGGCTCTAATTCGAGGTGAAGAGAGTAGAAGAGGGTGGATGCTTGAACCACAAACCACTGATAGTTCGGCTCTGGTGGCTAATGGTAGCAACAAATCAGTCATGAACATGGAGAAAGAAACAACAATTGAAGGAGAAAAAGGCGGCCAGCCGAAAACAACATCGTGACGGATTATGGTGCACTTACTGCAAGAAATCTTGCCACACTTGTGAAAAATGCTGGAAACTTCATGGAAAGCCTCCAAGCTGAGAATGGGGCTAGAAAGGAGGTCAGCCACAGAATAATGGACGAGTCCACATTGATGCAGTACCACAAGGTGATTTGACATCATAGAAGCCGAGTAGCCTCAACTAAGAAGAGATTGAGAGGGTGAGATCACTTATCAACAGTCTTGGAAAACCTGAAGGACCTCCAGGTACTTGTTCTTGGCATATTCAGGTGAGTTTCCATCTTCCATTGGATTAAATGTCTTGAGTACAATCTTCACCAACTCCTGGGTCATGGACTCAGGAGCAACCGAACATATGACCCATTCATCCAATATTTTTTCAACCTACTATCCATGTCCAAGTAATAGGAAAGTAGTCACAGCTGATGGATCCTTGATCACTATAGCAGGTTTAGGGGATGTCAAAATTAGCCCATTACTAACTTTAAAAAATGCCCTTCACGTTCCTAAATTGTCTGCAAACCTAGTCTCTATACAAAAACCTCACTCAAGATTTATGTTGTAATGTGATTTTTCACAGTAGTTATTGTATATTTCAGGACAAGGATTTGGGGAGGATGATTGGACGTGTTAGAGAAAGGAATGACCTTTACTACCTTGAAGCACCAAGTCAGTTGAACATGAGCGAGGGTAGACTTCCCTCTTCCTTCATATCAAAATGTGTCTTATCCAATAAAGAAAATTTTTTACTTCACCATTGTCATTTTGGACATCCATCGTTTAGGGTTATTAAAATTATGGTTCCCTCTTTGTTTAGAGATTTAGATGTCAAAAATTTTCAATGTGAGGTGTGTGAACTTGCTAAATATAAGCGAGTGCCCTTGCCAATTAGTAATAAAAGAAGTTTCTTTCCTTTCTATCTTATTCCCAGTGATATTTGGGATTCATCTACTATTGCTAACATTTCTGAGGCAAGATGGTTTGTTTCTTTCATTGATGATTGTATTCGCGTTACTTAGATTTTTCTGCTTAAACATAAATCTAATGTTAGTACCATGCTCCCAAATTCTTGTTCAATGATTAAAAATCAATTTGGGGTCAATATCAAAAGGTTTAGGTTAGATAATGCCAGGGATTATTTCAATCAAATTCTTAACCCATATTTTTAGAAAGAAGGAATAGTACATAAATCTTTTGTCAATACCCCACATCAAAATGGGGTGGCAGAGAGGAAAAATGGTCATCTCCTTGAAAAAACCCTAGCCTTGTTGTTTCAAAAAAATGTGTCTATGGTCTTTTGGGGGGAAGCAGTTCTTACAGCCACTCATCTAATAAATCTTTTGCCTTCAAGTTCCTTGGGTTTTAAGAGTCCTATGGACATACTTTCAACATTTTACCCAAACCTAAACACGACAAACAACCTTGTTCCTGGGATTTTTGGGTGCGTGTCATTTGTCCATGTTTATAGTCAAAATAGGGGGAAATTAGATCTAAGGGCTCTAAAATGTATCTTTGTGGGCTATTCTTCGACTCAGAAAGGGTATGTGTTACCACCCTCCATCAAAGAAATTCTATGTCTCGGTGGATGTTCCATTCAATGAACAAGAGTCTTATTTCACTAATCCATATCTTCAGGGAGAGAATTCTACTAGGGAAGATAAGGAAATTTTTTTGCTTGATTTGTCATCAATTCCTATCTCTAAAAACTCAGATCTTGCACTCACACCTGCTTGTTCCAATCATGTGCCTAAACCCATGCCCAGACTTTAATTTGTACTTGAAACACCAAATGAATCACAAGAAAAGACTGACTGGGAAATGTGAGATTTGGCAAAGCCAAGGTGTTCGCAAGGAGGAAGATGGCTGTTCCTGAACCTATGCTTGTCCAAGAATCCAACTCAAATCCTTTGAATGAGGTAACAATTTCTAACCATCCATTACAAGATGAAACTGAATTTCATGTGGATAATGATGACTAGGACCTTACAATTGCCATTAGGAAAGGAACCGGAAAATGCACAAAGCAACCATTATACCCTCTTGCACATTTTTGTCATTAAGAAATTTTCACCATCTCATAGAACCTTTCTTGTAAGCCTAAATACCATCACCATTCCTATCACCTTATCTGAGGCTTTGTCCAATGAAAAATGGAAACAAGCTATGAATGTGGAGATGGAGGCAATAGAAAAGAACAAGACTTGGGAGTTGGTGAAGTTACCGGCAGGAAAGAAATTGGTGGGCTATAAGTGGGTGTATACGGTAAAGTATAGAGCAAATGGGTCGATTGAGAAATACAAGGCGCGGTTGGTAGCCAAGGGGTATACTCAAACCTATGGAATTGATTATTTAGAGACTTTTGATCTTGTTGCAAAGATGAACATAGTTAGAGTATTGTTATCACTAGCAGCTAATTATGGTTGGGAGTTGCAGCAGTTTGATGTCAAGAATGCTTTCTTATATGGGGAGCTGGAGAAAGAGATTTATATGGAGGTCCCACCAGGATATGAGAAGAATTTGGCTGCTCTATTGTGTGTAGATTGAAAAAGGCATTGTATGGCCTTAAACAATCACCATGGGCATGGTTTGGGAGATTTGCAAGAGTTATGTTGGCAATGGGATACAAACAAAGCTAAGGGGATCACACATTGTTCATTAAACACTCTCCTTCAGGGGGAGTTACAGCCCTTCTTTTGTATGTTGATGACATAATAATGACCGGAGATGATGTTAAGGAGAAACAGGTCGTGAGCCAGTATTTAGCTGAGTTTGAGATTAAAGCATTGGGGAAATTGAAGTATTTTCTCGGGATTGAGGTGGCTCACTCTAGGCAGGGAATTTTTATCTCTCAACAGAAGTATGGGAAACTGGCAAGACAGCATGCAAACCAGCAAGTACTCCAATGGATCCTAATGTTAAACTTGGGAAAGCAGAGGAGGATGCCACAGTAGATAGAGAAATGTATCAACACCTGGTAGGAAGACTCATTTATCTGTCTCACACACGACCAGATATAGCATATGCAGTAAGTGTGATTAGTCAGTTTATGCATCGCCCAAAGGAAGTTCATCTACAAGCAGCTCATAGAGTACTATAGTATCTCAAGGGAACGCCAGGGAAAGGTATCTTGTTTAGAAGAAATGGAGGATTGGTACTTAAGGCATACACTAATGCCGATTATGCTGGATTAGTTGTTGATAGAAGATGAACCTTTGGATATTGCACCTTCCTTGGTGGGAATCTTGTGATGGGGAAAAGTAAAAAACAAAGTGTAATAGCTTGGCCAAGTGCAAAGGCTGAATTCTGGGCGATGGCTCAAGGAGTGTGTGAACTACTTTGGTTGAAGATCATCCTTGAAGATTTGAAGATTAAGTGGGATGGCCCTATGAGACTCTATTGCCACAAGAAATCTGCGATCAGCATAGTTCACAACCCAGTATAGCATGACCGGACAAAGCACATTGAAGTCGACAGACACTTTCTCAAAGAGAAGTTGGAGAGTGGACTGATTTGTACACCTTATGTGTCTACACATGGTCAACTTGCTAATGATCTTACCAAAGGGTTGAGTAGCTCAGTTTTTCAGACTATTGTATCCAAGCTGGGAATGGAGAATACCTATTCTCCAGCTTGAGGGGGAGTGTGGGAAAATAGTGTATAATTAGTTAGCTATTTTAGGAAAATCTTTTGTTACAGATTGTGTCCTTAGAATTAGGCATACATAGCTAAGTTTCCTATTCTGTTAGTTTCCTATTTTCTATTAGGATATCCCACAAATCATGGGATCTGATTTAGTAACTTATGGTTTTGGGTGCTAGGGTTGCTGTATATATTTGGCTGTAATATTCAGATTGAAAAGATATAACTCTTTTCATAGTTTCAACAAATATCACGGACCAAAATGATAATATTAGAGTTCTTTTTTGCAAAATCTTAGATGTTTGAACTTATTTCTGTTGCTACACAGACATTTTCTTAACAAGAGTTGTGAATTTCACATATGCTAATAATGAGCATTGGGAACAAAAATGTCTTAAAGGATTGCCATGTGTCTTTGCTGAAAGAATAAATAGATCCCTAAATCTCAACATCAAAGTCAAATACCTTATGCCATAGTAACTTATGGTGAAATTATTATTCCTTGCATATTAGAAGGTTTACCCCTCTAATGAAATTAAATTTTGAGATTAGCTTAAAAGCGAATGCTTAATAGAAAAAACAATTAGGAGAGGGTTAGCAATTTGCAATTGATAATCCTAACATTAAAAATAATCCTCCTAATAATAAACCTCATTATAAAAAATGATGTAAAGATAATATAAACTATTATAAAAAGCAAAAAACTTAAAAAAGAAATACTATAAGAAAAAACTTTTGAACCCAAAATCTCACAAAATTAATTGATCTAAAATTAAATGTTACAAATGAGTTAAGTTAGGCCACTATGCTAATAAATATCTCATTAAGAATGAACTTCAAATGGATGAAGGATTAAAAAAATCTCGTTGTAAAATTCGTAATTCTTTAGAATCGAAATTATTAGATCTTGACAAATATGAACCTTCTTCTTCTATTGACAAAGAAGATAGCTTTTTCTTGTCAAATGATCAAAGCAGGTAATTTTACTGAATATTGGAAAGCAATTGTTGATCATGTCCTTTCAATTAATACCTTATCTTAATCTTAAGATATTACGCCATTGGTAGAGGCCAAGGTGGCCATCATCAATTAATTATTAATGATCTTAAGATATTATGCCATTGGCAGAGGCCGAGGTGGCCATGATCAATTAATTATTAATGATGAGGAAAGTAACTACCGTAATGGAAGAGCATTACCTCTTTCTCAACAGCCATCTGTATATGGTTTTTGAGAAAACAACGGTTCGGCCTTTACAATGTCCTTTATTCTTCGTTGATCTAGAGAGGAAGCAGATTGCTGCTGAGAAAGTGGTAATACCCTTCTGCTGGGGAAGTTATTTTCCTCATCATTAAAAGTTAATTGATGATGGCTACCCCGTCCTCTTGCCCATGGGCTAATTTATCATAGTGGAAATGCGCTTTACTTGCCTGGTTCGTAGAACTAGGCCATTGACTATGAATGGCTTAGATAGCCTTAGTACCAAATTTCATACTCGTTAGATAATTTGTTCTATGTTTCCTTAAGTCGAACATTACAGCCATGCTTTATCCTTGGTTCTTTAAGTTGAAAATAACAGCAAAAACATAGGATATAGTATCTAATGGGCATGTAATTTGGTACTTAGCCTATCTAAGCCATTCCCAACATAGTGGATGACTTAGATCTAGAAAAGAGGCAAGTGCACTTGGTCTATGAAAAATCCTAGTGTGCACTTGTATTTATCATGCTCATTCATGTGTGTGTGTGTGTCTGTATATATAGGGATTGGGGTTTTAGATACTTGAGAAATCCCTTTTCTTAATACCCTTGTTCCCCTTTCATTTGGAGCTGCCGTAAATTGGGCTCATCATGTTATACTTGTGGGGAAGGAAAAATGAGCAGTTTACTCTTTAGTAGCTGTAGTTTCACTAGCTTTCAAGGAGTCGAATATTACCAAGAATCCTCCACTATTTCCAATAATATTTATGGTTCTACCTTCTATATGTATTAGTTTGTTTGATATATTTGTATCATTTTGATATGAACAACATTCATTTGGTTGCAATACTTTTTTGTTACAATATATAGCAAAGGTTAGCTATTGGCTCATTTCAATTTCAGTTGTAACTACCATAATTCATTCATGATAGTCTAGTTTACTTTGTTTCTTTCTTCTTCAGATCCTGCTCTTTCTTGTTAGTGTCTGTTTCTTCTCTTGATTGTTCCATTAATAATTTTTGCATATGGAACTGGATATTTGCGGGCAGTTATCAGCACACTAAGTACCACAAACGTAAGTCTGCTCCCTGTCTTTGACCTTGTATTTAGGATTGCATTATTTGATGTGCTTATTGGTAAGTGCTCAGCAATGTATTTGGTTTATGTAGTAACCTGCTGCTTCTTGACATTTGCTTCATCTGTGCATATATCTGGATTTTATATTTTCAAAATAGTTTGGTTTTTTTTATCTGTATACATGCGATCCATTTGAGTACCTCTCACATGTAATATCTGGTCATTTTGGCTGGTGATATTAAAAAGGAAATTCACACAAAGATGTTAAATGTTTGAGCCCCTTTCCTTGAGAAAGTAACAGATGGAGAAAATAACCGATACTATCTGTTGTTTAAGTAGGAGTTCAAGCTTACAGAGGCTATTGGGACCCATAAGACTAATGAATTACATCTTGATTTTATCCACTATGAAATAAGTTTCAGATAAGTGATGTAGGTTACTAAGAATCACACTGGGAATTGAGTTTATAAAGTTGTTGACATCGAAAAGTGATGTAGGACAACTGACTGTCCTAATCTAGAGTGAATTTAATTGATGAAGCTCTTAGGAGAACTGCTCAAAAGAAACGGGAAGTATTAGAACAGTTTGAACCAATTTGAATTGCAAGAAGAACAACTAGGACTTCTATGAAACTCACTGAAAAGAATGGATGATGGAATGCAGGTTTTAAATGAATGGAACTGTTGATGAATTTTCAAGATAGTAGGTACCTCTCCCATAATAGGTCATGGTTTTGAGGTTGCTAGCGACTATGTGTATAATGTTGGGAAAGAAAAAAGAAAAGAATACATGGAATAGCAAAAATAACTGGTAAATTAACTATTAATAAAACTCAGATTTGAAGAAAATTTCAAATCTACTGAATGTTAACCATGTGAAAGAAAACCCTATGTCAATGCTTGACTCCCTTGAGTGAATGCCTATTGCCTACTACTGGTCTGGTCCCTGCAGAGTTTTCCCCTACCAAGTTCACTGTAATGCATGTGACTTATATGGAATTATAGGAGTACAGCAGGCCGAGCTAGTGCTGACACCTTTGCCTCTAATCACTTTTTGGTTTGTATTTGCTATTGCACACTACTAACAATTGGTTGACTGAAATTAACTCATTCTATTAGTTTTGAGACCTTGCTTTAAAAGAAAATAATCCAAAGTGACTACTGAAGATTGTGACATACCTGAAGAGAGACAAAATAGAACAAGAATCATACGGCTAATAGTTCTGAGAATTTAAGGAAGAAAGAAGAACTAGAATCACACAACAGAGACAATTTTGTCGGAGTAGCACCATAGGATTTCTCTTAAGGTTATCCCACCTTGAAGTTTCACTAACCCTCTAAAAGATGTTTTTTGCGTCAGTGGACACTGTGCTGGTACCCAAATGAGGAATAGAGCACTTGCAATAGCTGGCCGTCTTACGGTCCCTTGGAAGATCCTTCCAATAACCAGAGAGTTTCACCACTCTCTCAAATACAATGGTGAGAAGAGAAGGAGGTTCTCTCTCTGAAGTTAAAATACAGTAATCAAAGAATAGAGTGAAAGGATTTTACAACAATAGATTGAAAGAATTATTCCAATGACAGTTTGGAGCTTGAATTTCAATTCTTGTGTTTTTAATTGTTTTGATTTCTATTGAGCTCTTTTGATGTCTCCAATTTATTACGTAGTTGCCTTTTGATCTGTTGGAGATGATAATATAGCCATTTTAAGTGATCTGGGACAAGATTCAAAATTTGACATGATAGCCAGCATCCTGTCCTCTAAAATAGTTGACTGGTTTTTCATAGGCACTTGACTACTTTTTGGAAACAGTAAAATATTACTGGAGTGTCCACATCAACAGTTAACTTGTTCTTCATGACTTCAGCTATCCACCTTGAATGTTTTCTACCCAGAAATGAATCCCATTTCATTTCTCCGTCAGTTGATTAATTTCCAGATTTAGTCAACTGGATTTTCTCAAGCCAAGCAAACAAGTATAAATTCCAAAATTGTTGACTGACCATTTTCAGCTGTGTAGGTCTGGTAATTTCTGCAGAGTCATTCTTTTTCTCCAAAAATAGTGACTAGATTTTTCGGCAAGTTGACTGGATTTCCAAAAACAGCTAAATTCTTCAAATTTAGTTGAGTATTCCTTTCAGCTAGAATGCTTCAGAAACTCTACACACGTAAACTTACTGGTGCTGGATAGTTTAGGCCAGAATGGCTGATTTCATCCTCATTTAACTGTGTAGGGTAGAATGGCTGATTTCACCAAAACAGTTGATTAGCTTCTTTACATGAAATTCCGTTAAGGGTTTCTTCACATCTTCAAGTTGTCCATGGCAGTTGACTATTTTTCCAAAAATAGTTGACTAGATATGCTCGGTTCAGAAATAGTTAACTAGAATTTCAACTGTAGTTAATTGGATTTCTTGTAGTCCATCAGTAAAACCGAATTCCATATATTAATTTCCAGGCAAGTGATTTGATCAAAACTTTACAAATTTGATCTTCTAAGTACATATCTTGCATTGAGTCTTAGTTGCGTATTTCTAACTTCTGGTATAAACTTACACATCCACAAAACTGGTTAGAAATTTAGAAGGTTTTGTTATCATCAAAATCAATAGGGCTTTGGTCCAACAGAAAGGACCCTCACCAATAAAGTTATGCTCGAGAGTATCAATCAGAATTGAGGGGAAAGCTGCTGCTGCTTTACTTATTTTATATAAAAAGCCAAATGCATAAATAGAAGTCAATCTCCATGTTTGTAACTAATGGTGATGAATTCTAGTCCTAGGTAGGATTTTTGGCCTCTCTCTTAGAACTATAACTTATTAGATTAACATCTAAAACACTATTTCACCAACTACTTAAGTTGTAATTATGCAACTAAGAACTTGTGGTTGATGGCAAAAAACTCTAAATGCCTAATAATTCTAAACACTCTAAATAACTAATGCACTCAAAGAGTTACTTCTAAAAGTTGTAACTGATGAATAAACTAATCAATTTTAATCCAATCACATGAAATTGGCACTACACTTGCTATTATCTATTCTCTAGCTAGTGGTGGGAGGATCAGCTATGTCAGATGCTGGAAATTATGAAATGACCATGGTAGTTGAGATTACAAAAGTACCCTACGTCACTGCATGATTTCTATTCTTGCTGTAGGCCTGTGTTTCTAAATCTTCCAAGGCATATGGTAGCACCCATCAATGACCTAGATCACATAACTTAGCAAATGTTTGGGCAGGAGCCATAGTAATTGTCCAATTTAATGACACTTCTTATATGTGGTATAGATGCAATAGATATGATACTAGAAGAGATGTTGGTAGCTTATTGTTCTGGTACTTCAAGTCTTCAACACATCATTTTTATTCAAAAATTTTCAGTCTGTAAGCAATAATATTTCAATGTATAGTCCTGGTGAGACTGCTTAGTAGCCTTGAAATCAATTGCTAATGTCGCACAAAGAAATTTTTTAAGCTAAGAGCATTATTAGTTCTAATTTGCTGTCTTGATTAAGCACAAACCTATGTTGGTGCCTGGAGGGACAAAGCGCGCCTAGTTGCGCGACTAGTTCCCTAGGCACAAAATTAATTAATTAAAAAAATTCAAAATAAGAAAGTCCAAAATAAATAAAAAAATCCAAAAAAGAAAAAGAAAAACATAGGGATATACATACATGAACAAATACTAGTCAAATTAGTGAAATGGAATCCTTAAATAATAAACAACCCAAGGTCAAATCAAATAACATCAACTTAACACTCCCTATTCAGACCAAAAGAAGGAAGTTCAGAAACATACAAATAATAGTCTCCTTGCTACTCTCTCTAGCCCTTGTCATCATCGCCATCTTTCTATAAATCCAGGAACAATAAACAATCAAACAATAGTTACATAAGTGAAGTAAAACAGAAGTTAGAGTTAAGAGTAATCTTCCTACACCTCTTCCTCGTTAGGAAGATCAAGATCATCTCCCTAAGAGACACACACATTCTCCTCCACAGTCTCATTGTGTGTCTCATCTCCAACTTTATCCTCTCATTCTAGTTGAGATTGAGAAATGCGGTTCCCTCTCGGCTCCCTCCTTTGCCTCTAGTACTGTTGAGTAGATGGAGTATTTTTTATCACTTAATCCTGTAACAAGCTTAACATCTAACTAGTTGAGGTCATCACCTGGATGTACTAGGTTATCTTTAGCATTTGGTTGAACAATCCACTCATCACTTCTGTTGATCTCTAGTAACAGAGTAGGATCCATATATGTCTACATTTTCACATGCTTCTTACGTTGATGATGAAGGCGCTGATTGTATTGGACGTATATTGGATCATTCATTGTCTTATCATGTTGCCTATTCTTCTTCTTAGTGTGAATCTGAAAAGTAAAAATGCTTACAAGTTTAAAATATAATGAAAGTAAAAGCGATAACTAATAGATTAATAAGTACTAAATCTTAGTATCTTACATTCTTGAAGATATTGTAGTTACACTTGCAAGGAGATGTACTGCATATTTGGGAGAAGACCTTAATTGCGAACTTTTGAAGATGTGGGGCTTCAGCCACAAGGTTCATCCACCACTTGCTTACAAAAGTTGTCTAAGTTAGAAAACTAAAAATTAAAGTTAAAGAACTTAACAATCAACACTCAACAAACAAAATTAGAACAGTCATGTGGTTGGAGGCATTGTCGGTAATGACCTAAAATATATGAAGATAAAATTATATATGGTTAACTTACATCATAAACAAGTTAAATACTTAAAAGATTATCGATATGAAACTGAACAATTACTTAGACCACATTCTTCTCTCCAACATCATCAATCACCTTGTCAGGTATGTCAACTATTAAGTTTGTGCTCTTAACATGCTCTGACATGTCAACAGATTTCAAAAGCATTGGCTAGTTGGACAGTTCACCATAAAGTTAACAAGGGTGCTACCTTTGCCATTGGTCCACCAATCCAACATAAACGAGGCGCCATGCCTTAAAAGCATGAATGAAATGACTTGTAAGTTGTTTGACGAAATATTTGTGACAACCTGAAATGTGGGAGAAAAAAGAAAACACATACCTAACCAAATCAGCTTTACGTTGTTTTATATAATCTTTTGTCTTTTCCACTTGCTTTTTAAGAAGACTTACCCTCAACTCATGGTAAGAGGGTGCCTTGAAACCTTAGTAACATAAGAATGTAAGAATATGCGAAAGCAAGTATTAAATTGTTAATTATTAAAAATATAAGACATCCTGGACCGTGTTGTGCAATTGCCTTTAACATGGTTTGAAAGGAGTGATAATGAGTGGCATTGAATGCAATGCCATTTTTGTAATAACAAGAGGATATGTAATTTCATGCTTTTGTCATAACTTCTTTCGTATATGCTCTATTCATTGTCATCTTTTACATGGGTGTACCCTCAGGGTTGGGAGTAAACAGATAATCAATAGGTCCCTTTGTTGCATGTGTGTCTTATGCGTCTTGCTCCTAATGGAAATACCACAAACCCTAGTACTATCAATGTCCTCTGCCTCATCATCATTATCGTGCAAGCCAAACAAATTTTCTCGTTGCTCTATCTCCTTTGTTATTCTCTATTTGTTTTCATTCTTCTTTATTTCATTCATATAATCTAATATCTTCTTGGATATCTTGGGAGTGACAAGAGCATATTTTTTTGCATTCTTATGTCCACCCTTTAAATGTTGTTTGAATATAAAGATTCCACCAATATACTTGTTTCATATAGTTTGCACCATACCAAATTTTTGTCTGATGGATCCCTTGTATTTCCATCTTCCCACCCTGGACCCTGTAGTTTAGATGAGTTATTATTCAAGCTCATTGATGATGAAATATTCTAGACTTGTCATTGTAGATTGTTGCAATGGTAGAACTTAGTGTTAGAAGTGAAAAGAAAAAAGAAAAAAGAAAAAGTTAACGAAAATAAGCAATGTGCTCGCAAGGATTTGTAGTTTTTTAGCATTAGAATGGTGACCTATGGAGATGAACCTTATAAACAAACAGAAAAATTAAAAAAGTATTGTATTTAATGTTTTTAAGTCATCATCATCATCATCAAGACCTTATCCCAATTAGGGGTCGGCCACATGAATCTTATTCCTCCATTCCACTCTATTAAATACCATGGCTTCATTTAGTCCCAAAGTTTTTAAATCTTTCTTCACCACTTCTATCCACGTTCTTTTGGGCCTTCCCCTTGCCCTTTTAGAACCTTCAACTTGTATTGCCTCACTCCTTCTAACTGGTGCCGTTGTTGGCCTCCTTTGAACATGTCCAAACCATCTAAGTCTAATCTCCCTCATCTTGTTACCTATTGGTGCTATCCCTAAATTTCTTCTAATATTTTCATTTCTAATTCTATCCTTTCTTGTCTTACCACTCATCCATCTCAACATCCTCATTTCTGCAACACTCAGCCTATGAGTATGATGTTCCTTAACTGCCCAACACTCTGATCCATAGAGCATGGCCGGCCTTATAGCCATCCTATAGAATTTTCCCTTTAGTTTGAGTGGCACCCGCCGATCACATAAAACCGCCGATCCTATAGAATTTTTAAGTAATACAGAAAAATTAAATAATAATAAAAAACCATGAAAGATAATCACAGATGTGAAAAAAATGAAATGGAGTTGTTGTTTTTAGCATTAGAATGGAAACCAGTGGAGATGTGTTACAAACACAAACAGGGAAACAGAAAAATAGTCTTGTATTTCACATTTTTAAGTAGAAATTACAGAAAAAACTAAAAAAAAAGTAAAAGGCCATGGAAGATATTAACAGACATGATCTTCATGAAATGGAGTAGTCGTTTTTAGCAATAGAATGGAAAATAGTGGAGATTTGTTTCAAAAAGAAATAAAAAAATAAGAAATGTACTGTATTTCATGTTTTTCAGAAGAAATTAACGAAAATATTATAAAACAGTAACAGACATGATCTTCATGAAATGTAGTAGTCGTTTTTAGCATTAGAATGGAAAATAGTGGAGATTTGTTTCAAAAAGAAATAAAAAAATAAGAAATAGCACTTATTTCATGTTTTTCAGAAGAAATTAATGAAAATATTATAAAACACTAAAAAGAAACATGAAAGATATGATGAAAATGAAATGGAGTTGTCGTTTCTAACATTAGAATGGAAACCTATAAAGATTTTTTACAAAAGCAAAGAGAAAAAATAAAAAACTGTAGTGTATTTCATGTTTTTAATAGAAAATAGCAATAAAAATAAAGAACACATGAATGATATTAAAATAATGAAATGGAGTTGTCATTTTTAGCATTAGAATGGAAACCTATTGAGATTTATTAAAAAAAAAAATTGTAATGTATTCTATGTAATCACGGTGCTAGGCGCAAGGAGTGCAACTTGCGCTTGGAGGGACTAGGCGCTCCTAGTCACGTGACTAGTGTGCTAGGCTGAAAATTAATTATTTAAAAATTAAAAATTAAAATCTATAATAAATTCCCAAAAGGAAACTAGTGGAGATTTGTTACTAAAACAAACAGAAAAAAAAAAGTACTGTGTTTCACGTTTTTGGGTATAAATTACAGAAAAATAAAAAAGAATAAAAAACCATGAAAGATATTAACATTCATGATCTTCATGAAATGAAGTTGTCGTTTTTGGCATAAGAATGGAAACCAGTGGAGATTTGTTTCAGAAACAAATTGGAAAATAAGAATAGTATTGTATTTCACTTTTTTAGAAGAAATTAACGAAAAAATTAAATAACAGTAAACCGAAACATGAAAAATATGAAAAGAATGTAATGGAATTGTCATTTTTTACATTAGAATGGAAACCTATAGAGATTTGTTACAAAAACAAATAGAAAAATAAAAAACCATAGTGTATTTCATCGTTTTTCCATAGAAAATAACTAAAAAAATAAAAAGGAAAAACATTAAAGATACTAAAAGAATGAAATGAGGTTGTTGTTTTTAGCATTAGCATGGAAACCTATGGAGATTTGTTAAAGAAACAACGGAAAATAAAAAGTTGTAATGTATTTTACATTTTTGGTAAAAAATATAGGAAAAATAAAAACCAGTACATAAAACATTAAATATATAAAAGTAAATGGAAATTAGTTTTTGTTTTTAACTCTATAATGTTGATAGGTTGAGGTTTCAAACAAAAAACAAACATCAAACAACAAAAGCATAAAAACAATACTGTTTTTAACCTTTTTTTAAGAAAAGAAAATAATAACAAAAATGCAAGATTAATCCTTAGTTTATTACCTTCAATTGCTTGAACTAGGTTTCGATCGGCTATGGAAGATGAGGAATATTGCAAGAATACTTGGAATGGATGGAAAAGAGATTTGGGAAGGAAAAGAAGATAAAGAAAATGAGAAATAAGGGTTTTATATCACTTATTGACACCTAGAATTGAGGGTGCAAAAGTCGCTAGGAGCTAGTTGCACTGCAACTTTTTCCCTTGCGACAACCCATAATTGAGTTGCACATGGTTCGTGTAGCGACTAGTCGCTCTTGTGATTACATAGAATGTATTTCACTTTTTTGGTAAAAAATACAGAAAAATAAAAAACAGCACATAAAACATTAAATATATGAAAATAAGTGGAAAGAATGAAATGGAGTTTTCGTTTTTAGCATTATAATGTAGATAGGTTGAGATTTCAAACAAAAAACATGCATCAAACAACAAAAGCGATGGTATTGTTTTTAGCTTCTTTTTTTTTAGAAAAAAAGATAATAACAAAAACACATGATTAATCCTTAATTTCTTACCTTCAATTGCTTGAACTAGGCTTCAATTGGTGTTGGAAGATAGGAATGCCGCAAGAATACTTGAAATGGACAGAGAATAGCTCTGTGAAGAAAAAGAAAGAGAAAAAAGAAGAAGAGAAATTAAGGGTTTTATATCACTTACTGGCACCTGGAATTGCAAGTGGGAAAGGTTGCTAGGCGCTAGGTGCAACTAGTTGCGTGCCTAGTTGCACTGCAACTTTTTCCTCTTGCGACTATCCATAATTGAGTTGCACATGGTGCACCTTTTTGCGCCTAATGACTAGTCGTGCCTGTGACTACGTAGGCACAAATATGAACTGTTGATTATAGTTGGTTCATTTGGCATTTCATAAGCTCAGCTTCTTATGAACTGCAGTGCATCATGCCTTGGTCAGACAAACTAAACACTCCTGCTGCCTCCAATATTCTAGGTGCTTATATAATCAAGAGGTATTATATTTGAAGTGTCTTTCTGGGGATCCCTTAAGGCTTATATTGCTTCAATAGCCATATTTCATCTATCAGAACTCAACTTCGAAAGACTGCTGAAGTCTAGAAGAAGTTGAAGAAAAATAGGGCCTTCAATCTTATGCACTTCTAGTCTACTAAAAACTATATCTGTAAGTGACTTTTGCTTTCTGTAACCATGATCATACTGGAGTTCAAAAATCAGTTGGCACTAGACTATGACCACTATGTGGAACTTTTATGACAAATAATTTTGGTCATTCAGCAATTCTACTGTTGTCAGAACCTTTCCCGCTTACCCACTTTCTGCAGAAACACAAGACCAAGAAGCTAGAAGGCACAAAGTGCACATTTCTTTGAGCTAAAAGAGTTCTTTCTTAATGAAAACTTTTACATCTTGATGAATATTCTTTTATTTTCCTTCTCAGAGCTATAAACAAGGTACAAAACAATATCATCTCTTTGCCCATAAGGATCTATGATTCCCCCTGTGCAAATCAATCTCTTGAAAAAGTGAGCTAACAAGCTAACCAGCAACCTAATTTAAGTTATAGGAAACCGGTATTTGGCTGTGATCTTGTCAATTATCCAGCTATTCATATACATCCTCTCAGACCAGGCCGTCTTCACAAAGCTAAACCACGCATAGGCATTCTGTCATGGTTAGGCTCCTAGACAGTGAAACTCCTTTACCTGGTTGTGTAACTTTGCATCTTCTATGAGACTCATGCAGTACAATGCTTGGTTTGGTAAAGCAACTGCTTAGCAATAGGTCTATATTTGAATGTTCCTCGAAGGCAGAAGCTCATTTTGGACCTCGTTGATTGCAAGTCATCAAAAGATTTGACATCCTTAATGAATGGTCACTGTTCCTCCAGCATAAGTTGTTCAATGATTGTTACATGTATCCCCACGAAGGAAAAGACACTTCCCTTTTCCTTACTTTTCTTGGTTTGTTCAATGATTGTTACATGTATCCCCACGAAGGAAAAGACACTTCCCTTTTCCTTACTTTTCTTGGTTGCTACATTTTTCAGCTGTCTCCTTCTGACCTATTTTTCTTTCAACTTACGACTTTCACTCTTTTTGAGTGTCTGAAGTATTAGGCTTTTATGGTATACCAAGGAGCAAATAACATGCACTCATAGGGATGCACGGAATATACAGACTCAATACAATTTTACCCGTTGCCAAAATAACTTACCATTAAGCAGCAACTGTAGTGGCAGATTTTGTATGCATAAGAAATAACGAGGATGAGGATCCTTTGCTTCTTTAGCCACATTTTGTCAATCTTTTTTGTTGAAACCATGTTTACATTGCTTTAATCATCTAAAAACAAGGGCAAAACTTTCCATAAAATCAAACTTGGGCTGGAAGATGCTTAAATGCTACCACTCCTCGTCTGGCCTTGAGGCAGTTTTGATGCATTGGACAACTAACCTTGTGGCGGTTATGATGAGTTGAAGAACCAAACATTTCCCCTATCTAACATCCAAAGCTGCACTTTGTTTCTTTCTCCCCATATTCCTTGTTCGAACTGGAATCCTCATTTCTTTCAAAATTTCTTCTCTACCACTTTAACCTGGACAACTAATGTCTGTGGTTGTCAGATATGAGATATACACCATCCTCAGAGTGATCTCAGTCACTATTGGTTGGGCCTTTTAAATGTGTCCAGATATTATTGTGTGCATAAACAATAATCTGTAGTAAGAGCCATTGGCCCTTGTGTCATTGCTAGAAAGTTTCAGTGCCTCTTAATTTTTAGGTCATTTGACCTGAAACTTTGTGGTCATGTGGAGATAATTGTTGGATGCATGAGTCATTACAAGTGTTATTTAATGACAGGAATAACTGCAAAGTTTAGGGTGTTAGTCAAAATATAGGAAAACAGAAATGATAAAAAAGGAACATGGTTTATTTTCTTGCATTTGGACTGATCAAATAATTTGATTATGGTTAGTGTTTAAAGTTCTATTTTGATAAATCTTTTGTTGGATTGATAAAGTAAAATTCATAGTGGATATCATGGGGATTGTCAAGGACTCTATGGTCTAATTATTCATTATCTGAGATAGAAAGTTGAAAGTAATTTATATGGATACTACATATGAAATGGGCTTAATGCCATATATGTAATAACTGGGTGAGAGAATGTCAGGGAATTTTACTGTTATGGGGGATTACTTTTGCTTTTGAGGTACTTAAGTAGTATATCTGAGAGTATTATAAGTCTATTTAGATGCTAAATCCTGTCTCCAATTCATGGTATATAAATGGAATCTCCGGCTGTTTAGTGTTTATGGGGCATTACTTTGATTTCAAGGCCCTTTAGTAAGACACTTGGGAGTATTAGAAGCCTATTTAGATGCTAAATGCTCTCTCCAATTTATGGTACACAAATGGAATTCCATATTGTAGCTTATGTAGTTTCCCACAGGAAACCAAGTCCTATGTGGGGCGTGGAATAAGGTTGAAGAATAGGATGTGAATGGTTTTGTATCATGGATTCTGGTTGACACCAGTCAGAGGAAGTTATTCAATAGTTTGTTGACATGTCTCCTAGTCTTCACTGTTTATTGTCTTTTTAAAGGATTGATCATGGTTAGTTTGGATTAATTCTAAATTTCACATTCAAACATCATGTACAGCAGCTTAGGCTGGGATTTTCTTGTGAAGATGCTTGAACAGCCATCACTAAAATGAAGTTGAGCCTTAACTTTGATGATAGAATTAATGGCAATAGATATGAGAAGCCTGTGGCTTTTGTGTTTCAATTCATGGCATGCAAATGGAACCTAGGATCCGTAGCTTTTGTATCTCTCCTCAGGAACTATAGTCCTATGTGGAGCAATCAATAAGACTGAATAATTGATTTGAATAGTTTTGTATCGTAGGCCCTGGTTCAGACCAGTCCGAGAAGTCATTCAATATTTTGTAGACATGTCTCCAACAATAATTTTACTGTTTCTTCTCTTCTTAAAGGTATGATCAACATTAGTTTGGATGAAGTCTAAATATCCATCATAGGCTGGTATTTTCCAAAATTGATTGTAAAGATGCTTGGACTGCTGTCATTTTCAGTGTTGTTGAACCTTAACTTCAATGACAGTATCGGCAATAGGTGTGAGCAGGTTGTACCAGACTTTAACCACATGATGAGGATGAGGTATGTCTTGCTGATAATGGATCTATTGCAAGTAGAGCTGAGAATTGGTCCTTTATACAGATAAAGCTGCTTTCTAGGGCCTCTTATGAGCCTCTGGGAAAAAGTGATTTGCCCTTGTAATTGTATACAGCATAGTTGTTAATTTCAATATGTCTGAAATTCCATTTTGATGGAAACAATAATGCAAAAAAACAGTGTATTTTGGTTTCAGTTGAATATCATTGTATTGTGATCCATATTGGTCAATTTCGAACTGATATATCATTGCCGCTGAAATTTTGTGATTTTGACCAAATTTAGTACCACACATATAACCCTTGAAATTCCATATATTTCCATGACTTAGGGCCATTAAAGTAATTTAAATGTCTAATAGAAGTTTTTAAATTTTTTTTTTTTTTTTTAAACGGACCCCATCCAAGGTAGCCCCTAGATTTGGGGTGATTTCTCTCATAGCAAGATGATTTTCCTCTGGGGTTTGGACTACATAAAGAGAATGACATGGGAATTTTGAAGGAGAAGATAATCCACCTTGAGGATCCATTCTAAATAAGAAATGGGTTGTCACAACAGCTCACCTACAACCCATGTCTTGATTGGAGCTATGAAGACCTGGTTCAGTTGCAGCCTCGCACTGACAGTGGTTTGTCTTTGTTTTGCATTGAAGTTGTTATGATCCTTTCTCAAATATATTGTCATCTGTATTTTCCCTATTGTACATCCAACCGCTATTCAAGGGGTGAAGCTAGAAGGACAGTCCTTTTCTTTGTTATTTGGACTTCAGCCACCGATTTTCTTTGGAGTTTTGGCAAGAAAATTTAAGATCCTCATTTTCTTTACTTGGGCCTACTTTCTTCCTTATTTTGAGCAAGATAGACATTAATTTCCAAAAGTGAACATCACCTACTTAGTGGGCATTAATCTGACCATTGTAGATTATCTCGTCTTGCAATTGCCTATATCTTTCTGCATATATGGTCCCATTTGGCAATCATACATAATCAAATGGGAAAACTGAGATTAGCTGTGAAAAGATAGAGGAAGAAGGAAGAAATAAAAGGAGAAATGAGAGAGATTTGTTTCTGAAATCTTGTTGTTTTTGAAGATTTAACAGTTCCTAACCATCTTAATCTTGTTGTTTTTCTTTCAGAAAGAATTTTTTTTGTTTGGTAGCAGGTTCTTATATTTATTGATTATTCCGCAAAATTTGACCTTTTCTCCATTTTCTTGTTTTTTATTTTAAAAACAAATAATTAATCTATTTTTTCAAAATTTCTGGACCAAAAACTGAAATTTCAGTTTGTGGTCTAGACAGAAATGATGACAAAATGAAATTGACAACTATGGTATAGAGTGCTGTTTATGGACCATCTCTTTTTTGCTGCTGCGTCCAAATACTCTTGCATGTTTTACAAAGCTAATTTGCTGGTCAGCAAATATAAATATGAGGGACTGTGGTTCTACGGTTTCTAATTAATAAATATACTAGTCTTGTTGACCATGTTAATGATATGCATGTGTATACTGGGTGATACTGGTTCTCTGACTTCAGAAACAGATGGATTTGCAATATTTGGATCACATCAATTTGTTTACTTTAATTTTGTTTTGAAATAGTCACTTAAATGAGATGTGAAAATTTTATAGCCATAGTGTGATGCGGTGGATTTTTACTATGATGGCCACCATAATATCTGCCTATCTGATAACTTGATTGATCTATCTTAATAAACATGCAAAAGGGCAATTATACACTAAGCATACAGATCATACATTAGAAGCAAAAGTGTTAGGACAATATAGGAAAAGTAGAATGAAAATACAATCAAGGTGAAAAATGAGGTTCCTGTTGTGCATGAGTAATGTAGAAATGACTTGTCCTAAACTTGTATATGAGACATATTGGCCTCATGTTGGCAGTTATTGCCTGTATGAACTGGAAAAAGCAGCCTGATAAGCTGGTTTGTAAAACGTTTACTACAGGGAGGGATCTATACTATATCAGACCCTGCAAATTCTGATACTCATAACTAGATGTATCTCTAATGGATGACATTTTAAACCATGGTGGACTGTACAACCTTAAATCACATGTTAAAAATTACAATCTATTTACCCTGGTAAGATATCAAAAGACTGAGAACTAGGTCATAATGAGCTCATCTATAGAATCTAAGTAGTGGAAAAATACTTGTGAACTAACAATTATTTGTCTCTGTGATAGAAATTGTAGCTTCCATGGTAAAGTCACTTGAACTGATTGCATCTGACACTTGTTATGATGTGTTGCCTGACTTTTTTCTTATTAAGTTTCCCTCTTCCTTCACTTTTAGTTTCATAGGCTTGTACTTCGTATAAGTATGCTCTAGTGATGGGGGTTTTTCATGCTATATTTTCTACGTTGAATTTGTATGAGATTAACATACTGTTAGAATCTACATGAAAAAAATTGTTGCAGTCTTCCTCTTATTTGTTTTTTTCTTTAGGTTTTTCTGTTTTAAGATTTGTCTACTGTTTCAATTGATAGTTTCAGTTCTGTGGCTTTCTTCAAATTTGGGTCTAATGTTCTATTAAACTCAATCTATGATTTGCATGTGATTACAAATCTCAACTTTCTGAGCTGGACATGTTCACAGGATTGATAACTTATAAGAAGATCAATTGTTTGCTTTAGTTTATTAAAAATAAAGGAAGATGAGTTTGAATCTTACTTTTGCTTTTGGTGTCAGAAACAAAAAATCAGTGGGCACGAGATGATCCTGCTTTTGTTGTAATTTGCAGTCTTCTTTTGGTGGTTGCTACTTCAGCTTATTGTGTAGCGTAAGTTTGTTATTCTTCTTCAGATGCATAATTTCTCCAAGAAGAGGTTACACCCTGGATAATGAATTGTGTTCTCTAATTTCCATTTTTGATGGTTCATGTTTAATCATTCTGTTCATTGAAGCACACTTAAATTTTATTTGATATCTGCGTCATGTTTTTTAGTAAAGTAGGCGAACTCTTTAGACTGACAATATTTACTTTTGTTTATTTTAGGTATGATGACAGCGTGGGGCATGCTATTTTCACAATTTTTTCTGTTCTCCTTTTTCATTTCTTAGTAATTGGAGTAATTTTGGCTACATGTTGTTGGTAAGCTTCCAGTTCGAAATGTGCTAAACTCGTACAATATGCTGAAGTATGATTGATTTCAATATGTCAAATTAGCTTTGAGTCTTAATCCTGTGCTGATCTTTTCTGATTGGAACATTTATATTGTTTGAACATTTCTGATCAATTAGAAAGTAGAAATACTAGATGCATAATTTATATGTGTTAATAACATATGATAAGGATCTTTGCATCACATGATATCATTTCGGCCACTTTTGTTTGTTTCTAGTAATTTTACCAAATTCATTTTCTATAGTAATGATTGCTAAACTGGCCAACTAACAGATTTAGTTGGGTATAGTTCAATTCTAGATTGAAGATGTCATACTCTGTTTGGCGTACGCTAGTTGTCACTCCTGAATATTTTCATTTTTATAACCTGTGAATATAAATGGTACTCTATCAGCTTCTCTTGTTTCCAATTTTTTGGTGAGTTTTATTTTTTTCTTTGATTGTGAGCTTCTGCTCCCTTTCTTGATATTTTAGGTATATCGTCATCATTTTTTAGGTGAGGCCACCAGCCTTTTTGCTACTTGCAAGCATATCCTGATTTTTGAGCCTTTTCAGAACACATGGCCATCCTTTTTTCGAGCTTGAAACCGTTCTTAAGAGGAGGTCCTACCTAAATGGTTTCTTGCCTACCCAACAACCATGTTTCAGAATATTGGTCAGTACAGACATGTATCGCCTGACATTTCTCCATAATAGCAAGGCAGCAAGTCTAGTAGGATATGACCTCTCTTGTTACTGTTCGCAAATATACTTGATGCCTTGGGTGATACATAGTGATATCAGTCACAATAGGGTGCTCAATCATTCATCTGTACTCTGACATTGAGTTGAAGAACCAATGTTGGATTGTAGAATCTTTCAGATTTTTTTGTTTAACATGAAACCTTATGTATTGACCTTAGTGATAAATCTAAGTGGATATATGGCGTTTCAGGTTTCTTCAGCTTGGTAAACTCAGTATTTCTTCTTTCTTTCCTGATGGATTAGTTATAACCATTGTATGAAATATTGGCATGGTATCAACCACATATATTTGTCCCGTGGAGATCATTAACATATCACAGTACTAGTCGTCCTATATCAAAAATGTCAGCTGACATGGTTAGTGTTGACTGTTCTGGACTGTCTTGGTTGGTACAATACGTGCATGGTAACAGCTCACATCTTCTTCAAGTGACATGCAGATAGATTCTTCCTTTAGCTTAAGAGTCTCTATTCTTTTACAGGATTTCAACTTAAGCTTAAAAAAAAAAAACAAATGTAAATCAAGAAAAGTCACCTTACTCATGAAGTCACATGTCTTTGACTAAGTCCGGCATTTTTCATTTAGGGGTTTGTCTGTCTTCATTTTCTTCCATATCCTTCTCATTCTCTCCTGCATATTCGAGCGTTCTTCATTGTTGCACATGAAACTACTCGATTTTCACTATCCTGGCAGTCTTTTGCTGCATGCACATCCCAAGAAAGTTTCAACCATGCTAGGTTAGGTTGATTATAGTATCAAGATATACCTTTACTTTGTAATGTGGAGTCTACATTGACGTTCTTCTCAACATGCATTAAAGGTCAGCCTACTCTAAGGAGATAGAACTATACTGAATGTGAAGAGAACCTCTGAAAGGCTGATAACAGATTCCTTAACTGCTACCATTAAAACTCAAGTTGACTGCAAAATCACAGGTCAGGTACTATGCTTGTGTAGAATCAGTATTTGAAAAGATTCAAACTAGGCGAAGAAACTTACCTAACTAACATGCACTTAACTAAAGGAAACTACAGTACTTTAAAAAGATTCAAACAAGGCAATGAAACTTAAGGAAACTACTAAAATAGAAACTTTCCTAAATTAAAACTTACCTATCCTAAAACCTACTAAAAAAGAAACTTTCTAAAATGCAAAAAGGAAAACTTTCTAAACATAAAGCAATATGCAAACAACTAATTAACAACTTCTAAACCAAGAGTATGCAACTAACTTATCTAGAAATCAAATAAGCAAGTGGTCTAGTACAATGTGCATGGTTCTATGGCCCAAAAGATGACTATTTTTCATGATTTCACATCAAACTAACATGCAAACTAACTACAGAATCTAATAAACAGCAAGAAAATCTAAATAGGTATCTAAGGATTCAAGCAAAAACAATGTTTAGATGGCTAGTATTAAAGCACAAAATTAAGGGAAAAACAAATTTCAGATTTCGATACTTAAAAACATTCAACAATCTCGCATTAAAAAGCTATTGAAACAACAACCTCTATGCAAGGAAACAACCCAGATCTCATGTACTATGATGAAATAATTATCCCATAACAAGAATTCCCTAAGAATTTTATTGCATCATGTTCAAATAACATACAAAAATTAGACACATAAAGCTGTCTACAACATATGTTAAGTGTGCACTATTCTTGCTTTTAAAAGTGATTCTAGGCAACAACAAAACTTCAACATAAAGCTCCTAAACTTAAGTAGAATGACATGCAAAGAAAACCTATGAAGAAATTTAAGAGAAACAAGGGTTAAGTGGGTGAACTAAGGAAAAACTACCCAAAACTAAGATGCAAAACAAAAAGAAAAACATGTAGAACTAAGTGGAAACTCAAGGCTCTAAGCTATCTCCTATCTTGGCTGCCACTACCAAAGGAAGTTAACTTAGATCTTGAAGGAATAAGCAAAGAAAACTAGAGATTTGGAAGCAAGAATGAATGGAAACAAGGGTGGAACTAGGCTTGGAATTTAAAGAAGTAAAAACAACACGAAAAAACTATGAAAGTAAGTTAATAACCTGGAATTGGAGAGCAAATAACTAAGAGAATAATTAGAAAACCAAAAGAAGAAAAGCACCAATAAAGTTCCAAAATCCAGCAACAACTTAAGCACCAAAGAAAAGCCAGAATTGAAGGTTGTGTCACTCAACCTCTAAAGGGCAGCCCCGGTGCACAAAGCTCCCACCTATGCGGGGTCCGGAGAAGGGGCGGGCCACTATGGCCTAAAGTAGGCAGCCTTACCTTGCATTTTTGTAAGAGGCTGATTCCACGCCTTGAACCTGTGACCTCAAGGTCACATGACGACAACTTGTGTCACTCAACCTCTACTAAGAAAAATCATATGGAACATGGGGATATATATAGATGATTGGTTTCCTATTAGGAAGGGGTGAAAACGTGAGGAAAGTGGCCGTAGGGTTAGGGTATTGAATGAGGAAGGTTAAATGAGAGATGAATTAGTAAGATGATGTAAGAAGAGGAGTGGAAAGATGACATAGGAGAGACATGATGGTTGGTTTCTAATTTTTAACAAGGGGAGGGGGGGCGTCTTTTTCGTGGAAGGAAAGTGGAGCTCTTTCCTCCCAAATTGGATGATATTTGATGGATGGAAAGTTATGGAAGTGGTAAGGAATGGTGTTTAGGAAAGATGTGTAAAGATCTAGGGATTCAAAGTTGTTTGGATTGAAGTAGATCTAAGGTTTTCTATTTGGGAAACCCTTGATCACCAAATAGAAAGTGGGGGACTATTTTTCATAATGATGTGCCTTGGTGGGTCCACCAATGCATAATCATCTTACTTTTTACATAGTTCTTTCTAACCTTCTAATTAAACCTTAAAAATTCAAATTTAGAAAGTAGGTCATTGCTTGAATTCTCCTCCAATTGTATGACTCCATGTGGCATTTGGCTTAGTTGACTTCTGTGGCTCACTTTGAGGGCTCATTTGGCATGGCTTGAATTTCTTAGCTTGTCACCCTCTCTCATGGCTTATATGGCTGAGGTGGCTTGAATGGCTCCTATGCAAAGGTAGTGGAAATGCATGGCTTGCTTCATGGGTCCATTTAAGTCACCTTTAGCTCTTCAAATTGCCTTATTGCTTGCCTAAGATGATCTTGAACCTTCATCGCACCTTGGATTGATGACATTTAGGCTTTGGCTTGCATAGGTTTTCTAGTTTGACTAGAAAATCTCATGAATGACTTCAATTCTTATCTCGATCAAACTTAGCCTATGGATTACCTTTTCAACACCTATAAAAGAAGAAAAATCCTAATTAAATTCTAGCAAATTATGATCATTCACATACTCTGGATTAGCTTTGAACTTGCAAAATATCGTATTTTTGAATTATTAGGTCGGAAATGTATGTGTTATAAATTTTGGCCAAAAACCCTAATTTAACACTAAGTTATAACACATTGGCTGCTAATTGGGTTCTTTTTATGCAAATTGAACATTTATTAATAACCACACGAGCTGCTCTTGATTTTCTGTCCTTGGTCTTTGAATTCCTTCCATGAAGAACCCAACAGGCGGTTATGTCATGTTGTTGTTTGTTATTGTGTTCACACCAAAGGTGATCCGTAGGGTCCTTGCCTCTACCTTTATTGCCTTTGTTCCAATCTCTCTTAGCTGCCAACAAGTCCCATTTGGCTACCATTGCCACCTTGGTTGCTTCTCCTCCAACTGTTGCTCTCCTTCTACTTTCTTTATGGCAGACCATGGCAAAGGCTTCACTGAGGTTAGGAAATGGAGACTTTCCAATTTCCATTGAGAAAAGAGAGTGAAACTCAGGCTGTAGGCCTGCCAAGAACTTGTATGCCCTTGCCTTTTCAAGCAACTTAGTCATGGTTGGTGGAATTTTAACTGGACTAAGCTCCAAGCTAGGGTAGTAGTCCAATTCCAACCACAGTCCATTAAGGTGACTATAATATATACTTACATTCGAATCGCCTTGTTTTGCATCTCAGATCTGATTTTCAATCTTCTACATCGGACCATCATTGCCCACTTTGGAGTAGGCCTCCATCTTTGCTTCCCAAATCTCTTTTGCACGCTCCATGAACAAGTAGTTCTTCTCTAAGCTTGGGTACGTGGTGGTAAGGAGCCATGGCATTACCAAATTATTTTCTTCCCATTTTTCTATGGCTGCAGCATCTCCTTCATGTTGTTTCTTTGAACCATCAAGAAACCCATACTATCCTCTTCCTCTGGTGGCAAGTTTCACAGATTGTGCCAACTATACAGTTATTGGGCATAGTTTTTCAAATACCATAGGGAGGTTTGAGGAATCATTGCTTTGGGTTGAGGTGTGAGTGACAACTTCTAAAGTATTCTTTGTGTCGGCCAATGGTAAGGGGTTGCAGGTAGATTGGTGCTGTGTTAGGAGTTTTTGGTTAGAGTTGAGGGTAGATAGGCGCAGGATGTCTAGCTCTAATACCAAATTGAATTTGGAGAAAAAAAAAACTGTATTATACTTGGTACAGGTACATCTCTTTTATACAAACTTTGCAGCATCTATTTTTGGATAACTTAGCTATTGCATAATATCTATATTTAACCCAAATTTGAGTTCTAGGTTCAGAGTATATTTAGGACTATATTCTATATTTGAAGATCCTAAATCTACTGCATAATATTCCAAATATAGGCCAAGGATTTGCTGATCCTAATATCCAAAATTATCTTCCAGCTTTCCAATTTACTATTCCAAATATAGACCAAGGATCTATAGATTCTGATATCCAAAAATTAGCTTCCATCTTTCGAATTGAGAGATCCCTTAAACAGGTGACTTTTTTCTACATAGCACGATAGATCAGCCTCGTTACACTGCCACATACATACTGCTGATATCACAAAGGATCCTTTAATTCCATCATAAGACCAATCTAATACACTATCCACTTTCTTTTTATTTCTAATAACCATTGTAAGCTTTGATGAGGTGGATCAACGAACCTAACTCTTGCTCTTGTATCTTTAGAAAAGAAAAGTATTTTTTTATGGAAATATGTCCTCTACGTCAGTGCATGCTTTATGAAATATAAGACAAAACTCCCATTTGGTACAAAGAAATAGTAAGGCAAAACTGAAAAAGTTTAAGATGCTCCAATTGTTATTGCTATAGATGAATTTGAGAAGGGTAAAGAAAGATAAAAAAGAAAGTGCTGCCTTCAAGATCATTGACATCATGAACCACCTAACAATTGATGATTTAATGGCAGGATTGTACAAGGTGAATAGGTAAATGGAAAATGGCTATGTAGTTGCAGGCGCAAGGGGAGCGACTTGCACTTAGAGGGACTAGGCATGCCTAGTCGCATGACTAGGTGTCAAGGCTCAAAATTAAGTATTTTAAATTTTTAAAAAAGAAAAAAATTAAAAATAAATCCAAACAATTACAAAAAAATTAAGAAAATTAAGAAATATAAAGATATGAATAAATACTTGTTAAATGAGAGAAACGAAATTCTTAAGTAATAAATCAACGTGTCAACAACAACAACCTAAGATTAAATTAAACAACCATACATAAAGAAGTAAGTTCAGAAACATACAAATACAATGATAGTCGTAATACTAGTCTCCCTAGTCCCTGCTACTCCCTCAATTCGTTGTGGCCTCGTTATCATTACCATCATCATCCAGTAAATCTAGGAATAATAAACAATTAAACAACAGTTACATAAATGAAGTAAAGCAAATGTTAGAGTTAACTACTAAGACTTAAGAGTCATCTTCCTACAGCTCTTCCTTATCAAGAAGATTAAGATCGTCATCAGAATCATCTTCCTAAGAGATGTAGACATCCTCTTCAGTGTCCTCATCGTCTATTCTTCTCCAACATCTTCATCTGATTCTTGATGAGCTTGAGACTGAGAAATGCGGCTCTCCCTATGTCCCCTTCCTCGCTTATGTATTGCCTAGTAGATGGAGCATCACATTCTTCAGCGAGAGCTCAACATCTAACCAAGGGAGGTCGTCACCTGGATGCACTAGATCATCCTCAGTATCTTCTTAAACAATCCACTCATCACTTTTATCGACCTCTCGTAACAAAATAGGATTTGTATACAATTGCATTTTCAAATGATTCACATGGGGACGACGAAAGTGCTGATTGTATAGTTGGTTCTCATCCTTGAAAGAATATGAGTGTAATGGGAGCATCTGTTGACAAAAGGATCACCCTAAGATGATCACCTAGCCACACCTTCGTAACTCCAAATACTTGGATTCGTAAGAAATACCCCACTTCTTTCTCGAGAAGAGATGGGAAACATGCTCAATATCATTTGATTGAATAGTTGCTCAGCTCGTTATTTGAAGAAACCCTCCGCCTCTGTTTTGTTATTTCTACGAATCAAATATTCTTCTTATGTTGACTGGATGAATTTCCTACTCGATCGTTCAATGTCTTAGCATGCGGCCTATTCCTCTTCTTAGTGTGGATTTGAAAAGAAAAAATACTTGTAAATTTAGAATATAATAAACGTATACTAAATTACGAATAACTAATAGGTACTAAATCTTAATATCTAAGTAGCTTTCATTCTCGAAGACACTCCAGTTACGCTCGCAAGGAGATGCTCTGCATATCTGGGAGAGGACCTTAATGGCGAATGTTTAAAGAGGGGGGCTTCAGCCCTAAAGTTAATCCACCACTCACCTAAAAAAGTTGAAGAAAATTAAAGTTAAAAAATAAATAAAATTAAAATATCATAAAATAAAATATAAAACTTAAAACTTAAAACATAGAATAACATAAAACACTTACAAGGGACTAGCATTTTTCTCTTGCGTATTGCCATGTCATTGCCAAACAAACCTCTAGCATGTTTGTAAACAGATATCTCATCTATCACCATGTTAGCCTTCTCATCATATAGCCTACTAATGGCATGCATTACACCATTCTTGTGTCATTGATGTGCTTAATTACAATGTCATGGTCATAGTAGAAGGATGGGTTGAGGTAATATTCACCTACATGCAAAGGCTAGTGAAGCTGAGAACTTCATCCACTGTTTATCATCCCCCAAATATGAGTGGCCTGATGCTCATCTCTTGCTAGATTGGCTTGAATCTTTTCTTGGCCCTGGTTATAGCTTCAAAGATATATCCCATTATCGGTATCTCCTCACTGTCTACTGCCCTCAAAACCCCTACGAGTGGAGCCATGATCTTCAAACAAAAGAGGATGTGGTTTCAGAAGCTAGTAAGTGACACAATTCTTTCAACTCTTTTATATTCAGGCCTTTTTGGTCATTTACTGGTCATCCAATTCGAACAGTGGAATATTGCCTCCTACTCTATCTTTAAGTTGTTAATGCTTTTTAAGCTCAAGAAGTTGGTGGCAAAGTCCACCTTTGTAGGTTTGACCAAATCTCTTTTTTCATAAATCTTTTCATAAGATAAAGGACGTGTGTGGCTATATATAAAAATTGTCATTAGCTTATCTTCTGCTACAATTTTCTTCACAATTGGCAATTTGCCTATGTGCTCTAACATCAGATCTATGCAGTGAGTTGTACAAGGGGTCCAATATAAATGTAGCCTTCTCACCATCAACTCCCTGCAGCCACGTAGTTAGAGGCATTGTCAGTTATGACCTAAAATATAAAAAAAGGTGAAATTATATAGGGTGAACCTCCATCATAAACAAGTTAAAATACTTAACAAATTATAAATATAAAACTGAATAATTACTTGAAGTACATTGTTCCCCCCAACTTTATCAATCACCTTCTCCAGCATGTCAAGTATTAAGTTTGTGCTCTTGGCATGCTCAGATCCATCAATAGATTTCAAAAAAACTGTCCTAGTTGGACAGTCTAGCAGAAAGTTGACAAGGGTGAGACCCTTGCCTTTGGTCCACCAATTCGACAAAAAGAGCACCCATACCTTAAAAGAATAATAAAATTTCTTGTAAGTCATTTAGTTACATTAGTGCTACCTTGGGAGGAATATCCAAGGGTGCGAAAAAGAGCACTGAACACATACCTAATCCAATCAGCCTTACACTGTTCTACGAATTCTTTTGTCTTCTCTACTTCTGAAGAAGATTCACCCTCAACTTGTGATACGAGGATGCCTTGAAACCATGGTCACATATGATTATAAGATTGTAAGAATAGGTAAAAGGCTAAAACAAGTATTAAACTATTAATTATTTAAAGTATATGATATATACTTGGACCATGTTGCGCAACTGCCTCTAACATTGTCTAAAAGGAAAGACAACGAGCAGTATTGAATGCAATGCTATTTTCGTAGAACCGAGAGGTGATGTAATTGTATGCTCGTCTTAAACTCCTTATAAGCTCTATTCATTGTCGTTTGCTGCATGGGTGTCTTTCCCTTACCCTGGGCCTCAGGGTTGAGAACAAACAGATAGTCAATAGGCCCCTGGTTGTTTGTTGTGTGGGCGCCTTTCCCTTTCAATTCTTGCTTCCAATGGAAATACCACCAGCCCTAGTACTATCAATCTCCTCCGCCTCATCATTATTATCATCATCGTGCAAGCCAAATAAATTCTCTGGCCTCTCCATCTCCTTTATTATTCTCTCTTTGTTCTTCTTTGATTCATTCATATAATCTAATATCTTCTTAGATACGTCAAAAGTGACGAGCATTTTTTTGCATTTCTGTGATTGCCTATCAAATGTTATTTCAATCTAAGTATTCCATCATTATACCTATTCCCACAAAGCTTGCACCAAACTAAATTTTTGTTAGTTGGGATCCCTTGCCTCACCATATTCCTATCCTGGATCCATAGATTTTGATGATGCATTGTTCGAACCCGTTGATGAAGACATATTATTCTCTGTCTTGTGCAATGGAAACCTAAGCTGAACCCTGTAAACAAAGTTAACAAACATGAGAAATTAACAAAGTAAAAAACAGTTAAAAGAAATATAGATAATATGTAAAATATGTTGTGGATTTATTACTTTTTAGCATTAGAATGGAAACAATATACATTTGTTTCTTTTGTTATATAGGAATGTAAGAAATAGACTATACTTCATTAATTTTAGAAGAAAATAACAAAAACAAACAAAAAACAGAAAAGAAACACAAATTATGAAAAGGATGATGTGGAATTGTCATTTTTTAGCATTAGAATGGTTTTTTTACTATTACCACTAAAATTAACAAAAAAGCAGTAGTGTATTTCATGAATTTTACAAGAAAGTAACAAAAAGAAACAAAAAACAGTAAAAGAAACATACAAATTATGAAAAGGATGATGTGGAATTGTCATTTTTTAGTATTAGATTGATTTTTTTAGCATTAGTACTGGAATTAACAAATAAACAGTGATGTATTTCATTTTTTTAGAAGAAATTAAAAAAAAAAAGAAAAAAAATGAAAACATTGATATAGGACTATCGATTTTAGTATTATAATGGAAACATTTACACATTTATTACAAAAGAAAAAAAACCCTACTGTATACTGTGTTTTACCGTTTTCATTGAAAAGTAATGAAAAAAGAAAAATTAGGTTTAAAAAAAAAAATGAAACAAGACCATGGAAATGTCAATTTTAGCTACATAATGCAAACCTATGGATGCATTCCCCAAAAAATTAGAGAAAAAAATATTGATGCGTACTATTAATCCTTGTGGTCAGCCCCTTCCCTGGACCCTACATATGTGGGAGCTTCGTGCACCTGGGCTGCCCTTTTATATCACAATTTTTGGTAAAAAATACAGAAAACTGAAAAAACGGTAAATACTACATTAAATCTAAGAAAAGAAATGGAAACGATGAAATGAAGTTTTTGTTTTTAGCATTAGAGTGTAAATATGTTAACATTTTAGACAAAAATCAATCATTGATCATTAAAAATGAAAAAAGGCACTGTTTTTACCGATTTTTTCAGAAAACAAATAATAGATAATACCCAATGAAAATCTGTAATTTCTTACCTTTAATCACTTAAAGAAAGCTTCAATCCCCACTGAAAGATGAGGATTGTCGCAAGAAGAAGAAAGGGAGTCTGGGAAGAAAAAGTAGAAGAAGAAGAAAGGGAAAATAAAGGTTTTATATCACTTATGGTGTGCCTGGAGTGGAGGACGCAAAAGGTGCAAGGTGCAAGGCGCAGAAAGTCGCGCTACTAGGAGCATCTAGTCCCACTGCGACTGGCCTTAGTCTAGTTGCAAGGCTGCGCCTTTTTGTGCCTAGGAAAATGGTTAGTAAGTGCAACACAGTGAATAAGGTTAAGGAAAATTAAATACTATGTAAAGATTGGCTGTCACCATATGTGCCCTCCATACATTAACATATAAAAGAGAATAGATCTATCATACTGAGGAGAAAATAGTGAGACCCAGATGCTGGGTGAATAGTCAAGTATAAGGCTAGATAAGAAAAGAAACTGAAGGGTGGATGAAGAGTGAGGGAGAGGAGACCTCTAGAGATATCTGTTGTTAGAAAAAGAAGTTTATCTTGATTCAGGGTATCTGGAAGGAGTTCCTTAAACCATCCTTAGACTCTCAATGTGACGAGTGCCATCTTGTTTGTTTGGTTAATTAGATAACATACTTCTGCCAATAGTTTGCATCAAATGGGTGGTTTGATTAACTTCAGTCTTACTCTGAATTTCATATCTGTTGCAACAATTACATTTAGTCAGGAAACTAATTGCTTCTTGATTCACCGTCTTCCTCTCAGAAAATTTGGTTCTCTGAAGCACAGTTTGTGTGCTAATTTAGAGATATTCTTGTATCTTTTCATTATATGCGTGGTCTTCTAACACCACATTGCTTTAAAATTCTTGCGGATAATTTCTCAAACAACATTGCTTGTTATGCTCTTATAATTCATATGGTTGAGCAACTGCACATTCTTATAGTTAAAGAAAACCTTATTCATTATGGTTAGAGGCTGCTTCCAGGTTCCTAGCAAACGCTTATCTTCGCGAGGAGGCTTCAAGTAGTCACGTTGTGGAGCAACGTGTTGAATGGTAAATCATGAATTTTTGTTCTGCTTTTGTCCATTATATGCAGATGTACCAGTTCATATTTTTATTGGACGGACATTTCATCCCTTCTGAATTGTCAGATGTGCATAGTGCCTGAAGTACCTTAACTGACTCCACAGTTTTTCGATTGAATTGCCATACATTGTTATTAATTAATAAGCTAACATAGTGATGTACATATTGGAGTTGGACTATACCATTCAGCTTGCACAAATTCTTGGATAAACCTTACATCCTTCTCTGTGCAGCAATGATATGTCTTGGTATTGAATGGTACTGCATCCCATGGGCATGATCTGATAACTCTTTCCCATTTTGAGGGTTTTCATTTTACGGTGCATGATATTAGAGCACATACTTTATGGTCTAGCCACAGGGTCCAAGATGCATATGAGGGAATCTGTAACGAATTTTAGCACCCAACAAGATTTAGACTCCCGCAATACCGATTGTCCAAAAGGTATCACAGATGTTGTATACATATCATCCCTCATTTCATGATTGCTTGAGTATGCGCCAATTTTTGTTTGGATGTCAGGTTTCCTAGAAATGCAACTTCAACCTCAATCTTTACACTTTGCATCTTTTCCACTGCACGTATAATGTGAAGATTGATTGTGCCTCAATGTACTAGAATTGACCATAAGAAAGAAATGCAATACAAATGATACACTCAAGGTAGATTTACAAGTTTGGGCTTTTCTTCTCTGAAATATTACCTATTTTTTCTCAAAGTTGTAATTAATTCATATAACCTAATTAACCGTGAAGGCCTCCTCTTATGTTTCTGAATATTCATCTAGTTCACTTTCAGTGAAGCTTCCTGTATACCTCACGTTCGTTGGTCATGATGCTTATGACATGATTCCTTGTTTTTCTCATTGATTAAATGACACTTTTCACTTCTTGATTCCATTCAACTCAGAGCCTCGCTGCCCACATCCACTTTCTGTGTTGCTTGTTGCAGTGTCGTCCTGGTCTTACAACAATGGTCATCCATCTGACGAACACTAACACCTATTATCTTGTGACTATGAGGTCTCAGGTTCCTCAACCCCATCCATAGTTATATTTTCCCAAGTTGAATATGGAATGCCTGTTCAATGACCTTATACTGATTTAAGTGCACTTTTCAAAGTGAAGCTCAGGAACCTTATATTTACCAAAAAGCGCAATGCATTCCTAAATGATGTTCCTGAATAGACTACAGTGCATGAGAAGCTATGATTGGATACGTTAAGTGTCAATTTGGTGCCAAGTCCCTGTCACCTACCTCTCCAGGTGGTACCATCAAGTTTACTGGAACGACCTAGCATTAGCAGTTTCTTCTGATCTCCTACAGGCCGTAACACTAAATGGCTGCGACCTCAGAGCATCTGCTTGTGCAGGCTGTCCACTTTTCTTAGACATAACTTAATTGTTGCTGTCTTTTTTGTGAACTATCTGAAAGGTCAAGCTTTGAAGGTTGTCTAATATTATAGGAGTGTCTGCTTCTGACTTTTTCATTTGTTAAAAGGTTGATACTATGCCAAAGACCATGAGCTTCTCTAGCGTCTTGTTTGTTATGCATGTTAGTTGTGATCATCCTAGCAATGGTTTCATTACTTTTTTACTTTTCACTGTTTACAAACTTCCCTTGCATTCCTTGTACTGTAGGTCCTTGTTACTCAAATATTTGTTCTTAGCGACCTTTTCCCTGTCCAAATGACCTAGGTTACATGGGAACTTTGTCAATGAGAAGGGTTTTTTGCAGTTCCTAAAAGTTCATGATAAGTCTGTCTATTCTGGAGAGATCTCACCCTAAATCTATGCTGTGGCTGTATAATACTAAATGGAGAGCAATGGAAGTTCTTCAAAAGCTATCCAATATAGTGATTATTAATTCATGTGATTTCACATGGTCCAACTGTATAATTACCACATCTTTGTGCATAATGAGTCACACGTCTTAGGCAGTTCTGTTAAGTTAGTCTATGGAGTTCATTATTTACATGCTACAAATGTGGATGTTATTTGGCCTTTCTTGGTCGGTCATCTCAGGCTTGCTATTTCTTCCTAGCAGACTGGTGCAGTAAGATGTGCTGTTGACATGAGGGGCAAGACCAATGGTGATATTACGTCATCTCTTGCTCACTACTTTCACCACTTCGCCCCTGTTGTTATTTTGTTTATATATGTCCAGTTGAATGCTTGTGTAAATGCTTTGCTTACGGCCGCTTATGATTTGTTGATAAACTGATTTTTGCTGACATTGGTTTACTTTTTCTCCATGAAGGCTTTATGCGTTTGATGTGCATTGCAACTCTTTCTTCCCAATGTTTGTTGTGCTCTACGGTAATTTGCTACATGATCCAGTTTCAATGCTTGACACCTATTACGTTCGTGTAATTTTTACTAATGTTGACGTTCCTTGTGTCAGTGATTCAGTACTTCATATCACCACTTTTAGTTGCACATGGTTTCATTCCTGTCCTGCTTTCAAATTTGCTTTTTATGCTGGCAATTTCTTACTACCACTACCTCAACTTCTTAGGATACGATGGTAAGGAAAATCTCACCCTCTCCCTTAAATGAAGTTATTCTGCGCTGATATTGTATACTAATTTTTGAATTATTTCCATGTTTTCTGTGGTATGGCTCGCAACAGTCCTACCATTCCTTGATAAAACTACTTTCTTCTTGTATCCAATCGGTTTTGTCATCATTCTTATTCCTCTGTGTAAGTGTAAAACCCTTTGTTTTTCTAAATTGCTTTATATTGATTTCTTGTAAACATCAATTAATTTGTCTTTTTTGTATTTGCAGTAATTCTTGGTGGCTTCAATCCCACAAGATATTGTATGAGCATTTACTTCAGTTAGCAGGGTAATATAGCAGCAGTGGGTCAATCAACATTGTTAACACTGGCTGTAGATAAGCCATCAGCGCTGATCAGTTTGGACTGGGTCAAGGACAAGGTGGCTGTCCTGAACAAGTTGTTTCTTTACGAGTGAGGAGATTCCTGAACGTCCATTGAAACCCCATTTGCAGCTTATTTTGTAGTATCAAGTGTCTATCAAAATGCTTTGGGTTTACGAAAAGGCATTTTCTGCTGTCTGAACTTCTAATGCTTTAACGGTTGATCCTGCAGTGCATATGAACCACCGTCTTCTATTATTAAATCAGAAAGATAAATCTACAATCAGTCATTAAAGAATTGGGGTTCATGTTGAGTTGTGTCACTTACCGAATGTTACTCTGTTTCAATTGAGAAGATGCATCGTGTAATCGCAATTTCCGTCATTGTAGTTCTAGCATAACTCTTTCAGTGTGTCCCGTCACTTTGCGACTCACCCATATGAACTGCAGGAGGCGCCATCCGAGGCTCCTGGTACCTCGGCCCCTGTTTGAGTTCTCGAATTTCTCAAACGAAAATTCAATCACAAGAAATGATGGGATCTTTTATTTTTGTGTGCGTGTTGGTTGTTGGAGGATGGTTTTTGGGATGGAATTATCATGCTGAAATTGTAACTGGTGAGGAAGAAGAAAGCTACAAAAAGAATTTTACGGAATGCCCAACAGCTTTTGTTTTTCTCCTTTCAGCGAGAATAATGTAATAAATCAGCCATGATCAGCCAAGGGTAGACCAAACTATAAGTTAATATTTCAACAAGAAAATTTATAAGTTAATCAAAGTTTTTTTTTTCTGAAAAAAAAAATGTAAGCTAGCGGAAATAGTTATAAGTTGATGAGTGTGGGTAAGAGTCCTTACTCAAGAGCGCGGTAGCCTACGCTTCTTTTCACGCACGGAGAACAATCTTCTAGTTCCAAGCCATTCATCAAGCTTGCCGTACAAAAATAGATAACCTACAGTATATCAAGCATTTGGATGATCCTAATCATGTCTTTGAAAAAATTAGCAAATTGTTGTATTTTTTACACGAAGATTAACTGAAGGCATCCGATGGGAATTAAGTTTGATCTTTAGCCGGTCTAGCTTATTTAGAAGGTAATAAATTGGTTTGGTCTATGAAAAAAGGTTAAACAATGTTTGAAAAGGTTAAACAATCTTTAGCCGGTCTTACGGCTCTTGAGAGCATGGTACTTGTGTACTTTTTTTTTACTGTTATCACTTATATCATTCCGAAGAGGACCATACCATTATGATCCGAATCCTTAAAAGATGATATAATCCATATGAAGTTCTTATCATATAAGATGATTTAGAAATCTACCGCTTCATTGGATCTATTAATTTCAATAAAATCTGCCTTATCGTTGCTCCACATGATCGACAAAGCCCTCAATGAACAATGGTAGAAATGATGAGTAAACTTATTCATCATGTCCCAAAGTCTTAATAAATCAAAGCTTTGACTCATATGGTGATCTAAATTTCCACGATCTTGGATTACAAAACACTTCCCAGGGTGATCTAAATTGCCTATTTTTGTAAAATCTAAGTTGTTAATAGCTCTTCAAAGATTTTTGTAGAATGATTGTCAATCATGGAAACACAATCGTGGACTTGTGGGATTTAAGTGTATGATCGTGTTGTCGATGAATAATGCGCGATGACCACACAGCATCACTTCGCAATCGTATACTTTAGAGGTACACAATCGTGAATCACAATCTCTGTAGCCCTATGCTTTCAACTTTTCCATCTACCCTTGATTATGCATCAAATTACTATCCATGCCACTCATGACCCTATACATGGAGGGTCCTTTGCCCAATTGAGGCAAGTTGCTCTAGTATTCCACAAGGCTTGAGGAAGTATTTGGCACGTTTTAGCACATGGAAGGAATGTTGGTGATATAAGTATTTGAGAGCATTGGGAAAGTTTTCATTGTAGTCCTAAGTAGTACTCTTTTTATTTTGAACATCTTCTTCTTCTTCTTCTTCTCTCTCTCTCTCTCTACTCTAGGTTTTCCTTTGCAGGTAGAACCCTAACTGGAGCAGCTCCTTTTGGGTTGGGTCTCTAGTGGAATTCCTAAAAAAATTTCTAGAAGAGATCTATTTTCTTTTCTACATTAGGCACATAGAGTTTTCATCTCCCTCTAAAGAGAATAGAATCTCTAGGCTTTTGGGGGAAGTTGATGCTCTTAACCCTAGAAAGGAAAAACTTTTCTTAGTTTCTTATTTATATTCAGAGATCAAATTGGAGACTTTCCATTTCAATTGAACCTCCAATGGAATTCGTAGAGGGTCTTTTCAAAGGAATTCTTCAATTCCTTCTACAAGTTGGGCAGTGAAAACCTTCTTTTTTAAGAGAGGCTAGTGGAATCTCAAGACCACTCTAGGAAAGAATGGATCATTGACCTTGGAAAGAAGGAATATGATTTTCATTAGTTTCATACTATTTTCTTCACTTTCATCATTTTTTTATATTTTTATTCTATTTTCCCATCTTCTTTCTCTAAAAAATTGTTTTGATTCAACAATGAGGTTTTCCTAGTATCCCCAATGGGAGAAGGCCTAGAATCAATTTGTGGGTTTGCTTTCGAAGCTTGAAATCCAAGGATGAGAGACCTTGGACTAACCATAGTTAGAGCCTCTAGGATTTCCAATAATTTTCAATTTAAAACTTTTTTAAACACTTTTCAAGAGAATTACAATAAAGGAAAATAAACTTTCATTGTATATTCTCAAAGAAAATTTTCTAAAAGCATAAACATATCCAAAGAGGAAGTTAGCATGATGTATGCCATGAATCCCCCTTCAAAGAAAGACTTTATTCTACAATTTTTAGAAGTTTTATTTCAGGTTCATGGAAGAAGGAATTCTTTCAACAAAGTTGACGTAGTTAGATTCATTTGAGAACTACACAAATCCAAGAATTAGGATCTTTTCCTATGAGGAATTCATCTCCCTTATCTTGTCTTTATCAAGCATTCAATTGTATAAAAAATAGTATACTTATGCCAGGCGTTGTTTCCTTTGTACTACATTTTTCAATAGCTTTCGTGTTATTAGTTCATGCATTATTTTCAAGTCATTTATTGTCTCTCATGTTTCTAGTTCACACATAATCAATTCATCCTTCTAATTCATTGTCTTACATGTTTAGATAATTATATGTTCATTTTATGTCTTTTATGTTTCATGCTTATGTATGACTAATTCTCATTCGCCGCATGTTCCAACTTTATTCATGCTTCCAATGTTTTTCATGTTTTCAAGTTTTATTTGATCTCTTCATCATTCTCAATTTTGATTTATGTTTGTTTGATCTCCAAGTCATTCTAAAATTAGAATTCATGAATCCTTATTTTGATTCATGAATTGGAATACTAATTTTATGTTTATGTAGACCCTATAGGAATTTTCAATAATCTTCAATTTTGATTCATGAATTGGAATCCTAATTTTAGATTCCTAAATTAGTTAAAGGCAAACTCAAACTAGCTAGTGGTTTACACCTAGAAGGTCAAGGGGACTTAGATTGCTTTCGTTCTAGGTTAGTTTAGTCCCTGAAGGTGTCCTAACCTAGATTCTTTGAATAGTTATGGACACAAGGCCCTCTTTTACATTAGGTTGCAACTTCTTTCTAACAACCTACTTAGGTTTATTTAGGCTTAGGTTAGAAACTTATTAAATTAATTAGAATATATTAAATAATCTTTGTAAAGTAACTACCTCCTCCCCCTCTCCAATTAGATTATTGATCAAACTAAAAGACAAATATTTCATAAAACATCTAATCCTCACCCCAAATAGTAATAAATTAATAGTTGTGGACACCTAAAAAATGCTGGCAAATTCCTTTGTATCTTGGTTGAGGACATCCCCTAGTTTGTGTTTTCCTATGACAAGTTTAGGAGCCTTAAATTAGGGTTCTAAAGATAATAAATAAACATATTAGATAAGTCACACATAGTGCATTATATGTAGTTCAATTTATTTGCTTTATTCACTTGTTTGTTCACATTCCTAATATGTTGAAAGAGCATTCTCTTTTCGTACCCATGATGCATGCAATTACATATTCGTGGGACACATATATTGAACCCCTTGTCCTTTCAAACCTGGTAGTCACTAAATTGAGCCCTCAAGTGATAATATGGGATATTATGGAGGTGGACAAAATATTCAACTCATTGCCTTGCACATCGAGTGTATCAAGGTAAAGTAACCAAGTAGCTTTGATAGATGGTTTCTAAACAATCCTTGGTTCACCACCATAAGGTATATTTCAATGAAACCTTAGTCAAGGGAACTCAAGCCTTAGCTATTGTATACCCCATATGGAGATCATGTACATGCAGTAAACCTTAGAAAGGCTTAGGATATCCACAACAGTCTAAGACATATACCTTAGTCTTAGGATGTGCTATTCCAATGTTAGCATCTTCTCACTTCAATAAAATTGTTCATTCATATCATCCTCATTCCTCTTTGTATATTCTAGCCGTCATCATTTAATCTTTAATGAGAATATTTATTTCTCATTTAAAAATTCTAATTTACAAAGTCTTGCAAAATTCCTCTCATTTCAAAAAGGAAAATCCTTTCCAATTTAAAAAAAAATTCTCTCCTTCTTCTATTTTTAAGAAAATCTCTCTTGAAAAACAAGATCCCCATTTTCCAAAATTTTAAGTCTCACTCTAATGATTCCCTTTGTTCTAATGCATATTTTACAAACACAAATTTTCTAAAATAAGTCTTCCTCATGGTTCTAAACTACATTCTTATTTATTGTGGTCTTGGTAACCATAACTCCTCGAAAGTGGTCTCCCACATCCAATTATTTGTGAGAATTTAAGGTCTTCCCCACCAACTTTCTAAACACTAGCTTCTTCACCCACTTCATTTGATTCCTTAATCAATTGTCTTCATTGTAAGCTATGGGAGACAACAATCCTAATCCACAAAATGTTGAACTCTTAGTAGAGGGATGGTTATTAAACAAAATTTCTATATTTAGATCCATAAAAACAAGTGTAATAGACTTTGCTTCTTTTTGTCCTCTAGGAACTTATAGTTGTTGATATACGATCCCTAAATATTAGGGGTGATCCTTTCTTTTCATAGCTATTATAAAAATGTTGACAAAGGATCCCTAAATATCAAGGTTGTATCCTTTCATAGTTGTTGCAATAGATATAGACATCTTATCTAACCTTTGAGTTTAGATTGATTGGTTTTTTGTAATATATTAATTGATTTTAATCTTATTCATAATCCTCAAATGAGGAAACTAGATCAGATTGATTTATTGTAATCTTAACTTATTTGTAATCGTCCAATGAGGAAAAAATATCATGCAACACCTATAAATACTGATACTTCAATAGAGTAAGATAAGTAAACAACATTAATCTAATCATATGTATGTTTTTCTATCATTAATTTACATATTAACATGGTGTTGGAGCTGATCATTATCGTCTCTTAACCTAGCTTTCATTGGTATGAACATTTAGCCTTCATAGCTAATCGTTCACTTCTAAAAATCTCTATTCTTAACCTCTTTCTTCAGTCTACTATTTGCTGTAATTTACTAGCCTTCATTCCATTTTTATGGTTGATGGAGAAATTTACAATAGGCTCGCCTCTCTTTTGCCCTTATTTACCCTACACTCATCTCAAATTTTTATGTTTGTCAACTAGATTTTTTAACCACTCAAATTTTTATTGTTTAATCTTTACCGATTGTTATCGTATATTCACAAACCTCTCAATCTAGCACACTTGTACCACCTCTCTTAATCACCACTCATCCTTCAAACACAACTCTCAATTTTGCTAATAAGACCCTAATTTCTAAATCACCACTGCAACTTAATGGCCAAAATTTTCTTCAACAGTCTCAATCAGCCAAGTTGTTGCTAAAAAGCAAGAAGAAGGGCTATGTACTAAGAAAAATCCCTTCTAAAAAGTGAAGATGATCCCATGTTTGAGACATTGGAAGCCGAGAACTCTATGGCGATGTCTTGGTTACTTCATTCAATGCAACTAAAAATCAGCAAAACACTTCTTTTTCTCCCAAATGTTAGAGAGATTTGGGATATTACGAGACACTTATATTCTAAGTGTAGGGAAAAAGGCACTTATTTATAAGTTAATGTAATATCTAAAAATCTTATGGCATAATTATATACATATTATTTAAGAAAATTTTTCAAATAGAAATTGAGTTTCAAAAATTAACAATTATATAATTCAAGTTCAAAGTTGAAACATTGATCATTGGATAGTACTTGGAAAATGGAATCCAACAACACCAAGGTGCCTAAATTAGAGTTCGGATGGAATAGTTATGAAGTTTTGAAGTTGAGTGGCATTTTAGTAAAATACTAGTAGAACCCATTCTCATTTTAAAATAGGAAATGCGTAAAACATAGGAGTTTATTTTGATATTAGCACACCCTCTCCTTTAATAAAGTCGACATTAGTCAACTGTTATAGATAAAGAAAAGAAAGAGAAAAAGGGAGAGAAGGAGAGAAGGAGAGGAGGAAGAAGGAAGGAGTAGATTTGGAAAATGCGAAAACTTATAACAACAATCCAAACTATTCATCATCTCTGAAAAGGTAACATGATATAAACTCTCAAAAATCTTTTTGATCTAATGTTGTGTAGTTAGGAAAAATCTAAATAACAGTAAGGGAAAACAGACAATGATTGGAGATGATGGCCATTTGAAAGGGAATTAATTTTGAAAATTGGAGAAGGTCATCACATTCATTGTCTTAAGAGGAGAAAAATCCCTTAAAAATAGTAAAAATTTGACATAGTTTGGTCAAAGAAATCTATGTAGAAAAATGACACTGGCAGACTAGACAGTGGTTGTTCGATTGCGTTGTGTTGAAGACGCATTGACACAAATGCACTTGAGAATGAGTGCACCTAGTGCGTTGACACATGTGACCATACACGTTCATCGTTTGTGGATGAAGATGAGACACCTGTGTGTCCTCGCAATGGTGATGCACACAGGGTGCATCCTAATCATGGTGATGCATGCGGGTGCATGCCAATGCCCAAGAGCACACGGATGCATCTCAGTGGCATGTCATGCGTAGTGGACGGTTCATTTGATTAGAAACTAAAAATCTTCAATTAAGGAGGCTATATAGATCTGATTTTTGATCCAAGATACTGTTGGATTCATCTTGACTATATGAACCCAATTATGTGATGAAAATTAAGATTTGACCACATCTTGATCTGATCAAAACACAAAAATCATAAGATAACACAAATCAGCCAATCAAAGGGTGATTAGGCCTTAAAAAATGATCATTTAGATAATCTAATAAGTAAATTAAGGCATACAACTACTATATCATCTAAATACACTTAGATTATGATCCGAACCATTGAATGAGATAAGAAGTATAGATCTGACTAATTAGAGAATGATCTGACTGTCAGATCAACAGAGTGACTACTAATACATAGACTTTAGAAAATGCTATAAGTATGATGGATTGTGGTATATGAGATACCCAAAGGAGCACGAAGAATGATACAATGGTTGGATTGTCCTAGAAATTGTAGATTATGTAAAATTATATCTTATAAGTCATTATAAGCATCAATCATCTAATAGTTAGATTGACTATGGAAATGGGAGAAAGACTAGCTATAGAAGATTGGTCACTATGGATTGTAGAGAAATAGAGTGATCTAAAATGTCGATCTACGACCCATGGCTAGGATCAAAGATCAAGCAAAAGATTAAGAAATCACACTTTAATTAGTGATGAGTAAACACCAAATTACATAGATCAAGGAGGATCTGGAGTTATATGAGTAGAAATGATGAGCATTGAGTGAGAAATGACAATGTGTAGTACATGTGATTGGACAGATGGATCAAATTGTGCTAATTTGAGAGGTGACACAATTTAGAGGATTAATTCTTACTGATGTAGGTGATGACATTTAATATCGATATATTTTCATAAAATCATGGTTGACTATTATGATGATTTTGATAAATGTTTATCTTGTACTATGACCTCATTGGGAATATTATCCTACATGTATATATTTTATTATGCATGATCACTATGATTTACATGCTCTACAGATACATGATTTATTTGACATTGATATGTTTTGATGATTTGCTTCATTGCAAATATTTTTTCGCGAATTGATTAGGAGGCTTGGCGGCTGGTCCTTGAGGATGATCCTAAAGTAAGGACAGTGCTCTGGGATGGTGAGCCACAGGTGCTTTTGTATGTCATGCATTAGATATTACTTTTTTATTGCTTGTTTGATATATTGATGCCATTTTATACTTTGCAATTTTATGATAGATGTGTTCTGCTAGGTGGATGTTATGTTATGAGGGATGTAGAGTTGGCTACCCATCCTCTGACTTTTATGATATGATTAGACACCTACCCCATTAGAGGGCAAATTCATATGGAATGGTATCATGAGCAATCCACACTATATGTCTGATCTCCCCCATGCACGATTGACATTTAATCTCCCTTTCTAATGTTGAGGGGGAGTGGCAATTGGTAGACTCGAGAGTTGGTTACCACTGCAACATGGCGATCTGTATGTTTGTTATCCATTTCATGCAGTATTATGAGCATACTTGGATTAATATATCTTGATGTGTCTATGGTATAACCACACCTGGAAGATTGGTATGAGTACTCATGACCTAATATGAGAGTGTGTGGTACACTCACAGGACCGTGTGAGTTGGGTGCCCTTCATTCATGACATGCACATATGTTTTAATGCTATGGAATTGCATGTACTCTGTACTTTCAGATTTATGAGCCATAATTTGTATTATGTCATTGAATGTCATGCTGATTTGATTTCATGTGATCCTCATGTTTATTCAAGGTCTTATATGTCTACTAGATTTTGTTTTGACATGAATTATATTTTGATTCTATGATTTGATCATGAAACTTGGCTATTCAATTTTCATGCCTCAATTCCATCAATGGAACTTTATTATGATATTTTTTATTATTTATTGGTCACATCACCTTCATGTATTTGTTTAAATATTAAATGTTTATGTATTTACACAAGCGATAGCTTACTAAGGCATAGTTGTGGATTGCATGCTTCAAATTTAGAGCTGAATAACACGAAGGACAAACAAGTGGAGAATTAGTGAAGGCAGCAAGGACAACCAATGTATTTTGAGACGATCATACAAATGTACATGACACTTATAGACATTATTTTGTTATTGTATAGTGACTGCAAGTATTTGGATGTTATTTGATGTATCTCAAACTTGTGGACTTAGTTTTATAGATGGATGTTGAGTCATGATGGATATACCCTGGGTCATGATGAATTTAGTATTCTTAGTATTATTACTTGTGATTTCAGATGAAATTTTCATGTAGTTAGATGTGATTTGCTTTATGTTATGTGTTGATACTATTTCCTTGTATTCATATCTTTTGCATTTTCCTAGTGGATCATTTGATGCCCAGGGATTTTTGGAAAAATGTATTTGCTATTTAGAATTTATTTTTCTAAGTATCTTTAAATTGTGATTTTTCATCAAGGATCTTGCCCATTTTATATTATAATATTTGTAATTGGTGTTCTAAAAACTCGGGGTGCCTCAGTTTGGTATTAAAGCCAAGTCTACTCCATCATGACCACATCAACAAGTCCACTTAATCATGTCAACTCATAAAGTTTTTAGCAAAAATAAGTTTAGAGGGAAATTTAGCCCAGATTACATTGGTATTGTGACAGATCTCCTAGGAGGAGGACGAGGTCCACTCATGCCCAACTTGTTGCCATCCTAGCCAACTCTTCGAGGTAGAGGGAGTAGGTATTAGACATAGTAGCTCAAGTGATACAGGGCCTACTCCTGCATTTATGACAAATGATTCATGAACTACTAGTAGTGTAGGCCACGAGTACAACACTAGCAGCGACGACTACCACAACACCTATAGATTCTTCGGCCCAGTAATCCCACTAGGTGCCAGTAGTACTAGCCCTCAAACCTATAGATGGTGCCTCATATAGTTTTAGCAAGAAGCTGCTGGGGAGGTTTCAAAGGATGATGCCACATTTTTATGGGGATGATGATTTAGAGGAGGCTGACATATGGCTTTTCAAGGTTGAGAGGGCTTTTATTGCTATGAAGGTCCTTGGAGGGGATCAAGTATGAATCACCACTATCTATTGAAAGGTGAGATAGGATTTTGGTGGCAGACCTTTGAGAGGACACATTCCTTCACCCCACGGACATTGACTTAGGAGGCCTTTAGGAAGGCTTTTGATGACCAGTACTTTCCTCCTCATGCATGGTAGGTGATGCAGAGAGAGTTCACCACTATAGAGCAGTGAGATATGATGGTTCAACAGTATTTGAATTGATTCATCAAATTGAGGAGATTTGCTCCTAACACATTGCCTCGGATAAGCCGGTTGTAGATCATTTTGTTGATGGATTGACACCAGGACTGTGGAACAAGTTAATTATTGCATGCCCGCAATAATTCTCGAGGCAGCAGATATGGCCACTATGTTGGAGATAGATTATCTTCAAACTCAAGGAGGTTCAAGTCATCCCAGTACATGCATGAGACCCTTTGCATCAACATATTCATAGAGGGCATCCACTCAGTAGTAGATAAGTAGATGGAGGAAAAAACACTGATATGGGGAGATGCCCTAGATGGAGAGGTACACACATGGACTGCCATGTCCTAGAGCGGTAGGTAGCAGCAGCAACAGCAACAACCACCCTCACAGAGATAGCTATTCAAATGTTTTGGCTGTGGAGAGACTGGGCATTTTCATTGGGATTGCCCCATACGATAAAAGAATAAGAAGACCCAGGTTGGAAATAGTGTGGAGGTAGCACCATGTAGTTAGGGCAAGTTTTTGCCATTACTTTGAGGTAGGCACATGCCTCAAATTAGGTTGTTGAACCACATTCACATTCCTCATCTTAGGCATGTTAGGGTCCGTTTTGACGCAGGATCCATCCATTCTTTTATTTCATGTTCATTCACATCTTACTTTGATATGCATGCACATAAGTTAGCCTTTGGGCTAGATATCATGATACTTATGGGAGAGACATTTGAGACTAGTGAGTACCTTCAAGGGGTATTGGTAGAGATATCAGGCATGAGGATAGATGTCGATCTTATCTTGTTAGACATGGTTGACTGTGATGTTATTTTGGGGATGGATTGGTTAACCACTTATTGGACTATGGTGGTTTGCTGTAAGAAGCGAGTTGTTTTTAGTGTACTTGGATAACCAATGATCTCATTATAGGATAGGAAGAGTATCATTAGTGTTAGTGTCATTTCTGCCATGAAGGTAGTACAATACTATTCTCATGGGTGCCAAGTCTTCCTTGCTTGTGTGACAGTGCAAGATAGTGGATGACCCTAGAATGAGGACATCAAAATTGTGAGAGAGTTCGCAAATGTCTTTCTTGAGGAGTTGCTAGGGTTACCGCTGCACAGGGCAATTGATTTTACTATTGATTTAGTGCTAAGTATAGCATCCATCTCCAAGGCGCCATATAGGATGTCCCCAGCTCAACTTAGAGAGTTGAAGGTCTAGTTGCAAGAGCTACTTGATAGAGGTTTAATCAGACCTAGTGGATCTCCGTGGGGAGCACTAGTCCTCTTCGTGAAGAAAGTTGGATTGTTGCAATTGTGTATAAACTATCAGTTGTTGAACAATGTTATGGTGAAGAACCAATATCCCTTGCCTCGCATTGATGATTTATTTGATTAGTTTCAGTTGGTGCAAATATTCTCGAAGATAGATTTGAGATCAAGCTACTGTTAGTTAAGGATTAGAGAGGAGGATATCTCCAAGACTGCTTTTAGGACTCATTATAGTCATTATGAGTTCCTAGTGATGCCTTTTTGTTTGACCAACACACCGGCCGTGTTTATGGACTTGATGAACATGGTCTTTCGAGCTTATTTGAATAAGTTCATTATTATTTTTGTCGATGATGTACTAGTCTACTCACGTAGCCATGAGGCGCATAGGGAGCATCTCTGTACTGTGCTGAACACCATGCATCACCACTGCTTATTTGCCAAGTTTAGTAAATGTGACTTCTAGCTAGAGCAAGTACATTTTTTAGGCCACATGGTATCAAAGGACGAAGTGGTTGTAGACCCGATTAAGATTGAAGAAATGTTGAATTGGGAGAGACTTACGATGGTGAATGAGATTCATGGTTTTCTCGGATTAGCAAGATATTACCACAGGTTTATCGAGGGATTTTTGACAATTACTTTGCCTTTGACCAAGAAGGACACCAAGTTTATTTGGAGTGATGCCTATGAGGAGAGCTTCTACGAGCTCAATGGGAGACTTACCTCTACACTGGTGTTGGCATTGCCCTCGGAATCTGGTGGTTGTGGTTTATTGTGATGCCTAGAATATAAGGCTAAGAGCAGTACTTATGTAGCATGGGAAGGTGATAGCTTATGCATCTAAGAAATTGAAGGCACATGAGGTGAATTACCCCACCCATGACTTGGAGTTAGTAGTGATGGCATTTGAATTGAAGTCTTGGAGACATACTTGTATGGTGAGAAGTTTGAGGTGCTTACTGATCATAGGAGCCTCAAGTAGTTCTTTACTTAGAGTAATTTGCACATGAGGTAGCGAAAATGGATGGAATACCTCAAGAACTTTGACTTCACATTCAGTACCACCTTGGGAAGGTGAACATAGTAGTGGATGCCTTGAGTAGAAAATCGAGGATGCAAAGACTTAGGCCATAGTAGACAAGGCAGACTTTACTAGAGGACATGATACTGGTGTCTGGTTCCAAGACAAGCTAGTAGTTCTAGTAGTTGGCGATTTGAGACATGAGCTACTTTAGGAAGCTCACTAGTCATGGTTCACTATTCATCCCAAAGGTACAAAGATTTACTAAGATCTAAGATGGTGGAATGGATGAAGAGAGACATTAGGGAATGTGTGGCGTGATGTTTGACCTATTAGCATGTCAAGGCTGAGCATCAAAGACCTTCAAGGTTACTATAGACATTAGACCTCCCAGAGTGGAAATTGGACCATATTACCATGAATTTTATAGTTGGTCTCCTGAGGAATGCAAGCGGACATGATATGATATTGGTTACCATTGATAGATTGACAAAGTCTGCCAATTTCCTTCCAATAAGACAAATTTAGACAATAAATAGTTTGGCGATGCTTTATGTAAAGGAGATCGTGAGCTTACACGGGATCCCCTTGACTATCATCTTTGACACTGCACTAGATTTACTTCAAAGTGCTGGTAGAGTGTCCAGAAGGCTTTGGGATCAATGAAGAGATTTAGCATAATGTTCCACCCCTATATAGATGTCTAGACAAAGAGGACTATTCAGACCATTGAGGTCATGTTGAGGCCTTACACCATTGATTGGAAGCGTAGTTGGGATGATAATCTACCACTTGTGGAATTTGCATATAACAATAGCTATCACAAGAGGATTGCCACGGTCATGTCTGAGCCACTATATGGTAGACCTTGTTGATTGCCCATATGTTGGAGCAATGTGAGAGAGAGACAACTCGTGAAATCTGAGTTGATGGAACAATGTGCTAAGAAGGTCTAAATGATCTAGAAGCAACTTTTGGTTGCTCACAGTTATTAGAAAAGCTATGCTAACAAGAGATGAAAGGATGTGGAGTTTGCTACTGGGGATTGTGTTTCTTGAAGGTGTGATGACCCGGGTTTTTGAAACATGATTTGTAAAGTATTTTGAAAGGCAGGGCCCTTAAGAGTGTAAATTTTTTTCGCAAAACAAAGCAGCGAAAATTCTTTTCTTTAGAACTTGTTTTGAAAACCCAAGTCACCACTTTATACATAACATAAGTACAATTTGTGTATAAAATAAAATTCCATTGAAGGAATATACTTTTATTAAACTCCAGGATCCATCCAGTGGTTCACAAGATACCAAATCTAGTACAATACTTGTCCAAATTACATAATCCAAAACTCAAGCTCACCATACAATAAAACTCTCAACAAAGAAAAATACATGTCTTCAAGGGTATACCTTGAAGATTATTCTCTTCAAGTCTTCTATAGTCTTCAACTCCTAAGTCTCCTTCCTTGTATCTGAGATATTGCAACAATTACAATATCTCAGCAAGCAATGCTTGGTAGGGGATTCAAGAAACATAACATTGACAATGTAATTCCAATACTTCATAATCCCATTATCCTTAAACATACTCTTTACTTTGTAAGTTATGAATATCTATATACATACATACCCTTTATGGGTAAACCAGTTAAATTCGTGAAAATAGTCAAATATCATTCCCAACTAAGCTGATCAATTCTCTTCATTTTGAGAATTTAGTATTACAGCTAATCTTATACTGGGAATTTCCCTTCTTGGGAAATATTGGTAATATACAATTACCTAGCATTTCATTATGCTATAACATAAGGTATTTCACTATGTCTATTCTCATATGCATCATAGTGCAAAATAATAAAAAAGGTTGCTATGTTGCCATCTGATCCGTACTAGCGCGCTCGGATAACTGCCCTGTTCACCACTGATACCACGGTGAAAAATATTATGTCACTGCCCGTATGGGGGGGGCAAGACTTTCACAGTGGTGGCCTTCCCATAATTGCCACCACCCGACTTTTAGCCTCTCTTAGGGCAAGGTATCATCACATCATCAAATTTCAAGGAGCGGGTGGCCAAACCCTCATAACTCCTCTAGCAATAGCATTCCGCTAGGCTTATGCCTATTAAAACAAACTCACAAGCCTCTAAGCTTGTATGTAAAATAGATTTCATATATATCAGACCATATGTCTGTTTACTTAGGGCTGAAATATTTTGTAGTCCCCTATTCACTTATAGTTTAGTCTTTAACCATCTTATATGTGTTTGGTTTGGTTTTCAAGAGATTTAATACAAGTATTATCATTACTCTTATCAACATAAGATCATGAGTACAATCATGTATGCATTCATCAAATCCTCCTACCTTTAAGGATTGATCTCTTTTCCCCAATCTTCCATGATCCTGACTGATGTATATAATCTGTACATCCATACATATTGTCAATATATAAATTATGAACAATCTTATTGATCACTAGATTTGATGTTTAGAATGATCTTTAGATCATTCATATCTAAGTAATTTTCTATCTCTAAGTCTTTGTATGTCCATTTCCTTGATCTTGATCTTTCATAGATCCATTGATTGACAATCTACACATGTTGATAAAGATCAAGGTCCTAGATCTTCTATCATCTAGTTCTTCTTTGATCTAAGTTCAGTTATTGGATCATCCCTATGGAGGATGATCTTAGTTTTCTTCCTTGAATCATCTTTGATCAAGGGTTTGGATTATCTAATCTAATGAACTATAACAAGTATACTAATAAACATGCATACTAAGTACAATATAGTGTTCTTATTCTTATTGTTCTTGATCATCCAAGATCTAATGGATCTTGTTTGACCATCCTTATCTTACTTACTGTTTTTATTAGGGTTAGGTAATTTACTAACCTTTTATGCTCTTAATATTATTATTCAACTAGTTAATGTGCTGGTTGAAGGTAGCTTATTCAAGCCTAAACCTAGACTGCTCCTCTTATTTCCAACTGGCTAAGGCTTACTAGCTGAATGGGTGAACACAAAGTGGTTACTTCAATCCTCATGTAAGGAGGCGTTTAGACCTCACAAACGTCAACGGAAGGTAGGAGAAGAGCAAGGCTCTATTAGATAACCCCCTTAACAACTATATTCATTATTCACTAGAATGACCATAGCTCAACCTTTCATAAGGTTCCTATAAGCATGTTAACGCTAAGTACTCTTTCTAATGGATTTTAATTAAGTCCATGAATATTTATAATGTCATTCATGGGGTTTATTATTCTTTTCCTAATTTGGGCAAAGGATTTGATAATCCTTATATTGTCTTACTAACTATAGCCCTTACTAATTAAGTCCAAAGTACTCCATTCTTATTTGTGTCATGGAACTCTACTTTCTCATTAGAATACATTTTTGATGTTTTATGCTCTTTATCTCATAACAAGTAAATCTATTAATAACATTTAACCATAAATGAATTATAAATTCAAAGCATAAAACTACCTAATTTAACATTTAATGATAATGAGGCAAGGTACTTAAAATAATTAAATCTAGCACCTTATGATAACAATGAAATCACATATCATGCTAAAGTCTAAATGTTATACTAACATGCTTTATAACATAATCATATTTAAAATGCTATTATATAAAATGAAACTAATTACATTAACATTTTTAGAAACCTTTACTTATGATCCAACCATTTGATCTTAGATCTTTTCCTTTGATTAAGGATTTTAGTTATATTTAGGAAATTTTCTTTATTGAGGTCAAAAGATCATATTGATCTATTTTTGTCATAATCCATTCATGATTTCCTTGGATTTCATCATATCACCATTTATTCTTTCCATCCCAAGCATCTGATCACACTTGATCTCATTGATCAAGTGGATCTCTTTGTATTTTTAGGATTTTTCTACCATAATGGGTAGATCCCTTAATATATCTCATATATATATCCAATTAAGCCATAGATCTCACTTTATTTCAATAGTATATCATTATTAAAACATGTTTTTAAGATTTGATCATCTCAGATCTTGAAGATCTAGGTAATTGGAAACTTGTTTATTTAATACAAAAAGCTTTTACTGAATAGTATGTCCATTTTATCATTTTATAAGAAAATAGAGGTTTCAAGCTTTTCATAGCTTCTTTCCGATCTCAATTTGGAGTTCAGATGACTTCAGAATTGGATCTGGAAGTTCACAGTCTTTCCTAGGGCCTGGATTTGATCTGGGCCCAAGGAACAGACGGCTCAGATCGTTTGGGGGGAAAACCAAGCCGGGCGGAACGAGTCGGGCGTGTCCGCTGCCCTAAAATGAGGAAGCACCCGCACTGGGCGTCCATGGACGCGTGTGGGACGTCGTCCGTCCGATCGGGAGATCGGACAGTCCGTTTGGACCGTCCAATCAATCCCTTCTCAATTGAGGGACCAAACCTTCTCAAATCTTTGTGAAAATTCTACCCTAGGGGTTTTGGACCCTTCTGGATCGATTGGTACAGTCAGATTTTTCATCTGAGTACTCTATCATCCTGAATTAGGGGTTCTAGTGTTTACTTTATTTTTACCTTTTTATTACCAAAATAAATTATAGTAAAATAAAAATTACATAAAGCAGTAGTAAACATCTATATAAAGTATTCCTACCTACCTGATTTGAGAAAAAATTGTGTTTATGTGTCCAATTTCAAAGAAATACCCTTTGATGAAGATATGGCCCAAGATCCACCTTTCTTGCAAATTCCCGTTGTTTGAACTGTTGGATCTTGAAATTTCTTTGGGGGTTTTGTAGAATAGATATGTTGAGAAGTTTTGGACGTAGAATTGATCAAATTATTTCTAGAACAGAGTGCTTAATTGATTTTAGGTCTCTTGTTCCAATCTAAAAAGAAAAACAAATTGAAAAGAGAGATATCTTTGGGAAATTTTGGGTTTTGGGGGAGGGATTTAGGTCTAATTTTTTAGGGAGAGTGAAGAAAATTTTGTGGGGATTTTATGAGGATTTTTGGAGGATTTTTGGGATTGTATTTTGGGTCTTTTTTCATGATTATAATATTTTATTTTTTATTATTAAATGGCATGAAAGTCTCCCATGCTCCATTTTTTCTTCCCCATGCCCCATTTTTCTTCCCCAAGACCAGATGATGTTTGTTGACACATGACTTCATGTGGGCTGCTGATAAGATTGGTTTTTGGGTCCCTTGTGGGCCCCATGTGGGCCCCACATGGTGTAAAAAGATCGTTTAGCCATTTATGCATAAAATTTTGGGTTTTATTCCCATGATCTCGGATTTGAGTATACTTAGTGGCGTTGGATTCGTATTTCTCATTACATTCTAAATTTTGATGTCTCATATTTTGATTTTTGGGTAAAATTACTATTTTACCCTTTTGTCCAAGAAATGAAGAAACTTAAGGATTTTTCATTTGAATTCATAATTTGTCGTGCTTACAGTCATTTTGAAGGGTTTGCTATGTTTAATTTCAATTTTACATGTCTTATTATTTGATGATACTTTTATAAAAAGTATATTCTAAATAACCCTAATATTTCAGCTCGAAATATCTGAAACTCAAACTTTATTGATTTTCTCAATCAATTACGAAAATTGGGGTTATTACAGAAGGTCTCCCCCATGAAGGGAGTGATGAGGTTTGGGAGTCTGAGGAAGCTCAGTACCATATTTGTTGGCCCTTTTAAGATTATGAGGAGAGTCAGAGCTATTGATTATTAGTTGGTTTTGCTGCCACAACTTGTAGATGTTCATAACATCTTCCATGTATCTATGTTGCGGAAGTACATGGCAGACCCCTCCCATGTGCTTTAGTAGATACTTAGGGAGTTGAGACCTGACTTGATTTTTGAGGAGAGAGCAGTGTAGATTTTGCACTCAAAGGTCTAGAAGTTGAGGACTATGACTATTCTACTAGTCAAGGTCCCCTAGCAACACCACTCTATGTAGGAGGCCACGTGGGAGATAGAGTAAGAGATGAAATGGACCCATCAAGTATTGTTTATATAGTTTGTATAGAAATTTTAAGGATGAAATTTTTGTAAGGAGGGAAGGATGTAATATTTGTAAATTTTATGGTATAATTATATACATATTATTTGAGAATTTTGTTAAAATAGAATTGAATTTCAAAAAATTGATAATTATAAAAGTCAAATTGAGACTTGAAACATTGATCTTTGGATGGTACTTGAAAAATGGAATCTAAAAACACTAAGAACGCCTAAATCAGAGTTTAGATGGAATAGTTATGAAGTTTTGAAGTTGAGAGACATTTTGATAAATTACTAGTGGAACCCATTAATCTCATTTTAAAATAGAAAATGCATAAAACATAGGGGTTTATTTTGATATTGGCAGCTCATCTCCTATAATCTGTTACGGAGAAAGAAGAAAAGAAAGAGAGAAAAAGGGAGAGAAGGATAGGAGAATGAAGGACGGAGCATTTCTGGAGAACATGGGAGCTTAGAACGATGATTTGAATTGTTCATCATCTCTTGAAAGGTAACACAATCCAAACCCTCACAAATCTTTTTGATCTGATGTTGCTTAGTTGGGAAAAAATCTAAATAAGAGTAAGAGGAAATTGATGGTGATTAGAGATGATGGCGTTTGAAAGAGAATGAATTTTGAAAATCCAAGCTGTTCATCACATTCATCGTCTTAAGAAAAGAAAAATACCTAAAAAATAGTAAAAGTATGACATGGTTTGGTGAGAGAAATTTATGTTCGATAATGACGCTGGTGGACTAGATGGTGGCCATTTGATGGTGCTGTGTTGAAGACGCATCGGCAGACACGATCTTAAGAACGTGTGCTCACGCACACCACCTTGTACATGCATCATTCAAGGATGAAGATGAGGGACCCGTGCATCGCGATGATGATGATGCACTGCGAGGTGCATCCTGGTCATGGTGACGCACGCAGGTGTGTCCTACCGCCCAGGACGCATGCGGACGCATCTCGGAGGCACATCACACGTAGTGTCCTAGTGATGCTAATTTTTTCATATTTTTAATATATTAATTTATCTGGATAGTTCATTTGATTTGAAACTAAAATCTTCAATCAATGAGGTTATATAAACTGAATAGAGGATGATCAGGCCTTATAAATTGATCAATTAGATTATCTAATAAGTAAATTGATGAATTTAACTATTAAATCATCTAAATAAACTTAGATTATGATCTGAATATATGAATGAGACAAGGAGTATAGATTTGACTACCAGATCAATAGATTGACTACAAATAAATATATAGACAATAGAAAATGTTGTAAGAATGATGGATTGAGGTATATGAGATAGCCAAGGGAGTATGGAGAACAATCCAATAGTTGGATTGTCTCAGAAACTATGGATTATTGATCAAGATTAGATTTAACCATCTGATTGCTAGATTGACTAGGAAATGGGAGAAAGACTAGTTACATGACATTGATCACTGTGATTGTGGAGAAATTGAGTGATCTAGACCATCAATCTATTTGCTAGGATCAAAGATCAAGCAAAAGATTAAGGGAATCATAATTTAATTAGTGATGAGCAAACACCAAATTACCTAGATTAAGGATGATAACAAGTTATATGAGTAGAAATGATGAACATTGAGTGGGAAATGATGGTGTGCAGTACATATGATTGGACATGTGCATCAGATAGTGCTAATTTGAGAACTAACACACTTTAGAGGGTTGGTTCTCATTGAGGTAGGTGACAACATTAAATATTTATATATTTTTCTAAAACCTTGGATTATTATTGTGATGATTTCATGTTTATAATGATTTTGATACATGTTCATTGTGATTTTAATACATGTTTATCTTGCACTATGACGTCGTTGGGAATATTACCTTGCATGTACATATTTATTATGCAGAATCACCATGATTTACATGCTCCACAGACATATGTTTTATTTGATATCGATGCTTTAATGATTGGTGTCAATGCAAATGTTTTTTCGAGGGTTGATGGGGAGGATTGGTGGCTGGTCCTTAAGAGACTGACCCTAGGGTAAAGGCAATGCTCCAGGATGGCGAGTCATAGGTGCTTTTGTACATCGGTGCATCAGATATTACTTTTTATTGGTTGTTTGATATTTTGATGCCATTTTTATATTTTGCAATTTTATGATGGGAATTTTAGCCTGATGGATGCTATGCTATGAAGGATGTAGGGTTGGCTTCCCACCCTCCGACTTTACGAGATGATTAGACAATCACCCCATTAGAGGGCAAATTCATAGGAAGTGGTATCATGTGTAGTCAATGCTACGGGTCCATTGAGCTCCCACCATGTGCGATGGACATTTAGTCTTCTATTTTGGTGCTAACGGGAAGCGGCAGTTAGTAGACTCAGGAGTTGGTTACAATTGCCACATGGCCATCTATATGTTTGTTTTGCATTCATGTAGTATTATGAGCATACTTGGATTGACATACCCTGATGTACCCACAGTGTGATGACACGTAGAGGATTGGTATGAGTATTCATGACCTAATGTGAGAGTGTGTGGTACACTTGGGGTCCATGTGAGTTGGGTGCCCTTCATTCATCACATGCACATATGTTTTGATGCTATGGAATTGCATGTACTCTATACTTTCATATTCATGAGCCATGATTTATATTATGTGATTGCATGTCATGCTTATTTTATTTAATTTGATCCTCATGATTTATTGGAGGTCTTATATGTCGAACTGGATTTTTGTTTTAACACTGATTATATGTTAATGCTGTGATTTGATTAGGAACTTAGCTATTCAGTTTTCGTGCCTCTATTTCATCATTGGGACTTTATTATTATTATTATTATTTATTCATCGCACCACTTGTATGTATTTGTTTAAATATTAAATATCTATATACTTACACAAGTGATAGCTCGATGAGGCATTGCTCTGGTTTGCAATACCTTAGATTTGGAGTGGGATAGCATGAAGGGGAAAATAGGTAGAGAATTAATGAAGGCAGCGAGGACAATTAGCATGTTTTGAGACTATCATACAAATTTACATGGCATTTTAGACATTATTTGTTATTGTATAGGGGCTGTAAGTAGTTGAATATTATTTGATGTATCTCAGACTTGTGGACTTTGTTTCATGGATGGATGTTGAGTCATGATGGATAGACCCTGGGTCTTGATGATTTTAGTATTCTTAGTATTATTACTTGTATATTAGTCCCAAACTCAGATAAAATAGGAGGGTTTTGCATTAAGTGTTAGTTGGCAAGTAAAACCTTTTTGAAGAAGTTGGAGATGATTTTGTTATTTTCTCTTCTTACTTACTAATGACTATGCATGTGTATATTAGTTTGTAAGTAAGAAAAAAGATGATGAAAACCATCTTCAGCTTCTTCAAAGTATGACAACCCTAACACGACATAAATTGATCATTGACGTTCCCTCAAGCTAGAGCATCCCCCGTAAGCAATGCCCTGCATTGGATCTCAAGTGTAGTGAAAAATGGGCAAGCATTGCTAGGGCATTCCCCCGAAAGCAACGTGCTACATCAGATCTCAAATGTAGTTAAAATAGCAAGGGCTACTAGAGCGTCCCTTCGGAAGTGACGATTGCATCAGAATCCAAGTGCAGTGAAAAGTAGACATGGGTTCATATCATATAGGGGTCGAGAAGTGCTTAGGCAAATATGCTATCTCAAGAGCATAAGATTCATATTGTCACATGGAATATAAAGACATTGATTATAGGGATCTAGAGTTAGTAGATATGATGAAATGCAGGAGAGTCAATATAGCTTATATCCAAGAAACCAAGTGGAAAAGGGTTAAAACTGGAGAAATAGATGGGTAAAAGCTTTAGTACATAGGAAAGGATAATAACAGAAAGTGTGGAATTGTGGTGGATAAAGAATTAAAGTATAATATTGTAGACGTTAAAAGAACTAATGATAGAATTATAATAATAAAACTTGTTCTAAGAGAGTAGATCATAAATGTTATAAGTGCATACACACCACAAGTAGGGTTAGAAGATATAATCAAGATATAGTTATGGAAAGATATAGAGGGAGTCATGCAAGAAATTCCCAACATATAGGGGATATTTATAGGAGTAGACTTAAATGGCCATGCAGGAAAAGAAAAGGAATGATATGATAGGATATATGGAGGGTATGGTATCGGGGAACAAAATGAGATGGGGGAAGCTACCCTCGATTTTGCTTTGGCATATAGCCTGACCCATGCAAACACATTCTTTAAGAAGACGGATGAATATTTAATAACCTTTAAAACTAGACTCCATAAAAACCAAATAGACTTTTTGTTACTTAGAAATATTAAGAGATCAATGTATAAGGATTGTAAGGTGATACCCGGTGAGAGTTTAACCTCACAATATAGGTTAATGGTTTTGGATATCTACATTATAAAAATAGAAGAAAGGAAATGAACTTAATAGGTATCCAAAAACTAAGTGGTGGAACTTAAAAGGCAAGAATAACCTTACTAACAAATAAGTTGATGGTAGAAGGAAATTAGAACAATGAAATAGAAGTAAACACCATGTGGATTAATATGGCCGATTCGATTAATACAATGGCAAAGATACCTTTGGGAGTATCTAAAGGTAAAAGACAATTAGTAAAGGAAACTTGGTTGTGGAGTGAAACAGTGCAAAAAGTTATTAAAGCGAAACAGATGTTTCAAAGCATGGCAAAAGACTAGAAATAATAAAAACTATGAACAGTGTAAGAATGCTAAAAAGGTTTCTAAGAAAATAGAAAGTGAAGCTAAACTTAAGGCATATAATGATCTCTATAATAGACTAGGATCAAGAGAAGGTGAGAAAGATGCATTTAAACTTGCAAAAATATGGTAAGGGCATAGACCTTGTTAAGTGCATTAGAAGTGATGATTAAGGGTACTAGTTAAAGATGACAAGATCAAGAAAAGGTGGGAAAGTTACTTTCAAAAATTGCTAAATGGCAATTACTTTGAGAATATATGGATTGAAAGTTTGATAAACCTAAATAGCATCATACATTATAGATACGACCGTAAGATTAGAATACCTGAAGTGAAAGAGGCCTTGAAAAAGATGAAATCAGGAAAGGCCATAGGGCCCAATGGTATACCAATAGAGGTTTGGAAGCATATGAGAGATTCTGGAGTAGTTTGGTTGACCAAGTTATTTAATAACATTATAAAATCAAAGAAAATGTCGGCTGAATGGAGGAAGAGCTCTATTGTATCAATTTATTAGAATAAAGGAGACATACATAGCTATGCTAATTATCAGGGGTCAAACTTATGAGCATAAGAAAAGAGTGATTGAGAAGAGCTACAGTATGAGACGAGTATCCGAGAACCAGTTTGGTTTCATGCCTAGGAGGTTTACCATGGAAGCTATTTTCTTACTAAGACAATTGAAAGAAAAATATAGAGAGAGGAGGAAAGACCTCCACATGGTCTTTATTGACTTTGAGAATGCTTATGATAGGTTCTTAGAGAATTAATATGGAGGGTGTTGGGCGGGAATAAGGTTTTACGAGGGTAAATAGACATAATTAAAGATATGTATGAGGGAAAAATGTTAAGATCACTAATGGAGAAACCAATGATTTTCCTATCACTATAGGATTGCACCAAGGATTGGCATTGAGCCCATACCTTTTCACGCTTGTTATGGATGAGTTAACAAAACATCTGCACAATGAGATTCCATGGTGCATGCTATTTGCAGATGATATAGTTTTAATTGATGAGATAAGGGAGGGCGTAAAAACACAAAGCTAGAGTGATGAAGAGAAGCATTATAGTCTAAAGGATTTAAAATTAGTCGAGCTAAGATGGAGTATATGGAATGCAATTTTTGTAAGGAGAGGATCGGTAGTGGAGCACTAATAAAGATTGATAACCAAGAAGTCCCCATGAAAGATCACTTTCAGTACTTAGGATTGATGATTCATGAGAGTGGAATTGAGAAGGAAGTTACTTAGATAATCCAAGTGGGTTGGAACAAATGGAGATATGCATCTGGAGTTTTGTGTGATAAGCAAGTGCCACCCAAACTAAAAGAAAAATTCTATAGGATGGCTATAAGGCTAGCCATGCTCTATGGATCAGTGTTGGCAGCGAAAGAACATCATGTTCATAGGTTGAGTATAGTAGAAATGAGGATATTGAGATGAATGAGTGGCAAGGCAAGAAAGGATAGAATTAGGAATGAAAACATTAGAGGAAACTTAGAGGTAACACCAATAGGTAATAAGATGAAGGAGATTAGACTTAGATGGTTTGGACATGTCCAACAAAGACCGAAAACACCACCAGTTAGGAGTGATGCAATGTAAGTAGAAGGTTCTAAAAGGTAAGGGGAAGGCCCAAAAGAATGTGGATAGAAGTGGTGAGAAAATATTTAAAAACTTTAGGACTAAATGAAGCCATGACAGTTAATAGAGGGGAATGGAGGAACAAGATTAATGTGGTGGACTCCTAATGTGGATAAGATCTTGATGATGATTTTAGAAGAAATTTTCTTGCAGTCAGATGTGAATTGCTTAATGTTATGTGTTGATACTATTTCCTTGTATTCACATATATTGTGTTTTCCTGGTGGATCTGCCCAAGGGTTTTGAAAAAATGTGTTTGCTATTTAGAATTTATTATTCTTGAATATCTTTAAATTGTGATTTTTCATTAGGGATCCTTCCTATTTTGTATTATAGTATATGTAATTGGTATTTTAAAAAGCCAGGGTGTCACAATTAAAGAATTAGATTTTTCTACAAAGCAAGGGTCATCATTTGTCATCGAGTACTATAAGTCACTAGAGGGACTTTGGCTAGAGATGGATCACTACTAGAATTTCCCAATAGAATCAGTTGCAGATGTTGTTTAGTTCGTATCCATACTCTTTTTTTTTACTATATCGAGGCTAGAATTTGATCAGGTAAAGGTGCAAATTTTGGGCAAAGAACCCTTTCCCTCATTAAAGGAAGTTTTTATTTCAATTTGAGAAGAAAGAGCTGTCAGATGATAATGTTAGACAAATCATTCATGGATAACTCTGCTTAGCCATTCCAACATTAAGCCATTTTGTAGTAGAGAAGCAAGAGGGAAAGATTACTAATGATAAAGACACAATGTGGCATGGCTTGTGTAAGAAACCTTGCTATACAAGAGAAAATTGCTAGAAACTTCATGGTAAACCTACTTTGAGTGGAAAATGAGAGAAGGTTGGTTAAAAAGAAACCAAGCATTTACTACAAAGAACAAGATAGATGACACATCCATAGACAACCAAAAGTTTATATTGAGTCAAGAACAACTAAACAAATTGAATGTCGTACTTGATAAGATGAACACTACGACATGCTTCCATGTTCAAAAAGATTATATCTCTAAAGGCTTAATTTCTTTTTGCAATTGCTATTCCAACCCTTGGATCATAGATTCAGGTGCTTCAGATTTTATGACTAAATCTTCCCATTTTTTTTTTCCCCCAATACTAAACCTTGTGAAGGAAATAAAAAGGTCTATGTAGCTAATGAAAATGGGTGCCCTATTGCTGGCCAGGGATTCATTCCCTTAACCAGTTTTATACCTATGAATTCTACCATACATGTTCCTTATGTGAAATGTAATCTTATCTCAATAGCAAAGCTTACTAAAGATCTAAATTGTTAATTGATTTTTCCTTCTCACTGTGTTATACAAGATAGGACTATGAGGAAGATGATTGGACATTTTAAAGAGATAGGCAGACTTTACGTCCTTGAGGATATAGGTGAAAATAGCACTATCTCAAGCATGACTTGCTCACTCAAGGAATCTAATATTTTTACTTTGACACAAGAGGCTTGGTCACCCTTCACTCTTTGATATGCAAAAAAATTTACTCTTCTTTTGATTTTAATAAAATGCTTTTCATTATGAAATCTATGAAATGACAAAACATCATAGAACAACTTTTCATTCACTAGAAGAAAGATTTTCCTTACCTTTAACCTATTCATACTAGTATTTGGGAAAAATAAAAAAATTTCAAACATCTCAGGTGCTCACTAGTTTGTCTCTATTATTGACAATTGTACAAGGGTAACATGGGTTTATCTTTCAAAAACAAATTTGAAGTCTATCAAATTTTTCTCATCATTCATACGATGATTTGCAATCAGTTTGGTACCAAAGATCATACTATTTATTTAAATAATGGAAGGAAATATTTCAACAATTACTTGATTTCTTATTGCCAAAAAAGAAGGTATTATTCAACAATACTCATGTCCAGATACTCTCCAACAAAATGGGGTTGGTGAGAGAAAATATTATCAGTTACTTAAGGTTGTTAGAGCTCTGATTTTTCAAATGAGACTACTAAAAATATATTGGGGGAACCCATATTGACTACCACTTATTCAATCAACAAGCCACCCTCTCAAATTCTTAATTTTCAAACTCCATTGGATAAGTGAGTATCTTTTTCCTTCATGCAAAAACTTTGGGAATCTTTCTCTTAAAGTATTTAAGTGTTTTTTTTTTATACATATATTCATGATTATCATCGAATGAAACTTGATCATAGAGCTGTAGGGTGTGTCTTTCTTGGCTACTCACCTACAAAAGGAGTACAAATGCTATCACCCACCCAAAAAAAGAACCTATGTCACCAAAGATATCAATTGTGTTGAAAGTAAGCCATATTTCTCACACAATTGTCTTCAAGAGGAGAACATATATGAAGATAATGTGCAATATATACTTCCTTTATTGATCAAAGACCTATCAAACCCTGAATCTTTTTTTTCTTCCCTACCACCCATTTCTTCATCATCGATCATTTTAAGACCTCAACATGGCAGATTCAAACGATTGAAAATTTGCTAGCTAGTGATTTAAATCAGGCAGCTTCACTCAAGATCTATTCAAGGAGGAAAGAGTCTTCACCAGAATCGATGTACACTCGGACATTTGAACCAAAATTGAGTAATACTAATCCTTTTTTTGGTTGATTCACATGTTTCCAATGACGATACATTCCCATCCAATGTCCTTAGAAAAAAGAAAAGAACTCACAACCAGCATCTCATATCTAAGTTTGTGTTAAATCATAAGGAGTCTCCTACTTTTAATTTTTTTTGTCTCTCACTTATCCACCATAGAAATTCTAAAAAATGTCAATGAGGCACTGAATAATCCAAAATGAAAAGAAGCTATGATGGAGGAGATGAGAGCCTTAAAAAGGAATGATACTTGGGAGATAATTGACTTGTCGAAGAGGAAAAAACTTGTGGGCTGTAAATGGATCTTCACACTCGAATACAAAGATGATGGGTCTTTGAAAAGATATAAAGCTAGATTAGTGGCTGTGGCTTTACTCAAACTTATGAGATAGATTATCAAAAAACCTTTGAGCTAGTAGCCAAAATGAATATCATTAGAATTTTGATTTCTCTTCCAACCAACACTGGAATTTGGAGCAATTTGATGTGAAAAATGCTTTCTTACATGGGGATCTAGATGAGAAAGTCTATATAGAGATTTCAGCTGGTATTAATAACCAAATGGAAAAAAAAAATAAAAAAAATTGTTGTTTGAGAAAATATTTCTACGGCTCATACAAACTCCTAGAGCATGACTTGAGAAATTCATAAAGGCAATGGTGAGGTTTGAGTATAGACAAAGTGAAGTTGATCACACACTTTTCATCAAATGAGAAGCTTTGAGTAACGTAACTGCTCTAATTGTCTATGTAGATGACATAAATGTGATTGGAAATGACCAAGAAAAGATTAAAAAGTTGAAACAGTATTTAGCAGGCAAATTTGAGATGAAAGATTTGGGAAGGCTTAAATACCTTATTAGAATAGAGGTTGCCCACTCCAAAACAGGTATCTTCTTGTCTCGATGCAAATATACACTTGATCTACTAAAGGAGACAGCCATTAAGCTAAAAGTCACAAGCTTGGATATGACCATGAAGAATCAGGGGCTGATAAAGAAAGGTACTAAAGACTTGTTGTAAAACTAATTTTATCTTTTTCTTACGCGTCCATACATAGCATATATAGTAAGTGAAACTAGTCAATTTATGCATATGTAGTAAATGTAATTAGTCAATTTATGCATAGACAAATGATATTCTGAGCAAAAATTATATATACACCAAAAGAGTATTTTATTAATAAATAAAATTAACTCACAAGGTGTAAACATGCACAAAGAATAACATACTAGCATCCTAACAAACATTTCAAGAAAGCAAATAAAAACACAAACAAAATCAATAACACTCAGGAATCAATAAATAGTCCTATAAGACAATAACTTCCTCAAAATTGTTAACCATGAGAAAACTGCCACTAGAGTTTATTACCTAAACTCTATTTCATCTTGCTTTAAAATAAAGATAAAACCACCAAGATCAACAATATTTCAATTAGATCACTTTTATACCAATTGTCTACTTTTATCACAGTCCATACATAGAACAAGATATGTTCTATCAAATAACTAACATGTTCTAAAATACATTTAGTATGACTAGCCACAAACAAGAATATAATGTGATATAGAACATTTGGAAGAAGTCATTTTGTTTGACTTCTAAACACTTAATTAAGGAACCATGTAGTTTGTTGCATTTAATTAACATAGCCTAACTACATAGCATAAGTAGCTAATTACCATACACTAAAATGTACTCATAAATATTTAGAACAAGTGCAAAATTGATTAAGAGCCAAAAACAGTCCCAAATCAACACTGTTAAGATTAACTAGGGTCTGTTTTATACTAAAACAGTCCCAAATATGTAGACAACAAATACACCAACTTAATCAGTAATAATAAACACCTACTACCATGTAACTGGGAGCCTAAAACAGTCCCAAATCATTCCCCTCATAGCAACCATTTACAGAAATAAACAGAGATATAAAATCTCATTGTTATAGGTCCTAAAAACTGACCTTCATAAATCTGAAATTTTCTGATGTAATATAGCAGAAACAGATTGAGTTTATATTCATAAAATATAGATTGAAAACAAAGATCAAACACTTTGAAAAACAGCACTTTAGCTCCCCAAACATCACGTTAAAATGACATAGACGATGACATAAAACGATCCTCAATTATATAACATAACAAGGGGATTTACAGTGAATTAATACCATTCGTCCAAACACATGATTTCATGGCTGAAACTGACATAAAAAAATCAGATTTGAACATAAGCCAAAAGCCACCAAGTTAGAGTGGAAAAACAGTCCAAATTAAACCAAAATTTGCCTCCTAAAGGGTGCAATATAGGCATTAAAATGTCGCCTCTAAGGATCTCATAAACACATCACGTAATCTGATTTTAACACCTCGAGAGCTGGAGAATCTCGACAAGAAAAATCAGATCTACACTAGGGCCTAAAACCGCCCAAAACAAGAACAATCACTGGTCCAAAAATGAACCAAAATTACATCATAAATAGGGCGCATAAAATCTCAGAAATCTGGCGCATATAATAGTAAAAAAATATAGCCATACATGGGTGACTAAAACTGCTCCCTAGATGTGAAATTTCTTAACTAAGCCCTACATTTCTTTCTTTCTTTCTTTCTTGAGAGAGAGAGAGCTCTGCTTAATACTTACATAATTAAGACTTAATCTGGACACCCTAGGGCCTATAACCTGATCCTTGGCCCTAGAGAGAGAGAGAGAGAGCTCTGCTTAATACTTACATAATTAAGACTTAATCTGGACATCCTAGGGCCTATAACCTGATCCTTGGCCCTAGCTTTCAGGTCGGGAGTGAGTTACTTGCAATAACAGGTAATCTATATAACATAAGGCCCACTCATAGACCTCCATGATAGTCCTGAGCGTGTCCCAACAAGATCTTACAATCTCAATTGTCCAAATCAACTAACTAGGTGGTCACGCTAGTTAGAATAATAGACTGAACACATTATATCGATAACATAACCCAAAACTTATGATCCTGTGGTTTGGTCGACCACTAGAACAATCAACTGTATCATGAGTCATAGTATGATCATATTACTCCCGTGAATGGTTGTCTAGTTGGGTGATGAATGCGTGCTGTTCAATTCGTGTACCCGAATCATGTGGACAGACGGATGGTCAATAGTTGGACACAAAATTACATAAATCTCATGCCTAATTAAAGTGTCAAATACTATATCAACCCCCTATGAAGTGTGTGTCCGCATGTTCTCCTCTTTGCAAAAGATAGAAGCTTGTTCACATGTTTATGCATATAAGTTTGCCAATTCCAAGGATAGGAAATCTAGGGACTTTCAGACCACCGACCTGAAAGGGATTACTAGTCATCCCCATGTTCAGAACTTGCTGCAGGTATCTATCACTAGAATGTATGCCGGTGCAATGCCCTATGAATGACTTGGGGATGAGGAACTGCGCCAACATTGTGCAGCATTTTGAGCATGTTGAGAGAATATCCCCGAGAAGTTGTTATCCTAGTAGATCCTTAGAAGGATTCAGGCATGTGGCACAGATCTCAGAAATGGAAATAATTGTCTTGGGGAGAAAGTATTACTGGTTTGCGGAACACAGTATTACTTGGGAAAGAATTTTATATTAAATGGACCAATGGTGATTGTAATCTAATCAGAAAACAGTATTACTTCTTTGGCAGCAGGATTTGAGCAGGAACTCCCTGGCATGGTGCCGGAACGTGGGTTCCTGTTCAATCTCCATTTTCTTGTCGAACCTTATGGACCGATTGCAATTCTTGTCTTCTCAGAAGGAAAAGCCAATTAGTACTTTGGCGGCATGATTTGAACCCATTTATGGTGCCGAGCATGTATTCCTGTTCAATCTCCATTTTCTTGTTCAGGGATCTTTCTGGAGCTTGTGCTGATGATGGTGCTGTTTTACTGAAAGGGGACAGGCTGGTACTCGCCTTTCGGTCCATTGATCCGTTGCAGCCAAATCAATGCTTCCAGTGTGGCTTCTTTGCCTGCTTTTGTTGCTGCGGTGTAGTAGCACTGGAACCTCTTTATGCATGTTTGAATGCAGATGCTAGTCATAGTTTTCTTTCATATGGTGTAACAGCCCCAGTGCACGACGCTCCCCCATATGCAGGATCTGGAAAAGAGGCGGACCACAAGGGTCAATAGTGTGCAGCCTTACTTTGCATTTTGCAAGAGGTTGTTTCCACACCTTGAACCCATAATCTCAACGTCACATGACGACAACTCTACTGTTGCGCCAAGGCTTCCCTTCTTTTCTTTCATATGGTGTATTGTTAATTATATTTGTCAGCAAGTTGAGTAGGCTCAAGCAGGGTACTATCCTGGCGGTAGCAGTTTGATATTGTTCAGGCGTTCTCAGCCTGTGCCGTGGCCAACTAGGAACCAAGCTCCCCAGAACCCGGATCTCTGCACTCTTTCACATTTCAAGCTCCCCAGAACCCAGATCTCTGCACTCTTTCAAATTTCATCCTATATGCATGAGACATCTTTGTTTTCACCATCTATAGAGGTAACAATTTGTTCCTTTCTCAAAGCAACTTAGCCTTCTCCAGTACCTGTACCCTTTTCCAGAGATTTTAACAGAAATAATCCCCTCAGAAAGCTGTCAAAGATTATGGAGACAATAACATCGTGGATATTTCAAATGGGCTGTTAATTGTGTATTGTTCTCAGCATGTCTTGGAAGAACTGAGGTGATCCACATTCAGTATTGGACAGTCTGCAGAGAATAAGTTGTCAATGTTGAAAGTGATGGGTCTCCCCAACCGCTGAACTGGAGCCTTCTAGAAGAATCTGTTATATTAAAATAAATTTGTAACTATGAGTCTTTTGATTGTTTGATGGCAATACATGCTGATTTTTTGAAATGTGCCGACGGACACAGCTTTTGATTCAAGTTGGCCTGCTTCAATTGGAACTACAGCCAATCCTGCGGAGGAATGCTTCAACAGACTTTTCTTTGCTTAACCCAGTTTAAAACCGGACACAACCCTGGTGTTTGGGGCCTCTAGGCTCCTCAAAGTTCAATAGCAGCATCTAGCAGGAGGATAGTTTCTGTTATGGCTCTTGCACAAAAGGGAAAACCCCTTTTTTCTCCTTAACGCAAGAAGTATCTAATTGCATTCCCCTTTTAGTGGCAGGGAGAACCTGATTTCATTCAACCAAACAGCTTTTGAGGGCCTTTATTCTGTATTCAGTATGACTCACAATTATCAGGGTCCATGATTAGGACGTGAAGTTTTTGTATATATGAGAAGTCGTATTTGTGATAAAGCTTGGCGTGTCTGCTGTTAGTTGCCCCTTTGCTAAGGATGTACAGTTTCAGCATTTAAGAAATTTTTTCGACTGTGATTTCCGTGGTACTGCCTGTGACTCAGGATACAACAAGGGGGCTGAACATCACACTTTCCTGTTAAGATCATTGCCCGAGTGAGTAGGCAGTGACTAACAAAGTTTTCTTGAGGACACTGGGCATCGTGGACATATGATCTAAATAATAAAGTAGCCATATGTTTCTGAAGTTGTCACTATTACGGGGATCAGAAAAAGTGCTGGAGCAGCTGAGAACACGTAGCCTACTTGTTAACAACTTTAATATGTGGGAGCATGAGGGCTCTGAAGTGGCCATTATTTTGCCAAGTTTTTGGTTTAGGGACAGGACTTGAGCAGGTACTAGTGTTACATGATGAGATCATTTCCAATGATGTTGATTAGGATGAACCTCACCCCTAGACCTCTTTGACAACAGTCTTAGACCTTGAACACTTTCATTTTTCTAGGTAAACAATAAGTGTTGTAGTATTGTTTGCATTTTCTTGTCCTTGCTTAGCAAACACGATGAATGCTCCCAGTGGATAAGGTGCCCGAAGTTGCAATTGTTGGCCCTGAATCCATCAATCATTTCCAATCTGGTGTCTCTATTTTGTCCATGCATGTGGCTTCTAGACAGAGCTATACCTATAAAACGGTGAAATTTGTGAAGGGACGTGAGATTTGTTTTCATTTCAAATACTGTAGTTGAATGTGACATTTGTTTTCCCTCAGTTGCAATCATTTCGGTGCATTTGTCATTTTCCATTATTATGATTACTCTATGTGCATTTCTGATTTCAGTTCTTTTGGGCAACAACTTTCCCTATCTATTCAAATGTCCATGCCTGATTCTTTTCCAGCTCCGGAAACCAGTAGTTTTTCTTTAGAGATGGGAACAACTTCTGTACTGAAGTTGCTTCCTATAAGAGAATTTATATTGTGCTCTAGGAGCTGTTGAATACTGGGCAGCGATCTGTGAAATGACTAGTCATGGATGTTGGGATTCTAAAGTTCTCTAATCTAAATATTTCAACTTAGTTCTAGATATAGCAAATAAGTTTTGCCAAAAAAGAAAAGCTGGGGAAGAATATGACAAAATGTTAAACAAAGCCATTTGAAACTCTAAACAAGGGAAACTACATTCATTTCTTGATATTTCAAAACATAGCCTCCTGGTGCCATCGAGGCAACAAAACATATGGCAATGGTTTCATCAAACTCATAGTGCAGTCTCTTCGAAATTCTAACAAAATTAAGAACAAGCATTCAAAGAAGAACATTGGAAACATTGAAAAAGCACCATGGAATAATAAGTGTCAGAAAACCCTTTTCCTACTTCTCACATGAATATGAGAAACTAAAACAAGTGTATATGAGCCAAGCTACCTCCATGGTACGCGAACCAGGCTATTAGTGTAAGAATAGTAAGCTGAAAACGCCAGGGGCAAACTGGGATATCTGTTTAGTTTCCGAGTCTTGAAATGATAAGCATACAGCTGGTTTTGTGTCACTAGGAATAAAAGGAGTACCTCACCATCTTGACATGGTAGTGTCCACAAGTACGGGTTAACTCTGCTATTGGATGTGTGCCATACCTCTGGTATGTCTTTCATAAGCGTTGGCAATTCAATATTGTACTTCAGCAGCCATTCATTTGAAGAAGGGTTCCTCAGGATCCATGTTTTCACCTTCCCCTTACTTTTGACACAGTTTACGTAAGACAGGTAGCCTCCAAATTCAGTAACCCATGCCTGATTTATCCTTTCATCAGCCGTTAAGTCGGGTAAAGAGAGTGGACGAAAAGTATCTCCATCAGCATCAAATGAGATAATTATGGGCGGGTCAGCCAACCAATATATGATTCCTCTGACAGAAACAAAAGAGCAGATAGTACTCACTAACTGATGCCATAGAATTCCATCACCACCATCATCATCTTGACTTGTGTAGTTCACTCTGGGAATTCTCCACACATCTGCCTTGGAATCAAATATCTCAAGTTCAAAACCGTCTTCAGAGTTCAAGATGCATACAAGTTTATAACTTGAAGGAACTATAAATGGGTCGAAAGATAACACAACATCTGTCAATTGGCCATGATCCTGAGAGGGATTTGGGACCTGCCGCCATTCTTTAGTGACAGGGTTGCATATGTAATAGTTCTCCGGGTGCGCTCGTTTCCTGCAGCAAACAAGACCCTTGCAGGAAGCTTTAATTTCTACATCTTCTCCAAGAAAACGCATAGATGGTTCCGGTATGCCAAAGATTTTTTCATCATGGGAAATAAATCTCAGCTCTAATCCAGTCTCTTGAAGGTTATGAAATAGAATCCCCGAAAATGACGAGAATCGTTGGGAATGACTTTGGGCGAACGAGAGATCGTGAGATATTACAGAATACCACCTCTTTGAAACACACTTGAATCTACAAAGCGATTTAGCTGGCACACGAGGAAGAATTTCCTGTATGATTATATCTTCACTAATATGACTTCTTCTTTGTTCTTCCATCTTGATTGCCTGATTCTCTACTAGCCTTTCAGCTATGGAACAGTTGAATTAGTTTTTCTGAAATTATACAGGTTAGATGATCATAAAGAAAACTTTAAATCCCCAAATTCTTTGACTGGTTCATCTAAAGCTTCTGCATTGATAAAAGCACGGAAAAACCAAATATTAACCAAATATTAATGACTGAAAGAGAGATCGAGCAGAATTACCAGTTAAGCACCAAATATTAACAACTGCGAGGGCGAGAGCGAGTAGAGCTACCAGTTATGCCCTGAAAAAGGAATCGAAGAGGACAGAGTCGACGACGCGAAGGGACTGCTATCGTCAAGGATGACCTAGAAACGAAGACGTGGGCGTTTTTATCTCATGCTACGAGTCGATTGGGGTTGTCAATGACGTACAGGATGCGGCCACTATTAAGAGGCGTCTAAAGGGTGGTCTTTGACACGAGAGAGAGAGAGAGAGAGAGAGAGAGAGAGTAGTTGATAAGATATTTTCAGCCTTCCATTTCGTCAGTAATTTGTATCGTTGTTTCTTAATTGATGTAAATAATATAATGGCTAAGTAATCCACTTGTCACAGGAATACAGTTTCACCTATGCTAAATTTGTGTGACACTTGTACGCAACTCTTTTTATTAAGCATAATTCTGCTTTTTGCTCCCACTCTCATTTTCTAAGGCTACACTCACTCACCCACTAAAGTAACGAGAGAACTTGGAAAGAAAATCCTCCAAATGTATTGACTTTTACTAAGCAGAGCAAGCTGATTACAAATGATGAGTTGCACCCTATTTATACTTGCTCTACATCATCTACCTCATCATTGGATGATCAGGATTATTTCAAATGTCAGAACATTAATGGTCCAGATCATATTCTAGAACCCTCTTACTCTTTCTAAACTACTCTACCATTTTCCTAGAGTATTTTAGACTACTATAGAAGGTCTAAGATATTTACAAGAAATTCTCTAGAAATCGGGTCTCGTTTTTTAGATCCAAGAACACGGGCCTATGTCTTTTAGGCAACATTCACAAGTTAAACTAGCATTCCTTAGAACCTGTAGGCCTTGATCATGGGCCTTGTAATGTAAGTTTGTGACATTCTCCCCCACCTGATACTATTGATGCCCTCGTCAACTCATCTCCATTGGTGTTGCAAGCTTCACCATTGGGCACATCCCATGATGCCTTGTGATCCTCACGATATGCCCTGTTGCGTCCCTCCCCTTGCACATTAGTATCTAGTTACTCTTGTGCTTCACGGGGACTTTCTTTGTCTCCTTCATGTTGTGTGCACTCTTGCACACTTGTGCACCTTTACACCATTGTGAGTTGTGGCACCTCTTATAGCCCTAAGTTGTTGCCCTTCACTGTTGTGCCTCCTACACATCAGTGTGGCAACTACCAGCAGCCGTGCTCCTTGCACTTCTCTACTTGATCTTATTTTTCTTGCAGTTCTCCCATTGTGGCACGCCCTTGTCAACCATCAGTTTCTCCTCGAACCCTTTAGACCATAGCACCCTGATGGTACCTAGATGACTTAAGCCTATCTCTGTCAAGTCCACATTTGCCATGGATCCCTCTACTAATTATAAGGCAGATAGTATCTTCCCTTACCTCTTTCCATCCTTCAATACCGGGATCAGGCAATGGGTCTTCTCATTAAAGAAGCTTAATGTTCCAAGGTCTGGCATAGGGATGGCCTTAGCCATAGTGAGGAAATCTAGTCCAAGGATAACCTCATAATCGTCCAAAGGCACTACAGTCAATGTGATTGTGGCTTGTTACTCTCCAACCTTGATGGTATCTCCTTGGCTACTCCAAGCACTAACCTAGCCTTAGAGTTTAATACTTTTATATTGCTCTCATCCTTCTTTATCTTGAGGCTTAATTTCTTAGCCTCCCTTCTAAGATGAAGTTATGAGTGGCTCCCATGTCCACCATGACCCATGTGCCTTTGCCATTAAGGCACACATCCACATACATCAAACTCTTCCCTGCAACAGGCTTAGTCCTTGATGCCTGCCCCATCATGGCATTGAGGAGTTTGAGTGACCTGATCTTAGGCTCCTACCCTTTATCCTCATCCCTTAATTTATGGTTCTCTCTTTCAACCACCAAGGCATTAAGGGTCTTCTTCGTTGGACAATCTACTGCTCTATGATCCCTATCACATATGAAGCAACTAGAGCTATGAGGGACAAACTTACCTTTGCCCTTGGAGTCATGTCGGCCCTCCTTGCCTTCTTCCTTATGACCCTTAGGTTTGTCCTCCTTGTCATTTCCTCCATTAACCTTGCTCTTCTCCTCACTAATGCCTTTAGTCCTCTTGTCGAACTCCACTAATTTCTCTGCAATTGAGAGTGCAGTGACCAAGTCTTACACTTCCCTTCTTTATAACTCTCATTCTGCCCAAGGTTGCAACCCATCCATGAAGAAGAATAACTTGCCCTTCTCAGTCATATCCGAGATGTTTAGGACCAAAGTCATGAATTAGTTGTTAACATATTCACAGATAGATCCCATATGTCTTAGCCACTTCAAATTCATTTGAGCCAAATATTTCACATTCTTTGGGAAGAATTGGGCTTTGATATCTTTCTTAAAGTCTTTCCAAGTGGCTATGATGCAACGACCATCAACTACATCACCATACCTTCTTCTCCATCATAAGATTACATCATTAATGAGATACATTGTTGCCACATCCACCTTTATGGCTTCCTTAGAAATCTTGGCAGCTTTAAAGTATTGCTCCACCTGCCATAGGAGATTCTCCTAGTCCTTGGCATCACGGGTTCCCTTGCAGCTTGTAGGTTTAGTGATATTGACCTTAGGAGCAAACTCTCTTTGGTTCATATCCTCTCCATTAGCTACGACCTTCTCCAATAGGGCCAATCTAATCTTAACATTTTCTAAACCGGCTACTCCTCATGTAGCCTGGTTATTTCGCCTTCCATGGTGATCAAACATGCACTCTACCCTCTAGATCGTCTTGGCATCCATATTACTTAAACACCTTGATTGTGCTTTGTAGGTTAGCCTTAAGTCTATGCAAGGTGTTCACGAAGGCATTAGACTTCTCCAAACATTCAGATAAGGTTTGTTTTAACTTACCTAACCTTTCCTCCAACATAGTGAGGCAAGCATTTAAAGCCAACTTCCTTAAAGGATCTATGGACTTCTCCCTCCTAATCCTTGGTTGAACCTCCACAAGCATGTTGGTCACTCTTAATTCACTTGTCATGATTATCGCAAGGTTCACGCAATCACTACAAGCAGCTCCCAACTCGAACTGCTTAACCTTTGCTCTGATACTAATTGTTACAAGGTCACAATTTCACCTATACTAAACATGTGCAGCACTTGTGCAGAACTCCTTTTGCTAGGCACAAGTCAGCCTTCCACTCTTACTCTCACTTGCTAGGGTTACACTCACTCACCTACTAAAGCAATGAGAGAACTTAGAAAGGAAACCCTCCAGTGTATTGGTCTTTATTGATTTGAGCTAAGCTGATTACAAATGAGGAGTTGCACCCTATTTATACTTGCTTTCCCCCATCCACCTCCTTAATGGATAGTCAGGACTATTTCAAGTGTTAGAACATTAACGGTCTAGATCATATTTTGGAACCCTCCTACTCTTTCTAGATTATTCTACCATTCTCCTAGAGTATTCTAGACTACTACAGAATGTCTAAGATATTTATGGGGAATTATTTGGAAATCATGCTTTTTAGAATCAGGCCTTGTTCCATAGATCCAAGAAAATGGGCCTAAGTCCTTTAGGCCACATCCACAAGCTAAATAGACCTTCCTTGGAACCTATAGGCCTTGGTCATGGGCCTTGCAATGTAAGTCCGTGACACACCTCTAATATACTTTTCTTGAAATGGCCTACTAAGATGTTATTAATGACAAATGGTTTGGATCCTTTTCTTATCACTCTATTACCTTCAGCCAATGAAAGAGTTTGAGCATTGCCAGTAAAATCTACAGCTAAGTAAATGAAGGATCATGAAATGTTTCATATAATACCTTCTAGAGGGCTTATTATGGTACACCAGAGGTGTGAAACAGGAGTGCCATAGGTCAAATTGTAGAATTACCCTATTTTTAAAAATAGGTCATTAAGCACTTACCTATGCAACCAGGTGTGGGTAAAGGGTTGACATGGATGTATCTCATGTTTTGAAATTGATAGAAGATCAAGAAAGATTAAGGTGATCTAGATTTAAATGGTAAACATCAACCTCTAAATCATTTGAAACATGAGATCATGTATGACTGGACATGGATGTATGGGTATAATCAATAAGGAAAGGTTCAATGGCTTGGATTGGCCAAAAGAGGCATTTTTATGTCAAACAAAAAAGACCCCTAATTCTAGCACTTTTGAACATCTAAGATCAAATTTGATGGGATGCTTGGATTATAATAGATTGGAGATTCTTAATGAGACCTTGGAGGATAAGAAAAAGACCAGTCAACAGTTTTCAAAGTAGGAAGGTCAAAAATTTCCCCTCCCCCAATTTTGTTTGGTCGAGATATCAATGGTTGACTAATTAAAATTTCTAACTCTTTGGTTTGGAAAGTCTTAGTTGGAAAAGTTTACAAGTTTAGAAGCTTTCCAATGTCTAATATAAGAATTTATAAGTTGCATAGATGTGTGTAGTAACTCTTTAAAGAAGGCTTAGTAAGTGAGAAAGTTTAGATAGTCTTGGAGGATAAGGATCATATAATTAGAAAGTTTTTATAGTTAAGCAACTTATATAGTTAGAAGGTTTCTTTTGTAGTATGTACTTGCCTAATGTGGGAAGCCTATTGCCATATGTAAATACCTCAATTGCATATCAAATAAATATGCTAGTTCAAGTTTATTTCAAGCATAAATTTTAAATTTTCCCTTATTGTGTCTGGGTTCGAATTTTGGAACATTTTGTTCATTGATGCTAAGATAGGTCAGAGGACATCTTGGCATGGAGTTTCTACATCACTTGTAGACTCAAGTGTGATGAAATGTATGGAGTTTCTTGTCTTCAAGTTGGTATGCCTATATCCTCGTAGAGAGAGCTTGGTTCTTTCTTTAAAGATCTATATCTCTTAGTAGTGACATTCTGTATCCAAGGGTGATGACCGTTCTTTGTGCTTGGATACTAATGATGATGATAATGTATCTATTTAAGACTAATCTCAATCCTAAATTGTGGAGGTGTTGTCTATATCTACAGATAGCTTGGATTAAATCTCTAATTCCATGCTAAACTTTTAGTATTTGGTTATTTGGTATTAAATTGGTACCAGAGTGACATGTTATCATAACTTATCATGCAATGGTGTATGTTTTAATTTACTTGCAAATGCACTAATCTATTGTAGTAGATGCACATGAGTGAGGTTGATTCCACAAGGAATCTCATGGAAGTGTATGTTGGATGAATCTTACTTAAATCATCTAACCTAGCCAAAAGAGATAGTTTTGACCTATATTAAGGATTTAAACTAACATGAAAACCAAAAATGCATGAAATTAGAAACTTTCTAAATTTAGATCTTTCTAAATTTAAACATGGAAACTATCTTAATATTATCCTAACGTACTACTAAAATTGAACAATGCTCAAATAATCTTAAAAATGACTAAGCTAGATAGTAAAACAAGGAAAACCTAAGGAAACAACTAAACAACATGGTGCGCATGAAAATAAACTAAAAAGAATGCATGGAACAAAGTAATAGGATGCATGAGTGGACATGAAAGAATGTATGGACTAATATATAAACTAATCTAATATGGTATGCATGAATGGAACTTTAACTCAAGCATGTAAATCTAAGCATGATCAAGCAAATTTTCAAAAGAAAACACCTCAAAACCATACACATGAACCATGGGTTTCTGCACATGGTTCCTTAGTGGAATTTATGTGAAAACTAAATGCAACTGCACCTCCAACTAAGCACATGGAATTTAAGCATGGAAAGACATGTTAACAGTCATGAAAAACTAATTTTAAAGCACATGAAACATCCATAACACTAAGAAATTAACATTGAAGCATAAGAATTTCATTGATTAAATCAAATTGTATACATGCAGGGTTCAAAGGTGGTGCTAAATAAATAAAAAAGCTTCAAAACAACTTTTTTAACCATCCAACCAACAATAAATGGTAAGCACACATGTATTCCAAAAGAGTTCTAAGGAAAACAAGATGAAAACAATGGAATAGAAACAAGAAATGGCAAGGAACTTATGGAGTTTTAAGGCTAGAAACTTGATCTAAAAACTATACTCCTGTGGTTGCACTACAAGAGAGTTATAGTCCTTGGATTCAAGGATGTAAGGTATAAAACAAAAGGTAACAATCAAAGGAATCAAAGCAAACAAGGAAAGGGAATTAAAGCAAGGAATCAAAGAACAAAACAAAACAATCAACTAAAGACAACACACAAGGAATGGAAGGAAATGACCAACCTATAAAGAGCAAAAGCAAAGGAAAACCACCCAAGAGTGATGCATGGAAAGCTTGTAAATAATGGTTGCTATAAAGGAAAAGGTCATTGGAGAAGAGAGGAGGGGAAGAAGGGTGGAAGGACCTCCTTTTTAGGAGAGGGCATCCTCCCCTTCTATAATGTTGGTTTTCACATGGAACTCCCAAAGAGTTTTATACATGTTGGATGCTTTCTATATAAACCCTATGGGAGTGTAGTGTGAGCTTAGAAAGTGGTTAGGTGGCAATGAGAGGTTGGTTAAGCAAATTATAAACTTACGACAACTAAGGGAACATGTAAAAGGGGGAGAAGGTGGGAGACACCTACATTTTAGGGTTGGGAATCTTCTAGTTTGTGGAAGTAGTGGAGGTCTTTATGAAATTGAAAAGAGATGGAGATAAGGATGGGAAGAGAGGGAAAGAGAGAGACAAAGATGAGGAGGAAAGTGGGTGATGTGGAAAATAGGAGGTGGATGGTTGGTTGGGCTAGAAAGGAATTAGAAAGGTGGGAGGCATCACCTTCTTAGGAAGGTGCATCTCCCACCTAAGAAAATCGTGGAATGACTTGAGGTGAGGTGGAGAGAGAGAAAAAAATGGAGAAAATGGGAAAAAGAATGGTGGGATGTGGGTTCTTCCCATGGTCCACATGCATGTTTACCCAATTTGATTTTCACCCAAATGTCCTCTATTTATCCTCTTAAACACCCACTTTTAACTTAGGATAATTGAGTGAAATTCTCCTCCAATAGTATCACTGCATGTAGCATTGGCTTAAGTGGCTTGAATGACTTACTTTGAGGGCCCATTTGTCTTCAGTTCATGGCTTACACCCTAGGCTTTGATGGCATCCTTGACTTCCTTAGCTTGTCACCTTCTCTCATGGCTTATATATCTAAGGTGACTTGAATGACACTAATGCAAATGTGGTAGAAATGCATGGCTTATGCATAGGCCCATTTTAATCACCTTTAGCTCTTTTGATTGGTTCTTTTGCTTGCCTTAGAGATAATCTTAGAACTTGATCACACTTTGCATCGATTTAATCACACTTTGCATGGGACAACTAGATCAACTTGGTGTTTTGTAAATATTACCTGCAAGTGCATGAGTCAAAGTAGTAAGATGTATGTGAGTAAGGTCATTCCCATGTGGAATCTCACAGGTTTGTATGTAGTTAGAATTTCATTTAGATGAATTATCCTAGACAAAAGAGTTGGATGATTATTAATCTAGGAATTCAAATAACATGGAATTGGAAACATGCATGAAATTAGAAACTTAAACTAAGGAAACTTTCTAAAATTAAATTTAGAAACTTTCTAAAACTAATCTAAATATGCAACTAAACTTAGGCAATGAATAATAAAACTTAACATGAAATTAATTAATGAAACAAACATTAACTAAAGAAATAAGAATCAATTGATTATTCATGGAACATAGGAAGTGCACGTGAAACTTAAGAGGAACTTTGTGTATGAACTAATCAAGAAAGATGTGCATAATCATGGAATACTATGCATGGAACAATAAGCATGGTATACAAGATTCAATAGAAAAATAAACTTGAAAATGCATATGATTCATAAAGTTGTTTCATTGCACTCAAAATATTACATGAATGTTGTGCAACATACAAAATAACTCAAACTTGGAAACATAAATAAGGGTAGTTTGCAACATTCAAAGACATGAAAGTAACCCAAAAACTTCAATCTTCTCTAAGAAATCCAACAATCACCATCCAATAGGTATTCAAGATGGCATGCATTTGAGGCCAAAAGAGATAATCCAAAGGATGGAAACAAGTTGAGAACAAAAACTAGCAGAGAATAAGCACTAATGGAAAGCTAGCAATCAAAGGAAATCAAATAGAGGAAGGTAAAGATGATCCAAAGGTTATTACCTCTTGGCTTCCATTACAAGAGGTTGATAGCCCTTTGATCAGTGAAATTAGAGCACAAAACTAGAAGCAAAACACAAGGAAAAATAAACTAGAACTATGCACATGAAACCCAATAATAAAAATAAAGCCTAGTAAAAAGGAAAGGAAGATAGCATGAAAACCAACCTGGAAGAGAGGTGAAAAGCTAGGGGAATGAGGCATGGGAAGACCAGAATGGAGGAGGCGTGAGGAAGTGTAATATCCTTAATTTTAGGTGTAAATTAATAGTTTATTAAATAAATTAAATAAAAAACTTATAGATGGAATTTGGTCTTGAAAACTTAAAAATTAGAAAGTATACGTCGATAGGATTCCAAAGCTATAAAGAATACGAAAAACAGAGCTCAAACGAAGAAGTTATGAGCCGTTGAAGTTATAAGGGTATTTTGGTAAATTGGCAGAGCAAAAAACACAGGGGCATGAACTGATAATGGCACCCCCTTCTTCTACATTCCTCTATCAGATCTGGCAAATTCGTCGGAGAAATTATCAGAGGAAAAGCTAAAAGGGAAGAGTTTCATTCGCCTTCCCAAAACGCAAACCCATCCCCTAGCCTGATCCTCAATCAACCCTCATTCTTCTTCATCGCGTCGTTTCTTTTCCAAAACCCTAGCCTTTGCAAAAGTCTGATTTTTTCTGGTGAGTAGGGCTGTGGCAACACCAATAAACACCAAGCAAATCAAGGTAAGCCTTAATCTCATGATTTTTATATTATATATGTATATTTGTAAAATAGAAATACATGAAAAATCAGGAAAAACTACGTTTGTCCTGGGAACCCTGTTTACGCTATTGTTAGAGTGTAAATTTGTTGATAAACTATGTTAGATTGCAACATTGACAAGTGCATCCGAACATAAAAGCTAAAGGGATTTTACAAGCAAACTAAGTGATCTCATGTCGAGGTAGGTGATGAAAATTAATGTTTTATTTTAATTTTAAAATCATGCATAATCCTAGCATCATGAGTGATTGTGACTTAAATTGCATTTATTCTTAAGAGTTGATTTTATGAGATTTAGAGTTACGCTATGATTATTATAAATTGCAATCATGTATTGAATAAACCTATGACAAATGATTTTATGAGCATGATATTATCTAATTATGTATAGATATCAATTTCTTTTCCTTATTACATTATTGAAATGGATGGATTTGGATGAGAAAGAAGAATAGAGGCTTGGTGGCTGGTCCATTTAGAGGCTAACCTCGGGATGAGGGGTGTGCCTTGGGGATTGCGAGCTACGAGTATTCTTAAGTTTTGGCATATATATGATTTTTGTGTTTTTGTGTTTTATGACGGGTGCTCTCACCTAGTGGGCGTCATGCTAGGAGGGAGAGGACCGACCACCCACCCTTTGAGATTTGTGATGTGATGTGATGTGATGTGATGAGATTGTGATATGATAGACACATGCCTGTAGATGGCATTTGGTAGGGGTTTGGTAAAATGGATAGTCCACACTACCAGTCTGGGCCTTTCCATGGGAACGGATGCTAAGTCTCTCGTTATGGTGTCAACAGAGAGCGGTGGTAGTTGAGAGCCATAGAGGGTTGCTACTGCGGCATGGCGATCCATACTCTTATTATGTGTGTTGCATGATGAGCATGGTGATGAGATGGTATACCTAGGTGTGACGACACTCAGAGGTTGGATATGAGTACTCATGATCGGAGATGCTAATGTATACGACGCTTGTGGGACCCATTACCTTAGGGTGCCCCTATTATTATTATTATTGTATGCTCAATTACATCGATCATATCATGTTTTAAATTCATGGAATGCATGTTTTAGCATACTTGAGAAATTGATACTATGTTGGCATGAGTTATAATGATTTTATTTCTTTTATTTTGTCATTACTGTTATTTCATTTATTTCATTAATTGTCTATGTACCTGCATAAGAAATAGCTTCCTGAGGCATTGCTTTGTTTTGCAATGCCTTAGATCTCGAGCACGACAACAGGAAAGGCAAGACCGTTGAGAAACTGTGATAGCAGTGGGAGATTTCCTTACTTTGGGTTATAGATATTGATGTGAGTTAATAAACAGGACTACAATTTGACTTTCTATATGGACTGTATGCTTTTATTTTATGGATTTGATTAAGATAGTTATACATATGATGGACATTTAATGGGATGTTATGATGGATAGACCCTGGGCCATATTAATGTTGTGTTTTGGATATTTATTTGATTGAAAATAAAGGCGTCGATGCATTTTGACGTTTATTGATGTGCGTATTGTTTTAAGTTTATTATCATAAATTTTTAATTATGTTTTAAGTTAAAAATTGTGATGTTGGGAAAGGAAAAATAACACCCGGAGGTTTTAAGAAATTTTTTGGTAAACAAATTAATAAAACTTTTTCTCATGGGATCCCAAATGCTATTATTATTATTAAAAAAAAAGTCATAAAATCCTGGTGTGTCACAAGTTGGTATCAGAGCCTAGTCTAGTCCATCATAATCTTTGCAAATGTCCATTTATATGTGAGTAACAGTCCATAAATTGTAGTTAGAGAGAAACTAGGAGAGAGAAACTTACACTTAGTGATATTTAAACTTTTGACAGATGGCTCCTTGAAGAAGTACAAGGTCTACCCCTGCTACACCAGTTGCCCTACCTGCTGAGTCCGCTAATCAAGGGGATCAAGATGCAGAGTTAGTGAAAAGGGTAATGTTAGGGCTAGTACCACTCATACAGTAGCAGGTTAGGATTGCTATTCATGCTGCGAACCCTAGCCCTATTCCACCACCTCAAGTGGCACCTATGGTCTTATCAGTTCATTCCTCCCAACCAGTGCAGGAACCATCACATCTAAGGCCACTGAGGGCAATGCTACTAGTGACCCTAAGAAGACAGATAAGCTATTAGAGAGATTTCAGAAGATGGTGCAACCCTTTTATGGTGATGGTGACACTAAGGAGGCCGAGCGATGGATATTTGAGGCTGAAAGGACATTTGACACCATGAAGATTGCACTAGAGGATCAAGTTAGAGTAGCCGCCTACCTACTGAAGGGTGAGGCAGGCTTTTGGTGGCAGACCTTTATGCTTACATGACCAGATCCTACCGAGATGATGACATGGGCAGCTTTTAAACAGGCTTTCGACACTCAGTACTTTCCACCCCATGCATTACAGTCATTGAAGAAAGAGTTTGCCACCTTGGAGCAGAGAGACATGACGATTCAGTAGTATTTGAACTAATTTACATGATTGAGGAGATTTGCACCTCACGCGCTTGCCTCAGATGAGAGATTGGGTGATTACCTCACGACCCACCTCTGTGCGAGATGCAGTTGACATGGCTTCCATGTATGAGAAGAACTCTCTCAAGACTAGAGGGTGTGCGTTCTAGCCCACTAAGGGCAAGAGACCATTTGGTGTTATGCAAACACATGGTGCATCAAGTCACCAACCGCAGGCCAAGTTTAAGAGAGATATAGAGAGGAAGAGATGTGATAGGTGCAAGGGTTGGCACCTTGGGCGAGGGTGCAATAGATCCGACATGCCACAGCATCAGAGGCAGCCCTAACCATAGCGACAGCACCATGCACCTTTCCAGAGACAACCATATAGGTGTTTCAACTGTGAAGATGTAGGCCACTTCATTAAGGACTGTCCTAAGGGACAGAGAGAGAGGCAGACTGAGGTGGGCACAGAGACAGCTACCACGTCACGTAGCCAGGGAGGAGTGTTTGCCATCGCATCAGGACAGGTGCAAGCATCACACCAGGTTGTTGAAGGTACTCTTCTAGTCTCAGATCGACATGTCATGGCCCTTTTTGACACAGGGTCCACTCATTCTTTTATATCATGCATTTTTACATATTGCCTTGATATATGTGTACATAAATTAGCATTTGGGTTAGACATTATGACACCTGTGGGAGAGACAGTAGAGACAATCGAATATCTTCGAGAGATACCCGTAGAGATATCAGGCGTGAGTATGGACACTGACTCATCTTACTAGACATGGTAGACTATGATATTATTCTTGGAATGGATTGGTTAACCAACTATTGGGCTACCATAGATTGCAGTAAGAAGCGGATCACTTTTCTTATACCTGGGCAACCAGAAATAGTGTTCCAGGGTAGGAAAGATTAGTTAGGTACATGCATCATTTCTGCTATGAAGGCGGCACGATTTTATGCAAGAGGGTGTAGCGTGTTCCTCATGTATGTGACTGTTGAGGATAAGAAGCAACTATGGCTTGATGATATTGAGGTTGTTCATGAATTTGCTGATGTCTTTCCTTAGGAGTTACCAGGATTGCCGCCAAGCCAGGAGATTGACTTTGCCATTGACTTGGTGCCTGGTACATAGCCTATCTCTAAGGCACCATACAGAATGGCTTCGGCAGAGTTGAGAGAGCTTAAAGTGTAGTTGCAAGAGTTATTAGATAAGGGTTTCATCAGGCCAAGTGGATCACCGTGGGAAGCACCAGTCCTTTTCGTAAAGAAAAAGGACGGATCACTGAGACTATGCATTGACTATCGGTTGTTGAAATATGTTACTATAAAGAACTGATACCCTTTGCCACGCATAGATGATTTATTTGATTAGCTCCAATTGGCACGAGTGTTCTCCAAGATAGACATGAGGTCAGGATATCATCAGCTGAGGGTTAGAGAGGTGGATATCTCCAAGACTGCTTTTAGGAGTCGCTATGGCCATTATGAGTTCTTAGTGATACCGTTTGGATTGACGAATGCACTTGCAGTGTTCATGGATCTAATGAACCGTGTTTTTTGAGCTTATTTGGATAAGTTTGTGATTGTATTCATTGATGATATCTTGATTTATTTGCCTAGTCATGAGGCACATAGAGAGCATCTTCACACGGTATTGGACACACTTCGTCGACATCAGTTGTATGCTAAGCTTAATAAGTGTGATTTTTGGTTAGATTAGGTGTAGTTCTTAGGCCACATCATATCTAAAGATGGAGTGGCCATGGATCCAGCGAAAGTTGAGGCAGTACTACATTGGGAAAGGCCTAAGACAGTGATTGAGATACGCAGTTTTCTCCGGTTTGTGGGATATTATCGTCGTTTCATAGAGGGATTCTCTAAGATTGCGTTACCATTGAGCACCCTGACTAGGAAAGACTCTCAATTTGTATGGACCGAGGTTTGCGAGGAGAGCTTCCAAGAGCTCAAGAGGAGACTTACTACTGCTCTGCTATTGACTTTACCATCAGGTGCATGCGGTTATGTGGTTTATTGCGATGCATCTGGCAAGGGATTGGGAGCAGTGTTGATGCAACATGGGAAGGTAATTACCTATGTGTTAAGACAGTTGAAGACACATGAGGTAAATTACCCAACACATAATTTGGAATTAGCAACGGTGGTATTTGCGTTGAAGTCTTGGAGACATTATCTTTATGGTGAGAAAATTGAGGTATTCACTGATCATAAGAGCCTCAAGTACTTCTTTACTCAGAGTGATTTGAACATGAGGCAGCGTAGATGGATGGAGTATCTCAAGGACTTGACTTCACTACACAGTACCATCTTGGGAAGGCTAACGTCGTTGTAGATACCCTGAGTAGGAAGTCTGGAGTAATGATTGCCAATTTGTCGATTCAGTCTAAGTTCTTTGATAGGATCTTAGAGGCACAGGACAAAGATAAAGAGACACAAGATATGGTAGATAAGGTAGATTTTATGAGGGGACCAGATCGAGGAGTTAGATTTAAGGAAAGGTTGGTAGTACTGGCAAATGACGAATTGAGGCGTGAGTTACTTTAAGAGGCACACCAGTCCCCGTATACAATTCATCCTGGAGGTACAAGGATGTATTAGGATCTTAGGAGACATTTTTGGTGGAATGGTATGAAGAAGGATGTTGGAGAGTGAGTTGCACGATGTTTGACCTGTCAATAGGTCAAGGCTAAGATCAGTGTCCATTAGGACTACTTTAGACATTGGACCTTCCTGAGTGGAAGTGGGATCATCACCATGGACTTTATTGTGGGTCTTCCGAGGACCGTCAACAGCCATAACATGACATGGGTGGTTGTGGACAGGTTGACCAAGTCCGCTCATTTCCTTCCTATCAGACAGTGGATAGCTTAGCAAAATTATATGTTAAGGAGATCGTAAGTCTGCATAGAGTTCCCTTGACAATTATATCAGATCGAGATCCTCAGTTTACCTCAAAATACTAGAAGAGCGTGCAAGAGGCGTTAGGATCGAGATTAAAATTTAGCACAGCATTCCATCCTTAGACAAACGGACAGAGCGAGAGGACCATCTAGACTATTGAGGATATGCTGTGAGCTTGTGTTATGCATTGGAAGGGTAGCTGGGAAGATCATTTACCATTGGTGAAATTTGCCTATAATAATAGTCATCACGCTAGTATTGGCATGGCTCTATACGAGGCACTTTATGGCAGACCTTGTCGGTCACCCTTATGTTGGAGTGATGTAGGAGAGAGATGCATGGTAAGGTCTGAGTTAGTGGAAGAGTGTGCAGAGAAAGTCTGGCTCATTCGGAAGAGATTATTGACAACTCACAGCCGTCAAAAAAGTTATGCAGATAAGAGGCGAAAAGATTTAGAGTTCGTTGAAGGTGAGCATGTATTCTTGAAGATCTCTCCTATGAAAGGAGTGTTGAGGTTTGGAAATAAAGGGAAGCTTAACCCCAGGTATATTGGACCTTTTGAGATTTTACGCAGAGTAGGGTTAGTGGCATACCAGCTAGCCTTACCACCACAATTGCCAAATGTACATGACGTCTTCCATGTTTACATGTGGAGAAAATATGTGCCAAATCCCTCACACGTGTTGGAGCAGATCCCAAGAGAGCTACAGTCTGATATGATGTTTGAGGAGAGACTAGTGCGCATACTGGGTACGAAAGTCAATGAGTTAATGAATAAGACCATTACATTAGTCAAAGTCATTTGGCAGCATCATTCATTACAGGAGGCTACCTGGAAAACAGAAAAGAAGATGAGAAGGATCCATCCAGAGTTATTTACATAGAGGTATGTAGCTAAATTTTGAGGACGAAATTTTTATAAGGAGGGAAGGATGTAATATCCTTAATTTTAGGCATAAATAAATTAATTATTAAATAAATTAAATTAAAAATTTATAGATGGAATTTGGTCCTAAAAGCTTAAAAATTAGAAAGTACATGTTGATAGGATTCTAATGCCATAAAGAATGCAAAAAACGGAGCTCAAACGAAGAAGTTATGAGCCGTTGAAGTTATAAGGGCATTTTGGTAAATTGGCAGAGCAAAAAACACAGGGCCCGGAATTGATAATGGCACCCCCTTCTTCAACATGTCTCTATCAGATCCGGCAAATTCTCCAGAAAAATCGTCAGAGGAAAAGCTTAAAAGGGAAGAGTTTCATTCCCCTTCCCAAAATGCAAGCTCCTCCCCTAGCCTAATCCTCAATCAACTCTCATTCCTATTCATAGCGCCATTTCTTTTCCAAAACCCTAGCCTCTGCAAAAGTTTGATTTTTTTCAGTGAGTAGGGCATTTTTCCTGAGAACCCTGTTTACGCTACTGTTAGAGCATAAATTCATTGATAAAACCATATTAGATTGTAAATCGGACCGTTCATCTAGTGTATAAGAGACCCAAGATTAAACTCTTATAATTTGAGAAAGATCCAATAGCTGGTATTTCCGAAAAACGTGAAAAATAATACCTAGGGAAGTTTTAGGAACATGAAAAAAAATCACATAAAAACCATAGTTTTTGGAAAAATCAATGTAAAAGGATGATAGAAATGAAATCTAGACAAAATTATGAGCAAAATGGTGCAAAAATCGCGAGATTTGGACACCTGTGGGCTCACCAGAGAGGACCGGAACTCGGTCGTCTTCTCCGGCAACAGCACCCGCGTTGGAGTGTTGGCGCTAACGCTGGGACACCGAGTAGGACGCCTCGATGGAGACGTAAGGCGGGCAGGAGACATTGCAGGCACACATGGCACATGCGTGCGCGGGAGGCCTGGGTTGGCTGTCGCAGAAGGTCGGGACGCGTGGTGTCCTGGCGATCGTGACGCACGTGACAATGCGTCATGGTAATGAGGACACACATGGCGCGTCCCCGCTGTGTGTTGTGGTGTCGGGCGTCTTCGTGATGTCAGTTTACGTCGGTGTAAACCACTGTAAACGGCCCGGTCGACCCTTTTTATAAATTAATACTATTAATTTATGAGGTATTTTTACAAAAAACTTGATTTTGAGAGCTACAAAGGTCCAAATCGCTATCTGAAAGAGGCATTATGACTGTATTGATGACGCAGACTTAGATTTAACCTAAAAACTTATAAATAACTACTTTTACTTTAGAAAATTTTAAAAATAGTGATGTGACATTGATAGGTGCATCCGAACATAAAAGTTAAAGGGATTTTACGATTGAACTGAGTGATCTCACGTTGAGGTAGGTGACGAAAATTAATATTTTATTTTAATTTTAAAACCATGCATAATCCAAGCATCATGAGTGATTGTGATTTAAATTGTATTTATTCTTAACCGTTGATTTTATGAGATTTAGAGTTACGCTATGATTATTATAAATTGCAATCATGTATTGAATAGACTTATGACAAATGATTTTATGAGCATGATATTATCTAATTATGTATAGACATCAATTTCTTTTCCTTATTACATTATTGAAATGGATGGATTTGTATGAGAAAGAAAAATAGAGGCTTGGTGGATGGTCCTTTTAGAGGCTAACCTCGGGATGAGGGGCGTGCCTTGGGGATTGCTAGCTACGAGTATTCTTAAGTTTTGGCATATATATGATTTTTGTGTTTTATGATGGGTGCTCTCACCTGGTGGGCGTCATGCTAGGAGGGAGAGGGCCAGCCACCCACCCTCTGAGATTTGTGATGTGATGAGATTGTGATATGATAGACACCTGCCCGTAGATGGCATTTGGTAGGGGTTTGGTAACATGGATAGTCCACACTACTAGTTCGGGCCTTTCCATGGGGATGGAAGCTAAGTCTCTCGTTATGGTGTCGACGGAGAGCTGCAGTGGTTGAGACCCATGGAGGGTTGTCATTGTGGCATGGTGATCCATATTGTTATTATGTGTGTTTGCATGATGAGCATGGTGATGGGATGGTATACCTGGGTGTGATGACACTCAGAGGTTGGATATGAGTACTCATGATGGGAGATGCTAGTGCATACGACGCTGTGGGACCCATTACCTTAGGGTGCCCCTATTATTATTATTATTATTGTATGCTCAATTACATCTATCATATCATGTTTTAAATTCGTGGGATGCATGTTTTAGCATACTTGAGAAATTGATACTATGTTGGCATGAGTTATAATGATTTTATTTCTTTTATTTTGTCGTTATTATTATTTTATTTATTTCATTAATTGTCTATGTACCTGCATAAGCAATAGCTTGCTGAGGCAGTGCTTTGTTTTGCAATGCCTTAGATCTCGAGCGCGACATCAGGAAAGGCAAGACCGTTGAGAAACCGTGATAGTAGCGGGAGATTTGCTTACTTTGGGTTATAGATATTGATGTGAGTTAATAAATAGGACTACAATTTGACTTTCTATATGGACTGTATACTTTTATTTTATGGATTTGATTAAGATAGTTATACATATGATGGACATTTAATAGGATGTTATGATGGATAGACCCTGTGCCATATTAATGTTGTGTTTTGGATATTTATTTGATTGAAAATAAAGGCGCTGATGCATTTTGACATTTATTGATGTGCATATTTTTTAAAGTCTATTATCATAAAATTTTAATTATGTTTTAAGTTAAAAATTTTGATGTTGGGAAAGGAAAAATAATACCCGGAGTTTTTAAGAAATGTTTTGGTAAACAAATTAATAAAACTTTTTCTCATGGGATCCCAAATGCTATTATTATTATTATTATTATTATTATTATTAAAAAAATGTCATAAAATCCCGGGGTGTCACATGAAGAGCTTTGGCTGCAAAGGAAGAAGGTTTCCAAACCCTAGCATAAAAGAGGCACACCCTATGAAGATTGCGTGGAATTCCAGCCTTGAAAGAGGTGTGGAAAACCTATATGTTTTATGTGTGGGATGCATTCTTTTCCTTGTATAAGAATTGTACTTTCTAAAGAGATAAAGATCTTGGGATAAGATAAGATAAGAGGGGAATTAGAAGTAGGACTCTAGGAAGGGAGAAATTGGAAAGTGTAAAGTGGAAGCTAAAAAGAAAGATAAGGAAGGGAGATTGCATGGGAGATTATGGGGGGGTTAGAAGGGGATTTAGATGGGGAATTAGAAGGTGGGATGTGGAGGACCAGCCCTTGAATGGGATGTGGAATAGCTTAAAGGGAGCTCATGGGTTTTAGAAAGTGGCTTGATTCCCCTTGTAAGTTTCCAAGATAAAGGGTGACAAGGATGGAGAGAAAAGGAGGGAAAGAGGAAAGAATTGAGATTCAAATTTGTCTCTTGATTTGTTCATATGGCATTCCTATCTACCTTGTTGATTACACACCATTTATTCTTTCGATTTATGCTCTTGAAAAAACTATTTTTGCAAGTGTAAAGCTACGTGTAACTCCTTAAAAAAATGTGGTCCCATATGCTTATTTGCAATTGGCTTGGATGGATTCTAACTTGGTGGCTTATTAGCTTACATTCTCTTAGCTTTTCTTTCATGGATCTTGTGGCTTAAGTGGTTTGAAATCTCATGCAAAGATAGTGGATTTTGCATGAATTTTGCACATGCCCATTTCTAGTTATCTTGACTTCTACCAGTTGTTTCTAAGATTCATCTGCTTACTCTTGAATAATCTTGACTATTGCTTGATTCTTTGAATTGATGGAAAATTGGTCCTAGTCTCTCTAGGTTGATCTAGATTATCTATCACCATCTTATGTGATCTCGGCTATTGGATTATTCTTTTCATACCTACAAAAGATCAAAAGCCTTAATTAATACCTATAAAATTATGATAAATCACATACTTACTATGGATTAGCTTTTGAACCTGCAAAATATTAGATTTTTAGATCATTAATTTAGAATTGCATGTGTCATGATAGTTGAAAAATTCTTTAAAAAATGCCTTATAATTTATAACACATGAGCTACTTATTTGGTACTTTTTATGCAAAATTGACTATTTATCATCAATCCTATACAAAGGTAATCCTCTATTGTAACTTACCCTCGTCAAACATACCTGTCATAGGCTGGTTGGTACCTATTCAGAAGTTAGTAGCCAACTAACTCCCTAGCTTAGCATTCATGGGTTATACATATAACCCCTAAGTCAGGATCGATTCTTAAAAGTCTCATGATTTCTTATACAATTCCAGCTGCACGAGAGTTTAGAATCACACAAAATGCATACTAATAAATAATATGGACATATTGTTCTTGCTAGTTCAAAACATGCATATAACCCTTAGGTTAATCAAGTAGAATGTCTATAAATCTATATATGATGTCAAAAACATTTTGAAATTCTATTGATAATAAAATTCAAACTCATAAATAGCATTATTAATGCAAGACTGATAATCAATTTCAAAAGAAGAATAAGTACTTATGTACTATCAAATAATCCACACTTTAAATCATCCATAAGATCAAAATCAATGGTTTTATGATCAGCCAAAAGTATCACACACACACACTCACACACACACACACACACACACACACACACACACACACACACACACACACACACACACACACACACACACACACACACACACACACACACACACACACACACACACACACACACACACACACACACACATGTATATATCTGTATATATCATCTAAACATTTTGTAACAAAGATTCCATATGAATCATTCATCTAAAACAAAAAGCATGTATCATCGGTTTAATAATATGACATAGTCCCGTAAGCCATAAAAGTGTACAACACATTGAACACTAGAGATACAGTTAATGCATTGCATGCTATGCTTGGTGTACCGATTGCAATGAGTGTAGCACAGTGCGCTGGTTATAAGGAGCATTGCTCGTTGCCCTACATACCATGCTCAGCTTCATACACTTTTCTTGGTGATGTTTGGTTCCATATGCCTAAACGCTGCTCAATGTCATATATCTAGCACTAGATAATGCTGATGTACCCGACAATGCTCATTCCCCATGCATTTGATCACTACTCAGCAAAGGGTGTGCCAAAGCATGGCTTGTCACATTGTGTGCTTAAGCACTGTCCAGCGTGTGACCTTGAACATCACTCAGTACATGACCAATTTATTTTGTTCAATGAGCCATGTGGGTGGTTAGTGCATCTACAATGTCTAGTGCACCACGAGCCTAAGCCTGACACGGTGGTGCGGGTGGTACTAGGAATGTTCATGTACCAACTTTAGTACTTATGCTCCTAAGCATTATTGTACATGTGCATTGCATCAGGCAACCATCATGATCTATATACAATAGTATTATTTAGTGCAGGGTATGCTTGATTATAGCATGGTACACTCGATCACCAATCAAAGTTAGGTGCCCATGTGTTTGATTTTCCTATCAGGACTTAATACTCAAGCATATGATCTTTGATCAATTCTCAGTACCTTTATTTATGATCAACAATTTGTATTTTGTATACGTGCATGTGGCTACTAGTCAATAGTCGTTTATAGTGCATTTGAGTCTAATTTAGCACACAACATGCCTGGGTATTGATTAACATGTCTCACGCTTGAGCATTGATTAAGTGAAGGTGTGATTATCTTAATCAAGGTGTAAGCAATTGAATCATGCTTGACATATGATGCAATTTCATGTGTAAGGTACCATGTGCCTAATGACTAATAAGTTGTTTGGTATCACGCACTTAGTCAATGTCAGGCAGCTTGGTGCCATGTGACTGATCATGGCTACGCCATGTGCCTAGACCAAAATTTTCTTGGATTAACAATTCAATTTTAGAGTCATAGCTAGGTGTTTTAGTACCATGCACTTGGTTGATGCTAGGCTGGTTGGTACCATGCGCTTGGTTACTTTTAGGTGGTTTGGTGCCATGCGCCTAAGTCTAGTTCATCACATGATGCACCTGAGCATAGTCCAACATATTATGTGGTCGACCTTTGCTCAGTGCATCGTGTACCTTGTCACTATCCAAGGCTTATGCGCCTCTTCATAGTTGGTGCCTAATGCGACCACACTATTCTAGTGCGCACTAGAATAGTGAAGAGGTGCATAAGCCATGGATAGTGACTAGGTACACGGTGCATCGAGGAAAGCTCGACCACACAATATGTTGGACTATGTTCAGGTGCATCGTATCATGAGCTATATATATATATATATATATATATATATATATAATGAGGAGTAGTAATTTCAGCAAGGAATTGTAGGTGACATTTGATTGCCCAAGAAAAAGTTTCTAATTGCCATTTTCTTTAATTTTTTTTTTTTTTTTTCTGTTTTGTACTTTTTCCCACCCAATCAAATGTCACCTGCTCCTTATACTTGCATAAAATAGTTGAAATTAACACTCCCCTATATGTATGTATGTATATATATATATATATATATCATCGTGATCTATAAATCTCTAACATATCTCAAGGATACCTAAGAAAAGCAACATATAATCTACTTCATTCCATAATGTGATTAAACTAAATTAAAATTTTATTCCATGAATCATATGTCAATCTTCATAGCATTAAAATTTGGCAAAAAAAAAGTCTTACTAGAATCTTTTCTATACTATCACCATCCACTCATACTTAATTATGAATTTAGAACTTAAGACTTTAAAATTAGTCATGCAATCATATGTTAATAATTAAATCATGAAGTCAACAAGAACCTAAACCTAAATAATAATAGATGCATAATTCTCTTGCAAATTACAACATATGGAAACAATAGACGGGCATTCACAACTATATAACTCTAAACATGAGTTCCATTGAAAAACAATGACAAAAATTTGGTATTTTTCTATTTTCAAGATAAAATTGAGGTCTAACTCAAGATCTCCTTCCTCAAAATGCTCCATCAAAATTCCAACAGTTTTTGGTGATCCATGTTTTCTTCTTTGGTCTCTGACTTTCCTTTCTTTTTCTTCCCTCCTCCTCCCTTTCTTCCTTCTTTTCTATCCTTGTTCTCTTTTGTTGAGGCACATAATGGACTGCCTACATTCCAGCCCATGCATCTTCTTGTTAGATGACTCTTGGGTAGGAAATGGCAGCCATCAATTCCACCTTATTTACCAACATGCACCTCTTAGCTCTTCACATAGATTCTTGTACATAGTTATGATGCATCGTTTAAGAAAACACATTTTTAACCTTTTATTTTTGGTGTCTCATTATCTAATTTAATTTGGGAAATTTTAGAGTCATCACAAAATGTCCCCAAATTTGAAGGCAAGTCATAGCCGGGTGAGTTTCTTGATTGGTTACATATGATTGAGCAGGTTGTTGAGTATAAAGATTTCTCAAAAGACTCCGAGGTAAAGCTTGTCACTCTAAATAAAGTAAATATGATTCACTTTCATGTGATAGTTCAAATAAGCAAAGAGTAAGAGAAGGAAAAGGGGAAATCAAAAGTTGGCAAAAATGAAAAAGGAACTCAAGAAACATTTCTTACCCAAGAACCATACGATGAAAATGTTCCTTAAGATCCAAAACTTGAGTGTAGAGGACTATATAATGGAGTTTGAACACCTCATGCTTAAGAGTGATGTTGTAGAGCTGGACGAGCAAACCATGGCACATTTATTAAGCGGTTTAAGAAAAGACATTAGAGACACAATGTGGCTTCAACAGTACTAGTTTTTTAGTTACAAAATAAAATTGACCTTAATTTTTTATAAGTAGCCAAAACAAGCTTCTAAAAAAGGTACTTTTAAATCATATGATAAGAAGAACACTTTCAATTCGGGGAGTGATTTGTCTTCTAAGTGGACATCTAATAAAACTCAATAAAATCAAATAAAGAGTGATGGTAATAAGCAGCCAAGATCCTCTAGTTCTACTATGAGGAGATGCTTTAAATATGAAGGGCTTGGACATATTGCCTCAGACTGCCCATACCGCAAGATGGTTGCATTAGTTGAAGAATGCAAGCATGAAGAAGGGGATTCACCATTAGGTTTTGAAGAAGAAGAAGTTACCCTTCCTGTAGATCAAGGGGATTAGTTGGTGGTGTAATAGAGCTTGAAAACTATTCACAAATATGAAGGCTGGCTATGTTACACTCTTCCACAAGCAATGTACTTTACATGAAAAGGTATGTAATGTGATCATAGACAGTACTTCATGCAAGAATGAAATCTTCATTGAATTAGTCAACAAGTTAAAACTAAAGATGTAGCTGCATCCTCAACCCTTAAACTCATGTGGTTGGATAAGGGAAATCAATTCAAGGTAACGCATAAATTCCTTGTTTCATTTTCTATAAGTAATTAGTACAAAAGTGAGATTTGGTATGATGTTGTACAATGGATGCATGCTAGTTGCCATTTGAAAGACCATGGCAGTTTAAGAGGGCTCAACACAATGGATTAAAAAATACTTATTCTTTTATGTTCCATGGTGAAAAAATAATTCTTGCACCCTTACAACCTGAAGTCATTTCAAAATCATTAGAAGTGATTCACTTTTGGTAGCAAAGAAAAAGATGAATCTTGTGCAGAAGTTCTATATGTTGCACATTCAAATATGGAGGCATACAATGAATCTATTATTGATGATTTGCAAGAAGACACTTCCATTGTATTTGATATCTCAACATATAGAAAACTATTGAAGCTACATATAGAAAACTTCTTGAGAATCTAATGGAAAATAAAGAGCCTTTCATGTTTTACCTATAGAAGAATTACAAGCATGGAAGTGGCACTTAGCTTTTCAGAGATCATTATCACTTGGGATATAAAATAAGGATCTCTCCATTAAGATGATTCAGGCACAATATGCAAATGTATCCTTGATGGAGAGTGTGTTGTCTACTTTCCACTATGATGCTATTACATGTCTTATGAAGATATGTGATTTGACAAAAGCAAGTTTGAAGCTTAGTAGTAAATTTGAGTTCTTTGGTGTATTCACGAAACAAGTTAGCATCAATAATTTTATGGTAAAACATTATGATGAAACTTGTAGGGATTGGATTCCTATCCTTAATGGCATCAACAAAGAATGATTGGAATTAATCCTATTGGAATGTTTTTTCCCAAAGCATGAAAGAGAGTAAAAAGGACATTGAGTTACTCAAGATTGCAATTACTACTGCAAATTATGTTAGCTACAATTCTTTTGACACTGAATTTTATCATTGGACCATTGAGAGTGGAGCAAAATAAAGATTATATAGCCAATAAACACTGAAAATCTATTGAATCTCATAGACAAAGATTTGGTATGAATCCATTGCATCTTAAAGAAAATTAGACAAGATGATGTCGTCAACTCAAGATTTAGTTTTTTTCAACTCAGGGAGATTGACACGAGTGTGTCTTATGGTTCCAAAATTGTTAAAAGATCAAGAGAGATCAAGGGTGATCTAGCTTTGAAAGGCCAAGATCAATCTATAAATTAATTGGAAAGTGAGATATGTACATGAATGATCATGGATGTATAGACATCATTAACGTGGAAATTTTCATCAGTTTGGATTTCCAAAAGAGGGATTTTTATGCCAAATAAAAAAGATGCATAATTCTAGCACTTTGACATCTTAGAACAAATTTGATGGGATGCTTGGATTGCAATGGATTGGACATTTTGCATGAAGCCATGGAGGATAATTTAGAAGTTACTCTAATGGGCTTAGTAAATCTCCAAAGAATGTTTAGCAAGTAAGTAGTTTAAAATGTGTTGGAGGGTAAGGAACATATAATTAGAAAATTTTCATCGATTAAGCAACTTATGTAATTAGAAGGTTTATTTGATAGTTTTTATTTGCCTAATATGGGAGGGATATTCCCATATATAAATACCTTAATTGTACGTTAAATAAATAGGTTAGTTTAAGTTTATTTCAAGCAATTTTTTTTTTTTTACATTTTCTCAGGGGTATATAGACATAATTAAAGATATGTATGAGGGCGCAGTAACAAATGTTAAGACTACTAGTAGTGTGATTGGTGATTTTTCTGTCACTGTAGGATTGCACCAAGGATCGGCATTGAGTCCATACCTCTTCACATTAGCTATGGATGAGTTAACAAAACATTTGCACAAGGAGATCCCCTGGTGCATGCTATTTGTAGATGTTATAGTCCTACTTGATGAGACAAGGGAGGGTGTAAACATCAAGCTAGAGTTATGGAGAGAAGCATCAGAATCTGAAGGATTTAAAATTAGCCGAACTAAGACAGAATATATGGAATGTAATTTTAGCAAGGAGAGTAGGAGTGGAACACCAGTCAAGATTGATAACCAAGAAGTCCCTGTGAAAGTCCTCTTTCGGTACTTAGGATCATTGATCCATGAGAGTGGAGAGATTGAGAGGGAGGTTACCCAGAGAATCCAAGTGGGTTGGAACAAATGGAGATGTGCATCTGGAGTTTTATGTGATTGACGGGTGCCACTCAGACTAAAAGAAAAATTCTATAGGATGGCTATAAGGCCGGCCATGCTCTATGGATCAAAGTGTTGGCTAGTTAAGGAACATGATACTCAGAGGATGAGCGTCGCAGAAATGAGGATGTTGAGATGGATGAGTGGTAAGACAAGAAAGGACAGAATTAAAAATGAAAATAATAGAGCAAATTTAGGGGTAGCACCAATAGGTAATAAGATGAGAGAGATTCGATTTAGATGGTTTGGACATGTCCAAAGGAGACCAACAAAGACACCAATTAGAAGGAGTGAGGCAATACAAGTAGAAGGTTCTAAAAGGGCAAGAGGAAGGCCCAAAAGAACGTGGATAGAAGTGGTGAGGAAAGATTTAAAAACTCTGGGACTAAATGAAACCATGGTATTTAATAGAGTGGAATGGAGGAATAAGATTCATGTGGCCGACCCCTAATTGGTATAAGGTCTTGATGATGATGATGATGTGTTTTGATGTCTTTATAAGGTTGGAATTTTGGAGTGATTTGTTCATTCATGCTAAGATAGGCCGGAGGACATCTTGGCATGGCATTTCAATATCATTAGTGGACTCAAGTGTGGTGAGATATGTGGAGCTTTGTGTCTATAAGGTGATGTGCTTGTATCCTTATGGAGAGAGCTTGGTTTCTTCCTTAAAGATTTGTATCTCTTAGTGTGATGTTCTGTATGCAATAATGGTGATCTTTCTTTGTTTTTGAATACTAACTATGGTGATCCTATGTCAGTTTAAGACTAATCTTAATCTTAAACTATGGTGGTGTTTTTTGTATTCATTGATAACTTGGATGTTTTTGTCTTTGATTAAATCTCTTGTAGGCCTCAGTTATCCAGTGTCAAATTGGTACCACAATGATAGGTTTTCATGGCTTATCATGCATGATGTATAGAAAATACCAAAAAGGATGCTAAATATCTAGAGATATATGATTGTAAGAGGCAAATTGAACAATTAGAAGAGCATCTTGAATAGCTTAGCAGCCAAGGAAAAAGAGGTGAAAAATCCAAACTTGTTGCTTTTAAGGATATGTCAGATAATTCCTATTTTGTTTCTTTCAAATGCCAAGCATCAAGTTAGAAATTCTTATTGAGCAATGCTCCAAGGAGAATAAAATTTGATTTCCATCTTTTTCAAGTAAAAGTAAATGTCCCCAAATTCGAAGGCAAGTTGTAGTCCAATGAGTTTCTTGATTGGCTGCATAAGGTCGAACATGCCTTTGAGTATAAAGATTTCTTTGAAGACTCCAAGGTAAATTTGAGCAAGCAAAGATTAAGAGACAAGAAAACTAAATTCAAAAGTTGGGGTAAAATGAAAAAGGAACTCAAGAAATGTTTCTATCCGAGAACTATAGGATGGAAACATTCCTTGAGATCCAAAACTTGAGATAAGAAAAATTGAGTGCGGAGGACTATATAATGGAGTTTTAACACCTAATATTAAGAGTGATGTGGTTTAGCTAGAAGACTAAACCATAGTACGTTTCTTAGGCAGTTTGGGAAAAGATATTGGAGCCACAGTATGGCCTCAACAGTATTGGTCGTTCAATGATGTATGAAAATTGGCCTTATTGTTGAGAAGCAATGAAAAGAAGTTTATGAGAAGAACACTTTCAATCATGAGAGTGATTTATCTTCTAAGTGGATGCATAATAAAACTCAATAAAATTGAATAAAGACTGATGATGATAAGTAGTTGGGATCCTCTAGTTATACTATAAGGACATGCTTTAAATGTCAAAGGCTTGCACATATAGCCTTAGACTATTCATACCACATGGTGGTTGCATTAGTTGAAGAATTTGAGCATGAATCATCATCAGGTTTTGAAGAAGAAATTATCCTTCCTAAGGATCAAGGAGATTAGTTGGTGGTGTAATGAAGCTTGAAACACTATTCACAAAGATGATGATTGGCTACATTAAACTATCTTCCACACATGATGTACTTTACATGGAAAGGAATGTAAAGTGATCATAGACAGTGTTGCATTTGAAAATGTGGTCTCAACTGAATTAGTCAACATGTTAAAACTAAAGATGGAGCCACATCCTCAACCCTATAACTTAGATGGCTAGAGAAGGGACACTATTCAAGGTAACTCATAATTTGAATTGTTTCATTTTCTATTGGCAATCCGTATAACACTTCCACCTTCCTAAACTCCATTTCTAACCATCTAACCAATCCCCACCTCCTAAAAAATCACTTCGCCAATCAATTTTGCCCATGTCACCCCACTTTGGGTCTAAAAGAAAAGACACCTATATCATATTCAAAATTAGAAACCAGCCAGCCCATACTTCTTATCTCTCTCTTATGTCATGTTTATGACAACATTTTCCTAATTTATCTTTCACCTAACCCTCCTCATTCAATATCTTATCCCTAGGGACACTTTCCTTATGTTTTCCCTCCTTCCTAAGTTAGGAAACCACTCATCTATATATAGCCCCATAGTCCATACGAATTTTCTAAGTAGAGGTGGGTGACACAACTTGAAATCAAGCTTTCCTTTGGTTTTATTTTTTTATGAACTTTGGAATATTGTTAGTGCTTTTCATCCTTTGGTCTACTTGTCATCCTCTTGCTTATTTGATCTCCAATTCAGGTTAGTAACTTAGATGTTTTACTTTTGTTTCATTGCTTTAAGTTTTCATTGTTTTGCTCCTTATAATTCATGCTACTTTCCAGCCCTTAATCTCTTTCTTCTCCACTCCATTCCATAAATTTTTCTTTGTTATTCATCAAGATTCAAGTTATTTATTCTTTAGTAGTGACAACTAAGAGAAGAGCTAGCTTAAATCCTTGATTTCCCTACTTGAATTCCATATTTTTTACCCTCTTTTTCTCTTAGCCTCTGCTCTTATCAAATTCCTTTCTGGATTTTCTTTGCATATCATTATACTTAGATTGTGAGAATTATATTATAATTTTCTTGTTGTTTAGATGGGATTTTAGGTATTAGAAAAGTGCACAAATTCTAGAAATTTTGGCCAGTTTTATGCTCATAAATTTGATGTAAATTGATATGATTCAATAAAGTTCTTTGGGAATTCTTATTATGGATTGTTTATTTCAGCAAAGTACTTGAGTTCTAGGTTGTTTTATTGCATAAAATTTGTGGTTTTAGTAGCTTTCTAATGCAAGATTTATTGACTGCTTTTAAATACTGAAATCTAGAAATTGGTTTTTCCTTAACTTTGTGCTTTAATTCCTGCCATCAAAATAGGTTATTTTCATGAATCCTTAGATACCCATTTAGATTTTCATGTTTTTTTATTAGATATCATAATTATTTTTCATAGTAACTCAATATAGGTGAATTAAAATTTACTATCTTTAGGGCTCCAGGATCATGCACAAAGTCCATAAACTATGCACAATGGTCTAAATCCCATTCCTTTTAGATTCTTGGTTAATTTAGTTACTTAATTTAGTTTTAGCAGTAGTTAATTCATTTTTTGCATCTTATTTTTGGTTTAGAAAGTTTCCTTTTTGAATTTTAGTAAGTTCTATCTTTAGGAAGTTTTAGGATATAAGAAGTGAAAATCTCTTTAATTGTAGTTTTCATTCACATGCTTGTTTTCTAATTTCTTATTAAATTTAGTTAGATCTCATTATTTATTTGTTTTTGCATGTTATTTTAGTGTTAGAAAGTGTTCTAAATTGGTTTTAGAAAGTTCTAACTTTTGAAAGTTTTTAATTATAGTTTAGGAAAGTGTTAATTTAGGAAAGTTTTAATTTTAGAAAGTGCATGTTTTAGGAAAGTTTTTCATTTTTCATGTTTCTTGTTTTTGCTTAGTTTCCATTTCTTATTTTTACTTAGTTTGTAATTTTATGTTTTAATTTCCATTCTTAATTTAGGTAAAAAAATCACTTGAATTTTGGCTAGGTTAGATAGTTTAAAGTAGAAATCACTAGCATCAAAATAGTTCACTCCTTGTGGGATGGACCTCATTTGCATGAAAATACTACATTAATTTGTGCACTTGTGAGTTTTAATTAAAACAACAACAAGTTTTTGGTGCCGTTGCCAGGGAGTTGCAATAATTTGTGTAGTGTTTCATACTTTAGATTATTTTCCTCTAGTCTAGGTTTATGTTGTATTAGATTAGGATTTTTTTGCATAATTTTTGGATACTTTTTGCATTGGTTGCTATTTTCCTCATATTGACCATATTGTTTTGATTTTCCATGCAAGGGAAATTTGCAAAGGAGCAGTGGCGATCCTGTGGGCCACAACTTCATCATCTTAGATTAGATTTTTTGCTTTCCTAGATTAGGATTGAGTGAAACTTGTAGTGAGGCCCATTGTAAATTATAATTTCTTTATTATTTAATTTTATGTGGGTTGTAATAGTACAGGACAAGTGTGGGATAAGGTGGCCCACACTTGATCTTCATCATAAACCCCATTGTAAAATCATCTTGCATTTTTTGGAAGTGTAATTGCATATAGAAAGCAGATTTGATAATTGTTGCATTTTTAGGCTTTTGCATTAGTTTGCTGTTTTAATTGCATTCTTAGGGCACGTTTACTGCTTTAAGGTGATATATATATATATATATGTTGATTAAACTTCCACGGAGTGTGGAAATTAATTAGTAAGGGCACCCAACCCCCACAAGATCAAGGGTGGATTTCATCACTACTCCTTGGCCTACCTAGGATAATCACCACAAGCGCGCAACCCTACCTTTTAAATTAATCCAAAATCAATTAGAAGGGGGGTCTCTATGAGATAGGAGTGCATACTAACCTATCCCATAAACTTGACTCTATAGCTAAAAAAATTAGGTGGAAGAATGGATAAATTTGAAACCATGTTTGAAACTTTCATGGCTGCCACTTTATCCCTAAAACCTTCACAAGAGGTTTGTGCTAGCCCAGCCCATATCACCTTGTCTTGTCCATCAAATAGAGTGCTGAATGAATATCTTATTGACTAGCAAATGCATATCTCCAACCTAGTGACAACCCATATTTTAAGACCTACAACCTTGGATGGGCTAGGCATCCCAATGTCTTGGTCAAAGAATAACCACAAAGGGGGACCATTTGTAAACCCCCTGCCCAAAACTTTCCTCTTAGAATTACAGTTCCCCATTAGCCACCTGGCTTTTATCAACCTCAACAACAAAATAAACCATTTTGAGAGGAAAACATCCATACCATGCTTAAAACATTACAAAAGATAATGATTACATTAAAGAGGCCTTTCACCAATTGCAAAATGAGAGTAGATAGTTAGCCAACTCTCAAGCCATAGCTAAACTAGATATGCAAGTAAGCCAATTGTCAGCTAAACTACATAATAGAGCAAAGGGTTAGTTCCCTAGTCAACCCATCCTTAACCCTAAGGGCTAATTTGAGATAGGGTCAAGTTCTTAAAGCCTTAACCCTCATAAGCATGCCAAGTCTATAACCACCCTTTGGAGTGGTCGTCAGATCGATAACAAAGTAGGGCAGGCAAAGGAAACTGCAAAGGAGAAAGAGGCAACTAAAACACGGGAGAAAGAGATTAGATAAACATCTCCTACTCATTCTAAGCCTATAGTGGAGGCACTCTATGTGCCTAAATCCCCTTCCCTCAATTACTCAATAAGTCTAAGAAAGGAGCAAATTTTAATGAGATAATGGAAGTGTTTAAACATATACAAATTAATATTCCATTACTCAATGCTATAAAGGATATTCCTTCTTATGCCAAATTTCTTAAAGAGCTCTGCACTACAAAGCAAAAGCTTAATGTGCAAAAGAAAGCCTTCCTCACTGAGTAGGTGAGCTCTTTAATTCAATACAAGACCCTATCAAAATTTAGAGATCCAGGATGTCCTATAATTTCTTGCATTATAAGAGATCATGTCATAAATAGGGCATTACTGGACTTAGAGGCTAGTGTTAATCTGTTGCCATTTTCTATCTATGAGCAACTAAGGCTTGGTGCGCTTAAGTCAACCAACACCACATTGCACTTAGTCTATAAATCAATTAAGATTCCCCATGGTATGGTTCAGGATGTATTAATACAGGTGGATCACTTTTATTTCCTTGTCAATTTCATTGTCCTGAATACCCAGCTTGTAGCAGACCTTAGTAATTAGATCCCTGTGATTCTTGGACATCCATTCTTAGCGATGCCTAATGCAATCATAAATTGTAGAAAGGGTGTATTATAATTATCCTTTGACAATACAAAAGTTGAGTTCAATGTCTTCAATGCCAACCATCAACAACTAGATCTTGATGATTCTTGCAACATGATTGAAGATTTAATTCTACAAGTTCTACCACCATTATCTACCTTTGATCCACTAGAGGCTTGTCTTACACATTATGAATTCAATTGTTAATGTTTGGCAGAAGAAGTTAAACTTAGAGCGTATTTTGAGGCAACCTAGGGTTTTAGAGTCTACATCACTCAATTTCCATATAAATCCTATGTTTTTCAAACATTGGGGACAATGTTTCATTTTGGCTAGGGGGTGTAGATGCATATATGGATTTTGAATTTTCCTAAGTTTTCTTGATTCTTTTGAGAAAAAAAATTGAAAAAAGAAAAAAGTTTTTAAGGTAGAGTTCCCTTACTGTGATGAGAACTGGATGTTCAAAATTTAGTAGTTCCATAGTTTTCACCTTTTAATGGGAATGCATATGATTAGTTTTTCATATCATTCATGTGTTAAAGAGTTTTATGAAAGTAAATTCTTAGGAAGCATTTACACATAACACATAGTAAAAAATAATAGAGAGGTATGACTTAGAGACCCAGAGGAAAACCAGTGGTGACCTATAACCTAGTGAGATTTAAAGACTATCTTCTTTCAAAGAGTTATAAGTAATTCCACAATTTCTTTAGCATATATAAGTTAGTGTGATCCTGTTATCCTTGTTTGGGTTAAATATCAAGAATAGTTAGGAGTAATAGCTTTAATTCTAGAAAATTTATTGAATCTGATAGGCTTTAGAAAACCTAGGAAATGATATAGGCCGTTCTTGCTCAGCCTAGAGATATAAAGCCTAACCAGTATATCAAACCACTAGTTAGCCCCTTTGAGCCTATTATTAAGCCTTTTCTTTCTTAACCCCATTCACCTTAACCTAAAACAAGCTAGTAAAATAAATATCTATTATGCATTTTCAAAATGAGTAGAGTTAGTAGAGAAAGTTCAAAAAAAAAAAAGGACAAAAAGTCAAAGAAGTGAGAAAAATTAGCCATCTTTCTTCTAAAGATGCTACAGAAAAAGAAGCCAAAAGAAAAAAAAAATGATGAATGAAATAGAAAGACAAAAATATGAAAGAGATATTCACTTTAAGTACAACCCTAAAAGAAAAGGTTGTTGTAACTGATAGTCATTGAAGACCTCTACTCAATTTTGAAACTTTGAAATCCTTATACCCTTTTTTCTAAACCTGTCCTAAGCTTATGTTTCATCCTAATTAAAGACGTATTGACCTTAGGTGGAACATAGACTTAAAGAGGAGATAAAAAGAAGGAATTAAGGTAAAAGATCCATACTATTCTTGGTGATAACATCCACTCTTAGGAATCACTTTGCTTTGTCTCACGAGCATTCAAAAGATTTATGTGAACCATTAGCTTGTTGGATTTTGTCACATAAAGAGAGAAATATGTTTAACCTTTATCTGAGAGTATACCTATGAGGATTTGAGGTCAAGACATATTTCCAATGGAATTAAGCATATCTAGTTAGAAGTCAATATTTATGTAGCTGTAAACATATATGCACTTCCAGAAATAACTCAAATAAAATGTCGTTAATATGAGTATGATGTGTAAAATGGTCAAATATTCTCTATTAAGTTGTGAAAAACTAATAGAATGCTAATGAATGAGGATTCTCTAAGATAAAATAAGGGACTCAACCTTATTGAATTTTTTGGGTATATTTATTACAAACCCTCACGAGGCATAACTCGTCTACTAGGGGTAACTTAGGGGTTTAAAGGCTTGTTGCATATGCTAAATGCATTCATGAGTACCTACTAAAGTGACAACTTGTACTGATTTTTGTAAAAAGATTTTTTACATATTTTGCTTAGAACTAGCAAAATTCTAGTTGGAGGGTGTGATAAGTGTTTAATTTTGCATAAAAACTATCCAATTAGTACCCATGTGTTACAACTTATAGTGTTAAATTAGGACTTTTAGACCAAAATTCAAAACACATGCATTTTTGACCTACTAAAGCAAAAGTTTGTTATTTTGTAGGTCTAGAAGCTAATCCAAGGTAAGTGTGTGATTAATTAAGTTTTTCTAGGATTTAATTTACTTTTTGTAGGAAGTAAGATGTTGATCTAGCGGTCGAGATCGATGGGGATGAAATTGAAGATCAAGATCAAAAGATCAAGCCAAAACCTCAAATTTATCACTTCAATGTAAACCAAAGGCCAAGATCATCTTATGGACAAGTAATGGATGAGATTAAAGTAGCTAAATATGGCTAAAGAGGGTCCATGAAGTAAGCCATGTATTTCTACCACCTTTGCACGGAAGCCACTTAAGCCACCTTAGCCATATAAGCCATGAAAGAAGGTGGCAAGCTAAGGAAAATAGGCCAAATTATACAGGTCATTCAAGCCATGGGTTGAAGTTAAGAAAACAAGCCAAGGAAGCCTCCTAAGCCAGCCATGAAGCTTAGCTAATGAAGCTTTCAAAGTAAGCCATCAAGCTAAGTTAAATGGAAGGCTAGGATTGGAGGAGATTTAAGAGAATTAACCATGAGATTTTAAGGGATATTTTGAAGATAATAAGGTAAATCATATTAGGATAAGTTGGCATATGGACCAATAGGATGAGAGCCTTCAAACAACAACATGTTTCTACCACGATACGTGGTTGTATCCTTGATGGAGCACATGTTGTCTACTTTCTACAACAATGCTATTACATGTTTTATGAAGATATGTGATTTGTCAGAAGTAGGTTTGAAGTTTGCTAATAAATTTGAGTTCTTTGGTGTATTCATGGAATAAGTTATTGTCAATAATTTCATGGTAAAATAGTTTGATGAAACATGCAAGGCGTGGATTCCTATCCTCGATGACATCAATGGAGAATCACATGCTAGAATTATTCCTATTGGTGCTTGTTTCCCAAAGCCATGAAGGGTTAAAAAGGACCTTGAGGCTATGAATTTCATCATTGGACTATTGAGAGCGTAGCGGAGTAAAGATTCATTAATCAACAAACATTGAAAATCTATTGAATCTCAAGAAGGAGATTTGACATGATTCCTTTGCATCTTAAAATTTTTTGGAGAAGATGATGTGGTCAACTCGACATAGAGTTTTTTTCAACCCACAGAGATTGACATAAGTGTCTCTCATGGTTACAAAACTGATAGAATATCAAGAAAGATCAAGGTGATCTAACTTTGGATAGCCAAGATCAAAATATAAATCAACTGGAATGTGAGATCATGTGCATGAATGGTCATGAATGTATGGATATCAAGTGTGATGAGACATGTGAAGGATAATAGCCTTGAAATAACATTTTTCAAATAATTAAGGCTTGTACATGTAGCCTGGAACAGTTCAACTCTAGGAATCCACCAAGTAATCCACCAAGTGTCCACTCTAAGAATCCACCAAGTGCAATAGAGATTGAAGGATAATAAAGAAACTTGTACCTTAGTAATCCACCACAAGGATACAAAAACAAACTAGCTTAGATGCACTCTGTCAATCCAACTAGAGTTAGAGAGAAAAGAGAAAAAAAAAAAACAAATCCAAATTCCATAAGCATAAAAGCATGAACTTTTAATAATTAAGACTTGAACTAAAATTAAACTAACCTCCTATAAGTCATGTACAATGAGTGTGTATATAGGTATGAATAGTGTTTCTATAGTAGGAAACTAAAACCTATAAAGAAAGTAGCTAAGGTACATGAATTGCTTATCCCTTAATGACTTTCTAAATATGAAACCTTCACCACCACGACTTTCTAAATCCTAGCTTATGCTAAATCTCCACTTTCTAGTACATGGAAGGTTTTCATTCACACTTAAGCAACTACTACCACAATGGATAGAAGTTTTCATACTTGTAGGTCTTCCTAGCTAAGACTTTCCAATCTTCAAAAGGATAGAACTTTGACTAAGTCAACATTGACCCCTTGACCAAGCAACCAAACACAACAGTGGGGGGGGGGGGGGGGGGGCGCAGGGGAGTGGGGTTGGTGTTGGTGTTTTCAATTTTCTATGTAGGGAATCACTTTGGCTAGCCTTCCTTTATCATCGACCAACACATATGAAATTCCTTTGCCCCATAGCCATGGCTGGAGACAAGGTTTACTCCAAATAGTCCATAGTTGCCTCAAATAGCCGTCTTTTGTAAATTGTCATAATTGGGCTATTGTGAATGATCCAAAACATTATATCCATTTGAAAATAACATTTTTTTTCTCCCTGATAACCAGTCACATGCATTAGATCATGATCCATGAGTTTTAAATTGAGATCATAGCATCCAAATGTAGATTGCTATTGATCTTCTTTGATCTGCTATCAATCTTAGAATCTATGGATAGTCTCATGCAATTGATGTGATGATTTAAGAACTTTATGTGATGATTTAAGAACTTTATGTATTGACTTAGGTCATTCATACAATGTTTTTGTTTGGTCACTCTTGATCTATTGTTGATTTTTGATTCTTAGGACAGATCTATGTCAGCTTGAATACTAGCAAGGGTGATCTTGTATCAGTTTAAGACTAATATTAATCTTAAACCATGGTTGTCCTTTTCGTATCCACAAATAACTTGGACATTTTTATCTTTGATTAAATCTCTAATTCCTCATTAAACTTATAGTACCCAATTATCCATTGTCAAATTGGTACATGAATGATGGGTTATCCTAGCTTATCGTACAAGATGTATAACAAATATCAATAAGAATGCTAAAGATATGGAGATAGATGACTTGAAAAGGTAAACTGAATGACTAGAAGAGCATATTGAACAACTTAGCAGCCAAGGAGAAACAAATGAAAAATATGAACTTGTTGCTTCTAATGATGACTCAGATAATTCCTACTTTGTTTCTTTAAAAAACTAAGCATCAAGTCAGAAATTATCATCGATAAATGCTCCAAGGAGAAGAAAATGTGTTTTCCATATTTTGAAGTAAAAGTAAATGATTCCAAATTTGAAGGCAAGTCACACCCCAACAACTTTCTTGATTGGCTACATAAAAGTTGAGTTTGTCTTTTAGTATAATGATTTCCTCAAAGATTCCAAGGTAAAGTTCATCACTCTAAAACTAAGGAAATATGCTTGACTTTGGTGCGATAATTTAAACAAACAAAGAGTAAGCGATAGGAAAAGTAAAATCAGAAGTTGGGACAAAATGAAAAAGGAACACAAGAAACATTTACTAGTTGAGAATTATAGGATGGAAATGTTCCTAAATATAAAAAACATGAGTGTAGAGGATTATATAATAGAGTTCAAACACCTTTGTTCTTAGGAGTAATGTGGTTAATCGGAAGAGCAAGCCATATCATATTTCTTAGGTAGTTTGAGAAAAGACATTAGAGACATAGTATGGCTTCAACAATACTAGTCATTCAATGGTATAAAAAAAAAAGAAGACCTTCATTGTTGAGAAGTAAGAAAAATAAGTTTTAAAAAAGGTGCATTTAAATCAAATGATAAGAGGAACACTTTCAATTTGAAGAGTGATTCATCTTTTAAGTGGACACCTGATAAAAATCAATAAAATTGTATAAAGAATGATGATAATAAATAGAGGAGATGCTTTAAATGTCAAGGGCTTGTATATATTGGTTTAGACTATCCAAACTGCAAATTAATTCTTTTAGTTGATGAACTAGAGTGATAAGATCCAATTTTGTATAAAAGTACCAAATTAGTAGCCCATGTGTTATAAATTATATTGTTAAATTATGATTTTTATCCTAAATTCATAACATGCATTTTTGTCTTAATATATAAAAGAATTGATAATTTGTAGGCTCAGAGGCTAATCCAGGGTAATTATATGAATTTTCATATTTTTTTAGGATTTAATTAGAGTTTTTGATATTTTGTAGGAGTCAAATTGGTGATTCGATGGTCAAGATTGATCAAAATGAAAATTGAAGATTAAGATTAAAAGATTAAGTTAAGGCCTAAATGTCGTCATTCTAAAGTATAATCAAGGATCTTAATAATCTTAAGGTAAGCAAAGGATGAAATTAGAAGAACCAAATGTGACTCAAGTGGACCCATGCACAAACCATACAAATTTGACCACCTTTGCATGAGAATCAGTCAAGCCACCTTAGCCATGTGAGCCACAAAGCCAAGCCAAATTAGCCCTCAAAGTGAGCCATTCAAGTTATTTAATCCAAGGCTATATGGAGTGATACTACTGGATGAGAATTTCATTCAATTATCCTAAGCTAAAAATGGGTTTTTAAGAGGATAATTAAGAGATATTGGAGTGAAAATCAAAATGGGTAAGCATGCATGTGGTCCAATAGGAAGAATCCACCTTATTTTTTCCATTTTCCATGTTTTTTCCACCTTTTTCTCTCCCTCCACCTCACCATACAAGGCACCCAAATCTTATTGTACTCTATCCCACCTTTTATTTCCACATGACCTTCCTTATTCCTTATCCTTCTCTCTCCAACTCTCCACCTATCTCTTTCTAATTGCATAGTGCAATCCACAACTTTTACAAAGGGGACACCCACCCCATCTGAAAAAGGTGGCACCTCTCACCTTTCCATCTCTTAGGTGTCCATTTATGTTGCTTACATGATTGCCCTAGATCTAATCCTAGCCTTACCTTTTATCTGGCAAGATTAGGAAGTGCCCAACATGCATAAGACACTCAAGGGTTTACACATGAAAAAAATCTTGGAAGAAGGGGAGAACGCCCCCTCCAAAGAAGAAGGTGTCTCCACCCTTCCTTCTCTAGCCCCCAATGTGTTCTCCCACTTGGCATTCCATCTTCTCCACCCTTCCACACCTCTTCTCCTAGGGTTTTGATCTCTCCTTGAAGTTCTTTAAGTTCAAGTTAGTTCTTGTTATTCCCTTCTTTGTTGCTTTAATATTCTTGCCTCTTAATTCCATGTGTTTTTGTCTTTTCTTTCTTCTTTGATTTCATGCTTATTTCCATTGCCTTGTTCCTTAATCTTCCATGTTTGTTTGCTGCTGGATTGCAACCTTAGATCCTTGTTCCTAATGATTGCTAATATTTGGTAGTGACAGCCAAGAGATAGTGGTCTTTAGATTAAACGACTTGAGTGCCTTAGATTCTTCAATTCCCATTACTCTTACTCGCTTATTATCACTCTTTTTACTTTGAATAATTGCTTCATCTCCTTAGTTTTTCTAGATTATTCTCTTAAGATCTAAGTTTCTCTAATAGTGATAGCCAAGAGAAACAATAGCTTGAACCTTATGAGTTCCTTCACCATTTATGTGCTTTTTGCTCAGTTCTAGCACTAGTTTGATGTTGTTTTTCCTTAGAATAGTTTCCATCCTTTCGACCTCTCTTCTCTTAATTTTTGTTTGAGTTCTATTTGCCTATCATCTAAGCTTAAGTTAATGTTGCTTGAAGGGTGTTTTAGATTTGATTTGAATCAAGTTTTAGGCTCTTGAAGAGTGTACAATTTTTAGATTTATATACATGCTCATGCACACCATTTTTAGAAGTACTTTGACATTCAATCAATAAAGATATTTGAGGATTATTGTTTATGGTTGAATTTCAGTATCTTAGTACATTAATTTTGAATCTTATCTTGCATAAAAAGTGCTTGTGAAGTTGATTTCCATGCTTGGTTTTATTTGAGTTCATAAATACCATGTTGTTGGAATTTTTCTATTCATTATCTATGCTTAGTTTTTAATAGCTTATTCATCTTATTTATTTGGATACTTAAGAACCCATTTAGATTTTTAGGTTGTTTGTTAAGTACCAGGATCATATTGTATGTTATTTTGATGTTAATGCATTAATTTAAGCCATCTTTTGAACCCATGAAGTATGCACACCATCTCATGGATCATGCATGTGGTAATAGGGTGAAATCTCTTTGATGATTGCTTTGTTTAGTTGGTAAATCTTAGTCTAGTGGTAGTTAATTCATTGTTTACATCTTAGTTTATTTATAGGAAGTTTCTTAAATGATTTTTGGGAAGTTCCATTTCTAGAAAGAGTGTTATGTTAAGAAAGTGTGTTTTTAGGAAAGTTTCTACCTTAGTTTGTTTACCTTTATTTCCATATTCCATGTTTCTAAATTTATGTCATATTTCCAAAGATGATGATGGGCTACATGTAACGACCATCAAATTTGGGTCATTTTTTTGTGTATTATGCTATATTTTAATTGAAATAAAATTAAGAATTTAATTCTATGAAAAATTGAATAACAAGGATGTGACTCCTTTAAAAACTCTAAATTTGGACTTAAAACTATAAAAAATGAAACGTGAGTCCATACAATTCTAATAACACTAATTTTATGTGAAACAGAGATTGTGGAGGAAAAATCTACAAGTTCTGCTAATTTTGAGGGGACCAATATTGATAATTGTACCCCTATTTTGTCTGTTAGTGGGATGCAGCGTATGAAAATGACACGAGATGAGCGGGGACCTTGGGAAGAGAAAACCCTTACAATCCACCCCCCTTTGTTTGACCTCCCAATCATCTAGACCCCCATAGTCACCGGCACTGGCGCCAGCCCCAGTCCAATCTCCTCCTCCTTGGCTCTGGCCGCAACCCCTGCCCCTCTCAGACTTTTCCAGCATTGGCACTAATAGCCCAGAAATCCCCTCTATAAGATTTTCTAGGTTGCTGATGCCACCCATCTTTTGTACCCTCCTCAGTGCAAGCATGCCTTATTTCCCCACTAGTGATGTGGTTGAAAGCCTTCCTTGGCTGCCCCTTGCATGGATGTCCCTTCTGGCGATGCGTGTAGGGGTTTTCCCCCTTTCTTTTCCTATCATCATCCCTGTTTCCAGGTGGTGAGGCATTGCAACAATAACACAATGCCTCAGCAAGCAATGCTTGGTAGGTACATGGACATTTAATGTATCTATGAAACAAAATTGAATAATCATATTGATACAATGAGTAAAGCAATTTTCTACAAGAATATAATTATTTTAAGCAATGTTAATAAAATCTCAAAACATCATATATGATAAAACATGCATCTCATGGATTTAAAACATGATATGATCTCATGTAAATGAGCATACAATAATAATAGGGTACCCCCAAGGTACGTGGGTCCCATACACTCGCATCATAGATCATGAGTACTCATATCAAACCTCTGAGTGTCATCACACCCAAGCATACTATCACATCTCCATGCTCATCATGCAAGCACACAAAATAAGAGTATGGATTGTCATGCTGCAGTGGCAACCCTCCAGGATCTCAACCACCATCGTTTCCCATCGACACCATAATGGGAGACTTAACGTCCGTCCCCATGGAAAGGCCCAGACCGGTAGTGTGGACTATCCATGTTACCAAACCCCTACTGAAAGCCATCTGCGGGCAGGTGTCTATCATATCACATCACATCACAAATCTCGGAGGGTGGGTGGCCAGCCCTCTCCTTCCTAGCATGACATCTATCGGGTGAGAGCACCAGTCATAAAACACAAAACACGAAAATCATGTATGTCGAAAAACCAAGAGCACTTGTGGCTCGCAGTCCCTAAGGCACGCCCCTCATCCCGGGGTTAGCCTTTACAAGGACCAGCCACCAAGCCTCCAATTTCCTTTCTCATGAAAACCCATCAGTTTCATTGATGCAATAAGGAAGATCATTTCTATTTATACATAATTAGGTAATATGAATCTCATGAAACCATTGGTCATAAATACATTCAATACATGATTGAAATCAAAGAGCGATCATAGCATAAAACTCTAAATCTCACAACATCATCGACTAATAATAAGTGTAATTTAAATCACAATCACTCATGATGCTATGTTAATGCAAGGTTTTAAAATCAAAACAAAACATTAAATGTTGTCACCTACCTCAATGTGAGATCGCCCAACTCTAGCATATAATCTTCTTAGCTTGTACATTTAGATGTACTTGTCAGTACCACAATATTATTTCATGTTATTTATTATATTATAATGAAATCTATGATGATCCAACCATTAGATCATCCTCTAAGATCTCTAATTATGATTTGGTTCTTAATTTAGTCTCATCTCATGTCCATCTGTTTGTTTTTGTGTGTATCTAACGTTTATACCTTAATATGATGGTCAGATCATCCTTAGATCAATAATTTCCCAAGATCTGGTTCAGACCAATGGTCTAGATCAATTTCTAGAGTAGTCACGCTAATATGCCCCTTAGAACCCTTATTTATTATCATACTTTATCTCATTGTTCAAGTCTTGAGGCCTGATCACCCTTTGATCAGTCGATTCTAAGTTATTAATTAATATTTTATAATTTAACTAATATAAAAGTAGTCAAATGTAGGTTTTCAAGCTAAATCTAGGTCCGCATCATTAATAGGTTGCAATGGATGTTTTCGCTCGTGATTTGAACATTTGTAGCTCCCAAAATCAAGTTTTTTTGTGAAAAGACTTCATAAATTAATATATTAATTTATAGGGGTAGGTACGTGTGCACTGACTTACACAGGCGGTGAGGTTTGCGCCAGCTTACACTAGTGCATTGCACGCCTAGGACGCCCAGTGTGTTCCAGACGTCCGGGACAATGCGCAAGAGCGTCCCGCGGCGCGCGTGCGATACGCATGCGTGCAACGGAGCACCCGCATGCGTGCGTCCCCATCTGTGCGTCCCAGTGGGCATCTTGGGCTCACTGTCCATCGAGGATGATAAACCCAAGCCGTCCACATTGTTTTTGCCATGCTCCACGGTTTTGAATCTATAGGCCATCCAACGGCCATTCTGATTAGATCTAGCCTGAATTTGTGAGGAAAAAGTTGGAAAACTAGGTAAATAACAAGTTAAAATGTGTAACTTACCTGATTAGAGCTGGAGATGGGAGATCATAGGTCTTTAGTGCGTGCAAACTTTAACTCATTTTCGCGGCGTGCACAGGGCAAAACAAGGGTTCTCCTCTGGTTGTTTGGCATGGGAATGGAAGGGGAAACTTATATTTAATAGGCTAAGTCCCGATTTTTCTGAATGGAAGGTAGATCAGTGCCTTCCTCTATTAGAACTCTAATGGAAGTGGAAAAGGGGTGTTGTTATCAAAACGACTCCCTTTAATTAACATCCCTGGCAATTTACTAATTTACCCTTACACTTAAAATGGTCATAACTCACTCATCCGAACTCCATTTTCGATGTTCTTTATACCGTTCAATTCCTATTGGTGTGTACTATTTTGTTTTTGAGTTTTCAGGACAAATTTCTATGCATAAATTTTTTATTTTTATTTATGAAAATTTTTATTTTAAATTTGAGGATATTATAGTGTAGGGGTTTCCCCCTTTTTTTTCCTATCATCATCCCTGTTTCTAGGCAGTGATCGTGTCTGGGACAATCGACCACTGCCGGAATCCCCTCTGTCCCTATCTCCCCTATTTCTCTTTAACTAGCACAATCCCCACCAATCCCTGAATAACATAGTCCCCTTTCTTATCTTCCTTAGGCTCTGATAGGGGGTCAACATTAGAGGCATGGTCTTTCCATCTTCCTGTCCTCTTGACGACAAGGAATGAAAACCCCATTTAGGTGCACCTTCCCCTTCCCATTTCCCTACTTCCCTTTCACTATCAGGTTTGGGCAATGACAAAACCAGCAGCTGATGACCACCACCGTCACTCCTCCCCCTATTTTCCTTTCCTTTGATGAGTTAGGGCAGGCCAACTCACTGAGTCAACTCGCTCCCAACTCATTTTGGGGAGCTGAGTTGACACATGGGCCCACTACCCCCTTAAGCGTTGATCCCTTATTCTAGCTAGTCCAGGAAAGATCTTGGAGATTCGAGATGACCCTCATAATCCTTGCAATGCAAGGAACAATATCATCTTCCTGTTCATTGATTAGAGAAGATCTGACTATTGATCAAGATCAGATGTTTGATCATCTGATCTATGATGATCTGACCTTACTTTATGATTTGAATAGTCCATTGTGATCCCCATGGCATGTAGATCAAGAATCATATCAGAGATCTTGGATTTAGAGTATTTTTGAGATGATCTAGTTGATCTTGATCAATGGCTAAGATTGATTGAGAATTTAAGTATGAAATTGGATAAAATTTGACGATTCATACTGCTCAAATGATTCATTGAGATCATTTAATTAGACTTACTAATTTATTCTTCAATTTGGGATGATCAAGTGGACTATCATGGCTAGATTACTACGGATAGTGCAAATTGGGTACCTTAGAGACGATTAGTTGACGATTCGACAACACAGATAGCCGAATATCCTTCAAATTGACCTATGAGAGTTAGGATTATCATCTTAACCATGTAATTTCCAGGATTTGGTCGTAATTAGCTAAAGTCATGTATAATTAATGTATAAATGTACCCGATTAGTTGGTTAAATGAAAATTTAATTGAAATTGACATGGTATGAGTACGATCCCCTTAGGAATATGTTATGACATAATTAAGGAATGAATTAGATAGTTATTGGTGGGCCAATTGATCGTGATTCAAATTATTAGCCAACTAAGCAGGCTCCAGCTTGAGATGCCATGGTTATGAACCATTGGTTTATATTGAAACACAATATATTAAGATATGGAAATATAATGTTTGCTTTATAGCTAAGAATCCAACTTAGATAACTTGGATTCTAAATGAGATCTGAATGTGATGTGTATCCAGGTAGTGGGGTTGAAGCGGACTGAGCTAGATTGGACTCCAATCATGATTTGAGAGGTATAGACGTGTGGTTTTCGTCTGAGGTAGGTGATGACAATTAATAATGGGCATGTTGTCTTGAAATTATAGATTTTCATTGCATCAACTCAGTAATTATGAATAAATTCTGTGCATATACTATTATACCATGATTCTTATTGAGATAGTTGTCTTATTTGCAATTGATGCATGCATGCATCAATTTTCCATGAATGCATCTTTTTTCCATGGATGCATGATTTGAATTTAATAAATTGTATTTCATAAGCAAAAGCATAAGCAAAAGCACATGATTTCAACATATTCCCATGACTTGTTGAAGTCATTATATGTTGATTTTATTTGTTGTTTCATGTTTATGTGTTTAGATGCTCTGTTTTATCCCTTATTTATTATGGACTAGATTGAGGAAGCCTGGTGGCTAGTCCTTAATAGGCTAATCCCATGATAGGGGCAGTGCTTGGGGATGGCAAGCCACAAGTGCTCCTGGTTTTCATTATTTCACCAGAGGATTGTATATCCATTTCATTGACTATGAGATTTGTGATTTTCATGTTTTTGTGGATTTATGATGTGTTTTTTTGCCCGTTGGATGCTATGCTAAGAGGGATTTAGGGCCAACCACCTGCCCTCTGACCTTATGAGATGATAGACACCTACCCCATAGAAGGGTGAACATCGTAGGGTGTGGTATTATGAGTAATCCATGCTACAGTTTTGATCCTCACCCATGTGGGACAGATGCTTAGTCTCTCATTTTGGTGTCGACAAGGAGTAGCATTTAATAGACCCAGGAGTTGGTTGTCACTATAGCATAGCAGTCCATGCACTTCTTAAAGATTTATTTTATCATATTGCTTAAAGGGAGCACCAGGATGGATATTCCTTGTGTACCCATGGCATGACACGCATGGAGGATTGGTGTAGGGCCAACCACCTGCCCTCTGACCTTATGAGATGATAGACACCTACCCCATAGAAGGGTGAACATTGTAGGGTGTGGTATTATGAGTAATCCATGCTACAGTTTTGATCCTCACCCATGTGGGACAGATGCTTAGTCTCTCATTTTGGTGTCGACAAGGAGCAGCATTTAATAGACCTAAGAGTTGGTTGTCACTATAGCATAGCGGTCCATGCGCTTCTTAAAGATTTATTTTATCATATTGCTCAAAGGGAGCACTAGGATGGATATTCCTTGTGTACCCATGGCATGACACGCATGGAGGATTGCTGTGAGTACTCATGACCAGATAGATGAGTGTGTGGTACACTCATGGGACCCTCATGTTAGGGTGCCCTACAATTATGACATATATATTTATTGAGATAATCCTTATGTATTTGATGCATTGTGTTGATATGACTTTCGACACTATTGGGACCCTATGCGAGGGTGCCCTTGTTGATGACTTGTATATTTATTGACATATTTTTCAAGCTTTGAAGCTCTATATTGGTGGAATTTTGGTGTATTTATGAACGGTAGAAGATTAGTTGATTTGGCATTTTGACAAGCCTGAAAGGTTTTGTTTACTCAGTATGTGTTGGAAAAACGTAGGTGGCTTAGATGCATTGCCTTATTTTTAGCATTATTATGAGCTTGATGCCTTGTCTATTTTTTTGTTTTGATGCTAATTATGCTATACTTCATCACTATTTATATTCCTATTTGATATCGTGTTAGAACTGTTTTCATGAGGAAGATATTTATCTCATGCCTTGATGTTCGATACATGATCGTTTCATATTGTGTTAAATATTTATGAATTATTATTATTATTATTATTATTATTATTATTATTATTGTCACCTACATAAGCATAGCTTGGTGAGGCATTTCAATGTTTTGCAATGCCTTAGATATAAAGAGAGACATCAATTTGCTACTTTGTTGGCTACATTTAGCAGTGCATTGAGTAGATTTCAGTGTTGCATATGGTTTGTTCAAAATCCTCCCTTGGATATTAATTATGGACTGTGTCTGTATGGTTTACATTTGTGACTTGAATGTATGGATGTATTTATGTTGGATGTGATGGCTATGCATGGATAGACCTTGGGCAATGTCATTGTTCTTTTTTATTTTTACTCTGCCTTTGAGATTTATGATTTTATCAAAAATCTATGCATGGTCTGGATGGATCTAAAGATGAGTCTTCTAGATGTGTATGGACATTTTTTGAGTCTAACGAATATTTACTGCATCACATGCATTAAATGTGATGGTCCAAAATACAGAGGAGACTCTGTCGGATTGTTAGTAGAATTGAGAAGATCATTTCATCGTTAAATCTATGGTTTAGCATGTCATATGACTCTTGGGGTTTTGACACGAATAATTTTATTCAAGTTTTGTTAGTCAATTTTAAAATTTGAAAATTTTAATCAAGGATCTAGACTATTGAAAAAATTTGTATCTATATGTTGTGTAAAACCCGGGTGTCACAGTGTGGTATCAAAGCCCAATCTACTCCATCACAGCCATTCCATGAAGTCCAAAAGTCACATATAGTTCATGGAGTGAGATAATTACCTAAATATGAGTTGTAGAGATAACTCATGTGGGGAAATTTTAATGATAGTGAAACAGATGCTACCATGAAGGTTGTCAGATTTTCTTTAGAAAATATGAGACTCTAATGGTCAATATTTTTTCCTTATGGGCAAGTGGTGATATAGAGAGAGAGTTTGGTACTTTAGAGCAGAGAGATTAGATGGTTCAGTGGTATTGAACTAGTTTACACACTTGAGGAGATTGGCCTCTAACTCCTTTGCCATGGGTAAGGAGGCTACAAATAGATTTACTGATATGTTGATACCTGGATTGAGGTACCAGGTGAGTGTAACATGTCCCCTATTGGGAGTAGGGGCAGCAAACATAGCCTTTATGTTATAGAGGGATTTTCTCAGGACTAGGACAATTGTAGGGATACAAACAAGAGGTGTGTTACTTGCAATGATAAGCACCTAGACAGTTATATCCTAGAGTTGGTAGACCGCCACAGCAGTGGCATTAGTATCAGTAGCCATCATTATAACGACAATCTTTTAGATGCCTTGGCTGTGGAGAGTCAAGGCATTTCATTTAAGACTATTTCAGGGGACAACAAGTCAGATAGATTAATAATGGGTGCAAGGTAGAGATGGCCCTACATAGGCAATGATATGTTTCTGCCATTACTTCAAGGTAGGTATACGCCTTGAACAAGGTAGTGGAAAGTATTTTCCTGAGTACTAGTAGGCATGTTAGGGTCCTCTTTGATCCAGGATCTAGTCATTCTTTCATTTTATGTGTTGGCATCTCGATGGATATGCTTGTGTATATGACAGTCTTTGGGTTAGATGTTATGAAGCCAATGGGAGAGTTATTGAGGCTTGTAAGTACCTTCAGGGTTATTAGTGGAGATAATGAGTGAGAGGATGGATACTGATCTCATCCTATTTGATATAATCGATTATGATGTCATCCTTCAGATGGATTGGTTGGTTACTTATTGGGGAATAGTTGATTGCTGTGAGAAGAAGGTTACTTTTAGTATATCTGGATAGCTATTTGCCTCGTTCTTGTGTAGGAAGGGACATCACCAAGGGTTATGTTATATCTACCTTGAAGGCAGTGTGATACCTTTCCAAAGGGTGCCAAGTCCTCCTTATTGTGTGATAATGGAGGACATTGAATGACCACAGATTGAGTAAATGGATGACATGCAAGAGTTCATAGTCTTTCCTAAAGAGTTTTTAGGATTACCGTCGTGGGAGATTGATTGTTCTATTGATTGATACCAAATACAATGCCCATCCCTAGAGTGCCATATAGGATGGCCCTAGCTGAGCTAAAGGAACTCTAGCTATAAAAGTTACTTGACAAGGGATTATCAGACCTAGTGGGTCTTCATAGAGTGCATTAGTCCTCTTGATTAGAAAAAGAGATAAATCTTTATTCCTATGTGTAGATTATCACTCGTTAGAATGTACCTCGATGGGGGACCAATATTATCTATCGTGTATTGATGATCTCCATGATCAGCTCTAGATATTGCTTGGTATTTTTACAGATTGATATGAGGTCTAGCTATCACCACCTTAGGATTTTGGAGGAAGATGTCTTTAAGAAGGTCTTTAGGTCTCATTATGATTACTACAAGTTCAAGGGGATACCAATTGGTGGGACCAATCCACATACAATATTTATGGATATGATGGACTGGGTTTTCAAATGTTAATTGGATGAGTCAGGATTGTGGTAGTAGATGATATTCTTATATGCTCCATGAAAAGAGAGGAACACAATGAATCCTTGTGCATTGTTCTGAGTATCTTAGGGACTCATCACTTGTTTGTGAATATTTGTAAGAATGAGTGATGGTCAGAGAAGGTGAATTTCCTTGACCACGATACCTCGATTGACAAGGGGGTAGTTTATTGACATTGTGATGGGTTGGGATCAGGCCAAATTAGTGAGTAAGGTTCATAGTTTCCTTAGTCTTATGAACTATCATCGTTGGGTTATTGAGTTCTCTAGGATAGCAATGGTATGGATTTGTGGTAATTTCTATTTTATACATATGCAAATTTGATTTCTCATTGAATGAGAGTTATGATGCGTATGTCAGTTATTATATGAGAGGACAGGTGAGAGAGGCACTGGCAAGCTTTTTGGTGCTTATAGTATGTCATGCTGTGGACTGATTTTGATTGGCATATATTTGCTTCCTAGTGAGCTGATATGCTCTAGTTTAGATTTGGAATAGATTTTCCTATTGGTGAGCTGAGATGCTCTGAATTTTTTATTATTATTGATGTGGTGATTTTGCGCGAACTAATGTTGCACATAGATAGACTAATTCCTGAATGGGAGTTTGGTTTGCAAATTGCATTATATGAGATTATGACATATTCTAAGTATATTATGAGTTATTTGGAGATGATTTGACATATGTCGGTCTAAATAATGAGTTGATATATGATGGGATGACATTATACAAAATTGCCTCTTTTATAATGCTAACTAACTCTAGAACTATTGGCATGATTAATATATCTTGTAAGATGGGGGTGCCTTTAGAATTGTCCAAAAGAGAACGTGAAAAAAATTTCGAGGACAAAATTCTTATAAGGGGAGAAGAATGTAATGGCCCTCAATTTTTGGTCATTTCCTATGTATTATGTTATATTATAATTAAAATAAAATTAAGAATTTAATTTCATGAAAATTTGAATATCAAGGATGTGACTCCTTGGAAAACTCCAAATTTGGACCTAAAACTATAAAAATGAAATGTACGAGTCGATACATTACTAATGATGCTAATTTTATGTGAAACAGAGATTGTGGTGGAAACATCCAAAAGTTTTACTAATTTAGAGGGGACCAAAATTGATAACTACACCCCTATTTTGTCTATTTGTGGGATGTAGCATATGAAAATGGGATGAGGTTAGGGGGATGCTCGGAAGAGAAAACCCTAGTGACCCACCTCCTCTGTTCAACCTCTCCATCATCTGGATCCCCACTGTTACCAGCACCAGTGCTAGCCCTAGTCCAATCGCCTCCTCCCTAGCTTCAGAGTGCAGCCCCCCCATCCCTCTCATACTTTTTTGGCACTAGCATTGGTAGCTCAAAAACCTGCTCTGTTAGATTTTTCTCTATCACTGAAGTGCACCCATCTCCTATACCCTCCTCGACATAAGCATGCCTTGCTTCTCCTCTAACAATGTGGCTGAAAACCTTCCTCGGCCACCCCTTGCTTGGATCTCCCTGCCAGTGACATGCATAGGGGTTTTTTCCCTTTCTTTTTCCCGTAATCGTCCCAATTTCTAAATAGCGACTATGTTAGGGACGGTCAACCACCATTGGAATCCCTTCTATTCTCTGTCTCCTCTATTTCTCTCTAACTAGTGTAACCCCCACTGATCCCCAATTGGTGCAGTCCCATTTCTTATCTTCCTCATGCTTCGATAGGGAGGCCAATGTCAGCGGCCTGGTCTTCCCATCTTCCTATCTTCTCTGGCGACAGGAAATGAAAACCCCCACGCTGGTGCACCTCCCCCTTCCCTTTGCCATTTTCCTACTTTGCTTTCATTGTTGGGTTTGGGCAGTGACCGAACCAACAACCGATGGCCACCACTGTCACTACTCCCCCTATTTCTCTTTCCTTTAGCATGTTTGAATAGCTAACTCTAAGTCAACTTGCTTTAACCTCATTTTGGTGAGCTGAGTTGACACAGTGAGCCCACTATCCTATTAACCTTTGATCCCTTATTTTGGCTAATCTAGTAAGGATCTTGGATCAGAGATAACTCTTGTGATCCTTGCAAGGAGAGGAACAATACTCATCTTCTTGTTCATTGATTGGAGAAGATCTGACCATTGATTAGGATCTGACCTTTGATCGAGCATTGGATCATATGATCTATGATGATCTGACCTTACTTTATGATCTATGTAGTCCATTGTGATCCTCATTGCATGTAGATTAAGATCCATATTAGATATTTTAGAAATGGATTATTTTTGAGATGATCTATTTGATATTGATCAATGATTGAGATCAATTGAGAATTTAGGCATGGAATTGGATCAAATTTGAAAATCTATAATAGTAAGTTGATTCATTGAGATATTTTAATAATATTGACTAATTTATTCTTTGATTTGGGATGATTAGGTGGATGATTGTGGCTAGATTATTATGAATAGTGCAAATCAGGTGCCTTGAAGATGATCAATTGATGATCCAGCAACAAAGACAACAAATATCCTTTAGATTGACCTCTGGGATGTAGGATAATCATCCTAACCATTTAATGTCTTTGATTTGGAGGTAATTTGTGACGACCCAGGTTTTCCCATGCATTTTAAAATGCAATATCTAATTCCTAAGGCGGGATGCATCCCTATTTGAAAACCATTTTATAAAAACCATGCAATGCAGTGGAAAATCGTTTGTTTTAAACTCATTTTGAAAACCCTGAGTGTCATTTGCTTTCACAACAACCAAAGTAGTTTTTGAAAAACTTCAGAAATCATAAATGTTTTTCCCCAGGTCTATCCAGTCACAGCACACAGCCCAACTATAAATAAATATAAATACATGTCCAAAGGGTAGAGAGTTTACTTACATGTATAATTGTCTCCTTTTTGATTCACTTGCTCGTAGCACTAATATCTCCTTAGGCGTCTTCTATTTGTGAGTGGAACTATCCTGAAAAATGTTTAAGGATAGGGTGGGTATATACTATACTCAGTAGGAGTATATCACTACTAGTTTTACAAAGCATATTATGTTTAAAATCATATGTTCTTTAAAACATGTGCATGTTCGAACAATCATGTTCAATATCGATATTAAAAACCATTGTCAAATCGGAATACTAACAACTTAAAGAATCGCATAATCCAAGTCGAAAGTACCATATATATATCACAAACATAATGATATGCATAAGATGCTCAACTAAATCCAACTCATGGATATCTGGTATGGTCGACCAACCTCATGTCATGCCATATGCAATGCAAGTAAATCCTCAAACCATAGGGTCCAACTATACCCATGACCTCGCCGCCGTGTGGTCCCCGGGTACTTGAGGACACTCGGTCATAGCCTCCACGGGGCATATGATACATCGACCCAGTGCCGTGACACCAGTGGTAGTCCCCTGTATCACATGCAGTCGACGTAGGGACATTGCCCTTTTTGGGCATGGTACCCATTCCACCAAATAGTGGTAGAGGCTGGAGGCCAACCCAGACCTCTCGGCATAGCGCCCACGAGCTTATTAGCCCAGAATCATATAAGATCAAGCAAGCAAAAACCTCTTTTTCAAAACCTATCCTCTTTGGGTCCCTCACAACTGCCTGACACTCACAACTGCCTACCCAGCGTCTTTTGGGCACTCCAACGTCTTTTGGGTAACCCTCAAGGACATGCAATTTTTCAAGAACTCAATGCTCACAAATCATGCAATATATGCAATTGTTTGCAAAACATATCTATGCATAATGTATTTATCATATGCATGCTGAATAAAATTAAGTTATACTAAACAAGTCATATAACTTATACTTAAAACATGCATTCAAAACAATCATGGCTCTTTTTAAAAGTCTAGTAGCGATAGAGCACCTACCTCAAAGTCTCCTGGAGTCGCGTCCTTTATCACTCAACCCGTCCCTGGGTCTCATTTATAAACTCCTGGGTATGAATGAATACAAGGAGTCCTTATCAATTTCATTTTATTTAGACATTAGATAGCTAGATCTGCCTTTTAGGGTCCATGGTCCTTGCCTAATTCATTGTCAGGCTAGATCCTATGATGTGGATCTACTATTCCATGGTTAAACTCTTTAAATTGTCCTCTGGTCATAACTTTAAAGTCTCACTAGGTCCGCGTGTCCCAGTTCCCAGGATACCCGTGCATCCTGGTTGAACCGCGACCGCCTCACGTGCATGCGCGCCCAAAGGCCGTGCCAGGGACCGCGTTTTACACGCGCACATGCAAGATCAAGCGACGCGCTATGACGCACATCCTGGATGGCATCGCATGGACACACCTTTGGTGTAACATGGCGCGTCTTAACTCTCAGGGCACCTCGTGCATCCTGGTTGAGCCAGGACCCGTGGCCCATGTCGCGCCTGCACCTGAAGGCCGCAGCTGGGACAGTGTATGCACCGTCGTATGCCTGGAACCCATCCTAAGGACCCAGTCCTAGGCGCAGGTGGAGCATGGTGTCCTTGGGACACCTGGTTAGTACAAGGCTGGCTGAACTGGCTTTGTCTTCTCCGCCTGGAAAAATCGGCTGGGGAAAAGGCCAGATCCGACATGGATCTTGGCCTTGGGGAACCAAAACGAAGAGATAGGGAAAGAGGGGCTTACCTGGGTAGCCGGGGACACCCTCTTTCAGGTGGTGCGGCTCCCTCTTCCCGTCTGAAACACCTTATGCTCGCCGGAACCCACGAAGAAGGGGAAAACCCCAATACTAGACTGGAAAGGAGAGGAGGGGAAATGGGGAGACGGGAAAAGGAATGGCCGGCTTGCCTAGGGCCTGGCCGTTGCTGGGAAAATGCAAAGGAGACTGGCTTGAGACGGGTTTCCGATTTTGCTGGAAACCCTAGTCTCAAAATGGTCAGAAAATTGTGTTTTGGAGAGGGGGGGGGGGGGGGGATGGGGCTTTTTATAGCCCTGCTATGGCGGTGGCAGAAACCTTTGGAAACAGGGTTTCTGGAGAGATCTGGAGGTGGAAGACGACAGGGGTACCGTTATCAAAACGGCCCCTTGCATTTTTCATCTTTGTCGTTTTTTTGTTTAAATTCCAGAACTGCCTCTGATCTTTAAACGGTTGTAACTTCTTCATACGAACTCCGTTTTCGGATTCTTTGAGGCGTTGCATTCCATTTTTCGAGTAGAATCTAATGGTGCCAAGTTTCCTTACAAATTCCTTTGTTTACTATTTTAAATAAAGTGAAACATTTAACTCAGTTCATTTCCTATAGAATGTTCAATTTTTGATAAAAATGGCATAAATTGCTCAGGTATTACATTATTACCCCCTTAAATGAATTTCATCCTCGAAATTCCATAAGTTATCATCTTCAAGGTATTTTGTCTCTTAGATATCTTCTTGGTGAATGCATTCTCCCCTTGGGAATCAAATCTAGGCTCAACCTCAATTTATCATTTTTATTGTTCCTTTTACAAGGCCTTACCTTTAAGGGCCACTTTCGCTATGTACTCTGATCCATACTCCCATACGTGCCAGTTTAACAATACCGGTTTCTGGCTGTAATTCATCTATCTCGAAATCCTTAGATGCCTATACTTTTCTCATCATGTATAGGATAGTCTCCTCGTAGGATTATGCTTCTTTATTCATGCATCAATTTCTCCATACTTCTTTGAGATCATATGATCTTATTTCTCCTATTTCATTTTGAATATCATAGGATAATCCCTTTTTCTTCTTGTCTTTCATCTAGTGATCTCTTCATCATCCACATCTCCTTCTAATGGTTGGTTATATGTCATTAGTAAGAGTCCAAAAACATTACCTTCTTTCTATTGTGTCTAACTTTGCTTCTTATCTTTTATATTTGTCCCCAAGATACTTCAATAGCTGACATGGTATCATGTGCTCTACAGCCAAACCCTTGATTAACTTCGAATTTCAATTGTCTGTCATTTTCTATATGAGACTTGATTCCTCAACCAAAGTTACATTCAAACTAAAATCATGAAAGCCAATTAGTAGCATCTTTCATCGAGGACCTTATCATATACTGAAAGTAAAATGTCCTAATTCTATATCCAGTTTTATAATTATTGAATTCATTAAACGCTTTCCTCTATGAAGATTTTATCCAAACTCAAGTCGATTCATCACCATGGGTCAAATGTTCTCGTCCAGAGGCCTATCTCACTATTCACATCAATTTGTCATTAGGATTTTCAATATTGTTCCCATTTATGCAAAGCAAAAACTCTCTTATTCATAACCGAGTACCCTTACTAGGTCATGGTTGAATCCATTGTCATCATCCTCTTTGCCCTTCCTTTGCTTGATGGTTTTCTTCTTAACCTTTCAGCCCAAAAGTTCTATACTCAATCCAGTAGGGTTAGTCCTTAGGAAATTCCTTCAATTGATTTTTCGTACTTGGTATATGCTCATAGCAACTAACTATTTGTCAAAAGGCAACGTAACATTAAATCTTCACCTTATAGCGTGCTAGCCACCTCAACTTTCTCCTTCCATTCCCTATGTCAATATATTGTTCAATCTTTTATCAAGGCTTTATCGTCAACCATGCAATTTGTATTGTCAGGAGGTGTTCTCATAAGTAGTGATTTTCTCAATTCCTCAAATTTTATCCTTCAAGTGCTTCCTCATACTTAGCTTATAATAGTAGGTCTCGTTCAATAGTTACTACATCAAGTTATGCTGAAGCTGTTAAATCATCAAATTTGAAAAACACTCAGGTAAGCATAGAATATTTCCTTAGACATATAGAAAGACTTTATTTGATTACCTTTTGATCTCTTTCCAGATATATCTTTGTCATAAGCTCAAGGGTCTCTAAAGTGATCAGTACTTATCTACCTTTTTTTTTTTTATAATCCAAGTCAGCAGTATTTTTTAGACTCAAAGTAATTTCTTCACCTTGTTATGGTAGCCATTAAGGTTTGAAAAATCTTTCACATTGGTTTAGATCACTTCTTATTTTTGCTCCTATCTTAGTTGCAACTGTCCTCATCAACTGACCTCATGCCCTCAATTGACTTAGTTTAACAAGTGCTTCTTTCAAGGAAAACTCAAGTCTAAGACTTATAACATCCCTCTAAATATATAACTTCGACTACTATCTCATAGATACTAACATACTTGACTAATTAGGGTGGGATACCTTTATTTAGTCAACAGTACTCTAAAGGTAATGACTAAATAATGGGCTTAAGATTTTTGGTCTTCCAATCTATGATAGTAAGGCCTCAATTTGATCCTTGATGGTACCTTACTTGCTGAATGGACAAGTCACTGTCCCGGCTTAATTCCTTTTTCAATATATTTTATTGGCAAGGTGAGATATCACCAAATTTTCCTTTTTATGGACTATATCCATTGGTGTTCCCCATAAGCTAATGGATCCGATAAGAATCTAATTGTAATAATTGATATCGAACCATTTGTAGAATTGAATTTCTAGTTGGTCACCATTCCTCTTCTAAAATTTCTTATGGCATAATCTCCTGAAATTCGATACTTTACTCAAAGTCTTAAACCCCATATGCTTTTTCTCTTTTATACTCTTTTACAATAAGATCACCAACTCATCTGTCATCATTCCTTTGAAGTTGATTGGTTTATCTTCCCCACTCGATGAAAGATTTGTATGTATCTTCATAAAGTCATGGTCTTCTTCTTTTGAATATTCAATATTCATTGAATACTGGTAGTTACATCTCTATCTCTTTCTTTCTTTTCTTCAAAATCCTCATTTTTGTCTACTTAGATCAATGTCTTTAGGTGCTTTGTTGCATATAATCGATACTGCATCTACTCCTTTACTTAACAGATATTGTAAACTGAATGCTTCTAAGAAATTGAAATCCTCAATTGTCTATAGCCTCAATAAAATTCATACAATGTCTTAATAATGACATTGACGTTTTGATCATGCTATACTTTTTTGTTATAAGTTGATGTTAAGATCAATCTATTATCATCCTTAGTATTATCATCAAAATCTTTTGATAACTTGGTTGAATTCATTTCCCTATCATCTCTATACATCTTTTGATTTGCTCCATAATACTCAGGTAGTTATTATTCGATATCACTTCACTCTTCATGAGACTCCAATGAAGGTATCCAAAATTGAGCTAAGTCTTTTAGGATCCATACCTTTGTGATTTAGTACGAGTTACAGTTATTTCCTAATATTATCTTGCATTCTCATCCCTCTTAGATTATCATCAAAATCTTCTCAAAGTCTGTCTTTTACATCCCTTATCATACTCATATCATATCCCTTGTGATAGTGTGCTCATATTCTGATATTATTTATGATGGTAAGATAGTCATCTAGGTTTTACGATGTTCTCACCTTTGATGAGATTACTTTATTGCAGGTCAGATCTATCCACTAACAGGTCCACTAACATCCTCATTCCTCATTCCTCATTCCTCATTCTCATTATAATCTAATTTATATATCAGTTTGCCTGTTTGCACCACTGCACAACAATCCTTTTTGATAAGATTTAAGCCATCCAATATCTAAGTATTTGCTAGACCCACCTCCTTTTTCACCTCACAACTTCCTGACCTCTTTGGGTCCCTCATAACTGCCTGGCCCTCACAACTGCCTACCCAGCGTCTTTTGGGCACTCCAACGTCTTTTGGGTAACCCTCAAGGACATGCAAATTTTCAAGAACTCAATGCTCACAAATCATGCAATATATGCAATTGTTTGCAAAACATATCTATGCATAATGTATTTATCATATGCATGCTGAATAAAATTAAGTCATACTAAACAAGACATATAACTTATACTTAAAACATGCATTCAAAACATGACTCTTTTTAAAAGTCTAGTAGCAATAAAGCACCTACCTCAAAGTCTCCTGGAGTCGCGTCTTATGATGTGGATCTACTATTCCATGGTTAAACTCTATAAATTGTCCTCTGGTCCTAACTTTAAAGTCTCATTAGGTCCGCGTGTCCTAGTTCCCAGGATACCCGTGCATCCTGGTTGAACCGCGACCGCCTCACGTGCGTGTGTGCCCAAAGGCCATGCCAGGGACAGCGTTTTGCACGCCCACATGCAAGCTTAAGCGACGTGCTATGATGCGCATCCTGGATGGCATCGCACGGATGCACCTTTGGTGTAACATGGCGCGTCTCAGTTCCCAGGGCACCTCGTGCTCCTGATTGAGCCAGGACCCATGCCTCATTTCGCGTGCGCACCCAAAGGCTGCAGCTGGGACAGTGTACACATTGTCATATGCTTGGAACTTGTCCCAGGGACCCAGTCCCAGGCGCAGGTGGAGCATGGCATCCTTAGGACGCCTGGTTCGTACAAGGCCGGCTGAACCGGCTTTGTCTTCTCTGGTTGGGGAAAAGGCCAGATCCGGCATGGATCTTAGCCTGGGGGAACCAAAACGAAGAGATAGGGAAAGAGGGGCTTACCTGGGTAGCCGGGAACGCCCTCCTTTGGGTGGTGCGGCTCCCTCTTCCTGTTTGAAACACCTTATGGTTGTTGGAACCCACGAAGAAGGGGAAAACCCCAATGCCAGACCAGAAAGGAGAGGAGGGGAAATGGGGAGACAGGAAAAGGAATGGCCGGCTTGCCTAAGGCCTGGCTGTTCCCAGAAAATGTAGAGGAGACTGACTTGAGACGGGTTTTCAATTTTTCCGAAAACCCCTGTCTTAAAATTGCCGGAAAATCGTGTTTTGGAGAGGGGGGGGGGGGGGGGGATGGGGCTTTTTATAGCCCTGCTATGGCGGTGCTGCCATTGGCGGTGGCAGAAACCTCTGGAGTCTGGGTTTCTGGAGAGATCTGGAGGTGGAAGACTACAGGGGGTGCCGTTATCAATACGCCCCCTGCATTTTTCGTCTTTTTCGTTTTTCTATTTAAATTTCAGAATTGCCCCTGATCTTTAAACGACCATAACTTCTTCATACGAACTCCTTTTTTGGCGTTCTTTGAGGCGTTGGATTCCATTTTTTGAGTAGAATATAAAGGTACCAAGTTTCCTTACAAATTCCTTCGTTTACTATTTTAAATAAAGTGAAACATTTAACTCATTTCATTTCCTATAGAATGTTCAATTTTTGTTAAAATAGCGTAAATTGCTCGGGTATTACATAATTAGCCAAAGTCAAGTACAATTTACATATAAATGTGCTGATTAGTTGGTTAAATGAGAAAATAATTGAAATTGACATGATATGAGTATAATCCCCTTAGGAATATGTTATGATATGATTCAGGAATGAATTGAATAGTTATTTGTGGGCCAATTCATCATGATTTGGATTATCGACCAACTAAGGTAGACCCTGGCTTGAGATTCCATGGCTGTGAACCATTGGATTGTATTAAAACACATTTATAGCTAAGAATCCAACTTAGATAACTTAGATTCTATGTGAGATCTCGATGTGATGTATATCTAAGTAGTGGGGTTGAGGTGGACTGAGTTAGACTGAAGTTCAATCGGGATTTGAGATGTACAGGAGAGTGGTTTTCATCTGAGGTAGGTGATGCCAACTAATAATGGGCACGTTGTTTTGACATTATAAATTTTCATTGCATTAGCTCCATAATTATGAATGAATTTTGTGCATATATTATTATACCGTGATTCTTATTGAGATAATTGGCTTATTTACAACTAATGCATGTATGCATGATTTCATTGATCATCATTTTTCCATGGATGCATGATTTGAATATGATGACTTGTATTTCAAAAGCAATAGCGAAAGCACATGATTTTAGCATATTCCCATGACCTACTGAAGTTATCAGATAGTGATTTTATTTGTTGTTGCATGTTGAGGTACTTAGATACCCTGTTTTATTACTTATTTATCCGTGGACAAGATTGAGGAGGCTTGGTGGTTGTTTCTTGATAGGTTGATCTCATGATAGAGGTAGTGCTTGGGGATGGTGAGCCACAAGTGCTATTGGTTTTCATTATTTCACCAAGGGATTGTATATTCATTATATTGACCACGAGATTTGTGATTTTCATGATTTTGCAAATTTATGACTAGTGTTTCTGCCCAGTGGACGCTATTGCTAGGAGGCATTTAGGGCTGGTCAGTGAGCCTCTGACCATGTTAGATGATAGATGCTAGCCCCATAGACGGGTGGACATCATTGGGAGTGGTATCATGGGTAATACATGCTACAGTTCCGATCCTCACCCATGCAAGACAGATGCTTAGTCTCCCATTTTGGTGTCAATAGGGAGCGGTAGGTGATAGACCTTAGAGTTGGTTATCATTGTATTTGAGGCATTGCACTGATGTGGTTTTCGACATTATTGGGACCCTGTGTGAGGGTGCCCTTGTTGATGACTTGCATATTCATTAATATATTTTTTGAGCTTTGACACATTGTATTGGTGGTATTTTGGTGTATTTATGAGCCTTGGAAGCTCAGTTGATTTGACACATTTTCAGAAACACGGTTAGCATGAGTTATATTGATTTGATATTGGCTTTTTGATGAGACTAAATGGTTTTATTTACTCAGCATGTTTTGGAAACACGTGGGTGGGTTGGATGGATTGCCTTGTTTTCATCATTATTATGAGCTTTGTTGCTTGGCTATTACCACCGATTGAGTTGGGTTTTGAGCCTAATTATGTTGTACGTCATCACTAGTTATGTTCCTATTTGATATCATGTTAGAACTATTTTCATGTGGAAGATATTTATCACATGCCTTGATATTTAATACATGACCATTTCATATTTTGTTAAATATTTATGAATTACTATTATTATGTCATCACCTACACAAGCATAGCTTGTTAAGTCATTACAATGTTTTGCAATGCCTCAGATATATAGAGAGATAGTAGTTTTGGCATGCAGATAGAGCAAGTGATTGCATTGGAAACCTTCAATGGTGCATAGAGGAGATTTTAACAATGCATATGGTTTGATCAAAACCCTCCCTTAGATATTAACTATGGACTGTATATGTGTATGATTACATTTGTAACTTAAATGTATGGATGTGATGGCTGTTCATGGACAGACCTTGGGAAATACCATTGTTCTTTTTTATTTTTCTTCTACCATTGAGATTTATGGTTTTATAAAAAATCCATGTATGGTTTGGATGGATCTGGAGTATGAGTCTTCTAGATTGTGTATGGATATTTATTGAGTATATTAGGTGTTTGATGCATCAATGTGTTAAATGTGTTGGTCCAAAATATAGAGGAGACTATGTCAAATTTTTGGTAGAAATGAAAAGATCATTTCATCGCTAAATCCACACTTTTCTATGTCATATGACTCATGGGGTTTTGAAACGAATTCTTTTATTCAAGTTTTGTTTTCATTCTATTTTAAACTTTGAAAATTTTAATTAGGGATGTTGACTTTTGAAAAAATTTGTACCTATGTGTTGTGTAAAACCCTGGGTGTCGCACTATGTTTCACTATCTTCAACACATGATGTGCTTTGCAAAGAAAGACATGTATTGTGTTAGTAGACATTGGTGAATGTGATAATGTGGCCTCAACTGAATTATTCAACAAGTTAAAACTAAAGATGGAATTGCATCCTCAACCCAACAAACTCATGTGGGTGAGTAAGGGACATCAATTCAAGGTAACCCATAAATAACTTGTTTCATTTTCTATTAACAATCAATATAAAGATAAGATTTAGTGTGATGTTGTACCAATGGATGAATGCCACTTCTTATTGGGAATACCCTGATAGTTTCATATGAGGGCCCAACATGATGGGTTAAAAAATAGACATTCTTTTAACCTCCATGGTGAAAGATAATTCTTGCACTCTTGAAACTTGAAGTCATTTCAAAATCTTCAGAAGTGATTCACTTTTGTAGCAAAGAAAAAGATGAACCTTGTGTGGAAGTTTTATAGTTGCACATTCAAATATTGAGGTAGATAATGAATATGTTGTTGATGATTTCTAAGAGGACACTTCCATTATATTTGACATCTTAGCATTTGAGAGATTTGATATTAGTGTACCATCATCTATTCTATACATGGATTATTTGGACTATGATAAAGAACCTATCTTTGATAAGTATCCAGATAATGAAGACTTCTTGTCAAATGAACTTTGGTTGGAGGAAGAAAGCATTAAAATTGTTGAAGCTACAAAAACAAAACTGCTTGAGAATCTAATGGAAAATCAAGGGCTTTGTAGTGTTTCGTATGTAGAAGAATTATAAGCATGGAAGTGGTACTTATCTTTTTAGAGATCATTATCACTTAAGACATATGGAAGGATCTCTTCATCTAGATGTTTCTAACATAATATGCTGTTGTATCCTCGATGGAGAGTGTACTATCTACTTTTCATAATGATGAAAATACATGTATCATTAAGATATGTGATTTGTTAGAAACATGTTTGAAGTTTACTAAAAATTTGACTTCTTTGATGTATTCAAAAAATATGTTAGCATTGTTATTTCATGGTGTAATAGTATGATGAAACTTATAGGAGTTGATTTCTATCCTCAACTGCATAAATGAAGAATTACATGCAGGTATCAAACTTACTGGTGAATTTTTCCCCAAAGCCATGAAGGAGAGTAAAGATGACCATGAGCTACTTAAGACTGCAATTAGTACATCAAATTATACTAGTTACAATTCTTTCGGTTCTGTGAATTTTGTCATTGGACTATTGAGAGTGGAGCAGAATAAAGATTTCGTAGTTGACAAACATGAAAAATGTATTGAATCTCAAGAAGATTTGGTATGATTCCTTTGCTTTTTAAAGAAATTTGGGGATGATGATGTGGTCAACTCAAGGTTGAGATTTTTTCAATTAGAGAAGAATGACACGAGTGTCTCATTGTTTTGAAATTGATAAATGACTAAGAAAGATTAGGGGTGATCTAGCTTTGAACAATTGAGATCAACCTATAAATCATTTGAAACATTAGATCATTTGCGTGAATGGTCATGGATATATGGATATCGTAACCAGGGAAAGGTTCATTGGTTTGGATTGGCCAAAAGAGGCATTTTTATGCCAAATAAAAAGGTACCTAATTCTAGGAATTTTGGATGTCTTAGATCAAATATAATAGGATGCTCTAATATGAGAAGTATTATAATTCTATCACAATTAATAAAAAAAAAAAGGACTTCCCCATTTTTTAAAATCATTCTTTAAAAATATATAAGTATAATGTAATAGAATTCTTGTAAAAGTTTGTGCAAATGAAGTTTGGAAAACCATAATACTTAGGTATTTTTCACAAAATCCACACTTAAATTGGAGCCACTTCATCAAACCTCCACACATATTTAAAATGATTGTAGAGTATAAGTATATACTAAATTGGAAGAACATGCCATAAGATCCACTGGTCACAACTAAATATATTATCATAAATCCATTTTAGTTAGTCCATTTAACATTCATGATGTCAAGTGTCAAAGTTCACAAGAAATCAAATCTAATTAAAAACTCTAAAGCACTTAGCACCTACATCTTGGGTCAAGTGGTTGTGTCTTTTGCCTTCCCTTTCTCCTCTGCACTCAATCTACTTAAAGACAACCCTAAAATGGTTTTTGGGGGTGAGCACAATCATTTAGGTTGGAAAAACCCTAACAAGGTCAATGCCAAAACATGATAAGAAAATACATACATACATATACAATCGTGTTGATACATATACGTATATGTATAGTGTAATGAGACTAGTAATAATATTTTCAATTGGAACCTACTTGAGTAAAGGTAACAACATATGTTGTCCATATAATTTAAGTGAGTTCACAAAATTTGATTCTTTTATGGATAAGTATATGCAACTTGCACATGAATATGAATGCAATTGTTAATAATCAAATGGAAAAATAATAACTATAGAAAGATGCAGTTGATCGGTTAATCAACATCTGTAAATCATCATTGGTGTAGTATCATATTTGTCAAATGGATTAGGAAACAGCTCTTATGAGCTTCATATTTTCAATTGGATCTATGTCATGATTGGCTCAACTCGTCAGTCGAATCCAAAATCAATCACAGAATCACTGTTAAGTGGTACAACCATCTTGCCACAGGCTCTAGTCTAACTCTCAAGAATGATCAATGCATTAGCCCGTGTCAACTATCACATCACAACACATCATATGCACATACTGTAACTACCATTGCCCAAGCAACTACCATCATGCCTAAATAATGGGGTTGGTGTTGTCAAAGATAAGGGGCTAGTCTACACCTCCTAGCATAGTGCCATTAGGACTTTTATATGCCCCTTAGCTAGGGACTTAGAATTAATTGGTCAACTGTTTTCGATTACAACAAATCAAAACAAAACAAAAAGATATGACATGCTCTCATCCATGGCTTTCAAATCATATAAGATCCATTTCAAAACCCTTTCATTTTTTAGATGAAGGTGTTCATTCATCCATTCCATTGAGAACAATGCATGCTACTTTGCCTTTAGCAAATCATTTATCAACCAATGGGTACATCTTGCATGAGTCCCCTTTTAAAAACCATCATGTGCATGTATTTCAAAAGCTTTCTTGTACATTTATTTCAAAAGCATGAAGGATTTTCCAAAATCACTGCCATATCTAGCATGCAACCATGGTTTCAAGTGAGTTATCAAATCATGGATCTATCATCACTAGACAATGTACTAGATTATCATGAGCATGCAGTCATTAAGCAATTGAAGTTAAAGCAAACTTAACCATTGAATGGTGCATTTAAGTTAAGATCACGGCTAATGATATATTTCACCGGACCATATAAATCAAAGATATACTATCATAAGTATCATGATCATTCTCATTATTACCAATGAATACCAAGGCATTGGATGAGTATTCCATATCATTTTCATAGCATTCTTATGACATTTCTATAGCATTATAATGGATCAAGTCGTCGTGTATGGCATGAGAAGTTACAAATAATCTAAAGTTGCTAACCACCACATGGTGCTAAGAAATAAAGCATACTTAATTTGCAGTTTCTTCAACCACATTCTAAGTGCTTAACCATATCCATCTTAGTGAGAGTTATCACCTAGATGTCTTTAGGATTCTTTTCATAAACCTTTTGCAAGGGCTTTATTAGGGTACCATTTACCTTTCACTTGTCATTTTCATAGGTTCCCATCATGTCTTTCATTTGGTAATAGTCTATATCAACTATCCCAATGTGTGTAGCACTTAGGCTGTGTGACATTTAGTGATAATCACCTTCACTCTTTTAGACCCTAAGTTAGGGTCATAGTCTCCACTTGTTTAACTCTTCCATGAGGTCTTAGAATTATAATTAAAATTATTAACTTAGTAGAGAAATCAATCACTATTGTCTTCCTAATCAATAGCATAAGTAAGGTCACATTTCATACATAGGACAAGACTAGTATTCTAGGTCAAAATGCCATCAACTGAAGGGGTAAATAACATGTTTCTTTAGCATCTTGAGGGTACTATTTCATCTCATTTTAGTCATGTCCTAGAGTCATAAATCTAGGGAATTTCACCTTAAAAAACCAACAATGGTAGCGAGCACATTGGTGCCATACTTGGTGGTTGTAGCACTTTTCCATGGCTAGTTTTTCTTTTTGATCGATAAATCTGCCTAGTAACTTAAGCAAACACATAGTGATTATCCTCCTACTTACCTCTATGGTTAATTTAACATTATTCACTTATTTTCTTAGATTAGTGGTCATTAAGATGGTTATGAAGAGCATAGCTTTCCAGCAATTTACAACAATCTACATTTTTCCCTATGAAACTTAGTGTCTTACTTTAGAAGGCCATGTATTCAGTAGTATTTAAACAAAAAATTTGAGTCATTTCTTACTAGACTTATGAAAGATGATCAAGGCATGAAGAATCCAAGGTGATTTCCATGATTTTCCTCCACCCAAGCCACTCAAGTCATGTGGATACATGTATTATTTTAGTCGGGAGTGCAAAACATTACTACTATTTGAAGGGCCTTAAGACATAGAAAAACCACTAGATTTTAATATCAATACCATTCATTCTATAATTAATTAATTATGGATGAAACCTTGCAAAAATTTCAAACCAAATACTTAACTTGCTCATCTAAAAGAGGGTATGAATCTAGTCCATTCCTACACGACAATCAGGCTTGAAAATGCACTACTTTCATGCTCTATTCTCTTAGGTTTTCAAGCTCAATTTCTCCAACATCTCATGCATGTTAAATTATAATAATCAAATGCTAATAGAATCTAAGCTACTTGAATCAATTCTACTCTAAAATAGTGAGTTACTACAACTAGAGAATTAAAGCAAAATGGTGCCCTTTTCACCCTTGACATGATGTCATTTTCTTACTCCAATTTGTTTGGTTCTTCAATCCCAACTCTCATTTAAAGCCTTAGTCATACAATATGAAAGTAGCTAAATAAGTTCTGTAACATAGATAAGAATATCTACAAAATAATGGAAGAAATGAACCAAAAATGTGGAGCCATTTTTAACCATTAAATGGCATCACTCTCAGGTGTAATTCTACACTGAATTTGCTTCTCCTTTACATTCATTTTAAGAAACAAAGATGCATCATGGCATAGTTCTATGAGGGGCTAAGATAACAAGCATAAATAAAAATCCAACATAGAAAAGAAATTAGACATTTTTAGCATGTCATGCAAGTCATTTCACAGCACTTCAAACTACATGATTTTACTCCAAAATCACACCCAAAAAAAAAAAAAAAAAAATCTTTTATTAGACACAAACAAAATCAAATTTTTTTACTTGAGGACAAACATTGATCAAGTTAGAGAGTTTCTAAGTGCTCCCCTCCTACCTGGTATAGATTCTTCAAGTGAAATTTTGTGAGGTTTTGAGCTCCCACAGTCATTGGATCTATAACATTATGACATCCAACTTCACCTCTCCCGTTTCCTCTTTTGCTCCTCTTCTCTCACTTTTCTTCTTCTTCATCTAGTTTTCTCCAATTCCTTTCTAGTTTTTTCCATATTCCACAAGTTTTTTTTTTCTCCTTCCATGGTTTTTCCGTTGTACGCATGAAACATGCAGCATAGGAAGCTCCCCTTCAACTCCTCTTGTATTCCCATCTTGCTTGTTCAAGTGGGATGCTATTAGGACTTGGGCTAGCTACTCTTCATGCAAACCAACCCTTTCACGTGTTGCTTTTGTTGCATGCATGGGTGACTTTCCTAATGCATCTCCCTTCATGTGTGTAATTCATGTGATGCTTCTCTCCTCCTATTCCTATGTCTTAGCTTCCTTCATTCCTTGGGTTACTTAAGCCTCCATTTCATTCATACCCATATGTCTTATTCCCATGTATGGTATTAGCCTCATCATCACTTAGCTATCATTCCTAACATATCTATTTCAATGTATGCTATCTTGGGTAAACATATTTATCTCCTTATATGTGATTCTAGGTGAATGCATCCATTCCATTGTATGCCATCTCATTTTATATACTTACATCCACCTAGGCCTTACCCTTTAGACAGCTTAATCATCATTTGGTCTTTTTGCACCCTAGACCAAGATAAGTAATTATATTATTCATTCTTATTTGTTCACCCAATAGCATACCCCAATCCCTCACTTAATTTTAATGTGCTTAAGGTATCACTTAGTTATAGACCAACTAATGAGAAATAATAGAGAAAATAAAATAAAAAATACAAGACTTTTTTTTACTAATTATGATAGAATTACAACATTTCTGATATTATAGGTGCTTAGCTTGTAATGAATTGGACATTTCAGATGAAACCTTGGAGGATGAGGAAAAAAGCCAGCCAAGAGTTTAAACTAGGAATTTAATAACTCCTTGTGAAGGGTTAATGGTTGACTAGTAAAAAATTTCAAACTCCTTGGTTTGGAAAGTCCTAGTTCGAGAATTTTACAAGTTTAGAAGCTTACTAATGTGTATTATAAGAATCTAGAATTTTCTTAGAAGTTTTTAATAACTCTTCAAAGAAGGTTTAATAAGTAAGCAAGGTTAGAAAGTCTTGGAGGACAAGGATCATATAATTAGAAAGTGTTCATGGGTAAAGCAACTTATGTAATTAAAGGTTTCTTTGATAGTTTGTACTTGCCTAATTTGGGAGGGCTTTTTCCATATGTAAATACCCCAATTGTACATCAAGTAAACATTTTATTTCAAGCATAATTATGGACATTTTCTCTTGTTGTGTTTGGATATCTTTTTAGGGTTTGAATTTTGGATCATTTTGTTTATTAATACTAAGATAGGTCTGTGGACATTTTGATATGGTGTTTCTATATCACTTGTGGAGTCAAGTGTGATGAGACATGTAGAACTTGTTGTCGTCAAGGTGGTGTCCTGTACCCTTGTGGAGAGAGCTTGGTTCCTTTCTTAAAGATTTGTATCTCTTGGAGGTGACATTCTATATCCAAGGATGGTGATCTTTCTTTATGCTTGAGTATTAACATTGGTGATCCTATATCTAGTTAAGAATAATTTCAATCCTAAGTTGTAGGGGTGTTTTCTGTATCCACAGATAACTTGGACATTTTTATTTTTGATTAAATATCTAATTCCTAGCTAAACTTTTAGTACTTAGTTATCTAGTGTCACAGGGAAAAATTGGCACTTATATAAAAAATGGTACATACTAGTGGTAGATATCATTCTTGAGGATATTTAATTTTTGAATTAAAAATATAAAAATAAATTTTTTTCTTAAAAGGTAAAAATAGAAAAATTTATACAAATTTCATACATATCATAAGCTTTTGCAACTTATGACTTTTAATAATGTCTAAAAGTTCCTCAAGGTTGATATGATTCATATGTTGGCTCCTATAAATAGTAGCGAGCTCTTCATTTCGACTAAGTTATTCTTCTTCACTCAGACCAGTAACTTGCTAGGCTTAAAACAAAGAAAGAAACATTGAAAAAAGCCCAAAATTATGTTTTCTTTAGCTAAATTGTTTCCCATTCAATTGCAAGTACTTTTATTGATTGGGCTATATTATCTCTCATTCCTCTTCACTAATAGCTTCCTCAACATATTGGTGCTGCAACAATACCTTAACCAAAGAGATTGTATTTTTCTTGAAGATTCTCCCCTTTCAATCTAGAATTTGAACTAGTCTTTCTTCAAATGTGAGGTTAGGCTAAATTCATTGGCACACGATCCAATACATGAGTGGAATCTCATTTGTACTTTCTCAACATAGATACATGAAAAATATTATGAACTTCAAAAAGACGAGGTGGTAATGCAAGTCAGTCATGTATCTGACCTACCTTTTCTAGGATTTTAGAAGGTCCAACAAATCTCAAACTTAATTTTACTTTCAAATCAAATCACATCACTCCTTTTGTTGGTAAAACTTTCAAAAAGATATGATCTCCAACTTCAAATTCTAAGCCTCTGCACCTCTAAATTGCATAACTCTTTTGTTGGTTGTGTACTGCTAGAAATTGTTGATGAATGAATCTTACTTTTTTATCACACTGATAAATCAATTTAGAATTCACAATTTGTTGTTATCCTATGATGTGCTTTAATAATTATTACCACAAGTGCATAGACTGGTAAATATGGGTCAATTCCACGAGGACTCTTATGAGTAGGGTTAATTAAAACTTAAGTTATCCAACTCTAACCTAGCCAATATTCAAGGAAATAAAGAACATTAACATAAAACAAGTAAGCTAAACTAGAACAAGTAAATAAAGAAAATAAATTAAGCAAGGAAATAAACTAAGAAAGTAAGGCAAGTAAGGAAATAAAGCAACCAAAAGAAAAAGAAATTTCATTAATGAATTTGATTACAATGGAAAGTAAATACAATAAGAAAGGAAAGCAAATAAAAGAAATAAAGAAACTTCCTTTTGAAGTGTCTACTGTAGGAGTCCTTAGTTGTGTCACTCAACTAGACTCTTTACATGTCTACTTCACTTCTTACGCTTGAATTTTTTTGTAGGGCTCTCTTGTTGTGTCACTCAATAGAATCTTGTACACTTCTCTTCAACCCGTCTTACACTAAAGTTACCACCAAACTTTTCTCATCTCCGTAATCCAACATGCCACAACCCAAAAGTTCAAGTCCTTTTCCAATGATCATTAGGAGTGAAGTGCTAGGGCAGCCAAGAAAAGAGGCACCTAACACCTTTCTTAAAAGGTCAACACCCTTTAATAGAAGAAAATAAGAAGATGGAGTAGAAGAATAAAAATAATTTTTTTCATCTCCTTATCTAGATACTCTTAGGAAAAAGGGTAGCTTTAGTTAGGAGAGAGGTACAGAGGGGATTAGAGGTAATTCATCTTAAGGAAGGGTTAGCCATAGATGAGGCTTCCTACCTTAAAAATGAACTAGAATAAAAGAAAAATAAAAGGGAGATAATGGCCCTTGGCTTCAAACTCACCTATTCCACCCTTTGGAGATGGTGAATGAGATGGTCACTTTATCTTGGATGTGGTTCTACTCGTCAACATAAAGCCCTTAGATACGAATTTGGATGGATTTATGGAAGGACTTCATATCCTCAACCGTGTTTTAAGATTTGGAATGAATCCTTGTTGCCATAGAAGGGCACAAGGTTCTTTCCTTATCCATTTTTTCCCAAATCTGAAAATGAAAAAGAAAACTAGAAGATGGAAGAATGCTAGATGCATGGGAGTGACAATGAGAAATGGAGTGGGGAATGCATGGAATATTGTGATGAAGGAAGAAAGCATGTAAGGAAGAGAGATGTGGAGGGCATGCTATACTAAAATGGAAGAACATTTGTGGAGAGTGGTGCATGGTTTTCTAGTGAAGGAAAAGTAGTGTGCATGCTAAGGAGTGGGCTATGCATGTGAGGTATGATTTAAGGGGAAAAAAGGCATGTGTTAGATGCTTATAAGGATGGCATGTGGAAGAAATGTAAAAGATAAAAAAGTTATGCATACAAAGGGTAAGGTAAAACTATGGAAGAGAGGGTGCTTATGTGCATGTTTAAGTAGCAAAGCAATGGAAAATGCTTGCAAGAATGTAACATGGGATTGATGCAAAAGGTAGATGCATGCAATCCATGTGAGGATGCAAGGATGCATGTAACTTAAAGGTGGAAGGTGTTTTTAATGCAATGGTTGAACATGCAAGGACATAATGGTGTGTACAAGATTTAGATGGTAGAAAGAGAAGGGGAATATGAGAGAAGATGGGAGAAGGAAGAAATAAAAGAAGTAGATATGAGGGATGGTTGAGACCCTCACTTCTTCTCCAAGGATTGTATGTTGGATCTTGAGGGAGCTTTGGTTAGGGGGATGTCTCTCCCTCTGTTTCTCTTAATTATAGCTTTATATTATAGGGAAAGGTAAGATATCCCTTTCTCCTTATTCTTACCCCTATTTATAGAGATTTTGGAGTGAAAAGTCCCAGGAATGGACGGCTAAGATCTAAGGGGAAAGATCGGAAGGATGGTTAGGATATAAGGGAGGATGGAGGAAAGAATAAGGAATGGAAGCAAGTGGGCAGCATGGAATCTATAATGGAGTGGTTTTGGACTTGGAATAACAATGAGATAGAAGGAGATATGCTAGGGTGAGAAGAGATAGGATGGGGAAGGAAAGAGGATAGGTGAGAAGAAAAAAGATAGAAAGGGAGTGGGAAAGAGATATGAAGTAAAGTGAGAAAATAAAGACAAATGTTAAAGATGGATAGATATGGGATAAGGTGCATGTGATTCAATATGGTTGTATAGGAAGTTTAGAAAGTTTAAAATAAAGGTGAGCCATTGAATGGGTGGTGGAGATCTTTTCTCCTTAGGAATTTATCTTAGACTCTCATGGAGTGGATAGGTGGCTAGGGTTTATAGCTTTTCTTTACTTCATTCTTGTCCCTTGGATAATGTTTATCTTAGCTTGAATGGATGCGATTCAGTTGGAATGTTCTTATCCAAAAAGTTCTTTTTTAAGGGCTCTTTTTCTCTCCACTATTGGATTAGAATGCCTTAGAGTGGATGGTCTAGATTCCTTTGAGAAATCTTTATCCACTCTAGGTCTCCCCTTATTTTTCTCCCACCTACCATAATCTTCTCCAACCAATAAGGTTTAACAGGGGTGGGACATCTTCCCCTTAGTAAATCACAATTTTCTCCTATTATTAAGGTGGGAAGTCCACTGAAAATATCTCCACTAGTGGGGCTTGGTTTTTGTGTTCATTGTAGCGCATCTTCTCATTGGTCTATCATTGTTTGATTAAATTCCTATTGTTTGCTTAGATGTGCATGAACACGGATATATCTTGGCCTTTAGTACTTGAAAAGTAATGATGCTTTTCAACTATAAATTTCTTGTAAATTGTCTCTTTCTCCACTTCTTTATTTTCTCCACTTGTATTCCTTATTTTTCTCATGTAATAACATAGGGTTGAGTGTGACTCACTACCTTATATGGAAAAACTAGTGTGGTTCCTTAGGTGATCCCCTATTGTGGTTAAGTAGGAGAGAGAGTGTAAGAAAAATGTTTTCATACATGTATTTTATTTTAGAAATGCTCCCATTATATGTGATCCCAATGTGTATGAATTGAGCTTTCCTTAGAAGCTTCTCAAGGTGGTGGATAGCTTGCATCCATGCATGGGAAATTCTATGACCTTAACATTTATGAACACTCTATACATATAAGGAAGATTTTCCACTCTAGTGCACATGCTCTTAGCATATCCTCTAGAATTTAAATGGTTCTCTCTAATCATTCATCAATTTGAGGATGAAAATTTGTATTGAACTTTGGTGAAGTTCCCAATGATTGTTGTACACTTTCACTAGAAATGGGAGATGAACCTTCTATCTCAGTCAGATATTATAGTTAGAGGAACTCCATGTAGACTCGCTATCTCCTTGATGTGCAATATAACTAGAATCTCAATTAACTATGATATATATATATATATATATATAAATATAAATATTATAGACATACCTCTATATTTAATTGTTTAGCCTAAAAAATTGCTTAACCACCACTAATTAGCATTAATTCTATAATTTTACAGGTCTAGGGTATAGATAAAAAAAATAACAAAAATAACAATTTTACCCCTAAAAGAATAACTTCACTAAACAAGATATATTGTGGACCCATATGTACTATTTATGAAGTTAGAGAGTTAGAATAATCATTAGATGTCAAAAATAAAGTCAAAGTTGTCAGAAACCCTCAATGAAATATCGAGCCTTATTCATTTAAAATAGGGTGTTTGTATCAAAAGTAAGGTGACAAAGCTTCCTAAGCAAGAATTCATGCCAACTACCATCTTAGGAAGCTTCTAAATGAAGCCCAAATCTTATACAATGAGATCATATATAATGGGAGCTTCTGAAATAAAATAAGTAGAAGATCAATGCCCATGGGAGACTTATTACTTACTTTCTCTCCTAATCAACCAAAGGAATGGACTACTAAAGGGGGAGCATGAAATTTACATGAAAAGGTGGTGATTTCTAATCAATTGTAAGTGGAAAACATGAAGAAATAAAGTGATTGGGGGAGAAAGCAAGGAGAAGAAGCGAGAGAGACTATTTATTAGAAATCTATGTTTGAAAGTTATCTTACACTTTAAGAACTTAAAGGTAAAGATCTAACCTTATAGATGCATATCCTAGGCAGCCAATGAAGACATTTCAAGGAAGGATAGGATAGTAGGAAGTTAGATTACAATGAAGGCCAAAGTGGAAGTCTATTGGTGGAAAAGTTCCCATAGAGCTACCTACCTAAATTCAAGGAAAGGAGATCCCTTAAAATATGGAAAAAGACATCCCATCTATGTGGAATACTACTGGATGGAAGAAAAACATTGTAAATTTAGAGTAGATAAGGAAATCTCTAAGGAATCTAGGCCACCCACTCTAGGTTAGTCCAATCCAATGGTGGAGAGTAAAGAAGCCTTTAGAAAAAAATCTATTTGGATAAGATTACTCCAACCAAATCTCAGCCATACAAGATAGGATGGTGATGATCTAAGGGCCATGAAAGAAACATTGAAATGGTAAACACCCTAGCCGATTAGCGCTTGTTGAAAAGTCAAATCAAAGTCATAAGATCTCCCCCATTGATTAACAACCATTGGATCACATTCACTTAAAAAATTTAAAACTACAATACTCCAACTCCAATAGTTTCCATGCCTCTCACTTTATCCATTCTCCAATCCCATTTAAATTCCTTGATTCTCTCCTAATCTTACTCCATTCCTTCCCTTCTAAGCAAGCTAGTTTCCCGTCTCACCAAAATTACCTACCTCACCACCCTTATCCCTTTCCCTTCCCCACTTTACTAGTTCACCTCTCTTTCCACTTTGATTTCAAGTCAAGTACCACTCCCACACTCAATTCCATACCTCACGTCTATCTCCTCCCTCTTCATCATCCAAACCATCTCAATCTTCCATTCTTTATTTCTTTAAATCCTAACCTTCCATTGCTAGGTCTTCCTTCTCCTAAAACTCTATGAATAAGAGGTTAAAGAGAAGGAAAACCCATCTTCTACCTTTTTCTAGCATTCAAAACGCAAATCAAAGGAGAAATAAGGGGAGGAAGAACACTTTCACCCAAGCTTCCTTCAAGTATCCATGTTTAAATCCTTTGGAACAAAGGTAAAAATCCTCAACCCAATCCAATTTCCCTTATTTTCTTTTTCTTTTCATCTTTCTTCTTCCACTCCATGCTTACACTTAGTTTCCATACATACATATCCTTTCTAGTTCACAAGCAATCTCTTCTTTTGTTTACAGATTACATGCATAGTTCATGCATCATAGTTTTTATCCTTCTTGGTATTGTTCTTTGCTTTATATGTATAGTATTTCTTATGTAATTAGATTATCTTATAGTTTGGGCATCATACCTTTCACATGGTGTTTGGTATGTTTAATCTTTGCAAGCATGGTACACCTTGTTCTAGCCTAGCATGCTTTTCATTACCTATTTTTAGCATCATCCTAGATTAGATGTCTAATAGTCTTATTTTGGTCATTACATGCATTCATCTTAGCTTGTGTTAGAAGTTTCATCCTCCTTTGCCTACATCTTAGAACCATTTAGGAACTGTATGCATGTTGTTAGAGATACACTCACCAACTCGCTTTTAGTTGCACGCATCAAGCTTTTTCGTCTTTTCCATATGTATCTTCCACTCTTCCATGCTCTTATCTCACCATCATTCATCACCTTTCACACATAGCCTCATTCACACCATCCATTCATGCTTCTTTAAAGCATGCACAGGACTGCCCTCACTCACACGCCTTCAATTCCAAGCATAAAACCCTCCATCATTCTCTTCCATCTCACATGCACTCATTACATTCTTTCCATCTCTAATGCACTCTCTTTCATTCACACGCATGCTTCACTTTTCCATATATTCCTTTATTCTTGTCTTTTTGTTTTCGTATGGGATTTAAGGTAAAAAAGAAGGAAAGATACCTTGTACCATTATATGGCAGCAAGGAGTCATTCCCAACCTAGGATAATGGTCTAGTGAAATAAGACTTCAATTCTTAGTTGAGAGAGTAATGTAGAAGAGTAGGACCCTTCCATGCTAAAGGACCTATCTCCCTAGTTCATCTCTTAAGGCTAGAATTTGGTGAGTCCTAAGCCAAGGTCCATGATATAGTTCTAATATTACACACAAGCATATGAATCAAAGTGGTATGATGTACGTGAGTATGGCTGATCCATGAGAAATCTCATAGATTTGCATGCATTTAGATCTTATTCACATTAATTATCCTAGAAAAAAGAGATGCGATGTTGAATTAATCATGGAATAAAAAAGAACTTGGAATTGGAAACAAGCATGAAATTAGAAACTTAAACTAATGAAAATTTCTAAAATTAAACATAGAAACTTCCTAAAAACTAATCTAAAGATGCAACTAAACTTAGGTGATGAATAATAAAATCTTGTTGACAATCCAAGCACCCTCCTCACTAGTATCATGCACATAATCCTTATTCTCACTAAGTGCTTTGATTGATGAAATCGTTTTTCAAATACAAGGGTAATCTATTGCAATATCACCTAGGTTATCTTCATCATAAAAATCCCTCATATAGTATGATAAAATACATTTTTTGCTTGAGTTGCTAAAATAATTAAAATCTTGAGAAAGAAATGATTAGTTGGATTTCATGATTCCAATTTTCGTGCACCTTTATATCTTGTGAAACACATTAATAAAGTTCACCCACATATTGAGTAAGTTGATCATGCTCAACTCTCTCTCTCTCTCTCTCTCTCTCTCTCTCTCTCTCTCTCTCTCTCTCTCTCTCTCTCTCTCTCATTGCTTCCACATTTTCTTTGATCTCTTCATTTGTACATATAGTGAGAAGATGGACTTCCTAAAAGTGAAATATCCAAATTATGCAACGAAATAGAAGTGGGTGTAGTATGAGCACTATCACACTTTCAATACTTGGATCTGTTAAAAGGTAAAATGAATTAATTTGCAGTACTTACAAATTGCATACTATATATTTTACTTAATTATGACAATCACATTCCACTTAATATATATATATATATATATAGGTTCAAGATTAGCAAGACATTCTAGGCAATAAAACATCTGAATCCTTGGGCTGGATGGTCATGGAACCATGACCAAAAGTTATAAAGTACGTTGGATAGGTCATACATTGTTAATGCTTTTATGCAAAAGAACATGATAACTCAAGAGTGCAATTGAATAGTGGGGTCAACTTAGTTGCCAATGCTATATCCTTTCCTAATTCAAAGGAAAGCAAGTCAATAGTGGCAAATGAGACTCATTATAGAATTGTACAAGAGATATGGGCCTTGTTTTATACTTGTAGAAATATAGTTATGTTTAAGTGTGACTAGTGGAACACAACAAAGGCAATATCAAAATACATGCTCTTGGATTGACATTGGTTGATGGTGTGGTATTTAATTAACTCGCAAGCACATGAATTTGTTGCAGTTGATGCACACGAGTGAGGTTGATCTCCCGAGGAATTGAACAGCTTGTCTAATTAGTGGAACTTTACTTCAACTACTTAGCCAAGCCAAAGAGAGTAAGTTTTAACCTAAACTTAGGAATGCATTAACATGAAAACATGACATAAATTAAAAACACAAAATGATAAAACATGCTAAAAGTAAACAAGCTAAAACTCAGAAACTTTCCTAAAACATGCTTTTTAAAAATAGAAATTTCATAAAATTACAATTAGAAACTTTCTAAAAATGATAATTAGAAATTAACTAAACTAATAAAAAATGGCAACTAACTAGGAATTGCAAATGTGACCTAACAAGATTAATTCAATCAACTAAAACATGAAAAACAAAGATAAAATGGTGTGCATGTCACAAGGGATTGTGTGAATGAATTCCAATAAACCTAATGTATGAATGTGACTAGAAAGATGCACATGAACTAGAATGCAAGCTAATGCATAGCAATCTAATAAAAACAAACAATTTATCAAAGAGGCCACCTTTTAAGAACATGCATGTGACCCTTTGAGTTGTGCGCATGGTTCTTGAATGTGGTATGTGTGTTTCCCAAGCGCAAGAGTAACCTAAAGTGCATATAATCTAAGGTAAATGAAGTATGGAATTAAGCATGAAGAACTCAATTAAAAAACCATGAAAATAAAGATTTAAGTCACATAAAACATTCATGGAATGTAAACTTCAGACATGGATCAAACTTTAATCTCATTGAATACCAATTAGATATAAGTGTGGTGCACGCCATTCAATGCTTCAATTACAACCAAAAATAAAGATCATCCATCTTCCCACACTCATTTCCTAAGCATGCATGTAATATCCAAGAGAGATATAAAGGAACCAAGAAAAAAATTGGGAAACAAAGCAAGAGATGGGCAAAGAGATTTAAGAATTCAAGGGGCAAGGAACTTGATCTAAGAACTACACTCTCTTGACTATCACTACAAGAGAGTTGTAGCCCTTAGATTCAAGGATATAAGGTGTAAAACAAAAGGTAACACACAAAGGAAACAACTAACACACCAATGAACTTAAAGCATGGAATCAAAGAACAAAGGAGAGCAATGAGTTAAACCAAATAAACAAGAAACTAGAGAAGGCTAACCTGAACTTGAAGATCGTCAAAGAGAGATCACTACAAGAGAAGGTGTGGAAGGGCTTAGAGAATAAGGCTATCAATAAAGGGAAGTCATTGGAGAGCTTAGGAAGGGAAGAAGGATGGAGATGCTTCACTCTTAGGAGGGGGTGTTCTCCCCTTATTGAAAAGGTGTTCCACATGAAATGCCTCCATCTTCTTTTTACTGCTATCTAAAGGAAAGCATATGGGAGGGTGAGGTGGCAAGGAGAGATCGGATAAGCTAGGACAACTAAGAGGGATCTGAGAGGGGGACGTAAGGTGGCAATAAGATGAGGCAAGGTGGGAGATGCCTACAAGAGTGAACATTCTTCTTTTTCCTTGGCTATCTTTTTTCCTTTTCTTCTTTCTCACTTGATTATATTTAAAGCCTTTTAAAACTTTTACTTCTTTTTAACCTTTTTTATGTTCATCTCTTGAATTGTATAGTTCATACTTTTTCCACAGATGTTCTTCAATCTTCTCTACATATTTCCAAAACAACTGTGTAATGGATATATATATATATATAGGGGTTCAATATAGGTAATGGATGTTTGGATAAGAAAGAAAAAGGATTATATTTTAAAGGATTTGGCATAAACAAGGATGGCCTCTATCATTTCTTAGATTTTATGACTTAAAAATGATCATAAACTTAAGAGATATATGGTATAATCTTTTGTGATTCCTCAAAAGTTGATCAATAAGAAGAATAATGAGACCAACTAAGAAATAATGCCTGTTGAAGAAAATTTTCAATTTATATATGACCCACAGAAAGGAAGAATGACTTTAAACTTACTTGGGTTATAAGTCTACACAAATCTTCTTCAAATTTTCTAAGTTATATTCTACCTTCAACTTAAACTATATATAGTAATTTTGTGCAATTAATATTTCGAGTTTAAAATTTCATGAAATACTTTAGAAAAAGAATAAAATAGTGAACTAATTGTATCCAACTCTATTAATAAGTTAAAATTCAACTGATAAACGAATATTAAAAGAAAATTTTGAATTCTCATCTTTATAAAGGAACATATCATAAAAAATTTTCAAAAATTTTCAAAAATGTAAGAAAATCTTAGAAATCTCATGCATATCTACACCCCTCAAACTGAGCTAAACATTGTCCTCAATGTTGTGGAATATAGGACATCTATATGATGAATGGATAGTGCAAAACACTAAGATTTTTTGAAAAAACTTTGCATTGCCTCCTAATGGGCATTAAGTTTAATATTTTCAGCTAGACATAGCCAAATGTGCCCCAGTCTAGATCTTGCTAGTTTAACTTAATTTTTAATAACCTAACTTTAGTAATGAAACGGGTAGGATTACTCATGCCACTTAAAAATCTCGTGATAGTCTATATATTTTCACAATATGACATAGTAGACCACCATAATTTTAATTTTAGTGGGACTGCATTGATGATCTCCCATTTTTAGTATTTAATGGTAGTTAATGTAATTCCTCCACCTCAAAAATTGAGGTGGTGGTAATATGATGACATTGTGAACTACCGTGAATTGGACCATATGGAGATGAATAGTCCTCTTCATGACCAAATTGAGGGATAACATTGTGATGACCCGGGTTTTTGAAACACATTTTATAATATATTTTTCAAAGGCAAGGGCGTCCCCTCAGTAAAAAATTTTTGCAAAACAAAGCAGCAAAAATTCTTTTATTTTAAAACTTGTTTTGAAAACCCAAGTCACCATTTCATACATAACATAAGTACAATTTGTATACAAAATAAAATTCTATTGAAGGAATATGATTTTATTAAACTTCTAGGATCCATCTAGTGGTTCACAGTACACAACCCATTGTATCCTTACAATACTTGTCCAAATATACAATCCAAATTACAAAGTTCAAAATTCAATACATGTTCTAATACAATGTTTCAAGGGATATACCCTTATTACTTATTCTTCAATAGTTCTTTAAGTCTTGAGCTCCTAAGTCTCCTTCTCTGTATCTGAGATATTGTAAATATTCAAACATTTACAATATCTTAGCAAGCTATGCTTGGTAGGGGATAAGAATGTAAGTTATTAACAATAAAATCTCAATATTTAATTATCCCATAATTCATTCTATCATAAATACATTCACAGACCACTATTATTGATATGAACATGTCATTTCCTTATCATTTGTGTTCACCTTTATACATACATATTATATAAGAACAAATCGGTTAAAATTGTAAAAATAATCAATAATCATTTCCATACAAAACTGATCAACTCCTTTCATTATAGGAGATTTGTATCTCAGCCAGTATCTATATTGGGATTTTCCCTTCTTGGAAAAAATATTGGTAATTTACAATTACCTAGCATTTCATCATGCCATCCCTTAAGGCATTTCATTATGCCAATTTCATATGCATCATAATGCAAAATAATCAAGGACTACTATGCTTGCAGTTTGATCCGTATAGCGCACCTGGATAATTGTTCAATAATCCACTTATACCATTCTCAGTGGAAATTATAATATCCATGTCCATATGGGAGGACCATGGCTGTCACAGTGGTGGCCTTCCCATAATTGCCCCACTCGACTTTTAGCCTTTCTTAGGCTTGGTATACAATATCATCAAGTTTTAGAGAGTGGGTGGCCAAACCCTCTTAACTCTCCTAGCATACCATCCCTAGGCCTATGCTTGTTTAAAACAAAATCACAAGCCTCCAAGCTTGTATGTAAAATAATACTTATACATATCAGACTATCTGTCTGTTTATCTATGGCTGGAATATTTTCTACTTTCCTATTCACTTAGGGTTGTTCTCAATTCTCAACTTGACCATTTAATACTTATTTTTCTCATCATTTGGTTGGATCATATTTTAATTTGAGGTATTTACCTTAATATACCAGTATCATACATGTCAATACTTCAAAACATAAGATCATGTATTAGACATGTATCTTCATGTAAAGGCATTCTTAATAATCCACCTACCTCAATAAGGTATTCTTACTCCTTGAAATCTGCCATAGTCTCGATCAATATATATTTGTCAAATCATATGTATAATGTCATTTTTCTAATCAAGGGTACGTACTACATGGTCTTTTGATCATCCTTATGTAGGATGATATGAATCTTTCTTCCTTGAATATCATATATCCATGGGTTTAATATCATCTATACAAATACTATCTATATCATACATAATAATCTAATTTACATTGATATTTCTTCTTCCTTATTGTTTTTGATCATACAAGATCTCATCTTGTTTGATCATCCTTATCTTACTATTTTTATTAGGGTTAGATAATTTGTTATCTTTTTATGTTCTTATTATTATTCAACCAGTTAGTGTCTTACTTGGTTGAAGATAATTTATTTCTTCCTATCACTAGACAACTCCTCCTTATTTCAGGATGACTAGTACTTACCAATTAAAGTCTACTCAAAAAGTGGTTAATACAACCCTCATGTAAGGAGGCGTTTAGACCTCTCTTATGTCAACGGGAGGTGAGCGAAAAGCACTTGGCTCTTGTATACCCCCTATAACCACAATGTTCAGAGTCCATTGGAGTGGTACTAGCTCAACCTTTGACAAGGTTCCTATGAGCTCTTTACCTTAAGTCCCTTCTCTAATTGATTTTAATTAATTTCCATGGATATGCACAATGTCATCCATGGATGTTCATTATTTTCCTACTTTGGGCCAAGGAAATGATAAATCATTCCGTATATTGTCCTACTAACTATAGCCCTTATTAAGTCAAAATCATTCATTTAACTTAGTTGTCCATGAATCTCTATATTTCATTAGTTGATATTTTTGGTGATTTATGATCATTATATCTTAACAACTATTTAACAATTGAATAAAATTTGACAAAAAGTAAATCATAAACTTGAAAGCATAAATCAAATATAAATCTAACAACCATATACTAACATTCTTCCTATGAATGTAACTTAACCTAGTGAAATAAAACTATACATAAACTAACATGATCCTAAGTTATGAAATACATAAAATTGTACTTCTATCATAATGGAATCATGTTTAAATCTCTAATTTACACTACCATGGCCCTAAGATAATCAAATATACTAACAAACTAATCATTTATGGCATAGCATGCTAACATTTAAAGATTACACAATCATGCTTTCTACCTTATAACATAAATTACATTTGCACTTCTATTATTCAATACAAAACAATTAAGCTAATTATATTAAGATTATTATAAACCTTTAAATATGATCCAACCGTTAGATCTTAGGTATTTTTCTTTAGATCAAAGGTTTTAATTACCTTTAGGACTTTTAATTCATTAAGATCTAAAAATCATATCCACTTGATTTTGTCACATTTCACTCATGATCTAACTGGATTCCATCATAATATCATCCATTTAATCCATCACAAGGATCTGATCATACTTGATCTCATTGATCGAGTGGGTCCCTTTGTATTTTTTTAGGATTTTTCTACCATAAAGGGTAGATCCCCTAATTTATCCAAGATCTATCCAAATTAACAATAGATATTACTTTATTAAATTATTATATCATCATTAAAATAAATTTCCAAGATCTGATCACCTCAGATCTTGAAGATCTTAGAAATTGGACACTTATTTCCAAAATACAGAATAATTCATAAATAATTTTTAGACATATTATGACTTCATTAGAAACTAGACATTACAAGCTTTCCATAGCTTTTTCTGATCTCAATTTGGAGTTCATATGACTCCACAATTTAAATTTGAAGTTTACAGCCGTTCCTAGGGTCCAGATTTGATCTGGGCCCAACAAACCTAATCTCTCTCAATTGAGGGTCCAAACCTTATTAGATTTTCTTGAAAATTGTACCCTAGGAGTTTTGGACCCTTTTGGATGGATTAAAGAGCTCAGAATTTACATCTGAGCTCTCTATTTCCATGAATTGAAGGATCTGGTATGTACTTTATTTTTACAATTTTTCATTCAAATTAAATTACAGAAAAATAAAAATTATACTAAACCATAATAAATATATATAGGAAGTAGTTCCACCTACCTGATTAGAGAAAAAACATATATTTGATGCCCAATTTGAGAGAATTACCGGTTGATGATAATATAGCCTGATTGTCCCCGTTTTTGTGATTTTCTGTTGTTGGAACCGTTGGATCTTAAAATTGATTTGGGGATTTTGTATATACTGTATTATATGAGGTTATGGATGGTGAAATTTATTAGATTCTACCTAGAACGGAGTGCCTAATTGAATTTAGGTCTCTTGTTCCACTTAGAAAGAGGAGAGAGAAATAAGAAAAATAGAGATTGGGGAGGGATGAAGGGGAATTTGGGGCTAAAATTCCAGGGAAGATTTTAAAATTTATGGTTAAGGTTGTGAAAGTTTTTATAAATTTTTGGGACATATTTATAGCCAAATTTGAATTTTTTATCATTTCTTTTGATAATATATTTTATTACTTTAGAATTTTTAATTACTAATGCATTCTCCATTCCCATCCCATTATCCACTACAATATCCACTATCAGCAATAATGCACTAAGCAATTATTGGTGCTTCTAGAACGTTGGCCAACTTTTATGTGAAAAGACGTTTTTGCCCTTTGAACTCCAAAATTGGAGAATAATAGGCAATATTTGTCCGAACTTAGAATCGAGCGTACTTAGTGGCGTTGGAATCGTATTTTTAAGTACTTCATGAATATTGAGGCCTTATTTCTTGGATATGGAATATGGGTAAAATTACCATTTTACCCCCAAATGGAGAAAATTAAGGAATTTTCATTTTAACTCAGAACTGAAAGTACTTAATGTTATTTCGATAAGTTTTTCAAGTAAATCTATAATTTCTATGTTTTAATTCATGACATAATCTCCATAAAAGGAGAATTTTCAATAACCTAATATTCCAGCCCACAATTTCTAAAAATTTAAACTTTATTAATTTGCCTTAATAAGTAACAAAAATTTGGGGCATTACAAACATTGACCATTGTGTTCAATTAATCTTTTTCCTCCATTTTCCTTACATTGTCTTGATTACTATCTAGTGTTTGTTCAAATTAGGTTTGTAGGTCCCATTCGGCTACATCTTCGACATTGTAAGGCTCGATTGGAATATTTGGTTTTGTAGGGGTTCTATACTAGCCTTCCATTGAGAAGTGTTCATTAATGGTATAACCTCTAACAATTCCTCCGCCCCCTGAATAGATGTGTCTTCGTCAAATTCATAATAATAAGTGGGACACAATTTTAGAGGATATGGGTTGGATGTTTCTAAGTATTCATTCTCCTCCTTAATGGACATTTCTTTATCAAAATCATAAAAAGGAATAGGACATGGCTCGAGAAGATATGGGCCATAGATTTCTATGGATGGTTGTAGACTTTGTGGCTTAGAATAATCATATGCAATTTCCATCCTATTATCGATAACAATGTGTAAGGAGGGCAAAAAATTCTGAGGCTCAAAAGGTTCATAAGATATTTCCATCCTATAATTGTTATCAATAAGGAAAGATGGTTGAAAAATCTATAGTTGTTGATTATTTTACTGCAAATGCACAGGTTATTGTAGTGTAGCTAATGCTAGTACAGGTTGATCCCATGGGGACTCGACTTAAAAGGATGGAGTTTAAATAAAATTTAATTGTCTAAAAATTAAAATAAATGCTAGAAATTAACTAACAATGAATTATAAACTAAAATCTATTCAACTCATGAAAACTACAAAAATCCAAATTCAAAAAGATAGAAAATTATCTAATAAATAAATAAAATCTGATTCCCTAGCTTGATTATGACAAAAAATTTCAAATTTGATGTAAAAAACTTTTATTGTCTTTCATCAATCTCTCACTGGTACTTTTGATTAAACATCCAATGGTTGGATTGAGTAGATTTCACAAAATTTTGACGATCAGGCTTAAAGAGTAATTTTGGGTTTGGATGGCTTAAATCTGATTTTTATATTCTAGATTGAGGATCAAAAGTGATGGATTAGTTAAGAGATGTCCTAAGAATAATATTTGAAGATTAATTGAAAATCTAATGAGAAATAGATAAGAAAATATAGAAATCTTGTTTGTTAAGGCTAAACCATTGATTAGGATAAGCTTTAATCAAATCAGATCTGGATTGTGCAATTTATGGATAGATAGAATAGGGATAAAGAATACTAGAATTAGACAAATAGTATGTAAATGTAATTTGAATTAAAGACCCAAGGGTAGAATTGGAATTTAGGAAAAATTGTTTTTAAACAAAAACCAGGAATTTTTGCCAGAGGGAGACAATGCATGGGGAGGAGAAGAAGAGGAAGAGGGGGGAAATCAAGGGAAAACCTAGATTGGGTTTTCTCCTATTGATCGTGGGATTATGTCGACTCTGTGCAAACTGGGCTACTAGTGAATAGAGAGGAGCTTGGCTAGCTCATGCCAGTGCCAATGAATAAGGACAAAGGTAGGAATAGTAACATAGGGAAGGGTTGGGCGTTGACTGGTCTAGTATGGTGCTGGACTAGTTAGTGCTGTGAAGGGGGGGGCAGCTGATAGAGAGAAAAGCAAACAAGGAAGAAAACGAGGATTCACCAGTCTGTAACAGAGGATTGCAGGTTGATGGGTGTTGAGTAGTGATGCCGGTGCAGAGCAGATAGAGGGGAGAATGAAAGAGTGAGAAGGGGGTTGGTGAGGGATAAGGAGGAAATATGTTTGTTGGTGAGAGAGAGAGCAGTCATGGCTGTGCCAACTAGAAAGGGGCTGCCGATCTATTGTGCCTGTGCTGGAGTGGCACACGACTTGTTCAAGCAGGCTGCACTGGAATGGAGAAGAGAGTACATAGGGTTGTAGAGAGAAACACCGGCCAGTCTGCACTAGTACAGACTAGCATAAAGGAGGGAGAGAGAGAGAGAGAGAGAGAGAGAGAGAGAGAGAGAGAGAGAGAGAGAGAGAGAGAGAGAGAGAGAGAGAGAGAGAGAGAGAGAGAAGGGGGGGAGGTGATCGTGTGGATGCCAGGTCGGGGTTGTGGTCTCGCACGGCTAGAGGAGAATGAAAAATTATGGTGACAAAGATAGAAGAGGCACAGGTGCTGGCTAGTTTGTGTGATGGTTGCCATGCCAGCTGACAAAAGAGGATAGAGAGAGAATAAGAGCGAAGGTGATTTCGTATGGTGATGGTAGAGAGAAGGGAGGGAGGTGGAGTGACTATGGAGAAGGTGCAACTAGTGTTGTCAGCTTAGGTTGAATGAAGAGAGTGGAGGAGCAAAGGTTCCGATAGAGAGAGGGTGAGAAAGAGGGAACGAAGGGAGAAAAGAGAGAGAGTAGAATATAAAGAGGGATAGAGAGTGAGAAATAGAGAGGAGAAGAGAAGAGAGGGAGCATGAGAAAGAGAATAGACAAAGAAGAGAGAGAAAGTGAGAGATGGATAGAAAAGAGGGAAATGTGTGTGTGTGTGTGTGTGTGTGTGTGTGAGAGAGAGAGAGAGAGAGAGAGAGAGAGAGAGAGAGAGAGAGAGAGAGAGAGAGAGAGAAGAGGGAGAAGAGATCCACCTCCAGCATCATCTTCTTCTTCAAACTTCTACCCCTTTCATAGATCTTCCATACATTACACCTCTGATTAGTTCTAATGATCATCTGACCATTAAATTTTGCAAATCAATGGTTGGATGGTCAATTGGAGCTAAAATACAAAATTTTAAAATTGATTGATTAGATGATCTAATTAGATGTTAAATTAAGGGTATTTGGCTGAAATTGAACACTTAACACACCCTCATTAGCATTTTGATGGTTCCTAGCAAAACATGCACAAAAAACCAAATTATAAAAGTCCAAAAATGATTTTCAAGTCAATTCCACTTTTTCCTCAGAGAATTATCTTCAATAAATCTATCAACCTTAGCAAACTAATAAAAATGACTAAAGAATTCAAAATCCTACTCACATGTTAAAAATATTCCATTTGAGCTCAGATCTCAAAGTGTGTGTGTGTGTGTGTGCAATTTACATATGGAATAATCTTTATCTCTAAGTAGACTTTTAACTTTTGAACTCCATCTGAAATATGTTTTGACCTCAATCCTCACTAATGGATATACACTAAAAAGTATAATCTCTCACATTAGGGTTCAAATCATATCTATTTTTTTTTTAAATATGTAAAAAAGGGCAGCTCCAGTGCACGAAGCTCCTACCTATGCAGGGTCCAAGGAAGGGGCGGGCCACAATGGCCAAAAGTAGGTAGCCTTACCTTACATTTTTGCAAGAGGCTGATTCCACGCCTTGAACCTGTGACTTCAAGGTCACATGACAACAACTTTTACCATTGTGTCAAGGGTCCCCTTCTTTTTTTTAAATATGTGAGTACAGTAAATAAAATCAAATTTATCTCACATATATTCATGAAGGAATGGGAGTTCTAAGGAATTTAGTTTTGATCTATTTAGAATGGATGCAATTACCTTTGAATATTTAGAAATACTACTCTTTAAAATCAATAGGTCTTTAAAAAGAATGAAATGTTGGCTTAGGATAGGGTACAAAAGAAAGGGTATAAAGGGTATTCAAAATTTCTTCAAAGATAAGTAGAGGTCTTCTACTAAAGTTGATAATTTTTCTTTACTTTGCCTGTGAATATTTCTTTTTCCATTCTTTTGCATTCTTCAAACTTTTTTTTTTCAATACTTTTTTTTTTTCCCAACATTTTTGAATCATTTTGAAGAACATTTCTTTTCTTGATATTTCACTTTTCTACTTTCATTGCAACTAAAAAGTATATCCTCATTCATCTTTAACTTATATTTCAAAGAAAATAGGCAATAGATATTTTATATTGGGTTAATATGGGTGAAGGTAATCTTGGTGACACAAATGAAAAGGCTTATATAAGAGGCTCAAATTGGCTAACTCATCATCATCAAGACCTTATCCCAATTAGGGGTCGACCACATGAATCTTATTCCTCCATTCTGCTCTATTAAATACCATGTCTTCATTTAGTCTCAAAGTTTTTAAATCTTTCCTCACCACTTCTATCCATGTTCTTTTGGGCCTTCCCCTTGCCCTTTTAGAACCTTCTACTTGTATTGCCTCACTCCTTCTAACTGGTGCCGTTGTTGGTCTCCTTTGAACATATTCAAACTATCTAAGTCTAATCTCCCTCATCTTGTTACCAATTGGTGCTACCCCTAAATTTCCTCTAATATTTTCATTTCTAATTCTATGCTTTCTTGTTTTACCACTCATCTATCTCAACATTCTCATTTTTACGACGCTCATCCTTTGAGTATGATGTTCCTTAACTACCCAACACTCTGATCCATAGAGCATGGCCAACCTTATTGCCATCCTATAGAATTTTCCTTTTAGTTTGAGTGGCACCCGTCGATCACATAAAACTCCAGATGCACATCTCCATTTGTTCCAACCCACTTGGATTCTCTGAGTAACCTCTGTCTCAATCTCTCCAATCTCATGACTCCCTCCATATCTTTCTAGAACTATCTCTTGATTATATCTTGTAACCCTACTTGTGGTGCGTATGCACTTATAACATTTATAATCTACTCTCATAGGACAAGTTTTATTATTATAATTCTATCACTGATTCTTTTAACGTCCACAACTTTATCCTTTAATTCCTTATCCACTATTATTCCTATGCCATTTCTATTATTTTCCTTTCCTACGTACCATAATTTATACCCATCTATTTCTCTAGCTTTAGCCCCTTTCCACTTGGTTTCTTGGATACAAGCGATGTTGACTCTCCTACGTTTCATCGTGTCTACTAACTCCAAACTCTTACTTGTCAATGTCCCTATATTCCATGTGGCAATATGAATCTTATGTTTTGGAGATATCCTATTTACTATTACCTTTCTCGACCTCTATGGTATGAACCCATGTCTACTTTTCACTGCACCTGGGTTCTGATGTAGTGCATCACTTTTGAGGGGACGCTTTAGTGGTAAAAATATTTTTAGGTAGGCTTTATGTCTCTAGGTTAATAATAGCGATGGCCTAAATCATTTTCTAGGTTTCCTATAATCTATCAAATTCAATGAACTTCCAGAATTTTAAAGGTAATACTCTAATAATTCAAGTACTTAGCCAAATTTAAATGTTGATGGGATCAAATTTTCTTTAAGCACATTGAAGAAAATTAGGAACATTTATAACCTCTCAAAAAGAATGAATGTCTCTAAAATCACTTAGGTTATAGGTCTCCATTGAATTTCTTTAGGATCTCTATGTTATAACTACTTATCAATTTAGACTATGTGTATGCAACTGTGTGTATAGATGTAATCTAAGGCATAGCTTTCATGGAATGCTTTAGAAAATGAGTAAAATGATGAATTAATCATGTTCAATTCTATTAGTAAGCTAAAGTTATCTAGACTATACTTCAAAAATCCAATTATCATCATAGTGTAAGAATTGACCTAAATTTTTTCTCTATATATGTATTTGAAAATGAAGGAAATCACCTAAAAACCTAAAAATAACTTAAATTTTCTAGAATTCTATAACCCCAACCTAAAATAAACATTGTCCTTAATGTTTAAAAATTATGACCTAAAATGAATATGGGTGATGTAGAACATTGAAATTTCGTAAAAAACTCTGGATTGCCTCCTAGTGAGCACTATGTTTAATGTCTTCAGCTAGACATATCCTAATGCACCATAATCTAGACCTAGCTAGTATTGAGTTTTCCTAATCCTAACAATGACATGGCAAGAATTCTGATGCCACTTTAGAATCTCACAATAGTCAATATTTTTCCTCCATCATGAAATTTTTTGTGACAGTAGCATTATGAAATAGTAGACCATTACAATTGTAAATTAAGTCGGACCACTCTGATGATCCCCCATCTTCAAAATTTCATGGTAATCAATGTAATTTCTCCACCTTGAAATTTTTGGTGATGGTAGCATTATAACAATGTGAACTATCATAAATTTAAATTTTGTTGGACTATACAGAGATGGATGGTCCTTTTCTTGACCAAATTCAGGAATAATATTGATCATTGTATTTAGTGTATTTTTTCCCTCTTTTTTCCTTACATTTTCCTGAAATTGGGGTATAAGCTGACTCTACAGTTCCTTAAAAGGTTGTTCTTATTTTTCTAGAGGTGGAGATATGGTTTGGCTTAATCCCTTATTTCTTTTAGTGTGTACCTTAGAGTTGGTTCATGTAGGGACAGTACATCAATGGACTCTTTCTCTTCTTGTTCTATAGATATATGTAAGATTTTAGATGGGCCTAAATTATTATCTAATGGTTGTTCAAATAAGTTTTGTAGGTCCCATTCAAGTATATATTCTACATTACAAGGCTCAATTGGAATATCAGGTTTTCAAAGGCATGTTCATTAATGGCACAATCTCCAACAATTCTTTCACCTCCTCAATAGATGTGCCTTCATTAATTTCATAAAAATAAGTAGGACACGAATTGAGTGGGCTTGAGTTGGATGTTTCTACAGTTGCATTTTCTTCATCAATGGAAGTCTCTTTTTCTCCTAAATAGGCATATTTTAAATCTAATGGTAGAGATTTCAATTCAAGTTTAGGAGGTGCTACTGATGATGGAGGGGGAGTGGACTTCCTTAGTGAAAGTTCCTCAAAATGAGGTTTCTATTTTTCTATATCCATGATGGAAATAGAATCAAGGAAGGCATTAACTTCCTCTACTATTTCATCCTCATTGAACTCATTCAAGTGGGCCAAACAAGCCTCAAGTGGGTTCCACAAGGAAGATGACTAAAAATGATCTTGCACAACAAATTTATCATGTTGACACTCTTCATGTCATTAGTGGTTTCATTATGTTGCTTGCAAATGTTAAATATGTTTAGCTCTAATGTCATATTACCAAAATACAATTTTATGACACCATTTTTATAGTTAATTAAGGCATTGGTGTAGCTAAAAATGGTCATCCTAGGATGACTGGCATTTCATTCTTCTCATTCACAACTGGTTGTGTATCCAAAACAAGAAAATCTCTAAGAATACAAAAATGTTCTACCTAAACAATCACATGTTCTATTATCCCTCTTAGTATCTTCATAGAATGATTGGCTAGCTAGAATGTAGTAAAAGTAGGTTTTAGCTCATGTAGACCTAACTGCTCATATACCGAGTATGGTAATAAGTTCACACTAGATCCCAAATCAGGCAAAGCTTGATTAATCTTATAGTTTCCAATAATGCAAGTAAGAGTGGGGTAACCTAGATCCTTGTATTTTGGTGGTGCATGATGTTGAAGAATAGCACTAACTTGTTTTGAAAAAAATGCCTTCTTTTGAACATTTAGTTTTCTTTTAATGGTGCAAAGGTCTTTTAAGAATTTGGCATATGATGGGATCCATTTTATTGCATCTAAGATTGATATGTTGATCTTGATTTGATTATAAATCTTTAAAATCTCATCATTAGAGGCAGATTTTGGAGTTTAACACAGTCTTTGAGGAAATGGAGTAGGGATTAAACATGGTTCAATAGTTGAGGGGGGTCCCTTTCTTTACATTTTTCTTTATTTTTAGTGGTTTCTTAATTATTTTACCACTCCTAAGAATGGTGACAGCTTTAGTATTTTCCATGATAGAGCTTGGTGATGCATTAGATGTATTATCGCTAACCGCATACGCATCCTTAGGGTTTGCTTGCGGTTGAACTAGAAAGTTTCCTTTTTCCATATTTTACATCCATTGACTCATCATATTTTTTAATTCATTCGTAGACTGGTTGGTTTGTTTATTTGAACTTTTAACTGAGACGTTCTCTTCTCCTAGTTTTGAATGTGTTGATTGATATTATCCTCTATAGGCCTTTTGCTTGGGGACAAGTAAAGTCTAGAAGGAGGAGGTTGATGAGTTGGGTGGGGGGTGGAGAAACTAGTCCTTGGTTTTGTTGATGAGGCGGGTATGGGCCTAGTTGTGAGACATTAGTAGTTGGTTCATTTTTCTAGTTGAGATTTGGATGGTTTCTCTAGTTGGGATAATGTCTCTGACTATGGGGAGAAACACCTTTTATAAGTGTTAAGTGCATTAGCCTGATCATGAAGTACCTCTTGAAATGCTAGAATGATGGGAAATTTTTTACTAAGATGGATAGTACTTTCACAAATGCTAACACTTGTTCATCCTTATTTGAGTTTTTCTTTCCCATTTCTATGGCTTCTACTTTTCTAGTCAAGGTTGCTACTTTGGCATTAAGTTCATCATTTTCAGACATGGCATACATGCCTTCCTTAGTAGATGTGGTAGTGGACTTGGGTCTATCTGAATGTTCTACTCTTGATTCAGCTAGCCATTCCAAATTCTCCTCCACCTTATCTGGTTGTTTATTCATAAATTTGCCATAGCACATCATCTCTACAAACTGGCACATGTCGAAATTAAGTCCTTCATAAAAGAAGCTGATAATGTGCCATGGTTCATAGCCATGATGTGGGCATGTGAGTAAGAGATCTTTGAACCTTTCCCAGCATTGATAGAATGACTCTTTATCCATCTGGTTAAAGTTCATTATCCTATGACGAAGTGTATTTGTTTTATGTGTAGGGTAAAACTTTTTCAAGAATTCCCTATTCATTTCATTCCACATCCTTATGAAACTTGCTAAGAGTGCATTAAACTACATTTTTATTTTTTTCCTTTAACAGAAAAGGAAATATCTTAAGCCTGACAGTATCTAGACCAATGTTTTGTATTCATTGAGTACTACATACATCATTAAATTCTTTAAGATGTAAATAAAGACTCTCATTGTCTAACCCATGGAATTTGGGAAGTAATTGGATTACTCTTATTTTTAATTCTAATGCACCAACATTCTACTTGTAGGCTAAAGGTAGTCTCTTAAAGTTCTTCCATGAGGATTTTGATAGACATCATTGTCTCCACGATCACTCTGTTGGTCCCACTCTCTATTTCCATTCCTTCTCCAATCTCTTTGTATGTGTGGATGATAATTCCTTCTTGGTGGAGGTTGATATTCATCATCAATTAGAGGTGGTGGGTCCTCATTCATGATGAGTGGAGGTCTTGATCACCTCTAACACTACCATGGGGGTGAGTTACCCTTGATCATTGATCAGTCATTTGTGGTAACTAATCTGATTGTATGTCTTTTTTGTCGTACTTAACTAACCTCCTAGTTTTGTCGTGTATCCAAAAGTGCATAAATGAAAGATCTTTTTATTTTGAAAAAGACTACCCTAAATGATGCAACCTAAATGCCTAGAATGATGCACAATCAAAGGCCACAATCAAATAATCCCGTAAGGCTAACAAGCACAAATATTTTAATTTTTTTTAAATTTGTGTGGGTCCAATGCTTTTAGATTAGCCTAATCTAATGCTCCTCTCTTTCAGAGCTTGACTACTGCTTACCAGTTGGGTTTTTCTCTAAAGTGGTTAATACAATCATTATGTTAGGAGGCATTTAAACCTCAATAGATGTTAATGTAAGGTATAAGAAAATTACTTGAATTTTAAGACACATAATATAACCACAATGCTTAGAAGCCACTGAAGTGACAATAGATAGCATCTAATGAAGACAGTCCTACGAGCATGTGATGGCCTTAAGGTCTCTTTTAGTTAATTTAGATTAAGTTGAATGGCTAGGTTGCACGCTTATGGCGATTATCAAAAGTGGGCCAAGAGGTGGTGATGAAATGCACCCTTGATCTTATGGGGTCCGGTGCCCTTACTAATTAATTTTCATACTTCATGGAAGTTTGATCAACATATAAATCACCTTAAAGCAATAAACGCACTCTAAGAATGTAATTAAAAATAATAAAATAGTGCAATCCCTTAAAATGCAATAATTATAAAATATGCTTTTTATATGCAATTATGCTACCAAACAATGCAAAATTATTCTAATAATAAAACTAAACTAAGAGAATAAAAAAGAGTGAGAGAAACTTATAGTGGGTTTTTTGGTGACAATTAAGTGTGGGCCGCTTTATCCCACACTTGCCCTATTTTAATACAAACCTTTTAAAATTAGATTTAAAATTACAAGTTACAATGTTCCTCATTACAAGATTCACTAAAAAGAAAAAACAAGAAGGAAAAGACCTATTTTAGGAAAGCATAGAAATTCTATTTATTTAATGAAGCTCCACTTGCCAATTTTCCCAATTTTCAATTTTTTGAAAAAAAAATAGCAATTAGTAGCAAATTTAGAAAATACAGTGATTATGCATTAAGAAAAATTAAAAAATGCACCTAAAAATGCCTATAATGTTAAAACAATGAAATTCCTAAAAAAATTTAATTTTTATTAAAATTTATGAAAACTTTATTGTCGGTCATCGACAACAATGCCAAAAACTAGTTGATTATTTTACTACAAGTGCACAGGCTATTGTAGCGTAGTTGATGCAAGTATAGGTCGATCTTATGAGGACTCGACTTAAAAAGATGGATTTTAAATAAATTTTAATTATCTAAAAATTAAAAAAATTATAGAGATTAACTAACAATGAATTATAAACTAAAATCTATTTAACCCAATTAAATTACAAAAATTTAAATTCAAAAAGACAAAAAATTAACTAAAAAATAAATAAAATCTTCTTCCCTAGCTTGATTATGAAAAAATCTTAAAAAATGATATAAAATGCTTTGATTGGCCTTCATCAATCTTTCATTAGTACTTCTGATTAAACATCCAACGGTTGGATTGAGCAGATTCCAAATTTTTTTTATGATCTGCCTTAAAGAGTGATTTTTGGTTTGGATAGCTTAGATCAAATTTTTGGATTTCAAATTAATGATTAGAATTGGTGGATAAGCTAAGAGATGTCTTAAGGACAAGATCTAAAGATTAATTGAAAAATTAATGAGACAGATCTCAGGAAATAGAGAAATCTTGTTTGTTAAGGCTAAATTGTTGATTAGGTCAAGTTTTAATCAAATCATATTTGGATTGTGCAATTCCTGGATAGATAGAATAAGGATAAAGATAACTAGAATAATATAAACATGATGTAAATGTAATTTGAATTAAAGACCAAAGGGCAAAATTGGAATTTAAGGAAAAAAACTGATTTTAAACAAAAAATAGGTATTTTTGCTGGAGGAGGGAGATGATGCATGGGGAGAAGACAAGAAGAGGAAGAAGGTGAGAAGGAGGGGAAGATTCAGCAGAAAACCTAGATTGGGTTTTCTCTTGTTGATCGTGGGAGTCTATTAGCTTTGTGCAAATTGGGTTGCTGCTAGCTTTGTGTGAACTAAGCTACTAACGGCTTTGTGCGAATTGGGCTGCCGGTGAGTAGAGAGAGGTTGATTGGCTAATGCCACCATTGGTGAACATAGATAGAGGCAGCTAGCATTGATAGAGGGAAGGGCTGCACATTGACTGGTCTAGTTTGGTGTTGGACTAGTCAGTGTGGTGAAGGGGGGCCTATTGACAGAGAGAAAAGGGAACAGGGAAGGAATGGAGGGTTCTCTAGCTGGTTACAGAGGATTGCCAGCTGGTGGCTGTTGGGTAGTGATGCCGGTGTGGAGTAGACAGAGGGGGAGAAGGAAAGAGTGAGAAGGTATTGGTACGAGATAAGGAGGAAAGGTGTTCGTCGATGGGTGAGAGAGAAAGAACAGTTAGGGGTTGTACCAGTTAGAAAGGGGCTGCCAATTTGCTACACTCAGTGCTGAAGGAGGGCGCAACTAGTTCAAATGGGCTACACTGGAATGGAGAGTACAGAGGTTTGTAGAGAGAAATGCTAATCAATCTACACTAGTACTGACTGGCAAAGAGGCGAGAGCAAGAGAAATAAGTAGAACTAGAGAGTGAGGAAGAAGAGCAGGGGCTGATAGTGCATGTTTTAGCTTGGGCTGTGATCTCAAGCCAAAGGAGAACTAAAAATTATGGTGACAGATAGAGAAGAGGAACATGTGCTTGCAGGTTTGTGCAATGGTTGCCATGGAAGCCAATAGAGATGACAGAGAGGGAGAATAAGAAGGAAGGTGGTTGTGTGTGGTGATGGAAAAGAGAAGGGAAGGGAGGTGGGTGACTGTGGAGAAGATGCAGTTGGTGTTGTTGGCTTAGGTTGATTGGAGTGAGTGGATGAGCAGAGGTTGTAGTAGAGAGAAAGGATGATAAAGAGGGAATGAGAGAGAGAGAGAGAGAGAGAGAGAGAGAGAGAGAGAGAGAGAGAGAGAGAGAGAGAGAGAGAGAGAGAGAGAGAGAGAGAGAGAGAGAGAGAGAGAGAGAGAGAGAGAGAGAGAGAGAGAAGATGGAGAAGAGATCACCTCTAGCCTCTTCTTCTTCTTCATCTTCAAACTTCTACCCCTTTTATAGATCTTCCAGATAAGTTTGATTTTGATTCATACTCTTCTTCTTCTTCTTTCTTATCGAGCTTTATTTCTTGATTATCTCCATTTCTTTTCTTTCTTTTTAATCTAGTCCATCTGATTTCATTTGGCTAATATGCAAAATATAAGAGTAGGTTAAAATCATCTAACCATACATTATACCTCTGATGATCATCTGACCATCAAATTTTGCAAATCAATGGTTGGATAGTCAATTGGAGTTAAAATTTAAAAATTAATTGATTAGATATTCTAATTAGATAATAGATTAAGGGTATTTTGGCTGAAATTGAACAATTAATAGTAGTTCAAAATGATCATAAGATAGTCCATCTTATTATCAGTAATAAATGGGTCTTCATTATTCCCTATTGGTTTGAATTCCTTAGTCATTTTTATAAATTCAGCAATGTTTCTTTCAGAATATTCCCTTGTTGGTTTCATTTTCTCTTCCCATTCCTCCCTCTCTTATTTCATCTCCTTATTCCCATTTTAATGGCAGAAATTGTTTGATCTATTCTTTAACAAATTTGTTGCATATACTCTTCTAATGATGGTTCTTTATGTTGTAAAGGAAACAACTCATATGGTTGGTATTGCTGTGGCATTGGATATTGAAAAAGGGTTGAGCAGGTTGAACCCATGATGACTGACCTTGATATTCTTCACAGTCATGGTTGGGTTGTTCAGGGTGGTACAATGTTGGTTCTTCCTAGTAGGATTGATAATCCTATGATCATGGTTGATCATAATGCGTAGCACAACCATTTTGATAATCTGTCTCAAGATAGTAGTATTGTTAGGGTATGTGAATTCTATGAGTGCATCCACTTGCTCTTTATAATATCCATTGTATGTGGAGCTTGATGGCCATGAAGAAGTGGAATATTGAGGTTTCACAATAGGCATATTCATTATGGTACTGAGGCTGGTGAGCATCTTGCCCAGAAGTTATCATCCTATGCAATTAACTTTCCATACTATCTATCCTATCCATCGATGTATCTAATCCATCAACTTTATCCCCTTCTTGGTAGGCCTTTTCTCAACTTTATATACAACAAAAAAAATCATTGTATACAATGAACATGTACTTTTTTTTTCTTTTTGATGAAAAACCCTAACTATATGATGCAACCTAAATGCTAGTCCTAAGCTAAATGATACACAACCAATCATAATAGCTTGCTAATGAGCTGAATTCATGATCTTTAATTAATGTGTAGGGAAGTAGCATTTAGACCTAAATCTAGATAACTCCTCCTTTTATCTAAACTAGACTACTGCTTACCATTTAGGTTCTGCTTTAAAGTGGTTAATAGAATCCTCATGTCAGGAAGCATTTAGACCTCAATCAATGTCAATGGAAGGCATGGAAAAATCACTTGGATTTTTTATATCCACTATAATCGTGATGCTTAGAAGCCACTAGAATGATAATAAACCTAACCATTCAAAAAGATTCCTACGAGCTTGAAAACCCTAAGTCTCTTTCTACATGATTTTAAATTACGTTCAAGGGTTGGATTGCAAATATACAAGGATCAATTTTACTTACCTAGGTAGGCCAAGGATCTAGTGATGAAATCTAGTCCTTATCTTATGAGGGTTCCTATGGAGCCCTTACTATCAATTTAGTACAAAAAGCAAACCAATGCCCACCTATATGCCATTTAACAAAGGATCAAACACCTTCATAGACAAGACACTATCTAGATAGCCTATGCCTTGGGTATAACCGAGCTTAGGCTAACCGTTGTTAAATAGGTGATTACTAATGCAATAGCTCTAAATAAAATGTAATAAGATGAATGCCCTAATCTATATGAGTTACTAAATGCAACTAAGCTAGAAAAATAAAAAGAAAGTGAGGGATACTTATAGTGAGGTTTTTTATGATGATCAAGTGTGGCCCACTATGTCCCACACTTTCCCTATATTATACGACCCACTTAAAAGTGAATAATAAAGTGCAAAATACAATGGACCTCACTACAAGTTTCACTCAAAACCCTAATCTAAGAAAGTAATAAAACCCTAGTCTAATGTGATAAAGTTTTAGCCCATAAAATTGCTGCTGCACCTTTGCCAATTTTCCCTTGCACAAAATCAAACAAAATATGGTCAATTTATGAGGAATTAGCAAATAAATGTAAGCATGATGCAAAACCTTAATCTAATGCAACCTAAACCTAGATTAGAGGTAAATAATTTAAATTAAGATCCACCACAAATCCATTGTGATTCTCCAACAATAGCATCAAAAACTTGTTTTGGTGTTTTTAATTAACTACAAGCGCATGAATCTATTGTAGTAGATACACTCGAGTTAGGTCAATACCACGAGGAATCGAACTATTTATGTGATTAGTGGAACTTTACTTAAACTACTTAGCCTAGCCAAAGAGAGTAATTTTTAACCTAAATTAAATAATGAATTAGCATGGAAGCATGACACAAATTAAAAACACGCTAAAAGTAAACATGTTTTCTAAAAATAGAACTTTCCTAAAATCACAATTAGAAACTTTCCAAACATTGTAATTACAAACAAACTAAACTAATCCAAAATGGAAAATAACTAGGAATAACTAATGCAACCTAACATGATTAATTCAATCAACTAAAACATGCAAAATAATGATAAAATGGTGTCCATGTCACAAGGGATTGTGCGCATGAATTATAATAAACCTAATGCATGAATGAGACTAGAAAGATGCACACTAGATTTTAGTCTAACCTAACATGATATGCATGAATTTAACTTACTAATGCATGGGAATCTAAGCAAAACAAAAAATTTATCTAAGGGGCCACCCTTCAAGAACATGTCTTTGACCCTTAGAGTTGTGCACATGGTTCTTGAATGTGGTGTGTGTGTTCCCTAAGTGTAGGACTAACCTAAAGTTCACATAATCCAAGGTAAATGATGCATAGAATTAAGCCTAAAGGACTCAATTAAACAACCATGAAAAATAAGATTTAAGTCGCATAAAGCATTCATGGAAAGTAAACTTCAAACATGAATCAACTGTAATCTCATTGAATATCAATTAAAAGCAAGTGTGGTGCACACTTTTCAATGCTTCAATTGCATCTAGAAATAAAGATCATCCATCTTCCCACACTCAATTCCTAAGCATGCATCTAATATCCAAGAGAGATCTAAAGGAGCTAAAAAAAAAATTAGGAAAGCAAGCAAAAGATGGGCAAAGAGATTTAGGAATTCAAGGGGTAGGAACCTGATCTAAGAACTACACTCTCTTAACTATCACTGCAAGAGAGTTCTAGCTCTTAGATTCAAGGATTCTAAGCTGTAAAACAAGAGGTAATACTCAAAGGAAAAAAAGCAACACAACAATGAACTTAAACTATGGAATCCAAGAACAAAAGAAAACAATGAATTAAAGCAAATAAATAAGAAACTAAAGAAGACTAACTTGAACTTGAAGAGCATCAAAGAGAGATCACAACAAGAGAAGGAGGCTTTGGCTTGGAGAATAAGGCTATCAAAATGTAATGCCCTGAGCAATTTATGCTATTTTTGCATCCATTTGACAAAAATGAATTGGACATTCTATAGGAAATGAACCATGTTAAATGTTTTCCTTTATTTAAAATATTAAAAAAAATAATTGATAATAAAACTTGGTACCATTAGATTCTACTCGAAGAATGGAATCCAACGCCAAAAACGGAGTTCGTATGAAGAAGTTACGGCTGTCTAAAGATTAGGGGCATTTTTGTAATTTAAATTAAAAACGAAAAAGACAGAAAACGTAAGGGGCTGTTTTGATAACGGCACCCCATCTTCTTCCTCCTCCAACCACTGCCATTCATGAACTTTCTAGAACCGTCTCTGGGCGGTGCTGGAAAGACGGCACCGCCATTGAGGGGCACCGCCTTCTTCCCTCTATAAATACCCTCCACCCCTTCTTTCGAAATCGCTCTTTTCCTCTCCAATTTCTCCTAACCAGATCTTACAATAGGGGTTTGGAGGCAAGTTCAAGGCCTCATTTCGGCGTGTGGAGGGCTCTCCAGGTACGCCTCTCTTCCCCACGTCATTCTCCTCTCTTCCCTCACTCTCTTCCCCTAGGTTTTGGGCTAGGTCTGGGCATTTCCCGGCTGGAAACTGCCCATGGGAAACAACACTCCGACTGGAAAATGTCGGAGAAAGCCGAGAAGAAACCCAGCTTGGATGGGTCTGCTGACCCATAGAGCCAAACACCATCCAGGTGCCCTCCTCCTCTTCCCTCCTCCTTCCCTACATTCTAGCCTAGATCCATGTCAGATCTGGCGTTTTCCCAGCCGAAAATCACCAAAAGCCACCCAAATTCGATGGGTCTATCGACCCATCGAGCCAGACACATCCCAGGGATGCTGCGCACAACGCATGCCTGGCACGTGGTCCCTGGGACGGACTTTGGGCGCATGACGTGGGGCACGAGTCCTGGCTTGACTAGGATGCACGGGGTGCCCTGGGATCTGAGATGCGCCGTGCTGCGCCAAAGACGCCATCCAGGACGCGCGTCATAGAACGTCGTTTGGGCATGCATGTGCGTGTGCGAACGCAGTCTCTGGCACGGCCTTCAGGCGCGCATGACATACGGGTGCGAGTCCTAGTCTACTAGGGCACGCGCGCGTCTTGGGAACAGTGGGCGCAAGGCCTGCATAGACAAAAGTTGGCTTTTCTGTGACGTTGTAACACTAAAAGAAAATCCAATTTTTCATGTTTAAATGATATACAAGAGCCATAAAGGTACTCTAGGGCTCGTTTGTAAGAGGGACACGAGCTAAGTGACGACAATCGAGGTAGGTGTTCTATCGCTACTAGACTTTTAAAAAGAACCCATGATGCTTTGAGAATGCATGTTTTGAGTCATGATTTCCTTTCTAATATCATATAAACTTATGTTGTGTCCTTATGCACATGACCTGTTTAGCATGAAGTGATTTCATAAATGAACTTAGCATGCATATGAAAAATACATTGCGCATATATTGCCAAGACATGTGCTACATGCATAGACATGTTTTGAAAAGGATTCTTATTTGCATGATAAGTGTAGCCTTGGCCAATGAGGGCGGGCTGATGAGGGCGGGCCAGAGAGAGCTGACAGGCTTCTAAGCTAGCAGGCTTCTAGGTTGTCCGGCTTCTAGGCAGGGTTATGACTTTGAATGTGATACTAGCATGAGCAGATTTTATGCATTGCATGCATGTTTTGCAACTGATTGCATAAATTGCATGATTTGAGATGATTGAGCTTTAGCTTTATCTTTAGATGCTTTTGGGCTAGTAAGCTCATGGACACTATGTCGAGAGGTTCAGGGTGGCCTCCCAGCCTCTACCACTATAGGTGGAAAGGGTACCATGCCAAAAATGCATGTCCTTACTTCGATTGCTGAGTGGTACCAAGGACTACCACTGGTGTCATGGCACCCGATCGAAGTGTCATATGCCCCGTGGAGGCTATGATCGCGTGTCCCTAGGTACCCAGGGACCACACGGTGATGAGGTCGTAAGCATAGTGTGCCCTATGTTTTTGAGGATTTACTTGCATTGCATATGGCATGACATGAGTATGGTTGACCATAGATCCATGAGTTGGATTCAGATGAGCATCTTATGCATATCATAGTATATTTTCATGATATCTATGTTACTTTCGACTTGGATTATGGGATTCTTTAAGTCATCAGTATTCTATTTTGACAATGGCTTTTAATATCGATATTGAACGCAAACATGCACATGATTTAAAGAACATATGTTTTAAAACATAGCATGCATTGTAAAACTAGTAGTGATAGACTCCTACTGAGTATAGTGTATACTCACCCAAATATATCATTTTTCAGGATAGCTCCATTCACGAGTAGAAAAAGCCTCAGGAAATGTTAGTGCTATGAGTAAGTGAATAAAAAAGGGACAATTATACATGTAAGTAAACACTCTACCCTTTGGACATGTATTGGTATTTATTTACAGTTGGGCTGTGAGTTGTGACTGGATAGACTTGGTAAGACATTTATGATTACAATATTTTTCAAAACTACTTTGGTTTTTGTGAAAGCAAATGACACTCGGGCTTTTCAAAATGAGTTTAAAAAAAAAAAAAAATTTCGTTGCATTGCATTATTTTTATAAAATGGTTTTCAAATAGGGATGCATCCTGCCGTAGGAATTAGATATAGCATTTAAAAATGCATGGGAAAACCCAAGTCGTCACACAACAAAAGAAGGTCATTGGAGAGCTTGGGATGGGAAGAAGGATGGAGACTCCTTCTTTGGAGGGGATGTTCTCCCCTTCTCCAAAAGGTGTTCCACATGAAACTCCTCCCTCTTTATTGCTATCTAAGGAAACCATAGGAGAGAGGTCAGGTGGCAATGAGAGATTGGATAACCTAGGACAACTAAGAGGGATCTAAGAGGGGGATGCAAGGTGGAAACAAGGGGGACAAGGTGGGAGATGCCTACTTCTTAGGATAGGACATCTTCCTCATGTAAAATTGTGGATTGAATTTTGCATTGGAAATAAATAGATGGAGTTAGGTAGGAAAGAAAGGAACAAGATAAGAACAAAGAAGATGATGTGGAATTAGGAAGGGTGATTGGATTGCTAAGTGGCATTTTAGGAAGGTGTGAGGTGCCTTCTTCTTAGGAAGATGTGTCTCCCACTTGTAGAAATTGTGGCACACTTATAGCAAAGGTGGAATGAGGTGGAGAGAGACAAAAGTAGGAAATAAGTGGGAAAAGAAGAAATAAGGGTGGGTTCATCTTATTGGTCCACATGCATGCTTACCTATTTTAATTTTCACTTAAATATTGCTCAATTATCTTCTTAAAATCCCACTTTTTAGCTTAGGATAATTGAGTGAAATTCTCCTCCAGTAATGGCACTCCATGTAGCTTGGCTTAAGTGGCTTTGATGGCTTGCTTTGAGGGCTCATTTGGCTTCGCTTCGTGGCTCATGTCCCTGGCTTCTATAGCTTAGCTTGATTCATTGGCTTGTCACCTTCTCTCATGGCTTATATGGCTTAGGTGACTTGAGTGAATCCCATTCAAATGTGGTGCACTTTGCATGGCTTGTGCATGGGCACACTTCACCTTTGACTTCTCCAATTACATCCTTTGCTTGCTTTAAGGTGATCTTAATCCTTGATCTAACTTTGGATTGATGACATTTAAGCCTTCTCTTGATCTTTGGCCATCGGATGACCATCTCGCTTCTTGCAAAAGATAAGAAATCCTAATTAAATCATAAAAAAATATGATTATCTACACGATTACTCAGGATTAGAGTCTGAACCAAAAAAATATCAACTTTTGAATTATTTTGTTAGAAAATGCATATGTTATAATTTTTATCCAAAAACCCTAAAATAACACTATAACACATGGGCAACTAATTGGGTCATTTTATACAAAATTGGACATTCATCACACCCCCAACCAACAATTTTTTAATCCCAAATAAAACATGCAAAAACTCAATTTATGAAATGGTTGCTATTTTTGTAGGTATTCATGATTGCATTTAGCACATGAAACAGGCCCTTGAACCCCTAAGTTGCCCTTAGTGGACGAGTGAGGCCTTGTGAGGGTTAGCAGTGAATATACCCACAAAATCTCTAAATCTTTTGTGAATGTCATTTATTCATCTTAGAAAAATTTTCTCCTATTCAGTTCATATTAGATACCTAGCTTTAGCTTGCTAATAAAGATGAGCAAAAGGTTTAAAATCTTACCCTTATGCTAAAGATATCCCATTATTTCATTAAACCCCAAAAAGTTAGTGTGTTCTATCACACACACACTCACACATATAATTATTAGTTTTCAAGTCAAACATAACCTAAAGCACCATCCAAATGTATGTTATGACTTCAATTCTCATAGAATATACTTGTCACTCAGAAAGACGTCAATCAGAAAGGTGTAAATCTCTCATTACTATGTGAGTGGAATGTTATTCATCAAATCCAAAAATCTCACATATTTTATACAAAAGAAGGATAGCATAGAAAGAATGATAATGGTCTCATGAAAGGATATCAACTCCTAAGAATGTTACACCTTACCAAATTCCCTACTCATTCATAACCATATCCAAGCCATACTTCTCCTAAGATCAAATTAGGACTTCTATTAGGATGAAACATAGGCTTAAGGAAGGTTTATCCAAAGAATGGTTATAAAGGTAAACAAAGGTTGTCTGGATAATATATAAAGGTCTTCTATTAGTGTATTCACAACTTTTTCACTTTTCCTCACAAGAGTAAACGTTCTTCTTTTTTCTTGGCTATATTTTTCTTTTTCTTCTTTTCAATTGATATATATATAGTATTTTTGAAATTTTAATTCTTTTTTAACCTTTTTCATGTTCATCTCTTGAATAATATCATTCATACTTTTTCTAAAGATATTCTTCAATCTTCTCTACATATTTCTAAAACAATGGGTTAATGAATTGTATATAAGTGTTGACTATATTCAAAGGTTGTTTCAATAAGAAAGAAAAAGGCTTATATTTTAAAGTCTCAATAGTTTAACTAGTGAAAATAACATAGGGAATGCTAAAGGCTTTAGAATAAACAAGGATGGCGTCTATCATTTTCTAAGTTTTATATAGCTTAAAAATGATTATAAACTTAAGAGATATATGGTATAATCTTTTGTGATTCCTCAATAGTTGATCAATATGAAGAATAGTGAGATCGACTAAGAACTAATGACCACTGATGAAAATTTTATGTATAACCCTCAAAAAAGAAGATGGCTCTAAACTGACTTGGTTTATAAGTCTCCACAGATCTTATTCACGATTTCAAAGTTATATTCTCCCTTCAACTTAAACCATATATATATATATATTTTATGCAATCAATATTTCAAATTTATTTTTTCACGACACACTTTAGAAAAAGGATAAAATAGTGAACTAATTGTATGCAACTCTATTAATTAATTAAAGTTCAATTGATAAATGAATCTCCAAAAAAATTTGAATTCTATCTTTATAAAGGAATTTATCATAATTTTTTTTCTCAATATTTTCAAATATGTAAGAAAATCTTAGAAATACCATGCATATCTACATCCCCCAACCTAGACTAAACATTATCCTCAATGTTTTGAAATATAGGACATCTACATGATGAATGGGTAATGCAGAATATTGAGATTTTCTAAAAAATTCTAGGTTGCCTCTTAGTCACAACTAAGTTTAATATCTTCAACAAGACATAGCCTAATGTACCCTAATCTAGACCTTACTAGTTTAACCTAATTTTTCGTAACCTAACTCTAACAATGAAATAGGAAAGATTTCTCATGTCACTTTAGAATCTTGAAGTAGTCTATATATATTTCTTCCAACTTAAAATTTTTGGTGGTGGTAATAATATGACATAGTAGACCACCACAATTTTAAATATAGTGGGACGACATTGATGATCCCCCACTTTTAGTATTTCACGTTTATCAATATAATTCCTCCAAACCTCAAAAATTGAGGTGGTGGTAACATGATGACTTCGTGAACTCCTATGAATTTAAATTTTGTTGGACCATATGCAGATGATTGACGCTCTTCTTGACCAAATTGAGGGATAACATTGACCATTGTATTCAATTCATTTTTTTGGTTCATTTCCCTTACATTGTCATAGAATTGGGGTGTAAACTAACTCTACACTTTCCTAAAAGGTGGTTCTTGTATTGGTAGAGGTAGGAGCAGGGTGAGACTTAAACCCTAATTATCTTCTAATGTGCACCCTAGTGCAAGTTGATGTAGGGTCAGTATATCAATTGAATTTTCTTTTTTTAGTTTTTCCATCATGGGTAAGGTTTCAAATGGACCTAGATTACTAGCTCATGTTTGTTCAAATAAGGTTTGTAGATTCCAATCATGTACATCTTCCACATTACAAAGCTCAGATGGAATTTCGGGTTCTATAGGGGGTTCAATTTTGGATTTCCATTGAGAAGTGTTCATTATTGGCATAGTCTCCAACAATTCCTTCACCTACTCAATAGACGTGTCTTCATTAAATTCATAAAAATAAGCAGGACACATTTTTAAAGGATATGGGTTGGATGTTTCTAAAGATTCATTCTCCTCCTCAATGGATGTCTCTTTATCATAATCATAATAAGGAATAGGATGTGGTTGGAGTAGATATGAGTAGGAGGTTTCTATGGTTGGTTGTAGACTTTGTGGCTTAAAATGATCATATGTAATTTCCATTCTATTATCTATAACAATGTGTAAGGATAGTATAACATTCTGGGGCTCAAAATGCTTATATGATATTTCCATCCCATCATCATTATCAATAACCAAAGTTGTGGAAAACTCTATAGTTTAAAATGATCATATGATAGTCCCATCCCATTATCAGTAATAAATGACTCTTCATTATTCCCTACTAGTTCAAATTCCTCAATCCTTTTTATAAATTCAATAATGTTTCTTTCAATATATTCCCTTATTGGTTTCATTTTCTCTTCCCATTCCTCCCTCTCTCATTTCATTTCCTCATTCCCTTTTTTAATGGCACCATTAGTTTGATCTATTCTTTAACAAATTTGCTACATATTCTCTTCTAACGATGGTTGTTCATGTTGCAAAGGAAACAACTCATATGGTTGGTATTGATATGGCATTGGGATACTGAAAAGGGGTTGAGTAGGTCGAATCCATGATGATTGACCTTGATATTCTCGATAATCATGGTAGGGTTTCGTGGTGGTACCATGTTGGTTCTTCCTGGTTGGATTGATAATCCTGAGACCATGGTTGTTCACGATGCCTAGCCCATCCATTTTGATTGTCTTAGAATAGTAGTTATTGTTAGGGTATGTGAATGCAGTGGGTGCATCCGCTGGCTCCTGATAACATTCATTGTATATGGAGCTTGAGGCCTATGAAGAAGTAGAATTTAAGGTTCAGAATAGGCATAGTCATTATGGTATTGAGGTTGTGGAGTAGCTTACCTAAAAGCTATCATCCTAAGAAATTGACTTTCTTTACTATCTATCCCATCCATCAATGTATCTAATCAATCAACTCTATTTCCTCCTTGATAAGCCTTTGTTCTCAACTTTATAAACAATGAAACAAATTGTTGTATACAAGGAACTAGTACTCTTTTTATTTTATTTTATGAAAAACCCTAATTATATGATGCAACCTAAATACCAGCCTAAGCTAAATGATGCACAACCAATTTAATATCATGCTAGTGAGGTGAATTGATGATCTTTATTTAATGTGTAGGGTGGTAGCATTTAGACCTAAATCTAAACATCTACTCCTTTTATCGAAGTTAGACTGGTGCTTACCAGTTACCTTCTGCTCTAAGGTAGTTAATATAATCCTCATGTTAGGAGGCATTTAGACCACAACAACCGTCAATGGAAGCTGAAAATCACTTGAGTTTTTTATACCCACTATAATGATGATGCCTAGAAGTCACTGGAGTGATAATAGACCTATCCATTCAAAAAGTTCCTATGAGCTTGAAAAGCATAAGTCTCTTTGTACTTGATTTTAAATGACATTCATGGGCTGGGATTGTAAACACAAAAGGATAAATTTTAAATCCCTAGATGGGCCAAGGATCTATTAATGAAATCCAGTCCTTATCTTATGAGGGTCCTTGGGGGACCCTTACTATGAATGTGATACATTCCATCATAAAAGCCAGTAAACATGTAATGCTGTACAAAAGAAAACTAATGCCTGCCTATATGCTATTTAACAAAGGGTCAAACACCTCAACAAACGAGACACTATAACCGAACAACTTATGTGTTGGTCATAGATAAGCTTAGGCTAAACTTTGTTAAATAAGTCCTTACTAATGCAATATCCATAAATAAAATGCAACAAGTAAGATGAATGCCCTAATATGAGTTACTAAATGCAACTAAACTAAAAAATAAAAATAAAGTGAGGGATACTTATAGTGAGGTTTTTTATGACGATCAAGTGTGGGGCTTGGCCACTAGGCCCCACACTTATCTTGTATTAATACAACCCATTTAAAATTGAATAATAAAGTGTAAAATACAATGGGCCTCACTACAAGTTTCACTTGAAACCCTAATCTAAGAAGCAATAAAACCCTAGTCTAGTGAGATAAAGCTTTGGCCCATAGGATCACCATTGCTCCTTTACCAACTTACCTCACACAAAAGTAAACAAAATATGGCCAGTTTAGAAGGAATTAGAAAATAAATGCAAAAATGATAAAAAAAAACCCTAATCTAATGCAACCTAAAGCTATACTAGAGGTAACTAATCTAAATTAAGATCCACTAAAAATCTGTTGTGATTCCCTGGCAACGATTCCAAAAACATCTTATGGATTTTCAATGAACTCGTAAGCATACAAATCTATTATAGTAGATGCATGCGAGTGAGGTCGATCCCACGAGGAATTGAATAATTTGTGTGATTAGTGAAACTTTACTTCAACTGGTTAGCATAGCCAAAGTGTTTAAGTTTTAACCTCAACTAAAGAATGAATTAGCATGAAAACATGACATAAATCAAAAACATGAAATGATAAAACATGTTAAAAGTTAACCATCTAAAACTTAAAAACTTTCCTAAAACGTGCTTTCTAAAAATAGAACTTTCCTAAAATTACAAGTAAAAACTTTATAAAAATTATAATTTGAAACTAACCAAACTAATCCAAAATGGAAACTATCTAGGAACAACTATTCCAACCTAACACGATCAATTCAATCGACAATAACATGCAAAACAAAGATAAAATGGTGCGCATGTCACAAGGATTGTGCGCATGAATTTTAATAAACCTAATACATGAATGAGACTAGAAAGATGCACATGAACTAGAATCCAATCTAAACTAACATGATGTGCATGAACTTAAGTTACTAATGCATGGGAATCTAAGTAAAACAAACAATTTGTCTTGGGGGCCACACTTCAAGCACATGTGCTATGATCCTTTGAGGTGTGCACATAGTTCTTGAATATGATGTGTGTGTTTTCCCTAAGTGCAACACTAACCTATAGGGCACATAATCTAAAGTAAAGTATACGTTGAATTAAGCATGAAGAACTAAACTAAACATCCATGGAAAAGAAGATTTATATCACACAAAACATTCATGGAAAGTAAACTTCAAACATGAATCAAACTTTAATCTCATTGAATATCAATTAGATACAAATGTGGTGCACATCATTCAATGCCTCAATTACTACTCGAATAAAGATCATCCATTTTCCCACAATCAATTCCTAAGCATGCATGTAATATCCAAGGGAGATCTAAAGGAACCAAGGAAAAAAATTGGGAAAGAAAACAAGAGATGGGTAAAGAGATTTAGGAATTCAAGGGGCAAGGAATTTGATCTAAGAACTTCACTCTCTTGGCTATCACTACATGAGAGTTGTAACCCTTAGATTTAAGGATTGAAGGTGTAGAATAAAAAGTAATACTCAAAGGAAACAAAGTAACACAATAATGAACTTAAAGCATGGAATCAAAGAACAAAGGAAAGCAATGAACTAAAGCAAATAAACAAGAAACTAGAGAAGATTAACCTGAACTTCAAGACCATCAAAGAGAGATCACAACAAGAGAAGGATGGTTGGAAGGGCTTGGAGAAGAAGGTTATCAACAAGGGGAAGTCATTGGAGAGCTTGGGAAGGGAAGAAGGATGGAGATGCCTCCTTCTTAAGAGGGGGTGTTTGCCCCATCTCCAAAAGGTGTTTCGTTAGAATCTCCTCCCTCCTCTTTTATATGTTTGGCTACTATCTAAAAGAAACCTTGGGGAGAGATGAGGTGGCAAGGAGAGATTGGATAACCTAAGACAACCAAGAGGGATCTAAGAGGGGGATGCAAGGTGGCAACAAGGTGGGGCAAGGTGGGAGATGCTATTTCTTAGGAGGGGATGTCTCCCCCTCGTAAAAATTGTGGATTGATGTTTAAATTGGAAATAAAGAGATGGGGTTAGGTAGTAAAGAAACAAAAAACATAAGAACAAAGAAGATGATATGGAATTAGGAGGGTGATTGGATGGCTAAGTGGCATTTTAGGAAGGTGGGAGGTGCCTTCTTCTTAGGAAGATGCATCTCTCACTTGTAGAAATCATGGTACACTTACGGCTAAAGTGGAATGCGGTGGAGCGAGAGAGAGAGAGAGAGAGAGAGAGAGAGAGAGAGAGAGAGAGAGAGAGAGAGAGAGAGAGAGAGAGAGAGAGAGAGAGAAATTAGGAAATAAGTGTGAGTTCCTCTTATTGGCTCATCACCTTCTCTCATGGCTTACATGGCTTAGGTGACTTGTGTAAATCCCATACGAAGGTGGTGGACTTTGCATGGCTTGTGCATGGGCCCATTTTACTTCTCCCATTCCATCCTTTGCTTGCTTTAAGGTGATATTGATCCTTGATCTCCCTTTAGATTGATAACATCTAAGCCTTGTGTCACTCTTTTTTATCTGATCTTTAATTTTCATATCAATAGAACTTGACCATCTTGCTTCCTATAAGAGATAAGAGTCCTAAAATGATTATTCACATACTTACTCTGGTTTAGCCTCTAAACCCATAAAATATCAAACTTTAGAGTCATAAGTTCAGAAAATGCATGAAGGGGAGCCTTAGCGCAATGGTGAAGTTGTTGTTATATGACTTGAGGTCATGGGTTCAAAGTGTGGAAGTAACCTCAGGGAAAAATGCAAGGTAAGGTTGCGTACTATAGACCCTTATGGTCTGCCCCTTCCTTGGATACTGCATATGTGGGAACTTTGTGCACTAGGGCTACCCTTAGGTCAGAAAATGCATGTGTTATAATTTTCGACCAAAAAACCCTAAAACAACACTATAAGTTATAACACATGGGCAACAATTGAGTGATTTTATACAAAATTGGACACTCATCATTTGACCTCAATAGGATTGGTTTAAAAATGATTCATTTATTTTGGCTTCTCAAGTGAAACAAGTATTTTATGTGCTTGATGGACGTGATAAGAAATGGTGAAGTATTTTATCTACCTCCATAAGGGACTTTTATGATGAAGATGACTTAGGAGATACTAAATAGATTACCCTTGTATTACCAAAATAGTCCCATCAATCAATGTACTTGGTGGGAATGAGGATTATGTGCATGATAATGGTGAGAAAGGTGCTTGGTTTTAAAACAATAATTGAGGGGCCTCCTTTAGATGTAAATAATTTGAAATATAATTAAAGGACTTATCTCAAATTTGGCATGTGTATATATATGTAGTTATATGTAGTGTAGGTATATTAGGAAAAACCCAACCGAGAGTATTATGCATGTTGCATGGAGTAGGGAGTAGGGAGTTAAAAAATTGTAATTTCTTTAGTACAAAATTTTTATAACAATCATTGTAAAGTCAATTTAAAGAAACCAACTTTAATTATTTTTTTTTTCAAAGTCCCCTTTTTTCATAATATGACTTTAAAAAAACAATGTTAAAGTTGGTTTGCAATCGACTTTAAAAAGAGTTCTTAAAGACAATTTTCAAAACTAACATTAAAAATGCTTTGATAAAGTTTGTTTCTTCAAACCAATTTTAAAGTGGCAGGTTCTTTATAAAACACTGACGTCATCTCATTTTTTCCTATATTTCTCATTGAATCTCTTCATCTAGTAGGCAAAATGATGGCATCCTCCTATGGTTCTTCTTCTTCTTCTTCTTCTCTCTCTCTCTCTCTCTCTCTCTCTCTCTCCCTCTCTCTCTCTCTCTCTCTCTCTCTCTCTCTCTCTCTCTCTCTCTCTCTCTCTCTCTCTCTCTCTCTCTCTCCCCTTCTTGTCATATATTTTTTTTCTTAGTAATTTTGTGTAGAATATTTTATATGAAGTGGGTTTTGTCATTGTAGATGTTGAGGTTAAGATCTTGGTTGGATTTTCGTGATTCGAACAAAAATAATGAATTTTAGTGGAAACAAAATTGCTTCTCATTCTAGCCTTTGTAAGTGAAATGGCAAGGTTATGGTTTGCAATTTTCATCTAAAATTAAGTTTCAATGATGAGAAATATCTATGTGTCAATGAAAGAGCTGATAACTTGGTCACAAAAGTTTATGCAAACACCAAATCATGTGGCACTGGCTATTAAATCCTCACCTTGGTAGAGGACGTTGATATTGAAGCTTTACTAACAAAGGAATTGTGAGTGTAGTGTGAGGTGAATACTAAGAGGTTAGATTTTCATGAGATAGTTATAGATTTTCACTTACATCATATGCTATCATGTATATTAATAAGATGTAATACTATGTAATATTTATGTAATAAAAGAATGATTAATGATGAGTCATCCCAAACCTAATTGATTTACTTGTTTGGTATTATATTTATTTATATATGTACATAATGCATGATTGAAGTGCTGAATTGTATGTATAATCAATCCTGTGTGAATCAAGCAGGGAGTGCTTGTCAAGGATGTTTTTGAAGTGTCACTTATGGTAGAGGACCTATTACATGTTTGTCTATGGGATCAACTCGAGCACCCTCACATTGTCTCCTACACGGGGTATATGCACATACTTGCTTATAACTCATTTGACATTTACATATTATATTTTAATGGTATATGTAATAATTATTTCTTTTATGTAGCTTTTTGAATGACGTGACTAGCATTTTTGAAGGTGAGGGTACACTTTACCAATTCCTTGACCTTGGTATCATTTTTGGATTGGTGGAGCAATGGCCAATAGAAAGGCATGTTTAGGATATTTTACCAGGCATCTTTCATTGCTCTGAGGGATAGGGCTTAATGATTCCCTACAATAGTTGGTAAGTTTTATTTTTCTTGTTTCCTTTTCAACTTATTTTATACTTAAGGATTATCAACTTCTATTACAATTCATATGACTATCTATGTAGGTCTTATTGGAAGCTGCTCATTTTGGATGTGCACGGTGGGCATGCTTTCTTTTTTTATTCTTGTGGATCGCACATCCATCCTGCCTCATAGAAATTATAAATAAGTAAGCATTTATTTTTTTCATGTGTTATGTGTAGTTAAATAATTTGTTATTCATCTATAATGCATTTGTAATTGAAATTTGTAGAGTTTGGTTTGAATAGGTCAATATCACCAAGGCTGTACAGCTGCCAAAAGTCACTTGGAAGAATGTTAAGGTATATGAAATAGTTAATTACTCTAAGTTACCACTAATTAAACCTACATTATTACAAATGATATTTATGGATTCTTTTTTGTTGTCTTTGTTGCACAATGCATGTAGTCCTACCACAAGTGCACAGGCGATTGTAGTGTAGCATATGCAAATATGGCTCAATCCCATAGGGACTCGCTTTAAGAATTTGGAGTTTAAATAAAATTTAATTGGTCAAAAATTAAAAATAAGTGATAGAAATTAAATGAAAGTGCAATTAGACTTCAGATATTTTTCATCAATGAAAATTATAGAGGTCCAATTCAAAAACAAAGAAATTTAACTAAAAAACAAGAAAAATTCACTTCCTTATTATTATTATTATTATTATTATTATTATCAATTCCTTTAAATATGGTCTTCTTGGAGTTGATCAGCCTTCATCAATACCTTCTTAGTCTAGATAAAGATTTTAGGTTTTAATGGCTCAAATCTGATTATATAATTCTCATATTGAAGATCAGGAGTAATAAATAAGTTATAGAATGTCCTAGAAACTAGATCTGAAAGTAAATTGAAAATCAGAATTGAAACATATGAGAAATTGAAGATTTCCTACTTATTAAAGCAGAATTGTTGATATGATTAAGCTTGAATAAGATAGGTTCAGATTAAACAGATCTAGGATTAAGTGAGAACAACATAGAAAATAGATAACAGAACATGAATAAAATAGAACTCATATAAGAATAGTAATAAGACTAAAATGTAATTAAAATTATTATACTAAGAGCAAAAATTGAATTTTTCTTGAAACTTCCTTCTTTTGCTCGTAAACTAAATTTTGACTAAATAGAGGAAGAAGAAGACGAGGATTGTCAGAGAAGATGGAGAAGCAAGAGACTGAATGAATAGTGTTGGGTGTGGGCAGTGGAGATGGAGATCAACATCTACCAACGGCGACTGGGGTAGTGTTGGATGGTGCGGCTAGTGCATGGAAATAGAGGGGGAAGATGTTGTTGGTTAAGGCATTGCCAGGTTGGACTGCATCGGTGATGGGTTGAAGCAGGGCCAAACACCGGTGAGCAGATGACCTGAAGCCAAGCTGTGCGATGCCAGCTTGGGTAGAAGATGGCAGTCTGATGGTGAGTGAGGTGGAGGGAGCATGGCCGAGCTGGATTTAAGAAGATGATGGGAGGTCTAGGTTGGGCTGAGAGAGAGAGAGAGAGAGAGAGAGAAGGTGGGCTAGGAAAGAGGGAAGGTGGAGCAAAGGGTGGTGCGGTTGAATAGGGTAGACTCAGTGATCGATAGTGCATGAAGGAGAGATTGTAGAGACAGGGAATGATGATAGGTGGAGGAGTAGAATGGGACTAGGATGGAAAGAAAAGAAGGAGAGAAGATGGGGGAAAAGAGCATGATGTGGTTGGAGTGAGAAGAAAAAACGATGCGATGAAGGGGATACCGTTGCAACGAAGGCAGATAAAGGGTGTTGGTGCTTGAAAGGGAAGCAAAAAACAATGGTGCTTGAGAAGGAAAAGAGATTAGGGCAAGGAACAATGACAAAAAAGAAGAAGAAAGAAACAAAATGATGAATAGAAGACTAGGGAAACAAAAAAAAAACAATGAATAGAATGCAAGGAAAGCAAGGGAAACTAAAAAAAACCTCTTAGGCTCCCCCCAGTTCCCTCTTCTATAGCTTTCCCACTTCTAATTCTATTCTCCCCCACTTTCCTTATCCTTTCCATATAGTAAGGAGTTAATTTCCTACAAAGAAACTTCAATCCCTTTGAATTAGGCCTCTTCTTTCCAAAACTTATCCATGATCTCCTTTCCCCTTATTAGGACTCTTTTTCTTTTAAGAAACCATCCAATCTTGCTTTGTGAGTGATCTAGTTCATTCAATGCTCCCTTAGATAATCTACACTGTTGATTATCCATCTAAACTGTGATTTATTTGAACTACAAAATATAAGACTAGATTAGAGTCATCTAACTATACCTTTAGCATCTGATTAGCTCTTATGATCATCTGACCATTAAATTTGACAAATTATGGTTGGATGGTCAATTTGAGCTAAAATTCATATTTTCTCTAAAAATCATCAAATTGATGAGTTACATGATCTAATTAAATGCTAAATTAAGGTAATTTTGGCCAAAATTAAACACTCAACAATGCCCTAAACAACAATTTGATTTGGAGTGCGGGTATTATGTCCTGAGACACATGAGGACCCTCATATTCAATAGTATTCTCCCATATAAGAAAGGTTGAAGGCTTTTTACTTTTCATAATCTTATATTTTTCAACAATTTTTATGGATCTAGCTAAAGAGTTTGAGCTTAATTAAATATGTTGTATTTCAAGCTGTTGTAATGAGTTTCAATTAGATCACTTGGAGTAACTACATAAACGTAAAATACATAATAAAGTATTTTTTTCATTCAATTGTGTGTGTTCCTTTAGATTTTATTATTTTCTTTGTAATATGTATATATATGTGTGTGTGTGTGTGTATGTATGTATTTTAAGTGATGAATGAGTGAAAATTTGGAGTGTGGGAATAAATGAGTATGGATGAAGTGAATTTGGAGCTGTATATGAAGTGACTATGTGGTGGTTGATTTTCAATATATTCATTGAATTATATAACTTTTATGAGATGAAGAATGAGACGGTTACTTAGAGTGTAAAAGTAAATGCGAATGTGTACGGATTTACAAATAAACTGAATGTGGATGTTATAGAGAATGCATGTGTTTTAGTTTCTTTTATAAATTATTTCCAAGATGGATGTCGATGGATAATGATGACTTCGGATGCTTTGTACCCATTATGGATATATTAGGTGTTATATTATAAGAATGATTCGGGGTATCAAGAAAGATGTAGATGCATGTTGTATTTGATGTTTGGTTTTTTCATGTTTATGAAGATTGTTTGAAGTATTAGGTGCATAGAATGTTTGTTATTCAATGTATACACAAACGGTAGTGTATCAATAAAGATGTGGATGCATGTCGTAGTGGATGTTGGTTTATAATGTTTATAGAGATTAAAGTATTAAGTGTATATGATGTTTGTTATTTAATGTATACAAGAGGTATTGTATGAAGTAAGATGTGGATGCATGTTGTATTAGATCATGTTTTACATGTTTGTCATTCAATTGTATACAAGTGGTAGTGCTCAGATAGAAAATTACAAAAAACAAAAACACTTTTGAAGTCGTTTAGGGCTAAGGGACTTCAAAAGTTGTGACATTTGAATTCATTTACATATAAGCAACTTCAAATGTGTTTAAGTTTTGAAGTCGGTTAGCCTAAGTGACTTCAAAAGTTGTCACTTTTGAAGTCGTTTAGTGTAAGTGACTTCAAAAATGCTTCAAAAATTTTGGACTTTTGAAGTCGCTTAAACTAAATGACTTTAAAAGTTTGTGACTTTTGAAGTCATTTGTTTAAGCGACTTCGAAGGTCCTTGATTTTTAAAGTTGTTTATCTAAGCGAATTTAAAAGTTGTCGACGTTCCAAGTCGGATTTATAGAAGCTGCTTATTAAGAGACTTTGATTATCCCTTTTAACTGACTTTAAAAGCACCCTATCTAGTAGTGCTAGACATTTTTCTTGGACTTCTATGTTTACTGATTAAAGCTTTTGTTTTTTTAGAGAATTGAGTGCTTAGAGTGAAGATAAAATAGACCTACTACTAGGCTTACACCATAGAAATGAGAAACATGTACCACAAAGGGAGTGTACTTTATTTTACTTAGAAAAGAAAAACACAAAACCAAGATAGAATGTATTACTATTTCCTCTAGGATCCTGTTATAAGGATGGTACCAATTTTAAGAGCTAAGATTCCTACATTTATTTTGAACAAATTGCTATACATCAATTACAAAATCAACTTGTTTTATATTCTAAAATTCAATATTATATCACTTCAAGCAAAGAAAAGAGCATCATAACATCAACCCAAGAAAGAATTCCAAGTCTAATTCTCATGTTATTTGAAGTACGAAATAGTCATATTAAGGTTAAGATAGTATTGGAGAATGTATTATAATTAGTTAAATAACAACTAATAGATATACAATTGATTAACAATACTTCTAATTTAGAAGGATCCAATATGGGCAACCGTTCTCTTGTGCTTGAACTCTAATACAATAGAAGGAAGACTTTTTTTAAAGACTACTCACTTTCAATTTCTCTCTTTTCTCTCCTAGTATTTTTCTAGTATTTGTAGAGCCTCAATTTTTGGTTCACAACCAAAATGAAAGAGAATTCATTAATGAATTTCTAGTTGAGAACACAAAGACAGAATGCATTGACTATTCTAAATGTTTATTGAATGGGGTAGGAAGGAAGATAAAAGCCATTATATCAAAAGATAGAAAATAACAAAGGTAGTACCTCTCTTATCAAAATGTTGAAGTCTTTCTTGTAAAATAGAGATTATGTCTTGCTTTCTTGGACCTGCAAAGAAAGAAATAAAATTAGTATAACCTAGATCCATCATTGAGTAAAACATATTACTAATGCAAAAATAACTAGGTAACCTACATTAATAATATGCCATTTAATGATTTTGTTTTACTACGTCCCCAATTGTAGACCTTTTCTTCTTATTTTTGATCATCAGTTCTTCAACCACAATTTCCATAGTAACATAAACCTTACCCAAAATAGTCCCTACTACATCGCATAGAAAAGTTTCTTCTAGCACCTTTGTTCTCGGGTCTAGTATAATTGTGAGCCAAATAGTGCTTCCAACCTACAAATGGAAAATTTCTACCTATAACTAGAAAAAACTAAATAAGATTATTTAAATTTCAAATAGTATGATAACTTACACAAAAGGTTCTTGAACCATTTGGTTTTGACTTTCTATCACACTTCTCTCAATTATTATTTTTATCACACATCTCTCAATTTGGTACATGTTTTTCTAGTAAGTGAATGAAAGATCTACTTAGGGAATTCTTTACTAGCAAAGTGGTCAATTGGAAAATAATTACCCTTGACTGCACTTGTGGACACTACTATGCATGAGCCTTTAAAGTTGGTATAAAGAAGCCATTAGTTTGACTACCAACTTTGTAAATATTTTACAAGTCGTTTAGAAAAAAAAAAAAAAAAAAACTTTAAAAATCACACTTAAGAACTCATTTAATAGAAAAATGACTTCTATAATCTAACGCAAAGATGATTTTTTATGTGGGAAAGGACTTTTAAAGTCTTTTGAATCAATCAACCTCAAAAGCTTAGATTTTTAAAGTCATTTAATGACTTTAAAGGTATAGGCTTTTAAAGTCATTTGGAAAAAAAAAAAAAGACTTTAAAAGTCTACAGTTTTAAAGTTGTTTAGAAAGAACAAATCAAATGACTTTAAAAGTGTATAGTTTTAAAAGTAATACTTTGTTTAAAAAAAAAAAGAAAAATTCATCGACTTTCAATTTGCTTTTTTTAACTACCTTCATCTAACACAAACTGAAGCTCATATGTGTGTGTGTGTGTGTAGGTTGATTTTCATTGTAGGTACACCAAATCCCAACTGTGAATTGGAATTATATTTATATATTCTCGGTCAATATCAATTTTTGAGTCTTGGTTAGAATCTCTTTTGTTTGTCTCATATGATATATATATATATATATATATTTACATGTTTGAAGAATTTTTATATGGTACTTAGGTCTTTTTGTATATTCTTGTATTTGCTATCTATAGAATGCATGATTCAACATTGATTTGTGTGAAACTTTATTTATTATCATGTTAATTAGTGAATTTAAAGTGATGAAAAAATGAGGTTAAGGACTTTTAAAGTCATTTTCTAAAAAACAACTTAAAAAATTTCAACTTTTAAAGTCATTTTCTGAAAACGACTTTAAAAGTCCCTCATCTATAAAAGGCCAAAGTCAACTCATTTTTTCTCGTATCCTCTATTCATGTTCTTCATCTAACAGGTAGCATGACAGCCTCCTCCTCTAGTCCTTTTGTCTCTTTCTATCCTGTTTCCCTTCTTGCATTCTATTTTGGATATTTTGATTATTTGTGGTATGAAAAACATTGCAAGTAAACCAAAATCTCTTTTTATCATGCATAACCTTCTTGTTACCAGATCTCTATGTTTGCGTTTTACAGATCAAGTGGGTTTTGTCACTATAAATGATGGGGTTAAGAAATGTGTTAGTTCGTTGTGATTTTGACAAAAAATTATATGATTTTATTACAAATAATAGCTACTTCTCTCTCTAAACCTCACTATTGGAGAAAGTGAGAACATTACAATTTGTGATTCTCATCCAAAATTAGGGTTTGATGAACAGAAATGGTACCATCAAGTTGGTTGAGGAAGTTGCAACTTAAAGCTTTACCCTCCCTCCCCCTATAGTGGTGTTTGCTGAACACTAGTGGACTAGCTTTGATGACATTGTTTCAAGTTATCTTTTGATCATAATCTTGTATTAATAAAATCAAATAATATATAACATTTGATATATGTAATAAAAGGATGATAAATGAGGAGTTATTCCAAAAAAATCTTTTATTTGCTTGTTCATATGTTTGTTTATGTGTGTGTTTGTGCAAAGAATGTATGAATCATTACTAACTATCATAAAAAATTAGTTTCATTGTGTATTTATGTAAGATATTGTAAAGTATTGAAATAAAATATATTTGAACTAAAAATATTTTAGTTTTTTAAAGTCATTTGAAAAAAATGACTTTCAAAATAGTGACTTTTAGTATGGCTTGCAACAATTTTTTTTCATGGAAAATGACTTTAAAGTCATTTTTAAGAAATAACTTTAAATTTACTACTATGTTTTAAAAGTTATTTCATTGACTTTTGCTTTTCTTTTTTTCTACTATCTTCATATATACTCAAAATGTATGATGATTTTCATTGTGGATATCCTTAACCAAATCCTAACTGTGACTTGAAACAACATTCACATATTCACAGTCGATATAAATTTTTGAGTGTTGATTAATATCCCTTTATTTATCTCTTATGTATACATATTCGAAGAATTTTTACATGTTTATGGTTAGAAAGTTTCCTTTTTAAATTTAAATTTCTTTTTGAATGTATTTATCATATTTTACTTCTTTTTTCATTGTTAATTGAAAATTTTTGCATGTATGCATGCGTGTAATTTAGTTATTTTAAATACTTATAATTCTTGTATACTTAATATTTGGTAAAATGCTTAACCTAATCTTGTCGCGTCTAGCAAGTCTCCACACACACATTTGCTTTAATTTCTTAAGATAATGGATAAATATGCTTGGATGACTACATTAATAACATTAAAAGAATATGAAGAGGGAATAGAAAATTTCATAGATTTTGCACTTAGGGTAGGTGGTGATGGTAATCACATGCATTGTCCATGCTTGAAATGTAGAAACTTTAAAAAAGTAAATGCAAGGGTGTGAAAGAACCCTTGTGCTTCAATGGAATCGATGAAAACTATCAGTCATGGATTTGGTATAGAGAAGAACTTTCTATAGCCCCTCAATAAGGCTTGGAAGATATGAAGACACTATAGGATGTTTTGTAGACAGTACATCTAAACCGATTTTTTGAGATACAAGTGATGACTTCTAGGATGACCCTAAATAATTTCATAGTACAATATTGGAGAAATACAATGAGCCATTGTACCCTGAGTGTAAAGATTATACCAAGTTGTTCGCAATGGTAGAACTTTACAACATGACATAAGGATTTGGTTTTTTAGATTAAGGTTTTATAGTAGTCTTGAAACTAGTGGGTAGGATGCTACAAAAGCATAATAAATTGGAGAGGTCCACATGGGAGGTAAAGAAAACCTTGGCTACACTAGAGTTAAAGTCTAAGAGGATACATGCATGTCCTAATGATTGCATCTAATACAAAGAGCACAAGGATAAAATTACATGCCCTACTTATGGACAATTAAGATGTAAGTTAATAATGAATTCAATTGATATAGTTATTGATGTTCCTACAAAGGTGCTATGGTATTTTTCCCTGTTCCAAGGTTCAAAAGAATGTTTCACATTGCAAAAACAGTGAAGAAATTAGTATGGCATGCCAAAGACAGAGTAGCTGATAACTTTTTCACACCATCCAGTAGATAGCCTGCATGGAAACTCATAGACTTCAGGTGGCCTAATTTTGGTAAAGAACTTTAAACCTATGACTTGCATTATTTGTAGATGGGATAAATTCTTATGGTTCTATGAGCAGCAAGTATAGTTGTTGGCCTGTTATATTAGTTTGTTAAAACCTCTCACTATTTCTATGCATGAAAAGGAAGTTCATGATGTTAACTATGTTGATTTTCTGGTCCAAAGTAGCTAGAGAACAACATTGATGTGTACTTGACTCCTTTGATTGATGATCTTGAGACATTGTAGGATGTAGGTTTTGAAGCATATGAGCATAGAAGAAAGAGTCATTCACCCTAAAGGATATACTATTGTAGATAATAAGTGACTTCCTTGCGTGCATTAATTTGTTTAGATACACCCTAAAGACTTGTCCTATCTGTAGTGATCAAATATGTGATGTACAACTTAAACATAGTAGGAAGATGGCATTCCTTAGGCATAAAAGATGGTTGAGCAAAGACCATCCATACCATTTTAAGAAGGGAGAATTTAATGGTAGTATAAAGACAAGGACACCTCCAAAGATGTTGGCAGGACAACAAATACTAAAGTAGGTTGAAAACATTAATGTCTTGTGAGGAAAGAAAAAATCAAGTAAACATGTAGGTGAAAGCAATTGTAGAAGTTGTTGTAAGAAGAAATCAATATTCTTTTAGCTTGCATACTAAAAATCACTACATCTATGCCATGTGCTTGATGTCTTGCTTATTGAGAACAATGTGTGTGAAAGCTTGACTGGTACCTTGTTTGACATTCTAAGAAAAACAAAGGATGGACTTGTAGCTTGAATGGATCTTATGAAGATGGGTTTGAAGTGGAGGTTGCATCCAAATGATATGGGCAATTGAGGAACATACTTTCCTAAAGCAAATTATACACTCTATAGAGAGGAGAGAAGAATAGTGTGTAAAACCCTATTCAAGCTCAAAGTCCCAGATGTCTAAACTTCAAACTTTAAAAAATTATCTTCATGAAAGAGTTGAAATTGTTAAGGATGAAGTCCCACAATTGTAAGGTATTGATGCAACAACTCTTGCCTCTAGCAATAAAAAAGGGCAGCCCCAGTGCACAAAGCTCCCGCCTATGCGGGGTCCGGGGAAGGGGCGGGCCACAATGGCCTAAAGTAGGCAGCCTTACCTTGCATTTTTGCAAGAGGCTGATTCCACGCCTTGAACCCGTGACCTCAAGGTCACATGACGACAACTCTTGCCTCTAGCAATATGTTTGATATTATCGAACAAAGTTAGGGGAGCTATTACAAAATTATGTTACTTCTTTAATGCTTTGTGCAAGAAGGTGGTTGATGTTTCAAAATTAAAAGAAATTCAAGGATATTTAGTGACAATTTTATGTGAAGTTGAGACAATCTTCCCACCATCCTTCTTTGACATCATGGTATACTTAATAGTGCACCTCTTTGATGAGGTCAGACTCCGTAGGCTAGTTTACTTGCTATGGATGTACCCATTTGAGAGGTACATAAAAATTTTAAAGGGTATGTATAGAATCCTAACCGACCAGAGTGGTGTACAGTCGAATGTTATATTGTGGAGAGAGCAATGAAGTTTTGCATAGAGTACTTAATAGGAGTGGTTGCAATTGGAATCATAAGAAAGAAACAAATGGTTGTATTTCATGATCCCAAGGTTAGCGAACCTTTATCGAGTGGTCATGTATTTACCATTGACTATAAAGAACTAGGCCACGCATACCTTTATGTGTTGTGAAATGTTCATGAACTCCAACCATACATTGAGTAAGTTGATCATGCACTTAGGTAAAATTTAATTATTAATAGTTATATTTTCTTTAATCTCTCCATTAATTTGTTTGTGTGTAGTGAGCACATAGATATTCTAAGGGCAAAGAATCCAAGTTACGCAAAGAAATAGAAGTGGCTACAATTTGAGCATTGTTACACTTCCAATACTTGACTCCATAAAAAGGTAAAATGAAAGAATTCATGCTTAATAAATTACATTTTGTATATATATATATATATATATATATTACTTGCAACAAACATATCCTACTTAATATGTTTATACATGGATTTAAGATTAGCAAGGAGTAGTAGGCAATGGTATATTTGAATCCTTGGGTTGGATGGTGATAGGACCATGATCAAAAGTAATAAAATATGCTAGATAAACCATCAATGGTTATCAATTTTACACAAAAGACTATGATAAATCAAGAGTGCAGCAGAATAGTGGAGTTAGCTTAGTTGCCAACGCTACATTCTTTTTTAGTTCAAAGGAGAATAAGCAATAGTGGTGGATGATTGGGTTGAAACACAACAAAGGCAACATCAAAACTTATGCTCTTGGTTGACATTATTGACCTCAACAAGATCAACTATAAAATTGACCAATTTATTTTGGTATATCAAGAAAAACAAGTATTTTACATGCAAGATGGATGTTGTAAGAGATGATCAACTATTTTATCATCCCGTTTAAGGGATTTTTATGATGAAGATGATTTAGGAGATATTGAAATAGATTACCCTTATATTTTTAAAACAATCCTATCAATTGAAGTACTTGGTGAGAATGAGGATTATGTGTGTGATAATGGTGAGGAGGGTGCTTAGGTTGAAAACAATATGTGAGGGTGCTATATGGATTGCATTAGTAAGTTGCAATAATTCCAGATTTAAAATTACCTCTTTTATCATGTTCTTTATGGGTTGAAGTGAGATGAATATCATATATGTGACATTCTATACATATGTAATTGAAGATTTATTTAAAAAGTAAATTCTTTTGCATATTCTTGTATTTATTATGTACAGAATGTGTGAATTAATGCTGACTATCATAAAAAATTAGTTTCATTGTATTTAAGTAAGAGATTCTAAAGTGAAATGAAAATATTTGAAGTGAAAAATATATTATATTTAATGATTTTTTAAAGTCGTTTAAAAAATCATTTCATAAATCATAATTTTTAAAGTTGTCTAAAGAAAATGAATTTAAAATGGTTCTTTTTAAAATAATTTGAAATAATGACTTTAAAAAAGATGATTTTTAAAGCCATTTGAAATAAATGACTTTAAAAAATCTATTCTATAACATCATTTGAAAAATGACTTCGAAAATAAACATTTTTTAAGTAAATTGTTTTGTATATATGTAAATGAATACTATATATGTGACATTATATACACATGTAATTGAAAAGTAAATTATTTTGCATATTCTTGTATTTATTATATACAAAATGTGTAAATCAATGTTGACTATCGTAGAAAATCAATTTCATTGTATTTAAGTAAGAGATTGTAAAGTGAAATAAATATATTTGAGCAAAAAATATATTAGATTTGAATAATGTTTTCAAGTTTTCTGAAAAAATAACTTAAAATTTGTGATTTTTAAAGTTGTTTGAAAACATGAATTTTAAAAAATGTGATTTTTAAAGTCATTTGACCTTAAAAACATTTAAAATGCTGATTTTCAAAGTCACTTGAAAAAAATGACTTTAAAAATCACCATTTTTAAAGTTGTTTATATCAAACAACTTTAAAATCATCTTTTTTAAATTCATTTGAAAAAATTGACTTCAAAAATCCAATATGCATGGACAATCAAATTTAATTCATCCCACCATTTGCTTCTGTTAGCTCTTCATTAAGGTACACTCCCCTCTCACTCACTTTAACCTCTACCTTATGACCCCCTCTTCTTCTCATGCCTCCTTCCTACAACCCTCTCTTCACCTTCCCAACTCTACAGCTACCACCACCCAAAGCCCCCCCCTCCCTGAGATGGCAACCATGACCAAAAGCTGCCCCCTCTCCATGTGGTAGTCACCACCGGAATCCCCCATATCCTTGCAACGACCCCCCCCCCAACGTCCCACCATCTCCCTGCAACAACCACCCCTCGAAGCCCCTGTCCCCTTCTCACGCTCACCCTGTAGCGGCGAACCCACCCGAAGCTTCCCCATCTCCTTACAGCAACCACCACTCGAAGTCCTTGCCCCCTTCTCACCCTCTCCATGTGGCGACCACCCCCCGAAGCCCCTGCTCACCTTCTCACCCTCTCCCTATGGTGGAAACACCACTCAATGGCCCCAGATAAGTGTCTAATTTGTCATAAAAACCACCTAATGAGTACCCATGTGTTATAACTTAGAGGGGTAAATTAGGAATTTTTTTACCAAAATTTGTAGCACATGCATTTTTTACCTAATGACTCAAAATTTTGATATTTTATAAGTAGAGGATAATTTGAGGTAAGTGTCTAATTAATTAAATTATTTTAGGATTTAACTAAAGTTTTTAACTTTTTGTAGGAAGCAAGATAGTGATTTGACAGCTAAGATTGATCAAGAAGAAAATGGAAGATCAAGATCAAAAGATTAAGTCTAGACCTAAAAATCATCAATCCAAAGTGAGATCAAAGTTCAAGATCATCCTTAGGAGAAGCAATGGATGCAATTAGGGGAGCCAAAGATGGCCAAAGTGGGCCCATAAACAAGCCATGTAAAGTCCACCACTTTCGCATGGGTTTCACTTAAGCCACTTAGCCATATTTAAGCCATAAAAATGATGAAAAGCTAAGTAGCCTAGCTAGCTACCAAATCCAAGGATTTGAGCCATTAAGCTAAGCCAAGAAATCCATATAAACTAGCCATGAAGCAAAGTCATTGGAGCTCTCAAACTTAGCCATCATGCCACATAAGCCAAGCTAAACGGAAGGCAATGATTGGAGGAGAATCTAAAGAATTATCCTTGATATTTATTGAGATATTTGAAGACAATTGAGGAAAAATTTAAGAGGATAAGGTAGCATGTGGACCAATAGGAAGAGACCTCTCCATTTTTTTATGATTTTTCATGTTTTTCCCACTTTACTTTCCACCTCACCATTGAGATGCACTATGAATTTCACTTTCTATTCAAGAATCCTATCCTTCTAAGACTTCCCTACCTGCTTGAACTCCCATTCCAACCATCCAACCAATCCCCAATTCCTAGGAAACTACCTAGCCAATCTCTTTTCCCACCTCACTTCTCTTTCTTATCTTTTTCTATCACTTTCTTTTCTCCCATCCTCCCACTCTCTTGTTCTCTTACCTTATCCAACCAACAAGCATAGTATTTTCAAGGAGATACATGATTTTTGAAGGGAGAAGATACCACTTCCTAAAAAAATGGTGTCTTCCACTTTCATGCATTCTAACTTTGGCTACCTTGTTTCCTCTTTGCTAAAAACCCTAGGCAACATGCTTTCTTTTTTTATTCTTGTGGATCATACATCTATCCTGCCATCATAGGAAATATAAATAAGCATCTATTTTTTCATGTGTTATGTGTAGATTTATTATTCATCTATAATGCATCTCAAATTTAAATTTGTAGAGTTTGCTTTGAATGGCCTAATATCATCGAGACTATAAAACCACCAAAAGTTACTTGGAAGAATGTCAAGGTATATGAAATAGTTAATTACTCTAAGTTACCACTAATTAAACCTACATTATTGCAAATGACATTTATGGGTTCTTTTTTGTTGTCCTTGTTGCAGAGTGCCCTAAACAACTGTCTAATTGGGAATGCGAGTACTATGTCCTGAGATACATGAGAATCCTCATATTTGATAGTATTCCTATCTCCCATTAAAAAAAGATAGAACACTTTTTACTTTTCATATTCTTGTATTTTTCTATAGTTTTGATGGATCTAGTTAAAACATTTGAGCTTAATTAAATATGTTGTATTGCAGTCTATTGTGCTTTCTAAGTGGGCAAACAAGAAGAGTTACTCCAGAGTAAATCTCAATGAAATACAAATTGATGGGCTGAGTTTCAATTAGATCACTTGGAGGAACTACATGAACCTAAAATACGTAATAAATTATTTTTTTATTCACTTATGTGTGTTCCTTTAGATTTTATTATTTTCTTTGAAATGTGTGTGTGTGTGTGTGTGTGTGTGTATTTTAAGCGATGAATGAGTGGAAATTTGGAGTGTGGGAATAAATGAGTATTGATGAAGTGAATTTGGAGCTTGTACATGAAGTGAGTATGTGGAAGTTGGTTTTCAATATATTCATTGAATTACATAAATTTTATGAGATAAAGAATGAGAGGCTCACTTAGAGTGTGAAAGTAATTGTGAATGTGTATGGATTTATAGATGAAGTGAATGTGAATGTTATAAAGAATGCATGTGTTGTAATTTCTTTTATAAATTATTTTCAACATAGATGTGGATGGATAATGATGAGTTTGGATATTTTATAACCATTATGGATGTATTAGGTGTTATATTATAAGAAAGACTTGGTGTATCAAGAAAGAGATGGATTCATGTTGCATTTGATGTTTGATTTTTCATGTTTATAAAGATTGTTTGACGTATCAGGTGTATAGAATGTTTATTATTCAATGCATACACAGGTGGTAGAAAGATGTTGATGCATTATAGTGGATGTTTGTTTTTCATATTTATGGAGATTGAAGTATTAGGTGTATATGATGTTTGTTATCCAATGTATACAGGTAGTATTGTATCAAGAAGTAGATGCATGTTGTATTGGAATAGGTTTTGAATGTTTATAAAGATTGTTTGTGTATTAGGTGTACATAGTATGTGTGTTATTCAATTGTATATAGGTGGTCATGCTCGAATATGAAATTGAAAAAAAAAATACTTTTGAACTCGTTAAGCGCTAAACAACTTCAAAAGTATATACTTTTAAAGTCATTTAGGGCTAAATGACTTCAAAAGTCTAAACTTTTGAAGTCGTTGAGTGCTAAGGGACTTCAAAAGTCCATAAAAAAAGGTTAGGCTTTTGAAGTCGCTTAGGTAAAAATGACTTTAAAAGTCGCCAACTTTTCAAGTCATTTTAGGCTAAGTGTCCATAAAAAAGGTTGTTGTTTTGATGTCACTTACATAAAAATGACTTCAAAAGTCACCAACTTTTAAAGTCATTTAGGCTAAACGACTTCAAAAGTCAAATACATTTGAAGTTGCTTAAACTATATAACTTTTAAAGTTGGTGACTTTTAAAGTCATTTATTTAAGAGAATTTAAAACTACTTTATTTTTAAAGTTGTGTACTCAAACGACTTTAAAAGTTTTCAAATTTCCAAGTTGACTTGATAGGTATCCTTTTTAACTGACTTTAAAAGCCCCTGTCTAGTAGTGATAGCTTTTCTATAATCATCAAGAGTAATATCTCAGCAAGATAATTCCCCAAAATGTGGAAATGAAAAAGATACATGTAGACACTTGAAAGAAAGAAATTGTAACAGCCTATGGTAACAAGATAGTGCAACATGTAATGTTTTTGCTACTTTAGTTAGCATGAGCAAGATCAACTAGCAGTCACTACTAGATAAGAGGGTTTTGAAGTTGATTAAAAATATAGATAAAAGATAGTTACAAAATCATCTTCCATCGAGCCGTCTTTGAGAATTGGTAAGAAAAGAAGATGGCTTGCAATCTACTTTAAAAGTTATACTATTAAAGTTGGTTCACCTTAACCAAAATCAAATGTGTTAGGCATTTTAAAAGTTGGACTTTTAAAGTCAGTTTATTGTTTCCAACTTTAAAAGATCTTAACCATGTAGGACCTTTCAAGTTGGTTTTGGATAACTAACTTTAAAAGTTCCAGGCTTTTATTCCATATGTCAAATGTTACATAGCATTTCATTTCATTACTACAACAAGAAAATGATCAAAGAGTAAATCTGAAACTATTTCATAAAAATCTAGCCTCTTAGTTTTCAACTCATACCACACTCACCATTCCTTTGATGATAAAGCTTCAATGTCAACTTCCTCTACTAAGATTAGGTGTTAACAACCAATGGCTTGTGATTTGGAGTTTGTTTGGCCTTTTGTGACCAACTGATCATCTCTTTCATTGAAGAATTCATATTCCCCATCATCAAACCCCAATTTTGGACAAGAACCACAAACCCAAATTTGTCCTTTCTCTTATGAGGTTTACAAGGAGAAGCAATTTTTTTCAATTGAAATTGCATGATTTTTGTCTGAATCATGATGATCTAAACAAGATCTTAACCCCAACATTTGCAAATACTCTACATGGAATTAGTAATAGGATAACAACAAGAGGGTTTTCTATTCTTACTATGTTTTTCATGCCACAAATAGTCAAAATCCAATAAATGGATGCAAGAGTGCAAAAGGAAAGCGAGAGAGAGAGAGAGAGAGAGAGAGAGAGAGAGAGAGAGAGAGAGAGAGAGAGAGAGAATGGATGGAAAAATAGGAAAAAGAAAAAAGAAAAATAAAAGAGATGTAATCATGGTTTTATAAAGAACCTCACCTCTTTTCAAGTCAGTTTCACATAACTGACCTTAAAAAGTTTTCTATGGGAATGACTAGTGGCTCCAGCCAAGCCATGCGATATGGGGCACTATTGGGTCAATGCTTGCCCAATGATTATAATATTTTCCATTTCTAATGGGAATGGTATGCAAACATTAGCATTCAAATCCATGGTAATGGACACCCGCTCAATATGTGGTGGCATACTAATTCCGTGCAAAATGTTTGATTCATGCTCATAGCATGAACCAACTACCACAATATTTTGACTAGAATCTAAGGCTAATAGGCATTGACCCACTTGCAAATTAAATATACAATAGAGAGGTTGAGCTAGGGAATTATTATAGAAGGACAAAGAAAATTTCAATTTTGTCTATATATATATATATATATATATCTCATGGGTAGGAATTTTCTTTTCGAGGGGCGCCAGATGTCCTACATTATCTTCTTCAGTTGGGGAATTATAACTATCATTTGATGGAGGTACAGAGGCACTAGGAGAATTATGAGCAAGTGATAGAGTAACAATCATCAAACCTCCCTCATGCAAGTAACTAAATATATCAGTCTTTATTTTCTCAACAAGCTCATTGTAAGCCTCCTCATCATCTTGAACTTCAGGTAAATGTCCTTTACTAAAGAATTTAGAAGGAACAATATTGCGACCCATGCCCCTAACTCAAATAGGGTGGTCCTTCTTATTGCCCCATAGCCCTATACAGGATGTTCTCATTAGCAGTAGTGCTGCTTACAATTCCTATAATAGTTCTTTCTTGGGTAAGAATGTCCTACAGAATTTAATTAGAAAGATATGATCATGTCATCTAATTAATTGTATAAAATTTATAGACAGGTGAAATCACTTACTATGCAAGAAGCAATTTGCACAGTACTTTCATATGAAAACTTATTGCTAGTACAGGCCACTGAACGCACCATCTTTTAGAGGATGGAGTGATCAATGGGTTCCGTAGTCCCAGCTTTCTTTTGTTGTCAAGCAAAGACATTGTAGTAAGAGAACAACATGTATATAACTATAGTAACATTAAATTGAAAGGGATAAATTGTCATAGATGCTTACTTCATGCTCTTCAAAATGAGCATAGCCAACCTAGACAGATGGTAATGTATATTTGTTTCATGCACCTTTCTTCCCCTTGCCCTCTTCGCCTGCACATTTGTACATGCGTGATCAAGTGCAATAATTGGATGTTACATGTAATTAATTAAATAAAACATCATTTCTATACATACCTCAAATTTGGTGGAAGTGTGGTTCTGTACAAATGCATTCCTAACCTCTTGGTCAATGACATTGGAGTAAATGGCATGCACCATGTACAACCTTGACGAATCATTGATATATGGAGCTATGTAATTGTGAACAAGATAGTTCTTTCATTTTCTCCATTGCTCACCAGCCCCTTGTAAAGCACACATCTTCTTATCATCAGGCATGTCAAAGGTAGTCTACAAAGTACACAACAAATTACTATACTTGAAAAATAAGGTAAGTTATAAATTATATAATACATGTACTTAATGTTTAAATACCTTTACCATTTCCCATTTTGAATCTTTTTTTGAGGATGGCACAAGTCTCTAATCCTCAAATGTCATAAGTGTAATAACCCCAATTTTTGTAAATTGATTGAGAAAATCAATTTAGTTTGAATTTTTAGAAATTCTAGGATGGAATATTAGGTTACTAGAAATTCTCTTTCTATAGAGATTAAAACATGATTTAAAACTTAGAAATTATGAATGTACTAGAAAAAACCAATCGAAATGACACTAAGTACGTTCAATTTCAAGTTAAAATGAAAAATCCATAATCAAGATTTAAGACATCAATATTTAGAATGTACTCAGAAATACAATATCAAATCCACTAGGTACACTCAATTCTGAGCTCAAGAGAATAAAATGGAATTTTCTCCATAAAAGGGCAAAATGGTCCTTTGACACCTTTGTGGGGACCCACAAATGAATCCAAAGGCTGAAAAACATGCAATGAGTGGTCAAATCACTACTAGCAGATAGTGGAGAAGGAGATGGTAGTGGAGGATCCAATGTTAATTTAATATTCAAAAGAATTGAAACATAATTATTACAAGTAATTATGAAAAATTCAAAAACATCTATAAATACAATCGCAACAATCCTCCAAAAATATTCATTAAAATTCCCACAAAATTATGTTGCTTCTCCTATAAAACCAGATCTAGATTCATTCCCAAATTTCCAAAACTCCCAAAAATCTCTCTTCTTTCACTTTCTCTCTCCTCTCTCTAGATTGTAACAAGATACCTAAATTCAATTAGGAACTCTGTTGCAAATCAAATCTCACAAATCATACCATTCATATTGTCCTAGACTACCTTATCTACAAAAGCCCAAAATAAATTTCAAGATCCAACAGTGCAATCAGTGGGGAATCACAAAAAATGTGATTATCAAGTGATGTTATCATCAATAGGATATTTCTTTAAAATTGGGCTTCAAAACCTAAGTTTTCTCTAATCAGGTAGGTGGAAACTCTTACCATACTTATTTCATGTTAGTTTATGTAATTTTTATTTTTCTGAGTCGTCCAATCCATCCAGATTGACCCAAAACCCCTATGGTAGAATTTTCATGAAATTTAATCAAGTTTTGAGCCTTTGATTGAAGAGGAATTGATTGGATAGTCCAGAATAGACTATCCGATCTTCTGAATAAAATTGGCTCTCGGGATGTCACGTGCGACGATGTTCCAACGGAATGTCCATGCAATAGTAGCAGTCTTTGGGGAGCGCATCAACTGCTCTTTCCGAACAATCTGGGTCATTCGTTCCGATGGCCCACATCAAATCTAAACCTAGGAATGACTGTAAACTTCATTCGTCAATTGTGGAGTCATCTGAAATTCAAATTAAAATCGGAAAGAAGCTATGGAAAGCTTAATGTCTATTTTCTTCTGAAAGCATAAAATTGATAAAAATCTTCAAGAAACTTTCTATTTTTAGGAAATAAGATTCCAATTTTCATGATCTTCAAGATCTAAGACAACCATATCTTAAGGATCTGATTTAATGATGAAATAATGTTGAAATAAAGTAATATCTATTATTTATTTTGATAGATCTATGATAAAAAGCATGATTAGACCCTTTGGATGGGTTGTATTAATGGGATTATGATGAAATCCAATTAGATCATGGATTAAATGTGATAAAAACAAGTGGATATGATCTTTGGATCATAATGGAGTAAAAGCCCAAAATGTAATTAAAACCCTTGATCTAAAGAAAAAGATGAAAGATCTAATGGTTGAATCATAAGCAAAAGTTTCTAATAATATTAATCTAAATAGGTTACTTGTATTTTATTTGATAATAGAATTGTAAATGTGATTTATGTTATAAATTAAGAAGAATGATAGTGTAATTCTTAAATTTTAGCATGTTATGCTCTATATGTTATTAGATTGTTATAATAGGTTGGTAATTTAATTATTTTAGGGTCATGTTAGTTTGAAATTAAGATTTTAGCATGATTCCATTAGATTACTAGTAAAATTTCATGTATTTCATAACTTAGGATCATGTTGGTTTAAGTATAGTTTTATTTCATTAGGTTAAGTTACATTCATAGGAAGTATGTTAGTATAAATAGTTGTTAAATTTATATTGGATTTATGCTTTAAAGTTTATAATTTATTTATTGTCAAATTTTATTAGTAGATTCAAATGTTAAGTAGTTGTTAAGATATAATGAGCATAAATCACCAAAAATGTAAACTAATGGAATATAGAGATTCATGGACAATTAAGATGAGTGAATGACTTTAACTTAATATTAGTGAGGGCTATAGTTAGTAGGACAATATAAGGATTATCAAATCCTTTGCCCAAACTAATAGAATAATAAACCCCATGAATCACATTTTAAATGCTCATGGATTTAATTAAAATCAATTAGAAGAGTACTTAGGGTTAAAATGCTCATAGGAACTTTATGGAAGGTTGATCTAAGGTCATTCTAGTGAATGCTGACCATGGTGGTTCAGGGGGTTCTCTAATAGAGCCTTGCTCTTTCCCTACCTTCCATTGACATTTGTGAGGTCTAAACGCCTCCTTACATGAGGATTGAAGTAACCACTTTGTGTTCATCCATTCAGCTAGTAAGCCTTAGTCAATTGGAAATAAGAGAAGCTGTCTAGACTTAGGATGGAATAAACTTATCTTCAACCAGTGAAACATTAACTGGTTGAATAATAATAATAAGAGCATAAAAGGTTAGTAAATTATCTAATCCTAATAAAAATTGTAAGTAAGATAAGGATGATCAAACAAGATCTATAGGATCTTGAATGATTAAGAATAATAAAAGAAATAAATACTTTTTAATATATGATATATATATATATATTGCTTACAATTTAGATCAAATAGAATAGAAGATCTTAGATCAAATAGAATAGAAGATCTGAACCCTTGATCAAATATGATTCAAGGAAGAGAACCAAGATCATCCTCCTTAGGGATGATCAAACAATTGACTTAGATCAAAGAAGAACTGGATAATAGAATATCTAAGCCCTTGATCTTTATCAACAAGTATAAATTGTTGATTAAAGGATATATGAAAGATCAAGATCAAAGAAATGAATACACAAAGACTCACAATAGAAGATACTTAGATCTAAAAGATTAGAAGATCATTCTAACCATCAGATCTATTGATCCATAGGATAGACACTATCTAAGGAAGATAGATCATGATAGGACAAAAGATCTAAATCCTTTGTGTCAAAGGACAAGATTAAAAAAAAAGAATATAGATAGGATAAAAAATATGGGATTATTCAGATTGTATAAATATTGATAGTATGTATAGACTTACAAATTCCATACGTCAATTAGGATCATGAAAGATTTGAAGAGATGGATCACTACTAGAAGGTAGGAGGATTTTATGAATGCATCTACATGAGATATACATGTTGAATACATGATCTTATGTCTAGAAATGTTGACAAGTGTAATGTAAATACTTGTATTAAATCCCTTGGAAACCGTTACGATCCAACAAAAACACATATGAAATGGTTAAGTTAGAATTGAGGAAAAACACTCTAAGTGAATAGGGAACTAGAAGATATTCCAGCCCCAAGTAAATAGACAGATTGTCTGATACGTATGAGAATTACTTTACATACAAGCATGGAGGCTTATAGTTTTATTTTAAACAGGCGTATGCTTGTGGATGTTATGCTAAGAGATTAGTAGGGTTTGGCCACCCGCTCCGAAACTTATTATGATATTGATACCAAGCCTAAGCGAGGCTAAAAGTCAGGTGGGGCAATTATGGGAAGGCCGCCACTATCACAGCCATGGTCCCCCCCATACAGGCATGGATATTGTGATTTCCACCAAGGATGGTATAGGTGGATTATTAGGCAATTAACCGGGCGTGCTGGTACAGATTCTGACTGCATGCATAGTAGTCCTTTGAGTATTTTTGCATTATGATGCATGGCATAGTGAAATGCCTTATGATATGGCATGATGAGATGTTGGGTAATCATGGATTACTGATACTACCCAAATGAGGGAGTATGTTCAGTAGAGTCTGGATGATCTATCAACTCAGTATAAACTAGGTATGATTATGTTTTGAGATATTAACTATTTTCTATGGTTTTGACCGTATACACACACACACACACACAAAGTATATAGTATGTATGTGTAGGGATGTACATGTATGACCAAGTAAAGAGATTGATCCATGAGTATGAATAATGGGATTATGAAGTATTAGGATTATACTGTCCAATTATTATGCTTCTTGAATCCCCTACCAAGCATAGCTTGATGAGATATTGTAAATGTTTGAATGTTTATAATATCTCAGATACAGAGAAAGAGAGTTAGGAGCTCAAGACTAAAGAAGATTTGGGAGAATAATCATCAGGGTATACCCTTTGAAGACATGTATTTTTATTTGAGAGCGTTGTATTATATTGAGAGTTTTTATTGTATGGTGAGCTTTGAAATTTGGATTATGTAATTTGGACAAGTATTGTAATGATACCTAGGCTTTACTATGAACCACTATATGGATTCTGAAATTTGATAAAAGTATATTCCTTCAATGGAATTTTATCATGTACAAAAATTCTACTTATATTATGTAGGAAGTGATGACTTGGGTCTTTAAAACAAGTTCTAAAGAAAAGAATTTCTGATGCTTTGTTTTGCAAAATTTTTTTACTACTAAGGGCCCTGCCTTTGAAAATTGTATTACAAAATGAGTTACAAAAGCCCGGGTTGTCTCAATAGGAAGAGTGCTTCTTACTATGGAGCAGAGGAAACTACTATAAGTGGCTACACTCTCACCAATCTCTTGCTTTCTATTGTTATATTGGATAGTTTCTTTAATTCCCTTAGACTTTCTCTTGATATCCTTCTCCATTATTATTTGCAATCTGCCCTTTCTCCTTAGAGTAGTGCTCATGTTGGCCTCTTGTTTGTGCTCTTCATTGTGGCTGTGATCTTTAGTTTGATGTTCTTCTCATTCCATCATTAATACAAAGAAGAATACAATGATATTAGAACAATGACATAAAAAAAGGCCACGTTATTCATTTAAAGAAACACAAACTAACATGACATATGTGGCAAACAAATAAAAAAAAAATCAAATAAAAACATGCATGAAAATTGAAACTTTGTAAAGTATAGATATTTCAAAAATTAAAATTTCCTAAAACTAAACCTAGAAACTAATTTGCATGATTTTAAGTAAAGACATTTTAACTTGCATGATTCTAAGCAAATCAGGATATAAGTAAAGCAATGCTAACTTGCATGATTCTAACCATCACATAGCACATGTATATACACATTCATTTGCACTCAAATAAACATGATAGAAACAATTTAGCTTTATGTAAGCAACTACTACCATTCGACACTCAAGAGATACATCTTAAAGCATTTCCTAATAAGCTTGCATATATGTCTTATTGTGTCTTGGTCATGCCCATTTCAAAAATGCATTATAGGTCATTCTTATCAAAATGATCAAGAGTGTACTAGGACCACATATTGATTAGTTATGGGAAACAAGCATGTATTCACCTCAATTTTAGTTCCTTTTAGTCCATCAATATTCTTAAGAATTTAGTTACCACTTCTCCTCAAGCACATATGCACACCCATCTTTTGTTCTTAAACACGGTTAGGTGAAATGATGTTTAAAATCCTTGAGTGTCATGTTTCTTTTCTAAAAATCAAGATTTTCACATAAATGAGTAGTATATTTCTATCAAAAATTTGGCAGAGTCTCCTCTATTTTTAGGACTTACACATTTTATGCATGTGAATGTGATGTCCCTAATAAACACAGTTTAAGTAAAAAATAAATAAAGGAGACTCCATCTCCATCCATTCACATAAATATACAGTATTTAACATATGTGGCAAACAAACTGGAAGAAAAATAGATAAAGAATGCATGAAAAAATATGCTTACTTAGTATAGATATTTGTAAAATGGCTACAAATCCCATAAACCATCACTAGTCTTTAACTCCATTGCTTCAAGTTCACATCTCTTAGTAGGAAAGATCCATCCCACACCAAGTCTGTGAACATAGTTTGTTAGTAATTCATAAGATTTCTTAAGGGTTGAGCTTCTTGATTCTCAATGACTATATGTATTTGATTGACACTAAGCTTCCAAAGTTTACTTGTGCCATAAAATATTGTAGAAATAGACTCCTAGAGAGCCAAAGAAATGTGATAACCAAAGAAGTATAAACAATGTAGTAATAAAATAACTTAAAGAAAAATAAGATAATTAAATTATGAGGTGGGAAGAGTGTGTGTGTGTGTGTGTGTGTGTGTGTGTGTGTGTGTGAGAGAGAGAGAGAGAGAGAGAGAGAGAGAGAGAGAGAGAGAGAGAGAGAGAGAGAGAGAGTAGTTCTTAAATTAAGTACATTGCCATCTTTCTCCATAAATTTCTTGTCCATTTCATGCTTTCTTTTCCCATTTTTTCCCCTTTGCTTTTCATAAGCAACTTCTAGATTTACATGCATTTTCATTGTTGATTGATATTTGGATGATTGAAGATAGATTAGAAGTTGGTTTTGGGGATTGTAATTAGTTCTAAGTAGAGTGCGCACACCCCTTTGAGGGTGTGCATCACCTTGTACCTTTATTCCTTCAATCAATGAAAAGTTTATGCTTCAATGATGAATTTCTCACTGTTATTGTTCTTATGTTTATTTTTAATTGAGTTTTTCATGATGTTAGTTGTTCCTTTCAGGATTAATTACTTGTGTTTTATCCTAGGTTAGTTACAATTGAATCTCATACAAATTACACACTTGAACCATGCACACAAACCCATGGTTCATGCACATAGTTTTGAAGTGTTTCTCGTTAAAATTTAATTTGTTTTGGTTAGTTTTGCATGCATTCCATTCATGTATTCTATCTAGGTTAGTTTGGAGCTTATTCCATGCTTTTAGATCTCATAATCATGTGCACCATGCTTTTCATTGTTATTTGTAATTCATGCATTATCAACATAATAAATCATTCACATTCCACCATGCTTCAATGATGAATTGCTCACTGTTATGGCTCTTTTGTTAGTTTCTAATTTAACTTTTTCATGGCTATTAGTTGTTCCTTTGATGCTTAATTACTTTTGTTTTATGCTAGATTAGTTACAATTGATTCTCATACATATTACACACTTCAACCATGCGCACAAACCCATGGTTCATGAACATAGTTTTGAAGTATTTCTCAAAATTTTAGTTTATTTTGGTTAGTTGTCCATGCATTCTATTCATGTATTCTATCTAGGTTAGTTTGTAGCTTATTTCATGCTTTTAGATCTCATAATCATGTGTACTATGCTTTCCATTCTTACATGTATTTCATGCATTAACAATGTAATGAATCATTCACATTCCACCATGCTTCAATGACGAATTGCTCACTGTTATGGTTCTTTTGTTTGTCTTTAATTTAGTTTGTGGTGGCTATTAGTTGTTCCTTTCATGCTTAATTACTTGTGTTTTATCCTAGGTTAGTTACAATTGAATCTCATACAAATTACACACTTGAACGATGCGCACAAACACATAGTTCATGTGCATAGTTTTGAAGTGTTTCTCCTTAAAATTTTAGTTTGTTTTGGTTAGTTGTCTATGCATTCCATTCATGTATTTCATCTGGGTTAGTTTGAAGCTTATTCCATGCTTTTAGATCTCATAATCATGTACAACATGCTTTCCATTCTTACTTATAATTCATGCATTACCAATGTAATGAATCATTCACATTCCACTCCGGATTAGTGCATATTACTTGGCCCTTAATGCTTTATTTTGCTTCTGTAGTTTAGGTTTCCATGCATTAGTCAATTAATTTCATGCATTCTATTTTTTATTACTTTACATCTTGGTTCATGCATACTTTTATGCTTAATTCATGCACTTTAGGTTACTTTATTTCATGTAAGTTTCAAGTTTAAATCATGCATCATGTTAGGTTTTCTTATATATCATCCATTTTGTGTTGTTACACCATTTATCATAATAAAAGATGATAAGACATCCTATTCAATGTCAGTACCTAATAAAACATGCATCTCATCCTAACAAAATCACATCTCATCTACTCAAATCATATTCATATATCCAAACAAAATCTAAAACATTTCATTCATACTCATCCATGCACAAATCTATTAAAACCATGATCTAGTTTCCCTATATCTACTTAGAAAAGCTTTCTTTTTCCTTTCCTCCATTTTTCTTCTTCCCCTTCTTTTGTCAAATCGATTTTATGTGCCTATGTGTAGGTCTGGGCATCGGCGGCCTAGTTGGCCCCTCTTTCTCCTCCTCTCTTCCTGTGATGACTTGGGTTTTCCCATGCATTTTTAAATGCAATATCTAAATCCTAAGGCGGGATGCATCCCTATTTGAAAACATTTTTAGAAAAACAATGCAATACAGTGACAAAATCTTTTGTTTTAAACACATTTTGAAAACCCCGAGTGTCATTTGCTTTCACAACGACAAAGTAGTTTTGAAAATTACTGTAATCATGAATGTCTCCCTAGGTTTATCCATTCATAGCTCACAGCCCAACTGTAAGTAAATACAGATATATGTCCAAAAGGTAGAGTGTTTACTTACATTAATACTTGTGTTCTCTTCATTCACTTGATCGTAGCACTAACATGTTCTGATGCTTCTTCTAATTCTGTATAGAGCTAATCTAGAAAAATAATATATTAGGGTGAGTATTTCTCATATTCAGTAAGTGATCTGATACCACTATTTTGTAAGCATGGTAGGCAACATGCACAATTCGAAGGGCTCTCTCATGTAAAACATCAGTGATTCCATTTTTTTGTGTAAACATGCATATTTATGCATAAAACATAAGCTTATTGATGCAAGTTCAGCCATGAAATTCTTTACCAAAATCTAGTATGCAACGATATCGATATGACTCAAAGCATAGAGTAGAAATCAATAGATCTAGGTAATAAGATCTCGACAATACATCAAGCCAATGAGTAAAATATAATAATCATGAAACTCTTAAAATAGTCATCATTCAAAGCAAATGCTAGCATCACTATCATGTAGATGATCTTTCGATTTTGTTCCCACCACAGGCTGCCTCATTCAGCGATCTGCCCACTTGAAACTCAAGAAGATGAGTAGGTAAACATATCAAACCGACTGGTCACGAGTACTCGTATACGACCATCTCAATGCTATATGCATATTAATACAATCGAAATCATAGGGCCAACTATGCTCACGACCAGAACACCTCTGAATCATGTGTCTCCAGTATCTAGAGACCTATCCACCATAATCTCCAAGACGACTATGGATATGTCCCTGAAAGGGTGCCGTGAACACCTCCAGTTGTCGTCCCTGTTTACCACAGTAGTCAAGGAAGGGACAATGTCATTTTTGGCAGTGATACCATCCACCTTTTTGGTGGTAGAGGCCGGGAGGCCAACCCTGTCCATCATCACAACCTCTCAGCATAGTGCCCATTAGGCTCAATAGCCCAAAAAGCATATATAGATAAAGTCAAATATCAATCATCAAAATCATGCAATTTATGCATTTCTTTTCAACCATGTGAGCAATGCATAAAAATAGTTCATGCTAATATTGCATTCAAGCCATAAAACATGAAGACAATTCTACATGCTTGTATAAAACATCACATCTCAAAAAGCATGCTAAATATGATGATAGATTCACGTGCTTCAAGGACATAAATCATGAAGACAAGTCTACATACTCGCATAAGAACACCATATCTCAAAAACATGCTAAAAACTGCAATAAAGGCAAGCTAGAGTTTAAGATACATTTAAAAACTTAGTAGTATCAAACTACCTACCTCGATGTTCCTTGAATCGCATTCTTCATTACTCGATCCTAAGTTACCTTTGAAAAACCCTGAATAACAAGGATTCAAGTATTATTTTCCAACCTTTATGGATCATTACTTAGACTTATAGATTAATGGCTAGATCTGCCTTTTAAGATCTATAGGTCCTTCTTTAGAGCCCTTCTAGGCTAGATCTCACGTATAGTATTAACATTTAATGATTAAATTTCCTTTAATCTCTTTCATGTCATCAAGATCGTGTCATTGAAGGGTCAGATCTCCTAATCAGATCTCCCAAGTCGCCTATTCTGATGCCTGGAATAGGTCTATACTTAATTTGGACAGTCAGCTCTTTAAGTTCAAGGTGGATGTATGTAACTTAGAGTGGATCTAAGCACATTGGTCTCCCAATTGACCCAACAAATCAATCTACAAAGTTTGATAATCTTTGATCCTGTAGATCTATGTGATCTCTATAGTGTTTAGGCTATAGTCATACTAAATATGCCTCTAACCCTAACTTTGTAGTCTCATTAGGTCTATGTCATCAATACGAACGCAATGGTTCTTTCAAATCGTCAATCGGAGTCCTACAGCCCCTGTAATTGCAATTTTAGTGTCGCAACATCACGGATGAACCAGATTCATCTACGTAGGCCCCACACGTCACTATTCTTGGGATGCGTACGCTTCTCTGTTGAACCAAGACTACGTTTGCACACACACGCATGCCCAAATGACGCGCTAGTTTGCACATCTTAGACAGCATCATGTGGATGCGTCTACGGCACTAACGTAGTGTGTCTCGGCTCCCAGGGCGCTCGTGCGTCCCAATCGAACCTGGGACCATGCCCGTACAGTTGCATGCTCGAAGCCTTGGGTGAGTCCCGGTGGAACCTAGGACTGCACCCATATATGGTTGCATGCTCAGGGTCCGCCCCACAGGGCGCATTCTGGGCACGCATCACATACCTCGCCCTGGGACAGTCGGGTGAGGGTTCTGGAACAAACCCATCTTCCCCGACTAATTCTCTGGCCGGGAAATGCCAGATCAGGCCGGATTCTGGGGGAATGATGAAGGGGAGATAGAGAGGGAGATGGGGGCTTACCTGGGTAGCCAAAGATGCCCTCTTTCCAGTGGTGCGGTTCCCTTTTCCTTTGCCTGCATCCCAGGTCGCCAAAAAACACGAGGGGGAAAGACCCATTTTTCGATGATTCCAAGGGAAAAATGAGGAAGAAAAGCGAGGGGAATGGCTGGCCTAAAGGAAAGGGCTGGCCATTGCTAGACTTTACGAGGAAAATCGAAGGAGGGTTTTCCCATTTTTGTAGGAAACCCTAGCTCCAAGTAGCTAGGAAAACATGATTAGAGAGGAGGGGGAAAGGGCTTTTTATAGCCTGGCCAAGGTAGTTCTGCCCATGGCGGTGCCGCCATTTCTGCCACCTCACAGTGGCGATGCTTGTGCAGGTCGGTGCTGGAGGTAGGGGATGACCTGGGGGGTGCCGTTAGTAAAACGGCCCCCTGTGATTTCTAGTCTTAGTCGTTTTGCTATCAAATTACAACTCTCCCTCCATCTTTAAGCACTTATAACTTCTTTATACGAACTCCGTTTTTGACGTTCTTTGAGGCGTTGGATTACATTTTGAGCGTAGAATCTAATGACATAAAGATTTCTTACAAATTATTTTATTTCCTATTTTAAATAAATTAAATAAATTTGTATTGTTAATTCCATATATTAATTTCCAAATTTAGTAAAAAGAGCATAAAATGTTTGGATCATTACACTTCCTCACCTCTTCTTCTTCTTTTCCCTCTTTTTCTTCTCCTCTTTATTCTCCCCCTTCTTCTCACTATCATTTTTTTCTCACCAAGTTAGCGATCTAGGCATCATTGGTGTTAAATGGCATTGGCAGCCTGAATCTACCCATCTTTCTCCTCCTCTCTTCCTCTCCTTCTCCCCCTTCTTCTTCTTCCTTCTTTTCTTCTCCTCTTTCTTTTCCCCCTTCTTCTCACTGCCAGTTTTCTTCAGTTGTGCGTGCCAGTTTGGGAGTCATCGATCAGCATTGAATAGTGTCGATTGGGTGTTGTAGGTGTTGAATGGACATTGTCAATGTCAATTGGGTGTCGTCGATCAGCGTTGCTCCTCTCGTCCTCTCGTCTCTCTTCTCTCTCCTTTCTTTGCTCCAGGCTAGCTATGCTAGGTTTTTTCCTCTCTTGTTGGGTTTTTGAGAATAGACTTGGTCTGTTCTTTTTTTGTCAATTAAGAGTATTTAAGTGGGGGTGCCATTATCAAAATGGCCCCCTCCTTTATTTATTGAATAAACTTAACTTTGAAAAATTTTACACCTGAAAATTATATTGGTTTTATTACTTTATTGTTTAGTTATATAATTATAGTAAAAAATAAACAAGAGCTACTCAATTCTCAAATTTTTGCAAGTAGTGTCTACTATGTGAAGTTACAAAATTACTCTTTTCAAGAAAAACAAAGCATATTCATTTGAATCCTGATTTAGCAAACTTAGTGTTGTTGGAATCATTTTTCAGAGTACAATCCTAATGTTGAGGTATTAATATCAGATTTTATGTCTATAAAATTTTCACTTTCTAGAACTCCAAAAATTGAGAATTTCAAAATTATTTTCTTTTGACTTAGATTTCACATATTTAAAAAAAAAATTAAATTGTTATTTAAAAATCAAAGAGTTAACATAATGATTAGTGTAAATTTGGTTGATTGTTTTTTGTGCTAAATTTAGTTGTACATAATGAAGGCATTTAGTGTAAACAACTTTAATAGTGTCCATTTTAAAATTGTTTAGTGATAAATAAATTTAAAAGTATTTATTATTAAAGTCACTTACATATAAACGCCTTTAAAAGTCTCTACTTTTGAAGTCCTAGTCATTTAGCTCTAAAGGACTTTATAAATTATTTTTAATTCAAAAATTGTGTATATATTTTATATTAGTACTTTACAATATCTAACAATTAACACAATAAAACTAACTTTTTATGATAGTCAATATTGATTCATGCATCTTTTGTACACACTTATAGCTCACTTATCAATCCAAATAGCTCATGACAAAAGAGCTAATTATAAATTAGAATTATATATATATATATATATTGCAACTCACTAATACAATCCACATAGCCCTAACTACATATAGTATTCAAACCCAAGCACCCTCCTCACCATTGTCACGCACATAATCCTCATTCTCACCAAGTACTACTTTGATTGATGGGATTGTTTTGGTAATAGAAATGTAATATATTCCAATATCTCCTAGGTTGTCTTCATCATAAAAATCCCTTGGATAGGTTGATAAAATAGTTGACCATCTCTTATCATGATAGTCTTGCATGTAAAATACTTGTTTTGCTTGAGATAACAAAATAAATTAATCATTTTTGTAGCCGATCATATTGAGATCAACCAATGTCAATCCAAGGACATCAGTTTTGATGATGTCTATGTTGTGTTCCACCCAGTTACACTTAAACACAACCACAATTTTGAAAGTATAATCTATGGCCCATATCTCTCTTATAACCTCGTAATAAATATCATCCGCCACTATTTGCCTGTTTTCCTTTAAATTGGAAAGGAATGTAGCATTGGAAACTAGCTAACTCCACTATTCTATTGAACTCTTAAGTAATCACCATCTTTTGTGTAAAAGAGATAACCATTGATGGCATATTTAACATATTTTATTACTTTTGGTAGTGGTCCCATTGCCATCTAGCTGAAGGTTTTGGATATATTGTTGTCTACTACTTCTTGCTGATCTTGAATATGTGTATACATATATTAAGTAGGATATGTGATTATTATGATTAATTATGATTATATATATATACACATATATACATAATGTAGTTTATTAATATTAGGCGAGAATTCTTTCATTTTGCCTCCTTACAGAGCAAAGTATTGAAATTGTGACAATGGTTAAATTGTAGCCACTTTCATTTCTTTGTATAACTTGGATTCTTTGCCTTGAGTACATCCATGTGTTTAGTATGAGCACGCACACAAATTAATTGAGTGATCAAAGAAAATATAACCATCAACAATTAAATTTTACATAAGTGCATGATCAACTTACTCAATGTATGGTTGGACTTCATCAACATTTTACAACACATAAAGATTCCCTCGTACCATTCTTTATAGTCAACAATCAATACACGACCACTCAATGGAGGTTCGCTAACCTTGGGATCATGAAATGCAACCGATTGTTTCTTTCTTAGGATTCCAATTGCATCCACTCCTGGTAAGTATTTTGTGCAAAATTCCACTGCTTCCTTAGCAATATAACATTCGGCTATACACCCCTCTAGTTGGTTGTGATTACATATATACCCTTTTAAAATTTTCATGTACCTCTCAAACGGGTACATTCATTGCAAGTAAACTATCCCACAGAGTCTGACCTCATCAATGAGGTGCACTATTAAGTGTACCATGATGTCAAAGAAGGATGGTAGGAAGATTGTCTCAAGCTCACATAAAGTTGTCACTAGATGACCTTGAATTTTTTGTAATTTTGAAACATCCACCACCTTTTTGCACAAAGCACTAAAGAAGTAGCAAAATTTTGTAATAGCTCCTAACTTTGTTTGGTAACACTAAACGTATTACTACAGGTAGCAGTTGTTGTATCAATACATAGCAATTGTGGGACTTCATCCTTAACAATTTCAACTCTTCCATGGAGACAATGTTCTTAAAGTTTGAAGAGGAGTTGTCTGGGACTTTGAGCTCAAGCAAGATTTTGCACATTATTATCCTCTCCTCTCTATCGAGCATATAATTTGCAATAGGCAGGTATGTTCCTTAATTACCACTATCCTCTAGATGCAAACTCCTCTTCGAACCCATCTTCATAAGATCCATTCGAGCTGTTAGTCAATCCTTTATTTTTCCTACGATATTAAACAAGGTACCAATCAAGTTTCACATATTTTCTTCTCAATGTGCATTACATTAAGCACATGGAATAGATGCAGTGATTTCTAGTATGCTAGTTGAAAGAATATTGATTTCTTCTTCCAACAACTTCTTCAATTATTTTCACCTATACATTTACTTGATTTCTTCTTTCCCTTCAAGAGATTAATGTTTTCAACTTCTCTAATACTTGTGGTCCTGTCAACATCTTTGGAGGTGTCCTTATCTTTACACTACTGTTAAATTTTCCCTTCTTAAAACAATATGGATGGTCTTTACGCAACCATTTTATGTGCCCAAGGAATGTCATTTTCCTACCATGTTTAATTTGTACAATTCATTTTGGATCACTATAGATAGGACAAGCATTGTATCCCTTCACGGTGCATCTAGACAAATTATTATATGCAGGGAAATCACTTATTATCCACAATATATAGCCTTTAAGGTGAATGACTCTTTCCTATATGTATCATATGCTTCAACGTCTACATCCCATAATGTCTCAAGATCATCATTCAAGGGAAATAAGTACAAGTTAATGTCATTCATTGGCTTTTTTGGAACCAATATCAACATAGTTAACATCATGAACTTCCTCTTTATGCATAGAGATGGTGGAAGGTTGTAACAAAGTAATATAATGGGTCAACAACTATACTTGTTGCTCATAGAACCATGAGAATTAATCCCATCTGCAGATAATGCAAGTCATAGGTTTCTAGGTTCTTCACCAAAATTAGGCCACATGAAGTCTACAAGCATCCATGCTAGGCTATCTATTGAATGGCGTAAAAAATTATAAGCTACTCTGTCCTTGGCATGAGATACTAATTTCTTTATTGTTTCTATTATACAAAATATTCGTTTGAACCTTGGAATAGGGGGGAAGTACCATAGAACCTTTGTAGGAATGTTTGTAAATGTCTTAGTTGAATTCGACTTTAACTTCCATCTTGATTGTCCATAAGTTGGGCATGTAGTTTTATACTTATACTCCTTCCTATATAATATGAAATCATTAGGAATGCATGTATCTTCTCATACTTCAACCCTAGTGCAGCCAGGGTTTTCTTTGCCTCCCATGTGGACCTTGCAAATTTATTATGCTTTGGTAGCATCTTACCCATTACCTTCAAGACTTCTATAAGACCTTGATTGGAGAAACCAAATCTTGATTTCACATTGTAAAGTTCTACCACTATGGACAATTCAATATAAACTTTACACTCAAGGTACAACTACTCATTAGCTTTCTCTAATGTAGTATGAAATTTTTTAAGGTCATCTTAGAAGTCATCATATGCATCTCGAAACATCGGTATAGCTGTACTGTCTCCAACACTTCCTATAGTGTCCTCATCATATCTTCGAAGCCTTATTGAGCATTTATGAGAAAGTTATTCTCCAAGATAAATCCATGGGTGGTAGCTTTCATTGATTCCATTGAAGTACAAGTGTTCTCTCAACACCCCTATAGTTACTTTATTCAAGTTTCCACTTTTTGATCATGGACAACGCATGCAATTACGACCAACACTTGCTTTAAGTGCAAACTCTATGAAATTTTTTATTCCCTCCTCATATTCTTTTGATGTTCTTGTGGCAATCATCCAAACACATTTGTCTATTATCATAAGAAATTGAAGAAAATTTGTGTGGAGACTTGTTAAATATGAAAAGATTAGGTTAGGCATTTAACCAAACACTGGGTATACAAGAATTAGAAGTATTTGAAATAACTACATTTCATGAAAATTTTTAATTAACAATAAAAAATAAAAATATGATAGACACATTCAAGAAGAAAATTAACTTTAAAAAGGAAGATGTCTAACCTATAACCTTGTAAAAAATTTCAAGTATGCATAATACATATGAGACAAACAAAGAGATACTAACCAACACTCAAAAATTGATATCGACCTTGATTTTGTGAATGTAGTTTGAATTCACAAGTAAGATTTGGTTGAGGGTAGTAAAACAAAAATCTAACTTAGTTTTTGTGTATTGATCATGAACACAATCCAAAAAAGCATGGTGAAAGTCGATGAAATAACTCTTAAAACAAACATGTGAACAAGGGAATCAAATTATTTTTTTATTACATCAAATATTACATATTATTAGATCTTATTAATACAAGATGGGTAGCCCCCGTGCATGAAGCTCCCACCTATGTGGGGTCTAAGGAAGGGGCAGACCACAAGGGCCTATAGTAGGCAGCCTTACCTTATATTTTTTGCAAGAGGCTGTTTCCACGCCTTGAACCCATGACCTTAAGGTCACATGACGACAACTTTTACCATTGCACCAAGGCTCCCCTTCAAATCTTATTAATATAAGATCAAAGAGTGAATATGTTCTTTTTCATCAAAATCTAACCTCCTAGGATTCAGGTGACACCTATTCTATGGAGAGAGAGAGAGAGAGTGTGTGTGTGTGTCTTACAATTTTCTCGCCCAAAAGCTGATGGTATAACTACCACTCTTCATCAAACCTTAATTTTGGATGAGAACCACAAATTTTAATGTTCTCCCTTTCTCCTATAGTGAGGGTTAGAGAGAAAAGCATTTGTCATTTGCAATGAAATCGTACAATTTTTGTGAAATCAAGACGATCTAACACACATCTTAACCTCATCTTCTGTAGTGAGAAAACCCACATGATCTACAAAATGAAAACAGAGAGAGTTAGTAACAAGAAAGCAATTCGTGATCAAAAGAAGTTATCATTTACTTAGAGTTTTTTTCATGACACAAATAGTCAAAATATCCAAAATGAAAAGCAAGAAGGGAAAAAAAGAGAAGCATAAGGACTAGAGGAGGAAGCTACCATGACACCTATGAAAAGAAGTTGATATAGGAAAAAATGATATGTGATCGGCTATTTATAAATGAGCAAGGACTTTAGAAGTTGTTTAGTACTAAACAACTTTAAAAAATAGTATTTTTTGGAATCATTTAGTACTAAACGACTTCAAAAGTATATGCAAGAATAGACTTTTAAAGTCATTTGACTCAAGTGACTTCAAAAATAACTGAATTTTAAAGTCATTCATGACTAAATGACTTCAAAAGTTATGGACATTTGAAGTCATTCAAATGACTTTAAAAGTCCATTCATGCTTAAAATAATCGTCGCGCCAAATTTATTGGTATACTTTTGAAGTCATTTAGCCTAAACAACTTCAAAAATTATTGAATTTTAAAGTCACTTAGCATAAATGACTTCAAAAGTTATTGACTTTAAAGTCATTTAGAGCTAAATGACTTTCAAAGTCAACTTTTGAAGTCATTTAGAACTAGATGACTTTAAAAGTCCTTCTCGCAAAAATTTTCCTCTTTGCACTAGAATTTTAAAGTCGTTTATAATTAAACGACTTCTTAATTCTACATTTTTAAAGTCATTTATTTCTAACCAACTTGTAAAATATTTATAAACTTGGAGGTCAATATAATGACTTCTTTATTCCAACTTTAAAAGCCTTGTTTGTAGTAGTGTAAAAGCTCACTATAATATAGTAACAACGTTTTATTGCGCATTGGATGGTCTCCAATAGGTTGACCTGAAGCAATGAGATACTTTGCTTGTTAGTTAAAACATTGGCGAATGAGACACTTTATTTGTTAGAGAATTCATAGTTAATACTGCTCCCTTCTTCTTATTCTAGACTTCTATGATTGGTTATAAAAGCTTGTAGGAATTGCAACAACCAATGAGACAAATTTGAAATGATGAAAATGAGGAGTGCCAATTTAAAATGAAAGGCATTGGAAAAAGTTGGTTTTGGCTTTGGGAGTCTTTCAAAGGGTATATAAGGGTCATGACTGTGGCCTTTTTTTTTAATGGTTCTCATAAGCAATGGTATCCCAGTTAGTAACAGAAGTAGACAACTTTTAATCAATTAGGTCTCATTTATGGCTTCTTATAGTGTATGTGATGACCAATGAAAGGGAGTGGAGTTTTATCAAATGTCTACCATTAGCCTTTTCCCATAAAATCATTCATAGTTTAGGGAATTGGCATCTAATGCCTAAGTTCAATATTGGAAAATATGTCTTTTCTTGGAAATTGGGGTGGTAATAGCCCTTTCATCCAGCGTTTTTTTATAGAACAAAAATTAGAAAAAAAGAACAAAAGGAGAAGATAAGAAAATTAAGAAAGTCCACTAACTCGTATGACGTAGCAAGCAAAAAAAAAAAAAAAAAACCAAAAATCAAGCCCTAAGTGAACAACTTTCTACATCTATGGATATAAATTCATAATGAGAGTTTATGATTTCGCTAATGTTTCTAGCTATGCTAATCTCAGCTCATAAGCCAAAATACATATACTTTCTTTGGTAATACTTTCTAATGTTTGATTGCTTGGCTTTCAAGATGGGGAAGGAGAAAGTAGTTGATAGTAGTGGTAATGATGATAAGCATAATGAGAAATCTATGGTTCTTAATGATGGGGATAGTTCAACTCAGTCTAAGCTAGATGAGGGAACTTTAGGCTCAATTTCTAGGGGTCAATCAGATGCAGAATATGTTGTTTTTGTTATAATTGCAATGGTGAGTGAGGGTTTATGGAAATGCAATACCTTTTGTTCATCTGGAAATATTATAAAAACTAGACTTTAGATATGATGTGAAAATTAGAATTTTTTTTTGGGATAATTTATCCTCCATCATGTCAATATGAATTTTATGATTTATAATTAACTTCTTATCATTATTCGATATTTAAGGGAGGTTGAATCTATCTTCATAAAGCTCGTAGTTGGCATCGACAATAAATGTGCAGGCGATTGATAAAGATATAAAGCCAGTTTTCAGTTGCCTTCAAAGAACTCAAGAAAGGTGCATCTCCTTAACGTTAGAAGTGCTAAACCATAGCTACCAAAATGACCTATGAAGTGTCACGGGCCTAGCTTCTCAGACTCCCATGCGACACTTAGTTTGGCTTCTCACTTTGAACCAACTAAGTAAGCCTGACTACAATCTCAAAGGAGAAGAACAATTGAAAGGAGACTTAGAAGGAACTCTAGGTTTATTACTTTGAAGATGCTTACAACTCTTGGTTGTCTTGCAAATGAAGAAGGTCCCCTATTTATAGGTGCTTTCCCCCTTCCACCTCCTCAATGGATGGTGGATATCTTTACATGTGTTAGCCATCCAACTGTTGGAGACTATTCTAGAATCCTCTCTAGAAATCTCTACCCAAATATCTAGTACTACCACATTTTAGGATGTTCTTGAAGAATTCTAGAAATAAGATATTTACATGATGTATTTGGGCCTTTTAGATTATGGGTTTCAAAGCATAGGCTCTTAGTTAAAGGTCATGAAGTAAACATGGACTAGATCCACAGTCTTAGGCTGAGTTGGATCAGCCCATGTCATTCTTCCCCATAGGATATAGCAGCGTCCTTGGTGCATTGCTTGTGAAATCTCTTGATGTGATCTTTGAATTGCCATAGGGACTCCTCTGTCTCCCAACTTTATTTTGCTTCTAGTAAATCCTTCAATTTGACAAAATACTTGATGTGAGGGAGTCTACTTTTTTGGCTTACCTAGTGATTTGCAAGTATTTCTTCCACATCCTTATTAAAGGAAGTGATTACCATGGGTGGTGCTCGATGGGATTGGTTCCTACTATGATCCTCCTCATCTACTCGATATGGTTTCAAGTTGCTCATCAGAAAGATTGGATGGATCTTCATTCTTGGTGGTAGCTCCAATCAATAGGAAGTTTTTCCTATCCTCCTCTTGATGGGGAATGGCCCTTCATACTTCCTTAGTAGTCCCTAGTGTAAGGGTCTCGTAGCCTTGTGTTATGTTGGTAGGAGTTTGAGCATGACGAGATCTCCTTCTTAGAACTCTAGTGGCTATCATCTCTTATCAGCCCACTTCTTCATCTTCTTGGAGGCTTTCTTTAAGAAAACACGAGCTAGGTCATGCTGCTTGTGCCATCCTTTGGTGAACTTATAAGTTGCTCAACTATTTCCTGTATAGCTTGTTGCTAGAGTGTTGGGCATTAAAGGTTGTTGTCCAGTTACAAGTTCAAATGGGCTATGCTCAGTGGATTCATACTGCTATAAGTTATAAGATAACTGGGCAATGTCTAGTAATTTAGCCCAATCTCATTGATTGGCACTCACATAATATCTTAAATATAACTCTATTAGGGCATTCACCCTCTCAGTCTGACCATTAGTTTGTGGGTGAAAGCTAGTGGAGAAGTTTAACTCTGAACCAAGGAGTTTGAAGTGTTCCATCCAAAATCTTCCTATAAAGTGCTTGTCCCTATCACTGATGATTGTTTTGGGGACTCCCTAGAATTTTACCACATTTCTCAAGAATAGTCGGGCCACTTTTTTCACTGTGCAATCTGCAAGTGCTACAATGAATGTGGCATATTGATTGAACCAATCAACCACTACTAGTATTGTGCCAAATCCTTTGGACTTTGGCAAGCATGTGATGAAGTCTAGTGAAATGCTTTCCCATAGTCTCTCTGGAATAAGTAGTAGCTCAAGTAGTTCTCCTATTGTATTTTGTTCAATGTTGTCTTGTTGACACATAAGATAAGTCTTTGTGTATGTCTTCATATCATCTCCCATGCATGGCCAATAGTAGCGATCTCCCAACAATGTCAAGGTGCAATGAGTACCAGAGTGTCCTGCTCACTTGCTATCATGAGACTCTTTTATGAGTTCTTTTTGTATGCCTCCCCACTTGGGTACATAGATGTGATTACCTCTAATGAAGAGGAGTCCATCATCCTACTAGAATTGCCTTATCCATTCCCCTTTGGCGACTACAATGATGTTCTTTGCCATTGGGTCACACTTCATTTTCTCTCTCATATGATCAAGGAGGGTGCTATTTGGTTGAGTTATGATAGCAAACTCAGCTTTTCAACTTAGCGAGTCTGCCACATAATTAGTCTTGCCCAGCTTGTATTCCACGTCATGGTCAAATTTTGCATGGAAGTCATTCCACCTACCTTGTTCTTTTGAGTTTGAAAATAGCTAGTGGCAATGACATCAATCTTAATAACGAACCTAGTTCTGAGCAAGAAGTGTCTCCAAACTCGTAGGCAATGTATTATGGATGTCATCTCTTTCTCTTTAGTTGTATACCTCTTCTTTGTGTCGTTGAGTCTAAGACTCTCACAATCAATGGGATATCCTTCTTGCATTTGAATGCCTCTAATGGCAAAGTCAAAGGCATCGGTATGTAACTCAAATAACTAGCTCTCCAGAAATTGCTTCCTTCAATTTTTCAAAAGCAACTTGGCATTGGGTCATCCACTTCCAGGATTTATTCTTCTTCAATAGGTCCATTAGAGGTGTTGCTATTGAAGAATATCCTCTTATAAAGCACCAATAGTAGTTGACCAGCCCTAAAATTGATTGTAGTTCTAGCACCTTCGTGGGTAGATTCCAACCTTGAATGGCTTTCACTTTGGCCTCGTCCATCATGAGTCTTCCATCCTTAATCATGTGTCCAAAGAAGGAGATTTCCTCTTGTGCGAACAAATATTTCTCCTTAATGTATAGCTCATTTTCTCTCAACAATTGGGATACCTTTCTTAAATGTTCCACATGGTCCTCCAATGTCTTACTATAGACCATGGTGTCATCAAGATAGACCACCACAAACTTATCCAAATATGGGTGAAATATCTTATTCATCAGTGTGCTGAATGTGGCTGGTACATTTGTGAGACCAAAGGGCATAACCAAAAATTCATATGAACCATACATGGTTACACAATTAGTCATAGGCTCATCTCCTTTAGTTATTCGAACTTGATAGTAACATGACTGAAGATCGAGTTTGGTGAAGACTCTAACTCCCCCAAGTTGATTGAACAAGTCAGCTATAAGTGGGATAGGATACTTGTTCTTTACGATTACTTTGTTGAGGGCTCTATAGTTGATGCACAGTCGAAGTGAGCCCCTTCTTATTTTGAAATAGGACTAATGCTTCGTATGGTGCCTTAGAGGGTTGGATGAATCTTGCATCCAATAATTCCTTGAGTTGCTTCTTTAGTTCTTTTAGCTTTGGAGGTGCCATGCGGTGGGGGCCATAGTGGGCGGTTTAACACCTAGTTCCAACTCTATCTCATGATCCACTTCTCTCTTGTGTAGTAATTTCTTCGGGAGTTCTTTGGGCATGATGTCTTTGAACTCCTCTAGTACACCTTGAATGGCCTTAGGTATTTCCATGGAAGGATCTCCAGCTTCTTCTTTTAAAGTAGTAAGGATGGTTGTCTCATACCTCTTCAATCCCTTCAATAATTGCATGGCTGATAAGGCCATGGACTCCACCTTTCCCTATCTTGAGAGGGGAATGGCGCACATGGATTCTCCTTCAGCTATGCACATGGTGTTGTAGTGTGGGAGTGGAAGTGCCTTAACCTTGTCATAGAACTCCATACCGAACACTAGAATAAAGTCATCCATGAGGATGATGGAGAAGTCTACTAGTCCTTTCCACTTGCCCAAATGTAATATGATGCCTTGGGAAACTCCTATAATTGGGTTGACATTTGCGTTTATTGTCTTTACTCTTCGGCCAACCTTGGAGACTTTAAGACCCAATCTCTTGGCTTTCTCCCTTGAAACAAAGTTGTGGGTAGCTCCAATATCTACTAACTAATGAGTGGACATACCATTCACCTTGGCATACACATACATCAATCTTATGGTGGAGCTTTTAGGTACCTCTAACTTGACAGCATTTAGACATTGTAAGGAAGATAATTTATAATCTTCCATAGCACTCTCCTCTTCCTGGTGTACGATTATGGAGTTTAAGGCCTTCCTCTTTAAATAGTCGCGAATGAGGTGCAGTCCTCCACAGAAGTAGCAAGCTCTTAATGGAGTAGTTTGTTCTTTGTTCCTTCCCTTTCAACTTGGTGGTTTGGATGACTCAAGCTTGCTCCTATGATTGCCCTTGTCTCCCCCACCTTTGACATAAATACTCTTTTGGTTTTTTGATTTTGCATCATCTTTTCTTAATTCATCCAACAATTCAACTACAGTGATTACAGCAGACTAAGTAGAGACGTTATGACTATGTAACTTGTACTTTGCCCAATCCTTTAACCCGACAAAGAAGTACACAAACTTGTCTTCTTCAAACATATCGAGGATCTCAAACAAAAGGCTTGAATATTCTGAAAATAATCGCCAATAGTCCCCGTGTGTTTTAACCATTGTAACTTTTCCTTGGCCTTTATGCGTGCATTCTTAGGATAGAAATGTGTTTTAAGGTCATCCTTAATCTCATTCCATGTGTTACTGGTGAGGTACCTCTTTCAATTTTCATGCTCCTTTGACGCCACCATAGTAGGGCATTGTTCGTGAGGTAGAGCAAAGTTGTAGCAATCTTTTGTTCATCCTCCTCCATTTGTAGGTGTCGAAAGTATCTCTCAACATTCCATAAAAATGTATCAATTTTCTTTGCATCTCACGTCCCACCATAGCTCTTTGTCTTTAGGACATCAATCTTAGGGGCCTCGTGAATCACGTGGCTCCTATTGGCCACGGTTTCCTTGCATAAGGATACATTCTCATGCATCATCGTCATCTCTTAGCGAAGTGCAGCTAACTCTGCGCATAGCCTGCTGATCCTCCCACTCTCCCTTAAGCTCTTCCTCCGTAGTTTCAAGGGACCCAATTGTTGGGTGCTCTAATTCTAGCCAAGTGGAGATGTTGGCAACAGTTGTCTCCATCTTGACAAGTTTGGATTCCAAAGATGCGACTAAGTCTTAGGACTTACCTCTCTTGATCCTCCGAGCATCTTTACTAGCAAGCTCCACAATAGAAACATGAGAGCCATTCGCCATCTTCTTCTCCTTGCTAGGATATGAACCTTCACTCCTAATTTGCTGAACCTAGCTCTGATACCAACTGTCATGGGCTTAGCTTCTTAGACTCCCATGCGGCACTTAGTTTGGCTTCTCATTTTGAACCAACTAAGTAAGCCTGACTAGAATCTCAAAGGAGAAGAACAACTGAAAGGAGACTTGGAAGGAACTCTGGCTTTATTACTTTGAAGATGCTTACAACTCTTGTTTGTCTTGCAAATGAGAAGGCTCCCCTATTTATATTTGTTTTTCCCCTTTCACCTCCTCAATTGATGGTGGAGATCTTTATATGTGTTATCCATCCAACAGTTGGAGACTATTCTAGAATCCTCTCTAGAAGTCTCTACACAAATATCTAGTACTACTACATTTCAGGATGTTCTTTAAGAATTCTAGAAATAAGATATTTACATGATGTATTTGGGCCTTCTAGATTATGGGTTTCAAAGCGTAGGCTCTTAATTAAAGGTCATGAAGTAAACATGGACTAGATCCATTGTCTTGGGCTAAGTTGGATCAGCCCATGTAAGAAGGCAGCTGTAGGGTCCTCCAAAGGCTGACACCATGTTATAGAGGTGACTTTTGCAATTTAAGGAGGCAATTTCTTGTGCTTCTAAAAGTATTTTCTTTTATAGTGTGCATTGATCCACGCCGGATTTTGATTGCCAACCTATCTAGTGGCCCAAAAGTATGCTAAATGGACAGGTCAACGATCCTAGTAAAGCTGACTTCGGTTGGTAGACATGCATGGATGGTCATGAGCTCTACGTAAGCTGAGATCCCCATTCAAAGAACAAAAAAACTACATTTTTTTCGAATGCTAGAGGTGCCCGCTTGGCATGAGGTCTGTGCCCGTAGATATCTCAAAGGTTGGGAGGGCCCTGCATGGATCAAGGATATAGCATGGGTCCACAAACATAAGCAAACGTGCTGCATGATAGCTACGGTGTTGTTGCTCTTCATCGACTGCCAGTGTTGCTCTTTATCCAAATACTTGTCCTTGTTTCATTTTGCAAATTCAATGGCTGCCTTAATTGACTTTATCAGTCATGGACTCGTGCACATGCACATTTGTGAGAGGCAGTGTGCTTCCCCGACTGACCACATTCTTCTTTATCCAAATACTTGTCCTTGTTTGATTTTGCAAATTCAATGGCTGCCTTTATTAACTTAAAAAACGTGCACATTCACATTTGTGACCTATAGAGAGAATGGATGAAAAATAAAATGAACGGCTTTGATCACTAAAAAGGTAGAAAAGAGCGGGTCCTTTAACCATATATTTATAACCTATTTCTACGTCATAATCAGGACACTAGCTTTCATAATCTTCTGTCAGCTCATCAATGGAGGAAGATGAGAACGGTCCATTTAGATCTATAAGAACACGTTGTATATAGTCAAGGCAAGCAAAAATACTTGTGAATAGTCAGACAGACAATACATACTCTCATAGACTAGTTATTATTACATACACGTCTTTTAGTTTGCACCCTCACATGCGCGAATCGCGTGCCGTCCTAAATGATCTCAAAAACATTAGAAGTTTAAAACACAGCCATGTCCCCCTACCCAAGTCTGGTGGGAGAAAATACGATAGTTATTCCAGCAGTCACTTCTTTGGACTTCTCCCTAGCGGCTTACCTAACATTTTGACCGTCAGAACTGCAGCCAAACTCGTGTTTACCGTCTTTATCCTCTGTTTAATTAGAACTTTGACAAAGACTCTTTACCGACCGGACTGGCGACCGGACTGGCGACCGGACTGGCGCATATACTTAGGTAGCCTCTCCACCTGCACCTTTACCACCAGTCAGTGAAAGAAAATATCGGCTCTTTTCTGGTCTTTGGTCTTGGAGAAAGTTGTTTTCTCATTCTTCTGAAAGGATTTGTTATCTTTTGAGTAACTTTTCTTTGAGAGACAGAGAGAGAGCTTCAGAAATTTTTTTACCAGGAATGGTGGAAATTTTGAGGCTTTCAGCAGTCAATGATAAAACTAGATTGCCTTTGAAGCTGCGGCATGGTCCAAATCCCGTCCATTTCAGTGGATCCCTGCATTTTCCTCATCCTTTCGCGGAGGTCATTCTTGAATATTTTGGGGCATATTGGCAAGGCTTATGATCTGGTTTATCAGATTATGCGGGATTGTTCCATTTAAATTTATAGAGAAAACTCCGGCATAATCCAAACAACGAGCTTGTGTAAGTCTTTCCAATCAGGCCCGCGAGGCCTCAGTTGAAAACAGAAAGGTAATAGTCAGTTTTGTACTTTCGATATTTATATATCTATCTGTCGATGAGTTTTCCTACTCATAAACCATCTGATTGAGGGCCTAAAATTAAGTGCTTGTTTAGGCAGATGCAAAAATGATAAGTCCCACTTGATGGAATTTAGTTTTAAAAGTGGTGAATCGAATTGAAAACGCATCTTAGTTATTTCACTGGATTATAAGTTGAGTTCTCGAATTGACTCGCTGCATATAGATAAAATATGTTTATGGTAAGAAATGAACCCAAGACCTCTAGGACAGCACTACAATAATTGAACCAATTACTCTGGCTTTGACTTGTTCATGAGAATAAAATTTATATATATAACGGAAAAAATAAAATATTATTAAAAACCTTACTCAAGTATTTTTAGTCACTTGGGAGTCATTTCAAGTTAACTCGCCTCGCTTTCAAATCAAGTGGAGTTTGCGAGTTTTAAAGCTATTGACCTAAACAACAAATGAGTCTTATATGTAATAGAATATAAATGGTTATCTATCTTTTTTGAGACAATCACATCCCGTTTTGATCATTTCACTCTTTTTTAATAGAGGGAACTCTTAAAAGTGGAGACAAAGAATTTACATGGTCTGCACTTCCTAGGACCTAAGCTGTTAATGGTACATGCGAGGCCCATGATATCAACCATCCATCTTTGATCGATGTATCTTGCTTGGAAAATTACATGCATATAACAATCGAGACCATCCAACAATTCAAGATTTTGCTACTTATATTTCAAAGAGGCAAATCGACTCAAAAAACTCGTTCGAGATACTTGGTAACATATTCAGTCACTTGTCAGAGTCAACCCTCTTAATAATAAACTTAATTCATTTTGCTAGGATTTGATTCCAAGACTAAAATAACAAGAAAAAATCCTAACCAACTCACTTAACCTTGATGTGGGCATATCGGATAAATGTTTTATATATAATCCAATATAATAAATATTATTAAAATGTTCTAGTATTTTTTTGTCATCCATGAATTGCTTCAACTCAACTCGTCTCACTACCTAGTCGAATTTTGAGCTTTTAAAATATAATTTATTTGATAGGATTGTATGACGGATGATCATATTTTCACTAGAAAAATGCAAGCATAGGTTCACTCTTTCAAATTCACTGATCTGGTAGCCTGCTCACTCTTCTGATTTGTAGGTGATTTGTTAATTAATGCGGAGCGTTGCTTTCTTCATTTCTAACCTTCCGTCGAAGGCTCCAGATCAGAACCTCAAAGGCTGTTGTCTGGGTACAAATTTTGGTGCATACGTTCGATCCACCTGAGAGACAAATATTACCATGTAATGAAACCCGCTTATTCTTTACAAGTGAAAATGTGATTACGTAATTGCCGCTCGCGTGAATCCTCAGAATTTATATGTGCAAGTGGAGTAAAAATCCTGATGAACTTACATTTACAAGTAGCATGACACTCGCTAGAATTCTGTGTTAGGACCTACAGGCCAGAGGACAGTCTCAAATAAGCAGTTTCTATGGGGCGTAGGTGGCTTTTCACCAGTCAAGATGGAAAGGGCAACTCGATTTGTAGATAACTAATTGGGTAGTTGGAAATAACATAAACAAACAAATGCACGTTCAAAATTGGCGTGCAAGTGTTATCCTTTTAACACCGGCGCAAGTTGATTTCTGGAAAAAAATTTAGAACCTTTTTCATTGTCATGTAAAATTTCGTATCTATCATTTCATGTGGCAATATTCGACGAGGCAAGCCCCAGTAGGTCGTAGTTTTGCATTTCCATTCGGTGGTTGTGCAAATGTAGAGCTACTATCTGAGTTTTTTACGTCGAATGGACGGTTTGAAAATCAAAAGGCAATATTGTCTATTCAACCGCGAACCTTCAACTAATAAAAACCTCAGAATCATCTGATGGTGGAGGACATGTATTTGTGACTCGTTCATGAGAAGCTACACGCGATAAATGGTTTGGACCATTCAAGTCCTGGGTTCAACATCTAATTTGCCACTACTCTTTCCATGGGAAAATATGCAGATGGACCATAACAACTGAAAAACACATCGTTCGAAAATGGTACATAGGAGAATCCAGTACACTTATTTCTTTTTCTTGAATGGGCAAATGGAAATTCTTTTTGTCCCATGGGGTCAGGCCAACCTGGGGGCGTACAAACATGGACGAATTGAACCACCAACCATCTGGGCCCCAGCTTGACTCTAGCGAGTCTAAATCTCTGCCCCAGCTTGACTCTAGCGAGTCTAAATCTCTGCACTTGCACGATCTATTTAAACAACGGAAACGTCTTATAAAAACTCAACAAGTACATATAAACGTCTTATAAAAACTCCAAGTATACAAAATCGAGTTTCTAAGTTCAGTGCCTAATTTTACAGGTGCCATATTCTACCAAGAACAATCTAACAATTCAAAGCTCCAAGTCAAGTACGAAGTTGTCAAAGTCATACCGGCCATACCAGATCGGTTCCCTACATGCTAATCCAAGAGGGACGAGATTACGACCTTCCCGGAACAATACCACTCCCGTTTTGCGTGCCAATATTAATTACGAGCTGGAGTGCCACGTCGCCTGGAATGTAAACAAAATAAAAGAAGATCGAGCATGGAGCGGCTGTGACACGCAATCCCTTTCCGAAAGGAAGACGGTGTGGAAAATAACCGGCACGAGAAGTAGAAAGACATGCCGTCCAAAACTCACATCTGTTCTTCTTTGTAAGAAATCCCTTAATGAAGATGCTGATTAGTCAAATAATGCAAGCTACCCAGATGTGAAAATGAAGTGCCCATTCAACTTCACTTTGCCAATTCCAAAGGAATTAAAAGCTGCAAAGTCAAAATACTCTTAGGGGGGCCAAACCCAACATTTCACCGGCCTCCACTGCCTATAATTTGTATATGTATATATGGAAATAGAAGTTGAATTCTACAAACCTGCTTCAAGGCAAACAAACCTCAACCGATAGACAGATTGAGAGTTCTTTCTGTTTTGGTTGGTTTTAGGGCCCTGTTCAAGCTAATCTCTGGTATATTCTTCTCCCTTGTTAAGGCTTTCTTACGTAAGAAAGGAGAGAGAGAGAGTCTGTATTTTCTGGCACATTCTTCTCATCTCATAAGGTCTTCTCACTTTAAAAAGGGAGAAAAACTAGAGAAAAATGGCCCTGGTGCTCGTGAAGAATTCATCGAATTCAATGAGGCTTTGTTTCATAGTTGTGGTAACGGTAATGTTGTTAGCTTCAACTTGGCCACGTCCCGTGCAATCGAGAGCATTTAGATCATTGTTGGGGGCAGACACCAGTGGTCGTAACTACATTGAATCTTCTGTTGCTTCCTTTCAAACTGATCCAGATGAGATCTCATCCTCCAAGGACACAACTGGTCTGATTTTTAGAAGTTTGGCATATAAATTGGCTTCAGGTCCAAGCAGGAAAGGTTCTGGCCATTAGGAATTTTCCAAGTTCTACACATGAATTGTTTCTGCTGTCCCTCCTATTTTTTGGTTTTGATTATCATTTTTTCCATAAAAACTTGTATTTTTGCCATACGCCTCTTAAAGGCATTGAGGTTTACCTACTGTAATTGGATAAGCAAATACAAGGTTCTTCTCCACGATGTAGAGATTCTTCTTGGTTTTGTGTTTTTATGCATATTGTTGAAATGGAATGAAAGTACTTCGTTGATTCTATTGGTTGTTACAAATGAAAAGTAGACATATTTGAGCAATGGGAAATTTTATCTGAACTACCTTATTTTAATGATGTCAGGTGATTTCTGATTGCAGTTCGATGCCGGACACCACAAATTACTTGGTTTAGAATTTGTCCTAAATGCAACATGGGTTAATGCTGCATCACATGAGTCATAAGTGATCGTCCTAGTTAATTGATCCATGGAGCTTTTAATTCAAATACTGCATGCATAGTTTAGAAACTTGTCACTTGACGATGAAACTCATCATAGTTAACTTGAAACTCGTGAGTCAACTCGGAAACTCATTGTAGTTAACTCGACTTGACAGCAAAACGAGTGAACTGGATGAGAATTACAAACCCGCAACCAGTCAACTTGACAAGTAACTCGTTGCTTTTTGAAACAGTTGGACAAGTCTGACTTTTGAACGCTGGAACTTCCTAAAGGCATAGAATGCTCCTCACAAACCAGCGCATCGGTTGTCTTTCCATAATCTGAAAATTTTAAACATACATAGCACTTTGAAATTTTTTGTTGAAAACCTTTCGAGTCACTCATGAGTTGGTTCAGGTTAACTTGCCATTCCACTTTCAAGTGGAGTTGAGTTTCAAGGTTTTGCACTATAGTGTGACACAAGCGCATCATGAAAAGCTAGTTAGTCAAATATTTAAAAGCTTTCATCCTTTTGAAAGAAAGTAAAAAAGTTTGGTATTAGAAGATGAAAGAAATATACGTCTCTAATAATAATTTAGTAGCCACGGAGGCATGGATAATTCCACTAGTATGAGAAATATGATATGTGCCAGTCCTCTTCTATCCCATTCATGCTGTTGTCCTTTCTTTGTTCAGGCTACATGTGGAAAACACAAATGTTCTCAATACTATACCATATCGGCCAATATTGCCAATATATATAGTATAGATCCAAAAAACAATATAGTATGTTCCCTAATCTTGTATCAATAGAATATTGGCATTTACAAATATATAGCCTAAAGAACAATGTATCTGCCAGTGTTTATGTTGAACACTCTTCTTAAAAAATAAAAAAACACCTTAATGACTTCATTTTATTATGAAATCATAAGCTTTAAGTTATATAAGAAAAGGTAATACTGTTAAAAATCCTCACAATAAGTTTGGAAAAATTTTCAAAAAAGGAAAATTATTTTGGTCTTTTCTATTTAAGACTCAAGGGATTTCTATTGAGTACAACACTAGCTGCTACAATATGAAGAAATAGGGATGTAGGGAGGATTTTCTCCAAAAGGTAAAAGTAAGTTTTTAATAGAGGATTTTTTCTTGGAGGAAGTACATTGTATAGCTGAAGAGAAGATTTTTGAGGTACTTTTGTGATCCCAAGAGGAGGGGTGAAGTGGCCCAAATCAACTTTAAAACCTTTTTGCAACTTAGTGTTCAATCTAAAACATCAGACTTTTGAATATGAAAGAATGTGAGATAAAGACACTAGACATAAGAATGTTATAGTGGTATGTGCCAGCCAACCTTAAGACCTACTCTCTCTCTCTCTCTCTCTCTCTCTCTCTCTCTCTCTCTCTCTCTCTCTCTCTCTCTCAAAGTATTGTCTACTCTGAGTTCCAATAAATCCTTGCAATATTTTACATGCAGTTGTCATTGTGCTAGTCACAAAACAAAGCAATAGTGTGCTTGTAGTAACATTTCCTTTTCACAAGCACTCAAAATATACTTCCAAGAAATAAAGAGAAACACCACTTTCTCAACAGAAAGAAGAAGTAAGAGTGAGGAAGAATCTCTCTCAAAAGTTTAAATACAATTAAAGAAAGAGAGAATGATTTTTAATATAAAACATTGAAAGAATTGAATCAAGAAAGTTTGAAGTTGGTTGCTTTAGTACTTGGCTCGAGTGCTTGTCAAGTACTACTCAGTAGTTATTTGATCTTCAAAAGAGTCTTCTATTTACAGTGTACTTACCAATATACCTATTGGAATTTGAAAACTAGTCACCCAAAGCAAATAAATTTATTGGGAAACTAAATTTTCACATTGAGTAGTCAATCAATTTGAAATGATATTTTATGACCAAAAGCAATTGACTAGTTTAAAGAGATAGTTCACTAGAAGTGGACTACCTCATCACCATTTGAATCATGAATTTTAGCAATTGGAAATTCATGAAAAGCAGTTGACATATTTGAAGCCCACACTAAAGGCATTGCAATTAACAAGTCACTAGAAGTAGCAATCAAACTTCTTAAGCTATGAATCCACTCCAAGATGAATCACCAAATGCAGCTAATTGGAACCCATCACAATCAACTGGAATACTAAATGTAGTCTACTATTTCTTAGGAATATTTGAATTTCTTCTTTGCTAATTTTTATCCTTGAGACAATTGACTAGATTTATCTTGGTAGTCTTGATTGAGACATATGGACTTCAGTTGATCTTTCACATCATGGTAGTTCCAATGGTTGAGAACTGGATATTGAAAAGCTTGAAACTTATTTTAATTGTTGAGTAGTCTACTATCATATGATGAGCAGCTGATTGTGAACCTTCATTTCTTCAATTTTGATTACTCAATGCAATCAAATGATTTGTAAGATAGTTGATTGGATTGAGACAATACTTCATACTTCTACAAATAATGTGAACTAGATCCATGGGAAATCAAGTGGATTGGGCAACCTTTGTATGTCTATAGTCCTAAGAAACAATTGACTTAATTTGTGTGGGCAATCAACCGACTAGCAATTGTGGCTATAGTAGCTGGTTTGTCATTTTCTTCTAAGGGAATCAATTGTTTTATCTTTAATAGTCGATTGTAATTGATAGAACCTTAAAATTTCAGCTTTGTAAGTGCCATATGGTAGGGTGCCTTTGAGATTGGAGCTATACCTAACATTAGTTCGATGGTAAATTCCATCTCTCTCTTGGCTGGCAGCCCTGGTAACTCATTACAAAACACTCCTACAAAGTCTCGTACATCATCAATGTACTCTATCTTTTGTTTGCATTCCTTCTGAGTCACCATGCTCACTAAGTATGATGTATGGAGTCTTGTGGCTTTTATGGCCAATATAATAGGCATTCCTAATGTGTCTAATCTACCCTAGAATATGTATGCATTATCCTTTATCTCCTCAAATTGTACTCTCTTTTTCCAACATTCAATAGTAGCTCCATGTCTTGACAACCAATCCATACCTAATACGACATCAAAGTCCATCATATTCAATATGATTAGGTTAGGAAGAAACTCCCTATCTCCCATCTAAATGCCTATATCTGGGATATATTTATCCAAAGTACGTGGTCCCCATATGGTATATTGATCTCTATGCTAAACCCCAAAGGTAATACATTACAATCTAAAATTGATGCAAAGTATTGTGATATGAAAAAATGTGCACCACCCAACTCTATTAGTACTCTAGCAAATTGACCAAGAATGAGTAAAGTACCTTCAACGATTGCATTTGAAGCTCTAGCCTTCTTAGTAGTTAAAGAAAAACCCCATCCCTGATCACATAATGCAATCTCCTATTTCTGAGCTTGATTTCTATTCTTTTTCCTTAGGAAATTTTTTAGGAAATGCCCTTTCTCTCCGCACCCAAAACACCTCCTCTCTTGGACACAACATGGTTTACCTAGATGCTTCTTTCCATAGTGTCTATAGATGCTGTGGTGCACTTCCCTATTTTTGAACTCTGGCCTCCGTGGTGGTATAGAACAAAGTAGAACTATTGCTTTTGGTGGAGGTTAGGTATGATTGGTTGCTTTCCTTTCTAGTTTGGCTTATTTTCCCCACGCATAAATGTTTTTGCTCTCATGTCCTTCAGCTCCCTCTAACACAAAGAAGCTATGTCTACAACCTTTGCTAATGAAGTAGGCTACGACATAAAAATATGGCTATGAATACCTGTGCATAATCTGCAAACAAATTTCTTAGCATCTCTGAGTTCAATGGGGCAAACCTACAGCACAAATCTCCTTAGCTTAGTGAAGCGAGTCTCAACTCATTCACTATCTTGGAACCATGAACCAAGTTCACGAACTCTCTTTACTTTGACCCCACAATGTGAGGTCCATAATACTTATGCTCAAAATCTCTCCTAAACTTGTCCCATAAGATGACTCTAGCAGCAGAGAAAAAAGTTCTCTCGGCAATTGGCCACCAATGTGCTGCCTCTCCTCTTAATGCAAAGGTAGTAGCATGTGACTTATTGATCTTCAAGCATCATCATCACTTTGAATAGCCTCTCAACCTCATAAAGCTAGGTCTCAGCTACTTCGGCTCCCTCAATTCCAAAAAACTTTGGAGCAATCTTCTTAAATCACTCCACCAAAGTGTCACTCTTGCCCCTTGCGATAGAATCCTCTTTTGACAAAGCCTAAAGCTTCTATTTCATTTATTGAAATATAAATTGCATCACCTCATTGGCCAAATGCCCTAGTGCACAACACTTCGTTGTACCTATACTGATGGTTCTAGTACATCTTGTTAGATCTCCGTGGGTGCAGATGTAGGTATAGGTACATGTGCCTAGTTTCCAACAATACCAAACTCTTCTATTGGTATAGATATATTCATTCTACTACGATGAGGCAGCATTTGTATTTCAACATAAAATACTTAAGAGAATTTTACTAAGTTATTGAAGTTAAGATGTCCTTATGACTTGTTCTCTTAACTTTGATACATTTGACTACCTAGTCTGTTTGGAAGTGAGTAATTCAAGCTTTGATACTAACTAATGATGTCTTCAATTTTTATAAATAGATTTTCTAAATATTTTTGTAATTTGTCAAGATTGATCCTTCAAATTTTTTGTTTTTACATATAATAATAGATTTAACTACTTCATCTAGCCCAAGTACGTCAAAGAAATCCCCACAATATATTTCAAAGTAATAGTTCATATTTTTTAACTAGTCAAGACCTACTAGTCACAGCCCAAATGCTATTAAGTTAAATTACAATGTAAATATAATTTATTACAAATTGACTAAAGTTTTCAAATAAAATGAAACTATTCCTAGTTCTTCCTATTTTAAAGCTCCAAGTTTACTCAATCTACTACACATCAATCCCAAGATTTTCCTTTTGCCTTTCACCTATGGGGTGGTTTGGTGAATAATATGAATTAACCAATAGAGAATCTAAAACTAGCAAAAAAACTACAAAAATTGTATTATGCAACTTTTTATTATTATTTAAAACTGCATACATGTACTATTAAACATGCTATCGTCAAATTGCAGCATCTCATTTATATCAAACAGTTATGTAACAATCAAAAGAACATAATATTGGATAATACGACTAATATCCAAGGCATATAAAGATCTAAATCAAATTCAATCTATATTCATTGAATGATTAACTCATCAATCAATCCATTCAATGATTGGTCTATAGCTAAGTATCACTTATTGTCCTGCCATAGGTGCTAGTCAATATTCTCAAGAATGACTGACATGTCAGCCCATGTCCAACCAAAATATAAGGTTGGCTATGCATGCAGAAAAACCAATGTTTCAACATGTGCTCATTAGTGGGTTCCACACTAACTACATTGATTGCATGGGATAGCTAGATCATTCCTATACAAGGGTAGTCCTCCAATGTAAAATACCTCCTCAAACATGCCTATTATAAGCTAGTACCTATTCAAAAGTCAGTGGCCAACTAACTTCTTAACATAGCAACCATAGGATTTTACAAAAAGTCCCTGAGCTAAGATCAGCTCTTAAGAGTCTTTTGATTTCTTATTTAGATTAAAATGCACAAGAGTATGAAAATATTAAATAGTATGTGCATCATTAAATCGTGAATTTACTACTTCTATTGATTTCGAACATACACATTTTCTTGAAGATCAATTTATAGAATTTTTGATAAACTAATCAATTTTGTTCATATCTATTTCCAAACCAATTTAAAATATAAGTACATGAAAATTTTCTTGAAAATCAATTTAATGACGCACGTAACATTACAATTGTTAACTAAACTAAGAATGGTAATCAAGTTGAAGAGAACCATATTGTTTGTGTACTCTAAACATGACACACTTTCAAACTATACATAAATTCAAATAAAATAATTCTATGATCTTTCAAGAATATAATATTAGTTGTTATATACTTTAAAACTAGAATCTAATCCAACCATCATCAACTATCTATTCATATGCTCTGATACCACTTTAACATTTTCACTTATTATCAAATACTAAGTGTCATGTGTAATATACCTAATAATGTGCTGATCATGCAGAGTAAACAAAACATGACTTGATGTGTTAAGCATCAATAGTGCTTGGTCTCCATTCACTTAATTACTAGTCAATATTTAAGACCCATTTGCCTATTACTAATCAATACTTAGGACTCATGTGTCCTATCACTAGTCAATGATTGATGCTCACAAGCCTAAGCTTAGCTCGATACTTTATACACCTGAATGTGGTCTAGCATACCACACCATGGAATTTCATGATCAAGGCATCATGTGCTTAATATAACTAGGTATCCATAAGCTTGTTAGTACTCACTACTTGTGCATCTAGGTGTTACAATATGTCTTCCATTAATTAAGTACTTATGTATCTATTAGTGCTGAATACCTATATGCAGATTTACTAAGTGTAATTATCTTAACCAGGGTGAAAGTCATTTAGTTTTATTTGAACTGTAATGAAATTACATGTTTTAAGGTACCATGAACCTACTTATTAATATGTTGTCTAGTATGATGTGCTTGGTCAATGTCAAGTAGCTTGTGCCATGCGCCTGATCACAATTTGATGTCATACACCTAAACCTACATTTTCATACATTATTATTTCATTTCAAAGTTATAACTAGATATTTTAGTATTATGCGCTTAGTCACTTTTAGGTACTTTGGTATTATATGATTAAGTCTCACTTGTACATGGTGTGATCATCTTCAGTATATGTGCTTAATGTGACTGGTTCATGATAATACCCCATGCCCTCACAAATTTTTGGGTGCAAGATGCATTCACCAAGTCCAAGAGCCACACCCATGAAGACCATCAATTGCATGGTGCAATTGGTTTGTGTTGGTGTACCATACCCTAGCCCCTTACATATGTCTACTATTTAATATATGTGTGTGTGGTTTGACACCCACTATGGTTGTGCATGGATTATCATCACTTTCTTTTGGCCATAAATTATCGTCAAAATACCATTTCCTCCTTTTGAAAACTGAAACACTATAGTGGACATGAACATGATCGGATGGCTAGGTTTGCTCAATAGATGTCAAACAATAGCACCTACCTGTGTTGGTCTCCGATGAAGAAATTTGGTCATGTTGGTCTTGTAAATGGGCCATGTTGAATAATAGCTTGTCACATGGAAACCTTCTCATTCCTTTACTAAATGGTATTTTAGTGCATGATTTAGAAGAAGGAACTTTAAGGCCTTACCTTTGATAGCCGTGATGTTCATCCCAATCTTTATTACAAGCTAAATAAGAAAATGAAGAACAAGAATAAGATCATGTGAGCAATACTTTGAATCTATCTTTGAAGTGCACCAGGATTTCATTTACCCGGGCTTTGTATTCCAATATATTTAAGTTTAGTTTGGTACCCAATCATGCTAGTGCATGTTTGGAGTCCAACAACTTCAAGGGACAATTCTTGTATACAATTATTTTATAAACTGTTTTAAATGTGTTAAGGAGATAAGAATATTAAATATAATCCAGTTTGTTGCATGTCCTAGGATCCAACCTAAATATGCATGACTTGGCACTTATCATGATTATGCATGAATTGGAGCTCAAGTGCTTGAGTATAGTTTGATACTATATGTTTGATCTCAACCATATCTCTTATAATCATGCATTGTATTAGTGTCTTATGTATGCTTGATTATAGCGTCACACCTTTGATCATAGTGTCATACCTCTAGTTTGATACTATATACTTGATCATAGCCTCATGCCATTGAGTTTTACTTGGGTATGGTTCAGCTATATGCCCAACATGGTACGCATCAACTGGCTTGTTTGATGCATGGCACGTTAATTAACCAGTCCTTATTATATGCCATATAGAATCAAGTATATGAAATTGAAATAAGATTCAAATCTAATGAACTTTTGTGCTGATCATGACCTCATATGTATGCAATATTTTTTTTGAAATTTTTTATCAATTATATTTTTGCATTCATTTAACCACTCCATAGTGAAATATGACTCAACAAGAGTATTATGCATCAATTCTCAATACTAAAATAAAAAGAGAATTTTGATCTTAATAGTTCATTTTTGGGTTATGCGTTGATACCCCAAAAACAAAATCAAGGAAAGACCTAATTATATAATATAATAGAATCATGCAAAAAAATTTAGATCTATAATTAGAAAATTTTGATTTGGACATAATCGCATGAATTATGTAAAAATTCTCTAACTAAAAATCGAGAAAAACATGATTTTAAACTCTATTACTACATCATGCATTAATACTGGATTAAAATTTTAAGAAAAATTCAGTTATAACATGTAATTACATCATGCATCCATATCTAGATAGTATATCACAAAAATTCAACTTGGGTTTGTATTCATAAATCATGAATGAACTTTGTAGCAAGATACTCAATTAAACAATTATCGCATGCTTATCATCTATCAATCTGTCAAACACATATGCCTTCATATCTAAGGAAATTTTTTTAATGCAATTACATAAAAAAGTAATGATCTTTGTCTCATGCACTCCTCCTTTTGTTTCTAACTATTTCACACATGAAAGGCTTACTTTCCTATTTCAACATCCCTTTTATAGAAGTTTTCTTTTGTAAAGTCTTTATTATTAAAGTTGTTTACATTTTTTTTGGGATCTTTTTGGATTCTTGCCATGTGTTCATTTTCCAATTGGTTGTAGGTTCTTTGTTTAATCACAACCATTGGATTATCAACCAATAGTTCAAATTTGTAACTCTTCTCTCTTGGTCTCATTTATTTTATAACCTTTAGATAATCATCTAATGGTTTACTTAAATTCATGCTTTGGTAATAATATCTTTACACTTTTTTTTTCATATGAAAACTGTCTTTCACCATGTGGGTTTCCTTATATGGTCTGTCCACATGGAAAAGTTCAAAATAATAATTAAATAATTAATAAAATAAAATGCATTAAAATTAAAAACATGATTTTCTTTTTAAAAATCGATAGGAAGGTGACTTGAAGTCAAGACCTCACTTTGATAAGTTGTACTTGGGATTGCTAAGCTACACTTAGCTTAGGTCGTCAAGTTTTATTAGATCAGAATTTTATCAACACTTATATCCTAATTATACATAATTTATTTAATAGGTAATAACTAGAAATTTTGACTTTGCTTTATTTCAACTCACTTTTACACTATAATAGTGAACAATTTACTTTAAAAAAATTCATAATTTGTAAATATAACATTTCTTTATTTATAAAAAATGTGGACCATTACAATGTTATTTAGATTATCTAACCAAGCCAAGAGAAATTGGTTTGATTAAACTCAAAAATAAACAACATGAAAATGGAAACATGCATAAATTTAAAAACATGAACTAAAGGAAACTTTCTAAAAATAAAATTTTTCAATGAAATTAGAATCTTTCCTAACTAGCATGCATTTGATAAAAAGAACTAACGCAAAATTAGAATGACTTAATCTAAGAAACCTGTCATGCATGAATTGAAAAGTTTTTAAGAACTAAAACTGTCTAAAAACTAGAATTAGAAACTATCTAAAACTAATCTAACATGCAACTAACTTAGACAACAACTAAAGAAACCTTAAACATGAACTAACTTACATGTGAAACCAAAGGAACATCAACAAACATTGTTTGGACTTGAATATAAGATGCTTGAATTAACTATAATGGAATGGATGACCTAATTTAAACTAAACCAAGGAAATCTAGACTAGAAATAATCATGAAATAAACAAATTAACTTAGGAAACAAACATCAAAATCACACACATGACCCTTAGAGTTGTGTGCATGGGCCTTGAATGTAGTTGTGCATGTGAAACCTAAGTGCAATCAACCTAGAATGATGTGCATGAGAACTAAAATGAATGCAATCAACCTAGAATGATGTGCATGATAACTAAAATGAAAGATGCATGGATAGCCAGCATTAAACATGATATGATAATCAGGATTCCAAGATTTGTAAGCATTAGAAACTAACATGGAAAAGTAAGCACAAATTATAAACTTCATTGAACTGAACTTCTTATAAAAAGGTGTGCATAAATATTAGAAGCATAAGAAGTGAAATTGCACATAGTACATATCACGTATATCCAAAATTTCAACTGGATTAATTAAGTACTCCATTGGATTAATTGATTGCTTTTTAAACTAGGCATGGAATCTATAATTGTAACATCCTAGGTTTTTCAACCATTTATTGATTTTAAGTTGGTAAGTAGCAAAAATTTCCTTTGTTTTAGAAAGCATGATCAAAGTAATAATATATAAGTAAATTTGGAAATCCATAAATTTCTATTCGGATGTTATGGTAAAATCTCCACAAATATGTAAAATAGCATTATTCTAACCTAAGAACGGTTAAAGATACATGCCAAGGGATCACCCATACTGTCACAAGTAAAGTCACACATGCCATGCAAATAAATAGAATAGTCCATATTTACAATCATCCCATGTGTCAATAGAAGTTAAATTATATATAGTACCCAAATGAAATCCTACACATGGATTCGAACTATACTAAAACATTCTAAAAACATTTTCTCCTCACATCTAAAAGATCCAAGTACTTTTTCCTTTCTTGTGTATGACCTGAAATGTTGGTTATAGGGTGTGAGCAAAACAACAGCTCATAGTAGAAAGAAAAACTAATACAGGTTGGAATGCCTAAAATAAGGCATATAATAACATATGTATAGGTGAATGTATCTCAATATATATATATATATATATGAAAAATAAAAAGTCACGACATGTAAAATAAAGAATGATGAAGAAAAACTTTCTATCTCAAAATTTATTCAATGTTTAGAAAAATCTAATAAGTTAGTCAAATCGGTGTGCCCAAAACAGCTGAAACGAAACCAAGGCGCATAACCCTCAATTTATAATGCACAAATCCATACCTATATCATCGTGGAAAACTGATCTCTCCATATCACAATAGCATATGGTCCTACCACCAGGGACACATAAGTGGTGTACACTCCTAACATGAGGGACAAGGTCCAAAATCTAGAGAAATGACTAGCATGCTAACAACACACAAACACCTATGCTAGTAGAGCCCTACCAATAGCCATTGGTGACTACCATGGCCTCTACATCTGCATGTGGATACCATCACAAACCATGACTTACCGGATCTCATGGGCACTACCTGGCTACAAGATAGAGCACTTCTCATGATAAGGTACTCCTACTACCTACTGCCTCCATTGTAGGGATGGTATCAATCTCAAAAATCAGTGGCCAACTGCACCTCTTATCATAGGGTCTCTAGGACTTACGACACACTCACAAAGTGCACTTGATAAGAAATTCTAGACTTAGGACACTCTTAGAGTGACTACCCAAAACATTTATGAAATGCATAATCATCAGGGCTTATAGCTGCTTGTAGAGCACATGCCTAGGTATCAACAAATCCACATCCATCAAGACTTATAGCCACTCATTGAGTGCCTGCCTAAAGCATTGATGAAATCAAAACCTATGGCATATAAAAATCCATATCTCATGGCTCACCAGCACACTTGTGGTGCTTGCCAATTATGAATGAAAACAATGTCACTGGGCCCTTGGCCAAAACCATGAACTCATCTATTCAAATCATGGAAAACTCCAAATCATGAATGTAATGGAGTGTTTTGCATTGATAACTTATGTTTGGTAGTGTGAAATACTTTGCTAACCCTATTCTTAATTTATAGTGAAATCATTTAGTTAGTATTGTCCTTTTCATGGTGTTTAAGGGCTAGGTGTCTTTTTAACAAGAACACGTATCTTTATTTTCACCCCTAGCCTTATGAAACTTGTCTTATGCCATTTTATTATTATCCTTAATTTAGTTAGTACTCCATTAGTGTTAGTCATGAATTTATCACATTTAACAACTATATTTCAGCCAGTCCATTCTTAAGATTATTAGTCATAATTAACCTAGATTTGGACTCGAGGTATAACTATGTGTTCACCTCACGTCAATTTAGTATTATAGGGATTTGTGGATTTTAAGGATTAGGTGATCTATTCATGTAGGTTAATGCATAAGTGATTAAAGCATTAATGCTTTGAGTTTTGGAAAAGCTAAGGCATAAGAGACTAGTCACATAAGGCTAAATTGAAGAAATGTATCTTTTCAGTAGCGAATTTATTGTTTCCCTCTAGACATTTTTCCAGGCTTTCTACCTTTACATGAGTTAGAATCATAAGAGAATCCATGGTGCCTTAAAAGACCAAAGTAGCAGTGGCCATATCATACATGTCTTAGTTTAGGAAGTTATGTCCCACAAAACTAAGTTGTAAATAACTTAGCCATATAAGACTAAGTTGTAAGTATTATGTTATTGATAACTAGGTCATGAAATATTCAAGTAATGGTTAAAAGAAGGCCTAAGGATTTAAGGCATAAGATTTTAAGTCCTATGAGACCATAATTTAGTGTCTAAGTCTTAAGTGGTTGAGCCTAAATGGATTGGCGTGTGAAGTTTCATCAATGGAACCAACTTAGTTTTATAAGTGTTTAAAATTCTAATCTAAGGGTAATTTTGTAATTTTCCCTTATCTAGAATGATTAGCTTTTTTCCCCTCACTAATTTGAATTTAAAGGTAATTTTGCATTCCCAATCTTACTAGTAAAGTGTATAAGTACTATAATTACATTTCTAAATTTAAAAGTATAGAATTCTCACATTTTTCAACAAAGTGGAATTATGGAATTCTCAAAATTTAGTATAGTGTGTTTTTCTAACACAGAAATTCTCTTAATTATAATTTCATTGACTCAAGAATTCCAGTCAACATCTTCTTCTCCACTCTGACATTTCTAGTAGCTATGGTGAACACAGTCATTTAAAATTCAATGCCTTTTAAAGCTTGGCATTTTGAAATTTCCAAACTTTCCTATAGATTTCCATTTTCCCAACCTATTTGTTAACTTTAAACACCTAAAAGTTTGATCAAATTGTTAATGCACCATTTCCTACTCTTCATTAACCAGCAAAATAGATGCTTACATTTTCAATCTTTTACACCATTCTCATCTTGGATTTCTTAGCAAAGAACTATACTATGTTCACTAATGAGTTAGAATTTAATGTCATTTCCATGCCAATTTTTTTTTTCTTTTGGCTATTATTAAGAACTGATGGGAACCTGGAAACGGTGCTATTTCCTACACACATGCATGTAGGAAATGATGTTGTTTCCTCCTTGTTGGAGCCCCCCTACCAGTACCCAAAATTCAAAAGATTTATGTAGGGAATTTTCCTAAAATTTATAGTTAGGTATGTGTTCTTTAAGACTTATCCTTTGCCTTGTTTTAAATTGCATAAATTAGTAAGATTTATAGGTGGGATTGGGCGTCCCTTTCCTACTCGTGTGTATGATGAATAGGGTGCACCAAGTCCCTGTTCTTACTTTGTCCCACAATTATGCTATGAAAACTAGGCCAAAAACACCACTTGAGTGCATCCACACCAAGTTTTGTCATCTAGGAAGAAAACTTGATTGATTTTAAGAACGTAGAGATCTTAGGGGATGACTAACATGAAGATCATCGCCTGCTCGCTACTCTACCAGCAGTCATGAAAAACAGAGCATGTTTAAATCATCTTAAAATTAGATGAATCTGACAAGAATTTATCTTCCAATTAAGAATGCATAACAAATGAAGTAAGCAATATCCGCATGCAAAGAAAAGAATACAAGATAAAGCATCTAATAAGCAAATCAAAGCAAGAATTCAAGCATTATATAGTTTGGTTCAACATGCATGAAACTAGAAACATGAATAATCAAAAGCTAAATCCAATCAATTTTGAGATTGGCTAATCCAAGCCTATATGTGCAATCCATCCTATTAATCCCCTATCTGAAATTTGAGTTTACATGGTTGGATCTCAAACACCTCGCTAAGTTTCAAGTTTATGGTTCTTCCTTCTGTGGAGCTTCACTCAGTGCAAAAGATGTTCCACGATTTAGCTCCTATCTTCCACTCAGCTCCAACCTTGTTTCCACTTCAACCCCAACTCCTTCGAGTGTTTTCCCTTTGTTCCCAGAATCTTCTATCCCCCAATTCCTTCTTCTTGCTTAGTCTCCCTCTCTCACTGGTTCATCCCCTTCTTCATTAATGGCTGGAAGAAATTTCCTGCCTAAGTTTTAAATTCCATTTCATACCTAGATTTGATTTCTACATGTGGGAAATAAGGGGCATGTGAGGAGCTAGCTGCCTTTGGCTTGTGGCCCTACATGGATGGTCTTGATTTGATCAATTGAGTAGAAATCCACATAAGTCCATTTCCAATTAAAACCTCTCATTTGTTTAACTTTGTTCAATTAAATCCTGTTCAGGGTACATGTTATAATTATACCTTGGATCGTAACATATTTATTTTACATTTTCTTGATATTCCCTTGGAATTTCACCAAGGACTTCGGGTGGTGTTTAGGTAAGAATTTTTCTTATTAGTGAACTATCTAATCCTTCAATCTAACATCAATTTATGTTTTAATTTCCATTTGTCTTTTGGAAGATCACCTAATGCTAAATTAATGTGATTTTCAATTTTCTCTTTTTCCTTAGAAATTTTGTATCTAAATATCCAAATTAACTTAACAATCATCTCCAAAAGGTTGTCCTAACATAATTTCTCGACTCATCCATTCAATTCTTCTCTACTACTTTTAAAGCATAAACTTAATAAATAAAAATTTTCCCTATTTTTTGTAAATGCATAGATTTAAACTTATCAAAATTGTGTATTTACAGGTATTACAAAATCCAGTCAGCTACACCTAAAGAGGTGATTGAATCTAAAGTCAGGATTTAATAGACAATCAGTTGGATTTCAATCTAGATGATTGTATTAAATCACCAAAAGAAAAACAAAAGTTCCATTAATAAATAGCCAATTGCATTATTCCATCTAATCCAATGGATCAATCAAACAAATAAGAGAGAACATTTTTTAATTATAATTTGATTGCATCAACTAGTTATTAATGCATGAAAAAGGATCTTATTCAAGTCGGCTGCTTTTGCAAGACAATTGATTGTTTTGAGAAAGTTGTGTATAAACTGTATGATTTTTTTATTATTTTTTTAAATATGCATATCCTAACTTCAATCAATCATCACTAAACATGATAGTCAATAGTCAAAACTCACTCATGCCTAATTTACTCTTAATCATGCAATGTTTCTTCATTCAATTGATCAATGAAAATATCAACCCATTGCTTTTTAGGGCCAATAAATTTAAGTAAAATAATAAATTTTTTCACATGAAGTCTAAGGAAATGATGCCTAATTTCTATATGCTTTGTCTTAGAGTGCTAAATCAGTTCTTTGAGAGATTGATAACACGAGAACTATCATGAAATATGGGAATATGATCAAAATTTATGCATAGTCTTCTACTTGTTGTTTCATCCAAAGTACTTGAGCACAGTAATTGCTAGCCTAGATGTACTTAACTTCTATGTTAGAGAATGCTACAAAAGTTTGGTTTCTTTGAGAACTATGAAATCAACATATTTCCTAGAAATTGGAAAGTTCCACTTGGTGCCTTTTCTTTTGATTTTATAACCACCATAAGTTGCATTACTACATTCAAGAAAAATGAACTCTCCCAACATGATGTGTGTGAACAATGTTATACCTAAAAATTTTGAAAATCCTATATTAAAATTTTGCACTCAGAATGATAAAGTTTCAAATTTTAATACTATAAATTAGAACCTAGGTACATGTGAAAAAGTTTTATAATTTGAAAGTACAGTCAATTTTACCTAAAATACCCCATAAGCCAATTAATAAATAACTAAAAGAGTGAGATTATTTTATACAAGACCAAAGTCAGGATGTGTTGGTTCTCAATTGTTTTGTTAGAGGGTAGAATACATATTTTCATTTTAGGAACAATTATTATAGAGATCAACTAGCTACATTAAGTGGTCTTGAGATATTTTTTTACTTAATTTAGGACATAAAAATCATTAGGAAACATCTCATGAAATCTAGTTTATATAAAATCAAATCAAAATTAATTTCTCTTTTTAAAACATAATAGAAAGAAAGAAATAAATAAAGAAAAAGAATGAGGGGGAGAGAGGAACCATAGGAAGAAGAGGAATCAATTATTCAAGTACCCTGAGTCTTAGTAGGTCTAGGCATTTAGAGATATTTTAGGATAGGTTCTACTAGATGATTTTCATACAAAATTTCTTGAGGAAGTATTTTTTATAAGTCTAGATCTAGCCATAAATATTATATGTATACTATGCTATTACTATGATTTAAAACCCCTTGGTTGTGATTGATTATGCTTAAGATTTTAGGGGAAATTGTGGCTGGAGTCATCTTTATCTTCCAACAAAATTAGTGTGAGATATTTAATTTTGTGAGAGGAATCATGCCCCATCTTGGATTTGACTGATTCACTCACAAAAATGGAGATGAAGCCTCATAATTTCAAGGGTATAATTATTATGATTAAATGAGAAATTGAACCCAATTAATTTCTCAAGTTTCAAATTGACAATGGGTTACATTTAACCAAATAGAATTATAGTTTGGTGCATAGGACTTGATGACATGCTAAGAGCAAAAACTATGTTTTTGGTGAATAAGTCATGATTGCCACGTTGCATACCATAAAAATCAAGTATCTTGGTGATGATAGATAGACTTGATTTGCCTTACTACAAGGTAGAGTATTCACATGCCATAGTAGAAAACTTTTGCAATAAGAGTAAAGTTCTTGATGTTCATTTTGATAATTTGAGGCTGATTTAAAGTGAGCATTACTAATGCAATGAAAACACTTATTATAATAAAAATTTATTTTTAACATTAATGTGTTTTGAATTATATATATTTTAATTGTTGTAGATGAAGAGAAACAATCTTAATTACTTGAATAAGATCCTTGTAAAGAATAAACCAACTATCTTGAGCTATGAAGATTGGTTTAGAGAATTAAGAATTATGCTGATATCTGGTGTTTGTTTTAATATTACTCATTAGAGCATGAGTCAAAGTAGTAATTGCAACCAAGAGAGGTCAATTTTGCAAGAAACCTCATAGATTTGGATATTGGGTAGATTTTATTTAGATTATCAACCTATCTAAGAGAAATTGGTTTGATTAAACTAGGAAAATAAACAACATGAAAATGGAAACATGCATAAAATTAAAAACATGAACTAAAGGAGACATTATGAAAAGAAAGATTTTCACTAAAACTAGAAACTTTCCTAGCTAACATGCATTTGATAAGAATTAGAATGACTTGATCTAAGAAACCTAGTACACATGAATTGCAAACTTTCTAAGAACTTAAACTTTGTAAAAATTAGAATTGGAAACTATCTAAAACTAATCTAACATGCATCTAGCTTAGACAACAACTAAAGAAACCTTAAACATGAACTAACTTAAATGCAAAACCAAAGGAACATTAACAACATTGTTTGCATGGGGACTTGAATATAAGATGTGTGAATTAACTATAATAGAATGGATGACCTAATTTAAACTAAAGTATGGAAATCTAGACCAGAAATAATCATGAAATAAACAAATTAACTAAGGAAACAAACATCAAAATCATGCACATGACCCTTAGAGTTGTGCACATAGATCTTGATTACTGTGCATGTGAAACCTAAGTGCAATCAACCTATAATTATATGCATGATAACTAGAATCAAAGATGCATTGAAAGCCATAATTAAACATGGTATGACAATTAAGATTCAAAGACTTTTAAGCATTAGAAACTAGCATGGAAAAGTAAGCACAAATCATAAAATTTATTGAATTGAACTTCTTCCAAAAAGGTGCACATAAACATTAGAAGCATAAGAAGTGAAATTAAACATTGTACATATCAAGTAAATCCAAAGTTTCAACTTCAATCTATTGTTATCCAACTTTCAAATATGATAAGCATGTGAACTCGAAAGAGAACCAAAGAAAAAGAAGAGAAAGAAAGCAAAAGATAGGCATGGATTTCAAGGAAAAACATGATTCAAGGACTACAATCTCTTAGTTATCACTACAAGAGAATTGTGGCTCTTGAATATAAGGATCTAAGGTTTAGAACTATGATCAGATAATAAGGAAAACACACAAATAAAGAAATAAGGAACCAAAGCAACAAAGAAAAGACTTAAGCAAAGAAATAAGAAAAGAAAAGACAAGAACACTAATCTGAAAATTAAGCGCAAAACCCAAAGGAAAAGTGTGTTGAAGATGAAGGAGGCTTGAAAGAAGAGAACCATGCATGAAATTCAAGTGGAGGACCAGCCCAAAATGGGGCATGGAACTCCTTGAAATAAATTGTGTGAGATCCTCTTCTATTTATGTGAACTTTCAACCTCTAAAGAGACCTAATGGAAAAGGAAATGTGGGATAGAGATTTGGAAAGTAGGGTAGTTGGGTGAGGTAGGTAATCTAGGAAGGTGAGATTAAGAAGACTTGAAAAATAGAAAGCAGAAACTAAGGAGGGGAAAGTGGGGAAAGAGGGAGATCTAAGATGGAGATCTAAGATGGAGAAATTGTGTAAACTTAAGGCATATAGAAGGTAAGGGGGGAGGTGCCACCTTTTTAGGAGGGAGGCCTCTTCTCCTTCTCTATGTGTTTGATGTAGAAACTCTAGGTGGAGGTTGAGAGAGAAAGTGGAAAGTGAGAAAGATGGAGTGGGAAAGAAAGAGGAAAGAGGGGGATAGAAAGAAATGGGAAGGGAAAGATCAGAAGTGGGCTCTTTTATGATTGGCCCACCTTAGCATGCTATCTTGTCTTTTTTATTTTCATCCAACTACCTTTTAATTATCCTCTAGAAATTCCAAAATTATAGCATGTTATAATTGTTTGAAATCTTCATCCAATAGTGTAATTCCATGCAGCTTGGCTTATTTGGCTTGGTGGTTCACTTTGATGGATGCTTGATGGCTTGGCTTACTCAGGTTTCCTTGTTAGACTAGTAAACTTCATGCATGGGCCCATTTTAGTCACCTTTAGATCTTCCAATTGCTTTCTTGCTTGCATTAAGATGATCTTGAACCTTAATTGAGCTTTGGAGTGATGAAAGTTAGATCCTTATCTTTTAAATTTATATGGATCTTGAATTCTCATCTTAGTTAATCTTGGCCGTTGGATCATCATCTCAACACCTACAAAAGATTAAAAACTCTAATTAAATTCTAAAAATTATGTTTATTGAGATAATTACTTTGGATTAGCTTCTGAACCTATAAAATATTAAAATTTTGATTTATTAGCTCAGAAATGCATGCATTATGAATTTTCAAAAAAAACCCTGGGATAATGCATACAATTTCTAATGCATGGGTTACTAATTGGGTACTATTTATACAAAATTGAACACTTATCAATATCCAACAAGGTAAACTATTTGGCTGACATGGGCACGGACAACAAGGGAATTACACCTCCTAAAAATTTAAAAGTTCAAATATGTCCCTCCCTTGTAATTACCAAAATAACCTACTTTTAAAGCTCTCCCCTTGATAAGAAAATCATTAAATTTTGTTGATAGTTTCATGGGACATATGATATTTAGAATCATGTTTCACATGTTTATGGTTTAGCAAACTTTAGAGTCTTTATTGATGTTCATTTTCTCATGCAAGGCTATTATAGTCCACAAAGGCAGCCCATCTCCTAACTATTTAGATTCTAGTTACCTATCTTGTCAATGATTCGTTCTCCTTTGTAGTGGTAAATGATGTACCATACAACTCAAAATTGGCCCCCTTTTTGCTTAGGACACTTCATATAGAATATATTTTTCATGGGCTAACTACTTTACGGTTGTCAAACAAGATGATTGTTTTAGAACTTTCAAAACAAGTTAGCATCCGTAAAAAAAAGTGGAGCTTTGACTTCTTTACACACACATGAGCATTGATTCTTACTAGGACTCCTGTGAATCTTGTCTAGCAATTTCCCAAGGTTTATGGTTGTCTAAGACACTTGTAGAGTCATATAAAGTTACTAATATTATTGAGTGACTCAGTTAGGAAAGGTAGATTTGGTTTGTTTTTCTTTGTTTTGATGATATGGTGGTAGCTAGTTTATAACTTCTTTCATGAGTGGAAGCTATGTGGCTAAGAATTTCAGTTCACTTACAAGGTAACAATAATCACAAGGGTGTTTGTTGAAAAATTATTTAACTTTACTGAGCTAATTTTTTGGATTATTCAATTTTAGTATTTCTTTAATTTTGAAAAAATTATATTACATGGTGGCAAAAAGTTTGCCCCACTTGACATAAGATCCCGGCTCTACCCCTGATGACTAAGGGTGATGCTCCTCAGCATCCCAGTGACGTCAGAGATGAAACTATTGCTACTTATCAAACAAACTTGATAAAGTGACATGAAGATCATAATATAATGTGGTCCTTCATCTTTATATAGATGGCCAATAATCTTCAAAGGAGAGTCATCTTATAGAGAATGTTAAAGGTGTCATACTAAGTGTTTGGAAGTTGTGTGGTGAATGACATTGATTGATGCATTTGACTGCTATAAAAAATATACTCATTCATAAGATAGATGTGATTCCAGTGGAGAACATGTTCTTAAACTTATGGATGCATCCATTAATTGCACTATCATGAAGCTAAAATAGATGCAGTCACTCAGGTTGATATGGCTTCCTTAACTAACTCCTTTTCCAATTTTGTAATGAAATTTTTAAATGAACAATTTGGAGTCTAGCTTGCTAGAGCTACTTAATATGATTTAGCTTGCTAAAGGTCACATTAGAAATGAGAATGATAAATTTGGTGACTAAAGCAAATCTACCTTCCAGCCCTAGGACAAAGAAAAAATAAAAGAAAAAGAAAGGAATTCTCAAGGAAAAAGGGTCTTCTAAAAAAGGTAAAACTAGAAACCACTCAAGTATTAAGAAGATAGGTCACTCGAAGCATAGTTGTAGATTCCACCCAGTATCCATCAAGAAAGCTAAAACTTCAAAAAGTATTTTGCATGCGTTCATACTAGAAACTCCAATGGGATTGTGTATACACCTAAATTTATCTTAGAACAATCGAATGAGGGCTAAACTTATTCAGTTCATTTTGTTCTACTTTCTTTTAAACCTTCTGCACAAGTTTTACTTTTGTTTCAACCCTCCCACCAAGGAGACACTTGAATTTGTCCTCTAAAGGTTCAATTGGGAACCAACCTTGTTGATAATTTTTTCAACCATATTTCACTTCATTTTTAATATTTTACCAATTTTACCTTGTTTTAGAACTAGTTGCATGATGAAGTATGCATTCTTAATAATACTAGGCAACAAAAAAATTGAAAATAAGTTAAATGCTTCACCTTAAACACTCCAATACATCACTCATCCAACAAGCATATTTTATGATAATTTAGGGTGTAGTGCAATTTTATGAACCCCACATTAGTGCTATTCAAGATTCTACCACAATGATAAAAAGGGGGCAGCCTAGTGCACAATGCTCCCTCTATGTGGTTTCTAGGGAAAGGGCAGACCACAAAGGATTTATAGTCCCACATCAACCTAACAGTCCAAACTCCCTAAATTCAACAGTATAAAAGAAAAGTACCTGACAATAATAAGTATAATGAGGAATGGCATGATGATACTTGAGAACCAGTACATCTAACTCAAAAATTCTATTTAATTATTATGTGGAAGGTAATTAATGAATGATTTAGAGTTTTAATTGTTGGAATAAATTATTCTGGATTTTGGGAAAAGATTGAAGTCTATTTCAAACTAAACATGAAGATTCATAACAATCTCTGAGTTAGTTCTTATATATTTAATTAATTTGAATATTTTATTAGTTTAGTCTAATTTATCTTCATTTAGTTTGGCCTAATTAAGTTTATTCTATTTTGTACTTTTTATATGATTGACTTTTGGATTTTATGCTAATATTTGAACTAAACAATTTCCATAAAAGGAAATTAGTGTTGTGCTAATATATCTAGATTTTCAAAAGTGATTTTTCTTGAAAAGTTCCTCTATTTTTATCTTTGATTTCCAGAACTCGTATTGGGGTTTAGGGATGAAATTTACTAGTATTTGGTTATTTTTCCTTGGGAAGGTTAGGTCATATATTCAAATCTACAAGTGGTGATTCAATCATGGTTTTCAATATGATAGCTAAAGGTTTTTGCACTGAATATTAGTGTTTAGACTTGTGATTAAAAGTCACCTACCATTCCTTTCTTAATAACCTAAATATATATGCAATTCTATGATCACAACTCTCCTTTATATCTTTATGAATACCTCAATATTTGCTTTGGGTAGTGAAAATTTTTAGCCTTGCACATTCTATGTTTGATTTTTTACTTCTATGAAATTTTATTCTTTACTATTTCTTGTGGTGGATGTGGAATTTTGTCGATTGGTTTAAGAATTGAATGTAGGAATGAATGTGAAAAGAGAAAACAATTTTCCATGGATAGATTCTCATGGATGTTTTGCATTTCATGCATTTGTTACATCTGTGTATTCATTGGTACATACTTTGAAAAAGAGGGTTTATTATCTTTTGGCAGCAAGCCTGTGGGGGCTTTGCAATCCTTTCAATACAACCTCTAATTGTTGTCTAATATTTGGGAGATTCATTAGATAGAAACTTTCTAGTCCATACATGTTTAGTACATTCCTACCAACATCCTATAGAATGGATTGAGATCCTATTTCGGTCTTAAGCCACCCAAGCATTGCATGTATAAGCCATAGAACCATTCATTTAGATAGTGCAACTTTGTTTCCTTCCATGGAAATGTGTTGTGAACATCTTAAGTGTAGAAAATTATTTGCTGATTATATGACACCTGTTTGATCTATTAATCCTCAGAAATAACATTGCACTTTTCTTTGTTATGCTACATTATATTACAGTACAAAAGATATTGAGAAGTTTTCATTGTGTTTCAAGTCTCATCATCACTCCTTTTGTTTGGGAAATACATTCTACATCCTCTACCTATAGAAGGCCTAGATTGGTTAGGATTGACATTTCTTCTTTTAATCTAAACCTTTCACATGGATTCTTCCCAATCCAATTGCTCTTAACTAGATCTTCCATTTGCTAAATATACTAGCACTCCTATTTTTCCTTTGGGACATACCTCCACTCCACCAAATCCTCCTGAAATTCCCATCCCATGCTAGTCAATCCAACCATACCTATTTTGTTTAGCCCATGTATCAATTCTACAAACCATGACATCAAAGGGAGGTTTGATTCCTCAAATTACCAAGCTATTGACTTAACAAGCTAATTTGCCTAATTGAATTTCCACTCTTAACAATTTGAATTCCTTTTCTCTATTCTAAAGAATTTACCTATGACCCATATCTCAGAATCTACACTTCCAAGAGTAGTTATCCTAGTTCAAGCAACCCAAAACATTCCCATTCACCTAGTTCATCTCTCCAATTCTCATTAGAGTCTCTCTTTAAGCCAACTGATACCCCTCAACCATTAGCACCATTGCATCAATATTAGAAGGATTATTATTTTGACCATCATGGGGAATATCCAGGAGATGAAGAATTACTATCATTAAGGGTGAAATTTAAAATTATGGATGAAAGAATTAAAGTGATACAAAGTTTAGGGAGATATGTAATGAAACAACAAAAGGAAAAATGGAATAAAATCAATTTATTTAGAGATGACTTGACTTGGATGTATTTTTTATTTTTTTAATTTTATTGATACCAAAATACCCAAAGAATTTAAGATGTTTAAAACAATTCCCATGTATGATGGTATTTAAGGCCCGTCTAGCTAGATTTGATCATACATAGAATCAATTGGGTCATTTGTTCTAAATGACACTCAAATACAAGGCATTCAAATTGGGTTTATAATAAAGAAGCATATGTCAATCACTTCATATTCAACACCCAACTCCCTGGATGCATAAGGGAGTTGTAATTGTTAAAGATGAAAACTAGTGAGATCTTCCTTGTATTCATGATAAGGTGGAGGGATAAAGCTTAAAATATAATAGATGTCCTAGTGAAGAGGATCGAATTTAGATGATTCTTAGTAATCTGCACCTTGATTATCAAGTCCAAATGTTTAGCCACCATTTTAAGTCCCTTATAAATTTCATGAAAGTGTAGGAACAAGTTGAGATCAAAATTTTGAATTATTTCTTACCTTCTATCAGAAGAAGGAATGCTACAACAACCTAAAATTGAGTAAATCAAGTGTCTTCTCGCAATGGAAGGTCATTGTTGATGTTGTTTCTACATCCAATACAACCAACACATGAGCTCCTACTCCCAAGAAATAATATGTCTATTTCCTCTCCAAGTTCCTTATATAGACTTGTTCAAAATTCTGGTGGAAATGGAAAATGTTGCCAAACATACCTACTTTTACTGTTAAGCACCCTAATGTCAAACTCTTTTAGAAGAAACTTTATTGTGAGTATCAGCAAGCAACACCATGTATAAGTGCTTTGTTTTTACAAAAATTGCTAATGTCAACATTGATAATGGTGATGATTTTTGTTGGAAAACTATAGCTGAACAACATAATATCCAAAGAAATTCATTACCAAATCATGCATAGTACCATGCAAATGCACCAACATAGTCAATGTTGTCACCATTTATCCCACTTCACAATCATTTAGTGATGCTATTAATATGATAATGTAATGCCCGAGCAATTTATGTTATTTTGGACATTCTATAAGAAATGAACTGTGTTGAATGTTTTACCTTATTTAAAATAGTAAATGAAGGAATTTGTGAGGAAACTTGGTACCATTAGATTCTACTCAAAAAATGGAATCCAATGCCTCAAAGAACGCCGAAAACGGAGTTTGTATGAAGAAGTTACGGATATTTAAAGATCAAGGGCATTTCTGTAATTTAAACAGAAAAATGAAAAAGACAGAAAACGTAGGGGGCCGTTTTGATAACGGTACCCCCTGTCGTCTTCCTCCTCTAGATTTCTCCAGAAACCCTCTTCTCCCGATTTCTCCAGAAAACACCAAGGGAAATGGCGTCACCGCCTTCTTCCCTCTATAAATACCCTATCTCCCCCTCTTCAAAATCATGATTTTCCAGTCATTTAGGACTAGGGTTTTCAGTAGAAATTGGAAACCCAGTTCTCTGCAATTTTCAGCAATGGCCAGGCCTAAGTCAGGCTGGCCATTCCCGTCTCCCCATTCCCCTCTCTTCTATTTTTTGGTTTTGACATTGGGGTTTTTCCGCTTCACGAGTTCTGGCAACATAAGGTTTTCAAGCGGAAAGGGGGAGCCGCACCACCCGAAGGAGGGTGTCCTCGGCTACTTAGGTAAGCCCCTCCTTCCCTTTCTCTCCGTTTCACTTCCCCCAGGCCAAGATCCATGCCAGATCTGGTCCTTTCCCAGCCGGATTTCCTAGTCTAAAAATGACCTAGCCGGTTCCAATTGGCTATGCACGAACAAGGCGTCCTAGGGACGCCATGCTCCACGAACGCCTAGGACAGGGTCCCTGGGATGGGTTCCAAGCGTACGACAGTGTGTACATTGTCCCTGGTGTGGCCTTCAGGTGTGCGCGCGATGCGGGGCACAGGTCCTGGCTCGACCAGGATGCACGGTGTGACGACCCAGGTTTTCCCATGCATTTTTAAATGCAATATCTAATTCCTAAGGCGGGATGCATCCCTATTTGAAAACCACTTTATAAAAACCATGCAATGTAGCAGAAAAACTTTAGTTTTAAACTCATTTTGAAAACCCCAAGTGTCATTTGCTTTCACAACAATCAAAGTAGTTTTTGAAAAACTTCAGAAATCATAAATGTTTTTCCCCAGGTCTATCCAGTCACAGCACACAGACCAATTGTAATTAAATACAAATACATGTCCAAAGGGTTGAGAGTTAAATTACATGTATAACTGTCTCCTTTTTAATTCACTTGCTTGTAGCACTAATATCTCTTGAGGCGTCGTCTATTTATGAGTGGAACTATCCTGAAAAATGTTAAGGATAGGGTGAGTATATACTATACTCAGTAGGAGTCTATCACTACTAGTTTTGTAATGCATGTTATGTTTAAAATCATATGCTCTTTAAAACATGTGCATGTTCGAACAAGCATGTTCAATATCGATATTAAAAACCACTGTCCAATCGGAATACTGATGACTTAATAGCATAATCCAAGTCGAAAGTATCATATATCATAAACATAATGATATGCATAAGATGCTCAACTGAATCCAACTCATGGATATCTGGTATGGTATGGTCGACCACCCTCATGTCATGCCATATGCAATGCAAGTAAATCATCAAACCATAGGGTCCAACTATGCCCACAACCTCGTTGTCGTGTAGTCCCCGGGTACCTGAGGACATAGAGTCATAGCCTCCACGGGACATATGACACATCGACCTAGTGCTATGACACCAGTGGTAGCCCCCTATACCACATGCAGTTGACGTAGGGACATGCCCTTTTTGGGCGTGGTACCCATCCACCTAATAGTGGTAGAGGCTGGAGGCCAACCCAAACCTCTCGGTATAGTGCTCATGAGCTCATCAGCCCAAATCATATCCGATCAAACAAGTGAAAACCCCTTTTTCAAAACCTGTCCTCTTTGGGTCCCTCACAACTGCCTACCTAGCGTCTTTTGGTAACCCTCAAGGACATGCAATCTTTCAAAAACTCAATGCTCACAAATCATGCAATATATGCATTTGTTTGTAAAACATATCTATGCATAATGTATACGCAATTATTTGCAAAACATATCTATGCATAAAGCATTTATCATATGTATGCTGAATTAAGTCATGCTAAACAAGTTATATAACTTATACTTAAAACATGCATAAAACAATCATGGCTCTTTTAAAAAGTCTAGTAGCGATAGAGCACCTACCTCAAAGTCTCTTGGAGTTGCATCCTTTAGTACTCAACCCGTGCCTAGGTCTCATTTATAAACTCCTAGGTAAAAATGGATATAAGGAGTCCTCATTAATTTTAAGCTATTTAGACATTAGACCGCTAAATCTACTGTTTAGGGTCAAGGGTTCTTGCTTAATTCATTGCCAGGCTAGATCCTATAATATGGACCTACTTATTTAATAGTTAAATTCTATAAATGGTCCTATGATCCTAATTTTAAAGTCTCGTTAGGTCCGCGTGTCCCTGTTCCCAGGACACCTGTGCATCCTAGTTGAACTGTGACCACCTCACGTGTGTGTGCGCTTAAAGGCCATGCCAAAGACCGCATTTTGCACACGTACATGCATGCTCAAGTGACGCGCTATGATGTGCATCATCACATGGACACACCTTGTAGCATGGCGCGTCTCAGCTCCCAGGGCACCCCGTGCGTCCTGGTCGAGCTAGGACTTGTGCCCCATGACGCGCACGTACCCGAAGGCCGCACCTGGGACAGTGTTCACATGTGCACAAGCATGCCTAAGCGACGCGCTATGACGTGCGTCCTGGATGACCTCGCGCGAGCACACCTTGGCGTAGTCAAAATGTGCCTTGGCTCCCGGGCCGTCCATACGTCCCGGTCGAGCCTAGACTGTGCTTGGGACACACCGAGGCCACGTCCATACACAGTAGCGTGCCCTTGTGCACAGTGGCGTGCCTAGGACGCCGTGTTGGTGCACAGCCGGCTAGAACCAGTCTTGGGGAGTTTTCCAGCCAGGAATTTTGGCTGGAAACACTAGATCCAGCATGGATCTAGTTTGAAAGGTGGAGGAACTGGAGAAGGGAGGTAAGGACATCTTACCTGGGCAGCCTAGGGAGTGCCCATTGCCGATGATGGAACCCCATTTCCGTCTGAAACCCTATCTCATTGGATTTCTGTGTTTGTCAGAACCCACAAAGGGGAAAACCCCAATGTCAGACCGGAACAAGAGGAGAGAGGGGAATGGGGAGACGGGAACGGGATGGCCGGCCTGACTTGGGCCTGGCCATTGCTGGAAAACCTAGGGAATTGGGTTTCCGATTCTAGCCAGAAACCCCAGCCAAATGTCAAGAAAACTCGTGATTTTGGAGGGGGGAGATGGGGTTTTTATAGAGGAGTGAAAGGCGGTGCCCCTCAATGGCGGTGCTACCATTTCCCCTGGTGTATTCTAGAGAAATCGAAAAAAACTGGTTTTCTAGGAGGGTCTAAAGGTTGAAGACAATAGGGGGTGCCGTTATCAAAAAGGTCCCCTGCGTTTTTCTTCCTTTTTCGTTTTTCTTTTTAATTTCCAGAAATACCCCTATCTTTAAATGGTTGTAACTTCTTCATACGAACTCCGTTTTGGGTGATTTTTGAGGCGTTGGATTCCATTTTTTGAGTAGAATCTAATGTTACTAAGTTCCCTCACAAATTCCTTCATTTACTATTTTAAATAAAATCAAACATTCAACACAGTCCATTTCCCATAGAATGTCCAATTTTTGTTAAAAATAGTGTAAATTGATCGGGCATTACACACGGGGTGCCCTAGGAGCTAAGACGCGCCATGATACACCAAAGGTGCATCCGTGCAATGCCATCTAGGATGTGCATCATAGCGCGTAGCTTGAGCATGCATGTGCGCATGCAAAACGCAATCCCTGGCATGGCCTTTGGGCGCGCACGTACATGAGGTGGTCGTGGTTCAACCAGGATGCACAGGTGTCCTGGGAACTGGGACACTTAGACCTAATAAGACTTTAAAGTTAGGATCAGAGGACAATTTATAGAGTGTAACTATTGAATAGTAGGTCCATATCATAGGATCTAGCCTGACAATGAATTAGGCAAGGACCCACGGACCTTAAAAGGCAAATCTAGCAATCTAATTTCTAGATAGATCAAAATCGATAAAAGACTCCTTGTATCCATTCATATGCATGAGTTTATAAATGAGACCCAGGGATGGGTTGAGTGATGAAGGACGCGACTCTAGGAGACTTTGAGGTAGGTGCTCTATCGCTACTAGACTTTTAAAAAGAGCCATGATTGTTTTGAATGCATGTTTTAAGTATAAGTTATATGATTTGTTTAACATGACTTAATTTTATTCAGCATGCATATGATAAATACATTATGCATAGACATGCTTTGCAAACAATTGCATAAATTGCATGATTTGTGGTTATTGAGTTTTGAAAAATTGCATGTCCTTGAGGGTTGCCAAAAGATGCTGGAATGCCTAAAGATGCTGAGTAGGCAGTTGTGAGGGCCAGGCAATTGTGAGGGGCCCAAAAAGGATAGGTTTTGAAAAGAGAGGTTTTTGCTTGTTTGATCGTATATGATTTGGGCTAGTAAGCTCATGGGCGTTATGCTGAGAGGTTGGGGTGGCCTCCCAGCCTCTACTACTATTAAGTGGAATGGGTACCATGCCTAAAATGGGCATGTCCCTACGTCGACTGCATGTGGTACAGGGGGCTACCATTGGTGTCATAGCACTGGATCGATGTGTCATATGCCCCGTGGAGGCTATGACTCTGTGTCCTCAGGTACCCGGGGACTACACGACGACGAGGTCGTGGGCATAGTTGGACCCTATGGTTTGATGATTTACTTGCATTGCATATGGCATGACATGAGGTTGGTCGACCATACCATACTAGATATCCATGAGTTGGATTCAGTTGAGCATCTTATGCATATCATTATGTTTATGATATATATGATACTTTCAACTTGGATTATGCGATTCTTTAAGTCGTTCGTATTCCAATTCGACAATGGTTTGTAATATCGATATTGAACATGATTGTTCGAACATGCACATGTTTTAAAGAGCATATGATTTTAAACATAGCATGCATTGTAAAACTAGTAGTGATAGACTCCTACTGAGTATAGTATATACTCACGCAATCCTTAACATTTTTCAGGATAGCTCCATTCACGAGTAGAAGACGCCTCAGCAAATGTTAGTGCTACGAGCAAGAAAAATCAAAAGGAGACAATCATACATGTAAGTAAACACTCTACCCTTTGGACGTGTATTTGTATTTATTTACAGTTGGGCTATGAGCTGTGACTGGATAGACCTGGGGAAAACATTTATGATTTCTAAAGTTTTTCAAGAACTACTTTGGTTGTTGTGAAAGTAAATGACACTCGGGGTTTTCAAAATGAGTTTTAAAACTAAGGATTTTTCCGTTGCATTGCATTGTTTTCATAAAATGATTTTCAAATAGGGATGCATCCAACCTTAGGAATTAGATCTTGCATGTAAAAATGCATGGGAAAACCTGGGTCGTCACAGTTGGTATCAGAGCCCAAGTTTTATCCTTTCACAGCCAGTCCAGCATGTCCAAGGGTCATAGACAATAGAGAAAATCAAGAAGTAGTAGTAGAGATGACTACTTCTATTTGAGGATTACAATATTAATGCTCAAGGCATTTCACCATAAACAAATAGGTGAAAAAGAAGATGAGTCTAGCAAATACTTAGACATTGGATGGCTTAAATCTTATCAATAAGGATTGTTGTGTAGTGGTGCAAATATGAAAACTCATATATGGATCATATTATGATGAGAATAATGAAGAAAGATGTTGGTGAACATGTTAGTAGATAATTTTGACCTGTAATAGATCAATCTCACCAAAGATAGGAACATCGAAGAACCTAGATGGCTTTCTTACCATCATAAAGAATATCAGAATATGAGTACACCATCACAAGGATATGATATGAGTATGATAGGGAATGTAAAAGATAGACTTTGAAATTTTTTTGATGATAATCTAAGAGGGATGAGAATGCAAGATGATATTGGGAGATAACTGTGACTCGTACTAGGTCACAAAGGTATGGATCCTGAAGGACTTAGCTCAATTTTGGATACCTTAATTGGAGTCTTATGAAGAGTGAAGTGCTATCGACTAATAACTACCTGAGTATTATGGAGCAAATCAGAAGATGTATACAAGTGACATATTATGTGATTAAGAGAAACATAACACGAATATGATAGGGAAATGAATTCGACCGAGTTATCAAAAGATTTTGATGATAATACTAAGGATGATAATAGATTGATCCTAACATGAACTTGTATGAAAAGTATAGCATGATCAAAACGTCAATGTCATTATTAAGACATTGTATGAATTTTATTGAGGCTATAGGCAATTAAGGATTTCGATGATATTTGAAAACTTCAACATTTCCTGGAAGTATTAAGTTTCTCTTGACTGCAGCATAGATCAAATAAATGCAACCACTCAAATGAAAGCATTGATCTAGGTAGATACAATGAGGATTTTGAAGAAAAGAGAGAAAGAGATAAAGATGTAACGATAAGTATTCGATGAATATTAAATATTCAAAAGAAGAAGATCATGACTTTACGGAGATACATACAATTCTTTCATCTTGAATCCTATAGGGAGGTAAACCAAACAAATGCAAAGGAATAATACTAGTTGAGTTGGTAATCTTATTGTACAAGAGTATAAAAGAGAGAAAGCATATGGGGTTTAAGACTTTGAGTAGAGTATCGAATGTCAGGAGAATATGCGACAAGAAATTTTTGAAGAGGAATGGTGACCAACTAGAAATTAAATTCTACAAATGGTTTGATATCAATTATTACAATTAGATTCTTATCAGATCCATTAGCTTATGGGGGACACCAATGGATATAATCCATAAAAAGGAAAATTTGGTAATATCCCACCTTGCCAATAAAGTATATTGAAAAAGGAATTAAACCAGGACAGTGACTTGTCCATTTAGCAAGTAGGGTACCATCAAAGATTGAATTGAGGTCTGCTATCATATATTTGAAAGAGCAAATATCTTAAGACCATTATCTAGTCATTACCTTTAGAGTAGTGTTGACTAAATAAAGGTATCCCACCATATTTAATCAAATATGTTAGTATCTATTAGACAGTAGTCGAAGTTATAAAGTCAGAGGAATATTATAAGTATTTAGACATGAGTTTACCTGAAAGAAGTACTTGTTAGACTAAGTCATTTGAGGGTATGAGGTTAGTTGATTAGGCCACATCATGGAGGAGCTACAAGTACAATAAATACAGTAACAACTGAGACAGAAGCAAAAATAAGGAGCGATCTCCACCAGTGATACAGGATTTTCCAAACCTGAATAGATACCATGACAAACCATGGAAATCACTATGGGTCTAAAAGATGCTGCTGAATTGGATTGAAAAGAAAGGTAGATAACTACCAATCACTTTAGAGACCCTTGAGCTTATGACAAAGATATATCTGGAAAGAGATCAATAGATAATCAAATAAAGTCTTTCTAGATGTCTACAAAAATGTTCCATGCTTACTTGAGTGTTTTTCAAATTTGATGATTTAATAGCTTCAGCATAACTTGATGTAATAGCTATTGAATGAGAACTACTATTATAAGCTAAGTATGAGGAGGCACTTGAAGGATAATATTTGAGGAATTGAGAAAATCACTACTTATGAGGATACCCCTTGACAATACAGATGGCATGGTTGACGATAAAGCCTTGATAAAAGATTGAACAATATATTGACATAGGGGATGGAAGGAGAAAAGGTGAGACGGCTAGCACATTATAAGGTGAGATTCGATATTACGTTGCCTTTAGATAAATAGTTAGTTGTTATGAGCATATACGAAGTACAAAAAATCAATTGAAGGAATTTCCTAAGGACTAACCCTACTGGATTGAGTATAGAACTTTTGGGCTGAAGGGTTACGAAGAAAACCATCAAGCAAAGAAAGGACAAAGAGGATGATGACAAAGGATTCAACCATGACCTAGTAAGGGTACTTGGTTATGAATAAGAGACTTTTTTCTTTGCATAAATGGGAACATTATTGAAAATCATAATGACAAATTGATGTGAATAGTGAGATAAGGCCTCTAGACGAGAACATTTGACCCATAATGAAGAATTGACCATTAACGTTTGACATGAGAAAAGCTTTTAATGAATTCAATAATTATGAAACTGGATATGGAGTTAGGATATTTTACTTTCAATATATGATAAGGTCCTCGATGGAAGAAGCTACTAATTGGCTTTCATGAGTTTATTTTGAATATAACTTTGGTCGAGGAATCAAGTCACATATGGAAAACGACAGACAGTTAAAATTCGAAGTTAATCAAGGGTTTGGCTATAGAGCACATGATACCATGTCAGTTATTGAAGTATCTTGGGGACAAATATAAAGATAAGAAGCAAAGATTAGACACAATAGAAAGAGGGCAATTTTTTGGACTCTTACTAATGACATATAACCAACCATTAGAAGGAGATGTCGATGAAGAGATCACTAGATGAAAGACAAGAAGAAAAAGGGATTATCCTATGATATTCAAAAAGGACTATGAGAAATAAGATAATATGATCTCGAAAGAAGTATGGAGTAATTTATACATGAATAAAGAAGCATGATCCTACAAGGAGACTATCCTATACATGATGAGAAAAGTATAGGCATCTAAGGATTTCGAGATAGATGAATTATAGCTAGAAACTGGTATTGTTAAATTGGCACGTGTGGGAGTATGCATCAGAGTACGCAGCAAAAGAAGCCCTTATAGGTAAGGCCTTGTAGAAGGAACAATAAAAATGACAAATTGAGGTTGAGCCTAGATTTGATTCCTAAGGGGAGAATACATTCACCAAGAAGTTATCTAAGAGACAAAATACCTTGAAGATGATAATTTATGCAATTTTGAGGACGAAATTCTTTTAAGGGGGTAATAATGTAATGCCCGAGCAATTTACGCTATTTTGGACATTCTATAAGAAATGAACTGTGTTGAATGTTTTACCTTATTTAAAATAGTAAATTAAGGATTTTGTGAGAAAACTTGGTACCATTAGATTCTACTCGAAAAATGGAATCCAACGCCTAAAAGAACGCCAAAAACGGAGTTCGTATGAAGAAGTTACGGACGTTTAAAGATCAGGAAAATTTCTGTAATTTAAACAGAAAAACGAAAAAGGCAGAAAACATAGGGGGCCATTTTGATAATGGCACCCCCTGTCGTCTTCCTCCTCTAGATTTCTCCAGAAACCCTCTTCTCCTGATTTCTCCAGAAAACACCAACGGAAATGGTAGCACCGCCATTGAGGGGCACCGCCTTCTTCCCTCTATAAATACCCTATCTCCCCCTCTTCAAAATCAAGATTTTCCAGTCATTTAGGACTGGGTTTTCGGCAAAAATCGGAAACCCAGTTCTCTGCGATTTCTGGCAACGGCCAGGCCCGAGTAAGGCTGGCCCTTCCCTTCTCCCCATTCCCCTCTTTTCCCTTTTTCAGTTTTGACATTGGGGTTTTTCCACTTCACGAGTTCCAGCAACATGAGGTTTTCAGGCGGAAAGGGGGAGCTGCACCACCCGAAGGAGGGCGTCCCTGGCTACGCAGGTAAGCCCCTCCTTCCCTTTCTCTCCGTTTCACTTCCCCCAGGCCAAGATCCATGCTGGATTTGGTCTTTTCCCAGCTGGATTTCCTAGCCAGAAAATGACCCAGCCAGTTCCAATCGGCTATGCACGAACAAGGCGTCCCAGGGATGCCATGCTCCACGAACGCCTAGGACAGGGTCCCTGGGATGGGTTCTAAGCATACGACAGTGCATACACTGTCCCTGGTGCAGCCTTCGGGTATGCGCACGACGCAGGGCACAGGTCCTGGCTGGACCAGGATGCACGAGGTGCCCTGGGAGCTGAGACACACCATGCTACACCAAAGGTGCGTCTGTGCGATGCCATCCAGGATGCGCATCATAGCGCATCGCTTGAGCATGCATGTGCGCATGCAAAATGTGGTCCCTGGCATGACCTTTAGGCGCGTACTCACATGAGGCGGTCGCGGTTCAACTAGGATGCATGGGTGTCATGGGAACTGGGACACGCATACCTAATGAGACTTTAAAGTTAGGATCAGAGGACAATTTACAGAGTTTAACTATTGAATAGTAGGTCCATATCATAGGATCTAGCCTGACAATGAAATATGCATGTGTTACAGGGGGCTACCACTGGTGTCATGGCACTGGGTCGATTTCATATACCCCGTGGAGGCTATGACCGAGTGTCCCCAAGTACCCGGGGACCACACGACGGTGAGGTCATGGGCATAGTGGGCCCTATGGTTTGAGGATTTACTTGCATTGCATATGGCATGACATGAGGTTGGTCAACCATACCATATATCCATGAGTTGGATTCAGTTGAGCATCTTATGCATATCATTATGTTTATGATATATATGATACTTTCGACTTGGATTATGCGATTCTTTAAGTCGTCAGTATTCCAATTCGACAATTGTTTTTAATATCGATATTGAACATGATTGTTCGAACATGCACATGTTTTAAAGAGCATATGATTTTAAACATAGCATGCATTGTAAAACTAGTAGTGATAGACTCCTGCTGAGGATAGTATATACTCATCCAATCCTTAACATTTTTCAGGATAGCTCCATTCACGAGTAGAAGACACCTCAGCAAATGTTAGTGCTACGAGCAAGAAAAATCAAAAGGAGACAATCATACATGTAAGTACACACTCTACCCTTTGGACATGTATTTGTATTTATTTATAGTTGGGCTGTGAGCTCTGGCTGGATAGACCTGGGGAAAACGTTTATGATTTCTGAAGTTTTTCAAGAACTACTTTGGTTGTTGTGAAAGCAAATGACACTCGGGGTTTTCAAAATGAGTTTTAAAACTAAAGATTTTCTGCTGCATTGCATTGTTTTCATAAAATAATTTTCAAATAGGGATGCATCCCGGCTTGGGAATTAGATCTTGCATTTAAAAATGCATGGGAAAACTTAGGTCATCACAGATAACCACCCTAGTATACATTGATTGTCTTCTAACACCATTAAGAACTCCTCCTATTTTGACTAAAAATGGATCACAAACTCTGATAAGTGTTGCACCTACCATGGAGTATTACAATGTATTAAGTACAATATTCTAACTATACTACCCTCAAATGTTATGAGCCATTCCAAGTAGCCACCAGAGCCATTACTACTTCTGCTCCTAATTATACTGGAAAGGAATAGCCAGCCATCATAAAACCCATTATAGAACCAAGCGCACCTCAAGTATTTGCAAGAGTAGGAGTCAACAAAATGTTAAACTTGAAATTCCCTGAGGATGAGTATAACATATAGTTGAAGATGTAAGACATTCATATTTCTATTTGGGGATTGTTAAATTCTTATATCAAACAAAAGAGAGCTGTTATGCAAGGACTGATCAATATTGTAGCAGCTCCAGGCATTCCTCCCAAAACTTTTATGTGCTGCTCATGTGGCTTCTTCCATAAAATTTGGTGATAAAGATGATGATAACAATGCTTTAAACATCATTGCGATCAATTGTAGGAGAGAAATATGTGGGGTTATGGTAGATAATGGGTCATCATTAAACATCTACTATCTAAAAACAACACAAGCTTTAGGTTATAGCTGATCCCTTTCAAACTAAGCAATAGATCAATTATGGCATATGAATTGACTATGAGTAAAATCTAGGGGGTGTGGATTTGAATGTAACTATTAGTCCTAATTTTTTTATTTTAATACTATTTTAAAATCTTGATATCAATGGCTCATTTTCACTTTCATTGGGGATATCAAGGCTTCACAGTCTTAAAGTTGTCATCCTCCTTTAGAAATTGAAGTTTCCAATCCAAGGTAGCATTAGTACAATGGTAGTTAAAAAATTTGAGATTTGTAGCATCAATAAAAAAAAAATCTTCAATTACTTTTGCAAGCTCTTCTAACCCTAGTCAATTGGTAGTTAAAAAAATTGAGATGTGTAGCACCAATAAAAAAAAAAATCTTCTATTACTTTTACAAGCTCTTCTAACCTTGGTAAATTGAATAGATTTTCACTTGATCTTTCTTAGATTATGATAGATGATTGTTCAAATGGGCATATACCTTTACCTTGTAATATGTTGTTGTTTTAAATAAAACCAGCAAGGGCATGAATCATTTGCAATATAGCACGCTAGTGAGGTCGAACTAATGTGATGCTAATGGTTCCTACTTTAAACTATCTAACCTAGCCAAATTCAAGTGATTTTTGACCTAAACTAGGAATGGAAACTACAACATAAAAATTGGAATCTATGCAAAAACAAGAAACATGCTAAATTGAAACTTTTCTAAAATATGCACTTTCTAAAATTAAAATTTCCCAAATTGAAGACTTTCTAATTTTATAACTTTCCTAACTAAAACCTTTCATAAAGTGAAACATTCCTAAAATGAAATTTATCACTAGACCTAAACATGAAATTAACAACTAATCTAAGGAAAACATGCTTTAACAAACTACTTTCCTGATCATGTAAACCTAATAAAATTATGCAACCAAATCAACTACTTTAGCAAGTGTGAAAAGATTAACTACTTTCCAAACTAACTAAGATGCAAAATAATGAAATCTAACTAGACTAAAAAAGAGAAAAAAAGGAAAAATTACCACTAACAAACAATGAAAGGAAAACTACCCAAGCATCATTTATGTAACTATGGAATGGTATGCATGATTCATTGAATAGGAGTGGATTTAATCAACTACTTAGGATCATAAGCTTGCAATATTATTCTAACATTAACTAAGCTATCTAACAATCTAGTTGGGCTCTTGAAAAATCAAATGAACATGAGTTGTATGGTGCTGGAAATTAACATAAACCATTCATGAAAAGAAATTCTAGCAGCATGGTAATCATTCAAGGAATAGAAAATGTAAAACATGGAATTAATCGCTTCTAATGCAATCAAGAATTCAATAACAAAGATTATTAACAACTGGACACAAACATGAATTGAAAATTCCAGCTAATTTCATTGAATCACATAAAAAATTCATCAACATAATAACCCATACATGTAATCCAAATCTAAAATTTAAATTCTATTACAATGATGTTCACTTAATTTTAATCAATCCTTAATTAAAAGCTTATCCTTCTTCAATTGTTCCAACAATCACTCATGAGCAAGCATGGTTGAAATCAAGGGAAATTCCTATGGAATAATAAGCTAACAACCAATGAAAACTCAAAAAATAAAGTTAGAAATCAAGAGGGTTGAAAGAGAACAAAGATGCAACGAAAGGGAAAGCCCAAAACTAGATTCAAGATGACTTCCCTTGGTTGTCACTTCAAGGGAAAACCCTTGAATCTGAGTTTTAAAAGCAAGGAAAGATAAAGAAAAACAAGGCAAACTACCATGAAAAGATTTAGAGTAAATAAGAGAAGAAGTTGAACGAACCTTTGAAGGAAAAATCACATGAACTAAGGGAGGAACACTTGAAGAATAGTCTCACACCCTAGAGAAAGAAGTAGTAGCACCCAAACAAAGGAGATCAAAAGCAAAGAGGAAGATAAAAAGGGGTTTACGGAGTGGGTATCTCCTTCCAATGGAGGAGACATCCTTTTCCTAAGTGAATAACTTCTCTTTTTGCTTGGAATTTTGTGTAATTTTATAGTTTCTCACCTATATTTTCTAGGGTGCCCTAATATTAAGATGTGGTGGGGACTAAAGTATCTCAATTTGAATGGCTATGATAGTGGAAAGGCTAGGCTTTTCAAAAGAGGAAATAGGTGGAAATGAGATAGGAAAGAGATGGAGGGTGTTAGGTGGAGAATTTTGGTTGGTTGAGAAGTTTCCTAAGAGGTGGAATGTGATAGACTTTTGGAATGATGCAACTCTACAATTGAAATTCGTAGTGCATCTTAAGGATGAGGTGGAAATTAAAGAAAACGTGGAGAAAAGTGAGAAAAATAATATAAATGGAAGGCTCTTATCCCATTGGTCCACATGCCATCTTATTGTAATATTATTTTCCTTCAAAATCTTTAAAATAACTCATGGATAATCTTCTTGAATCTCTTCCAATCCTAGCCTTCCATGTAGCTTAGCTTGATAGCTTAGATGACTAACTTGGAAGGCTCCATTGGATAGGCTTCACTACTGGCTTTGGGAGCCTTCTTAGCTCCAACCCTTGGCTTGAGTGGCTTGTATGGTTTATCTTAAATTCCTTAGTTTGCCAACTTCTCTCATGGCTTATATGGCTAAGGTGGCTTAAGTGGCTTCCATGTAAAGGTGGTGGGAATGCATGGCTTACTTCATGGGCCCACTTTGGTCATCTGTAGCTCCTTTAATTGCATCCATTACTAGTGCATAAGATTATCTTGGCCTTTAGTTTCATGTTGAAGTGATGATTTTGAGGCTTTGACTCAATCTTTTGATCTTGATCTTCAATTTCATCCCAATCAATCTTGGCCATTGGATCACCATCTTACTTCTTACAAAAAGTAAACAATCCTAATTAAGTCTTGGAAAAACATGATTAATCACATAATTATGTTGGATTAGCCTATGGACTTACAAAATATCAAACTTTTTGGTTTATTTGGTCAAAAATGAATGTGTTACAAATTTTGGTCTAAAAACCCTAATTTACCTCTATAAGTTATAACACATGGGTAACAAATTGGATGATTTTTATGTCAAAATTAAACACTTATCACACCCCCAACTAGCATTTTTCTAGTCCTAAGCATAACATGCAAAAAATCATTTTACAAAGACAAATACAAAGTGTCACTTTTGTAAGTACTCATGATTGCATTTAGCACATGCAAGAAGCCCTTAAATCCCTATGTTACCCCTAGTGGATGAGTTAGGCCTCGTAAGGATTTGCAGTGAATATACCTACAAAATTTTCTAAGGTTGAGTTTTCTATTTCATCTCAGAGAATCCTCATTCGTTAGCACTCTACCAGTTTTTTACAACTTAATAGAGAAGATTAACAATATTACAAACCATACACATACTAAAGACATTTCATTCTAGTTATTTCTTGAACTGCATGTGTGTGCAACCATATAATCATGACTTCTAATTGGATGTGCTTAAATTCCATTGAAAATAGGTCTTGACCTCAAATCCTCATAGGTATACTCTTAGAAATGAAGCTCTCAAATAAGGGTTTAAACATATTTCTCTTATTATGTGACCAGATTCAACAAAGCTAATGGTTCACATAAATCTTGAAGTGCTAAAGAGACAAAGGAATGTGATCCTTAAGAGTGGATGTCTTTACCAAGAATAGTAAGGGTATTTTATCTTAACTCCTTCTTTTTATCTCTTGTTTATGGTTATGTTCCACCTAAGATCTACATGCCTTTAACTAGGATGAAATGAAAGCTTGGGAAGGGTTCTTAAAAAAAAGGGCATAAGGATTTCAAAGGGTTAAAATTGAGTAGAGGTCTTCAATGAATAATTGTTAGGACACTTTTTTGTTTTTTGTAAAGTGATTTTTCTTTGTATTATTGTCTTTCACTTCTTCTTTTTCTAATACTTTTTTCCTTTTCTTTTGGCTTGTTTGGAAGAAAGACTGCTAAGTTTCTCACTTCTTTAACTTTTTATCCTCTTTTGAACTTTTCTACTAACTCTTCTCATTTTAAAAATGGGTAATAGTTATTTATTTACTAGTTTTTTTGGATTAAGATTAGTAAGGTTAACGAAGAAGGGCTTAATAATAGGCTCAAAGGGCTAACTAGTGATCTGGAATATACTGGGTAGGCTTTATGTCTCTAGGTTAAACAAAGGTGGCCTATATCATTTCCTAGCTTTCTTAAAGTTATTACTCGTATTTATTCTTGATAGTTAACCAAAACAAGGATAGTGGGATCACATTAAGTTATGTACACTGAAGAAAACTGTGGAATTACTTATAACTCTTTGAAAGAAGATAGTCTCTAAACTTACTGGGTAATAGATCTCCACTAATTTTCCTCAAGGTCTCTAAGTCATACCTCTCTATTAGTCTTGACTATATGTTGTATTTAAATAGTTTTTGAGAATTAACTTTCATAGAATGCTTCAACACATGAATAATATGCAAAACTAACCATATACACTCCCATTAAGAGGTGAAAATAGTAGAATTACTAAATTCTATACATCCAATTCTCATCACAATAAGGGAACTCTTTCAATTTTTATTTATTTATAAAAGCTAAAGAAAATTCAAATTCCCTATATGCATCTACACCCCCAACCTAAATGAAACATTGACCCCAATGTTTGAAAACATAGGATCCTATATGTAGAAGATGGATATTTTAAAAACATCTAGGTTGCCTCTCAAGGAGCATTAAGTTTTATGTCTTCAACCAAACATAATGATGAGTGCAATGATGATAATCTGCAAGGGTTCTTGGAGTGGTAATCTAAGGTGGGTCATGATAATGAGGTGCCTCTAATAGTATCTCATCAATCTCAGGATTAGGCATCTCAAGGAAAGGTTTTAAACTCTGACCATTGACATTTTGGATTTCTCCATCCTTCTCAATCTTGATGGCCCTATGAGGATAGACTGTGCATACTATATAAGGTCTGGTGCATTTAGATCTGAGTTTTCCTAGAAAGAGATTCAATCTAAAGTTATACAATAAGACATATTGTCCAAGTGTGAAGGATTTTCTTAAGATTTGGCAATCATGTGTAACCTTCATCCGGTCTTTGTATAATTGTGCCAAGTCATATGTATCTTTCCTCAATTCTTCCAACTCATTGAGTTGGAGTTTCTAGTGGGTCTTAGCATAATCTAAGTCGAAATTGAGCTTTTTGATAGCACAATATGCTTTGTGCTCTAACTCTACTAGTAAGTGACAAGCCTTTTCACAGACTAGGCGGTAAGGTTATATGCTGTACGATAAGCCCACAAAGCATTGTTAAGTCTCATAGACTAGTCTTTCCTACTTGGATCAACTATCTTCTCTAGAATTTGCTTTATCTCCCTATTGGATACCTCTATTTGGCCACTAGTTTGAGGGTGCTGTGGGTAGTTATTCTATGGTTGACACCATACTTTTTCATTAAATTCTCGAACACTTTATTACAAAAGTGGTTTCCCCCATCACTTATTATGGCTCTTAGAGTACCAAACCTTACAAAGAAATTTTCTATTAAGAATTTTACCACAACTTTGTGGTCATTGGATTTGTAGGGTATAGCCTCCACCCACTTGGATATGTAGTTCACTCCACTAGGATGTAAAGATTCCCAAAAGAATTAGGAAAGGGTCCTATAAAATCTAGCCCAAGACATTGAATGGTTTTACTACAAGGATTGGGTTTAAGGGCATCATATGCCTCCTTCTTAGACTACTTAATCTTTGATACCTCACATATGTTGTGTAGTAAGCATGTGCATCCTTAAATGTGGCAGGCCAATAAAAACCACACCTCAAAATTTTGCAACTGGCTTTCTTGAGCTAAAATGGTCCTCACATGCATGATCATGATAGAAGGAGATGATTCTATTATGCTCCTCCTAATCACCTGATCGAGACATTAATTGAATACGTACAAGTCATCCCAAGTAAAATATCTAGCATCGGTCAAAAATCTCTTTTTATCTTGTTTGGTTCAATGATTAGGTATTTGTGTTGTAATAAGATAGTTAACAATATCACCGTATCAAGGTAACTAAAAAATATGCAATAAATAGTCATTTGAGAAGAATTCAGTTATAAGCATGTGATTGCTAGTATGCACCCACCATTAATTTGGATAATTGGCTTGTTACAAAATTTTCAAAACCTTTCTTATCCCGAATTTTTAAGTCAAACTCTTATAACAGTAGTATCAAATGGATCAACTTAGGTGTTGCATCCTTTTCAGAAAGGAGGTACTTTAAATGTGTGATCCAAAGTACAATATGACTTTATACCCTAATAAGTAAGATCTAAACTTATCCAAAACAAACACTACACTAACAAATCTTTCTCTGTGGTTGAATAATTGAGTTGCACGTCATTTAGTGTTTCACTAGCATAGTATATTACATGGGAAAGTTTAGTAATGCGCTGCCCCAAAACAGCTCTAATGGCATAATTCAATGCATCATACATTATCTCAAAAGGTACATTTTAATTTGATGGTCGGATAATGGGTGTAGAAGTCAACTCAGCCTTGAATCACTCAATGCTTTCTTACAGTCCTCGTCAAAGTAAAAAAATGGCCTCCTTTGTAAGTAAATTATAGAGGGGCTTAACAATTTTCCTAAAATCCTTTATGGCGCATTTGTAAAAGCCAGTATGTCCTAAAATAGAGCAGATTTCTTTTACCATCCTTAGTGGAGGAAGGTCGGTTATTAAATCCACCTTTTCCTTATCGACTTCTATCCCATTGGGTGATATTATGTGGCCTAAAACTATCCCACTTTGTACCATAAAATAGAACTTTTTCCAGCTTGAAACAAGACTTTTCTCCTAACACCTTGCAAGAACTAACTTTAAGTGATGTAGGCACTCATCAAATGATGACCCAAATGTTGAAAATTCATCCATAAACACCTTAAAAAACATTTCTACCATATTAAAGAAAATGCTCAACATACACCTTTGAAATTTAGCAGGAGTATTACAAAGCCCAAAATGCATACGTTGGTAGGCAAAGGTTCCAAAAGGGCAAGTGAAGGTGGTCTTCTCCTAATCCTCTAGTGCTATAGGAATTTGGTTGCAACTAGAGTATCCATCTAGAAAACAATAATAACTATATTCAGCCAACCTCTCTAGCATTTGGTCAATGAAGGGTAGAGGAAAGTGATCTTTCTTGGTGACTGTGTTCAACTTTCAATAGTCAATGCAAATTCTCCATCTGGTGGTCATGCAAGTGGGTACTAACTCATTATCCTCATTTTTTACTACAATGACCCTACATTTCTTGGGTGCAACCTAAATGGGGCTAACCCAAGTGCTGTCAGAGATAGGGTATATTACTCCAACATTTAGAAGCTTTAGGACTTCATCTCTAACCATGTCCTTCATCTGGGGATTAAGTTCTCTTTGAGCTTTCCTAGAAGGTTTTGCATTTCCTTCTAGGTGTATCCTATGCATGCAGATAGCTGGACTAATCCCTTTTATGACTACTATCATCCACCCTAGAGCATTTTTATGTTCCTTAAAGACATCTAAAAGCTTACCCTCATATTCATTATCTAAATATGATACTATTATCACACGTAAGGTTTCATCTGGGCTTAAGTGTGAATATTTCAAGTTACTAGGCAAGGGTTTTGGCTCTAGAGATGGTGGTTTCTTTATCGAGGGTATGGGGATAGATTTAAAAAGGTGGGAGTGGTTCCACATAAGGATCCCACTTGAAGGTATCCATGATTGGAGTAGCCTCTTGAAGGTTGTTTTCCTCCTCAATAGAATTGTCCAGATCAAATTCTCCATTAAAGTGCATGAGACAAGTCTCTAATGGGTCAGAGATGGACAATGGTAGATGAATGTTGTTAATTAGACTCTTCATCAAATTGACATTGTAAGAATCATCAAGGTCTAAATGTTGTTGATCATGTTAAAGACATTTAGCATAACTTTTATGTTATTGATTAACAATTTCATTACACCATTCCTACCATTAATAATAGTGTTTGATGTCACCAAGAATGGATTATTGATGTTTTTCGCAAGTGCATGGGTTATTGTAGTATAGCTATACAAATACAGGTCGATCCCACAGGGTGCATATGTGTGTGTACAGCCATACAAGATGATGGTCCTAGCCGGAGGAGATGAGGTGCAGATGCCTAGGCTAGAGCAAATGCCTCTGATCTAGAAAGTGGAGAGATGGTTGCCGAGCTGTCGGTTGCTCTTTTAGTGAGAGAAAAATGACGCCTGGTTGTGCAGCACGGCTAGGCATCATTTTGTTCATTTGTAATAGAGGTGGAGATGATTAGGTGACCTGGCCAGTGAAAAGGAACAATTGGGGAACCAATCTAGTGTGGGTGGTGATGGGAGAGCTCCTGGCCTGGGTGGAATGCTAGGAGTGGAGGTGAGTGACAAAGGGGAGATTAAAACTCATTTTCTTGTTGGAAACTGAGAAAGGGAAACAAAACAACTAGGTTGTGAAAAGGTGCGTGGAGCAGAGGGAAACAATCTAGGAAAAACTGGTAGAGGGTGGAGCTGAGTAGAGGTGAAGATGGAGAAAAAAAATGATGCCTTTGGTCTGGGCGTCGTCTAGAACAGAGGAGCCTGGGCAAGGATGCCTGGCTTCTATTGGGCTGGTCTAGGAGTTGGATAAAGGGTGAGATCTTAGAACATTGAATGTGGAAGAGAGAGGGAAAATGTGAAAGAGCTTGTGCGGTGATGGAAGAGGCTGGGTTGTGCAGTGGATGGAGGAAAAAGATGGAGAAGATGTTGATGTGTTGGAAAAAAAATGATGAAGGAGAGATGTATTGTGTGTGAGATGTGAGAGAAAGAGAATGGTGAGGTTTTGAGAAAAAGTAACTTGAGAGAGAGATGGAAGTAAGAGACTGCAACACATAATGCAAACAATCCATGGAAGAATAGAAAAGGTAGCTAAAAAAACCAAATCAGAACTACCAAAAGAAAAAAACTTCCAACTAAAAAAAAACTCTTCCAAACCTCCACGGTTCTCCCTCTTTATAATTGTTTTTTTCTTTCCTAATCTTCCTCCACCTCTTTCCTTTAATTAGGACTTTCTCTTCCAAATTAGGACTCTTCTTCCACTAGGAAACCTCTTCCTTTCAGGACTCTTTCCTTATTGATCTTCACTTAATCTACATTGTTGAACATAGATCTGAGCCATCCAACCCTCCTTTAGTTGATCTGTAAAATAAAAGACTAAATTAGAATCATCTAAACTGCACATTAATCATCTAATAAGCTTTAATGATCATCTGACCATTGATTTTGAAAAATTAAAGTTTGGATGGTCAATTTGAGCTAAATTTAAAATCAAGCTAAATTTTGCAAATTTAAATGGTTGGATGATCTAATTGAATGCTAAACTAGGGATAGCCAAAATTAAACACTTAACACACCCTCGAACCAGCATTTTGCTAACACACCCCCAAACCAGCATTTTGCTAGTCCTGAACAAAACATGTAGACAACTATTTTACACAAAACTGGTACAAGGTGCCACTTTCGTACGAACTCATGATTGTGCTTAGCACATGCAACAAGCCCTTGAACCCCTAGGTTACCCCTAGTGGACAAGTTAGGCCTTGTGAGGGTTTGTAGTAAATATACCCACAAAATTCAATAAAGTCAAGTCCCCTATTTTATCTAAGAGAATCCTCATTCATTAGCAATTTTACTAGTTTTTCACAACTTAATGAAGAGGATTTGTCAATTTTACACACCATACATATATTAAAGACATTTTATTTGAGCTATTTCTCAGAGTGCATATGTGTGTGTACTGCCACATAAATCTTGACTTCTAACTGGATATGCTAACATTCCATTGGAAATATGCCTTGACCTCAAATCCTCATAGGTATACGCTCAGAAATAAAACTCTCATATAAGGGGTTTAAGCATATTTCTCTCATTATGTGATTGAATCCAACAAGCTCATGGTTCACATGATTCTTTTAAACGCTCATGAGACAAAGGAAAGTGATCCCTAAGAGTGGATGTTAACACCAAGAGTATTAGGGGTCTTTTACCTTAATTCTTTCTTTTTATCTCCTCTTTAAGGCTATGTCCACCTAAGATTAATAGGTCTTTAACTAGGACAAAATGTAGGCTTAGGATAGGTTTAGAAAAAAGAGGTATAAAGAATTCAAAGGTTCAAAATTGAGTAGATGTCTTTAATGAATATCTACTAGGACAACTTTTCTTTTGGGTTTGTACTTGAATTGAACTTCTCCTTCAAATTTTAGTCTTTCTCTTTCAATTTTTTTTTTTTTTTTCTTCTTTGGAAGCAAGACAACTAATTTTTCTCACTTCATTAACTTTTTGTCCTATTTTTGAACTTTTTTCTACTCTACTCATTTGAAGATGAGTAATGGTTATTTATTTTAATGGGTTATTCTGGGTTAAGGTGAATGGAGTTAAGAGGCTCAAGAGGTTAACTAGTGGTATACTATATTGGGCTGGCTTTATGTCTCTATGCTGAGCAAGGATGACCTATATCATTTCCTAGGTTTCCTAAAGCCTCTTAGATTCAATAAATTTTTGGAATTAAAGCGATTACTCCTATTTATTCTTAATGTTTAACCAAAACAAGGATAATAGGGTCACACTAATTATGTACGCTAAAGAATTCAGGAAATGACTTATAACTCTCACTAAGTTATAGGTCTCTACTAATTTTCCTTAGGGTGTTTAAGTCATACCTCTGTATTAGTCTTGATTATGCTGTGTAAATGGTTTTCGAGAATTAACTTTCATAAAATGCTTCAACACATTAATGACATGAAAACTAATCATATACATTCCCATTAATAGGTGAAAATAGTATATTTGCTAAATTCTGGACATCCAATTCTCATCACAGTAAGGGAACTCTACTTTAAAAACTCTTCTTTTTTTTTTTTTTTTTAAATTTTTTTTATAAAAAAATCAAGAAAATTCAAAATATCTAGTGCATCTACACCCCCCAACCTGAATGAAACATTGTCCCCAATGTTTAAAAACATAGGATTCTATATGAAAGTGGAGTGATGTAGACTCTAAACCCTTGGGTTGTCTCCCAATAAGCACTAAGTTTAACTTCTGCAGCCAGACATTACCTAACCTAACTTTCTAAACCTAGAGACTAACTGGGTCACCTTATGTGTACTAATCCTAACCCTAAGATGAAATGGCGAGATTTCTCGTGCCACTTTAGAATTTCACAGTAATCTATATGTGGCCTCCACCTTGAAATTATAGGTGGTGATATGAATATAATACAGTAGATCACCACAATTGTGAAGGTAGTGGGACCATATTGTTGATCCTCCATCTTCATTATTTCACAGTAGTCAATATAATTGCTCCACCTTGAGAAGTGAGGTGAGAGTAACACAATGACTGCATAAACTACCGTGTATTTCCTTGGACCATATGGTGACAAGAAGTCCTTGTCTTGACAAAATTGAGGGATAATAATGACCATTCTATTCAGTTTATCTTTTCCCTCCATGTCCCTATCATTGTCCTGAACTAGGGTAATAACCTGACTTTGCCCTTCTCTAATAGGTTGTTCTTGTATTACTAGAGGCAAGGACAAGGTTTAGCTTAAACCCTGGTTATCTTCTAATGTATACCCTAGAGTAGGTTGATGCATATCAACTGACTATGCTTCTTCCTATTTGATAAGCACATGTATGGTATCAATTGGGCCTATATTATCATTTGATGTTTGTTCAAATAAGGCTACTAAGTCCCAATCAGGTACATCTTCTACATTGAATGGCACAATTTGAATTTCATCCTTTATAGGAGGATCTACTCTAGCTTGCCATCAAGAAGTGTCCATCAGAGGCACATTATCCAACAATTCATGCACCTGCTCAGTAGATGTGTCTTCATCAAAGTCAAAAAAATAGGTGGGACACACATCTAGAGGATTAAGGTTGGATTTTTCTAAAGCTTTATTCTCTCTATCAATGGAAGTCTCTTCATTATACTCATAAAAAGTAGGACATGGCTCAAGTAGATCTAAGTTGGACGTTTCTACAGATGGTTATAGATTTTGTGGCTCATAAGGATCATAGGAAATTTCCATCATAGTGTCAAGAATACATGGCTCTTTATTCCCCCTAATTTGTTTCAGTGTTTCCTCAAATTCCTCCCTCCCTCATTTTATTTCCTTAAAGAAATCCTCCATTATTTGTCTTAATTTCGTATTCCTAACAGCAATTCCTTCTATTATTTCACCCATATGTTGCATATTTTCTTCTAATAGTGGTTCTTCCCATAGAGGAAATGACTCATAGGGTTGGTATTGTTGTGGCACTGTGGTACAGAAAAAGGACTGAGCAGGCTGAACACATGATGGTTGACCCTAATATTCTGAATAATCATGGTATTATTGACCAGGGTGGAACCATTATGGTTCTTCCTAATATTGGTAATCCTGAGAACATGGTTGTTCATGATGCCCAGCCCATCCATTAGAGTCTTGATAATTTGTCTCAGAATAAAAATTGCTAGGGTATGTGAATGCATTAGGTGCATCCACTAGCTCCTAATAGTATTCATTGTATGTGGAGCTTGATGGGGACCAGGAAGGAGTAGAATAGGGATGCTCTAAATAGGTATAGTCATTATGGTATTGAGGTTGTGGCGCAACTTGGCTAGAAGCTATTAGCCTAAGCAATTGACTTTCCATAAGATCTAACCGATCCATTTATGCATCTAATATATGAAATCTATCCCCTTCTTGATAGGCTCTCTTTTGTTTTTTTTCTTCTTTTTTTTTTTTTTAAGATGAAAACCAACATACATGATGCAACCTAACTTCGTAGAAAGATACAGAAACAAAGGACACAATATAATCCTTAGGCTAATAAGAAGCATATTGATTTTCTTGAATTTGTGTAGAGACAATGCTTTTAATTAGCCTACTCTAGCACTCCGCCTCTCCTTTAGACTTGATTATTACTTACCAGTTAGGTTCTGCGCAAGTTGGGTAATACAACTCTCATTTAAGGAGGCATTTAGACCTCATAAATGTCAATAGGAGGTGAGGGAAGAGTGAGGCTCTATTAGACAACCCCCAATAACCATAGTGCTCAAAAGCCACTAGAGTGCCAATAAATTGCCTCTTCGTAAGAGGGTCCTACGAGCATGTGATGGCCATATAGGTCTCTTCTGATTGATTTTAATTTGATTTGAAGGGTGGGGTAGCACACTTCAGGTGGCCCAAGGAATGGTGATGAAATCCACCCTTGATCTTATAGGGTCGGGTGCCCTTACTAATTAATTTCCATATACCATGGCAATTTGATCAACATATAATTCACCGTAAAGCATTAGACGTGTCCTAAGACGCAATTAAAAGCAATAAACTAATGCAAACACTAAAATGCAAAAAATATAAAGTATGCTTTCTATATGCAATTAAACTACCAACCAATGCAAAATTATTCTAAATGCAAACCCTAATTTAGAAAATAAATGAGTGAGAAGACTTATAGTGGGGTTTCTAGTGAAGATCAAGTATGAGCCACCTTATCCCACACTTGCCCTCACTACAAGATTCACTAAAAAAAGAAAAATTCCTAATCTAAGAAAGCAAAGAAAATCTATTTAATTGATGAAGCTCTACTTGAGAATTTTTCCTAAAAAAGAAAAATAACAATTAGTACCAAATTCAGGAAAAAATGTGGTTATGCACTAAAACAAAATTAAATATGCACGTAAAAATGCCCAAAATGTTTAAAAAAAATGCAATTCCTAATATATTTTTTATTTTTCTAATTTTTTTGATTTTTTTTTGGATTTTTTCATTAAATTCTATAAAAACTCCATTGCGAGTCCCCAGCAACGGAGTCCCCTAGGTCAAGTAATGCCTTATCTATGACATGATCTCTAATGATGCAGGAAATGGTAGGACACCCTAGGTCTCTAAGCTTTTGTGGGGTCTTATGTTGAATCAAAGAGCTTACCTGCTTGATAAGGAAAGCTTTCTTTTGTACATTTAGCCTTCTTTTTCTTGTGTAGAGCTCTTTTAAGAATTTAGCATAGGTGGGTATGTCTTTAATTGTAGTGAGCAATGGAATATTGATTTGGACATGTTTAAATACATCCATTAACTTGTTGAAGTATGTTCCCTTTCTAGCCTTGTTTAGTAACTGAGGAAAAGGGCCTTTACGCACATAGGGTGCCTCCAATATAAGTTCTACATGGTTTTTCTGTCTTTTCTCTTTCTCCTGTGTTTTGGTTGCCTCTTTCTTCTATATAGTTTCCTTAGCCTGCCCTACCTTATTATTGATCTAACGATTGCTCCTAAAGGTGATTATAGACTTGGCATGCTCACAAGGGTTAAGGTTTTGAGAACTTGACCCTATCTCAAATTAGCGCTTCAAGTTAGGGATGGGTTGATTAGGGAACTGACCCTTTCCTCTATTCTGTAGTTCAGCTCACAATTAGCTTTCCTGCATATCTAACTTAGCTATGGCTTAATACTTGACATAGGCTGAATGTAACTATCATTTTGTAATTGGTGTAAGGCCTTTTTAGTGTCATCATTTTCTTTCAAAATTTTTTCAAGAATGGTCTAAATGTTTTCCTTAAGAGATGGTTTCTTTTATTGCTGAGGTTGTTGGAAGCCAAGTGGCTCCTGGGGGACTATAGCTTTAGGAGGAAAGTTTTAAGTAGGGGGTCCACAAATGCCCCCCCTTGGTAGTTATTCTTTGATGAGGAAAATTTGGGATGCCTAGCCCATGCAAGGTTGTATGTCTCAAAATATAGTTTATTGCTAGTTTGGCAATATGCATTCAATTCATTCACTTGGTCAACAAGATAGTCGTTTAGCTCTATTGCATGGGCATGATATAGTCATATGGGCAGGGCTGGAATAGATAGCACAAACCTCTTGTGGAGGTTTAATAGATGTGGTAGCAATAAAGGATTGACGCACAGTTTCAAGCTTGTTTGCTCTGCCATCATACTTGTTTATTCTTATTAATACAAAGTCAAGTTTATGGGATATATCAGTATATACGTCTATCTCATAGAAACCTCCTCTCTTGGTGGGCCGGTTGTTTTTCTCTCTTCTATTTGAATAATCCCATTGCTAGAAATTATCTATTACTGCCTGAAAGAACTCCCAAGCTCACTCTCATCTTTTAACATGAGGGCCCCTCTATTTGTTGCATCTACCATTTGTCTATTTTGAGGTATCAATGCCTCATAGAAGTATTGAACTTGTAGTCATTTTTTGAATCCATGATGTAGGTATTTTTGTAGTAGTTCATTCCATCGTTCCCAACATTTGTAGTATTGTTAATCACCCTTTTGTTAAAAGTTGATAATTTTATGATGAAAGGCATTTATCTAGTGAACGGGGAAGAGCTTGTCCAAAAACTTCTAGACAATTAGTCCCATATGCCATGATTTAGCTTTATCCTTGAGTGAGAAGGGGAATAGTCTAAGCCAAATAGAATCATCCAAAAAAATTTGAAACCTAAATGTGGCACAAATATCGATTAACTCCTCGATAATTAGGTAGGGACCTTCTTAATATCAACCATAAAAAGTGGGTAGCAATTGTATGACTCCTAGCTTTAATTCAAAGTGGTCTGTATTTGTAGGAAGTAAAGCTATGCAGGATGGGGTGTTGAGTTGTAGTAACGCATAGAAATCTCTAATAGCCTTATGCTAGATTCCTTCTGGTGGCTCTATCATGGGGTTAGGAACTTGGTTTCTTTCTCCTTATCTAAGGTTGAGTTGAATCTCTGGGTTGAAAGGTGTTAACTCTAGGTTTTGAGATTAACGCCCTAGCATAAACTATCTTACACAAAATTCCCTAATCTAAATGCTGACTCTAACTCTATGTGATGCACAATAAAATCCTAGTAAGCACTAATCAAATAGTGTCTTGTTTATCTTTTCTTTGTGCATAGGTGGTAACTTCTTAGACCTAGATCTAGACAGCTCCTCCTTTTATCTAGATTTAACTACTGTTTACTAGTTAGGTTCTACTCAAAAGTGGTTAATACAATCCTCTTGTTGGAAGGTGTTTATACCTCAACTAATGTCAATGGAATGCAAGGAAAAATCACTTGGATTTTAAGACACCCACTATAACCAGAGTACTTAGAAGCCATTGGAGTGACAATAGATAGTGTCCTTCTAAAAAGGTCCTACGAGCTCAATACCCTAAGTCTCTTTCTACTTGATTTTAAATTTATATTCAAGGGTTGGGATTGTGGCATACAAGGAGATTGATCGATTTCTAGGTGGGCCAAGGAATTGGTGATGAAATCCATTCCTTTTCTTATAAGGGTTTCTGTGGGGTCCTTACTAACATTAATTGCATTCCACCATAATGCTATAAATATGCAATGCAATACAAAAGCAAACTAGTGGCTACCTATATGCTACTTAACAAAGGGTTAGGCTCCATAACAGATGGGACACTATAACTATGCAGCCTATGCTTTGCTTATAGCCGAGCTCAAGCTAACTTGGGTTAAATAGGTACACAACTAATGTGACAATCCTAAGTAAAGATGCAACAGTTATCGATGAATGGTCCTAATCTATATGAATTAAACTAACATCCAAATGCAAATTTGTACTAAATTGAAATTATCTTGCCCTATATTATTACAACCCATTTAAAATTAAATAATAAAGAAATTATAATTAAAAATGGGCCTCACTACAAGTTTCACTCAAATCCTAATCTAGGAAAGCAATAAAACCTAATCTCAGATGATGAAGCCGTGGCCCATAGGACCTCCACTGCTCATTTGCTGATTTTCATAGTACAAAAATCAAAGAAATATGGTCAATATGAGGAAAATAGTGACAAATGCAAAAATTACACAAAAACCCTAATCTAATACACCCTAATCTAAAGTATCGAGCCTTACACAAAATGTTGCAACTCCTTAGATATGGTGCCAAAAAATTATTGTTGTTTTAAATAAAACTTGTAAGCGCAATAATCATTTGCAATATAGCACACTAGTGAGGCTGATTCCACAAGGAGTTGAACTAATATGATTCTAGTAGTCCCTACTTTAAACAATCTAACCTAGCCAAATTCAAGTAATTTTTTACCTAAATTAAAAATGGAAACTATAATGTAAAAATTGGAAACTATGCAAAAATAAGAAACATGCTAAATTGAAACTTTTCTAAAATATGCACTATCTAGAATTAACTTTCCTAAATTGAATACTTTCTAATTATATGACTTTCCTAACTAAAAACTTTCCAAAAATACAATTTATTAACTTTCTTAAGCTTGAAATTTATAACTAATCTAAGGAAAACATGCTTTAACAAACTACTTTCCTAATCATGCAAAAGTAAGAAAACTAAGCAACCAAATCAACTACTTTAGCAAGTGTGAAAAAATTAATTATTTTCCAAACTAACTAAGATTCAAACTAATAGAATCTAACTACAACTAAACAAGAGAAAAAAAGGAAAAATTACCACTAAAAAAGGATGAAAGGAAAGCTACCCAAGCATCAAGCATGTAACCATGGAATGGTGTGTATGATTCATTGGATAGGAGTGGATTTAATCAACTACATTGGAAATCTAATATATAATCTTATTCTAACATTAACTAAGCTCTTTAACAATCTAGTTGGTCTCCTGAAAAATCAAATGAACATGAGTTGTATGGAGTTGGAAATTAACATAAACCATTCATGAAAAGAAATTCTAGCAGCATGGTAATTGAATCATTCAATAAATAGAACATGTAAAACATGGAATTAATAACTCCTAATGCAATCAAGCATTTGATAACAAAAATAATTAAATTCTAGACACAAACATGAATTGAAAATTTCCAATTAACTTCATTGAATCACATAAAAAATTCATCAACATAATACCCTATACATGTAATCCAAATTTGAAATTTTAAATCTATTACAATGATGTTCACTTAATATTAATCAATGCTTAATTATAAACCAATCCTTCTTCAATTGTTCCAACAATCACTCATGAACAAGCATGCTTGAAATCAAGGGAACATCCTATGGAATAATAAGGCAACAACCAATGAAAACTCAAGCCAAAGCTAGAAATCAAGAGGGATGAAGGAGAACAAAGATGCAGTGTAAGGTAAAGGGGAAAACTAGATTCAAGATGAATTTCCTTGGCTGACACTGCAAGGGAAAACCAGTCTTGAATCATAGTTTTAAAAGCAAGGAAAGATAAAGAAAAATAAGGCAAACTAGCATGAAAATAATTTGTGTAAACAAGAGAAGAAGTTGACCTAACCTTTAAAGGAATAATCACATGAACTAGGTATGGAACATTTGAAGAATTCTCTCACACCCTAGGGAAAGAAGTAGTAGCACCCAAACAAAGGAGATCGAAAGCAAAAAGGAAGAGAAAAGGGGTTTAGGGAGAGGGCATATCCTTCAAATGGAGGAGTCGTCCTTTTTCCTAAGTGAATAAGTTCTCTTTTTCTTGGAATTTTATGGATATTTATAGTTTCTCCCCTATATTTTCTAGGGTGCCCTAATATTAAGGTGTGGTGGGGATGAAAGTATCTCAATTTGAATGGCTAGGGTAGGGGAAAGGATAGGATCTTCAAAAGAGAAAAGTGGGTGGAAATGAGATGGGAAAGAGATGGAGGGTGTTAGGTGGAGAATGTTGGTTGGTTGGGAAGTTTCCTAAGAGGTGGAATGTGATAGAGTTTTGGAAAGATGCAACTTTACAATGAAAATTCATAGTGCATCTTATGTGTGAGGTGGAAATTGACAAGAATGGAAGTCTCTTATCCCATTAGTCCACACCCCACCCCATCCGATTCTAATATTGTTTTCCTTAATTATCTTCAAAATATCTCATGGATAATCTTCTTGAATCTCCTCCAATCCTAGCCTTCCATTTAGCTTAGCTTAATGGCTTATATGGCTAACTTTGTAGGTTCCATTGGCTAGGCTTCATGGATAACTTTGGAAGCTTTCTTGGCTTGACTTCTTGTCTCCATCCCTTGGTTTAAGTGGCTGTATGGTTTGTCTTGAATTCCTTAGATTACCACCTTCTCTCATGGCTTATATGGTTAAGGTGGATTTAGTGGCTTCCATGTGAAGGTGGTGGGAATGTGTGACGACCCGGGTTTTCCCATGCATTTTTAAATGCAAGATCTAATTCCTAAGGTGGGATGCATCCCTATTTGAAACCATTTTATAAAAACAATGCAATGCAGTGAAAAATCTTTTGTTTTAAACTCATTTTGAAAACCCCGAGTGTCATTTGCTTTCACAACAACCAAAGTAGCTTTTGAAAAACTTCAGAAATCATAAATGTCTTCCCAGGTCTATCCAGTCATAGCTCACAGTCCAACTGTAAATAAATACAAATACATGTCCAAAGGGTAGAGTGTTTACTTACATGTATAATTGTCTCCTTTTGATTTTTCTTGCTCATAGCACTAACATTTCCTAAGGCGTCTTCTACTCTGTGTGTGGAGCTGTCCTGAAAAATGTTAAGGATTGGGTGAGTATACACTATACTCAGTAGGAGTCTATCACTACTAGTTTTATAATGCATGCAATGTTTTAAAACATATGTTCTTTAAACCATCTACATGTTTGAACACTCATGTTCAATATCAATATTAAAAGCCATTGTCGAATTAGAATACTGACGACTTAAAGAATCGCATAATCCAAGTCAAAAGTATCATAGATATCATAAACATAATGATATGCGTAAGATGCTCAACTGAATCCAACTCATGGATATATGGTATGGTCGACCAACCTCATGTCATGCCATATGCAATGCAAGTAAATTCTCAAAACATAAGGCCCACTATGCCCACAATCTCCTCCCCGTGTGGTCCCCGGGTACCTGGGGACACAGGGTCATAGCCTCCATGGGGCATATGACACTTATTCGTCATAAATCATGCAATTTATGAAATCGGTTGCAAAACATGCATGCAATACATAAAATCTGCTCATGCTAGTATCGCATTCAAAGTCATAACCCTGCCTAGAAGCCTAACAGCCTAGAAGCCTGCCAGCCTAGAAGCCTGTCAACTCTCTCTGGCCCACCCTCATCGGCCCACCCTCGTCGGCCCGCCCTCATCAGCCCGCCCTCATCGACCAAGGCTACACTTATCATGCAATCTATGCATGTAGCACATGTCTTGGCAATATATGCGCAATGTATTTTTCATATGCATGCTAAGTTCATTTATAAAATTAACTCATGCTAAACAAGTCATATAACTTATACTTAAAACATGCATTCTCAAAACAATCATGGGCACTTTTTAAAAGTCTAGTAGCAATAGAGCACCTACCTCGAAGTCTCCTGGAGTTGCATCCTTCATCGCTCAAACCGACCCTAGGTCTCATTTATAAACTCTTGGATATGAATGGATAACAAGGACTCCTTATCAATTTCGATCTATTTAGAAATTAGATCGCCAGATCTGCCTTTTAGGGTCCATGGGTCCTTGCCTAATTCATTGTCAGGCCATATCCTATGATATGGATCTACTATTCAATCGTTAAACTCTATAAATTGTCCTCTGATCCTAACTTTATAGTCTCATTAGGTCCATGTGTCCCAATTCCCAGGACGCCCGTGCATCCCGGTCTAATCGCGACTGCCTCATGTGCGTGCGCGCCCAAAGGCTGTGCCAGGGACTGCATCCGCACGTGCACGTGCATGCCCAAGTGACGCGCTATGACGCACGTCCTAGATGGCGTCGCGTAGACGCGTCTTTGACGCAGGCGCGGTGCACCTCAGCTCCTAGGGCGCTCGTGTGTCCCGGTCGAGTCAGGGACCATGCCCCACGTCGCTTGCGCACCCAATTGCCGCACCAAGGACTGTGTGCGCATTGTCGCACGCCTGGAACCCATCTCAGGGACCCTGTCCCAGGCGCACGTGAAGCATGGCGTCCCTAGGACGCCTTGTTAGCACAGAGCCGGATGGAACTGTCTTTCCTCGTCGTGTTTTTCAGCCGAGAAATGTCAGATCTGGCACGAATCTAGCCTAGAAGAAGGAAAAACCAGAGAGAGAGGGAAAGACAGGCTTACCTGGGTAGCCTAAGGAGTGTCTATCACCGGTGGTAGACCCCCTTTCCGGTTCTAAAACTCCATGTCACCGAAAAACTCGACGAAGGGGAAAAACCCAGTTTTTGGGTGATTCCAGGGAAGAAATGGGGAAGAGAGAGAAGGGAAATGGCCGGCCTAAAGGACTTGGCCATTGCCAACAATCGCAGGGAAGATGGAGACGGGTTTCCAATTTTTTCCAGAAACCCCGACCCCAAATGGCCAAAAAAATTGTGATTCGAAGAGGAGGGAATAGGGGCTTTTTATAGCCTTGCTATGGCAGTGCTACCAATGGCGGTGCCGCCATTGGCGGTGGCAGAAACTTCTAGAAACTAGGGTTTCTAGAGAAATCTAGAGGAAGAAGAAGATGGGGTGCCATTATCAAAACAGCCCCTACATTTTCTATCTTTTTCGTTTTTAATTTAAAATACAGAAATGCCCATAATCTTTAAACGGCCGTAATTTCTTCATACGAACTTTGTTTTCGGCATTGGATTCCATTTTTCGAGTAGAATCTAATGGTACCAAGTTTTCTTACAAATTCCTTCATTTACTATTTAAATAAAGTAAAACATTTAACGCAGTTCATTTCTTATAGAATGTCCAATTCAATAGCATAAATTGCTCAGGGCATTACAGAATGCATGGCTGATTTCATGGGCCCACTTTAGCCATCTTTAGATGCTTTAATCACATCCATTACTAGTCCATAAGATGATCTGGGCCTTTAGTTTCAAGTTGAAGTGATGATTTTGAGGCTTTGACTTAATCTTTTGATCTTGATCTTCAATTTCATCTTAATCGATCTTGGCCATTGGATCACCTTCTTACTTCTTAGAAAAAGTGAAAACCCTAATTAAATCTTATAAAAAAATAATTAATCACACACTTATGTTGGATTAGCCTCTAGACTTACAAAATATCAAAATTTTGGGTTATTAGGTCAAAAATGCATGTGTTACGAATTTTGGTCTAAAAATCCTAATTTACCCTTGTAAGTTGTAACACATGGGTAACTAATTCGGTGGTTTTTATGCAAAATTAAACACTTATCATACTACCAATATTGTTGTATCCAAAATGTTGATTCACATGAATTACCTTCTAGGGATGCATTTTGGAAAGGGAAGAGCTAAGATTCAAAAATTTTCTTTTGATGGATAATAGTTGGCAAGTACACTTTAGGATATGAGCAGGTGGAAAAATAGTAGCCATCTACAGGAACCATAATGGCTGTTAATTTTAGACCTAATATTCCAATCTTTAATGGGAGATTCATGAGGGATGTCAATTTTATTTCACAGGCTGAAGCCTGCTTTGATAAGAATACTAGTCAAGTCTATTGAAGTTTTAAAATATTCTTTGGTCAATGTGTATTTGATATACTAGTAAATATTATATATAATACCCCTAAATTTAAAAATTTTAACCCTAAATTTACCTTAAATATCACTAATTGGGGTTTATTTCACATTTTGTAGGTTTAGGGTACAATTGATAAAAACATATATTTTTGGCAACTTGAAACCTTGAAAGAGAGCAAGTCTGCCATCCGAGCATTATCATGAGCTACATGCCATAAATGATGAAGTCCAAAAGTTTAGAATGCTATATGGGTGTCATTATCAAATTCACCACTATAAGAAACCTTACAGCATCAACCACCTTATCTATGCAAAACAGGGTGTCATTACCAAAAGATAAGGTGGTAAACTTTCATGGATGCATGAATGCATTCCACCACCATTGGAAAGCATTTAAGTGAAGCTAAAAGCCATGAAGGTGTCATACATGTGCATTTACAACCACTCAAAGATTGGGGCCTATAAAAAGACTACAAACTCTCTATGTTAACTCCAAAATGGGACCACACAAAGGAGTCCATGAATTTTCCATACATAAGGACGTGTTACACACACAAAACTATGATTTTCATGAGAAAATATAGGAGGATAATAAACGGGGGAAAATGTGTAATGGAGAGAGAGAATTTATGGAAAATCTATGGTTGACATTTGCCCTCACTTTTGAAGAAATAAGGCTAAGATATATGCTAACTCTAGGCTATCCTAAAGAAACCAAGGAGAAGACACTTAAACTAGGGTGGAACAATAAGAAAGAGCTATGCAATAGAGAGAAGCAAGGCATCTCATTGGTGGAGATTGGTGGGGTGTTTACAATTTTTAAGGACAAAACTATATTTCTTTTAAGGGGGACAATGTGTTCTAGCCTAGCTTTCTATTGGTGGAGAAATAAAAGGTGGGATGAGGAGAGAATCAAAGAAGAGGAAACTTCATCAAGATCCAAAACATCCACTCTAAGACACACATAAGATTTATAGATTATAAGAAAAGGAAGGGATGAAGGAAGCTTCCTCAACCAACCATATCACTCCACTATGAATTCACATAGAATATAACTCCATGCATAATAAAGTTCAATGCAAGAGAAAGATAAGAGATAAGAGGAGAAGAATAGAAAAGGGACGAATTTCCCCACCTCCCCAAAGTCTCCATTGTGAATGATAAATAAAGAGAAGAAGGCAACAAGTTCAGCCAATCTATCTTGGGCATTCAATGTGGGAAGGGGAAGAATAATGCATGTTATTCAACATGAAGCATCCCTCAACGTTTCAAGCCTTTGAGTTCTACTTTGAAGATTAAAGATTATCATCATCATCCATTCATCCAAATCCCATGCAAGCCTCCATCTTAACTCCACATCTCACTCCTATCCTCTCCATCCTTACCCCATTACGTAGCTACCATTCCTTTTATCCTATATTCTCTTTACCTCACACAAACACCTCCATTTACTATTTTCTTTCCATACTCACGCAAGACTCAACATACATACTATTCTTGCCATCCACTTCCCAAACCCATCTTCATCTTAAAACCACACATAAAACATCTCCTCCATATTCTTAACTTTAATGTAAACTCACTTGTCTTATTATATCTTCCAACTCCCAGTACTCCTCCTCTCCTTTCCCTTTCTTTCCACTTAAAACACTCCCCTCACTACCTTCTCTCATTCTTACATGCTTCATCATCTATCACTCTCTTTCCCTCACAAAGCAAGCATCCCAACCCTCTTTCACATCCCAACTACAATATAAAACAACCTAGTCTCTCCTAAAACTTAACGCATACATCAACTCTCTTTCTCATTCAATGCATAGATGATGGATTGCAATTGGTGATTTTTCTCCTAAGATTTGTGTCATTGTGTGGTGGTCTATATGTGTTTTGAGTGACACAAAATACATGTCATCGATTGGTTGTGGAAAGCTAGGTGGTAGCATAGGTTGGAGGAGTTCTAAAGTGATTTTGTTCAGTGACACAATTGGGAAGTGGTGAATTTTATTCCATTATGTAAGAAGGGTTTCTTTGTTTTGTGTCATTAAAATTCATGTACTTCTTTCAATTATATTGCAATAAAAGTTTTATTTCAATTCTTTAGCCATTAGTTATTTGACTTAAATTGCTTTACTTTTCCTTTCCATTACTGTTAGATTTTGATAGTATTATTTCGGTTTAGATTAGGTGGTTTAATAAGTGTAATATTCATACATTAAGTTGAACATTATAAGTAAAAATTAATATGTTAGGCTTGTTTTCACCCTAGGCTTAAGATGAAACCACATTAGGCTTAAGTATGTTCATTCTTAGATAAACTCATGTTTAAAAAGTTCTTAACTATCATTCTAGGATAAGTAAATTACCTTAGATGTTTAGTATTCTTTTCGTAGGTTATATGATGTATATCCTATAGTCAAGAAACTAGATATATTAGGTTAATTAATTTAGTTTACAGAATCTTAGACAATTTGTTGCTTGATATATATATATATATATATAGAAATATTACATACTTATTTTTATATTTAGGAGATTTTAACCCCCAAAATAACTTAAGCATCACTAATTAGGGTTAATTCTACATTTTGTAGGATTAGGGTTCAATTGAGACAAATCGGTATTTTTTGCAATAAAAACCCTAAAAAGAGTAAGATCACTATCCAAGCTATATCATGGGACCATATGTAAAATATGAAGTTTGGGAGGATCAAAATGTTAAAGGGTGAATTATCAAAGTTAGAGCAGTCAAAAACGGCATGTCCAATTTTCATTGAAAAAAGGGTGTTCCTATCAAAAGTAAAGGTGACAGAACTTCCCATGCATGCATGCAACGATCCTAGTATCTTGGCAAGCTTTTAAGGAAAGCTCAAATCACATACATTGGATACACGTACAAAAGACTGGGTCCCCCATGAAGACACATTCTATTCACTCTCTCTCCTACTCAACCAAAAGAGGGGACCATTAAAGGAGTTTGATGATTCTCCCATGCAATAGTATATTCTCCATTAATTCCATGCTTTCCATATGAGAAAAGTAAGTAAGAAAGTTGGAAAAAATAAAGGAGGTGAGGATAGAACAATTTACAAAAAATCTAAATCTAACAATTAGCCTTACTTTTCAAGCACTCAAAGGCCAAGATCTATTTTTATTCATGGATATCCCAAGCAACCAGTGAGAAGTTACCAAAACAAGGATGGACCAATGAGAAAGAAGACTGCAAGAAAGACCAGATCAGAATACTATTGAAGGAGATTTTTTTGGTGGTTAGTCCACCATTTTTCAAGGAACCAAAAACATGTGCTCATAGGACAAAACATGTTTTGCCCCTCAAATCTCATTAGCGAGAGATAAAATAGTGAGTTGGGAGAGAATAAAGGTGGATAAAGAAATATTGATGGAATCTCAACAATGAACTCCGAGGTATGTTGATCTAATGGTTGAGAATAAAGGAGCTATAAAACATGATCTTTTAGACAAGGAAACTCAATCGTAAGTGAAGCATGATCTAAGGATGAAGAAATTAAGAGGAGATAAAGCTCAACCCTAGCCATTATATGACATTATATACAAGGAGATTCAACATGATCCATTTAGAACAATGAACGAAGCATCTTTTTCCTTATGGCCAGGCCATTTGATTTTGAGATAAATATGGAAGAAACTTCCTTAGCTGTGTTAAGATCATCATCCTACCATCTCCATCATCCACTGAAGAAGGATATTCATCCAACCATCCATCCAAAAGACCTCACTCAACCTTTCCCACTCTAAGCAAATCTTATCTATACCCTTTCCATTCCCCATTATCCTATATGTTATTCCTTTCTATCCTTTCCCATCTCTTTCCTCCTTTCTTATTCTATCGATCCTTCTCATCCTAATCACAATCCTACATATAATCCCTTTCCATTTTCCTCCATCCAATGTACCCACTTTCCCTAAATTGAATTTCACGCCCTCAAATATATATAGAAATATTACACACATACCTATCTATTTAGCAAGTTTTAGTTCTTGAAATATCTTAAACGTCATTAATTAGGAATAATGTAACATTTTAAAGGGCCAAGGCACAAATAGAAAAAGGGTATTTTTGGAAATGTTAACACTAAAGAGAGCAAGTTTAGAGTCAAGCTACATCATGAGCCTACACATGCCACATATGAAGGTTACAAGTTTAGGTTAAAAATTGGTTTCCATTATCAAAGTCAGAGCAGTTGAAAATCTAAAGGTGATGTAACTTCTCATGCATGCATGCAAGCTATCCATCACCTTGGGAAGCTTCTAAAGAAGGCTCAAATCACATACATTGGAATTACATATAATAAGAGCTTCTCTTAAACAAAACAAGTCAAAAGACCAAGGCCCAAATATTATATATTCCTTATACTCTCTCTCCTAAACCAAAAGAAGGGGCCACCTAACATGCCACATGATATCTACAATGCAAGGTTATGAGTCACACTCAATCCCATGTTTTTACATGAGAAAAAATAAGGAATACAAGTGGAGAAAAAAAAGGAGTGAATAGAGAGGCAATTTATAGGAATTCTATAGTTGGAAAGCATTCTTACTTTTTCAAGCATTAAAGAGACAAGACCTATCCTTGTAAAAGCAGATTCTAAGAAATAGAGGAGAATTTAGTTAGACAAGGATGGACCAATTAGAAGATAGACTACAAGGAAGACAGGAACCAAGCCCCATTTATGGAGATATTTTTGTTGGGCTATCCACTTAGAAAATAGGCAGAAAATGTGTTTTTCAAAGGGGGAGATGTCCCACCCTGCTTTAACCCCATTGGCTAGAGAAAATAATGGTGGACTGAGACAAAATGAAGGAGAAACCTAGAGTGGATATGGAAATCTCAAAGGAATCTAGGCCATCCACTTTGAGGCATCTAATCCAATAGTGAAGAGAAAAAGAGCACTAAAAGAAGATTTTTGGATAATAAAACTTCAATAGAATCTCATCCACTTGAGCTAGGGTAATGATGATGCAAGGACCAAGAATGAAGCAAAGAAAATTTACAAAAAAGATCTCACCATCCATTTCCATCCAAAGGTCCATATTCATTCCAGACTTTCTAAACTTCTTACATACACATAAGCATTCCATGCCTCCTGCCTTGTAACCATCCATTTTTCATATCTTGTTCTTGATTTTCTTCCTTCCCATATATCTCTTCTACTCCCACTTACTCTCTTTCCTTGCTCACCTTTATCACTTTCCCTTCCACCTGTATCTCCTTCCTTCTAGCTTATCCTTTCTCATCTCCATATCTCTTACTTCCCATCCCATTCCTCTTTTGAATTCCATGTACCCCATCTCTTTCTAGTCCTTCCTTTCTTTTTTATTTCTCTCTTAAATCCTAACCATTCATCATTCTTTCATCCTTACGATCTTAGTCATAAATTTCTTAGGGCTTCACCATAGAAAATCTATAAACAAAGGTGGAAAATAAAGAATAATGGGTCTCTTACCTTTCCCATGACATTATAGACAAACCTTGGAAAAAGGGGGGAAAGAGATCACTCTCACCAAAGTTTTCCAAGATCAATATGTCCACATCTATTGGAGTAGAGGTAAGGGTCTCAACCACTCCCACTTTCCTTCTTTCTCTCTCTTGTCCTCTATCATTGCTTTCCCCTCCTTCCCTCCACCCCTTGCTCTTAGATTTGCATGCATCATGCTAAGGCATCATTAACCTTATCACTTGCATGCAATAGCCATCAACCCACCTCATGATTGCATGCACCACTTTCTCCTTACATTCCTTCCTTTCATCATTAGATACGTTCTATTCTTGCATGTGCAAGTCTCCATGCCTCTCCTTTGCTCCTATTCCCTACACACGCTCACCCCATCTCTTTCTTCAACTCCCTTCACCAATCACCTTGCACAGATTAGTCTAAGTACACCACAATCCCTTGCACCATCTTGCATTATGATGTGTTCAATTTTGTATAAAAGGTACCCAATTAGTAGTTCATGTGTTATAAAATATAGTATTAAGTTTATGATTTTCCAAAAAATTTATACCACACACATTTCTAACTTAATAATTTACAAGTTTGATATTTTACAGGTTCAAAAGCTAATCCAGATTAAGTATCTGAATGATCATAATTTGCTATGAATTAATTAACATTTTCCATATTTTGTAGGTGTTGAGAAGATAATCCAATGATTGAGCTTGATTGAGATAAGAATTTAAAACATTCATGAGGTTTCCTACCATAATTACAAAATCTAAACAAGACAAAGTCTAAATATCATTAATCAAAGGTGTGATTAAAGTTCAAGACTATCCTAGGGCAAGCAAGAAAGCAATTGGAGAAGCAAAAGGTTACTAAAAATGGACCTAATCCCAAGCCATACATTTACGCCACCTTTGCATGGGAGTCATTTAAGCCACTTAACCATTAAAGCCATAAAAATGGGTGATAAGCCATGTGAGCTACTCAAGCCTTGACGCCACTTAAGCCACCAAGGAATGAAGCATCAAATTGATTCATCAAGCCAAGGATGAATGTCACAGGGAACCACATGATTAGAGCATCAATTCAAGTAACTTTCCTATTTTAAAAGTGTCATTTTTAAGGGATTTTTAAAGATGATTGTAAAAGGTAAGTTGATCTTGCATAGGTGGACCAATTAAGAGAGAAAACTCCACCCTCCTAATCTACTTTCTATCCCTAATCCACCATTCATCCTAGGGTTCCACGTTTTTTACTTAGGGATGGAGCCACCTTCCTAGAAGAGGACACCCCCTTGCTTAGTTGGCAATTTTAGGTGGCTTCCTAATTAAGAAACCCCTAAATCTAAGTCCACTCAAGGCACATCAAAACCCTAAGTTTTCTCATATTTTTCCTAACATTTTTCTCTTTTTGTGTCTCCATTCCAACCTTAATCAGCAGCCAATTATAAAGGAGAGAGCTTCACTTACCTAACAAGAAAAAGGACTCCTTCCCCCTTCTAGATTAGGAGATTAGCCCTTCATCTCTCTTTTTTACATCATCTTGCTTACCTCACTTCCCACCAAAATTTCCTCCATTACTCTCCACCTCAGCCCCAGATCTACATCTCCTTCCCTTTCTTAGATTGAACATTCATCAAATTGAAAGCCAAATTATTTATAAATACCCCAAGGCTTCCAACACTTTTTTTCCAAGTAGAGGTGGGTGTTACACATTGAAACATTACCTTCCTTTGGTGCTCTTTGTGCTGGACTTGGGAATTATTTTGGTGCTTTTGTTCCTTTGAATTTCTTGTTATTCCCTTTGTTACTTGCTGTCCAGTTCAGGTTAGTGGTTTGTTTTATTATTTTAGTTTCCATTGTTTTGCTTTCTAGTTCATCACTCATCTTCTCACTTAGCTTTCCCTATTTTCTTTACTTAACTTTCATTAGTTTTTCTTGCTCATTACCTCAAGATTAAAGTTAGTTCTTCTCTCATAGTGACAGCCAAGAGAAGAAATAACTTGCAACCTTGATTTCTCTTAGAAAATTCACATTTTCTTTCTTAATTCAAGCTTAGCTTTAGGCCCATTTTCCTTGCTTTAATTCATCATCTTAGTTATCTTCTATCAAGAACTTCTTTTTAGGTTTTATTTTAATGTCATCATACTTTAGTTTTTGATCATTACATTGAAATTTAGTTGCTGTTTAGCTTCAAATTTGAGATTTAGTTTTATGCGCAATTTATAGAATTTTCCAATTGTTTATGAGCAAAAATTTTGATGTAAGTTTGAACTTATTCAATAAGGTTTCTTGAGGATTCTTGTTATGGAATGTTTCTTTCATCAATGTACTTTATGTATGGCTTATTATTTTTCATAAAATTTGTAGTTTCAATAGATTTATTATGCTTGATTTGGTTAACGTTCTTAAGTACTTGAAATTTGGAAAATTTTCTCCTTAATCTTTGTGCTTTGTTTCCATCCATCAAAACATTTTATTTACTTGAATCATTAGGAACCCATTAAGGGTTTTAGGTTTTTTATTATGTACCTAGCTTAGGTTGCATGTTATTTTTTTTTTCTTTTTCTTTTTTTACATTTAAATAGTCAATTCTAATCACTTTTGCATCCATGAACCATGTGCACAGTCCATGGATCATGTGCATGGTACATATGGTGATTCACCTTTGATTCTTGAGTCATTCACCTAATTCATCTTGCTTGAGTAATTTTTAATTATGTAGTTGCATCTTAGTTTAAATTTAAAAAGTTTCCTTTTTGACTTTTGAAAAGTTCTATCTCTAGAAAGTTTTAGGATTACAAAGTGTTAAATTTAGAAAGTCTCCTTAATTGTCTTTTTCATTTACATGCATGTTTCTAATTTCTTGTTAAATCTAGTTAGATCTCATTGGTTACCATGTTTTTACATGTTAGTTTAGTGTTAAAAAGTTTCCTAATTTGGTTTGAGAAACTTCTTTTTTTAGAAACCTTCTAATTCTAGTTTAGGAAAGTTTCCTTAAGTTAGTTGCTTAGTTTAATTCATTCTAGTTTTTGCTTTAGTTTCTTATGTTAAGTGCAACTTAGTTAGGTAAGTTTCTAATTACATTAATTAGTTTTAGTTTTGATATGTTTCCTTTAATTCTAGTTGTTAATTTCATGCAAGTTTCTCTACAATAGTTTCCTAATTCAATCAATTCAATCTCTCTATTTAGCTGAAGTTAAGTAATTTAAATAAGATCCATCTAACATACAAATTTGTGAGATTCCTCAAGGGATCAACCTCTCTCATGCAAATATTACTTTGATTCATGCCTTTGTGAGTAATTTTAAAGCTACACCACATTGAGTGGCATGCATGCACCACCTTAGTAGCCTCCTTACATAGCAACACTTAATGCATTACATCTTAGCCATTACATGCATAGTCCCCCTTCCAATCTTACACATATTCATATTCCATCCTTCTCCCATATTTCTTCTACCCACTCTAGTCGATGCTTCCTCCTTTCACCATTAAATCACATGCACCAACCCTTATCCTTATCTATACCATGCTCCCTTTGCCCTATCTTGCATGCATCACCTTCTTCATCTTTCACATGCATAACCATCTCTTTTCCACAATTTTTCTTTTCTTTTGGGATTTGGAAATAAAAAGGATAGGAATAAGTTGAAAGGTGTTTACTTTTGGCCAAAATATCCCTAATCTAGCATTTAATTAGATTATCTAACCAATCAAATTTGTAATTTTTAGATAAAATATGAATTTAGCTTCAATTGATCATCCAAATATTGATTTGTAAAATTTAACAGTTAGATGGTCATCATAGCTAATTAGATGATTAATGTATAGTTTAGATTATTCTAATTTAGTCTTATGTATTATAGATCAACCAAAATAAGCTTGGATGGCTCAGATCAAAATCAATGATGCCTGATCATCCTAAAGAGCACTAAGGCAAGGTGGAATGATTTCTTAATTAGGAACCAAACTAGAAAGGAAACTACCAAAGTTAAGGTGAAAGCATGCTATTGGAGGAGATAATTGTATTGCTATAGTAGAAGTGGAAATCAAAGAAAAAAAAAAGGAAGGCTGAATCATGAAGATTAAAATTAGAAGGTGAGAAACTTTAAAAGGAGGAGGAACTGTAGCAAAGTAGTACATTGAAGAGGGTAGTCGCAAGGAAGATTGTAGCACCCCCTCGTACCAGCATCTCTCTCACTCTGTTTTCCCACATCAAACTCTCATCCCCTTCTCTCTCTCTCTCTCTCTCTCTCTCTCTCTCTCTCTCTCTCTCTCTCTCTCTCTCTCTCTCTCTCTCCTTGTCCACTTTTGTTTCCTCATTTCCCTCTATTTACCTTCATTATTTCTCTTTTTGCTTCCTTTATTTGTAGTTCATCATCACTTTGGAGCAAAACCCAACTTCGGTTTCCCCAAAAATCCCTTCGTTCCTACCTTTTTCTCCCTTCCCTATAGTCATCTTCATCCTCCCGTCAAAGTCCTCTTCATTTATATTAAAAAACTAAAAAAATGGAAATTTTCCATTTTTACCCTTAGCCTTATTTTTTTATTCCATTTGCATCCCATATTTAATTCTAATTGTATCCATGTTCTTATCCCAATTTTGTCTTATTCCAATTTTTCCTATAAGAGTTTTGTGTTATTCTCAAATTTCTCGAGGAACTAAGTAATCTAGGCATCGTTTGATTAAGCATAACCGAATCAATGGTTTAGCTTTATCAAATAGGATTAGTTTATTTCCTGAGCTTTTTCTTATCAGATTTTCAATTAACCTTCCGATCATGTTCTTAGGACAACTCTTACGTCATCCATCAATTCTAATCTTCAATTTGAAAACTAAAAATTTGATCTAAGTTGTCCAAAATCCAAAATCACTTCTTAGTCCATATCATCAAAATTTTGGGGAATCTGTTTAATCCAACTGTTGAATCCTTAATCAGAAGTATTAGTGAGAGATTGATGAAGACTAATTGACTTTAATGAATCATATTTGAAGAAATTTATCATAATCAAGCTAGAGAAGTAAATTTTATTTGTTTTTAGTTAATTTTCTATCTTTCTGAATCATTAGTCAAATAGATTTGAGTTTACAATTTATTTCTTTTAATTAGCGGTCAATTAAATTTTATTTAAACTCCAAAATTTTAAGTTGAGTCCTAGTGGGATCGACCCGTACTTACTTCAACTGTACTACAATAACCAATGCACTTATAGTAAATAATCAACAAGTTTTTGGCACCATTGTCGAGGACCTACAATGGAGTTTTCATAAAATTTAACAAAAAATTCAAAAATTCAAAAAATAATTTTTTTTTACAAATTGTATTGTTTTAACATTCTAGGAATTTTTAGGTGCATTTTTCAATTTTTGTTAATACATAATTACTTTATTTCTTGAATTTCGTACTTATTGCTATTTTTATTTTTCAAGAAATTAGAAAAGGGAAAAATTGACAAGTGGAGCTTCATCAAATAGATAGAATTTCCTTGCTTCCCTAAAATAAGACTTTTTCTTTCTTCTTCTTTTTTTTGAGTGAATCTTTTGGTGAGGCACATTTAACCTGTAGTTTCAATTTTAATTTTAAATAGGTTGTATTAAAACAGGGCAAGTGTGGGGTATGGTGGCCCACACTTGATCTTCATCAAAAACCACATTGTAAGTTTCCCTCACCCTCTTTTTATTTTCTTAATTTAGTTGTATTTATAATAATTTTGCATTGTTTGGTAATGTAATTGCATATACATAGCATATTTGATAATTGTTATATTTTTAAGATTTACATTATTTTATTATTTTTAATTACATTCTTGGGACACATTTATCACTTTAAGGTGATTAATATGTTGATCAAACTGCCATGGAGTGTGAAAATTAATTAGTAAGGGCACTTGACTCCACAGGATCAAGGGTGGATTTAATCACTACCTCTTAGCCCACCCAGGATACTCACTACATGAGCACAGCCTACCCTTTCAAATTAATTTAAAATTAATTAGAAGAGACTTATAGAGGCCATCACATTCTCATAGAACTCTCTTAAAAGCATGTGATATGTTATCACTCTAATGGCTTCTAAGCATTGTGGTTATAGTGGGTGTCTTAAAATCCAAGTGATTTTCTCACTTCCATTGACGTCGGTTGAGGTATAAACACCTCTTAACACAAGGATTATATTAACCACTTTAGAGTTGAACCCAATTGGTAAGTAGTAGTCAAATCTGAAAGAGAAGAGAAACCTTAGATTTGGCTAATCTAAAAGCATCTCCCCTACACAAATTTAAGAAAATCAAAATATTTCTTCTTGTTAGCTTAAAGGATTGTTTGATTGTGTCCTTTGTTTGTGCATCATTCTAGGAATTTAGGTTGCATCATTTGGGATAATTTTTTTTTATAAAAGAACAAATAAAAAATAAAAGAGAGAGAAAAGGGTGTAGTTGTTTGCACTTTTGGAGATGTGACAAAACTGAAAGGTTTATTAAGTACCACCAAAACGACATACAACGAAATCAGTCTACATTAATGACTCATCAATGATCAAGGGGTAACTCACCCCGTGGTAGTCAAGGCCCTCCACTCATCATGGATGAGGAACCACCACCTCTAATGGATGATGAATCTCGACCTCCACCGAGGAATAATCATCTACCAAACAAAGATTGGAAAAGAAATAATAATAGGGAGTGGGACCAACAGAGTGAACATGGGGATAATGATGGTTATCAAAACTTTCATGGTAGAACTTTAAAAGACTACCTTCAGCAGACACGCACCAATATCCCATCCTGTGTCATTCTCCCTCAAAATGCTGGTGCTTTAGAATTAAATATGGGAGTAATCTAATTACTTACCAAATTCCTTGGGTTAGATAGCAAAAGTCCTTACTTGCACCTTAAAGATTTTGATGAGGTATGTAGTACCCAACAAACACTAAACATTGGTCTAGATATTGTCAAGCTTAAACTTTTTTCCTTTCTCTTTAAAAGAAAAAGCTAAAATGTGGTTTAATGCACTACCAGTAAGTTCTATAAGGACTAGGAATGAAATGACTAGGGAATTCTTGAAAAAGTTTTTCCCTACACATAAAACAAATACACTCCATCAAAAGATCATGAATTTTACTTAGAAGGATAAAGAATCATTCAATCGATGATGAGAAAGGTTCAATGATCTTTTACTCACTTGCTCACATCATTGCTATGAACCATGTCACATCATTTGCTTCTTTTATGAAGGACTTAATTTAGACAGGCACTGGTTCATAGAGATGATGTGCAATTTCAACTTTCTAAACAAACAACCAGTTGAGGTGGAAGAGTATTGGAATGGCTAGCTGAGAGTGTATAGAAGTGGGCTAACTAAAAAAGAATAGAATATCTAGATAAACCCAAGCCCACTACCACCCATACTAGGGGAGGCATGTATGCCATGTCTGACAAAGATGAAATTAATGCCAGAGTAGCATCCCTAGCTAGAAAATTTGAAACCATAGAAATGGGAAAGAAAAACTCGAATAAGGATGAGCAAGTGTTTAGCATTTGTGAAAGTGCCACCCATCTTACTTGGGAATGTCCTACCATTTTAGCATTTCAATAGTTACTCCATGATTTGGCTAATGCACTTAATACTTATAAAAGATCTTTCTCCCATACTCAGATGCTTATAATCCCGACTAGAGAAACCATCTTAATTTCAGTTGGAGAAATGGACCTAATGCCAATGTCTCACAACCAGCCCCATACTAGTATAACCAACAAAATCAAGGACTTTTTGCCCTACCCCCATATCAAACTCATTAGCCTCTTGCTTTTGGACCTTACTTGCCCCACCTAGAAAGCTTGTAGATGATAATATCCATTAACTCATTCAAAATCAGGAGAGGAAAACTTCTTAGTTAAAATTTCAATTAAAACAAACCAATTAGTTTGTTAATGAAATAAAAAAAAATATGATGAGTCAATGGATGCAAAATATGAAAAAAGGAAGGCTTCCAGCTCAACCACTAGCAAACTCTAAGGGAGTGGATGTGATTAGGAATAATACATCTAATGCATTATCGAGCTCTACCATAGAACATACTAAGGTTGTTACCATTCTTAAGACTGGTAAAATAATTGAGAAAGATGAGCCACAAAAGACTAAAATGGTAGAAAATTCCACTAAAGTTAAAGAAAATTCTAAATAGAAGGACCCCACTTCACTTATTGATCCATGTCCTATCCCTACTCCATTTCCCCAAAGGTTGCATCAAGCTCCAAAGTCTGCCTCTAACGATGAGATTTTCAAGCAAGTCAAGATCAACATACCAATTTTAGATGCAATAAAACAAATCCCATCATATGCCTAATTCTAAAAAGATCTTTACACCATAAAAAAAGCCTAAATGTTCAAAAGAAGGCCTTTTTGACTGAACAAGTTAGTTCTACACTTCAACATCATACACCACCAAAATACAAGGATCCAAGTTGCCCCACTCTTACTTGCATTATTAGCAACTATAAGATTAATCAAGCTTTGCTTGATTTAGGATTTAATGTAAACCTATTGCCGTCCTCGGTATATGAACAGTTAGGTTTGGGTGAGTTGAAACCTACTTCCACTACACTCTAACTAGTTGATTGTTCTATGAAGATACCAAGAGGGGTAGTAGAAGATGTGTTTGTCTAGGTAGAATAGTTCTGCTTCCTTGCAGATTTTCTAATTTTGGATACACAACCGATGGTGAATGAGAAGAACAAAATACCAGTCATCCTGGGATGGCCATTTTTTGCTACATCCAATGCCTTAATTAGCTACAAAAATGGTGTCATGAAACTATCTTTTGGTAATATGACATTAGAGATAAACATATTCAACATTTGTCAGCAACCACCTGAACTCATTGATGACTTACATTGTGTCAACATGATAAATTCAGTTGTGCAAGATCATTTTCAACCATCTTTCTTATCAGACCCCTATGTAGCCCATTTTAAGGAATTTAATGAGGATGCATTAATAAAGAAAGTTAATGTGTCCTTTATTTTGTTCCTATCATGGATATAGAAAAATGGAAACCTCATTTCAAGGAACTTCCATTGAGGAAATCCACTCCTCTTCCATCATCAATATAACCTTCTAAGCTTGAATTGGAATCTCTACCATCATATTTAAAATATGCCTATTTAGGAGAAAAAGAGACTTTTCCTGTAATAATTTCCTCCCAATTAGAAACATCTTAGGAGGAATAGTTAATAAACACTTTAAAGGGACACAAAGGTGCTATAGGATGGACCATTGCTAATATAAAGGGCATTAATCCTTTAAACTGCACCCATAGGATATATCTAGAGGATGATGCTAAACCATGTCATCAAATGCAAAGAAAGTTAAATCCTAATATGAAAGATGTGGTTAGAGCAGAAGTCCTTAAGTTGCTTGATGTGGGAATTATCTATCCCATAAGTGATAGCAAGTGGGTAAGTCCATCTTAGGTAGTTCCAAAGAAGTCTGCAGTAATAGTGATCTCTAATGCCAATAATGAATTAATCCTTACTAAAGTTACCATTGGTTGGTGTATGTGCATTGACTATAGAAAATTGAATGCTATCACAAGGACCATTTTCCTTTGCCCTTTGTTGATCAGATGTTAGAAAAGGTTGTAGGACATCAGTACTATTGTTTTCTAGATGGTTGTTCTAAGTATAACTAGATAGAAATTGCACTTGAGGATCAAGAAAATACCATCTTTACATGTCCCTTTTGTACTTTTGCTTACAAAAGACTACCATTTGGATTATGTAACGTTCTTGCCACATTGCAATGCTACATGTTGAGTATATTTAGTGATATGGTAGAGAGAATCTTAAAGGTTTTCATGGACGACTTTTCTATTTTTGGTGATTCTTTTGAGACCTCTGTTGAAAATCTAAGAAAAGAACTTAGTGCTTAATTGGAAAAAGTATCATTTCATGGTTCCTAAGGGAATTGTCCTTGGCCACATAGTGTCATCCAAAGGTATAGAGGTAGATAGAAATAAAGTTGACCTAACTACCAATCTACCTATCCCCAAATCTATTAGGATATTCACTCTTTTCTAGGTCATGTAGGATTCTATAGGAGGTTTATTAAAGATTTTAGTGCAAATCCAGACCATTGTGTCACCTCCTCACAAAGGATACCCCTTTTGAGTGGATTGATGACTGTCAGGAAGTTTTTACAAAGTTAAAAGGCAGGTTAACCATTACTCCTATCATGCAACCAACTAACCAAAGTCTACCCTTTGAAATAATGTGTAGCTTTAGTGATTATGTTGTAGGAGTGATGTTACGGTAGAGAAAAGAGAAAAAGCCATATGTCATCTACTATGCAAGTAGGACCCTAAATAGCACTCAGATGAACTATTCCACTACAGAAAAAGAACTCTTAGTAGTTGTCTTCATGTTGGATAAGTTTAGGTCTTACTTAGTTGGATCTAAAATAATCATATTCACTGATCAATTAGCCCTTAAGTACCTTCTTCTAAGAAAGATGTTAATCCTAGACTAATTAGATGGATTCTTCTACTCTAAGATTTTGACATTGAAATATAAGATAAGAAAGGGCTAGAGAATGTTGTAGCTAACCATTTGTCTTACTTAGTACTAACAAAACCTTTGAATGAGTTAGTAATTAAGGATACTTTCCCTGATGAGCAACTTTTTCATGTTTACCATCCTCCCTAGTTTGTTGATGTTGCAAATTATTTAGTCACAAGGAAGATTCCTAAACATTGGAACGAACAAGAAAGTCAAAAATTCTTTTCCAATGATAAGAACTACTTTTGGGATGATCCATACCTGTTTAAGTATTGCTTAGATCAAATAATTAGGAGATGTGTACCTAGCTCAGAGCAACATAATGTTATCTCCTTTTATCACTCATAAACATGTGGTAGACATTTTTTTGTATAAAAAACAGCTGTAAAGATTTTGCATTGTGGTTTCTATTTGCCTTCATTGTTTAAATACACATATTCTATGAAGCTTGTGAGTGATATCAAAGGTTAGGAGGAATAAACTATAGGAATACGATGCTTCTGAACCCTTTCCTTGTCATAGAAGTTTTTTATTACTAGGGCATAGATTTCATGGGGCCATTCCCATCTTCTTTTGGCTAAATGTACATCTTATTGGACGTATACTATGTTTCTATGTGGATTGAGGCTATCCCATGAAGGCATAATGATAAAAAAAATAATTAATAAATTCTTAAAAGAAAACATCTTTTCTAGATTTGGGACCCATCAAGCCATTATAAGTGATAGCAGGGCACACTTTTGCAACAAAGTCTTTGAAGCACTCATAAAAAAATATAACATTACACATAAAGTTGCAACACCATATCACCCACAAAAAAGTGGACAAGTTGAAGTATCTAATCAAGCCATAAAACAAAATCTTCAAAAGACTATTAATCTGGAATGTAAGGATTGGTCTCTTTGACTGACTAATGCACTCTAGGCTTACAAGATTGCACATCACACCCTGATTGGTATGTCTCCCTAACATATTATATATGGTAAAGCTTGCCATTTGCTTGTGGAATTGAAACATAGAGCCTACTAGGCAATAAAGACCTTTAATTTCAATATGGAAAAAGTAGTCTCACATAGAAAACTCCAACTTAATGAGTAGAAAGAGATCAGGAAAAAAGCCTATAAGAGTAATAGGATATACAAAGAAAAGATAAAAGGCTTTCATGAAAAAAACATAATGAGAAAATATTTTGCTCCAAACTAGAAGGTTCTTCTTTATAATTATAAGCTCCAGCTATTTCCATGTAAGCTTAGATCTCGATGGACCAGTCCATCGATAGTAAAACATGTTTTTCCATATGGGACCATTAAGATTGAGGATGCTAGGACTGGCCATACCTTTAAAGTGAATGGTCAATGTTTAAAGCCTTTCCTAGAATATGGGAATCTAGAAGTTGAGTCCATAATTCTAGAGGATCATGTTTATCAAGATTGATTGGATCTAATCCCTCTATAACATCTTTTATATTTTCTTAATGTTTTCTACATTACCCATATTGATTTTAGGTCCTACTTTTTAAACATGAGGACAATGTTTCTTTTAGGTTGGGGGTTTAGAATTCTATTAAATTCTAGTTTTTGTTAGTTTTTATTTCTCAATTTAAATTTTTTTTTTTGAAAACTTTTAGGTCAATTCCTACACTATAATGAGAATTAGATTTTTTGAAGTATAGTCTAGATAATTTTAGCTTATTAATGAAATTGTACATATTAATTCATTATTTTACCCATTTTCTAAAGTTTTCCATAAAAGCAAAGTCTTAGATCACATTTGTACACACAACTGCATATATACATAATCTAAATTAATAAATAGTTATAACTTAGAGATCCTGAAGAAACTTAGTGGCGACCTATAACCTAAGTGAGTTTTAAAGCCATTTTTTCTTCTTGAGAGGTTATAAATGTTCCTAATTTTCTTTAGTGTGCTTAAAGTAAAATTTGATCCCATCAATTCTTAAATTTGGCTAATTACCTAAGTTATTAGAGTATTACCTTTAAAATTCTAGATGTTCATTGAATCTGATTGATTATATGAAACCTAGAAAAGGATTTAATCTATCTTTGTTGTTAACATAGGGACATAAAGCCTACCAATAATATTTTTACAGCTAGTTAGCCAATTTGACCCTTTTATATAAGCATTTTGTTTTCTCACCTAAATTACCTTTATCCATATTAACCTAGTATAAATTATCCATTACCTATTTTCTTCAAAAGATAAGTTAGAGATGAATGAAGATATACTTTTCAGATGCAATAAAAATAGAAAAATGAATATCAAGAAAAGAAATGTTCTTCAAAGAGATTCAAAAGTGCTGAAAAAAAAAGAAGTTCAAAGAAAAAAAAGTAGAAAAAGAAATATTCACTTCAGAGAAGTTGCGACCCCTCAGGTTTTCTAAAACATTTTTCATATATAATAATAATAATAATAATAATAATAATAATAATTAGTAAGATAGTTAGGATCCTTAGAATAGGAAAACATGTATTTAATATAATTACAATAATCATTTCAATGAAATGACAAATGAAGATCCTAAGGGTCATCCAATCCATAATAATAATTAAAATGGTACAATATTTAACATACTCGAATCAAAATCCAAAAACCTGAGGAAATACACGTCATGAGAAGAGACATCAATAACAATGAGTATAAAGAAATCCCAGGGTTCCATCCATCAATTACCATATCCAACTCTAACATGTAAGTCTATGTACATCATACAAATAAGAGTCAGGTCCAATTCTGTAGTATTAATACAAGTATATTTATACATCCCAAAAATAGGTCAATGGCAAGTAGATGGAAGCACACATCTAATCAGTCTCTAATATAGTAGATGGTCCTCATGATCCTCTCTCTGCTACTACTCCACCTGCTTGCCCTTATTATTATCCCACTCTAAATCTAAGGCATTACAAACCAAAGAAATGCCTCAGCAAGCTATTTCTTGTGTAGGCAATCACATTTAATATCAAATAAAAAATATAAATGATGTGGCATAAAGGTTTCAAAGTCATGATTGATCTCATTGAGTAAAACATCTATATAAAAAGTCAAATCATCAGATATCCAGCATTTAATGGTACATGAAAGATCAAGGGTCGGTAATAAAAGCAATGACAATTAAAGCATGATTTACAATGAATAGTAAGGTATCATAACTAATCACCATGGTATACAAGGCATGAATAATGCATGCTTATGCATCTGATAGAATCAAGTGCAATCAATTTTATCATCTAAAAACATGGATGCAAGTCATGAGTAATAGGGCACTCATACACTGTCATGCCCCAAGAGTGTCCCACTACACTCACATAACTGGCAATGGGTACTCATTCCAAAACCTTGGGTCCCTCACCTAGAGCTCGCACATCAGGTAGCTCGCTTAGCCGTAAGGCCACCCACATAGGCTTCACCCTAAGGATGCATCATCACACTGTGGGTGCATTAGGATTTAAACATCCCAATATATCTACATTATGTGAGCATACAAAATAAGAGTATGGATTGTTATACTGTAGTGGCAACCTCTCCAGGGTATCAACCATTGTCGCGTATCGTCAACACTGAAAAATGAGACTAGTGTCTGCCATGCATAGGGGAAGGTTGGACGTGCATGGGTGGCTTGGTCATGATTACCACAAACCCCATGTAGCTTTCCCACACATCAGGGCTGGTGCCTATTATCTATAATTTCAAAGGGCGGGTGGCCAACCCTAATACCCTCCTAGTATAGCATCCATAAGGTAGAAACACCAGTCATAAAATGGCAAAAACATGAGATAAATCATGGAAATCCCATGTGTAGTCAATATCAAGAAGATCAAGTCAATGAGATGTGCTAATACATCATCAATCATGCAATGAAAATAAGGTATAAATCATGTGAAATGAAGATATCATAATAACAATCGTGCGTAATGAAGGCAGTCGCATAAAATTATGATACTAACATAAAATCCATGCTTCAACCACTATCATAAATGAAGTTCTCAAGTAGATATGTCATGATCCATGAAATTAGAGAATTAATAGATGTAATCACCTACCTGAATGTGTAATACTCCTAATCAGGTGCTTAATTACCTCAACTCGTGCACTTTGAAGTACCTATCAGACTAGAATACCACATTTTTTCATTTACCACTCTATTTATGTCTTCATTATTCATCTTAATCTCTTCTATTTTACTTTGTGCTCTTGAAATCCCAAGAGTAATCAACTGTGTGGTAATTCCTTTGATATGGTAGTTAATCCTAGATTAACGGTCCAAATCATTTGATTTACACTTAATTAAGCTAATCCGTGTCTAGATGTTAGTTTTTCTAACATCTAAATGATCATATGTTAGCTTTGATCATTAGTCTAAGTTCTGATTTGCCATTTCAGTTTCCCTTGGTCATTAAGGAACTAATTTCTCCCATCTTGTTAAGTTTGAAGATGATCCAACTGTTGGCTCTTTCTTTATTGCTTAGATCTATAATTCGATCACCAATTATAGTCTTACTTATCATAATTAGTTTAATATCTGTGTCTATTTAACAATCTAGGTGTGTGTCTATGATCATATATCGATCTAATGGTCAAATCATTCTCTGATTGGTTAATCTTAATGTTCATGATTGTACTGATGGTCAAGATCAATTTTCTTGATGGATACTTGAAATTTGTTGAACAATTTCACTAAATCATCTCCTAACTGATGTATTTGTTCAATTTTTGAGGCCTAATCATCACTTGATCTATCTTATCTAAGTTATTTGATAAGATTTTGTGATTTGGTCTAATTAGAAGTGCTCAAATCAAGGTTATGACATTAAATCTAGGTTTGTGTCATTGAGACGAATCCAATGGACATCTCGGATCATGAATTGGACCTCTATAGCCTCCAGAATTGATAAATTATTGTTTTAAGTTCATTTCAATGGCCCAGATTAAATTTAGGTAAAAAAATTAACAAAAAAGTTGGCAATTTAGGAGATACATTGTCCGAGACACGTCGCGTGTATCCTGGTTGCTAGGATGCTCTCGAGTGCATCCTAATCCCCTCGAATGTCGAGGCGCTCGTCTAGTTAGAGATCACATTTCAACGGCATCCATATGGGTGTGTGTGTGTTGTGTGGGTCCATGCTGTTGCTCTGTGTCATGTGTTTCATTCATGCATCCTGTGGGTGCGTCCTGGGTGCGACATCCATCGAGGACAATGCGCCTAGACTATCTAATCTTCCCACATCTAATCTATGGTCCAAATCTTGCCATTTTTTCTCTATTTTTTCTTGTCCTTAAGGTTTTGGCGGCCTAGGAACACAAAGAATGGCTTCGATCATCCATCTGGGCCCTTCATCATAGTGAATTTTTTTGAAAATAGTAACCCCTGATCATCAATGGGTTATTGAAAAACCTGCAGTCTCCAGAGAAGATGACCATATTCCAATTGTCGTAGGAGATCCATGTAGTGATGAAATCTTGCTTAAATTACACCATTTTGTTTGGAATTTCATGAATTTTGAGTTTTATCACATTTTCATTCATGAATTTCACCTAAATTTGATTTTTTGGGCCAGATTTATCCATGTTGTGAAATTTTCTCCATTTTATTGTTTTTCCCCTTTTTGGCGTCAATTCGTAACGAATTTGCATGAAACAAGAGGGGTTTTGATTGTGGTTATGTGAAGAACAAGATGAACGATCCATATCATAAATTTGGTACTATTTTTCCATTTAACAGTGGTTTTCCATACTTATCATAGGAAAACGGTGACCCCTGGCCATTGCTAGTGTTGGGAGGGAAAAGAAAATGGAAAAGAAAGGGAGTGGGAGGGGTTGATGGCCTACCTTCACCGATTCTACCTGAAATTCGTTCTCCATCTTTGTAGGAGGGAGTGAGCATCACCATCGCAATACACGGTGATGCAAGCACCATTGGTCGACATCAGGAGTCATCTCCGGTGCCAGCGTCTACATCACAAAAAATGAAGCAAGTGAGATTATGAGGGGGAGGAATTTAATGTAGGGGGGTGCATTTAAAGCCTTCCATTATTAATATTTAGTTTTTGATATTTATTTTATTTCTCTCATTTAATGTGGCATGATTGCCATTATTTATTGCTGGTAATCACCCCCTTAACTCGCCATGATGGTTGTCAGTGCTAGATTTCAATGCCCTATTAGTGGGCCCCACATGTGTAACTACAATTTTGCCCTCCTTATTTAATTTATTAAAATACCTAAATTAAAATAATTAGAAGATTTTCATCCTATCTCCAATTTTAGCATTCTTAATGTCGTTGGACTCCACTTCTCGCGTACATTCTAAATATTAATGTTTCAATCAGTGATTGTATTTCTTAAAAAATTTAAATTCTTAAAAGTCCAATTTGCACAAAATTTCAAAATTATGCATATATATATTCTCAAAATGGCATGTATTACATCCTCCCTTTCTTACAAAAATTTCATCCTCCAAATCTCTATACATAATACCAGTATATAAATAGTTCTGGGTGGGTCCGCATCATCTTGTCTTCCTTCTTCCACGTGGCCTCTTGCATCAAGTGGTGCTACTAGAGGACCTTGACCAATGAGATGGTCTTACTCCTCAACTCCTAGATCTTACTATCCAGGATCTGTATAGGCCTCTCCTTAAAAGTCAAATTTGGATGTAACTCTCTTGGGATCTGCTCAAGTACATGAGACGAGCCTAGCATGTACTTCCTCAGCATGGACACGTGGAAGACATCGTGTACACCTACCAACTGTGGTGGTAAGGCTAGCTGGTGTGCCATTGATCCAACTCTATGTAAGATCTCAAAAGGAATAATATACATGGGATTGAGTTTCCCCTTGCTACCCAACCTCATCACTCCCTTCATAGGGGAGACCTTCAAAAATACATGCTCAGCAACGGCAAACTCTTATTCCTTCCACCTCTTGTTAGCATAACTCTTCTAGCTGCTGCAGGCTATCAGCAGTCATTTTCGAATAAGTCAAACCTTCTCAGCACACTATTGTACCAACTCGGATTTCAAAATGCATCTCTCTCCCACATCACTCCAACATAAATGTGATGAAATAAGGTCTTCCATAAAGTGCCTCATATGGAGCCATCCCGATGCTCATGTGGTAGTTGTTATTATAGGCATACTCAACAAGTGGCAAATGATCATCCCAACTACCCTTTCAGTCCATAACATAGGCCCTCAACATATCCTCGACCACCTGGATGGTCCACTCAGTCTGGCCATCTGTTTGGGGGTAGAACGATGTGCTAAACCTTAACATTGATCCTAAAGCCTCTTGCACACTTTACCAGTATTTCGAGGCTAACTGAGTGTCTCGATTAGAAATGATCATCAAGGGGACCCCATGTAGGCTCACAATCTCATTGACATACAGCTTTGCCAAGCTGTCCATAGTCCAGTTCTATCTAATGAGGTGAAAATGTGTGGACTTGGTCAATCTATCATTGATAACCCATATCATGTCATGTCTACTAGCAGTCCTCAAAAGGCCCATTATGAAATCCATGGTAAGGTGGTCCCACTTCCACTCTGGGAGATCCAATGTCTAAAGCAACCTAGATGGCGGTGATGCTCCACCTTGACCTGCTAATAGGTCAAACATTATGCCACACACTCCCCAACATCTCTGTTCATCCAATTTCACCAAAAGTGTCATCTGAGGTCCTAGTACATCTTCATACCTCTGGGATGAAACATATACTGAGACTGGTGTGTCTCCTGAAGTAACTTGTGCCTCAATTCCTCATATATAGGAACTACCAGCTTGCCCCTGAACCTGACATTGACGTCCGATCCTCTAGTAAAATTGGCCTTTTCTGCCAGGTTTTGAGTCTTCATGTCCTTGACCTGTGCTTGTAGGATCTTGTCGAGAAATCTAGACCAAGTTGATAGGTAGGCAATCATCACTCTCAACTTTTTGCTCAAGGCATCCGCGACGTCATTAGATTTCCCTATGTGGTATTGAATGGTGAAGTTGAAGTCCTTGAGATACTCCATCCATCTGCACTGCCTCATGCTCAAACTGCTTTGCGTAAATAAGTTTTACTTGAGGCTCTTATGGTCAGTGAACACTTGGAACTCGCCATATAAGTAATGTCTCTTGGACTTTAGAGCGAATATCACCACTGCTATCTCCAGATCATGGGTAGGGTAGTTCACCTCATTTGTCTTAAGTTGCCTCGATGCATATGCGATCACCTTCCCATGTTGCATCAATACTGCTCTGAGGCCCCCATGTGAAGCATCACAATAGACTACATAACCTCCAAGATCTGAGGGTAAGGTCAACCCTGGTGTGGTAGTAAGCCTCCTCTTAAGCTCTCCTCATAGGCATCAATCCAAATGAACTTAGTGTCTTTCCTGGTTATGGTAGTCAAAGCCAATGAAATCCTTGAGAAACCCTCGATGAACTAGTGATAATACCCTGCCAAACTAAGAAAGCTACATATCTCGGTCATCATCATAGGTTTGTCCTAGTGTAACACTGCCTCCACCATGGCTAAGTCTACAGCCACTCTATCCTTTGGTACCACGTGGCCCAAAAACTACACTTGTTCTAGCAAAAATCACATTTGCTGAATTTTGAGTACAGGCGTTGTTGACGAAGGGTGTCCAACACTATATAGAGGTGTTCCTTATGTGGCTCGTGACTACATGAGTAGACTAGGATGTCATTGACAAAGTGTAATGACCCCAATTTTTGTAATATTAAAAGGCCATGAAAAGTTCAGTCTTAAAGATAAGGGCATTTTGGTCATTTCACTATTTTCCATGACTAAACCAAGGAATCTGGTCCTAAAAATGGTTCCATTAGATGCTTCTCAGAAAAAGGAATCCAACGAGACCAAAATCACCCAAAACGGAGTTAAAGTGAGCAAGTTATGGCCCTTTGAAGTTCAGGGGCAAAATTGTAATTTTTACAAAAACAGGTTTAGAGGCAAAACACAGGGGCCCGTTTTGATACGGGCACCCTTCATCTTCAACCTCCTAGAGGCTTCTAGAACGGCAGTGTTTCAAGGAGAAACCACCGCCATTCTGGAGGTTTCTCCACCGCCATTCAAAGGCGGTTAGAACCCCTCCAGAACCCTCTTTAAAAGCCCTATAAATAGAGCTCATGGGTGCCTCTAATGGCAGCCCAAAACCTTGGAGAAAACCCATCGTGGAGCAGTGACCAAGAGGGGAAAACATGGAGAGAAAACCTGCCATGAAGCAGGCACGCTAAAAAACTCCCCAAACCCATCTCACCCATAGTCCTAGGTTCAATTTTCCTAAGTTTTTGCATGAAAAACCATGCAAAACGGATACCAGGAGAGCCACCAAGGACCCTGGGACGTCCCTAGGGCCGCACTGGTTCGACAGGGTTGAACCAGGGTGTCCTGAGGATGCCCCGGTCCCCCAGACGACGCAGACGTTCCAGACAGAACGTGACGCGTAGAACGACGTCAGAAGAAAACCAATGGGCGCGTCCGGGGACGCGCCCGCTAAAGAGGAAGACGGGCTGAGGAGTGTAGTGCGTCTGTAGATGTGCCCACTGAGGCACACTCCGCAGACGTGCAGTGCGCTAGAAAAGGCATCGTTTTTTTGGGTTAAGGAAGCCAGGGTGCATGACGCTGACGCGCAGCGCCCTAGCATTCCGTCTTTTTGTCTTTAAAGACTCTATGTACATACGACACTAAAACGCTTATAACTTGAGATCTAGAGCTCCGATTGAGGCGCCGCAAAAGGCGTTGTGTCTTGTCAATGATGCAGACACATCTAAACTATAAAATCTCTGATCAAGGCCCAATAAAAGGTGGGAATGACCCTTAGAATAGGATGGTGGCACGTGGCCACTAGAACGTTGGAAAACTGAGGATACCAAGGCCCAATTAGGACCTTAGGACACCCATAGGCATAGGGATGGACCCCTAATGACTAAGTAATAAGACAAATCACTCTAAAACCCATAAAAGATAGGTCAAACTAACCTTGATTCCCCAAACCATGATCAGGAGCGTCCGAGGACAAAAGGGTTAGCGCGACCTAGCCAGGTAGGTGCTCTATCACTATTAGATTCTTTTAAAAGATCTATTATTATTTTGAGAACATATGTTATAAGTATATGACTTGTTTAGCATGACTTGATTCAGCATGCATATGATAAACGTTTTGTACATAGACATGTTTTGTAAAAGATTGTATATACATTGTGCACATATATGTTTTGTAAACAAGTGCATACATTGCATGACTTAAGTACTTGCTAAGATTGCATGTCCTTGAGGGTTGCCAAAAGACACTGGAGTGCCGAGGGCCAGGAAGTTGTGAGGGACCCAAAGTGGACTAGTTTTGAAAAGAGGTTTTTTCTTGTCTGCATGATAGGTGTAGCCTTAGCCGATGAGGATGGGCTGATGAGGGCGGGGCAATGAGGGCGGGCTGATGAGGGCGGGCCCAAGAGAGCTGACAGGCTTCTAGGCTGGCAGGCTTCTAGGTTGTTAGGATTCTAGGCAAGGTTATGACTTTGAATGCGAGACTGGCATTGCATGCATGTTTTGCAACCGATTTCATAAATTGCATGATTTACGACGAAGAAGTGTCATATACCCCGTGGAGGTATATGATCCTGTGTCCCTAGGTACCCGGGGACCACGCGGCGGTGAGGTCGTGGGCATAGTGGGACCCTATGGTTTCATAGATTTATGTGTATTGCATATGGTATGATATAAGGTTGGTCGACCATCCCATGATAGATATCCATGAGTTGGATTCAGTTGAGCATCTGATGCATATTTTTACGATTATGATATATGATTACTTTCGACTTGGATTATGATATTTCTTTAAGTCGTCAGTATCTTGGTTTGACAGTGGCTTTTAATGTCGATATTGAATGTGATTATTCGAACAACATGCATATGTTTTTATTAGCACATGATTTTAAAGATCGCATGCATTATAAAACTAGTAGTGATAGACTCCTACTGAGTATAGTATATACTCACCCTATCCTTAACATTTTTCAGGATGATTCCATCCATGAGTAAAGGACATCTATGTTAGTGCTACAAGCAAGTGAATAAAAAAGGAAACACTTATATATGTAAGTAAATTCTCAACCCTTTGGACATGTATTTGTATTTAATTACAATTGGGGTTGTGTCTTTGTATTTGGATAGACCTGGGGAAAAATGTTTATGATTTCTAAAGCTTTTCAAAAACTACCTTGGATGTTGTGAAAGCAAATGACACTCGGGGTTTTCAAATTGGATTTCAAATAAAATATTTTTCTGCTGCATTGCATTGTTTTTCAAATAGGGATCCCGCCTTAGGAATTTAGATTTTTCATTTAAAAATGCATGAGAAAACCCAGGTCATGACAGTTGGTATCAGAGCCCAGGTTTTATCCTTTCACAGCCAGTCCAGCATGTCCAAGGGTCGTAGACAATAGAGAAAATCAAGAATAAGTAGTATAAATAGGAGTAGTAGAGATGACTACTTCTATTTGAGGATTATAATATTAATACTCAAGGCATTTCACCACAAACACATAGGCGAAAAAAAGGAGATAGTCTTAGCAAATACTTAGATATTGGATTGATTGAATCCTATCAAAATCATAGGAAATAAGGATTGTTGTATGGTGCAAATATGAAAACACATATATGGATTATATTATGATAAGAATGATGAGGGAATGAAGATGTTAGTGAACTTGTTAGTAGTTCTAACTTGCAATAAAGCAATCTCATCAAAGGTAAGAAAATTGAAGAACCTAGATGGCTATCTTACCATCATAAGCAATATCAGAATATGAGTATACTATCACAAGGGATATGATATGAGTATGATAAGAGATGTAAAGGAAAAACTTTGAGAAAATTTGGATGATAATAGGGAGCCAGGGCGCATGCCGCTGACGCGCAGCACCCTCGCATTCCGTCTTTTTGTCTTTAAAGACTCTATGTACATACGACACTAAAACGCTTATAACTTGAGATCTAGAGCTCCAATTGAGGTGCCGCAAAAGGCGTTATGTTCGTGTCGACGATGCGGACACATCCAAACTATAAAATCTCTGATCAAGGCCCAATCAAAGGTGGGAATGACCCTTAGAATAGGATGGTGGTGCATGACCACTAGAACGTTGGAAAACTAAGGATACCAAGGCCCAATTAGGACCTTAGGACACCCATAGGCATAGGGATGGACCCCTAATGACTAAGTAATAAGACCAATCACTCTAAAACCCATAAAAGATAGGTCAAACTAACCTTGATTCCCCAAACCATGATCAGGAGCGTCCGAGGACAAAAGGGTTAGCGCGACCTAGCCAGGTAGGTGCTCTATCACTATTAGATTCTTTTAAAAGATCTATTATTGTTTTGAGAACATATGTTATAAGTATATGACTTGTTTAGCATGACTTGATTCAGCATGCATATGATAAACATTTTGTACATAGACATGTTTCGTAAAAGATTGTATATACATTGTGCACATATATGTTTTGTAAACAAGTGCATACATTGCATGACTTAAGTACTTGCTAAGATTGCATGTCCTTGAGGGTTGCCAAAACATGCTGGAGTGCCGAGGGCTAGGCAGTTGTGAGGGACCCAAAGAGGACTGGTTTTGAAAAGAGGTTTTTGCTTGTCTGCATGATAAGTGTATCCTTAGCCGATGAGGGCGGGCCAAAGAGAGCTGACAGGCTTCTAGGCTGGCAGGCTTCTAGGCTGTCAGGATTCTAGGCAAGGTTATGACTTTGAATGCGAGACTGGCATTGCATGCATGTTTTGCAACCAATTTCATAAATTGCATGATTTACGACGAAGAAGTGTCATATACCCCGTGGAGGTATATGATCCTATGTCCCTAGGTACCCGGGGACCACACGGCGGTGAGGTCGTGGGCATAGTGGGACCCTATGGTTTCGTGGATTTATGTGCATTGCATATGGCATGATATAAGGTTGGTCGACCATCCCATGATAGATATCCATGAGTTGGATTCAGTTGAGCATCTGATGCATATTTTTACGATTATGATATATGATTACTTTCGACTTGGATTATGATATTTCTTTAAGTCATCAGTATCCCGGTTTGACAGTAGCTTTTAATGTCGATATTGAACGTGATTATTCAAACAACATGCATATGTTTTTATTAGCACATGATTTTAAAGATCGCATGCATTATAAAACTAGTAGTGATAGACTCCTACTGAGTATAGTATATACTCACCCTATCCTTAACATTTTTCAGGATGATTCCATCCATGAGTAGAGGACATCTATGTTAGTGCTACAAGCAAGTGAATAAAAAAGGAAACACTTATATATGTAAGTAAATTCTCAACCCTTTGGACATGTATTTGTATTTAATTACAGTTGGGCTGTGTGCTGTGATTGGATAGACCTGGGGAAAAATGTTTATGATTTCTAAAGCTTTTCAAAAACTACCTTGGATGTTGTGAAAGCAAATGACACTCGGGGTTTTCAAATTGGATTTCAAATAAAAGATTTTTCCGTTGCATTGCATTGTTTTTCAAATAGGGATCCCGCCTTAGGAATTTAGATTTTTCATTTAAAAATGCATGAGAAAACTCGGGTCGTGACACAAAGACGATCACAAACTTATCCAAGGAAGCTCTGAAGACCTAGTTCATCAGATCCATGAATATTACTAATGTGTTGGTCAACCCGAAAGGTATCACCAAGAACTCGTAGTGGCCATAACGACTCCTAAGTGCAGTCTATGGAATATTCTCCTCTCTTATCCTTAGATGGTGGTAGCCTGATCTCAGGTCTATCTTGGAGAACACATGTGCTAACTAAAGCTAATCGAATAGATCATCGATGTGAGGCAAGGGCTATTGGTTCGTCACAATGACACTGCACAGCAAATGATAGTCAATGCATAACCTCAATGATCCATCCTTTTTCTTGACAAAGAGGACTGAAGCTCCCTAAGGAGACCCACTTGGCCTGATAAAACCCTTATCAAGTAGGTCCTATAACTGTACCTTAAGCTCTCTCAACTTTGCTGGAGCCATCTTGTATGGTGCCAGAAATAGGTGTTGTACCTAACTCCAAGTATATCATAAAGTAGATCTCCCTGCATGGCAGTAGCCCTTCCAGCTCCTCAGAAAATACATAGGTGAAATCTTGCACCACATCATTGTCCTCTATGCGTGGCTACTCACTATCTACCACCATCACACAGGCTAAGAATATTGGGCAACCTCGAGCATAACACTTGGCCCTCCTTGGGCCCATAGAAAATCCCGCACTAACATGGAGGCCATGTCTGCAATCTCTTGTATAGTCATGGGTTAGGAGATAATTAGCTTATGTCTCAACTGTGTCATCAACCCATCAACAAATCGATCTATCACCTCCTTAGCTGAGGCAAAGGGAGTTGGTACAAATCTCCATAATCTGGTGAATCAATTCAGGTACTGCTGAACCATCATACTCTACTACTCCAAGGTGGCTAACTCCAATTTTATGGCCTGTAGGGCATGAGGTGGAAAGTAAAGGTCATTGAAGATGTTCTTGAAGTCCTCCCAAGTGAATGGCTATGTGGAGGGAAGGTGTGTCTTCTATTCTATCTACCACAAGAATCTAGCCTCCCCTTTTAGTAAGTCACCAATCTAACTTGATCCTCTGGAGGAACCTTCATGCCCTCAAAGGCTCTCTCCACCTCAAATAGCCATAGCTCAACCTCTTTAGTGTCACCTTCCTCGTGGAAGTGTGGCACCATTTTCTAGAACCTCTTGAACAATCTGGCCAATCCATCATGACTACCTAAGGTTCCTCCCTTAGTGACTTGTGGCATAGGCGCTATCGGCACCTGATGAGATGACTAGGCCAATGAGTCCACCTAGGCTATGGCAGCCATTGCCACAGGGGCTGAGTGTGTAGCTTGTGTTGGTATCAAATTTGCTGATGTATGTGTGGTATTAAGCCCTATACCACTCAGGCCACTAAGTTTGCCTCGTGGTCCCCTTGCCCTAATGACTCAGTAGTGGTGGAAACTGGTGGAGTAGCGGTGGACCTAGTCTTCCTTCAAGGAGTCATCTCTCAAGGTTCCAATGTCACATTGTATAATTATTCCTTCTATCTCAAGTTTGGTATGAAATTTTGGGCTTTTAGTCTTAATGGACCCCTGGAGTGGTGATGATGGAGTAAACCGCAACTCTAATACCAATCTGTGACACCCCAAGTTTTCTAAAACTATTTTCCATATAATAATAAAAATAAAAATAATATTTAGTAAGATAGTCGGGATCCCTGGAAGAGGAAAACATGTATTTAATATAATTACAATAATTATTTCAAAGAAATGACAAATGAAAACCCCCAGGGTTATCCAATCCATAATAACAATTAAAATTGATACAATATTTAATATACACGAATCAAAAGCCAACAACCTAAAGAAATATCGATCATGAGAAGAGACATCAATAACAATGAGTATAAAGAAATCCCCTGGCTTCATCCATCAATCACCACATCCAACTTTAACATGTAAGTCTATGTACATAATACAAATAAGAGTCAGGTCTGATTCTGTCATCGTAATACAAGTGTATTTAAATAGCCCAAAAAGAAGTTAATGGCAAGTAGATGAAAGCCTACTTCTAATTGGTCTCTAATATAGTAGATGGTCCTTGCAATCCTCTCTATTGTTGCTCCACTTGCTTGACCTTACTATATTGTACTCCATATATGAGGCATTGCAAACCAAAGCAATGCCTCAGCAAGCTATTGCTTATGTAGGCAATCACATTTAATATCGAATAAAAAATATAAATGATGTGGCATAAAGGTTTCCAAGTCATGATAGATCTCATGGAGTAAAACATCTATATAATAAGTCAAATCATCAAATATTCAGCATTTAATGATACATGAAAGATCAAGGGTCTGTAATAAAAGCAATGATAGTTGAAGCAAGATTTACACCGAATAATATATCATAACTAATCACTATGGCATACAAGGCATGAATAATGCATGCTTATGCATCTGATAGAATCAAGTGCAATTAGTTTTATCATCTAAAAACATGGATCCAAGTCAAGAGTAATAGGGTGCTCATATACTATCATGCCCTAAGAGTGTGCCACTGCACTTGCATAACTAGCAATTAGTACTCATTTCAAAAACCCTATGTCTCTCACCTGTAGCTCGCACACCAGGTAGCTCACTCAGCCTTTAGGCCCACCCATATATGGCTGCCCACATAGGCTGCACCCTAAGGGTGCATTGTCATGTTGTGGGTGCATTAGGATCTAAACATCACAATATATCTACATTACATGAACATATAGAATAAGAGTGTGGACTGCTATGCTGCAGTGGCAACCACTCTAGGGTATCAACCACTATCGCTCACTGTTGACATCGAAACGGGAGATTAGTGTCCGCCATGCATGGAAGATGGTCGAACGTTGGTGGGTGGCCTGCCTATGATTACTACAAACGGCATGTAGTTTGCCCACACATCAAGGCTAGTGTCCATCATCCATAATTTCGAAGGGCTGGTGGCCAACCCTAATACCTCTTAGTATAGCATCCACAAGGCAGAAACACCCATCATAAAATGGCAAAAACATAAGATAAATCATGGAAATTCCATGTGTAGTCAATCTCAAGATGATCAAGTCAATGAGAAGTGCTAATACATCATCAATCATGCATTGAAAACAAGGTATAAATCATGTGAAATGAAGATATCACAACAACAACCATGCATGATGAAGGCAGTCTCATAAAAACATGATAATAACTTAAAATCCATGCTTCAACTACTATCATAAATGAAGTTCTTAAGTAGATATGTCATGATCCATGAAATCGAAGAATTACTAAATGTAATCACCTACCTCAATGCGCGGCACTCCTAATTAGGCCCGTAACTACCTCAACTCACACACTCTGAAGTATCTGTCAGGCCATAATACCACACTATGAAATTTAATACTCTAATTATGTCTTCATTATTCATCTTAATCTTCATCTATTTTACTTGGTGTCCTAAAATCCCAAGCGTAATTAATCTGTGTGGTAATTCCTCTGATTTTCTAGTTAATCCTAAATGAACGATTCAGATCATTTAATTTTCACTTAATTAGGCTAATCCATGTCTAGATGTTAGGTTTTCTAACATCTAAATGATCACCTACTGGCTTTGATCATCAATCTAAGTTGTGATTTGGAAATTCAGTGTCCCCTGGTCATTAGGGAACTAATTTCTCCCATCTTGTTAAGTTTGAAGACAATCCAACTGTTGGGTCGTTCTTTATTGCTTATATATGCAATTAGATCACCAATTCTAATCAAACTCATCATAATTAGTTCAATCTCTATGTTTATTTAACAATCTAGCTGTGTGTCCATGATCGTATATCGATATGATGGACAGACCATTCTCTGATCAGTCAATCCTAAGGTTCATGATCAGAGCGATGGTCAAGATCAATTTTCTTGAGCGATATTTGAAATTTATCCTTCAATTTCACTAAATCATCCCCTAATTGATGATTTGGTCTATTTCTGAGGCCTAAGCATCACTTGATCAAGTTGATCTAAGTTATTGAAGAAGATATTTTATGATTTGATCAAATTAGAAGTGGTCAAATCAAGGTTTTGATATTAAATCTACATTCGCGTCATTGAGATGAATCCAACAGATGTCTCAAATCATGTTTTTGACCTTTTGTAGCCTCCAGAATTGATAAATTATTGTTTCAGGTTCATTTCAATAGCCCTTATTAAATCTAGGTAAAAAATTAATAAAAAAAAAGTTTGCATCTTCGGGATGCACAGTGTCTGGGATGCGCGTTGGGGACGAGCTACATTCGTCCTTATTGTTAGGATGCTCTCGCATGTGTCTTGGTCCCCAAGACCCCTAGGCTTCCTATAACAGCCCGGGGGGCCCACACTGCAACAATATTGTTCGCTTTGGGCTTTTGGCCCCCACAATTTTGTTTTTACCCCTTAGGGAAAACCAGTCGTTGCAAGGAAAGTCCACAAACCAATTTCTGGAGCCAAGATGGCCTGAGGGTGTGCCAAGATGGCTTGAGGGGGATGCCCCAAGATAGTCTGAGGCAATAGCCCAAGATAGTCTGAGGTGACGAGGGTGGGGAGGTACTGAGAGTTAGTCACACATCGCTTGGGGTAGGGAAGCTGGGCTGTTGATAAGAGTGTTGAGGACTTCCCTTGCAACGACCGATTTTCCTCTAAGGGGAAGAACAAGACTGTGCAGGTCAAAAGCCTAAAGCAGACAATATCGTTGCTGGATGGGGGCCTTGGGCTGTTACAATGGTATCAGAGCCAGTTCCCTCATGATGGTGGATGGCTAACCGCACGTAGGCGCTTCCATGGCAAGATGCGGGGACACGTGTCCCCTAAGGGGGAGAGGTGAACCCGTTTTTGGAGCCAAGAAGGACTGAGGGTGCACCAAGATGGCTTGAGGGGAATGCCCCAAGATAGTATGAGGCAATAGCCCAAGATGGTTTGAGGTCACGAGGGCAGGGAGGTACTAAGAGTTAGTCCCATATTGCCTAGGGAGGGGAAGCTGGGCTGTTGATAAGAGTGCTGAAGACTTCCCTTGCAACGACCGGTTTTCCCCTAAGGGGGAAGAACAAAACTGTGCGGGCCAAAAGCTCAAAGCGGACAATATCGTTGCAGTGTGGGGCCCCCGGGCTATTACACTTTTGTCCAGTTAGAGACTGCATTTCAGGGCTTCCGCTTGCACGTGTGTGCACTGTCACTCTACACCATGTGTTTCGTCCGTGCATCTCATGGGTGCATCCTGGGCACGACGTCCATCGGAGATGATGCGCCCGGACTATCTAATCTTCCCACGTCTGATCTATGGTCTAAATCTTGCCATTTTTTGTCTATTTTTTTTGTAGATAAGGTTTTGGGGGCTCAAGAACACGTTGAATGACTAAGATCATCCATCTCAACATTCCATCGATGTCAAATTCACTGAAAAAAGAAACCCCTTATCATTGGTGGCTTGCCATAAAATTCATCGTCACTGAAGAAGACGACCAGATTTTGGTCGTCACCAATGACCCACACAGTGATGGAATCTTGCTTAAATTACTCCATTTTTGTTTTTGAAATTTCATGAATTTGAGTTTTATCATCTTTTCATTCACTAATTGCACCTAAATCTAGGGTTTTTTATTATATTTATTGACAGTGTGAAATTTTCTCCCTTTTATCAGCGTTGGGCATCATCTTCAGCATCAACATCTGTATCATGGAAAATGGAGTAGGTGGGATTATAAGGGGGAGGAATTAAATGTGGGGGGGTACATTTAAAAGCCCCCATTATTAATATTTTACTTTTAATCATTATTTTATTTCTCTCATTTAATGCAGCATGATTACCAACATTTATTACTGGTAATCACACCCTTAACTTGCCATAATGGCTGTCAATGCGCAAATTTTAGTGCCCTATTAGTGGGCCCCACACATGTAATTACAAATTTCCCTCCTTATTTTATTTATTAAAATACATAAATTAAAATAATTAGAAGATTTTCATTTAGCCTTCGATTTTAGCATTCTTAGTGTCGTTGGACTCCATTTCTCGCGTACATTCTAAATATTAAGGTTTGAATCGGTGATTCTATTTCTAAAATGTTTCAAATTCTTAGAAGTACAACATCCACAAAATTTTAAAAATTTTAAAATTATGTATATATATTCCCAAAATGGCATGTATTACAAAAGCAAAGCAAAGAAGAATTGTCAACTTTAGTAGAAGACCTCTTCTTATTTTTGAAAAAAAAAGTTTGAATATACTTTATAGTCTTTCTTTTGTACCTTGTCCTAAGCCTACATTTCTTCCAAGTTGAAGACCTATTGATTCTAAGATGAATATAGTCTTGATGAGGAAATAAAAATATAGGATTTAAAGAGTAGTATTTCTAAATATTCAAAGGTAATGGCATCTTATCCTTTCTAAAGGGATTAAAATTAAATTCCTTAATAACTCCTATTCTTCATGAATATATGTGAGATAAATTTGTTTTTGCAACACCTCGGGTTTTACCAACAATAAAATGACAATTTATAAAAACATTCGGGATCCCTATTTTAAAAAAACTTTAATTTTTAAAGTAACCAAAAATATAACTATAATAAAAGTATTTATTTCAAGCCCTAGGACAACCACAAAACCACAGATTTAACAGCAAAATGAAATTTCATTTCTATCGAAAATCCGACAAAATATCCTCTGTATTTTGGACCATTATACGTAACACGTGCAATACAAAAATCAACTGATAACATAGTATAAGACATTGACATATGGGAGACTCATTCTCCATGTCCATGCATCCAAATCAAATACTACTTTCAATAAAAATGTAAACTCTAATAGTGTATAAGAAAATCAAATTATAACAAAATACTCAGGATCCCTCCATACAGCCATCACATTCAACATAAATTCATTCTTGCATTTAGGTCACATTACAATTTTAATTAAAGTACAGTCCATACTCAAAACCTAAAGTGAGGTCTTGAATAAATCTTGTCATCTCTGAACACCCTCAATTCTTCACTAGAAAACTGCCATCACTTTTACCTACTTTATCACTGCATCAACTTGTTGTCACTTTCTGTATCTGAGGCATTGCAAATAAGCAATGCCTCAGCAAGCTATGCTTGTGTAGGTAATTACAAGAAATAAAACATGCGATAAAAACTTGCAAAGAGTACAAATATCATGTCGAGTATCAATAGAGTAAATCATTTATAAGGCAAATGAAATCATTAGGCATTCAGAATGTAAAGCTCATGAATCTAATAAATCTGAATGAAACAATCAGTATCAAACAATGCTTTTCATCTGAGGTAATGTAATAGCAAAGCAAAACATCATGGCATGCAAGGCATGATCAAACCATGGGTGAGCATCCATCAAGAGCAATAAGAATACATGTCCACATCGAAATATAATGCATGTTGTGATAAAACAGGCCACCATACAAAATAAGCCCTAAGAGTGTTCTACGACACTCAATCACCGGTAATGAGTACTCATACCAAATCCCTGGGTCCCTCTCGTGTAGCCCGCATCAGCCCCCATCATCACTCATGGTCTAGGCTTGGCTTACCCCAGTTCACCCCACTATAAAAACCACATAAGCATATAGAATAACAGTATGGGCTATTATGCTATAGTGGCAACCACACCAGGATCTAAACTGTGATGACCCAGGTTTTTGTAACACATTTTGTAATACAATTTTCAAAGGCAAGGCACCCTTAGTAGTAAAAAAATTTCGCAAAACAAATCAGCAAAAAATCTTTTCTTTAAAACTTGTTTTATAAAACCCAAGTCATCACTTCATACATAATATAAGTAGATTTTTGTACAAGATAAAATTCCATTGAAGGAATATACTTTTATTAAATTCTAGAATCCATCTAGTGGTTCACAATACAGCCCGGGTATCAGTACAATACTTGTTCAAATTACATAATCCAAATTTCAAAGCTCACCATACAATAAAAACTCTCAATACAATACAATGCTCTTAAATAAAAATGCATGTCTTCAAGGGATTTACCCTGATTGATTATTCTTCCAAGTCTTCTTAAGTTTTGAGCTCCTAATTCTCCTTCTCTGTATTTGAGATATTGTAAACAATTAAACATTTACAATATCTCAGCAAGTTATGCTTGGTAGGGGATTCAAGAAGTATAATAATTTGACAGTATAATCCTAATACTTCATAATCCCATTATTCATACTCATGGATCAATCTCTTTACTTTGTCATATATGTACATCCTTACACATACATATTGTATATGTCGTATAGATATATATATACGGTCAAAAAATAGTTAATATCTCAAACATCAATAGTCACAGTCAGACACACTGAGTTGATCAATCATCCAGACTTTGCTAGAAAATACTCCCTCATTTGAGTAGTATCATCACACTCAACCATACTGAGTTGATAAAACATACAAACTCTGCTGGGAAAATACTCTCTTATTTGGGTAGTATCAGCATCTCATTATGCATGCATCATAATGCAAAATACTCAAAGGACTACTATGTTGCAGTCTAATTTGTACTAGCGCACTCGGATAGCTACTTTCATACTCCACGGATACCAAATGTGGAAAATCATCTATGTCATGACTATATGGGGAGATAGACCATCACAGTGGTGGCCTTCCCATAATTGCCCCACCTGACATTTTGCCTCTTTTTAGGCCCGATATCATCATATATATCACATTGTGGAGAGCGAGTGGCCAAACCCTCGTAACCCTCTTAGCATAACATCCCCAAGCATACACCTGTTTAAAACAAAAACCACAAGCCTACTTGCTTGTATATAAAGTATTCTTTTACTTATTAGATTCTTCTCTATTTATAGCATCATCATTGTATTTTGGTATTCTTATACCGAGGATAGGATTTCACTTCAAACTTAGGGATCATCATTTACAATGAATGATACCCATGTTCATATAAGTTTAGGGATCACCATTCTATATGAATGATTCCCATGTATTGATTTTATACTTATCAGATAATTTGTCTGTTTATCTAGGGTTGGAATACCTTCTAGTTCCCTATTCACTTAGGGTTTTTCTCAATTCTAACTTAACCATTTCATATGTGTTTTGGTTGAATCATAAGGGTTTTCAAGGGGTTTAATACAAGTATTTACATTACAATTGTCAACATTTCTAGACATAAGATCATGTATTCAACATGTATTTCTCATGTAGAAGCATTCATGAAGTCCTCCTACCTCCAAGTAGTGATTCATCTCTTCAAATCTTCCATGATCTTGATTGACATATGAAATTTGTAAATCCATACATGTTGTCAATATTTATACAATCTGAATAATCCTATATTTTTTATCCTATCTATATTCTTTGTCTAATCTTGTCCTTTGATATAAAAGATCTAGATCTTGTGTCCTATCATGATCTATCTTCCTCAGTTAGTATTGATCAATAGATCTAATGGTTAGAATGATATTCTAATCTTTCAAATCTAAGTATTTTGTATTCTAAGTCTCTGTGTATTCCTTTATTTGATCTTGATCTTTCCTAAATCCTTTGATCAACAATTTATATTTGTTGATAATGATCAAGGGCTTAGATCTTCTATCATCTAATTCCTCTTTGATGTAAGTTTAGTTGTTTGATCATCCCTAAGGATGATGATCTTGGTTGTCTTCCTTGAATCATATTTGATCAAGGGCTTAGATCTTCTATTCTACTTGATATAAATTCCAAGCAATATATATATCATACATCAAAAGGTATTTATTTCTTTTATTGTTCTTAATCATTCAAGGTCCCATGAATCTTATTTGATCATCCTTATCTTACTTACAGTTTTTATTAGGGTTAAATAATTTACTAAACTTTTATGCTCTTATAATTATTATTATTTAACAAGTTAATGTTTTACTGGTTGAAGATGGCTTATTTCATCCTAAGTCTAGACAGCTCCTCTTATTTCGAATTGACTAAGGCTTACTAGTTGAATGGCTGAACACAAAGTGATTACTTCAATCCTCATGTAAGGAGGCGTTTAGACCTCACAAACATCAACGGAAGGTACGGGAAGAGCGAGGGTCTATTAGAGAAACCCCCTTAACCACCATGTTCAGCATTCACTAGAGAGACCTCAGCTCAACCTTTCGTAACGTTTCTATGAGCATTTTAACCCTAAGTACTCTTTCTAATTGATTTTAATTAAATTCATGAGCATTTAAAATATCATTCATGGGGTTTATTATTCTCCTAGTTTGGGCCAAGGATTTGATAATCCTTATATTATCCTACTAATTATAGCCCTTACTAATATTAAGTCAAAGTCATTCACTCATCTTAATTGTCCATGAATCTCTATATTCCATTAGTTTACATTTATTGGTGATTTATGCTCATTATATCTTAACAACTACGTAACAATTGAATCTACTAATAAAATTTGACAATAATTAAATCATAAACTTTAAAGCATAAATCCAATATAAGTTTACCAACCATTTATACTAACATGCTTCCTCTGAATCTAACTTAATGGAATAAAACTATACTTAAACTAGCATGATCCTAAGTTATGAAATACATGAAATTTTACTACTAATCTAATGGAATCATACTAAAATCTCAAATTTAAACTAACATGGCCCTAAGATAATTAAACTACCAACCTAATAACAAACTAATAACATTTAAAGCATAGCATGCTAAAATTTAAGAATTACACTATCATGTTTCATAATTTATAACATAAATCACATTTACAATTCTATTATCAAATAAAATATAATTAAACTAATTATATTAAGATTATTAGAAACTTTTACTTATGATCTAACCATTAGATCTTGAATCTTTTCCTTTAGATCAAGGGTTTCAATTACATTTAGAGCTTTTACTCCATTAAGATCCAAAGATTATATCCACTTAATTTTGTCACATTTAATTTGATCTAACTAGATTTCATCATAATTCCATTTATACAACCCATCCAAAGGGTCTGATCATTCTCATTGATCAAGTGGGTCCCTTTATATTTTTAGGGTTTTCTACCATAAAGGGTAGATCTCTTAATTTATCTTAGATCTTTCAAAATAAATAATAGATATTACTTTATTTTAACTTTATTTCATCATTAAATTAGATCCCCAAGATCTGATAATCTGAGATCTTGAAGATCATGAAAATTGGAAGCTTATTTCCTAAAAACAAAAAGTTTCTTGAAGATTTTTATCAATTTTATGCTTTCATAAGAAAATAGACATTACAAACTTTCCATAACTTCTTTCTAATCTTAATTTGGAGTTCAGATGACTCCACAATTAATGAATGAAGTTCACAATCATTTTGACGGTCTAGATTTGGTCTGGGCCCAGTGAAATGGACGATCCTGATCGTTTAGGCGGAGCAGGTTTGGTCTGGTGGAGCAGTCGCCACGCTCTCGTCACTGGGAGACACATGGTAATGCACTTCATGGGACCTGCGCTATTGGGTGGACGTTCCATCAGGAGCCAGATCTTATAAAGAAGATCGGACAGTCCGTTTTGGACCGTCCAATCAATTCCTCTTCAATCAAGGGCTCAAAACTTGATGAAATTTCTTGAAAATTATACCCTAGGGGTTTTGGGCCCTTCTGGATCAATTGGATGGCTCAGATTTTCCATCTAATCCCTCCATCATATATAAATGAAGGGTTCCTATCCTTACTTGATTTTTATAATTTTTAACCTAAACTTAATTTTAGAAAAATAAAAATTGTATATAATAACATGAAATAAGTATGGGTAGAGTTTCCCCCTACCTAATTGGAGAAAAATATAGGTTTTACAGCCAATTTTAAAGAAATATGCCGTTGATGATAAGATCACCCGATAACCACTTGTTTTGTGATTTTTTGTTGATTGCACTATTGGATCTTGAAATTCTTTTGGATTTTTGTAGATAAAGTAGTCTAGGACAATATGAATGGTAGGATTTGTGAGATTTGATTTGTAACAAAGTGCTTAATTGAATTTAGGTCTCTTATTCCAATCTAGAGAGAGGAGAGAGAAAGTGAAAGAAGAGAGATTTTTGGGAGTTTTGAAAATTTAGGAATGAATCAAGACTTGGTTTTTCATGGAAAGAAATATAATTTTATGAAAATTTTAATGAAAATTTTTGGAGGATTTTTGGGGGTATATTTATAGATGTTCTTGAATTTTTCATAATTACTTATAATAATTATGTTTCAGTTCTTTTTAATATCAAATTAACATTGGATCCTCCACTACCACCTCCTTCTCCACAATTAGCTGGTAGTGTTTCGACCGCTCATTACATGTTTTTTGGCCGTTGGATTCATTTGTGTGCCCCTTGTGCCCCACGAAGGTGTGAAAGGACCATTTTGCCCTTTTATGAAGAAGAATCCGTTTTATTTTCCTAAACTCAGAATTGAGCGTATTTAGTGGCGTTGGAATTGTATTTTTTAGTACATTCTAAATATTAATGTCTTAGATCTTGATTATGGTAAAATTACTATTTTATCCTTCTATTCATAAAAGTAGAGAAAATTTAAAAATTTTCATTTTAACTCGGAATTGGATGTACTTAGTGTCAATTCGATCAATTTTTTTAGTATATTTATAAATTTTAAATTTTAAATTGTATTTTAATCTTTGAAAAAAGATAATTTCCGATAACCTAATATTCCAGCCCAGAATTTCTAAAAATTCAAACTAAATTGATTTTCTCAATCAATTTACAAAAATTGGAGTTATTACATAAACCACTACTGCTCCCCATCGACACCTAAATAGGATACTTTCTCCGTCCCCATGGCGGAATTGACCCATAGGGGGCACTACCCATGATACCACCACCTATGTACCTGGCCCTGTACCACTCAAGGGTGGTGTCTAATCATCCTCATCACAAAGTCAGAGGGCGGGTGGCCAACCCTACAACCCTCCTAGCATAGTACCCATTGGGTAAAAGAACTCGTCATAATGCAGCAAAATATGCTATAAATCATGAAAAAATCCCAAGTGAAATAAACCTTAATAGGCTGAATCAAAATACATGATAAAGTATAAAACATCCCATGCGAAAACATGGATAATCATATAATCAAATGTCATGCTAACAAAAGTGAAGCAATAAACACATTTTAGTAAACACAATAAGGCATAAAGCACATGCCTCAAGAATTTCAAGTGAGAAGTCATGATCATGAAATTAAGGAAAAATCACAAATGTAATCACCTACCTCGATAGACGCAATACTCCAATCAAGCTCATAGACAATGTCACATAGTGCACTTTAACATACCTTTCATATCACAAATCGTCTATCACTTAACACTCTCACATCTCGAACTAAACAAATCCAAGTGATAATGGGAAATCCTGAGCTAATCTGATTAACCCTCCATTAGGGAAATCCTGAGCTAATGGACTATATAAATTAATAAACTATAAATTTAAAGATCACGTAGTGTCACAAGGAAGCACTGCATGACGCAGGTTCTACCATGTGGCTGAGATGTTGCACATCAGCCTGAACGTGCATGTTCATGTGCCGAGCGCTAGTTATGCCCCATGCATCTCCGAGTGCATCTTGGCATCCTGTTGCAGTGCCGTCGTTGGAGACGATGATCAGACTTCAAATGGCCACCAAAGACATTGATAGTGTCCAAATTGATTGATCTTTATACTATTTCAACCAGATTTTTATGTACTTTCACTTTCCAATCTTCCCATCAACTGATTCTGCATGTTTTTAGGATTTTTTCTCGATTTTTACCATGTTTATAAAATTTCTCCTATTCACTATTTTTTTTGCATTTTTTGGCATCCCTAGCCATTGGATCTCCTTGAAATTTCATAGGTTTGTTCCTTTTTTTATTATGCATAAGATGAATGGTTCGGATCTTCATCTGGCACTGTTTCACTAGTCTATTTTCCACAACAACGGTAGCTCATATACAGTCATCGAAAAATGGCATCCACACCATTTTCTGACGTTAAAAATAGTAAAAATCAAGGAAAAGCAATTGGAAGTGATGAGAAGGTAAAGGACGACTTACCTCTAGTCATCAAGTTGGGGGCAATGCTCTGTCATAGCTGAGGAAGGAGAAGTGGTATTGCACACGAGAGTGGGATGCTGTGTATGCCTGTAGCATGCCTAATGGTGTGTAAGGGGGGGAACATGAGGGAATTTGATGGGGGTGGTGCATGTAACCCACCCCCATAAATACTCCTTTTTGTTTGACTTTGTAGGCCCCCAATGTAAAATTACCAATCTACCCTTTATGCTTATTTTATTAAATACAGAATTTAATTTAATTAGTCATTTTTCCTCTAGTCTCAGATTTTTGCATTCTTGGTGGTGTTGGGTTCCATTTCTCCAGTACATTCCATAAATTGAGGTTTTAACTCGAGATTCCATTTTAAGTTCTCCAAATTTCCCAATTTTCACAAAATTCCATGAAATTAAGCATTTTTAGAATTTAAAAAAATATCGGGTATTATAGTTTTTATTGACTCTACTCACATATTTAAAAGAGAGATATGATTTGAACCATTTATCTGAGAGATTCTACTTATGAATGTATGTCTATTAATGAAGAGTAAGGTCAAAACATATTTCAAATGGAGTTCAAAAGTTAGAAGTCTACTTAGAGATAAAGATTATTCTATATGTAGATTGTACACTCACATACTCACTCTAGGGTATGAGCTTAATTGGAATATATTTAGCATATGGGTAGGGTTTTGAATTCTTTATTTACTTTCATTAGTTTGCTAAAGTTGATAGATTTATTGTAGATACTTCGTTGAGAAAAAGTATGTGTTAACCGAAAAATATTTTTTGGAATTTTGTAGTTTGGTTTTTCACATGTTTTGCACAGACTAGCAAAATGCTGGTTGGGGGTGTGTTAAGTGTTTAATTTTGGCCAAAATACCCCTAATTTAGCATTTAATTAAATTATCTAACTATTTAATTTTATAATTTTTAAATAAAATATGTAATGTACAGTTTAGATTATTCTAATCTAGTCTTATGTTTTGTAGATCAACTAAAATAAGTATGGATGGCTCAGATCAAAACCAATGGTGCGAGATCATCTTAAAGAGCACTGAGGAGAGATGGGATGATTTCTTAATTCAAAACCAAACTAGAAAGGAAACTGCTAAAGCTAAGGTGAATGCATGCTATTGGAGGAGATAATTGTATTTCTATATTTGAAGTGGAAGTCAAAGAAGAAGAAAAAAGAAAGGATGAATAATGAAGATTAAAATTTGAATGTGAGAAGCTTTAAAAGGAGGAACCATAGTAGAGTAGTATGCTAAAGAGGGCAATCGCAAAGAAGACTACGACCCTTGTCTTGCCCGTATCTCTCTCACTCTTGTTTCTCTCTTTTCCTGCATCAAACTCTCATCCTGTCTCTCTCTCTTAGGTATTTGGATGGGTGTTTACAAACTAAATAGAAACCCCAAACCACACTATTTCCCTTCATTTTCTTCATCATTTTTCTCTTTTTTTGCTTTATTTTAAGATCATCCTCACTTTGGAGCAAAACCCAACTTGGGTTTTCCCAAAAATACTTCTTTCCCACTTTTTCTCCATTCCTTGTAGTCATCTTCTTCCTCCCATTGACTTCCTCTTAGTTTCTGTTTAAAAACTAGAAAAATAATAAAATTTTGTTTTTGCCCTTAGCCTTATTTGTTTTTCCATTTACGTCCCTTATTTAATTCCATCCCATCCCTATTATTATCCTAATTTTTGCTTATTCTAGTTTTTCCAATCCAAGTTCTATGCTATTCTCAAATTAGTCTAGGAACTAAGTAATCTAGGCCCTATTTGATTAAGCATAACCGAATTAACTGTTTAGATTTAGGAAACAAGATCACTTTTTTTTTTTTTGAACTTTTTCTTATTAGATTTTCAATTAAACTTTTGATCTTATTCTTATTAGAACTCTTAGCTTATCCATCAACCCTAGTCTTCAATCTAAAAGCAACAAATTAGATCTAAGCCATCCAAAACTCAAAATCTCTTCTTAGTCCAGATCATCAAAATTTTAGGGAATCTGTATAATCCAGCCATTGAATACTTAATTAGAAGTATCAATGAGAGATTGATGAAGGTTGATCAACTTTGATAATATCATATTTGAAGAAATTTTCTATAATCAAGTTAGGGAAGTGAATTTTATTTGTTTTTAGTTAATTCTGTCTTTTTGGACTTAGTTTGGTGTAATTTTCATTAATTGAATATATTTGACTTTATAATTTATTTTTATTTATTTTTTGTTATTTTTTAATTAGTGGTCAATTAAATTTTATTTAAAGTCTAAATTTTTAAGTTAAGTCCCTGCGGGGTCGACCTACTTGCATCAGTTGTATTACAATAGCCCATGCACTTGCAGTAAACAATCAACAAAAGCCTTGTGCCAATTCTATGTCAGCAAAGGATTACTTTCAACCATAAAGTAAGGTTGAGGAAAGATTCAAATTCATGCACAAAGCCATTAGTCATTCCTAGCTTAAGGAAAAATGCTAAAGAGTAGGAAGAGTTCCAAATAAGTACCAGTTCATTCATCATCCCCTAAGGCTAGAATTGGTGAGTCCTAATCCAAGGCCACTATCTTCAATTTTATTTTTCCTTTATCTATTTCTTCTTTGAGTTAGGAAGCTTTTCTCTATGGATAACCCTAGCTTAAGTTGATCAACTCCTTATTTTCTCTTTGCTTTGCTCCTTAATAGCTACCCTCTTTATAGGGTATCTATTGAAGGAGAAGTACAAATTTATTTTATCTTTTTGCTCTCTCCCTTCTTCTCTTTCTTCTTTAATACTTTTTGGAGTTGGGACTTAAATTTTGGGTTAATGGCATGTCAGGTTAAAGATGATAAAAGCTTGGCTATCACTTTAGCATATTATGGGTTGAAGATAAGTGTACAGGCTCTTGTTGAGTGAGACAACTAAAAGAGCCATAAAATAAAATTCAAGCTTGGCAAAAGAATAGGACATGTAAAGATCCTAATTGTGTCACAATCAAGGACTCCTACAGCAGACACTACAAGGAAGTTTAATTGCTCTATGTCTTTTTCTTTCTTTTATTGCTTATGTATCAATTCCATGTAAACAATCCATCAATGAAATAGTTGATTTTCTTTTATTAGTTAGTTTACTTTCCTTCCTTGTTTAATTTATTTGTTTATTACTTTCATAGTTTACTTGTTTTAGTTCCTTTGCTTTATTTTAGTACTTTATTCCCTTACTTTCCTTAATCTTTGATTGGCTAGGTTAAAGTAAAAATAATTTAGGTTTCAAATAACTCCAATTGTTAAAGAGTCTTTATGATATCAACCTATATTTGTCACTTCTACACTCGAATAGAAACATGCACCTATGGTATATTAAAATTCACATCAAGTTTTTTGTACCATTGTTGGGGCCTTATAATAGAGTTTCATTAATATCTAAGTTTTCTTTACTTTACCACTAGTTGTACTCTTATGGTTGCATATAGAATAGTTTCATATTTGCATACTTATTCCTGAAAGATATTGGATACTCACTTTCTCTTTTTATTTGTGCTAGAATTTGGACAAGAACAAGGACTTAGAGGAAGACCCTAGGATGATTTCTATTTTTTTATTTGAGCAGACTGTAGTGACATTGAAATTTTAGATTTTATTTAAACCATGATTCATTTAAAAAAAAGAAAAGAAAAAGATTGTAATAGTACCGGTCAAGGGTGGGCAATCCTAACTTGGAAAAGCTAGGTGGTATGTACATGGACCCACCTTTGTATGAGAAGACTAATTATAGGACCCCATTGTGAGCTATCCTAACTTCTTTCCATTTCCTAGATTAGGGTTAGGGTTGCATTTAATTTAGTTGCATTATGAATGTTAGTGTAGAGCATATAGAAAGAATTCTATAATTTGTTGCATTCTAAGATTTGCATTAAATTTATTGCTTTATTTGCACATTAGGCCACGTTTACATGCTTTAAGGTGAATATATGTTCATCAAACTGCATGGAATTGATTAATGATTATTAAGGGCAATTACTCCATGTAAGATCAAGAGTTGATTTGATGACCATCCCTTGGCCCACCTAGGTTAAACATCACTTCACAAGTAACCCTAACATCTACAAATTACTTAAAATAAACTTAGAATAGATCTATAGCTTAAAATAAACTTAGAATAGATCTATAGCATATGATGAGCTCATAGGACCCTCTTAGAAGGAGGTGGACTACTACCACTCTAGTGGCCTCTGCTTGATTAGCTATGTTAGTACTTAAACAACTAGCCTACCAACACATTCGATGACTCAAATCACCTATGAATGACTAGGGAGGGTGTGAAGTGGTTGATTAAAGTAGGATCTAAATAGAAAGCAATAAGGCAAGTCTGAAAGAGAGGATGAGCTACCTAGGTTAGATGTAACCTAAAAGATACACTCCCACAAAAAAATTCAAGACAATAAACCTTTTAACTTGTTTGCCATATAGTTAGGATTTACTATGTGTCCTTTGTTTATGCATCATACAACATATAGGTTGCATTTTCTAGTTTGGATATCCCCAGACTAGGTGAAAAAAAGAAGTACTCTTTCATTTTATACAATGACTTATTTTTTGTTGTATATAAACTAGAGTCCAATACACCAACCACAGTGTATGCTAGGCCATCATTCATTGAATCTAGACTTAGTGCTCTTAGATCTAGCGGTTGTATAGACAATAAGGTAAGAACAGAGGAATCAAGAAGATTTCAAAACCCTTCCCATAAGCATGGCCAATGAAGCAGCAGAGCCTAAGTGTAATGACTCCATTTTTGTAACCTTGAAATCCCATGTTCACTTTTTGAGATAAGGGTATTTTGGTCATTTCACTGTTCACCCTGACTAGACCCAGAAATTTGGTCCTTAGAATGGTATCTTTAAGTGCGTCTTGGAAAAAGGAATCCAACAAGACCAGAATCACCCAAAACGGAGTTAAAATGAGTAAGTTATGGCCCTTTGAAGTTCAAGGGAAAAATTATAATTAAATTTAAAACAAATTGGCCTGAGAAAACAGGGACCCGTTTTGATACGGGCACCCCCTTCTTCTCAAACATATTGCAAAGGGGGGAAACCACCGCCATTCGATGGTGGTGGAAACCCCCCTCAAGAACCCTCCTTAAGCTCTATAAATAGAGCTCTTGGGCGCCTCCAATGGCAGCCCAAAACCTTGGGAAAAACCAGCCTTGGAGTTGCAGGCAAGAGAAGAAACCGTGAAAAATACCCAGGCACAAACCAGGCACGCCTTAAACAACTCCAACCCCATCTCCCCCTCAGTCTTAGGTTGAATGTCCTTAAGTTTTTGCATGAGAAACCATGCAAAATGGGGCTCTAGGGAGCCACAACTGACCCAGGGCAGGTGCTTGGAGCATTCTGGTTCGACAGGGTCGAACCAAGGCATCCAAGTCACCACAGAACCAAAACGGACCCAGTACGTTAAAGGGAAACCAACGGGCGCTTCCTTGGACGCGCCTGCAAACGAGAAAAGAGGCAGAGGCCTAGTGCATCGGCGGACGCGCCTTATGGGGTGCGCGCCTCTGACACGGGATGCGTTAGCATCCTGGGCGCCCGCCTCATGTGGGCCTGCGACGATGATGCCACACATTCCACGTAAGCAAAACGCACAGCCTGATGATGCCCGGGAGCGTGCAACCGCACGTGCGGGCCAGTCGCCGCTCGACTGGGATGCAACTACGTCCCGGGAGCGGTGATGCAGGGCCCGTTTTGGGCCTTCTATGTATTCTTAACACTAAAATACCCATAACTTGAGTTCTAGGACTCCGATTGAGGCGTTGTGTCCGTATCGATGGTGCGGACATACCCAAACCATAAAATACCTGATCAAGCCCCTATTTAAGGCTGGCATGACCCTTAAACCATGATAGTGGTGCAGGGCCACTAAACCTTTGCAAACCTAACTATACCAAGGCCAAGTTAGGGACCTTAGGAGACCCTTAGGCATGGTAATGAAGCCTTAATGCCTAAGTAGTGAGGTAAACTATTCTAGAACCTATAGAAATAGGCCAAGCTAACCTTTTTCCCCTAAACCATTTCCAGGAACGTATGAGGACAAGGGAGTAGCACGATCAAACCAGGTAGGTGTCCTATTGCTACTAGACTTTTAAAAAGAACCCATGATGCTTTGAGTATGTAGGTTTTGAGTCATGGTTGCTTTTCTAATGCATGTTTTAAGTTTTTAAATTACATGTCTTGTCTTTATGCGTATATCATATAAACTTATGTTACATCCTTATGAACATGACCTGTTTAGCATGAATTGATTTCATAAATGAACTTAGCATGCATATGAAAGATACATTGCGCATATATTGCCAAGACATGTGTTACATGCATAGACATGTTTTGAAAAAGGATTCTTGGCTGCATGATACATAGACATGTTTTGATAAAAATAAGGTTTTTGCCTGCTTGATAGTATATGATTTGGGCTAGTAAGCTCGTGGGCGCTATGCCTAGAGGTTCGGGGTGGCCTCCCAGCCTCTACCATGATAGGTGGAAAGGGTACCATGCCAAAGGTGCTTGTCCTCACTTCAATTGCTGTGGTAAACGAGGACTACCACTAGAGGTGTCATGGCACCGGTCAAAGTGTCAAATGCCCCGTGGAGGCTATGACCGAGAGTCCCTCGGTACCTGGGGACCACACGGTGTTGAGGTCGTGGGAATAGGGTGCCCTATGTTTTTGAGGATTTACTTGCATGCATATGGCATGACATGAGTATGGTTGACCATAGATCCATGAGTTGGATTCAGTTGAGCATCTTATGCATATCATAGTATATGTTTATGATATCTATGTTACTTTTGACTTAGATTAATTAAGTTGTCAGTATTCTATTTTGACAATGGCTTTTAATATCGATATTGAACATGAGTGTCCAAACATGCACATGGTTTAAAGAACATATGGTTTAAAACATAGCATGCATTGTAAAACTAGTAGTGATAGACTCCTACTGAGTATAGTGTATACTCACCCAATCCTTAATATTTTTCAGATACAAGTAAACACTTAAGGACAGGATACACCCGTGACAGAGAACATCCAAATTAAGTACAAGTAACAAGTAAGTAAACCCCTACCTTATTTTTTAGTGAATGTTACTTGATTGTAGTTACTCTCTGTAGCTGGGGCTGTGACTAACACTTTCTTGGGAATAGAGTTGATTTAAAACTATGCCATGGCTATATGATTTGAAAATGTGTTTTGACACTCGGGGTTTTATACGAAAGATTGCTTTCCAAAACAAAAGATTTTCATGCATTTCATATTTCTAAAGCAAGAGATCTCGCCTTTTTATGAAATTTACATCATATGAAACCCGAGTCATCACACTAAGCCTTTAAGAGACTATTCAATGCTGGTACAATTTAACTCCCCCATGTGTATAGAGCTACCTGCCACTAATGTAGAGATTTTTTAGTTAAAACTAGGAATCATCCAACTTCTGCCACTTTTTATGCTCTAAAATAAGGAGGATCCCTACCACCATATCAAGAAATTCCTTGACATTTGGGCCACATTTAAATACCCAAACCTTTTTGACAATTCTAGTATATTATTGCTATTCCCTTCTCTTTAGAACATAAAATGAAGGTATGACTAAATTCATTAGAAGTAGGATCCATCACTACTTAGGAGCAATTGTCTAGGAAATTCCTAAATAATATATATATATATATATATATTTTTTTTTGTTTCCAAAACCAATGCCCTCCATAGAGAAATCATAAAATTTTTAATAGAAAAAGGGTGAGCATTTTTATGAATACTAGAATAGATGGAAAGACATATTACTCAAGTGTCTATAGCATGGTTTTGAGAAATGACAGCAAATACAATATTTTTACAAAGGTCTGACCCCATAGAATTGACATATAATTAATGCCACTAGTGGTGGGGCATTCATGACCAGGAGTGATATGGAGGCATGGAACTTCTTTGAAAATGTAGTTGAGAATTCTCAGTGAAGGGACTATTCTATTAGAATAGAAAGATTTCCATAGCCTCAAAACGAAGGCGGTATATATGAGATAAGGGCCACTCTTGACCTCTATAATAAAATAGACATATTGATAGATAGGGTGGATAAGTTTAGTAGTTTACATAATAAATTTGGGAAAGTTACGCTAGCTACAAAATCCACTATGCAACCTCTACTTGAGGCTTGCTCAATCTACTTTAATCCTACACACCCCACTACTTTGTGCCCTTCTAGCTCCACATTCCTCTAATAGTTTTTGGAGCAAGTAAATGCATTTTGAAATCCTAGTGTTTTTATTTTAAATAAACTCACAAGTGCACTAATCGTTTACAATATAATACGCTAGTGAGGTCGATCCCACGAGGAGTGAACTATTGTGAGCTAGTGGTCCCTACTTTAAACTATTTAATCTAGTCAAAATTCAATTGATTTTTGTCCTAAATTAAGAATGGAAATTAAAACATGAACTTGGAAACTAAGAAAAACTACTAAATGGAAACTAAGAAAAAACAAGAAACATCCTAAATGGAAAACTTACCTAAAGCATGCAGTTTCTAAAATTGAAACCTTCCTAAATTTAAAACTTCCAAAATTTCAATTTAGAAACTTTCCTAAACATGAAATTAGCAACTAAATCTAATGGAAACATACTTTAACAGACTACTTTCATAATTATGCAAAACTAAGAAAAATACGCAACCAAATAAACAATTTAAACAAGTATAACAAATTTGATTACTTTCCAACTAACTAAGATGCAAACTAAAGGAATCTAACTACAATCAAACTAGAAAAATAAAAGCAATTACTAACAACAATGAAAAAAAAAACTACCCAATTAACATACATGTAACCATAGAATGGTATGAATGATTCATTTGATAGGAGTGGATTTAATCAACTACTTTGAAAATTTAAGCATGCAATCTATTTCTAACATTAATTAAGTTATCTAACAACCTAGGGCTCTTGAAAAATTATTTGAACAAGATTGTATTATGCTGGAAATTAGCATACATCATTCATGCTAAGAAGTTCTAGCAATGAAGTAATTGAAACATTCAATGACTAGAACATGTAAAACGTGAACTTAATCACTTATGATGTATTCAAACATTCAAGGACAAAGTTAAGTCACTGCTGAACACAAACATGAGCTGAAAATTCCAACTAATCTCATTGAATCACATCCAAAAATTCATCAACATAACACTCCATACATGTAATCCAAATTTGAAATTTAAATGCTATTACAATGATGTTCACTTAATCTCAATCAATCCTTAATTAAAAGAAAAATTCTTCTTCAATTGTTTCAAAATTCACTCATTAACAAGTATGCTTGAAATTGAGGGAGAATTCTATGCAAAATGAAAGCAACAATCAATGGAACTTAAGCAACCAAAGCTGGAAAATCAAGAGAATTGAAATAGAATAAAGATGCAATGAAAGGTAAAGAACAAAACTAGATTCATGATTACTTACCTTGGCTGTCACTCCAAGGGAAAACCAGACTTGAATCTTATTTTAAGAGCAAGGAAAGCTAAAGGAAAACAAGTCAAACTAACATGAAAAGAAAGAAATTACAACAAAGGCTAACCAACCTTAAAAGATGAATGAAAAGCCCACAAATCCTAGGCTGAACAATTGAGCAAGAAGCATGAAGCTTGGAATTTTGTGGCAACACCCAAAACCATCACAAAACAACAAGCAAAAGGAAAGAATAGGGCTGAAATAAAGTGGATGCCCTCCTCCCTAATGGAGGAGGCATCTTTTCCTATGTGAGAAAAGACTTAGTTTTGATTGGGTTTTGGGCTGGTTTTATAAGATTTTTCCTATCTTTCCAAAGGTAACCTAGTACTAAGGTGTTGTGGGGATTAAAGAGGGTCAAATTGAAGGGCTAGGATGGGGGAAAAGGATGGCAATCAAATAGAAAAGTGGGTGGAGAAAGTGGGCTGTCTTAAGGTGGGAGGTAGGTGGGAGACGCCACCATTTTAGGAAGGGGAGTCTACCCCCTTCTAAAAAATGTTGAAATCCTATTGTTTAGGAAAATGGGTGGGCATAGGTTAGGAAAGAGATGGGATGTGTTAGGTAGATAAATTTGGTTGGTTGGGAAGTTTCCTAATAGGTGGAAGGAGTGAGAGTTTTGGAAATTCGTAGTCCATCTTAAGGGTGAGGTGGAAATTAAGGAAAAAGTGGGGGAAAGTGAGAAAAACTCTAAAAATTGGTTTCTCTTATCCCATTGGTCCACATGTCCTCTTATTTTAATAGATTTTTCCTTAATTATCTTCAAAATAACTCATGCATAACTCTCTTGAATCTCCTCCAATCCTAGTCTTCCATTTAGCTTAGCTTGATAGCTTAGATGGCTAGCTTTGAAGGCTCCATTGGCTAAGCTCCATGGCTGGCTTAGAAAGTTTCTTTAGCTTTTTTTCTTGGCTTCAACCCTTTCCTTGAGTGGCTTGTATGGTTTGGCATGAATTCCTTAGCTTTCCACCTTTCATGGCTTATATGGCTTAAGTGGCTTCCATGCAAAGGTGGTAGGAATGCATGGATTACTTCATGGGCCCACTTTGGCCATATTTAGCACCTTTAAGCACATCCATTATTAGCCCACAAGATGATCTTGGCCTTTGGTTTATGTTGAAGTGATGATTTTGAGGTTTTGACTGGATCTTTTGATCTTGATCTTCAATTTCATCTCAATCGATCTCAGCCATTGGATCACCATCTTGCATCCTACAAAAAGGGGAAAATCCTAATTAAATCCTAGAAAAACATGACTAATCACATACTTACCTTGCATTAGCTTCTAGACCTACAAAATAATGAACTTTTGGTTTATTAGGTCAAAACTGCATGTGTTATGAATTTTAATCTAAAAACTCTAATTTACCCCTATAAGTTGTTACACATGGGTACTAATTGGGTGCTTTTTATATAAAATTAAATACTTATCACCTAACAATAATAATCCCTATTCTAATACTTATAATCCTAGATGGGCTAGGCATCCTAATTTTTTATAGTTTTAGAATAAATAGGGAAGACCATCCAGTATCCCACCTAATCAACCTTTCCCTAGAGCCCCAACTCCACTCCAACATGTGCCACAATAGTTGTTCCCTCCATAGAGGAAGGAATAGTTAGAATAGTTTTTGAGTTTGTTTATGCAAAGTTCATTATAAATACATAATTTATTAAACAAACAATGCAAATCTATTAGGCAGTTAGAGCATCAAATGTGTCAAACTATTGCTACACTTATAGAGAGTTGAAATGAAAATTTTCCTAGTCAACTATGCCCAACCCTAAGGGCTAGCATGATATTGGCACAACTTCAAATGAAAAGACATTTCATGAACATGCCTAATTCAAAACTACCATTAAGAATGGTAAAAGAATAGATAATTATGTTGGTCTGACAAAGGGAAATGATTAGGTTAAGGACAATGAGAGTCCTATATAGATTCAGAAAGGAAAAGAGAAGAAATAACCACCTCCTTATCCTAACCCTAACGCACCTTGTACTCCCAAAACTTCATTTTCTCAATGTTGAAAAAATTCCTAAGAAGGATAATAATTTTGATAAGTTAACAACTATATTTAAATAAGTAAATATAAATATTCCATTACTTAATGCAATCAAGGATATAACTTCTTATGCTGAGTTTCTGAAAAATCTCTGCACCCATAAGAGAAAACATCAACTATAGAAGAAAGCCTTTCTCGTTGAGCAACTAAGCTTAATCCTACAACACAAAACCTCACCAGAATATAGAGATCCAAGGTGGCTCACTATATCATGTGTGATTGGGGAACACATATTAGATAGGGTATTACTTGATTTGGGGTTGTGGTAACATATTACCTTATTCTGTGTATAATAAATTTGGTTTAGGCCAGATGAAAAAGACTACCACTACACTATAATTGGTAGATAGGTTAATCAAAGTTCTTTATGTGGTGGTTGAGGATGAACTAATTTATTTTAATAAAATTTTGTTTCCAATAGATTTTCTAATCTTATATACATAGCCTATAATAGATTTTGGTATTCAAACTTTAGTCATCTTTGAATAGCTGTTCTTGGCAACATCGAATACTATCATTAACTATAGAGATGAAACAATGAAGTTGTCCTTTGGGAACACAGAAATTAAGCTTAATATCTTTAATGTAGGACAACCACACTCTTAAGATCACTTGGAAGTACCATCTCGATCATCCTCCAGCACTAATTCTCTTGAGAAATGCTAGCTCATTTTGGTTCTGATTTTTTCATAAAGAGCTCCATTGAAGAAGACAATGGTTTACTTGATACTACATCATTAATGAACACTTTCAAATAGAAATCCTGAGTAGGACCCGTTTAAATTTCTTAACTTTCCAATTGAGACATTAATTGAAGACGAACATGATTTGAACCTATCACCTATCCTAGAAAGTGCACACTCTGATAGTTTCAGTTCATCTAATCCCTTACATATTACCCATGCCCAAGAGTCTAATATAGAACATGAAGATGAGTAAATTGATGCTATGGCTACACATCAACAAGCTCTAGGGCATAGAGAAGATGACAAAGTGGGTATGAGGCCCATTAATTCTTTGCCCCAAGATGAAAATATAGAACCTTTAGGGAGATGCAGAGTGGGCTTAACCCTAGCATTTAGGAAGATGATAAAAAGGAGGAAAATTTTCAAGTATTTGATGTTAACATCCTACATTCCCTATTTAGTAGTTCTTAGGACAATTCACATCTCATTGTTTTTGGCTAATTACATGCACAGTAATCAATCATGCTATCCTGTTACCCCATCCATACATTTGTGGGTGGAAAATGTATATTGGCTATCATGAGGTTCTGAAGTGGAGTGAGTTTTCTAGAAACTCCTTCATAGTTAGTTTAATTTTAGGAGTAATAAAGTAGATAGTTAGCCATAGAGTTGTAGTTTTCATTCATTGTATATTTTGCATAATTGGCCACTTCAACAAATCATTGCATCATCTCTAGGGTGTAGGTACTATCCTTCTAACCCTTCTCTCTTTACCTAGTTATTTTCTTTTTCCATGATTTTATTTTAAACATTGGAAGTAATGTTTAATTAAGTTTGGGATAGGGTATTTAAATTGTAAATTGTCCAAAGTTGTTTTTAGTACTTTCTTTTGAATTTTTTTTAAAAAATTTAAAATTTTTGAAAAAAATTAATGAAAAGTTCCTTTACAATGATGAGAATTTAGATTTTTTGAGCATTTAGACTATTATTTTAACTTTAGCTTGTTAATATATTTGTAAACAATTAGTTCACTATTCTATCCTTTTTCTAAAGCATTCCATCAAGAGTAAGTATAACTTGGAGACGTTGAAGAAGACAAGTGGAGACTATTAACCCATGTAAGCTTTATAGCCAATCTTTTCTTGAGAGGGTTATATATATATATATATAATACATTCCAAATTTTCTTCAGAGTAAATAACTTTTGTCTGGTCTCATTATTCTTCTTTTGGTCAACTATTAATAAAAACGTCTAAAAGACTATACCATACATCTCTCAAGTTTATGGTCATTTTAAAGTCATATGAAACCTAGGAAAAGATAGAGGGTATACCAAAAGGGATGAAAAGGAAAAATTTCAAAGAAAGGCTATACCAAAAATTAAACACAAAAAATGAAAATGATAACCAATGAAAAAGGACATGTTCACTCTTATGGGTAGAAAAGAGAATTGTGAGTACACTAGTAAAAGACCTTTATATATTTTTCAAAACACTTTTCTTTATCATTATACCCATTCTTTTGATAACCTATCCTATGCCCATGTTTCATCCTATTAGAAGTCCTAACTTAATCATAGGAGAAGTATGGCTTGTGATGTGTCTTAATAAGTACCACAAGTGTATGGATCTATTGGGATATAGAATCTACAAATATGGGTTGAGCCCACAAGGACTCTATGATAAATGGAGTTAATTAAAATTTAGTTTATATTACTTTAACCTAGTTAAGCATTGAAGAAAATGAAAGATTCTAACTGAAGCTAATGACAAGAAAAGCAAAGAGGAATTAAGGACATAAAGGAAAGAAAAAAAGAACTACCTAAGAATGAAACAACTAACTAACAAGGAAGCAACTCAGCTAAACAACTAGAAAGTAAACCCTAAATTAGAAAGAAAGCAACTAAGAAAACTAGGAAATTATCTAAATAAAAAAGAAATGAAATAAAAGGAAGTAAGGAAATACAACATGGAAACTTTTTAAAACTACAAATAACTAAAAATTCAAGGAAACAAAGTAACTAATAAAGAGTAAGAACTATTTCATTGATGGAAAAAATTACAAGGATTGGTTACATAAGCAATAAAGAAAGGAAAGCAATAAAACTTCTACCACTAGAGATGGTAGTCGATAGCTCTATGATCATATAGGGTTTCAACCCCCGGGTGACTTCACTCGCTTAATCGAAATCTCTTTCCCTCTGAACTTTCTCTTAGAGAGGAGCTACTCTTTAGGCATATATCCTCTTTCCCTTCTACAATGGTGAGTGAAATTTCTGCACAAGCTTATACTTGACCCTTTCTTATTCGTCAAGGCCAGCAACTATTGGGTGTCCCTATCTCTCCTAATCTTCTCCCAATCTTTGGTCCAGATTGGATCAGGTAGAAACTCATCGCATGTACGATTCGGAGTTTGCGCCCCACTCCAGTAGTGATGGTGCAACTTAGGTCAACTAATGCAAAGAAGATAGAGTGGGGTTAAGGTTAATTTTGATCTCTCCCTTCTTATGCTTGATAGCTCATTCAGGCTAGTACACCTCCTCCATAGGGTGAGGGATTACTCATACTTCCTGGTTGCACGAACATCTTGGGCTCCTCTCAAGGGGTGCAACCCCACTTTTTTGTTCATAACAAGGGAGATCTCAAATGATGTTCTTCATGAAGTTTGACATAAAGGAACAAAAAAGAGTTTCTCTATGGCTTCCTCATTTTGGACATCATGGCTTTGGGGTTGACCATGGTAACAAAGAAGGAATCCATAAAAAATTAGGATCTAACTCCATGATAAAATACTACCCTCATGATCAGACCATGTCCCTGAGATTCAATAAAATAAAGGTGCATTAGCGGATAATATGTTTTAATTGGATAAGTTATTAAGAATATGATAGAACAAATGACCAAGGAAAGGAAGAAGAATGTCCCAAATTGAAGGTCCTGCACCAAAAGATGGTGGTTCTTTCTTATTGTAAGTGAATGCAACATAAAAAACCAAAAATAACAAATAATGAGACAATTCATTTATTGACATTTCATGTTGATTTCCATCTACTTTGTTATTCCCATCATTTAGTAATGACAAGATGATCCAAAATCAAGGTGGTAGGATTTGAACTTAAAACCACCCTGCCCCTGCACTGCAAGCTTTAGTGGCGAGGTTAGTACCCCTCATTGTCTTTGTACTTGACTGTGAAGGAAGGTTTCCCATCACATGGCTCACCAACTTGATCTTCAGTGGGAACCATATGTCATGTTTGAACAGGCCTGGAAAAATAAGTACAATCTCACTTTCCTTTACCACTCAAGTGAATGACATCTACCATGCTTAGGTCACGCCAAGCTCTATCAGGAGGCCCCTTCTGTTGCATTACTTAATAAGGTCTCTCGTGGCCCAATTATTATGAAAGCATTCTTTACCATAGAATTCAGCCTTTGGGGTCAAACCCTACAACTTCTACAAGGAAGGTGGCACTATGGACGCTCAAGGGCTTGTTAAGAAAGGTTGCAAGGGCTGACAAAGGGGGGAAAATGAAAGGCCTTTTAGGGCCCCCTCTTTAGTGGGGGTTGCTTACTAGTTAGTCCATTCAAATTCATTATATGAAGTTAAGATAGATTATACCTCTCAACCTTACATAGTTACATAGGATGTAGACAAGAAAGCTTGGTCAATTAAAAGAAGGGCATCTTAGCAACTATTAGTGACCAACCTTTCCTTCAATGATCTTACAATGAATAAGAGTTTTCCACTATAAATTTGTATGGAGAAATTAATGAATTTTGGAAAAATAGAAGATCTATGTTATCAAATTTTCCAGATATCCTAGGCTTGGATTCTACTATAGGCCTTCATGTTGTGTTACTCAATAGGAGCTTGTACACTTCTCTTCAACCTAAAATAATCTAAATTACCACCAAGATTTTCTCAAATTTCACCCAACATGCCACAAACCAAAACAAGTCCCATCTAATGATCCTTACAAATGAAGTATTAGGGCAACCAAGTGTGATGACCCAGGTTTTCCCATGCATTTTTAAAAGCAATATCTAATTCCTAAGGCAGGATGCATCCTTATTTGAAAACCATTTTATAAAAGCCATGCAATGCAGAGGAAAATCTTTTGTTTTAAACTCATTTTGAAAACCCTGAGTGTCATTTGCTTTCACAACAACCAAAGTAGTTTTTGAAAAACTTCAGAAATCATAAATGTTTTTCCCAGTGTCTATCCAAATATAGTACACACAGCCCAACTGTAAATAAATACAAATACATGTCCAAAGGGTAGAGAGTTTACTTACATGTATAATTGTCTCCTTTTTTATTCACTTGCTCGTAGCACTAATATCTCCTGAGGCGTCTTCTATTTGTGAGTGGAACTATCCTGAAAAATGTTAAGGATAGGGTGAGTATATATTATACTTAGTAGGAGTCTATCACTACTAGTTTTACAATGCATGTTATGTTTAAAATCATATGCTCTTTAAAACATATGCATGTTCGAACAATCATGTTCAATATCGATATTAAAGACCATTGTCGAATCGGAATACTGATGACTTAAAGAATCGCATAATCCAAGTTGAAAGTATCATATATATATATATATCATAAACATAATGATATGCATAAGATGCTCAACTGAATCCAACTCATGGATATCTGGTATGGTCGACCAACCTCATGTCATGTCATATGCAATGCAAGTAAATCCTCAAACCATAGGGTCCAACTATGCCCACGACCTAGTGCCGTGACACTAGTGGCAGCCCCTTGTACCACATGCAGTCGACGTAGGGACATTGCCCTTTTTGGGCGTGGTACCCATTCCACCTAATAGTGGTAGAGGCTGGAGGCCAACCCAGACCTCTCGGCATAGCGCCCACGAGCTTATTGGCCCAGAATCATATAAGATCAAACAAGCGAAAACCTCTTTTTCAAAACTTGTCCTCTTTGGGTCCCTCACAACTGCCTGGCCCTCACAACTGCTTACCCAGCTTCTTTTGGGCACTCCACCGTCTTTTGGGTAACCCTCAAGGACACGCAATTTTTCAAGAACTCAATGCTCACAAATCATGCAATATATGCAATTGTTTACAAAACATATCTATGCATAATGTATTTATCATATGCATGCTGAATAAAATTAAGTCATACTAAAAAAGTCATATAACTTATACTTAAAACATGCATTCAAAATAATCATGGCTCTTTTTAAAAGTCTAGTAGCGATAGAGCACCTACCTCAAAGTCTCCTGGAGTCACGTACTTTATCACTCAACCTGTCCCTGGGTCTCATTTATAAACTCCTGGGTATGAATGAATACAAGGAGTCCTTATCAATTTCATTTTATTTAGTAATTAGATCACTAGATCTACCTTTTAGGGTCTATGGTCCTTGCCTAATTCATTGTCAGGCTAGATCCTATGATGTGGATCTACTATTCCATGGTTAAACTCTGTAAATTGTCCTCTGGTCCTAACTTTAAAGTCTCATTAAGTCTGCATGTCCCAGTTCCCAGGATACCCATGTATCCCGGTTGAACCGCGACCACCTCACGTGCGTGCCCGCCATAGGCCATGCAAGGGACCGCGTTTTGCATGCGCACATGCAAGCTCAAGTGACGCGCTATGACACGCATCCTGGATGGCATTGCACGGATGCACCTTTGGTGTAACATGGCGTGTCTCAGCTCCCAGGGCACCTTGTGCATCCTGGTCGAGCCAGGACACATGCCCCATGTCATGCGCGCACCCGAAGGCCGCAGCTGGGACAGTGTACGCACCGTCATACGCTTGGAACCCGTCCCAGGCGCAGGTGGAGCATGGCGTCCTTGGGACGCCTGGTTCGTATAAGGTAGGCTGAACCGGCTTTGTCTTCTCCGGCTGGAAAAATCGGCTGGGGAAAAGGCCAGATCCGGCATGGATCTTGGCCTAGGGGAACCAAAATGGAGAGACAAGGAAAGAGGAGCTTACCTAGGTAGCCAGGGACGCCCTCCTTCGGGTGGTGCGGCTCCCTCTTCCCGTCTGAAACACCTTATGCTCACCGGAACCCACAAAGAAGGGGAAAACCCCAATGCCAAACCGAAAAGGAGAGGAGGGGAAATGGGGAGACGGAAAAAGGAATGCTCAGCCTGCCTAGGAAAATGCAGAGGAGATTGGCTTGAGACGGGTTTTCGATTTTTTTGGAAATCCCAGTCTCAAAATGGCTGGATAATCATGTTTTGGAGAGGGGGGGATGGGGCTTTTTATAGCCCTGCTATGGCGGTGCTGTCATTGGCGGTGGCAGAAACCTCTGGAAATGGGGTTTCTAGAGAGATCTGGAGGTGGAAGACGATAGGGGGTGCCGTTATCAAAATGGCCCCTTGCATTTTTCATCTTTTTCGTTTTTCTATTTAAATTCCAGAACTGCCCCTGATCTTTAAACAGCCGTAACTTCTTCATACGAACTCCGTTTTCATCGTTCTTTGAGGCGTTGGATTCCATTTTTTGAGTAGAATCTAATGGTACCAAGTTTTCTTACAAATTCCTTTGTTTAATATTTTAAATAAAGTAAAACATTTAACTCAGTTCATTTCCTATAGAATGTTCAATTTTTGTTAAAAATAGCATAAATTGCTCTGGTATTACACCAAGAAAAGATGATCCTAACTCCTTTCATAAAAAATCACAACCTAAGAAATAAAGAAGATGATGGAAATGGAAATGGAAAAAGTTACAAAACTTTCCTTAAGCTAGAAACTCTGAAAAGAGGTAGCTTCAAAGATTTAGAAAGTGGTTATTCATCTTTAAAATAGGGTGAAGCATATAAGAGGCTTCCTATCTTAAACTTGAAATGGAATAAAAAGAAAGCAAAGGGGATACAGTGGCCCTTGACTTAGGGCACACCAATTCCAGCCTTAGGAGATGAAGTAAGGAATAGGAACTTGGTGTAATCCTACCCTTCAACCTGCAGCCCTTTGAACCTAGGTGGCTTATGGATGGATTTGTATATCTCCTCAACCTCACTTAAGGAATTAGAAAGTCCCCTTATTTCCATAAAAATACATAAGAATTCTTTCCTTTCCTTGAATCCAATTCCATACAAAAAAATTAGAAAAGAAGAATTAGAAGAATGAAGCATGAATTAGCTAACATGGATGTGCGTGCAATATAAAAATAGAAAGTGTGTGAGTGTATTATGGAAATAGAAAGTGAAGGAAAATATAAAGATGGTAATATGGTGTGTGAGAGTGAAATATGAAAGTGAATGATACATTGAATATAGCATGGCAAGAAACCATGCACGTGAATTATGATGTGGGGGTGCATGTGGTAGAATTAGAAAGTGGTGGGTGCATGTGATTATGTGGACTATGGTGCATGCAACTATGATTCTATGCATGGATTTAGAAAGTATTGATGCATGCTATATCTAAGAAATTAACATGTATGGGGTTTCTAAAATGAATATAGTATTTATGCAAAGGAAATTAGAAGGTGCAATTGAACTAAGCATTAGTTTCTAAATTAGGAAAGTGCTGTGTTTCTAAATTATGGAAGTGTTAAATCTAAGAATCTAATGTGCAATTAGTTTTTAAGATGGTTCCAAAGTAATCCTAAGATGTATGGAAATAAAATTGAAAATTTATGAAAGCCAAAAAGAAGGAATCAAAGTTTTAAACATGTAATTCTAAAATTAGAAACTACCCTACTTCTAAATTAGGAAAGTACATAAAACATGGAAAGTAAAGGTGATAAATGGAAGATAAAAATACTCATCCGTGCAAAATTAATGAAATCTATTTAATTACTAAGGCCTATATGAAAGAAAAACTAGAATGATAGGAAGGGAAACATGGAGATGGACTTATACAACTCTAAGATGAAAGAAACTAAGATATGATACATAACTACAAAGCAAGTAAAAGTGAGAAAATTTCATGAAAACTATAGGAGAAACCAAAACTACAGAATTTGTGAAATCTAATGAAGGATGTATGCTATGCAGGAGAAATTTAATCAAACATAATCCTAGTGAATCCATGCTAGAGTATGAAAGATCCTAAACTCATGCACAACACCTCCATTTATAAGTTTTTTGAGCAGAAGTCATGGAGATTGAATGGTTGAGATTGAGCCACTTTAATTAGAAGACAATGAAGGAATAAATGGGTAGGTGTGATTTTTATATATGGAAAATGGAAGGGAATAAGTGGGAAAGGAAAACGATAGAAAGAAAAGGGGAGAGAAAGGAATGAAGGTTGAGGGAATCAAGCAAGGTTTCAAAATTAGAGAGTCCTATGGGGCGTGGAGCATTGGATCAAGACGGGTGGTTGAGATCTTCCTTTCATTAGGATTTTGGGTTAACTTTTCAACGTGGGAAAGGTGGTTAGGATTTGTAAGTTCCTTTACTTCATTCCTGACCTCTAAATCATATTTACCCTTGAATGGATGGGATCTAGTTATGTCATGTAGATCTTCTGTAAGCTTCATTTTATCTTAACCATTGGATTGAAGTACCCTTGAACAAATGACCTTGATTCCTTAATTATATCTTCGTGTATTTCATGTGGGACCAATTAGAGCTCCCAACCCTGGCATGGATAAGACGTCCAATCAATGGGTATTCTTCTTCTTTTGGCTGAGTAGGAGAGAGAAAGTAAACAAAAATTCTTCAGGTAGGTTCCCTTTTTCTTTAATTTTTTAGAACCTTTCATTGTATGTGAATTAAACATCTCCCATAAGCTTTCTAAGGTGATGGAATGTGTGCATGCACACATGCTTGGGGAATTTGCCACCTTTTCACCTTCATTTAAGTAGGAGTTGTGCATGGGGTTTCTAATTGTTCTAACTTGATAGTGACACCCAATGATCATTTTGAATCTCTAAGACTTAAATTTTGGTATGTGTGGTCCATGATATAGCTTTTAAGGTGAAATTGCTTTTCTAGAGTTAAAATTGTCAATTTTGTGCTTTTGCAGGTGCTGTCATCTATATTTTGTAGAAAGCCTTTAAACTCTTTACCCATAGTGGATGAATTGTAATCTAATAAGGGTTTTCAAAAACAATACCTATAGATATTTTAAAATTTTTTATTAAAGTCCTTCATTTTTCTCAAAGAATTTTCTTATATTTAACTCCAAACTTGAGCATGCTAATAGAAATGATTAATAGTTCAAAATTTTATCCTTATGCTAAATACATCCAATTAATTCATTAAACTTCAGAATGCAAATGTGTCATATAGCTTCTATATATACAATTATTGTTGTCCAAGGAAATATAACCTAAATTACCATTCAAATGTTTGCTCTAAGTTCAAATGTCACAAGATATACTTAATACATAAAAAGAAGTCACTCACAAAGGTGTAAATATATGAGTAGAAAAATAACTTAGAATAATAATGATCTCATGAAAGGATATCAACTACTAGGAATATTTCACTCTACCACATCCCGATTCATTTATGACCATATCTAAGTCATATTCCTCTTAATATAAGTTAGGACTTCTATTAGGATGAAACATAGGCTTCAGGTATGGTTATTAAAAGAAATGGTTTATGGATAAACAAAGGTTGTCTATAAGATATGTAAAGGTCTTCTAAAGATGTATTCACAACATTCTTTTCTTATTAGTGAACATTTCCTTTTCCATTGGCTATTTTTTATTTTGTCATTTTTTTCCTTGATAAATGTAGGAAATGACAGTCTTTTTCTAAATTTTTTCCTATTAAATGGTTTTGTTCATACTTTTTTCATGATACTCTTCAACCATCTCTACATATTCACAAAACAACTGGGTAATGGATATATTGTAGGGTTTAATAATGGTAATACTTAATGGGTTCACAAGGAAAAGGCTTAGTATAAAAGGCTCAAGTGGTTAACTAATGGATAAATAACATACGAAGGCTAAAGACTTTGGGTTTGTTAAGGATAGACTATATCATTTCATAGTTTCATATGACTTAAACATAACCATAAACCCAAGAGATATTTATTACAGTCTATTAAATGTTTTCTTAAAATTTGACCAAGATGAAGAATAATGAGACCAACTAAGAAATTATTATTTGCTTGAGAAAATTTTGGAATTTATGTATAACCTTCAAAGGGGAAGAATGGCTCTAAAGCTCACATGGGTTAATAGCTTCCACTTTTCTTCTTCAAGATCTCCTAGTTATATTTTCTCTTTAACTTTAACTATATATATATATATATAGCTATTTTGTGCAATGAATATTTTGAGAACTTTTCATAGAATACATTTGAAAAAGAATAAAATATTGCACTAATTATATACAAATCTATTCATAAGCTAAAGTACAAAAGGTAAATAGAATGCTGAAAAATCCAAATTCTCATCCTAGTAAAGGAACTTTTCATGAATTTTTCAATTTCCATTTCTTGTTTCTACCTACTCTAGGGGTAAACTATATAATACAACCTAAATACTAGAGCAAACAATGGGACAAATATTTAAAAGAGAATCTTTTAGATTATCTCTAATCTTAGGTAACTCATCCTCTCTTTCAGATTAATATACTACTCTGACTTTGATGGTGAGACCCAATGATTATTTTAAAACTCCAGGAGTTCACTTTTGGTATGTGGGGCCTATGAAGTAGCTTGGAAGGTGAAATTACTCTTTTAGGGGTTAAATTGACAATTTTATGTACTTTTTAATTATATCCTAGACTTGAAAAATTGTAAAATTAATCCTAAATAATGATAATTAATTAATTTTTGGGGATAGAACCTCCTAAAATAGAGAGGTATGTATGTAATATATATATATATATATATATTTATCAGCTTGCATATGGTTATAAATGAATAAGGATTCTGGTAGAGTATAGCATATCCTTTAATAGTTGATATCCTTTCTATGAGACTATATCATATTTTTTCTAAGTTACCATTCTTGGAATGAAATATGTAAGAATTTGGCTTTAATGAATGTTATTCTACTCACATATTGAAGAGACATTTAACATTTTTTAAGTAACTTTGTTTTGAGTGTTAAGAATATCATATGAGATTTGAAGTCAAAATATACTTTTGGACGGTAATTTAGGATATAAATTACTTAGAAATTAACAATTATATTTAAATTGACTATATTTCAAGAACTTGTACTCCGAGGTTGATGAAATAATGGTATATCTTTAGATAAGGGTAGGATTTTGATTTGTTGGTCATTTTTATTAGCATTCTAAAGTATGAAATTAATTAAAACTGAATATAAAAAATAATTCTCTTAGATAAATAAAGGACTTTCATACAAGTTTTGAATAGTTTATGAGTTTTATTTTTGAAAACCCCTATGAAACTGCAACTAGTTCATTAGAGGTAACCTAGGCGTTTAAAGGCCTTTTGGAGTTATGCTCTAGGACTAGCAAAATGTAAGTTTGGAGGTATTGAACATATATAGAAATATTACACACGTAGTTCAACATTTAGTAGGTTTTAATCTTAGAAATAACTTAAACATCACTAATTATGATTAATTCTATATTTTATTGATCCATGGTACAAATGTGACGAGTCGGGTTTTTATAACATATTTTTCAAAGGCAGGGTCCTTAATGGTAAAAAAATTTTGCAAACAATGCAGCAAAAAATCTTTTCTTTTAAATTCGTTTGTAACAAAACCCAAGTGTCACCTCAAGGTACATAATACACATAGATATTTTGTATAAAATAAAATTTTTATTGAATACCAGGAATCATCCAGTAGTTCACTCTTACATAGCCCTTGTATTACAATTACAATCCATAGTCCAAATACAATCCAAATTACAAAGTACATAACCAAATTACACAATCTTCATGGGAAATACTCTGATCAGTCTTGCAGCTTCTGAGTCTTCAAGCTTTACTTCCTCAAGTCTCTTTCCCTGTATCTAAGATATTGTAAACATTCAAACATTTATAATATCTTAACAAGTTATGCTTGGTAGGGGATATAAAAATACTACTTCACTAATATAAGAATACATACCTCAGTCATTATTCCATCATGGTTATCTACTCATGAGTTATCTCAACATATGGTAAATGTGTTATTTATATATTATAGGATAAATTTGTTAAAATAGTGAAAATTACTCAAAAAAATTTCCTTCCTCTGGCTATACTTCCACTTAGGAGATCATATTCAGCCAATTCTCATACAGGGATTTCCTTTCCAGGAATTCATGTAGTGGCATCTCATCATGCCATGGCATTACACTATGCCTATCATTTGTGCATCATAATGCAAAATACTCAAGGACTACTATGCTGTAATCTAAATCCATACAGCGTGTCTAGATAACTACATAATAATCCACTGATACCAATTGTGGAAATAACAAAATCCATGTCTGCATGGGGGGGACCATGGCTGTCATAGTGGCAACCTTCCCATGATTATCCCACTTGACATTTATCCTCTCTTTGGGCATGGTATCCATCACATAAATTTCAAGAAGCGGGTGGCCAAACCCTCATAACTTCCCTAGCATAGCATCCTTAGTCCTAGGGCTATGCAAAACAAAATCACAAGCCACCATGCTTGTATGTAAAATACATTGTACATATCAGATGATGTGTCTGTTTAACTAAGGTTGGAATATTTTCTATGCCCTATTCTTAGGGTTTCCTTAGTCTACACATCTCATTACTTTCACCTCATTTGATTAGATCATTAGAATGGATCAGTTGAATTGGATCATGGGGTTGGATCACTTAGTTGGATCATGTGGTTGGATCATTATTATCCTAAGGTACCAAGTATACTTATATCATGAAGGTCTATAATTCTAGATAGAAGATCATGTATGTATACACATGGATCCTTAATACATTCTTGTACATCCACCTACCTCAGAGTGGTATCATGAAAATATAACATGTAAATATCAAATATTTTATAAACAAGTATGTGCATCTACCCCATGTAGGAGAATGTGAGAGTTGCTCAAGTTGATCCCATAGGCAAACATGTAATAGGTCCTTTTCCATAAGTGGCACTTCAACAACATCCTTGGCAAGCACTCCCTCCTTGAATTGTAAGGGGTTGATTGCCATATCATCTTTAATGAGACCGTAGATTAACCTCAGGGATCAAGGTGTGTTAGGCAGGACTTCCACACGCTCCTTAAATGGTTGTTGTAAAATATGTAAAAATTTTCAACTAAATAATATTAATCGATGAAGAGCACCTAATTTATGATAAATAAAATAAAATAAATATATATACAAGTACTTGCTCCATTGGTGCAACAGTAATAGGTGAGAGTGCAAAGGGGCTGACCTCGATGCTGCATGTTGTTGCTGATTTACCATATAAAGTTATTAAACAACTAAATTAAGTTCATTAACTAAAAAATATTGATGAGGAAGGTAGTATGATAAGATACATACTGTGGCCTCTATGAGAATGACTACGGCCACCAGCCAGGCGCCATGATATGCAACTGTTTGCCCAACGATTATAATATTTTCCATTTCTAAAGGGAATGGTAGGTTGGCATTAGCATTCAAAGCCCTGGTAATGGACACCTGCTTAGTATGTGGTGGCATCCTAATTCTACACAAAATGGTTTATTCATGCTCATAGCATGAACCAACTACCATGATGTTTTGATGGGAATCCAGGGCCAATAGGCATTGACCCACTTGCAAATCAAATATACAATAAAGAGGTTGAGATAGAGAATTATTATAAAAGGACAATGAAACTTTCTAATTTTTCCTATATATATATATATATATATATACCTCCTCAGTTGGAATTTGCTTTTCGAGGGGTGCTGGATGTCCTTCATAATCTTCTTCAGTTGAAGAATTGTGGCTCATATTTGATGGAGGTATCAGGGCACTGGGAGAATAATGTGCAGGGGATGGAGTAACTATCATCAAACCTCCCTCATGCAACTGACTAAATATGTCTGTTTTTATTTTCCCAACCAACTCATTGTAAGCCTCCTTATCATCTTAAACTGTAAGTAAATGTCCTTTACCAAATAATTTAGAAGGAACAATATTGTGCCCCATGCCCGTAACTTGACTACGGTGGTCCTTCTTACTGCCCATAGCCCTATACAGGATGTCCTTGTTGGCAGTAGTGCTACTTAGAGTTTGTAGTTGTGCTTTCTTGGGTAAGAATGCCTTGCAAAATTTAATTAGAAAGACATGATCATGTCATCAAATTAATTATATAAAATTTATAGATAAAGTGGAACCACTTACAATGCAAGAAGCAATTAATGTAGGTTACATTTGAGAACTTGTTGCCAGTATGGCCCACTGAATGCCCCACCATCTAAAGGATGGAGAGATCAATGGGTTTCATAGTCCCAACTTTCTTTTGCTGTAAAAAAAAAAGACACTATAGTTAGATAACAAAATGTATATAACTATAGTCCCATTAATTTGAAATGGATAAACTATCACAGATACTTACTCTGTTCTCTTCTAAATAAGCATAGCACAACCTGGACAAGTGGTGTTGTATATTTGTTTCATGCACCTTTCTTTACCTTACAATAATCAAATGTTAGATGTAATTAATTAAACAAAAAATTATTTCTGAACAGGCCTCAAATTTAGTGGATGTACAGTTCTGTACAAATGCATTCCACATCTCCTAGTCAATGACATTGGAGTAAATGGCAGCCACTATGTATAGCCTCAATGAATCATTAACATATGGAGCTATGTAATTGCAAACAAGGTAGTTCTTCTATTTTTCTCCATTGTTCACTAACTCCTTGCAAAGCACACATTTTCTTGTCATCAAGCACGTCAAAGGTAGTATGCAAAGTACACAACAAATTATGATATTTGAAAATAAGGTATGTTATAAATTATGTAATACATGTTATTAATTTTTACCTATGTTCACCTTTTCTCATATTGAATCTTTTGTTGAGGATGGCACAAGTCTCCGATCCTCAAATGCGATAGGAACCATACTTTTTACTGTAGAGCAGCGAAAACTACTATAAGAGGCAGCACTCTCATTTGTCTCTTGCCTTTGCTATTATATTATATAGTTTCTTTAATTCCCTTAGACTTTTTCTTGATAACCTTTTCCATTATTGTTTACCCTTTGCCCTTTCTCTTTTGAGTAGTGCTCATGTTGGCTTCTTGTTCGTTCTCTTCATTTTGGCCGTAATCTTCATTTTGATATTCTTCTCTTTCCATCGTTACCACAAAAAAGAAAACAATGATATTAGAACAATGGCATAAAAAAAGGCCATGCAATTCATTTAGAGAAAGCAAACCTAAAGAAAATCAAATAAAACATGGATGAAAATAAAAACTTTCTAAAGTATAGATATTTTTAAAATTAAACTTTCCTAAAATGAAACCTAGAAATTAACTAAACTATTTTGAAGATGCAACAACTTTAAGCAATGAAAAATAAACCTAACATAGCATGAAATTTACGATGAGCCTTGCCCACTATAAAGAAATGTTAACTTTCATGATTCTAGCCATCACATATCACATGTATATACATATTCATTTGCACTCATATAAACACGACTGAAACAATTTAGCTTTATATAAGCAACTACTACCATTTTACAATCAAGTGATACATCTTAAATCATTTATTAGTAAACTTGCATGTATGCCTTATTGTGTCTTGTTCAAGCCCATTTCTAAAAATGCTTTATAAGTCATTCTTATCAAAATGATCAAGTCTGTAGTACTAGGACCACCTATTGATTAGTTTTGAGAGTTTTAGTTAGATTGGCTAATGCTTCTAGTCTACTCTAGGCCAAGTATAACATGCCTTCTATTTTGGATTTATATTCCCTTGGGTGTAGTATTGCATCACTCATTTTCTTTAGCACATAATGCTTTTAGCCTAAGGGTATAAAGCCACGTATTAGTTCTCCTCATGAAGTTACCTTTAGGTCACTTTTCCTTAGGATTTGTATTGCTTAGTTAGCTAGGTCCTGGTCAGCATTATTTGTATTTTTTTCATTGCCAAACACCACCCAAATGAGGATGATCCTAAGTGTTAAATTCCTATTTTCCTTGCTAGAATTTGTGCTCCAAGATAGTCCCCCACTTTGCTGACATTTGTAAATATTTTACCCTTATGAAAGATTGCTTACTATGTTCTTGATTTGAACTCAAAGCAACTAGCATTAAAGTCTCCACATTTTATCATACACATGCATCATTGTTTACTCATTTTTCATACTTGAAAGTGCATCAGTTTCTGTAGAAATGAGCATGGATTTGCTTCAATTTTAGTCTTTTTTAATCTCTCGATATTCTTGAGAACTTAGTTACCACTTGTTCTCAAGCACATACACACATCCATTTTTTGTCCTTAAACATGGTTAGGTGAAATGGAATTATTAATTCTCAAGTTATTCAATGGATTTTAAAAATCCTGAGTGCCATGTTTCTTTTCTAAAAATCAAGATTTTCAAAGAAATAAGTGCTACATTTCTATCGAAAATCCAACAGTCTCCTCCTTTTTTTAGACTTACGCATTTTATGCATGCAAATACAATGTCCTTAGTAAACTCAGTTCAAGTCAAATAATAATAAAAGAGACTCTGCCTCCATCCATTCACATAAACATTCAATATTTAACATATGTGGTAAACAAACCAAAAAGAAATCAGATAAAGGATGCATGAAAATATAATTCTACTTGGTATAGATATTTGTAAAATTAAACTTATTGAAAACTAAACCTAGAAACTAACTAAAGTACTATTCTAAAGATGTAACAACTTTAAGCAATAAAACCTAAACCTAACATAGCATGCCATTAAACTTACTAGTGAAGGTGACCTCTAAATATGGACTAACAATACAATTAAAACATGCTATTAAAACTTAGTCATGGTTGGATATTTGATACCTTGTTTGTTGATTCCATGACTGTGTTAAAATAGAGGCTTAATCATGCTCTTGTTTACATAATTTTTTACAAAGAAATTGTTGATTTGTGCAGTACATTTTGGATAAACTCTTCTTTCTAAGCTAATTAATACTCTTTTTCTGAGTCATGTTACCTATTAAACTCTCTTACCTGATAAACTTATATTGTTCTATTGAACTTCCAATGCTCTGTTAAAGGACTTTTGTTGGCTAAACATTAGTTTTGGTTTAGATGGCATATACTCTTACATGCTAAATTATAGTGTGTGTTTTACTATATTAATATCCTTCTTTTGGAAATTGTCACTTATAGTCCTTTACTACTACATTAGCTACCCAAATGAGTCCAATTTTGGAGCAACATGGTTTATTATTTGAACATGTGGGATGACAAATGACTTCTTCTAACTCTCTTATTGAGTGTATGAACTATTATCCACCATTAATGCAGAATGGTGGCAAGGTAACCAGCAAACTAAGCACATGTTGCATAAAAAGAATAGTGGGTACATGTTGCCTATAAAGTTCAATGTGCGGTTTGAGCATCTTTTTGTGTGATAAATGTGTAGTTTAGGTTGTATGTACAATGCATGTTTATGAAACATGTTAGCAATATATAGTGATGTTAACTTGACTTAGGTTGAATATGTTAATTCATTTTTTTTAATTCTCATTCTATGAGCCAGAATGACTAATTATACAATGGATTCTTTTTTTCCAATTCTTGTAAAAGCTGTTTAGAAACTCAAATACCATAACTAATTCTCTTTCTATTATGAAAGAGAAACCTTTATTTATTTATTATAGTGAAGAGTTATGAAGCAAACTACCTAGAACCTATTATCCTAATTCCTAAGTTATTTGAAATCTCCCCAACAAAGGAGAAAGTGCTACCTCAAATCTCCAACCAAGCATAATGAGTAGAGGTGCCTTTTTAATTGCAACCAACTATATTAGATAGCTAGTCTTGTAGTAAAGCTGATTGATACGTTTTTAACTTGTTTCAAATGAAAAAGAACGCATGTGAATTGGATCAACATATATTGCTAGAAAATATTTAAGTTACACAAATTCTTTGAAACTAGCTTGGTGGTGAATTATAAATGCTGCTTCTTGTAGATAATTAATGCCTCCCAAATGTGCAAGAGATCTTAGCTACTCTATCTTTGGAATTCAACCTAGCCAGACTTAATCTTTTGCCTTTTACTGATTTGTACTATTAGACTAAGGTAGGGCTTTGGTTATTAATTTATGGATGCCTTAATAAACTCAAAAATATAAAATTTCATTTTCTTAAATCTCAATGAGATCTCTCTTCTACATCAGATCTCAAAGATTACAATGATTTGTAAAAAGCAATTAGTATGTCTCTCTTATGCCTCTAGTTCTTTTGTATCTCAAGTAGCATGATGATTTAGAAAATAAATATATCTCTCTTTTCTAATAACATATCTCCACAAGTTTAGTAGCTTCAAATATCAAATTTATAATGATCTAGAAAATATAATTAGATCTAGAGTACCTTAAAAACAAGATCATAGATCAAGAATCTAAATTTCCAATGAGAAACTTAATAGCAAATAACTATGAATGATTTCTCCATTTAACTTACAACAAAATTCAACACATCTCATGAATATGCATATAAAAAGATAAGTAGTATGGGCATGCTTAACACTAACACCACCATTGCATTGAGAATACCTTACAAAAAGCAAAACAAAGAAGTGACAAACATGAGAAATCAATTGCTTCTCCTCAACGCTTTTGATTTCTATTGCCATCTATATGTGATACTAATATGATGTGAATTGCTCCTATAACTTGATCCATCATTTCCACAAAAATCCAAACCCAAAACATAAAAAATGAACCCATTATCTACACTAAACCCCAAAATTGAACTTAAAACCCAAAAAAATGTAGATCTGAGAAAAATCCAAATTGCACCAAAAATGTAGATTTATTTCAAATAAATAGTATATATATATATATATATATCTTTATATCTCTAAGTATAAAATAGAGATGGTCCCTAAGTATACTAGCAAAAACAGAGCTAAGGATACAAGAGACAAAACATGGCTTATGGGTAGAATGTGTCTCATCCTAACAGAATCACGTCTCGTCTACTCAGTCGTGTTCATATATCCAAACGATAGTAGAAACATTCCCAATTATACATACTCATCCATGCACAAATCCATCAAATCCATGATCTAGATTTGGAATATCTATATGGAAATGCTTTCTTTTTCCTTTTCTCCTCTTTCTTCTCCCCCTTCTTCTCGCACTGTCGGGGGAATTGTTGTCATGGAAAGTTTGCTAGCGGACTAGATCCCCCTCTTTCTCCTCCTCTCCTTCTTCTCATCTTCTTCTTCCTATTTTTTTTTCTCCTACTTCTTCTCTCCCTTCTTCTCTCACCATTTTATTTTCTCTGGTCGGAGTGTCTGGGCATCGTAGGCATCGAACATAGCCGATGGCCTGGATCCTCCCCTCTTTTTCCACCTCTCTTCCTCTACTTCACCCCCTTCTTCTTATTACTGTATTGCTTATCCTCTTTCTTCTCCTCTTTCTTCTCTCATCATTAGCTTTTCTCTCTTGTGTGTGGGTCTAAGGTGTCATCGGTGTTCAATGTCATTGGCAGCTTGGATTGTCCCCTCTTTCTCCTCCTCTCTTCTTCTCCCCTCTTTTGTCTCCTTTCTTCTCTTTGACTAGCTTTACTAGAGTTTCCTCCTATCGGGTTTTTGAGAACAAACCATGGTTTGTTCTCTTTTCATCAGCTAATGACTTAAGTGGGAGGGGGTGCCATTATCAAAATGGCCCCATCCTTTAGTTATTTAATAATTTAATTTTGGAAAATTATACACTTGAAAATTATAATGTTTTTTATTTAGTTATATAATTACATTAAAAAATATATGAAAACTACTCAAATCTCAAAATTTTGCAAGTAGGGGCCCACTATGTGAAATTAGCAAATTGCCCTTTTCAAGAAAAATCAAAACTTACTCATCTAAATTCTGGTTTCAATAAACTTAATTTAATTGGAATTATTTTTTTGAGTACAATCCAATGTTGATGTTTTAACATTTGATTTGATGTTTATAAACTTTTCACTTTTTAGAACTCCAAAAATTGAGAATTTCAAAATTATTCTCTTTTGACTCCATTTTACATAATTCAAAAATTTTCTAAATTGCAATTTAAAAATCAAAGATGTTATGTAATGATTAGTGTAAATTTGGTTGATCATTCTTAATGCTAAATTTGGTTGTACATAATGAAGGCGTGGAATCAGCCTCTTGCAAAAATGCAAGGTAAGGCTGCCTACTTTAGGCCATTGTGGCCCGCCCCTTCTCTGGACCCCGCATAGGCGAGATCTTTGTGCACCAGGGCTGCCCTTTATAATGAAGTTGTTCAATGTAAATGACTTTAATAGTCTATTCTTTTAAAGTCATTTAATGCTAAATGGTGTTAAGTGTTCGCTTTTGGCTAAAAGACCCCTAGTTTAGCATTCAATAAGATTATCTAACTGTCCAAATTGCAAAATTTAGCTTGATTGACCATCCAAACCTTAAATTTCTCAAAATCAAAGGTTAAATGATTATTAGAGCTTATTAGATGATTAATGTATGGTTTAGATGAATCTAATTTAGTCTTTTATTTTGCAGATCACCTAAAGGAATGTTGGATAGCTCAAATCTATGATCAACGGTGTAGATCAAAAAGGCAAGAGTCCTAATCAACAAGAAGTCCTAATTAGAAGTGTTCTAGATGGAAGAGGAGTTGTAAAAGGATGAGGATTCCTAAAAGGGATGGAGTTCTAATTGGAAGAGGAGAAAGTTTTCCCATAAAACTCTAACTCTTCAAGGATAGAGTTTAAGGAAGGAGTTGATGAAGATAAGGAAGAAGGTGGAGAAAAAGAAGGAAGGAAAAGGCTATAAAGAGTACCCGTATGAAGTTTGAGGGGAGTTTTTGTGTTTTTGTTTTTGTTTATGTTTTTTTTGGGGAAAGTTATGATCTTTTTATCTTTGTTTTGCTTTGCAATTTGGGATTTCTTGTTCCAACTTTCCATTTATTTACCACACCATCCCCAGCACCATCTTCTTCTTCACATCCCTCTTTCATCCATCGCACTACCCAATTATCTCTAACATTGTTCTCCTTCTTCAGTCCAACAATCATCGTGGATCTTTCACTATCACCCTAGTGCACTTATTTCTCCACATACCCTGCCTTCATCGCATCTTACGACCGGACCTCCAAGGCAGCTGCCCATCCCTTTTCACTAGTCAACCCACCTTCCATCTCTATTGTTCTCCTCTGCACACAGCACCACCCAAGCACACCATTCTTCACCGCATCTCTTCTTCTGCCCAGATCCCCTCCAGTCCACCACACATTCCCTTCTTTTCTCCGAGTTAGAACCAGACAGCGCCTAAAAGCCTAGACGTCGTCTCCCTTTTTCCTTCTTTCCACCATTCTTCACCCCATCTTCTCCATCTACCCACACCCCTCTCATCCATCGTTTCCCTTCATTCACTGGTCGTACGCCCAGACCCATCCAGGCGGTCTGAACTAGCACACCACCATCTTCTCTGGTTCCCTTTGTTTCTCTCACATCTACCCAATCTCCATTCAACGCACAAGGGCCATCTTCCCTTTTGCTTCACAATCACCCTACCTTCCACTCTTCCCAGTCCACACACTCCTCTACTCCCCATTGTTTCCACAACTCAGGTCACCCAGCCCATCACCGGACGCCCATCTCCATTATGCAATGCCCATCTACTCCGAATGGCATCAGAAGCACCATCTTCCTCCTCTGCCAGGCAAGAACCCATACCAGATGTCCAGAAGCCAGGTGCCATTCTCACTGCACCAGACTTCCAGTCGCCACCCAGTCCAGATCCGGTGGTTTTCTCGCCTCCGGACGTTTGGGAGAAGGAAACCTAAACTAGGTTTCCTCCTGCATCGCTGCCCCCTTCTCGCTCCTCCAGATCCATCTCCTCCATCCTCCGGCTCCTTCTTCCTCGTCGGGTTTTTCCTAGTTTTTGTTAAAAACCATATTTTTAATAAATCTCGTTTTTGCCATTCATGTTTAAATGCAATGACAATTCTGTTCAATTCCATTAATTACATCTACGTCCCTTTTTTAATTACATCTATATCCTCTGTTTATTTACATCTGTGTCCCTGTTCCATTTAAGCTTTATTTTATCCATCTTTTGATAGTGTTATCTAGGGATAATGCTATCCAAGGACAGTGTGATTCAAGGACGTTTCGATTAGTTTTATTTTATTTTCTGGAATTGAAAGTAATTTAAAGTGCATCATTTGAATAAATCTGAATGGTTAGGCTAGTTTTGTTATTCTCTTCAAGTTTCAAATAATTAAATTTTATTAAAAACTCAACTTAAAGCGAGTCCCTATGGGTTCGACCCGTATTTGCATAAGCTATACTACAATAGCCCATGCACTTGCGGAAAACATCAAGTTTTTGGTGCCATTGCTAGGGACTTGCAAAAGAGTTTTGATAAAATTTAATTAAAAAATCCCAAAAAAAAATACAAAAAATTTTAAAAAATAAAAAAATCCAGAAAAATAAAAATATTAGGAATTACATTTTAGGTGCATTTTTCAATTTTGTTTCAGTGCATAGCCACCTAATTTCCTGAATTTGGTACTTATTTCTAAATTTTCTTTTTCAGGGAAACAGGAAAGCAGAGAAAATTGGCAAGAAAATCTTCATCAACATGAAAAGTTCCCTGCTTTCCTAGATTAGGATTCTTTTCTTTTGAGTGAAGCCTGTAGTGAGGACCCTTGTAAATTGCATTTTCTATTTTCATTTTAAAGGGTTGTATAATACAGGGCAAGTGTGGGATAAGGTGGCCCACACTTGATCTTCATCAGAAACCCCACTGTAAGTCTCCTCACTCATTTAAATTCCTAGATTAGGGTTTGCATTTAGAGTAAAATTGCATTGTTTGGTAGTATAAATCATATAGACAACATCCTCTTATAATTGTTGCATTTTTAGGTTTTGCATTAGTTTATTACTTTTATTTGCATCTTAGGACACGGCTAATGCTTTAAGGTGATATATTTGCTAATCGAACTGCCATGGAGTGTGGAATTAATTAGTAAGGGCACCCTACCCCCATAAGATCAAGGGTGGATTTCATCACCACTCCTTGGCCCACCTAGGATAATCACCTCAAGCAGGCTACCCTAGCCTTCAATTCAAATTAAAATCAATCAGAAGAGACCTATAGGGCTATCACATGCTCATAGGACCCTCTTACTAAGACACGATTTATTGTCACTCTAGTGGCCTTGGAGCACTGTGGTTATTGAGGATTGTCTAATAGAGCCTTGCTCTTCCCTCACCTCTTGTTGACATTTGTGAGGTCTAAACGCCTCCTTACACGAAGGTTGTATTAACCACCTTGCAAAGAATCTAACTGGTTAGCAATAATCAAGTCTAAAGAGAGGAGGAGCGCTAGATTAGGTTAATTAAAAGCAATGTCCCCACACATATTCAAGAAAATCAATATATTGCTTATTAGCCTAAGGTGTTTAACTGTGCCTTTTTGCTTGCATCACATAGAGTTAGAGTTAGCATTTAGAAGTAGGACATTTTAGATTAGGAATAGTTCATGCAAGGACATCGATCTCAGAACCTTGAGCTACTACCATTAAACCCAGAGATTCAACGCATCCAAAACCAAGGGGAAAGAAACCTAGTTCCTATCCCTATGGCTGAACCACCAATAGAGATTGTGCACAAGACTATTAGAGATTTTTATGCACCGCTCCAACTTAATACCCCCTCCTCATGGCATTACCTCCAACTAATATTGACCATTTTGAGCTAAAGCCTGGAGTAATTTAGTTACTCCCTACTTTTTATGGTTGAGACTGAGAAGACCCGTACCTACATATCAAGGAGTTCCTTGATATTTGTGCCACATTTAGGTTTCGAAATATTTCGGATGATTCAATTAGGTTAAGGTTATTCCCGTTCTCACTTAAGGGCAAAGCCAAGTCATGGATTAATTCCTTGGAGGTACGTTTTATACATTCATGGGACTAATTGTCTAAGAAGTTCCTGAACAAGTTCTTCCCTGTTCACAAAACAAATGCCTTGCGTCGTGAAATTATAAATTTCTAACAAAGGGATGATGAACAATATTATGAATGTTGGGAATGGTGGATTGAACTACTACAAAAATGCCCTCACCATGGATTTGAGAAATGGCAGTAAGTTCAATAATTCTATCAGGCATTAACACCTCAAAATAGACAAATGATAGATGCAGCGAGTGGAGGGACCCTCATGTTAAAAGATGAAAGTGAGGCTTGGGAATTCTTTCAAAATGTAGCCAATAATTCTCAGCAATGGGATTATTCAAATAGGAGAGAAAGAACTAACCAACCCACTAAGAAAGGATTGATCTACAAGATAAGAGCACATACTAATCTATCTGATAAGCTCGACTCTGTCTCTCAAAAATTAGATGGAAGAATGGACAAGCTTGAAACAATGTTTCAATCTTTCATAACTGTTACATTATCTCATAAACCTCCACAAGAGGTATGTGTTACTTGTTCTAGTCCAGCCAATTTAACCTCTGAGTGTCCATCTAATAAAGCATTCCCTGAATATCTTGTAGACCAAGCGAATGCATTGAATGCATATCGCCAACCTAGCGACAACCCATATTCTGAGACCTACAACCTTGGATGGGCTAGGCATCCCAATTTTTCTTGGTCAAAGAATAACCAAAAAGGGGGACCATCGATGAATCCCCATGTTCAAGACTTTCCTCTTAGAACTACAGTTCCCCATCTGCCACCTGGCTTTCAACAACCTCTACAATAAAAGAAACCATATTTAAAGGAAAACATCCACACCAGGATGGACCAATGTGCAAAAGATAATGATTACACTAAAAAAGCCTTACACCAATTGCAAAATGAAAGTAGACAGTCAGCCAATGTCAACTCTCAAGCCATAGCTAAGTTAGAGGCACAAATAAGCCAATTGTGTGCTGAATTATATAATAGAGGAAAGGGTCAGTTTCCTAGTCAACCCATTCCTAACCCTAAGGGTCAATTCGAGATAGGGTCAAGTTCTCAAAACCATAACCCTCGTGAGCATGCCAAGTCCATAATCACCCTTAGGAATGGTCACCAAATTGATAACAAAGAAGGGTAGGCTACGAAAAATGTAGAGGAAAAAGAGGCAACAAAAATACAGGAAAAAGAGAAAAGACAGAACAACCCTGTAGAACCTATAGTGGAGGCACCCTATGTGCCTAAAGCCCCTTTTCCCCAATTATTGAATAAAGCTAGGAAGGGATCAAACTTTAATGAGTTAATAGAAGTATTTAAACATGTACAAACCAATATACCATTGCTCAATGCAATTAAAGACATCCCAGCCTATGCCAAATTCTTAAAAGAGCACTGCACAACAAAACGAAAGCTTAATGTGCAAAAGAAAGCCATCCTCACCGAACAAGTGAGCTCTTTGATTCAACACAAGACCCCACCAAAGTTTAGAGACCCAAGATGTCCTACAATCACTTGTGTCATTGGAGATCATGTCATAGACAGGGCACTTCTTGACTTAGGGGCTAGTCTTAATTTGTTGCCATACTCTGTTTATGACCAACTAAAACTCGGTGAGTTGAAACCAACCACTACCATGCTGCAATTAGCTAATAGATTTATCAAGATACCTCGTGGTTTGGTTGAAGATGTCTTGATACAGGTGGGTAAGTTTTATTACCCTATTGATTTCATTGTGCTAGACACCCAACTTATATCAGACCCTGGTAGTCAAATCCTAGTCATCCTTGGGCGTCCATTCTTGGCAACGTCCAATGCCATTATTAACTGTAGGAATGGTGTAATGAAACTCTCATTCAGCAACGTGAAGGTTAAGATTAATGTTTTTAATGCTGATCAGCAACATTTAGACCTCAATGATACTGGTGATGTCAACTTGATTGAGAGTCTAATTAATGAGAGTCACTCACCATTGTCCATTTCAGACCCACTAGAGGCTTGTCTAATGCACTTTAATGGAGAATTTGATATAGACAAGTCTATTGAGGAGGTGAACAATCTTTTAGATGTTGCACCACTCATGGATACCTCTAAGTGGGGTCCTTATGTGGAACCACTCCCACCATCTAAATCTGTCCCCATACCCTCAATAGAGCACCCACCGTCTCTGGACCTAAAACCCTTGCCTGATAACTTAAAATATTCATATTTAGGTCCAAATGAAACCTTACCTGTAATAATAGCATCAGCCTTAGATAAAGAACAGGAGGGTAAGCTTTTAGATGTTCTTAAGGAACATAAAACTGCTCTAGCGTGGACAATAGCAGACATAAAAGGGATAAGTCTAGCCTTATGCATGCATAGGATACATCTAAAAGAAACTGCAAAACCTTCTAGGGAGAATCAAAGGCGACTGAACCCCCACATGAAGGACATGGTTAGAGATGAAGTCCTAAAACTCTTCGATGTTGGCATCATATATCCTATCTCTAATAGTACATGGGTCAGCCCTGTTTAGGTTGTACCTAAGAAATCTAGGATCATGGTAGTCAAAAATGAGGATAACGAGCTAGTCCCCACCTGCATGACCACTGGGTGGAGAGTTTGTATTGACTATCGAAAGTTGAATGTGGTCATGAGGAAAGATCATTTTCCTCTACCATTCATTGATCAAATGCTAGAAAGGTTAGCCGGACATAGCTATTACTGTTTTTTGGATGGATATTCTGCTTATAACCAAATTCCTATATCACTAGAGGATCAGGAGAAGACCACCTTCACCTACCCTTTTGGAACTTTCTCCTATAGATGTATGCCTTTTGGGCTTTGTAACGCTTTAGCTACATTTCAAAGGTGTATGTTGAGCATTTTCTCAGACATGGTAGAAAGATTCCTTGAGGTGTTCATGGATGACTTCTCAGTATTTGGGTCATCATTTAATGAGTGCCTGCACCACTTGATGTTAGTCCTTGTAAGGTGTCAGGAGAAGAATTTGGTCTTAAATTGGGAAAAGTGCCATTTTATGGCATGGAGTGGGATAGTATTAGGCCACATAATATCACCCAATGGGATAGAAGTTGATAAGGCAAAAGTGGATTTAATAGCCAACCTTCCTCCACCAAGGACGGTAAAAGAAATTCACTCTTTTTTAGGACATGCTGGCTTTTACAAGCGATTCATCAAAGATTTTAGCAAAATTACCAAGCCCCTATGTAATTTACTTACAAAGGAGGCCACTTTTAACTTTGATGCTGACTGTAAGAAGGCATTTGAGCGACTTAAGGCTGAATTGACTTCTGCACCTATTATTCGACCACCAGATTGGAACACACCATTCGAAATAATGTGTGATGCATCAAATTATGCCATTGGAGCTATTTTGGGGCAGTGCATTGATAAACTTCCCCATGTGATATATTATGCTAGTAAAACACTAAATGATACGCAGCTCAACTATTCAACCACTGAGAAAGAGTTGTTAGCTGTAGTGTTTGCTTTGGATAAGTTTCGATCTTACCTGTTAGGGTCTAAAGTTATAGTATACTCGGATTATGCGGCTTTAAAATACCTCCTTTCTAAAAAGGATGCCAAACCTAGGTTGATCCGTTGGATACTACTGCTACAAGAATTTGACTTAGAAATTCGAGACAAGAAAGGTTCAGAAAATGTCGTAGCAGATCACTTATCCAGATTGGTAGTGGACCACACTAGCGATCAAGAGCCTATAATTGAGTCATTTCCAAATGAACAGTTATTGCATGTTTTCCAATTACCTTAGTATGGAGATATTGTTAATTATCTTGTTACAGGACAAATGCCTAATCATTGGACCACACAAGATAAAGAGAGATTTTTAACCGAGGTTAGATATTTTACTTGGGATGACCCGTCCTTATTCAAGTACTATCCTGACCAAGTAATTAGGAGATGCATACCCGATAGTGAACATAATCAAATCATCTCCTTTTGTCATGATCATGCATGTGGGGGCCATATCAGCTCTAAAAAGACAGCTACAAAAATTTTACAGTGTGGATTTTATTGGCCTACCATATTTAAGGATGCCCATGCTTACTGCAAAGCATGTGCACGGTGTCAAAGGTTAGGAATTTTAGGAAGAAGACATATGATGCCCTTAAACTCAATCCTTGTCATAGAACCTTTTGATGTTTGGGGCATAGATTTTATGGGACCTTTTCCTAATTCTTTTGGAAATTTGTACATCCTAGTGGGAGTGGACTATGTGTCCAAGTGGGTGGAGGCTATACCATGCAAAACCAATGACCACAAGGTTTTGGTCAAGTTTTTAAAAGAAAATCTTTTTGCAAGGTTTGGTACTCCAAGAACCATAATAAGTGATGGGGGAAAACAATTTTGTAATAAGGCGTTTGAAAATTTAATGAAAAAGTATGGTGTTAATCATAGGATAGCTACCCCATACCATCCTCAGACTAGTCATCAAGTAGAGGTATCCAATAGGGAAATAAAGCGAATTCTAGAAATGGCATTCAATCCAAATAGGAAAGACTGGTCTCTGAGACTTATTTACGCTTTATGGGCTTATCGTACATCATATAAAACCCCTATAGGAATGTCAACTTACCGCTTGGTCTATGGAAAGGCTTGCCACTTACCAGTAGAGTTAGAGTACAAGGCATATTGGGCAGTCAAAAGGCTAAATTTTGACTTAGATTCTGTTGGAACCCACAGAAAACTCCAACTCAATGAGTTGGAGGAATTGAGGAAAGATGCATATGAGTCTGCACGTTTGTACAAAGACAGAATGAAGGTTATACATGATAGAAACATTCTAAGAAAATCCTTCACACCAGGTCAAAAGGTCTTACTGTATAATTCTAGATTGCATCTGTTCCCAGGAAAACTTCGATCTCGATGGACTGGACCATATATAATAAGCACAATCTATCCTCATGGGGCCATCGAGATTGAAAAGGATGGAGACATCCAAAAGGTCAATGGTCAAAGGTTAAAACCTTTCCTCGAACTGCCTGATCTTGAACTTGATGAGATACTTTTACAGGTACCCGAGTATCATGATCCATCTTAGAGTACCACTCCAAGAGCCTTACAACATATCATCATTACATCTGGCTGAAGACGTTAAGCTTAGCGCTTTTTGCGAGGCAACCCAAGGGTTTAGAGTTTACATCTCTCAACTTTCATATAGAATCCTATGGTTTCAAACATTAGGGACAATGTTTCATTCAGGTTGGGGGTGTAGATGCACTAGAGATTTTGAGTTTTCTGGAAAAAATAAATTTGAAAATTTTTGAAAAAAACAAAATGTTTTTAAAGTAGAGTTCCCTTACTGTGATGAGAACTAAATATCAGAATTTAGTAAATATACTATTTTCACCTCTTAATGGGAATGCATATGATTAGTTTTGCATGTCATTCATGAGTTGAAGCATTTTATGAAAGCAACTTCTCGAAAACCATTTACACACAGCACATAATCAAGACTAATATAAGAGATATGACTTAAAGACCCTGAAGAAAATCAGTGGAGACCTATAACCTAGTGAGACTTGAGACTATCTTCTTTTAGAGAGTTATAAGTAATTGCCTGATTTCTTCAGCGTACATACATTAGTGTGATCCTGTTATGCTTGTTTTATCTAACCATCAAGAATAAATAGGAGTAATAGCTTTAATTCCAGAAATTTATTGAATCTGATAGGCTTTAGGAAACCTAGGAAATGATATAGGCCATCCTTGCTCAGCCTAGAGACATAAAGCCTACCCAATAGAGTATAGCACTAGTTAGCCTTTTGAGCCTATTATTAAGCCTTTTCTTTCTTAAACCCATTCACCTTAACCCAGAATAACTGTGACGACCCGGGTTTTCCCATGCATTTTTAAATGCAATATCTAATTCCTAAGGCAAGATGCATCCCTATTTGAAAACCATTTTATAAAAACCATGCAATGCAGTGGAAAATCTTTGGTTTTAAGATCATTTTGAAAACCCTGAGTGTCATTTTCCTTCATTACAACCAAAGTAGTTTTTGAAAAACTTCAGAAATCATAAATGTTTTTCCCCAGGTCTATCCAACACAAAGACATAGCCCAATTGTAAATAAATACAAATACATGTCCAAAGGGTTGAGAGTTTACTTACATGTATAATTGTTTCCTTTTTGATTCACTTGCTCGTAGCACTAACATAGATGTCCTCTACTCGTGGATGAAATTATCCTGAAAAATGTTAAGTATAGGGTGAGTATATACTATACTCAGTAAGAGTCTATCACTACTAGTTTTGCAATGCATGCTATGTTTAAAATCATATGCTCTTACAAACATGTGCATGTTTGAACAATCATGTTCAATATCGATATTAAAAACCACTATCGAATTGGAATATTGACGACTTAAGGAAATCACATAATCCAAGTCGAAAGTATCATATATCATAAACATAATGATATGCATAAGATGCTCAACTGAATCCAACTCATGGATGTCTAGTATGGTCGACCAACCTCATGTCATGCCATATACAATGCAAGTAAATCCTCAAATCATAGGGTCCAACTATGCCCTCGACCTCACCGCCGTGTGGTCCCCGAGTATTTGAGGACACAGCGTCATAGCCTCCACGGGGCATATGACACATCGACCCAATGCCGTGACACCAGTGGTAGTCCCCTATACCACATGCAGTCGACGTAGGGACATGCCTTTTTTGGGCGTGGTACCCATCCACCTAATAGTGGTAGAGGCTGGAGGCCAACCCAAACCTCTCGGCATAGGCCCCACGAGCTTATCAGCCCAAATCATATCAGATCAAACAAGCGAAAACCTCTTTTTCAAAACCTGTCCTCTTTGGGTCCCTCACAACTGCCTACCTAGCGTCTTTTGGGCACTCCAGCATCTTTTGGTAACCCTCAAGGACATGCGATCTTTTTCAAGAACTCAATGCTCACAAATCATGCAATATATGCAATTGTTTGCAAAACATGTCTATGCATAATGTATTTAATCATATGCATGCTGAATTCATTTATATGCTAAACAACTCATATAATTTATACTTAAAACATGCATTCAAAACAATCATGGCTCTTTTTAAAAGTCTAGTAGCGATAGAGCACCTACCTCAAAGTCTCCTGGAGTCGCATCCTTTATCACTTCAACCCATCCCTGGGTCTCATTTATAACTCCTGGGCATGAATGGATACAAGGAGTCCTTATTAATTTCAATCCATTTAGACTTTAGATCGCTAGATCTATCTTTTAGGGTCTATGGTCCTTGCCTAATTCATTGTTAGGCTAGATTCTATAAAATAGTTAATTTTTGTAACTTGTCCTCTGATCCTAACTCTTTAATCTCATTGGGTCCGCACATTATGGTTTCCAAGACGTGTGTGCGCCTTAATAGCCTACCCAGATGTGTCAATTAGAGGCCCAATATGACTTTCAAATTTGAAAGGGTTCCTCAAATTTGAGGATAGTGATTTGAGAAATTAGTATTTGGAATGAAAATGATAATATGATTTGATATTTTTCAAAACTACATTATTAATATAGAGGAATCTTGGATTAAAATTATTTGTAAATTTGAAGAACATTAGCATGACTTTGAAAAGAAAATGATTAATAAGAAGAGTTAGAATTTTTAAAATTCATAGAGATTGAAAATCAAAATCATTGGATTTTTTTATTATTTTTTAGTGTATGATGATCAAGGGTCATTGAAACTGTTTGAAATGACTAATTATTATAAATTATTGATAATTTTTTATAAAAAGTATCCAATTGGTAGCTCATGTGTTATAAATTATAAGCATAATTCTACTATTTTTTTGAAATTTCATAATATATGCATTTCTAACCTAATAATTCAAAAGTTTGATATTTTGTAGGTTCAAGAGCTAATCCATTGTATGTATATAAATGGACATAATTTTTTGGGATTTAATTAGAGTTTTTCATCTTGTGTAGGTGTGGAGAAGATGATACAACGACCAAGATCAAATAAGATAGGAATTGAAAATCAAGATCAAAAGATCATAGTAAAACTTAAATGGCCTCAATCTATGGTGTGATCAAGGTTCAAGATCATCTTAGGGTAAGCAAATGAAGTCCAAGGAGGCAATGCAAAACATAAAAGCAATTAAAATGGTCCATGCAAAAAGCCATGCATTTCCACCACTTTGCATGAGAATTGGAGCCATGCATGAGGTTTCCAACTCTAACTAGGAAACCTATGGAAGTGAATCCATTCAAGCATTGAATCCAAGGGAGTTAACCATTCATTTCATCAAGGAATGAGCCATCAAAGTGAGCCACCAAGCTACAAGGATCCATGCCACATTGAGGCACACTATTGGAGGAGATGGTGTAGCTTTAAAATTATTGGCAAACACACAAATCAATGTAGTATTTTCATGTATGCGAGGTTGATTCCATAAGGAATCTCATAGATTTTCAATGGATTAGATTTTATTCAAATTGATTAACTTCAACTAAGGAAAGAGAGATGGACTGAATTAGGACATTAAAACTAAATAAGAATGTAAACATGCACAAAATAGTAAACTAGAACTAAAGGAAACTTGTGTAAATTAAAATTAAACAATAAAAATGGAAAATTACCTAACTAACGTGAATTTAAATAAGGAAACAACAGTAAGCTAAGCATGAATTACAGTACGTAACTAACTTAAGACAATAATTAAAAATGGAAACTTTCCTTAAACTAGAATTAAAATTAAAGGAAACTTAAACCAACCAAATGAAGTTGGAAACTTAACTAACTTACAAGTAAAAAAATAAACAAACTATAGAGAATTGAAAAGCTTCAAATCAAGAAATTAAATTTAAGGGAATTACTTAAAGATGAAATTTTCTTAATTTAGCACTTTCCTAAACTAAAACTTACTAAAAATAAAAAATAAAAACTTTCTAAACCTAAACCAACATTCAAACAACTAATTTGGGTATTGTCATACAAGATCTAACGATTAAATTAACCAAAGATTAAAGATTAATGGGCCAGTACCATGCACATAGTTTTAAGACTATGTGCATGGTTCTATGGCCTCAAAGATGACTAGATTTGAAGGTTCTAGTGCAAGCTAACATGAAAACTAACTATAGGATCTATTGGTGGGACCCTTTTAGATTTTAGAGAGGATTGATAGAGTGGCATATAGATTGGTGATTCCTCCTTTGCTTGCTGATGTGCATGACATATTCCATGTTTCTATCCTAAGGAAATACGTCACATATCCTACTCATATCCTCAATCAGTTACCAGTTGATTTGCAACTAGATTTCACATTTCAAGAGTGGCCGGTACAGATCATTGATAGAAAGGAGAAGGTATTACAAACTAAGATGGTCCCCCTCATGAAGGTTTTGTGGCAGCACCATTCTTATGAGGTGGAAATGAAGAATAGAATGAGCACATTGAAAATTTTAGTTAGATTGAAGAGTTGGAAGTGATTGTTAGGTTAATACGAGCAATTAGAAATGAAGATTTTAAGAAATAGTGGGAGATTTGATAATTTATTTAAAATTGACCTTGAGCGGGTAAGTAAAAGAAAATAAAAAATATATAAATTGATGTTAAATTAAAGAAAAAGTTAGACCATTGATAAGGAGAGACACTAAGCTAAACTTAATTAAAATCCTAGAATAAAATTTCAACTAATTAGCTTGGAATTTTAGAAATGGATGAATTGTTGGTTAGGGTACAATTGAGAAATTTCACCTTAATAGGGTATAATTACAAATTGTCAGGATAACAGAGGTTTTTATTGAAAAACTAGGAATTGTGGGATTTCCATATTTGAGGTTGTAAGGGGGAGATCTAGCCAACCACGTGGGTAAACTTTCCCATGTCTATTGGCTGGTCCCATGTGACATTTGTCTTACCTCCCTAAGTATATAATGAAGAAGAAAAAGAAAGAAAATTCTAGAATTCCACCCATGCGTAGAGAGGAGAGGGAAGAGATGAAGAAGAAGAAGAAGAAGAAGAAGAAGAAGAAGAAGAAGAAGTTAGGGCAAGCAAGGTCTATGTAAGTTAGTAATGAGTGGAGAAATCAAAGGAGAGGAGGGAAGACTATAACGCCCGAGCAATTTACTCTACTTTAACAAAAATTGGACATTTTATGGGAAATATACTAAGTTAAATGTTTTACTTTATTTAAAATAGTAAATGAAGGAATTTGTGAGGAAACTTGGTACCATTAGATTCTACTCGAAAAATGGAATCCAACGCCTCAAAGAAAACGGAGTTCGTATAAAGAAGTTACGGTCGTTTAAAGATCAGGGGCAATTCTGTAATTTAAACAAAAAACAAAAAAATGAAAAACGCAAGGGGCCATTTTGATAACGGCACCCCATCGTCTTCTTCCTCTAGATTTCTCCAGAAACCCTGGTTTCCAGAGAAATCTACCATTGCCAAGGGCGGCACTGCCATTGGCAGCACCGCCATAGCAGGGCTATAAAAAGCCCCATCTCCCCCTTTCCAAAAGGTGATTTTTCAGTCGTTTTGAGACTGGGTTTCCAACAAAATCAGAAACCTGTCTCAAGCCAAGACCCCTCTGCATTTTCCGGCAACGGCCAGGCCAAAGTCAGGCCGGCCATGCCATTCCTGCCTCCCCATTTCCCCTCTCTTCTCTTTTCCGATTTGGGCATTGGGGTTTTTCCCCCTTCTTCATGCGTTCCAGCGAGTAGGCACACCCACCGGAAAAAGGGCGTCCCTAGGCTGCCCAGATAAGCCATTTCTCTTTCCTTTTCTCTCTGTTTGCTTCCTCAGGGCCAGATCCATGCCTGATCTGGACTTTTCTAGCCGGGTTCCTGGCTGGAAAACGTTCCAAGCTGACTTGGGCAGGCCCTGCACGAACCAGGCATCCTAGGAACGCCATGCTGCACATGCACCTGGGACTGGGTCCCTAGGACAGGTTCCAGGTGTACGACAGTGCGTACACTTCCCAGGTGCGGCCTTCAGGTGTGCGCGCGACATGGGGCATAGGTCCTGGCTCAACCAGGGTGCACGGGGTGCCCTGGGAGCTGAGACGCGCCATGCTACAAGGTGGGTCCGTGCGATGATGCACATCATAGCGCGTCGCTTGAGCATGCATGTGCGCATGCAAAACACGGTCCCTGGCACGGCCTTTGGGCGCGCACGCACGTAAGGCGGTCATGGTTCAACCAGGATGCATTGGTGTCCTGGGAACTGGGACACGCGGACCTAATGAGACTTTAAAATTTAGATCAAAGGACAAATTATAGAGTTTAACTACTGAATAGTAGATCCAAATCATAGGATCTAGCTTAACAATGAATTAGGCAGTTTAACTATTGAATAATAGATCCATATCATAGGATCTAGCCTGACAAATGAATTAGGCAAGGACCATGGATCCAATAGGCAAAGCTAGCGATCTAAGGTCTAAGTGGATTGAAATTAATAAGGACTCCTTGTATCCATTCATACCTAGGAGTTTATAAATGAGACCCAAGGACGGGTTGAAGTGATAAAGGACGCGACTCCAGGAACTTTGAGGTAGGTGCTCTATCGCTACTAGACTTTTAAAAAGAGCCATGATTGTTTTGAATGCATGTTTTAAGTATAAATTATATGACTTGTTTAGCATGACTTATTTTATGGCTTGTTTAGCATATAAATGAATTCAGCATGCATATGATTAAATACATTATGCATAGACATGCTTTGCAAACAATTGCATATATTGCATGATTTGTGAGCATTGAGTTCTTGAAAAAGATTGCATGTCCTTGAGGGTTACCAAAAGACGCTGGAGTGCCCAAAAGACGTTGGGTAGGCAGTTGTGAGGGACCCAAAGAGGACAAGTTTCGAAAAAGAGGTTTTTGCTTGTTTGATCTGATATGATTTGGGCTGATAAGGTCGTGGGTGCTATGCCGAGAGGTTTGGGTTGGCCTCTAGCCTCTACCATTATTAGGTGGATGGGTACCACGCCCAAAAGGGCAACGTCCCTACATTGACTGCATGCGGTACAGGGGGCTACCACTAGTGTCACGGCACTGGATTGATGTGTCATAAGCCCCGTGGAGGCTATGACCAAGTGTCCTCAGGTACCCGGGGACCACACAGCGACGAGGTCGTGGGCATAGTTAAACCCTATGGTTTGAAGATTTATTTGCATTGCATATGGCATGACATGAGGTTGGTCAACCATACCAGATATCCATGAGTTGGATTCAGTTGAGCATCTTATGCATATCATTATGTTATGATATATGATACTTTTGACTTGGATTATGCTATTCTTTAAGTCGTCAGTATTTCAATTCGACAGTGGTTTTTAATATCGATATTGAACGTGGTTGTTCGAATATGCACATGTTTTTAAGAGCATATGATTTTAAACATAGCATGCATTGCAAAACTAGTAGTGATAGACCCCTACTGAGTATAGTATATACTCACCCTATCTGTAACATTTTTCAGGATAGTTCCACTCACAAATAGAAGACGTCTAAGAAGATATTAGTGCTACAAGCAAGTGAATAAACAAAGGAGACAACTATATAAGTGAGTAAACACTCTACCCTTTGGACATGTATTTGTATTTATTTATAATTGGACTGTGTGTTGTGACTGGATAGACCTGAGGAAAAATATTTATGATTTCTGAAGTTTTTCAAAAACTACTTTGGTGGTTGTGAAAGCAAATGACACTCAGGGTTTTCAAAATGAGTTTAAAACTAAAGATTTTCCACTACATTGAATGGTTTTTATAAAATGGTTTTCAAATAGGGATGCATCTCACCTTAGGAATTTAGATATTGCATTTAAAAATGCATGGAAAAACCCGGGTCGTCACAAAGACTCTATTGGAGAACTAGGGGAGAGCTAGGACATTGAGGCTTCTACTCGAGTTGAAGCTCTACATGGTGGTTGGAAGATCTGCAACTCAGTGAAGGCAGTAGAAAATCTAACCATCTAAGCTCCACTATTAGGTAGGGGATTTGATGTAGGATCAGATCCTAATATCGGCTTCAATTAGCCAAGCACAAAATTGCATGATTTCACTCTAAACTCTTCATGTTAGTAGTTTTCTGCATGTTGAATTAGTAAGCATGTAAACCATGGAATGTTTACCTTGAATGAAATGTTTTATGCCTAAATTCATGTTCTTTTACTTGCATTGTATTATTACATGTTTTTGGTATAGGAATGACAAGTTTAAGGCTTTATTGTTGTCGAATTCACCTTGATTTCTTTGAGGATTTAGCATGCTCTGTTTTGTTCATTATTGCTGGTTCTTGGTGAACAAGAGATGTTTATCATGCTAGCTACCCCTTAAATATCTATTATTTACAAAGGTGTACCTGGGTTTTCTACCTTGTTATATGAACTTGTAATGGATGCACTCAAGTTGTAACTTTGCAATGATTTTCATAGGTTTTTCATGCAACAAAGTAAGAACAGGGATTTGGCACACCCTGTTCTCCTTGCACATAGGCAGCTACACCCAATTCCAAGCTTATATTTTATTATTCAAGACAAATCTAAGCAAAATGAAAGATGGGTCTTCAAGAACACATCATCAACTTCAAATAGCACACAGGCTTACTAGAATTCCATAGAGTTTCCTTACTATTTAGGGGTGCCAAAAATGGAGAAACGTCATGCAATTCCTACACATGGTAGTAAGAAACTAGTGTCATTTTCTCTACCCGATTGGCAACCGAGTTACTACTGAAATGTTGTTAAATGAAATTAGAAGTTTAAGGCTACTTTCATCTCTACAATTGTCACTTACGAGTGGATTTATGAACTCAACAAAGTGAAAAACCAGTAAGCTCCATTTCTTGGTTTGGTTATGTAGAAATGGTGCCATGTCTTCCTACTAAAAAATCCTTGAATCAAACTACAATTAGAATGAAGTTATAAGTTAGGAAAGAAGGAAAAATAAATTAGGATCATGTAAAGGACATTAAATTGAAAGCTTGGAGGTGAATGGAAGTGGATCAAATAGTAGTATATAATTGCTAGTTTCTAGGTCGGGTGAAGAAGACGACTAGAAATTTCAAATTCCATGAAATTCCAGTCTCAGGAATTTATATTATAAAAACATGACTACCACAGAATTCTCAAGAACTCTAAAATTCTAATACAAAGAAAATAAAATAAAAATAAAATTTGACCTTGTGAAATTAGAAACACAACCAAATTCTAGGGGTACTTCACTAATGCTGAGTGTAATGTAACTCACCCTTAATAATTAAAAATAATAATAAGTACAAAGGTAAATTTACCTAAGATGTGAAAATTACAAAATTACCCTTAGGTGGAAAATTTGATGACTAAGTTGCATCCTCTTATGGAACTTCACTTGCTAGTTTACTATAATGTTGATTTATATAATAAAGTTTATAAAACATACAAAAGGAAGGGTAAAAAGATAATTTAGTCTAAAATACAAGAAATTACCAAATTGCCCTTGGGTTAAAACTTGGGTAATTCAAAAAAATTAATTAAACATTAGACTGAAACCTCTTATAATGTCTTTATTTAGGCTTAATCACCTAGGACTTGGGCTATGATAAAGCCTCATAAACCTTGGGTTTCTTTTACAAATCACTAATTTGGTTTTGCCAATACTCATGCAAGCACTCTATGAGCTGCTATAAGTCCTGATGATCATGAATTTCGTCGAGGGTTTGGTAGTCACTCTATGAGTGGCTGTAAGTCCCAATGGATGTAGTTTTATTGATGCTTAGGCAAGTGCTCTTCAATCAACTGTAAGTTCTTATAGATATGGATTTCATCTATGTTTTGGGCAGGTACTCTAGGAGTCCCTTAAGTCTTAGATCACTCGGCTGGTGCACTATGAGTACCAAAAGTCCTAGAGGCCTACTGTGTTCTGTAAGTCCTGAGACCTAGGAGGTGTAATTGGCCACTAACCTCTAAGATGATTTGATACCAGCCTTATGACGAAGCTGGTAGGTAGTAAGAGTATATTCTCATGGGCAAGTGCTCTTAGTGATAGTTGGGTAGCCACTATGAGGTCCAATGAGTTATGGTTAGTGCAAGTATCCATAGAGTCCACAGTAGTCACCTATGGGTGATGGTAGGGCCCTACGAGCGTAGGTGTCTAGTTCGTGTGATATTTGTGGGTCATGTCTCGAGCATTAGACCTCGTCTAGGGTGGCAAGACTGTATGCCATTATGGTTGGAGTGATTAGTTTTTCCATGGTGATGTGGGCATGGCTTTATACATTTGTGGATCAGAGGTTGTATGCCTTGGTTCAATGACATTGGTTTGATATGCATAGATTTTAACAAATTAGTAAGTTTAACTCAAAATCTTGCAGCCAACATTGATTTCTATAGACATTAGGTGACCTTTATCACACATGCATCAACCATCCTTTCTTAGAAATTATATATGTATATGTGCATAATTATATTGACTCTTATACTTATGCTGCCACTTAACTTATTTTAGGCATTCCATCTTGTATTAGTTTCTCACCCTATTGTGAGCTGTTGTTTTTTGTCACCCCCTACAACCAAACATTTCAGGTGACACCCCAGGTAGTTCAAAAGCGAGGGATACTAGGAAGGTGAAGGTGCTAGGATCACTTTAGACGTGAGAAGAACCTACCTTTTGATATAGTTACTTTTGCTAGAAATCTGTGTATAGGATTTCCCTTTTTCATGTATTGTACATAACTCAAGACTTTCGTTGACACTTAATTGGATTGTGACTCTAATTGTGACTGTATGGTAGATCCTATGGCATGTATCTCTAACCACCCTTAGGTTAAATGACTATTATTTTACGCATATGTGGATGTTTTCTTAGTAACACTTAGATGAAGTTGGTGAGTTTTAAATCCACTTACATATATTATCACTCTGATCCTAATTCCAAAAACAAGGAAATATCTGTTGCTTTTCAAATTAAAATGAATAAAAGTTTGTAAAACCCGAGATGTTATAGATTTTGGTATTAGAGCCCATGCCACACTAATCACAATTAAAGTCATCAAGGGACAATGTGTCAACACTTATGAAATTAAGTTTTGGTACGTGTAAGAAACTTAGTCACAATAATTAGGAAAGAAGTCTTATTAGAAATCTCCCTCATTTTCACAAATGCCTACCTAGAGACGTAGTGCTAACTTGTCATCATCATCACATGATACATATGCAAAAATAGATGGGGCCTTGGGTGATTGAGTGGATGAGTTTGTTGATCTCTTATTTCAAAGGATGATGCAGAGACTATGAGCCTCGGTTGGTGCATCCAGTGTAGGAGAGGCAATAGACCCTAAGGGAGAGGAATGTCCTTTAGTAGACAACCTCCTTGAGAGATTTAGGTGGATAACTCCTAAGTTTTCAGGGAGAGACAGCTCAAAGACCACTAACTCATGGCTATTTGATGTGGAGAGTATCTTTGAGGCCATGGCAGTGCCGGAGGATCGTAGGGTAACAATGGCCACTTTTGTCTTCACAGATGATGCAGCATAGTGGTGGCTATGGCTAGGAGGAATTGCTTTTAGGGTAGTGACATTATTGCATGGGATGACTTTAAGGCAATTTTTATGGAAAGGTTCCTTCCTCCACATCTTCTAGAGATGATGGAACCAAACTTTATGACACTTGTGCAAGGCACAAGAACTGTAGCACAGTATGAGGTATAGCTCTCTCGATTGCACCGACTTGCACAAGATGTGTTCTCTATAGAGTTGATGGCGACACAAAAGTTTGTCAAAGGTTTGAACTTTGATCTAAAGCATCAAATATTGACTTCTTAGCCCACTATAATAGCACGAGCAGTAAAGCTTGCCTCCATCCTAGAGCGTCAGCTGAGAGACACCAGTAGAGACAGGAGTAGATTCAGTGATCGTAGGCCTATGTCAAGAGGGGTGCAGAAGAGGAAGTTTGCCACTAGGAAGGTGATTCCATGACAAGGCTAACTGGCATGGGGGTGGACTAGAGTGAGAGGTAGTGATTAGGAAGTATGTTAGAGATGCCGATGTCAACATCTAGGATAGCCATGTCCAGAACCACATTGATGTTACACTTGTGACCAACCTAGCCACATGGCATGAGATTGTCCCAGAGCCAATAGATTGGGATAACAATGACAAGATAATGGTAGAGATCAAACACCATGATAGGATCAAGCACCCAAGAGTCAAGGGCAAGTATTCACTATTACCACTGACCCAGCACATGCATTGAGCAACATTGTGGAAGGTACTATCCTTATTGCTAACAGATATGCACGTGTTCTTCTATATATTGAATTCTCCTATTCATTCATCTCACATAGTTTTGCTACATGTATAGATGCGCCATTGAGTAGGTTGGGCTTTCTGTTAGAGATTAGCACACTAGTAAGCCAACTGGTGATGGTATAGGAGTATGTCTAGGGTATGATTATGGTTTTCTTAGACAAGGTGCTGAGCATAGATCTTATCATCCTAGATATCATAGATTTTGATGTGATATTAGGCATGGATTGGCTGGCTGAGCATGGAGATCTAGTCGACTACAAAAAGAAGTAAGTCACTCTATGTACCCCTGATGGTGTGTCAATGTATTTTCACAGGAGACTAAAGCTAACTTAAGTATCATCTCAGTAATCAGAGTCGCATGTCTTATATCCAGTGGTTGCAAACTTACTTGGCCTATGCTGACATGCAGGAGTAGATTCTTGATATTGAGGAGATGGATGTAGTACGTGATTTTAAGGATGTGTTTTGCAACGAGCTGCTGGGGTTACCACCTAGGGGAGCGATGGAGTTCACGATCGAGTTACTACATGGACCAACTCTTATCTCCAAAGCTCCTTATCATATGGCATTGATTGAGGTGAGGGAACTGAAGGTGCAGTTGCAGGAGTTGCTGGACTAGGGCTTCATATGCCCTAGTGTTTCACCTTGGGGAGCACCGATCTTATTCATTAAGAAAAAGGATGGATTTTTGAGACTGTGTGTAGATTACAGGGCACTAAATGGGGTAACGGTGAATAACAAGTACCCCCTTCCGCACATTGATGACCTATTTGATCAATTGTAGTCAGTAAAGGTTTTCTCCAAGTTTGACCTAAGGACAGGCTATTATCAGCTGAGGATATGGGATGAGGACATCCCTAAGATTGCGTTCAAGACTCGATATGGCCACTATGAGTTCTCGGTGATGCCCTTGGGGTTGCACTGGCAGCTTTCATGCAAGATTTTCTGGACAAGCTTGTGATCATGTTTGGTGATGATATTTTGATATATTCTAGCAATCTATAGGAGCATAGAGAACACCTGAGGACTATCTTAGGCACTCTTCGAGCACATCAGCTATATGCCAAGTTCTCTAAGTGCGAATTTTGGTAGGATCGAGTACATTTCCTAGGGCATGTTATATCCAATTTGATGGCTGCCCATAGTAGGCAGAAGAGCTATGCCGACACAAGAAGGAGAGACTTAGAGTTTCAGGTTGGAGACCATGTCTTTCTGAGACTTTCTCCAACCAAGGGTGTAATGAAATTAGGGGTGAAAGGCAAGTTAAGCCCTCGATTTGTGAGACCCTTTGAGATTTTAGAGAGGATCAGTAGAGTGGCATATAGATTGATGCTTCCTCCTTTGCTTGTTGATGTGCATGACATATTCCATATTTCTATCCTGAGGAAATAAGTCGTAGATCCTACTCATATCCTCAATTAGATACCAGCTGATCTGCAACCAGATTCCACATTTTAGGAGTGGCCGATATAGATCATTGATTGAAAGGAGAAGGTATTGCGAACCAAGACGATCCCTCTTATCAAGGTTCAATGGCACCACCATTCTTATGAGGAGGCCATGCGGGAGGTCGAGGAGGATATGAGGTAGAGTTTTCTAATGTTGTTTTGACCTTCTACACCCATACATGTAATTTTGGGGCCGAAATTTTTTATAAAGGGGGGAGAATGTAATACATGTAATTATATTAATATGATAGATAAAGTTATACTTTTACAAAAAAATGACAAAAATTTATATTATTGATTTTAGAGTTGGAAATGATGAATAGAATGAGCACATTGGGAAATTTAGTTAGATTGAAGTGTTGGAAGTGATTGTTGGGTTAATACAAGCAATTAGAAATGAAGATTTTAGAAAATAGTGGGAGATTTGATAATTTCTTTGAAATTGATCTTGAGAGGGTAAATAAAATAAAATAATAATAAAATATAAATTGATGTTAAATTAAACAAAAAGTTAGGTCACTGATAACAACATGAAAATCTAAATGGATACTTAAGGAATCAAGGAAAGGAGGTGTTTTGTTGGTTGAAAATAAAGCATAAAGCTAAGGAGAAAACAATTTCTAGATTTTGGTACTTAAGAACCCTAACTAAAATATGCATAAATAAGCAAATAAAACCATAAATTTTATGCAAGAAAACAACCCAGATCTGAAGTAATTTGATTAAATGAACAACCCATTATAATAATTCCCACAAAAATTTATTGAATTGTCTTCAAATTACACCAAAAACAAGGTGCATAATACATGTTTTATTGATGGAAATTGCATCTAATTCTTAACCATGAAATCCTATCTAAAAAATAAAAAAAGTGCAATTCAATTCTCATAAAATAAAGTATGATTACATAAATAAAAAAAACTCATGAAGGAATTCACTAGAAAAGAAAGCTAAGTGGGTTAACTAAGGAAAAATTTCTTAGAACTAAGGGAAAAAGAGGGAAGAAAACATAGAATTCAAGTGGGAAAATCAAGGATTTAAGCTAGCTATTCTCTTGGATGTCACTACTAGAGACTAATTAACTTGAATATTGATTGAATAACAAAGAAAAATTATAGAATTTAAGCAAGAGAGGAAAGGCTTAAGGGTTGGAAAGATAGCATGGGATTTAAAAAACAAAATAATGAAAACTAAAAGCAATGAAACTAAAGCAAAACAACTAAGTTACTAACCTAAATTAGAGAGAAAATAAGTAAGAGAATAACAAGAGGACTATAGGAAGAAAAGCATGAAAGAAGTCCCAAAGTCCAGAAGCAAATAACACTGAAGGAGATCTTGATTTCATGGTATCTCACCCACCTTTACTTGAAAAATGTGTATGAACCATGGGAGTATATATAGATGAGTGGGTTCCTAACTTAGGAAAGTGGCCCTAAGGTTAGGTTATTGAATGAGGAAGGTTTTGGAGGAGAAAATTTAGGTAGGAATGATGTCATAAAGATGACATAAGAGATTGGGATAAACATGAGCATACTGGTTTCTAAATTAGAAAGGGGGGAAGTGTCCTTTTCCATGGAGGAAAAGTGGCCTTCCACCCTCCTAATTGAGTTGAGTTTAAATGTAGAAAATAGGTAAAATGTGGGGAGGAAATAAGGCTGGAAAAATTAGGGTTAAATGTAGGGTTTCGATGTGTTGAATATACTTAGATCTTTCCTAATTAGTAAACCACTTGATTTAGCCAACTAAGTAAGGGGGCATCCTCCTCTTGGATGGTTGCTTCATCCTTCACTTAAAAATGTAGAACTCTAGTAGAATGGGTGGATTAGGGTTAGGAAATGGATTAGAATGTGGGTTTTTCTCTTTTTATGAGTCCCTTAATGCATGATCATCCTACCTTTTACAATAATCCCTTAAAAATCACACTTTTAACATAGGAAAGTTGATTGATGCGATGCTCCAATTGTGTGGCTCCATGTGGTACTCCTCCTTGGCTTTATGGCTTATTCCTTGGTGACTTAACTGGCTTCAAGGCTTGAGTAGCTCATATGGTTTATCACCTATTTTTCTTGGCTTTAATGGATTAGGTGTCTTGAATGACTCCCAAGCAAAGGTGGTGGGAATGCATGGATCATTTTAATCACCTTTGATTTCTTCCAATTTAGTGTAAGGGCAAGATATGCCGTTAAATCATCTTCTCACTTCCTGTAAAAAGAGTAAAAAAATACTAACTAAATCTTAGAAAATTATGATGAATCACATATTTACTCTAAATTAGATTCTAAACCTGAAAATTATATATATATAAAATTAATCATTAGGTTAGAAATGCATGTGTTACAAAATTCCTATTAGAACCCTATGTTAATACTACAAGTTATAACACATGGACTACTAATTGGGTATTTTTTACAGAAAAATTGAACACCTATGAGGAGGCTTTTCAAGCAATTATACTACGCTAAAAGTTTGATTTTTAAGGGATAATTAGAAGGTTTTGAGAGATATTTGTAAAAGGTAAGATGATCATGCATAGGTGGACCAATCAAGAGAGAATTCCCACTTTTCACTTTTCATTTTTCATATTTTCCCTCCATCCAGTTAGGGTTTCCATGTCTTTAGTTTAAGGAGGGAGCCACCTCCCTCAAAATGTGATGCCTTTCCCTTACTTAGTTGGCATCTTAAGTGGTTTCCTAATTAGGAAACCACTAGATCTACTTCAAATCAAAACACATTAAAGTCTTAGAACACTAGATCTACTCCATCATGCATCACCTTACAACCCACCAATGCAGAACACTTTGAACATAAACCTGGAGTTACATAGTTACTCCCAACATTCTATTGTTGTGAGAGAGAGGATCTATATCTACATATCAAGGAATTCCTTGATATTTGCTACATCCAAGCTCCAAAATATCTCGGATGATGCTATTTGTAATATGAATGAATATGTAAATCCCTTATAATATATAAGAAAGCAGAAATAAACAAAGAAACTTTTTGTCCTTGTAGTCCTTCCTAGTTAGAGTGGTTAATGGTTGAGCGATGCGAGAGAACCCCCTATGAATCATCAGTAGTAACCTACAAGCCCCAAAAAACTACATACCTTAGACATTGTCTTAAGCCTTTTCCAACAAGCCACTGCTTCCACCTTTTACGGATCAACTACTACTCCATCCTTAGAAATCACATGCCAAAGGGAATGGACCCGGTCTAAGTAGAATTCGCACTTGGAGAACTTTGCATACAATCTATGTGCTTGTAAAATGCCCAAAGCCGACCTCAAGTGCTCTTGATGCTCCTCAACACTACCCAAATATATGAGGATATCATCGACAAATACACCTACGAACTTGTCCAAGTAATCCTACAACACCTAATTGATTAGATCCATGAATGCAGCTAGTGCATTTCTCAACCCAAATGGCATCGCCATGAACTCATAATGACCATAACGAGTGCAAAATGTTGTCTTTGGGATATCATCATCTTGTATCCTCAACTGATGGTAACTAATCCTTAGGTCAACCTTGGAAAAAACCTTAGCTGCCTGTAACTGGTCGAAGAGATCATTGATGCGGGGCAAGGGGTATTTATTCTTCACCATAACCCAATTCAAAGACCTATAATCTACACAAAGTCTTAGTGAGCCATCCTTCATCTTGACAAACAAGACTAGCGCTCCCCATGGAGATACACTTGGTGAATGAACCCTTGATCCAATAACTCCTGTAATTGTATCTTCAACTCCTTAAGCTCTACAAGAGCCATATGGTAAGCAGCTTTCGTGATAGGAGTTGCTCTAGGTAGTAGCTTGATAGTAAACTCCATCTCACACCTTGGTGGTAATTCCTATTACTCTAGAAATATATTGACAAACTCTCTTACTACATTGATCTCACTTGATCCTCAACATAAGCTAGGTAAGAACTACACCCACTCAACACCAACCATGCTACCCAAGTGCCTAAGATAACACTGGCACCCAAAGTATTTAACTACCCATGAAAAACAAGTGTCTGCCCTTCGAGCACATGTAAGGTCATCTTCTTCTTTCACTGTCCATTATGGCCCCACGTCAGCTATCCAATCCATGCCTAATATGACATCAAAATCTATCAAAGTCAGGGCTATCAAGTCTACTCTGAACTCATGATTTGATATCGTAGTGGGTACAACTTGCATGAACTCCCATACTATTACTGCCTCCCCAACTGGTGTACCAACCTCTAATAAAACTTCCAATCTACTCAAAATAGTGTCTCGACTCAAAGCAAATATAGTAGAAATAAAAGACTGGGTGGCACCTAGTTCAATGAGCACACGTGCCCATCTATCAAGTACTAAGAGTGTACCTTCCACGACTGCGCTAGATGAGTGGGCCTGGTCTATTATGATAGTGTAAACTCTGCCACATCCCTTAGGAGCCTAACCTCAATGGTGTGAGGTGCAATATCATGAGATGTGGCCCCACTAACCACACTAAAAGCATTGAGGGCCTTTGTTTTGTGCATCTCTGTCTAGACAGAAACCTCATTGGCCAACTTATCCTCTCTTAGGTTGACCCCCAAACCGTCTAGTCTGTGGTGGTGGTGGTTGTCTCCTGATAGCCATCTTCTTTTTCTCTTTCTAGTCTAAGCCTTTGCTAGTCTGCCCAATTGCTCAACTTACCTATCTAGACATGCCTCTTAGCTCCCTCACCAAGATGGATGCCAACTCCATAGCCTTAGCCACTGTGGTAAGTTGTGATGTAAAAATCCTACTCTTCATCTTGAAGTTCAATCCCCTAACGAACTTCTGAGCAGCCCTCTGCTCTGAGCTACACACCTCAAGTGTGAACTGCCTCAACAGAGCAAACTCTACCTCATATTGTACCACTATCCATGCCCCTTGACTAAGGCTCAAGAAGTCCAACTCCATCCGGTCCTGAACATGTGGCCAAAAGAACTTGTCAATGAACACAGTCTTGAAATCCTACCAGGCAATGAGATCTACTCCCTCAAAGTAGTTCTTCTCTGTAGTTGGCCACTGGTGGGCATCCTCACCGGCTAGAACAAAAGTAGCCATTGCCACCTGTATATCCTCAAGGATGGCCATAGCAGTAAAAATCCTCGCCACATCCTGCAACCACATCTCAGCATTCTCTGGCCTATCCTTGCTAGAGAATTTTGGTGCAATCCGCCTAAACATCTCAAGTAAGCTGTCCCCTTTAGGACTGCCATCCTCTACCTCAACCCCTCCTACATCCTCCAGTTGCTTCCACATCTTCTGGAACATGAGCTAGACCACCTAGTCTACTATATTAGGCTGGCCACTAGCAACACCCTGTGTCCTAGTGGTAGTCTATCTATCGTTAGGTGGAGGGGGTGAATCCAATGAGTTTTCCTATCCAACTATCCTCTATTCAAACCTCAAAACTTAATCCCCTAAAGGTTGATATTGTCTATCTTCATAGTAACTTAGTTGTGAGTAGGATAACCTGGGCTTTGATACCAAAACCTATCACATCCTGGTTTCATAAAATCAATATTTAGAAATTTCTCTTTTCTTTACTAAAACAATTTTAGAAGAGTAATAACAATATAGATATTTAGAAACACCCATCTACAAAATGGAATGTCAGAGTGAAATATTCATACATAGAGAAAAATAAAGAAAAACCGCTATATCAATCTTTTGCTTTGCCACGGGAGCTACTAGTCACAACTTAAATTACCATGTAAACACATTCTTCCACAAGTGAATTAGAATAATAACATAGTAATAGTATCAACCTTAAACTTACAAAGGGAGTAACTACATACAATCTATTACAAAATTTAACTCTTCATTTGAGGAAATACTTAGTTGCCTACATACATCAAAATGTTGCTAGTACTACTCAGTCTTTAAGGCACCTCATGCCTCTTCAATGGTTCACTTAGAATGTTTGTAGGGGGTGAGCACATGTCACTCACCTTGGAATAAAGGCAATGCTACCAATGATCTTAATTATAAGGCTTATAGTAATATAGAATATTTAAATAATCAAATAACTCGGCAGTGCTGGGATATGATATATCATTACTAACTAACATAGGGGTAAATCAATTTATCATGTTCAAATTTTAACCTAAGGAGATATCACAACAAATATGGTTCAAGTTAAATGTTATTCCCAATTCTAACATAATTATAATGATACATGGAAACATACAAGAACTAAACATGACATGATTCATCATGTAAACCTCAGTCAAAAAACACTCAAAGTAAGAATGCAATGATGATACTCAAGTAAGAAAATTAACCAATCTTCTACAAACATGCTCGTAAAATCATGCCACACCTGCGCTCGTGTGCAAGGCAACTCTTTTAGTCCTATAGTAAGGACACTGCACACATGTCCTACTAGTAAAGACCTCACTTCCATCACATCATATACTGCCCAACCCTCTTAGATAGGTCCAACACTCTTGGACATCAAACACACATCACGTCCAAGTCTCCTAGATAGGGTCCAACACTCCTAGACCATGGCTTAACACGCTTGGACAATCATTGGGCCTTATAGCTGCTTAATGAGCACATGCCTTAAGGTCTACCTACTAAAGCCACAGTCGAGTGGTTTTCCCTAATGTCAAATCAAAACCTCTTAGGTCTTACAGCTACTATGTGAGTGCTTGCCTCAAAATCATCTAAACAAAATAGCAAATCACCTTCCATCTCATGTATAACTTGATTCACGTAAGGGTTTTAGGTTTTGATGCCATCTCATGGAAAACAATAAATCTCAAGTAATTTTGAAGTTCAATGTAGCTTATAAAAGGACATTGTTTATGTGTGTTTCATGCAAGCATCATCAAAATTTCAAATGAGTTTTGCCTATTTCAATAATCCCTAATGCTAATCCATACATTCATTTCTCGAGATATAAGTAAATCAACATTTCAATTCCATTTCCATAAAAAAATTATTTTCTTTGGGTAAAAAATTCCAATTTCACATAATAATGCCCAGAATAGTATTTACAAAATTTGGGCTTGTTACAATCTTCCCCCCTTAATTGAATTTTGTCCTTGCAATTCTTTTCATGCTATCATTCAAACCATTCTAGGAGTATTCTCATTTCATCCCAAACTTAATTTCTAATTATTCCTTCCATGGAACAATATCCTCCAAAATGTAACTGATCTTTAATTTAACTAAATACATTCCACTTAATGCATCGCCTTTCCATCTGTCATAAACAATAAGGGACCACTTTCTCTACGTCACTCTAATATTTGACCTTTACTTGATAAGCCATCAAAACAATAAATTTCTGACTATGTTTTTCTTTTGTTTCAACTTCCAAAATTGTTTGATTATAATGATTCTTAGAATACATAATCTTTATCTCCAACTCAACTTTTCCATTTTCTCATCCCTTTTTCTCTTTATAATAACTTCAAAGAGTGACTATACATCTCTCAACTTAAATTAAATCTCTTCTGCATGTATTTAATCAATCCTAACATTAGGAAACTGCCTATCTTTCAGAATTCAAGTATCACATTTCTAATAAAATTTTAGTAGTCTCCTCTTTTTTTTAGACTTACACATTTAACGCATGCGATTACGATACACCTGATACACCATTCATATATCCATAATATATTTTTGAGACTCAGTCTCATCACATTCCAACATCCATCATAATATAAATAACCATTCATCCCACACATTCACCTGATGTGACAAATTTTCAAGATAATGCAATTTCTTACCCGATTCCACAACATAAGGTATAATATTCAGATCATTCTAAGGCACATTGCCATTTCATTATAAAACCATCAAATGAATAATTATTTAACTGCACCTGGATCACCATCACAACCATATATCCTACATAGTATTCATGTCATTCCATAACATCTATCAAAATATCCCCTAAATTGCACAGGTTTAGATGTATAGAAGTTTGCACTTTTAATGACTCTTCAAAGACACTTTACTACAATAAATAAAATCTAGGTTGTAAAATCACAACCTTTCACCAATAACTTTCCACACTTCGTCATATGTTCAAAACAGATAACATTTGCATTTCTTCAAGCAATCATTTAATAGAAGATATCATTGTGTTCACTAATAATTCTTTCAGGCTCTTTCACCAATTTCACAAATGAAACAAAACAAAAAGATCATCATCTAAATACAAGAACATCTTAGACATTATCACATTCCAATTTACTAAAATAAGATGTATAGCCTTAAGGTCTTATAATCAACAACAATGCTTTTTAGCTTAAGCATCAATGAAAACATACAAACATAGATGCTATGGATACCACATATGTTGAACTTACCTCCTTTTGTATATTCAAATTCAAACACAAAAATAATGCATCCATTGTTTCTCAAATGCAATTATGAATCTAATATCATTAAATGAATAATTGAATTTTCACTAACTATGCATTCACATTCAAATATGTAAATATCATCAATGCTGTTTTCAACATCAATGCCTTACCATCATGATTTCAATATTGAGACTTAATGCTTTCATCAATACAAATAAACACAAATGTTTGTCATATTTTCCCATGACACATGATTCAAAGGAATTTCTTCAGTTCATTTATCACATAAGGTTTATATCCTCTATTCTCATATATATTAACAAATACTCTTCATTAGAAGAGTCCAATTTCATAGTGTCAATCAACTACTAGTGGAATAAATTTGAAGTCCCTCAATCACTGATGGAATATCTCAAATTTGGATATAATTCACACGTTACATCTAATCTTTTAAAATACATAGTTTGAAAATCTCAAAATAAAGTACATATTCACATCACTTATTTGCTTAAAGTATGCCAACCTTCGTAGCTGGTGTTTGTTTTTCATTTCTTATGATTACCATCTTTTTACATATCCTACAGGCCATCCTACCTATGTCGGGATATGAATTCATCATCAAAATCATCACTAGTCAACCAACTAGTGATGTTTATGAGAAACATTACTTTCTCACTTAATGGTGGTTTATTGTAATGTAATTTACTTCTATATCATGCACCATTTTTCTTGATTGAGTGGTTTATTTTACCAAGCACACATCCCATTTACAAAAAGAAGGAATAGATCAATGTGTTGATGATTTCTGGGGCTCATAAGATGGACAATGGAAAGAAAAGGAGTATCATCTAGGTTAGCTAGAGGGAAAAATCATGGAGTTTTCTATGGGTGCAATTATTTTAGATTCAACTAGAGTAGTTGGATTATTAGAATGCTAATAGTGAGGGAAACTGAAGAGGAAAGAGCAAAAGGAAAAACAATAGTTTATTATAATCTAATTTTGATGTTTCTCATGCTCATGCACACTTAATTTTAACTAAATAACTTTTACTTTAAGGAGCATACACATGAATATACAATGTATAAGGAAAAGGGAAAAGGGAAAAGAAAGGATGGAAAGGAAAACAACAGTTTCTTGTAAAGGAATTTAAGTCTTCATCATGCATAGTTATTTGCAACCAAGCAATTTTTACTTTAAGGAGCATACACATGAAAATGCAATGTATAGGAAAAGGCAATAAGCAAAGGAAATATGAAGAGACAAGAAATATGAGGACATAGGGGAAGTAGCATGAGAATGGTCAAAGGAAAACTGGAGCTAGAGTGGAAGAAGCCTACAAGTCTAGGTAGAGTGAGAAGAATACAATGAGGTATATGAAGAGAATAGCAATAATGAAGAAAACAATTAATAGCTAGAATTTGGGAATGTATAGGATGTCTCTTGTGCAATGATTTTAACTCATTTTTATTTTCTTATATTTATCAACCTTTACCTCCATCTTTCTTCTCAATCTTACATCATTCATCATTTATAATAACTGTAGTTGTCAACAATACATGTTATTCTCAAGAAAGGTATTCATTCATTTATAGTTGATATAGACCATGATTTTAACATATTTTTTCTTCTAAATAAGAACACTATCACACCATTACAATGTTCTTTCACCCTTATGACAATCCATATTGTCTAACAATTTGTAATTCCATATAATATGGGTATCATACCCATGTCCATCATAGCAAATGATGGTATCATGCCCAAATCCATCATAACAATGAGGATATGCATATCATTCTTTCAATAAGACATTTTAAACATTTCTTTGAATAAGTCCTTGTAACATTGACTTATCCATCAACTGGAGTTAACATATCAACTCCATCATTCAACTTTTCATTAACACATTCATATTTAGCATGCTTATACGTAATAGAGAAATACACAATTCTTAATTTATCTAGAGTTTTGGTGTGGATCATTGGTTTCTTAAACATATATGAGATTATACATATAGGTATATTATGCATAATGTTTCATGATTAGGTTTGTCTTGAATTTTTCTCCATTTTAGTAGATATCTCACACTATTATGGAAATAAGTTTATTGTCAAATACTTCAATTTTCTTAGATTAAAATATAATTCTTTCAAACATAGATTTTTCATATGCGATGTATGAGTCTTACACTAGGACTCTATCCTGAGGAACTTTCTACCATAAACTAAAAAAAATAAAATCCTTGAATTACTTCAAGTAGTATTGTCTCTACAGATTCCTTTAACCTGTAGTTTCAAAAATACTCATTTAGTCTCATGTCATATGGCAGTTCTAGCTTTCATTTCTATGAATGTCTGCAATTCTTCTAAGTTTCCTTATATTGAACCTATCCTTTATCAATTGTTTCAATTTCTTCTCTTCAATTTGCCACTCCTTAATTCACGTCTATTTCATCCTCTTCTAATACAAACCAAAGCAACACTCTATATTTTTTGTGTAAACCTTTCTAATCTATCATTTGCCTCTTTTCAGACTAACTACTCATACACTTGGTCTATGTGACCAATGGGTATATACCTATGTTGTGAATTCACATTGATACTGGGCATATTTTCCATTTAACCTTAGGCAAAAGCATTTTACACTACTAGATGCTATGGTATTTAGGTAACTTAACAGGTAAAAGGATGTTTTACAACATTAACTTAGCCATTTCTACTAACTGCTCTTTTGGTCCACTATTCACCCTAATGGAATTGATAATTCCTTAAATCATTCTCCTAGTTATCTTATTAGGGGCATCTTCTTATGGTTTACTATCCCTTTGTAGGCTAGTTATACTGACTTGCTCTTTCTAATACTTAACTCATTCCATTCTAATTCCTTATCTCATCTCACTATAGCCTAATCTATATTTGGATTATTATCCTTTTTGTTGGACATAAAGGGTTTCAAGTGACTGGATGAACAGCTCTGATACCAACTGTGACATCCCAGGTTTTTCATGAAAATTTTTTAGTTTTATTTTCAAATGGTGGCATGCCTGTAATTTTAAAATTCAAAAATAGCAAAAGATAGTTTTCTTTGAAATTCATTTTTCCAGAAACCCAGATGTCACCTCAACTCCCATACTATGCATAATATAATTTGTATAGAAGATAAACATACATTTTATGAAACAACAGGACCCATCTAGTGGTTCACATAGACAACCCCTATAATCATTATATTAAATGTCTAAGCAGCATAATCCAAATAACTAACTAGACAATACAAAAACTTTAACAAAATATATACCTGAGTATAGTTGTATGGCTATTGAACTCCTCTTGCTTGTGTATGTCTTCTCCTGTCTATTTGTATCTGAGATATTGTAAACATAAAACATTTACAATATCTTAGCAAGCTATGCTTGGTGGGGGAGATTTAAGGAAATATGTTAATTATATATGAATCAAGCATTTTACATCAATTAAAATATCCAAGTTCATCATGATGCTTATATGGGATGAAGTTTACAACATAGTTCATAATTCAATAATTTCATTAATAATTCAATTATTTGCAAGTCATTGATAAAATAGCTATTTATAATTCTTCTTCTTCTTCATCATATGAATATAATAATCACTCTTTAGAGATTACCCTTTACATGGTATATGTAATTCATTAGTATTTTAAGTATTTATCATTATCATTTTCCATATGATACCATAATCTAATTTTATGAATCATACTCTACATAATATATCTACCCATTCACTTTCCCCATACGAAAACTTTTATGAAACTATGCCCTCCAGTATATACATATAGGACTATAAGATATATATTAAAATTGTTAAAAGTCATGCAAAGTTATGAACATAGTCCATAGGTTTTATAACTTCCATTCTTAGACTATACTGGGTCTCATGCATATACCCCTTACCATTCGGGGTTCATAAAACTCTAGCCGCTGCTAGTAACATCATAAAAGGCATCTCATCATGCCATCATATACGTATGTCATCATGCTATCATATGCGCACCATAGTGCATCAAATACAAGGACTATTATGCCACAGTCTAAATCAGTACAGCATGCCCAAATAACTACATAATAATCCACTAATACTAGCTATGGAAATAACAAAATCCATGTCCGCATGGGGGGGACTATGGCTATCACAGTGGCGGCTTTCCCATGAATGCCCCACCCAACATTTAGCCTCTCATTAGGTACGGTATCCATCATATAATAAATTTTGGAAAGCGGGTGGCCAAACCCTACAACTCTCCTAGCATAGCATCCCTAGGCCTATGCCTATCTAAATCAAAACTCTTAGGTCACCATGCCTAGATGTAAAGTAATAATACACAAGCATCTTGCCCATCCATGATATATATATATGAATATCTCATCATAATCACAACATCGTCACTTATTAGGTGATCACCCACCAAGGATGTATTGTAAAATCCTAGACTCATACATTGCATATGATGTAATGGTACCCATGTACAATAAATGTCTTTTTATCACAATAATAGCTATGATATTTTTAAGAATAGATCATGTGTAGCCCTTAATATCATTCAGTAGGCTTCAATTATAAGCATTTCATTCATGTAGCACTTCAAATCACAAATTTTCATCATTCAGAAGTAAACATTTTCCATCATCATATATCACATGAAATGCACAATTTAAATGACATAATATCTATCATAAGAATAAGATCATGTTTAAAAAACATACATTTTACTATTAAGACAAGCTTTATTAATTCTCCACCTACCTCGTGTAGTGAGTTCATCCATTTCCACTAGCTTTAATTGCCCTCTTCTTCACGATTGACCCCGTGCACTTCAATCTATACAACGCATAAAATTTCTTTTCTTAATACATTCACATATATTTATGTTTAAGTATGATATAATTGCCAAAAGTGGTCTAATTTTGATCCTCATCTATATTTTAATTATTTTAAAGATAGTATTAAGGTCTTACTCCAAAGATAATTGCCCAGGTAGTTTAGGTGAGACCAAATGTGTCTAAGTGTACCCCTGATAGTCTAGCCTGATGTACCTTGGTGTTTTACACAAAATTGAAGTCAAAGCATGACCTAATACATTGGAAAATTTTCTATTCTATATGGTCAATGACATCATTTCATAAAAGAAGCTAATTAGAGGAAATACTACTGGGATTGGTTCCTAGTTATTTGGGTGGAATTTGATATTTGAATGTGAACCATTCATCCTTTTACTTACAACACCCATCCACTTAAAAGTTAAGCCATTGGCTGGGTAGTTAGTGTTATCAGTGTGAATTTTGTACAAAGGATAACCAAAGTAAAGCCTAAAGTACAGATGGTGTAGGCCATGAGGTCCCATACTAAATGCATGTAGTAATAGGCTATTAAACTGTTGCAAATTTTTCATTTGAAAATAGATCAATGGCTAGATAATGTTGAATCAAAACAAAATAAAGGTTGTAAGTATAAATTATACCTCCTACATGTGCTTCCAGTCCAATAGATCATTAAGAACATTAGATCACTGTTGGATGGCCATGGATCTTCTTGATCGTGGCCGTATAGTATTGTTGTGCCAAGATCTCTATCAGATCAAGTCCAATCATTGAATTTCTTGAGGGGTTTTGTCTATGATGTCAAGAGGAATGTGATGAATTGGTCAGATCACTGATCTGAGTCATTTTCACCTCTACACACATTATTCCCTAGGACTGTTCATTGTTGCTGGGTTTTATCACCAATGACGGAAATGGAAGGTGGCGAATAGAGATGAAAATGGGGTACTAGTGGTGAAGGTGGTCGGATTATTCCTTGCCCATTCTATGTCACCAAAAAACATAGGGGAAACGAAGACCAAGGGGAACAATCCAATGGGTTTGAGTACGCCGGCCTTCACAAGCTTGGCTATGCTGGTGCAAGAATGTGATAGAGGGGGTTTCCCATGTGGATATGGGCACGCTGACCTACCCAAGGCTTGACCATTCTAGAGCTTAGGAGAAAAATAGGGAAACATTATCCAAGCTTGTCAGCGACAAAGGGGACAATGGGTTTGCCAAAGATTGCCATTGGGAAATCAGATTTGAGGGGAAAATAGGTGGATACCGTTTGAATTTGGGCATGCTGGCATGCCTGAAGCATGGCTGTGCTGGTGCCGTGGAGATCCCAGAGGGAAATTCCCAAAAAACATAGATCCACTATGGATCTGCTCAAGGAAGAGGAGAAGTAGAGGGTTTGGGGGATTCTTCTTAGTTGCTGAAAAGCACAAATCCACTATGGATTTGCTTGGAGAAAAGAGAGAGATTGGACTAAATGGGGCTTGCTCTAGTAGGGTTGATCGAAAAAAAAGAAAGAAGGGAAACCCAATCTAAGTTTTAGTTTTCTTATCACCAGTGTGCCCTAATCCAGCAGATCTAAGCACCAGTGATGTCACCAGGAAAAACCCAAATCATGTGGTTCTGGTAGTGCTGACATGAGAAGGGACATGGTTTTCCTCGTGGAGGGATATAGGGTTGCCGTAGAATGATGGAGGGGTGTGCGTTATTCTCCAGTGTGGGTTTTTACTCTACCAGTTGAAAACTCGTATGAGGAATCTACCTAGGTAACTAGGTTTCAGACTCCAGCATGGAACCCTACATGGAGATCGTCGGTAATGGAGATCTTCCCAGGAAAGCTATACACATTAATGAGGAAATGACGCCTTGCTAGAAATCTAGGGGTACGGATTGTTGGTAGGGGGAGATCGGATGGAAGGGGGAACAATCTATAGAAATTGGGCATGCCGGCCTTCAAAAATGGGGTTTGGGGATTTCGTAGTTTGTCAGCCATGGGGAAGGAGACAGAAGGGAGGGTTTTTCTCCATTGCTGGGGAGTTGGCTCTAGCCGTTGCATTAGTGGTGGTTGAGAGAGAGAGAGAGAGAGAGAGAGAGAGAGAGAGAGAGAGAGAGAGAGAGAGAGAGAGAGAGAGAGCCAGACCAGACATTACGTCGAGTTTCCAATGTGAGGGGGGTGCCAATATCAATTTGGCCCCCTTCCGTTAAGTTATGTTTTTTTCCTTTTAATTACTGTATTACCCCTGACTTTGAAGGCCTATAACTTCTTCATTCCTGTTTTTAGCATTCTTTGGCTCGTTGGATTCCACTTTCTAAGTACTATCTAATGGTTTCAATTTTAATTCCAAATTATACTTCCATAGAAAGATATACTCCTTGAAAACTCATAACCTACTCATGGAATAGTAAAATTTTAGGATGAAATTCATCTAAACTCTGATTTCATTGTTCTTTATGTCATTGGACTTGATTTTTCATGTACATTCCAAATATTCATGTTTCCACACCAAATTCCATTTCCATAAAAATTTATTTTCTTTGGGTCAAAAATTCCAATTATATTCTAAATTTTCAATTTCACATAATAATGCCTAAAATAGTATTTACAAAATTTGGGGTTATTACAAATTAAGTATGGGAATCGCCTCTACATTCAATAACTCTTCAAGGCCAAAGTGTTAGGAACATTTCCCTTCAACCCTCCAAGCTTTACATAGGTTAGAACCCAAACACACTTTAAGGAGCGTAGGGACATCTCATTCCTGTCCAAACAGCGTAGATGTGAGATGCCTCATTCTCTTGCTTAAAACATGTGCCAAACCTCTCCAAATTCACTCCTTGACTTTCCCATTATCATAGCCATCACATCCCAGATCACACCATCACAATTCCAACATGATTATTAATGTAAAAGAAGCTAGGAATGCATATGGCACCATGTAGTCCACATAAAAATGTTTTACAAATTATAAGAAAACCATGCTTAGAACATTCATAACATATAATTGATGGAATGACTCGAAAACATTAGGAATCCATTTATTACATATATCTTGAAGTGCTCTCAAAAGGAATTCTGATAAAATAAAGTTTTAATACATGTAACTACTGAGTTTCATGTAGTTTGCGTGAACAGTGTTTCTCTGCATGAATAGTGTTTTTGCTAGAACTTAAATGCATGTTCTTTGAGTTAAATCCTAGAACAACTATACAAAAGCTCATCATAATCAAAAAACAAGATTATAATGTTTAATTAAAATATACCCATGTGACGATTTAACTCTATCCTAAGCAAAATCCCTAAAGAGTGTTGTTTTTCCTTAACTTACCAGTAAAAGTTAGAAACAAACACTTAAAGCATAACTTCATGCGTACATCCTTAACAATCATGATCTTTTAAGAATCAATAAGTAGTAAGCAAATATAAATAACCCATATAATATTTCATTCCAAATCAAACTTTAAAACCCTAAAACATGAGAATCAAATCAATCATAGGTGTACGTTAAAAATAGAGATTTCTATAGATTTTTAGCATGCATACACCTTCCAAGTTAGGTAAGCTAGTATTAACCTCATTCCAACTTAAAACCCCTACATTTTGGATGCTCACACACTCCTCTTGATTTTCCCTCCTGCTTAAGATCTTTAATAACCCAAATCAAAGTTGGTTTTGGGATGCAAAATTGGTGCTCCCTGTTGGTTGAGCAGTAAACCAGTAGTGGCTACTATCTTACTCCAAATTTGAGCCTCAATACATCTAGGTTTTTATTCTCCCTTACCCCAAAATCCTTGCCACCACCTAAGGCACACAAATCACTTTGATTTTTGAGGGCAACCTACAAGTCTTTTGTCCAACCTACTACCTACTATTTCAGCAATCATGGTTCCATATGGCCAGCTGCCATTGAAGCTAAAACTTTTCTTCTCTTTTTTGTTGGTTACTTCCTTCACTCATCAAAACCACCATCAGCCATCATTCTTCCAAGCAAGGTTTTTTCTTCGTTCTATCTTTCCTCCAAAGCTACAGCCTCAATTCATTTCTCTCTCTTGTTCTAGCCCATTCACATTTTTCTCCCCCTTCTACTTCTAGCCCTAATGTGAAATACATGTTTGGATGAGGTGTGGAACTTAAGTAGGCTTTTTCTCCTTCTCTCATACCACTCAAGTTTGGTTTCTACTATGAGCCACTTAAGCTTGGGTCTTTCTTCTCACTTCTACTTAGATTTGAGTGTTATTAACATTTCCACATAAGGGTAGGGAACATATGCAAGCTCAAGCAGCCCAAATGCTAACCCCTTACTCCATCATTCCAACAGCCCAATTACTTAAGGTTTATCATTAACTACCTAGGCTTCTTACTCCTTTGTTCTACCTAAAATTGTAAGTGATTCATTCACCCTTTTACAATGTTAATGTGCTCTTAACTATACTTGCTAAGAGTTATGATGCATCTTAGCACTCAACCTTTCCTGAGGTTAAAATATAAAATGTAAAGGGAAATAATATAAAAAAAGATCTCCTTTTTCTTCAACTTTCTTTTATATTATAAGAAATTTACATATTCAATGGTATTACACTATTAGACTTGGCTTGTTCCCTTTCTCATTGAAGAATATGGCCAAATCATGGCTGAATTCTTTAGAGGTTGGTTCCATTGATACATGGGACCAATTATCTAAAATGTTCCTGGACAAGTTCTTCCCCATCCATAAGACTAATGCCCTTTGTAGGTAGATCATTAATTTTCAGTAAAAAGGTGATGAACAATATTATGAATGCTGAAAAAGGTGGAATGAATTGCTACAAAAGTATCCCCGCCATGGTTTTGAGAAATGGCAGCAAGTTCAGTGCTTCTATGACTCATTAACACCTCAAAATAGACAAATGTTAGATGCTGCTAGTGGAGAGGCCCTCATGTTGAAAAATAAAACAGAGGCTTAATTTTTTTTTCAAACTTTAGCTGACAATTCGTAGCAATGGGATTATTCTAATAGGAGAGAAAGAAATACCCAACCTCAAAAGAAAGGAGGTTTGTATGAAATAGGACTGACCTTAGATCCCATAAGCTCAACTTTGTGATTAATAGAATGGACAAGTTTTGACTCCTTGGGTGGAAGAGTGAACAAGCTTGAAAATATGTTCTAAAACTTCATGACTATCCAGGCATCCATGAAATCTCCATGGAGGTTTGTTCTATTTGTTCCAGCCCAGCACATTTCACCTCAAATTTTCTCTCCAATAGTGTGTACATTAAAAATCTTTTAGAACATGCAAATGCAATGAATGCATATCATAATCCAAGTAATAATCCATACTCTGAGACCTATAATCTAGGATGAGCTAAGCACCCCAATTTGTCATAGTCGAAGAACAATTATTAGGGAGGTCCATTTATGAACCTCCTATACAAATCATTCCTAGAGCTTTAGTTCCACTACAGCCACTGAGTTTCCATCTTCCTCAACAACCAAAGAACCAACATTTGAGGAAATTGTGGAGTTATATATGGATAGAAATTTAAAACACCAGGATGAAACTAAACAAGTTCTTAATCAGAGAAAACAAATTGTTTATATCACAACAAAGATATTGCCAAATTATAAATGCAAATGAGCCTATTGTCAGCTACTTTAAATGATAGAGGAAAGGGACAATTTCCTAGTCAGCCAATTCTAAACCCTAAGGGACAATTTGAAATAGGGTCCAGCTCACATACCAAAGACTTGATGAGTAAACGAAGTCAATAACTACCTTTAAGAGTGGCTGTCAGTTTGATAATAAAGTAAGGTGAACTAAGGACAACTTAAATGAGAATGAATTAGTAAAACACAGGTAAAAGAGAAATGGAAAAAATGTCCATTTCCATCTGAGCCTATAGTGGAGGCACCTTATGTGCCTAAAGCCCCATTCCCTCAATTACTCAACAAGGCTAAGAAAGGAACAAATTTCAATGAGATAATGGATGTATTCAAATATTTTCAAAAAAAATATTCCATTACTCAATGTTATTAAAGACATTCCTGCTTATGCCAAATTTCTTATAGAGCTCTCTACACAAAAGCGAAAGCTCAATATGAAAAAAAAACCCTTAGGCTGAAAGGGCACACTAGGATAGATGGTCTTAGGCAGAAAGAATTCACTAAATACGATAAGTATAAAGATAGAGCTCCAATAAAGGAACCAACCTTCAAATGGTGAAGCCCCTTTCACCTCCCTATCTGGATCCTTGGTAACCTTAAGAACCATGCGATCTCATAAAATGACCACAAACAAATCCCAAATCATCCAATGGAAGGGAATCTAGTCCACTATGGGCTTATTAACCTCTTGGCCTAATCAATTCCAACATTCAATGAGTTGGCCAACAAGTTCATCAAGCAATTCTACTATGGTCAATCTAGTTCAAGGCCTGATTTTGAGACTTAACTTGTTCACAGCCAAGCTTCTAGGAATGCATTTACTTAATGACCCAAAGTGGACAATATTGTTACTATGGGACCCCAGTCATTACAGTTGGTATAAGAGTTAGTTTCCCTCATGATGGTGGGCTAGCTACACGAGGGCACCAGGTCATAACAACACATAGTGACGCATGTTCCCTAAGGAGGGAAGGGAGCTCTAGCTTACCAGCCTAGTGGGCGACCCGGTGAAGGGGTTGCGAGCTACAATATGGTTGTTAAGTGGTGACCCTAAGAATGAGTCCCACAAATCACACTGGGAAGGGGAAGCGAGGCAAGTTATAAGGGTTTGGGTGGTATCTCTAAGTAATGAGACCTTGTGTAGGTTGAAGCCCAACAAGGGTGAGGAACCTAAGGAAATAAAACCTTGAGGTGTAAAGTCCAAGAGGGGTGAGGGACTCAGCGAGGACAATATCATTTCACTACGCGCTTTGATACACAAAAACAAGGCCTTTTTCAATAGGAAAAACAAAAAACCATGATAGTGAAGCCTAAAAGACTATTTGATTTAGGAGCTAATGTTAACCTTTTACCATTCTCTATCTATGAGAAACAAGGGCTCATTGACCTTAAGCCAATAAATACAACTTTGTAGTTAGTAAATAGATTAGTGACAATTTCACATGGTGTTGTTGTTTTAAATAAAACTCGCTAGCGCACGAATCATTTGTAATATAGTACGCTAATGAAGTCGAACTCACAAGGAGTGAACTATTATGATGCTAGTGGTCCCTAATTTAAACTATCTAACCTAACCAAAATTCAAGTAATTTTTGTCCTAAATTAAGAATGGAAATTGCAACATGAAATTAGAAACTCAGCAAAAATAAGAAACATGCTAAATGGGAAACTTTCCTAAAACATGCACTTTCAAAAATTAAAACTTTCCTAAATTAAAAAATTCTAAATTCATGAATTTCCTAACTAAAAAATTTCCTAAAATGCAATTTAGCAACTTTCCTAAACATGAAATTAACAACTAATCTAATGGAAACATACTTTAACAAACTACTTTCCTATTCATGCAAAATTAAGAAACATAAGCAACCAAATCAACTATTTTAACAAGTATGACAAATTTGATTACTTTCCAACTAACTTAGATGCAAAATAATGTAATATAATCTAAAACTAAGCAAGAAAAATAAAGGAAAAGTTACCAGTAACAAACAATGAAAGGAAAAACTGCCCAATCATCATGCATGATTCATTAGATAAGAGTGGATTTAATCAACTACTTTGGAAACCTAAAAAAGCAATCTATTTCTAACCTTAACTAATCTATCTAACAATCTAATTGGGATCTAGAAACATCAAGTAAACAAGGTTCTATTGTGTCGGAAATTAACATACACTGTTCATGCAAAGAAATTCCAGCAATGAGGTAATTCAAACATTCAATGAGCAGGACATGTAAAACATGAATGCAATCACTTCTAATGCATTCAAACATCTAAGAACAAAGTTAATTTACTGCTGGACAAAAACATGACTTGAAACTTCCAACTAATCTCATTGAATCACATCCAAAAGGTCATCAACATAACATTCTATACATGTAATCCAAATATAAAACTTAAATGGCATAACAATGATGTTCACTTACTCTCAACCAATCCTTAATTACAAGCCAAATACATATCTGTTCCAACATTCACTCATGAACAAGTATACTTGAAATCAAAGGAAAATCCTATGGAAAACGAAGGTAACAATCGAATGGAACCAAAGCAGAAAAATTAAGAGGGCTGAAAGAGAATAAAGATGAAATGAAAGATAAAGAACAAAACTAGATTTGAGATGACTTCCCTTTATTATCACTCCAAGAGAAAACTAGACTTGAATCTTAGTTTAAAAGCATGGATAGTTAAAGGAAAACAAGGCAAACAAACATGAAAGAAAGAAATTCCAACAATGGCTAACCAACCTTCAAAGATGAATCAAAACCCCACAAATCCTATGTTAAACACTTTCAAAAGAAGCATGAACCTTAGAAGTTTGTAGCAGCACACAAAGACATCACAAAACAACAAGAAAAAGGAAAAAAATATCTGAAAAGAAGTGGAAATCTCCTTCCTATGGAGGAGACATCTTTTCCTATGGAAAAAGTAAAATTAGTTTTGATTGGGTTTTGGGCTGGTTTTATAAAAAATTTCCTATCTTTCCTCAGGTAACCTAGTACTAAGGTGTGGCAGGGATTAAAGAGGGTCAAATTGAAGGGCTAGGATGGGGAAAAAGGATGGAAATCAAATAGGAAAGTGGGTGGAGTAAGTGGGCTATCTTAAGATGGAAAGTAGGTGGGAGACGCCACCTTTTTAGGAAGGGGTGTCTTCCCCCTTTGAAAAATGTTGATGACTTGTGGTTTTAGAAAAGTGGGTAGGGATAGGTTAGGAAAGATCTAGGATGTGTTAGATGGAGAAATTTGGTTGGTTGAGAAGTTTCCTAAGAGGTAGGAGTTAGAGTTTTGGAAATTCATAGTGCATCCTAAAGGTGAGGAGGAAATTAAGGAAAAAAGTGGGAAAAAGTGAGAAAAACTCTAAAATTTGGTTGCTCTTATCCCATTGGTCCACATGCCCTCTTATTTTGATAGATTTTTCCTTAATTATCTTCTAAATAACTCATGGATAACTCTCTTGTATCTCCTCCAATCCAAGCCTTCCATTTAGCTTAGCTTGATGGCTTAGATGGCTCACTTTGAAGGCTCCATTGGCTAAGCTCATGGCTGGCTTAGGAAGCTTCCTTGGCTTCTTTTCTTGTAGTCAACCCTTGGCTTGAGTGGCTTGTATGATTTGGCTTGAATTCCTTAGCTTGTCACCTTCCTTCATGGCTTATATGGCTAAGGTGGCTTAAGTTGTTTCCATGCAAAGGTGGTGGGAATGCATGGCTCACATCATGGGCCCACTTTGGTCATATTTAGCTCCTTTAATCATATCCATTACTGGTCCATAAGATGATTTTGGCCTTTGGTTTCTGGTTGAAGTGATGATTTTGAGGCTGTGACTCAATCTTTTGATCTTCATCTTCAATCTGATCATGATCGATTTCGGTTGTTGAATCACCTTCTTACTCCCTACAAAAAGTATAAAATCCTAATTAAATTCTAAAAAAACCATGATTAATCACATACTTACCTTGGACTAGCTTTTGAACCTACAAAATAACAAACTCTTGGGTTATTAGGTAAAAAATACATGTGTTTTGAATTTAGGTTTAAGAACTCCAATTTGCCCTTATAAGTTGTTACACATGGGTACTAATTGGGTGGTTTTTATGCAAAATTAAGGACATATAACACCCCACAACCAGCACTTTGCTAGTCCCAAACAAAACATGTGAAAAATCATTTTACAAAAACAAATACAAGGTGACACTCTCGTAGGTACTCATGATTGCATTTAGCATATGCAACAAGCCCTTAAAACCCTACGTTACCCCTAGTGGGCAAGTTAGGCCTTGTGACGGTTTGCATTGAATATACCCACAAAATTCCCTAAGGTTGAGTCCCTAATTTTATTGCAAACAATCCTCTTTTATTAGCACTCTATGAGTTTTTCACAATTTAATGGAGAAGATTAATTATTTTACAAATCATACACATATTAAAAACACTTCGTTCTAGTTATTTCTCAGCATGCATATGTGTGTAGATCCACATAAATCCAAACTTCTAACTAGATATGCTTAAATTTTGTTGGAAATATGTCTTAAGCTTGAATCCTCTTAGGTGTACTCTTAGAAATGAAGCTCTCAAATAAAGGTTTAAGCATGTTACTCTCATTATGTTATTGGATCCAATGAAGATAATGTCTCACATAAATTTTTGAAGTGCTAAAGAGACAAAGAAAGGTGGTCCTTAAGAGTGGATGCTATCACCATGAACATTTGGGGTATTTTACCTTAATACCTTCTTTTTATCTCCTCTTTGAGTCTATGTTCCACCTAAGATCCATAGGTATTTAATTACGATGAAACATAGGCTTAGGTAAGGGTTATGAAAACAAGGCTATAAGGATTTCAAAGGTTCAAAAATGAGTAAAGATCTTCAATGAATATCTATTAGGACACTTATTGGTTTTGTTGAAGTGAATTTCCTTTGTCTTCTTATCTTTCACTTTTTCTTTTTCTTTTTTTTTCCTTTTCTTTTTCTTTTGACTTCATTGAAAGAAAGACTACTGATTTTCTCACTTCTTTGACTTTTTGTCCACTTTTTTCTACTAACTATACTCATTTTGAAAATGGGTTACGATTTTTTATTTTACTATGTTTCTAGGTTAAACTGATTGAGGTTAAGAAACAAAGGCCTAATAGTAGGCTTAAAGGGCAAATTAGTAGATATATTGGGTAGGATTTATGTCTTTGGGTTGAATAAGGATGGCCCATATCAATTCCTAGGTTTCCTAAAGCCTATCATATTTAATAAATTTTCTCAAAATAAAGTTATAAATCCTATTTATTCTTAATAGTTAACCAAAGCAAGGATAGCAAGATCATACTAAGTTATGTACACTAAAAAAACTGTGGCATTACTTATAACTCTCTTGAAAAAAGATAGTCTCTAAACTCACTGGGTTGTAGGTCTCTACTAATTTTTCTCAAGGTCTCTAAGTCATACCTCTCTATTAGTCTTGACTATGTGCTGTGCCTAAATGGGTTTCAAGAATTAACTTTCATAAAATGCTTCAACACATGAATAATATGCAAAACTAATCATATACACTACCATTAAGAGGTGAAAACATTAGAATTACTAAATTCTCAACATCCAATTCTCATCATAAAGATCAAGAAAATTCAAAGTACCTATATATGCATCTACGCCCGCAACCTAAATGAAACATTGTCCCTAATGTTTGAAAACATAGGATCCGATATCAATAGATGTAAAAGATGGAGATTTTAAAAACATCTGTGTTGCCTCTAAGAAGCGCTAAGTTTTACGTCTTCAGCCAGACATAATGATGAGTGCAATGATGATACTCTGTAAGGGTTCCTAGAGGGGTAATCTAAGGTGGATCATGATATTGAGGTGCCTCTAATAGTATTTCATCAATATCAGGATTAGGCATCTCTAGGAATGGTTTTAACCTCTAACCATTTACTTTTTGGATTTCTCCATCTTTCTCTATCATGATGGCCCCATGCAGATAGCCTGTCTGTACTATATGAGGTCTAGTCCATCTAAATATAAGTTTTCCTGTGAAGAGATCCAGTCTAGAGTTATACAATAAGACCCTTTGTCCAGGTGTGAAGGATTTTCTTAAGATTTGATGATCATGGGCAACCTTCATCTTGTCTTTGTATAATTGTGCAAAGTCATATGTATCTTTCCTCATTTCTTCCAACTCATTGAGTTGGAGTTTTCAGTGGATCCGAACAGAATCTAAGTCAAAATTGAGCTTTTTGACAGCCCAATATGCTTTTTCCTCTAACTCTACAGGAAAGTAGCCATAGACCACGCAATAAGGTGACATTCCTATAGAGGTTTTATATGCTATATGAGAAGCCCATAAAGTGTTGTTGAGTCTCATAGACCATTCTTTCCTACTTGGTTTGACTGTCTTCTCTATAATCCACATTATCTCCCTAAGGGTGGTATGTGGTAGCTATTCTATGGTTGATACCATACTTCTTCATTAAACTCTCAAACACTTTATTGCCAAAGTGTTTTCCCTCATCACTTATTATGGTTCTTGGAGTACCAAACCTTGTAAATATATTTTCTTTTAAGGACTTTACCATGACTTTATGGTCATTGGTTTTATAGGGTATAGCCTCCAACAACTTGGACATGTAGTCCACTCCCACTAGGATGTAAAGATTTCCAAAAGAATTAGGAAAGGGTCCCATGAAATCTATGCCCCAAATATTAAGTGGCTCTACAATAAGTATTGGGTTCAAGGGAATCATATGTCTCCTTCCTAGACTACCTAATCTTTGACACCTCACACATGCTATGTAGTAAGTACCTGCATCCTTAAATATGGTAGGCCAATATAAACCACATTGTAAAGTGTTTGCAGCTATCATTCTCAAGCTTAAATGGCCCCCACATGCATGATCATGACAAAAGGAGATGATTTAATTATGCTCACTAGCTAGTATGCATCTCCTAATCACTTGTTCATGATAGTACTTGAATAAGTATAGGTCATCCAAAGAAAATATCTATGCTAGGTTAAAAATCTCTTTTTATCTTTTTGGTCCAATAATTAGGCATTTGTCATTATTAACAATATCATCATACCCAAGGAAATTGTGAAATATGTAATAACTATTCATCTAGGAAGGATTCAGTTATGGGCATGTGATCGCTAGTATGCTGCACCACAAGTTTAGATAAGTGATCTAATGGATCAACCTAGGTTTGGCATCCCTTTTAGAAAGGAGGTACTTTAAAGCCACGTGATGCAAGTACACTATAACTTTAGACCCTAATAAGTAAGGTTTAAACTTATCTAAAGCAAACACTGCAGTAACAAGTCTTTTTCTATGGTCAAATAATTGAGTTGCACATCATTTAATGTTTTACTATCATAATATATGACATGGGAAATTTTATAGATGTGCTGCCCCAAAATAGCTCCAATGGCATAATTTGATGTGTCACACATAATCTTAAATGGTGCATTCTAATCTAGTGGTTGGATAATGGGTACAGAAGTCAACTTCTCCTTGAGTCACTCTAATGCTTTCTTGCAGTCCTCATCAAAGTAAAAAATGGCCTCCTCTGTAAGTATATTCAGAGGGGCTTGGCAATTTTGCTAAAATCCCTGATGAAGCATTTGTAAAAGCCAGCATGTCCTAAAAAGGAATGATTTCTTTCACTGTCCATGGTGGAGGAAGGTTGGCTATTAAATTGACTTTTGCCTAATCGACTTCAATGCCATTGGGTGATATTATGTGGCCTAAAACTATCCCACTTTGTAGCATCAAATGATACTTTTCTCGGTTTAAAACAAGATTTTTCTCATGACACCTTGCTAGAACTAACTTTAAGTGGTGCAGGCACTCATCAAATGATGACCTAAATACTGAGAAATCATCCATAAACACCTCAACAAACCTTTTTATCATATAAGAGAAAATGATCAACATACATTTTTGAAATGTAACCGGAGTGTTACAAAGCCCAAAAGGCATATGTTGGTAAGCGAAGGTTCCAAAGGGACACATGAAGGTAGTCTTCTCATAATCCTTGGGTGCTATAGGAATGTGGTTGTAACCAAAATATTCATCCAGAAAATAGTACTGCCTATATCCAACTAACCTCTTTAGCATTTGGTCAATGAATGGTAAAGGAAAGTGTTCTTTCCTCGTAATTGCAATCAACTTTCAATAGTCAATGCAAACTGTCCACCAAGTGGTCATGCAGGTGAGTACTAACCCATTATCCTCGACTTTAACTCAAAGTGGTCTGCATTTATAGGAGGTAAAACTATACAGGATGGGTTCTTGAGTTGTAGTGATGCATAGAAATCGGTAATGGCCTTACATTCGACTTCTACTGGTGGTTCAGCCATGGGGATAAGAACTTGGTTTTTTTCCCCTTGTCTTAGGTTGTGTTGAATCTCTGGGTTGAAAAGTACTAACTCTAAGTTCTAAGATCGATGCCCTTGCATAAACAATCCTATACTAGATGCCCTAATCTAAATGTTGACTCTAACTCTACATGATGTACAATCAAATCCTAATAAGTACTAATCAAGCAGTGTTTTGATTATTTTTGCTTAGTACATAGGTGGTAGCTTCTTAGACCTAAATTTAGATAGCTCCTACATTTGTCTAGATTTGACTACTGCTTACCATTTAGGTTTTGCTCAAAATGAGTTAACACAATCCTCATGTTAAGAGCCATTTAGAACTCAACTAAAGTCAAAAAAAGGTGTGAGAAAATCACTTGGATTTTAAGACACCAACTATAACCACAGTGCTCAAAAGCCACTAGATTGACAATAGATCACATCCTTCTTAAAGGGTCCTATGAGCTTGATACCCTAAGTCTCTTTCTACTTGATTTTAAATTAGTATTCAAGGGTTGGGTCATGATATACAAGGATATTGATTGATTCCTAGGTGGGCCAAGGAGCTGGTCATGAAATCCAATCCTTATCTTATAAGGTTTCCTATGGGACCCTTACTATCATTAATTCTATTCTGCCATAAAGCTGTAAATATATAATTATATACAAAAGCAAACTAATGCAACCTATATGCTATCCAACCTAGGTTAGATAAGTGCTCCAATGCAACAATCCTAAGTAAAGATGCAATAATTATTAATGAATGATCCTAATTTATATGAATTATGATACATCCAAATGCAAATTATGCTAAATGCAAATTATTCCTAAAATTAATATTTGAGCGAGGGTACTCAAAATGATGGATCTGATGATGATCAAGTGTGGGTCACCATACCTCGCACTTGCCCTGTATTATTACAACCCATTTAAAATTAAATAATAAAGAAATTACAATTTACAATGGGTCTCATTATAAGTTTCACTCAGTCCTAATCAAAGAAAGCAATAAAACCTAATCTAAGATGATGAAGCCATGGCCCACAAGATCCCCACAGCTCCTTTCCCAATTTCTCACACACAAAATCAAAGAAATATGGTCAACATGAGGAAAATAGTAACAAATGCAAAAACCCTAATCTAATACACCCTAAACCTAGACTAGAGGAAAATAACCTAAAGTATAGAACACTACACAATTTATTGCAACTCCCCAGCAATAGTGCAAAAAACTTGTTGTTGTTTTAAATAAAACTTCTCAAGTGCACAAATCGTCTATAATATAGTACACTAGTGAGGTCAATCCCATAAGGAGTGAACAAGTGTAATGCTGGTGGTCCCTACTTTAAACTATCTAACCTAACCAAAATTCAAGTGATTTTTATCCTATGGAAATTGCAACATGAAATTAGAAACTAAGGAAAAATAAGAAACATTCTAAATGGGAAGCTTTCCTAAATTAAAAACTTCTAATTTTATGACTTTCCTAAAGTAAAACTTTCCTAAAATGCAATTTAGAAACTTTCCTAAACGATTTTTCCTAAACATGAAATTAACAACAAATCTAATAGAAACATACTTTAACAAACTACTTTCCTAATCATGCAAAACAAAGAAAAAAATTTTGTAAGAAAATGATCCATGTAAAGAAATAAATTTCTAGATGGTAAGAAAATTAAAATAAATAAATTTCTTTAAAAAAACATTGACTGACATTATTATTGTTATTCTTGTGACTATTTCAAGCAAACACTTCAAATAATGCATTGAAAATGCTAGAGATTAATAAAATGACAACACCAATTTAGAGGATGACTAATTTTTTATTTGAAAATCCACTTGATATTATTGTGATGTGTATTTTATTGATTTTTTCAATTCTTAAAACAAATGATAGGATGTGACCAGTAAGATGTAGATTTGATCAATGTTCTGTCAAGCAAGTGTATGGGTTGGGTGTGTGTGTGTGTGTGTGTGTGAAGCAAAAGGCTAAAGTTCACCTAGCTAATTCTTCTTTTAGGAAGTTATTTAATGTCCCATCAACTAGGATCCCAAAGGTGCTTGGATTTGCTTTGATTGAGAGATTCAAGACAAACATAGATTTTCTCAATCTTTTGAACCTCTAGTTAAGGGTGACACCCTCTTGTTTTGTTTAGCTCAGTGGCTTGTCATGTGGTGAATAGAAGTTTTAGTTGAGGAGGTATTGGAGAGATGTTTTGGAATGGTTCATTCATGTTTGAGGGATTGATTTCACACTACTAGTACTTCTCTAGAGGCCATGTTGAATCATCATACTACTCATGTTGTATACTTTGATACGACACAGAAGTTCCAAGATGAGAATTCTAGTGTGGAGTTGCTTGAGGGTCGTAAGTTGTCAATAAATTGATGATCAATCCACCTTCTCCACAACCATAAACAAGCAAAGTGTGATAACTTGGGTTTTTGTAACACATTTTGTAATACATTTTTCAAAGGCAGGGCCCTTAATAGTAAAAAAAAATTACAAATAGTACAACGAAAATTCTATTCTTTTAAATTCACTTGTAACAAAACCCAAGTCTCACCTCAAGGTACATAATACATAGACATTTTGTATAAAATAAAATTTTATTGAATACTAAGAATCATCTAGTAGTTCAGTCTTACACAGCCCCTGTATTATAATTACAAACCATTGTCCAAATTACATAATCAAAATTTCAAACTGCACCTTACATTAAAACTCTCAATATAATACAATACAATGCTCTCAAATAAAAATACATGTCTTCAGGGGACATTCCCTGATTGATTATTCTCTTCAAGTCTTCTACCATCTTGAGCTCCTAATTCTCCTTCATTGTTTCTGAGATATTGTAAACATTCAAACATTCTGAACAAGCTATGCTTAGTAGGGGATACAAAAATATACTACTTCACTAATATAAGAATGCATACCTCAGTAATTATTCAATCATGGTTATCTACACATGAGTTATCTCAACATAGAGTATATATGTTATTTATGTAGTATAGGATAAATCCATTAAAATAGTGAAAATTTCTCAAAACTTGTTCCTTCCCCTGGCTATACTTCCACTAAGGAGATCAGTATTTAGCGAATTCTCATACGGGGATTTTCTTTCCAGTAACTCATGTAGTGGCATTTCATCATGCTATGGCATTACACTATGCTTATCATATGTGCATCATAATGCAACATACTCAAGGACTAGTATGCCATAGTCTAAATCCATATAGTGAGCCCGGATAACTGCATAATAATCCACTAATACCAACTATGGAAATAACAAAGTGCATGTTCACATGGGGGAACCATGGTTATCACACTGGCGGCCCTTCCATGATTGCCCCACCTGACGTTTAGCCTCTCTTTGGGCATGGTATCCATCATATAAGTTTTAGGAAGCAGGTGGCCAAACCCTCATAACTTCCCTAGCATAGCATCCCTAGTCCTGGGACTATGTAAAACCAAATCACAAGCCACCATGCTTGCATGTAAAATACATTGTACATATCTGAAGATGTGTCTATTTAACTAAGGCTAGAATATTTTCTATACCCCATTCTTAAGGTTTCCTTAGTCTACACATCTCATTAATTGCTCATCATTTGATTAGATCATTGGATCAGTTGAATTGGGTTATGGAGTTGGATCACTTGGTTGGATCATGGGATTGGAACGTTATTATGCTAAGGTACCAAGTATACTTATATTATGAAGGTCTATAATTCTAGACAGAAGATCATGTATGTATACACATGAATCCTTAATACATTCTTCTACATCCACATCCCTCAAAGGGGTATCATGGTCTTGATTCATACATCTCAAGTGGTATTCGCTCCATATTGTCCATCTGTCAAACCATACATATAAAGTTATTCCTCTATACAAGTGTTCTTTCTACATGTATTTGGGTTATCCTATGAGGGATGCCCTAACTTTCCTTGAATCATATATGATCAAGGTTTCAAACCTTATAAGTTCACAATTCTACACCATAAATAAAATCATAGAGCAATACTATAATCTACATTATATTTCTTTTCTTTTTGTTTATGATCCTTTAAGATCTCTCTTGGATCTTGTTTGATCTTCCTTATCTTATTTACAATTTTTATTAAGATTAGATAATTTACTAACCTTTTATGCTCTTCTTATTATTACTCAACCAGTTAATGTTTTAGTGATTGAGAATAGCTTATGTCATCCTCAGTCTAGACAACTCCTCTTATGTCAAATTGGCTAATGCTTACTAGCTGAATGGTTGAACACAAAGTGGTTACTTCAATTCTCATGTAAGGAGGCATTTAAGATTTAGATCTTGATCTTTTCATTTTCCTTTCGATCTAACACATCTTCTTAATGTGATTTCATTATTAGATCATTGATGCATCTCATCAAATGATCTGATCCTTCTTGATCTAACTAATCAAGAAGATCTTAAGTCCTTTTATCTAATTTAAGGGCATAGATCATAATCTATCCCAAATCATCATCATCAAGTCCATCAATCCATATGATATTAACTTCACATCTTCATCCAAATACATCCCTACTATCTAATCATCCTTGATTAAGGAGATTACCATTCCTTTTTATGGGTCTTACTATTTTTAAGGCTAGATCTCTTAATTAAACATAGACCAGTCACTTATAACAATTGATTCCATGTTTCAAAGTCACAACATCATTAGTGGATCAGAATTATAGAGTTTGATCATTCCAAATTTCACTAATCATGAGAATTAGCAATGCTTTTCTTTATTAAAAAAATTTTACATGCATCAAAACATATATTTTCTAAGTTCTACTCATCAAGAGGAATCCAATCCAACTTTTTGATCTCAATTTGGAGTTAAATTGAGATCAAAATTGGGATTTTAAGATTTCAGCCCGTTTTTAGGGCTAAAATTTGATCTTACTATTTTTGTTTATTTACTTGATCTAAAAACCTAGAACTTTTACTGTGATCATGGTCATTAAAGTTTTGGGACCTCCAGAACCTATCCATCTATTTAGATCTCTATTTTGAGATCATCTAGATTATGATCCAATACTGTTGGAAGGGATTTTAGTAATTTTTACAAATAAATTCAATTAAAAACATAAATATTATGAGTTAAGTAACTTATACATGTGACATGAAACCTATAGAAACTTTTTGATCTAAAATCAAAGCTAAATTGAGCTCTTAATTGAAAAATTAAGGTTTCAATTCAAAATTGGACGGCCCAGATCAAAATTTGCCTTACAGGTGCGGGGACAACCAGCAACCCGCGCCTATTATTATCTATTCTAGGTGGTCAGGCAGAGGTGACCGTCTATGGACGAGACGGTTTAGACCTAGACCGTCGAATCACCCATCGTCGGATCTCCTCCATCCATGATATCCAACTGCTCAAATTTCATCTCCTGGGGTTTTTGGGTGCCAAGAATCTATCCAATGGCTCAGAAGTTTCATCTGAGCTATCCCAGATGGTGGATCTCAACCCTGTTGTTGGATCCATCATTCCCAAAGGATCAATGGCTGGGGAGATCTCTTAGAGACCGGAAAACACAAGCTAAATGTCAAAATGGAAAGAGAGGAGAGAGATGCACCTACCTGTTCCAGTCTGGGGAAGAGAGGGTCACCAGAGAAGAGGAATTCAAGCCAAAATATATATAATAAACCAAAGACACCAAAAAATATATAGAGGTTGATTCCTCAATTGCCATTGCCAGAGATGGAGTGAGACCTTAGCGCTTTTGTAGATCACCCCTCCCTAAAGTGTTTCAATAGTTCGAAATCAAGTTGTAATGGCTAGATTGATTAGAATAATAAGGATCGACTACCGGAGATGGTATCCAGCACCATTCTTATTTTTTTTTTGATTTTCTCGGCGATCCAGTAAACGGATCATCAAAATTTCTTAGGGCTTTTGTAGATCTCCTTAGTCCGAACATATCTAACGGTTACGATTGAAATTGAATGGCTAGAAATGGATGGCTAATTCAAATAGGGTTTCCTAAGAACAAACCCTAGTTCATTGGGGATGATGCAACCTCAGGGAAAGGAAAACAAAGAAGGAAAGAAGAAAAATATGGGGAAGATTGTGGAGGATTCTAGAGTTGGGATTTTAGGGCACGGTAGGGGACCTCATGAAGAATATTAGAAAACCTTTTGGGAATTTTCCATGATTACATGTAATTATCATGTTCAATTCTATTTATTATTAAATGGTCATTGGATTCCCACTACCACCTCCTTCCCCACTAACAGGTGGTAGTCATTTTACTCATGATTACAGGTTTTCTAGTCTTTGGATTCCTTTGTGGGCCCTACAAAGGTGTGAAAGAACCATTTTGCCCTTTTAATTCCAAAAATGGAGAAAATGGGGTTTATTCCCATGAACACGAAATTGAGCGTACTTAGTGGCGTTGGAATCGTATTTCTGAGTACATTCCACATTTTTATGTCTTAAGTCTTGGTTATGAGTAAAATTACCATTTTACCCTTTTATTTATAAAAAAAAGGAGAAAAATAAGGATTTTTCATCCGATCTTAGAATTTGATGTACTTACAATCAGTCTGAAGGGTTCATCGAGCATGTTTTCAATTATACATGTCTTATACCTTGATTATACTTCTATGAGAAGCACATTTTTTTATAACCCTAATATTCCAGCCTGATTTTCTTTGAAATTTTTAATTTCATTATTTATTCAATCTCCTTACAAAAGTTAGGGGTGTTACAATCTACCCCCCTTACAAAAATTTCATCCTCAAAATTTCTAATTTATAACTACTAAACAAACTAGGATCCAACTTTTTCATTTCCTCTTCTAATTCCCAAGTTGCTTCCTGGACCGTATGATGTTGGCATAATACCTTGACTAAAGGGATAGATTTGGTCCTCAATTGTTGCTCTTTCCTGTCCAAGATCCAGATTGCCCTTTCTTCAAAGGTTAAATCTGTATTTAACACTTTAGGTATCCTTTGAAGCACATGAGTATCATCTGGCATGCATTTTCAAAACATGGATACGTGAAATACATTGTGTACCTCAAAAACTTGAGGTGGTAAGGCTAATTTGTAAGCCATTAGAACAACCCTTTCCAGAATTTCAAAAGGACCAATATACCTTGGACTGAGTTTTCCCTTACTCCAAAACCTCCTTACTCCCTTAACTAGTGCAACCTTCAAAAACACATGGTCACCTACTTCGAATTGCAAGGTTAAGCGTCTTTTATCCGCATAGCTTTTCTAATGACTATGAGCTGCCAACAATCTTTTCTTTATTATTCTCACCTTGTCTGTACATTGTTCCACTAGTTCTGATTTTATCAACTTCCTCTCTCCCATGTCATCCCAACAAGTTGGCAATCAACATGGTAGTCCATACAATGCTTCATATCGTGCCATACCGATACTTGCATGGAAACTATTATTATACGCGATCTCCAACAATGGAAGATGTTCATCCTAACTTCCTCTCCAGTCTAGTGCACAAGCCTTTAGAATATCTTGTAAGGTTTGAATGGTCCTTTCTGACTAACCATCAGTTTGGGGATGAAAAGGTGTACTAAACTTTAGTGATGGCCCCAATGCATGTTGCAAGCTCTTCCAACTTCTAGCGGTAAACCTTCCATCTCGATCAAAGATGATGGAGAATGGGATCCCATGAAGACTAACTATTTTTGTTACATATTACTGGGCTAAACTATCAATAGATTGGTTTTGTTTGATCGGAAGGAAGTGTGCCGACTTGGATAGCCCATCAACTATTACCCAAATCATATCATGACCTGGCCGAGTCCTTGGTAACCCTACGACAAAGTCCATGGTGATATGTTCCCTTTGCCATTCTGGTACTTCCAAGGTTTGTACTAATCTAGTTGGTCTTCGATGTTCAGCCTTCACTTGCTAGTAAGTTGAGCACTTAGCCACACATTCCCTAATATCTCTCTTAATACCTTCCCACAAGAAATTTCTTTTTAAATCTTGGTACATTTTTGTTCCTACAGGGTGTATAGAAAATTTGGATTGATGGGCATCTTGTAGTAGTGCTTTTCTCAAACTTGAGGGAACCACAAGTCTTCCTTGGAACTGAATACCCTCGACTAAAGCTCTACTAAACCCCATATTTCCAGACATTTCTGAGATTGTTACATCTCCTTCTTGGGCCTTTAAGATTTGTTGAACAAGAGCTAACTTAATGGTGACATTAGCCAATACTGCTTTTGTGTGTCTACTTAGTGCATCAACCACTACATTAGCCTTTCTAGGATGGTATTGAATTACAAAATCATAATCCTTAAGATATTCCATCCACCTGCTTTGTCTCATATTCAAATTAGCTTTGCTGAAAATATACTTGAGGCTCTTGTGATCAGTGAATACATTGAATTTCTCCCCATACAAGTAATGCCGCCAAAATTTTAAAGCAAACACTACCGCCACAAGTTCTAGGTCGTGTACCAGGTAGGTCATTTCACCTTTCTTCAGTTGTCGTGAAGCATAAGCAATGACCTTCCCTTTTTGCATCAGTATACTTCGTAACCCTTTTCCTGAAGCATCACAATATATCTCATAATCTCCCCTCCTTGATAGTAGGGTCTATATTGGTGCTGCAGCTAATTTCCTCTTTAACTCTTGGAAACTCCTTTCACATTCATCAGTCCAAGTAAATTGTACTCCTTTTCTAGTCAAAGAAGTCAATGGAAGAGCTATACTAGAAAATCCTTGGATAAATCTATGATAATACCTAACTAACCCTAGAAAACTTCATATTTCAGTTACTGTTTTCAAAGTAATTTTTATAACATATGCATTAAAGCATAAATAAATAAATAAATCTATAATTAAATATACGAAGCAATAAATGACCATTATAATAACATTTAATAATTCAAATAGAAATCTAACATGCCATAACTATTCATCATGATCTAACGGTCATAGTTGATTTCTATCCCTTTTAGGATTTAGATCTTGATCTTTTCATTTTCCTTTAGATCTAATACATCTTCTTAATATAATTTCATTATTAGATCATTGATGCATCTCATCAAATGATCTAATCCTTCTTGATCCAACCGATTAGGAAGATCTTAAGTCCATTTTTCCAATTGAAGGGCATAGATCTTAATCTATCCCAAATCATCATCATCAAGTCCATCAATCCATATGATATTAACTTCATATCTTCATCCAAATACATCCCTACTATCCAATCATACTTGATCAAGGAGATTACCATTCCTTTTTATGGATCTTACTACTTTTAAGGCTAGATCTCTTAATTAAACATAGAACGGTCACTTATAACAATTGATTCCATGTTTCAAAGTTACAATATCATCAATGTATCAGAATGATAGAGTTTGATCATTCCAAATTTCACTAATCATGAGAATTAGCAATACTTTTCTTTAATAACAGAATTTTACATGCATCAAAACATAAATTTTCTAAGTTTAGTAGGTTCTACTCATCAAAAGGAATCCAACCCAACTTGTTGATCTCAATTTGGAGTTAAATTGAGATCAACATTGAAAATTTAAGATTTCAATATGTTTGAATGGCTGAAATTTGATCTTACTATTTTTGTTTATTGACTTGATTTAGAAACCCAGAATTTATATTATGATCATGGTCCTTAAGGTTTTGGTACCTCCTGAAGCTATCCATCGGTTCAGATCTCTATTTTGAGGGCATGTAGATCATGATCCAATACTATTGGAGTGAATTTTACTAATTGGGCTCTTAATTGAAAATTTAAGGTTTCAGTTCAAAATTGGATGGTCTAGATCAAATCTAGGCTTACATGTGTGGGGAAGACCAGTGGCCCATGCCCGTCACCACCTATTCTAGGTGGTCGGGCAGAGGTGACCGGCTATGGGTGAGATGGTCTAGATTTGGACCATCGAATCATCCATCGCCGGATCTCCTCCATCCTTGACATCCAACTGCTCAAATTTCATCTCCTGGGGTTTTTGAGAGCCAAGAATCAATCCAATGGCTCAAAAGTTTCATCTGATCTGTCCTAGATGGTGGATCTCAACCCTGTTGCTAGATCCGTCATTCCCAACAGATCAACGACCGAGGAGATCTCCTAGAGACTAGAAAACACAAGCTAAATGCTGGAATGGAAAGAGAGGAGAGAGATGCACCTACTTGTGCTGGTCAAGTGAAGAGAGGGTCACTAGAAAAGAAGAATTTAAGCCAAAAAATGTATAATAAATGCTAGACACTGAAAAACATATAAAGGTTGATTCCAGTATCGCCGTTGCCGAAGATGGAGTGAGACTTTAGGGCTTTTGTAGATCACCCCTCCCTCAAGCATTTCAACCTTTCTAGATCAAGTTGTAATGCCTAGATTGGTCAGAATAACTAGGATTGACTACTAGAGACAGTACCCAATATCGTTTTTTTTTTTTCCTGGCGATCCAATAGGTGGATCACCAAAATTTCTTAGGGCTTTTGTAGATCTCCTCAGTCCAAATAGATCCAACTGTTAAGATTAAAATTGAATGGCTAGAAATGGATGGCTAATTCAAATAGGGTTTCCCAGGAAGAAACCCTGGTTCATTGGGGATGACGCATCCCGATAACAAATATGAATAGTTTGTCAGGTGTGTTTGTGGACACTCTCCTAGGGAAGGAAAAAGAAAGAAGAAAAGAAGAAAAATATGGAAAATATTGTGAAGGATTTTGGACCTAAGATTTCAGGCCATGGTAGGGGACCTCGTCAAGAACATTAGAAAAAAATTTGGGAATTTTATGGGCTATTTATAGTCATTTTTGGAATTTTCCATGATTACATGTAATTATCATGTTCAATTTTTTTTATTATTAAATGGTGATTGGATTCCCACTACTACCACCTTCTCCACCAGCAGTTGGTAATTTTTTGACTCATGATTACATGTTTTCTAGTCTTTGGATTCCTTTGTGGGCCCCACGAAGGTGTGAAAAGGACCATTTTGCCCTTTTAATTCCAAAAATGGAGAAAATATGCTATATTCCAATGAACTCTGAATTGAGCGTACTTAGTGGCGTTGGAATTGTATTTTTGAGTGCATTCGAAATTTTTATGTCTTAGGTCTTGGTTATGAGTAAAATTACCATCTTACCCTTTTATTTATAAGAAAAGGAGAAAAATAAGGATTTTTCATCTGATCTTAGAATTTGATGTACTTATAGTCATTCTGAAGGGTTTGTCGAGCATGTTTCCAATTATACATATCTTTTACCTTGATTGTACTTCTATGAGAAGCGTATTTTTTTTATAACCCTAATATTCCAGCCTAATTTTCCTTAAAAATTTTAATTTCATTATTTATTCAATCTCCTTACAAAAGTTAGGGGTGTTACAATCTACCCCCCCTTACAAAATTTCATCCTCAAAATTTCTAATTTATAGCTACTCAAATAGACTAGGATACAACTTTTTCATTTCCTCTTCTAATTCCCAAGTAGCTTCCTCCACCATATGATGTTGGCATAATACCTTGACTAAAGGGATAGATTTGCTCCTCAATTGTTGCTCTTTCCTGTCCAAGATCAGGATTGCCCTTTCTTGAAAGGTTAAATCTATATTTAACACTTCAAGTATCCTTTGAAGTACATGAGTCTCATTTGGAATGTATTTCCATAACATGGATACATAAAATACATTGTGTACCTCTAAAAGTTGGGGTGGTAGGGCTAATTTGTAAGCCACTAGACCAACCCTTTCCAGAATTTTAAAAGGACCAATATACCTTGGACTGAGTTTTCCCTTACTCCTAAACCTCCTTACTCCCTTAACTGGTGCAACCTTCAAAAACATGTGGTCACCTGCTTCAAATTCCAAGGTTCGACGCCTTTTATCTGCATAGCTTGTCTAATGACTATGAATAGCTAACAATCTTTTTCTTATTATTCTCACCTTGTCTGTACATTGTTCCACTAGCTCTGATTTTATCAACTTCCTCTCTCCCACGTCATCCCTACAAGTTGGCAATCGACATGGTCATCCATACAATGCTTCATATGATGCCATACCGATACTTGCATGGAAACTGTTATTATACGCTAACTCCAGCAGTGGAAGATGTTCATCCTAACTTCCTCTCCAGTCTAGTGCACAAGCCCTTAGCATATCTTGTAAGGTTTGAATGGTCCTTTCTGACTGACCATCAATTTGGGGATGAAAGGGTGTACTAAACTTTAGTGATGTCCCCAATGCATGTTGCAATCTCTTCCAACTTCTAGAGGTAAACCTTCCATCTCAATCAAAGATGATGGAGAATGGGACCCCATGAAGACTAACTATTTCTATTACATATAATTGGGCTAAACTGTCTACAGATTGGTTTTGTTTGATCAAAAAGAAGTGTCCTGACTTGGTTAGCCTGTCAACTATTACCCAAATCATATCATGACCTTCCTGAGTCCTTGGTAACCCTACGACAAAGTCCATGGTGATATGTTCCCATTTCCATTCTAGTAGCTTCTGGGTTTGTAGTAATCTAGCTAGTCTTTGATGCTTAACCCTCATGTGCCGACAGGTTCAGCACTTAGCCACACATTCCTTGATATCTCTCTTAATACCTTCCCACCAAAAATTTCTTTTTAAATCTTGGTACATTTTTGTTCCTACAGGGTGTATAGAAAATTTGGATTGATGGGCTTCTTGTAGTAGTGCTTTTCTCAAACTCTAGGGAACCACAAGTCTTCCTTGGAATCGAATATCCCCAACTAAGGCTTTATTAAAACCCATCTTTCCACACATTTCTTGGATTGTTATATCCCCTTGTTAGGCCTTTAAGATTTGTTGAACAAAAGCTTACTTAATGGTGACATTAGCCAATACTGCTTTTGTGTGTCTACTTAGTGCATCAACCACTACATTAGCCTTTCTAGGATGGTATTGAATTACAAAATCATAATCCTTAAGATATTCCATCCACCTTCTTTGTCTCATATTCAAATTAGCTTTGGCAAAAATATACTTGAGGCTCTTGTGATTAGTGAATACGTTGAATTTCTTCCCATACAAGTAATGCCGCCAAAATTTTAAAGCAAACACTACCGCCACAAGTTCTAGCTCGTGTACCGGGTAGTTCATTTCACCTTTCTTCAGTTGTCGTGAAGCATAAGCAATGACCTTCCCTTTTTGCATCAGTACACTTCGTAACCCTTTTCCTAAAGCATCACAGTATATCTCATAATCTCCCCTCCTTGATGGTAGGGTCAATATTGGTGCTGCAGTTAATTTCCTCTTTAAATCTTGGAAACTCCTTTCACATTCATCAGTCTAAGAAAATTGTACTTCAAAGAAGTCAAAGGAAGTGCTATATGAGAAAATCCTTGGATAAATCTATGATAATATCTAACTAACCTCAAAAAACTTTGTATTTCAGCTACTATCTTTGGTTGTTCGCAATTCATTACTGCTTCCACCTTGGTTGGGCCCACCTCTACTCCATTTTAGGAAATTACATGCCGTAGAAAGTTGACTTTTTCCAACCAAAATTCACACTTATTAAATTTTCCAAATAGTTTGTATCTTCTAAGTGTGTTTAATACAATCCGTAAATGTTCCGATATACTAATAGAATAAATCAGTATATCATTGATAAATAGGATTACAAATTTAACCAGAAATTCCTTGAAAATTCTATTCAGCAAGTCCATAAATACCGCAGGAGCATTGGTTAATCCAAAAGCCATCACCAAAAATTCATAATGTCCGTACTGGGTTCAAAATGCGGTTTTGGGTATATCTTCACCTTTGATACGCAATTGACGATATCCTGATCTAAGGTCAATTTTGGAAAAGGCCTTAGCAAATTGGAGTTGATCAAAGAGATCATCAATGTGAGGTAGAGGGTATCTATTTTTTATTGTCATATTGTTTAGCATCCAATAATCGATACATAACCTCATAGACCCATCTTGCTTTCTCACAAATATCACTGGTGCTCCCCATGGTGAACTACTTGGTCAGATAAACCCTTTGTCCAACAATTCTTGTAGTTGATTCTTCAATTCCCTTAACTCAACTGGGGCCATCCTATAGGGTGCTTTAGAAATTGGAGTTGTACTAGGAATTACTTCGATGGTAATCTCAACTTCCCTATGGGGTGGTAAACCTGGGAGTTCTTCAGGAAACACATCGTGGAATTCCCTTACTATGTCGATTTCTTCTATCTTGGGCTATTCAACATTCAAAGCAACTACAGTTGCTAAAAATGCTTGACATCCCTTGGACACATATGGCAGCCTTCATAGTTGATATGACTGAGTTGTCCGAACCATTTGGTTTTCCAAGCAATATTAGCATTTCTTCTCCTGGTATGTTAAAAGTGATTTTCTTTTTACAGCAATCCATCATTACCCTGTATTTTGCTAGCCAATCCATACCTAGTATTATATCAAAATCTATCATGTTTAGTAAAATGAGGTCTATTCCCATTCTTTTCCCCTATACTTCAAAAGGTACATCTTGAAGATATTCATGTAATATAACTATTTTTCCCCTGGGTGTCATCACATCTAGATAGAATCCCAATTTCTCCACTATCAATTGCATACTAGATGCAAATACACATGATATGAAAGAATGGGTAGATCCAAAATCAAACAATACTTTGGCATGGTGATTAGATACTAGCAATGTACCTTCAATAACCGCATTAGATGTACCAGCCTCTCTGTCAGTAATGGAAAACCCCCTTCCTTGATGTCAAGGTAAATTCTCGTTTTGCACCCTTAACTGCCAAGGGTTTGTTACAATTATTAGAGAAATTCCCTAACTCACAGCACTTGTAACATTTGATAGGAGGTTGCGGTGGTTGTTGCACCATATGGTGACACACATTGCCTGGATGATACGCTCTGCATTTGGGGCATCGTGTCCATTTAGCTTGATTTCCCTAATGGTTAGAAGGCCTGAAGTTGTTTGGCGGTCTCTTGCCCTTCTTGAAGGGTTTTTGATAATAATTTCTCCCTTCTCCAAGTTTGGTGAATTGGTTTCTCTTATAGTCTTCTTTTAATTTAGCAGCCATCTCAACACACTTGGTCATAGTTGTAAGTTTGGTTCCTAGCACCTTCATTCTTAGCCCTGGGTGTAACCCTTCCATAAAATCATCCACCGTATGCCTTTCAGTGTCACATATATGGATTGCAAATCTCTTTAGTTGAATGAACTTATTTTCATAATCAACAACTAAAAGGTTTCCTTGTCGTAGATCTAAGAACTCCTCCTTTTGGACTTGCACATGGACTGGGAAATATTTTTCATTAAAAATTTTCTTAAATTTTTCCCATGAAATATCTTCAAGATTGGAGAAGAAATTCCTTTGTGAGGATCTCCACTAAAAATCCACTTCTTGCTTCAATATATATGTGGCCAACTTGACCTTTAGATTCTTTGGAGTCCTCAATACACTGAAGGTCTTCTCTACTTCATAGATCCATTCTTTAGCTTTCTCAGCATAACCCTTGCCATTGTAGATGATAAACATCTTCTAGAACCTTTCCACCATCTTGTCTATCTTTTAAGGTGTCAATTGAGAGGTTTCCAACACTCCACTAGGTATAGGTGAAGAATTATCCTGTACTAGAGTTGGAGTTTCCTATCTGGGTATAAGAGCACTAGGTCCTACATCAGGTTGAGCCTAGGCCTGAATACTTGGTGCTTCAACCGGAGTAGCTTGAGGCTGTATAAGTTGAGGAAGAAGATTCCTCAATACTGTAGTCATCACCTCCTCCAGATTATTCCTAGATTATCCTCCCATAACATTCTTAGGTTCAATTCGAGTTGTTTGCTTAGTTGCCCTTTTAGATGGCATCTGCTCAAAACCTAGATTTCTATATAAGTATTCTACTTAACCCATTTCTAATATATCCTAATTTGGATTATTCCTACGAACATAGTGGGGCTGTGATTGACTAGGTGAATGGCTCTGATACCAATTGTGACGACTTGGGTTTTTGTAACACATTTTGTAATACATTTTTCATAGGTAGGGCCCTTAATGGTAAAAAAATTTTGCAAACAATACAGGGAAAATTCTTTTCTTTTAAATTTGTTTATAACAAAACCCAAGTCTCACCTCAAGGTACATAATACATAGACCTTTTGTATAAAATAAAATTTTATTGAATACTAAGAATCATCCAATAGTTCAGCCTTACACAGCCCCTGTATTATAATTACAAACCATTGTCCAAATTTCATAATCAAAATTTCAAACCCCACCTTACATTAAAACTCTCAATACAATACAATGCTCTCAAATAAAAATACATGTCTTCAAGGGACATACCCTGATTGATTATTCTCTTCAAGTCTTCTACCGTCTTGAGCTCCTAATTCTCCTTTGTTGCTTCTGAGATATTGTAAACATTCAAACATTTACAATATCTGAACAAGCTATGCTTAGTAGGGGATACAAAAATATACTACTTCACTAATATAAGAATGCATACCTCAGTCATTTTTCAATCATGGTTATCTACACATGAGTTATCTCAACATAGAGTATATGTGTTATTTATGTAGTATAGGATAAATCCATTAAAATAGTGAAAATTTCTCAAAACTTGTTCCTTCCCTTGGCTATACTTCCACTAAGGAGATCAATATTTAGCGAATTCTCATACGGGGATTTTCTTTCCGGGAACTCATGTAGTGGCATTTCATCATGCTATGGCGTTACACTATGCTTATCATATGTGCATCATAATGCAAAATACTGAAGGACTACTATACTGCAGTCTAAATCCATATAGTGGGCCTAGATAATTGCATAATAATCCATTGATACCAACTATGGAAATAATAAAGTCCATGTTCGCATGGGGGGACCATGGCTATCACCGTGGCGGCCCTCCCATGATTGCACCACCCAACATTTAGCCTCTCTTTGGACATGGTATCCATCATACAAGTTTTAGGAATAGGTGGTCAAACCCTCATAACTTTCCTAGCATAGCATCCCCTGTCCTAAGACTATGTAAAACCAAATCACAAGCCACCATGCTTTTATGTAAAATACATTGTACATATAAGACGATGTGTCTATTTAACTAAGGCTGCAATATTTTCTATGCCCTATTCTTAGGGTTTCCTTAGTCTACACATCTCATTAATTGCTCATCATTTGATTAGATCATTGGATTAGTTGAATTGGATCATGGAGTTGGATCATTTGGTTGGATCATGTGATAGGATCATTATTATGCTAAGGTACCAAGTATACTTATTTTATGAAGGTCTATAATTCCACACAGAAGATCATGTATGTATACACATGAATCCTTAATATGGTCTTGCACATCCACCTACCTCAAAGGGGTATCATGGTCTTAATTCATACATCTCAAGTGGTATTCACTCCAGATTGTCCATCATGGTCTTGATTCATACATCTGTCAAACCATATGTATAAACTTATTCCTCAATACAAGTATTCTTTCTACATGTATTTGGGTTATCCTATGAGGGATGCCCTAACTTTCCTTGAATCATATATGATCAAGGTTTCAAACCTTCTAAGTTCACAATTCTACACCATAAATAAAATCATAGAGCAATACTACAATCTACATTATATTTCTTTTCCTTTTGTTTATGATCCTTTAAAATCTCTCTTGGATCCTGTTTGATCTTCCTTATCTTATTTACAATTTTTATTAAGATTAGATAATTTACTAACCTTTTATGCTCTTCTTATTATTACTCAACCAGTTAATGTTTTACTAGTTAAGGATAGCTTATTCCATCCTAAGTCTAAACAGCTCCTCTTATGTCAAATTGTCTAAGGCTTACTAGCTGAGTAGTTGAACATAAAGTGGTTACTTCAATCCTCATGGAAGGAGGCATTTAGACCCCACAAACATCAACGGAAGGTAAGGGAAGAGCGAGGCTCTATTAGAGAACCCCCTTAACCAGCATGTTCATCATTCATTAGTGTGACCTTAGCTCAACCTTTCATAAGGTTCCTAGGAGCATTTCATCCCTAAGTTCTCTTTCTAATTGATTTTAATTAAGTCCATGAACATTAAGATGTCATTCATGGAGTTTCATTATTCTCATAATTTAGGCCAAGGAAATGATATTCCTTATATTATCCTACTAATTACAACCCTTACTATCATTAAGTCCACGTCATTCATTCCATGTAAATGTCCTTCAACTCTATTTTTCATTTAATTACATTTTCAATGTAATTTTTATAACATAAGCATTAAAGCATAAATAATTAAATCTACTAAGCAATAAATGACCATTATAATAACATTTAATATTTCAAATGAAAATCTAACATGCCATAACTATTCATCATGATCCAACGGTCATAGTTGATTTCTATCCCTTTTAGGATTTAGATCTTGATCTTTTCATTTCCTTTAGATCCAATACATCTTCTTAATGTGATTTCATTATGAGATCATTGATGCATCTCATCAAATGATCTAATCCTTCTTGATCCAACTGATCAAGAAGATCTTAAGTCCATTTATCCAATTTAAGGGCATAGATCTTAATCTATCCCAAACCATCATCATCATCAAGTCTATCAATCCATATGATATTAACTTCATATCTTCATCCAAATACGTCCCTACTGTCCAATCATCCTTGATCAAGAAGATTACGATTCCTTTTTATGGATCTTACTACTTTTAAGGCTAGATCTCTTAATTAAACATAGAACGGTCACTTATAACAATTGATTCCATGTTTCAAAGTCACAATATCATCAATGTATCAGAATTATAGAGTTTGATCATTCCAAATTTCACTAATCATGAGAATTAGCAATACTTTTCTTTATTAACAGAATTTTACATGCATCAAAACATAAATTTTCTAAGTTTAGTAGGTTCTGCTCATCAAGAGGAATCCAACCCAACTTTTCGATCTCAATTTGGAGTTAAATTGAGATTAGAATTGGGATTTTAAGATTTCAACCCTTTTTAAGGGATGAAATTTGATCTTATTGTTTTAGTTTATTTACTTGATCTTACTGTTTTAGTTTATTTACTTGATCTAGAAACCCAGAATTTTTATTGTGATCATGGTCCTTAAGGTTTTTTGACCTCCTAAACCTATCCATCATTCAGATCTCTATTTTGAGATCATCTAGATCATGATCCAATACTGTTGGAACATATTTTAGTAATTTTTACAAATAAATTCAATTAAAAACATAAATATTATGAGTTTAGTAACTTATACATAGTGACATGGAATCTATAGAAACTTTTTTTATCTAAACTCAGAGCTAAATTGAGCTCTTAATTGAAAAATGAAGGTTTCAGTTCAAAATTGGATGGCCCAGGTCAAATCTGGGTTTACAAGCGCAGGGACGACCAATGGCCTATGCCCGTTACTGCCTATTCTAGGTGGTCGGGTAGAGGTGACCAGCTATGGGTGAGATGGTCCAAATTTGGACCGTCGAATCACCCATCACCAGATCTCCTCCATCCTTGACATCCAACTACTCAAATTTCATCTCCTGGGGTGTTTGGGCCCCAGGAATCCATCCAATGGCTCAAAATTTTCATCTAATCTGTCCCAGATGGTGGATCTCAACCCTGTTGCTAAATCCGTCGTTCCCGACGGATCAACGGCTAAGGAGATCTCCTAGAGACTGGAAAACACAAGCTAAATGCCATAATGGAAAGAGAGGAGAGAGATGCACCTACCTGTGCTAGTCCAGTGAAGAGAGGGTCACCGAAGAAGAAGAATTTAAGCCAAAAAATATATAATAAACCCTAGACACAAAAAATATAAAAGGTTGATTCCTTCGTCACCATTGCTGGAGATGGAGTGAGACCTTAGGGCTTTTGTAGGTCACTCCTCCCAGAAGCATTTCAACGGCTCTAGATCAAGTTGTAATTGCTAGATTGGTTAGAATAACCAGAATTAATTGCCAGAGATACTACCCAGTACCGTTCTTATTTTTGTTTTGATTTTCCCAACGATCTAGGAGGCAGATCATCAAAATTTCTTAGGGATTTTGTAGATCTCCTCAGCCCGAACAGATCCAATGATTAAGATTGAAATTGAATGGCTAGAAATGAATGGCTAATTCAAATTGGTTTTCCCAGGAAGAAACCCTGGTTCATTGGGGATGACGCGTCTCGATAACAAACATGAATTGTCTGTTTGGTGTGTCTGTGGACACTCTCCTAAGGAAAGAAAAAGAAAGAAGGAAAGAAGAAAATTTTGGGGGAGATTGTGGAAGATTTTGGAGATGGGATTTAAGGGCATGGTAGGGGACCTCGTGAAGAACATTAGGAAAATTTTTGGGAATTTTATGGGCTATTTATAGGGATTTTTGAAAATTTCCATGATTACATGTAATTATCATGTTCAATTCTTTTTATTATTAAATGGTCATTGGATTCCCACTACCACCTCCTTCTCCACTAACTGGTGGTAGTTGTTTGACCCATGATTACATGTTTTCTGATCTTCGGATTCCTTTGTGGGCCCCATGAAGGTGTGAAAGGACCATTTTGCCCTTTCAATTCCAAAAATGAAGAAAATGGGATTTATTCCCATGAACTTGGAATTGAGTGTACTTAAAATCATTGGAATTTTATTTTTGAGTACATTCTAAATTTTTATGTCTTAGGTCTTGTTTAAGAGTAAAATTATCATTTTACCTTTTTATTTATAAAAAGAGAGAAAAATAAGGATTTTTCATCCGATCTCAGAATTTGATGTACTTATAATTATTCTGAAGGGTTAGTCAAGTATGTTTTCAATTATACATGTCTTAGACCTTGATTGTACTTCTATGAGAAATGCATTTTTTTTATAACCCTAATATTCTAGCCTAATTTTCCTTGAAATTTTTAATTTCATTATTTATTCAATCTCCTTACAAAAGTTAGGGGTGTTACAATCTAACCCCCTTACAAAATTTCTCCCTAAAAATTTCTAATTTATAACTACTCAAATAGACTAGGATACAACTTTTTCATTTCTTCTTCCAATTCCCAAGTAGCTTCATCGACCGTATGATGTTGGCATAATACCTTGACTAAAAGGATAGATTTGGTCCTCAATTGTTGCTCTTTCCTGTCCAAGATCCAGATTGCCCTTTCTTTAAAGGTTAAATCTGTATTTAACACTTCAGGTACCCTTTGAAGTACATGAGTGTGACATTCATTATTTTCAAGTTTTAGAATTTTAGAAAATATATATATGTATTTTTTAGAATAATACTAATAATCATAATAATTATTAATAGTAAATAAATAAATAAATAGAAATAATATATATAACGCATTTAAGAGGGGGGAGGGTGCCTTAAATGTATTTCCCTCCCCGCACCCTCTGTGTTCGCAGCAACTGACCGTTGTGCAGCCACCGGAAAACGTATCTCCGGCAATGATCCACAACGAGGAAGCTATAATCCTGGGGGCATTGGTAATGGGACAACTCAGGTAGGCCACCTCTATTTCCCCTCCCCTGATTGTCCTTTGTTCAGTGTCAGAAAACGGCATGAACTGTCGTTTTCTAATGCATTTAGTGAGTTACTGTTGCCTTAGGAATAGGTGGATGTAACAGAATCATATGGGGATCTGGACCGTTCATCCTGAACGTAACAGTGCAAGGAACACACCCATAAAATCTCAGGGTGATTAGACGGCTAGAGATGCTAGAAAACCCCAAAAATAATAGGTAAGGATTTTTAGAAATGAAACAAAAATCATGAAAAAATGATAGAAAATGAATGAATTTGTGAAAATGGAGGGGGGAAATGGTATGTACATGAAAAACTGGACAAATGGGTGTAAAAATTGCAAAAAACGGAGCACATGGGGTCGCTGACAACCAGAGACGCACGCGACACGCGGCCTGCGTAAACATGCATCACAGCCAGGCATGACGCGTGGTGCAACGTGTGCGCCATGCAAAGCTGTAGCCACGTGCCACGCGGGGGACAGAGGATGGTGCAGCAGGAACACGCGGCGCTACAATAAAATTCATACAATGTCTTAATAATGGCATTGACTTTTTGATCATGCTACACTTCTCTTACAAGTTCACATTAGGATCAATCTATTATCATCCTTAGTATTATCATCAAAATCTTTTGATAACTCGGTCGAATTCATTTCCCTATCATATTCGTGTTATGTTTCTCTTAATAACATAATATGTCAATTGCTCACATCTTCTGATCTGCTCCATTATACTCAGGTTGTCATTCTTAGATAGCACTTCACTCTTCATATAACTCCAATGAAGTTATAAAAAATTGAGCTAAGTCCTTCAGGATCCATACCTTTGTGATCTAGCACGAGTCACAGTTATCTCCTAATATCATCTTGTATGCTCATCCTTATTAGATTATCATCAAAATCTTCTCAAAGTTCATCTTTTACATCCCCTATCATATTCATATTCTGATATCCTTTATGATGGTAAGATAGCTATCTAGGTTCTTCGATGTTCTCATCTTTGGTGAGATTAATCTATTACAGGTCAGAACTATCTACTAACAAGTTCACTAACATCTTCATTCATCATTCTCATCATAATATGATCCTTATATGAGTTTTCATATTTGCACCACACAACAATCCGTAATCCTTAAGTCATCTTAGACTAAATTTTGGATACGGGTTGTACTATCCTCTACCTCTTTGTTAACCCAAGCTGTGTGTCACCTATTTATTAATGGTGAAATGCCTTGAGCATTAATATACTAGTCATCTCTACTATTTCTATTTCTACTCCTTCTTCTTGATTTTCTCTATGGTCTATGACCCTTGGACATGCTGGACTGGCTGTGAAAGGATAAAACCTGGGCTCTGATACCAACTGTGATGACCCGGGTTTTCCCATGCATTTTTAAATGCAAGATCTAATTCCTAAGGTGAGATGCATCCCTATTTGAAAACCATTTTATAAAAACCCATACAATGCAGCAGAAAATCTTTAGTTTTAAACTCATTTTGAAAACCCCAAGTGTCATTTGCTTTCACAACAATCAAAGTAGTTTTTGAAAAACTTCAGAAATCATAAATGTTTTTCCCCAGGTCTATCCAGTCATAGCACACAGTCCAACTATAAATAAATACAAATATATGTGCAAAGGGTAGAGTGTTTACTTACAGGTATAATTGTCTCCTTTTGATTCACTTGCTCATAGCACTAACATAGGTGTCCTCTACTCGTGGATGGAACTACCCTGAAAAATGTTAAGGATAGGGTGAGTATATACTATACTCAGTAGGAGTCTATCACTACTAGTTTTGCAATGCATGCTATGTTTAAAAATCATATGCTCTTTAAAACATGTGCATGTTTGAACAACCCTGTTCAATATCGATATTAAAAACCACTGCCAAATTGGAATACTAACGACTTAAAGAATCGCATAAATCCAAGTCGAAAGTATCATATATATCATAAACATAATGATATGCATTAGATGCTCAGCTGAATCCAACTCATGGGTATCTGGTATGGTCGACCAACCTCATGTCATGCCATATGCAATGTAAGTAAATCCTCAAACCATAGGGTCCAACTATGCCCACAACCTCGTCGTTGTGTGGTCCCCAAGTACCTGAGGACACAGGGTCATATGCCTCCATGGGACATATGACACTTCGACCTAGTGCCGTGACACCAGTGGTAGCCCCCTGTAGCACATGCAGTCGAAGCAGGGACATGCCCTTTTTGGGCGTGGTACCCATCCACCTAATAGTGGTAGAGGCTGGAGGCCAACCCAAACCTCTTGGCATAGCGCCCACTAGCTTACTAGCCCAAATCATATACGATCAAACAAGCCAAAAACCTCTTTTTCAAAACCTATCCTCTGTGGGTCCCTCACAACTGCCTGGACCTCACAACTGCCTACCTAGCGTCTTTTGGGCACTCCAGTGCCTTTTGGTAACCCTCAAGAACATGCAATTTTTTAAGAACTCAATGCTCACAAATCATGCAATATATGCAATTGTTTGCAAAACATGTCTATGCATAATGTATTTATCATATGCATGCTGAATTTATTTATATGCTAAACAAGCTATAAAATAAATCATGCTAAACAAGTCATATAATTTATACTTAAAACATGCATTCAAAACAATCATGGCTCTTTTTAAAAGTCTAGTAGCAATAGAGCACCTACCTCAAAGTCTCCTGGAGTCGCGTCCTTTATCACTCAACCCATCCCTAGGTCTCATTTATAAACTCTTGCGTATGAATGGATACAAGGAGTCATTGTCAATTTCATTCTATTTAGACATTAGATTGCTAGATCTACCTTTTAGGGTCCATGGTCCTTGCCTAACTCATTGTCAGGCTAGATCCTATGATATGGATCTACTTTTCAATGGTTAGATTGTATAAATGGTCTTATGATCCTAATTTTAAATTCTCATTAGGTCCACATGTCCCAGTTCCCAGGACACCCGTGCATCCTGGTTGAACCACGACTGCCTCACGTGCGTGCGCTCCTAAAGGCCGTGCCAGGGACCCCATTTTGCATGCGCACGTGCATGCTCAAGTGACGCGCTATGACGCGCATCATCGCACAGACGCACCTTTGGTGTAGCATGGCGTGTCTCAGCTCCCAGGGAACCCCGTGCATCCTGGTCGAGCCAGGACCCATGCCCCATGTCGCGCCCGCACCCAAAGGCCGCACCTGGGACAGTGTACGCACTATCGTACGCCTAGAACCCATGTTAGGGACCCAGTCCCAGGCGTAGGTGGAGCATGGTGTCCCTGGGACGCCTGGTTCATGCAAAGCCGGTTGGAACCGGCTGGGTTGTTTTCTAGCCAGGAAATCATACTGGAAAAAACCTGCTAGAAATGTTAGGTTCAGAATGGTTCTAGCCTGAAAGGGGAAGAACCAAGAGAGAGGGAAGAACAGGCTTACCTGGGCAGCTTGGGGATACCTATCGCCGGTGGTAGAGCCCATTCCAGTTCTGAAACCCTTTGTCGCTGGAAAAACTCGATGAAGGTGGAAACCCCATTGCCAAGACCGGAAAGAAGAGAGGGTCATGGAGAAAATGGCAATGGCCTACCTCACTTGGGCCTAGCTAGTGCCGAAAAATGCAGAGGGAACTGGGTTGAGACGGGTTTTCGGTTTTTGCTGGAAGCCCCAGTCCCAAAGTCGCCGAAAATCATGTTTTTGTGAGGGGGGAGATGGGGCTTTTATAGAGGGGAGAAGGCGGTGCCCCTCAATGGCAGTGCTGCCATTTCCCCTGGTGTGTTCTGGAGAAATCAGGCTAAAAGGGTTTTCTGGAGAAGTCTGGAGGTGGAAGACGACAGGGGGTGCCGTTATCAAAACGGCCCCATGCGTTTTTATTCTTTTTCGTTTTTCTGTTTAATTTACAAAACTGCCTTGATCTTTAAACGTCCGTAACTTCTTCATACGAACTCTGTTTTTGGCGTTGTTTGAGGAGTTGGATTCCATTTTTTGAGTAGAATCTAATGGTACCAAGTTTCCTTATAAATTCCTTCATTTACTATTTTAAATAAAGTCAAACATTCAACACAGTTCATTTCCCATAGAATGTCCAATTTTTGTTAAAAATTGCGTAAATTGATCGGATATTACACAAGGACACCCCCAAAGTTGTTGACATGACATCAGGTATTGGAGTAGGTTGAAAATATTAATGTCTTGTGGGGAAAGAATACTAGGAAATCAATTAAGCGTGCATGTAAAAGTAATTATAGAAGTTGTTGGAAGAAGAAATCAATATTTTTTCGTCTGCTACACTAAAAATCACTGCATATGTGCCATGTTCTCGATGTTGTCACATTGAGAAGAATGTGTGTGAAAGCTTGACTAGTACCTTGCTTAATATCCCAAGAAAAACAAAGGATGGACTTGGAACTCGAATGGATCTTATGAACATAGGTGTGAAAAGGAGGTTTTGCCCTGAGGATAAGGGCAGTCAAGGAGCATACATGCCCAAGGAAAATTATACTCTCAATAGAGAGGAGAGGAGAATAATGTGAAAAACCTTGTTCGAGCTCAAAGTCCCAAATGGCTACTCTTCAAACTTTAAAAACATTGTTTCCATGGAAGAGCAAAATTGTTAGGGATGAAGTCCCATGATTGCCTTGTACAAATGCAATAACTACTGCCAGTACCAATACGTTCTATGTTACTCGACAAAGTTAGAGGAGCTATTACAAAATTCTACTACTTCTTTAGTGTTTTATGCAAGAAAGTGGTTGATGTTTCAAAATTATAAGAAATTCAAGGTCATCTAGTAACAACTTTATGTGAGCTTGAGACAATCTTCCCACCATCCTTCTTTGATATCATGGTACACTCAACAATGCACCTCATTGATGAGGTCAAACTCTGTGGGCTAGTTTACTTGTAATGGATGTATCCATTTGAGAGGCACATGAAAATTTTAAAAGGGTATGTACATAATCACAATCAGTTAGAGGGGTGTATTGTCAAATGTTATATTGCGGAGGAAGCAATGGAGTTTTGCACAAAGTACTTGGTAGGAGTGGATGCCATTGGAATCCCAAGAAACAAATAATCAATTGCATTTCATGATCCCAAATTTTGGCAAACCTCTATCGAGTGGTCATGTATTGACCATTGACTATGAAGAACAAGACCAAGTGCATCTTTATGTGTTGCAAAATGTTGATGAAGTCCAACCTTATATTGAGTAAGTTGATCGTGCTGCATGAACTTATGTAAAATTTAATTACTAATGGTGAATTACATTTTCCAGTATTACTTTATTAATTTATGTGTGTGTACACAGTGAACACATGGATGTATTCAAGGCAAAGAAACAAAAGTGGCTACAATTTTAGCATTGTTGCTCTTTCAATAATTAGCTGCGTAAGAAGGTAAAATGAAAGAAATCTCACTTAAGTTAAAAAACTATATTCTGTACATATATTTATGTATATATTAATCTTACTTAAGCCTACTTAATAAACACATATTCAAGATTAGTGAGAAGTAGCAAGCAATAGTATATCAGAAACCTTGGGCTGGATGGCAATGGGACCACAACTAGAAGCAATAAAATATGTCAGATATGCCATCAATGGTTATCGCTTTTACATGAAAGAATGTGATAACTCATGAGTGCAACAGAATAGTGGACTTAGCTTAGTTGTCAATGCTACATTCTTTTCAAGTTCAAAGGATAACAAGAAAATAGTGGCATATGATATTTATTACAGGGTTATAAGAGAGATTTGGCCCTTGGATTGTACTTTCAGAACTGTGGTTGTGATTAAGTGCGATTGGGTGGAACACAATAGCATCAAAACTAATGCCCTTGGATTGATGTTGGTTGACCACAACAAGATCGGCTATAAAAATTATCAATTTATTTTGGCATCTTAAACAAAACAAGTATTTTACATACAAGATGAATGTGATAAGAGATGGTCAACTATTTAATCATCCTATCTGAGGGATTTTTATGATGAAGATGATCTAGGAGATGCTGAAATAAATTACTCTTCTATTACCAAAACAATCTCTTCAATCGAAGCATTACTTGGTGAGAATGAGGATTTTGTGCATGACAATGGTGAGAAAGGTGCTTAGGTTTGAAAACAATGGGGTATGTGGAATATGTATATTAGTCAGTTGTAATATATATATATATATATATATATAATTTCATGTTAATAATTTTTAGCTTTGCTTTGTCATGAGCTATATGGAATATTGATAGTAACCTGTGTGTGTGTGTGTGCACCCACATACAAAGAATGCATGAATCAATGTTGACTATCATAAAAAAGTCGTTTCATAAAAAATAAACGACTTCTTTATGTATAACAAATGTATCAATTATTTAACATATTTGATTATTAAATAACAATTTACAAATGTTTGAATTATGTGAAAGAAAAATAACATTAATATAAGAACCACTCTGACACACATAGGTCAGGAAATCGCCACAAAAATTTAAGCTAGCACCCCCACATTCCCACTTCATAATTAGTGTATCATATTTTTTGTTTAATATTCTTTTATTAGGAGTGTCTCTACAATATTTTGTGGTGCGAGGAAACTTTGGAATCTAAGTGTTAATCAAATACATTTATATTCTTTTAAAATTAATTAAGTGTACATCAACTATGATCCCTAACCTACTCCTAACCTAACCTTGAACCCCTAACCCTGAAACCTTAACCTTGAGCACTTAACTCTAACCCCCAACCCTGTTCCCTGAACCCTACTCTGAACCTTAACCTAAACCCAACATTACTACCTGAAGACTTGAACCCCGAACACTTACGTGCGTACCCTGAACCTTGATGCCTGAACCCATGAATCAATGTTGACTATCATAAAATATCCATTTCATTGTGTATTAATTACTTGCTAGATAATATGAATTGCATAGCATGTCATTTTCTAATATCGTTGACTATTTCTTTGTAGTAACGATAGAAAGAGAAGAACATCAAACTGAAGATTATGGCCACATTGAAGAGCATGAACAAGAGGCTAAAATGAACACTACTCCAAAAAACAAAGGGTATAGGATGAACAACAATGGAAAATTTTATCAAGAGAAAGTCGAAGGGAATTAAAGAAACTATCCAATACAATAGTAGAGGGTAAGAGATTGGTGAGAGTGCACCTGCTTATAGTAATTTTCTCTGCTCTATAGTAAGAAGCCTAGTTCCTATCACATTTGAGGATTGGAGACATATGCCATCCTTAACAAAAGATTCAACATAGGAAATGGTGAAGGTATGTAAACATTAAGTACATGTATTTTACATTATAACTTTCCTTATTTTTCAAATATTGTAATTTGATGTGTTCAATTTGTAGTCTACCTTTAACATGTCAGCTAACAAGAAGATGTGTGCTTTACAAGGGGAAAGTGAGCAATAGAGAAAATGGAAGAACTACCTTTTTCCCAATTACATAGCTCTAAATGTCAATGATCCATCAAGGCTGTACACGATGCCTTCCATTTACTCCAACATCATTGATTAGGAGGCTTCAAATGCATTTGTACAAAACCACACCTCCGCCAAGTTTGAGGTAAAAGTAGAAACGATGCTTCATTCTTTTAATTACATATAGCATTCAATTATTGCACTTGATCACGCATGTAAAAATGTGTAGGAGAAAAGTGCAAGGGGAAGAAAGGTGCATGAAACAAATATGTAGCAACACCTATCTAGGATGGGCTACTCTCATTTATAAGAGTGCAAAGTAAGCATCTGTGACAATTTATCCCATTCAATTTAATGATACTATAATTATATACATGTTCTCTAACTACAGTGCCTTTGCTTGACAGCAAAAAAAAAGCTAGGACTACAAAACCCATTGATTGCTCTATCCTTTGGAAGATGGTGCATTCAATGGGCCATTCTAGTAACAAGTTTGTCGATGAAACTACTGCACAAACTGCTTTGCACATAGTAAGTGATTCCACCTGTCTATAAATTTTTTACAATTAATTAGATGAAATGATCATGTCTTTCTAATTAAATTTTGCAAGAAATTCTTACCCAAGAAAGCGCTACTACAGGAACTTTAAGTAGCACTGCTGCTAAGGACGACATCCTGTATAGGGCAATAGGCAATAAACAGGACCACCCTACTTGAGTTAGGGCATGGGTCACATTGTTATTCCTTCTAAATTCTTTGGTAGAGCATGTATACATAAATTTCAAGTTGATGAGCAAGCCTACAATGAGTTTGTTGAGAAAATAAAGTCTGAAATATTTAAACAAATGCATGAGGGAGGTTTGATGATTGTTACTCCACCCCCTGCTTATAATATGTGCCCCACTGTACCTCCATCACATGCAAGATGCAATTCCCCAAATGAAGAAGATAATGAAGGACATCTGCCTCCCCTCGAAAAGGAAATTCCTACCCATGAGGTATATACATTGACAAAACTATAAATTTTCATTGTCCTTTTGTAATAATTCTATATCTCAAACTCTCTATTGCACATTTGATATGCAAGTGGGTCAATGCCTGTTGGCCTTAGATTCTTGTCAAAATATCATGGCAGTTGGTTCATGCTATGAGCATGAATCAAACGTTTTGCACGGAATTAGTAAGCCACCACATACTAAGTGGGTGTCCATTACCATGGCTTTGAACGATAATGCCTACCTACCATTCCCATCAACATTGGAAAATATTATAACCATTGGGTAGGCAATTGCATATCACGTTGCTTAGCCGAAGGCACTAGTCATTCCCATAGAGTCCATTATATGTATCATATCATACTACCTTCCTTGTTAATATTTTTTAGCTAAAGACCTCACTTAATTGTTTAATAACTCTATATGGTTAATCAGCAACAAAATGAGGCACCGAAATCAGCCACCATTCTAGTGACATCTTTGGCTACTGTAACAATGGAATAAGTACTTATATATATCTTTGGTTTTTCTTTCATGATAAATTAGGCCCTCTTCATAAATTAATATTATTTAGTTAAAAGAATTTACATCTTTTACAGTAACCGGCCTAGGAGTGTGTGGAAGTCCCGCTTAACATGCCTCGATCCCAAAGGTTAATCTATGGTCTCATCAACGACAATATGGCAATCAAGCCTATACAAATCAAGCGAGGAGTGCTTGTTGAGGACATTGTTGAAGTGCCACTTATGGTAGAGGACTGATTACAAGTTTGCCTATGGGATCATCTCGAGCACCCTCACATTGTCCCCTACTTGGGGCATATGCACATACTTGCTAATAAATCATTTGGTATTTAATTACATGTTATATTTTAATGGTATATGTAATCATTATTTCTTTTATGAAGCTTCTTGAATCATGCTACTAGCTTTTTTGAGGGTGAGGGTTCACTTTACCAATTACTTGTCCCTGGCATCATTTCTGGAGCAATAGAGCAATGGTAGATCGAGACGCGTATTCAGGATATTTTACCAAGCTTCTCTCGCTGCTCTTAGGGACAAGGCTTAATGATTCCCTACAATAGCGAGTAATTTTTAATTTTCCAAATTATTCTTTACTTAGGGATTGTCAACTTCCATTACAATCCATATGACTGTCTATGTAGGTCTCATTGGATGCTGCTAGTTTTGGATGTGCATGGTAGTCCTGCTTTCTTTTTTATTCTTGTGGAGTGCACATCTGTCTTGCCCTCACAGATATTATAAATAAGTAAGAATTTATTTTTTTCATGTGTTATGTGTAAATAAGTAATTTGTCATTCATATATAATGCATTTGAAATTTAAATTTATAGGACTTGGTTTGGATGGGCTACAGTGACCAAGACTATACAACCACCAAAACTCAAGTGGAAGAATGTAAAGGTATATGAAATAGTCAATTGCTCTAAGTTATAACTAACTAAACCTACATTATTACATATGATATTTATTAGTTCTTTGTTGTTGTCCTTATTGCATAGTTCCCTAAACAAGAGTTTGATTGGGAGTGTGGTATTATGTCCTAAGGTACATGAGGACCCTCATATTTGATAGTACTCTTGTCTCCCTTTTAAAAAAGGTAAAAAAAAATTTATATTTCATAATCTTATATTTTTCAATAGTTTTTATGGATCTAGCTAAAAGTTTTAGCTTAATTAAATAAGTTGTATTTTAAGCTGCTATGCTTTCTGAGTGGGCAAACAAGAAGAGTTAATGTAGAGTAAATCTCAATGAAATATAAATTGAATGGGCTGAGTATGTAAAGAGTTTCAATTAGATTACTTGGAGTAACTACATGAACTTGAAATACATAATAAAGTATTTTCATTGTCTTGTGTATGTTCCTTTAGATTTTATTATTTTTTTAATATATATATATATATATATATTTGTATTTTAAGCAGTGAATGAGTGGAAATTTGGAGTGTGGGAATAAATGAATACTGATGAAGTGAATTTGGAGTTTGAACATGAAGTGAATATGTGGCAGTTGAATTATATAACTTTTATGAGATGAAGAATGAGAGAGTTACTAAGAATGTATATGAATTTACAATTGAAGTGAATGTGGAAGTCATAAATAATGCATATGTTGTAGTTTCTTATGTAAATTATTTTCAAGATAGATGTGGATGGATAATAAGGAGTATGGATGTTTTGTAGCCATTATGGATGCATTAAATGTTATATTTTAAGAACAATTTGAGGTATCAAGAAAGAATTGGATGCATGTTGTATTAGATGTTTCATTTTTCATGTTTATAAAGATTGTTTGTATCAAGTGTATAGAATGTTTGTTATTTAATGTAAATACAGGTGGTAGTGTATCAAGAAAGATGTCAATGCATTGCAGTGAATGGTGGTTTGGAATGTGCATGGAGATTGATGTTATTAGGTGTATATGATGTTTGGTTTTTCATGTTTATAAAGATTGCTTGAAGTATTAGGTGCATAGAATGTTTGTTATTTAATGTATACATAGGTGGTAATGTATCAATAAATTAAGATGTGGATGCATTATACATTGTTGGCTTTTCATGTTTGTGGATATTGAAGTATTTTAATGTATACATGGTATTGTGTATTAAGAATTGCATAGCATTGTTTGTAAACAAGTATTTAATATTTATAAACATTATTTGAATATAAGGTGTTTGTTATTCAATTGTATATAGGAGGTGGAGCAAGCAAACATATTTGAAAAAAAAAAAAAAACTTTTAAAGTCATTTTTGACAAAACAACTTTAAAAGTTGAATCTTTTAAAGTCCTTTTGACAAAGTGACTTTAAATGTTCAAACTTCAAAGTCATTTTTTCAAAAACGACTTTAAAAGTTGAGAATTTTTAAAGTTGTTTTGTCAGAAACGACTTTAAAAGTCATGATATTTTCTTTAAAAGTTTTTACTTTTGAAGTTGCTTATAAGAAAAAGACTTCTAAAATCACAAACTTTTGAAGTTGTTTTTATATAAGCGACTTCAAAAGTTCATCGAAATGAAGTTCTTTTGAAGTCGCTTATCCAAAATGACTTTTAAAATTGTTAACTTTGGAAGTCATTTTCTTGTAAACAACTTCAAAAGTCAATTAAATTTTGGATGTTTTGAAGTCGCTTACTAAAAATGACTTCTAAAGTTGTTGACTTTAGAAGTCGTTTTTATATAAAAGACTTCAAAAGTATATGACTCTTGAATTCATTTAACAAAATGACTTTAAAGGTTTGTGACTTTTAAAGTCGTTTATTTAAATGACTTTAAAAGTTGACGACTTTCTAAGTTGGCTAGGTAGAAGTTGCTTAGAAAGCCCCCTCCACCTTCTAAGTTTATTTATCACTTTTTACCGACTTTAAAAGCCCCTTCTGTAGTAGTGTTCTGGAATGATCTTTTATAATGATTGGGATTTTTTTTTTATCATACTTATTGTAACATCCCAAATTTATGTACCCTCATTTCTATTATTAATGCAAATTTCAAAATCCTTCCAAGGTTCAAAAATTAAAATTTTTAAAATTTAGAAATCCTATGACAAGATCTTTACCAATGGATTAAGCTCAAAGTGAGTAATCCAACAACTTTTAGCACACTAAGATCCAATAGTTAGGATCAAACTTATGAGGAAAACAAGGTTTTAATTAATGAGGGTACCCTTGACTGATTTTTAAAAAAAATGTGTGGATATGGGGCCCATTTGATTTTCCAAAATAGGACACCCAATCAGTAAAGTGTCCAAGTTTGATGAATTTAACCAAAATTGAGTTTTGTTATAATGGAAAATAGAGAGAATATAAATAATAGGATAATTAGAAGTAAATCTAGAATAAAATAGAATATAATTAGAAGATTAGTGTGGGAAAAATAGAAAGAATATCTCAAAGGATAGAGATAAGGGTCTACAAGATAAGAAAGAGATTCGAGTAAGGAGAAGTTGGGGAAAGAATCCCATCTAAATAGGAAACCCAGCCAAGATGTCATGTACATGGGGATGCCTTACACTTCTACAAGGAGATTCACATGGAGAATAAGATAGTAATGGAGAAAGAGAAATATATATATATATATATATATATATATATAGAGAGAGAGAGAGAGAGAGAGAGAGAGAGAGAGAGAGAGAGAGAGAGAGAGAGAGAGAGAGAGAGAGAGAGAGAGAGAGAGAGAGGTAGTGGTTCACACCCCATCCGACCGTCAAAAAGTAATTTGAGACTTTGGACAAGTGCAAGGAGGGACACAAGGAAAACATGTGATTCATAAAACAAGTAGGAGGATCTGAGCTACCACATTTTCAATGTTTTAGAAAAGGTAGATGGATGATTTTTAATCAAATATCTTTATGTATCTAAGGAGTTGATCGTAGAGATATGTCTTAGATTTTGACCGATTGATTTCATACTAGATCTTCATTTTTGAATGGAGAAGATCGTAGAGGTTATTTACAAAGTGTATATGCCTAAAGCAAAGTTATCATTTCTGAATGATTGAAGATCTCATATAGAGAGGACAAGTGGGTATGAGCACCATCCCGTGGAGGTGGCACAACAACCCTTGCACCTCATCCAAGGGAGGAGATGCACACATCTAGCGCTCCATGTATGGGTTGAACAAGGATGATGGATGTGCCCCCAACCTTGATGTTAAATGATGGCGTATGATTGCAAAAGATATTATATCTTTATCCATGAGATGTAGATCTACGGATTGGGTTGAGGAGAAACTCCACCAGTAAGTGTTGCATGGATGAATGGCTTAGATTGAGGCGTAAGATGTTAAGCATTTGTGATTTGTTAAGATGAAAGATGAGATCTGAGACTAAGACTAAGACCAATTTAACATGCTTAGATCTACACTATTCATGGGTGTGGATGATCCAAACGTATAAGGAATGCGCTCATGGAAGATGTACCATGCGCCACCCCCATCCAATGGCCTAGATGATCCCAAGATGATTGTGATGTCTTGAAGTTATTTTGATGATCTGATTTAGAAAAAGGACATGTAAATAATCCTACACTCCCATGTAAATTAGGATACATCTACATAAGGGTTACATGTTAAAGGAAATCATACCACCATTCTTGCATGGGGTGCCATGAACTTCATCCACCTTATGCCATGCGCGTGGTGAAGGGTGACGTGTGGGGTGGCCATGAGCTGGGCGTCTGTGTGTGCATGTATTCCATGGGATCCTAATTGATAAATCCATATGACAGGTATATCTAGTAATGAACTTATGACATGAATGAAAGCATGATCCTTCTACCCATATGGATGGCTACGATTTGATCGAGACTAAGATTAAGACAAAAAGAAAAAGAAAAAATTTAATATTTTCTATTCCTCATGTAAGACTCCATATGCATCGTTGTTTGGGTTGGATATGTGATTTGATTCATTACGTGTTTTATATTCATGTTTGCTATCTCTTCAATTTGCACAGACAGTTGATATTTTATGGTTTATGATCTATTTGATATGAGTGAGATTTAAGCATGATAAGAAAATTTTTAGTGAGTTTATTCATATTCGTTAACTTTTGCTAATTGTAAGTTTTAGTGATCTTGTAAATCATATGATTTTAGTAGGTTGTGCCTTTGCATGATTCATATACTTGGAAAGTTAGTTCCATCGTTTACTTATGAGAATGTACATTGATAACATATATGAATGAACGAATGAGATTTCATGAATTGAAATGAGAAATTTAGCAAGTTGAGGTACCTACAAAATATTAATTTTTAGAAAGTTTTTAAAAATAGAATACTACTATTCTAGATGCATTTTTGAAAATTTTGACATGCCTAATAGAATGGAAAGATTTTAAAAAGGAAAGTTTTGGCCTATGCTAAGCGATAGTATGGGCTAGCCTCTCAAGCCCTAACCACTATGAGAGTGGAATGGTATTCAACACCTAAAAGTGGCAATTTTCTTGACAGGTAGGAGAGACCATTATAGGTGACTCATGGCACCCTTTCAAGACTAGTCGTAGACCCCATGAGGATATGGTTGTTGTCCCCCTATGATGTTGTGAGCACACGATTCAGTGATCTAGTCATGAGCATAGTGTTCTCACGGGATTTTACGTTTTTGAATTTTGAATAGTCTTTTGGTGGTTCTAAGTTAGGGGAACCTTAGATTGTCAATGGATGAGTACTCATGACCAATTGAAAAACAAGTAGCCAAGGTGCTGTAGTGCACAAGGTTTTTACTAGCTAATGATGCTGATGCAGCTATTTTATCATTATATGTGATTTATGATAGTTTACTTGTGATTTATGTTCATTGTAAACTGATATTTATTTTCATGATGCACAACATAATGAGAGTACTTACTATTGCATGACATGAAAAACTTAGTCTTGTTATTTTGACTTGCACAAAAAATATGTTTTCAATACATGTGCTTGCTAGATGCTGAGGTTTTGATTTTGTGGTTGAGGTACTTCTACTGAGTATGCCTTTACTCAAACAAAAAAATTAACAGCTGGAGATCCACCATGTAAGGAGTAGAGGAACAACAAGGAGGCCTAGTTCTACACTACAGGGAGAGAGAAAAGTAGGACTAGTTTATGATGATTGAGAACTATTTATTATGTTGAGAACATTTTATATCGAACTATTCATGTAATTAGGCCATTAGTTCCAAGACCTTCATATGGAATATGGTTTTTTATTTAGTATGTGGCTGTGAAAGAAAAATTCTAGGTAGCTCTGTTACTTTGTTAGAGTTAGAATAAAATGACTCAGACATGGCCCTACATTTCTAAATGGATGGATAAAGATGCTCATGGTTTTAAATCTTTAATGAGTATTTCAAAAATGTTTTTAAATAGGGATGTCCCACCTTTTAAATAAAAAATAAAAATTCACACTTAAAAATGCCATTTTAAAACCCAGGTTATCACACTTATACAAGATAAGTTGCCTACGTACCGTTTCATAACTTAACAAAATAATTCTGATGTAGTCAACCAGTAGGAACTTTGAGAGGTTTATACATAAAAGTTGTTAAGGTTGCCCATATTGACAATGGTGTCAATGTCTGTGCCACCATTTCTTGAAGCTGGACCAAATTTCCAAAGTAGATTTCCCTATTGATGAAAGGTCCTTTGCATTTTCTACAAAATTTGCACCTAAGATCTATGACTAAAGCTCTTTCTACCATAAGAACTAGGTTACTAACTTGCAATTTCCTTCGTTTGACATTCATATTGAATGCTCTAGAGACACAACTTTGATATCCTTGATTGTGATAAAGCGTATTTAGTCTTATTTCACCAAGCAAATACAATTGATCATAAAGGACCTTGATCTAATCATCTTTAACAATATCACTTTCTATTACAACTCTTAGTGATGATACTTCAATATCTCTACAAAAGAATTCTTCTATTCAACAAAATAGATTAAAAAGTGTGGCACTAGTTAAGATCATCTGAGTGGTCGATATCCCCACAATGCATCATAAAGTTTGTTAGACCAATCATTATTCTTTCTATCAATTTTGCTAACTATGCTTTTGAGGTTATTGTTGGCTATTTCTATTGTGCCATTAGTTTGTGGCCTACATGAAGATGAAAGATTCACACAACTTCTTGTCTTCTCTCTAAAATGGCCTCCAATATAGGATATGAATTCATGTTGGACAACATATCTAAAAATGATTTGAATCTGATGAATTTTGGCTACAAGCCATTTTGTGAAGTAGTTAATTACCACTATGACGTATTCATGCCTTAATGATGATTTGAGTGACACTTTGCAATGATATCAATTTCCCACCTAGAGAAAGTGCGATGAACTAGTTTTTTCAATAATGATTTTCACCAAAAACATATTTTCCAAAAGGCAGATCAATCCCTATTTGTGAAATCACATTTCAAAATACCAAAAATCATAAATTATTTTCCCTTGAAAAATCACTTTTTAAAAACCTTGAGTACTTTTTCTTTCAAAATACTTGCCATTTTCAAAAGCAAACCCATGTCTAGTCATTTCAAGTTCTATCTCAAACCTAAATAACATAATTTCCCAAGATGCATCAGTCACAACCATATTAGTAATGTATTCATCATTATAAATAAATGTTCTGGCCTCCCATGCCTTGTTACATGCAGTCTTTTCAAAAATAGAAATGAATCCTCATGTTGTCTTCTTCGAGCATAGACTAGATCCTCTTCTCCTCGCTCCTATGCTTTTAGTGATGAATTTGTATTTTATTGTAGGTTTAGTATGCAACATACACATTAGATAAATTTAGACCAAAAAACTCAAAAATCATTGCATCTAGTATACAAATGCTTTGAAATCATTTTTTCAATGCAATAAAATCTCACAACTATCTTACCTTAGTCATTCAACGTTGTACATTCACAAGCATTCACAAGTATTTATATACTATCAATTCAAAAGAATAGATAATCACAAATTTATAAGTCATATAAATTAAGATTATCAAAATTTTAAAGTAATCACTCAGTAAAATCATAACATTAACACTCTAGCCAACCAAATATTTTATGCACTTTGGTACCTCAGTTAGTACATCTACTAGTTGATCATGAGCACTCATCTACCAACCATCTCAAGTTTATCTTACATAGAAACCCAATTCATCTTACATAGAACCATCATCCAACTTCCCAAGAGTCAAAATAGAAATCTCATGGGACTCACTATGTTCATGACCAAATCACTAAATCATGTGCCTACAAGTATCCTAGGGGGGCTTTTTTACCACATCCTCAGGAGGCCTACAGTTAGTCTCAAAAGGGTGCTAGGAGTCACCTATATTAGTCTCTTCCACAGTAGAGAAATTGTCAATTTTGGTGTTGGATCCTATTCCACTTTGGTGGTTAAGCATCAGGAACCCACCTTGTACAACCCTTTAGCATATTTCCCACCAAGCATTTTAGCCTAATAAAAATACATATCTAAGGTACTAGTCTATCCAAAATCTCATTGATCAAAAAATTTTACAAGTCATTTCTTTTTTCAAGAACTAAAATCATTCCATCTTATTTGGCACATCAAAACTTTCTAGATAGAACATTTTGAAGAACTTATCTTTTAGAAACTTCATAAACCATATTTGGCAAGTATATTTAACATGCTATGAATCATAAATTCCAGGCATGCAACTCGGCCATCAAAACAACTCATGATATCGCTCTTAATTTCATATATTTTGAAAACATAGGAAAGCTGTTACATTCAAAGCAAGTTTAGCTTGTAAAAACATAGTTTTTCAATCCATATTTTGGAAAATTGAAAATTTTACTTTCAATTCATGGATAATAGAAAAAACATCACTTTTATGAAGATGATGAAATTTTAAAATGATCCTCGCACTAAAATCATTAGCAATCATGTAGATCTTTTGAAATCATAAATCACTTTTTCGGAGTAGTCCTCATGCTAAAAACTGCACTCCTTACATGGAGATCTCAATCATCCAAGGAACCAATGCACAGGATGCTTAAAAACCTATTACTTATAGTTGCAATTCTAAAATTGTCACACTCATGGCCCATTATCCAACCATTCAACTTAGATCTTTATGTAAAATCAAGATATCATTCCCAAGAATTTACTAAATTCTCTCTATAACAACAAAACCATATTTAACAAGTTGAATGACACAACTAGGTCATTCTTATAGTCATTTATGTAGATCATCTAACACATCAACTCATACACTAGATCAATTTGTAACACATCTACTATTATTTGTACACCATGTGCATGTTTCAAATTAGCATAATCACTCATGGAACTTTAATTAGAATAAAACACTAATATCATGCATCAGCTACCAAGAGTTTAATATGAGATATCTTACAAAATTTATATCATTATTTATGACTAGATGATGCATGCAACATATGTTACAAAACATTCAATTTTTCACCACTAATAGATGTGCCACATCTATATTTATGCAAGAAGTGAAATTGAGACTAAAATGAACTCACATGGCAAGATATATGTATTCTTAAATAATGTCCATGATCTAAGTAGGCACCTTTAGTCATGATTTTCTAATCCAAAAACATTCTTCTATCATGAGGCACTTCCTTGAGGCTTGATCCTTTGGTATACCAAGGCTTTTGTTCAAGGGAAAGATATATTTAGAGTTGTAATACTAAACTTGCTCAAGTCTACCATGCCCAAGGTACTATGGTAGTTGGGTTTCAACTTTGTTTTATAATCTAAAAAAATACATGTAATTCAAGGGTAGAAATTGAATCTAAAACTTGATTGTCTGTAGCCAATAACATAATTTAAGAAATACGGAGAATAAGCATTGAAAACAATGTGCCATAATAGTTCTCAACTCATGAACTCAATAATAACAATCCATAGTATTTATGTTCTCAGAACACTGATGGCATGGAATCAAGTTTTCAAAATCATGAAAACTTTGCAATCAAAATCTACCTACCTATTGACTAATCTACTGCATTTTTTCTTGAGCTTTTCTCTCATTTCTTTCTATGCATTTTCAACATCTTAGATAGCTTTTCTAACTCAAGGGGACATCTCCTCCTTTCCCATTCTTCCTTTCTCTTTCTCCCTTTTTGTAATAACCATCATTTTTTGAACTCTTTAAAATGTAATTATATTTCACTTACAATTGGAATAGAGTAAGGACCTAAATTTCAATGAAATCACATTTCATGAAATTGCTACTTCACAAATTCATAATTAGACTTTGAAAGCTCAAAATTTTAGTTGAAATCTGAAAAACAATTCCAACAACACTAAGAACACTAAAATCAAAATTCGAATAAAGAAGTTATGACATTTTGAATATGGAGAGCATTTTAATAAAAGTAAGATATAAAAAAGGAGAAGAAGAGATGCCTATAATAGACGAACCATTTTTTATAACAGAACCCCCTTCCTTTTAACCAAAACCCGACAAAATGTCACTCTTCTTCTCACCTGTTTCCCTCTCACCTTTTTCCATCTACTAGCTGGTCCCTGACATGCCACCACCAAGTAAGGATAGGACGACAGAGCCGACTGAATGCCTAAAAACCTTTCTCCTCCTCTTTGTTCAGTAAGGCCAAAATGCAACCTTTTTTCTTTTTTTTTCCCATTTTCCTCTCTACTCTATCCCTCAAATCTATCTACAAATAATGATTAGAACAGAGAGACTAGTCACCACTCAGATCTATCTACAGATAACGATTAGAGTAGAGTGACTGGTTGACCGTGATAGCTACCCTACATCACCTGAGATGTTGTTCTATGCTGCTTAGGTTCGACCTCTGGTAGTGCCTCACTCTCCATCCCATCTTCTCCCATCATTCCTCTTCTTCCTCCCATACTCCATGCATCCCCTTCTCCATCACTGACAAGGGCTTTGCAATGGTGAACAAAGCTACTGGGTACTGTATGCACAAATGTGAAAATGGCTTGGATTGAAGATCTGAGCCGTTCATTGTATTCCTCCCAACGTCAAGGACAAAACCCCTAAAGAAAATCAATGATCGGGTTTGATCCGACCGAGACCCAGATGCAGCAATATTGTACGATGACAATTGCATCTATCCATGATCATACAACCTTGATTTGACACTCCAAATGATCCATTAGGTTAGGATTAATGCAATTACAGATAAGATCTTACTAATCATCTCTAACTTATTGAGATCTATATTTTAGAGTAACACAGAAGAGTAATTTGTAAGCTTGCAAATAAGCAATTTCATATTTTAGAGGGATTTGGACCATGAATTGACAATCAATGGTATGGATCTATATAGCTAGAAATGAATGGAGATATAATCGATGATCCATGGTAGAAAAGACCAATCAACAAATTGAACAGTTATGATTGCACTAATCGGTGCTAAGTAGTGATAGAAAAGTGATTAGCGTTCGATCTTGATCATGGATGATCATGTAAGACCTAGATTGTAAACAACATAGAATTTTAAAAAGAATTTGTGCATGTTTTGCAATTTTGCAAGTAATTAAGAATCCAAGCTTGAATAGTCAAATCTTAACTGCTAATCAATAAGTGGATTTGATGGCTTTGAAGAAAGTGGAATGGGTAAATGTCACACAAGGTAGATGTACTTAAGATTGCTATGCTTTTCAGCATATTTCTACTATGATTTTATAATGAGTTTCATTATAATATGCAATGAATGAATTTGAATATGTATGCTATATTTTGAGTAAAAAATTAAGTATTCACAAAAAGATACATGTTATTTACTGTTTATCTTGTAAGGAAGGTCTATAAAATTGTTTTGCAGTACTTGAGTACATGATTACCCATAATTGTATATAGGTTTTTCATAAATTTATTTCAGATGATATTAATAAATTTTGATGACTTTTTTTTTAGCATTTTCCCAAGAGATTTTATTGTGAAACACTGTGTTTATATGATCATAGATACAGTTAAAATCATATGACATGTGAGAGTTGGTGTGGCCCATTTACAAACTATGATTCATAGATATGGTTAAAATCAAGCAACTCATGAGGTTGGTCCTAGCTTGTGTACAGACTATGTTATGTTGATATGGTTAAAATTAAGTGACTCATAAGAGTTGGTCATGGCCCATCTAAAGATTGTGGTCTAGAAGATCACAGCTATGGTTAAAATCAGACGACTTTGGTAAGTTAGTCTAGCCCAAATATAGTCTATATTATATTGATATGGTTAAAATCAGGTGACTCATGAGAGTTGGTCCTAACTCGTTTGCACATTTTTCTTTATTGATACGGTTAAAATTAGGTGACTCGAGAGAGTTAGTCAAGTCCGCCTACAAACTATGATTCATTGATATGCATAAAATTAGGTGACTTGTGAGACTTGGTCTTGGCCCATCATACATACTAATATACTAATAAGGTTAAGACCAAGTGACTTGTCAAGGTTGGCCTAGCTTAGTGTGAGTTATAAGACCCAGTTGTTCTACTAGTGAGAGTAGCTGATGAGGGTGGGTGCAATGTGGCACTGATAGGCTTCTAGGTTTGTGTGATTAGTAGTTCCTTACTTAACTACTTAACCTAACCAACAAGATTCGGACTTTTAATCTAAACCAAGAATGAAAACTTAACATAAATGTAAGACATGGAAATATGGAAATTAACTAAACCAAAATTCCTAAAGAATGGTGTGCATAGTTCATGATGAAAAAGGCAAAGCCTAAATCTAATGACAAAGGATTCCACTCACTCATAAACACATATCTAAATGAAACATGCAAGAATGAGCAACTCTAATTCTCATGCAAAAAGACTTAGAACCATGAGCATGATTCAAGATCCATGTGCATGACTACAATGCTATGCTTCTTACTCCTAAATGAAAATCCTCTTACAAATTAAAATGCAAAGAATGAAAGACAGTGATGAGGTGAATAATTGCATGGAACAAAGATAAACATGTGATGAAAACTTAGTTCAAAAGAATAGCATTAAGCACTATGCACATGACACCTAGAGTGGTGCGCATGGTCCTAAAATGCTAAGATGCAATTCCTGTGTAATTGATCAACTAAATTAGGGAAACAAACAAAGAGTTAAACTATTAACTAGTACTTCAAGATATAATTACAATCCTTCACCAACCATTGAACAGAATTCTTCCAAACATCTTCAAGACCATGTGCATAGAACAAGTTTTATGTACATGGGACTAAAGTGGGTATGAATAGTTTTGGTGCTTGGATTAAGAGCTATTTAAATTAATAACTTACTGGAATGATGAACTAATAGACAAATAACTCAAGAACATTCATCAACAAGATTGAATCAATACTCAAAAATATACATCATTAAAGGGAAAAGATTACAATGATGATGCGCAAGATTCATGGACTATGTCCACCATGGTTACATCATAATAAACTCAAAATAAATCTACAACACAACTTCTAATCCCACCTAAACCAATAAGCATGACATTCAAGGAAGATCCAACAAGAAGTAAAAGCAAACCATGAAAAATACTAAAGAAAAGCAAGCTATAAAAGCAAGGAATCAAGGACTTGGGCACAACAAAGATGGAAATAAGTAAGCAAACAACTAAGGAAGGAAATAACCTTGTACTTGAAGATCAAAGTTGCATGGAACACTTAGAAAAAAAGTGGAGGTCGTGGAAGACTTATGAGCAAGAAGGATTTCTATGCAAAGAAAAATCGTGGAAGTCTTTTTAGAGGAAGAGGGAGGTGCCACTTTTTTAGGGTGCTTCCTACTCTCCCAAACATATGCCCTATGTAGTACCCCTAGGTGATTTTGCAAGTTGGACTGCCTTCTAATTTAGCTAGGTTGTGATCCTAAGATGGGGATGATGTGGAGATTGAATGTAAAGTTAGGATTAGATCTAGGATAGCCAAAAAGATAATATAAGTGGTTAGAAATGATACGTATGGATCTAAGTGGTTAAGAAAGAGAGATGGAAGTGGGAAGAGATGGAAGGCTAAGGGGAAAGAAAGAGAATGAGGTGGAGTGAGGGGATTGGGTGGGTCTAGGATGGTGGAAGAGTTGAAGAGTTTCAAAAAGGTGGGACTCTTAAGGAGGAAAGTGTAAAATTCGTAGTGGATTTGTATGGTGAGGTAGAAAGGGAGAAAAAAGTGAGAAAAACATGAAAAAATAAGAAAAATGAAGGGGGTTCTTCCTATTGGTTCACATGCTACCTTATCTAATTGAATTTTTCCTTAAATATTTCAAAATAATTCTTAAAATCCCATAAATATTTTCTTTAGATTTTTCTCCAATCATGGCCTTCCATGTAGCTTGGCTCATGTGACTTGATGGCTTGCTTTGACAACTCATTTAGCTTAGCTTCATGGATGGCTTTAGGGGCTATTTTGTCTTTGCTTGGTGGCTCAACCCTTTGGCTTTGATGTCTGGCTATGCTCCATAGCTTGTCACCTTTTTCATGGCTTGCATATGGCTAGGTGGCCTAAGTGAATCCCATGCAAAGGTGGTAGACTTTGCACGACTTGTGCATGGGCCCACTTTAGTCACTTTTGACTTCTCTAATTTCATCCTTTGCTTGCTTTAAAGTAATCTCGATCCTTGATCTCCTTTTAGATTGATGACATTTAGGCCTTTGACTCAATCTTTTGATCATGATCTTAAAGTTTCATCTCAATCGATCTCGACCATCAGATCATCATCTTAACTCCTACAAAAAATGAAAAACTCTAATCAAATCATAAAAAATTATGATTATGCATGTACTTATCCTAAATTAGCCTCTAAACCTACAAATTATCAAATGTTGGATTTATTAGGTCAAAAAACCTAATTTAATGCTATAAGTAATAGCACGCGTTTTTTATGCAATTTCACACCTCACAACTAGCATTTTAGTAGTCCTAAGCAAGACATGCAAAAAAATTATTTTACAAAATCTGCAGAAATTTTCACTTTCATAGGTACTCACGATTCCATTTAGCTCATGCAACAAGCCCTTTAACCCCTAGGTTACCCCTAGTTGATTAGTTATACCTCATGATGATTCTTAATGAATATACCCATAAAATTCTATAAGGTTGAGTCCTTTATTTTATTTTAGAGAATCCTCATCCATTAGTACTCTACTAGTTTTAACAACTTACTAGAGATGAATGGCAATTCTACATATGATCCACATATTAAAGTCATTTTATTATAATTATTTCTTAGAGTGCACTTGTGTTTACAGCTACATAAGTCATGACTTCGAAATAAATATGCTTATAGTCTATTGGAAATATGCTTTGACCTCAATTCTCATAGGTATACTCTTAAAAATGTTCGCAGAGAAAAGGGTTAAAGATACTTCTCGAAAGAAGGGTATAGAGATCCAAATTTTCAAAATTGAGTAGAGGTCTTCTTTTGATTGTTGGACAACTTTACTTTGACTATATTGAAGTGAATATCTTAGGTACTCTTGTCTTTTTCTTTCAATTTTTCTTCTTTGTTTCTGAGATTTCTTTCTTTTCACTTTTCTTTTGATTTCTTTTGAAAGAAATACTTTTTCTTTGTATGACTTTTTTTATTTTTCACTTCTTTAAATTTTTGTCCTTTTTAAAAATTTTCTACCAACTCTACTTGTTTTTGGAAATAGGTCATGGATTTTTACTCAATTTTTCTAGGGTAAGGTAGGTGGGTTAAGAAAGAAAAGGTTTACTAATAGGCTCAAGGGGCTAACTAGTGGTATAATATATTAGGAAAGTTTTATGTCTTTGGCCTAGACAAGGGTGGCCTAAATCATTTCCTAGGTTTCTTAAAGCATATCAGATTCAATAGATTTTTTGGAATAAAGAGAGCTATTACTCCTATTTATTCTTTGCAATTAACCAAAACAAAAATAACATGATCACACAAAGTAATGTATGATGAAGAAATATGGAATTACTTATAACCCTCAAAAAGAGGATAATCTCTAAAACTCACTTAGTTATAGGTCTCCACTGATTTTCCTTAAGGTCTCTAAGTCATACTTTTTTATTTGTCTAGACTATGTGCTATGTGTAAGTATTGTTCGAGATTTTACTTTCATAAAAATGCTTCTCACACATGAACAACATGCAAAACTACTCATGTGATCTTCCATTAAGAGGTTAAAGTTGTAGAACTACTAAGTTTTTGGAAATTCAGTTCTAATCATTATAAAGGAACTCGACCTCCAAGTCATATGCAAAACTTTTTTTTTTTTTTGAAAAATACAAGAAAAGTCAACATCTCTTTGTACATCTACACTGCCAACCTGAATTAAACTTTTCCCTCAATGTTTGGAAACATATGACCCCATACGATGATGGAATGATGTAAAATATCGAGATTCAAAAAACTTCTGGGTTGCCTCCCAGTGAGCGCTAAGTTTTATGTCTTTATCTCGATGTGATGATGAGTGTAATGTGATGTGGAAGGTGGTATGGACCATGCTAATGTGGATCATGGTAAATCAGTACCTCTAATGTTGTTTCCTCTACCTCAAGGTTAATTAGTTCTAGGAAAGGTTTTAGCCTTTGTCCATTAACTTTTAGGACTTCACCATCCTTCTCTATCTTGATGGCCCCATGAGGATATACTATGCATACTAAATAGGGTTTAGTACATCCAGACCTAAGTTTCCCTGGGAATAGATGCAACCTAGAGTTATACAATAAAACCTTTTGTCCAGGTGTGAAGGACTTCCTTAAGATTTGCTTATCATTATTAACCTTCATCCAATCTTTGTTTAGATGTGCACATTCATATGCAACTTTTCTCAAATCATCTACTTATTGAGTTGGAGTTTTCTGTGGGTCCCAGCAGCACCTCACTCAAAATTGAGCTTTTTGAAAGCCCAATGTACCTTGTGTTCAAATTCTACTAGTAAATGGTAAGTATTTCCATAGACCAGGCAATAGGGTGACATTCTTATAAGAGTCTTATAAGCAATGCGATAAGCCCATAAAGTGTTGTTAAGTCTAACAGACTGCTCTTTCCTACTTGGATTGACTGTCTTCTCTAGAATACACTTGATTTCTCTATTTGGCACCTCTACTTGCCCCCTAGTCTGAGGGTGATATGGAGTAGCTATTCGATGGTTGACACCATACTTTTTCATTAAGTTTTCAAATATTTTATTACAAAAGTGTTTACCCCCATAGCTAATTATGGCATGTGGAGTACCAAACCATGCAAATATACTTTTTTTTTAAATTTGACCTCCACCTTGTGGTCACTGGTTGCAAGGTGTGGCCTCTACCCACCTGGGCACATAGTCTACTCCCACGAGGATGTACAAATACCCAAAAGAATTAGGAAATGAACCCATGAAATCTATGACAAAACATCAAAAGGTTCAATAACAAGGATGGGGTTTAAGGGAATCATAATTTTCCTCCCTATACTTCCTAACTATTGGCACCTAGCACATGTTGTGAAATATGCATGTGAATCTTTAAAAATTATGGGCCAGCAAAAACCACACTACAAGATCTTTATAGCTATCATTCTAAATCTAAAGTGGCCCCCACAAGCATGATCATGATAGAAGGTGATGATTTCATTATGCTCACTATCAGGTATGCATCTCCTTATCACTTGATTAGTATAGTACTTAAATAAGTATGGGTCATCCCCAAGTAAAGTTTCTAACCTTGGTCATAAATCTTTTTCTATATTGTTAGGTCTAACGATTGGGCATTTGTTCTATAATAAGATAGTTAACTATATGTTAACTAGGAAATGTGCTTTAACTATTCATCCAAAAAAGCTTCTGTTATAGGCACATTTTCACTACTATGTTCCACCACTAACTTGGATAAGTGGTCAACTACATTTGGAATCTTTCTTATCCCAAATTTCTAGGTCAAATTCATGTAACAGTAGTGTCCAATGAATCATCCTGGTTTTGCATCCTTTATAGAGAAGAGATATTTCAGAGCTATATGATCCTAGTATGTTATAAATTTACATTCTAACAAGTAGATCTAAAATTATCCAATGTGAACATGACAACCAAAAACTCTTTTTCTATGGTTAAAAAGTTGAGTTGTGCATCGTTAAGTGTTTTACTAGCATAGTATATCACATGGGGAAGTTTGTCAATGTGCTACCCCAAAATAGCCCTGATCACATAGTCTGAAGTGTCACACATTATCTCACATGGTGCACTCCAGTCAGGAGATTGAATGACGAGTGAAGAGGTTAATTTGGCCTTTAAACACTTGAATACTTTTATTTAATCCTCATCAAAATCAAAAGAAGCCTCTTTATAAATAAATTAGGGAGGGGCTTGGCAATCTTTCTGAAATCTTTGATGAATCTCCTATAGAACCCAGCATGACCTAGAAAAGAGTGGATGTCTTTCACTATCCTTGGTGGAGAAAGGTTGACTATTAAATTCACTTTGGCCTTATCTACTTTTATACCATTGTGATATTATGTGGCCTAGAACGATACTATTTTGTAGAATAAAATGGCACTTTTCCTAGTTCAATACTAGATTTTTCGCCTAACACCTTGCAAGCACTAACTTCAAATGGTTTAAGAAATCATCAAAGGTAGACCCAAATACTGAGAAGTCATCCATAAACACCTCCAGGAGCTTTTCTACCTTGTCAAAAAATATGCTCAAGAAACACCTTTGGAAAGTGGCTGGGCCTTACCTTACAACATTTAGGGCCCCCCCTCATTTACTAATAGGGATCATAGGGGGTCCCTCTCATGCCCTTCTCATGTAGAGTACAAACTTCAAAGCCCTTGTTCCCTCATCACTAATGGGGCCCCTTGCATGCCCTTCTCACTAGTCTAAAAGGCATACGTCAGTAAGTAGAGGTCCTAAAAGGGTAAGTGAAGGTGGCCTTCTCCTAATCCTCAAGTCCTAAAGGAATCTAGTTATAATGAGAATAACCATCTAGAAAATAGTAATAGTTATATTCAACTAACCTCTCAATCATTTGTTCAATGAAAGGAAGAGGAAAATGGTCATTCCTTGTGACCTCATTCAATTTCCAATAATCAATGCAAACTCTCTACCTGATGGTCAAGCGAGTGGGTACTAACTTATTGTCCTCATTCTTGATTACTGTTGCATAAGATTTCTTAGGTACAACCTAGAAGGGGCAAACCCAAGTTCTGTCAGATATGGGGTATATTACACCAACATTTAAAAGATTAATGATTTCATCTCTTACCACATCCTTCATGTAGGGGTTTAATCTTCTTTAAGTTTCCCTAGATGATTTAGCATTCTCTTCGAGGTGGATCATGTGCATACACACAGCTAGAATAACCCCTTTATGTCTGCTACATTTCACCCTAGAGCAGTCTTATGTTCCTTAAGAACATTAAGTAATTTTCCATCCCATTCCTAGTCTAGATCTAATACTATTATAAGAAGTAAGGATTCATTTGGTCCTAAATAATAATACTTGAAATTGTTAGGTAAAGGCTTTAGAACCAGAGAAGGTGGTTGCTCTATAGAGGGTAGGGGAACAGACTCTAATGGAGTGATTCCACATAAGGTCCCCTTTTGGAAGTATCCATACTTAGAGTTGCAATCTAAAAGATTGTTTACTTCCATAATGGACTTGTTGAAATTAAAATCACCATTAAAATGCATTAGACAAGCCTCAAGTGGGTCAGAAATGAATGTTGGTGGATTATTGTCTTAAATTAGTCCATCGATCAAATTCACTCCATGAGAATCATCTAGGTCTAAGTGTTGTTGGTCGGCATTAAAGATATTGAGTTTGACTTTTATGTTGCTAAATGATAGTTTCATCATACCATTGATAAAGTTTATAAGGGTTTTAGACCTCACCAAGAATGGACGTCCAAGTATAACCAGAATCTGACTACTGAGATTAGATACAAGTTGCATGGCTAGTATAATGATGTCAATTGAGTAGTAAAATTGATCCACCTATATCAAAACATCCTCAACCAAAAAACATGGTATTTTTATTGATCTATAAACCAATTGCAATGTAGTAGAGGTTGGTTTTAGCTCACTGAGCCTCAGTTGCTCATAGACAAAGTATGTCAATAGGTTAACACTAGCCCCTAGGTCAGGCAATTCCCTACCTATGACATGGTCTGTAATAATGTGTGAATTTCTAGGGCACCCTAGGTCTCTAAACTTTAGCAAGATCTTTGTGTGGAATTAAAGAGCTCATCTGCTTAGTGAGGAAATCTTTCTTTTGTACATTTAACTTTCTCTTTCTTTTGTAGAGCTCTTTTAAGAACTTGGAATGAGTGAGAACATCATTGATGGCATTGAACAATGGAATGTTAATTTGTACATGTTTAAATATGTCCATAAGCTCATTAAAATTTGTTCCCTTCCTAGCCTTGTGTAGCAATTGATGAAATGGGGCTTTAAGCACATAGTGTGTCTCTACTAAAGGTTCAACAGGAGAATTTTGTCTTTTGTCTTTCTCCTGCGTTTTGATTGCCTCATTTTCCTCCATGATTTCCTTAGGCTACCCCACTTTGTTGTTGACCTAACGGTCACCCCTAAGGGTCATTATGGACTTGGCTTGCTTGTGAGAATTATGGGTTTGTGAACTAGACCATATATCAAATTGGCCCTCCAGGGTAGGTATGGACTAACTAAGAAACTAGCCCTTTCCTCTATCTTGTAGTGTAGTAGACAGCTGGCTTACTTGCATTTCTCACTTGGTTATGGCTTTAAAGTTAACATGGGTGTAATTTTGATTATCATTCTTCAATTAGGTAGGCCCTTGTTAGTGTCTTCATTTTGCGACAAAGATCTTTCAATAAGTAACTGTATATTTTCCTCAAAAGATGGTTTCTTTGGTTTTTGAGGTTGTTGGAAGCCAGGTGGCTATTGGGGAACTATTGCTCTAGGAAAATTTTGATTAGGAGGGGCACAGAAAGTCCTCCTTGTTAGTTGTTCTTTGACCAAGAAAAATTTAGATGCCTAGCCCATCTAGTTTTAACAACCAAGCCTCTCTCTCATCTTTAACATGAGGGCCCCTCCACTTGTTGCATCAATGATTTTTCTAACTTGAGGAGTCAATGCCTCATATAAGAGTTAAACCTACTACCATTTCTTAAATATGTGATGAAGACATAGTAGATGATTCCACTATTCCCAACATTCGTAATACTTTAATAATTTTCATCATTCCTTTGATGGAAATTGATAATTTTCCTATGAAGGTCATTAGTCATGTGAATGGGAAAGAATTATTCCAAAACTTCCTAGATAGTTGGTCATATGTGTTGATGGAACCTACCTCATAGGAATTTAGACATGACTTAGCTTTATCCTTGAATTAAAATGGAAACAACCTAAGCTTAGTTGAGTCATCTAAAAAAATTTTAAATTTAAATGTAGCACAAATATTAAGGAATTCCTTGATATATAAGTACAGATCCTCTCGTTCACAACCATAAAAAGTGGATAGTAAATGTATGACTCCTGGTTTTAATTCAAAGTGGTCTACATTTTTTGGAGGTAAAGCTATATAGGATAGAGTATTGCATTGGAGTGGCACATAAAAATCTCTAATAGATTTGTGATTGACTTTTGCCAATGGTGCAGCCATGGGGATAGGAAGTTTGGTTTCTTATCCATTGCCTAATGACATGTTCAACCTTTTGGTCTAAAGGTATTAGCTCTAAGTTTGGAGATCGACGCCCTTGCATTTACTAAGCTAGTTCCTAACTAAATGATATGACCTAACTATATGCTAACTCTAACTCTTATGTGATGCACAATCAATCCTATTAAATCACTAATCAAGCTATTTTGATTATCTTTGGTTACATCATAGGGTGGTAGCTTCTTAGAATTACATCTAAATAATTCCTCCTTTCATCCATTGACTACTACTTATCAGTTGGGTTCTACTCTAAAGTGGATAATACAATCTTCTTATTGAGAGATGTTTAGATCTCAACTGACATCAACGGAAGGTGTGAGAAAATTGCTTAGATTTTAAGACACCCACTATAATCATAGTGCTCAAAAGCCATTAAAGTGACAATAGATCGCTTCCTTCTAAAAGGGTCCCTATGATCTTGATAACCCTATCTCTTTCTACTTAATTTTAAATTAATATTCAAGGGTTGGGATTGCAACACAAGGAATTTGATTGATGCTTAGGTAGGCTAAGGATCTGGTGATGAAATCCAATACTTATCTTATATGGGTTCTTATAAGGCCCTTACTAGCATTATGTTCCACTCCACCATAAAGCTTTAAATGTGTAATGCTAAACAAAAGCAAACTAGTGCCTACCTATCTGCTATTTAACAAAGGGTCAAGCACCTCAACAAATAGGACATTATAACCATGCATCCTATGCCTTGGTTATAGCTGAGCTTAGGCTAACTTTTGTTAAATAGGTGCTTTGCTAATGCAATAGTCCAAGATAATATGCAACATATATCATTGCATGACCCTAATCTATGTGATTTATACTATCATTACAAATGCAATTTTGCCCTAAATGCACTTTATTCTAGAAAATAAAAAATATGGCTAAAGATTGCTCATAGTTTAGGGTTTTGATGATGATCAAGTGTGAGTCATCATACTGCACACTTGCCCTACATTAGTAAAATCCAAAAATTAACTAAAATGAAAATTACAATGGGCCTCACTACAATTTCACTCAAATCCTAATCTAGGAACATAGTAAAATCCCTAATCTATGTTGATGAAGACTTTTCCCATAGGATCATTTTCACTCCTTTTCCAATTTTCCTTGCATAAATATTAAACAAATATGATAAATAAGGGGAAAATGGCAATAAAATACAAAAAATGATGAAAATCCTAAACTAATGCACCCTAAACCTAGACTCGAGGTACATAATCCAAGTGAGGTTCCACTCCACAAACCATTGCGATTCCCCAACAATGGCACCAAAAACTTGTTGTTATTTTTAAGTTAAACTTGCAAGTGCTCGAACCTATTGTAGTAAATTCACAATGATGAAGGTTGATCCCATGATGAATCAAATGGTTTGTGTGATTAGTGGTTCCTTACTTAACTACTTAACTTATCAAATAAGATTTGGATTTTAAACCTAAATTAACAATGAAAACCTAACATAAATGTAAGGCATGGAAATTTAAAAGTTAACTAAACAATTAAACTAATGGAGACATACACAATTAAGTAAGGAAATCAAGGACAAACTATGAACAAAATTCCTAAGAATGGTACACATAGTTCATGATGAAAAAAGCAAAGTCTAAATCTAATGAACAAGGATTCCACTCAGTCATAAACACCTATATAAATGAAACACATAAGAATGAGCAACTCTAATTCTCATGCAAAAAGACTTAGAACCATGTGCATGAACACAATGCTATGCTTCTTACTCCTAAATGAAAACCCTCTTACAAACTAAAAAGCAAGGCATGAAAGACAGTGATAAAGTGAAAATTGCATGGAACAAAGATAAACATGTGATGACAACTTAGTTTAAAAGAATAGCATTAAGAACCATGCACATGACACCTAAAGTGGTGCGATGGTCCTAAAATGCTAAGATGCAATCCTATGTAATCGATCAACTAAATTGGGGGGGAAAACAAGCAGTTAAACTATTAACTAGTAGTTCAAGACGTAATTACAATCCTTCACCAACCATCAAACAAAATTCTTCCAAACCTCTTCAAGACCATGTGCATAGAATAAGTGTTATCCTCATGGAACTAAAGTGGTTATGGATGGTTTTGGTACTTGCATTAAGAGCTATTTAAATTAATAACTTACTGGAATGATGACCTAATGGACAAATAACTCAAAAACATGCATCAACAAGATTGAATCAATACTAAAAAATATACATCATTCAAGGGAAAAGATTACAGTGATGGTGTGCAACATTCATGAACTATGTGCACTAAGGTTACATCATAATAAACTTAAAATAAATCTACAATACAACCTCTAATCCCTCCTAAACCAATAAGCATGATATTTAAGAAAGATCCAACAAGAAGTAAAAGTGAACCATGAAAAATACTAAAGAAAAGCAAGGACTTAAGGACTTGGGCACAACAAAGATAGAAATAACTAAGCAAATAACTAAGGAAGGAACTAACCTTGTAATTGAAGATCAAAGTTTCATGGAACATTAAGAAGAAAAGTGGAGGTCATAGAAGACTTGTGAGGAAGAAGGATTGCTATCCAAAGAAAAAGTGTGGAACTCTTTTTAGAGGAAGAGAGAGGTGCCACTTTTTTAAGGTGCCTCCTCTCCCAAACATATCCCCTATGTAGTAACCCTAGGTTATTTTATAAGTTGGGCTGCTTTCTAATTTAGCTAGGGTGTGATCCTAAGATGGGATGATGTGGAGATTGAATGTAAAGTTGGGATTAGATCCAGGATAGCCAAAAACATAATATAAGTTGTTAGAAATGATATATATGGATCTAAGTGGTTAGGAAAGAGAGACGGAAGTGGAAAGAGATGGAAGGCTAAGGGGAAAGAAAGAAAATAAGGTGAAGTGAGGGGATTGGGTGGATCTAGGATGGTGGGATTGTTGAAGAGTTTTAAAAGGTGGGACTCTTTGTGGAGGAAAGTGTAAAATTCGTAGTGGATTTGTATAGTGAGGTGGAGAGGGAGAAAAAAGAGAGAAAAACGTGGAAAAGTAAGAAAAATGAAGGGGGTTCTTCCTATTGGTCCACATGTTATCTTAACCAATTGGATTTTCCCTCAAATATCATCAAAATAAGTCTTAAAATCCCATGAATATTTTTATTAGATTTTCCTCCAATCATGGCTGGATTTAAGGGTTCTTTTAGCTTTGCTTGGTGTCTCAACCCTTTGTCTTTGATAGCTGACTTGACTCCTTAACTTGTCACCTTCTTCATAGCATGTATATGGCTAGGTAGCTTGAGTGAATCCCTAGCAAAAGTGGTAGACTTTGGATGGCTTGTGCATAGGCCCACTTTAGTCACTTTGACTACTCCAATTTCATCCTTTGCTTGCTTTAAAGTAATCTCAATCCTTGATCCCCTTTTGGATTAATGACATTTACGCCTTAACTCAATCTTCTAATATTGATCTTAAATTTTCATCTTGATTGATCTCAACTATGGATCATCATCTTGACTCCTACAACAAATGAAAAACTCTGATTAAGTCCTAGAAAATTATGATTAGTCACATCCTTAGCTCAAATTTGTACCTGTAACTTCAAATTATCAAATATTTGATTTATTATGTTAGAAATGCTTGTGCTATAATTTTTGGCCAAAAACCCTAAATTAGTGTTATAAGCTAGAACACATCTACTACTAATTAGGTACTTTTAATATAATTTTAAAAACTTATTAGAAGATATTCAACTTGAATTGAACATTGATGAAAAATATGGTAATAGAAAAGATGTGACATGTAACTCTAAGGAGCAAAGAGTACGTGATTGTAGGTAATCTAAGCCTTCAAAGGAGCCATCAAAGAGTAGACAGAGAAGAGTAAGAGCTGAGAATAACATTATACATTTAAAGACCAATTCCTTACATGATATGATAATTCCTAAAAGTCAGAAGGTAGAACATTTGAAACATGTGCACTCCTTTGGAAGGAGAATGTAGTTGAGTTTGAATCAGTGGCAAACTAGAAATGATCAAAGTATTTCAAGTTTAAAATTGCATGTGGTAAACCATGGGCAAGTGTGCATGATGAAGATTTAGATGATATTACAAGAAACTACTGCTTGAACAAGAAAGGGTCATTTTCAAGCAACATCCATAGATGGTTAGCTAGTGATGATTTTTGTAGAAAATTCAAATCTCTACACAAGAAGAATAGTTTTTAGGGTATATAAAAGATAACAATGTTGACAATTATGTTTAGAACACCTATTTTCATAAGCCTCTACTAAAGTACAGAACGCGAGAGGCTAATGTTCCTAAGAAAGTTTGGTTTTATACTTGGCAAGAGAATGACATGGCTCAAAGGCAATGTACATTGAGGCAAGATCATGGATTGAGTAATCGAGGTATATTTTCATTTTACCCTTTTGGACTATCAAGTTTAGCTATTAATCCATCACGATTGAGTTCATTAGTGACACAAAGACATACTTTTGGCCTAGATGAAGTGAACAATGCAAGGTCATATACTTTTGTATCGAGATTGCCCATTATGGGTGTTACTGTTGACAATCCTTTGGATGAACAGTGAGATTCACTGCCAAATTTATCCACTGACATGCAAAGCTTTGTACATAGCCCTTGATGGCTATTATCACACCATGATTCATCTAGGTGACATAATGAGTGACAAATGTTACTTCATATCTTTTCTGAGGAGAGTTTGTTTAGAAGTTCACTTCTGATGAGTGTATGAAAAGAAAGATCTCAATGAATGACTGCATATAAAATGTTGTTTCATGAATCACAAGAAATTATAAAAAATGATAATAAAGATATGTATATGAATCCACATGATTCATGTGATGTTAGAAGGATATTATGATAATGTCATTAATGAAAGACTCATTACAACTCCAAGCAAGAGCATTTGATAAATGATCCTTATTCAAGCCTAAACTATGAACTCCAACTAATTTGTTAAATGATTTTTTATCTATTCCATACACATATGTGAGTTGTAATTGATTAAGCCTAATAAGGAGTTTGATTATTCTTTGAGTTCCTTTTCATGTGCATGAAATTATTTGAGCATATATTAAAAGCTATGATAACAAACAGGGGAATTATTGAGACAAACAAGGGCAGGAATTTATCTTTTATTGTGCATCACGAATGGAATGCAGGAAATGGAAACAAATTGAAAAAAGACATTGATATATCAACAAATTAAGGGTGAGTAATAGAGTATACAATGATACGACTCGTTATAGCTCAAATGGACCAAAAACTATGTTTGTGAGAAGTTTAAATTTGAATCATTAATTTTGAGAGTTTTGCTAATTAAAGAGTTACATGAAATGTAATAAAATGGAAGAACAAAGATGTTTCTTTGATTGAACTTCCCTTGTAAAAATCATTTGGTTAAAGTGAGCACATGGAATTGAAATCTATGATGAGATGATATGGATAAACTTATAATTACTTGTGAAATGACGTGAAAATAATTTTGAGAATGAAATTTTGTTAAGGTGGAAAGAATGTAACAACCCTTATTTTTGAACTCTTTAACATGTAATTGTATTTCACTTATGATTGGAATAAAGGAGTTGAATTTCAATGAAATTGCATTTCTTGAAATTCCTATTTCACAAATTCATAAGTAGACTATAGAACCTGAAAATTTGAGTTGTACTCAGAAAAATAATTCCAACGACACTAAGAACTCTAAGATTGGAGTTCGAATGAAGAAGTTGCAACATTTTGAATATGGAAGGCATGTTTGATAATGGCACCCCCTTCCTTTTAACCAAAACCCGAAAGACCGTCGGTTTTCTCCTCCCATGTTTCCCTCTTACATTTTTCCCTCCACCAGTTGGTCACCAATGCGCCACTGCTAGTTAAGGATAGGACTCTGGAGCCAACCAAATGCCCAAAAACCCTCCTCCCTACCTTCCTCTCCCTCTCTGTTCAACAAGGCCAAAACGCAACTTGCATCTACTGTTTTCTCATTTTCCTCTCTACTCAGATATGTCGATAGATGATGACTAAAGTAGAGTCACCAATCACCATCATCCTCTCCTCCACCAACAAACAAACTTTTTTTTCTTTCTTTTCTCGAAGCTCCGCACAAGCTGGTCACCCATGACAGCTACCATGTGTTGATTGAGGTGCCGCTCTACATAGCTCAAGTTCAACCTCTATTAGTGCCTCGCCCTCCATCCCACCTTCTCCCATCATTCCTCTTCTTCCTTCCTTGCTCCCTAGTCCGCTTCTCCATTATTGACAACAACTCTATGACAGTGTACAAAGCCATCAATACTAGACACACAAAAGTGAAAACAACTTGGATTGAATATTTGAGTTGTTCATCGCATTCATCTAGACGTCACGAACAAAACCCTAAAGAAAATTGACTATTGGGGTAGATCCGATAAAGATTTGGATGCAACAGTATTAGACGGCCATGATTGCAATTGTCCATGATCATTCAGCCTTGATCCGGCACTTCAAACGATCAATTAGATGAGGATTAATACAATTACATGTAAGACCATTACCAATCTTCTCTAACTTACCAATCAAATAATCACCATTATCATGTTATGAAACTCGATCCAACAGTTGGATCGACTAGAAATTTAAAGTTTAAACAGGTATGACCATTGAAAGCTCATGAACCCGAGATCCGACCATCCAAAATTGGATCTAGTTGTGAATCAAGAGATTTAGGTTTATCAACCACGAAAGAGTATTTTGTAAGCTTACAAATAAGTAACTTCATATTTTTAAAGAGGAATTCAAATTGTGGATTGACAATCAACAATACAGATCTACATGACACTTTTTCTTGGAACTTGTGTTTTCAACTAGTTTTAAAAAAATGTTAGCGAAACTACAAGGTCCAAAAAAAAGTGTTACTTGGCAGTTATTGATTTGTACTTCTTGCTCAAGCAAGCAAATCCACTTCTCAAATGCCTATTCGACAAGGAATGCTAAATTGACTGCATTTTTTGGAGCCTACCTTTGATTGATCTGACTTGTTATCTTATTGCTTAAGATTTAGATGTCTTATAGATTAGAAAGCATGTGATTTGGATGATTCCATCATCTAAAAAGCATCTAATAAACTATGGTTAGAAATAGACAACAAACAGTTTAGAAACTAGTAGGAACATACTATAGTTTTAGAATTTAGAATCATCCATAGTGTATGATGTTTTACCTATAAGAAATCTACAGTTGGAACAATGAGATGAACAATCCTGCTTATGCAAAGATAGCCTCTACAAAATGTAGTCACTATATTACAACTCATAGTACAACCAGTCTAGCATTCCTTCTTTTCTCTCTTTTTCTGACTGCAGCATCCCATGTATGAAATGTATTTGTGTTGAGTTTTTGTAAGTGACTTTACAGGACTATTTTCGAGCCCAAACTCAGCCGAGGAAGAATATCAAAACTATTGGTTAAAACTAGTCTACTCGATGCCAACTCTGGGAAAATAGTATCTTAAACTTCCTGGTTATCTCCTCAGCACTGTAGTATGTGATTCTCAGAACATCGTACTATAGCTATAAGGAATCCAGGCAAACACGGATGATAGATAAGCTAAGAGACCACTTTTGCCGGGTGGACTTTCCTATGACACCAATGGCATAGGCAGGTACGGTTGCACCCAGATGTCCTCTCATCTGGCCAACAAAGAACGTCGTGAGACTGACGGTTTGATTAACCTGCTCCCTTCCCAGTGGCCTGTTGTGCTCTCCCCAACCAGAAGTTACAAGTTTGAGTCAAATTTGTCTACCAATTTACCGTAGAAACAGAGCAAATGCCTGCTTGTTGTTATACCTCAATATTTAAATTAAAAAATACAGAAAAGTAAAGTTACTGCTCGAAATTACAATTCAAATGTTGGTTCCTATATGCCTTGCAAAGTAGAAGCGGTGCGGCTTCCCTTGCTCATTTTTTAGTGGTCCATTTTGTTCACTCAGAGTTATATGGGGAGTACTAAAAATCTCTCTCAACGGATAGCCTTCACATGGCCCCTCACCTTAAAAGTGTGAGGATGGTGCATTTCAATTTTCTTAGGAAATTGATATTCTCGTTCCCCTCACTACCTTGTCCCTGCATCTTCCACGTGTTAGGGCGGTGCACATTCACGCTTAGATGAAATGAAGCCATCTCTCTTGTCGTTCCCATTTGTTTTCCTGATGTACCATCAATAACGATGTTCCTCTCTCCTTCTAGCCGTTATGATTGCTTCAGTGGTGCTCCTCTCGCTTAGCGTGGTGGCCAATTGAGTGGCAGAGAGAGAGAGAGATGGGTAGATGGATCCACATGTTGGGAGGATAAACTGAGCCACGTCGTATGGAGAAAGGGAAAAGAGGGAGCTGCAAACCTAGATGATGACGGGGAAGCTACTTTTACGCGCGCGGGGGCCGAGAATAGTGAATTTCATAGAGTGAGAAAACCATTTTCCCTTTTTGTTAACACCGTTTATGTTTTAAGGGGAGCGACCCACGCTAAGGTATTGGGTGAGAATTTTGGCATCCCGTCGTTGGAGAGCACAGATATAATGAGTGAAATGGATCACTCAGAGAAATGGACGGAAGGGCCCACATACTCCGTTTCAATTTTCCAAGGCTTATTATGTACCATCCCTGCATAGGAAACCTTCAAAGGCTGCTGTACCTTTGTTATTTAGATTTTAGACTTCTATCGCATCCAGGTATAAGTCTACGTTTAGAAGCATGGAAGAAGTCCACGTCATATTTTTATCATAGACAGTAATGGTTTTTTGTAGATCTAAGCCGTTCATTATGCTTAGAATGGTTTTGATAGGCTAAATATAAGATTTCATACCTATTGAATATTTTCCACCCATATTTGTTAAAATTAAAATAAGTGGTTAGGATCATTCAAGCTCATTAACTTCTTGTAGGTCACCTAATTTTTGTAACCCATAATTCGATTTTTCTAAAAAAAGAGTTAAAAAGATAGTATGACTCTTTCACGCTTTTGAGCATAAACTGTATGGAACTTAATTTTTAGAGCAAAAAATTGCGAACCGATGTTCTAGGGGCTTCCTTTTGTACTTCTGTCTTCTCATTATGGAGTTGTATCCACATCCGGGGAGAACCGGGTCCACGAGTGTGGATGAAAATGATGTGCAATGCTCTACCACTTTCTTACATAACAGCAACCCACCACATGAAAACTCCCGAGGACGTGTCAAAAGCAAGCTAAGAAAGTTTCCTACTCATGCAGATTCTTGGGTCACTCTCCTTTCCCATTCCCATTCCCATTCCCATGTTCCTCTTTGATCAGGAAAACTCCTAAGGTCAAGTTATTCTTTAGCTTTAAGAGAGTATAGGCACCGGAAATTTGTACGTTGGGTACAACTTGATTGTAGCATAATCAGTTACTTTTTTACTCAGGCATATTCCTTTACCCAAATTGCATCTACAAGGCACAACTAATTGAGTTTGATGGAAATATCAATTCTCACTACTAGTGTGTCGGCAGCAGGGGTCCTACCGACGTACTAAATTGCGAAACGCAAAAGCATTAATAAAAAACAAATCTGGCCGATATGCAGACAATTCCTGCAATTGTAACAGGGAACTGATGGGTGTGAGACAAGGTTCCTGTTCAAGCTTTTGACTCGTCAATTCCCACCACAAGAATTTTATCTCCAAGGAAACTTGGCCACAAAGCTTGCATTATTCATTAGATGGGTAACAAATAGCATAGTTTTTGGGGAACTGGGCTCCCTCTTGTCTTCACCTTAGTTTTATAACAAAAAGATTCGGAGAATAATTACAAGTGGTTCTCAACGCACTTCTCCTACTGTTCATATACATTGCCCACTCATGAAGAAGGATAGAAGCCCACATCAGGCCACCCACATAGATATCCCGATTCAAAGCCAAAAAAGTGATAAATACTACCACTGTTCACATCCTTTTTTCATCAACATTGTTGGTCCTCAATGTGGGCTCCATAAATATATAACCTGCTTTGGTTCCGAAGAATGACAAAGCACAGCACTTATAGACTCCCATTCACACACAGTACTCCTAAATTCATAGAACAAATATCAGTATCAGTCGTCATAGCAGTCAAAACCAAAATTTTTATAAATGGTTCATATTAGGAGTTATATGGTCGCAATGGGTATACAGCTAGTAGATTGTCAAAAATATTGTATGGGCTTTTTTAACATATCGGTTACAAAGCATATACTCTGTTTTATACCTAAATCTAATCTTAGTCAAATGGAAAGTGGCTACTAGATCTTGCAACGAAGTAGACTTCTAGAAAGATGGCCTGTGAGTACAATAAAAGTGATAAATTAATGACAGTAAATTGATAATTGCGCTGGGATAGTACAATGTCTTCAGTCCTAACTCGGCTAACGTGGTAAGTGAATTATAAGATAATATGAAGTTTAAAAGTTCTGGAGAAAGAGAGATTTTTTTTGGTTATAAATTAAAACTAGGGACTGAGGGCAAATACATATAGACTCAAGAAAAAAAAGAAAGAAAGAGAGTGAAAGATTTGATGGTTCACAGAGAAAAGTACAAGATTGAGATTTTTTATAAAGTAATATATAGAACAAAGTTTTCATATATACTAATTTATTGACATTTTTTAATAAAATAAGGTCCCGCTAAGTTAATAAAAAGTCTTTGGGCCCAAGGCTATTAATGTATATAACCTGATAAAATAATATCATCTCCACTAAGTTGTCTACATGCAGAGAAGCTTATCATTCACTCACTCAATTGCAGCAACAGGACTCCGTGTATGTGCATGCCTTTTCTTCTTCATCTTTATTTTCGTTGCTCTCTTATTTTATATTCCCGACCTACTACTCTCTTTGGTTCCTTTTGGATAAATGATAATATCAAGTATTGGTAAAGACCACTACAAAAGCTGCCAGAGAGACTATCTAATAAATAACTATTGTTTATATACACATTTTCTACCTAACTAATCATTTTACCAACTCATAATATAAAACAGATATAATTATGCTACTTATTATTCAGTAGCTTTCTTTGATTCAGCGAGAACAACAACGAGGGCAGTATGATTCAAAGCCAGAAGCTATGATTTGATTGGTAAAGTAATTGTTGTTGGATTGTCAACCTGGTATTATAGTTCTCATGAATGAGAACCATGAGAAGTTGGCTTCATTTGGATGGAGAAGATGGGATGTAGGGAATCTCAGGTCTGAAATGAGAAACAGTGAGCATGACATAAGCATTTCCTCTAGATTGCCAAGCATCACTTAGTGGGCCACTAATATCGATAGAAAGGAGATAATAATAAAAGATATCCGCTGCCAGTTCCTTTGCCTTCTGATTCCACACCCCCACTCCCATTTTAACCCTTCTTCCCTTGTTCTCTTCTTTTTAAGGGCAATCACCACAGTCCCGCAAAGCCTCTATCATTTCCATTTCCTATTAAGCTTCTCTGATTTGCGATGAGGATATTCCAAGAAGAAGAGAAAGATGTGCGAGAGAAATCAAAAACCAACCACATAGGCTTACCCAAGATCAGCGATGATGATAATGAAGTTTATGATGAAGATTTATCAGGGTGGTTGAACCTGAGCCTTGCTGGAAATGAACCACTAACAGCTGGAAGTTCTGATTCAAAATCGAAAACGACCTCCAACAAGGTTTTCTCATGCAACTTCTGTATGAGGAAATTTTTCAGTTCACAAGCATTAGGTGGTCATCAGAATGCCCACAAGCGAGAGAGGGGAGTGGCTAGGTCTCAGTCTCAAAGGATGATGATGCTGGGTTTGCCACTGAATGCCCCCTTCGTCCGTTCACTAGGTGTTAGACCTCACTCACTAGTACACAAACCACGCAAGGAAGCGACTGCAGTGGTTGCGAGATTTAATTACCATAACAGCACTGGCATGGGAATGAGTTGGGCACCCTTCACACTTGAAGAAGCAAAGGATTTGATGTGGCCGGGAAGCCTTCACAGGGACCTGCAGCAGCACAACCAACAATCAGACCTCCTCCAGCTTGATTTAAATCTTCGACTTTAATTTGATGCTTGCATCTATAATCCGTCCATCAATTATTATAACTGCCTGCTATGGGTAGTCCCTTGCTTTCCTACTCCATTTTGAGTTTGCTCATCCATAACGACAGCAGCTAACTCAGATATCCTTCCAACAATAAGCGACGGGTTTGTACATGGAATGAAGTTCTCACCGATACATATTTAACAAAGGCCGAGAATTCCAAATGTTTATGCTTGCTTTATCTGAAAACTAAATATCCTAATTTAGATTTTTTCCACAACCAAGTTGTGAATTGTTTCTTGAAGCAAAGTTCAAATCATCCATAGTTTGCTTTAATCTGTAACTCACACAATGATAATAATATGAACAAATTTCACTCTAGTATCCCATTGTCGTCATGTTTCAAATGGCTCTCAGTTGTGTACCTCTCTTCGACTTCTTTGTCACTTACCGAATGGCTTCGCGTGTATGTTTTAAGGGGTGAAACAGTCCAAAAATAAAGAACTTTTTAGAATGACTGATATAACCTTGATTGGACTTGAATTCTCAAACACGTCATTCACTATCTATTAGTTATAAATTATGTTAGTGTATTGTTTATTTCCATCTATATCTCATCGTACACACTCATATATTATAAATACATCGATGACTCTCAAGACCAGAGACAGAGCATTTCCATCCGAACATGGCAACAGAGCGTGGGTAAAGATCCGCTCCAATTCTTTCCATTTCGTGCGTTGTCTTCTCCTTTCATTCGGTCTCCATTACAACCCCAACTTCAGTGATCATGACTACCGTCATTTCCAGCCGTCCAACTCCTTCACCATCAACAGCCACATCAACGTCCACCATTACTATTTCTCCCCAGATAAGCCTCAATACACCACGCATCACCCCTCTATCAAACTCACACCCACAAAAATACTTTTTGTAAAACCTAATTTAATCCTATTCTCCTAGCACATGGTGTTCAAGGCCCTGCTTTTGGAACCGACGTTGCTCCACACTTAACCATCAAAAATGAATCCCAACAAAAATATTCTAAAACCAAAATATAACACTTGGCTACAAAAGGGATCAACTATACTCAGCTAGATAATCACATCATGTTTCGAAGAGGTTTTGACATCAGATGCAAATCACCTTGATAACTCTACCGATGTCAGTCCTAAGCCTGAATAAAAAAGGAGGGTTTTGCATCAGGTGCTAGTCACCAATTTTTAAAACCTTTTTGAGGAAGTTGAAGATGATTTTATTATTTTCTCTTCTTACTTACAAATGAATATGCATATGCATATCAGATTGTAAGTAAGAAGAGAAGATAATAAAAATCATCTTTAGCTTCTTCAAAGTATGGCGATCCTAACATGATATGAATCAATTACTGACTAGGGTGTCCCCCATAAGCGACATGCTGCATCAGATCTCGGGTGCAGTGAAAAATGAGCAAGGGTTGTTAGGACGTTCTCTAGAAAGTGACACATTACATTGGATCCCAGATGTAGTGAAAACTAGGCAAGGGGAGCATTCCCTTGGAAGCGACATGCTATATCAGAACCCAGGAGCAGTGGATAGTATGTAAATAGGCTATTTTAAGAGCATAAAATTCATATCGCCACAAGAAATATAGAGACATTGATAGGTAAGAGTCTAGAGTTAGTAGATATAATAAAACGTAGAAAAGTCAACATCGCTTGTATTTAAGAAACTAAGTGAAAAGGGGCTAAAACTAGAGAAATCAATAGGTATAAGCTCTACTACGTATAAAAGGATAATAACATAAAGTTGCAAATGTTAAAAGAACCAGTGATAAAATTATAATAATAAAACTTATTCTATGAGAGCAAATTATAAATGTTATAAGTGCATACTCACAGTAAGTGGGGTTAGAAGATATAATCAAGAGACAATTTTGGGAAGATATAGATGGAGTCATGCAAGAAATTCCCAACACAAAGAGGATATTTATAGTAGCAAACTTAAATGGCCATATAGGAAAAGAAAAGGAAGAATATGATAGGGTAAATGGATGGTATGATATCAAAAAATAAAATGAGCTGGGAGAAGCTATCCTCAGTTTTGCTTTGGCATATAACCTAGCCCTTGCAAACACATTCTTTAAGAAGGGGGATGAACACTTAATAACCTTTAAAAGTGAACTCCATGAAAGTCAAATAAACTTTCTTTTACTTAAGAATACCGAATGACCAATGTGTAAGAATTGCAAGGTAATACCTAGTGAGAGTTTAACCTCACAAAATAGGTTAATGGTTATGAATATCTACATTAAAAGATGGAAGAAAGGAAATGAACTTAATAGGTATCTAATAACTAAGTGGTGGAACTTAAAAGAGGGGAAAATAACCTCACTCACAAATAAGTTAATGATAGAAGGAAACTAGAACAGTGAAACAAAAGTAAACACCATGCGGATTTATATGGTCGAGTCTATTAAGAAAGTGGCAAAAGATGTGGTATGAGTATTTAAAGGTAAAAGGCAATTAATAGCGGAAATTTGGTGGTGGAGTGAAACAATGCAAAATGTTATTGAAAAAAAAAGGTGTATTTTAAAGCATGGCTGAAGACTAAAACTAATGAAAACCATGAGCAGAATAAGAATGCTGAAAAGATTGCTAAGGAAATAATAAGGGAGGATAAACTCAAGGCATATGATGATCTCTATAATAGGCTAGGATCAAGAGAAGTTGAAAAAGATATATTAAACTTACAAAAATAAGACAATAGAAGTGTAAGGACTTAAACCATATTAAGTTGATCAAAGGGTACTGGTCAAAGATGATGAGATCAAACAAAGGTGGGAAAGTTACTTTAAAAAATTGCTAAACAACAATTTTCCTAAGAATATAAGGATTGAAAATATTATAAACCTAAATAACATTAGACATTACAAATACGACTCTAAGATTAGAATACTTGAAGTGAAAGAGGCCTTGAAAAAGATAAAATTAGGAAATGTCATGGGGCCCGATGGCATACCAATTTGAAAGCATATGGGAGATACAGGGACTAGTTTAGTTAACCAAGTTGTTTAACAAGATTATAAAATATAAAAAAAAGCCAGATGAATAAAGGAAGAGCTTTATTGTATTAATTTATAAGAATAAAAGAGACATACAGAGCTACACTAATTATCGGGAAATCAAACTTATGAGCCATATTATGAAACTTTTTGAAAAGTGATTGAGAAGAGGCTACGGCATGAGATAAGTATATTGGAGAACCAATTTGGTTTCATGCTAGGGAGGTCTATCATAGAAGCTATTTTCTTATTAAGATAATTGATAGATAAATATAGGGAGAGGAGGAAGGACCTCCACATAGTCTTTATTGACTTAGAGAAAGCTTATGATAGGGTCCGTAGAGAGTTAATATGGAGGGTGTTGGGAGAGAAAGGGGTTTCGTTAGGGTATATAGATATAATTAAAGATATGTATGAGGGGGTAGTAATAACCACTAGGGGAGAAATTGATGATTTCTCTATCACTGAAGGATTACACCAAGGGTTAGCATTGAGCCATACCTTTTTACGTTGGTTATAGATGAGTTAACAAATTATCTGGACGAGAAGATTTCATTATGCGTGCTATTGGCAGCTGATATAGTTTTAATTGATGAGACAAGGGAGAATGTAAACACAAACCTAGAGTTATGGAGAGAAGCATTAAAATCTAAAGGGTTTAAAATTAGCCAACATAGATACAGTATATGGAATGCAATTTTAGCAAAGAGAGGAGCAAGAGTGGAGCACTAATAAAGATTGATAACCAAGAAGTCCCTGAAAATGATCATTTTTGGTACTTAGGATCGATGATTCATGAGAGTGGATAAAGTAAGAGAGAGGTTACCTAGAGAATTCAAGCGGGTTGGAACAAATGGATATATGCATCTAGAGTTTTGTCTGATCGGCGGCGGGTATCACTCAAACTAAAATAAAAATTCTATAGGATGGCTATAAGGCCAATTATACTATATAGATCAAAGTGTTAGGCAGTTAAAGAACATTATATTCATAAGATAAACATAATAGAAATGAGGACTTTGAAATGGATGAGTGGCGAGGCAAGAAAAAATAGAATTAGGAATTAAAACATTAGAGAAAACTTAGGGGTAGCACTAATAGGTAACAAGATGAGGAAGATTAGACTTAGATGGTTTGGACATGTCCAACAAAGACCAAAAACAACACCGTTAGAAGGAATAAGGCAATGCAAGTAGAAGGTTTTAAAAGGGCAAGGGAAAGGTCCAAAAGGACATGAATAGAAGTGGTGAGAAAATATTTTAAAACTTTAAGACTAAATAAAGTCATGTTACTTAATAAAGAAAAATAGAGAAATAAGATTCAAGATTCTTGTAACTGGCACCTTATTCGGATGAGTTCTTGACAACGATGATGATGCAAGTCATCTATATCTGCATGTTGCCGCACGAGCAAGCTTTTGGAATCGTAAATGAAACTCGCATTTTTCAGATGCAGATGCATCAAATGCAAAAAGGTGTTCTCCCTGGCGTCACCTTTCTTCAGAAACTTAAATTGCTCGCCGACAAATTGAGTGCAGCCGGTTGCTCACTTCCAATTGGTCAGTTCAACTCTATGATATATGCCAATCTAGGCCATGACCTCAATGACATCGTTGATGCTTTATCGGCAAGATCTTCTCTTCCCAATTTCGAAGATCTTCATAGTATTTTGGAGTAGAACCAAAAGATCTCTTGCAACTATTTCTATCGCCAATCTCACTTTCAAATGGTCAGTTCAGCTCCATTATCTATGCCAATCTAGGGCATGACTTAAATGACATCGTTGATGCTTTATCGGTATGATCTTCTCTTCCCAATTCCCGCCGCCACCTCAGTCCAATTACAATCATTCGCCCAACTATCATTATAATCAAGGGTGCAATAGAGGCTTTTCGCAGCAGGATCATTATCATCAGTTTGCTAATTATCAAAGGTAAATCGCACGGTGCTATTATCGGAACAATGGTCCTCATTCAAATCATGGCTCAAGTGCGCATTTTGCATCCAGGGTTTCTTCATCCACTGAGTATGAACATTGGTTCCCAGATACTGGGGCCTCTCATCATATTACAAATACTTGGAGAATCTCTCTATTCAGAGTGATTATCGTGGGACAAATAAAGTGCGAATGGGTAATGGACAAACTTTGCTCATTTCTCACATTGGATCAGCCAGTTTCCTTTCTAAATCTCATTCTTTGTTTAAACAATATTTTACATGTTCCTAGTATGACTAAGAATTTACTATATGTTCGAAAATTCTGTTCTGACAATGATGTAATTTCTGAGTTTGTTGCTTCTTCTTTCTTTGCCACGTAAGTGCTTCTGGAAGGGAGATCTGATCGTGGTTTATACCCATTTGACTCCATTTGTTCCAATAAGATCAATGATCCTATGGTGCATCTAGCCGACGCTTCTTCTATTGCATTGTGGCATGCAAGGTTGGGCCACCTCAATTACAATTCGCTTTCTAGTCATCACTTAGTTCGTACCAAAAATAAGCACCCTTGTTGTGATGTGAATCCTGCGTCAAAGGCAAATTATCTCTCCCAATACTTTCATCTACTTTTAGTGTCCGTAAGCTTCAATTATAGTATTTTCTGATGTACAGGAACCTACCCCACTCAGTTCAACGGATAAATGTCGATACTTTCTACTCATTCTCGATGACTCAGCAAATTTTCTATGGGCGTTTCCACTTAATCGAAAATTGGATGCGCATGATCTTCTAAAGTTCCATCTAGCGGCTGAAAAGCAATTTGGATACTCACTCAAGGCCGTACAATCTAATACTGGTGGCGAATTCATCTCCTTAAGATCGTATCTTTGTAAGTGTGGAATTGCCCACAGGCATTCCTGTCCCCATAGTCATGAACAGAATGCAGCTGCCGAGCGTGCAATTCGACATGCTGTAGATACGTCTCTCTCTCTCTCTCTCTCTCTCTCTCTAATGGCACATACTGGTACCCGAAAAGTATTGTAACTTTGCTGTTAGTACCATAGCCTATTTAATCAACAGGATGCTCCATTCATCTATTGGTTATAAAATTCCATTTGAGTGTTTATTTCAGTGGATCCCGTACTACCATTTCTTAAAAGTCTTTGGATGCACTGCGTATCCTCTGTTATGTCCCTACAATAAAAGCAAATAAAAATTTTGAACCACCAAATGTGTCTTAGGGCACAGCAAGACTATCACGGTTACATCAGTCTTGATCTTGCCATTGATTGTGTTTATCTTTATCATCACGCTAGATTTCATGAATTAAAATTCCCATTTGCTGCTCGTTCCTCATCTCAGAAGGGCCCACAATCATCAACCTTTGGCTCATCTTCGTGGATGTCGATTTGATTGGACACATGTCACCATCTCCCTTGCCAAGCAGCACGACTTAAGGTATTTCTCCTAACTTAAATAATTCTTCCTCTAATTCCTCAATTTTCCCCTCCAATTCACGTTCTTATTTTAATGGTTCTTCACCCGCAAATCTTCGATCGCAATATTTCAACTCTCCTTCCATGCTCCATCTTTATCTCATTCTACAAATCAGTCAGCTCCTACTGATAAAACTTGGCATGAATGTCGTTAGTAAAAATGGGCAGCCATGGAGCACGAAGCTCCTGCATATGCAGGGTCCAATGAAGGGACAGACCACAAAGGTCAATAGTACACAACCTTACCTTGCCTTTTGCAAGAGGCTATTTCCATGCCTTAAACCTATGGACTAATATGGCTGTGTCCATTAAGAAAGTGGCAAAAAATGTCTCAGAGATATCTAAAGGTAAAAGATAATTAGTAAAGGAAACATGGTGGTAAAGTGAAACAGTGTAAAAAGTTATTAAAGAAAAACGGGTGCGTTTTAAAGCATGGCAGAAGATTAGAAATAATGAAAACTATAAATAAGATAAGAATGCTAAAAGGTTACTGAGAGAATAGTAAATGAGGCTAAACTTAAGGCATATGATGACCTCTATAGTAGACTAAGATCAAGAGAATGTGAGAAAGATGTATTTAAACTTGCAAAAATAAGAGAACAAAAGGGTAAGGACTTAGACCATATTAGGTGCATTAGAAGTGATGATCAAAGGATACTAGTCAAAGATGACGAGATCAAATAAAGGTAAAAAACTTACTTTCAAGAACTATTACATGACAATGGTTCTGAGAATATAGGGATTGAAAATACTGTAAAATTGAATAATAGTGTACATTATAGATATGAATGTAGGACTAAAGTACCTAAAGTGAAAGGAAAGGCCATCGGGCCAGATAGTATACTAATAGAGGTTTGGAGCATATGAGAGATATTGGAGTAGTTTGGTTGACCAAGTTGTTTAACAAGATTATAAAATCAAAGAAAATGTCAGATGAGTAGAGGAAAAGTTCTATTCTACCAATTTATAAGAATAAAAGAGACATATAGAGCTGCACTAATTATTGGGGAACCAAACTTATGAGCCATACTATGAAACTTTTTGAAAAAGTGATTGAGAAGAGGCTATGGCATGAGACAAGTATATTGGAGAACCAGTTTGGTTTCATGCTAGGGAGGTCTATCATAGAAGCTATTTTCTTATTAAGACAATTGATAGAGAAATATAGTAAGAGCAGGAAGGACCTCCACATAGTCTTTATTGACTTAGAGAAAGCTTATGACATGGTCCCTAGAGAATTAATATGCAGGGTGTTGGGCAAGAAAGAGGTTTCACATGGGTATATAGACATAACTAAAGATATGTACGAGGGCGCTGTAACAAATGTTAAGACAACTAGTGGCAAGAGCAGTGATTTTCCTATCAATGTAGGATTGCACCAATGATCGACATTGAGCCCATACCTTTTCACATTGGTTATGGATGAGTTAATAAAACATATGCAAGAGGAGATTCTATGGTGCATGCTATTTGTAAATGATATAGTCTTAATTGATGAGATAAGGGAGGGAGTAATGTAAAACTAGGGATCCCACAACAAAGATATTGTCTGCCATGGCTGCCTATACAACCTCATGATTTTTTTGCTCCCTTACTAGAAAAGGCCTCGCTGCTGGAAGAGTTCCCCGAACTCTTATAAACTGCCCAATTCCCTCTCCCTAAGCTATGTGGGGCTAACTCTCAGTACCTTACACATCCTGGGATTCATCCATAAAGGCTTCACATCTTCCTCCCTTAGGGAGCACGTGTCCCCACGTGATAGCCACGACCACGCGCCCATGTGTGGCTAGCCACTGCATTACAAGAGGAACTGGCTCTAATACCATTTGTAATAGCCAGGAGTCCCACAGCAACGATATTGTCCACTTTGACTACCGTATAGTCTCATGATTTTGTTCCTCACGAGAAAAGGCCTCGTTGCTGGGAGAGTTCTTTGAACTCTTATCAATAGCCCAAATCCCTCTCTCAAGGCGATGTGGGACTAACTCTGAAGATCACCCTCTAGCTCGACAACCTCAGGTTAACTGCCATCTTAGCCTACCCACCAAGGCTCCCTTCTTCGGCTATTTTTCATTTTTTTTCTTTTCTCCTTCTTTCAGGTTCCTTTATGCATAAATGAAATAAGGGTATATATTTTCTTATTTCATTTCGTTTATAACCCCCTTATATTTCATACATTTTTAACTTACAATAACTTCACTTGTAACCATTGGATCATCATCTGATGGCTATTATTTGTAACAATATTTTTTTGTAACTCATTGACTTCTCACATTTCCCTCACATGGGATTTGATTGCATTACATGGATTTCCATATTTAGATGTCCGCGTGGCAAAAAATTGTAATAAATAATTAAAAATATTAATTAAAATAAAATTGCTAATTTCTTCTTAAAAGTTGCTAGGGAGGTGGTTTGAAGTCCAGCCCTCACCTTAACAAATTGTACATGGGACTGCTTAGTTGCACTTAGCCTAGGTCATCAAGTCTTACCAGATTAAAGTTTTATTAATACTTACACCCTAATTACACATAATTAATTAATGAGTTATTATTAGAAAATTTGTCTAAGCTTTATTTCTATCACTTTTGCACCATAAAAATCAACAATTGACTTAAAAATTTTCAAAATTTGTAAATATAACATTTCTTTATTTTTAAAAAATGTGGGTCATTACAATCTTCCCTCCTTTTTGGAAGTTTGTCCTTGAAATCCTATTACTGAACTTGTGCAACAAATAGGTAAGGAAAATTACTTCTCATATCTTTCTCAATTTTCCAAGTAGCTTCCTCAATAGAATGATGTTGCCATAGAACTTTGACCAAATGAATTGTCTTTCTAATTAGAGACTTTTCCTGGTAATCCAAAATCTTTAGAGGTCTCGTCACATACGTCAGGTCCAACTGGAGTTCCGTAGGTATTTGATCGAGTATATTTGTCGTATTGGGAATGTACTTCCTCAGCATGGACACATGGAATACATTATGTAGTTTGATAACTGAGGTGGTAACGCTAAATGATATGCAACCTTCCCAATCTTCTCTACTATCTGAAATGGTTTAATAAACCTTGGACTCAACTGCCCTTTTACTCCAAATCTCATGACTCCTTTCATTGGTGAGACTAAGGAATACATGATCTCCAACCTCGAACTCGAGATCACCGCATCTCTAATCTGCATAACTCTTCTGTCTACTTTGTGTTGTCAACAATTTCTTTCGGAATAGGTTGACCTTTTCGGCACACTGCTTGATCAATTTGGTCTTCACAAACTATCTCTCTTCAACATCACTCCAACTAGTAGGCGTCCTATATGGTTGTCCTTACATTGCTTCATACAAAGTCATGCCTATACTGGAATGATGACTATTATTATAAGCAAATTTGATCAAAGGCAAGTGTTCATCCCAGCTACACTTCCAATCTAAAGCACAAGCTCGTAGCATGTCCTCAAGTGTCTGAATAGTCCTCTCTAACTATCCATCAGTCTGTGGATGGAATTCTTTATTGAATCTTGTAACTGTGCCTAGTCCCTCCTGTACACTCTGCCAAAAGTGAGATGTGAAACGACTATCTCTATCTGATATCATAGTCAAAGAAACTCCATATGGACTTACTATCTCCTTAATGTAAAGTCTAGCTAAACTTTTCAAAGATTGCCTCTGTCTTATTAGTGAGAAGTGTGCAAATTTAGTCAATCTATCCACAATGACCCAAATCATATCATGTCCGCTAGAGGTTCTAGGTAGTCCAACTACAAAGTCCATCGTGATGTGATCCCACTTCCACTTAGGAATTTTCAGAATCTATAGAAGTCCTGTTGATCTTTAATGCTCTACCTTTACTTATTGACAAGTAAGACATTTAGCAACACAATCTTAGATATCCTTCTTCATTCCATTCCATTGAAAACTCTGTTTCAGATCCTAATACATCTTAGCACCACCAAAATGAATGGCATACTTTGATGTATGTGCTTCCTTCAATAATTCTTGTCTTAGACCTTCTGTAGGAGGAACTACCAACCTACCCTAAAATCTTATGCTTCCATTAGTTTCTTTACTAAAGCCTTTACTACCCACCAATGCCTGCATCTCCTCACAATCCTTTTATGCTTGGAGAATTCAATCTATAAACAATGATCTTATTGATATATTCATCTACACTCCATGAGATTTTCAAATCAGAGCATTCGCGACCACATTCACCTTCCCAGGGTGACCTTCATGAGTCTTCAGTTGTCTAGATGCATAAGCTATAACTTTCCCATTTTGCATGAGTATACACCCTAAGCCTTTTTGTGAAGCATCACTATATACTACAAAGCCTCCTATACCCGAGGGTAATGTTAAAATAGGAGCCCATGGAAGCCTCTTTTTTTACTCTTGAAAGCTCTATTAGCACTAGCTTGTCTACTCAAACTTAGTGTTCTTCCTAGTTAATTTGGTCATTGGCTGAGCTATGCTGGAAAACCCTTCGATGAAACGTTGATAATACCTAGCCAATACTAAGAAAATTCAAATCTCCGTAACAATCTTTGGTCTCTCCCACTTCACAATGGCTTCTATTTTTGTAGGATCAATTGAAACCCCTTCCTTTGAAATAATACGGCCAAGGAATTGTACTTTGTCTAGCCAGAACTCACACATGTTGAATTTTCCATATAATTGATGCTCTTGTAGTGTGCTAAGTACAATATGGAGATGCTCCCTATGCTCCTCCTCACTTAATGAGTAAATAGGGATGTCGTCGATGAACATTATCACAAATTAGTTTAGATACTTCTAGAATATGCAGTTCATCAAACCCATAAATGCTACTGGTGCATTTGTTTGTCCAAATGGCATCACCAAAAACTCATAATGTCCATATCGGGTCCAAAATACTATTTTAGGAATGTCCTCATCACGTATCCTCAATTGATGGTATCCCGACCTAAAATCAATCTTTGAGAATACTCTTGTAGATTGCAACTAACCAAAGAGGTCATCTATACGTGGTAAGGGATACTTATTCTTAATCGTAACTCTATTTAGCATTCGGTAGTCCATACAAACCTGCATAGATCCATCCTTCTTCTTTACAATAATATTGGAGCTCTCCGTGGCTATACACTTGGTTGGATGAAACCCAGATCCAACAATTCCTATAGTTGTTCTTTAAGTTCCTTCAACTTTGCAGGTGCCATACGGTAGGGTACCTTTGATGGGAGCTATATCGGGTATTAATTCTATGGTAAATTCTATCTCTCTCTTGGGCGGCAACCTTGGCAACTCATCTGGAAACACTCCTCCAAAATCCCAGACAACATCTATATCTTCTAACTTCTATTTGGACTCATGAGTCCCCACCATGCTCACCAAGTATGCTTTATGGCCCTTTGCAATGAGCCTAATGGCTTTCATAGCAGATATAACATAATTTCCTAATGTGTCAAGTCTTCCTTGAAAAGTGTAAGTGCTACCGTCTATCTCCTCCAATTGTACCCTCTTCTTTTGACAGTCGATCATAGCTACCTATCTGGACAACCAATCCAAACCCAATACAACATCAAAGTCTATCATCAAATATGATTAGGTTATTTAGGAATTCTCTGTCTCCCATTTGAATCCCTATATCACAGATATACTTATCCGAAATAACAGGTCCTCCATGTGGTATATTGATCTTTAACCTAAACCCTAAAGGTAATACAGTACAATTCAAAGTTGATGAAAACTATTTTGATATAAAAGAATGTGTAGCACTTGAATCTATTAGTATTCTAGCAAGCTGACCAAGGATGGGTAAAGTACCTTGAATGACTACATTTGAAGCTCTGGCCTGCTTAGTAGTTAAGGCAAAAACCCATCCTTGACTACCTGGTACAAGTTCTAGTTTCCGAGGCTAATTTTTGTTCTTTTTCTTAGGACAGTTGTTTAGAAAATGACCTTCTCTCCGCACCCAAAGCACCTCCTCTCTTCGACATAACATGGCTTCCCTAGATGCTTCTTTCCACAGTGTTTGCAAATGTTTTGACCAACTTCCCTCCTTTTAAAATTTGATCTCCATGGTGGTATAGAACAAAGTGGAACCACTACTTTTGGTGGTTGTTTAGGAATGATTGGCCACTTCTCTTTCTAGTTCTGCCTATTTCCTTTAGTAAGAAAATTTTCCTCTCTCATCTCCCTTAACTCTTTCTCACATAGAGAGGCTAACTCAACAGCCTTCCCCAAAGTAGTCAGCTGTGACATGAAAATACAACTTTGAATAGTCATGCTCAACTCGTGGACAAACTTCTGAGAAGCTCTGAGCTCAGTGGGACATACCTCTAGTGTGAATCTCTTCAGTTTAGTGAAATGAGTCTCATATTCTCCCATGATCATAGAACCTTGAACTAGGTTCATAATCTCTCTCTCTCTCTCTCTCTCTCTCTCTCTCTCTCTCTCTCTCTCTCTCTCTCTCTCTCTCTCTCTCTCTCTCTCTCTCTCTCCTCCATAATGTGAGGCCAATAAAATTTTTGTTCAAAAACTCTCTAAAACTCATCCCACATAATGACTTCAACGTTTGAGAAATATATTCGGACTGCAATTGGCCACCAATGTGCGACTTCACCTCTCAACGTGAAGGTAGCAACAATGACTTGTCGCTCTTCTAGTACCATCATCCCTTTAAATAATCTCTTGACCTCATAGAGCTAGGACTCAGCAACCTTAGCTCTCTCAACACTGGAAAACTTTGGTGCAATCTTCTTGAATCATTCTAGCAAGTTGTCACTCTTACCCCCTACAGAAGAATCCTCTTCTAATGATGCTTGTAGCTCTATTTCATTTGTTAAAATATCAATTGCATCACTTCACTAGCTAAATTTGCTAACGCACCAACACTCAGTTGTGCTTCTATCGATGGTTCTAGTACATCCTGTTGAACCTCCATAGGTGCAATTGCATGTTCAAATACAGGTGCCTAATTCCCAACAGTACCAAACTCTTCTGCAAGGATTAGTATATTCGTTCTACTACGACAAGGCAACATTTGTATTTCAACACAAAATGCTTATAAAAATTTTCCTAAATTATTTAAGTTAAGATGTCCGTATGACTCATCATCTCATCTTTGATACACTTTGACTCAATGTGTTTGGCTATGAGTAGTATGAACCTTAAGCATAAGAAGAAGAAGAAGAAGAAGAAGAAGAAGAAGAAGAAGAAGAAGAAGAAGAAGAAGAAGAAGAGAGAAGAAGTAGAAGAAGAAATCTAAGGATTTTTTGCCTAAAAGCCTAGAAGAGGAAAATAGTAGAGGAAGAAGAGCTTTCTTTTCTGCTAAAAACACAGGGAAGAGAAGGGAGATTTTGGGTTTTCTTTGTGAAGAACCAAAGAAGAAGAAGAAAACAGAGGGCATAAGAAGAGAAGGAGAACTAGGGCTTTTGAGTGGATGCCCTAGAAAAGAAACTTGAAGAGGGAAGAGGGATTTTGCTTAAAACATAGAGAAAAGAGGGTTTATTTTGTGGTTTTATTCATGGGAAACTAGAGGATATCTGGATTTGGAAAGTGTGCAAGGAAAAATGATGTTTACAAGTAAGGAGAAAGTGGGTTTTTACTTGTTTAGATTTAAATTTGATTATTATTTTTTCTAAAAATTAGTATTTGTATGCTTTGATTTATTTCAAAATTTTCTGGTTATTAATAGCATAATATCTGAATCATGATAATGATAAAAATATGTTGTTTTCAAGCTTCAAGCAACAACTTTGTAGTTGATATAAAATCTCCAATTTTTATTAAAATAATTAGTTTAAATTTTTGAATCATGTTTCATAGTATAACAATCTATTGTTCTACATTTACAAACAGTAGTTGTGTAGTTTAAATTTTATGAATCATGCTGTATATAATTAGTAATCTATTGTGTTAAAAATTTCAACTAGTAATCATAGTTTTGATTATTTCATAATTATCTTTCCTGTGATTTTATTTCTGATGAAATCTATAACTAATGGTCAGTAAAAAATTCAGATAACATATGTTGTTGTTTTTTTTTTGCTACAAAATCCTGATACTTTGAATTATATGTTATACAGTAACTTGCTGTCAAAATTCCTTTACACTAAAAAGTTCTATCTTTTATGTTTAATAAACTATTCTCCATAAGTAATTTTTATTTTTGAGATAGATATGAAATTATACAATTGTAAAAATAAAATTTTTAGAAACTAGATTACATTCAAATTTAACTAATCATTCCATTTAAAAGATTTCTATAGATGATGAATTGAATATCCCTATGTGAGTAAGCATTAGATGTAAACATTGGATACCATTCTATTCTGATTTACAGACAATTAGAAACTTTTTATATTAATGGGCAACCGAAAAACAAATCCTATATTGATATACAAACAGTTAACTTCCTATGATTGTCCTTTATAAAATGGATAGTTAAGTTAATTAGTATTGTTTAAATATTTCTACTAAATTAACAGTCATTGAAAATTTCAGAACTGTTAACAATCTTTTAAACATAAGTTTCCAATGATTTTAGTATGAAATAGATTAATGTTACAGAGTTAGTTGTTGATTTAGTATTATATATAGTATGTGATCTATTATTGTGATGACCCGGGTTTTTATAACACATTTTATAATACATCTTGTAAAGACAAGGCCCTTAGTAGTAAAAAAAAATTCACAAAACAAAGCAACGAAAATTCTTTTCTTTAGAATTTGTTTTATAAAACCTAAGTCACCACTTTATACATAACATAAGTAGAGTTTTGTACAAGATAAAATTTTATTGAAGAAATATACTTTTATTAAACTTCAGCATCCATCCAGTGGTTCACAGTACACAACCCATTGTATCCTTACAATACTTGTCCAAATACACAATCCAAATTACAAAGCTCTAAATACAATACAAGCTCTCAGTAAAATGTTTTAAGGGATATACCCTGATTACTTATTCTTCAATAGTTCTTCTAGTCTTGAGCTCCTAAGTCTCCTTCTCTGTATCTAAGATATTATAAGCATTCAAATATTTACAACATCTCAACAAGCTATGCTTGGTAGGGGATAAAAATGTAAGTTATTGATAGTATAATCTCAATATTCAATTATCCCATGATTCATTCTATCATAAACACATTCATGGACCACTATCATTTATATGGACATCTCATTTCTTTGTCATTTGTGTTCATCTTTATACATATATATTGTATACAGACAAATCCATTAAAATTGTGAAAATAGTCAATAATCATTTCCATACTAAGCTAATTAACTCTTTTCACTATAGGAGATTTGCATCTCAACTACTTACTATACTAGGATTTCCCTTCTTGGGAAAAATAATGGTAATATACAATTACCTAGCATTTCATCATGCCATCCTTTAAGGCATTTCACTATGCCAATTTCATATGCATCATAATACAAAATAATCAAGGACTACTATGCTTACAATCTGATCCATACAGCGTACCTGGATAACTGCTCTATAATCCACTTATACTATTATTAGTGGAAATTACAATATCCATGTCCGTATGGGGGGACCATGGCTGTCACAGTGGTGGCCTTTCCATAATTGCCCCACTTGACTTTCAGCCTTTCTTAGGCTTGGTATTCAATATCATCAAGTTTCGGAGAGCGGATGGCCAAACCCTAGTAACTCTCCTAGCATAACATCCCCAGGCCTACACCTTTTTAAAATAAAACCACAAGCCTCCACGCTTATATGTAAAACAATACTTATACATATCATACTATCTGTTTGTTTGTTTATCAAGGGCTAAAATATTTTCTACTCCCCTATTCACTTAGGGTTGTTCTCAATTCTTGACTTAACCATTTTATACTTATTTTCGTCATCATTTGGTTGGATCATATTTAATTTTGAGGTATTTACCACAATATATTGGTATTGTACTTGTCAATACTCCAAAACAAAAGATCATGCATTAAACTTGTATCTTTATGTAAAGGTATTCTTAAAATCCACTTACCTCAATAAGGTATTCTTACTCCTTGAAATCTTCCAGAGTCTTGATCAACATATATCTGTCAAATCATACATATAATGTTATCTTTCTAGTCAAGGGCACATACTACATGGTCTTCTGATTATCCTTATGTAGGATGATCTGAATCTTTCTTCCTTAAATCACATATAACCAAGGGTTCAGTATCTTCTATACAAGTACTATCTATATCATACATAAACAATTTAATCTATATTGGTATTTCTTTTCCTTTATTGTTTTTTATCATTTAAGATCTCATCTTGTTTGATCATCCTTATCTTACTTATTATTTTTATTAAGGTTAGATAATTTACTAACCTTTTGTGCTCTTATTATTATTATTAAACCAGCTAATATTTTACTGGTTGAAGATAACTTATTTCGGCCTAAGTCTAGACTACTCCTCTTATTTCCAATTGGCTAAGGCTTCCTAGCTGAATAGGTGAACACAAAGTGGTTACTTCAATCCTCATGTAAGGAGGTGTTTAGACCTCACAAACGTCAACAGAAGGTAGAGAAAGAGCAAGGCTCTATTAGAAAACCCCTTTAACCACTATGTTCAACATTTACTAGAGTGACCCTAGCTCAACCTTTCACAAGGTTCTATGAACATTTAAAATGTCATTCATGGGATTTATTATTCTCCTAGTTTAGGCCAAGGATTTGACAATCCTTATATTATCCTACTAACTATATCCCTTACTACTTAAGTCCAAGTCAAATAATTCACTCTTATTTGTGTCATGAAACTTTACTTTCTCATTAGATTTCATTTTTGATGTTTTATGCTCTTTATCTCATACTTACTTTAACAATTAAATCTACTAATAAAATTTAACCATAAATGAAATATCACTTTAAAGCATAAAACTACATAATTGACAACCTAATGATAATGGTACAAGATACACAAGATTATACTAGCTTGATTTCTAACTAATGTACTTTATCTAATAAACTCAAATTAAATTATCATGGACCTAAGGTATCATCTCATACCATAGTCTAATCTAACATGAAATCCTATCATGGTTCAAAGTTACAATTTATCATTCATGAATAATTTTATGGACATTTGAAATGAAGTTATACTAAAATAATCTATCATGGATCCTATATTCATGAAATAAATCAAATGAAATAATGCATAACTCAAGCTAACCCATTTCTCATTATTAAAGCTTTTACTTATGATCCAACCATTAGATCTTAGGTCTTTTTCCTTTTAATTAAGGGTTTTAATTAATTTTAGGGTTTTTACTCCATTAAGGTCCAAGATCATATTCCTTTGCTTTTGGTCATATTCAATCCATAATTTCAATGGATTCTATCATAATATCATTCATTCAATCCATCCTAAGGATCTGATCATACTTGATCTTATTAATCAAGTGGGTTCCTTTGTATTTTTAGGATTTTTCTACCATAAAAGGTAGATCCTTCGATTTAACTTAGATCTATCCAAATAAATCATGGATATCACTTGATTTCAACATTATATCATCAGTAAATCAGATCCCTAAGATTTGATCATCTTAGATCTTGAAGATCATGAAAATTAGAAACTTAATTCTTAAATACAGAAAATTTCATGAAGAATTTTCTAAAATAGAAGTTATAAGATTTCCATGGCTTCTTTCCAATCTCAATTTGGAATTCAGATGACTCCACAATTGAACTATGAAGTTCACAGTCGTTTTAATGGTCTAGATTTGATCTAGCCATTAGAACAGGACAAAACAAGCGGAATCGATCAACCTACCCTATTTTAGCGATGACCACCAATGGAAATCGGGTGGTGACCTATAGATGGTGAGACGATTCAAATCAAACCATCTCCCTTTCCTCTATCAAACTAGGCTATCAAATCTCCACGAAATTGGCTGTTATTTCATACATAGGGGTTTTGGACCTTATATATCTATTGGATAGCTCAGATTTTTCATCTAAGCCCTCCATGATCCATATATGGAGGGTTTTTCACTAGAACTTGATTTTCCCAAAAATTAACAAAAAGTCAAATTTAGCAAAATTAAAAAGATCAAACATGACATAAAATGATTATGGGATGATATCCACCTACTTGATTTTCTTGGAAATAAAGAATTGATTCCAAAATAAATAAATCCTCGTTGTATGTCATAACTCATCAAAAAAATCTTGATTTGTGTTTTACCGTTGATTGAACCGTTGGATCTTGAAATTACTTTGTGAGTTTTGTAGATCAGATAAGTCAAAACAATATGGATGGTGAGATGTTATCTAGAACAGAGTGGCCAATTGAATTTATGGTTCTTGTACTATTCTAAAAAGAAGAGAGAGAAAGAGGGAAAAAGAGAGACATTGGGAAAAAGGGGGAGGTGTTTTGCTCTGATTTTTTAAGTGATCTAGGAAATTTCATACTAAAGTTTTGGAAATTTTTTATAGAATTTTTGGAGGTATTTATAGGCATTTTTTGTGATTTTTTATTAACTTTTTATTTTAATCTAAATTCCACTCAAATATTAAAATGGGGAGTGGAAATTCCACTGCCTCCACTAGAGGTTGAGTGTGGATTGATGCTTGACTTACATCATTGCTGATCTCAGTCCTTACCTAACTTTTGTGGGTCCCATTAAAGAGTGAAATGACCATTTTGCCCTTTTATTTCCAAAAATAGAGAAAAATAGACACTATTTGTTCAAACTCAAAATTTAGTATACTTAGAGTCATTTTAATTAGTTTTCTAAGTACATTCCAAATATTCATATTTTAATTCTTGGTTATGAGTGAAATTATCATTTTACCTTTTTGTTTAGAAAATTAGGGATTTTTTATTTTAATTCAGAATTGAACGTACTTAATGTTATTTTGAATGGTTTTTCTAGTACATTCAAAATATTCACATTTTAAATCATGTTTAATCTCTTTAGAAAGAGATTTTTCAATAACATAATATTCTAGCCCAAAATTTTTGAAAAATCAAACTTTATTATTTTTTCTCAATAATTTACAAAAATCTAGGGTTATTACAATTATAACTTTGATTCCATCTATTGGATTGAATATGAGCTTATACAGTAGTCCTAATTTTGTTTTATTCATAGAATCTAATCTTACAAAGGGAGGAAATTTCTAAAGAACTCAACCCCTTTGGCTGTAGTTATAAATCTGTAAACTATAATGTAAATAACTTAATCACTAAATTTTAGACAACAATAGTATTCTAATACATTGAAACACGATCTGATTTATAATATTCTAAAATGAGTCATCTCTTTATACGAGTATTATATTCATCTAATCAATTTCATACTTGTTTTGAAGTTGAAATTCTATTTCCATCATAGTTAGTAAACTATAAGATATGTGGTACATAGTTTTGTTTACAAAACAGTAAGATAGTTATATATATATATATATATTTATATATATAATGTAGCTACATACTATTTTATTTATTAGTTACAAACTATCATTCTCTTAGAAATAACGAATATATATTACTACTTAACTTAGAATAATTTCTTTGTGTTAAGAGCTTATGATCTTCTCTAAAGTCCTAGTTCCAACTATAATAAACACCATTTCTTTAAATGATATTACATATGCAGACATAGTAGGAATGCTAAATATATGTTTAGTTTGGATACAATGTATTCATGGTTTTAAAGTAATAAGATTAAGGTAAAATACATAAAAGACAAACAAATTAATATTGAAGACCTTCTTATATAAGTAATAGTGACATTAATATGATGACCTTAATAAGAAAACTATAATGAGTGAAACCATTGGTACAGAAAGATAATTATAAGATTGGAAAAATAACAAAGTAGGTTGAACATCTCACTAAGAATAAAGTGGAAAGTTTTGTTATAGATAGAATGCTTGTGAACCAGCTTAGCCCTTGGTTCCTTTTGATATAGATACCAATATATGATTTAAGGGTGGAGGACATGGGATAGACTCCATCCTATATTGATCCGTTCCTTCCCATAGAGGCGGTGTAGTAGTCGAGGAATCCGGGCACAATTCTGATGCATAGCAGAGCCGCAACTTGCCAGTGGGCATTATGTTTTAATTTATTATTATTATTATTTTATGTGAGACATGTTTACGCAGGACAGGATAGCTTAGAAGATTAGTGATCAACTTTGATAGTTGATGCTTCGATAGATTGTGATTAATGATGCTAAATTATTTTATTGAAATCTTTATGTCATTGGAGATTTATTGAATTTTATGAACAACAACGTCTTTGGATGTATTAAGTTATAATTCACAATCCTATTCTATGTGATTTGATTTATTTAGATATTGATAGATTTAATATGAAATCTTATGTCTTATAAAATTTACTGAGTATAGATATGGATTTTGATTGAGATGATTTTATCGAAGCTTGTAAATTCCCATTGTGAGTCATCATACTCACCCCCCTTACAACCAACAATTTCAGGTGGAAGTTCTAATAAGGAGAAAAAGGCAATTGATTGAAGAGATCTTTAAACTAGAAAAGGGTGTGTGACACTATTTACTTTCTAATTAAAATAAAGAGTTGACTAGTTGTTATTAATGATACATTGTTATACTTCATAGTTGGTAAATTTTGACTAATGAATGTGTTTGGGGCTGTGACTAGTATACTGCTCTAAAAGAAAGAAAATCTTTACATTATATCGAATTTTAAACAAAAATGTATGATTTTAGTATTTAATTTTGGAAAAAGGAAGTATTTTAAAACTAGGGGCTCCACTGTTTTCCCAAAAGAAAAAAAAAATTTAGGGTCAAAGTTGGCTAGGACGGTAGTTAGCTTGAGGGTGTCGAGCTATATGGTGATCCTAAGAGTTAGTCCCACTTCGGTCATGGAGAGAGATTTAGGCTATTCATAAGAGTTCGGGGAACTCTCCCAGCAATGAGGCCTTTTCCCATAAGAGAGGAACAAAACCGTGAGACTATATGGGGAGCCAAAGTGGACAATATCATTGCTGTGGGACCCCCGACTATTACAAATAAACACAAAGCTAGAGTTATGGAGAGAAGTATTAGAATCTAAAGGATTTAAAATCAGCCAAACTAAGACAAAATATATGAAATTCAATTTTAGCAAGGAAAGGAGTAGGAGTGGAGCACCAGTTGAGATTGATAACCAAGAAGTCCCTGTAAAAGACCACTTTCGGTACTTAGGATCAACGATTCATGAGAGTGGAGCGATTGAGAGGGAGGTTATCTAGAGAATCCAAGCAGGTTGGAACAAATAGAGATGTGCATCTAGAGTTGTGTCTAATCAGTAGGTGCCACTTAAACTAAAAGAAAAATTCTATAGAATGGCCATAAGGTAGGTCATGCTCTATGGATCAAAGTGTTGGGCAATTAAGGAACATCATGGTCATATGATGAGCATCGCAAAATAGGGATGTTGAGATGGATGAGTAGCAAGACAAGAAAGGATAGAATTAAGAATGAAAACATTAGACGCAACTTAGGGGTAGCATAAATAGGTAACAAGTTGAGGGAGATTAGATTTAATGGTTTGGACATGTCCAAAGGAGGCCTAAAACTGCACTTGATAGGAGTAAGGCAATGCAAGTAGAAGGTTCCAAAAGGGAAAGGGGAAGGTCCAAAAGAACGTGGATATAAGTGGTGAGAAAATATATTAAAACTTTGGGACTAAATGAAGCCATGATACTTAATATAGGGGAATAGAAGAACAAGATTCATGTGGCCAACCCTAATTGGGATAAGGTCTTGATGATGATGATCAATGTCTTCAGTAGTAAATGGGTCCATTAGTTCGATCTGTATCTAGATGGTACTATTGAGCATTTAAAAGCAAGATTAGTTGCAAGAGGTTGGCGCAACCGTAAAATTGTCATCGTGTGACCTTAAGGTCACAGGTTTAAGGTGTGAAAACAGTCTCATACATTTTTGCAAGATAAAGCTGTGTACTATAAGCCCTTGTAGCCTGCCTCTTCCCAGTATCCCGCAAGTGGGAGCTCCGCAATGGGACTGCCTTTTCGCTGGTCGCAACAGGCATGTGTTAACTGCACCAAACTTTTAGTTCGGTCATTAAATCGAATAGGATCACAAGCATTCTATCTCTTACTGTTTTCAATGGTAGGCCCTTTGAAAAGTAGATATATTAAATGCTTTTTCTTCATGGAGATCTACAAGAAACAGACTCCGTGGCCTACTTTGATTCAAACCGTCGAAATCATGTCTGCATGCTGAAAAAGTCACTTTATTTCTCAAAACAAGCTGCGACTGCCTGGTTCCAGAAATTAAGCTCTTTATTGACTGAGATTGCCTTTGTGGGATCAAAGACTGACCCTTCATTGTATATATATCATCAAAAGGGTATCGTTAGTTATTTTCTAAATCTATGTCGACGATAGAGTCACAATCACGGTGCTACTATTGATCGTGTTCTTGATCATCTTTCCACACACTGAGCTTAGTTATTTCCTTGGGATCGAAGTCATTCGGCAGTCGAACATCCTACTTCTATTTCAACAGAAATATATAAATGATTTGTTAAAGCAGTCGAAAATGGAAGCACAAAATCGTGTTCTATACCAATGAACACTACCACCAAATAATCGCGCTTTATCGGTCACTCTGATTCTAACCCACAACAGTAACGCACTATTGTTGGTGCACTTCAGTATGTCACACTCGCCTGTTCTAATCTGGCGTTCGCTATTAACAAAGATTCTCAATATATGCAAGATCCACAGATGTCCCTTGGATGGCTGTCAAAAGAATATTACGATATATTTCACAGCCCGATTCTACAGGGTTATTGATCTCCATATCATTTAAACAACAACTTCATGCGTTTAACAGTACTGATTGGGCAGGACCAACGATATACAGGAGGAGGTCTGGTTTATCTTGGCTGGAATTTGATTTCATGGTCAGCTTGAAAACAAAGTACTATTGCTAGATCTTCTACGGAATTTGAGTAACGAGCCTTAGCAAATTGCATAGCGGAGATTACATGGATTCGATCTCTGCTTCATGACCTTGGCCTCATTATTGTGGGACCACCTATACTTCGGTGTGACAATTAGGTGCCATGTATGTGACTGCTAATTCAGTTCTAAATGCTCAAGAAAATCATATCGAAGTTCATTTATATTTCGTAGGGGACCAGTTTTCTAAGGGATTTCTCACCGTTCGATTCATTTCAACAAAACATCAGGTGGCTGACATTTTAACTAAGCCATTAACCAAGAATTGGTTTCAATTTTTATGTTCCGAGTTGGCTTGTATCTAGAGGCTGCTCAACTTATGTTACCATGTATTGTTTATTTCGATCTATTGATTAGGGATCTCATGGTACACACTCATATATAAACGATGACTTTCTAGATGAGAGAGAGAGAGAGAGAGAGAGAGAGAGAGAGAGAGAGAGAGAGAGAGAGAGAGAGAGAGAGAGAGAGAGAGAGATCATCACCATTCCAACACTATCTACGGATAACTCAATAAAAAAACTGTTATCCCCATCTAAATAGCCCCATCAATCCTTCTCTGCATAAAGAGTTGCCTAGTCCACTAGCTGTCCGTGTTGATACTGAACCATACGCTACCATCATCCAAAGAAGTGGACTTTTGGTACGTTGATAATCTAAGATATGGCCCAAAAATTGAACGGTTTGGATCGCATAACCTCAAATAGTTTGCATTTGCTTGATGTGGTTATCCTTTTATACTTCCTCAATGGTGAGTTGTTTAGGAAGAACATAAGGAGAAACATGGAGATGGATGAGACTTGAATTTGTTTGGGGTGTTCCAGTATCGTGCAAATTTCTGACTATTATTCCTCGTTGTGATCTCCTGCAAGAGAGTGACATGGGGAGAGATTTGTTTCCATTGGACAGGCCCTACCTTTGGATGATCTATTCCATTCATCTTGCTTGTCATCCTCTATTTAGGCTACTTATGAAAATTCATGCTATCAGATGCTTCTACTAGCTACATTTTCAGCTGAAATTTTTAATGGTCTTTATTGAAAAATCCAAAAGGGATGCCACCTAGCCGGACATTATCTTTGGATGATCTGATCCATTCATAATCTACCCCATTTAGACTAGTTGTGAAAATTCATGCCTATTAGATGCTTCTCTATATAGTTGGAATTTTTATTAGTTATGATTGAAGAATCAAAATGACATTGAGTTTATGATTATTTTATCCCCTTAAAAATGCACGTGAGTTGTTCAAGAAGAACATAAGGAGAAACATGGAGATGGGTTAGACTTGAATTCGTTTGGGGTGTTCCAGTATCGTGCAAATTTCTCACTATTATTCCTGATTGTGATCTCCTATGAAAGAGAGACATGGGGAGAGATTTGTTTCCATTGAATAGGCCCTACCTTTGGATGATCTATTCTATTCATCTTGTTTGTCATACTCTGTTTGGGCTACTTATGAAAATTCATGCTATCAAATGCTTCTACTGGCTACATTTTCAGCTGAAATTTTAATGGTCACTATTGAAAAATCCAAAAGGGATGCCACCTAAACAGACATTATCTTTGGATGATCTGATCCATTCATAATCTACCCCATCTAGACTAGTTGTGAAAATCCATGCCTATCAGATGCTTCTCTATAAAGTTGGAATTTTTATTAGTTATGATTGAAGAATCAAAATGGCATTAAGTTTATGATTATTTTATCCCCTTAAAAATGCATGTGAAGTTACTCTGTAAGTAATTTTAATGGACCATTAAAACAAGTCATCTGGAGGTGCACTTAATTTAACATTGAGCCGTTACGTGAGTCATTGTAATATTGAGCCCTTAACGTGAGTCATTTGAAATATGAGGTCTTCAAGTGGAATTTCATGACAACACTGGGGTATTAGTGTGAAATTTCTTCTAATAACATTGATGGGTTAAAGAATGTTAGAAACGATCATCCACCCTTCTCCTTGTGTTCCTAAAATACCAAACAAGCTAGTAACTAACATAAAAATCCCGGACCAAACTATAAAGTAAAGTTGTATTACGGAGTCCAAACCACTTCATGGGTCAAACTTTAAGGTGCTAAATGTGAGGTTTTTGGTTCAAAAATGTTAATCAAATAATAAAATAAAGAAGAAGATTTTTGAGATTCTTTGATTTGCAAATTTAGAAAAGAGATTGAAACTTAATGGTCTTGGTCAAGGCATCCACCGAGGAACTTTTCATAAGATAAAATTACCTTCCCATTCAATGTTGTTAGGACTAAGGGCAAATGTTTCCCAAGATACAAACTCCAGCAAGGTAGATGACTCGCATTTTAATCTAGCAAATATAATGTAGTAGATTCAAGAAAACTATAGTTTTCTCCACCACACACACACACACACAGATATATATATATATATATTGGATTTTAACCCATTGGTTATATGATTATTAAATGAAGTTATATAGAATATATCTATAACTTATTACCATTATGTAGTAAACAGATCAAACAGACATTTGCATCCAAGCAAAGTTTAAACCAAAATTGCAAACATAGAATATTTGGGTAAAATTAATCAACAATCCTCCCTATTTCAAAATTTTCAAAATAAAATCTGAGAGGTAATTGAAGTGATAATGCATCAAACAAGGTAGCTTGAGGTCATGAACCTTGGACCACTTGCTCTATTTATTAAAGTAAGGAACTACACCATACACATCATAATTTCAAATACATTCAAAATTCTCATGGGTTGGCACATTTCGGCTGTACGCCTTGTCCTAGTTTCATGAGTTCTTTAAGAGACTCTTCACCAAAATCTCATAAGAAGCGGCCCACTTTCCCACTTACAGTGTGTCTATCAAGAATGCACTTCAACACTGAATTCTACTAGAATTTTAGCTACAGACAAAATTAAGAGTATTACTACTTCACCTCCACTTATTAAACATGACTACTAACATCATAAGAATAGACTTAATAATCTCATAGAAATAAGTAATGCCTCAACCGAACATAACTAAGTAACTTATTTTCCCATTGATGTAGAGAGAATCAAACTTCTTGCCAAATCCTTTCTTCAAAGGCCAGCAATATTCTCTTGAAATGTTATAGAATTAATCATGATAACTCCTTCTTTAAGTATTTGCTTAACATATCATGTCTCGACGAATGTGTTGGGAGTTTTTCACCAATAGTTTACCAACGGCTCTACAACCAACTTTCTAGTGGCTCTTGTTCTCGACACTTCCAGTTAGTCATTTTTTGTAAGTTTATTCTATGGTACTTCTTTCTTTAGCCTTTCACTTATTGTGTAACTCCTTATTATCACAAATTTCTCACTTTCCATCTAATATATAATGAGTCAATTACAAAGTGAACCCCTCATTTAATATATTTATGATAGTTATTATCAACGAAAAATTTCACATGAGAGTACACTATGATAAGCACAATGGTCATTTCCAACCTTCAATTTCTCCAATAATTCTATGAAAAAATTAAAATTTCTCAATTCAGTCATAATCATCGCAATGGATATAGTATGGAGAAATTTTTTTCATGCAACCTAATCATATATGTTTATCTAAATTGATGCCAAGAAATTGGTTAGAGCTTTAATGAAGTGCTCAAAAACTATCATGTAGAATATTAAATTTGTAATTTCCTCTCTAACAACACTAATTGACATATAACCAATTAATTGGAAATAACGAAATTATAATTTGTGATAACTAACCATATGTAAGTACGTCTCTAATTAGTTACCAAATTTAAACAACTTCATATTCGCTAATTTGAATGTTACCTTCATCTAATCCACCTTATCCAATGTGCAAGCACTTTTCTACACAATTCTTATGAAAACTATTTATGAATGATAGGATTATGACAATAATCCTTAGATATGTGAAGCATTCATTCAAGTAGTCTACATGTCAGTATTTCCAAAAACAATTTATAACCTGAACCTTACAAGCACTCTTCTTTCTTTGTGTCCCATATCCATGTAAAAAAAATTTCAAATGTACTTATTTAGATGAGAGAGCCTACTCCATCAAAAATCTTGATCGTAAGATCAATAGTCCCAAAAAAGTCCTCTAAGATATTCTTTCAATGGAAAAATTAAAGTCCCACTTTAGATTATAATATATATATATATATATATATATATATATATATATGGGTGGAGGTAATTTTAGTAAGAGTTGCAGGTGTAAAGTGCAAGTGACCTTTGATTGTCTAAGAAGTTAATTTTTAGTTGTTAATTCATTTATTTTTCTATCTTTTTAGTTCTAAATTTTGTACATTTATTAATTCAATAGATCTGAATTTTGAGTTCACTATTATTTAATTTTTGTCATTTCTTTTAATATGTGGATAAGTAATTTTCTTTAAGTTGAGTTCCTAAGGGATCAATTGGTATTGCATAAGCTATACTGCACTTGTTCATGCACTTGTAAAAAAAACAATCAATAAGTTTTAAGCACCATTGTTGGGAACCTGCAATGGAGTTTTCGTAAAATTTAATTAAAATCCAAAAAATTGAAAAATTTTCAAAAGATAAATTTTTTTAGGAGTTGCATCCATTTAGTATTTTAGGCCTTCTTAGAAGCATTTCCTAAATTGGGTACTTATTGCTATTTTTTAATTCTTTAAGAAATTAAAAAGGGAGGAAGTCAAGGAAGATCTCAATTAGGATAGCTAAAATTTTTAATTTCAGTGAATTGTAGTGAGGACACATTATATTTTTTGTAATCGCAATTCATTTAAAAGAGTTGTAATAATATAGGTCAATGGTGGACCATTGTAACCTGGAGGTGGAGGTGAAATGTAAGTGGTCTTACCCTCGTACAAGAAGATCTTATCTAGGACCCCACTATAAGTAGTCTTACCTCCTTAAAATTCTTAAATTAGGATTTGCATATTAAAATAACTTTGCATTGATTGGTAGTGTAATTGCATACAGACAACATACTTGATAACTATTGTAATTTAGGGTTTGCATTAGTTTATTCTTTTTAATTGCATTTTAAGGCATGTTTATCCCTTTAAGGTAATTTATATGTTGATTGGACTTCCATGGAGTGTGAAAATTAATTAGTAAGGGCACCCAACCCCATAAGATCAAGGGTAGATTTAATCACCACCTCTTGGCCCACTTAGAATAATCCCCACAAGCATGTAACCCATCCTTCCAAATTAATATAAAATTAATTAAAAGAGACTTATAAAGGCCATCATATGCTTATAGGATCCTCTTGGAAGGAGGCGACTCATTACCACTCCAGTGGCCCCTATCTAACTGACTACACTAGTATTTAAACAACTAGCTCTGCCACCACATTCTATAACTTAGAATACCTACGGTTAGCTGAGGAGGGTGTGAAGTAGATGGTTAGGTTAGGATCTAACTAGTAAGTAGTGGGACAAGTTTGAAAGAGATGAGGAGTGTTAGATTAGGCTAATCCAAAAGCTTCTCCTACATAAATTCAAGATAATCAAATTGTTTGCTTATTAGCCTTAGGGTTGTTTGAATTTGTTCTCTTCATCATCCATCATTAATAGTTAGCTTGCATTAGTTAGGATACTTTTTCCCATTAAAAGAAAGGAAAATAAAAACTAAAGAAAAAGAAAAAAATAGCTTTTGTTGTTTGCCCCTTTGGATACACCACAAAACTAGAAGGTTAGTCAAGTACAACTAAAACAACATGCAACTAGATTTGTTACCATCAATGACTGATCAACAATCTAAGGGTAACTCACCCCATGGAAGTCATAAAGGTGACTAAAGCCCTCCACTCATCATGAATGAAGACCCACCACCTCTAATGGATGATGAATATCTACCTGCACTAAGGAGGAATAATCATCTACCAAACAAAGATTGGAGAAGGAATACCAATAGGAAATAGAACCAACAAAGTGAACATATGGACAATGATTTATATCAAAACTTTGGTGGTAGAACTTTAAAAGACTACCTTCAGCCTACAAACATTAGTACCCTATCTCGTGTCATTATTCCCTGGTATATTGGTGCATTAGAATTAAAAACAAGAGTAATTCAATTACTTCCCAAATTCCATGAGTTAGACAATGAAAGTCCTTACCTGCACCTTAAAGAATTTGATGAGCTATATAGTACACAACGAACATAGTATATTGGCTTAGATACAATAAGATTTAAACTTTTTCCTTTCTCTTTAAACAAAAAAGGTAAAATGTGCTTTAATGCACTATCAATAGGTTCCATAAGGACTTGAAATGAAATGATTAGTGAATCTTGAAAAGGTTTTTCCTACACATAAAACAATTACACTCTACCAATGCTGGGAAAGGTTTAATAATCTTTTACTCACATGTCCATATCATGGCTATGGATTATAACACATTATTAACTTCTTCTATGAGGGACTTTATTTTGATATGCGCCAGTTCGTGGATATGATTGTAGTGGTAACTTCTTAAATAAACAACTAGATGAGGTGGAAGAGTATTTGGAATGGCTAGTTGAAAGTGCACAAACTTGGGCTGATTCAGAAAGAGCAGAATATCCAGATAGGCCCAAGCCAACCACCACCCATGTTAGGGGAAGCATGTATGCAATGTCTAAAGAAGATGAACTTAATGCCAAAGTAGCATCCCTAGCACGAAAAAATGAGACCATAGAATGGGGAAGAAAAACTTTAATAAGGATGGACAAGTATGCGCATTTGTGAAACTGCACATCTTGCGCAGAAATGTCCCATCATTCCAGCATTTCAAGAGGTAATGCCCTTAATACTTATAAAAGGCCTTTCTCTCCATACTCATAGACATATAATCCCAATTGAAGAAACCATCCAAATTTCAATTCGAGAAATGGACCAACTGCTAGTGTCTCACAACCTGGCCCATACTAGCCTCACCAACAAAATTAGGGACACTCTATTCTAAGTCCATACAAATATCAAACTCATCAATCTCCTACTCCTAGAACTTACTTGGCCCCACCCAAAAGGCCATTAGATGATAATTTACATCATCTTATTCAAAACCAGAAGAGGAAAACTTCTTAATTAGAAAACCGGTTAAAACAAGCCACATAGTCTATGAATGAAATGAAAAATATGATGAGTCAAATGATGCAAAATATGAAAAAGGAAAGTTTCGAGCTCAACCACAAGCAAACCTTAAGGATGTGTATGTGGTTAGCAATAGTACATTAATAAGCTCTACCATGGAACAGACTAAGGCTATCACCATTCTTAGGAGTGGTAAAAGAATTGAGAAAGATGAGCCACAAAAGATTGATAAGGTTAAAGGACCCATTAAGGAACAAGAAAATTCCAAAGAGAAGGACCCCACTTCACTTGTTGAACCATGTCCTATTCTTATTCTATTCCCTCAAAGGTTGCTTTAATCTCCAAAGTTTGCCTCTAATGATGAGCTTGTAGAGATTTTCAAGTAAGTCAAGATCAACATACCGATCGTAGATGCAATAAAAAAAAATCCCTTCATATGCCAAATTCTTGAAAGACTATTGCACTAAAAAAAGAAGATTAAATGTTCAAAAGAAGGAATTTTTTATTGAGCAAGTTAGTTCCATTCTTCAACATCATATGCTACCAAAATCAAGAATCTAGGCTGGCCCACTCTTACTTGCATAATTGGCAACTATAAGATTAATAACACTTTGCTTGATTTTAGGATCTAGTGTGAACCTACTATCATAATTGGTATATGAATAGTTAGGTTTGGGTGAGCTTAAACCCACTTCAACTAACTCCAGCTAGCTAACCATTCTATGAAGACACTGAAAGGGGGTAATAGAAGACATGCTTGTCCAGGTAGAACAGTTCTGCTTTTCTGTAGAATTTTTAGTTCTGGATACACACCAATGGTGAATGAGAAGAATGAAATACCAGTAGTCATGGGATGAGCATTTTTTACTACTTCCAATGCCTTAATTAACTACAAAATAGTGTCATAAAATTGTCCTTTGGTAATTGAGATTAGAGCTAAACATTTTCAACATTTGTAAGCAACTTGGTGAAATCACTAATGCCTTACATAATGTAAACATGATAAATTCAGTTGTGCAAGGTCAATTTCTTTCATCTTCCTTATTGGACCCACTTGAGGCTTGTTTGGCCCACTTTAATGAGTTTAATGGGGACGTATTAACAGAGGAAGTTAATGCCCTCATTGAGTCTGTTCATATTATGTACACAAAAAAATGGAAACCTCGTTTCGTTGAACTTCTGCTGAGAGAGTCCACTCCCCTCCCATCATCAGTAGAACCTCTTAAACTTGAATTGAAATCTCTACCTTTTGAACTCAAATATGCTTATTTAGGAGAAAAACAGAATTTTCCTAATATAATTTCCTCCTAATTAGAAACATCTCAGGATGAACAGTTAATAGACACTTTAAGGGAAACAAAGGTGCTATAGGATAGAACATTGCTGATATAAAGGGCACTAACCCTTTAATCTATACCCAAAGGATATATATGGAGGATGAAGATAAACCATGTCATCAATTGCAGAGAAGGTTAAACCTTAATAAGAAGGATGTGGTTAGAGTAGAAGTCCCTAAGTTGCTTGATGCAGGAATTATCTATCCCATAAGTGATAGCAAATAGGTGAGTCCAACTCAAGTAGTTCCAAAGATGTCTGGAGTGACAATGATCACTAATGCCAAATTAATTCCTACTAGAGTTACCACTAGTTAGCATATTTGCATTGACTATTGAAAATTGAATGCTGTCGCTAGGAAGGACCATTTTCCTTTACCCTTTATTTATTAGATGTTAGAATGGTTTGCAACACATCAATTTTATTATTTTCTAGATGGTTGCTCATGGTATAACCAAATAGAATTTGCACTTGCAAATTAGGAAAATACCACCTTTACATGTTCTTTTAGAACTTTTTCTTACAAAAGAGTGCCATTTGGAGTATGTAATGCTCCTGCCACAATTCAACACTACAGGTTGAGTATCTTTAGTGCTATGGTAGAAAGAATCATAGAGGTTTTCACGGATGACTTTTCTATTTTTGCTGATTCATTTAACACGTGTCTTGATAATATAAGAAAAGTCTTAAGTCATTGTAAAGAAAAGAACCTAGTGCTTAATTGGAAAAAGTGTCATTTTGTGGTTCCTAAGATAATTGTCGTTGGTCACATGATGTCATTCATAGGTATAGAGATAGATAGAGCCAACGTTGATCTACTTACTAATCTACCCATTCCCAAATCTGATAAGAATATTTGCTCATTCTTAGGTCAAGCAGGATTTTGTAGGAGGTTTATTAAAGATTTTAATGCCACATATAGACCATTGTGTCACATCCTTACAAAGGATAATCGTTTGAGTGGACCAATGATTGTCAGGAAGCTTTTACAAAGCTCAAAGACAAGTTGACCACTACACTGATCATACAGCCACCTAATTGGAGTTTACCCTTTGAAATCATGGGTGATGCTAGTGATTATGTTGTAGGAGCATTACTAGGATAGAGAAAAGAGAAAAAGCTATATGTTATCTACTATGCAAGTAAGACCCTAAACATCACTCAGATGAACTACTCCATTATGAAGAAAGAACTTCTAGCAATTGTCTTTGCCTTGGATAAATTCAGGTCTTACTTGGTTGAATATAAAATAGTCATATTCATCGATCATTCAACCCTTAAATATCTTCTTTATAAGAAAGATGCTAAGCTCCGACTAACTAGATAGATTCTTCTACTCCAAGAGTTTGATGTTGAGATAAAAGATAAAAAAGAGTAAAGAATGTTGTAGCAGACCACTTGTCTCACCTAATCTTAATAGAACCTTTGGATGAGATGACAATTATGGACACTTTCCCTAATGAGCAACTTTTTCATGTTTTCCATCCTCCCTAGTTTGCTGATATTGCAAATTATTTACTCACAAGGAAGATTCCTGAACATTGGAACAAACAAGAAAAGTAGATTTTTTTTTAATGTTAAGCACTACTTCTAGGATGATCCATACCTATTTAAGTACTGCCTGTATCAAATAATTAGGAGATGTGTATCTAACAAGAGCAAAATAGTGTGACCTCCTTTTGTCATTCAAAAGCATATGGTGGACATTTTTCTGCACCAAAAATCACTGCAAAGATTTTGCAATGTAGCTTCTACTTGCCTTCATTGTTTAAAGACACACACACACATATTCTGTAAATCATGTGACCTGTCAAAAGTTAGGAGGAATAACCCATAGGAATATGATGCCTCTCAACCCCAACCTTGTCATTGACGTTTTTGATTGTTGGGGCATTGATTTCATGGAGCCGTTCACACCTTCTTTTGGCTACATTTATATCTTATTAGTAGTAGACTATGTCCAAATGGATTCAGGCTATCCCATGTAGGTATAATGATCACAAAATAGTTGTTAAACTCTTAAAAGAAAACATTTTTTCTAGATTGAATATAGTCTTGATGAGGATATGAATAGATAGGATTTAAAGACTAGCATTTCTAAAACTTCAAAGTTAATGGCATCATATCGTTGGTAAAGGGATCAAACTTAAATTCCTTAGTAAATTCCATTCTTTTATGAATATATGTGAGATAAATTTGCTTCTATTGACTCTGTTCACATATTTAAAAGAGGAATATGATTAGAACCATTTATTTAAGAGTTTTATTTCTAAATGTATGTATAATAGTGAGGATTGATGTCAAAACATATATTAAATGGAGTTCAAAAGTTAGAAGTCTACTTAGAGATAAGAATTATTGTATTTGTAGACTCTCTCTCTCTCTCTCTCTCTCTCTCTCTAAGATATGAGCTTAATTGGAACGTATTTAACATATGGGTAGGATTTTATAATTTTCATTAATTTTTATTAGTAGGATAAACTTAATAGATTTATTGAAGATAATTCTCCGAGGAAAAGGTGAAAATTAACTTGAAAATATTTATAGAATTTTGTGGGTATATTCACTACAAACCCTCTAAATGCAACAGTGAGTACCTATGAAAGTGGTAATTTGTATCAATTTTGTAATTGGTTTTTCACATGTTTTGCTCGGGACTAGTAAAATGCTAGTTGGGGTGTGTTGAGTGTTAATTTTGTATAAAATAACCCTAATTTAGCATTTAATTAGATCATCCAATCACTTAATTGTGTGATTTTTAGTTTAATGCTAATTTTAGCTCCAATAATCATCCAATTGATGATTTGGAAAATTTAACGGTCAGATGATCATTAGAGTTGATTAGATGTATACAATACAATTTAAATGATTCTAATTTAATCTTATGTATTGCAAATTAACTAGATTGGGAATTGGATGGCTTGGATCGAGTTGATCGATACCACATCATTTGCACCTTACATGAGCACTACAAGGTAAGATAAGTTGGTTTCTTATTAAGAAAGGAGAACCCATAAGAACTGAGAAAATCTTTGAAAAGGGAAAGATTTAAAGAAGGAATGGGAAGTGAATTTAGAAGGAGATCCCGTAGTGGAAAGAGAACTATGGAAAGGGAACACCAAAGAGGAAACCCATTCAAGAGGAAACTATAGGAGGAACTTAGAAAGCCTGTGGGGTTTAAAACCAAAGAAGATATCCACCAAAGCTCACTATGATAGGACTGCTTGGGTCGTCTCTCTCTTAGCACAAAGGCAAATTTGTGGTAAAAGAGGAGAAGCCGATTACCATTGAAGATAAAAGAGGAATATGAGACCAGAGGAGGAGAACCTGATTTCCAAACCATTCATTTCCTCTGTCGACCTGCTCCAATGAAAATTGAACCCATCATCATCATTCCCTGCCTCACAGTCAGTCACAGTTTCCTGTGTCTTCCACTTCAGTTTTCCCTTATTTCCTTTTAAAAAATTTCTTGTTTGTTAATTTTTCTTACAACTCATATTTGTTTCACTCAAAATCCAAGTTAGGTTTTTCACAAATTTCCTTTTTTTCTTTGTTTCCCATCGCCTATGTCATATTCAACTGCATCTGCATCATCCTCCTCTTCTTCCTTTTAGTTACAATAAAAAGAAAGAAAGTTTTAGGGCACATTCATATTTTAATTTTATTTCCATCTCAAGTTTGTCCTTTTCCTAGTTTGTCTTATTCTTATCCATATTTTACTTATCTCCATTTTGTTTTGTTCTAGAATTAGTTTAGGAATTAATTAATCTAACCATGTTTGATTAAGCCTAACTGAATCAATGGTTTAGCTTAAACCAAGAGACTTACTTCAGTTCCTGATCTTGTTCTCATCATATTTTCAATTAATCTTTATATCTTTATCTTAGGACACCTCCTAACTAATCCATCAGTCTTGATCTTCAATTTGTCATCCAGAAATTTGATCTAACTACTCAAATGGAAGTTTGTTTCCTTAGTATATATTATCAAACTTTTAGGAGATCTGCCTAATCTGACCGCTGAGTCGTTAATTAGAGATATTAGTGAGGCATTGATGAAGGGTAATCACCTTGGATGTGACCATATTTGAAGAAATTTTGTATGATCTATGCTAGGAAAGTTAATTTTTAGCTGTTAATTCATTTAATTTTTTGTCTTTTTAGTTTAGAATATTGTACTTTTTATTAATTCAATAGATATGAATTTTGAGTTTATTATTATTTAATTTATATCATTTCTTTTAATTTGTGGATAAGTAAATTTTATTTAAACTCCATTTTCTTTAAGTGAGTCCCTGTGGGATCAACCCATACATGCATAAGATGTAATACATGAGGCAATGCACTTGTGAAAAGCAATCAACAGGATCCTAGGTCAACTTAGTATCCTATTTGTGGCCTCTCAAAATCCTGTCAACTAGTACTAGTCATATCGAAATTTGAGCAAGTAATCCTCATGTCTAGCTAGTTGAAATTGCAATCCTCTATGTCCTCAGCTATGCAAGTAAACTCCCTTGAGAAAATGAGGAAGTAGTGACCCCCTTTTGGCTCAAGGCCTCCACCACCATGTTCACCTTTCCTAAATGGTATTGGATAATACAATCATAGTTACCAATTAGCTCCATCCACTTGTGCTTTTATCTAAGATTCAACTCTTTCCTCAAAGGCAAGTATTTGAGGCTCCGGATCTAGTAGAATCCAAGCTACTTACACCAATCGTACAACCCCTTTCAAAATCTACCATTTTAAATAGGAAATTGAAGATGAACTAACTCGCCAAAACTTAAACTACTTCAGATCTATATCTAAACAAGGTTAGGAAGAAATCACATGTTTTTTCTTCGAGGTTTCATCTCCAATCCTTCTTTCTCTCTTGATGTTTGTTTCACCAAATCCTATTATGTCGGTGCCAAGAGATATTAGGAGGTCCAAGAGAAAAACTGAGTAAGGATGGTAGAAAACAAGATTTGAAGGAGGAAAATTGGAGGAAGAAGGGAATTTAGTTTTCTCTCCTTCTTCTCTCCCATCCAAATCAGTTGGGGTTTTTGGGTAAAAGTTAAAAAAAAAAATCAACTAGTGACCAAATTGCCCTTATTCACTAAAGACAAGTAAAATGAGATGTTAAATAGGATTTTCTCGGGTCTTTTCTTAACTCTCTCTCTCTATCTATTTCTAGTTGGTATTTCTTCATAAATCTTTACTTAGGATTTTAATTGTTACAAGGCTAAGATTCTAAGAATTAAGGGAGAATAAGGTTGCCTCTTTGTAAGGAAATAAAGCTCCTAGGTCTACAATCTACATGTTCAAGTGATATATGGTTGATTAATAAATTGAAGAGGTTAAATATAATATCTGGTCTAGATGGTGAATTATTAAACTTTCAAATAGCTCTCTCTCTCTCTCTCTCTCTCTCTCTCTGAAATTTGCATTCATTTCAAGATTTTGGGGCTTCAAAGACTTTCTACATTATGGACATGCATATGTACCAAGTAATATTTCCTAAATTAGAGCATCCTAACCATAAAAGACTTCATTAAGTTTCACTCATACATGTAGGCCTATATCCAAGACCATACACATGTAGCAAATCCAAAAGTAGGTATATGTGTTCATTCCAATAAAAGTTATAAATAGACATAGCTTGGTGATATAGATTATTCATCAACTGGTTATTATCTTCGTAGGGCCATGTTATGAAAAGATCTTCTCCATTTGATGATGCTATGATGTTAACCCAATGGAAGGTTTTGATTTAAATCCATATAATTATGTTTGACCAATCTAACAATTATAATCTATTTCCTTTCTTTTTTCTTTTGAATTTTCAATTTTTTTTATCTTTCCTTATCTGCTTGTGCATCTATTTATGGTGGATTATGTTGATGTTTTCTGCAGGTGCACGGGCTATTGTAGTATAGCTATGCAAATACGAGTCGATCCCATAGGGACTCGCTTTAGAATTTTAGAGTTTTTAATAAAATTTAATTATTTAAAACTTAAAGAAAATAACAAAACTGACCTAACTATTCAGATTTATTCAAATGATGCACTTTACATAACTTTCAATTCTAGAAAACATAAAATAAAACTAATCAAAACATCCTTGAATCACATTGTCTATGAATAGCATTGTCCCTGGATAACACTGTCAAAAGATTGATAAAATAAAGCTTAAATGGAACAGGGACACAGATGTAAATAAAACGGGGATACATATGTAATTAAATAGGGGATGCATATGTAATTAATGAAAATGAACAGAAATGTTATTGCATTTAAAGATGAAGGGAAAAAATAGGATTTGATTAAAAATCTGGTTTTTAACAAAAACTAGACAAAAACCTAATGAAGAAGATGACTGGTGAATGGAGGAGATGGATCCGGAGGAGGGAGAAGAGGGCAATGACGCGGGAGGAAGCCCAGTTCGGGTTTCCTTGTCCGAGACATCCGGAATAGATGGGTTGCTGGCTGGAGTGGATGGACGGTTGGAAGCAGAGGAAAACAGAAAAAAAAAAAAAAAAAAAAACGACACCTTTCTAGGCATTGGTGGCTCGCTTGGTTGGTTTGTGCGATGAAATAAAGGATCTCTGGCTTTGATCACTAGCCTGGAATGGGAAGATGAAGACGAGGATGGTGCTGCCAATAGTTTGGGTAGATGGGCAAGGGAGATGGGGCTGCCTTGTCAGATGAGCGCGAGAGAGAGATGGTGACTGGAGTAGTGTTGGAAGCTGCCTTTTCTGAGGACAGGGTGTCCCACTGGTTCATATGGAGCAAATGCCGTTGATCTAGAAGGTGGAGGCGACCTGGGTGAGGAAGATAACGGGTGGAACAGAGGAGCCCAAGTAGAGAAGCCTGGCTTCTATTGGGCTGGCCTGGGAATTGGATAAAGTGTGAGAGCATGGAGCAGTGAGAGAGGGAAACTGTGAAAACAACTTGTGCGGTAAATGAATGTGACGTGGCGATGAGCGATGGAGGGTGCAGGGTTGAAGAGGAACAAAAGAAGATGGGGAAATAGAAAGGGAAAAAAATGGTGCTTGAACTACAACAAGAGAAGAAAGGGGAAGGTGAGAACATGAAGAGGAAGGAAAGGTGGTTTGTGTGATGAGAACAAATGTAAACAAAAAGGGAATTTCAAGATGAAAGCAAGGAACACAAAGCTAAGTTGAAGAAACAAAAAAGACTCCCCTCCCCACTCATCCGCCTCTTCTCTTTATAGTCTTTTCACTCCCTTGTTTTTCTCCAACAGCTCTTCTTATCCCCATCTAAAACTCTTCTTCTTTTCTAATTCATTTAGGACTCTTCCTCTTGATCTCTACATGATCTACACCATTGAAATTAGATCCTCTCCATCCATCAATCCTTTAGTTGATCTGCAAAATAAAAGACTAAATTAGAATCATCCAAACCGTACATTAATAATCTAATCAACTCTCATGATCATCTGACTGTTGATTTTGAAAATTTAAAGTTTTGATGGTCAATTTGAGCATAATTAAAAATCAAGCTAAATTTTTCAATTTGGACAATTAGATGATCTAAGTGAATGCTAAACTAGGGGTCTTTTAGCCAAAAATGAACACTTAACACACCCCCAACCAGCATTTTGCTAGTCCCGAGCAAAACATGCAGACAACTATTTTATACAAAACTGGTACAAGGTGCCACTTTCATAGGTACTCTTGATTGCATTTAGCATATGCAACAAGCCCTTAAACTGCTAGGTTACCCCTAGTGGACAAGTTAGGCCTCGTGAGGGTTTGCAGTGAATATACCCACAAAATTCAGTAAAGTCAAGTTCCCTATTTTATCTTAGAGAATCCTCATTCATTAGCAAATTGACTAGTTTTTCACAACTTAATGAAGAAGATATAACAATTTTACATGCCATACACATATTAGAGACATTTTATTTGAGCTATTTCTTGGAGTGCATATGTGTGTGTACAGCCTCATAAATCTTGACTTCTAATTGGATATGCTTACATTCCATTGGAAATATGCTTTGACCTCAAATCCTCACACGTATACACTTAGAAATAAACTCTTAGATAAGGGGTTTAACATATTTCTCTCATTATGTGACTGAATCCAACAAGCTGATGGTTCACATAATTCTTTTCAATGCTTATGAGACAAAGGAAAGTGATCCATAAGAGTAAATGTTATCACCAAGAATATTAGGGGTCTATTACCTTAATTCTTTCTTTTTATCTCCTCTCTAAGGCTATGTCCACCTAAGATCAATAGGTCTTTAACTAGGATGAAATGTAGGCTTAGGATAGGTTTAGAAAAGAAAGGTATAAAGAATTCAAAGGTTCAAAATTGAGTAGATGCCTTCAATGAATATTTGTTAGGACAACTTTTCTTTTGGGTTTGTACTTGAAGTGAATTTCTCTTTCATACTTTGGTCTTTCTTTTTCTTTTCTTTCATTTTTTTTTTCTTTGGAAGAAAGACAACTAATTTTTCTCACTTTTTTGACTTTTTATCCTATTTTTGAACTTTTTTCTACTCTACTCATTTTGAAGATGGGTAGCGATTTTTTTATTATTTTGGGTTATTCTGGGTTAAGGTGAATGGGTTTAAGAAAGAAAAGGCTTAATAACAAGCTCAAAAGGCTAACTAGTGGTATACTATATTGGGTAGGCTTTATGTCTCTCGGCTGAGCAAGGATGGCCTATATTAGCCGATTGGAGAAAAAACCTCGGTTATATGCCCAATTTAAAAAAATACCTTGTTGATGAAGATATGGCCTAAGATCTACCTTTCTTGCAAATTTCCATTGTTTGAACAGTTGGATCTTGAAATTTCTTTGGGGATTTTGTAGAATAGATATGTTGGGAAGTTTTGGACGGTGGAATTGATCAAATTAGATCTGGAACAGAGTGCCTAATTGATTTTAGGTCTCTTGTTCCAATCTAAAAAGAAAAACAAATTGAAAAGAGAGATGTCTCTTGGAAAATTTTGGGTTTTTGCGGAGGGATCTAGGTCTAATTTTTCAGGGAGAGTGAAGAAAATTTCATGGGGATTTTATGAGGATTTTTGGGGTTGTATTTATAGGCATTTTGGGTCTTTTTTCATGATTATAATATTTTATTTTTTATTATTAAATGGCATGAAAGTCTCCCATGCTCCATTTTTTCTTCCCCATGGCCCATTTTTCTTCCCTAAGACCAGCTGATGTTTGTTGACCCATGACTTCACGTGGGCTGCTGATAAGATTAATTTTTGGGTCCCTTGTGGGCCTCATGTGGGCCCCACATGGTGTAAAAAGACTGTTTTGCCATTTGTGTATAAAATTTTGGGTTTTATTCCCATGATCTCGGATTTGAGTGTACTTAGTGGAGTTGGATTCATATTTCTCAGTACATTCTATATTTTGATGTCTCATATTTTGATTTTTGGGAGATTTTGATTTTTGGGTAAAATTACTATTTTACCCCTTTTGTCCAAGAAATGAAGAAACTTAAGGATTTCTTATCCGAATTCGGAATTTGTCATGCTTACAGTCATTTTGAAGGGTTTGCTAAGTTTAATTTCAATTTTACATGTCCTATGATTTGATTATACTTTTATAAAAAGTAAATTCTAAATAACCCTAATATTTCCGCTCGAAATATCTGGAATTCAAACTTTATTGATTTTCTCAATCAATTACAAAAATTGGGGTTATTACAATCTTCCCCCCTTACAATAATTTCGTCCTCGAAATTTGTAATACAACTCACTTAGGAGTTTTTACAATTCTTTCATAGCCTTACACATGTGGCCTTGCCACTTATGGAAATCCCATTTCCTTTCGTTCCTTTCCTATACTACCTTCTTCTCAAAGGTTAAAATGCTCATACATGACTAACCTTACTAATGCACTATATACTAAAGCTGGTTCTTGCTAGAAATTCCCAAAAAGTGTTAATAACTCTTATTGAGTTATCCCTTTCGTTCAAAAACCTTCCATTTCACTTGACTGGTAATTTTCACCAATCTTTCCATACTTCACAATTTTCCATTATACCTTCTATTGCTCATCCTCATTCTTTTTCAACATATAAAGTTTTGACATAGCTTTCCTACTATGTATCAACATATAAAGTTTGGACATAGCTTTCCTACTATGTATAGTCCTTAGACTTCTTATAATACATATTGATTATATTCAACTTCAACTATTGTTCTTTGTAACAACCTTCCAATCTTTGGAAGTAATTTTCTCTTTTCATATTCTTCCATTATTTGGAAGTGTATACTTTATTTCTTCTCTACAGTTCATACTTCTTTATTATTTCCTTCTATTGACAACTTCTTGTCAAATTCTATCCTTGAATAATAGTTTCCTTATAATGAATCTTTCCTCATTCCCATCCATTATTTTTGTAACACTCTTTGAGTGCCATTTTATTCATAATACTAGACTTTCTACATTTTTCCTTCCAAGATAGTGTCATTTAACTCTACATATATATTCCTAATCCTCTTTTGTTATTTCTTTCTCATATTTAGAACAATATTCAGAACTTTGTCACAATCTATGATAATATTTATCTCTTTTCCTCTTATATATATTTATATGTCATAGGCTTCAAAATTTCTAGATTTTGCATTTCCTCATGCTTCTTTCAAAGCATACCTCATAGCCTTTATCATATCATACTAACTCTTTATTTGCGATATTCTTGATAATTTCAATTAAAAGAGTCCATATTGACTTTGTAATCATCCCTTCTCAAGTCTTTACAAACACCATAATTTATCAACTATTCTTTAATTCTCAACAATCTATTATCAACTCATTTAGGATTTATGTAACCAATGGCAAAACTTCACTAAAAGAATGTCCTTATGTTATAAAATCAATAAGAGATATATTTCTCTAATTGTCATTGTCATTTCATATTTTGATCTCATATTCCACCTTTGTTGGGTCAAATTCCATGCTATCCTTAAAATTTATATAACCTAAACTTTGCTTTCTTTAATCACATGTACATTTACAAGATAAGTTTTGCAAGTGTCTAACATATATCCCTTGAATGCTCTTGATTTCTTGAAATCTATTTCCATATATCATTACCACTTCATTCAATATATTTCATTCTCCTCAAATTCATGAACATTTGTTATCTAACTCATAGAACTTTAAAATTTGTTTTTGATTTTATACTTTGATGTTGCATTTCCAATTCCCAATTAATAATAAATTTGAAAATGCTCATCCTTATAGAGAAAAAGGATACTTAATTTCCTCAACATCATTTATGCATCCTTATATTGATTCCTCCTTTTTCTTTTCCTAAAAGAAATTTGTTACTCTCATAATGTAAATTGCTATAATCACTCCATATCCTTAAAAAGTTGTTTTTTCAACTCATTCATATAATTTGATGTTCTTTTCCTCAACTATTATAGATATTTTCTCATTCAATCTCATGTAAGATTGAAAATCTTCAAACTATCTTAAAATTTCTAACCACTTATTTCTCCAACAATTTGGATTCATAACTCATTCACAATCATCTTTAAACTTAAATTTAACAATCAATTTTTGTTTTCATTTCTCATGTTTTATTTCACCTTTCCTCCAAAAATATATTTCCCCTTACTATATTTCTTAAATCTTTCAATATCACCAACTCCATCATGTAATTGGAAGTAATATCTCTATTCATATTTAGCTCTTCATTTGCCTTGATCAATAAGATGTACTCCTCTTCATGATAATCAATGACTATATTTTCCTAATCAATATTTCTCTTTGTTTTCATGCTCCATAACCATGATAATCAATGACTATATTTTCCTAATCAATATTTCTCTTTGTTTCCATGTTCCATGACCATTTTACCATCTATACCAAAGGTACTTCTCTTTATGATAGCCCCAAAATTATTTTCAATAGCACCAAAGTTATTATATCAATAATTCTTTAATCCTTGAAAATCCTCTAATGCTAATTTCCACAATGATTTGTCATACCTTTATAATTTCTAACTTGGTGATTTCATAATTGTTGTACCATATATAGAGCTATAATTTCTTTGTTAACCATATATTCTCATGGTTTAATTGTCTTTCTTAATAAGTTTGGGATCATATTTTTGTCCCTTTAACATATCTAACTCTCTTTTTCCTTTTCATTTTATTCTAATATCAAAAATCATCTCTTCATGTTCTAAAATTTTATCATTTCTCCACTAAATCCTTTGCCTCATTAATTTTGGAGAAAAATACTTGCTTAACTCCTTACTCATATTTATTTCAAACTATTCTCATTTACAAATTTTGAACTTTCTCACCTATCTCCTTAAATTTCTTTCAAGCCATATCCTCTCTATTTTGACGATTAATTTCATTTAACTAATTGTCATAATACTATACATGTAGCAATTCTAATTCCTAAATTTATATTTCTTTATATATTTAATGTTAACTTTGAATTTTACAATACTTCTAATGTTTTCATCTTTAACACCTATTTCTCATAAATCTCCATTTCACCTTTTCTATAAGGTTGGAATTATTTATTTATTTATTTATTTATCTTATTTTCCAATTTATCACTTTTTTCTCTTTATCTCCATTTCTTCACTTAGTAATGGTTATATACATACTTCACTTAATAATGGTTATATACATACTAGTATTAACGTTCTTTGTATGTTTACTCAGGACTTTAGGTTAGACCTGAACATCATACCTTACATCTATTGTAATGTTTTCCCTTATTATTCCCTCTATTAGAATTCTTATTTGCTAAGTAGTATTTCTAGTCTTTTCACTAAGTAATATCTACTTATACTATACTATTCCTTCATTACACTAACTCTTTCTATACTCATTCTCAACTAATGAGTTTAACTCTTTCACTAATAAGTTACTCTTTCTTCACAAATGAGTCTCCTCTTTCCATATTCCTCAACTAATGAGTTTTAGCTCTTTCCTCACTAATGAGTCAACTCTTTACATCCTCTTCAACAAATGAGGCTACTCTTTCAAGACTTATCCTTCACTAATGAGTTAACTCCTTTTATACTTATCTCTTAACTAATGAGTTTATCACATAACTCCTTCTCATCAACTAATAACTTATCTCTTATTCACTCACTTCAGGTTGAACTTGAGCCTGTGTGCTTTGTATTTCTACAGGAGGTGATGAACCTTGGGGTTGTTGTAGGTGAGGAAGGAGATTCCTTAACATCCTTGTCATCATCTCTTCCATATTACTCATGGTTACTCTCTCCATATTGTCTTCTGGAGTATTTTGAGCTGTCTGCCTTATGACTCTCTTTGGTGACATCTGCTCATAAACCAAAATTCTATCAATCCTCTATACAACTACTTCTATCTTAATCTAGACTTGGATTATAACCTCTCCTTTGGACATATTTGTACTGTACTGTGACTGGATGAATTGCTCTGATACCAACTGTGACGACCCGGGTTTTTGTAACACGTTTTGTAATGTATTTTGAAAGGCAGGGCCCTTAAGAGTGTAAAAAAATTTTACAAAACAAAGCAGCGGAAATTTTTTTCTTTAGAACTTGTTTTGGAAACCCAAGTCACCACTTCTTACATAACATAAGTACCATTTGTGTACAAAATAAAATTCCATTGAAGGAATATACTTTTATTAAACTCCAAGATCCATCCAGTGGTTCACAGTATAGCCAAATCTAGTACAATACTTGTCCAAATTACATAATCCAAAACTCAAGCTCACCATACAATAAAACTCTCAACAAAGAAAAATACATGTCTTCAAGGGTATACCTTGAAGATTTTTCTCTTCAAGTCTTCTCTTGTCTTCAGCTCCTAACTCTCCTTACTTGTATCTGAGATATTGCAACAAGTACAATATCTCAGCAAGCAATGCTTGGTAGGGGATTTAAGAAACATAATAATTGACAAGGTAATTCCAATACTTCATAATCTCATTATCCTTAAACATACTCTTTACTTTGTAAGTTATGTATATCTATATACATACATACATACCCTTCATGGGTAAACCAGTTAAATTTGTGAAAGTAGTCAAATATAATTCCCAACTAAGCTAATCAATTCTCTTCATTTTGAGAATTTAGTATTACAGCTAATCTTATACTGGGAATTTCCCTTCTTGGGAAATATTGGTAATATACAATTACTTAGCATTTCATTATGCTACAACATAAGGCATTTCACTATGCCTATTCTCATATGCATCATAGTGCAAAATAATCAGAAAGGTTGCTATGCTGCAGTCTGATCAGTACTAGCGCACTCGGATAACTACCCTGTTCACCACTGATACCACGGTGGAAAATATTTTGTCACTACCGATATGGGGGGGCAAGACTTTCATAGTGGTGGCCTTCCCATAATTGCCACCACTTGACTTTTAGCCTCTCTTAGGGCAAGGTATCATCACATCATCAAATTTCAAGGAGCGGGTGGCCAAACCCTCATGACTCCTCTAGCAATAGCATTCCCCTAGGCTTATGCCTATTAAAACAAACTCACAAGCCTCCAAGCTTGTATGTAAAATAGATTTCATATATATCAGACCATATGTCTATTTACTTAGGGCTGAAATATTTCCTAGTACCCTATTAACTTATAGTTTAGTCCTTAACCGTCTTATATGTGTTTGGTTGAATCATAAGGTTTTCAAGAGATTTAATACAAGTATTATCATTAATCTTGTCAACATAAGATCATGAGTACAATCATGTATATCTCATGTAAATGCATTCATCAAATCCTCCTACCTTTAAGGATTGATCTCTTTTCCCCAATCTTCCATGATCTTGACTGATGTATGTAATCTGTACATCCATACATATTGTCAATATATAAATTATGAACAATCCTATTGATCACTAGATTTGATGTTTAGAATGATCTTTAGATGATTCATATCTAAGTATTTTTCTATTTTAAGTCTTTGCATGTCCATTTCCTTGATCTTGATCTTTCATAGATCCATTGATTGACAATCTACACATGTTGATAAAGATCAAGGTCTTAGATCTTCTATCATCTAATTCTTCTTTGATCTAAGTTCAGTTATTGGATCATCCCTATGGAGGATGATCTTGGTTTTCTTCCTTGAATCATCTTTGATCAAGGGTTTGGATTATCTAATCTAATGAACTATAACAAGTATACTAATAAACATGCATACTAAGTACAATATATTGTTCTTATTCTTATTGTTCTTGATCATCCAAGATCTAATGGATCTTGTTTGATCATCCTTATCTTACTTACTATTTTTATTAGGGTTAGGTAATTTACTAACCTTTTATGCTCTTATTATTATTCAACTAGTTAATGTGCTGGTTGAAGGTAGCTTATTCAAGCCTAAATCTAGACTGGTCCTCTTATTTCCAATTGGCTAAGGCTTACTAGCTGAATGGGTGACCACAGGGTAGTTACTTCAATCCTCATGTAAGGAGGCGTTTAGACCTCACAAACGTCAACAGAAGGTAGGGGAAGAGCAAGGCCCTATTAGATAACCCCCTTAACCACTATTTCATCATTCACTAGAATGACCATAGCTCAACCTTTCATAAGGTTCCTATAAGCATGTTTACCCTAAGTACTCTTTCTAATGGATTTTAATTAAGTCCATGAATATTTATAATGTCATTCATGGGGTTTATTATTCTTTTCCTAATTTGGGCCAAGGATTTGATAATCCTTATATTGTCCTACTAACTATAGCCCTTACTAATTAAGTCCAATAGTACTCCATTCTTATTTGTGTCATGAAACTCTACTTTCTCATTAGATTACATTTTTGATGTTTTATACTCTTTATCTCATAACAAGTAGATCTACGAATAACATTTAACCATAAATGGATTGTAAATTCAAAGCATAAAACTACATAATTTAACATTCAATGATAATGAGGCAAGGTACTTAAAATAATTAAATCTAGCACCTTATGATAACAATGAAATCACATATCATTCTAAACTCTAAATGTTATACAAGCATGCTTTATAACATAATCATATTTAAAATGCTATTATATAAAATGAAACTAATTACATTAACATTTTTAGAAACCTTTACTTATGATCCAACCATTTGATCTTAGATTTTTCCCTTTGATTAAGGGTATTAGTTATATTTAGAGAATTTTCTTTATTAAGGTCAAAAGATCATATTGATCTATTTTTGTCATAATCCATCCATGATTTCCTTGGATTTTATCATAGCAGCATTTATTCTTTCCATCCCAAGGATCTGACCACACTTGATGTCATTGATCAAGTGGGTCCCTTTGTATTTTTAGGGTTTTTCTACCATAATAGGTAGATCCCTTAATATATCTCATATACATCAAATTAAACCATAGATATCACTTTATTTCAATAGTATATCATTATTAAAACATATTTTCAAGATCTGATCATCTTAGATCTTGAAGATCTAGGTAATCAAAAACTTGTTTCTTTAATACAGAAAGTTTTTACTAAATAGTATGTATATTTTATCATTTTATCAGAAAATAGAGGTTTCAAGCTTTCCATAGCTTCTTTCCGATCTCAATTTGGAGTTTAGATGACTCCAAAATTGGATCTGGAAGTTCACAGTCTTTCCTAGGGCCTGGATTTGATTTGGGCCCAAGGAACGGACGACCCAGATTTTTTGGGTGGAAAACCAAGTTTGGCGGATGTGTTTGATTCGTCAAGTGCGTCCACTGGGATGAATGTAGAAAGGCCCTTGAGGTGCGTCCACAGACGCAGACGGGACGAGCGGAACACTCGTCATTCGCGTGCCCGCAAATGGGGTTCTCGTCTGGCGCATCCGCTCGTGGATTTGATGGAGGTGCCATCGTGTCGCTTGGGATGATGCTCCACGTGCAGCGCATGTGCCATTTCCGACGGTGTGTCACGTGTGCGTTTTGGGCGCTATTAGATCCGGAGATCGGACAGTCTAGTCTGGACCGTCCAATCAATCCTCTCTCAATTGAAGGCCAAAAACATCTCTGATCTTTGTGAAAATTGTACCCTAGTGGTTTTGGACCCTTCTGGATTGATTGGTGCAGTCAGAATTTTCATCTGAGCACTCTATCATCCAGAATTAAGGGTTCTGGTGTTTACTTTATTTTTACCTTTTTATTACCAAAATAAATTATAGTAAACTAAAAATTACATAAAACAGTATTAAACATCTATGGAAAGTATTTCCATCTACCTAATTGGAAAAAAAACCTCGGTTATATGCCCAATTAAAAAAAATACCTTGTTGCCTAAGATCCACCTTTCTTGCAAATATCCATTGTTTGAACAGTTGGATCTTGAAATTTCTTTGGGGGTTTTGTAGAATAGATATATTGGGAAGTTTTGGATGGTGAAATTGATCAAATTAGATCTGGAACAGAGTGCCTAATTGATTTTAGGTCTCATGTTCCAATCTAAAAAGAAAAACAAATTGAAAAGAGAGATGTCTCTTCGAAAATTTTAGGTTTTTGGGGAGGGATCTAGGTCTAATTTTTCAGGGAGAGTGAAGAAAATTTCGTGGGGATTTTATGAGAATTTTTGAAGGATTTTTGGGGTTGTATTTATAGGCATTTTGGGTCTTTTTTCATGATTATAATATTTTATTTTTTATTATTAAATGGCATGAAAGTCTCCCATGCTCCATTTTTTCTTCCCCATGGCCCATTTTTTCTTCCCCATGGCCCATTTTTCTTCCCCAAGACCAGCTGATATTTGTTGACCCATGACTTCATGTGGGCTGCTGTTAAGATTGGTTTTTGGGTCCCTTGTGGGCCCCATGTGGGCCCCACATGGTGTAAAAAGATCGTTTTGCCATTTATGTATAAAATTTTGGGTTGTATTCCTATGATCTCGGATTTGAGTGTACTTAGTGGTGTTGGATTCGTATTTCTCAATATATTCTATATTTTGATGTCTTATGTTTTGATTTTTGGATAAAATTACCATTTTACCCCTTTTGTCCAAGAAATGAAGAAACTGAAGGATTTCTTATCCGAATTCGGAATTTGTCGTGCTTACAGTCATTTTGAAGGGTTTGCTAAGTTTAATTTCAATTTTACATGTCCTATGATTTGATTATACTTTTATAAAAAGTAAATTCTAAATAACCCTAATATTTCAGCCCGAAATATCTAAAACTCAAACTTTATTAATTTTCTCAATCAATTACAAAAATTAGGGTTATTATAATTACTCCTATTTATTCTTGATGATTAACAAAAACAATAATAACCGGATCACACTAATGTATGTACGCTGAAGAATTTATGAAAAATTACTTATAACTCTCAAAAATAAGATAGTCTTAAAATCTCACTAGGTTATAGGTCTCCACTGATTTTTCTTTGGGTCACTAAGTCATATCTCTATATTAGTCTTGATTATGTGCTATGTGTAAATGGTTTCGGAGAATTAACTTTCATAAAATGCTTCAACACATGATTGACATGTAAAACTAATCATATGCATTCCCATTAAGAGGTGAAAACAGTATATTTAATAAATTATGATCATCTAGTTCTCATCACAGTAAGGGAACTCTTCTTTTAAAACTTTTTGTTTTTTGTTTTTTTTCAAATTTTTTCAAATTTTTTTTTTCAAGAAAAATCTCTAGTGCATCTACTCCCCCCAACCTGAATGAAACATTGTCCCTAATATTTGAAAACATGGGATTCTATATGAAAGTGGAGAGATGTAGACTCTAAACCCTTGGGTTGCCTCCCAATAAGCGCTAAGTTTAACGTCTTCAGCCAGACGTAATGATGAGTGCAATGATGATATGCTGCAAGGCTCCTGGAGTGTAACCTAAGGTGGATCATGATACTTAGGTGTCTTTAAAAGTGTCTCATCAATTTCAAGATCAAGCAGTTCTAGGAAAGGTTTTAACCTTTGACCATTGACCTTTTGGATTTCTCTATCCTTTTCAATCTCGATGGCCCCATGCGGATAGATTGTGCGTATTATATATAGTCCAGTCCATCAAGATGAAAGTTTTCCTGGGAATAGATGCAATCTAAAATTATACAGTAAGACCTTTTGACTTGGTGTGAAGGATTTTTGTAGAATGTTTCTATCATGTATAGCCTTCATTCGGTCTTTGTACAAATGTGTAGACTCATGTGCATCTTTCCTCAATTCCTCCAACTCATTAGTTGGAGTTTTTTGTGGGTTCCAGCAGAATCTAAGTCAAAATTTAGCTTTTTGACAGCCTAATATGCCTTGTACTCTAACTCTACTGGTAAGTGGCAAGCCTTTCCGTAGACCAAGCGGTAAGGTGACATTGCTATAGGAGTTTTATATGTTGTGTGATAAGCCCATAAAGCGTCATTAAGTCTTAAAGACCAGTCTTTCCTATTTGGATTGACTGTCTTTTCTAGAATTCGCTTTATTTCCCTATTGGATACCTCTACTTGACCACTAGTCTAAGGATGGTATGGGGTAGCTATCCTATGGTTGACACCATACTTTTTCATTAAATTCTCAAACACTTTATTACAAAAGTGTTTTCCCCTATCACTTATTATGGCTCCTAGAGTACCAAACCTTGCAAAAATATTTTCTTTTAAAAACTTTACCACAACCTTGTGGTCATTGGTTTTGCATGGTATAGCCTCCACCCAATGATTAGGCATTTGTCCTGTAACAAGATAATTAACAATATCTCCATACCAAGGTAATTGGGAAACATGCAATAACTGTTCATCTGGGAATGACTCAGTTATAGGCCTTTGATCGCTAGTGTGCTCCATTACTAATCTGGATAAGTGATCTGCTACGACATTTTCTGAACTTTTCTTGTCTCGAATTTCTAAGTCAAATTCTTGTAGGAATAGTATCCAACGGATCAACCTAGGTTTGGCATCCCTTTTAGAAAGGAGGTATTTTAAAGCTGCATGATCCGAGTATACTATAGCTTTAGACCTTAACAGGTGAGATCTAAACTTATCCAAAGAAAACACTACAGCTAACAACTCTTTCTCAGTGGTGGAATAGTTGAGTTGCACATCATTTAGTGTTTTACTAGCATAATATATCACATGGGAAAGTTTATCAATGCGCTGCCCCAAAATAGCTCCAATGGCATAATCCAACGCGTCACACATGATTTCGAATGGTGTGTTCCAATCGGTGGTCAAATAATAGGTGCAGAAGTCAATTCAGCCTTGAGTCGCTCAAATGCCTCCTTACAGTCCTCATCAAAGTCAAAAGTGGCCTCCTTCGTAAGTAAATTACATAGGGGCTTGGCAATTTTGCTAAAATCTTTGATGAATCGTCTGTAAAAGCCAACATGTCCTAAAAAGGAGTGAATTTCTTTTACCGTCCTTGGTGGAGGAAGGTTGGCTATTAAATCTACTTTTTCCTTATCAACTTCTATCCCATTGGGTGATATTATGTGGCCTAATACTATCCAACTCCGTACCATAAAATGGCACTTTTCCCAATTTAAGACGAGATTCTTCTCTTGACACCTTACAAGGACTAACTTCAAGTGGTGCAGGCACTCATCAAATGATGACCCAAATACTGAGAAGCCATCTATAAACACCTCAAGGAATCTTTCTACCATGTCTAAGAAAATGCTCAACATACACCTTTGAAATGTAGTTGGAGCATTACAAAGCCCAAAAGGCATACATTTGTAGGTGAAGGTTCCAAAAGGGCAGGTGAAGGTGGTCTTCTCCTGATCCTCTGGTGCTATAAGAATTTGGTTATAACCGAAATATCCATCTAGAAAATAGTAATAGCTATGTCCGGCTTCTCATGACCGCGTTCAACTTTCGATAGTCAATTCAGCCTTGAGTCGCTCAAATGCCTCCTTACAGTCCTCATCAAAGTCAAAAGTGGCCTCCTTCGTAAGTAAATTACATAGGGGCTTGGCAATTTTGCTAAAATCTTTGATGAATCGTCTGTAAAAGCCAACATGTCCTAAAAAGGAGTGAATTTCTTTTACCGTCCTTGGTGGAGGAAGGTTGGCTATTAAATCTACTTTTTCCTTATCAACTTCTATCCCATTGGGTGATATTATGTGGCCTAATACTATCCAACTCCGTACCATAAAATGGCACTTTTCCCAATTTAAGACGAGATTCTTCTCTTGACACCTTACAAGGACTAACTTCAAGTGGTGCAGGCACTCATCAAATGATGACCCAAATACTGAGAAGCCATCTATAAACACCTCAAGGAATCTTTCTACCATGTCTAAGAAAATGCTCAACATACACCTTTGAAATGTAGTTGGAGCATTACAAAGCCCAAAAGGCATACATTTGTAGGTGAAGGTTCCAAAAGGGCAGGTGAAGGTGGTCTTCTCCTGATCCTCTGGTGCTATAAGAATTTGGTTATAACCGAAATATCCATCTAGAAAATAGTAATAGCTATGTCCGGCTTCTCATGACCGCGTTCAACTTTCGATAGTCAATTCAGCCTTGAGTCGCTCAAATGCCTCCTTACAGTCCTCATCAAAGTCAAAAGTGGCCTCCTTCGTAAGTAAATTACATAGGGGCTTGGCAATTTTGCTAAAATCTTTGATGAATCGTCTGTAAAAGCCAACATGTCCTAAAAAGGAGTGAATTTCTTTTACCGTCCTTGGTGGAGGAAGGTTGGCTATTAAATCTACTTTTTCCTTATCAACTTCTATCCCATTGGGTGATATTATGTGGCCTAATACTATCCAACTCCGTACCATAAAATGGCACTTTTCCCAATTTAAGACGAGATTCTTCTCTTGACACCTTACAAGGACTAACTTCAAGTGGTGCAGGCACTCATCAAATGATGACCCAAATACTGAGAAGCCATCTATAAACACCTCAAGGAATCTTTCTACCATGTCTAAGAAAATGCTCAACATACACCTTTGAAATGTAGTTGGAGCATTACAAAGCCCAAAAGGCATACATTTGTAGGTGAAGGTTCCAAAAGGGCAGGTGAAGGTGGTCTTCTCCTGATCCTCTGGTGCTATAAGAATTTGGTTATAACCGAAATATCCATCTAGAAAATAGTAATAGCTATGTCCGGCTTCTCATGACCGCGTTCAACTTTCGATAGTTAATACAAACTCTCCACCCAGTGGTCATGCGGGTGGGGGGACTAGCTCGTTATCTTCATTTTTGACTACCGTGACCCCAGATTTCTTAGGTACAACCTGAACGGGGCTGACACAAGTACTATCAGAGATAGGGTATATGACGCCAACATCTAAGAGCTTGAGGACTTCATCTCTAACTATGTCCTTCATGTGGGGGTTTAGTCGCCTTTGAGTCTCCCTAGAAGGTTTTGCATTTTCTTCTAGATGTATCCTATGCATGCATAAGGCTGGACTTATCCCTTTTATGTCTGCTATTGTCCACCCTAGAGCAGTTTTATGTTCCTGAAGAACATCTAAAAGCTTGCCCTCCTGTTCTTTATCTAAGTCTAATGCTATTATTACAGGTAAGGTTTCATGTGGGCCTAAATATGAATATTTCAAGTTATCAAGCAAGGTTTTAGGTCCAAAGACAGTGGGTGCTCTATTGAGGGTATGGGGACAGATTTAGATGGTGGGAATGGTTCCACATAAGGACCCCACTTAGAAGTATCCATGAGTGGTGTAGCATCTAAAAGATTGTTTACCTCCTCAATAGACTTGTCTATATCAAATTCTCCATTAAAGTTCATCAAACAAGCCTCTAGTGGGTCTATGATGGACAATGGTGAATGACTCTCATTAATTAGACTCTCAATCAAGTTGACACCATAGAGATCATCGAGGTCTAAATGTTGTTGATCGGCATTAAAAACATTAAGCTTAACCTTCATATTACCAAATGAGAGTTTCATTACACCATTCCTACAGTTAATAATGGCATTGGACGTTGCCAAGAATGAACGCCCAAGGATGACTGGGATTTGACTATTAGGGTCTGATACAGGTTGGGTGTCAATGAAATCAACAGGGTAATAAAACTTGTCTACCTGTATCAAGACATCTTCAACCAAACCACGAGGTATCTTGATAGATCTATCAGCTAATTGTAGCGTGGTAGTGGTTGGTTTCAACTCACCAAGTTTTAGTTGCTCATAAACAGAGTATGGCAACAAATTAACACTAGCCCCTAAGTCAAGAAGTGCCCTATCTATGACATGATCTCCAATGACGCAAGTGATTGTAGGACATCCTGGGTCTCTAAATTTTGGTGGGGTCTTGTGTTGAATCAAAGAGCTCACCTGTTCGGTGAGGAAGGCTTTCTTTTGCACATTAAGCTTTTGCTTTGTTGTGCAGATCTCTTTTAAGAATTTGGCATAGGCCGGGATGTCTTTAATTGCATTGAGCAATTGTATATTGATTTGTACATGTTTAAACACTTCCATTAACTCATTGAAGTTTGATCCCTTCCTAGCTTTATTCAATAATTGGGAAAAAGGGGCTTTAGGCACATAGGATGCCTCCACTATAGGTTCTACAGGGTTGTTCTGTCTTTTATCTTTTTCCTGTATTTTTGTTGCCTCTTTTTCCCCTACAGTTTCCTTAGCCTACCCTTCTTTGTAATTGATTTGACGATCATTCCTAAGGGTGATTATGGACTTGGCATGCTCATGAGGGTTATGGTTTTGAGAACTTGACCGTATCTAGAATTGACCCTTAGGGTTAGGGATGGGTTGACTAGGAAACTGACCCTTTCCTCTATTATGTAATTCATCACACAATTGGCTTATATGCACCTTTAACTTAGCTATGGCTTGAGAGTTGACATTGGCTGAATGTCTACTTTCATTTTGCAATTGGTGTAAGGCTTTTTTAGTGTAATCATTATCTTTTGCAAATTGGTCCACCCTGGTGTGGATGTTTTCCTCTGAATATGATTTCTTTTGTTGTAGAGGTTGTTGAAAGCCAGGTGGTAGATGGGAAACTGTAGTTCTAAGAGGAAAGTCTTGGACAGGGGGATTCACAGATGGCCCCCCCTTTTGGTTATTCTTTGACCAAGACAAATTGGGATGCCTAGCCCATCTAGGGTTGTAGGTCCCAGAATATCGGTTGTCGCTAGGTTGGCGATATGCATTCAATGCATTTGCTTGGTCTACAAGATATTCAGGGAATACTTTATTAGATGGACACGCTGAGGCTAAATGGGCTGGACTAGAACAAGTAGCGCATACCTCTTGTGGAGGTTTTTGAGATAATGTAATAGCTATGAAAGATTGAAACACAGTTTCAAGCTTGTCCATTCTTCCATCTAATTTTTTAGAGACAGAGTCGAGCTTATCAGATAGATCAGTATGTGCTCCTATCTCGTAGATACCTCCTTTCTTAGTGGGCTGGTTAGTTCTTTCTCTCCAATTTGAATAATCCCATTGTTGAGAATTATCAGCTACAGTTTGAAAGAATTCCCAAGCTTCATTTTCATCTTTAACATGAGGGTCCCACCACTCGTTGCATCTATCATTTGTCTATTTTGAGGCATTAATGCCTCATAGAAGTACTGAACTTGCTTCCATTTCTCAAATCCATGGTGAGGGCATTTTTGCAGTAGTTCAATCCACCATTCCCAACATTCATAATATTGTTCATCATCCATTTGTTGGAAATTTATAATTTCACGACGTAGGGCATTTGTTTTATGAATGGGGAAGAACTTGTTCAGGAACTTCTTAGACAATTGGTCCCATGTATGTATAGAAACTACCTCCAAGGAATTAAGCCATGACTTGGCTTGGTCCTTAAGTGAAAATGGGAATAACCTTCGCCTAATCGAATCATCCGAAATATTTTGGAACCTGAATGTGGCACAAATATTAAGGAACTCCTTGATATGTAGGTAGGGGTCTTCTCGGTCTCGTCCATAAAAAGTAGGGAGTAACTGAATTACTCCTGGCTTTAACTCAAAGTGGTCAGCATTAGTTGGAGGTAATGCTATGCAGGAGGGGGTATTAAGTTGGAGCGGTGCATAAAAATCTCTAATAGTCTTGCGCTCAATCTCTATTGGTGGTTCAGCCATAGGGATAGGAACTAGGTTTCTTTCCCCTTGGTTTTGGATGCATTGAATCTCTGGGTTTAACGGTAGTAGCTTAGGGTTCTGAGATCAACGCCCTTGCATGAACTATTCCTAATCTAAAATGTCCTACTTCTAAATGCTAACTCTAACTCTATGTGATGCAAGAAAAAAGGCACAGTCAAACACCTTAGGCTAATAAGCAATATTTTGATTTTCTTGAATATGTGTGGGGACAATGCTTTTAATTAGCCTAATCTAGCACTCCTGCTCTCCTTTAGACTTGATTATTGCTTACTAGTTAGGTTCTTCGCAAGGTGGTTAATACAACCCTCGTGTAAGGAGGCATTTAGAACGCATAAACGTCAACAGGAGGTGAGGGAAGAGCGAGGCTTTATTAGACAACCCTAAATAACCACAGTGCTCCAAAGCCACTAGAGTGACAATAAATCGAATCATAGTAAGAGGGTCCTACAAGCATGTGATAGCCCTATAGGTCTCTTCTGATTGATTTTAATTTGAATTGAAGGCTAAGGTAGTGCACTTGAGGTGATTATCCTAGGTGGGCTAATGAGTGATAATGAAATCCACCCTTGATCTTATGGGGGTAAGGTGCCCTTACTAATTAATTCCATACTCCATGGCAGTATGTTCAACGTATATATCACCTTAAAGCAGTGACCGTGTCCTAAAATGCAATGAAAAGCAATAAACTAATGCAAAAACCTAAAAATGCAACAATTATAAGAGGATGCTTTCTATATGATTTATACTACCAAACAATGCAAATTTACTCCAAATGCAAACCCTAATATAGGAATTTGAATGAGTGAGGAGACTTACAGTAGGGTTTTTGATGAAGAAGTGTGGGCCACCTTATCCCACACTTGCCCTATATTATACAACCCTTTAAAATGAAAATAGAAAATGCAATTTACAAGGTTCCTCACTACAAGCTTCACTCAAAAGAAAAAAATCCTACTCTAGGAAAGCAGGGAAAATTTCATGTTGATGAAGATTTACTTGCCAACTTTCTTCACTTTCTTGTTTCCTAAAAAAGAAAATTTAGAAATAAGTACCAATTTCAGGAAATTAGGTGGTTATGCTCTAAAAAAAAAATTGAAAAATACACCTAAAATGCAATTCGTAACATTTTTTATTTTTTTGGATTTTTTAATTAAATTTTATCAAAACTCCTTTACAAGTCCCCACCAATGGCGCCAAAAACTTGTTGATGTTTTTCACAAGTGCACAAGCTATTGTAGTATAGCTATGCAAATATGGGTCGATCCCACATGGACTCACTTTAGAAATTTGAAGTTTTTAATAAAATTTAATTATTTAAAACTTAAAGAAAATAACAAAACTGACCTAACTATTCAGATTTATTCAAATGATGCACTTTACATAACTTTCAACTCCAAAAAATATAAAATAAAACTAATCAAAATATCCCTGAATCACATTGTCCGTGAATAGCATTGTCCCTGGATAACACTGTCAAAAGATTGATAAAATAAAGCTTAAATGGAACAGGGACACAGATGTAAATAAAATGGGGATACATATATAATTAAACAAGGGACGCAGATGTAATTAATGAAAATGAACAGAAATGTTATTGCATTTATAGATGGAGGGCAAAAACAGGATTTGATTAAACATCTAGTTTTTAACAAAAACCAGACAAAAACCCAACAAAGAAGATGACTAGTGAATGGAGGAGATGGATGCTGAGGAGGGACAAGAGGGCAGCGGCGAGGGAGGAAGCCTGGTTCGGGTTTCCTTGTCCGAGACGTCTGGAATAGATGGGTTACCGGCTGGAGTGGATGGACAGTTGGAAGCAGAGGAGAACAAAAAAAAATGACACCTTTCTGGGTGTTGGTGGCTCGCCTAGTCAGTTTGTGCGATGAAATAAAGGATCTCTGGCTTTGATCACTAGCCTGGAGTGGGAAGATGAAGACGTGGATGTTGCTACCGACAGTTTGGGTAGATGGGCAAGGGAGTAGGGGTTGCTGTGTCAGATGAGCAAGAGAGAGAGAGAGAGAGAGAGAGAGAGAGAGAGAGAGAGAGAGAGAGAGAGAGAGAGAGAGAGAGAGAGAGAGAGAGAGAGAGAGAGAGAGAGAGAGAGAGAGATGGAGACTAGAACGGTGTTGGAAGTTGCCTTTTCTGAGGACAGGGCATCCCACTGGTTCGTATGGAGCAGACGCTGTTGATCTGGAAGGTGGAGGCGACCTGGGCGTGGAAGATAATGTGTGGAACACAACAGCCTGGGCAGACATGCCTGGCTTCTATTGGGCTGGCCTACGAATTGGATAAAGTGTGAGAGCGTGGAGTTGTGAGAGAGGGAAATTGTGAAAACAACTTGTGCAGTGAATGAATGTGACTGTGGAGATGAGTGATGGAGGGTGCAGGGTTGAAGAGGAACAAAAGAAGATGGGGAAATAGAAAGGGAAAAAAATGGTGCTTGAACTACAACAAGAGAAGAAAGGGGAAGGTGAGAACGTGAAGAGGAAGGAAAGGTGGTTTGTGCGATGAGAACAAACTAAACAAAAAGGGAATTTCAAGATGAAAGCAAGGAACACAAAGCTAAGTTGAAGAAACAAAAAAGACTCCCCTCCCCACTCGTGCGCTTCTTCTCTTTATAGCCTTTTCACTCCCTTGTTTTTCTCCAACAGCTCTTCTTATCCCCATCTAAAACTCTTCTTATTTTTCTAATTTATTTAGGACTCTTCCTCTTGATCTCTACATGATCTACACCATTGAAATTAGATCCGCTCCATTCATCCATCCTTTAGTTGATCTGCAAAATAAAAGACTAAATTAGAATCATCAAAACCATACATTAATCATCTAATCAGCTCTTATGATCATCTGACCGTTGATTTTGAAAATTTAAAGTTTGGATGGTCAATTTGAGCCTAATTGAAAATCAAGCTAAATTTTGCAATTTGGATAGTTAGATGATCTAAGTGAATGCTAAACTAGGGGTCTTTTAGCCAAAAATGAACACTTAATAGATTCTCCCACAAAATTAAGATTTAATTCTTATTCTATTTTGTAGGAGCTTATAAATGATTCTTAATTAAGAGAATAGTTTTGAATATCATTCCAAATAATTTCCTGATTTCTATACTAATTAGTCCATACACATTCCTAATCTCATAGAAAGTAACAGTCCCAACCATTAGTACAAATAAACATGCAGTACTATTTAGTAAAACTTTTAGGTGATTTATTTTCTTTTTCTCAGTGCGCCGACTTTCAATGTGGGGAAAAAAAATCTAGTTGCACAAAAGTTGGGCTTCCATAAACACTAAAGAGAATAATTGGTCTTTGTTGATTTATCTGCAAATAAATCATGTGAATTTCACTATGAACCTCATTAAGTAATATACTATAATATTTACTATTTTTAAATTCTAAAAATGCATGATTTTGGGGAATTTTGAAAATTTGCAAAAATTAAGGTAATTGGAGATTTGCAAAATTTGGAGATGAGATCATGAGCTAAAACCTTAATATTTGAAATATACTCAAGAAATGGAATTCAATGGCACTAAGAATGTTAAAATTAGAGATCGAAGGGAAAATGACTAATTATTTTAATTTTTGTATTTAATTGCAATTAACATGAGGGGCATAATAGTCATTTCACATGTGGGGCCCACGAAATCAGCATAGAAATTTGTGACGCTAATAGGCAATTAATGGGTAAGGGGAAAATCATTTTAGCATTTAATAAAAATTAGATTTTATATAATATGAAATATAAAAAACATAAATTCCCGAACCGCATTTACTCCCCTTCCTCATTGTGCATGTCACCGGTGACGACGTTTCGCGGAGAAGACGCCATTGTTTTTTCCCTCCCGCACATGCACTTGTAACAAAAAACAAATGGGATTGGTTGGCTTGACTGAGGTAGGCCATCCTCCACTCTCTTCCCCCTCTTTTACGTCCTTTTTCATTGTTTTTTTATACCAAAAAATGGTGTGGATTGTCGTTTTCCAGTGAGGTGATATGCGTTGCCATTATTTTCAAAATAAACTAATGAAATGGTATCAGATGCATGATCTGAATCATTCATCTAATGCATGATGAAACAAGGAACAAACCCATGAAATCTCATGAGAATCTGACAACTGAGGAAGCCGAAGAAGGTGAAAAACAAAAAAGAGAGTAAAAACGTTAGAAACTTGAAAAATTAGTTGATGGGAACGTAAAAAATGGAATGTACGTGAAAAATCGATCAAAATGGTGTAAAAATTGCGAGATTTGGGCAACTGGGTGTTGTCAACGGCAATTGGGGTTCAGTCGTCATGTCTGACGACAATGAACAAGGTAGGATGCCACTGGGATGCAGCCGGTGATGCATGAGGCATGGTGCTTGCTCAGCGTGTGTGCATGCTTCGTCTTCGAGCATGGCGAATGTGCATGCATCCTAGAGACCGTGATGCACGTGATGATGTGTTACACCTCGCTTCACACATACGTGCATCCTAGTGATGGTGACGCACGTAGGATGCATTCTATATGCACATCACGGGCTCGCATCCCCATGATGCCTCTTGATGTAAATTGAAAATTTGTTATTTCTGAGCCATCCATTCATTAAAAACTTTAATCAGTTGGTGGGAAAGTAAAAAATGGAATGTACATGAAAAATCGATAAAAAATGGTGTAAAAATTGCGAGATTTGGGCAACTGGGTGTTGCTAATGGCGATCGGGGTCCGGTCGTTGTCTCTGACGATGGCTAACCAGGCAGGATACCACTGGGACATAGCCGGTGATGCACGAGGCATGGTGCTCGCTCAACGTGCGTGCACGCTTCGTCTCCGAGCACGGCAAATGTGCATGCATCCTAAAGACCGTGATGCACGTGACGATGTGTTACACCCCGCTTCACACACGTGTGCGTCCTGGTGACGGTGATGCACACAGGATGCATTCTGTATGCACATCACCGGTGCGCATCCCCATGATGCCTCTTGATTTAAATTGAAATTTTGTTATTTCTGAGCCATCCATTCATTAAAAACTTGATTTTGGGAGCTACAGAGGTCCAAATCATGATCTGAAAGATTCGTTGCATTTGTTTCAACGACATGGACCTAGATTTAAGATGAAAACATAGATTTTGAGCACCTTTTAAATAGTTCAATTACTAAATACCATTAGATAACCTAGATCAGGCCGATCAATGGATGATCAAGCCTTAGAACTTGATTATATACACCAAATATGAGATGATCTAGAGAATTAGTAGAGTGTATCTTATGTGATAGTCAAGAAAAGTAATCTTGACCACTGACTTGATTAGGTACCTTGGGATTGACTGATCAGTGAGCAATCCGACCATTAGATTGATGCATAATCAGGAAGACATGTATAAATAACTAAATAAACACTAAAATTAGAAGGATCATTATAAGAATGATTAGAATTAATGATCAGATGTTAATTATGAGTATTATGGAGCGATCCAACAGTAGGATTGTCTTCAAACTTCACTAGATGTTATGGACTAACCCTTTATTGATTAAGGGACATCAATTGAGTGAATTGTGACATAAATTGATGATCAAAGACCACATATGTTTTTCTAGATGTTAGAAAAATCTACATCTAGTTTAGGATTGACCTAATAGAGGGTTAATCAGGTGATATGGGCTGTTAATCTAAGATTAACTGTCAGATCAAGGGAACTGTCACTTGGATTTATTTATTTTGAGATGTCAGAATACCAAGTGATAGATGACTTATGATGTGACAGGTACATTAGAGTTTACGCACCTGATTGGAGTACTACATTTGTTGAGGTATGTGATTAAATTTGAGATTTTTTCCATGATTTCTTAAATCATGATGTATTATTTGAGAACTTTGAAGTATGGAATTTATGCCCTGCTATGTTTGCATGAGATCAATTTTCAACATGTATTGCTGACATGTTTGCTACTCCTTTTGCGCATGATTTATACACTACTTCTTAATACATTTTATGTGGCATTGATTTGGACTATTTGAGGATGTATACACTGATTTTCGATGCATGTGTTGATATATTGAATTTCTCTCTCGACTTGGTTTTATTGAGAATGATTATGCACAGATTTTTTATTCTTGATTCAATGTTTGTGGATTTATGACGGGTGCTTCCACCCGATGTGTACTATGCTAGGAGGTTAGTAGTGTTGGCCACCCACCCTCTGACTTTCTGATGATGATGATTAGACACTGCCCTTGAGAGGGCCAGGTATGTGGGTGGTGGCATCATGCGTAGTCCCTACTACAAGTCTGTTCCCCACCTAGGGAAGGAGAAAGCCTCCCGTTATGGTGTCGACAGGGAGCGGTAGTGGTTGAGATCCTTGTGCGATTGCTACTGCAGCATAGTAGCACATACTCTTATTCTATATGCTCATGTGGTATTTAAATGTGGAGTGAACTGGGGTAAGTTGCACCTAGGCCGTGAGTGACTTAGGGAGCTAATGTGGGCTACACAGGAGGGACCCAGGGATTTCGTATGAGTACTTGTTACCAGTGATTGAGTGTCGTGGAACACTCTTATGGCTTATTTTTGTACGGTGCTCTGTCTATCATGACATGCATTATACTAAGGTGGACATGGATTCTTATTACTTTTGATGGATGCTTATCCATGTTTTGATCATGTGTTACATGCCATGATGATGAAATTTGATATTGATTTGCTTAGACTTAAGATTTTCATGTGTTATTGTTAGAGACATCTGTTCATTTGACATGCCTTGTACATGTTTTATCTTATGAGATTTTCCATGACATTGATATTTCACACCACATGATTTTATTATACTTTTGTTGAATGTGATCACCTACACAAGCATAGCTTGCTGAGGCATTGCTTTATTTTACAATGCCTCAGATTTGGAGTGCGATAGTGCTAACGATAAGTAGGCAGAGCAGCATTGATGGAGAGAAGACCTCAAAGACCATTTGTATTTCATATTTTAGAGACTAATTTAGTGTACATCTTTTGGACTTGTATTTAGACCTTTTGGGCTATATATGGATGTTGATATTTTAGATAGATTGGACCCACACTATTATTATAATGCATCTTTACTTGTTGATGTGTGTATGATGTGGTGATCATGGATGGATCCTTGGGGATTATGGACTTATTATTATTATTGTCTTTTCACGATGATTTTGATTTGTCGTGGTTTTAGATTGAGCATGCTCAGCATACTGACAATTTGACTTTTGTTTATTATCATGGTTTTGGATCTTGGATGACCCTCAAGGTTTTGGTTTGAACATCTGTTTTGAATGCTGTATTAATTATGTAAATTGTGAGCTTTTACTTTCAGTTATCCCACCTATTTTATAAAGGAAATTATTATTGTTGTTGTTGTTATGTATTGGAAAAGGTTTATAAAATCCAAGGTGTTTCAATTTGGTATCAGAGACAGGGTTTATTCCAACATTATGACTTTAAAGGTCTAATTAGATTGACAACCCATGAGTTCAGGATGAGGCTAAGATAGGAGGAATACTTATATGATGTGATATTGAAACTTTGAATAGATGGTTCCTCAAAGGAAGACTAGGTCCACCCCCGCACAAACAATTGCCAACCCTATTGAGTCATCAGGGCAAGGGAAACGTGATATAAATGTAGTGGCTCGAGTGGTATAGGGCCTGATATTACATATACAATCTATTGAATGAAGTAATTCCTAAGTGTCAATTACAGAGACATGATGATTGCAAAATAGTTGATGCCACGATGATTGGCAGACTTTCTTTAGTTAAGATGAGACTTTAAATGCTTATAGGATTACATGTAAATGCACTTTCAGGAAAAGTGTGTGATTCTTATAGTATAGAATCTAAATGAAGAGTATGATTGATGATTACAAAATGAGAACTTTATTATACGATTGAGGGTCTATTCATATGGACTAACCTATGAGCGTTCAAGTCCCAATTTGGGTAGCATGTATGAACATGTGAAGAGGCATAATGACTATTATCTGACAATCATGAGATGATAATGGAAAAAGAATTAGAAATGGTTACAACTAATGAGAACTCAAGAAAGTGAAGAAGAGTATTGTATAAATTTAAACTTGAAGTGGTTTTAATTGATGAATTAATTATAATGTAGTGAAAACTATTGAAAAAAATAAAAAAGTGATGAGGTAAGATCCTAAGGTTCTGTGGATGAAGATGAACTGTGAAGTGAAACTTAATGGGTTATTGTGTGTTAAGAAATTTTGATAGCTAGTCATTAATGAGAAGCCAATGCTCATGAATTATTCTGAAGAGTTTATTTATGATTTGAAGACACATAGCACTTAGAGGATATAACAACTATTTTATGATAATAGTTAGTAATAATGATATTAATCAAGCGATGAGTAAGGAATGATATCAAACAATCCCCTAGTTAGAGGATGAGATAACAGAAAAGGTTAAATTAAATACTATACTATGGGGAATTGACAAGATTGCTTATTTGATTTCATATTAGAGGTGTCTATCATATGAAGGAAATGAGGTAAGATGAATTGATTATAAAGAATTTACATTCAATGCGGATAGAAATGGTGATGTGATCCTCTATGGGTAAGAAAGTTATTATGAAAGATCAATTACATTAGGTGTGAGATTGACAATTGTAAATGATTTTGATTGATATGACCATGAAGTAATTTATTTGTTAAAAGAAATGAAATGAGGGAGGTGAGGACACCGGAAACGAATTATCAATTAAAAGAAATCTAAGGATAGAGCTGAGTATACCTAGAATGTGATTATGAGGATTCTAGTGATAGTTGTTTGAGAAGACGTATGCCCTTATTTTTTGAGATTCTCATCTAGAAGGCTTTTAAGAAGGTCTATAATGATTATTATTTTATCGTATGAGCAATTAGTGATATTACGAGAGTTTGCCATTTTAGAACAAAGGAAATTTGATGGTTTAATGGTATTAAGCATGTTTACACCACTAAAGATAATTGCCTTAAACCCGTCATGAATGAGAGGCTGTAGATAGAATTATTGATGTGTTGACGCCTGAATTGTGGAGATAGTTGATCTTGGTGCGTGCATATTAGTGATAAAGGCAACAGACATAGCTCTTATGTGGAGAAAAATCCTCTTAGGGCCAAGGAGGCCAACCGCAAAGACGCGAATGTGGATGATTCAAGCCAGCTCAGTGAGGGCAAGAGACTTCTTTATCAATACAGTTACATGGGCCATTGAGCTATTGACATCTAAATGGCAGTGCTGGAATGTGGATGTGAGAAGGGGCACTAGTTGTATGGACATGCACCTAGACGATATTGCACTAGTATGATAGACTACCACAGTAGTGGTGATGACATTGGTAGCCGTCATGACAATGGCAATCATGGAGACACTGTGACTATGATTGCAGGACGTTCTTTAAAGATTGCCCCAGAGGACAATGTGTTAGACATACTGACATTAAAGATAAAACAGAGATGGCCCCACATTGGTAATGATGATTCGTTATGATATCTTTACATTTATGTGTAGATCATGCTTTTAACTGTCATTACCATTACTTGAAGCAAGTACTAACCTCAACCCAAGTTAAGGAAGGCATCTTCTTGATTATTGATAGACATACCAGGATCCTCCTTGATTTAGGATCTAGTCATCCTTGTAGTTTAAGTGTTGGCACCTTGATAAATGTGCCTTTATATATATATATATTTAACAATCCTTGGGTTGGAGGTTATGACACTAATTTGCAAGTTATTGAAACTTATAAGTACTTCTAAGGGGTACTAGTGGAAATGATGACGAGTGAGAGGATAGATATGAACTTTATCCTCCTCGATTTGATGAATTATGTTATCATCCTTAGGATGAATTCCATTGTTGGAGGACAGTTGATTGTAGTAAGAACAAAGGTACTTTTGGTATACTAGATAACTATTGATCTCACTCCTGAGTAAGAATGGACATCACTGAGGTTTGTGTTAATTTTTCCTTGAAGGCAATATGGTACTCATCAGATGTACCGAGTTCTCCTAATTTTGTGATTGTGGATGATAGTGAGCAGCCACATATTGAGAACACATATGGTGTGCGAGAATTCATAATCCTTTTGAGGAGATTTCAGGATGTTATGCCATGAGAGGCTCTTTCTTCTTTTTTATTATTGATGTGGCAACAAACATAGTGGTATTTTCTAAGGAGCCATCAAGATGGATCCGGCTGAGCTAGAAGGGTTCCCACTATGGTGGTCACTTGATGAGAGTTTATCAAACCTGGTGGGTCTCCATTTGGACGCATTAATCCTCTTTGTGAAAAGAAAGACAGATCCTTATTGCTATGCACAGATTATTGATTGTTGATAACATCATAGTGGAGAATTGATATTCTCTATTGTGTATGGATGATTAATGTAGGACGTGCATGGTATTGGTGGATATTGATTTGATGTCTGGCTATCACTAATTGGGAAATTGTGACTGAAATGTCTTTAAGATAATTTTTAGAACTTGTTATGATTATTACAAGTTTTGGGTGAAACTAATTGATGAAATTAGTACATTGGCAGTATGTATGGATATGATGGACTGAGATGAGTCATGATTATGTAGTGAATGATGTTTTTGTATATTTTGTGACTAAGGGGAACAAGAAGTCCTTGTATATTATTTTGAGTATCTAAAGGACTCATCTTTTGGTGTAAATGTATGTGAGTATGAATTATGGTCAAAGAAGATGAATTTTCTTGAGCACGATATCTCTATTGATAAAGAGATTGTTATGGGGACTTTGATTTTCTAAGCCTAGCTAAACTAATGATTAAGGTTGAAAGTTTCCTTAGTCTAGTGAACTGTTATCACTGGGTTATTGAGTTCTCTAAGATAGTAGTGACATGGATGCTACTTATATTACGCATATGAGCCTGATTTCTCATGAAGGTGAGAGGTGTGATAGTAAAGTATGTTTAGTATGAGAGCTTTTTCTTATGTGTAATCAGCTCAAAATTTTGGCTTATACTTATGAGTAACCGATGAGGGCAGCCTAAGAGGGCGGGTGTGAGAGGCACTCGTAGGCTTCTAGGTACTTATAATATGATCGTACTATGTATTTGATTTTGATTGGCACGTGATTGCCTGTTATTGAGTTGGTATGCTTTGATTTTGATTGGCATATGATTGCCTGTTATTGAGCTAATATGCTCTGATCCTGATTGACATGTGATTGCTTGTTACTAAGCTAGTATGCTCTGATTATGATTGGCGTGTGATTGCCTATTACTAAGCTGGTATGCTTTGATTTTGATTGGCATATGACAACCAACACATAAGGTAATAATGCATTGGAATAGATTTGGCATAGAAGTGCCTACATGTGGGTTGTGGCACTTCAAGTTTTGTCGATATGATGATTTACTTAAGTTAAAGTTGTAAATGAATTATTAACTCTTGGATGAGTGTGGTTTATGTTAATTACATTATAAGTGATTATGATGCATTCTAACTATAATATGAGTTATTTGATTTGGAATGGTTTGAAACATACATTGGTTTATATGTATAAGTTGTTATCAGAGGAGATAACATGACATGGAATTGTTTACTAACATTGACTCTGGAATGATGATATCATCCATGGATCTTATGATATGGGGATGTTTTTAGGATTGTTGAAGAATGACATGGAAAGAATTTCAAGGACGAAATTTTCTATATGGAGGGAAGGATGTAATATCCACTATTTTTAAATTCTAAAAATGCATATTTTGTGGAATTTTGAAATTTTGCAAAAATTGAGGTAATTGGAGATTAGGGAAATTTAGAGATGAGATCACAAGTTAAAACCTTAATATTTGAAATTTACTGAAAAAATGAAATTCAACACCACTAAAAATGCTAAAATCAGAGGTCGGAGGAAAAATGACTACTTATTTTAATTTTTGTATTTAATTAAAATTAACATGAGGGGTAGAACATTAATTTCACATGTGGGGCCCACAAAATCAGCATAACAATCTATGACACTGAAAGGCAATTAATGGGTAAGGGGGAAATCATTTCAACATTAATAAAAATTAGATTTTATATAATATAAAATACATAAAATATTAAAATGCAATTATGGGGGGAAGGGGCTTTAAATGTGCCTCCCCACCATTAATGCATACCCTGATTCCCAAACCGCATTTACTCCCCCTCCCCGTTCTGCATGTCATCGGCGACGACGTTTCACGGCGAAGACACCATTCTTTTAAAAATCTTGAGATTTGGGCACCTGGGTGTCGTCAGAGGCAATCAGGGTCTGATCATCATCTTTGATGACAGCGAACCAAGCAGGATGTCACTAGGACGCAACTAGAGATGCATGAGGTGTGATGCTCGCTTGGCACGCGCATGCTGGTGGCACATGCGTTGTCTCTGGGCGCAGCAATGCATTACAAAGCACATCACGTGTGCATGCATCCCAGTGATGGTGATGCATGTGGCATGCATTCTGTACGCACTTCATGCACGCATGTCCCCATGACGCCGCTTGATTTAAATTGAAAATTTGTTATTACTGAGCCGTCCATTCATTAAAAACATGATTTTGGAAGCTACAGAGGTCCAAATCATGATCCGAAAGATCTGTTACGATCGTCTCGACAACATGGACCTAGATTTAAGATAAAAACCTAATTTTGAACATCTTTTAAATAGTTAAATCACTAAATACCATTAGATAACCTAGATTAGGCCGATCAATGGATGATCAAGCCTTATAACTTGATTATATACACCAAATATAAGATGATCTAGAGAATTAGTGTAGTAGATCTTATGTGATAGTCAAGAAAAGTGATCTTAACCGCTGACCTAATTAGTACCTTGGTATTGGCGGATCAAAGATCAATCTGACCATCAGATCGATGTATAATTAGGAATACATGTATAAATTACTAAATAAACCTTGAAATTAGAAGGATCATGATAAGAATGATTAGAATTGATGATCATATGTCAATTATGAGTATTATGGAGCGATATAATAGTCGGATTGTCTCCAAACTTAATGAGATGTTAGGGACTGACCCTTTATTGATTAAGGAACATCAATTAAGTGAATTGTAACATAGATTGATGATCAAAGACCACAAATGTTTTTCTAGATGTTACAAAAATCTACATCTAGTTTAGGATTGACCTAATAGAGGGTTAATCAGATGATCTGAGTCATTAATCTTGTATTAACTACTAGATCAAGGGAATTGTTTATTTTGAGATGTGAGAATACCAAGTGATAGATGACTTATGATGTGATTGGTACATCAGAACGCACATCATGACATTGCTTACACGCCTAATTGGAGTACTGTGTTTGTTGAGGTAGGTGATTACATTTGAGATTTTTTTCATGATTTCTTAAATTTGATTTATTATTGGAGAACTTTGAAGTATGGACTTTATGCCCAGCTATGTTTGCATGAGATCACTTTTCAGCATGTAATTCCAACATGTTTGCTACTCCTTTTGTGCATGATTTATACACTACTTCTTAATACATTTTACATGGCATTGATTTGGATTATTTGAGGATGTATACACTAATTTTTGATGCATGGTGTTGATATATTAAATTTCTCTCTCGGTTTGGTTTTATCGAGAATGATTATGCATGGATTTCAATTCTTGATTCAGTGTTTGTGGATTTATGACGAGTGCTTCCAATTAGTGGGCACTATGCTAGGAGGGTAGTAGGGTTGGCCACTCGGCCTCTGATTTTGTAGTGATGATGATTAAACATCGCCCTCGAGAGGGCCAGGTATGTAGGTGGAGGTATCATGGGTAGTCCCCCCTACGGGTTTGTTCCCCACCATGAGGATGGAAAAAGTCTCCTGTTATGGTGTCAACGAGAAGTGGCAGTGGTTGAGATTCTTGTGTTGTTGTCACTGAAGCATAGTAGCCCATACTCTTATTTTGTATGCTCATGTGGTAATTATATGTGGGGTGAACTGGGGTAAGTTGTTCTTAGGCCATGAGTGGCTCTGGGGCTAATGTGGGCTGCACGGGAGGGACCCATGAATTTTGTATGAGTACTTGTTACTGGTGATTGAGTGTCGTGGAACACTCTTGGGGCTTGTTTTTGTATGGTACCCTGTTTATCATGACATGCATTATATTTTGATGTGGACACAAATTCTTATTGCTTTTGATGGATGCTTATCCATGTTTTGATCATGCCTTGCATGCCATGATGATGAGATTTGATATTGATTTGCTCAGACTTAAGATTTTCATGTGTTATTGTTAGGGACGTTTGTTGATTTGACGTGCCTTGTACATGCTTTATCTTATGAGATTTGCCATAACATTGATATTTCATGCCACATGATTTTATTATACTTTTGTTGAATGTGATCGCCTATACAAGCATAGCTTGTTGAGGCATTGCTTTGTTTTGCAATGCCTCAAATTTGGAGTGCGATAATGCTAAGGATAAGAAGGCAAAGTAGCATTGATTGAGTGAAGACCTCGAAGAACATCTATATTTCATATTTCAGAGACTGATTTAGTGTACATCTCTTAGACTTGTATTTAGACCTTTTGGGTTGTACATGGATGTTGATATTTTAGATAGATTGGATTCGCACTATTGGTATAGTTCATCTTTACTTGTTGATGTGTTTATGATGTGGTGATCATTGATGGACCCTCGAGGATTATGGACTTATTATTATTATTATTATTTCACCATAATTTTGATTTGTCGTGGTTTTAGATTGAGCATGCTCAGTGTACTGACAATTTGACTTTTCTTTATTATCGTGGTTTTGGATCTTGGATGACCCTTGGGGTTTTCATTTGAACATTTGTTTTGAAATCTCCATTATTTATGTAAATTGTAAGCTTTAACTTTCAAGGATCCCAGCTATTTTATAAAGAAAATTATTATTATTATTGTTCTGTATTGGAAAAAGGTTTAGAAAACTCTGGGTGTCATATATACATCCAATCACAAAGAAGATCAAGATATCTATTTCCAATAATATATGATCAGGCTTTTAAAGAACAAAAATTTCCATAAATATGCCACATAACTTGACAAAGGTGTTGCTTTTTGAAAGATACGAAAGAGTAGTAATCTATCTATTTTATCCATATGAATAATTTTTTTTATAAGTTACGATGATTCATTAAATTCAAAGATGAAAATACAAATTACTTGCATTTTCTGGTTTCCAAATTACTCAGAGCATCATGAACAAGAGTGTAGTTCAGAAGTGGAGGACGTTGCTTCAACACCCTAATAGTTGAAGTGCCAATGCTCTAGTTGCGAGATAGTTTGCAGCTTTGTTTCCTTATTTGAAAATATGATTCATGCATTTTTCCCTAAAATCTCTCCATCAATCTTTCTCTCCCTTGCTACCTACTGCGTTGTCCATCTTGGCATTGAACTCCTCGTCATGATGTTGATAACTACCATGGAATCCCTACAAATCTCGAACTTGTTAATTTCCAATTCAGACACAAGTTTTAGCCCATATAAAAGGGCATACTGCTCAGCTCCATTATTAATCCTCATTAGCAAATAGATACTATGACCTGCAATAATATTAGAGCAACACTTTTATAGTGGGTACTTTTTCCTTTTATGTATTGTACTTGGTGTACTACACTATGCAATCCTAATAGCATGCAGTATATACATAACACACTTCGACTGTCTTTCATTAGTGAGAGGAGTCCACTCCAATTATCAGAGCTACAAGGGGAATGATCCATCTTTCTATTCTTTATGTTTCTTATTTTCTCATCTTTGATCTTTATCGCTTGCTCTTAATGTAATGTTTTTCTTCTTTTGTTTTCATCTTGTCAACAATCTCAAGTGCTCATTCTTTCTCCATTTTTTTTCTTTATCGTCGGCATCTCAATCTACTTCTTCAACCTCTTTGTCATCTCAATCTACTTCTTCGACCTCGTCGTCCACCATTGTTCATACCATAACAAATTTTACTCATCTCCTTACATTTAAATTAACTTCTAAAAAATATGTTTCATGCTATCATTCTACTCTACTAATTATCATTTCTAATCATAAAATCCGGTATACTGATGGATTCATTTCGAATCTTGCCATTTTCCCACACAATAGTGAAGGGAAACTTGTTCTAATCTAGTGTACCAGGAATGGATAATTCAGGATCAAACCACCCTCAGATGGATCATAGCCAGTTGTTTTGAAGAAATTTTATAGTTTTAGGTTGGATTTACAAATGCAGAGGCATGGGATATTCTTCAATAGACCACGAATGCCCTCAATGCAGCACATGTTGTACAACTGCATATGTAGTTGTAGAGCTTTAAGAAACACAATCTCACTATATCGTCCTATCTTACCAAGGCCAAGATGAAATTCATTCAACTTGTAAAAACTGGATGCTCGTTCAATTTGATGAACTAAATGATACCATACTTCATAACCTTGGACCAGAATACAATAAAATGGTGGTGATGCTTCAAGCAAGAATCTTTAGTTTGCGATTGTCCCATTTGGTGATGTTCAAAGCCTCTTGATTACTCAAGAGATTTGTAATAATGAGCAACAATCTGTTACCACATTGCTAATCCCATTGGCTAATGTTGTTCGGCGTGTAGACTTTAGTCATCTGGGAAAGGGGACTAGACAAGGCCGTGGAAAAGGTACTACAAAGTTTTCTAATCATACACTATTATGTGCTTGTTGTAATGTGTAGAAGTAGTGGGTGTAGTTACTTTGTAATGGGTAGTGGGAGTAGTTACTCTATTTGGATAGTGGGTTATGTATTTGTTGTAATGTGTAGTAGCAGGTGTAGATACTTTGTAATGGGTAATGGAGTGGTTACTCTTTGGATAATGGGTGTAAAGGGTAGTGGGTTTAGTTACCTTGATTTAGTTATTCTATTTGGGTAGTGGGTGTAATGGCTAAATTTTGACCAACCAATTGTAACTAACTCCTACTATAAATAGGAGGCTTAATCAATGTATAGGCATTACAAAAATCATTTACCTCAACCTTATGTTTATTTAAAGGTTTTTGGGTTACCTCTAACAAACCCAACTTTTTCTTATTTCTCTTACTCTAATTCCTATTGCTACAAAATAGGTAGACAAAAGAAATCCTTGTTGCCTTCAAATCCTCTAATTGGGCCACTTACTTGCTCCCAAAACCAGATACACAACAAATTGGTATCAGAGCCAGTTATAGAGCAATGAATGGAAAAATTGGAGCATGACGTTAGGACCATTTCATCTTACTAAAAGAAACTGTTGGAGAAAGTCATTGAGCGTCTGAATGATTTCTTTGTTGCACTCAGCAACTGTACAAACAATCTTTCTACTCCACTAACAAAGATCCAAGAGGGGAGCTCTCAGTTACAAGTTCGTGGCTGTGGAATAGACATTAATGGAAATGGTGGCATGGGGTCATCCATTCAAGCCAGTGCACCAAAGTTGGTAAAACTTGACTTTCCCTATTTCAATGGAAATGATGATCCTACTAGCTGGTTGTGCAGGGCTAAGCAATTCTTTGAATTTCAAAGAACACTAGAGGAAGAAAAAGTGGCTTTAGCATCCTTTCACTTAGAGGGTGATGCCCAATTGTGGTACCAACTTCTTAAACAGGACAATCAACTCCTATCTTGGGATATATTTAAGGAAAGCCTGCATGTAAGGTATGGTCCTACAAAATTTCAAGACTTTTTAGTGACCTCATTAAGCTGCGCCAGGTTGGAGGGGTTTGTGAGTATCAAACCCAATTTGAAAGGTTACTCTCACAAGCTAGGAATGTGTCAACCTTACAACAAATTAGCTATTTTGTTAGTGGTCTAAAAGACAACTTGCAAGCAAATGTGAAGGCGTGTAATCCCACAAGTTTGGCAAGTGCAATTGGATTGGCTAGATTGTATGAGGCTAGGAACATTTCTCAAAGGAAAACAACAACAGAAGTAAACAAGAGAAGTACTACCCTAGCACTACTTAACAACTGCTCCTCCATGCCAATTAAACGCATGACACCGGAAGAGATGCAGGAAAGAAGAAACAAAGGCTTATGCTTTTGTTGTAATGAAAATTTTACTTTGGGGCACAGATGCCAAAAGCTATTTATAATTGAAGCTATCTAGATGGAAGATAAAGGAAAGGAAGATCCCCCTGACCCCTAGAGAAGTCATCTCTGAGGTTACTCCCAAAATTTCTCTCCATGCCATCTCTGGGACCCCTTATCCTAAGACCATGCAGTTGAAGGGGACTTAAAACAGCCCCAGTTGTGTTGTTGGTTGATTCTGGTAGCACACACAACTTTGTGAGTGATACACTTGCAGAAAGAGTTGGCCTCCAACCTATAAAAGGGTGTACATTTGAGGTCATGGTCACTAGTGGAGAAAAAATAGCCAGCACTGACAGGTGTCGTAATGTACCTTTATCTCTTCAAGGATTTTCACTTAAATTTGACTTTTACTTACTTCCTTTAGAAGGTTACGATGTTGTTTTAGGCACCCAATGGCTAAGTATATTGGGGCCCATCATATGAGATTTTTCTAAGTTACAAATGTAGTTTCTCTTGGGCAACCAAAAAGTCTCCTTACGAGGAATATCCACCCCAAAAGATAAGGTTGTTGGGGAGCTTGAGATGTGACGCGCGTTGAAACAAAAACAATAAGGCATGCTTCTCCAATTATTTGCTATGGAGAACCCACAAGTCGCACCATCTGAATCCAAACTCTCAAAACTTTTGCAGCAATACAAGGATATCTTTGAAGAACCAAAGGAGCTACCTCTCTCACACACATGACCACAAAATACCTCTAATTTCAGGTAGCAAACTAGTCAACATTCCTCCTTATCAATATCTATATTTTAAGAAGCTAGAAATTAAACACCTAGTAAATGAGATGTTGAAGACAGGAGTAATTCGACCAAGCAATAGCCATACTTCTCCAATCTTGCTTGTGAAAAAAGGAGATGGCTTATGGTGGATGTGTGTTGATTATTGTTCTCTTAATCAACTCACTATCAAAGATAAATTTCCCATTCTGATTATCAACAAATTATTAGATGAATTGCATGGTGCTCAATACTTCTCAAAATTAGACCTCCGATTTGGTTATCATCAAATCTATGTTAGTCCTTAGGACATTCCAAAGATGACCTTTCTCACCCAACACAAACATTATGAATTTTTGGTTATGCCTTTGGCTTAACCAATGCTCCATCTTCATTGCAAGCAATGATGAACAAAGTATTCAAGGATTATTTACATAAGTTCATACTTGTATTTTTTGATGAAATTTTAATTTATAGCCATACATGGGAAGAACATTTGTCACACCTTGCAGCTACCTTGTCCATTTTTCATGCTAAATGCCTCTTTGTGAAGGAACAAAAGTGCCAATTTGGTCAAAAATAGGTTCAATATCTTGGTCACATTCTCTCTAGTTCGGGAGTTGCAGTAGATCCTCAAAAGGTGGAGACAATGAAGGAATGGCCAAAACCATCAACACCAAAGGCGTTGCATGGGTTTTTGGGTTTGACCAGGTATTATTGCAAATTTATCCAAAACTATGGTAAAATTGTGGGCCCACTTACTCAAATGCTCAAGAAGGATGCATTCTCATGGACCCCTTCAATAGAAACAACTTTCCAACAACTAAGAGAGCAGTGATCATGGACTCCTTTAGTAGAAACAACTTTCCAAAAACCCCAGTTTTTGTAAATTAATTTGAGAAAATCAATGAAATTTTAAAATTTCAGAAGACTCGGGCTGGAATATTAGGTTAAAAGGAAATATCTTTTCATAGAGATTAAATCATGAGTGAAAACTTAGAAATTAAGAATGTATATGAAAAATCGAATCAAATGACACTATTTTCATTAAATTATGAGTTAGAATGGAAAATCTCAATTTTCTACATAAAAGGGTAAAACAGTCATTTGTACCCATAACAAAGATTTAAAATTTGAATATTTAGAATGTACTCAAAAAATTAAAAGGTACTCAAAATATCGATTCCGACGCCATTAAGTACCCTAAAATTCGAGTTTGGATCAATAATATCCATTTTCTCCATTTTTATGAATAAAAGGGCAAAACGATCTTTTCATATGAAAGTTGTAACAACCCAAAATTCTACTAGTGCATGATTTAAGTATGAGTTTTCTAGGAGTATAACTTTTATGGAATCAAAATCAGGAAGTGAAACATAAATAGTTAGATTCTACTCAGAAAATGAAATCTAACGACCTAAAGAACACTAAAAATGGAGTCTAGATGAGGAAGTTATGGGACTCCGAAGTTGGGGCTATTTTGGTAATTAAAATTTAAAAAAAAACTTATAACTTGGGAATTGAAATTATAAAATCTAGATTCTACTCGTCGATATGAATCCAATGACACTAAGTTGCTGAAATCGGAGATTAGAAGAATAAATGGTAATTTTCTTATAAAAGGGTATTTTAGTAATTTTACTATTGGGCCCACTTGCATAAATCTGACTTAGACAATCAAGAGATGTTGAAATATCATAATTGCTGGTTAGCATGCTTTTGATTGAAATCATGAGGTTTGAAAAACAACATTAGCATAAGCAAATAACGGGAAAAAAGAAGAAGAAAAAGAATAAGAATAAGATAGGTAAAAGGAGGGGGCTATTTTGATAATGGCACCCCCCTGCCCCCACACTTAAGTGAAAACATAGGGAACAGACCCAAAACACGATAGAACCCGACGAACAGAAGGAAACAAAGAGAAGAAAGAAAAGAATAAGGAAGAGGAAAGGAGGGAAAAGGCGACCTACATGCCAGAGAAGTGCAAGCCCACTGGAGAAGCAGAAGAAAAAGGGATTTTTGGGGGTTTCCAATCACAAGAAGATTAGAAGCTCGATGGCGATAATTAGGGGCTTGGATTTTAAATTTGAACCCCTCACCTTGCTTTCCTCAAAGTCTAGGGCAAAAGCCCTTTGGTTTCGCTATGATCGGAGGGGGAAATTGGGGTTTGGCAATTGGCTGGAGTTTACAGGCCATCATCAGAGATGACTACAACTCAGATCATTGATCCGAGCCAGTCATCTTTCATGGCTAGTCTAGGAGAACATGAACACTATGGCTATGATGAGATCTGGGATGATTTAGGCCATCGATTGAGAGGGGATTGCTGTGCATCGTGGATCAGAGATTTTCAATTGAAATTAAGGTTGATCCGACTCATCCAAGGGTGTGGGAAGCACAAAAACATTCTTTGATGGTAAGATCCATGAAGCCTATCTTTTGATTTGATGTAATTTGTTAAATCCGTGAGATTCTATGCTAGATCTAGGTTTAGGGATAATCTAACCATGTATTTCTTAATCCAAACCTATGAATAGGTAAATAAGTGTTTGATAAAGCTTGAATTTGACTGAGATCGTCAATCTAGGCTAGAAACCGATCAGACAATCTTAGCCATCCGATCAGGTACTGTTCACACAGTAATTTTGTAGTGTCTGATCTATGATTAGACATCACGGATGGGTTTAAGAACACTAAATTATCTAAGAGATGACAAAGATTGTAAAATTTGGATAGGGATCAATCTGATAGATGATCAGATGTTACTAGTAAATTTCCTAAACTAAAAATGACAAAATAAGGCAAACTTTTATGATTTGAAAGTGAAATGATAGAATGAATCAAATAGCATGAACTTGAAGTAATACAGATCAGATTGACTACCTACATCACACAATTTAGAATGGTATATAGTTTGAAAGTGAGATCTAATTCTTAATCTGTGGATCTTAACACTTAGATATTTAGACCCTTATGATCCTTAGATATCTGTGACTGTTGACTGGTGGTTCACAAAGATTAAAGCCTTTGATGGTCAAAATTCTTGCTGGATGACTTTGAACATTATTTAGATGATATATTTCCCATCATGGGCAATGATCCTTGAAGTTAGATCCTAAAACTCTTTAAAATCATTAAAAGATAGGTGAGGATCAAAATGAGACCATTTTCGACTATTGGATCATACTTAAACCTAATTATTTATATGTATGTAAATGTGTTAAGAAAAGAATGGTTATGCGTTGTATAGATTGAAGCACACAGGGTCGATCGTGGAGAAGAGGGTGATTAAAGCTAGTGAAATCGAAGAATGCATCACACGAGGTAGGTGGAAATTTAAGACAGCATGTCTAAATAATAAGATGCATGTTCTAAACATGATCTTATTTTTTTATTATAGATGTTGTAAAACTAAAATGATACGATTGATATTCCACATGTATTAAATTGTAATGATGAAAATAATGTTAATTAAAATAATTGCATGTTATAATTGATGCTTATGACTTGTACATTATCTATGTGAATTGTGAAATTATGTTTATGGTACATGGGAACCATGTCAGTATTGATGATGCATGAGTCTAGGTTTATAGGATACGTCCTTGGTGGATTATCACCAAATAAGTGAGGATGTTATTCTTGTTATGAAATATATGAATAGGCAAATTGCCTGCTATTATGATTATTTTACATCCAGGCATGGAGGCCTGAGAGTTTTGTTTTAGACATGCATAGGCCTAGGGATGCTATGCTAGGAGAGTTATGTGGTTTGGCCAACAGCTCTCCAAAATTTATGATGTTATAGATACCAAGCATTATGTGTTGCTAAAAGTCAGATGGGGCAATTATGGGAAGGCCGCCATTGTGACAGCCATGGTCCTCCCATATGGACATGTCTATTGTGATTGCCACCGAGGATGGTATAGGTGGATTATTGAGCAGTTATCCAAGAGGCTATATGGATTCTAATTGCATGCATAGTAGTCCTTATATTTGATGCACTATGGTGCTTATATGATGGCATTATGAGATGCCTTATATTATATGGCATGATGATATGCCTTATATTATTTTTCTAGCGATGGATGGAGGATTGTGGACCTCGTATAGTGAGGGGCATGAGGATTATATTGATTATATTTATAATTTTGTATGTCTTTTAACAATTTTCATGTATGTGTACGTATGCTATATGTATATGATTGAGGGCGTAGTTTCATATAAGTTTCATATGGGTATATGAATGGGTAGAACTATTATGCAGAGTATGGTTCATGAAATTGGATTAGTTTATTTATATAACAAATAATAATTAAACATGTTTGATAAATCAATGGATTACTTATAATTATGAAACATGTAGATATTGATAATTATGAAACATGTTAATAATTGATTTATCAATGGATTGTTAATGATTATGAAACATGTAGATATTTGGCTTATAAATGGATTATTGAAATGTGAAATATACAGTAAATTCAATTCAATATAATTGCTATGAAAACGAATATTCTAATTACTATGGAATAATTAATGTATATTAAGATTCAGTATGGTTCTTAAACTCCCCTACCATGCATAGCTTGGTGAGATATTGTAAATGTTCTATGTTTACAATATCTCGATACAGATAGACAGGAGAAGATGTACACAAGAAGAGGAATCCAACAACCATACTTCTGCACTTAGGTATACAATTTATTAAAGATTTTGTATTGTGTAGTTAGTCATTTGAATTGTGATACTGAACATTTAATATAATGTTATAGGGGTTGTACAAGTGAACCACTAGATGGGTCCTGTTTTAAGAAATGAATTTCTATCTTCTAGAAAACTATATATATATATATATGTATATGTATAGTGTGAGCATGAAAGTGACATCTGGGTTTTTGAAAAAATGAATTTCAAAGTAAAGTCTTTCATTATTTTTGAATTTTAAAATTAGAGGCATGCCACCTTTTGAAAGTGAATGCAAAAAATTTTCATGAAAAACCCAGGATGTCACAAAAGTGGGGCCCACAAAGTAGGCCAATGTTTTGAAAGCAACAATAATTGAGCAATGCACTACCAGATTGTAGTAGAGGAAAAGGTGGAGGTGAAAACTCCACCCATAAATAAAATAATAAAAAGAAAGAAGGAGGTTTTTTTGAAAATTTAATTTAAAATTCAAATACTTGCTTACAAATAATTCTGAAAAATTCATAAAAATTTCCACAACTTCATTACAAAATCCCTTACTCAGAAAATCAGAGCAAAACTTCTCCCCCAGTCTCTCTCTTTCCCTCTCTCTCTCCTCTTTCTAGAATAGTACTAAGAGCCCTAAGTTCGATTAGCCACTCCATTCCAGATCAAATTCCACATATCCCACCATCCATATTGTTCTAAATTCCCTGATCTACAAAACCCCCAAAGTAATTTCAAGATCCAATGGTTTAATCCACAAAAAAATATAAATCAAGATTTATTTAGTGTGTTATGCCATATGGCGAGGATTTATTTATTTTGGAATCAGTTCATCAATTCTAAGAAAATTAAGTAGGAGGATATCATATAATATTCAGTTTATGTTATTTTTTATATTTTTAGTTTCACTAGATTTGATTTTCTATTAATATTTCAAAAAATCAAGTTCTAGTAAAAACCCTCTAGATCAGCATTATGGAGGGCTCAAATAAAAAATATAATCTATCCAATAGATTCTAAAGGTTTCAAAACCCCTAGGTATGAAATAACAACCAATTTCATGGAGATATGATGGCCCAATTTGAAGGAGAAAAAGGGGATGGTGATTTGACGGTCCGATCTGGATCGTCTCACCATTTACAGGTCACCACCCCGTTTCCACCAGTGGTCACTGGTAAAACAGGGCGGGAAGACCGGTTCCGCCTGTTTTGTCCTGGTCTAATGGCCAGATCAAATATGGATCATTAAAATGACTGTGAACTTCAAACTTATTTCGGAGTCATCTAAGCTCCAAATCACGAGCGAAAAGAAGCTATGGAAACCTTATGATATCTAATTTCATATGAAATAATAAAATTTAGGAAATATTGCAAGAAAATTTTTATTTAAAGAAAATAAATTCTTACTTCGATGATCTTGAAGATCTGAGATGATCAGACCTTAAAGATTTTATGTATTTATGTTATAATGATAAGGATATGTAAAATTGAGGGTTTAATATGATAGATCTATGATAATTTAAGAAATCTACCATTTATGAAAGAAGTAACCTAACATTTGTAAAGGAACTTTCTTGATCAGTAAGATCAAGCATGATCAAACCTTATGAATGGATTGGATGGAGTTAATAATGATGAGATCTAGTAAGATCATTGATCAGTCATGACAAAAACATGTGAAGATGATCTTTGAACCTATAATGAAGTAAAACCCTAAATCTAAGGAAATAACTTAAGGTATAATTGTTGGATCATATTAAAAGCCTCTAATGATGTAAATTGATTAGTATGATTTCATTTAATTATTGGATTCATTTTAACTTTAATTTATGGCATGATTATAGGATCCATGCTAAGTTATTTCTTCATTTTGATGTAAATGATCTACATGTTATTAGATGGTTAGATTTAATCATCTTAGGGCCATGTTAGTACACATGATTTTCTTTAAATATCCTTAGGATAACTAATATATGAATTAGGGCCATGCTAGTTTAATTTGAGTATGGACTATAGTATGATTTCCATTTAAGATGGTAATGGAATTGTGGTTTAAGATCATGTTAGTTTAATTTGATTGCATTAATTAGAGATCATGATAGTAGTTACATAGTATTGTTATCCTTAGATTATTGAATTTATATTAGTTTTATGCTTTGAAGTTTATGATTCATTATTGTCATATTTCTTAGTAGATTTAATTGATAATTAGTTATGATAAAGAGCATAAAACACCAAAAATGTCACCTAATTGGAAATTAGAGTTTGATGAAATAAATAAAAAGAAATGACTTGACTTGGACTTAATTAGTAAGGGCTATAGTTAGTAGGACAATATAAGGAATGATTTACCATTTCCTTGACCCAAATTAGGAGAATAATACACATCCATGAATGACATTTTATATGATCATGGATATTAATAAAAATTAAGTAGAAATAAATTAGGGTTTACGAGCTCACAAGAACCTTATGGAAGGTTGAGCTAAGGTCACTCTAGTGGACGCTAAACATTGTGGTTAAGGAAGTTATCTAATAGAGCCTTGTTCTTCCCTCACCTTTTGGTGACATTTGTTGAGGTCTAAATGCTGCCTTACATGAGGATTGAAGTAACCGCTTTTTGAGTAGCCTATAGCTAGTAAGCCTTTGTCAATTGGAAATAAGAGATGTTGTTTAGAATTACGAGTGAATAAATTATCTTCAAACCAGTAACACTAACTGGTTGAGAAATAATAATAATAATAACATAAAAGGTTAGCAAATTAACTAATCCTAATAAAAATTATAAATAAGATAAGGATGATCAAACAAGAAACCAAAAAGAGATCTTGAATGGTCAAAAACAACAAAAGAAAAGAAATACAAATGTAGAGTAGATTATTATTATGTGAATATACTTGTAATATAAATATATTAGGTTAGAAGATTTGAACCCTTGATGTTATGTGATTCAAGGACGAAAGATTCAAATCATTCTACTCAAGGATGATCAAAAGACCACGTAGTATGTACCTTTGGATAGAAAGATGACATTATAAGTATGATTTGATAGATATAAGTTGATTAAGACTATGCCAGACTTTAAGGAGTAAGAATGCCCTATTGAGGTAGGAGGATTTTATGAATGCATGTTCAATACATGATCTTATGTATAGAAATGTTGACATGTATAATGCAAATACTTTGTGCTAAACCCTTATGATCCAACCAAATAACGAGAAAATAGATATGAAATGGTTAAGTATAGAGTTGAAGAAAACCCTAAGTGAATAGGGAAGTAGAAGATATTCCAACCCTAGATAAATAGACATATTGTCTAATACATATAAGAAATATTTTACATATGGGCATGGAGGCTTGTGGTTTTGTTTTAAATAGGCGTAGGCCTGAGGATGCTATGCTAAGGAAGTTATGAGGGTTCGACCACTCGCTCCTTGAAATTTGTTGATGATGAATTCCATGCCTAAGAAAGGTAGAAAGTTGGGTGGGGTAATTATGGGAAGGTTGCCACTGTGACAGCCATGGTCCCCACATACAAACATGGATTTTACATTTCCACTGAATATGGTGTGAGTGGATTATTGAGCAGTTATCCAATCACACTGTACAGATTAGACTGCAAGCATGGTAGTTCTTTGATTTATTTGGCACTATGATGCATATGAGGTAGGCATAGTGAGATGCCTTATATATAACATAATGAAATGCCAGGTAATTGTATATTACCAATATTCCTAGGAAAAAGGGAATTCACAGTATAGTAACTAGCTAATATACTGATCTCTTAAAATTGAAAGAGTTGACTAGCTTAGTTGGGAATGAAAATTGAATATTTTCACTATTTTGATGAATTTGTTCATATACATTATGTATAAGGATGTACATAAATGATAAAAGAAATGTTATGGAAATGAGATTGATCCATGCTTATGTTTATGATAGAAATGAATAATGGGATTAATGAGTATTAGGATTATATTGTCAAATTATGTTACTTCTTTAATCACCTACCAAGCATAGCTTGTTGAGATATTGTAAATGTTTGAATGTTTACATATCTCAGATATAGAGAAAGAGAGTTAGGAGCTCAAGACTTGAGAAGACTTGAAAGAATAATCAATCAGGGTATATCTATTTAAGACATGTATTTTATTTTAGAGCATTATATGTATTAAGAGTTTTTATTATATGTGAGCTTTGAAATTTGGATTATATAATATGGACAAGTATTGTAATGATATCGTGTTGTACTGTTAACCACTGGATGGATCCTGAAGTTTAATAAAAGTTTATTCCTTCAATGGAATTTTATCTTGTACAAAACTCTACTTATGTTATGAAGTGATGACTTGGGTTTTACAAAATAAGCGCTAAAGAAAAGAATTTCCACTGCTTTGTTTTGAGAAATTTTTTACTACTAAGGACCTTGTCTTTGCAAAATGTATTACAAAATGTGTTATAAAAACCCGAGTCATCACATTTATGTTGGAATGTGATGCTTTGGGAGGTGGAATAAGGGCTGTCTTAATGCCAGAAAGTCATCCTATCGCCTTCTTTGGTCAGGCTCTTCATGGAAAGCACTTCTTTCAACATATGAGAAGGAAATGATGGCTCTAGTTCTTGCAATTCAAAAATGGAGGCACTACCTCCTTGGGCTCTAATTTGTGAGTTTGTACAGATCAACGAAGCCTAAAATTTCTATGGGAGCAAAAGATAACTACCTTAGCACAACAATGATGGCTTCATATATTAATGGGATATGATTTTGTAATTGAATATAAGCGGGGAAGGGAAAACTTAGTGGCTAATGCACTATCCAGGAGAGACGACTCACTTGTCTTAGCAGCTCTCTCATGCCGAATTCTCAATTGGTTGTTTGCAATATGGGAGGAGGTTTTGTCTAATCCAAAGCTTCAATGTCTAGTGAAGTTACACCTTGATGATAATTCAGTGGGCCCCTAGAGATATCAAGATGGTATCTTATTTTTCTCTCTGTCTAGATATTCTAGCCCAGTTCCACAATAGCACCCATGAAGGCTATCACAAAACTCTGTAGCGACTTTGTACCAATTTCCATTGGCAAGGTATGAAATCTCGAGTTAAAGAATATATTCAAAACTGTGATACATGCCAACGCAACAAATTATAACATACTCAGCCTGCAGGACTTCTTCAACCACTCCCTATTCCTACACAAATATGGGCAGATATTTCTATGGATTTCATTGATGGATTGCCGCACTCACATGGAAGATCAGCCATTTTTGTAGTAGTTGACCATTTATCTAAATATAGTCACTTTATTCCCCTTTTCCATCCATACACAGCAATTGAAGTTGCACACATTTTCTTTGATCAAGTCTTCAAGTTACATGGAATGCTAGAATCAATTGTTTGTGTTAGAGACCCTACTTTCACTTCTGCATTTTGGAAAGAGATTTTTAATCTGAATGGAACTGAATTCAATTTTAGTTCTTCTTACCACCCACAGATAGATGGGCAGTCGGAAGTTACAAATCAAACAGTGGAAACGTATTTACGTTGCTTTACTGGAGCACAACCAAAAGAATGGGCTAAATAGATTTCTTGGGCTGAATATTGTTATAACACAAGTTGGCATTCTACATTAAAGAAGACCCCCTTTGAGGTTGTATATGGACGCCCACCACCCAGCCTTCTTTTATATGTGCCGAGACTACAAGAGTTGCTGCTATGGAGGATGAATTACTTCTTCAAGACAATATTCTCCAGCAGCTGCATACAACAATCAAAGAAGCTCAAGAAAGCATGAAAATTTTTTATGACTCAACTCGTGTTGATCGGGAATTTCAAATAGGCGATTGGTTGTATCTACGTTTGCAACCTTATCGCCAAGCCTCCATCTCTCCAAGACGTAACTTCAAATTGTCTCCACACTACTTTGGTCCATTCAAAATCTTAGCTTGAATTGGAGCTGTTGCTTACAAGTTAGAGTTACCACCTAGGTCTCGCATTCACCCCATCTTTCACATCTGACTGTTGAAAAAGAAAATTGGCAATAATGTGGAAGTGCAGTCTCAATTGCCTGAAGTCCAACAAGATAGTATAATGGTCCCACGTCCACAAGCAATCCTTGATAAAAGGACAAGAAAAAATCAGGACGAAATATTAGTTCCTTGGCAAGGCCTATCCCCAAGTGATGCAACATGGGAAAATTTGGAAGAGTTTCAGAAGCGTTATCCTACATTTGCTCTTGAGGTCAAGAGCTCTTTTTAAGGGGGATGGAGTGTTATGTGCTTGTTGTAATGCGTAGAAGTAGTGGGTGTAGTTACTTTGTAATGGGTAGTGGGAGTAGTTACTCTATTTGGATAGTGGGTTATGTGTTTGTTGTAATGTGTAGTAGTGGGTGTAGTTACTTTCATTTAGTTACTTTGTAATGGGTAGTGGGTTTAGTTACCTTGATTTAGTTATTCTATTTGGGTAGTGGTGTAATGGCTAAATTTTGACTAATCAATTGTAACTAACTCCTACTATAAATAGGAGGTTTAATCAATGGATAGGCATAAAAAAAATCATTTACCTCAACCTTGTGTTGATTTAAAGGTTTCTGGGTTACCTATAACAAACCTAACTTTTTCTTATTTCTCTTACTCTAATTCCCTATTGCTACAAAATAGGTAGACAAAAGAAATCCTTGTTGCCTTCAAATCCTCCAATTGGGCCACTTACTCATTCTCAAAATCAGATACACAACATGCACCTACTCCCTCATTTCATCAAAGTGCTAGATCCTACAGTCAGGTTCGATGTTACAACTGTTACAAGCACGGTCACCTCTAGCAGATGCCGCAATCCACCTGCGCAACCATCTTTTCCTCTGCAAAAACTCCATTGTCATCATCATTCGTCTGTTCCTTCCACTCATCTGCATGCTAATCGTGCCTCTACATCAAATTCCATGAATGATGATTTCGACTACCGGTCCACAGACACTGGGGTCACTCACCATGTAACATCTAACCTGGACAATTTGAACTTACCAAGCGAAAATAATGGTCGGCAGCAACTGCGGCTAGTAAATGAACCAGGTTTGTCGATCAAACATGATGCAAGTACTTTTTCTTCCACTAATTCTAAATTTTGTCTTTCCAATGTGTTACATATTCCTTCTATTCAAAAACAATTATAGTCTGTCAATAGTTTTACCAAAGATACTAACTATTATTTTGGATTTCACCTTAGTTATTTTATTGTCAAGGATATCGCTCTGGGGACCCTGCTACTCCGGGGCTTGAATCACAGAGGACTTTGCAAGCTTGGGATACCATGGCGGGACCCACAAGTTCATACAGCAATGACCATGCTGGGAGAAGAGGCCTCCCTGGACACGTGGCATGCCATCTATGGAAGCCAAATACAAAGCCATTGTTAATTCCACTGCGGAGCTAGTCTGGTTATGTTCCTTATTACTAGAATGAGGCATGCATATTCATCATCCACTAACAATTTGGGGCCACTACATCGGAGCTACTTATCTAAGTGCCAATTTCCTTTTTCATGCCAGGACAAAACATGCTGAAGTTTATTTTCATTTTGTTTGGGACTATGTCTCTCGAGGACTTATGAGAGTCATGTATATATCAATGGCTGCCTCAGATGTATTCACCAAGCCATTGCCCCACATAGATTTTACAGCTTCGTCACAAAGTAGCACGCTCTATCTTCTGAACGTCCTACTTGAGGGGGCGTAATAAAGCAGCTCTTATAATAATGGGGTAGTTTTGTCTTTTATGTATAGTGCTTGATGTATTACACTATGTAACACGAACAGCAGAGAGTATATATATCACACTTTTGACTCTCATTCATTATTGAGAGGCTTCCACTTCAATACGCAAATCTCCCAAGCCAATCCCTAATAACGCCTCCTGATCCAGAGTGTCCAGGATTCTCAATGACAGAGCCATCATAACATGGCCGGACATAATCCTGAGGAGGGATCCACTTTAACTAAACCAATTAGACTTAGGTTTGATGATATTAGCTTATTGTCAATTTTGAAGGATATCAATGTGATCATCTTTAAACAACGGGAGATTTTTCAGTTCATTGGAGCACTCAATTACCCTTGCTTTTCACAAGCTGAGTGCTGCCTTTCCATCCATAATTTTGTTCCTCTCCATCCAGATAGAACAACAAGAGTGTCATTCGCTATCGAAATAAAGTTGTTGATTTTGTACCTCTTGTTTCCTGGCTGAGCCAATGCAACATAGGTTCTTTTATGCTATTGATATTGTTTTGTCGGATTTTAAATTCGTTAAAGATAGCAGTCCACAGAGGGATGACTTTTGGGCATGCAGTAAACAGATGAAAAGCGGTTTCAAAATGGTAGCCACACATCCAAATGTATAATTTGGTAAGAGATATCTCAATTTTATGTCTCCAAAAACAACAGTGACACCTCTCGATCCCATGGATTTTATCAAAATCAACAATCTACTAACAAAAATCAAAGACCAAAAACATGAACAAGCACAAAAATTTCATCTTAAGCTGTTAAGTTTTTTGTTCTGAAAATAATATAACAAAGAAAAATATATGTGAAATAACATGAATTTAGAAATTTGAATAGGAGATTGAAACTTACCAATTTTGGTCGAGGCGTGTACTGAGCACTTCCCTTAAGACAAAATTGACTTCCAATCGCTGCAATTAGGACTCATGGCAAACATTTCTCAGGATATAATGACTAGTAAGCTAGATGATCTACACTTTCAATCTAGCATTCTCAAACTCAAATATGGAATTGCCTTTAAAGAACAAAAAAAAAATCTTAGTATAGTAGATTCAAGAAAATCAAAGTTCTCTCTACCACTTATTCCTAGGTTTTATCCCCACATTTATAGAAATGAGACACATTAAAAGTTATGTAATAATCAAGTAAGATTGTAGTGGTTAAATGAAATAAAATGGTATAAAGTATTAATAGTTGGTAAGAATATCTATGCATTATTTCTATTATGTAGTAAATAGATTAAATAGACATTTGAGTAGAAATCCAAAATTTTGAAACATAAAATATTTGAATTAAATTATCCAATATTAAAAACTAAAACCATGAAGATCTAGGTGTTCAACATAGCAACCTACCAAAATAGAATGTAAAGGAAGATGGAAGCCAATCTTACAAGTCATAAGCTACATCATATAAATAAGTAAATAGGTAAAAATGAATTTATCCTTTTCTTCACTTGGGTATGACTTGGTGACATATACTAGTCTAGACATCTATTTAAACTTGCTGGTAATAGAGAAAACAATATTTTTCTTAAAAAAGGATAAAACACAAAACTCCCACTTATTATAAGGTATTGGTATTGGCACAAATAAGTCATATACCAGCAAAAATGACAAGGTCATTAAGGTAAACATAATTTCATGGGTTCCACGCATGTTGTATGCTTTCTACTTTCTTACTTGGGGAAAAAATCGGAGAAATGTGAGTCAAATTGAGCAACTTCTTTCCCTTTTAAGATTAAAACCTTTCTTCCCCAAGCAAAGAAAGGTATACAAGGAGCACTTCAAGAATCGAACCTGAAATATAATTTTGACAACCCATATTTCTCATCTCTCAAACCCCACTACCTAATCAATCGTGTGGGTTATCACTAGATTCACCAAAATTTGGATCATAAAACTCGTCGAAAAGGAGCAAAATCTCATTGCCCTTAAACACAATCAAAGCTCTCAATGTCATAGTCACCACAGCCATCATTATCCATGAACTCCCAACCTAAATACCCAATGAAATCTAAGTAATCTGAGCAGGGGTCCCAAGTCCTAACATCTCATTTTCCAAGTTGATTTTAAAAAATGACTTTAAAAATCATACTTAAGAAGTCGGTTTGTCAAAAATTGACTTCTTTAGTTTAGTGGGAATTACTTTTTTCATGGGAATGGATTTTTAAAGTTGGATTTCAGAAAATCACTTTAAAAGCTCCAACTTTGAAAGTCATTTTCTAGAAAATGACTTTCAAAGTGTGGACTTTTAAAGTTAGTTTTTGGAAAATGATTTTAAAAGTCCTTATTTTAGTTTGGTGGGAAATTTTTTTTTTGGGGGGGAGAATACTTTTATGTCAGTTATAAAAAACAACTTTAAAAACTCCAACTTTTGAAAATGCTTTTGGAAAACAACTTTAAAAGTCCCTATTTTAGTTTAGCAAGATTTTTATTTATTTATTAGCGAATACTTTTAAAGTTAGTTATAGAAAACAACTTTAGAAGCTCCAACTTTTAGTCTTTTTATTTTTATAGAAAATGACTTTAAAAGTCATAATTTTTAATATTTTGGCAAAAGAATTCTTTTAAAGTCAGCTATAAAAAATGACTTTAAAAGTCCCTATTTTGGTTTAGCAAAAAAGGTTTTTTTGTTGGAGAATACTTTTAAAGTCAGTTTAAAAAATGACTTCAAAGGCTCCAACTTTTAAAGTGATTTCTAAAAGATGACTTAAAAGTCACCATTTTTAAAGTTGTTTTCTGAAAACAACTTCAATTCACCATTTCAAAACCCCGATTATCCTTCAAATCACATGTATTTTATAATTTAATCTAATTTTAGAATTTGAAAACTCAAAATAATTCTCCTTTTTAAGTAAACAATTTTTAAATGAGTTTACTTCTTTAGGATCCACCCAGTCAATAGCATAGCCCCTGTATTGTTACAATTTAAAGTATGAATACAACAAATGTGCATATAGAATCCAAAGGTAATTATTGAAATAATATTCAATAACTTAAATACAAAGATACCCTCAATGTAAGTTTATAGCTTATTAGCTACTCATACAGCTCTTCTTCAAATTGCCACTTACAAAAGAGGAACAAATATTGAATAAATCCTCCTTAATCATTTCGAATATTGATATCATTTTAAGGATGCATTGGATTAGTTTGGTACATTAGACAACAAATGACTAGCATAAGACTATTTTAGATGTGCTAGAAAAAGTATAATCCTCTTTTTAGAAGAGACAAGTTTTAAATGAGATTTTTTCATTTATTTTGAAACAACTAGACACAATGCATAGGGAAGTTAGACCTTTAATCTAAAGATAAGATAAATTGTCACAAAATCATAAATTCATCCTGTGTGAAATGTTAGTACTCTAAGAAACTTTATTTACAATTCCTAAAGATCTACTTAAACTACTGCATTAAAAGTGAGGTAGATATGACTGTTAAGATTTAATGATGACTGTCAAATGCATGAGAAATCATAGTGAACAATAAGTATTCTCTAATTCGAATGAAAGAAATATTCGATTGTACATACATAATTATGATCTCATTAAAAATTGATTTAAAGTTAGAGTATGATCAATTGAGGATTTCAAAGGAAAATATTTGAAGAACATTTGAATCATATATGACATTGAGTATGTTGTTAGGGATAATTGTGAATACCATAGAGATGATTCATATCACTATCTAACTAAACTACAATAATCATAATTACTGCATTTTATATGAATAATGATTAGAAAAGCATCACGAGTATGTATAAATACATGAATTTGATAATAGTGTATATGACTTGAGGAAGACAACTTTTTATACCACCTTATTTTAAGAAAAGAGAGTACTTTGGTGGAATTAGAAAAAGAAAAATTAAAGAAATCTAATTGCTATATCATTTCTTATCTTACTTTTAAACAGTGGAGCTTTCGGTGAGTTTTAGGGAATGCATCGGATAAAGACTCAAAGATCATATAGCCAAATTGACTACAAGTTGAATAAGCTATGGCCCTCTTTGGATTGTTTTGTAATATTCCAATGGTTACCACAAGGAATGATGTCATAACTCATGTAGAAGTAATAACAATCAAAGCCGTAAGTGGGTATTCAAATAAAGGGGAGCACCTTGCTATCATGAAAATGCTAGTTGTGACCATAGTAGCTGCATGAATTGAAGCGGATATTGGAGTGGGACCCTCCAGTACAACAGGTGACCAATTATGCGATACTATTTGTGCAAATTTCCTAGCAACACAAATAAGAAGTAAAATACAAATAAGAGTTTCAGCATTAAATCTCATAATGCAAGAAATCTAAGAATTTATGGGGGCACTAGCATGAGCAAAAATGGTTGAAGAGTTTACTATTTGAAAGAGAGTAAAAACCCTAAATCCTAGGAGCTAATCCAAAATCACCTATTCGATTGATGGGCATAACTTCTATAGCTGCTTTATTTTCCTAAAGTCAAGTAAATTGAATTAACAAATATGAAGCAAGACTGACTCCCTCCCATTCCAAGAATAATTGAAGAGAGTTATCTCTAATAACCAACATTGGCATAAAAAAAGTAGGAATGGATAAATAACACATAAATTGAGGGTTATGTGGATCCTCAGACATATATGAAATGGAACAAAGATGGACCAAGTTACTTATGGATGTAACCACAATTAACATCACTATGCTGGGCTATCAAACACAGAATCTGAAGTGAATTATCAATCGAACTAATCTATGAATCAAGTGAGCTTCCCTTGCAATGATGAGGTTAAAAACCCTATTCATAATAGTAAATTGATAGTTGGGGCATTTATCTTAAACATTTAAAGGTATTATTTTATAAGATGTGAGGCAATGTGGAATTATTAACAATTTATGAAAAGTATCAGTCAAAATAGATATACAACTAAACAAATGGAAATTAGTTATTTAAATATTAGGTATAAGAGGACATACATACTCAATGATTATGAATGAGAGACCAGATGGTGCCTATGAAGATTAGTATATTTTAAGCAAATCAAGAGATTTTGGTTTTTGATTGAGTAAGAGTATCATCATAAGAGTAGAATAATTCTCAGAGAAAACTGTAGTGTAAAATTATACAATGAACATTTTAATGAAGAAATTTAGACAATCATTTGAAAGTATGGAGTTTAGTTTATATGAGAATATGATATATATATACTTTTATAAACCTAATTACGGAATAGGTTGACCTAATCTTTCGTCTAAAAGAACTATTTGACTTTAAGTTGGAAATTTTGATGAAAAATGGGAAAATTGAGGTAGATGAAAGAATAGAAAATGATCATATATTATGGACTAAGAATGAAATGTGGAAAATAAGGAGGATTATACTTAAACAATCATGAATGGTAAAGCTATTGTGATACCCAATAATTGTTGAGGTAGAATAAACAAGTTATACTAGTTATTAAGAAAAGAGAGTGGGATGGGAAGAAATGGTAGAATAATGGTGATTTACTAACAAGTGAAGATAGAGTATCAAAGTGCTCAGTGAAAGAAACTTTTATTGCATGAAGCAAACATAACAGCTGTATTAATAAAGTGCGTAAATGTTCAAAGTTTGAAGTTGTGAATCATATGAATTTTAAGAAGTTATGAAAACATAAATCAATGATGAGAAGAGGATGTTTTTAAAATTATCTAAAAGATAACATGAAAAAGAATTTCAAAAACAAAGACCATTTTAATGGTCAAATTATTATGGCAATATTGATTTGTTAAAGAAGCCACTTTGGAGACTGAGGATTAAATGAGAAGAACTCATCTAGACTTATTTAATCAAATATGTAATGAATGTTTTGAGGACTAAATTTATTTAATGGAGAAGGATGGAACACCCCTAATTTTTATTTATTTTTATGTAATTTGATTGAATTGAAATCAGAAATGTAGAATTAAAATCCCAAGATTTTGATTTTTAAAGGATAACTAATGAAAGACATAAAATCGACCTTTGAAACATTGATATTTGTAATCTACATAGAAAAATGGTTCTAAATATTAAGTATTCTAAAATCAAAGTTTGAACAAAAAAAAAATCATAATTATTTTATTTAAAATATTTAATTTAACTTAAATAAAAGAAAGATGGTAAATTCACTTTAAGTGGGACCCACTGACATAATTCATGATTCTAGCAATTATATACGTCAATCATAAATGCAAGTCAAAGTCCCAATTTTAGTTTAGTGGGAATTATTATTTTTTGTTTGGAGAATACTTTTAAATTCGGCTATGAAAAATTACTTTAAAAGCTACAACTTTAAAGTCATTTTATGAAAACGACTTTAAAAATTCCTATTTGTTTAATGGTAAAAAATTTTGGTGATAGAAGACTTTTAAAGACGGTTATAAAAAATGACTTTAAAAGTCACATTTAAAGTCATTTTCTAAAAAATGACTTTAAAAGTTATTTTTTCTTTATAAATAGGCCAAAGTTGTCTAATTTTTTCTTGCACCTTTTGGCATTCTTCAACTTGTTTTGTTGGGGGGAGGGGGGGGGGTGGTTGTTGATGGCCTTCTTCTTTGGTTCTTTTGCCCCTCTTTGTCTAGTTCACCTCTTGCTATCTGTTACAAGGATTTTGAATGTTTGTCTCATAACAACCATGGTAAGAATACTAAACCCTCTTGTTGTCATCTATGACTTTTCTCAATAACAATTTATGTTTGTGCATTGCATATGAAGTGATGGGGTTGAGATCTTGGTTAGATCATCATGATTTTGGAAAAAATCATACAATTCCATTGCAAACAATAACTGCTTCTTGACCTAACCCTCAATTATGGAAAAAGGGCAAGCTTTATGTGGTTCCCCCTAGAAAATTAGGGTTTGATGAATGAGTAGAACTTGGTGTGTGGAATAAATGGTTATGTGCCTAAACTTGTAAATGATGCAAATGTGGAGGTTTCCTTTTCATTGATATGCATGTGTTTAATAAGTATTTAACTTTGCATAAAAACCATCCAATTAGTTATCCATGTGTTACAACTTATAGGGGTAAATTATAGTTTTTAGCCCAAAATTTGTAACACGTGCATTTTTTGACCTAGTAATTCAAATTTTTGGTGTGTTGTAGGTCCAGAGGCTAATCTAAGGTAAATATGTGACTGATCATGTTTTTCTAAGATTTAATTAGGGTTTTCCACTTTTTATAAGAAGTAAGATGGTGATCCAACGTCCAAGATTGATAGGGATGAAATTCAAGATCAAGATCAAAAGATCAAGTCAAAGCCTCAAAATCATCACTTCAACATAAACCAAAGGCCAAGATCATCTTGTAGATGAGTAATGGATGTAATTAAAGGTGCTAAAGATGGCCAAAGTGGGCCCATGAAATAAACCATGCATTCCCAACACCCTTGCATAGAAGTCCCTTAAGCCACCTTAGCCATATAAGCCATGGAGAAGGTGGCAAGCTAAGGAATTCAAGCCACTAAAGCCAAGGGATGGAGCCAAGAAGTCAAGCCAAGAAATCTTCCAAAGCCATCCATGAAGCCTAGCCAATGAAGCCTTCAAGGTTAACCATCAAGCTAGGCTAAATGGAAGGCTAGGATTGGAGGAGGTTCAAGAATATTATCCATGAGATATTTTGAATATAATTAATGGAAATCTATTAGAATAAGGTGTAATGTGGTCCAATGGGATAAGAGCCTTCAATTTTTAGTGTTTTTCTCACTTTTCTCCACTTTTTGCTCAATGTTTACCTCACCCCTTAAGATGCACTGTGAATTCCCATTGTAGAGTTGCATCTTTCCAAAACTTTATCATATTCCACCTCTTAGGAAACTTCCCAACTAACCAAAATTCTCCACCTAACACCCTCCACATCTTTCTCATCTCATTCCCACCCACTTTCCTAATTTGAAGGAGGCTCAATGATTTTGGAAGGGGGGGAGACGCCCCTTCCTAAAAAGGTGGTGTCTCACACCTACTCCCCTTCCTTAAGATAGCCATCTTCCACCCACTTTCTCATTTAAACATCCTAGCCTTTCCCCTATCTTAGCTATTCAAATTGACACACTTTAATCCCCACCACACCGTAGCATTAGGGAATCTCATAAAAAGTAGGAGAACAAGCATAAAAACCTAGCAAAAATCCAAACGAGAGAGAACTTTTTCGTTAAGGAAAAAATAAATATCTCCTCCCTTGGAAGGAGACGCCCTCTTCCTACAGCCCATTCTCCTCTATTTTTTTTATGGACTCCTTGGGTGCTACCACTCCCTTCTAGGGTGTGCGCTTCTTCCTCAAGTTTCAACCTAGGCTTTTTGGGGTGTTTGATTCATCTTTGAAAGTTGGTTAGCTTCCTTGTTCTCTTCGCTTGAGTGTACTTCTTTTCATTCTAGTTTTCCTTGTTTTCCTTTATCTTTCCTTACTTTTAAAAATAAGATTCAAAGCTGGTTTTCCCTTGAAGTGAAAGCCAAGGGAAGTCATCTTGAATTGAGTTTTGCTGATTATGTTTCATTGCATCTCTATTCTCTTTCAGCCCTCTTGATTTCCAGCTTTGTTTGCTTGATTTTTCATTGGTTGTTGCCTTATTATTCCATAGGAATATGCTTGTTCATGATTTATTGTTGGAACAATTGAAGAAGAAATTATCTTGTAATTAAGGATTGATTAAAATTAAGTGAACATCATTGTAATAGAATTGAAATTTCATATTTGGATTACATGTATGGGGTATTATGTTGACGAATTTTTTATATGATTCAATGAAGTTAGTTTGAATTTTCAATTCATGTTTGTGTCCAATAGTTAATTATCTTTGTTATTGAATGTTTGACTACATTAGAAGTGATTAATTCCATGTTTTACATGTTCTATTCATTGAATGATTCAATTACCATGCTGCTGGAATTTCTTTTCATGAATGGTTTATGTTAATTTCCAGTACCATACAACTCATGTTCACTTAATTTTTCAAGAGCCCAACTAGATTGTTAAATAGCTTAGTTAATGTTAGAATAAGATTGCATGCTTAGGTTTCCAAAGTAGTTGATTAAATCCACTCATATCCAATGAATCATGCATACCAATCCATGGTTACATGCATGATGCTTGGGTAGTTTTTCCTTTATTTTGTTAGTAGTAATTTTTTCTTTCTTTCTCTTATTTAGTTGTAGTTAGATTCCACTAGTTTGTATCATAGTTATTTAGGAAAGTAATTAATTTTGTCACATTTGCTAAAGTAGCTGATTTGATTGCTTAGTTTTCCTAGTTTGCATGATTAGGAAAGTAGTTTGTTAAAGCACATTTTTCTTAGAATAGTTGTTAATTTCATGTTTAGGAAAGTTAGCTTATGAAAGTTGCTAAATTAAATTTTAGGTAAGTTTCACCTTAGGAAAGTTTTTGGTTAGTAAAGTCATAAAATTAAAAGTTTTTTTATGTAGGAAAGTTTTAATTTTACAAAGTGCATGTTTTAGGGAAGTTTTCAATTTAGCAAGTTTCTTGTTTTTGCTTGGTTTTCAATTTCATATTTTAATTTTCATTCTTAGTTTAGGTAAAAAATCATTGAATTTGACTCGGTTAGATAGTTTTTAGTAGGGACCACTAGTATCACATTAGTTCAACTCTTTGTAGAATTGACCTCACTAGTAAACTATATTGCAAACGATTCATGTGCTTATAAGTTTATTTAAAACATCAACAAGTTTTTGGTGTTGTTGCTTGGGAGTTGCAATAATTTATATAGTAATCCATACTTTAGTTTATTTTTCTCTAGTTTAGGTTTAGGATGCATTAGATTAGGGTTTTTGCCCTTTTTGCATATTTTTGCTATTTTCCTAATATTGACCATATTTCTTTGATTTTTGTGCTAGAAAATTTGGCAAAGGAGAGGTGGTGATCTTATGGGCCACGATTTTATCATATTAGATTAGGTTTTTATTGCTTTCCTAGATTAGGATTTGAGTGAAACTTGAAGCGAGGCCCATTGTAATTTATAATTTCTTTATTAATTAATTTTAAATGAATTGTAATAATACAAGGCAAGTGATCGGACCTCTTACTATGAGCATCTCTCACTCAAATTTTAATTTTTAGGAAAATTTACATTTGGATGTTAGTATAATTATATAGATTAGGACCCTTCATTGATAATTGTTGCATCTTTACTTTGAATTGTTGCATTAGTTGTGCACCTATTTAACAAAGGTTAGCCTGAGCTCTAGTATAACTAAAGCATAGGTTGCATGGTTCTAGTGTCTCGTCTATTAAGGTGCATGACCTTTTGTTAAGTAGCATATAGGTAGCCATTGGTTTGCTTTTGTATTGCATTGCATATTTACAACCTTATGGTGGAATGAAATTAATGTTAGTAAGGGCCCCATAGAAACCCTTATAAGATAAGGACTAGATTTCATCACTAGCTCCTTAGCCCACTTAGGTATCAATCAACATCCTTGTATGCCATGATCATAACCCTTGAATTTAAATTTAAAATAAAGTAGAAAGAGACTTAGGGTATCAAGCTCATAGGACCCTTTTAGAAAGACATGATCTTCACTCTAGTGGCTTCTGAAGACTATGGTTATAGTGGGTGTCTTAAAATATAAGTGATTTTTCCACGCCTTCTGTTGATGTTAGTTGAGGTAAGGATTATATGAACCACTTTTGAGCAGAATATAACTGATAAGCAGTAGTCAAATATGGACAAAAGGAGGAGCTATCTGGATGTAGGTCTAAGATGCTACCACCTATGCACTAAGAAAAGATAATCAAGATACTTCTCAATTAGAGCTTACTAGAATTTGATTATACATCATGTAGAGTTAGAGTTAACATTTATATTAGGGCATTTATACTAGGGTCGTTTATGTAAGCGTGTATTTAAAACCTAGAGTTAACACATTCAACTTAGAGATTCAACATAAGACAAGGGGAAAGAAACCAAGTCCCCATGGCTGAACCACCAACAAAAGTCAAGCGTAAGGCCATTAGAGATTTCTATATGCCACTACAACTCAACACCCCATCTTGCATAGCTTTACCACCTATAAACGCAGACCACTTTGAGTTAAAGTTGGGAGTCATACAATTGCTCCCCACTTTTTATGGTCGAGACCGAGAAGACCCCTACCAATATATCAAGGAGTTCCTTGGTATTTGTGCTACATTTAGGTTCTAAAAAAATTTGGACGATTCTATTAAGTTTAGAGTATTCTGGTTCTTACTCAAGGATAAAGCCAAATCATGGCTTAATTCCTTGGAGGTAGGTTCCATCAATACATGGGACCAGTTGTCTAGAAAGTTTTTGAAAGAAGTTCTTCCTCAACAAAACAAATACCCTTTGTCATGAAATTATCAATTTCCAACAAAGGGATGATGAAAAATATTACTAATGATGGAACAAACTATTGCAAAAATGCCCACATTGTGGATTCAAAAAGTGGTAGTAAGTTCAATACTTGTATGAGGAATTAATGCCTCAAAATAGACAAATAGTAGATGCAGCAAGGGGAGGACCCCTCATGATAAAGGATGAGAGTGAGGCTTGGGAGTTCTTCAAACTCTAGCAGATAATTCCCAACAATGGGATTATTCAAATAAAAGAGAGAGATACAACTAGCCCACCAAGAGAGGGGGCTTTATGAGATAGGAGTGCATATTGATCTATCCCATAAACTTGACCCTGTACTAGCAGGAATGAACAAGTACGATGGTAGAGTGGACAAGCTTGAAACTATGTTTCAATCCTTTATGATTACCACATCTATTAAACCTCTGCAAGAGGTTTGTGCTATCTGTTCTAACACAGCTCATATGACTACATCATGTCCATCAAATAGAGTGTTGAACGATTATTTTATTGACCAAGCAAATGCATTGAGTGCATATCTCCAACCTAACAACAACTCCTATTCTAGGACCTACAACCATGGATGGGCTAAGCATCCCAACTTTTCCTGGTCAGAGAATAACTATTAAGGGGGACCATCTATAAACCCCCTACCCAAAACTTTCCTCATAAAGCTACAGTTCCCCAGCAGCCACTTGGCTTCCAACAACCTCAACAACAAAAGAAACCATATTTTGAGGAAAACATTTAGACCATTCTTGGAAAAAAATTTAAAAGAAAATGATGGCACTAAAAAGGCCTTACACTAGTTGCAAAATGATAGTAGACATTCAACCCATCTCTCAAGCAATAGCCAAGTTAGATATGCAAGGAAGCTAATTGTTAGCTAATCTGCATAATAGAGGAAAGGGTTAGTTACTTAGTCAACCCATCCCTATCCCAAAGGGCCAATTTGAGACAGGGTCAAATTCTCAAAACCTTAACCCTTATGAGCATGCCAAGTCTATAACCACCCTTAGGAGCTGTCATCAAATTGATAACAAAGTAGAGCAAGCTAAACAAATTGAAGAGGAGAAAGAAGCAACCAAAACATAGGAGAAAGAGAGAAGATAGAAAAACCATGCCTAAAGCCCCTTTTCCTCAATTACTAAACAAGGCTAGAAAAGGAACAAACTTTAATGAGTTAATGGAAGTATTTAAATATGCCCAAATTAATATTCCATTGCTCACTGCAATTATAGAAATCCCAGCTTATGCCAAGTTCTTAAAAGAGCTTTGCACAAGAGAAAGAAAGCTAAATGTATAAAGGAAAGATTTTCTCACTGAGTAGGTAAGCTCTTTGATTCAACACAAGACCCCATTGAGGTTTAGAGACCTAGGGTGTCCCACCATTTCCTGCGTTATTGGAGATCATGTCATAGATAGGGAATTACTTGACCTAGGGGTGAGTGTTAACCTATTGTCATACTCTGTCTATGAGCAGCTAAGACTCAGTGAATTACCACCAACTACGACCAAGCTACAATTAATGGATAGATCTATTAAGATACCCTGTGGTTTGGTTGAAGATGCATTAATATAGGTGGTCTAGTTTTATTACCCAGTTAATTTCATTGCACTGGACACCCAACTTGTATTTGATCATAGTAGTCAGATTCCGGTCAATCCATGGACGTCCATTCTTGGCAACGTCCAATGCCATTATTAACTGTAGGAATGATGTAGTGAAATTGTCATTCATCCACATGAAAGTTAAGTTAAATGTCTTTAACGCTGATCAACAACATTTAGACCTTAATAATTATTGCGATGTCAACTTGATAGAGAGTCTAATTATCATCCACCATTGTTAATCTCTAACCCACTAAGGGCTTGTCTCCTACACTTTAATGGAGAATTTGATCTAGACAAATCTATTAAGGAGGTAAACAACCTTCTAGAGGCTGCTCTAATCATGAATACCTCCAAGTGGGGTCCCTATGTATAACAACTCCCACCTTCTAAATTTGTTCCCATACCCTCGATGGGGAAACCACCATCTCTAAACCTAAAACCCTTACTTGAAAACTTGAAATATTCATACCTAGTGATAAGTACTTAATTTTGCATAAAAACTACTCAATTAGTTGCCCATGTGGTACAACTTATAAAGGTAAATTAGGGTTTTTAGACCAAAATTTATAACACATGCATTTTTTACCTAATAACCCAAAAGTTTGTTATTTCGTAAGACCAGAAGCTAGTCATGTTTTTCTAAGATTTAATTAGGGGTTTTCACTTTTTGTATGAGGAAAGATGGTAATCTAAGGGCTGAGATCGATCGAGACATAATTGAAGATCAAGATCCAAATATCGAGTCAAAGCCACAAATTCATCACTTCAACATAAACCAAAGGTCAAGATCAGCTTGTGGGGACCAGTAATGGATGTGATTAACAGCACTAAAGATAAGTAAAATGGGCCCATGAAGTAAACCATGCATTCCCACCACTTTGCATGGAAGCCACTCAAGCCACCTTAGCCAGGTAGCAAGCTAAGGATTTCAAGCCAAACCATTCAAGCCACTCAAGTCAAGGGTTGAAGCCAAGAAAGCTGCCTAAGCCAGCCATGAAGCTTAACCAATGGTGCCTTCAAAGTTCACCATCAAGCTAAGCTAAATGGAAGACTAGGATTGGAGGAGATTCAAGAGAGCTATCCATGAGATATTTTGAAGATAATTAATGAAAATCTATTAGAATAATATGGAATGTGGACCAATGGGATAAGAACCTTCAATTTTTAGTGGTTTTCGCACTTTTCCTCACTTTTTCCTTAATTTGCACTACGAATTTCTAAAACTCTATCTCATTCCACCTCTTAAGAAACTTCTCAACCAACCAAAATTCTCCACCTAACACCCTCCACCTCTTTTCCCTACTCACCTTCCTAAAACATGGAGGATTCAGCGATTTAGGAAGGGGGGAAACGCCCCTTCCTAAAAAGGTGGCAACTCCCACCTAGTCCACTCCTTAACTCAGAGGAGATCAATTTGAGAGTTTTGGAAGGTGTTTTAGAATTCATTTGAATTAAGTTTCATGTTTTGAATTGAACTAAATTTCCAGCATTATGTATATGTTTTATGTGTTCAAATTTTTGGATATAATTAGTTCTATTTCATTGAAATCATTTGAAGTTCCAGTTTACACTTGTTTCTAGTAATAAAGAACTATTGAATTGAATGTCTTAATGCATGTTAAGTGTTAAATTTTGGTCAAAATACCGCTAATTTAGCATTCAATTAGATCATCTAACCGATCAAATTTGCAATTTTTTGCTTGATTTTGATGTTAGAGCCAATTAATCATCTAATTGTTAATTTGTAAAATTTAACAGTCAGATGATCTTCAGAGCTAATCAGAGGTATAATGTACAATTTAGATGACTCTAATTTGGTCTTTTGTTTTGCAGATCAGCCAAAAGAGGCTTGGATGACTTAGATCTAGATTCAATGGTGCATATCACCCCTCAAGAATCAACATGCAAGAAGGAAAGGGTTCCTAAAAGGGAATTAGTTTTAGTTGAAGAATGAGAAATCAATTAGGGAATGGAAAGCCTTCAAAATAGAAATGGAATTATAAGAAATTTCCAAGCTGGAAACTTCTTAACCGTAGTTAAGACATGGAATTGGAAGGAGGAGACTCTACATAAAGGAGAAAAACTATCATCTTCAAGCCCTCTCGCTTGGCTGGATAGGAAAGGCAAACCCGTCACCCTTCACCTCCCTTCTTCCTCTCTACCCCCTTCTCCCATGGTTCTTCTCCCCCTATCTCTCTTTCTCCATCCCTTTTCTCCCTCTTCGTCTTCTCTCATCCCCCCTCTCAGTTATTTCTATCCCACGTTCCCTCTCTTTCTCCTTCTCTTACTCCCCATCTATCTCTTGGCTCTGTCTTCTATGTCTCTCTACTTCTTTCTTCTTCTCCTGCTTCCTCTCCATCTCTCCCTTTCCACTCGACAGCACTGCCTAGTAGAGCTCAACACTGTCTCTTTCCTTCTTTCCCATCTCTGCTCAACTCCCTGCTTCTCCACCTCTTTGTCACCTCCTCTCTTACCAAATCTCCCCATCGCTCTCTCATCTCCCTGCTCTTCCTTGTCTCCTAGCTCCTTTCTTCTTTCTCTCTAGCTTCTCTCCCTCTCTTTCTCTACTCTCTCATCACTGCACCAATGATCTGCCCTTATTTCTGTCACAACCAACTCATACTCTCTTCTCTCCCCCCACTATCCTTCTCGTCTCTCTCTCTCTCTCTCTCTCTCTCTCTCTCTCTCTCTCTCTCTCTCTCTCTCTCTCTCTCTCGTCTCTCTCTCTCTCTCTCTCTCTCTCTCTCTCTCTCTCTCTCTCTCTCTCTCTCTCTACCTTTGTTCTTTGTGCACTAACAACACTGTCGACTTCTCCTTCATCTCCACTCTTCTCTATTATTCTCTATTTACACTATTGGTCAGCACTCCCCAGCACTGACTACCCAACTCCCTGCTTGACTGCCATTTTTGCCTCTCTCCCTCATCTCTGATCACAATCCCATTTACACTCTCTCCACCCTCTAACTTCTCATCTTCTTCTCCTTCACTGCACCAGCTGGCTCCCTCTCTGCTCTTCATCATCTCTACTTCACCAACAAACTGACCAGCAATCTCTCTACTTCTCTGCCCTATTCCAACCAGCACTGTGCCAACCAAGACCCCACTAGTCCTCTGCCCAATCTGTCACTGCATTGCACTAGCATCACCATTCCCCTCTGTTCAGCATCACACCACTCCGGTTGGTTTTTCTGACTCATTGCACAATCATGTTTCCTTTGTTTTCTCTATTTCTCCTCATCTTCTTCTCTCCATCTCCTCTCCTCCCCCTGCTTCACCTTTCTCTTCCTCTTTCTATTTTTGGTTTTCGTTTAAAACTATAAATTCTATAAAATTCAATTTTTACCCCTAAGAAAATAAATAAAATTTCTTTTGTGTCCTGTTCTTATTCTAGTTCAATTTTATCTAGGTTCTGCCTATCCATGGACAGTGTAAGCCAAGGCTATTTATTTAGTTTAATTTTATGTCTTTTTAGAACTAAAAATTCTATAAATTAGATCATTTAAATAAATCTAAATTTTTATTTTATTGTTAGCTTATTTTTGTTATTTTCTTTAATTTTTAGTCAATAAAATTTTATTTAAGCTCCATATTTTTTAAGTCGAGTCCCCATAGGATTGACCTATACTTACATTAGCTATACTACAATAACTTGTGCACTTATGGTAAAACAATTCAATAAGTTTTTAATACCATTGTCAAGGACTTGCAACTAAGTTTTCATAAAATTTAATTAGAAATTCAAAAAATCCAAAAAAATCAAAATAAAAAAAATAAAAAATTTAGGAATAACATTGTTTTAGCATTTTAGGAATTTTCCAATTTTCTTTGTGCATAATCACCCTATTTCTTGAATTTGGTGCTTATTTCTATTTTTCTTTTTTAGGATATTGGAAAGTGGAGGAAATTGGCAAGTGGATTTTTACCAAATAAATAGAAATTTCCCAGCTTTCTTAGAATAGGAATTCTCTTCTTTATTTTTATTTTTTTTAAGTGAATCTTATAGTGAGGATCTTTATAACTTGAATTTTTAATTTTAATTTTAAAAGGGTTGTATAAAACAGGGCAAGTGTGGGATAAGGTGGCACACACTTCTTCATCAGAAACCTCACTGTAAGTTTCCCTCACTCCTTTTATTTCCTATATTATGGTTTGCATTTAGAATAATTTTGCATTGTTTGGTAGTATAATTTCATATAAAAAGTATTTTTTTTATAATTATTGCATTTTTAAGGTTTTGCATTAGTTTATTATTTTTATTTGCATTTTTAGAGCATGTTTGTTACTTTAAGGTGATTTATATATTGATTAAACTGCCATGAAGTGTGAAAATTATTTAGTAAAGGCACCTGACCCCACAAGATCAAGGGTGGATTTCATCACTAGTTATTGGCCTACTTAGGATAATCACTACAAGCACACAACCCTACCTTTCAAATTAACTTAAAATCAATTAGAAGAGACTTATAGGGCCACCACATACTTGTAAGACCCTCTTAATAGGACAAGATCTATGGTCACTCTGGTAGTTTCTGAACATTGTGGTTATAGTGGGTGTCTTAAAATCCAAGTGATTTTCTTACACCTTCTATTGACATTTGTTGAGGTCTAAATATCTCCTTATATGAGGATTGTATTAACCACCTTAGCGTAAAACTTAACTAGTAAGCAGTAGTCAAATTTGAATGAGAGGAGGAGTGCTAGATTAGGCTAATCTAAAAGCATTATCCCCACACAAATTCAAGAAAGTCAAAATATTGTTACTTATTAGCCCCAAGGATTATTAGATTGTACCCTTTGTTTGTGCATCATTCTAGAAATTTAGGTTACATCATTTAGGTTAGCTTTCCCAACCCTCCTCCCCACCTTGGTAGAAAGAAAAAAAACAAAACAAAACATAGAATATAAAAAAAGAAAAGAAGAAGTACTCATTCATTGTATACAATGATTTATTTTGTTGTATATAAAGATTGATTACAATAACTTATTAAGAAGGGGATAGATAAAGGATGACTTGTACAAGGGATAGGTTATTTGCCTCAAAGCAAGATACTAAGTCATATCTAAAACCTTAGTACAATAATTATTATGCTTATCCTGAACCACAATATGCCAATTCTGCATGGCCATATAACTTTGCATATAATGATTATTATCAGGAGCCAATGGATGCACCCCATGCATTCACATAACATAATAATAACTTCTATCTTGAGACAAATTACCAAGACTATAATGGATGGGCTAGGCATCATGAACAACTATGGTCTCAGGATTATCAACCATATTAAGAACAACTAGCATGGTCTTAACCTGATCAACCCATCAAAATTATCACGAAAACCAGGGACTGCAATCATGGTTCCAACCTGATCAATCCTTTCTCATAGTCTAATGACACAACAGTATGTGCCTTTTTAGTCGATGTCTTTAGCACAGAAGGAAGACACATTTGACCAAACCCTTAAGTTATTTATGGATTCTATCAAACAATGTCATCAAGAGATGAGTCGATTATATGCTACATCTATAGAAAGGTTTGGAGAATTTGAACCAAATGGGAATAATGATGAACCATTTATTAATGATGACAAGATGGAAATTTCACATGATCATTTTGAGTTTCATAGTCCACAACCATCCATAGAAACATCCAATATAGATATACTTGAGGCAGATCTAAGTCATTGTTATGATTCTGATGAAGTGACATCCATTGAGGAAGATAATGAATCCTCAGAAACCTCTAACCCATAACCACTCAATTCATGTCCTGCTTATTTTTATGAAATTAATGAATACACGTCCATTGAACAGGTGAAGGAATTGTTGGAGATTGTGCTACTAATGAATACTTCTCAATGACAAGCCAGAGTAGAACCCCCTACAAAGCTTAATATTCTAATTGAACCTTGTAATGTGGAAGATGTACCTGATTGGGACCTACAGACCTTATTTGAACAATAATTAGATAAGAATTTAGGCCCACCTAAAATCTTACATGAATCTATAGAACATGAAGAGAAAGAGTCCATTGATGTACTATCCCTACATTAACGAACTCTAAGGTACTTACTAGAAGATAATCAAAGTTTAAGCAAAATCATGTTCCCTTCTCTATTAATACAAGAACAACCTTTTTGGGAAGGATAGAGTCAGCTTATACCCCAATTTCAAGACAATTTAAGGGAAATGGAGGAAAATAAATGGAATACAATTGTCATTATTTTTGTTAAATTTGGTCAAGAAAACAACCATTCACATCCATATGGTCCAATAGAATTTAACTTTGAGGTAGTTCATATTCTTATAGAGATTTGACCACCTAAATTTTCAAGGTGGAGGAAATATATTAACTATCGAGAAATTTTGAAGATATGAGATCATCAGAGTGGTCCCACTTAATTTATATTCATGGTAGTCTACTGTGTTGTAATACTACCATGACCAAAAATTTCAGGGTGGATTAAATATATAAACTACTGCAAAATTTTGAAGTGGCATAAGAAATCTTGCCATTTCATTATTAGGATTAAGAAAACTCAATACTAGTTAAGTCTAGATTAGGGTACATTAGGATATGTCTAGCTAAAGATGTTAAACTTAATGCTTACTGGGATGCAACCCAGAGTTTTTCCTTTTTGTTGTTTTCTGCATCGCCCATATTCATTTTAGGTCGTACTTTTTAAACATTGAGGACAATGCTTCTATTAGGTTGGGGGTGTAGAATTCTAGCAAATTCTAATTTCTCTTTTAAGTTTTTAGGTGATTTCCTTGATTTTTCAAAAAAAAAAAAAAAAAAGAGAGAGAGAGGGAGAGAGAGACAATTTTTTATAGAATTTTAGGCTAATTACTTCACTATGATGAGAATTGAATTTTTTGAAGTATAATCTAGATAACTTTAGCTTATTAATGGAACTGAACATGATTAATTCATCATTTTAATTATTTTATAAAGTATTCCATAAAAGCAAAGTCTCAAATCACATATGTACATGCAATTGCATATAGATAGTCTAGATTGATAAGTAGCTATAACTTAAAGCTCTTGAAGAAATTCTGTGGAGACCTGTAATCTAAGTGAGTTTTAGAGCCATTCATTCTTTTTGAGATGCTATAAATGTTCTTAATTTTCTTCAACATGCATAAAGAAAATTTGATCCCACAAAGTCTTAAATTTGGCTAATTACCTGAATTATTAGATTATAGGAAACCTCAAAAATGATTTAGACCATTCTTTTTGTTAACCTAGAGATATAAATCCTACCCAAAAGGTATTTTTACCACTAGTTAGCTAATTTAAGCCTTTTACATTAGCATTTTCTTTTCTCACCCAAATTACCTTTATCCATATTAGCTAGTATAAATATATCCATTACATATTTTATTTGAAAGATAAGACAGAGATGAATGAAGAAATACCTTTAGTTGCAATGAAATTTGAAAAGTGAATTTTAAGAAAAGAAAGATTCTTCAAAGTGATTCTGTAATGACTCCAATTTTGTAATATTAAAATTCTAAGTTTAGTCATTTCACCATTCACCTTGACTGAACCTAGAAATTTGGTCCTAAGAGTGGTACCATTAGATGCGTCTCGGAAAAAGGAATCCAACGAGACCAAAATCACCAAAAACGGAGTTAAAATGAGCAAGATATGGCCCTTTGAAGTTCAGGGGCAAAATTGTAAATTTTACAAAAAACGATTTAACCTGAAAAATATAGGGGCCCGTTTTGATACGGGCACCCCTTCATCTTCAACCTCTAGAGGGTTCTAGAACGGTGGTGATTGGAGGAGAAATCACCACCATTCTAGAGGTTTCTCCACCGCCATTCAAAGGCAGTAAGAGCCCCCTCCAAAACCCTCTCTTAGCTCTATAAATAGAGCTCTTGGGTGCCTCTAATGGCAGCCCAAAATGTTGGAGAAAACCCATCGTAGAGCAGTAACCTAGAGGAGAAAACATGGAGAGAAAACCAGCCACGAAGCAAGTATGCCCAAAAACTCCCCAAACCCATCTCACCCATAGTCCTAGGCTCAGTTTCCCTAGGTTTTTGCATGAAAATCCATGGAGAATAGGCCTCTAGGGAGTCACCAAGAACCCTAGGACATCCCCAGGGCCACACTAGTTCCTCAGGGACAAACTAGGGCATCCCAAGGACACCCCGGTCCCCCAACGACAGAAACGCCCCAAGACGGATGAGACGCGTCGAACGCGTCTGAGAGGAAACCAACGGGCGTGTCCCTAGACGAGCCCGCTAAAGAGGAAGATGGGTAGAGAGTACCTCGTGTCTACAGATGCATAGCACGCTAGTAGTGCATCATCTTTTGGTTCCTTAAGGAAGCCGGGGCGCACGTCGCAGACGCGCAGCGCCCTAGCATTCCGTCTTTTTATCTTTAAGACTCTATGTACATACGACACCAAAACACTTATAACTTGAGATCTAGAGCTCCGATTGAGGCGCCGCAAAAGGCGTTGTGTCTTTGTCGATGACGCGGACACATCCAAACTATAAAATCCCTGATCAAGGACCAATCAAGGTGGGCATGACCCTTATAATAGGATGGTGGCGCGTGGCCACTAAAACCTTGGAAAACTAAGGATACCAAGGCCCAATTAGGACCTTAGGACACCCATAGGCATAGGGATGGACCCCTAATGACTAAGTAATAAGACCCATTACTCTAAAACCCATAAAAGATAGGCCAAACTAACCTTGATTCCCCAAACCATGATCAGGAGCATCCGAGGACAAAAGGGTTAACGCTACCTAGCCAGGTAGGTGCTCTATCACTATTAGATTCTTTTAAAAGATCTATTATTGTTTTGAGAACATAGGTTATAAGTATATGACTTGTTTAGCATGACTTGATTCAGCATGCATATGATAAACGTTTTGTACATAGACATGTTTCGTAAAAGATTGCATATACATTGTGCACATATATGTTTTGTAAACAAGTGCATACATTGCATGATTTAAGTACTTGCAAAGATTGCATGTCCTTGAGGGTTGCCAAAAGACGCTGGAGTGCCGAGGGCTAGGCAGTTGTGAGGGACCCAAAGAGGACTGGTTTTGAACAGAGGTTTTTGATCGTACATGATTTGGTCTAGTAAGCTAGTGGGTGCTATGCCGAGGGGTGTGGGTTGGCCACCCAGCCTCTACCACTATTAGGTGGATGGGTACCACGCCCAAAAAGGGGCATGTCCCTGCTTCGACTGCATGTGGTATAGGGGGCTACCACTGGTGTCACGTCACTGAGTCGAAGTGTCATATGCCCCGTGGAGGTATATGATCCTGTGTCCCTAGGTACCCTGGGACCACACGGCGGTGAGGTCGTGGGCATAGTGAGACCCTATGGTTTCATGGATTTATGTGCATTGCATATGGCGTGATATGAGGTTGGTTGACCATACCATACTAGAGATCCATGAGTTGGACTCCATGAAGCATCTATTGCATATCATGATGTTATTATATATATATATATATACGATACTTTAAATTTTGGATTATGTGATCTTTTAAGTCATTAGTATTTCGGTTTGATAATGGATTCTTATACTGATATTGAACTCGAGTATTCAAACATACACATGTTTTGAATGAGCATATGATTTTAAAACATCTCATGCATTTATAAAACTAGTAGTGATAGGCTCCTACTGAGTATATTATATACTCACCCAATCCTCAACATTTTTCAGATACAAAGTGAATACTTAAGGGCAAGGAACGTTTGTACTAGGAGACACAGACTAAGTACAAGTAAGTAAACCCCTATCTTATCTTTCAATGTTACTTGATTGTAGTTACTCTCTAATAGCTGGGGCTGTGACTAACACTTTCTTGGGAATAATATTGATTTAAACTTTGCCATGGCTAAATAATTTGAGAATATGTTTTGACACTCAGGGTTTTTATGAAAGATTGTTTTCCAAAAGCAAAAGGTTTTCATGCATCTCATACTTATAAAACTAGAGATCTCGCCTTTTTATCAAAGTTGCATCATATAAAAACTCGGGTCGTGACAGATTCAAAAGTACTGAAAAAAAAAGAAGAAGATGATGAAGTTTGAAGAATGCAAAGAAAAGTGGAAAAACAAATACTCACTTCAACAAAGTAAAGAAGCATTATCAACTTTGGTAGAATACCTTTACTTATTTTTTAAGAAACTTTGAATACCCTTATACCCTTTCTTTCGTACCCTATCCTAAGCCTACATTTCATCCCAATTAAAGACATATTGATTTTAGGAGAAATATACTCTTGGTGAGGAAAACAATGGATAGGATCCAAAAGAGTGGTATTTCTAAATATTCAAAGTAATGACATCTATTCCAGAAGTAACTCCCATTCTTCATGAATATATGTGATATAAATTTCCTTTTATTGATTCTGCTCACTTATTTAAAATAAAGATATGATTTGAATGCTCCATTCAAGAGATTTTATTTTTGAGTGTATGTCATTAGAGAGGATGAAGGTCAAAACATATTTCAAATGAAGTTCAAAACTTAAAAGTCTACTTAGAGATAAAGATTATTCTATATGTAGACTATACACTCACTTTGAGATCTGAGCTTAATTGAAATATTTTTAACATATGGGTAGGGTCTTGAATGCTTCAGTCATTTTTATTAGTATTTAAATGTGATGATTTATTGAAGATAATTCTCTAAGGAAAAAGAGGAGTTGACTTGAAAATACATTTAAAAATTTTTGAAATTTGGTTTTTCGCATGTTTTACATGGGACTAACAAAATGCTGGTTGGGGGGGTGTGTTAAGTGTTAAATTTTGGTCAAAATACCCCTAATTTAACATTCAATTCGATCATCTAATCGATCAAATTTGCAATTTTTAACTTGATTTTGATTTTGGAGCCAATTAATCATCTAACTGTTAATTTGTGAAATTTAATGCTCAGATGATCATCAGAGCTAATTAGAGGTATAATATATGGTTTGGATTAATCTAATTTGGTCTTTTATTTTGCAGATCAACCAAAAGAAGCTTGGATGGCTTAGATTAAGATTCAATAGTGCAAATCGCTAATTAAGAATCAACACGTAGGATGGAAAGGGTTCCTAAAAAGGAATTAGTTTTAATTCAAGAATAAGAAATCAATTGGGGAATGGAAAGCCTTCAAAATAGAAATGGAATTATAAGAAGTTTCCAAGTTGGAAACTCCTTAACCGTAGTTAAGGAATGGAAGAGACTCTATATAGAGGAGGAAAACCGTCATCTTCGGGTCCTCTTCCCTTGGTTGGATAGGAAAGGCAGACACGTTACCCTTCACCTCCCTTCTTTGTCTCTACCCCCTTCTCCCATGGTTCTTCTCCCCTATCTCTCTTTCTCCATTCCTTTTCTCCCTCTTCTTCTTTTCTCATTCTCCCTCTCTTATCTCTCGTTGCCCCTCTCAGCTATCTCTATCCCACGTACCCTCTCTTTCTCCTTCTCTCACTCCCCATCTCTCTCTCTCTCTCTCTCTCTCTCTCTCTCTCTCTCTCTCTCTCTCTCTCTCTCTCTCTCTCTCTCTCTCTCCACCCGAGCAGAGCCCAGCACTGTCTCTTTCCCTCTTTCCCATCTCTGCCCAACTCCTTGCTTCTCCATCTCTCTATCACCTCCTATCTTACCCTATCTCCCTCACATCTCCCTACTCTTCCTCATCTCCCAGCTCCTTTCTTCTTTCTCTCCAACTTTCCTCCCTCTCTTTCTTTGCTTCCTCATCATCGCATCGATGGTCTACCCTTCTTTCTGTCATAGCCAACTCATACTCTCTTCTCTCCCCCATGATCCTTCTTATCTCCTCTCTCTCTCTCTCTCTCTCTCTCTCTCTCTCTCTCTCTCTCTCTCTCTCTCTCTCTCTCTCTCTCTCTCTCTCTCTCTCTCTCTCTCTCTCTCTCTCTCTCTCTACCTTTGTTCTCTATTCACTAGTAACACCTACCAGCTTCTCCTCTGTCTCCCCTCTCCTTTGTCATTTTGGGTCTACACTGTCGGCACTCCCTAGCACCGCTGCCAACTCCTTGCTTCACCACCCTTTTCGCCTCTCTTCCTCATCTCTGCTCTCAATCTCATTTGCACTCTCTACACCCTCCAACTTCTCATCTTCTTCTCACCGCACCGACTGGCTACCTCTCTGTTCTTCATCATCTCTGCTTCATCAGCAGACTGACTAGCAATCTCTCTACTTCTCTGCCCTATTCCAACCAACATTGTGCTAGCTAGGACCCCACTAGTCCTCTTCCCAATCCATCGCCGCACAGCACCAGCATTGCCATACCCCTCTATTCACCATCACACCACTCTTGCTAGCTTTTCTTATTCACCGCACAACTAGGTTTTCTCTGTTTCTGCTCCTATTCTTCCCTCCATCTTCTCTCTTTTCCCCCTACTTCACTATCCTTTTCCTTTTCCAATTTCTGGTTTTCGTTTAAAACCAAAAATCCAATAAAATTCCATTTTTGAACTTAGGAAGATAAATAAAATTCCTTTTATGCCCCTAATTTTAATTACATTTGCTTCATGTTCTTATCCTTGTTTAATTTTATCTCTGTTCACCTATCCATGGACTATGTACTCTAAGGCTATTTATTTAGTTCAATTTTTTCTTTTTAAAACTAAAAATTCTATAATTTGCATTGTTTAAATAAATCTGAATTTTTGTTTTACTATTGGTTTCTTTTTTCTATTTTCTTTTATTTTTACTCAATTAAATTTTATTTAAACTCCATATTTTTTAAGTTGAGTCCCCGTGGGATCGGCCTGTACTTGCATCAGCTATACTACAATAGCCCATGCACTTATGGTAAAACATTTCAACAATGCATATAAAGTTATTCTTTCATGTGTTAATTACTTTGGAAATTGGAAACAGCATGGTACTTGAATTTCCAGCAACATAGAACTACCCCCTTGTTTATGCTTAATTCTTCACATTATTTACTACTGAACTAAGTTATTATTTAGGAAATTAATTAAGATTTTAAGTTGTGTGTTTTAGTTCTAAGAGTATATTGATTGATAGTTAGTTTAAGGTCCATTGATTTCAGTCTATGTTTTCCCCATAAATCATGCGCATAAACCCATGGTCTATGCACATGGTTTCAAAGCATTTTCCCTTAGACAAATTGTTGAGTTTAGATTAGATTCTCATGCTCAAATTCTAGTCTCATTCATGAATTCCATGTTAGATTAGTTTTCCATCCTAGTTCATGCATATTGTCATGTTCATCCATGCATCTTAATTACTTTGTTTCATTCTTTATAGCTTAATTCAATGCATACCACTTGTTTAGTTGTTTTCATAAGTAGTACATGTTTTTATTTATTAGTTAGAACATTGTTTTCGGTTTATTTTACTTGTTAAGTTAGCTAAGAAAGTTTCCATGTTTAGATTTAAAAAGTTTCTAATTTCATACATTTTTTGTTTCCAACACTAGTTTAGAATAAAATCTCATTATCTTGGCAAGGTTAGATAATTTAATGTAAGGACCACTGGCATCACATTAGTTCAATTCTTCATGGGATCGACATCACTAGCATACTATATTGCAAATGATTTGTGTGCTTGCAAGTTTTATTTAAAACAAAAATAAGCTTTTGGTGTTGTTGTCAAGGAATTGCAATAAAGTGTGTAGTGTCCCATACTTTAGGTTATTTTGTTCTAGTCTAGGTTTAGGGTGCATTAGATTGGGATTTTTGCATAATTTTTGCATTTGTTGCTATTTTCCTTATATTGACCATATTTGTTTGATTTTTATGGGAGGGAAATTGGCAAAGGAGGAGCAGCAATCCTGTGGGCCATGACTTTATCATTTTAGATTTGGTTTTATTTCTTTCCTAGATTAGGATTTGAGTGAAACATATGGTGAGGCTCATTGTAAATTGCAATTTCTTAATTTTAAATGATTTGTAATAATACAGGGCAAGTGTGAGGTATGGTGGCTCACACTTGATCATCATTGGAACCCTCACTGTAAGTATCTCTCACTCAAATTCTAAATTTAGGATGATTTTCATTTGGATGTTAGCATAATTCATATAGAATAGGACCATTCATTGATAACACGAGGACTGTATTAACCACTTTTGAGTAGAACCTAACTTGTAAATAGTAGTCAAATCTAGATAGGAGGAGGAGATGTCTAGATTTAGGTCTAATATGCTACCAACTATACACTAAGTAAAGATAATTAAGGTACTACTCGATTAATGGATACTAGGATTCAATTGTGCATCATTTAGCTTAATACTAGCATTTAGGTTGCATCAAATAGTTAAGGTTTTTCATATTAAAAAAAAAAAAAAAAAAACTCATTCGTTGCGTATAATGATTTATTTCATTATATATAAAGTTGAAAACATAGGCCTATTAAGAAGGGGATAGATTTCATAACTATATTAATGGACAGGCTAGATATTATGGAAAACCAATTGCTTAGGATAATAACTTCTAGGCAAGCTACACTATGACCATAGTACCATAATAATTATACCTATTCTGTGCATCCCCATCCCACTCCTTTATGGCCAACTTGCTCCACATACAATAGTTATTATCAAGATCTAGTGGATGCACATAATAAATTCACATACCCTAGCAATGATTACTATCTTGGGACAAATTATAATGGATGGGCTAGGCATCAAAAACAACCATGGTCTCAAAATTTTCAATATCAGGAAGAAAAACAATGGTCCCACCCTGGTCAACACTACCACGATTGTTCAAATTATCAGGGTGAACCATCATGGGTTCAACCTGCTCAGCCCTTTTTCAATACGCAAATGCTACAACAATACCAACCCTATGAGTCATTTCCTCTATGGTATGAAGAACAACCATTAAAAGAAGATATGTAGCAATTTTTTGAGAGAATAAGACAAACCATGGCTGCTAGTGAAAAGAGACATGAGGAAATGAAATGAGAGAGGGAGGAATGGAGTGAGGAAATGAAACCAATATGGGAAAATATTAATAGAACATTGCTGAACTTATAAAAAGTACTAAGAAAATAAAACAAATTAGGGATACTTAAAAGCCATTTGTTACTAATAATAGGATGCAAATATCTTATAATCATTCTGAGCCACAAAGTCCACAACCATCCATAGAACCCTCCAACTTGTATCTACTCGAGCCATGTCTTGCTCTTACGATTATGATGAAGAGACTTCCATTGATGAAGAAAATGAACTGTCAAAACAACCATCCTAAAACCTCTAAATTTGTGTCCCATTTATTTTTATGACTTTGATAAAGACACATCCATTGAGGTGGTGAAAGAGCTGTTGGATACTGTGCTTTTAATGGATACTTCTCAATGGCAAGCTAGAGTAGATCCCCCTATAGAACCTTACGATGTAGAAGACATACTTGATTAAGACTTACATACCTTATTTGAATAATCACAAGATAGTCATGTAGGCCCATCTGACACCTTACCTGTGCCCATAAAACAGGAAGAAAAAGAGTTAGTTGTATACATCAACCTGCTTCAGGTTACTCATCAAAAGAGAATAAGGATTTAAGCCAAACCATGTCCCTACCTCTAGTAATACAAGAACAACCTGTTAAGGAAGGGTAGAGTCAGCTTATTACCCTATTTCAGGCCAATGTAAGGGAAAAGGAGGCAAAAGATAAATTGAATAGAATGGTCAATGTTATCCCTCAATTTGATCAAGACGAGGACCATTCTTCTCCATATGGTCCAACAAAATTCACAATAGCACATGATGTCATCATGTTACCACTACCTCAATTTTTGAAGTAGAGGAATTATATCAACTATCACGAAATACTAAAAGTGGGGGATCATCAGTATGGTCCCATAACATTCTAAAGTGTTGTGTCTGCTGTGTCATATTGTTACTACCACCTAAAATATCAAGGTAGAGGAAATATACAGACTACTGAGAGATTCTGAAGTGGCATGAGAAATCTTGCCATTTCATTCTTATGATTAGGATTAGGAAAAAATAGCTTAACTGACATAGCTTTAAGCCTTGATAGTTAGATTAGTGATAAGCCATGTCTGGCTGAAGGTGTTAAACATAATGCTTACTGGAGGCAACCCAAGAATATTTTCGAAAGTCTCATTAGACTGCATTATCCATTCATCAATTACGTGTCCTACATTTCAAACCATTGAAGACAGTGTTTCGTTTAGGTTGGGGGTGTAGAAATGAGATTTCTAAGTTTTTTTTTCTGCATTTTTGAAAATTTTTTGATAAGTTCCTTTATAAAGATAAGATTAAATTTTTTTTGAATATCCATCTAACTTTTTAATTTAGCTTATTAATAGAGTTCTAAACAATTAGTTCACTATTTTATTCTTTTTCTAAAATATATCATGAAAAATTAAAGTCTGAACATTAATTGCACAAAATAGCTATATGTAGTTTAAGTTGAAAAGGAAAACATAACTTAGAGATTGTGCAGAAGATTTTTGGAGACTTATAACTCAAAATTTTCTTCAGTGAACATTATTTATTAGTTGGTCTCATTATTTTTCATCTTGGTTAACTATTAAGAAATCACAAAAGAAAACTATACCATATCTCTTAAGTTTATGTTCATTCTTAAGTCATATGAAACCTAGGAAATGATAAAGGCCATCCTTGATAAAACCTAGAGCATTTAGGCTTCTTCTATTATTTTCTATTAGTTAGCCCTTTGAACCTTTCAAATATCAGCCTTTTCTTTGTTAGTCAAACAACCTTTACCTATATTAAACCCCTAATATATATCTACTACCCATTTGTTTTGGAAATATGTAGAGAAGATTGAAGAACATATTGAGAAAAAGTATGAACAAACCAAGTCAAGAGATGAACATAAAAAAAAGGTGAAAAAGAAGAAAAATTCAAAGAGGCTATATATAAATTCAAATAAATAAAAGAAATAGCCAATGAAAAAGAAGAATGTTCACTCTTGCAAGGAAAAATGGAAATTTTGTGACTACATTGGAAGTCCTTTATATATTTTCCAAACAACCTTTGTTTACCTTTACATCCATTCTTTTGATAACCCTTACCTAAGCCTATGTTTTGTCTTAATATAAGTCCTGACTCGATCCTAGGAGTAGTATGGCTTAGAAACGGTTATGAATAAATAGGGACTTTGGTAGCATGTAACATTCGTACTAGTTGATATCCTTTTATGAGACCATTATCATTCTTTCTAAGTTATTGTTCTTCAAGATGAAATATGTGAGACTTTCGGAATTAGTGAACAACATTCTACTCACATATTAATTTGAGATGGACACCTTTTTAAGTGACTTCTTTTTTAGTGTCAAGTGTATCCTACTAGAATTGAAGTCAAAGCATACATTTAGATGGTAACTGAGGTTATATTTGACTTGGAGACTATAATTATATATCAACTATAGCACACCCTCATCTTTTGACATTTAATTAAATAATGAGATATCTTTAGCATAAGGGTCAGATTTTGAACCTTTTTTTTCATCTTTATTAACAAGCTAAAGTTAGGAATTCGAATAATCTTAATAAAAGAAAATTTTCTTATATGAATAAAGGACTTTCACAAAAATTTTGAGAATTTTGTGGGTATATTCACTACAAACCCTGATAAGGCCTAACTAGTCCACCAGGGGTACCCTAAGGTTTTAAGGGCTTGTAGCATGTTCTAAACGCAATCGTGAGTACCTATGAAAGTGGCACCTTATATTTTCTTTCATAAGATGATTTTTCACATGTTTTTCTTAGGACTAGCAAAATGCTAGTTGGGGGTGGGATAAGTACTTAATTTTTCATAAAAACTACCCAATTAGTTACCCATATGTTACAACTAATTATAAGGGTAAATTAGAATTTTTAGACCAATATTCATAACACATGTATTTTTTACCTAATAACTCAAAAGCTTGTTATTTTGTAGGCCTTGAAGCAAGTCAAAGGGAAGTATGCTATTAATCATGTCTTTCTAAGATTTAATTAGGGTTTTTCACACTTTGTAGGAGGTAAGATGGCAATCCAACAGCTGAGATAGATCAAGACAAAATTGAAGATCAAGATCAAAAGATCTAGTCAAAGACTCAAATTCATCACTTCAAGATAAACTAAAGACCAAGGTCATCTTGTGGACCAGTAGTGGATATGATTAAAGGAGCTAAAGGTGACTAAAATGGGCCCATGAAGTAAGACATGCATTCCCACCACCTTTGCATGGAAGCCACTTATGCCATCTTAGCCATATAAGCTATAAAAGAAGGTGGTAAGATAAGGAATTCAAGCCAAGCATTGAAGCCATAAAATTTTCCTAAGCCAGCCATGAAGCATAGCTAATGGAGCCTTGAAAGTTAGCCATCTAAGCCATCAAGCTAAGCTAAATGGAAGGCTAAGATTGGAGGAGATTCAAGAGAATTATCCATGAGATATTTTAATGATAATTAAGGAAAAATCTATTAGAATAAGATGGCATGTGGACTAATGGGATAAGATGTGATGACCTGTGTTTTCCCATGCATTTTTAAATGCAATATCTAATTCCTAAGGCGGGGATGCATCCCTATTTGAAAACATTTTTAGAAAAACGATGCAATGCAGCAAAAAATCTGTTATTTTAAATTCATTTTAAACACCCCGAGTGTAATTTTCTTTCGAGATGAGTAAAGTAGTTTTGAAAATTTCAGAAATCTAAATGTCTTTCCAGGTCTATCCAGTCACAGCTCATAGCCCAACTATAAATAAATATATATACATGTCCAAAAGGTAGAATGTTTACTCACATTCATGCTTGTCATCTCTACATTCACTTGATCATAGCACTAATATGTTTTAACGCTTCTTCTAATTCGGTGTGGAGCTAATATGAAAAAAATAATATATTAGGGTGAGTATTTCTCATACTCAATAGGTCATTTGATCCTACTATTTTGAAAACACGGTAGGCAACATGCATGATTCAAGGTGCTTTGTCATGTAAAACATTAATGATTGTAAACATGCATATTTGTGCATAAAAGTAAGCTCATGGATGCAAATTTAACCATGTAATCTTTTACCGAGATCTAGTCTTCAACGATATAGATTTGACTGCAACTCATAGAGTAGAAATCCATAAATTCATTTACGAAAAATCTTGGCAAACATATCAAATCATGAATCAATTATAATAATCATGAAACTCTTAAAATAGTCATCTTTCAAGCAGATGTAGTATCCCGCTCATGAGTCTCTCGACGAACACATCAAGCCAACTGGTCACAAGTACTCATATATGACCATCTCAATGCTATATACATATCGATAACACCGAAATCATAGGGTCACTATGCTCACGATCAGCACACAGCTGACTCATGTGGCTCCGGTATCTAGAGACCTACCCACCATAGCCTCCACGGTGACTATGGATGTCCCTGAAAGGGTGCCATGACACCTCCAATGGTCGTCCATATTTACCATAGTAGTCAAGGAAGGGACAATGCCCTTTTGGCAGTGATACCATCCACCTTTTTGGTGGTAGAGGCCAGGAGGTCAACCCCATGCATAACAACCTCTTAGCATAGTGCCCACCAGGCTCAATAGCCCAAAAAGCATATATAGATAAATCCAAATCTCAATCATCGAAATCATGCAATTTATGCATTTATTTTCAACCATGCAAGCAATGCATAAAATTAGTTCAAGCTAGTATTGCATTCAAAACCATAAAACATGAAGACATTTTTTGCATACTCGTATAAGAACATCATATCTCAAAGCATGCTAAAAACGATAATCAAGGCAAGACAGAGTTTAAGATGCATTTAAAACCTAGTAGTATCGGACTACCTACCTCGATGTTCCTGGAATCACATTCTTCATTACTCGATCCTAAGTTACCTTTGTGAAATCCTAAATATCAATTAACAACAAGGATTCAAGTATTATTTTCCAACCTTTATGAATCTTTACTTAGATGGCTAAATATGCCTTTTAGGATCTATAAGTCCTTGCTTAATACACTTTCAGGCTAGATTTTATGTATGGATCTATTATTCAATGGTTAGACCCTATAATTTAGGGATGAATACATGAAATCTAAGGTTGATCCTGAGCTATTAATCCCCTAACAACGTTAAGGGATCAATTCATAAGATCTGATCATCTTTGACATGGTTGACCTATGAGATTTCTATAGTTTTTGGGCTATAGGCATATAAAATAGTCCTCTGATACTAAATTTATAGTCTCATTAGGTATGCTTCATCAATACAAACGCAATGGTTCTTTTGGATCATCAATCAAAGTTTTACAGCCTCCGTACTTACATTTTTAACGTCGCGCATCAACAGACGAACCAGAATCATCGCGTAAGGACCATGCGTTGCGGTTCCAAGGACACGTGCGCGTGCCCAGGTTGAACCAAGACCCACACCCAAAGGCAGTGCAAGGGACCACGTTTGCACACACACACATGCCCAAGCGATGTGCTATGACGCACGTCCTGGATGGCGTCGCGTGGACTTATCTTTGGCGCAGGGGCGATGCGCCTCGGCTCTCGAGGCTCTCATGCATCTCGATAGAACCTGAGACCGTGCACACATGATCGCACATCAGAACCCGTCCCAGGAACCCTGTTCGAGGCACACGTTATGCGTGGCATCCCTGGGACGCCTCTGGTTTGAGGGTATTGAAACAAACCCTCCTCCGCCAATTTTAGGCTAGATCCGGCATGGATCTAATCCGAAAAAGAGGGGAAAACAAAGAGGAAAAGAGACAAGGAGGAGAAGAGGGGTACCTGGGCAGAGATTCTATGTTTTCTCTAAACTACCCAAACCCTATGCACCGAAAAGACAAAGAAGAGAAAAGCCCGATTTTCCAGTGAAACTAGGGGAAGGATGGGGAAAATGGAAAAGGGAATGGTCGGTCCTAAGGGAAGACCTAGGCCGGTGCATAAAATTTCAGAGGAAATGGTGGGAAGGGGTTTCCCAATGGAGACTTTGCCAAAAATTTGGGTTGAAGCGACTGGAGATGGAGAAGAGGAGGGATGGCTGAGGAGGAGGGAAGAGGGCTTCTTATAGTCCTGCCAAGGCGGTGCTGCCCATGGCGGTGCTGCCATTGGCAATGGCGATGTTGTGCACTACCTGACTAGTCGGTGCTAGAGGTGCAAGACCACCTGGAGGGGGTATCATTAGTAAAACGGCCCCCTGTGTTTTTGGGTCGTTTTGTTTTAAATGCATTTTACAAAAATACCCCTCATCTTTAAAAGGTCATAACTTGGTCATATGAACTCTGTTTTTGGTGTTCTTCAAGGCGTTGGATTCAATTTTGAGCGTAGAATCTAATGACATGAATATTTCTCACAAATTCCTTTATTTCCTATTTTAAATAAATTAAAATATTTATTATAGCTAATTCCATATATTAATTTCCAAATTTAGTAAAGGAGCATAAAATGTTTGGATCATTACATAAGAGCCTTCAATTTTTAGTGCTTTTCTCACTTTTTCCTTAATTTCCACCTCACCCTTACGATGTAGTACGAATTTCCAATACTCTATCTCATTCCATCTCTTAGGAAACTTCCCAACCAACCAACCAAATTTCTCCACCTGACAGCCGAGGGAAGTCATATTGGATGTAATCTTATCCCTGCTTTTCATTGCCATTTAGTTCTCCTTTTGGTTCCCTTGAATTCTAGCCTTGTTTTCATTAGTTTCTCTTATTGTATACCTTGTTTAATTGCCTTCAAATTCTAAGTTTTCCTTACTTATTCCTCAAAGAAACAAGTTAATTCTCCCATAGTAGTGACATCTAAGAGAAGAAGTGACTTGAGTCTTTGATTTCCCTCTTTGCAATCCATTCTTTCTTCTTAAAGATAGACATAGTTTTAGGTGTTCATTTCCTTAAGTTCCTTCATTAGTCCAGGCACTTGCATATTAGAGGAGATCAGTTTGAAGGTTTTGGAAGGTGTTTTGGAATTGATTTGAATAAAGTTTCATGTCTTGAATTGAACGCAGTTTCCTGCCTACATTATGTATATGTTTTAAGCGTTCAACTTTATGGATGTAATTGGTGTTGCTTCAATGAAATCACTTGAAGTTCTTGTTTACACTTGTTTCCATTAGTAAATAACTATTGAATTGAATGTTTTTATGCATATAAAGTTATGCATTCGTGTGTTGATTACTTGGAAATTTGAAACAGCATGGTGCTGGAATTTCCACCAACATAGAACTACCACCTTGTTTATGCTAAATTCTTCACATTATTTACTGCTGGTCTAAGTTATTATTTAGAAAATAAATTAATCTTTTAATTTGTGGGTTTAGTTCTTATAGTAAATTGCATGATAGTTAACTATAGGTCAATTGATTTCAGACTATGTTTCCCCCATAAATCTTGTGCATAAACCCATGGTCCATGCACATGGTTTCAAGGCATTTTCCCTTAGACAAGTTTTTAGTTTAGATTAGATTCTCATGCTCAAATCCTAGTTCCATGCATTCCATGTTAGAATAGTTTTTCAACATATTTCATGCATATCGTCATGTTCATCCATGCATCTTAATTACTTTGTTTCATGCATTCTTTCTAGCTTAATTCCATGAAGACCACTTATTTAGATGTTTCCATGAGTAGTACATGTTTTGATTTATTATTTAGATCATTTTTTTAGGTTTATTTTGCATACTAAGTTAGTTAAGAAAGTTTCCATGTTTAGATTTAGAATGTTTCTAATTTCATACATTTTTGTTTCCATCATTAGTTTATATTGCAATCTCATTATCTTGGGTAGGTTATATAATTTGAAGTAGGGACCATTAGCATCACATTAGTTCAACTCCTTGTGGGATCAACCTCACTAGCGTACTATATTTCAAACTATTCATGCACTTGCAAGTTTTATTTAAAACAATAAGAAGTTTTTGGCACCATTGCTAGGAATTACTACAAATTGTGTAGTGTTCCATACATTAGGTTATTTTCCTCTAGTCTAGGTATAGGGTGATTTGGATTCAGTTTTTTGCATAAATTTTTGCAGTTGTTGCTATTTATCTCATATTGATCTTATTTTTTTATTTTTTTGTGAGAGAAATTGGGAAAGGAGTAGCGACGATCATGTTGAACACGGCTTCATCATTTTAGATTGTGTTTTATTGCTTTGCTAGATTAGGATTTGAGTGAAACTTGTAGTGCGACCCATTGTAAATTACAATCATTTATTTTTAAATGGGTTGTAATAATACAGGGCAACTTTGGGGTATGGTGGCCCATACTTGATCATCATTGGAACCCTCACTATAAGTATCTCTCACTCAAATTTTAATTTTTAGTATAATTTGCATTTAGATGTTAGTATAATTCATATAGATTAAGACCATTGATTGATAATTGATGCATCTTTACTTAGGATTGTTGCATTAGAGCAACTATCTAGCCTTGGTTGGATAGCATATAGGTTGCATTAGTTTGCTTCTTTATGGCATTTCATATTTACAGCTTTATAGTGGAATGGAATTAATGCTAGTAAGGGCCCCACTAGAAGCCTTATAAGATAAGGATTGGATTTCATCACCAGCTCCTTGGCCCACCTAGGAATCCATCAATATCCTTGTCTACCACAGTCCCAACCCTTTAATTTAATTTAAAATCAAGTGGAAAGAGACTTAGGGTATCAAGCTCATAACACACTTTTAGAAGGATGTGATCTATCCTCACTCCAGTGGCTTTTGAGCATTGTGGTTATAGTGGGTGTCTTAAAATCCATGTGATTTTTTCACGCCTTCCGTTGACGTTAATTATGGTCTAAGCCCCTCCTACCACAAGGATTGTATTAACCACTTTCAAGCAAAACCTAACTGGTAAACCACAATCAAATTTGGATAGGAGGAGGATTTGTCGAGATCTAGGCCTAAGAAGCTACTACCTATGCACTAAGCAATGATAATCAACATACCACTCGATTAATGTATACTTGGATTTGAATGTGCATCATTTAGCTTAAGACTATCATTTAGGTTGCATCATATAGTTAGGATTTTTCTTATTAAAAAAAACTCAATCATTTTATATAACGATTTATTTCATTGTATACAAAATTGAGAACATAGGCCCATTAAGAAGTGTATATATTTTATACATATATCAAAGGATAGGCTAGATATTATGGAAAGTCAATTGCTTACGATAATAGCCTCTAGCCAAGCTGTACCACAACCACAATACCATAATAATTATACCTATTCTGAGCATCCCCATTGCACTCCTTCATGGCCAACAAGCTTCACATACAATGTTTATTATCAGGAGCTAGTGGATGCACCTAATGCATTTACATACCCTAGCAATGATTACTATCCTGGGACAAATTATAATAGATGGGCTAGGTATCATGAGCAACCATGGTCTCAGAATTTTCAATATCAGGAAAAAACACAATGGCCCCACCCTAATCAACACTACCATGATTATTCAGATTATCAGGGCCAACCATCATTAGTTCAACTTGCTCAGCCCTTTTTCAATACCCAATTGCCATAGTAATACCAACCCTACAAGTCGTTTCCTTTACAGTATGAAGAACAACCATTAAGAGAGGATATGCACCAATTTTTTGAGAGACTAGAACAAACTATGGCTGCTAGGGAAAAAATGCATGAGGAAATGAAATGAGAGAGGAAGAATAGATTGAGGAAATGAAACCAAATGGGAAAATATTGGTAGAAACATTGCTGAAAGTATAAAAAGGATAGAGGAGATAAATCAAATTAGGGATATTGAAGAGCCATTTGTTAGTAATAATAGGATGGAAATTTCTTATAATGATTTTGAGCCACAAAGTCCACAACCATCCATAGAACCCTCCAACTTGTATCTACTAGAGCCATGTCCTGCTCCTTATGATTATGTGACGACCCGGGTTTTCCCATGCATTTTTTTTAAAATGCAAGATCTAAATTCCTTAGGCGAGATGCATCCCTATTTGAAAACCATTTTATAAAAACCATGAAAATGCAGCGAAAAATCTTTTGTTTTAAACTCATTTTCAAAACCCCAAGTGTCATTTGCTTTCACAACAATCAAAGTAGTTTTTGAAAAACTTCAGAAATTATAAATGTTTTTCCCCAGGTCTATCCAGTCACAACATACAGCCCAACTGTAAATAAATACATGTCCGAAGGGTTGAGAGTTTACTTACATGTATAATTGTCTCCTTTTTAATTCACTTGCTCGTAGCACTAATATCTCCTTCTATTTATGAGTGGAACTATCCTGAAAAATGTTAAGGATAGGGTGAGTATATACTATACTCAGTAGGAGTCTATCACTACTAGTTTTTCTATGTTTAAAATCATATGCTCTTTAAAACATGTGCATGTTCAATCAATCATGTTCAATATCGATATTAAAAACCACTGTCAAATCGGAATACTGACGACTAAAGAATCGCATAATCCAAGTCGAAAGTATTATATATATATATATCATAAACATAATGATATGCATAAGATGCTCAACTGAATCCAACTCATGGATATTTGGTATGGTATGGTCGACCAACGTCATGTCATGCCATATGCAATGTAAGTAAATCCACGAAACCATAGGGCCCAACTATGCCCACAACCTCGCTGCCGTGTGGTCCCCGGGTACCTGAGGACACAGCGTCATAGCCTCCACGGGGCATATGACACATCGACCCAGTGCCGTGACACCAGTGGTAGCCCCCTGTACCACATGCAATCGACGTAGGGACATGCCCTTTTTGGGCATGGTACCCATTCCACCTAGTAGTGGTAGAGGCTGGGAGGCCACCCCAACCTCTCGGCGTAGCGCGCATGAGCTTACTAGCCTAAATCATATACGATCAACAAGCAAAAACATCTCTTTCCAAAACCTATCCTCTTTAGGTCCTTCACAACTACCTACCTAGTGTCTTCTGGGCACTCCAACGTCTTTTGGTAACCCTCAAGGACATGCAATTTTTCAAGAACTCAATGCTCACAAATCATGCAATTGTTTGCAAAACATGTCTATGCATAATGTATTTAATCATATGCATGTTGAATTCATTTATATGCTAAACAAGCCATAAAATAAATCATGCTAAACAAGTTATATAATTTATACTTAAAACATGCATTCAAAACAATCATGGCTCCTTTTTAAAAGTCTAGTAGCGATAGAGAACCTACCTCAAAGTCTCCTAGAGTCGTGTCCTTTATCACTCAACCTGTCCCTGGGTCTCATTTATAAACTCCTGGGTATAAATGAGTACAAGGAGTCCTTATCAATTTCATCTATTTAGACATTAGACCACTAGATCAGTCTTTTAGGGTCCATGGTCCTTGCCTAATTCATTGTCAGGCTAGATCCTATGATGTGGATCTACTTTTCAATAGTTAAACTTTGTAATTTATCCTCTAATGCTAACTTTATAGTCTTATTAGGTCCGCGTGTCCCAGTTCCCAGGACACCCGTGCATCCTGGTTGAACCGCGACTACCTTATGTGCGTGCACGCCTAAATGGACGACCCAGACATGTCAATTAGGGCCCTAAGCCATAGGTTCTAGGATGCGTACGTGCCCTGGTTGTACCTAAACCACATTAGCTCACATGGCGCGCTAGGGTGTGCGTCCTGGACGGCGTCGCGCGGATGTGTCTTAGGCAGGGTTGCACGCACGTCCTAGTTCTTGGGACACTCGTGCATCTCGGTCGAGTCGGGCATCTGTTCATGCGTGGCACACATGTGATAGTTGCCCCAGGGAGCTTGGCATGGTTTGCGCGTCATGCCCACACACCCCTAAGATGCTTGTGCACCCTGGGATGCCCACACCCCAGGGACACTTGTGCACCCTGGGAAGCCCTCACCTCAGGGACGCCCGTGCATCCCTGGGACGTGCCACTGTGGACAGGTTTTTCACCCGTCTAGTTTCCTTCCTAGAACATCATGGATTTCCGGCCGGAATCCTACCAGATCCAGCATGGATCTAGGCTAGAAAAAGGAGAAAATGCTATAGGGAGTTGAGAGCTTACCTGGGCAGCCGGAGATGGCACTCCTCCTGCCTGGTAGGTTTCCTTTAATGCTGCATGAACCCTTGGTCACTGGAAAACTTGAAGACGACAGGAGGTGCCGTTATCAAAACGGCCCCCTGCGTTTTTCGTTTTTCTGTTTAAATTACAGAACTGCCCCTGATCTTTAAATGGCCGTAACTCCTTCATACAAACTCCGTTTTGGGTGATTTTTGAGGCGTTGGATTCCATTTTTCAAGTAGAATCTAATGGTACCAATTTTCCTTACAAATTCATTCTTTTAATATTTTAAATAAAGTGAAACATTTAACACAGTTTATTCCCCATAAAATGTCCAATTTTTGTTAAAAATGGCGTAAATTGCTCAGGCATTACAGATTATGACAAAGAGACTTCCATTGATGAAGAAAATGAACTTGTCAAAACATCCAACCCAAAACCCCTAAATTCATGTCTCACTTATTTTTATGACTTTGATAAAGACACATCCATTGAGGAGGTGAATGAGCTGTTGGATATTGTGCATGTAATGGATACTTCTCAATGGCAAGCTAGAGTAGATCTCCCTATAGAGCCTGAAATTCATATTGAACCTTGCAATGTAGAAGATGTACCTGATTGGGACTTATAGACCATATTTGAACAATCATAAGATAGTCATGCAGGCCCATTGGACACCTTACCTATGCCCATAAAATGGGAAGAAAGAGAGTCAGTCAATGTACATCTACCTACTTTAGGGTACACATCAGAAGATAATAAGGGTTTAAGTCAAAGCATGTCCCTGACTCTAGTAATACAAGAAGAACCTTTTAGGGAAAGGTAGAGTCAGCTTATTACCCTATTTCAGGACAATGTCAGGGAAAAAGAGAAAAAAGATAAGCTGAATAGAATGGTCAATGTTATCCCTCAATTTGATCAAGATGAGGACCATTTGTTCTTTTTTAGAGTGATACATAAATTCAAAATTTTCTTCTGTGGAGATTTTTTCTTAGTTGGTCTCATTATTCTTCATCTTGGTTAACTATTAAGAAATAACAAAAGAAAAACTATACCATATATATCTTAAGTTTATGATCATTCTTAAGTTATATGAAAACTAAGAATTGATAGAGGCCATCCTTAGTAAAACCCATAGTCTTTAGCTTTCCCTGTATTATTTTCTATTAGTTAGCCCCTTGAGCCTTTCAAATATCTACCTTTTCTTTGTTACCCAAACAACCTTTACCTATATTAAATCCCTAATATATATCCATTACCCATTTGTTTTGAAAATATGTAAAGAAGATTGAAGAACACCTTTAGAAAAAGTATGAACAAACCAATTCAAGAGATGAACATCAAAATGCTAAAAAAGAAGAAAATTTCAAAGAGGCTATATATAAAGTCAAGTAAAAAAAAAAGAAAGGAAATAGCCAATTAAAAAGAAGAATGTTCACTCTTGTAAGGAAGAATGGAAAATTTTTGAATACATTGATAGAAGACCTTTATATATTTTGTAGACAACCTTTGCTTACCTTCACATCTATTCTTTTGATAACCCTCTCCTAAGCCTACGTTTTGTTGAAGTCCTAACTTGCTCCTAGGAGTAGTATGGCTTGGAAATTGTTATGAATGAATAGGGACTTTGGTAGAATGCAACATTCTTAGTAGTTGATATCCTTTCATGAGACATTATCATTCTTTCTAAGTTATCGTTCTTTTGGATGAAACATGTGAGGCTTTTGGATTTATTGAACAATGTTCTTCTCACATATTAATGAGAGATATACACCTTTCTAAGAGACTTCTTTCTAAGTGTTAAGTATATCCTATGAGAATTGAAATCAAAGCATACATTTGGATGGTAATTTAGGTTATATTTTACTTGGAGACTATAATTATATATCAGCTATAGCACACACTCATCTTTCAAGGTTTAATGAAATAATGAGATATTTTTAGCATAAGGGTAGGATTTTGAACCTTTTTGTTCATCTTTATTAGCATGCTAAACTTAGGAATTAGGATGAGCTTAATAAAAGAAAATTTCTTAGATGAATAAAGGACTTTCACAAAAAATTTAGAAATTTTGTGAGTATATTCACTGCAAACCCTCACAAGGCCTAACTCATCCATTAGGGATAACATAGGAGTTTAAGGGCTTATTGCATGTCTAAATGTAATCTTGAGTACCTATGAAAGTGGTCCGTGTATTTATTTTTGTAAAATAAATTTTCATATGTTTTGCTTAGGACTAGAAAAATGGTGGTTGGGGTGCTTGATAAGTACATAATTTTGCATAAAGGCTATCCATTTAGTTACCCATGTGTTACAACTTATAGGGCTAAATTTGGGGTTTTTAGACCAAAATTCATAACACATGAATTTTTTACCTAATTACCCAAAAGATTATTATTTTGTAGGTCTAGAAGCTATTCCAAAGTAACTATAATATTAGTCATATTTTTCTAAGATTTAATTAGGGTTTTTCAATTTTTGTCAGAAGTAAGATGGTGATCTAACAGCCAAGATCAATCGAGATGAAATTGAAGATCAAGATCATCTTGTAGACCAATAATGGATGTGATTAAAGGAGCTAAAGGTGACTAAAATGGGCCCATGAAGTAAGCCATGCATTCAGACCAGTAATGGATGTGATTAAAGGAGCTAAAGGTGACTAAAATGGGCCTATGAAGTAAGCCATGCATTCCCACTACCTTTGCATGGAAGCCACCTTAGCCATATAAGCCAGGGAAGAAGGAGGCAAGCTACAGAATTCAAACCAAACCATTCAAGCCAAGGGTTGAAGCCAAGAAATCTTCCTAAGCTAGCCATAAAGCTTATCCAATGGAGCCTTCAAAGTTAGCCATTTAAGCCATCAAGCTTAGCTAAATGGAAGGCTAGGATTGGAGGAGATTTAAGAGAGTTACCCATGGGATATTTTGAAGATAATTAAGGGAAATTCCATTAGAATATGATGGCATGTGGAACAATGGGCTAAGGCCCATCAATTTTTAGTGCTTTTCTCACTTCTCCTCACTTTTTCCTTAATTTCCACCTCACCCTTAAGATGAACTATGAATTTCAAAAACTCTATCTCATTCCACCTCTTAGGAAACTTCCCAACCAGCCAAATTTCTCCACCTAACACCCTCCACCTCTTTCCCAACCAATCCCCACTCATCTTTTTAAAACATGGAGGATTCAATGATTTTGGAAGTGGGGAGACACCGCTTCCTAAAAAGGTAGCATCTCCCACCTACTCCACTCCTTAAGGCAGCCACTCCCTTACACAATTTCCTATTTGATGTCTAACCTTTTCCTCCATCCTAGCCATTCAATTTGATGCTCTTTAATCCCCACCACACCTTAGTATTAGGTTACCCTAGAAAAAATAGGAGAAGATTTATAAACCCAGCCCAAAACTTAAGCAAAGGACACATTTTTCCCACTTAGGAAAAGACGCCTCCTCCATTAGGGAGGACGATGTCCTCTTCCTACACTCCATTTACCCACTTTACCTTATGTTTTGTGGATTCCTTTGGGTGGTTGCTATTCCCTTCCAAGGTGTGTTGTTGCTTCCTCAAGTGTTCAAACCTATGCCTTGGATGTTTGATTTCCTTGAAGGGTGGTTAGTCTCCTTGCATCTCTTTTGTTTGATTTTAGTCCCTTTGTTGCTCATTGTTGCTTTTTAATTCTATTAGTTTTCCTTTCCTAAATATTAAGGCCTAAGGTTGGTTTTCCCTTGAGGTGACAGCCGAGGGAAGTCATAGTGGATGTAATCTTATTCTTGCTTTTCATTTCCATTTAGTTCTCCTTTTGGTTCCCTTGAATTCCAGCCTTGTTTTCATTAGTTTCCCTTGTTGTTTACCTTGTTGAATTGCCTTCAAATTCTAAGTTTTCCTTACTTATTTCTCAAAGAAACAAGTTAATTCTTCCCTGTAGTGAAATCCAAGAGAAGAAGTGACTTGAGTCTTTGATTTCCCTCTTTGCATTCCATTCTTTCTTCTTAGATATAGATATAGTTTTAGGTGTTCCTTTCCTTAAGTTCCTTCATTAGTACAGCCATTTTTTATTTTGTTTTTCTCTTGGAAACCACTTGCATATCAGAGGATAATAGTTTGAGGGTTTTGGAAGGTGTTTTACTATTGATTTGAATAAAGTTTCATGTCTTGTATTGATTACAATTCCAACATCATGTGTATGTTTTATGCGTTCAACTTTTAGGATGTAATTGGCACTATTTCAATGAAATCACTTGAATTTATTATTTACACTTGTTTCCAATAGTAAAGAACTATTGAATCAAAAAATTTAATGCATTTAAAGTTATGCGTTCATGTGTTAATTACTTCGAAATCGGAAACAACATGGTGCTGGAATTTCCAGCAACATTGAACTACCACCTTTTTTATTCTTAATTATTCACATTATTTACTGCTGGTCTAAGTTACTATTAAGGAAATTAATTAAGCTTTTAAGTTGTGTATTTAGTTCTTAGAGTAGATTGCATAATAGTTAGCTCTAGGTCCATTGATTTCAATCTATATTTAGCCCATAAATCATGCACATAAACCCATGGTTGATGCACATGGTTTCAAGGTGTTTTTCCTTTGAGAAATTGCTTAGTTTAGATTAGATTCTCATGCTCAAATCTAGTTCCATTCATGCATTCCATGTTAGATTAGTTTTTCATCATAGTTCATCCATATTGTCATGTTCATCCATGCATCTTAATTACTTTGTTTCATGCACTCATTCTAGCTTAATTTCATGCATGCCACTTGTTTAGTTGTTTCCATAAGTAGTACATGTTTTGATTTATTATTTTTATCATTGTTTTAGGTTTATTTTGCATGTTAAGTTAGTTAAGAAAGTTTCCATGTTTAGATTTAGAAAGTTTCTATTTTCATTCTTTTTTTATTTCCATCATTAGTTTAGATTAAAATCTCATTATCTTGGCTAGGTTAGATAATTTAAAGTAGGGACCACTAGCATCACATTAGTTCAACTCCTCATGGGATCAACCTCACTAGCATGCTTACAAGTTTTATTTAAAACAAGAACATCTTGGCCCATATGAAACCTTACCTATGATAATATTGTCACATTTTGATAATAAATAAAGGGTAAGCTTTTAGATGTCCTTAAGAAACATAAAATTGCTCTAGGATGGATGATAGCAAACATAAAAGGGATTAGTCCAGCCATTTGCATGCATGGGATGCACCTAGAAGAAAATGCAAACCTTCTCGGGAAACTCAAAGATGACTTAATCCCTACATGAAGGGCATGGTTAAAGATGAATTCCTAAAGCTTCTACATGTTGGAGTTATCTATTATATCTCTCATAGAACTTGGGTTAGCCCTGGTCAGGCTATTCCCAAGAAATCCAGGGTCATGGTAATTAAAAATGGGGACAATGAGTTAGTACCCACCCACATGACTACCAGGTGGAGAGTTTGCATTGACTACTGAAAGTCAAACATGGTCATAAGGAAAGATCACTTTCCTCTCCCCTTCATTGACCAAATGCTAGAGAAGTTGGTTGGACATAGTTATTACTATTTTCTAGATGGATAGTCTAGTTACAACGAGATTCCTATAACACCCGAGGACCAGGAGAAGACCTCCTTCATCTACCCTTTTGGTACCTTTGCTTACCGATGCATACCTTTTGGGCTTTCTAACACTCCTACTACATGTCAAAGGTGTAAGTTGAGAATTTTCTCTCATATTTTAGAAAGGTTTCTTAAGGGGTTTATGGATGACTTCTCAGTATTTGGGTCATCATTTGATGAGTGCCTACACCACTTAAAGTTAGTTTTAGCAAGGTGTCAAGAGAAAATTCTTGTTTTAACTGGGAAAAGTGCCATATTATGGTACAAAGTGGGATATTTTTAAGCCACATAATATCACCCAATGGGATAGGATTTGATAAGGCAAAAGTGGATTTAATAGCCAAACTTCCTCCACCAAGGACAGTGAAAAAAATCTGCTCCTTTTTAGGACATACTAGCTTTTAGAAACCCTTAATCAAAGATTTTAGTAAATTTGCCAAGCCCCTTTATAATTTACTTTCAAAGGAGGCCATTTTTTACTTTGATGAGGAATGTAAGAAAGCATTTGAGTGACTCAAGGCCGAGCTGACATCTACACCCATTATCTGACCACTAGATTGGAATGCACCTTTTGAGATTATGTGTGATATGTCGGATTATGCAATTTGAGCTATTTTGGGGCAGCACATCCATAAACTTTACCATGTAATATATTACACTAGCAAAACACTAAATTACATGAACTCTATTATTCAACAATAGAGAAAGAGTTGTTAACTATAGAGTTTGCTCTGGATAAGTTTAGATCTTACTTGTTAGGGTCTAACATTATAGCGTACTTGGATCACGTGGCTCTAAAGTATCTCCTTTCTAAAAAGGATGCAAAACCTAGGTTGATCCATTAGATAATACTTCTACAAGAGTTTGACTTTGAAATTTGGGACAAGAAAGGTTTCGAAAATGTTGTGGTAGAGCATACTAGCGGTCACATGCCTATAACTGAATCCTTCTTGGATAAACAATTATTACATATTTCCCAGTTACCTTGGTATAGTGATATTGCTAGTTATCTTGTTACAAAACAAATGCCTAATCATTAGACCAAATAAGATAAAAAGAGATTTTTGACTGATCTTGGATATTTTACTTAGTACAACACATACTTATTCAAGTATTGTCTCAATCAGGTGATTAGGAGATGCATACCTGATAATGAGCATAATAGGATCATCTCCTTCTATCATGATCATGCATGTGAGTGCCATTTTAGCTCGAGAATGACAACTGCAAAATTTTTGCAATGTGGTTTTTATTGGCCTACCATTTTTTAAGGATGCACATGCCACACCTTAAATGAGTTGGAAGAATTTCCACACCTTAGATTTTGTTGAGACCCACCAAAAACTCCAACTCAATGAGTTGGAAGAATTGAGAAAAGATGCATATGATTGGGCACGAGACCAAATGAAGGTTACACATGATCACCAAATCTTAATAAAATCCTTCACACTAGGACAAAAGGTCTTATTGTATAGCTCTAGATTGCATCTCTTCCCAAGAAATTCTGATTTAGATGGTCTGGACCTTATCTAGTATGCACAGTCTATCCTCATGGGGCCATCGAGATTGAGAAGGATTGAGAAATCCAAAAAGTCAATGGTCATAGGTTAAATCCCTTCTTAGAGATGCCAAATCATGAGATTGATGAGATACTATTAGAGGCACCTCATTATCATGACCCACCTTAAATTACCATTCCAAAAACCCTTGTAGATTATCATCATTACACTCATCATTATTCTAGATGAAGACATAAAACTTAGCAATCCCTAAGTGGTAACCCTGATGTTTTTAAAATCTCCATCTCTGCATCTTTCCACGTTGAGTCTTCTATTTTCAAACATTAAGGACAATGCTTCATTCAGGTTAGGGGGTCTAGATGCATATAGTGATTTTGAATTTTCTTGAGCTTTTTAAACAAAACCTTTTTGGAAGAGTTCCGTTACTATGATGAGAATTGGATGTTCAGAATTTAGTAATTCTACTATTTTCTTCTCTTAATGGGAGTGTATATGGCTAGTTTTTCATATTATTCAAGTATTGAAGCATTTTATGAAAGTTAATTCTTGGAAGCCATTTACACATAGCACATAGTCATGACTAATAGAAAGGTATGACTTAAATACCCTGAGAAAAATCAGTAGAGACCTATAACCTAGTGAGTTTAGAACTATCTTCTTTCAAGAGAGTTATAAGCAAGTCCATAATTTCTTCAACGTATATAACTTAATGTGATCTTGTTATCCTTGTTTCAGTTAACTATCATGAATAAATAGGAGTAATAGCTTTATTTTCAAAAAAATTATTGAATCTTATAAGCTTTAAAAACCTAGGAAATGATATAGACCACCTTTGTTCAACCTAGAGACATAAAGCCTACCCAATATATAGACCACTAGTTAGCCCTTTTGAGCCTGTTATTAATCCTTTTTTTCTTAACCTAACTCACCTTAACCCAAAAAAACCACTAAAATATATAACCATTACCCATTTTGAAAATGAGTAGAGTTAGTAGAAAAGTTCAAAAGAGGAGAAAAATTCAAAGAAGTGAGAAAATTAGCAATCTTTCTTCCAAAGAAGCCAAAGAAAAAGTGAAAATAAAGATCTATTAGAAAAAGAAAAGAAAAAGTGAAAGATAAGAATACAAAGGAAATCCATTTCAACGAAACCAAAAAGTGTCCTAACAGATATTCATTGAAGACCTCTACTCCATTTTGAACCTTAGAAATCCTTACACTCTTCTTTTCAGAACCCCACCCAAGCCTATGTTTTGTCTTAGTTAAAGACCTATGGATCTTAGGTGGAAAATAGCCTTAAAGAGCATATAAAAAAAAATTAAGGTAAAATACCCCTAATGCTCCTGGTAATGACATCCACTCTTAAGGATCAATTTCCTTTATCTCTTTAGCACTTCAAAATTTATGTGAACCATTAGCTTTGTTGAATCCAGTCACATAATGAAAAAATATGGTTAAAACCTTATATGAGAGCTTCGTTTTTAAGAGTATACCTATGAGGATTTGAGGTCAAGACATATTTCCAATGGAATTTAAGCATCTGCAGTTAGAAGTCATGACTTATATGGCTGCACACACACATGCCTTTTAGAAATAACTAGAATGAAATGTCTTTAGTATGTGTATGATTTGTAAAATTCTCAATCTTCACCATTAAATTGTGAAAAGCTAGTATAGTGCTAATGAATGAGGATTCTCTAATATGATATAGGGGACTCCATGTTAGGAAATTTTGTGGATATATTCATTGCAAACTCTCACAAGGCATAACTCATCTACTAGGGGTAACCAAGGCATTTAAGGGCTTGTTGCGTATGCTAAATGCAATCATGAGTACCTACAAAAGTGGCACTTTGTATTTGTTTTTGTAAAATTATTTTTTGTATGGTTTGCTCGGGACTACTAAAATTCTGGTTGGGGTATGATAAGCATTTAATTTTTCATAAAAACCACCAATTAGTCACCCATGTGATATAACTTATAGGGTAAATTACTGATTTTAGACCAAAATTTCTAATAGATGCATTTTTTACCTAATAACCCAAAGTTTGTTATTTCGTAGGTCTAGAAACTAGTCCAAGGTAAGTATATAATTAATTATTTTATTTCTAAGTTTTAATTAGGATTTTTCACTTTTTATAGGAAGTAAGATTGTCTTGTGGATAGTAATGGATGTGATTAAAGGAGGTAAAGATGACCAAAGTGGGCCTATGAAGTAAGACATGCATTCCCACCACCTTTGCATAGAAGCCACTTAAGCCACCTTAGCCATATAAGCCATGAGAGGAGGTGGAAAAATAAGGAATTCAAGCCAAACCATTCAATCTACTCAAGCCAAGGGATGAAGCCAACAAAACTTCCAAAGCTAGCCATGAATCCTAGCCAATGGAGCCTTCAAAGTTAGCCATCTATGCCATCAAGCTAAGCTAAATGGAAGACTAGGATTGGAGGAGATTCAAGAAGATTAACCATGAGATATTTTGAATATCATTAAGGGAAGTCAATTAGAATAAGGTGGCATGTGGACCAATGGGATAAGAACCTTCCATTTTTAATATTTTTCTCACTTTTCTCTATTTTTTCCTCAATTTCCACCTCACCCTTAAGATGCACTACGAATTTCCATTGTAGAGTTGCATCTTTTCAAAACTCTATCACATTCCACCTCTTAGAAAACTTCATGACCAACCAAAATTATCCACCTAACACCCTCCATCTCATTCCCACCCACTTTCCTAAATTGAAGGAGGCCCAACGATTTTGGAAGGGGGAGATTCCCCTTCCTAAAAAGGTGGCATCTCCCACCTTCCACCTACTTCCTCTTTTGAACATCCTAGCCTTTCCACTATCTTAGCCATTCAAATTAACACATTTCAATCCCACCACACCTTATAATTATGGAATCCTAGACAAATAGGAGAACAAGCATAAAAACCCAACAAAAATCCAAGCAAGAGAGAACTTTTCACTTAGGAAAAAAAATGTCTCCTCCCTTGGAAGGAGATGCCCTCTTCTTATAGCCCATTCTCCTCTCTTTTGCTTTTGTTTTGTGGAATCCTTGAGTGTTTCAACATCCTTACAAGGTGTGTGCTTCTTCCTCAAGTGTTCATCCTAGGCTTTTTGGGGTGTTTGATTCATCTTTGAAGGTTAGTTAGCTTCCTTATTCTCTTTGCTTGAATTTACTTTTTTTCATGCTACTTTGCCTTGTTTTCCTTTATCTTTCCTTGCTTTTAAAACTAAGATTCAAGGATGGTTTTCCCTTGAAGTGATAGACAAGGGAATTCATCTTGAATATAGTTTTTCCCTTTACCTTCCATTGCATCTTTGTTCTCTTTCAGCCCTCTTGATTTCCAGCTTTGTTTGCTTGAGTTTCCATTGGTTGTTGTCTTATTATTCCATAGGATTTTCCCTTGATTTCAAGCATGCTTGTCCATGAGTAGTTGATGGAAAAATTGAAGAAGGATTGGCTTGTGGTTAAGGATTGATTAAGATTAAGTGAACATCATTGTAATAGAATTTAAATTTCATATTTGAATTACATGTATGGGGTATTATGTTGATGAACTTTTGATGTGATTCAATGAAGTTAGTTGTAATTTTCAATTCATGTTTCTATCCAACAGTTAATTATCTTTGTTATTGAATGTTTGATTGCATTAGAAGTGATTAATTCCATATTTTACATGTTTTATTTATTGAATGATTCAATTACCATGCCACTGGAATTTCTTTTCATGAATGATTTATGTTAATTTCTAGCACCATACAACTCAAGTTCACTTGATTTTTCAAGAGCCCAACTAGATTGTTAGATAATTTAGTTAATGTTAGAATAAGATTGCATGCTTAGGCTTCCAAAGTAGTTGATTAAATTAACTACTATCTAATGAATCATGCATGCCATTCCATGCTTACATGCCTGATGCTAGGGTAGTTTTCCCTTCAGTGTTTATTAATGGTATTTTTTTTCTTTATTTCTCTTGTTTAGTTGTAGTTAGATACCATTAGTTTGCTCCTTAATTAGTTTGGAAAGTAATTAATTTTGTCACACTTGCTAAAGTACTTCATTTGGTTGCTTAGATTTATTAGTTTTGCATGATTAGGAAGGTCATTTGTTAAAGCATGTTTTCCTTAGGGATGTTTCACTTTAGGAAAGTTTTTAGTTAGGAAATTCATAAAATTAGAAGTTTTTATTTTAGGACATTTTTATTTTTAGAAAGTGCATGTTTTGGGAATGTTTTTAATTTAGCATTTTCTTGTTTTTCTTTAGATTCTAATTTTATGTTTAAATTTTCATTCTTAATTTAGGTCAAAAATCACTTGAATTTTGGCTAGGTTAGCTAGTTTAAAGTAGGGACCACTAGCATCATATAATTTCAAGTTCTCATGGGAGCAACCTCACTAATGTACTATAATGCAAATGATTCATGTGTTTGTGAGTTTATTTAAAACAACATCTGTGTTCTTCTAATTTTTATATGATGCTAGTGTGTGTGTGTGTGTGTGTGTGTGTGTGTGTGTGTGTGTGTGTGTGTGTGTGTGTGTGTGTGTGTGTGTGTGTGTGTGGAACTAAATGGGTATTTATATGAACTTGTAAATGAAGTGAATGTGGAGATTAAAATAAATGTGTTGTGGTTACTTTTATTAAGTCTTTTGGAGATAGATGTGGATGGATGATGAATTTGGATGTTTTATATCCAATGTGAAAGTGAATGTATGTTACTTTTTTGTGTTTAAAGATTTAAGAACAATGTACAATGTGGTACATTGAATGCATGCAAAAATACAGGTAATGAAAGCAATGTAAACAAAGGGGAAAAAAATAGAAACTTTTAAAGTCAAAATTCTAAATAGACTTGAAAAGTTCTAGGAACTTTTAAAGTCAGAATTCAAAATTCCAATGTTAAAAGTACCATTTGAAGTCAAAATTCTGAATTGACTTTAAAAGTTCTTGGAGCTTATAAAGTTGGAACTCATAATTCTGACTTTAAATATTCAAATTTTTTTGAAAATCTTGAATTTTAAAGTCTATTTTGATTCAATTTTAAAGTTAAAAAATAATCGACTTTAAAAGTCTAACATTTAAAGTCCATTTTTTTCAACTTCTTTTCCCAATAATTTTTCAAGTTGGCTCAATAGAAGTCAATTTCATAACTGATTTCTCTTAATGTTTTTAATCAACTTTGGAACCCTCCTACGTAGTAGTGTCGTTAGACTAAAATACTTCTTCAAGAAGTATTCATCAAGCTTCACATTTTTTTGGGAGACATACATTCAATGATCTTTAGTGTTTTTGTTCGTTAGATGATTTTCTAAGTAATCCAACAACAATGACATGGATTGTGATAGTGAATCAAGAGAGCTCAAGGACAATCAAGTAAGGAATAACCAATATCATCATCAAGTCCTTGTACATCAATGTGTTTTGGACATGTTAGATCATGGAGGAGGGGATGTCTTATATTTTGAAAAAGTGAATACAACATATTAGTTAGAGAAGACATCTTGAAACAACTTTTAACGATGCTTAAGAATCATACAAAATAGCCTTCTTGGATTCATAGGAAATGGAAGTCATGGATCATCTCTGATGGACATTAAAAGTCAGACAATGGGAGACATCCTTCACTTTCCAAATTCTTCATAGTCAAATGTTTTCTGACTTCTTAAATTTTGTGGTCAAAACATTTCTAAATTACCATACTTGGTCAAGGAGTTGACTAGTCAAAGATTCCAAGTCTATCAAGATTAAGGAAAGTTCTTGCACTAGAAGTTAAGGAGTTTAGGAACTTGCAAACTTGTAATATGTGTATTTAGAAGTTACTTGAATGTATTAGGTGACTAACCAATACTTAGAAAGTGTTTATTTGAAAACAGGCAAGTTCATGAAAGTCTTGTTGGGTAAATCCTCATATTTAAGAAGTATTTTTTACCCTAGGAAACTATTGTAATTAGATAGTTACTTAAAATTTTTCTGCATCGCTTATGTAGGACAGTTGTTCTCATCTATGTGTAGAATGAATCCAAGTACATTGTAGAATGAATTGGACATTTTTTCTTAGTGGGAGTTTGAGTGCATCTCAACTTTCTTATGCTTTTTATATCTCATGGAGGGGTCCAAGGGTACTAAGGTGCCCAGTTATGTATCTTTAAGAAGATGACTGATCTGTATGCTTAAAGTCGTGAGCTAGTTTCTACCTATGATTCAGTATCTCTTTGGTCATTTTTTGGTATTCAAGGAGTGGGGAGTAGTTATTATTTCACTTTAGTTTTGTATTTTATCAATAGTGATTATTATGTACCCATAGAGTGGTGAAGTATTTCATATTTTTGTTATGCATCTCTGTGGTGCTGAATGTTCTGCATCTACAGCTTGGTGATCAATTTTTCCATCTATCCTATTATCTTATATTTTACTCATTTATCATCTAATTATTTGATTTCAAAGCTAAGGTTGCAATAGAATTTCAACCACAATGCTTTGTTACTTCTGACAAAGATGCTCATGATTTAGAGATGGATGACTTAATGAGACAAATCAAATGACTCCAAGAATGTCTAAAGCAATATAGTAGACATGATGATAGAGGAGGTGAGAACTCTAACATTGAATCCTCTATAAATAATGCAAACGTTTATGTTTCTTGTTCTACAAAAAGTCAAGGTTCAACTAGGAGATCATCATCAAACAAACTCTTAGAAGGCACCTTGCTTTTCATTTTTCAAGAGTGAAAGTGAAGATTCTAAGTTTGAAAGAAAGATGCAACTCAATGAACTCTTGGACTGGCTTCATACTATTGAACATGTTTTCAAATACAAGAAGTTCTCTGAAGAATCTAAGGTAAAGTTAATTGTTCCAAAGTTAGAAAGTATTTTAAAAATAACAGCTAGTGCACGAGCTCACTATAGCATAGACACAACAAGTACAGGCCAATCCACAGAGAGATTATAATCAATGGATTTTAATTAAAAATCTATTCTATTTGGTTCAACCTAGCCAAGTGATTTAATTAACTAAGTTAATTACCTAAAATGATCTAATCCTAGGAATTAAATCCAATATATTAAAATAAATGATTCTAGAATTAAGTTATTTAGATTTTTCATTTACACATGTTCATAGAATTTTGATAACTTTAAAAAAATGGAAAATACATCTTTTAGGCTTTATTTTTATGATTTTCTTAATATTGAATTCTAACTTAGTTAAAATACTTACTCAAATTATGTCTTTTTAGCGCACAGACTATTAAAGATTTTTGTGTTTAACTATCTACTTACCATACTTAGTATCCTTCCTCAGAACAATCACTAAGCATGTAATTAGATTCTGAAATTTTTAATATTAATACTTAAGCATTCTTTTTTAACCTAAAATCATTTAATCTTGAAATTCTTATTCTAACACATTTTCATTCTAATGCTTGAGAAACCAATTAGCAAACAAGCATAAATAAAACTAAACTACATCTAGCAACTAGTAAAAGCATGGATAACATATGCATAAAGTAAATAACTTACAAATAATGAAAATAAAAGAAAACTTTCATTGCTTCAAATTTAAAGGATTACAACAATCCAAATCATCATTATCAAGACCTTATCCCAATTAGGGGTCAGCCACATGAATCTTATTCCTCCATTCTACTCTATTAAATACCATGGCTTCATTTAGTACCAAAGTTTTTAAATCTTCGCTCGCCACTTCTATCCACGTTCTTTTGGGCCTTCCCCTTGCCCTTTTTGAACCTTCTACTTGTATTACCGCTCTCCTAACCAATGCCATTGTTGGTCTCCTTTGAACTTTTCCAAACCATCTAAGTCTAATCTCCCTCATCTTGTTACCTATTGGTGCTACCCCTAAATTTCCACTAATATTTTCATTTCTAATTCTATCCTGTCTTGCCACTCATCCATCTCAACATCCTCATTTCTACGACGCTCATTCTATAAGTATGATGTTCCTTAACTGCTCAACACTCTGATCCATAGAGCATACCCAACCTTATGGCCATCCTATAGCATTTTCCTTCTAGTTTGAGTGGCACCCACCGATCACACAAAACTCTAGATGCATATCTCTATTTGTTCCAACCCGCTTGGATTCTCTGGGTAACCTCCCTCTCAATCTCTCCACTCTCATGAATCATTGATCCTAAGTGTCGAAAGTGGTCTTTTACGGGGACTTCTTGGTTATCAATCTTGACTGGTGTTCCCCTCCTAATCTCCTTGCTAAAATAACATTCCATATATTCTATCTTAGTTTGGCTAATTTTAAATCCTTCAAATTCTAATGCTTCTCTCCATAACACTAGCTTTATGTTTACACCCTCCCTTGTCTCATAAAGTAAGACTATATCATCTGCAAATAGCATGCACCTGGGAATCTCCTCATGCTGATGTTTTTTTAACTTATCCATAACCAATGTGAAAAGGTACGAGCTCAATACTAATCCTTGGTGCAATCCTACAGTAACAGGAAAATCACCAGTCATGCCACCAGTGGTCTTAACATTTGTTACCGCTCCCTCATACATATCTTTAATTATGTCTATACACCCTTGAGACACCCCTTTATCACCCAATACCCTCCATATTAACTCTCTAAGGACTCTATCATAAGCTTTCTCTAAGTCGATAACGACCATGTGGAGGTCTTTCCTCCTCTCCCTATATATTTCTCCACTAATTGTCTTAGTAGGAAAATAGCTTCCATGGTAGACCTCCCGAGCATGAAACCAAACTAATTCTCCAATACACTTGTTTCATGTCGTAGCCTCTTCTCAATCACTCTTTCAAAAAGTTTCATAGTGTGGCTCATAAGTTTGATCCTTCGATAATTAGTGCAGCTTTGTATGTCTCCTTTATTCTTATAAATTGGTACAATAGAGCTTTCTTCCACTCATCAAGCATTTTCTTTGATTTTATAATCTTATTAAACAAATTGGTCAACCAAACTACCCCAATATCTCTCATAATCTTCCAAACCTCTATTGATATACCATCAGGCCCCATGGCCTTTCCTGATTTCATCTTTTTCAAGGCCTCTTTTACTTCAGGTACTCTAATCCTACGTTCATATCTATAATATCCAGTGTTATTTAGATTTATAGTATTTTCAATCCCTATATTCTCAAAGCTATTGTCATTTAACAATTTTTGAAAGTATGTTTCCCACCTTTGTTTGATCTCATCATCTTTGACTAATACCCTTTGATCATCGTTTTTAATGCAGCTAACATGATCTGACTCCTTACCCTTCTGTTCTCTTACTTTTGCAAGTTTAAACACATCTTTCTCACCTTCTCTCTTTCCTGGTCTATTATAGAGATCATCATATGCTTTAAGTTTAGCCTCACTTACTATTCCCTTAGCAACCATTTTAGCATTCTTATATTGTTCATAGTTTTCATTATTTCTAGTCTTCTGCCATGCTTTAAAATGCATCTGTTTTTCTTTAATAACGTTTTGCACTATTTCACTCCACCACGATGTTTCCTTTACTAATTGCCTTTTACCTTTAAATACTCCTAAGACATCTTTTGCCACTTTCTTAATGGACTTAGCAATATTAATCCACATGGTATTTACTTCTATTTCATAATTCTAAATTCCTTCTACTATCAACTTATTTGTGAATGAGGTTATTTTCTCTCCTTTTAAGTTCCACCACTTAATTTTTGGATACATATTAAGATCATTTCCTTTCTTCCATCTTTTGATATGGATATCCATAACCATTAACCTATGTTTTAAGGTTAAACTCTCACCGGGTATCACCGTACAATCCTTACATATAGATCGTTCATTATTCCTAAGTAGAAAAAAGTCTATTTGGCTTTTATAAATAGATCGTTCATTACTCTTAAAGAGTGTATTTGCAATGGATAGGTTATATGACAAAGCAAAATCTAGAATATTCTCCCCCATCTCATTTTGTTCACCTATACCATACCCTCCGCGTATTCTATCATATCCTTCCTTATCTTTTCCTACATGGCCATTTAAGTCTGCTCTTATAAATATCCCCTCAGTGTTGGGAATTTCTTGCATAACTCCCTCCATATCCTCTCAAAACTGTCTCTTGATTATATCTTGTAGCCCTACTTGTGGTGTGTATGCACTTATAACATTTATAATCTACTCTCCTAGAACAAGTTTTATTATTATAATTCTATCACTCATTCTTTTAACGTCCACAACTTTATCCTTTAATTCCTTATCCACTATTATTCCTACGTCATTTCTATTATTTTCCTTTCCACTTAGTTTCTTGGATATAAGCAATATTGACTCTCCTACATTTCATCACGTCTACTAACTCCAAACTCTTACCTGTCAATGTCCTTATATTCCATGTGACGATACGAATCTTATGTTCTAGAGATATCCTATTTACTATTGCCTTTCTTGACCTCCATGACATGAACCCATGTCCACTTTTCACTGCACCTGGGTTCTGATGCAGCCGTCGCTTCCGAGGGGACGCTCTAGTAGCCCTTGCCCATTTTTCACTACACCCGAGATCTGATGTAGCGTGTTGCTTCTAGGAGAACACCCTAGCAACCCTTGCCTATTTTTCACCGCACCCAAGGTCTAATGCTGCACTTTGCTTATGGGGAACACCCTAGCTTGAGGGAATGTCAGTTTTTGATTCATGTCATGTTAGGGTTGCCATAGTTTTAAAAAGCTAAAGATGATTTTCATTCCTTCCTTACAAACTAATAAACAAATGCATATTCATTTGCAAGCAGAAAAGAAATAACAAAATCATCTTCAGCTTCACCCTTGTCAGCTGGCTACCTGACGCAAGGGTTTCCATATTTTAAGAAGCTAGAGATGATTTTCATTTCTTCCTCACAAACTAATATACAAATGCATATTCATTTGCAAGCAGAAAAGAAATAACAAAATCATCTCTAGCTTCACCCTTGCCGGTTGGCTACCTGACGCAAGGGTTGCCATATTTTAAGAAGCTAGAGATGATTTTCATTTCTTCCTCACAAACTAATATACAAATGCATATTCATTTGTAAGAAAGAAATAACAAAATCAGCTTCAACTTCTCCCTTGCCGGCTGGCACCTAACATAAGACCCTCCTCCTTTTTCATTCGGGCTTGGGATCGGCATTGGCAGAGTTCAAGAATTAAATGAAGCACAAACATTAAATAAAGTACAAATACAAGAATTAAATGAAGCACAAACAAAAATAAACTAAACTTTCCTATGGAGTGAAAGAGATATCACCAATTTCCCCATTATGTCACTCAACGAAATCTTTATTAAAAATGCTCTTAATAGCACTACCACTTGCTTTCATCATCTACATAGTGCCCTATTGTGTCACTCAACAAATACATAGAACAACACCCAACAGCTGCAACCCCAAGAAAAACATCTCACTCAATCACCACCCCTCCCCCCCAACATCCCATGTATTTCATGCTAAGCACAATCGCAATCAAAGTAAAATTACACACATGTTCTTCTCACCATAGAACCCGACAACCATCCAAAGTGTTACATGCACTTGTATTGCACTCACAACACACAACCTATATGTTTCACACCTTTAATAATGATAAAGATAAATAGCTAGGACCCCAAGCATCAATGTTTTAAAGCATCACACAAGGTTACACACACAACCTAATATGATTCACGTTTTATCCAACCTTAAGCAGCTGCTTATGGATATTTGCTTGATGAGGACAAAACAAAACTCAAGAATCCCATGTGCACTCCTTTAAGGGGGAAAGTTGCTTGGGAAAGATAAGAAGCAGCTCTCTCCTCCTTTCTTTGATTCAATGCACCACACACAAGTTCTTGAAATCCTTTTTGCTTGCTTAAGCACTTGCTTGAAGAAGACAAACCAAGCATCTGCCTCCCTTTTCCTTTTCTTCCTTAATGGATGAGAAAGTTTAGGACTTACCTCCTTATAATCCCACGTGAAACCAAACAAGAACCTCTCTTCAAGCAAGCACCTCTCCACCTCCTCCTAGCAAAAGGCAAAACAACAACTAGCAAGCACCTCTCTTCAATCCCTAGTTGATGTTCACATGTAGGTGGAATGATTTGCAATTCTTTGTTGAATGGTCAAGGAGAATGTAATGTAGAATGGGAATTCATGCATGGGCCTCTTTTCTTGTGGTGTTTCACATAGTGGGGGAAGAGAAGGTGGAAGTTTCCTATTTCAATCCTCATCTTTTTATTCTCCTTTCTCCTTATCACACCTAGGAAGTTTCCATTGAAAAATAAATAAATAAATAAATAAATCATGTAGCATTTCTTTTTGAAGTGCACTGGATTGTAACCTAGGATGAATGATTGAGATCAAGTGTTATGCTTGGCTTGGATGGTGAGATGGTATGGTATGGCAGGTAGGATTTTCATGTTTTTCTTTCTTCATTCCCTTCCATTGGATTACATTTCAACCCTTGGATAAATGGTTGAGATTTCCTTGAAGTCCCCTATCCGAAAAGGCATTGTTTTATGGCTCATTCCTTCTCATCCATCGAATTGGTAGATGGCTAGGATTCTATAGAGATTTTCTTATCCAAACTAATACTTATCCTTTATTTTCTCCTCATCTCACCATTTTTATCTCCAACCAATGATATTAAAGTAAAAAACATGTTTTTCACCTAAGGAGAACATGTTTCTCTTCCTTGAAAAATGTTGGGTAGCCTGCGAAAATTTTCTCCACCAATCATGGCTCTGTCTTTTCTATCATGCATGGCTTCTTTTTATTGGTCAATCCTAACTCAAATGTCTTCTCATTGGTTTCTTTTAGATGATCTTGTATATGGAATGATCTCAGCCACTATTTCTTGAATTTCTTGCATGAAAACTGATAGTAGATTTTCCATTTTTTGTCTCTCTCATCCCTTCTTATCTTTCTCCACCAATCATACTCATTCTTTCATTTATTCCACATACATTTAGCTAGGATGCACTACCTTTAATGGAAAATTTATGGTACACATGTAGGTGGTCCCCATTCTAAAGTCTAAAGAGAGAAAGTTAGGGTTTTTAGTCTTTGTGAGCCTCAGCTTGAGTGTACTTCACATACATACTTCCTTTGATTTGTGTGGTCTCTAGCTTTAGTTAGAAGCTTTCCAAAGGTGGTGGACTATATGCATGCCTGCATGAAAGTTCTGTCACCTTATATTTTGATTGTGGCAACCTCCTTTGCATAAGTAAGGTTTGGCAATGCTTCTACGGTTTTGATTGTACTGAAAATGATAATGACTACTTCTTTGTATTCTAAACTCCTAGACTTCATAAATTTGAGAGGTAGGTCCATGTTAATGCCTGAACTCTAAACTATCCATCTCTTAGCATTTGGAAATAAACCTAATTAGTGATTGTTATGATAAAATAAGGGTAAAAACTTACCAAATATAGAGGTATTCTATGTAGTATTTCTATTCCTATCTATATGCTTTATGGTGGGAAAATTTAAAGAAATAGAGAGCACATGAGGAGAAAGGCAAGATTAAATGTCAAGAAAGGAAGGAAAGGAGTTGAAGAAAAGATTTCTATCTATAAATTTATAGAAGGGACACCTTCCTAAAAATTAAAACTCTAAAGAAAAAAAATTGAGCATTGAAGATTACATCATGGAATTGAAGAGTGATGTGGTAAACCTAAAGAGCAAGCCATAGCACACTTCTGGGGTGGCTTAAAGAAACAAGTAGGAGACTTTGTAATCTTGTAACAACACTGGTCCTTCAATGATGTTAGAAAGCTTGTTTTGATCATTGATAAACAACAAAAACAAGTTTTTAAAAGGGCACTTTCAGATCTTATGGAAAGAAAAACACTTTCAATCGGGTTCCCTCTTCTAAACGGATGCCTAATATAAAATCTTAACAAAATTAAGCTAAGAATAATGATCATGAACAATCTAATCCCTCATGTTGATGGACACATTGCCTCTAACTATTCAAACTACAAAGTTGTTGCTTTGTTGGAAGAATCAGAAGTCAAAGATAAAAAAATCCCAATCAATTTATGATAAAGATGAAGATGACATCCATGCCAATCAAGCTAAGATGTTGGTGATGCAAAGAATCTTTGAGTGTCATTCATAAAGACAATAATGATTGGCTACACTGCACTATCTCATACAAAAGCACATCAAATGGCAAGCTATGTGACCTTATAATTGGCAGTGGTGCTAGTGAGAATGTTGCTTCTATAGAACTAGTGAACAAGTTGAAGTTGCAAAGCCCCATCCTCAACCATACAAATTTAAGTGGCTGACAAGGGACATCAAATTAAGGTAACTCATAAATTCCTCATCTCTCTCTATTGAAAACAGGTATAAGAATGAAGTATGGTATGATATTATTCCAATTGATGCATGGCATTTACTATTTGGATGCCCATGGCAATATGATAAGCAAGCCCAGCATAATGGATTTATAAATACACGCAGTTTGTTTTCAAGGGTGACAAGATTATCTTAACACCCTTAAAAACTTGATATCTCCTTTAAAACGTTTAAAGTGATTCATTTAAGCATAAAAAAAAAAAAAAAAAATTGCTTCATTTTTATAAGTTTTAAATACTGCACATTCCTTTAATAAAGCAGATGGTGAATATGAAAGCATACAACCACCGATTATACAACTATTACTTACTAAGTTTTTAGATGCATTTCCTAAAGATATTCCTAATCGTTTACCTCCTATGAGAGATATACAACATAGTATTGGTTTTGTTCCTATATCTACACTTCCTAACAAAGCTACATATTGAATGAGCCCTAAAGAGCATGAAGAGTTAGTGTCAAATTGATGGCTAAAAGTTTGGTTCAGGAAAGTAAAAGCCCTTGTGTAGTACCTACCATTATTATTCTAAAGAAGGATGGAACATGGAGGATGTGTACCATTAGTGGGGTGGTCAACAAAATAACAAGCAACTACCTTTCTTCTATCACTTGCCTTAATGATCTACTAGATCAACTCCACAAAGCTACTGCATTTTCAAAGATTCATCTTAGTAGCAGATACCATCAAAGTTGAATGAGACTAGATGATGTACAAGATGCCTTTAGAATTAGAAATGGACTATATGAGTGGGTGGTTGCACCATTTAGCTTATTAACTCTTGTAGTACTTTCATGCCTCTAATGACAATGTCTTTAAACCCTTCAGTGAAAGATTTGTTGTGTACTTTGATGATATTCTTGTGTATAGCAAAAGTCATGAGGAGAATAGAAGTTGTAGGGAAATTTACATTAATGTAATTTCTTCAATGATAACTTTATGTTCTTAGACTATGTCATTTCAATTGATAAAGATATAACTGAGTAAAGTGGAGGCTATTCTCAACTGCCTATTCATAAGCCTCTTTATGACATTAGAAATTTTCATGGCCTTGCTTCATTCTATAGAAGTCTCAATACAATTATAGCTCCAATTACAGAATGTTTAAAAGGTAAGCTTTCAAGGAGACAAAGGAAGCACAATGAAGATTTGAACTTATCAAATAAAAGGTAACTAATGCACCTATCTTTATTTTACCTCACTTTAATTGTATTTTTGTAAGTTGAAAATGATGCTTTCAATGTGGAAATCAATGAAAATCTCAACCACATAGGAAAGTCAATTGCTTTAGCAAAAAATAGATAGGTTTGCACTGTAACTACGCCACCTATGACAGCAAAGCTCTATGCTATTGTAAGGGCATTAAGAACACTAGAGCCAATATTTGCTTCCACATTGTTTTGTACTATTTTTTACAAGATCCAATGTTCCTTCAAAGTCAATAGGAGCTCAATAGAAGTCATGTTGTGTGGGTCAAGTTCATTCAATCTTTTAGTTTTATGATCAAGCACAAATCAAGTGCACAAAATGTGGTTGCAAACACCTTGAGTAGGAGAGACACCTTTTGTTAACTATTTTAAATACCAAATTTGTTGATTTTGAAATAGTTAAAGAAGTTTATGCATGTGATCCTTACTTCAGGTAGATATAGAACAATTATAAGCATGCTTCATATCATCAGTTTTTAACACATAATGGGTTTCTCTTCAAGGATAATCTCTTATGTATCCCCATTGCTCGCATTGCTCCCTTAGAGAAGCAATAATTTTTTAAGCTCATGATGGAGGCCTTACTGGACACTTTGAGAATGATAAAATTCTTAGTTTAGTGAAAGACAGGTTCTTTTGGTGAAAATTAACAAAAGACACTTCTAAACATGCGCAGAGGTGCAGAATATGTCATCTAGCTAAAAGTCAACTACAAAATATAGGTTTGTATACCCCACTTTCTATTCCTAACCTTTCTTAGGAAGAAGTAAGCATGGACTTTGTGTGATGACCCAGGTTTTCTCATGCATTTTTAAATGCAATATCTAATTCTTAAGGCGAGATGCATCCCTATTTGAAAACCCTTTTATGAAAACCATGCAATGCAGCGGAAAATCTTTAGTTTTAAACTCATTTTAAAAACCCCGAGTGTCATTTGCTTTCACAACAATCAAAGTAATTTTTGAAAAAAACTTCAGAAATCATAAATGTTTTTTCCTAGGTCTATCCAGTCACAGCACACAGTTCAATTGTAAATAAATACATGTCCAAAGGGTAGAAAGTTTACTTACATGTATAATTGTCTCCTATTTGATTCACTTGCTCGTAGCACTAATATCTCCTGAGACATCTTCTATTTGTGAGTGGAACTATCCTGAAAAATGTTAAGGATAGGGTGAGTATACACTATACTCAGTAGGAGTCTATCACTACTAGTTTTATAATGCATGCGATGTTTTAAAATCATATGCTCTTTCCAATAATATGTGCATGTCTGAATACCCAAGTTCAATATCGATATAAAAATCCATTGTCAAACTGAAATACTAACGACTTAAAGGATCACATAATCCAAAATTGAAACTATCATATACATATATATCATAACATTATGATATGCATAAGATGCTTCATTGAATCCAACTCATGGATATCTAGTATGGTATGGTCGACCAACCTCATACCATGCCATATGCCATGCAAATAAGTCTATAAACCATAGGGTCCAACTATACCCACGACCTCGCCGTCGTGTGGTCCCTGGGTACCTCAGGACACAACATCATAGCCTCCACGGGGCATATGACACATCGACCCAGTGCTGTGACACTAGTGGTAGCCCCCTATACCACATGCAGTCGACGTAGGGACATGCCCTTGTTGGGCGTGGTACCCATCCACCTAATAGTGGTAGAGGCTGGAGGCCAACCCAAACCTCTCAGCATAGCACCCACGAGCTTATCAGCCCAAATCATAATCCGATCAAATAAGCGAAAACCTCTCTTTTTTCAAAACCTGTCCTCTTCAAGTCCCTCACAATTGCCTAGCCCTCGGCACTCCAGCGTCTTTTGGTAACCCTCAAGGACATGCAATTTTTGCAAGAACTTAATGCTCACAAATCATGCAATGTATGCAATAGTTTGCAAAACATATATATGCATAATGTATATACAATCATTTACAAAACATGTCTATACATAAAGCATTTATCACATGCATGCTGAATTAAATCATGCTAAACAAGTCATATACTTAAAGCATGTATTTGCAAAACAATCATAGTTCTTTTAAAAGAATCTAGTAGCGATAGAGCACCTACCTCAAAGTCTCCTAGAGTCGCGTCCTTTATCACTTTAACCCATCCCTGGGTCTCATTTATAAACTCCTGGGTATGAATGGATACAAGGAGTCCTAATTAATTTCAGTCTATTTACACATTAGACCACTAGCCCTGCCTATTGGGTCCCTGGTTCTTGCCTAATTCATTGTCAAGTTGGATCCTATGATGTGGACCTACTATTCCATAGTTGACTCTGTAAATTGTCCTTTAATCTTAGCTTTAAAGTCTTGTTGGGTCCACGCGTCTTAGCTCCTAGGGCACCCCGTGCACCCTGGTCGAGCCAGGACCCGTGCCCTATGTCACGCGCGCACCCGAGGGTCGCTCCTGGGACAGTGTAGCACTGTCGTACGCCCGGAGCCCATCCCTGGGACCCTATCCCAGGCACACATGGAGCAAGGTGTCCCTGGGACGCCTGGCTCGTGCAAGGTCATCTGGACCTGGCTTGGGCATTGTGTTCGTGTAGGCCATTTGAACGGCTTGGGAACGTCCTCTAGCCCAGAAATTCGGCTGGAAAAAGGTCAGATCTGGCATGGATCTTGGCCTAGGGGAAGTGAAACAGAGGAAAGGGAAGGAGGGGCTTACCTGGGCAGCCTGGGGACGCCCTTTTCCGGGTGGTGCAGCTCCTCCTTTCCGCCTGAAAACCCTTGGCTGTTGGAAACTCGAAGAAGGGGAAAACCCCATTGCCAAGACCAAAGAGAAGAGAGGGGAATTGGGAGACGGGAATGGCCGCCCTGACCTGGGCCTGGCCATTGCCGAAAAACTCAGAGAGATGGGTTTGAGACGGGTTTCTGGTTTTGCTGGAAACTCCAGTCTCAAACGATTGGAAAAAACCCATTTTGAAGAGAGGGGAAGATGGGATTTTTATAGAGGAATGAAAGGCGGTGCCCCTCAATAGCAGTGCCACCATTTTCCCTGGTGTATTTTAGACAAATCGTGAAAAAATGAGTTTCTGGGAGGGTCTAGAGGTTGAAGACGACAGGGGGTGCCGTTATCAAAACGGCCCCCTGCGTTTTTCGTCCTTTTTCTTTTTTTCGTTTTTCTGTTTTATTTCCAGAAATACCCCTATCTTTAAACGGCTGTAACTTCCTCATACGAACTCCGTTTTGGGTGATTTTTGAGGCATTGGATTCCATTTTTCGAGTAGAATCTAATGGTACTAAGTTTCCTCACAAATTTCTTTGTTTAATTTTTAAATAAAATCAAACATTCAACATAGTTTATTTCCTATAGAACGTTCAATTTTCGTTAAAAATAGTGTAAATTGCTCGGGCATTACACTTTGTCATTGGACTACCTCGAATGTAACAAAATAAGGATTCTCTTACGATAATTGTTGACTGCTTCTCAAAGATGGTACACTTCATAGTCTACACTAAGACAATTAATGCTTCACATGTGGTGGATTTGTGTTTTAGAGAAGTTGTTAGACTTCATGGAATTCCTACAACTATCATATCAAATTGAAATCCAAAGTTTATGTTTCACTTTTGGTGAACTTTATAGAGAAAACTTGGAACTCCGCTGCAATTTAATTCATCTTGTCATCTCAAACCAATGGGAAAAATGAAGTTATTAATAGAAGTTTGAGAAATTTACTATGAAGTTTTGTGGAAAAGAATATCCACTAATGAGATTTGTTACTAGCTCAAGCTAAATCTGCCTTCAGCAGCTCCTATAGTCAAACTATAGGATGTAGTCCTTTCAAAGCAATGTATGATATCTAACCAATAATTTCAACAAGCAAATTATCCAAGCATGTCATACACTTTCTACTTTCTTACTTGGAGAAAAAATAAAAGAAATGTTAGCCAAAGTAAGTAACTTCTTTCCCATTTCAAATGAAAACCCTTCTTCCCTAAGCAAGGAAAGCTTACAAATCTTGCACACTTCAAGAATCAAACCCTAGATCAGAATTTTGATTACCCATATTTCTCATCTCTATGACCGTAAATGTCCATCTTTCCTATTCTCTTACCAAATCAATCTTATGGTCTATCACTAGATTCACCAAAACTTGAATCATAAGTCTCATAAAGAAACACCCAAATCTCATTTCCCTCGAGCATCATCAGAGTTCTCACTATCTAAATATCCTATAGAATCTGCATGATTCGAGTAGGAGTCCCAAGTCTCAATATCTTTAGACCAAAGTACCCCTTCAAGAAGGATTCATCAAGCTTCATGTATTTATCTAGAGATATACATTCAATGGCAATTAGCTTTTTTTTAATTATTCTAAGTAATCCAATTACATTGACACAAAAGTGTCCCCAAATTCCAAGATTGATACTACATCAAGTGAGATCAAGCAACGAATGACTAGGATCATTATCAAGTCCTTGTACATCAACATGTTTTGAACATGTTAGATCATGGAGGAGTGGATGTCTTACATTTTAAAAAAGTGAACATCTCAGATCAATTAGAGGGAGAAGACTTGGAGCAACTTTGAAAGACACCTAAGAATCATGTAAAATGCATGTCTTGGATTCATGGGAAATGGTCATCATGAATTATCACTGATGAACATTAAAGAGCAGGCAATGGGAGATGTCCAACACTTTTCAAATTTTTTATAGTCAAATGTTTTTTGACTTCTTAAAAGTCATGGTGAATATGTGTATAAACTGCTATTCTTGGTCATGATGTTGACTAGTCAGAGATTCCAAAACCACCAAACTTTCCAACTTGTAATATATTCATTTAGAAGTTACTTGAATGTATTAAGTAACAACCCAATATTTAGAAAGCATTTATTTGGAAATAACTAAGTTTAGGAAAGTCATGTTAGGCAAGTACCTATATAGAAAAAGTATACTCCAGCCTAGAAAATTATTTTAATTAGATAGTTGTTTAGTAGTTTTGTGCATTGGTTATTTGGGAGGTTGTTCCCATCTATTTAAAACTCTTTCTAGAATGAATCCAAGTACATTATAGACTGAATCAGATTTTTACTTTTTCCTAGTGGGACTTTGAGGTCATCTCAGCTATCTTGCATTTTTTGTATCTCTTAGAGGGGTCCAAGGGTCATGAGGCACCTAGTCTAGTATCTTTAAGGTGGTGACTGATCTATATCCTTAAAGTAGTGAGCTAGGTTCTACCTTATTTCTATATCTCTTTTGATGGTATTTCTGTATATAAGGAGTGGTGAGCTTACTTCACTTTATTTCTATATGTCTATGGTGGGGATTATTCTATATTCGTAGAGTGGTAAACTATTTTATATTTTTTTTTGTATCTCTATGGTGTTGAACTATTTTACAATTTTGTTTTGTATCCATGGAATTATGCACATTTTTTTATTTATCATATTATATTTTTGTAATGACTCCATTTTTGTAACATTGAAATCCCAAGTTAGTAATGAAAAGTTCACTTTTTGGAGATAAGGGTATTTTGGTCATTTCACTATTTACCCTGACTGGACCCAGAAATTTGGTCCTGAGAGTAGTACCCTTAGGTGTGTCTCAGAAAAAGGAATCCAACAAGACCAAAATCACTCAAAACGGAGTTAAAATGAGCAAGTTATGGCCTTTTGAAGTTTAAGGGCAAAAGTGTAATTTAATTCAAAAACGGATTTGGCTAAGAAAACGGGGACCCGTTTTGATACGGGCACCCCTCTTCTTCCCAAACCTCCTAGAGGGTTATAGAACGGCGGTGTGCAGGGGAGAAACCACCGCCATTCTGGAGGTTTCTCCACCGCCATTCCATGCGGTAAGAACCCCCTCCAGAACCCTCTTTAAGCTCTATAAATAGAGCTCTTGGGCGCCTCCAATGGCAGCCCAAAAACCTGGGAAAAACCCATCATGGAGAAGCAGATAAGAGGAGAAAATGTGGAAAAAACCTGGCCACAAACCAGGTATGCCCAAAACCGTCCAAACCCATCTCCCCCTTAGTCTTAGGATGAGTTTCCCCAAGTTTTTGCATGAAAAACCATGCAAAACAGGGCTCTACGAAGCCACAAAGCACCCAGGGACGGTGCCTGGGGCGTACTGGTTCGACAGGGTCGAACCAAGGCATCCTTAGGACGCCCAGGTCCCCGTCAAACCGAAATGTACTTTGTGTGTTAAAGAAAGGACAACGAGCGCGTCCACAGACGCACCCGCTAACAAAAAGGACGGGTGGAAGCACGGTGCGTCTACAGACGCGCCCACTGGGGCACACGCCACTGACGCGGGACGCGTAAGCGTCCTGGGCTTCCACCTCGTAAGGGCCTTCTATGTACACTTGATATTAAATTGCCCATAACTTGAGTTCTAGGGCTCTGATTGAGGCGCCGCAAAAGGAGTTGTGTCCGTATCGACGACGCGGACACATCCAAACTATAAAATACCTGATCAAGGCCCTATCTAAGGTGGGCATGACCCTTAAACTATGATAGTGGCGTGAGGCCACTAAACCTTTGTAAACCTGACGATACCAAGGCCCAATTAGGACCTTAAGAGACCCATAGGCATGGGAATGAACCCTTAATGCCTAAGTAGTGAGATAAACCATTCTAAAACCTATAGAAATAGGCCAAGCCAACCTTTTTCCCCTAAACCATGTTTAGGAGCGTACGAGGACAAGGGGGCTAGCGTGACCAAACGAGGTAGGTGCTCTATCGCTACTCGACTTTTAAAAAGAGCCCATGATTGTTTTGAGATTGCATGTTTTAAGTATACTTTATATGACTTGTTTAGCATGACTTAATTTTATAAATGAATTCAGCATGCATATGACAAATACATTATGCATAGATATGTTTTGCAAACGATTGCATATATTGCATGATTTGTAATTATTGAGTCTTGAAAATTTGCATATCCTTGAGGGTTACCAAAAGACGCTGGGTAGGCAGTTGTGAGGGCCGGGCAGTTGTGAGGGACCCAAAGAGGACAGGTTTTGAGAAAGAGGTTTTTGCTTGTTTGATTGTACATAATTTGGGCTAGTAAGCTCGTGGGCGTTATGCCGAGAGGTTTGGGGTGGCCTCCCAGCCTCTACCAATATTAGGTGGAAAGGGTACCACGCCAAAAAGGCATGTCCCTACTTCGATTGCATGTGGTATAGGGGACTACCACTGGTGTCACGGCACTGGGTCGAAGTGTCATATGCCCCGTGGAGGCTATGACCGCGTGTCCCCAGGTACCGGAGGACCACACGGTGAGGAGGTCGTGGGCATAGTGTTCCCTATGTTTTTGAGGATTTACTTGCATTGCATATGGCATGACATGAGGATAGTCGACCATACCATATATCCATGAGTTGGATTCAGTTGAGCATCTTATGCATATCATTATGTTTATGATATATATGATACTTTCGACTTGGATTATGCGATTCTTTAAGTCGTCAGTATTCCAATTCGACAATGGCTTTTAATATCGATATTGAACCTGAGTGTTCAAATATGCACATGTTTTAAAGAGCATATGATTTTAAACATAGCATGCATTGTAAAACTAGTAGTGATAGACTCCTACTGAGTATAGTATATACTCACCCAATCCTCAACATTTTTCAAACACAAAGTAAACACTTAAGGACAGGATATACGACGACAGACCCGTGATAGCGAATGTCCAAACTAAGTGCCAGTAAGTAAACCCCTACCTTATCTTTCAGTGAATGATACTTGATTGTAGTTACTCTCTGTAGCTGAGGCTGTGACTAACACTTTCTTGGGAATAGAGTTAATTTAAAACTATGTCATGGCTATATAATTTGAAAATGTGTTTTGACACTCAGGGTTTTATACGAAAGATTGCTTTCCAAAACAAAAAGATTTTCATGCATTTCATATTTCTAAAACAAGAGATCTCGCCTCTTTATCAAACTTGCATCATCAAAAACTCGGGTCGTCACACTTTTATTTACCTGGTTATCCCATATCATACATTCAGCCACCAGCTCAATGGAGGGCCAACCTGCAATCAGTTTTTGTCTCAATTAAAGCAATAAGTTTGCATTTGAATGGGTTTGGAATCAACTTATACTAGCTCTAAGTTTCTTATTTTAAGGGTTTTAGTTCTAGGATGATAAATAAATATGGTAACCAAGAAATTCCAAATGTCAAGCTTGATCTATGACAAGGTTGGAAGTGAAGCATCAATGATATTATCTAGTTCATGTGGGGAAGGTGTAGGCTTTTTCATTTCCTCTTTTGAAAGAGATGGTAGAAGATGTACGGCTTGGAGAGGAAATAGAATTAAAAATTAGTGGATTTCACTTTCTTATTTTAATATTGTTATTAAAATATTATTGAAATTATGGGATTATTGTATTTTTACCCAATTACCCTTTGTATTCTTACTATAATGAAAAACATTCATGCCAATAGCAGCATCATTATTATATTATAAATAGGAAAACAAAGGAAGCACTTAGATTCCTTTATAACAAACAAAAAGAGATGAGAAAAGAGGAAAATAGAACTATGAAAAAAAAGAGGTTGCCCAACTCAACAAGGGTAGGTCGTTCCCAAAGCAAGAAGCTTCTCTATCAATTTAAGGAAGCACTTTATGATGTCATTGGTATTTGAAGAGATAAATATATTACTATTCTAAAAGACAAAAAGCTGACATCTTTTTGTGATGTTTTCTAAAACTTCACATATTTGCCATTTAGTTGTAAGATTACTATTTTGTCTGGTTTATATTAGGTTTTTTTTTACTCCCTTTTTTTTTTTTTTTTGCTAAATCATAATTTTTCCTATTAGAATTTTATTCAAGCCAAACTGAATTCTTTTGAACTAACTCTTGCTTAGTTACTTTTTTCTCATTTTATGGTATTTTGTTTGTTTGTACTACTAATTAAAAAATGGAATCATAGTCCTTTTTATAAACAAAATAAATATAATATATTTACTCAAACCTCCATGTTTTGATGACAACAAAAGCTCAATCTATATTACTGACTTGTTCAAATATGTGCAAGATTGTATAGAAGTTTAAAAATAAACATGTATCAAACTGGATAAGATTTTAATTAAAAAGCATCTATCCTGCAATGCAAGCCTACTAGAATTTGACTCTACTCAACCAATGGGACTTAGCTATAAAAAGCTTTTGAGTAAATCCACTATTTGTGGAGATCCAGTTTACAGCTTTTGATCCAACCTTTAAAATAAAGAATGATCTAGCTAAATGTTAACATAAGTGAAGGAAGTATTTTTTCAAAAAGTCAGCCAACTGCTCATCCAAATTGAACCAATTAATTTGTCTTTTCAAAGAGTTGAAGTTCACAAATTTAGCCAACTCAATGAAGATTAAATGAAGCTAGAATTATGGCTGAAAATTCCACACCTTTTATCTGACGTGCAAATTTAGCCAACTAATGATGATATTCAAGCTAATTAAATCATTCCAATAACATTGGAGTGATTTTTCCAAAATGCAACATTCTAAAATTGAAGATCGAGCCTATAAGGTTTAGAACTATTGCTTAACAAAGTTCTTGTTTGAGGAATTATCCAATTGATTTCACTTTGTCAATTGACCAATATAGAAATCAAGTGGATTTCACTTCTCTGTAAAGATTTGACCAACTAAGCTTAAAGAAAAGTTTGTTATCCTTCAAAGGTACATTTTGGATTTAGTCTAAGAGGAATTCGATCAACTAAAATGGCATATTTAACTAACAGGACTAGGGGAGTGCGATGCTAACTATCAATTGAAATTTGAATTCGTGTCTTCAATGGATAAGAATTTGTCCCAACAGATATTTTTTTAATCGGACTATATATTGGGGTCATTTGAAGATAAGAATAAGAAGATTGAAAGTCAAACTGAAGAGCTTCTAAGCTATCTGCTCAAGCAAACTTCCTCATGCTACAATGCAAATCCTTTCCATCTTTTGTCCTGTAAAATCTCTCGTCTTTTTGTATTTGTGTAGAATGTACTAAGAGAAAACTTGTTCTTCAAATCATCATTTGTATTTGAGAGATCGTATAGCTATCATGTTTTGGATAGTTTTCTATTGAAGGCTAAACTGCTGCAATTACTCTAATCCTTTGTTTATGGCTGGCACAGTGTCAACCAATTCGTAAAATCTTACAGGGATTAGTAGCAACTCAAGGTAGGGAATGCATTGAAAAAGTAGAAGTATGTGTCGCAGTTAGTTGGCTGAACTATAAAATCTCAATGTCTAGTTCCTTGTTGTATGCCAAGAGTTTTCATCTACAAAACTAATGTTTTTGTTTTAAGCTCAAACTTGCAAAAAGTGTTTAAATTTTAATTTGGACCCAATTCACGCCCCCTCTTAGGACCTAACATACTCCACTATACAAATATCAGTCTCAATTGAATGGAAAAATGGCCCAATTTTGGGTGATCCAATTTGCCAATTTGTGGGTTCCATTTCAAAGTTGCTTGTGCCTAATGATTGGAAACGGGGCTAGCCTATGGTGATCATAATTGTTCTTCTATAAGTGCACTAGTGTGGCACAAGAGTGACTCTCGACTGTGAATATGACAAGTTTGAGACTCCTCAATAGCGTGTGTGCATGTGCGCGCAGGCACATGCGAGTGCATTTTTCACCGTTAAAAGAATAATTACTCATATATTGGGCTTCATTATTCGATGGCATCGTAGGCCGCAGTCCCAGAATATAATGAAATGGGATTTACTAGTGCTATTATTCGAAATAAACTTTGTCAGTAAGTTTGAGCAACTTCAGATAATTAAGGATATAATTATCTCATAAGTGCAATTCAAGAAAGGTAAATAGTCACAACCATCAAATAAACCTACTTCTACGACAACCAAAGTAGACTTCTATAATCATTGAACTGCACGGTGCTGTATCCTATGTTTCCAACCATTCATGTTCACTGATTAAGAGTAGGTTTGTCCAAATGCTAAAATCGTCTATTAATAGTGATTTTCGAGCTGTAAGATATGTCAATGTGGGGAAACTAGATGAACGGGTTGGATCAACGAAATATATGTGCATCATGTAAAAGTAGGTCACAACACGAGCAAGATATTATGTGGTCACACTGATAGTATTTGCCGGGCAAAAGTCCATGTTGAGCCTGCAATATTTTAGGTCACGCAAAGATCAATTAGATTTATGGAATGACCTAACCAAGATGGTGCAAAAGAAGGTGAATGGTTAGGATCATTAAAAACTTGGCCGACTTATTCGACCCTTACGTAAACATGTACGACTGTTGAATGTGTATGTTTTATATAATGTTTTTTCTTGTATTTCCGGAGAGCAAGATTAGATTTATCTGAATACTAGAACCATCCAATCATCGTGATTTCAAGCTTCTTGATCACAAGCTCCAAGATATCTAGAAATCAAATGAAAGGATACGACTAACGAAAGGTGGGCCCACCATGTTAAATTGACTGAAAAGTGTACACGGAGTCAGTATATTGTCATTATGTCATTTCTCTCAATTACATAAGGTTAAACTAGCAACGGGCGAAGCAAACGGGTGCCTAACACTAGTTAACATGAGAAAGGAAAAGACCAACACAATAAATTTATCATTAAGAAACAAACGGAAGTTGGACTTGTGAAATTAGGCCCCCGCTACTCCAAAAGCAGAGCTGCAGCTTCCAGACGAAACATCAGTAAGTTCGTTCGAACTTTAAACAAAGTCATACGCCAAAATAGAAGTCATTGAGTACTAACAAAAATTGTCCTTGGAAAAGAGCAAGTGGGTACCTTCTGTTGACTTGCGAGAGGATTTTGCTCGGAACTTGCTCGAGTCATGGAACAGCTAGAATTAATTGGACATTTTCTCTTTAATCGATCCATTAAAAATGTCATGACTTCAGCTGAGTTCCAACTCGTATGAATAGCTGTGTCATGTCTAATCTAGGAAGATTAGTATGAAGCAGGGTAAACTCAATTGAGCCATATATTACTAGTCAATCCAGAAAACCTTCGACCTTTACTGTACACAGCTGATTAATAATTGGCTCGAACAACAATACCTGATCTCTGGTACACTGGTTTGCTTTTCTTGGCAGTTGATAATTGCTACAGAAATCCTAGCCTTTTCTGGAATATATGACAGTCGATCCAAATAACTCTAGCAACGATAATCTGCAATTCCAGCGGAATGGGCGATGCAAATTTTATCTCAACGTTTTGACTCTGAATTACCAAAACAATGCTGGGGGTCAAAATGCCCCTCTGGAAGGTGATGGCAGGCACTGCTGATGGTCGTAGTTCTTGTTCTGTCATATTTCCTATGGATGATTTTCTAATGAATCATTCTAACAACTAAACCAAACAAAACATGAGATGAGCTTTTGGATGATTTTTGCAACAGAGAAATGCAATCCACGATAATTAAATGGATTTAGGGCACAATGCGCCGCTGCTGCTGTATGTTTCTCTGTCTCCCATATTTTACCCATTCAATGTTGCTCTAACGAGTTATTTTACAGAAAAGAAGATACGCCCAAGAGAATGTTCCGAATTCCTTCCATCAGCTGGATTTGACATGACTGACTATGATTTCTAGTAGCAAGTTAAGAGACTCGCTACTTCCAGATAAAGGATTCTCCAGAGCTCATTACAATTTACTGCAGGATTTTCATCTTTTGGGTCTTCTGCATGACAATGGAGAGCCTCTGATTGATGAAATTTGGGTCATTATATGCTGCAGAATCAGAAGGAAATCCTTTCTGCATGATCAACAAGATTTACCGATTCGTTAGTAAGGGAAAACACTGTGTGCGAACATTTGGGGTATAGAAATGGCTACCTACATCCATAATAAAGCCTATATACAGAACCACCAGTGTGATATTCTCAAAGAGGTTAATAACATGCTATTGATATTTTTCATCCATGTGCGGGCAGACAAAATGAAGAAAAACAATCAGAATTATTAGCTCATCTGGTACTAAGATGAAACAGTTGATCAGGATTCCATCAAAAAGCTGTTGACTGACAGCAATGGAGCTCTAATGATTCACCCCAAGATTTGGGGAAAAAAGGGAAAAAGAAAGAGAACTAAGCCAACCAAACATTTACATGCAATCACTCCAGTAAAGCAAAAGCTTAGAGGCACCAGCCACTCAACTAATGTCATGGAGGAATTCTTTACACTAGGCCATCTTGTCAAGAATCTCATATAAATGATTAGGAGAAATAGGAGGTTTGTGGACTCACTGCAGATAACTGTTGAAATGTGGATTCTCTCCAGCAGCTCTCTCGAAGAATGGTGGTGGAAGCACTGGGATCACTCCCAAATGCACAATAAATTCTTGTGTCCCTTAGTCTCATAAGTACACCATCAACTCTAAGCTGCAGAAAGAGCTGAATCAATGGCTAAACATGTATATAGTCACAAGCTATTTGGTGCAATTGTGTCTCTGATACAGCAGAACCAATCAAGAAATTTACAGAATAGCAATGAAAAGAGAGAAATGATAACTACATAAAAGAATTGTAAGAACCTGAAATTCTACTGATTATCTATTGATTCCATATTAGATAATTAGTTACAAGGTTCAACTGGAGCATGGATTCAACATCCATAGGCTCCCGCTGCTGGAAATAACAGGATAAATACCATTTCCAGAGGATTCGAATATCATTTTCAAGGGATAGTATCACAACCACGAACAGGAATGCCCTTTTCTCTTGCTGTGTACTTCACTTTTCACACAATAATCATCTTCTTTTGTTCATCAATGGATCTGAACCAGTCGGTTTTTTAGCTGAAGATAGCAGCTTTTGGTGGGAAAATGAAATCCAAATGTGTAAATAATGAACATAGGAAGAGAAACTCACCCAGAAACGTAGCAGAAGAAACCAACAACTCGGCATTACTCTCTATGCAAAACACATGATATGATCCATCAGCTTCATCATATTGTTAAGAAAGGGCAAGTTCATACCAGAACATATGTCAGAAATATTTACTCACCACTTTTACAGTCAAAAGTGACACTCCATTGTCAGCCAACTCATCTTCATACAAAACCACCTGTTGGGTCAATTCAGAACTTCATTTGTAGGCTGGGACAGTATGTAGCTACAATAAAAGAAGAAAGCATGTTTGGGATGTCCCTTTGGTCCCAGTTGTAGTCAGCTACTTACCTCATCGTAGAAGAGAATAGGCTCTTTTGAGGCCAGTGCGACTAAATCAATTTGTTCCTTGCAATCTTCCCACTGCAAACTACAGTTCCCATCTTCTAAAGTTTTCCATGTTCCCTGCTGATTGATAATCAGAAATGCATTGCAATCATATGCAGTCTTTGTCATCATCTTTGTTTAATCCTGATTGCAACATAAGCATAACAAATGGTGCTGCCTATAGAAAAGCAATAACTGAGTCCTGGTTCCATAGAATATGTAGGAAAATCATTTCCTCCTCATAGGCAAAAACTTGTGGATACTATAGCCCCAGTAATTACTGCAAACAGATGCTTGTGTCCAGATGACTGAACCTAGTAGCCTCAAACAAAATTTAGATAAGTATATTACACTGAAATAAGGAGGGATGGTATTTGTACATACATGTTGCCTAAGGTTTACACAATATAGCTGCAAGTATGCAACGCAGTGTTTCATCTAGTTCTAGCAATATAGCATAGGACAAAAGACAAAACTTAATAGCAATTTACAGAAATTTATTTTAGATAGTCATCAGTCCCTATTTTGACTCCAAGGTGGAGTAAAGTTGGAGAGTTCTCTCATTCTGGGCTTGCACTCCTTAGGATATCATGTGTGAGTCAGGAGGAGAGTTTTGGGACTAATTGCCCTTGCAACTACCCTGCAGTTGCTCATATTCACTGGACAATAAGAAAAAGCTATTCTAAAACACCATTTAATTGACAAAGATTTTTGAGGGAAAGTATTATAGGAAACAAGAAAGAATTCAAACAAGTTGAAACATGAACTGCAACTCCTGAATTTCTCAACATAAACCCAGTGTTGTTTCAGTTTCAGAATTCAAATCATTACATCATTTTCAGAAAAGAAATAAAAACAGTTAAAAATCAAGTTGAACTTCAAAGAAACGTGAAAAGGAACTCCTGAACTTCTCAAGAGAAACCTAGAATTGTTTCAGTTTCAGAGTTCCAATCATTACATATTTTCAAAAAAAGAAGCATTGAAGTTAAGGATTAGCAACCAAAGATTTGACATTTTAAGCTGACTGGAACTTTTAGAACAGCTGCCACTCAGAAATTTCTAGAACTGATGAGAATATATATACCAGGTGCAAGAGGAAAGACTTCAGTTACTAAAAACCTAACTGAGAAAATTATAGTTAATAAGAAATAATCTTTAGCGAAGGCCTTCTAGGGCAGCGGCACAAGGAGGAGCATCTCTCATGGCGGTCACGGATTCGAGGTGACTTATAGGGGTGTGTGTTCAGTACTTGGAAAAGGAAAATTTCTAATCCAGAATATTAGTCAAAACCTCCAGAGCAATTGGTGCAACTTACAGGCTTTAGAAGCTTGAAGAAAATCAACTAGAAGACTACTAGCACATGGAAAGAAGCAGACCCAGGTCAAGAAAAGTGAAAAGACAAGAATTGAAACAAGAGATAGAAGACAGGAAATATATGAGTCATGCCTGCAGGAGATCTGAGAACAAGTTGAAGTTGCATCAACAAGATCAAAGGCCACCAAGTCACTCAAGGATTCCAGCTCGAGCATCTCACCAATGGGGAAAAGATCAGTAGAAAGCACAGAATATAGACAACATGAATGTTGATATCATGAAGGCAATAGAGGAAATCTTCTTTTTAACCAATCAGTCACAACTTTTATTGCTCGAATTGTAAGGTTTGAAAAGTTAGAGTACAACAAGGAATTTACACCCATTAGTCTTGATGGAGTTTTTAGAGGGGGAGCCTTGGCGCAACGGGAAAGTTGTCATCCTGTGACCTTGAGGGCACAGGTTCAAGGCGTGGAAATGGCTTCTTGCAAAATGCAAGATAAGGCTGCGTACTGTAGACCCTTGTAGTTCACTCCTTCCCGGACCCCACATACGTGGGAGCATCATGCACCAGGCTGTCCTTTTTACTCTTGATGGAGTTTTTACGAGATCATCTCTCTGAGGTTTTCATTTTTTATTTTTTTTTAGGACAACAGTAATACTCAGAAATTTCCAGAGCTGGGAATATATACCAGGTCAAGAGGAAAAACCATAGTTACTGATAATTAACTAAGAAAACTATAGTTACTGAGAATTAATCGACAAAACCAGTCAAAACTTCCAGAACAATTTCCTTGATTGCAGCTTACAGGTTTTGAGATTCCATGTCTGAATTAGAAAATTCAGAAAAAGATGCACAATCTAGATCTCTGGTTTAATAATTAAGAATCTAGAAGACAGTCCCCAATATGATTAGTAGCACATGGAAAGAATAAGACTCCAGATCAAGAATGCATAAGCTTAATCAAGACTATTGCACTTGATTATGGAGTTTTTACAAGACGCAATTGATTGGTGCTTTCTCCAAACCTCTGGGAAAAGCATGAAGAAAAAAAAAAAGACTCGAATGGCACAATCCCTCTGTCACCTCAAAATGGAAGGGGTGATCTCATAGTTTGGTCTATGAAAGAGGCATTGTTAGGTACTCTATTTTTCCATTGAGGCCGAACCTAAACATGTGCTCGAGAGATAGCTGTCCATACACTAGTAAGGATGTATGGATTCTCGAGAAGAGAGAAGCTGCAGTGTTCCCCCTCCCCCCACAAAAGACTGGCCGGATCCCACGAGTGGTTAGAAAGTGAGATCTACATTGGATCTCACTTCTAGGCATGGAGGGGTTGACCTCAACCAAAAAATGAAGAGTAACAGCAGCATGGTATTAAGTTCAGTCCTAGGGCAATTTTCTTGGACCAAATAATAAATTTGATCTATGAAGAGCTGATCTAATTGGATTATTAGCATCTGTAATTGATTTCTTCTATGTAATATTAATTGATAGGGCCTCATTGAGAATTGCTACATGATCTCGTGAGGTAGAATGAAGCAGCTTTGGAAGTGTGAAGCAACCTGATGTAGGAGAATCCAAAAAACTTGTCCACTAACATTTTGGAATTTGAAAAGTGATTTTAAACAACTCAAAATTAAGCATCAGCAAAGGATTTAGCTCAGAAGACTGTACTCGATAATATGGGAATTTGATCTAAGTAAAACCAAACACAATTTCAAAGAAAATAAGAAAAACCCACATGAAGGTTTCGCTCTAGAAATCAAATGACAACTTGAAACAAAGATTTAATAGAAACCCAATTGAATTTGATATAAAAGATGAAAATCAACTGGATTTTGTAAGTACCCACTTTCTGATTGGGGGGCTAAGTTTTCCAACAACATTCAAACCATAAATTTTTTAATATACAATGAAATCAACTGAAATAAACTAAGAACAAGAGCTTAGATCGCTTGAAAATAAACTAGGAAGGACTTAACAATATCTTTAGATTTTTGGAGTTTTTGGGATAGATTCACAAGTGTCACAACCTGTTAACTCGTGCAAATAGTCTTGGAGTCACATAGCGGAGGATTTCTAAGCATCACACTCAAAAGAGAAATTAAGGATGTCCCATCCTTGAGCTAGAAGAACCATCGCATTACTATGCAATGAGAAAGCTCTCAATTTTGCATTCATAGCTGAAAATCAATAACAATAGTACAGATTGAGAAATCCTACACATGCTCTCAATAAATAGAAATCAGTTTTCTCCTCTAACCCCACAACTGCTTGCAACTCAACTTAAAAAATAATTAATAAGAAAAAAGACCTTCCTAAATCCAGGCCTAAGCTTGGAAACCAACAAGTTTTATTTCCTAGACTTTTCTAGAACATTCCAATCAACTTTCCTAAAACAAATGATTACTAAACTGAAATCAAACATCAAGAATTTTGACTTCTGTATAGTTTTTGAGCTTCCTTCTTAGTCATTCAATTTGTTGCCACTAGTTCAATGTGCATATATAATATTTTTGCCCTTCCAAAAGAACCTTGGCTTCTTATTTTTGTCCCAATGGGCTCTAATAATTCATGAAAAAATTTATCATATTCTCTAGCGTTTTGTTTATGAGGATAAAAGCAAGGCCTATAGACGACTCCCTATGGAAGTGATTTCATGGTTATAGGCAAATTTTGGATGATATAATCAAATGCTACTAAACTAGGAAGGAACAATCTAGTTGTGTGATCCTTCAATTGGATCCGTAGAAGGATCTAATGGGCTTGAACAGCCCTAGTTATCTTGGATTGTTAAAAAAAAAGGGTTTTCTCACAAGGTGGAGGAAGTGGGTCATTGATGAGAGAGTGAAAATAATGGAAGAAAGAAGCTTTTGCAACGGCTTTCAAGGGGAAGAAAACTATTATTGGAAAACCCTAGTAAAACTAGAGAACGAAAATTGTGGCATAGATTGGGAGCCCCAGTGCATGAAGCTCCCGCGTTGTGGGGTCTGGGGAAGGGGTGGACCACAAGGATCAATAGTACGCAGCCTTACCTTGCATTTTGCAAGAGGCTGCTTGCACGTCTTGAACCCATGACCTCAAGGTCACATGTGACACGACGACAACGCCGCTGCGCCAACACTCCCCTTCAACTGTAGCATAGATTGACTAAAGAAAAACCTTAGGAAATTTTCAGAGACTGAAAATCAATTGGAAACAACAAGGAATAAATGTGGAAGCAAAAATTCAACTCAGAAATTCGATTTTTAAGAGCTGCAAATTTCTAAAATTTGCAGGAAAATGAGAAAAACAAGTATGAAGATTTCAACATAACTCTGAATGAAAACTCAGATTGAGTAACCGTTAAAAATCCAATACAGATCCCATTCAAAACTAAAAATCTATTCAATTTCATGCTATTCTAACTTCTCGATAGGAGGAAACTTCTTTGACAATTTTTAGACAACTTGGAAAACAAAAATTTGAAACTAGGATCTCAATAATAATGATAACAGAACTTATTTGAGACTAAAGCTAGATGAAATAAACTACATTCACTTCCAACAACTAGAAATTCAAACAACAAAGAACTAACCAATTATTTAAGTTTTCAAAGGGTTTAGACAAGTACCAAGAGTTGCACTTGCAAGAAGATGAAAAGAACTCAGAATCACACACCAAGAACTAGCAGCAAAGATCTAAATATGCACCAAGAGTGATTCAGTGGCTGTTAGGCGTCGCGTCTAGGAGCTTAAATAAAGAAGGCCAAGAGTTGTGGTCTCAAAGAATGTAACAAGGACATCACACCCCTTTCCAAATAGAAGAACCTTCGCAGCTCTTGACGAGAGAAAATTCACAAACTCAATCCATTCAATAATCAAAAGCATCATCATGTTCGAAAACCATACATAGTGGATTCTTTGTATAGGATTTTGTTTCTCCAAAAGCTAAGCCTACTAGGTGCTTGGGTTGCAAGTGACCTATCTGCCAAGAAACTCCACTTTCAAAGCTAGCAAACCCTAGAAACAAAGTCACACCCCATGTTCGTTCTAATGCAAAACAATGGGGCCCATTATGGGCTCATACTTTTACATGAAATGGGTCGCACAGTACTCTTCATTTCATCTTTCTACGTCTTTTTATCAAGATGAGACCCTCAGATTTTGTCTTTTTCTGTCTTCTAGAAATACACCTTTTGCCTATTCTATGCTCTTAATTGTCTTGTCCAAACAATCAAAAGGCTAGAATGTAGAGAAAAACATGAACAGCAAAATATAATAAAAGAAAACTAGTACATTCAATCAACCGTCGAAATTCTAATTACATATGCCCATTGTACATTTCTTTTACCTATTTGCTACGCATATTGGGAAACTGCTTCTCAAATAGACTCCTACATGAACCCTAGCTTCTAACATGACTTTTCTCTATGACTTGGACAAGAAGCAAATACTTAAACACCTATAAACCTAAAGACTTAAAGAAAGAAATCTACTTGACATAATAGGCCATAAGAAACTCATTTAATCAATCATGTGAATGGTAAACACTGTTTAAGTTATTGTTCATGTGAACAGTGATGGGTAAAAGTTGTCCACAAATTCTTCCTCTTTTGTAGTTTTTAATGGGACTTCATCAGGAGTACATCAGTCTCAAGGTCAACTTTCCATCCTCATGGAGGTAACCGCTGCTGCTTCTCTACGAGTCTTAGAAAACAAAATTATTTCTTCCGAGCAACAAAACTTAGCATTCTGAACAATAATCAGTAAACATAGTGTCTAGGAGTCCACAACTGTCTCATCTTCAATAATTTTTTATGCCTGATTGTCATAATTGAAATTATCATAATCTTAGTTGTCAATCCCATATCAGTCAGCATACCAGTCTCAGTTTCAAACACGAACATACAGGCAGGATGAGCTATACCGGACCACTATTGCTCATCCTGCAGGGAAAAAATAAAATAAAATTGCTAAAAAGGTAACTAAAAATGCAGAAATTTTAGTAGAAAATAGTAAACAACAAAATTTGGAGTCGTTTTTGCAGGATTTTGACTCCAGCATTTTTTTGCATATAATGCAGGATTTGGAGCTCATAGGGTCTTCTTCTTACCTAGAACAGGGTATTTATAGTTGCAGAATCCAAATAAATTAAAAATCTGTCCAGAAGTTCACTAAAATACTTAAAAACACAACCAACAAGGTTGTTTTTGCATGTCTGGAACTCCTTTCAACCCATCATCATCATCAAAGCCCTATCCCAATTAGGGGTTGGCTACAAGAATCTTATTCCTTCATTCCCCTATATCAAGTGTCACAGCTTCATTTGGTGCAAAAGTTTTTAAATCTTTTCTCACCAATTCTATCCACGTCCTTTTGGGCCTTCCCCTTGCCCTTTTACAATCTTCAGCTTGGATCAACTCACTCCTAACCGGAGCCGTTTGTTATCCCCCTTGGACATGTCCAAACTATCTAAGTCTACCCTTCCTCATCTTATTACCTATTGGTGTCACTCCTCAGTTTCCTCCAATGTTTTCATTTCTAATCCTATCCTTTCTTGTCGTAACACTCATCCATCTCAACATCCTCGTTTCGGCCACGCTCATCCTACGTACATGTTGTTCCTTAACTGCCTAACACCCTGATCCATAGAGCACGCCCAACTCCTTTCTATTGTCTTTCCTTAAAAATGACAAGATCAAGATCAACAGTGAAAACAAAGGAGAAAGGGATACATGGATACTTGGTCAAATACATCCTGCCTGATAAAGTAAGATACTGATTTACCAAAACAGCCTCATATTTTAGCCATTAACACTTGGTCCTTGAGGGATAGTTTAAGGAAAAGAAAGAAAAAAACCTATAACACGTTCCTTCCCAATAACAGGCTAAAAGGGTAATTACAAATGGACAATCGGTATTGGCCAGTATGAACCGCACAAACTGGTATTGCTCAGTCTTTGGTTGTGACCAGTATTAACCAGTTTTTTCTACCGGTTTTTAGATCAAAACTGGCAATATTGGCAATATCGGCCAGTACAGTACCGGTATTGACAACTGAGGCCATAATAGAAACTTTCTTAGTCATGATAGAAATATCAATATCTTATTTGCTATCCATTGCAAAAACAAAAAATCAAAGAATTAAGAAGAGTAAGTCAACTCTTGTGTTATTAACATTAGCATGGAGTTTTACTTGGATCCCATTCTGGCTAGTGAGGTGTAATTTCTTGTCAGTGAAGTGTAATTACTACCCAAAATCTACATGGGGTTCCCTTTTACAGGAGCCCTTTTTATACATGATTTGAACCAGATGATGGGAAAGTGGAAAAAAAACTGAAGAAGAGTAAACAAAGATACCTTTTCCCTCACGTTAGATTACCCTCTGGAGGGCTATTCTATCTAATATGAGTTATACTTTTGTCCAAATTCAAAAGTTGATCCTTTGGAATGATGAATCCCTTTGACTCAGTCCATTATCTTAACTTGCATCAAATATTATTGCCTAAAAGCTTGATTTGTCTTAAGCATAAGTTCATCAGTGTGAACACTTTATTCTCTTAGTTGCATGATGAGTTGGGATTGTTATCAATCCATGTGATTTCTGGGTCAGAAATTATTATTGCTGAATACAAAAGCCCTGCTAAAATGTCCTTGTCTAAAATAATGGAACTCAGAATGGTTACATATCTAGAATGGGAAAATCCCTTTCGTGTTTAATCAAAGAAATTAGATTATGAATCTCAAATTAGAATTTTACTTTTTTATCAGTTCATAATATGTCTGCAGATTCCACATTTGTTGATGACTACTAACATATATTTAAAATGCTTCACCCCATGAGCTTTCTTTGCTGAGTACCTCAAATGTGCTAAGGCCTTGAGCTGTTATCTGTCTCCTATACCATTGTCAAGGTTCCAGCTGGTTTTGTTAGATTTTTTTACTCTCAAAAGCTACATTTTACTTCTGTGTGCTTTTCAATATCAATCTGCATATGAATCTCCATTTCCATATATTGGCTGTTCATCAACATAATTATATCACATATAAGGTTGACTGAATTGTAAAGTTGTGCCATGACGATACAGTATCTTATAGACCACTGCTGGTTCTACATGGGTCAAAAACTCTATTTTCTTAGCTGCATGATGAGCAAGGACTGTTTTTAATCCAAATGACACAGGCGTCAGAAATTATTATTGCTGAATATCATCATCATCATCATCAAGACCTTATCCCAATTAGGGGTCGGCCACATGAATCTTATTCCTCCATTCCACTCTATTAAATACCATGGTTTCATTTAGTCCCAAAGTTTTTAAGTCTTTCCTCACCACTTCTATCCACGTTCTTTTGGGCCTTCCCCTTGCCCTTTTAGAACCTTCAACTTGTATTGCCTCACTCCTTCTAACTGGTGCCGTTGTTGGTCTCCTTTGAACATGTCCAAACCATCTAAGTCTAATCTCCCTCATCTTATTACCTATTGGTGCTATCCCTAAATTTCCTCTAATATTTTCATTCCTAATTCTATCCTTTCTTGTCTTACCACTCATCCATCTCAACATCCTCATTTTTGCGACACTCATCCTATGAGCATGATGTTCCTTAACTGCCCAACACTCTGATCCATAGAGCATGGCCGGCATGTTAATATGAAAGACCTGTTAATTCCCTGTCAAGAATTCTTGGAATTTATTTATCTTTAATAGAAGAAATTATATATGCATCTGAAAAAGAAGAAAACCTTTTACTAGTTCATAATTGATCCAAGCATTCCATATTTGTTGATAATTTAAAATGCTTCAACCCTAGAGCTTTCTTCTCTGGGTATCTCAATGTGCTAAGGCCTCCAGCTGTTTCGTCAAGGTTCTCTTTTGTCAGATTTTATACTGGCAGGAGCCATTGAATTTTGTTATTTCATATGTACTTTTCATATTCAGATCTATATATGAATCTCCATTCCCCTGCATTGGCTGCTCATTAATGAATTATATCAGATGTATGGTAGACTAAACTGTAAAGTTGTGTCATAACAATAAGTGTTTTAGAGAACATTGCAGTATTACCATGAGCTATATTAAGCCCCACAGAGCTCCCTTCACTACGAACATTTATTGTGAAGTCGTTGATTGAGATTTTTCTGACTTTTATTTATACTTTTATAGTTAAGAATCTTAAGGTAGGTTTCAGTGGATTTATTTAGAGTAGATGTGAGTAGTGACTGTTATAAAACAAACTTTATGGCTGTCTGAAGGACTTAATTAATAACTGTGTACATTGGCTTGTGTTAAACCAGGGTTTAAGGTCAGTCTAGTCAACACATTTGAAACTGTACCATTGAGGTTCTGAATGTTCACAAAATCTACATTTTCTGTTGTTAATTTTACCCTGCTTTGGTCATAGTTTAATTAAATCTAATGTCTTTTTATATCTTTGAAGTTTTTTCTTCTGTAATTTGTGATTCTCTAGCAAGTTTCTATGTAATAGTGGATCCCTGACACTTTTACCTGTGTCAATGGGGTTGAGTGTGTCCCTTGACAATAAGTAGCTCAATCATAATAGTAATCCATCAGGGCAAACATGCTTGTCTTGATAAAACTTTGAAGTCAACCAGGGTCAAATAGTCCATCTCACAGCTCCCTCATGATTTCTGATAAACCTGCCATTTTAAGGCCAGTATTTCCAATCTTGAGCCATCAAAATTGAGCTTAAGAGGTACTCTACAGTAGGTGCTGAGGTGTCCTGCCACAACACCTCTCTGGAAGAGGACTTCAAACATAAAGTAGTAAGTTTTATAAATGTAGCACTATCTTGCTGAAAAGAAAGATTGAAACATCCTTGGAATATCAGTGTTCTCTTCTTCCATATGGCTGATCTGGAAGTACAGGAGTTGTAGAATTTTACAGTTGTTTCCATTATCAACAGAACTTCACTCTTAAATACAGAAACCAGAACATCTCAATATTCTCTTATGAGTTCTGTCTTAAATCAACATCGTAGCAAAGAAGTTACTTAAGTTGTTGGTCAGGAGCTAGATGGCTTTGCTTCAGGGAAATAACTTCGTACTCTAATTCAATAGTGGTTTGGCCCTCTAGAGTTCCTTATGGTTATTAATACCAAAGTAAAAAGTGTCAGTAATGGTTTGAGATTAATTCTAGATACTGGTTGCTCCAAAGCTTTGATGGGGAATTGAACTAATTGCTATCAAACAAAAAGTTCAGCCTGGTGCACAAAACTCCCAGATATGTGGTGTCCAAGGAAGGAGCAGACCATGAAGGGTCTATAGTACGTAGCCTTACCTTGCATTGCAAGAGGCTGTTTCCACACCTCAAGCCCGTGACTTCAAAGTCATACGATGACAACTCTACCGTTGTGCCAAGGCTCCCCTTTGAACTAATTGGTATCAAATGTTAAAAGGAAACTCTAAGCTCTCTAGTCCTTCTCTAGCAGGTTTAGGGATACGGCTTCATCATAGTCAGACTGCCATATTTTTCCCAAACTCATGGTAAAGGAAAGAGAATGGCTGTCTGGCTAAAAGATAGCAATTTTAGAAAACTTACTATTGGGGATAATTTTTCATTGTTGTCACTTATCCTTCTTCTGTGTTTTTTGTCCCAGTTTCGGGATTCTATCTAAGAGAGTTGAATTCACCTCTCTAATTTTCTTACTTCCAAATGAAACGTCAGTTCACAAAAGGTGGAAAAAAGAAGGCAAAAAAACTAGAAAACAGGAACTGAATCATAGGGTACATTGGTTGAAAATCTGAATTAGTTGTTGATTTTTCTTTTCCAGGGAGCAATTTAAGACATGAAATGTAGAAATACAAAAGAGACAAGGAGAGATCAAACTGGTGAGGACCTAATAATTAAACAATTTCAGCAGAGACAAAACAACTGAGAATTTGAACTTCTGAAAATTGCATTCTCCTGAGCACTATTAAAATATGTTTCAAAGAGAACCTTAATCTTTCTGAACCCACTCTAGAATCACCAGGGAGCTCCTTGAGCTTTATAAAAGATTTCAGAACTGAATCACTCAAGCATGACCAAGTAAAGCCATTAACCACAATCAAGGTCAAATGGGTCATTTGGGGAACATAGCACACATTTGCAGCAACTAAAGCTTATATCAAAATCAGAATCTACAAAAAGTTAACAGGTCAAAATAGTATAACAGTCAGAGCATCGACACAAAATAACTCCACATCTCAGTTTTGCAACAGGATAACCCAAATATATTAGTAGGGAATCCACAAACCTTCTCTGTTTTTGGTTCAACTATTTCACTGCCACAGTATGGTGTTGTGAATGTATAGTCATAATCCAGTACCACCTGCTGGAAGGGTTTGCTGCAAAAACATAAAGGGCAATTATTTAGTGGAACGAGCATAGGTATAAGAAATCATTAGAATTGCACACATTATCCTTGAGATAACAAGGTTAAATAACACGTGTCTAAGGTTGATTCATATGCACATAACATAACAAAGTGCACAATAAAGTTGAGGTACCATTATCCATGTGAAAGCGTGAGAAAAATAAATGCTCCAGCCCCAATTTCAATGGTTCTAAGCAATGCCAAAGTAGAAACTTCAAGGTATGCCAAACCAAAGGTTCACTACAACTAGAACTACACCAGAAGTCCTTACAAGCTCACAACACATTACCGACCAATGCATGCAACTGTAAGCCACTTAAGGAAAAGGCAGTAACATTCATTGTACCTCCTAAATTTCCATTTTGCTGCTGCAGGGACTTCGACCGGTGGTAAAGATTCCTGCTTCCATCCACAAAGAGCATCAAATGCATTAAAGTAAATTTTGATGCCACTATCCACATGTAAAAGAAGTAACGAACTTTCTCCAAAAACCATCTCAGGTAAGTGGGATGATCCCAGCTTTTCCTCCCACCTGCAGCCATATATGAAGCATTAAAGTTGGCCAAATGATCGCAACAAGTACAAAGATGTACACTATGTCCTGATGTCAAGTTTCCTGCATATTATCCATGTTACATGTATTTTAAGCAAAATAAAGTACCACACATAGTGGGACTCCTAATTACAAAAGTGCACAAACGTTTTCAGGCAAAATAATATTAAAATAACAGTATATCCGTCTGAACATGAGCTATAAATAGAAAGATGATCAGAGATAATGGGGACTACTAAATTACAACACAGCACACATTTTCAGGCAAAATAAAATCAAAGTAACAACATATACATCTCAACAGGAACAATAAATAGAAAGGTAACCAGAGAGAAGTTTCACCAATTGTCAACAGGCGGATATAGCATAAAGTGCAAATGAGTAAGATCCATCTGCATAAAAAACATAACAAAGATAAGATCTGAGGGGACTTGATAAATATATTTTGATTATTCTACTCACTTCCTATGCATAACACTTGTATTGTGTTTCTTTCATTATTGAATGATAAAGGAATTCAGTTATGACTCCAAGCAATTACTTCCAATTCTTTTGTCTTCATCTAGGGATGACACCACACTTTCATGTAAATTTTTCATGGTACCTGTACGGCACATTCAAGATTTCATTCTTAACCTGCTCTATAATAGTATTTGTCCCTCTAATGTTATCATTCTGGTTCTCCTCTCTTTTATTCTACCTTTCATAAAAACTCATTTATCTGTTCCCAAATATCTAATTCCATCATTCACAACCCTGTTGGGTCTTATGAAAATCCAAAATCCCTAACCCTGCCAGATAAAAAACCAAGCCATACCCTAACTCCCTTTCTCTGAAATTCTCAATTTTTTCTGTGTTAACCGTCTTCTCCTTGATTTGAAAATCTTACCTTCCTTTCCACAAATCCATCTCATTTCCTCCTTTAGTGAAGTCCAATGCCCCTGTGGCTTAAAGTTCTCATTCTCTCTGTTATCTCATACTTGTCCTTTTTCTGAAATCACTGTAACATAAGTAAGATGTATGTGAGCAACTCAATCAACTTTTACGAATCTAATAACAGAAGGATCACATTGATTCAGTTAAGTTGGGGCCTTTGAAAGTTGAACTTAAAGCTCACATAGATTTTAGTAACCCAACTGGCAAAATCCCCAAGATTTTCTCCTTCCACTCCACCAATTCCAGAAATAACTCTTCTCCCTTGCATTTTATTTATGTTCCAAACCCTGCCACCCCCTACAACTGCATTGTGTTGCTTCGTATAAATACTGACCCCATCTTTTAGTTTTTCTTGTCATATCTTTCCATCCAGTCCCATCTTTCTTTTCTTTTCAGTGCTATCTTTCTTCTTCTTCTTCTCCGAATTTGGTTCAATTTTTAAAATGGTCCAACCTTCTTGAGATAGATTCCTGGGATCTGCTCAAACGTTTGGTACTTAAATTTGTTCCAGCAAACAAAGGGAAGAAAATCTGAGGGAAGGGGCAGCCCCAATGCACGAAGCTCCCACCTACATGGGGTCCGGGCAGGAAGCAGACCACAAGGGTCTATACTACGGAGACTTACCTTGCATCTTTGCAAGAAGCTGTTTCCACACCTTGAACTCGTGACCTCAAGGTCACATGACAACAACTTTACCATTGCACCAAGGCTCCCCTTCATTAAATCAGATTTGACGAAACAATGCCTTCTCACTGAAAGGCAATCCAGAACTTGGCATGCTATGGATTAGTTTCTTCTTGAATGAATTAACTCCAGTTTACCACCCAAAGTACTCCCCAGGTACTTGATAGTTTAAATTTTGCAAGATATGATGATAAGAAAAAATACTAATTGACAAATCATTTCCAATTGAAAATTATTCATTCATCAGTCACTATAGTGGGCACCAACAAAGATAAATTGTCAGCACAGCTTGGGACTTTCAGAAGACAATCCATGGATTCTACTCCAAATAATCAAAGGCACAGTACACAGCTGCTGGTTGAATTATAAAACAACACTAAAAATCAAGCTGTTCCTCAAGGATAACTTTGTCAAGATGAAGAAGTAAGCAATTCATTTTCATTGCTGACGACAAAAGTCAAATGCAGCCCTCAAGGACTTGACAATGAGTACAGCAGCTGGTTACATCTGCCATCACCAGCAGTTTCTTACTCTGTTGAACTCCAAATATTCTAATACAACATACGGACTCATGGGATCCAAGCATACATGGGCCTCATCCAACCTGATCAACATCTCAGACTTCCTCTCCGGGCACCATTGAGGTGTGTTGTATTCACCAATAGTCAAGTTGGAAGCAGAAATCCTCAACATCTAACACATGGTCAAAGTCTTGGTAATGGATATTATTGATTGGGTCAGCATCACCACCAGCAGCAGGATTCTTATACCACCTCCTAGCTCATGTTCCACTCCACTGAGACATAATGGATCTCCAAATGTCCAAAGAGGGTCCTACTACCATCCTGCATATCTCAACTAAGCTTATTGCACCCATTTGTTCTCCAAGTTCAACAACAATCCTATAGAAATGCAGCTTTGGTTTTGACTACATAAGGATGTCGCAGTTTTCATTGTTGTAATGACAAAGATATGAACTGCTTGTATTAGTAAATCATACATCTCTTAAGGTTTTAGCAACTATGCCTCAACAGGATGCCTGCGTGCCTATTAATACTCCTTTGGAGCTCCTTCCCAGGTAGTTGATGTAAGAAGAACAGTAAGATCCTCTGCATACCAGTATTAACAATAAGGAAAAGTTTCGGAGAATAAAACATGATCCCTAGAGAAGAGAACGTGAGTCTTTGAGATGGAAAATCTAAATAAGATTAAACACTGGTTTGTTATCTCTGCATTTTTTGCTCAAAACTACAAGAAAACCAACTGATGCAGGAGCATCCGTTCCTACTGTTTAAGGATCTACATGTTGTTCCACCAGCATGGATAAGGAACAGATGCCCCTTTGTTTGTTTTATCCATACTGGTAGAACAACATGTATTTCTGAAGGATCTACAGTAGAAGGAAGCTCCTCAACAAGTCCCTACCTACTTATACTTCTTAACTAGCCTCTGTTCAGCCAACTTCATGCTCATCTTCGAACACAGGTGGAAGTAACAAACTGTAACAAGAAATCATATATGACATCTCAATACACTAATTGAAGCAACTACTTAGAGAGAGGCAATCCACATAGCTGTACATGACATCATGCTTCTTCCCTCTCTTCTTCTTCGATAGGAATCTGCCACATAGACCTGGTTTAGAGTAGGAATAATCCCATTTACACCCATGGGGATGCTTCTACTGTACTCATCTATTAGCAAGCATCAAGGCAGGAATTCTTTCTCACAAGAAAGTTACTTATCTTTTGTAAAGGGTAATTTCTGTCAAATTTCAATCTTTTAACATGCCTAATTTGATTGGTCTCACTTTGATTCGTCATGGAACTCATGAAAAAAGTAGCATATGTCTATGCCAAAATGGCCACTACTAAATGCTTGGAGAATAGAGAACAGAAAATAATTAGCTATATAACTCAAGATAGGAGAAAGCAGATTGCTTGATAAATAAGATGATGGTTCAGTCCAAGGTTTTTCATACTTCTATTAATGTAGGGAAGCAATCCCCATCATAATAGCTACACAGACTGAAAATGGCGACAAGAAGAATAAAAAACATTCTTAACACATAGCTCTCCTTCCTCCCCCACTCAACATATCGCATGATGATTGGACATACTATATGCGTCACTGTACCTAAGCAGTATGCATAGCCACAAAAATCACCAAATGTAGTCATTTGATGGTTCAGTCCATAGTGCACATTGATGTTGTCTTTAGCCATCTCTATATGTTTTCTAATTATAAATTTCAGGATGAAACTATACAAACCAAAGAGAAAAGTAATTATTTTGGTCTAGGTACTGGTCTTAGTGAACCTCAAGTTGTACTAATTAACTTGCACAATATGTATTCAAACACAAACAGAAAAGAATGAGGCCAGACTAATTGTCCCTTCCTATGATCTGTGGACATGGACACTAGGATCTGAACAGCACAGTCAACATAGGGACCCAATGAATAAATAAATAATGCAAACGAAAAAAGCAACCCGGTGCACAAAGCTCTTGCGTATGCAGGGTCCAGGGAAGGGATGGACCACAAAGGGTCTATAGTACGCAGCCTTACCTTGCATTTTTGCAAGAGGCCGATTCCATGCCTCAAACCGGCAACCACTAGGTCATGCAGTCACAACTCAACCATTGTGCCAAGGCTCCCCCTACAAATAAATAATGCAAATAAATTTGAAATAATTCAAAAAACTTCACAGATAATAAATAAACTCTCATCATTTTTAATTAATTATAAATAATTATCCCAAAATGTCCAAGATTTACTAGCAAGCTAGACTATAATCATTTGCAAATGATTCCAAAGAGCTATCCAAAAACCTTCTAGGCTTCTGCACCAATTCCTCAACATTGTCACTACGAATTACTAATTCTTCAATTGAGGTTACAGGCTCAAGAACCAGATCATGTAAAGATAGATTCTCTAGATACATATCTAGAGGAGCATCCAAGTTTGTACACTCAGCTACCACATTCCAGCACTTAGGAGGTCCTTTTTCATAACCACCTTCTCTTCTAGATAGAAGCCATAGGTTGTTAAGGATACAGACAAGGGCTTCTGCTCAATTTGCTTTTAGTCCATACCTCTTCAGTTCAAGATATACAAAAATGTACTCCAATTCCTCGCACAAAAAGAGGATATCAAGGTTGGTTATCAACCTACAGGAACTGAATATTTATGTGTAAGTTACCTCTAAGGTTCTAAAAGTTAAATTAGATTTAGATACACAGTAAGAATTAATAAATAAAGCTGACAAATCATACCAAGTGCTAATGCATCAAGCATGGTGCATGTGACCCACAATTAAACCAGCATATGGGTGGATCAACTAAGCACCTATTATAAATAACATCCGACTTCCCATAATATCCATTGCAGCTAGCAAATGCCCCATACTCATCTCCCGTTGTCACTCTTCTCCTTAGAATAATATGTCAAAACACATACTGCAACCTTCTAAGATTTTAGGATCGGCATTAGGAGCTTCACACTCCAATTCACCTCCCTCTGCTAGCCACCTACTATAAAATTTCAGGACCAATGAACGTGCCAAGCAATAGAGAGGGGTATTGCTTTTATTCTATTTAGACGCCAAAATGACATGCACCTCAGTGTAAAAGTCACTCTCCTCAATGATGGTATTCTTATCTAAAGAGTGCATATTACATTATTTCCTTCTCAATCACATCATCTCCCATGTCATAAGGTGCAAACATGGCTCATCTGAATCACAGGACCTCATCATCTCAATGATAAGGACCATAAACTCCAACAAATAATCAATGTCATCTAACCATTTGTCCTTTATAAACAAATCCTTCAACAAGTGAGCTTCCATTTCATCCAGTTTCCAGAATTTTCAATCATCAACCATCATCTGCATAAGTTGCCTCTTAACTCCCTTAACTCGTTGCACCATTATGATACTTTCAGCAAACCAAGTGTCAGCTTAAGTTAAGAGGTCGAAGAAGCAGATATTTGTTGAATTGGAGAATGTCTTTAAATGATTTACAATAAAATTATAAATCGTCTTCACATCAAGGAAGAGACTATGTATCCAAGAAAGCTGCACAAACCTACTCTCATCCTTTGTACCAGGCGAACAAATATCCTTCAATGTCCAGTACAAGGTGTGCACCACACAAAAGGTACAAAAGATATTGTCATAAATCTTCTCAATCTCATGTGTCACTGCCTCCACTGACAACTTCTTTGAACAAGTTTCTCATATACCAAATGTTCTTATAGTTTCCTAATGTACAAATGGCCTTAAAAAATATAGAGCCACTAGCAGACACAGCCATAAAGTTAATCAACAGCTAGCTTTTGTTATCACCATCCATCATTGACAATAGATACACCAACTTAAGGCTAACTAGCCTTTACTGAACCCAATATGCATCCAATGTTGGATTTCTCATCCACCATCTAACTGGTCCTCACTTTGTCATCACTAGGTACTACATACCCACTGAGGTTGCTATTCTCACAGGCAAATGTTATCATTGGCCCAATGTTGCGAGTACAAGAAGCAAGAAGCAAGTGATTTTATGGGGGAGGCACGAAGCCCTAAAAAAGGGCAGCCCTGGTGCACGAAGCTCCCTCCTATGCGGGGTCCGGGGAAGGAACGGGCCACTATGGCCTAAAGTAGGCAGTCTTACCTTGCATTTTTGCAACAGGCTGATTCCACGCCTTGAACCCGTGACCTCAAGGTCACATGACGACAACTTTTACCGTTGCACCAAGGCACGAAGCCCAATAAAGGAAAACCAAAAAATTCAAAAACATAGTTAACATAATTTGCCATGTTGAAACTAACTCTATGTGCTTAACATATATAAACCATTACCCATAACCCATTTTTGTTGCTCCAAAGGTTACAAAATGTCAAAAGCCAATATCCAGGATCCCCATTTGATAAGATATCATATCCAAAAATTACAAACTACAAATTCCTTAGTCCTTTGATGTTCCTTTGTTCTTGTCCAACAGATTGAAAGAAGAAGCACCTGTATATGTATATGGAATAAATGAATAACATACTTTAGGACTTTTTAAGTAAAAAAATTAGTACTTAAAATGTTTTAATTTTGAAGTATTACCTTCTTTTTGCTAGGGCTTACAGGTAAAGTGAGATGTTCCAATAGTTTAGAGAAAAAACATTAAGAGATAGTAGTTTCTGTTGCTGTCTAGTGACCTACAATGAAGCATTTATTTCCACTACTTTCTCAGCACATTTCCACACTTCAATGTCATCAACTGCAAGTACTAAACATAGAAGAATAAGAATTGGGAATATTAGTTGTTAACTTGTTATATAACTAGCTAGTATCACATCTACACAAAAATACAAAATCCTTACTCGAGCTACTCTTGATACTACTCTTAGTACTAAAAGCACCAGATAATCTGAAACATAATACCTTGGGAGTAAGAGGATGTGCCAAGCAATGTAAAGGCTCATTCATCTTGTGCCACCTCCTCTACAATGTTCATAACTATGTCTCCTGTCTCCAAGTTATCCTTCAAAGCATCCTTGATCTTTCCAAGCATCTCATCCATGCCTTCATACATTCTTTCCATAAGAGGCCCTTCTTGATCCGTAAACTGAACCATTTCATATGATTTATGACTTTCAGAGCCTCCTTAATTTCTTACCAAAATTGTGGTCAAGTGACCACATTGTTATAAAAAAAAAATTTTGCTAATTCCTTTAGTGCTTAGATCCTTCAATTCTGCAACTCATCATGTCGAACAATCTTACACCAAATAATTCCTCAATTCTGCTTACACCTCTTGATCCTCCTCAATGTGGTATAACAAGAACTGAATCTAGTCTTTCCCACCTTCAACACTTGTAACTTTGAAACATCTTTAAACATTGCAGGCGCCCTAGAATGATTAGTCATGAACTTAATAAGATGTTTACATATTCATATATCTCAGTCATCCACAGCGATTGCTTTGCCAAATTTCCAAACCAAGGCTTGGAGTATGCTCAGTATGGAGTCCAAAAAATGTGGGGATATATCTTACTAGCCTCTGTCCATGCATTCTGACAACGATGAGCATCATTAGTCGGCACCTGCATCACATTGTATGTCCCAACAGTTTTCATCGCCTTCAAAATGAACTTTCCAATATTTCCCCCCTCTTATCCACCTCAGAGAAATCCTCTGCATAAAGAAACATTCTCTCATGCATGTTCAAGGCAAGCATGTTCACCATTGCCTTATGCTCAATATTTGTCCAATTATTAGACACAATAGAGAGGTCATTTACTCTGAAGTATCTTTGATTGGCCTCAATTATTAGGTCGCACCAATATACTCCAGTGTCATCCTCACCCCCTCATATCCTGGACTCCTATAGCCATGCAACCTACTAATGGCCTCCATTTCATGCCAATATGGTAACCTTAATATGTTGAAAGGAACTCCATTAGCAACCAAAGCTCTCAAAACATTTTTGTCCACATCTGCCCTTTAAAATCCATGACAAGCCACACTCGCCAGTTGTGTTACCCATATTTGATTTAGCAAAGAAGTTGAAAATGGACTTCTTCAACGACCTCTTTTGAGGCAACTTCTGTGCATTCGGCACAAGGTTCCTCAACTACTTGTTACTCTTTCATTTTGGCTAATACCTACTCCTACACTTTTCCCCTTTTCAACACCAATGAAATGAGCATGCACTCAAGTATAGCTTGCGTGAAAATTTGTTCATAATGTTTGCACTTGACTTGCTTTGTTCTCCGGTCTTATGCCACTCTTATCTAGATTTGCAATTTAGTGGTTAGATTTGACAGACATACTTGCCAAAGTGCACAGGATATTTTGCCAGCCAAAGAGTGCCAATGTTGTGATTTTACCAAATGATTACTTTATGATTTTGATAATCTTAGTTTAATTGAATGATCATGTGTATTATCTTATATAAACTGACGCTATGGAATACATACGAATGCCTGTAAACGTGCTGCATTGCACAACTAAGGCAAGATAGTTATGTGATTTCATTTTATAGAAAACATGTTTTCAAATCATGTGTGTGTTGGATGCAGCTGTTTTCGATATTATGGTCTAAGTTTATCTACTAGGTATAGTGGTATGCACAATTAATGACAACAATGCAAATCATCGCAGAAAAGCTAGGAGCAAAGAATAAAAGACCTCGTCTATCAACTAGTAGACAAAGTGAGGAGCTATCTAGTTTAGAGTTATTTTTTTTACTTCCAGTTGACTATAAGAAGGCATGTGATGCCATACTTTATTTCAATTGATGATAACATTGGTAGCTAGGTTTGTCATTGATACTTCTTGGGAACTTAGTTATTTGAACATGTTATAAAACTTGAATGGGCTTAGACATAGTCTGCTTTTACAACTACACAAATATGTTGAAAGAAAAATGCTCGGGGTTTGTATAAGATGGTTTTTCAAGTAAAAAGACTCTTCTAATAGTTTGATTTTATAAATGAGATTTTAGAAATCGGAATCAATCCCCCCTTTGGAACAAGAAATTGTAAAGAAAACTGTGATTTAAAAACCTAGGTCGTCACACAATCTCCATTTCATCCATTCTCAATCGATCTAGGCGATTGTGACCCATTTTGCCATTATCATGCTAGGTAATAGTTAGTCTAACCTGAGCAAGACTGATTTTCATAAAACTCTTGCTAGCTACAAGGATTATATTCCTAGATTTTGCCCACTCAATGTAGTCCATCTTCAGGAACAGTCCATGGAACTTTACCTAGGTCATCATTAGCAAAGGAAATCTCAGGCTAGCTTGATTGGAGGATAGTTTTAAGATTGGGGTCTATTCCTAGGGTAAATTTCCATTCTTTTAGCCTAGAGAAAAATGAGGGGCAATTGTTTGTCACTCCAGTTTTCATGAGTTTAAGAAAACAGGAATTGGGGACCAAAAATTGATATCCACACCCATTTTCAAGTAAGAAGCTATTCATATGGTGGACCCCAAAGCTATCCATACCCATTTTCAAATAAGAAGCTATCTACATGCTACTACCTAGAAGCTATCCACACTTACAATTACTATAATCATCATCATCATCAAAGCCTTATCTCGATTAGGGGACAGCTACATGAATCTTGGTATCCATTCTCCTCTATCAAGGGTCATGGCCTCATTTAGTCCAAAAGTTTTTAAATCGTTTCTCATCACTTCTATCCACGTCCTTTTAGGGTTCAGGGTTAGGGTTCAGGGTTCCCCTTGTCCTTTTAAAGCCTTCAACTTGGATTCACTCACACTTAACCGCTATCATTTTCGACTCCGTTGGACAAGTCCAAACTATCTAAGTCTACCTCCTTCATCTTGTTACCTATTGGTGCTACACCCTCCAATCTTTCATTTCAAATCCTATCCTTTCTTGTCTTGTCACTCATCCAATACAACATCCTCATTTTGCTACACTCATTCTATGTACATGTTGTTCCTTAACTGCCCAACACTCTAATCTATAAAGCATGACTAGCCTTAAAGCCATCCTATAAAATTTTCCTTTCAGTTTGAGTGACACACACAGAGCACACAAAACTCCATAGGCACATCTCTATTTGTAACATCCCTCTCAACCTCTCCGCTCTCATGAATTATTGATCCCAGGTACTGAAAATGTTCTTTTTGGGAGACTTCTTGGTTATCAATCTTTACTGATGCTTCACTCCAACTACTCTCCTTGCTAAAATTGCATTTAATATATTCTACCTTAGTTCAGCTAGTTTTAAATCCTTTGGACTCTATAGCATCTCTCCACAACTCTAGTTTTGTGTTTATGCCCTTCCTTAACTTATCAATCAAAACTACGTCGTCTATAAATAACATGCACCATGGAGCCTCTTCATCTAGATGTTTTGTTAACTGATCCATAACTAACGTGAAAAGGCATGGGCTCAATGCTAATCCCAAGTGCAATCCTATAGTGATAGGAAAATTAACTATCTCTTCACTAATGGTCCTAACATTTGTTATTGCTCTCCCATATTATCATCAAGACCTTATCCCGATTAGGGTTCGATCACGAATCCTATTCCTCCATTCCCCTCTATTATGTCATGGCTTCATCTAGTCCTAAAGTTTTTAAATCTTTTCTCAGTACTTCTATCCACGTTCTTTTAAGGCTTCCTCTTGCCCTTTTAGAACCTTCGATTTGGATCGCCTCACTCCTAACAAGTGCCATTTTCAATCTCTGTTGGACATGTCCAAACCATCTAAGTCTAATCTCCCTCATCTTGTTACATATTGGTGCTACTCCTAAGTTTCATCTAAAGTTTTCATTTATAATTCTCTCATTTATAGTCTTGCCACTCATCCATCTCAACATCCGCATTTCAGTGACACACATCCTATATACAAGTTGTTCCTCAACTGCCCAACACTCTGATTCATACAGCATGGCCAATCTTACAGCTGCCCTATAGAATTTTCCTTTCAGTATGAGTGACACCTGCTAATCAAACAAAACTTCAAATGCACATCTCTATTTGTTCAAACCCGCTTGGATTCTCTAGGTAACCTTTCTCTCAATCTCTCTATTCTCATGAATTACCGATCTTCACTCCCGCTCCTCTCCTAGCTAAAATTGCATTCCATATACTCTATCTTAGTTCACCTAATTTTAAATCCTTTAAATTCTAATGCATCTCTCCATAACTCTATCATTGTATTTACGCCCTCCCTTTTCTTATCAATGAAAACTATATTATCAGAAAATAACATGCACCATGAAATCTACTCTTGTAGATGTTTTTTTAACTCATCCATAACCAATGTGAATAGGTACAGCTCAATGCCGATCCTTGGCGCAATCCTATAGTGATAGAAAATCACAGGTCTCTCTGCTAGTGGTCCTAACATTTGTTACCACTCTCTCATACATATCATTAATTATGTCTATATACCATTATGAAACCCCATTCTCACCCAACACACACCATATTAACTCTCTTGTGACCTATCATAAGTTTCTTCTAAGTCAATGAAGACTATGTGGAGGTCCTTCCTTCACTTCCTATACTTTTCTATCAACTATCTAACTAGGAAAATAACTTGCATGGTAGACCTCCCAAGCATGAAACAAACTAGTTTTCTAACACACTCATCTCATGTCGTAGCCTCTTCTCAATTACTCTTTCCCAAAGTTGCATGATGTGGCTCATAAGTTTGATCCCACGATAATTAGTGCAACTTTATATGTTTCATTTATTCTTGTAAATTAGTATGATAGAGCCTTTCTTCCATTCATGGGGCATTTTCTTCCATTCTACTATCTTGTTAAACAACTTCACCAACCAAACTACTTCAATATCTCCCATATACTTCTAAATCTCTATTGGTATCCTAATCTTATAGTTGCATCTGTATGGTCCAACATTATTTGGTTTTATGGTTCTTTCAATCTCTATATTATTAAGACATTTGTTATTTAGAAATTTCTAATAGTAACTTTCCCTCCTTTATTGGATTTCATCATCTTTGACTAGTACCCTTGGTCATTACTTTTAATGCGTTTAATGTGGTCTAAGTCTATGTAGTTAAATGCGCGCACCTAGGCACTAGTCGACATGTAAGTGTCTAGGAGGGGGCCAGGCGCAGAAGAAATGAGGCGCGGTCGCCTAGGCGAGCCCCTAGGTGTGCCTGGGCACCCCTTTCAAGCGCGCCCCCGACTCTAGGCGCAGACCACAACCCGGTATGGTATAAAACTCGTTTTTTTTTCGTTTTTCACCTAGAAACCCTAATTTAAATCTTCCAACCTCCTGAGAAGGTGAAAACGACCATTCCTCTTCGATCTTTCACAGATCTAAGCAGAAAAATGCATGGATTTATGAATTTTAGCATGTGTATACAGTTTCTATAAAAAACGTAAAAACCAGTACCGTTTTTTCAAATTTTTTGTTTTTTGTTAACTATTTTCCATAGATCTTGATGGGTTTTAGTTCTATATGTATAAGAAAACATTCCATTTGAGTTTTATACTTCTTTGCTCTAGATTTGAGTTTGCTTTTAGGTTTTTTACTGTTTTTCCAAAAAAATCAGTTACGGAAATAAAAAAAAGTCATCATTTTTTCATATTTCTTCATTGAAATGTATTTCTATCCACATATATAGCTTTCCCATGCTTGTGTCTTCGTGTGTGATAATTTTTTCATCTTTTTTTGTAATTTAGGGTTAATTTTTTAATTTAAAAAAAAAAAAGTTACAAAAATTAGGAAAATTTTGTTCTTTTTTATATTTATTAGTTAATACCTATTCTTATCCACATATATAGCTTACTCATGCTTGTATCTTCATGACGATGTACTTTTCATGCTTTTTTTGTATTGTAGTGTTATTTTGTTCAATTTTTCAAAAAATAAAACTTACGAAAATTAGAAAAAAAATTGTTTTATTTATATTTATTAGTTAATACCTATTCTTATATACATATATAGCTTTCCCATGCTTGTGTCTTCATGTATGCTGTATTTTTCATGCTTTTTTTGTATTTTAGTGTTATTTTTCAATTTTTCTAAAAATAACAGTTACAGAAATTGGAAAAAATTTATTTTTTTATATTTATTAATTAAAACGTATTCCTATTTACATATATAGCTTTTCGATGCTTGTGTCTTCATGTGTGATGTATTTTTCATGCTGTTTTCTATTTTGGAGTTATTTTTTTTTCAAATTTTACAAAATAACAATACTCACTCTTTTATGCTTTTTATATTTTAGGCATAAAATTTAAAGATGTCACCATCAAGGGGTTCAACTTTAGATACTTCAGCTAGTTATAGATCTACAGACCCAAGGTGGGAGTATGGAGACTTGAGAATTCCAGGTGATAAGAATACAATTTGGTGCAAATTGTGCAGAAACAAATACAGTGGTGGAATTTATAGGCTAAAACAACATTTAGTTGGAGGGCATAGGAATGCTAAAAAATGGAGCAAGGTGACTGCTGATATATCAAAAAAAATAAGTGATTATATGAATGAGTCAAAAAAGAAAAAGGATGAAAGGGAGAGAATCATTATGGAGCAAACACGACCAAAAAATTTGTTTGGGATTCATGATGATCTTGAAGTTATTGAGGGAGATGTGGACGATAGAGGGAGACAGGCTGGTGGTAGTAATGGCCCAGGCTCTAATGAATTTGGCATAGGGAGCAGCAAGAGGTCTAGGAGTGGAATAAAGGGACCTCTTGATATTCATTTTGCCCTTGATCCTAAGAAGGCTCCTTTGCATCAAACAACAAATAAATAATGCATATAAAAAGGAGCTTAGAACCAGAGCATGTGATTACATTGCAAGATGGTTTTATGGGAATGGCATTGCCTTCAATGCTGCTCGATGTCAGTCTTTTCAGACCATGTTTGAGGCGGCTGCACAACATGGACCAAGTAAATGGTTTTCTTTTATTTTTCTTTTTGTACCAGTACTTTTTATGCATATTTTTAAGTTAAAGAGTATTTAACTTACGTTTTCTTTCTTTATTTCTTAAGGTTTCAAGGCACCCTCTTACCATGAGTTGAGGGTGTCTCTCCTCAAAAAAGAAGTTGAAAGGACGAATGAATTTGTACAAGGATGCAGAAAAGATTGGGCACGATATGGGTGCTCCATAATGTCATATTGGTGGACCGATGGCAAGGGTCGCACCTTAATCAATTTTTTGGTAAACTGTCTCTAAAATCAATTGATGGATCTGAGCATATAAAGAGCTCAGATTTGATTGTTAAAATGTTGGATGTCGTCATAGATGACGTTGGAGAGGAAAACATTGTCTAGGTAATCCCCACTCTTAATTTTAGTTAAGTTTTTTTATCAAAAAATTTAATATTTAAAAGTTTTAATATTTACTTATGAATTTGATTGCCTATTACAGATCATCACGAACAATGCGTCAAATTATGTAAATACAGGAAGACACTTGCAAATAAGAAAAAAGCATCTATTTTGGTCACCCTGTGCAACTCATTGTGTTGACTTAATGTTGGAAGATATTGACAAATTGCCAAAAGTGAAGCATGTTATAAAACAAGCGAAGGCAATGACTGTTTTCATATACAATCACACTCACGCCCTTCATTTGATGAGGACGATGACTAAGCAAAGAGAATTGGTCAGGCCTGCAGTCACTCGTTTCGGCACTATCTTTTTGAGTTTAGAGAGTATCTACAATGTTAGGGCGGAATTAAGAGAGATGTTCCACTGTCAAGCATGGAGTAACAGCAAATGGAACAATTCTCTGGTTGGAAAAAGAATACAGAATATTGTTAATCTCAGCTCCTTTTGGAATAATATTTTATTTTGCTTGAAGATAATGGCACCACTTGTGGAGGTGTTGGGGCTTGTGGATATTGAAGAGAAGCCTGCAATGGGTTATATATACGAGGCCATCACAAGAGCCAAGGAAAAGATTATGGCAAATCTTAAAGATAATGAGCGGCAAGCCGCCCATATTTGTGGCATTGTTGATAGTAGATGGACGAATCAGCTTTGTCAACCTTTGCATGCAGCTGATTATTATCTTAACCCTACATTTTATTATGATAGGCAAGAAGATATTGAGGCCGATAGATTTATCAAGCAAGGCCTATTTGACACTATCAATACCTTATCTACAAATCAAGATAATGCAAGCAAGGTGATTGACAAGCTAGGCCCATATAAACGTGCAGCAAGCCTGTTTGCAAAGGACTAGGCAAAATTGAAAAGGAAGACAATGGCTCCTTGTAAGTCTTACAATTTTAAATCTTATTTGTCTTAAATTTTTTTAATTTATGCTTTTAATTTATTGTTATTTAACTCTTATAGGTGAGTGGTGGGTTACTTTTAGGGCTGAATGCCCAATTCTCCAAAAACTTGGTATCAAAGTCCTCTCTGAGACCTGTAGTGCATCTCCTTGTGAGCGGAACTGGAGTGCTTTTGAGAGTGTAAGTATTACTTCACTAATTTATAGATCATTCAACAATATAATTTAAATTTACAATCAACCTTATAAAATTTGATATTTTATTGCAGCTTCACACAAAGAAGAGAAATAGATTGTACGCAAAAACATTGAACGATCTGGTATTCGTTCAATATAATCAATGTCTCTGCCATCGACATGAAGATCGTTTGAGATCTCAGACATACACAAATCCCATTGTATTGAGAGAGGTTGATGAGAGTGACGAGTGACGAGTGGATCATTGAAGCAGATGCTGAGGATGACCTCATCCATCCAGATGATAGCCTCACATGGGGTGACGTTGAGCGTGCTATGGGATCTAGTTCATGTGTTGCTCCTCCCACTAGGCAGTACTAGAGGCAAAGGAGGCAGCGGAACATGTCTCAGGTACTTGCAGAACCAGAGGAGGAAACTAGTTCTGAGGAGGACATTGAGGAGTTGCAAGGTTGGGGTAGTGGTCTTCCTGGATATGTCAAGGATTATGATAGCTCTGATGATAATTTAAACCCTGAGCTTGAAGATCTCTCTAGAGATGACTAAATGAGTAGTCTTGATTCTTAAACTCTTAAAAGTTATTTTATTTGATTGATTATGCTTATATTATTTTGTTCATAAAAAATTACATGTTTAGATAATATTTCATATTAGAATTATGTTTTTATGTTTTAATGCTTTTTAAGAATTTATTAATGGTTTTTAGCTAATTTTTAGCATTTTTAGCTATTTTTTAATTATAAAAAATATAATTTTGCACCTCAGGCTCCAGACGCTCACTTAGGAGCCCCAAGCTCCAGGTGCACCCCTTTGCGCCTCGGTGCACCTCGTGCCTTTAACTACATAGGTCTAAGTCCTTACTCTTATGTTCTCTTTTTTCTTTTGCAAGATTGAACACATTTTCTCACCTTCTCTTGGCCCTAATCTATTATAAAGATTATCAAATGCTTTGAATTTAGTCTCACTCACTACTCTTTTAGCAACCTTTTTTAGCATTCTTATATTGCTCAAAGTTTTCGTTATTTCTAAATCTCTACCATGTTTGAAAACACACCCGTTTCTCTTTAATAACTTTTGCACTTTTTTACCCCACCACCAATTTTCCTTTACTGGTTGCCTTTTACCTTTAGATACTTCTAGAATATCTTTTGTCACTTTTTTAATGGACTTGGCCATATCAGTCCACATCGTGTTTACTTTTGTGTCATTGTTCCATTTTTCTTCTACCATCAACTTGTTTACGAATGATGTTATCTTCTCTCCTTTAAGTTCCACCACTTAGTTTTTGGACACCTATTAAGTTCATTACCTTTCTTCCATCCCCTAATGTAAATATCCATAACCATTAACTCTCACCGAGAATCACCTTGCAATCCTTACACATTGGTTTTTTGGTATTCCTAAAAAGAAATAAGTCTATTTGGCTTTATATGATCCACTTTTAAAGATTAGTAAGTGCTCACACCTTTTCTAAAAGTATATGTTTGCTAGAGCTAGGTTATATGCCAAAGCAAAATGAAGGATAACTTCCCCCATCTCATTTCTTTCTCCAATACTATACCCTCCGCATACCCTATCATATTTTTCCTTTTCTTTTCCTCCATGACCATTTAAGTCTACTTTTATAAATATTACCTCCATGCTAGGAATTTCTTGCATTACTCCCTCCATATCTTTCCATAATTGTATCTTGATTCTATCTTCTAGCCCTACCTGTGGGGCGTATGCACGTATAACATTTATAATCTTCTCTTCTCCAAGGACAAGTTTTATTAGCAAAAGTCTATCACCTATTTTTTTAACGAGTACACTTTATCCTTTAACTCTTTATCCACCACTACCCCTACGCCCTTTTTGTTACTGTCCTTTCCTACATATTAGAGCTTATAACCATCAATTTATCTATTTATTAGCCACTTTCACTTGGTTTCTTGGACACAAGCTATGTTGACTCTCCTACTTTTCATTATATTGACCAACTCCACACTCATATTTATCAATGTGCCTATATTTCATGTGCGATACAAACATATTTTCCTGAGCTAATCTCTTTACCCTGACACATCTAGAACAATGTGGAACCCTTGCCTACTTTCCACTGGATACAAGATCCGGTACGATGCTTATAGAACATGCACTTACAAATAGACAATAGATAGAGAGAAAGGAGAAAGTTGAAAAAAAATCAATTAAGATAACTAAAATTAAATTAGATTTAAGAGTTAAATGAGTTACATTATCATCATCATCATGACCTTATCCCAATTAGGGGTCGGCCACATGAAACTTGTTCCTCCATTCCGCTCTATTAAGGGTCATAACTTCATTTAGTCCCAAAGTTTTTAGATCTTTTCTCATCACTTTTATCCACATTCTTTTCGGCCTTTCCCTTGCCCTTTTTAAAAACTTCGACTTGCAACGTCTCACTCCTAATCAATGCCATTTTCGATCTCCATTGGACATGTCCAAACCATCCAAGTCTAATCTCCCTCATCTTGTTACCTATTGTTACTACTAAGTTGCCTGTAACATTTTCATTTCTAATTATATCCTTTCTTGTCTTACACTCATCCATCTCGACATCCACATTTCGACAACACCCATCTTATGTACATGTTGTTCTTTAACTATCCAACACTTTGATCCATAGACCATAGCTGGCCTTATGGCTATCCTATAGAATTTTTCTTTCAGTATGAGTGGCACTCGCTGATCATAACTCCAGAAGCGCATCTCCATTTTCTCCAACCCACTTGGATTCTCTAAGTAACCTCCCTGTCAATCCCTCCACTGTCATGAATTATTGATCCCAAGTATAGGAAGTGGTCTTTTAAGGGGGCGTCTAGGTTATCAATCTTTATTGGGGCTTCAGTTCTGCTCCTCTCCTTGCTAAAATTGCATTCCATATGCCCTGTCATAGTTCGGCTAATTTTACATCCTTTAGATTCTAATGCATCCCTCCACATTCTAGCTTTGTGTTTACACCCTCTCTTGTCTTATCAATCAAGACTATATCATATGCAAATAAAATGCACCATGAAATCTCCTCATGCAAATGTTTTGTTAACTCATCCATAAAAAATGTAAAAAGGTTTGGGCTCAATATCGATCCTTTATGCAATTCTATAGTAATAGAAAAATTACCAACTTGTCCGCTAATGGTCCTAACATTTGCCACTGCTCCCTCATACATATCCTTAATGATATCTATATATCCCCATGAAACCCCTTTCTTGCCCAACACCCACTATATTAACTCTCTTGGGATCATATCATAAGTTTTATCTAAGTCAATATAGACTGTGAAGGTCCTTCCTCCTTTTCCTACATTTCTCAATTATCTAAGTAGGAAAATAGCTTTCATGGTAGACCTCCCAAGCATGAAACCAAATTAGTTCTCCGATACACTTGTCTCATATTGTAACCTCTTCGCAATCATACTGTATTGACTCATAAGTTTGATCCCCCAATAATAAGTGCAACTATATATTCTCCTTTATTCTTATAAATTGGTACAATGAACTCTTCCTCCCGACATTTTCTTCAATTTTACAAACTTATTAAACAATTTTGTCAACCAAACTACTCCACTATCTCTCGTATACCTCCAAACCTCTATTGGTATACCATCGAACCCCAGGGCCATTCCTGATTTCTTCCTTTTCAAGGCCTCTTTCACTTCAGGTATGCTAATCCTACGGTTGCATCTATAATGTACAACGTTATTTGGGTTTACGATATTTTCAATCCCTAAATTCCCACCTTTGTTTGATCTTGTCATCTTTTACTAGTACCCTTTGTCATTACTTCTAATGCACTTAACATGGTCTAAGTCCTTACTCTTCTATTCTTTTGCTTTTGCAAGTTTAAAGACATCTTTCTCACCTACTCTTGATCCTAATCTACTAAAGAGATCATCATATGCCTTGAGTTTAGTCTCTTAGCACTTTTAACATTCTTATATTGCTCAAACTTTTTGTTATTTTTAGTCCTCTGACATGTTTTAAAACACATCCGTTTCTCTTTAATAATTTTTTACACTTTTTCACTCCGCCACCAAGTTACCTATATTGGTTGCCTTTTACCAATAGATACTCCTTGGATATCATCTATTGCTTTCTTAATGAACTTCGCCATATTAGTCTACATGATGTTTACTTCTGTTTCATTGTTCTAGTTTCCTTCTACCATTAAGTTATTTGCAAATGATGCTATCTTCTCTTCTTTTAAGTTCCAACACTTAGTTTTTGGACACCTACTAAATTCATTTCCTTTCTTCCATATTTTAATGTAGATATATATAAACATTAGCATATATTGTGAGTTTAGACTCTCACTGGGTATCACCTTACAATCCTTACATATTGATCTTTTAGTATTCCTTAATAGAAAAAAGTCTATTTGGCTTTTATATGGTCCACTTTTAAAGGTGAATAAGTGTTCATCCCTTTTTTAAAGTATGTGTTTGCTATGGCTAGATTATATACCAAAACAAATTTGAGGATAGCTTCCACCATCCTAATTCTTTCTCCAATACCATATCCTCCATGTACCCTATCATATCCTTCATTTTCTTTTCCTACATGATTGTTGAAGTCTGCTCTTATAAATATCCCTTATGTGTTGGAAATTTCTTGCATTATTCTCTCCATATCTTTCCAGAACTGTCTCTTGATTCTATCTTCTAACCTTACTTGTGGGGTGTATGCACTTATAACATTTATGATTCTCTCTTAGAACAAGTTTTATTAGTGTAATTCTATTATTGGTTCTTTTCACATCTACAACTTTAACCTTTAATTCTTTGTCTACCACTATCCCTATGTCATTTCCATTATTGTCCTTTCTTACATACCAAAGTTTCCACCCATCAATTTTTCTAGTTTTAGCTCCTTTCTACATGGTTTCTTGGATACAAGCAAAGTTGACTCTCTTGCGTTTCATCGTATCTACTAAGTCCAAACTCTTACATGTCAATGTGCCCGTATTCCATTTTCCACTGCATCCAGGATCCATAGCAATGCATCGCTTATAGGGAACACCCTAGCCTGAGGGAATGTCAAATTTTGATTCATGCATGGGGTTTGCCAAACCTTTTACTTGCCGGCTGGCACCTAACGCAAAACTCTCCTTTATCTGGGCTTGGGATCGGTTGCAATAAGATCATATATAACTAAAACCACACAAGTGGAGTTCAGTAGCTGAAATAGGTGTGCAACTTAACATGACCAAAATTAAGATGACTAAAATAACTTATTCACAAAATTAGGACATATCTTAATGGAATAAGAATCACAAACAATCACATCCACTAATGAGTTACATGTAAGAGAAATTGTGGATGTGAAAATATATCATATCATACCTTCCTAATCGGATTCAATGCCCCTCCCTTAAAAGTAGGAGGGCTATTACCTTAGTATACTAGTATAAATAAACATGCCTTTGTAGCCCAAGATGATCATGCATGAGATGCTGACACTCAATAGAATTGCAATAGGGCTCCCTTCGCTTGAAATATGGCCATAGTTTTTGCGATCTAAGCCATCCATCATTTACAGACTGGCTTATGTAGGTGAACTACCAAATTCAGGTCCATTGGATGATCTTAGCCTAGGTTGCTTTGAGTTTAAAATCCATGACCATTGAGTTTTACATGCTGAAATAAGTGGCTAGAAATTATCCAATTGTTGTGATTTCTGATTTTGCCTAATTTTGGTATGTCAAATATGATCTCTCAAAAAAACACCTATGAAGCAAACTTCCTACTATTAGCAAAAATCAACATATAATATACAAACACATATAATGCCAGTAATTGCAAGCCCTCTAAGGATTTCCTAATAGAGACTTGCACAAGTATCGGTTAGGGCGATAATTGTTTTCCCCTCCTTCCTAACATGCAAGCCCTACCACATACCCAGAAAAGGAAATCCCTAGTTAAATATAGGTCTACTACTAGTGGAGACCAGAGCTGTTAATCAATGTCATTTTTAGTGGAAATACAATGTGTATCCTACAGTTTCACCTTAAACATTCATTTTCTTGAAACCCCAGACATTGATTAAAAAGACTCAAACAGGGTGCCAAGAATGCAGCAAAGACTAAAACTAGATTCTCCTTGAAAATGCATGCCCAAGAAAGCTCGAGGACTAACATACTTCATATTTAGCATTTTCTGATGACAGTGGAACTATGGTAGAGGAAACAGGTGCATTGTAACAAGAAACTCATCAACTTGCAGACAAAGCATAGATCCAAATGAGTGTTCACAGCAATAGAAACACCTAACATTAAGAACACAAAGCTACGTGAGTGGTTAGAAATTCATCCACTTTCAGACAAAACATAGATCCAAATGAGTGTTCACAGCAATAGAAACACCTAACATTAAGAATAAAAAGCTAGGAAAGTGGTTAAGGAATATAATTAGAGAAGTCTTGAATACAATGAGACGTTTAGTCCAGTATTTAAGAGTGGCAAAGTGAGATTAGTTCTTCGCCTCTAATTTGTACAACTTCAAATGAATGAGATTGCTTGGCTTCCTCCTTCTACCATCTAGGCCCCACCATCTACCAAGAAAAAGAAATCCCTAGTGAAATGTAGGTCTGCTACTAACGGTGACTAGAGTTGCTAATCATATGTCATCCTAGAGGAAATATGATGTATATACTATAGTTTCACCTTAAACATTAAAACTTCTGCTAAAGAGTTCACAGGCAATTGACCAAAATACTTACAAAGACCAGGCATGACTCAGAATGTCATAATAGCCACAAACCATAAGCAAAAGGACAGGAACAACAAAAGCAGACATAGAACAAACCAAAAATGGGAAAAAAATTAACAATAGGGGACAAGGAACAACCCCTGATACTGACCAAAAAGACTCAAACAAGGTGTCAAGACTGCAACAAATAACTGTTATTAGTCTAGATTCTCCTTGAAGATCCGTGCTCAAGAAAAGCTCAAGGATGGACATACTTCACATTAGGTGATTTATGCTGACACAGTGGAAGTTATGACAGAAACAATGTGCACTGTAACAAAAAATTCATCAACTTTTAGACAAGAACATAGTTAGATCCAAATGAGTGTTCACAAGAACGGAAACACCTTGGCACTGCTAACATTAAGGGCAGCCCAGTGCACAAAGCTCCCATGTAAGCAGGGTTCGGGGAAGGGGCGGACCACAAAGGGCCTATAGTATGCAGCCTTACCTGGCACTGCTAACATTACAATACAAAACTTGTTTATTTAACTTAATATCTAAAATATGAAATAAACAACTTACATTCTGACCATCACAGTATGTTGATATCGAATTTAAATTTCCAATCTTCATGTTTTGATGCAGAAAGCTTCTAGCATTTCAGCAAATCCTCATAGAAAGGATGATGGAACTCTAAACTCCAATTTCCTTGCAAGGCTAGGGCTATCCCCAAAGGCCTTTGTCTTTATATACATCCTACTACGAAACATGTATATATGATGAGATAGGAGACTCTCATTACCTCTTCTATAGTTGCCTCATAGGGTACGTTTCTAAAACAATAATAGAAAATATGATATGGCAATGTGTCACATTATGAGTTAGATTTAAAATCTAGCATTCTCCCACTTGGCTCATATTGATGCAAAAATATTTGAAAAGGACTTGGGTAACGAAAGTTAACAGACACATGGCTATACAATAAAACTTAAAACTACCTTGTTCTACTATTTATGAAACTTTAGTCAAACAAAGTATGTTCATTCCAAGAATCATGGCAATAGTTACTCTATAAGGTAAGTCTATAAGGCGAGAATTCCCTTCCATGTATTACATTGCAATTATTTTCTCTATTTGAATACTTTATATGACATAATTCTTTATAATGAGCCAACAAATGCTCATACTTGAGGTATAGCATCATTTTGTCACAATTAACAATGTGTTATCTCTATCACTTATTTATACACAAAATGAGAAAGCAATTAAATGTTAAAATCATCAAATAACTATAATGTAGGAATATTCAAAACTCATTGTGTTCAAATGCAAAAACAATGACTTCAAAATGAATGCTATCTAATGAAATCTCATATGATCTAAATGCTCCCTACACAATTTAGGTACAAGTCCTTATGTCGTGAGACCTAATATCATTAGTTATAACCTTTTAAGCTTAACAAACACTAGATGTTCTAAACATTCTCTTATAGTTTAAGTACTTTACATCGATATACTTATTTCGATTCCCACTTTGTCATTTTCATAGAAGAACCCTGCAATGGATTTATCGTCCTAGCACTAATGTACTGAATCTGGCAAGCATGATGTCATTCATATATAGAATAAATTTGCTCCCACTGTCTTTAAGATATACACATTAATCCATGACATTCGCCATGAAACTAAATGAAGAACCATTCATGTGATATCCACAATTTGCAAATAGCTCTTTATCACTCTCTTAGAAAAATCCTCCGAGTTGCATCACATAGACCTCTTTCAAATCACCATTTGGTAAGGTTGTTTTCACATCTATTGATGTTACTCTAAATCAAAATGAACTAAAAAACAATGATAATCCTGTTCTTACAAGATAATAGAAGGTCTCTCAATAGTCAATGCCTTATTTTGAGTGAATCCTTTAGCTATCATTTTGAACTTACATCGTTCTACATTGTCGAGTCTATTTTACCTTATAGACCCATTTATAATCAATACCTTAGCTGCTTAGACAATTCAACGAGATCTTAGACATGAAAGCTCTACGGATCTTTCCCTTCCACCAGGGCATGGTACCACAAAAAGTTTTTTCCCAATTGTGGCTGATGAAACAACCTTAGGGATCCTTTTGAATACTGTAATAAGACTATATAAACTAGAAGCCTAATGAAATTGCCGATTTTCTTGACCTTGAGGACCTTATTAAATCTTCTATCTCATCCACCTCTTATAGATTATGAATTATAAATTTATGGCAACTTGTTTCTCATGGAGTATTTTCTCCTAAGTTAGTATGAGAAACAGTATTTCCTCCAATTCTACCATGAGGATTTAATTCTCACTATTATTGCATACCTCAAGAAATCTAGCAATCTTTTGTCTCAACAAATATGCAAATAAAGCTGAATTCCTATGTTAGCAATACTTTTAGTACATCATTGTATCCTCCTGCAGGCAAGGGCCATAACATCTTGGCAGTTTGGCTAATTATCCTTACACTTGGAGCTAATTTAGTTCTAAACTTTAAGAAAGAGAAAATCATAAACCTTTGGGCATCTAAGATTTTTCCCTTCCATTATAAGTACCTACTACTACAATCCAATCAATCTATGAAATTTGACAGCTTTCTTATGAGGCCAAGTCATCATCTTTCACAATTAATCACAATTTAATGTCGTGATGATTACTTTCATACCTTTTTCTAGATAGACACATATATGTAACAATCATGACTTAAGATGCTTTGGCTACTTCCAAGTCACTCTTGTACTTATAATAAGTAATAATATCATGAAACAAGCAGCATAATTTAATAAAAAAAGGAAATGAATCTAATCTTGCAAACTAATATGCCATAAATAAACACAAGAGTATACCTAAACACACAAATCATTTCTTAAAATAAAGATATATGTTATAAAAAAAGGTTCCTGTAATTACTCTATATTTGTAACTCAATCCCTGAGAGAAAAACCCAAAATTAAAAATAAAAATAAAGGATTGGCCTTCTAAAATTGTCAAAAGGGATCTTATGAAATTCTGTAACAATAGTAAAAAACAATAATAAAAAAATGCACTTTTTAAAATCTTTTTTTTTCTTTTTTAAGAAAGGGTTATCTACAAATTATAGTGACCATCTCTTATAGCGCAAACAAGTCCTAATGAAGATTGCATAAGACTAAACACTTGTTAATTTTGGGTGTTAGGATCCCTCACCAAACCTTTTAAGTGTTACTCATATTCTAACAAATATCAAAATCAATGATTCTAACCAAAATCTACATCTCTACTGGTGGGCCATACAAATATCAGCAATCACAACAATGAAGTTTTTAGTTATGCCCTACAAATCTCCATATGTCACTAAACTAACACATTATTCAAAGTCATGTAAGATAGGAATTGACAATCACCTTTTAAAATTCTACTAATTAAATCTCAATTAGTTAAGAGTGATGAAAATTGTCTTCAACTTTAAAGCAATTCATGAATCCTAATCAGTGACAAGAACACATGGTACAGTGGTCCTACAATAGGAAATTAGATCTACAAGTCTCAAGAGTAGAACTCTTGGTCTATAGTTACGATTGACCCTATCACCACTTAGAGAAGCACGATAGAGCTATGTTCCCATACGACTAGCAAAGTTGTTATTTTATCTTCGTCAAGGACCATATATTTGGTTAAACTCACTCTACAACCCAAAACAATAAGCCAAATATTGGTTACTACCCACAGTCAACAACTGCCAACTATCCTTATGGAACAGAGCAGCCTGCCCTAGGCAGTATTATCTAATGACCATTTCGCTTATGGAGGCTGGAAAGAACTAAAAAATTCAAACAGCACTGAGTTCATTTTCTATTTCCTAGTTCTATCATTTTAAAATGTTTCAAAGAGGAAAAATTTCCAACTATAAAACAAAAGAAATATCTACCCTTCCTTTCTCCAACCTAGCGTAGTTGATCTAGGATGGCTGTCCAAACACGAAATCCACATCCTAAAACTCCGATAAAAAATCAGGGGCTAGATAATTGCTAGAGAAATGGAAGAAAAATAGACCTAAAATTCTCATAAATCATGAAACATCTAGTACAAAGATTTCCAGTAAACAGATTCAACCATTCATGGGAAAGTGTTTTTCTAGTGCATCCATGCCAATCCATATGACAAAAATCAATGAATAGTTGACCCAGAACAAATAATAAACCGGAGCACTCCCCCTCTTAGTTTAGATCTTTAGTAAGAATTCTCAAACGTAAATTTTGAAGATCTAGAGAGGAAAGTCTCGAGACATTCTCACACAAAACCTTTAAGATGATCTCCTCAAAATTAATTTGGGGACTATGTGCCAAAGATGACTTTGATACCAATTGCCAAACTTGTTTATTCCCCTTAATATATGAAATATGAAACAAACTACTTACCTCTGGCCATGGTAGTATGTTGATATTGAAATTAAATCACTCATCTTCATGTTTTGATGGAACAAGCTTCTAGCCTTTTAGCAAATTCTTGTGGAAGGGATGATGAAACCGTAAACTCCAATTTCTTTGCTAGGATGGGGCTATTCCCAAAGGCTTTTGTCTTTATACCCATGCTACCATCAAACATGTACTTATGATGCAGTGAGAAACTTTAGGAAAAAGTCTGCCAAATGATGTCACCATTATAACTATGACCAATAAAAATAGGTTACTCCACAACGAAGAAATGCAAGGATTCGAGGCGTGGAAACAGCTTCTTATAAAAATGCAAGGTAAGGCTGTGCAATATAGAACCTTGTGGTCCGCCCCTTCCCCGGACCCCACATACACAAGAGCTTGACATCTCATAAATAAAGACATCAGCACCAGAAGTAGAAGTAGAGAGCAGAATAAAGGAATTTATAGTTGGAGTCCAAAATACAACTGAGTTTCACTACCCAAATGGACCATTACTGTTTTATCTAAATTTCGTGATTGACTCAAAATATCTAGATCATACAAATGAACTGAAGTAACCCCACAAATAAGAATCATCTCATTTAATGTCTAATGGTATGAAATTAACATATAGCAGGGCCTTGGAGTTGATTATAGCAGTGAAAGAAACAACAGTTTCATTTGCTTAAAACGTAAGAGTAAAGAGAATATACCAATACGAGTATAAAGAATAAGCTAAGGAGATGGAGACTAAAAACCAAAACAAAAAGTAAGAGCTTTGAGAGAGAGACAGCGAGAAAACACATGAAGCCATTGGCATAGATGAAAGTACTATATGTGTGTGTGTGTGTGTGTGTGTGTGTGTGTGTGTGTGTGTGTGTGTGTGTGTGTGTGTGTGTGTGTGTGTGTGTGTGTGTGTAATTTAAATTAACCTTGTTGCTTCAGTCGAAAAACAACAAGACAAAATCGATCCTCTAGAACCTCTCCACAATTGTTTTTTGTAGCACCCAAATCAACAAGACACTAATCATATGCCCAAAACATAAGAGAAGGAAGAAAATACTAAGTGGGAACCAGGAGTAAGCTAAGCATAAGGAAATTAAAAACAACCCAACAGAGAAGAAACAAAGAAAAGGACATGTAGCTAAACGCAAAGGTGAATGAACGCAACAAGATCACAAGATTCATCAATTTTAAAGGCAAGCATCATAAAGAGGTAAAGCAGGAGGAAGATTTACTGTTGAACGGCGAGGGAATTGAGAATGGGTCTGTGACAGGATTCGATGTGCCACCCTCGAAGTCTAAGTCCAGATCTGCCATCAGGCAAGGGTTCAGCCCCGGCAGCCTTGAAAGCTTTCTCTTCTTCACCAACAACACTTTCGCCTTCTTTCTCCATAACCTAATAACTGCCTATGCTTTACGATTCTTCTTCTTTTTGCCTGTCACTGCCAGAAAATTGAACGTTCTTCTCATCTGTCTCGTTTGCCTGCTTCTTCTTATTCGAATCTTGCTTAGCACGAGAATAACAATCCATTGATTAACTCATTCTAGTATGTGAAAAAAACATAAAAAAATTCCTTTATAGAAAGGTAAATTAAATACAAGTACAGAGAAAATAAGTACTACAATTGTCTAGGGTAGAGTAAATTGGGCACATGGCAAATTGTGAATGGCTATAATATGATAACAATATTTTCCATAAATACGTAAGTGTTGATAATCCCTAAAAAGCGTATACGTCTTTCGACCTAGAAGCATTTAGGCCCACTTACGTGTGGACCCTCACATATGAACCTATAGCCACATATTCCTTCCTAGGTCCCATAAAGGACCCTGTAGCATTCCCTTTGTGGCCCCAATATATAGATCTGCCTATAGGCAATAGAGACTGTGCGCCCCACATAAGAACCTGCAGCATTCAACCTATTTGTAAATAATAAATCCCAAGCGAACCCCACTTAAGAACCTGTACAGTGAAATAGAACCATGGTGGGCCTCACATATATGTTCAAGCATTCATCGACTTGCATAACACATATCAATGCCCAAACAACCTGTACAAGCATTCAAATGCCTATATAGCACATATCAATGAAATTGTATCATTCAACCTGTATATTGAAAACAGACGCATGGTGCGTCCCACATGGACCTGTTCAATCATTCATCAATCTGCATAGCAAATATCAAAGCCCAAACAGCCTATACAAGCATTTAGATACTTGTATAAAACATATTAAGATATAATAGTTCACCTGTATCATAGATCATTAGTAGTAAATCTAAGTAACTAGTTCACCAGTAATACCAAATTCACAACCCCAAAGTTCCTCAAAGTAACAAACCTAAGTCCATCCACAAGTTCACAACCCAATTACACTCCGAAAGTGGCATAAACAGCCAAGAAGACATTAGTAGTAGTCCATGGATTGACGTAGATAGCAAAAAGAAGGAAATAAAACTGGATTGCTCAAAATTAAACCACCAAAAAGAAGAGAATAAAGTCAATATGCATCTAAACGTCTTATTTTAGGGTAACCAAAGAATGCCATTAATCATTTACCAATCACCAATATAAGTGACACTTAACAATTTGCAAGTGACACTTAAAATCATCAAGGTGATTTAACTTGTAAGCAACTTCAGGAAGTGATGACATCAAAATCTAGTTTTGAATGTAAAAGCTTTCATTTTGAGATTCTTAATCAATTCCTAATATGAAAGGAAAAAGGGCATGTACTCATCGATTTTTTTGATTAAGTTGGTAACATTAGGTCTCTAGCTTACATAAAATTCAATTTGCAATAACAATGAAGCACATAAAGAATCAAATGAAGTTAATTGTTTCAATCCAACCTGACATGTTTCAATGTTATGGAACTAGTTGAAACATAGAGAAACAAGTTCAATTCAAACTCTTAGTCAAAACAATTTCAGAAACAAAAGCACACATGATTAGCTTTGGATCATGTATGTTTTCAAAGAGCCAACTTCTAGCTCATCAGAATTATTACTCTAATGACCGAAATCTGACTAATGGAAACATCTATCTTTCCATTGAATAGTTTCTAGATGATCATACCCGAAAATAAGGAACAAAGTTGGGTTCCATTATTCACTTGGGAACAAAAAAATTAGCCATTATTAATGAAAACAAAAGGGCAAAAAAAAAAACCAAAAAATATGTTTATCAGAAACTCATATATATGGTTTTCAAGAAAAAAAAAATTGATGGAAATTTTGGCAAAAAGGTAGATTTCTACCTTCTTCTCTTCCGCTACAACCAAATCGTCATTTTTCCACCATTGAGTAGTGATCCACAACCACAAATGAAGAAGATATATTGTCTGCCACAACCCAAATCAAAGATCTCCCTAGTGGAGTCATTTTCCAATGTCCATGCCCAAATCACACGAGAAAATAACATAAAAATGGCATTGGGTAGTAATCTACGACCACAAATTATGTTTCATGAGGAATCTACTTATCCAAAGAAAAAATGGAAAAGATCCTTCTACAAACCATAAATCACACCCATCATGACCGAAATCCACCATGAATCCAACGTAAATTGCAGATTCTGCCTAAAATTCCAGCATTTCTCTGTTTTCCACCATTTTCCCACTATCCAATGAAAAAAATGATAACTGTTTAATTTTACATAAAAATCACCCAATTAGTTATCCATGTGTTATAACTTATATGGTAAAATAGAATTTTTGGCCAAATTTTGTAACACATGCATTTCTGACCTAATAACTCAAAATTTTGATATTTAGTAAGTTCAAAGGCTAATCTAAGATAAGTGTGTGATTAATCATATATTTTTAAAATTTAATTAGAGTTTTTTACTTTTTGTAGGAAGCGAGATGATGACCCAATAGCCTAGATCGATCGAGATGAAAATTGATAAACAAGATAAAAAGATCGAGTCAAATCTGCTAAGTCATCACTTAATGTAATGCCCGAGCAATTTACGCTAAATTGGACATTCTATAGGAAATGAATTGAGTTAAATGTTTCACTTTATTTAAAATAGTAAATGAAGGAATTTGTAAGGAAACTTGGTACCATTAGATTCTACTCGAAAAATGGAATCCAACGCCTCAAAAATCACCCAAAACAGAGTTCGTATGAAGAAGTTACGGCCGTTTAAAGATCAGGGGCAATTCTGGAATTTAAACAGAAAAACAAAAAAGACGAAAAATGCAGGGGCCATTTTTATAATGGCACCCCCTGTCATCTTCCACCTCCACACTTCTCCAGAAAACCCTTTTTCCCGATTTCTCCAGAACACCCCAGGGGAAATGGCGGCATCGCCATTGAGGGGCACTGCCTTCTCCCCTCTGTAAAAGCCCCAACTCCCTCTCTCCAAAAACACGTTTTCCGGCAACTTTTGGACTGGGGTTTCCTGCAAAAACTGGAAACCCATCTCTCTACAATTTCCAGCAATGGCCAGGCCCTAGTCGGGCCGACCATTCTCCCATTTCCTCTCTTCTTTTCGGTCTTAGCAATGGAGTTTCCCTCCTTCTTCGAGTTTCCTAGCAACGTAAGGTTTTCAGGCAGAAATGAGGGTTCCACCACCAGGAAAAAGGGCGTCCCCAGGAAACCCAGGTAAGCTAATTTTCCCCTACCTTCTCTCCGTGTGCTTCCCCCAGGCCAGATCCATACCAGATTTGGTTCTTTTCCCAGCCGTTTTCCAATCAGGTTCCTAGCCGAAAAACGCTCCAAGACGGCTTGGGCCGGCCTTGCACGAACCAGGCGTCCCAGGGATGCCATGCTCCACCTGCGTCTAGGACTGGGTCCCTGGCACAGGTTCCTGGCATACGACAGTGCGTACACTGTCCCAAGTGCGGCCTTCGGGTGCTCACGCGACATGGGGCACGGGTCCTGGCTCGACCAGGATGCATGGGGTGCCCTAGGAGCTAAGATGCACCATTCTACACCAAAGGTGCGTCCGTGCAATGCCATCCAGGATGCGCGTCGCTTGAGCTTGCATGTGCACGTGCAAAACGCGGTCCCTGGCACGGCCTTTAGGCACGCACGCACGAGAGGCAGTCGAGGTTCAACCAGGATGCACGGGTGTCCTGGGAATTGGGACACGCTGACCCAATAAGACTTTAAAGTTAGGATTAGAGGACAATTTACAAAGTTAGCTATGGAATAGTAGATCCGTATCATAGGATCTAGCCTGACAATGAATTAGGCAAGGACCATGGACCCTAAAAAGCAGATCTAGCGATCTAATGTCTAAATGGATTGAAATTAATAAAGACTCCTTGTATCCATTCATACCCAGGAGTTTATAAATGAGACCCAGGGACGGGTTGAGTGATAAAGGATGTGACTCCAAGAGACTTTGAGGTGGCTGCTCTATTGCTACTAGACTTTTAAAAAAGAGCCATGATTGTTTTGAGACTGCATGTTTTAAAGTATAAGTTATATGACTTGTTTAGCATGACTTATTTTATGACTTGTTTAGCATATAAATGAATTCAGCATGCATATGATAAATTCATTATGCATAGACATGTTTTGCAAATAATTGCATATATTGCATGATTTGTGAGTATTGAGTTCTTGAAAATTTGTATGTCCTTGAGGGTTACCAAAAGACGCTAGAGTGCCCAAAAGACGCTGAGTAGGCAGTTGTGAGGGACCCAAAGAGGACAGGTTTTGAAAAAGAGGTTTTCGCTTGTTTGATCTTATATGATTTGGGCTAATAAGCTCATGGGCTATGCCGAGAGGTTGGGGTGGCCTCCTAGCCTCTACCACTACTAGGTGGAATGGGTACCATGCCCAAAAAGGGCATGTCCCTACGTTAACTGCATGTGGTACAGGGGGCTACCATTGGTGTCACAGCATTGGGTCGATGTGTCATATGCCTCGTGGAGGCTATGACGCTGTGTCCCTAGGTACCCGGGGACCACACGGCGGCGAGGTCGTGGGCATAGTTGAGCCCTATGGTTTCGTGGACTTACTTGCATTGCATATGGCATGACATGAGGTTGGTTGACCATACCATACCAGATATCCATGAGTTGGATTCAGTTGAGCATCTAAGCATATCATTATGTTTATGATATATATATATATATACTTTTGACTTGGATTACACTATTCTTTAAGTCGTCAGTATTTCAATTCAACGGTGGTTTTTAATATTGATATTGAACATGATTGTTCGAACATGCACATGTTTGAAAGAGCATATGATTTTAAACATAGCATGCATTGCAAAACTAGTAGTGATAGACTCCTACTTAGTATAGTATATACTCACCCTATCCTTAACATTTTTCAGGATAGTTCCATCCACGAGTAGAGGACGCCTATGTTAGTGCTACGAACAAGTAGATCAAAAGGAGACAATCATACATGTAAGTAAACACTCTACCCTTTGGACATGTATTTGTATTTATTTACAGTTGGGCTGTGAGTTGTGACTGGATAGACCTGGGAAAATATTTATGATTTCTGGAGTTTTTCAAAAACTACTTTGGTGGTTGTGAAAGCAAATGACACTCGGGGTTTTCAAAATGAGTTTAGAACAAAAGATTTTTCGCTGCATTGTACGGTTTTTATAAAATGGTTTTCAAATAGGGATGCATCCCGCCTTAGGAATTAGATATTGCATTTAAAATTGCATGGGAAAACCCAGGTCGTCACAGTTGGTATTAGAGCCCAGGTTTTATCCTTTCACAACCAGTCCAGCATGTCCAAGGGTCATAGACAATAGAGAAAATCAAGAAGAAGTAGTATAAATAAGTGTAGTAAAGATGACTACTTCTATTTGAGGATTACAATATTAATGCTCAAGGCATTTCACCATAAACAAATAGGTGAAAAAGGAGACGGGTCTAGCAAATACTTAGATATTGGATGACATAAATCTTAAGGATTGTTGTGTAGTGGTGCAAACAAGGAAACTCATATATAAATTAGATTATAATGAGAATGATGAATGAAGATGTTAGTGGACTTGTTAGTAGATAGTTCTGACTTGCAATAAAGTAATCTCATCAAAGGTGAGAAAATCGAAGAACCTAGATGGCTATCTTACCATCATAAAGAATATTAGAACATGGGTACACTATCACATGGATATCATATGAGTATGATAAGGGAAGTAAAAGACAGACTTTGAGAAGATTTTGATGATAAGGATAAGCATACAAGATGATACTAGGGGATAACTATGACTCGTACCAGATCACAAAGGTATGGATCCTGAAGGACTTAGCTCAATTTTGGATATCTTAATTGGAGTCTTATGAAGAGTGAAGTGCTATCGAATAATAACTACCTGAGTATTATGGAGCAAATCAGAAGATGTATACAAGTGACATATTATGTGATTAAGAGAAATATAACACGAATATGACAAGGAACTGTATTCGACCGAGTTATCAAAAGATTTTGATGATAATACTAAGGATGATAAAAGATTGATACTAACATGAACTTATAAGAGAAGTATAGCATGACCAAAAGATCAATGACATTATTAAGACATTATATGAAGTTTTTTGAGGCTATAGGCAATTAAGGATTTTGATGATATTAGAAAACTTCAACATTTCCTGGAAGTATTAAGTTTCTCTTGACTGCCGCATAGATCAAATATATGCAACCACTCAAATGAAAGCATTGATCTAAGTGGACAAAAATGAGGATTTTGAAAAAAAGAAAGAAAGAGATAGAGATGTAACTATAAGTATTCGATGAATATTGAATATTCAAAAGAAAAAGATCATGATTTTATGGAGATACATACAATCCTATCATCTTGAATCCTATAGGAAGATAAACCAATCAAATGCAAAGGAATAATACTAGATGAGTTGGTGATCTTATTGTAAAAGAGTATAAAAGAGAGAGAGAGCATATGGGGTTTAAGACTTTGAGTAGAGTATCGAATATCAGGAGATTATGCGACAAGAAATTTTTGAAGAGGAATGGTGACCAACTAGAAATTAAATTCTACAAATGGTTTGATATCAATTATTACAATTAGATTCTTATCGGATTCATTAGCTTATGGGGAACACCAATGGATATAATCCATAAAAAGGAAAATTTGGTGATATCCCACCTTGCCAATAAAATATATTGAAAAAGGAATTAAGCCAGGACAGTGACTTGTCCATTTAACAAGAAGGGTACCATCAAGGATCAAATTGAGATCTTACTATCATATATTGGAAGACCAGAAATCTTAAGACCATTATTTAGTCATTACCTTTAGAGTACTGTTGACTAAATAAAGGTATCCCACCCTAATTAATCAAGTATGTTAGTATCTATGAGTTAGTAGTCGAAGTTATATACTCAGAGGGATATTATAAGTATTTGGACATGAGTTTTACCTAAAAGAAGATTACTTGATTGGACTAAGTCATTTGAGGGTATGAGGTCAGTTGATTAGGCCACATCATGGAGTTGAGTAGGCCACATCATGGAGGAGCTACAAGTACAATAAATACAGTAACAACTGAGATAGTTGCAAAAAAAAAAAAAAGTGATCTAAACCAATGTGAAAGATTTTTCAAACATTATTTGCTACCATGACAAGGTGAAGAAATTACTTTGGGTATGAGAAATACTGCTGACTTGCATTGAAAAGAAAGGTAGATAAGTACCAATCACTTTAGAGACCCTTGAGCTTATGACAAAGATATATCTGGAAAGAGGTCAATAAGTAATCAAATAAAGTCTTTCTATATGTCTACAAAAATATTCCATGCTTACCTGAGTGTTTTTCAAATTTGATGATTTAATAGCTTCAGCATAACTTGATGTAGTAGTTATTGAACGAGAACTGCTATTATAAGCTAAGTATGAGGAGGCACTTGAAGGATAAACTTTAGGGAATTGAGAAAATCACTACTTATGAGGATACCTCCTTACAATACAGACTACATGATTGACAATAAAGCCTTAATAAAAGATTGAACAATATATTGACATAGGGGATGGAAGAAGAAAAGGTGAGATGGCAAGCACACTATAAGGTGAAGATTTAATGTTATGTTGCCTTTAGACAAATAGTTAGTTGTATGTGCATATACCAAGTACGAAAAATCAATTGAAGGAATTTCCTAAGGACTAACCCTACTGGATTGAGTATAGAACTTTTGGACTGAAAGGTTAAGAAGAAAATCATCAAGCAAATGAAGGACAAAGAGGATGATGACAAAGGATTCAACCATGACCTAGTAAGGGTAGTCGGTTATGAATAAGAGACTTTTTGCATAAATGGGAACATTATTGGAAATCCTAATGACAAATTGATGTGAATAGTGAGCTAAGGCCTCTAGATGAGAACATTTGACCCATGATGATGAATCGACCATTAACATTTGACATGAGAAAAGCGTTTAATGAATTTAATAATTATGAAACTGGATAAAGAGTTAGGACATTTTACTTTCAGTATATGATAAGGTCCTCGATGGAAGATGCTACTAATTGGCTTTCATGATTTTAACTTTGGTCGAGGAATCAGGTCACATATGGAAAATGACAGACAATTGAAATTCAAAGTTAATCAAGGGTTTGGCTGTTGAGCACATGATACCATGATAGTTATTGAAGTATCTTGAGGACAAATATAAAAGATAAGAAGCAAAGTTAGACACAATGGAAAGAAGGAAATTTTTTGTACTCTTACTAATGACATATAACCAACCATTAGAAGGAGATATGGATGATGAAGAGATCACTAGATGAAAGACAAGAAGAAAAAGGGATCATCCTATGATATTCAAAAAGGACTATGAGAAATAAGATAATATGATCTTGAAAGAAGTATGGAGTAATTTATACATGAATAAAGAAGCATGATCCTACGAGGAGACTATCCTATACACGATGAGAAAAGTATAGGCATCTAAGGATTTCAAGATAGATGAATTACCACTAGAAACTGGTATTGTTAAACTAGCACGTCTGGGAGTATGCATCAGAGTACGCAGCGAAAGCGGCCCTTATAGGTAAGGCCTTGTAGAAGGAACAATAGAAATGATAAATTGAGGTTGAGCCTAGATTTGATTCCTAAGGGGGGGAATGCATTCACCAAGAAGTCATCTAAGAGACAAAATACCTTGAAGATGATAATTTATGGAATTTCGAGGACGAAATTCTTTTAAGGGGGTAATAATGTAATGCCCGAGCAATTTACACTAAATTGGACATTCTATAGGAAATGAACTGAGTTAAATATTTCGCTTTATTTAAAATAGTAAATGAAGGAATTTGTAAGGAAACTTGGTACCATTAGATTCTACTAGAAAAATGGAATCCAACTCCTCAAAAATTACCCAAAAAGGAGTTCGTATGAAGAAGTTACGGCCGTTTAAAGATCAGGGGCAGTTTTGGAATTTAAATAGAAAAATGAAAAAGACGAAAAACGCAGGGGCCCGTTTCGATAACGGCACCCCTATCGTCTTCCACCTCCAGACTTCTCCAAAAAACCCTTTTTCCCGATTTCTCCAGAACACCCGAGGGGAAATGGCAGCACCGCCATTGAGGGGCGCCGCCTTCTCCCCTCTATAAAAGCCCCAACTCCCCCTCTCCAAAAACACATTTTTTGGCAACTTTTAGACTGGGGTTTCTGGCAAAAACCGGAAACCCGTCTCTTTGTAATTTTCAGCAATGGCCAGGCCCTAGTCGGGCCAGCCATTCTCCCATTTCCTCTCTTCTTTTAGGTCTTAGCAATGGAGTTTCCCCCCTTCTTCGAGTTTCCCAGCAACGTAAGGTTTTCAGGCAAAAACGAGGGTTCCACCACCGGGAAAAAGGGCGTCCCCAGGCGACCAAGGTAAGCCGATTTTCCCTTACCTTCTCTCCATGTGCTTCCCCCAAGCCAGATCCATACCGGATCTGGTTCTTTTCCCAGCAGTTTTCCAACCAGGTTCCTAGCCGAAAAACGCTCCAAGACGGCTTGGGCCGCCCTTGCACGAACCAGGTGTCCTAGGGACGCCATGCTCCACTTGCGCCTGGGACTAGGTCCCTGGCACGGGTTCCTGGCATATGATAGCGCGTACACTGTCCCAGGTGCGGCCTTCGAGTGCGCGCGTGACATGAGGCACGGGTCCTGGCTCGACCAGGATGCACGGGGTGCCCTAGGAGCTGAGACGCGCCATGCTACACCAAAGGTGTGTCCGTGCAATGCCATCCAGGATGCGCGTCATAGTACGTCGCTTGAGCTTGCATGTGCATGTGCAAAATGCAGTCCCTGGCACAGCCTTTAGGCACGCATGCACGAGAGGCGGTCGCGGTTCAACCAGGATGCACGGGTGTCCTAGGAATTGGGACACGCGGACCCAATAAGACTTTAAAGTTAGGATTAGAGGACAATTTATATAGTTAGCTATGGAATAGTAGATCCACATCATAAGATCCAGCTTGACAATGAATTAGGCAAGGACCATGGACCCTAAAAAGCAAATCTAGCTATTTAATGTCTAAATGGATTGAAATTAATAAAGACTCCTTGTATCCATTCATACCCAGGAGTTTATAAATGAGACCCAAGGACGGGTTGAGTGATAAAGGACGTGACTCCAGGAGACTTTGAGGTAGGTGCTCTATCGCTACTAAACTTTTAAAAAAGAGCAATGATTGTTTTGATACTACATGTTTTAAAGTATAAGTTATATGACTTGTTTTGCATGACTTATTTTATGACTTGTTTAGCATATAAATGAATTTAGCATGCATATGATAAATTCATTATACATAGACATGTTTTGCAAACAATTGCATATATTGCGTGATTTGTGAGCATTGAGTTCTTGAAAATTTGCATGTCCTTGAGGGTTACCAAAAGACGCTGGAGTGCCCAAAAGACACTAGGTAGGCAGTTGTGAGGACCAGACAGTTGTGAGGGACCCAAAGAGGACAGGTTTTGAAAAAGAGGTTTTTGCTTGTTTGATCTTATATGATTTAGGCTAATAAGCTCGTGGACGCTATGCCGAGAGGTTGGGGTGGCCTCCCAACCTCTACCACTACTAGGTGGAATGGGTACCATGCCCAAAAAGGGCATGTCCCTACATCAACTGCATGTGGTACAGGGGGCTACCACTGGTGTCACAGCACTGGGTCGATGTGTCATATGCCCCGTGGAGGCTATGACGCTATGTCCCTAGGTACCCGGGGACCACACGGCGGCGAGGTCGTGGGCATAGTTGGGCCCTATAGTTTCGTGGACTTACTTGCATTGCATATGGCATGACATGAGGTTGGTCGACCATACCATACCAGATATCCATGAGTTGGATTCAGTTGAGCATCTAAGCATATCATTATGTTTATGATATATATATATACTTTCGACTTAGATTATGCTATTCTTTAAGTCGTCAGTATTTCAATTCGACCGTAGTTTTTAATATTGATATTGAACATGATTGTTCAAACATGCACATGTTTGAAAGAGCATATGATTTTAAATATAGCATGCATTGCAAAACTAGTAGTGATAGACTCCTACTGAGTGTAGTATATACTCACCCTATCCTTAACATTTTTCAGGATAGTTCCATCCACGAGTAGAGGACGCCTATGTTAGTGCTACGAACAAGTAGATCAAAAGGAGACAATCATACATGTAAGTAAACACTCTACCCTTTGGATATGTATTTGTATGTATTTACAGTTGAAATTTGTGAGTCAGATTTGGATAGACCTGGGAAAATATTTATGATTTCTGGAGTTTTTCAAAAACTACTTTGGTGGTTGTGAAAGCAAATGACACTCGGGGTTTTCAAAATGAGTTTAGAACAAAAGATTTTCCGCTGCATTGCATGGTTTTTATAAAATGGTTTTCAAATAGGGATGCATCCCGCCTTAGGAATTATATATTGCATTTAAAATTGCATGGGAAAACCCAGGTCGTCACACTTAAACATGAGATCAAGGATCTAGAAAGGTGGCCAAAGTGGGTCCATTCACAGGCCATGCAAAGTCCACTACTTTGCATGGGTTTCACTTAAGTCACTTAGCCATATTCAAGCCATGAACAGGGTGACAAGCTAAGAAGCCTAGCCAATCACCAAAGCCAAGGATTTGAGCTATAAAACCAAGTCAAAAAAGCTATCAAAGCCACCCATGGAGTCAGCTAATGGAGATCTCCAACAAAGCCATCAAGCCAAGCTATATGGAAGGCCATGATTGGAGGAGAATCCAAAGAATTATCCTTGGGACTTATAGGGATATTTGAAGATAATTGAGGAAAAAATCATAAAGATAAGGTAGCATGTAGACCAATAGAAAGATACCTCTTCATTTTTACTATTTTTTCCACTTTTTTCTACTTTCCACCTCACCACTGAAGGACACTATGAACTTTACTTTTCATTCAAGAGTCCTATCTTTCTAAGACTCTACCACCTTCCTAAACCAATCCCCACTTCCCAGGAAATTACTTAGCCAATCATCTCTTTCCACTTCACCTCCCTTCCTTATCTTTTCCTTTCCATCTCTTTCATCCCCACCTTCCATTCTCATGGAATTCTATGTGAAATACATTCAAGACAAGAGTTCCACATAAAGCTCCTACAATGTAGGAGTCTTCCTCGCCTCCTTGCCTCATCCACTCCACCACCCTCCTTATTTCTCTCTAGCCCAACCAATCACCATTTTTTTTTTACTCTCCACCTCACCCTCGCTCTCTTACCTCATCTCTCCAACCAACTTGCCAATTTCAAGAATGCTTCCATGATTTTTACAAGGGGGTTAACTCTTACCCAAACACCCCACTTGGTTTCCTCTTTGAAAAACCCTAGCTAGCTGCTTCATATCTTAATCCCAGACATCCAATGCTCTTATTTCATCCCCTCCCTACCTTTACCTTAGGTCACCCTAAAAAACTTAGGAAACAAAATATAAAAGAGCTAAAAAAGGATTCAAAGACAATAACTTTTGTATGAAGAAAAGAATGCTTACTCCAAAGACAAGAGGTGCCCTTTTTCCTTCCCTCTTCCCTTACCTTCTTGCTTTCAACATGTTCTCCTAAGGTGGCTACTCTTCTTCCTAGTGTTCCATGCATGATTCCAAACCCTCATTCTCTAATTCTCCATTAAAGGTTAGTTATTCACCTTTTAAACTTCATTGCTTTTAAATTCCTTTTAGCTTCATGCTTAGTAAGTTGTTATCTTGCCTTTTTATTCTTTTGCATCTTCTTGCTAGATGCAAGGTTATTTTCCTATTGAAGTGACAACCAAGGAAAATTCAACTTGAATCTATTCTTTTCCTTGCTTATCATTGCCATTAAATCACCTTTGATTTCATTGATTTCCTTCTTGTTGTCATTAGTGTTCCTCAAGCTTTGTCTTTACTTTCTAGTAAATTTTCCATTTATTTCTATGCATGCTTATTTATGATTGATGTTAGATTATTGAAGAAGGTTTAGCATGTATATTTGGGTTGTTTAAGAACAAGTAGCATTCATTGTAATAGAATACAAATTTTAGATTTGGAATACATGTATATGCTTACTATATTGATGGATTTTAATGTGATTTAATGACGTTAGTTGGAGTTTTTGGTTCATACTTGCTTCCAGTAATTAATGGTCTTAATTCCTAAATCTTTGATTGCTTTAGAAGTGCTTAATTAAATATTTTCCATGTCTCAATAATTGAATGATCAAAATAACATCATGCTGGAATTTTTGGAATGAATTATTTATGTTTAATTTGTAGTACTCTATACTTCATATTTGCTTGATTTTTCAAGGACTTAATTAGAGTGTTAGAATACTTTGTCCATGCTTGAGTTAGATTGCTTGTGCTAGGTTTTAAAATTAGTTAATTAGACACATTCCTCCCCCATGAATCATGCGCACCATTTCATGGTCGTGTGTGATACTCGAGTAGTTCTCCTTTACCTACTTTATTAGTGATTGTTTTCCATTAGTTTTCTTGTTAGTTGTAGTTTAGCTTAGATTTCATTGTTGATAAGTTTGCATCTTAGTTAGTTTCTAATTTTTGTATAGGAAAGTAATTGATTTGTTTCTTTACAATAGTTGCTAAATTTTATTAGAAAGTTGAATTTAGGAAAGTTATTTAATTTTATTTTTAAAAAGTTTTCAGTTTAGGAAAGTTCTTAATTTAGAAAATTTTAATTTTTAGAAAGTGTGTATTTTTAGGAAAGTTATTAAGTGTCGCATATTTTAGTTTTAGCATCTTTCATATGTTAATCTTCTATTTGTAGTTTAAGAAAAAGATCTCCTCAATTTGGCTAGGTTAGATAATCTAAGTAAGAACTACTAATATCAAATCTTTTCGATTACTCGTGCAATCAACCTCCTTGTGTGAATTACTATAAATGATTCATGTCCTTGTGAGTTAAGACATAAAATCACAATGAAAAACAAAAAAACTTCCTTCCATAAACCAAAAAACATGAAGCTTAATTTCTTTCTCCATTGGAATGATATGTTTCCAACTAAAATAAGGGCAAGTGCCAACTCTCCACCTGGCTGCAATGGTCTTGTCCTTGTCTTTCAGAAGAAAAGAGAATTTTTGGGTGAAGCCTTAGCTTTGTTGTCTGCTAAACAACTAGCCCATTTTGACAAAAGACAAAGACTAAGGAACCCTTTGACTGCAGCTCATCTGTATAGCTTGTGCAAGTCATGCAACTTTCATCCACTTCATTGGTTCTCTTTTTCTAGTTTCTCTTAGGAGTGTCCAATTTGGTTTGATTTTAGGGTTGAAAGTTGACTAGACCAATTTTTTTGGTCTGTTGGGATGTGGACCGAAACCGGACCGAACCAATATAGGGTGAGTTGTAGCCTGCCAATTAGTCTTCAGTCGGGTTTGGTCTAAACCATTAGACTAGATTGAACTAGACTAACATTGGGTCCAAGTTTTGGTCTGGTCCATTTTGAACCATTTGACTGGACCAAAGTGGATTGAAAATCAGATCGGTCCAATTTGCACACGTTTATTTGCACCCCTTCTTACTTATCAAGACAAGCATAAAGAAAATTGAACTTTAAATTTGCAAACATTTATGCAAAATACAATTTGATACATATAGATGTATATATAGCAATCCAACTTCTAAATTACAAAATTGATCTAACTAAATTACAGATTCAATTGTAAAACAAACAAATTCAAAGAAGGTAATCCAACTTCTATGTTACAAATTCAAAGAAAACGTTTGCCAAACGTTCACTATGTAACAAATTTAGAGAAAATGATTGCTAAAGAATTACAACAGCCATAACAATCCATTAATGGTATCCTAATTAATCATATTTTGCTTGTTGCATCTGTGCTTTGGAGATATAACTTGAGATGTGAACAGTAACTCTTCCTCTGTTAGTAGCCTTGTGGAGTGGAGGAATGTTCTATTAGGACACTTGATTACTTCCAATTGCAACGATCTCCAATATGCATAAAAAAATCATCATATTGCCTTTCCTGAAAAGAAATTATCTAGCATTACTTAAGCAACCTTCAGATGAATGTCAACATTGGAAGTGCTTATACAACTAAAAGAAAAGTCTCAAATTCATACAACCAAGAAAACCATTTATTTGTGGGTCTTAAGTTTACAATTTGCAAACTGACATGGAAAAGTTTGATTTGAATACTTAAATATAGGAGGATGAGACATCTTAACAAAATAGTAGAACCAATGAATCCGTGTGCATTTGTGGAATAAATCTTAATGCCTTGCACACAAAGCAACAGTTATGTCACTAAATTTACTTAACACTCTCAAAAACATGCAAATGACGGTGTTTTCAATAAGACATATTGTTATATAGTCATAGTAGGGATGAATTACTGTCAAACTAAAACTATAGATATAAGACTGATATCATCAAACTAAAACTGCTGTGGTAAAGAACATTTTAGAGTTTCTTGTTCAACAAATTCCAATATGGATGAATAGAGAACTAAGTGGATTTCTTCCTTATGCCCATGAAGAGATGATGTAATATTATTTATAAAAGCTTTAGATTAATATTATCAAACTAGAGTTATAGATGTAAAGAACATTTTAGAGTTTCAAGTACAAACTAAATCCAACATGTATGCATGAAGAGATAAACCTCACATTTACATGAAAGAGCATATAGAAATTGAAGAAGAAAAATAGACATGCAAGAGGAGAACAAAGACTATAACCACTTCATGAGATTCAACATGAGTGAATGAGATTGCAACTTTTGAGAGTAAAACACAAGCAAAAATGTGACCAACTGTGTGGAAGAAAGTTGATCCAAGAAGAGCTAAGTAAAACAAATTATATTTATCTTCGGTTACTGTCTCACATCTTCTAGTCAGCTTACAAGATGGTTAAGAGTTTCTCCTGAAAATGACAAAAATTACATTAATTGTTCTAAGTCTAACAAACAAAATGATAGTCCTCACTAGAGGGAACGATAGTGCCAAGTAACAACCATTTACATGTCCAACTTTCTGAGATATTGATATTGTAATAGATGCAACTAGAAGAATTTCAAGAATGATAGTCCACACTAGAGGGAATTCCACACTCTTGTGAAGGTCTTTCTAATACAAACTTACATTAATTGTTCAACGTCCAAGCAACAAATCCTAAAGGTAACATCTGTTATGTACACAAAGTTAGCTCTCAAGTGAAAGATAAATCTAGATATCATCCTCTTTGAATAACAAACTTGAAGCATGTTAACAGGTATAACAAACTACAATATTTATCTAATTAATGAAATTACCAGATAGAATATTAGCTATAGAATTTGAATAAAAATAAATAGGCACTAAGAGAATACATTCAAGAGAAAATCATGTCACTCTTATGAAAGAAAAGCCCAAGTAGTTGAATTCAAGAAAAGGGGGAGGGGAAGTAACATGCATATAAGCATCCCCTCACACTAACCCTTTGTGCTTCATGAAATCTAGTTCTACCAAAATCTTTAACTTTACGTGGAATACCAATAGGGTACAATATCAACAAGGTGTTATACCTGCATTAATTTGATTTAGTTGAATGAAATAATCTGAAATGGCTAGTTGTTCATCCAACCTAAAGATATCAATATCATGAGTGTACCATTATTTTACTATAACAGTTAGACAAGGAATGTGACTAGATAGACAAATAATGAGGGACATGGAAGTTGTAAAACAACTATACTTATGTGTTAGAATACGTAGAATCTATTCAAAAGAATATGAGTACATAAAAAATATGCCTAAATATTTCAATATCATGTCCCATTAGCAAGAGGAAAAAGGTTTCATCCTCTTTGCTGCTATTCTCCCTCTGTGACTTTATTCGCTCTAGGTTGGCTCCATCTTATAAATCTTCAAGCTACTAAATAAAAAAATAGCTGCACCAACTATAAATGATATTTAATATTTATCAAGACAATTAAAATAAGCATCAATATTTATGTTCTCTCATCAAGGATTAATACATACATGGAATATAACAGATACAAGAAGAAAGCAATACGAGTCCCTAGTTCCTCTCTCTCTCTCTCTCTCTCTCTCTCTCTCTCTCTCTCTCTCTCTCTCTCTCTCTCTCTCTCTCTCTCTCTCTCTCTCTCTCTCTCTCTCTCTCTCTCTCGTCCTTCCCCCCCCCACCCCCCACCCCCTTTAAAACCTTCAAAAATTAAAACTTTCCCTAACTTTTCTCTATAGGAACACAAAATATATAAGCAGCACTTACCAAACTAGAAATTATATCATAGGTAATCTCATCTCTCTCAACAGTACTTCCTACAAATAATAACAATAAGTATAACAGAAACACAATTCCTTCAGAATCCCACATAGCAATGGTTGTCTACTTGTCACGTTGCAATGGTTATCACTTTGGTAGGTCCCAATCCACTAATCTCTATGAACAAATCCAAACAAGTGAAGTTAGAGTAAAATACAAAGAAAGTGAAGTAGTTTTTATGAATGGAATAGTTGTTTAGACCAGCATATTACCTAATTCCAACTTTTCATGCTTCTCAAACTCATTCATATGCTCTAAAGTATCATCTGAAGCTGAAGATTGCAAACAATTTTGAGAGCAAATTAGGGCCTCCACTATCATTGATGATAAAGAACTTCGAAAAGGATCGAGGACATGCCCTCCCGTGCTAAATGTGGATTTAGAGGCAACTATTGACATTAGAATTGCTAGTAAATCAAGTGCTAATTGTGAGCAAATGGGATATTTTCTTGAATTGGTCTTCCATCACCCTAGAATATCAAAATATGGATTGTTTTGCTCACTTAAGTCATCTTCTTTTGCCAAATACCTCTCAAGTTCAAATATGGTACTTGTACCACTTTGTTGCTTAACTGGTCTCACACACTGAGACCTCAAGAAACCAAATAAACTTTCCTCTTCATCCTCATCGCCAACATCAACAAAACTCTTACTTAAAGCTTCACTAGCCTCGGCAACAACTTTCTTATCAAAATCATGTTTGATGTACCAATCAAATAAATGTGTAGTAGTCTCTGTCATTACTTTTACTAAGTTATCTACTTCTAAAGCATCATAAACCTTTTCAAGATAAAACTGAAAAAAATGCAACTTGTACCTAGGATCAAGTACTACACAACAAACACCAACATATTCATATTATCAAACTTGCCCCAATACTTGTCAAACTTTGACTACATACAACCAGTCTTTCTACATAAAAAATCATCTTCATATTTACACAAGTTAGATATAGCTATGCAAATAGTTATAATATATTCAAAAATGCATTAGAAGAGATAAACTTAGTGCTTGATAACCACAATGTAGCCTTGTAAATACTTTTCAAAAAATTCATAAACAACTTTGCCCTGGTCTAATCATCGACTAGTGGAAGCCCTACCACTTCCTTTCCTACTTTCCCTCTCCCACTAACATCACCTTCTTCCTCATTTTTAGACACATCTTCCTCTATTAAATGCTTTTGATATGAGCCATCATCTTCATTTAGACAATCAAATGCTTTATGAAACTGCACAACTCTTTACAACATAAGATATGTCAAGTTCCATCTACTACACATCTAAACACAATGTGCTTTTACAAGTAATGCCTTCTCTCTCAGCATAAGTCTTGAAAATGGTCATCCTAGACAGTGAAGATCTCATAACATTTCAAAATTTTAAGATAAACTCATCCATCTCTTTGAAACCCTCACACATAAACAGGTTTAAAATGTGAGCAATACATCTCATATGTAGAAACTCATGCTCTAAGATGGTGATCTTTCTATTTTTTATCTTCCTCTTTAAAAAATGGATTACACCATTATTTGAACTTGCATTATATATCACAACACTGAGCATCTTCTCTATCCCCCATGCTATCAAACAATCCTCAAATTTTTTCCCCATTCACTCACCCTTGTGACTAGAAATTAAGCAGAGTTTAAAATTTTCTTTTGCAGTTTACAGTAACTATCAATGTAATGTGCCATGACACACATGTAGTTTAAATTTTTTATAGATGTCCACGCATTAGTAGTGAGCTAAATTCTTTTACCTTTGAGTGCATTCTTCTTCTCTGATAAGTATAACTATAAGTAATCTCTAGGGTCAGAAGTGCGACTAAGGATTAGGTTGTGCCACATGCATAATCTTAGTCTCATTGTGGACTGAATCGCATGCACAATCTTTACCACATTAATTACATGCACACCTAGGATTTGGGTTACCATCCATTGTTAATTTTGTAAAATGGTCCCTTGCATGTGATCGCTTTCTTTTGTTGGTATTATTTTGTGCACTCATTTGAGTATAAGAGGTGGCATAGGCATCTGAATTAGTATTGATGTCAACCACTTGATCATAATGTTTGTCCATCTAAGAACACAATATATATGCAGATTAATGTAAAGATTGAGATAGTCTAAAGATGAATACAAAATATCCTAAAATGTTATGCACCAAGTAAGATGAATGAAATCTATATGCAATTATACTGTTAAACAATTGTGCAAATCCAAATTAGAAATGCAAAATAGATAAATGTGTCCTAAAAATGCAAGAAGAAGAACAAACTAATGAAACTACTTATATGCTACTTATGCAATGGGTCTGAGCCTCAATAAATGAGACACTATAACCTAGACAACCCATGCCTTATTGGTTACAGCCATGCTTAGGCTGTCCTTGGTTAAATAGGTGATTCTAATGCAAAAGATACTAAAATGTTACGCACCAAGTAAGATGAATGCAATATGTATGCACTTATACTATAACTACCAAACAATTGTGCAAAAATTAACAATCAAACCTTCAAGGAATTAAAGAAAAAGAACAACTACAAAGAGTATAATTTAGATTACTATCATAAGAGTGGAATTTAGATTGACATGTGACTACAAGTATTTATATGAGTAAATACCTTCCAATATATGAAAGAACACAAGCACAATGATTTGAAAAATACGTATTAACAAAATTTTAAACTTCTTGCTATTCTTCTAGTAATACATTGAATAAGAATCATAAAATAATAGTAAATGGAACCACACAACAGCATACAAGGGAGAAGATTTCTATTGTTAGATAGGAAATCTTTCTATAAATTAAGTACCTCATGGACAACCAAATAATGGAAGTGAAAGTACATAAAGAATAGAGCTTAGCCACAATGTACTAATAGTAGAGAACAACATGGTTACCAAATGACACAACATGCATCTCATCACACAGAATCAGCAGAAGAAAGTGTTCTCCTTCTATAGACATGCTTCAGAATACAACTATATGATGGACAACAAACTACAAATCCAAGCACTAACATAAAATTTTTTTTTATTCTTATTACACAATCATAAAAGTTAACATTTAATGCAACATACAAAAAAGCAACAAAGTTATGGTTCTTGAAAAACATTATACATTAAAATATGACCAAATTGAAATCCTCAGTATAAAGAAATAGCCCAAATAAAGTCTCTGAACTCCATTCAACAAGAACCATCAAACAGAAAGCTTATACCTTAATCCTATGTGTGTCTGACATGGAAAAATAAAAGCCAGACAAAAACACAAACAAATAAACTAGAAACACACACCACAAAACATAGATAATCAACCTTGAAACATAGGAGCATTCCTCCAAATTAGAAGAATTACAGAATAACTAAATCACAATAGAATCAAATGAAAGCTACTAATAAGTCAATATAGCAGTCCAATAACACACATGGAAGAGTACCAAGAAATAGGCACCAACATAGGAATTACTATAGAAAACAGAAATAACTCAAAAATTTTCTAAAATGACCATGACCATGGTAAAAAAGATTTGGGAATTGCACCCAATGGGAATCAAAATCACCAGGGGTGTGCAAAAAACCAACTAGACCGAGGAAGACAAAATCTCTAGTAGTAGGGGAGATTTAAACAAACTTAAGAAACATTGGATTTGCAATGAAATTTGAAAAACGAGGGTGGGAGGAGACTTACAATTACAGTTGGTTTCTATTCCTTTACCCTCTCATCATCATCTTCTTCTTCTTTTCCTTTGATCGAGTTGAGAGCTATGAGATAGCTCAGAGAGGGAAACTTAGAGATGTAGTGCATCGAGTGGAATCACTAGAGAGATTTGGGAGGACTAGAGAATGATTGGGCTGTGATGATTGCATGATGGCAGACAAGGATCAACTTTCGACTTGAGAGCCATGAGTGAGATTGCTAAGAGAGGGAGAATCAAAGACGTAGGGCATTGGGCGAAGTTGCAAGAAAGATTTGGTAGGACTGAAGAATGATTGGACCGTGGACAACTAGACAGTCGTGGATGATGATTGACTAACTTGAGTGAGTGAGGTTGCTCAAAAAGGGAGACTCCTTGACCCTGAGTGAGATAGCTCATAAAGGGAGAGAGATTCAAAGTCTTAGAGAGCAGGCTATTGTGCGGAGTCACTAGAGAGATTTGGGAGGATTGGAGGATGAGTGGACCATGGACGACTACACCAAAGCTGACTAGAGTCCTAGGCTCCAAGATGATTAGGATTTACCATTCGGTAGTTTTTGTTTAATCTATGAGTGAGACTTTGTAGAGGAGGAGAGTTAAAGTCTTAAAGATGTAGTGTGATAGGGGAAGTCACCAAAAAGATTTGGTAGGACTAGAGGACAAGGGGACCATGGACAACTGCATCGCAGCCGATGAGAGTCCAAGATGATTAAGGTTTTCCCCTTTTCTATTATTTTCATTTGATCTATGAGTAAGATAGCTCAGAGAGGGAGGGAGATGGAGAGTTAGAGTCTCAGAGATGCAGGGCATTGGGTGGAGTTGCTGGAGATATTTGGGAGGACTGGAGGATGAGTGGACCATGGATGACTGCACCAGAGGCAACAAGAGTCCAAGACTTTAGAACGATTAAGGTTTGCCCTTCTAAGTTCTATTTTTGTATGATCTATGATTGAGACTTTACAAAGAAGGAAACTCAGAGTCCTAGAGATGCAGGGCACCAGGTGGAGTCGTTGGAGAGATTTGGTAGGACAAGAGGATGAGTGGACCATGGGTGACTTCATTAGAGATGACAAGAGTTTGAGATGATTAGGGTTTGCCCTTCCTTTATTATTTTCATTTGTTTAGTGAGTGAAATGGCTCAGAGAGGGAGGGAGAGTCAATGTCTGGAAGATGTAGGGCACTGGGCAGAGTCGCATGAGAGATTTTGGATAGGGGTGGCAAAATATGACACGACACAATAACACGACTCGAATCCGACACGGATTTAGCAGGTTAGGGTTGAGCCTTATTGTGTTTGTGTCATTTTCTGGTTGACCCAAAAATGACACGTCATATATCATGCCATGGTCGGGTCAATCAGTGCTGATCTATCATGTTGACCTGCGTGACACGCGACCTAGTAAAACTTCAAGTTGAACTAAATGACATGTGATCTTATCTTACACTAAATAGGACAGTTTCTGAGTAACAGTCTTATATTTGAACTGATAAGGGACAGGAAAGTACGTTATATAGGATAGTTAGTGAGTAATTGTCCTATATAATAAAAGGTTTTACTGTTGTATATTTATAAATTATATAGATTCCTAGAGGCTATAGGATGGTTAAGACAAAACCGTCCTATATTTTTATATGTTCTATAAGACAGTTGATAAGTAGGCATCTTATATTTATATGTTATATAGGATGGTTATTAAATAATCATCCTATATATTAGGATTTATAAGACAGTTATTAATTAACCGTCCTATATTTTAAGATTCTATAGGACGGTTATTTGTTAACCATCCTATATTTAATAAGTGATATAAGACGGTTACTAAATACCCGTCCAAGTGTCCAGTGTGTGACTCCACACACAATTCTCTCTTTCCATTAGGGATTAGTCCATCCATTATACACAACTTCACTCCTCAATTCTCACATATCAAAACCCTATCTTCACTCTTGAAGGCTTGAAGTTGAAGCATTGATCACACCAACCTCCCATCATTAAAAATTTGAAGTAAAGTAAGCACACTATACACACAATCACATTGACACATACATACTTGAATTAAAACAAAAAATGGAATACAACCACAGTAATGGACCGATGTGTCAAAATAACACATTCACATTCAACCTACTATATTTAAACTCATTGTACACATTCACTTCTTCTCCATACAATTCACATTATACACTACTTCACTCCTCAGTCCTCACATATCAAAACCATGTCTTGACTCTTGAAGGCTTGAAGCCTTGAACGCACCAACCTCCCATCATTAAAAATTTGAAATAAAGTAAGCACAATGTACACAAAATCACATTGACACATACATACTTGAATCAAAACAAAAAATGGAATACAACCATAGTAATGGACTAATGTGTTAAAATAACACATTCACATTCAACCTGCTATATTTAAAATCATTGTACACGTTGACTTCTGCTCCATATAGTTCACATTGAATTGAACAAATAAAAGCACACCCAATCACCCATAATGTACATGATACATTCACTCTTCCTCATGGACAGCCACACCTCATCATATATCTTATGTCTAGCTCAAGATACCAACTTCCCAGTCCCATCATTGAAATTTGAAAGTTTGAAACAAAGAAAGCACATACATTGAAATAGTGTACTTCAATCAAAAGAAAAATAGAACACATCCATAGAAATGAACTGATCTTTGTATTATATTTGAGTAAAATGTTTATACATGATCGATGATACATTCATTTACATCACTGAACTGCAAATTAAAATTCATAATATGATTTGTCCATTCCATTCTAATATAGTCTAGATCTAACCAGGAGTAACTCTTGCTTACCAAATCCACCTGTAAGAAACGTATAATAACTTAGTTTAGACATGTAATCTTGGATTCAGTCAAGAAATATACAAAACAAAAGTGTAACATTGGTCAGTAAGTCTTACCTTTCTCAATTGTGAGATTGTAACTCCATTGCGAATGAGGGTTCTCATGTATCTGAGAACATAATACCCACATTCCCAATCTGATTTTTGTTTAGGGCACTGCAGAACAATGTCACCAAAGACAACAGAAAAGGTTCAAAATATCATGTCAAATAAGTTCATGTTTAAAATTATATCAAAGAGTCTAAAGAGCGGTAATTAGTAAACCTTACCTTAGCCTTCTTCTAGTTGAGTTTTGGTGGGTGGTCAATACCTTCCCGCTCAGCCCATTTATACCATGCTCTACACACATACAATTAAAAAGCATTAGATTATGAATATAATGATAGTTTCCAGGTGAGTAGTTATATTATAATGAAAGGAATAATAAAGACTTACTTGTTTATAATTTCCATTAGGTGTTCCCGAATATGCACTCCACACGAATTGAAAAAAATTGCATGGCCACCATGCACATCCAAAGCTAGCAGCATATAGATATTCATGTGTTCTCAAATCTTAACTGATGTAGATATTCATGTGTATGAATTATGAAATCGAAATGGCATAATCTAGCAACATATGTTACAACGTACCCACTATTGTAGAGAATCAATAAGGCTTGCCCCTTCGCACAACCCATGAACCCAGGAATGATATCTTCACTTTGTTTTTCCTCGGGCAAATAGTCCAATCGAAAGACACTAGAAGGGTCAATGAACTTGTAAATGTCCTTGACCTCTAATCTTTGCAAGCTATCATGCAAATACCTGTATTAGGAATTTGGGTTAATGTCAATTAATTATCAAGTGTTATTAAAAAAGCAAGTAATGTTACTTTGATTCATAATAGTCTAACTCTAATAGAGTAGTTACACAACGACATACCCTATATAGACTACGATGTGCATGTATTCTAATTGAGCCATATTACATATGGCAAGAGATCTTCCTTGAAGAGTGGAACCTCAACCACATCTTTTGAAAGCACACTTGCCTCTATCCTTATGGGGTTCATTGCATTATCTTCATTGGCCAGTCTGTACAGTACCCTTGGGAATGGAGGCATGTTAGGTGGAACCTCCACTTGATCTCTACAATGTAGATGTAACATTTCAGAAACTAGTAATGAATATGTACAACATATACTGGTATACTAGCATATACAAAAGAAAAGAGACAGTGAGATCAAATTATAATATTTTATCATATATTGGGATAAGGTCTTGATGATCATGATGATGAGAGTGAAAAGAAACACATGAATTCCATTAAACACCTCTAACCATTACTTCAAGTAAGATTACAAGTTCTAACCTAAGATAAGATAATAAAACTTTTTAATCTCTAATCATTACTTCAAGTAAGAATCTAAGATCACAAATTCTAACCTAGGAAAAAACGACAAAACTTTTTGAGCTTGTGGTCACCTAACAAATGTTTACAATGGCTTGTGACCTGTGAGCACCTAACAAGTGTTTTGAACTTATTAGTTGTTGCATTGTTCAAGTCCACACGTAACATGATACAACTATGCAAATATATAGAACTAGTACTACCTGGGAAGGCTGGGATGGGGCTACACTTGCCACTATGCTAGAATTTGCTGGTGGGGAGGTTCACTTCAATTGCCCATTGTGCTGCTTCTGGTGATCCGACATATTGCAGACAATATTAATCAATTAACAATTTAGGATGACTTAAAAAAGGTAGCAGAAAATGATGCCATGACTATAGTTAGAATATATGTACCTGGGAATGGGATATCATTAATTTGATAAGTTTCTCTAGCCAACACACATGATATCCAATTGCATCCCCAACTATTTCAACATCATCCCCTTGTATTGGAAATGGAAGGGGAGCATCTGGTTGAATGGCAATAGTAATGCACATGCGCTTAGTGTGTGGAGGCATCAACTTGCCATGCAAGGTGGCAAAAGTCATGGGCTGAACCTTGTACAATGTTGCCATAGCCACATAGTTGTACAATGTTGCCATAGCCACATAGTTCTTAGATGTATGTAGCTGCAACATGCACTGACCCACCTGCATTTGAGAAATGACATATATATATATAATGATTAGTGATGTAAACTGAAAAGGTTACTAAATAATTAAATATTGTAAAACTAAACATGTCAATATACATACTCACTAATCGGGACATCACCTTCAAGTACTTGCTCTGCCACCTCTTCGTTTGATGGAGGATTAGGAGTGCAGCTATTATCAAATTGGGGTGGTTGAACTTGAACTTGAGGTTGAGGTTGAGCTTGAGGGCCAATAGCCTCACATGAGGTTCTTTCGCCACGATGGAGTTCCTTCAGCAATTGTTCTTTGACCTTGCTATATATCTCTACAATAGTTTGCTTCTTCTAGTCTTCCAATTCTTGTAACATATGAGCCTTTTGTTTAGGGAAGAACTTGGAAGGAACAACACCGCGACCTTGGCCCCTTACCCGGCTAGGGTGCTCTTCCTTGTTACCCATTGCCCTATACAAGATGTTCCCCTTTGCAGCAATGTGCTAAGAGTCCCTATAGTTGCACTTTCTTGTATCAACTCTTCATGCACATGTAAAGATCATAGCATTATCAAATCCTTATTATATATGTAATATTTATATAATGCAAGAGTATAAAAGTATAAAAGTATAAAACTAGTTAACTAGACAGTAGGCACATAAAGTAAAAGTATAAAACTTAAAGTCTTAAACCACTTACAATTCTTAACACAATTGCTATAGTTGTCTCGTTAGCAAAGGTGTGGGAGTTACGCCCTTTAGAATGTGCCATTTTCCATAGAAGATCACGGTCAATGGACTCCATTGTCCCAGCTTTCTTTTGTTGTTAAGAGAGACATTAAGTTAGAGTTAATAAAATTAAAATCTACTATGATTAGACAAATGAAATGTCACATGATATACTTACTTCATCTGCCTCTAATCTTGCGTAGCAAACCATGAAAGGTGGTGCTGCATATGATTCTGTGCACGTGCCTTTTGTCCTTTTATAGGCTTTGCCTGGACATCAAAGTAATGTAATCAAAATACAATCAAATATAATAATTACAAGAATCAAAATTTTTCTTGGCTAGTTCAAGTTGTGATTACCTCAAAATCAGGAGATAACCTATACTATACAAATTGATTCCATGCTTCCTGGTCACTGAAGCAGGAATGCAACTGAGGGACCATGTTAAGCCTAGAAGGATCATTGGAATTTGAAAATATGTACTTCCTTGCAAGCTTACTCTTCCATTTCCTCCGTTGTTCACCAGCTCCTAGCAATGCTTACTTCTTGCACTCATCAAATACATCAAAGGTAGACTACAAAACAGAAGAAGAAGTAGGTTAAGTGACTACAGACTAGTGAGTAGTGAATTAGTATATCATCATTCATATGCAAACAAAAACAAAATATATAAATATAAAGAACATATTATGTTATATGTAGGAAGAATTTACACACCTTGACCATTTCCCATATTGCATCTATGACTTTTGGTGATACAAGTCTCCAATAAGTCATTGATATTGGCACAAGTCTTCTAATAGTGCAACATATGAAGCTGGCATAGGCATATGCAATACCACCTATCGGTTGGCCTCTACTGTTGAATTGTACAATTTCTTTTATTCCCTTTGATGATCTCTTATTTATACAATCCATTTTTGTTGGCCCCCTAGCCTTTCTCTTAACACTAACAAGTGGTGTTACTAGTGGACATGTACTCAATAGCCTTGATTGTTCTACTTCTATGTGTTGTAATTGTTGTTCTTGTTCTACTTCTACATCTTCTACTTGTTCTTGTACTACTTCTTTATGTTCTTGTTCTTGTTCTAGTTCTACTTCTTCATGTTTCATGTTTTCTTCACAAATAAAAATGAAAATGACTTCAGTTAGAAAAGTGGAAACTGGAAAGTGTAAGTGAAATAACTTAGTGCATTAGAAGCAATGATCAAAAGGTATTAGTCAAAGATGATGAGATCAAAACAAAGGTGGGAAACATACTTTCAAAAATTGTTTAATGATAATGGCTCTGAGAATATAGGGATGCAAAATACTATAAATCTAAATAACATTGGATATTATAAATAATTAGATATGAACGTAGGATTAGAATACCTGAAGTGAAAGAGGCCTTGAAAAAGATGAAATCAGGAAAGCCTGAAAGGCCATGGAGCATGATGGTGTTGGTATACCAATTTACCAATAGATGTTTGGAAGCATATGGGACATATTAGGGTAGTTTGGTTGACCAAGTTGTTTAACAAAATTATAAAATCAAAGAAAATGCCTAATGAGTGGAGGAAAAGCTCTATTGTACCAATTTATAAGAATAAAGGAGACATATAGAGTTGCACTAATTATTGAGGGATCAAACTTATGCCACACTATGAAACTTTTTGAAAGAGTGATTGAGAAGAGGCTACGACATGAAACAAGTGTGTTGGAGAATCAGTTTGGTTTCATTTCATGCCTGGGAGGTCTACCATTGAAGCTATTTTCTTACTAAGATAATTAGTAGAGAAATATATAGGGAGAGGAGGAAAGACCTCCACATGGTCTTTATCGACATAGAGAAAGCTTATTATGAATCATTATGGAGTCCCTAAAGAGTTAATATGGACGGTGTTGGGCGATAAAGGGGTTTTGCTGCTTGCAGGGGTATATAGAGTTATAAACTTATAGACATAATTAAAGATATGTATGAGGGAGATAACAAATGTTAAAACCACTAGTGGCGAGATTGGTGATTTTTTTGTCACTGTAGGATTGGACCAAGGATCGGCATTGAGCCAATACCTTTTCACATTGGTTATGGATGATTTAACAAAACATCTGTGCAAGGAGATTCCTTAGCAGTGCATGCTATTTGCAGATGATATAGTCTTACTTGATGAGACAAGGGAGGGTACAAATATAAAGCTAGAGTTATGGAGAGAATAAGATTCATGTGGCCGACCCCTAATTGGGATAAGGTCTTGATGATGATGATGAGCCATGCAAGTTGCAGATGAAGAATATTGTTAACCTTAACAGTTTTTAACCCTATATTTTGAGATGTAATGTAATAAGATTAAGAGTGCTACATAACAAAATAAGGGCAAAAAATGGCGACATTACATAGAGTTTCTAAGAGCATAACAGAACTAGTACCTGATGAACCTCCTTCCATTGCGGTTGTCAGTTGGTTTCTAACTTCTGAGTTGTTCCCCTTGCTCTCTCACTCTCTACTTCTTTTCTACCCTTGATCAGGTTGCACGATTTCTCTCTCCTTCTTCTTCTCACTGACACTCTTCTTCTAGTTTGTGTGTTTGCCCTAGTTTTGGTTGAACCATTGAAGGGGGTTTGGTCTTGGGGAGAGTTGGACACTTTGAAGGACTTAGGTTAAGGAGAAAAGAAATGCAAAGGTGAATAGTGAAAGGCAGGAGAAAAGAAGGTTTAATGTATAACTAAAAGATAAATATAGGACGGTTCTAACATAACAGTCCTTTATCATCAAAACAATATAAGACCATTCAATGAAAACTGTCCTATATTAAGATAATTATAAGATGATTATTAACTAACAGCCCTTTATTTAGTAACAACCATAGGACAATTTAGGAATAACCGTCCTATAAGTATAAGCAGAGTGAAAAAAATAGGACGGTTATGAAAGAACCATCCTATAAAAATATATAAAATATAGGATGGTTGTTACATAACCATCCTATAAGTAATAAGCGGTATACAAAATATAGGACGGTTATGTAAAAACTGTCTTATATTATTATGTTATAAAGGGCAGTTTTGCATTAACCATCCTGTAGTTCCTTAAAAAAATAATAAAACAGTTATGTAAGTAACTCATACTCATTACTTGTTGAGGACCTGAGGTTGAGGATGAGTAAAGAAAGAGTTATGTAATTAACTAATCTTAGTTGAGGATGTGCTTAAAAAGAGTTATGTAAGTATGAGTAAAGAAAGAGTTATGTAATGAGCTCATCTTAGTTGAGGATGAGCTCCAAAAAAAAGAGTTATGTAAGTATCACTGTATGAGAAAAGAAAGACTTATGTAATTAACTCATCTTAATTGAGTTAAGGATGAGCTTAAAAAGATAGAGTTATGTAAGTATGACTGTATGAGTAAAGAAAGTGTTGTGTAATTAACTCAACTTAGTTTAGGATGAGCTTAAAAAGATAGAGTTATGTAGGTAACTCATACTCATTAGTTGTTGAGGTTGAGGATGAGTAAGAAAAGAGTAATGTAATTAACTAATTAGGTGAGAATGACTGAATGAGAATAGAAGCAGTTAGTTTACTTCTGTAATTAACTCAGTAGTTGAGAATGACTATAGAAAGAGTTATGTAATTAAATCATTAGTGGATAATGAGTATAGAAAGGGAATACTTATGTAATTAACTCATTAGGTGAGAATGAGAATAGAAGGAGTTATGTGGTATAAAGTATAAACTATATTGGTATAACAACTCAATTGTTGAATTAACACAAAAGCTTATCAAGAAAGAATTAGAGGGATATTGATATGATAACTTTGGTGAAACTAAAATTAATTTTGGATTGTGGTCTATAGTGAAAAGAAGTACATTTGACATTGATGGTAAAATGATCATGAGAAAATAACAAATGTTGAATGATATTACTAAGGGTGACTTACTACCCTTTACTCTACATGGATCATGGATGAATGAGTTATTCCCAATCTATTATCATCAATTGGGAGTTAGAAATGAGAAACATTGGTAAGAAATCAAAACAAATCTTGAGTTATATGAGTTGGATAAATGATATTCATGAATTTGATGACAAAGAGATATATTAGATCAATTGGTGATGACATGTGGAATTAGTATAAGAAAATCATGAGCATTTATAATTTTATACAATATATGACAGTTAGTCACTTATACAAGTTACAAAACTTGTTAACTAATTATCTACTGTAACTTGTAACTAACAATGTGTAGCTAATCTTAAAATGGATGATAAGAGAATAGTGAGGCTAAACTTAAGGCCATATGATATGATCATTACTATCATAGACTAGGATCAAGATAAGGTGAGAAAGATGTGTTTAAACATGCAAAAATAAGATAACAGAAGGGTAAGGACTTAGACCATGTTAAGTGCATTAGATTAGAACTTAGAAGTGATGATCAAAGGATACTACTCATACTAGTCAAGACTTAAAGATGACCATGAGATCAAACAAAGGTGGGAATTTTACTTTCAAAAACTACTAAATGACAATTGCCCTAGATAATTTAGTTAACAGGTTATGTTTTTATTTTGTTTTCCCGCCACTACAAGGGGAGCCCACACATCGGAAAGGACCTCAAAGACTCAAAATATTTGACAAATGATTGAAGTGTAAGTTTCATTAACTACAATTGCCACTTGCCAGTTTAGAATTGGACTATTGGAGGAGGGGAGGCTGTCTGTCCCTATCTGGTAGGTCGATGGCTAGGCTAGGTGGTCTGCCGGTCTAAGCAGACTAGTCACTGGCACATCACATATCATAGTCACACTCCCATGGAGATGCTAAACTATGCAAGTGTAAATAAAGGACGGTTACATAAGAACTGTCCTATATTTTCAACATATATAAGACAGTTTATTTCTAACCATCCTTTATGTTTGGAAAATTATAAGACTGTTATTTCTTAACCGTCCTATATTTCCAAGTAAAATAGGATGGTTATTTGTTAACCGTCCTATATTTCTAAGTAAAATAGGATGGTTAAATGTTAATCATCCTGTTTGTTTTTCCAAATATAGGACTGTTATGTTTCAACCAACCTATATTTGTTTATATTAAAATTGGACACTTATTCATTAACCGTCCTGTAATATCGACGGTTACGTTGTAATGGTCTTTTATTTTGTTATATTATAAGACTATTGTTATCGAGCCATCCTGTATTAGGTTTTTAATTTAGCTTTTATTTAACATGATCTATCTGATCAATGGGAGAGAGTCTGAGACTGAGAGAGGACTCAAAGAAGTAATACATATACATTTACTAATTTACACTTAGATCTTTAGCATGAATCGGTTAAAGCCCATATACATTTACTGATTTACACTTAGATCTTTAGCATGAATCGGTTAAAGCCTAGCCCAACCAAAGCTGCCTTTACATCTCTTTTAGACTTTTCTTCCTAGATATTGTCAACCATTCTCACTCAATGAGCAGCACACCTACAGCACCATAGGTATGTGTTTGTTTTTTGTTATTTCTTTATTATTCTGACTCTTTTCATTCCTCACTCCCTTATTAGTAATTGGTGTAGTGTTTACTGTGAACTAAATTTTGTCTGTCAATTGCAATATGGGCACCAGTTGGGAGAATTGATGCTTCTGATAATTTGAATATACTGCACAAGAGGCAAAAAGCGTAGGAAGCTAATGTATCTAGTTTGGAATTTTTTAAAACACCTTCTAGTATCAGAAGATGGAAGGCAAAGGTGTAAATACAAGAAGTGCTTTACGATATGTATTTGCGATATGTAGTTGCTTTTATCTCAAAGTCAGGGGAGTATGTCACTAAGTTTAGCTTCAAATAATAAGTTTCATCCTGAAGTTTATCATGAATTAGTAGCAGCTATAGTTTTATGTATGATTTGCCTTTCCAATTTGTTGAGTATGATGGAATTAAAGCTCTACTAAAATATTTGTGTGTAGATTTGCATTTGATTAGTAGAAACACAATAAAAGCAGATGTTCTGAGAATGTATAAAAGAGAAAAAGGAAAGATAAAAGAGACGTTCAAGTTGGCACATGGTAGGATAAGTTTGACATCTAATTTGGGGACTTCTTGTATTACTGATGGTTATATAAGTCTCATAGCACATTTTTTAGATAGTTAGTGGGTCTTAAATAAGAGGATATTAAATTTCTATTTCCTACCACCTCCACATAATGGAATATCATTAGCAGAAAAGGTATACTCATTATTGGTAGAATGGGTGATTGAGAAAAAGATTTTTTCAATCACTTTAGATAATGCTTCTGCTAATGATTTTTCTGTTGAGCTATTAATGCATCAATTAAACATCAGAAACACTCTTGTTTGTGGTGGAGAATTCCTTCATCTTTGTTGTTATTATCATGTTTTGAATTTTATTATGCAAGATGGTTTGAAAGAAATTGATGATGCTATTAAAAAAATTTGAGAAAGTATCAAGTATGTCAATGCATCGTAAAGTAGAAAACAAAATTTTTTAGAGTGTGCAAATCCCTTGTCAATTGAGACAAAAAAGGGCTAAAGACAAGATTGTCCTACAAGATGGAATTCAACCTTTGTGATGCTTGAAAGTGCTCTTTGTTACCAACGTACATTTTGTCACTTAGAACTAAGTGACTCAAATTATATGCACTATCCTTCTTTCGATGAATGGGAAAATGCTACAAATTTTTTGAAAATTTTGGCAATTTTTTATGATGATACGTGCATGTTTTCTTGTAATAACCCAAATATTTTATGCCATTTTTACTAAATTTAGAAATTAATATGTGGGAATTCCTATCCTAAATGTTTTAATTTATATAAAATATGAAATAAATAAATTTGGGAGAAATATTTATGTCATTAGATTCTACTCGCAAAATGGAATCCAATGCCTCAAAGAAGCCAAAAACGGAGTTCATATGACCAAGTTATGACCATTTAAAGATTAGGGGCAATTTTGTAAAATACATTTAAAAATGAAAAACGGACAAAAAACGTAGGGGGCCATTTTGATAATGGCGCCCCGTCTCCTTCCTCCTCCAACCCTGCATCCCGATTTCTCTAGAAACCCCTCCCCTCTCCCGATTTTTCCAGAAACACCAGCACTGCCTTTGTAAGGCGGTGCCAGGGGGAAAAGGCGGCACCGCCATAGGGCAAGCACCGCCTCAGCACGGCTATAAAGCCTGCTTTTCCCCTCTCCTCTACCCATCTAATTTTTCTCTCTGGCCAAGCTAGGGCTTAAAATCAGAAACACCCTCCTTGTTCTCTACAAAAATCTGGCACAGCCCAGGTCCTCCCATCAGGTGGGCCATTTTTCTCTCTTCTCCTCTTCATTTTTCCTCCCCTGGCAGTTGCCATTTCACTGGATTTTTCCAGTTATCAGGATTTTTTGGGTTTTTCAACAAGCATCGAAGGAGCGCTGCAACAAAGGAAGGGCATGACTCAGACTACCCAGGTAAGGCCCTCTGTTTCCCTCTCTTCTCTTTCCCGTTTTCCCCCAGATTCTGACCAGATCTAGGCAGTTTTCGGGCCGAAAAATGTCAGTTCTCCATGAACAAAGAGAATCAGGAAGGTGAAAACTCGTCCAAGGCCCTTGTGCACGAGCGTCCCAGGGGTGCAGATGTCCCTGGGTGCACGGTGCGGTCCAGGGGCGCCTAGCTTGACACACACCAATGCCAAGCTCCTTGGGGGCTGTCCTCGCGCACACGTCGCGTGTGGATAGTTCTCCTAGCTCAACTGGGATGCATGGGACATCCTGGGAGCTGAGGCACACCATAGCTGCACCTAAGATGCGTCTGCGTAATGCCGTCCAAAGGGCACACCCTGACACACCATTCGCATGTACGCACATGAGCCTAGTTGCTGTGCAACTAGGGCACACACGTATCCTAGAAATCATAGCGCGCGCATTCATAACCGTGGCACGCAGGTCCCTAAGCATACAATTGGGTCGTTCGTTAAGGCGCGACCTTTTAAAATCCAATTTCGGAGCCTATATAACTCTGATTGACCAGCCAAAAGGACCGTTGCATCTGTAAATTTGACATGGACCCAATTATACAATAAAATGCAGGACATTCTTTAGATAAAGAGCAACTTAAAAATATCATAGAGTAACCCCTAGAAACCAACATCATATGACCTTTACCCTGTGAGCTTAAAAATAACGCCTAGATCTTATATTTAAACATCATTCAAGACCTTACCAAGATATTCTCAGACTCGAAGTGAAGACAGGCACGAGCTAATTAACAACACATGAGGTAGGTAGTCTGATACTGCTAAGTTTTTTAAAATGCATCTTAACCTCTAACTTGCCTTATTGCTGTGATAAGCATGCTTTTGAGTTAATGATGTTTTTATACTAGTATGCAAATGTGTCTTCATGTTTTATGGCTTTAAACATGATACTAGCATAAAGTGATTTTTATGCATTGCTCGCATGTCATGAAAAGAAATGCATAAATTGCCTAATTTATGAAGATTGAGATTGGATCATTTGGATAATTGCATATCCTCGAGGGTTGCCAAAAGACACTGGAGTACCCAAAAGATGCTGGTTAAGCAGTTGTGAGGGCCAGGCAGTGTGAGGTACCCAAAGAGGACATTGAAAATGATTGCATAAATTGCATGATTTACAATGAATGAGTGCATAAATTGCATGATTTGCGATTATTGAGCTTTGGCTTTATCTATAGATGCTTTTGGGCTATTGAGCCTGATGGGCACTATGCTAAGCAGGTAGATCGCCGAATGAGGCAACCTGCATAAGGATTAAAACCTTGAGTTCCAAGTGGGCAGATCACTAAAAGAGGCAGCCTGTTGTGGGAACAAGACCTCGAGTCCCAAGTGGGCAGATCGCCGAAAGAGGCAGCCTGCGGAGGAGCATAATGACCCTATGATTTCAATGTGATTGATATGCATATAGCATTGAGATGGTTGTATACGAGTACTCATGACCAATTGGCGTGACACGTACGCCAAGAGACTCATGTGCATGATACTAGCATATGTTCGAGTAATGACTATTTTAGGATTTTCATGATTATTCTATTTGACTCGCTGGTTTGATGCATTTGCCGAGATCTTTGTACATGGATTTATTGATTTAGTCATATTTCTATGACGTGATTAGCATATGGATTCCATGATTGAAATTGCATAAATAAACTTATCTTTTCAATTTGTATGAACTTACTTTGATGCATTAATATGCATGTTTACACAAAAGGAATCATTGATGTTTTACATGAAAATCTCTTGGAATCATGCATGATGCATACCATGTTTTCAAAATAGTAGTATCAGATCACCTACTGATTATGGAAAATACTCACCCAACTCTATTATTTTTCAGGATAGCTCTACTCATGAGTAGAAGAAGCATCAGGACTTGTTAGTATTACAATCAAGTAATGAAGAAGGGACAAGTATGAATGTAACTAAACTCTCTACTCCTTTGGACATGTATCTGTATTTATTTACAGTTGGGCTGTGAGCTGTGACTAGATAGACTTGGGAAGACATTTATGAGTACAAAAATTTTCAAAAGCTACTATTGGTTGTTGTGAAAGCAAATGACACTCGGGATTTTCAAAATGAGTTTAAAATAAAAAGATTTTTCTGTTACATTGCATTGTTTTTCAAATAAGGATCCCACCTTAGGCATTAGTTTTGCATTGAAAAATGCATGTGAAAACCTGGGTCGTCACATTTCTGGATCCAAGTATCCCATGGAAAATCTCTACTTTCATGCAGCATTTGTAATTTATTTGAGTTTAACACAAGTCATGAGAAGTGGTGATGACTATATGAAGTTTATGTCCACCCAAATGTTTGCTGAGTTTTCAAAGTACTAGTTTAAATTCAGCACCATTTTAGCAATTGCATGTGTGTTGGATCCTCAATATAAGCTCTTCTTTGTGGAATTCTCATACGAGAAATTGTTTGGTAATGGTTGCTTGGAGTTTGTTGTTCGAGAAAAGTTATTCTCTATCTTCAATGAATATATGGTTAAGAGTTCTCCTATTCCTTCCTCATCTTCCCCAGTGGCTAGAGGTACTGATGATTGACAAAACTTGTCATATAGTCAAGAGATTTTAGATGTCATGAAGGTATTTATATTTATAATTGTATCTTTCATTATATGTTACTTAGAATATTAAAATTTACTATGAATTGTCTTATTGTTAGTTGAATAATATAATTGCATTTGCATTAGGAATTTGATTCATTTGAAAGTTAAGGAAGTTCTTGGGCTATGCAAAAATCACAATTGGAGCTTTATTTGGATGGACTAAGATTGCAAGAGTCAAAGTCAGACATTCTTGCATTCTGGAAAGACAATCAATACAGGTTGGTTGACTAATAATCTCGTCTCATGAAAACACTATTTTTTGTAATCTTATTTACATTTATATTTGATTTAAATGTTGATTTTAGGTATCCTGAACTTGCTACCATGGCTCGTGATGTCTTGAGCATTCTCATATCTACAGTTGCATCAGAGTCTGCTTTTAGTGTTGGTGGTCAGGTTTTTGAGCAATATAGATCTGCTTTAAAGCCAGATATAGTGCAAGCGTTGATTTGTGTAAGAGATTGGCTATATGGATTGAAAGGTAATAATTTATTATTCTATATTTAAATTATATTTTATATGAGCTTAGTAATGATTAATGCATGTTTATTCTATATGATTGTGGACTCTGCCATTACAGTTGCCATGGATGAGTTTGCTGAGGATATTGTAAGCATAAGTAGCAGTGTAGGACCACCTCAACCAACTGAAGACTCTGGAACAATTCATTTTGATTAATTTGTATAATTTTCTTAACTTATATTAATTTGTTGTGTTTGATACATTGATGGAAGTCGATTTCCCTCATGTGCTACTTAATCCTCAGTTATTTACTACTATTATGGTTAATTGATTCATTTGAATCTCTTTTAGACCTCATGTGAGTGGTGTAAAGTACTGTGTTGCTTCTAAATAAAATATTATAAGAACTTTATTAATAATTTGGTATGGTTCAAGGTTCACCAATACTAGTTGGTAATGCTTTTCTGTCTTTGTCTTTGTCTGTGTAATTGTCGTGTGGATGGAGCAATGACCAATGACAATGAGCATGAAAGGAGTTGTGGAAATGAATTCTATCCTAACAATTCATGTAGGGGTTGAAAGTTCTAGTTCATAACTGAAAGACCCATGCCATCTAGTCTTCTTCTGTTCTTTCCCTTCATTGAAAAGTGTACTGTTGGGTCCTCTGTCCTCACTCCTCGACTACATTTGCTACAATAATTCCATTTATTGGTCGTGTGCTAGCCTCTTTTGTTGGCTGAGGCTCTTCACCCTACACAAGAAAGCATGAATATGAAGTTCTTGTTCTTGAATAAGGACATCTTATAACTTACTCAATTTAAGCATTTAGATTTAAGTGCCATGCCATTTTGCCATGTGCTATTGTGCTGAACCCAAGCACTGAAAGTTTGAAACAAGTAAATGCAATTTCTGATTTCTGCTAGATAACCTCATTGCATTAAGGCATCATCCCCTTCAGAAGATCAAAAGTATTCATTTGGGGCCAACTTTTTAGAATCAAAAGATTATAGATAGCCGTGCTGGTACCTAGTATAAGTTAGATATATATATATATATATAGGACGGTTAATAAGTAACCGTCCTATTAAAGGTTTTAAGTCACATTATATTTAGGCTATAGGATGGTTAATACATAACCGTCCTATATTTTATGTGTTCTATAAGATGGTTAATAAGTAGGCATCTTATATTTGATGTTATATAGGACGGTTATTAAATAACTATCCTATATTTTTATGGTCTCATATGTTTTATAAGATGGTTATAAAATAACCGTCCTATATTTTAGGGTTAAACCATAAAGGACAATTTTTAACTAACTCGTGTTAAGGAATCAAGTCATTTCATGTTGTGTCTTGTTGTGTCGTGTCATCAAACACGACTCAGTCACTTAATCATGTTACACGAGTCATGTTGTGTCAATTTTTTAAGAACCGGGTCGTGTACGAGTCATTGGTTTTTGACATGACTATTAATCATGTCATGTTCATGTCATCGCATAACTCTAATCATGTCATGTTCAAGTCAACACAAACATGACCTGCCAACCCAAATTGCCAAGCCTAATTTTGGAGGACCAGAGGATGAGTGGACTGTGGATGCAGCATCAAAGGCAGAGCTGATGAAAGTCTGAGTCCTAGATGAAATGAATAGATGATTAGGGTGTGCTGGTCTGGTTTGGTAACAGGCAAAGTGGAAGCTTCTATATGCCCGATATCGATCTAGTCTAGTCAGATAGAAAGCATGACCCACGACTGGGACCGATATCTTGGTCTTCAAAGTGATTGAACCGGACCATAGTAAAAGGACCAACCAAAAACTTGATGGTTCAGCCTGATCTGGTCTGATCAATTTTTTGCACACCCCTAGTTTCTCTATGTTTTCTCATCTCTGGTGAACCATCAAACCCCTCTCTCTCATTGCCCCAAAAAATGAGAGAAATAAAAGGTTAACCAAGATGCTTATAATAAAAGATTAGGAAGTTGACTACGTGATGTATGCATCTTGAATAAATAATTTATATACTAAAGTAGTATAATTTTTTATCCAACTCTTTAAGACCCTTTCAAAGAGCCTCAAAATATCACTTCCCTCATCTTTATCTTTTATCTTTCTTTTTATCTTTTTCTTTTTCTAGTTTAACATTTTTCTCAATATATTCTTTACATCAATCCTTAAAATCTCTCTCTCTCTCTCTCTCTCTCTCTCTCTCTCTCTCTCTCTCTCTCTATCTATCTATCTATATATCATCATCATCATCATCAAAGCCTTTTCCCAATTAGGGGTCAGCTACATGAATCTTGTTCCTCCATTTTAGTCTAAAAGTTTTTAAATCTTTTCTCACCAATTATGTCCACATACTTTTGGGCTTTCCCCTTACCCTTTTAGAGCCTTCAACTTGGATCGACTCACTCTTTCTAATCACTACCATTCTCTATCTCTATTGGACATGTCCAAAATGGGCTCCCCTTAGTGGTCCCATTTTGGAGTTGAGAGAGAGAGAGAGAGAGAGAGAGAGAGAGAGAGAGAGAGAGAGAGAGAGAGAGAGAGAGAGAGAGAGAGAGAGAGAGAGAGAGAGAGAGAGAGAGAGAGAGAGGGAGAGGAAGTCATCTTCATGTGGGCCTTGGTCTCTACCTTGTTTTGCTTAAAAAATAAATCATATGCATGTGCATCCCTTGTATGTGAATCTAACTTATCTTAGAAGCTCCCCAAGGTTGTATAACACATGCATACATGTATGGTAACTTTGTTGGCTTCGCTTTTGATATAGACAACCCCTTTAGTATGGATAGGGTTGGTCGCATGCATGGGGTTTCTAATTGCTTTGAATTAGAATAAAGGCATCCACATGGCATTCTAAATTTTTGGGCTTCATAGTTCATGGCATGTGGGTCTGTGATAATGTTAGGATGACGAATTTTCTCTTTTTTAGGGTTTTAAGTGCCAAGGTATGCATTTGTCTCAATTGTACGATAATTCTCCAAAATGTGAAATAAACCTTAAGTAGTGATATTTTAAATTAAATTAAGAGTTAAAATTGCTAAATATAGTGATATTATATGTAATATTTATATTTATATTAACTCCCTCGACTTTCATTTTGTTAGTCCTTGAGAAAAACTACAAAATAAAAAATCTAAAATTTAAAAAATCTATACTACTTTTGCAAGTATTGTCATCTACATTTAGCATATATGTAAAAGTCTTTAAACCCCTAGGTTCCCCTAGTGGACGAGTTATAGTCTCATAAGGGTTTTTAGAAATAACACCTATAAACACTTCAAAAACCGTTATGAAATTTTCTTCATTTATCTCATAGAATTTTCTTCCATTTAACACTCATTATATTCCTAACTTTTGCATGCTAATAAAAATCAACAATTCAAAATCCTACCCCTATACTAAAGATATCCCACTACTTCATTAGTCATCTAAATGTGGGTGTGAATGTAGCTAACACACACACACACACACACACACACACACACACACACACACACATGTGCGCGCGCACACACACACACACACACATCAGTCTCTCAGTAAATTCTAACTTAAATTACCACACAAAAGTGTGCATTGACTTCAAATCTCACATGATGTAATTATCACTCAGAAAAGAAGCCACTTGGAAGTGGGTAAAACACTCTCATCGATTTGTGAGAAGAGTAATGTATAGCAAACCCAGTAATTACCCTAAATTTTCAATTCCATTTCAAATGATTATGAATTGATTTTGATAAATGCAAATTGAAATATTTTTATGTTTAGGTTACATAAAATTTACCTTTAGGAAGGCACCAAATAGAACCCAAAAATCTCAAAATTTAAATTGTATTCGAAAAAATGATTTCAACGACACAAAGAAACAAAAGTCAAAGTTAGGATGGAGAAGTTATGACCTTATGAATGAGAAGGGCATTTTAAAAAAAAATGAACATTACTAAAGGAGGGGGGCCAAATTGATATCAACACCATTCCCCAATTAACTAAAAGAAATAAACTGAATAGTTTGTTCCCTCTGAATCGACTGACAAAGGAAAACCCCAATGAGAGAAGAAGAAGAAAGAAGAGGGTAAGAAGGAGAAGAGAAAGAAGGAAGGAGAGTAGAAGGGGGAGAAAGGAGACAAAGGGAAGAAGAAGGCTAGCTCACCAGAGAAGTCTGTCACGCTCACTAGCAGGAAAAATCGCGGTTACGGGTGTAGGAGTTGCAGTCATTGCTAGAGAAGATGACGACTTAGATTGACAATCCAAGCTGACCATTTCACTTAGTGCAAGGAGATGATCGAAACCCCTAAGGTTATTGGGGAATCCAGGATGATCTTGATCTTCAATCAAAGAGTTGAACGGCAAGCTACATGATCAAAGGAGTTCATTGTAAAACAGTGACCAATCCGATTCATCCAAGAGGGGAAAAGTTGGAAAACACTCTTGAAAGGTAAGATCTATAAAACCATGTTCTCAATTTGAGATATTTTGTTAGATATGTACAGTTTTATGCTAAATTTAGGTTTTTGAGATGTTCCAGCCATCCATTTCTTAATCCAAGCTCAGAAATAGGTGAAACATACCTAATATAGCTTTGATTTGGCTGAGATTGTCAATCTAACCTAGAAACATATTGGATAATCTCAGTCATTTGATCAGTTACTATGAAAATGGTACTTAATGGTTCTTGATTAGTGATCAGACATTAGCAGTAAGTTCCTTGACCCAAAATTTGTATAGAATTGATCGAATGCTCTAATCTAGAAGTGAAACAAATAAGACAATCCAGGTCGTTCGACTTGTCACTATTCAAACAACAACTTTGTGGTTCCTGATCAATGATCATACACCACAGATGAAGTCTTAAACCCAAATCGACTAGGGTATGATTGAAATTGTGAAATTTGGATAGAAATTTATTGGGCAATCTTAGCCATCCAATCAAACAGTCATGGAAGAGGGACCTGACGACATTTAATTGATGATCAGATGCCAACAATGTGTTCCTTGACTCTCAAATCAATAAAGATACTTTAAAACTTTATGGTTAGAGTATAGATCATTGAAATGGATAGATAAATTGATGACTTTGATTGAGAATAAATAGATTTCCTTGTAATTGTTAATGTACGAATTCACATTGACAGTGAATCTAAAATATTGACTTGATTAGGTGATCGATAAGTTAGTTGAAGAATGAATACGACCAAATTGTGAAGCATGACAAGTGAGGTAGGTAGTTTTAACATCAATATGCTTTTGGGAAATATGGAGATCATTAATGACTACTCTATTATGTTTGAAAATGCTTAAAATTTAGGATTTTGATATTTTTGATTTATGTAGTTAGCATACCTGTATTTCTTGCTACCTATTAGTTTGGAATGCCATGTTGTTTTACTATCAAATTGGAAACTTGTACATGAAAACATGTTTGAAACTACATGGACTTCATGAATTAGGAAATGACGAGGAATGTGGAATCCTCCACTCAACCCTTGTGAGGGTTGCTTTTACATTACTATATCATATCATGAGGTTTGAATTGCATGATTTCACTAATGCATGGATTTTTATAGTTTTATCAATTATATCAACATGTGATGATGCCGACTATTTTTATGTTACGACAGACATATTGCATCAGGTGGATGCTATGTTAGGAAGTTGAGGACTAATCATTCCCCTTTCTAAATTGTATATGTTTGTGTTAGATACCTGCCTAAAAAAGTCTAAATTGAAGTTACAATGACATCATGGGAAAGATCATGGCCTAAGGCACTGTGTACCCATTGCTCGCATGGTGTAGGGAGTCTATCTGCTTGGTATCAGCGTGATAGCCATGGACTTGATTGGATCTTGTTCATCATACAAAGGGTCCATTATTTTGAGATGTATATTTATAAAATGATAGTGCAGGTGCACGGTACCATGGGATTTTAGGTCTATAATGAGTACTCATGACCAATAGCAAATGGCTGGATTACGAGTATTTCTACACTCGTTAGACCTTGCGAAGTTTTGATGGTAATATATATATGTGTTTATTGAGATAAATTGATTATATTGAAGCATTATATGATTTAAATGCTTTTCATTTATTGATTTTGACGATAATTCACTATCAAGTTTGGATGTGTATATGTAAGAGATGATGCATGACATGAGTTGTGGTGATCTTTCATATCTTGTAAAATGGTGATCTTTCATATCTTGTAAAATGCATTGCAAAGGTTACTGTTGTCTTGGAAACAATATGCATGTACTAAAACTAATAAATTGAATTGGTTTGGCATGACATTGATTTGTAAAGCATGATTGAATTTCAGAGTTATATTGCACTACTCATTATGCTTCATATCTTACAAAATTGCATAACATGTGATTGTGAATTCCTTTTGCATTTAAAATTGTATAAACTTTAATATTTCAATGATGAACTATCTACACAAGTGCAAGCTTGCTGAGACATTATAAATTGTTTACAATGTCTCAGGCTTGAAGAAATAAGATAGAGGATCTCTAAGTTGTGCTTACTCTTCAACATAAAATATGTATATATATATATATATATATATATGGTTAATGTGTAATAAGTATCCTGAGTTTAATTGTCATGAAATTTTTTAGAAAATAATGAACTAGTTGTAAAATTCTATTAATAAGCTAAAGTTCAAAGATAACACTAAATATTTTTTGTCCAAAACAAAATGAATAAAGAGACTTTAAAAACTTAAATGATCACATAAAATTTTGAAATATCCCACATCTCTCCTATTAAAGATATCAACGTGGAAAGCAAGGAATGAGTGGATGAATTTCTAAATGATTCAATTGGAGTGATATTAATCTTTGTCCTTGGATGCCCTTCCTCTCTTTAGGATGTGTCCATGTAGTCCTTAGAGGATGGGAGAAATCCTTCTTCTTCCCTCTCTTTCTCTTGCCTTTTTTTTTTTTTTCTGTTGAAACTTAAGGTGAGCAGCCCTTGGATAGAATCCTTTTCACTCTTAAAACTTCTTGTGGAGAGCTAGGAGGAAGTGAAAGTTTCCTATAGGAAACTCCCTCTTATCTATTCTCCATGAAGGCATGTCCAAGCCCCCTAGTTTCTCTCCCTTCATTGCCTTTCTTCCTTTGAATTTCTTCCCATAGAGCACATCTCCTCTACTTTCCTCCTTCCATTTCATTCTTTCATCTCATCTCATCACTATTTCTTATAGCATGCATTGCATTCTAAGCTGCATAGAATCATTCACATGAAGCCTTGAGGAAGTAGTCCCTCCTTTTGTTTTCATTTTCAACCTTTGGATCATGCTTGCCCTAAGATGAAGGGATGGGATTCTATTGAAGAAAAACATATTTTTATCTTTCTTTATTCTCTCCTCCACCCACCACCCTTTTTCCATCCAATCACAAGCCAAGCTTCACTCCAACCCACCAAAAAAATGTACAACTAATAGGATTTAACAGCTAGAACGCATTTTTCTCCCAAAATAAAGGTGGGCATATCACTGAAAAAATCTCCACCTATAGGATGCTTTGCTTCACTCTATTACATGACTCTTTCTCATTGGTACTCCCTAGAAAAAATCACTTCTCATTAGATGCTCTAGGATAGCTTTGAGTGAGGGTAGATCTTGGCCCTTGTTTGTTCAAAAGTATGGATGGATGTGAGCCACAGATTTCCCATAAATGCTCTCTCTCCACTACACATTTTTCACATATTATTTCTCCTTTATTTTCTCAGGTGAAAACTTGGTTATGTATTAAGCATATGCCCTTGCACGGGAAAATCATTGATTCCTACTAATGGTCCCATTTTTTAGTTAAGAGAGAGAGATAGATAGATAGAGAGAGAGAGAGAGAGAGAGAGAGAGAGAGAGAGAGAGAGAGAGAGAGAGAGAGAGAGAGAGAGAGAGAGAGAGAGAGAGAGAGATAGATAGATAGAGAGAGAGAGAGAGTCACCCCCATGCAAACCCCAGTCTCAAACTTGTTTTGCTTCAAAAATAAATTATATACATATGTATCCTTTGTATGTGAATTTAGCTTCCCTTAGAGGCTTTTGCAAGGTGCTGGAATGCATGCATGGGGTTCGGCTGCTTTGAATTTGATAAAGGCATCCCCATGGTATTCTAAAACTTTGGACTTCATGGTTCATGGCATGTGGGATCATGATAATTCTTTGAACAATGGATTTTCTCTCTTCTAGGTTTTCAAGTGCCAAAAATACGTGTTTTTCTTAGTTGTACCCTAATTTAGCAAAATGTGAAATAAACCCTAATTAGTGATATTTAAATTATATTAAGGGTTAAAACTACTAAATATCAGGGTATTATATGTAAAATTTCTATGGATATCACAAACCATCTAAGTCCACCCACGCTCATTTTATTACCTATTGGTGTTGCTCCTAGGTTTCCTCGATTGTTTTCATTTCTAATTCTATCCTTTCTTGTCTTGCAACTCATCTATCTCAACATCCTCATTTCAGTTATGCTCATCTTATGTACATGTTGGTCTTTAATTGCCCAATACTCTAATCCCTAGAGCATGACTGGCGCTATAACCATCCTATAGAAATTTTCTTTCATTTTGAGTGGCACTCATTGATCACACTAAACTCCATAGGCACATCTCCATTTATTCCAACACACTTTTGATTCTCTAGGTAATACCCCTCTCAATCTCTCTACTCTCATGAATTATCAATAGCAAGTATCAAAATTGGTCTTTTTGGGAGACTTCTTGGTTATCAATCTTTATTGTTGCTTGACTCCCACTCCTCTCCTTGCTAAAATTACATTTCAATAAATTTTAAATCCTTTAGACTCTATAGCATCTCACCCCAACTCTTCCTTTGTGTTTACACCCACCCTGATCCTATCAGTCAAAACTATGTCAATTGCATATAACATGCACCATGGAATCTCGTTGTACAGATATTTTGTTAAGTCATCCATAACTAATGTGAAAAGGTTAGGGCTCAATGTAGATCCCTGGTGCAATTCTATAGTGATAGGGAAATCACCAGTGTCTCTATTAGTAGTCCTAACATTTGTTATGACACATTAATACATGTCCCTAATTATGTCTATATACCCCCATGAAACCCCTTTCCCACCCAACACCCCCCCATATTAACTCTATAGGGACCTTATCACAAGCTTTTCCTAAGTCAATGAAAACATGTGGAGGCTCTTCCCCCTCTCCCTATACCTCTCCATCAATTGTTTAAGAAGGAAAATAGCTTCCATGGTAAACCTTTGAGGCGTGAAACCAAACTAGTTTTCTGATACACTTGCCTCATGTCGTGGACTCTTCTCAATTATTCTTTCCCAAAGTTTTATGTTGTGGACCATAAGTTTGATCTCATGATAATTAGTGCAACTTTGTATCTCTCCTTTATTCTTGTAAATTGGTTTGATAGAGCTTTTCCTCCATTTATGAAGTTTTTTCTTCTTTCTACAATCTTGTTAAACAAATTTATTAGCCAAACTACTCCAATATGTCTCATATACTTCCAATCCTCTATTGGTATACCCTCATGCCATAGGGCCTATCCTAATTCCATCTTTTTCAAGGCCTCTTTAACTTTAGGTATCCTGATCCTATGGTTGTATCTATATAATCCAACATTATTTGGGTTAATGGTTCATTCAATCCCTATTGTCTCAGGACATTTGTCATTTGCCAATTTTTTAAGGTAGCTTTCACACTTTTGATTGATCTTGGTATCTTTGATTGGTACCCTTTGGTCATCACTTCTAATGCATTTAATGTGGTTTAAGTCCATAATTTTCTTTTTCTTATTTTTGCAAGTTTTAATACATCTTTTTCTCCTTCTCTTGGCCTAATATATTATAGAGATCATCATACACTTGAGTTCAGCCTCACTCACTGCTGTTTTAGCAACCTTTTTAGTATTCTTATATCTCTCAAAGTTTTTGTTATTTATGATCCTTTGCCGTGTTTTAAAATACACCCATTTCTATTTAACAACCTTTTGCAATTTTTCATCCCACTAGCAAGTTTCTTTTACTGCTTTCCTTTTACCATTAGATACTCTTAGCTCATCTTTTGCCATTTTCTTAATGGATTAGGCCATATCAATTCACATGGTGTTTACTTTTGTATTATTGTTCCACTTTTATTCTACCATCAACTTATTTGTGAATGATGTTATCTTCTCTCCTTTTAAGTTACACCACTTAGTTTTTTGACACCTATTAAGTTCATTTCCTTTCTTCCTCCATCTCTTAATGTAAATATCCTTAATCATTAATATATGTTGTGTTGTTGAATTCTCACCAGATATTCTTACATATTGCTCTTTTAGTATTCCTAAGTAGAAAGAAGTCTATTTGGCTTTTATGTGATCCAGTTTTAAAGGTTAGTAAGTATTCATCCCTCTTCTTAAAGTATGTCATTGCTAGATCTAGGTTATATGCAAAAGAAAAATCAAGGATAGCTACACATCTCATTTCTTTCTCTAATATCATACCCTCCATGTAACTCATCATATCCTCCCTTTTCTTTCCTGCATGAACATTTAGGTTTGCACCTTTGAGCCCATTTTTACACCACCTTCAAGCAATGATTGATAGATGACTTATCATGATGTTTCTGATATGAGGCTTGGAGGTGTACCATGTAGGAAGAGAGAATTACTACCTACGCATCTAAATCATTGAAAAAGCATGAGGAGAATTATCATACCAATATTATACATATGCAATACCTGAATGTGATTTCTCATTGTATTTGATATATAACTGGGATCCATATTTTAATGCAAGATTACTCCCTTACATGTAATTGAGATACATCTCACGACATATATTATGGGTAAATAATGAGGGTGGCCTATGAGGGCGACCGATGAGGGCGGTTGCAAGTGGCAATAGCACGCTTTTAGTTAAAATACTTTTAGGTGGTAAGCTTCTAGGTGCTCAAAATATAGTCATGGTGTGAGATGAGATGATTGGCACGGAAATGCCTCTTTCATAAGCTAATATTCTCAGAGCTGATTTGGCAAAGGCATGCCTATTTTGTGATCTGCATGCTCTATGATATTTGGGCATGGATTTGTTGTTATGAGATGCTAATTGATTGCCTCTCCATTCTATTATTACTTATATTTATAATTATTGAGTATCAAAGTGCGTAGTGAAAGCGGCTCTTTAATTCTAAAAGCAAAAAAAAAAAAAAAAACTCTATTAAGCATAAATGCTTAGAGTTTAAAGTTGAAATTAGGTGATTTTTGAGGATTTGATTGAGTAAAGAGTTGTGAGATTCAGAAATGGAAGGAAAGAACACAAATGCCTTTTTTTATTGAACCTCCCCTTTTGGAATAATTCAGTTAAAGTGACCATATGGAATTGAAATATGTGATGAGATGGGGATGTTTCTAGATTTTTTTGAATGATAACAAGAAAAGAATTTCAAGGAAGAAATTCCTATAAGGGGAGAAAAATGTTATAACCCTAAAATTTCAATTCCATTTCAAATGATTATGAATTAATTTTGATAAATGCAAATTGAAAAATTTTCATGTTTAGGTTACATAGAATTTACCTTAGAAAGACACATAATTGAACCCTGAAATCTCAAAATTTAAATTGTACTCGAAAAAACAATTCCAATAACACATAAAAAGTGAAAATCAGAGTTAGAATGGAGAAGTTATGACCTTATGAATGAGAAGGGAATTTAAAAAAAAAAAAACATTTCTAAGGGGGGGGGCGCAAATTGAGATCGGCACCCTTCCCAAATTAAGTAAAAGAGAATTGACAAACAAAGGAAAACCTCGATGGGAGAAGAAAAAGAAAGAAGAGGGGAAGAAGGAGAGGAAGAAGGAAGGAGAGGAGAAAAGGGAGAAAGGAGAAAGGAGGAAGAATAAGGCCAGCTTGCAAGAGAACTTCATCTCATTGGCGAGTAGGAAAAATCATGGTTAGAGTTGCAATCATGGCTTGAGAAGACGACGGCTCAGATCAACGATCCGAACCGATAATTTCACTCAATGCAAGGAGATGATAGAAACCCCCAGGGTTATTGGGAAATCCAAGATTACCTTGATAGTCAATCAGAGAGTTGAACATCAAGCTACGTGATTAGAGGAGGTCGTTGTAAAACATTGACCAATCTAGTTCATCTAGGAAGGGAAAAGCAGGAAAACACTCCTAAGAGGTAAGATCTATAAAACCATGTTCTCAATTTGAGATATTTTGTTATATCCATACGATCTTATGATACATTTAGGTTTTTGGGATGATCAAACCTTCCATTTCTTAATCCAAGCCCAGAAATATGTGAATACATACTTGATCTAACTTAGATATGACTGAGATTGTCAATCTAGACTAGAAACCATTTGGACAATCTTAGCAGTCTGATCAGTTACTATGAAAATGGTACTTAATGGTGCCTAGTTTGTGATTAGACATTACCAGTAAGTTCCTTGACCAAAAATTTATATAGAACAGATCGAATGCTTTGATCTAGAAGTGAAACAGATCAAATGGTCTAGGCCGTATGATCTGTCACTATTCAAATAGTGACTTTATGGTGCCTAATTGACGATCATACACTATAGATAAAATCTAGAACCCAAATTGACTAGGGTGTGATTGAAATTGTGAAATTTGGATAAAAATTTATTTGGTGATCTTAGCTATCCAATCAAACAGTGATGGAAGAGGAACTTGGAGACATTTGATCCATGATCTGATGCCACCAACATGTTCCCTAGCCCTCAAATCAGTAAAGATACTTTGAAAATTTATCTTTAGAGTATATATCATTGGAATGGATAAATAAAGCAACGATCTTGATTCAGAATAAGTAGATTTCCTTATAATTATGAATTTGAATTATTGACTTAATTTGGTGATCAATAAGTGAGTTGAAGAACGAATATAACCAAATCGTGAAGCACAACAAGGGAGGTAGGTTGTTTTAAGGTCGACATGCTTTTGTGAAACATGGAGACCATTAATGACTACTTTATCATGTTTGAACATGCTTAAAATTTAAGATTTTGAGATTTCTAATTTATGCAGTTAGCATACTTTTATTTCATGCAACTTATTAGTTTGGAATGCCACATTGTTTTACCATCAAATTGGAAACTTGTACATGTATATTTGAAACTACATGGACTTCATGAGTTAGGAAATGATGAGGAATGTGGAATCCTCAACTCAACCCTTGTGAGGGTTACTTTTACATGACTATGTCATATCATGAGGTTTGGATTGCATGATTTCACTAATGCATGGATTTCTATGGTTTTATCAATTCTATCAGCATGTAATCATGCCAAGTATTATTATGTTATGAAGGACATATTAGGTTCGATGGATGATGTGCTAGGAAGATTGAGGATTGATCATCCCCCTTTCAAAATTGTATATGTGCGTGTTAGATACCTTGCTGAAAAAGTCTGAATCCAAGTTCCAATGACATCATGGGCGAGGTCATGACCTGGGGCACTGTGTACCCAATGCTCACACAGTGTAGGGTGTCTATCTACTTGGTAATGGTGTGATATCCATGGACTTGATTAAGTCTTGTCCATTGCATTGAGGGTCCATTATTTTGAGATGTGTATTTATGACACAATAGTGTTGATGCGTAATACCCTAGGATTTCAAGTCTTTAATGAGTACTCATGACCAACAGCAATGGCTTCTCGTCAGATCTCGAGGAGGTTTTGATAGTAATATATGTGTGTTTAATGAGATGCATTGAATTTATTGAAGCATTATATGATTTAAATGCTTTTTGTTTATTGATTTTGACAATGAGTCACTATCTAGTTTGGATGTGTATATTTGTGAGATGATACATGACATGAGTTGTGGTGATCTTTCATATCTTGTAAAATACCTTGCAAAGCTTACTATTGTCTTTGAAACAATATGCATGAATTGAAACTAGTAATTTGAATTAGTTTGGCATGACATTGATTTGTAAAGCATGATTGAGATTTCAAAATTTTATTGTACTGCTCATTATGCATCATATTTAAAGAATTGCATAGAATCTGATTGTGAATTGCTTTTGGATTTAAAGCTATATAAACCTTCATATTTCGATGATGAAACTACCTACACAAGTGCAAGCTTGTCAAGAGATTGTAAATTGTTTGCAATGTCTCAGGTTTGAAGAAAGAAAATAGAGGAGTAGAAGATTGTGTTAAAGATCTCAAAAGAAGGGCACAAAAGATATATAGAATAGGTTTACAATGTAGTTGATGATCTTGTGAACTGATGTAATGCTTTAACTTAATTTGACTTTGCTTTATGGACATATTTGGACATGTAAATTGAAGTTAGGGTGGTATGGTTGTGACTGGATTGATCCTAGTCATGAACTGTACTTTTGTTCAGTTAAAAACTTGATTTTTTTAAAACAATGCATATTTAAATTATGTATTCATGTGGATGGATGGAGATAGAGTCTCCATTATTATTATTTAACTTAAAATGCATTTATCAGGGACATCACATTAGCATGCGCAAAATGCATAAGTCCAAAAGACAGAGGAAACTCTATCGAATTTTTGGTAGAAATGTAGCTTGTATTTCTTTGAAAATCCTTTTTTTTTTTTAAAAGAAAGAAAAATGACAGTTGGGATTTTAAAAGGTCTTCTCATGAAATTTTTTTTCGCTATTTGTTTTCTAAATAGTTTTTCAAACTCAGGGCCCCAGAATTGTAAACTATTTTGTGATAAGTGTTAGAAAATCTCGATATGTCACACGATAACTCAAGAAAATGATTAATGGCCTCATGGAGAGGATATCAACTATTTAAGAGTGTTATTCTTTACCAAAATCAATATTCATTCATTAACATATCCAAGCCATACTACTCATAAGATCAAGTTATGTCTTTCACTAGGACAAAACATGAGGCCTAGGACAGGGCTATGAAAGAAAGTGTTATAAGGGTTGTGATGACCCCAGTTATTGAAATACATTTTCCTTAATCCTTTTCAAATGGTAGTCGACCAATTTTGTAAACATTTTGAAAACTTAAGCAACGAATTTTTTTTCTTTGAAATTCTTTTCAGAAAACCCAAATGCCACATTTCACTCACATATATATACATAATTTTTTGTACAACATATGTTTCCAAAGAAACTCATTTTATAAAAATTGCAGGATCGATCTAGTGGTTCACATACATAGCCCCTTTATTATATCTTATGTCCAAAATACACAAATCAAAATACAATCCAATCCTTTCACAAATATGCATAGTCTTGATCAACAGTATGGTCTTCATCTTCCCATGTTGTATCCCTCCATTCCTTTCTTTTTGTATCTAAGATATTGTAAACATTCAAACATTTATAATATCTTAGCAAGCTATGCTTGGTAGGGGATTCAAGAACATATGGAATTGTATAATTCAAATGTATAGTATTCATAATCATCATATTTCATGTTAATCACATACTTTAATTTCCATGAACCATACCATATATTATTATTCAATCATAAAATTTATCATGTAACATCCACTATGATAATTCCAAACCACTCACCACTATATCATATGTATATATATATATATATACGATCAAAAATCATGAAAAATAGTCAATATCTCAAACATCAATATCCATACTCAGATATACTAAGTTGATAAATCATCCAAACTTTTGCTGGGAAAATACTCCCTCATTAGGGAAGTATTGGCATCTCATTATGCCATACATCATATGCAAAATACTTAAGGACTACCATGCTACTGTCTGATCCTTACTAGTGTACTCAGATAACTGCCTTGTTTACTACTGATACCACAGTAAAAAATATTGTGTCACTGCCCGCATGGAGAGATAGGACTTTCACAGTGGGGCCTTCCCATAATTGCCACAATCCGAATTTTAGCCTCTCTTTGGCAAGGATCATAATATCATTAAATTTCTAGAAGCAGGTGGCCAAACCCTCATAACTTCCTCAACATAACATCCCCAGACTTATGCCTGTTTAAAACAAAACCACAAGCCTCCATGCTTGTATCCATAATACTTCTTGTACATCTTAGAAGATATGTCTGTTTATATTATCATCATTATATTCAATATCCTCAAACTAATGATATGATTTTATTTCTAGATTTAGGGATCCTCATTTACAATGAATGACACCCATATTCTTATAAGTTTAGGGATTAATCATTTATTGTAAATGATCCCCATTTCCTTTAATTTGGTATTCATATACCAAATGTTATGAAGTGTAAAGATTCTCATTTGATACAAATGATATCCATTATTATTATGTTCTCATCTAAGTTTAGAGATAACCATAAATGATACGTAGGTATTTATTATGTATTACACCTAATTTCAATAGTTATTTCTATCTCATATGCATGAATTATGATTCAAATGTAACTAAACATATTATCATCTATAAGCATTATAATGTTTATGAATAGCAACAATTACCCAGACCATAGGTCTTGTATTCTTAAAGTTCTACCTACCTTCAAGTAGTGATCCATTCCTTCAAATCCTCCATGATTGACATATATATAATGTAAATACATACATACTATCATTATTTGAACAATTTTGGATAATATCCTATATATATTCCTTATCTAATCTTGTCCTTTGATATAAAGGATCTAGATCTATCTTGTATTGCTATCATCCATATAATCTATCTTCCACAAATAGTATTTATCCTTTTAATCAATAGATTTGATGGTTAGAATAATCTTCTAACCTTTCAAATCTAAGTATTTTCTATCTCTAAGTCTTTGTGTGTCCATCTCCTTTATCTTGATCTTTCATAGATCCTTTGACCAACAATCTATACTTATTAATAAAGATCATGTGCCTAGATTTTCTATCATCTAGTTCTTCTTTAATCTAAGTTCAGTCATTTGATCATCCCTAAGGAGGATGATCTTAGTTCTCTTCCTTTAATCGTATTTGATCAAGGGTTTGGATTATCTAATGTAATGATTTGATCTATAGCATATATAATAATAAACATGCATACTAAGTACAATACAATATTATGATTCTTATTGTTCTTGATCATTCAAGATCTATGATGACCTGGGTTTTTCCATGCATTTTTAAATGCAATATCTAATTCCTAAGGCAGGATGCATCCCTATTTGAAAACCATTTTATAAAAACCATGCAATGTAGCAAAAAATCTTTAGTTTTAAACTCATTTTGAAAACCCCGAGTGTCATTTGCTTTCACAACAACCAAAGTAGTTTTTGAAAAACTTCAGAAATCATAAATGTTTTTCCCCAGGTCTATCCAGTCACAGCTCACAGCCCAACTGTAAATAAATACAAATACATGTTCAAAGGGTAGAGTGTTTACTTACATGTATAATTGTCTCCTTTTTGATTCACTTGCTCGTAGCACTAATATCTCCTGAGGCGTCTTCTATTTGTGAGTGGAACTATCCTGAAAAATGTTAAGGATAGGGTGAGTATATACTATACTCAGTAGGAGTCTATCACTACTAGTTTTACAATGCATGCTATGTTTAAAATCATATGCTCTTTAAAACATGTACATGTTCGAACAATCATGTTCAATATCAAGATTAAAAACTACTGTCAAATCAGAATATTGACGACTTAAAGAGATAGCATAATCCAAGTCGAAAGTATCATATATATCATTAACATAATGATATGCATAAGATGCTCCACTGAATCCAACTCATGGATATATGGTATGGTCGACCAACCTCATGTCATGCCATATGCAATGCAAGTAAATCCTCAAACCATAGGGTCCAATTATGCCCACGACCTCACCGCCATGTGGGCCCTGGGTACCTAGGGACACAGGGTCATATACCTCCACGGGGCATATGACACTTCAACCCAATGCCGTGACACCAGTGGTAACCCCCTGTACCACATGCAGTCGAAGCAGGGACATGCCCTTTTTGGGCGTGGTACCCATCCACCTAATAATGGTAAAGGCTGGGAGGCTACCCCAGACCTCTCAGCATAGCGCCCACGAGCGTATTAGCCCAAATCATGTACGATCAAACAAGCCAAAAAACCTCTTTTTCAAAACCTGTCCTCTTTGGGTCCCTCACAACTGCCTACCCAATGTCTTTTGGGCACTCCAGCGTCTTTTGGTAATCCTCAAGGACATGCAATTTTGTAAGAACTCAATGCTCACAAATCATGCAATATATGCAATTATTTGCAAAACATGTCTATGCATAATGTATTTATCATATGCATGCTGAATTCATTTATATACTAAACAAGTCATAAAATAAGTCATGCTAAACAAGTCATATACATATACTTAAAACATGCAGTCTCAAAACAATCATGGCTCTTTTTAAAATTCTAGTAGCAATAGAGCACCTACCTCAAAGTCTCCTGGAGTCGCGTCCTTTATCACTCAACCCGTCCCTAGGTCTCATTTATAAACACCTGGGTATGAATGGATACAAGGAGTCCTTATTAATTTCATTCTATTTAGACATTAGATTGCTAGATCTGCCTTTTAGGGTCCATGGTCCTTGCCTAATTCTTTGTCAGGCCAGATCCTATGACATGGATCTACTAGTCAATAGTTAAACTCTATAAATTGTCCTTTAATCCTAACTTTCTAGTCTCATTAGGTCCGCACATCATGGTTTCCAAGACGTGCGCGCGCCTTAATGGACGACCCAGACATGTCAATTAGGGCCCTGAGCCACAGGTTCTAGGATGCGTGCTTGCCCTGGTTGTACCTAAACCACATTAGCTCACATGCGTCTGTCTGAATGGTGCGCACATCTGAATGGCACGCTAGGGTGCGCATCCTGGACGGTGTCGCGCGGATGTGTCTTAGGCAGGGTTGCACGCACGTCCTAGTTCTTGGAACACTCGTGCGTCTCAGTCGAGTCGGGCATCTGTCCGTGCGCGGAACGCATGTGACAGTCGCCCCAGGGAGCTCAACATGGTTTGCGCATCATGCCCACACACCCCTAGGATGCTTGTGCACCCTCGGATGCCCACATCCTAGCGACGCTTGTGCACCCTGGGACGCCCACACCCTAGGGACGTTTGTGCACCTTAGGACGCCCACACCCTAGGGACGCTTATGCACCCTGGGACGCCCTCACCCCAGGGACGCCCATCCATCCCTGGGACGTGCCACTGTGGACGGGTTTTTCACCCGTCTAGTTTCCTTCCTAGAACATCATGGATTTTCGGCCGGAATCCTACCAGATCCGGCATGGATCTAGGCCGAAAAAAGGAGAAAATACTAGAGGGAGTTGAGAGCTTACCTGGGCAGCTGGGGACGCCCTCCTTCGGGTGGTGCGGCTCCCTCTTTCCGTTTGAAACCCCATCTCATCGGAATTCTGTGTTGTCCATAATCCATGAAGAAGGGGAAAACCCCATCGTCGAGCAAGATCGTAGAAGGGAAGAGAGGGAAAATGGGGAGAAGGGAACAGAATGGCCGGCCTGACTTGGGCCTGGCTGTTGCCGAAAAATGCAGAGGATGGGTTTGAGACAGGTTTCCGATTTTTCCGGAAACCCCAGTCTCAAAACGACCAAAAAATCATGTTTTTGGAGAGGGGGAGATGGGGCTTTTTATAGCCCTGTTGTGGCGGTGCTGCCAATGGCGGTGCCGCCCTTGGCGGTGGCAGATCTCTCTGGAATAATGGTGAAAGAGGGTTTCTGGAGAGATCTGGAGGTGGAAGACGACAGGGGGTGCCATTATCAAAACGGCCCCCTGCATTTTCCGTCTTTTTCGTTTTTCGGTTTAAATTTCAAAACTGCCCGTAACTTCTTCATACGACTCCGTTTTGGGTGATTTTAGAGGCGTTGGATTCCATTTTTTGAGTAGAATCTAATGGTACCAAGTTTCCTTACAAATTCCTTTGTTTACTATTTTAAATAAAGTGAAACATTTAAGTCAGTTTATTTCCTATAGCATGTTCAATTTTCATTAAAAATAGTGTAAATTGCTCGGGCATTACAAGATCCTATGGATCTTGTTTGATCATCCTTCTCTTACTTACAATTTTTATTAAGATTAGATATTTTACTAACCTTTTATGCTCTTATTATTATTATTCAACCAGTTAATGTTTTACTGGTTGAAGATAGCTTATTTTATCCTAAGTATAGATTGCTCCTCTTATTTCCAATTGACTAAGGTTTACTAGTTGAATGATTGAACACAAAGTGGTTACTTCAGTCCTCATGTAAAGAGGTATTTAGACCTTACAATCATCAACTGAAGGTAGGGGAAGAGTGAGGCTTTATTAGAAAACACCCTTAGCCACCATGTTTAGCATTCACAAGTGTGTCCTTAGCTCAACCTTTCATAAGGTTCCTATAAGCATTTTAACCCTAAGTATTCTTTCTAATTGATTTTTATTAAGTTCATGAACATTTAAAATGTCATTCATGGAGTTTCATTATTCTTCTAATTTGGGCTAAGGAAATGAAATTCCTTATATTATCCTTCAACTCTATTTTTCATTTAATTACATTTTCAATGTAATTTTCATAACATAAGCATAAATAATTAAATCTACTAAGTAATAAAACACAATTATAATAACATTCAATAATTCAAATGAAAATCTAACATGCCATAATTATTCATCATGATCCAACGGTCATAGTTGATTTCTATCCCTTTTAGGGTTTAGATCTTGATCCTTTCATTTTCCTTTAGATCTAATACATCTTCTTAATGTGATTTGATCACTAGATCATTGATGCATCTCATCTAATGATCTGATCTTTCTTGATTCAATCGATCAAGAAGATCTTAAGTCATTTAATCCAATTTAAGGGCATAGATCTTAATCTATCCCAAATCATCATCATCAAGTCCATCAATCAATATGATATTAACTTAATATCTCCATCCAAATACATTCACACTATCCAATCATCCTTGATCAAGGAGATTACCATTCATTTTTATGGATTTTACTTCTTTTAAGGCTAGATCTCTTAATTAAATATAGATCAGTCACTTCTAACCATTGATTCCATGTTTCAAAATCACAAGATCATCAATGGATCAGAATTATAGAGTTTGATCATTCCAAATTTCACTAATCATAAAAACTAGTAATACTTTTCTTTATTAACAGAATTTTACATGCATTAAAATATAAATTTTCCAAGTTCAATAGGTTCTACTCATCAAGAGGAATCAAATCCAACTTTCGGATCTCAATTTGGAGTTAAATTGAGATCAGAATTGATCTTACTATTTTTGTTTATTTATTAGATCTAGAAACCCATAAATCTTATTGTGATTATAGTCCTTAGGCTTTTGGGACCTATTAAACCCATCCATTGGTTCATATTTCAATTTTGAGATCATCTTGATGACGATCCAATATTGTTTCTACATATTTTTGTGACTATTACCAATAAATGCAATTTAAAACATATATTTCATGAGTTTATTTCCTTACACAAGTGACAAGGAATCTACAAAAACTTTCAGATCTAAAATCAAAGTTATATTGAGCTCTTAATTGAAGAATTAAGATTTCAGTTCAAAATTGGATGGCTAAGATCAACTCCATAGAAAAAGACAAACGGAGATCAGCCCGCTCCTATTACCTGGGATTACCCATCCCTAGGGATGGGTGACTAGTGATAGGTGAGACAGTCCAAACCTAGACCATCGGATCGCCCATCATCGGATCTCTTCTATTCATTATGATAAGAGCCCCAAATTTCATCTCTTGGGGTTTTTGGACCCCAGGAAATCATTCAATCGCTCAGAAGATTCATCTATGTCATCTGTGATTAGATCTCCCCCATCTAAGCCAGATCCATTATCTCCAACAGATCAAGGGCTGGGGGATACCTTTTGGTGGCTGGAAAACAGCAAAAAAGATGCTGGAATTGAAAATAGAGGGTGAAAGAGGCCTACCTATGCGGGTCCGATGAAGGAATTTCACCGGAGGAGGGATTTACCAGTGAAAAACCCCTAGCTGCTGGATAATGCATACAATCATTGATTTCTTAGGTTCCGTTGCAGGAGAAGGAGGAAAAACATGGGGCTTTGGTAGATCACCACGAAAGGAAGACTTTTAATGACCAAATTGGCCAAAATAACTTGAAAACTCCACTGGAGATGGTAATCAGTACCAAAGTTGTTCTTCGTTTTGAATTTCCCGACGATCCATGAGGTGGATCATCATGAAACCAAAGGGCTTTTGTAGATCACCCTTGTCCAACCAAATCCAACAGTGGTGATGTTATTTTAATTGGTAGAAAGTGATGGCTAATTGGATTAGGGTTTCTTGGGTGGAAACCCTAGTTCATCAGGGACGATGCATCCCTGGACTCGCCCGATGTAGACATGGGGTTGTCCACCCAAGTGTGTATAGGGACACGCCCACAGAGAAAGAGAGAGAAGGAGATAAAGAAAAGAGAATTGGGGGAGATCGGGGAGGATTTTGAGCTGGGATTTTGTGGCATTCTAGGGAACCTCGTGAAGAACGTTAGGATTTTTTTGGAAATTTTATGAGCTATTTATAGGGAGTTTTGAATTTTCCATGATTACTTGTAATTATAATGTTTGATATCCTTTTATTATTAAATTGTCTTTGGATTCCCACTACCACCTCCTTCTCTACTAGCAGCTGGTAGTGGTTTCACTCATGATGACATATTTTCTGGCCAATAGATCCCTTTGTGGGCTCCTTGTGGGCCCTACGGAGTTGTGAAAAGACTATTTTGCCCTTTTATGGAGAAAAATCTGTTTTATTCTCCCAGATTCAGAATTGAGCGTACTTAGTGGCATTAGATTTACATTTCAAATTTTGATGTCTTAGGTCTCGGTTATTAGTAAAATTACCATTTTACTCTTTTATTCTTAAAAATAGGGAAAAATAAGGATTTTTCATCCAAACTCATAATTTGACGTACTTATAGTCATTTAGATCAATTTTTTGAGTACAATACAAATATCCAAGTTTTAAGTCTTAATTTTTTTTAATAAAAAATAAATTGTCTTGGAACTCAAGTTTCAATTCCACTTTTAAAATTTTAATAATTCAATTTTATTCCTTCAAATTGGGATTGTTACAATCTTCCCCCTTATAATAATTTCGTCCTTGAAATTAGCATATCAACTCACTCAGGAGTTTTTCATAGCTCTTTCATAACTTTACACATGTGGCCTTGCCACTTAAGGAAATCTCTATTTCCTTTTTTTCATTTCACATACTACCTTCTCCTCAAGGTATAAATCACATGGTTGGTTCATCTATTGACATATTAAAATGCTTACACATGACTAACCTTGGTAATGCACTATTCACTTAAGCTGATTCTTGCTAAACTTTCGAAAAAGATTAATAACTCTTAACTGAGTTATCCTTTTGTTTCAAAACCTTCCATTTCACTTAGCTGATGTACGAAATTTCTACTCCTCATTTTCACCAATCTTTCAATCGTTCATATTTTTCTATTCTAACTTCTATTGCGCATCCTCATTCCTTTTTAACATATATAATTTTGGTATATCTTCCCTACTATGTATAGTCCTTAGACTATCTACCAAAATGACATATTGCTTTGATTCTAAAAATTCACTATTATTCTCTGTAACAATCTTCCAAAATATTGGAAGTAATCATCTCTTTCCTTGTTCTTCCATTATTTGGAAGTGATTACGTCATTTCTACTCTAAAAATTCATACTTTTTTACTATTTCCTTCTATCGACAATTTCTTTTCAAATTTAGTCATTGAATAATAGTTTCCTTGTAATGATTCTTTCCTCATTCTCATCCCATGTATTGTTTTTGTAACACCCTTTGTGTGCCATTTTATTCATGATACTTGATTTTCTACATTTTTCCTTCCAAGATAGTGCCATTTAAATCTTCATATATGTTCCTTATCCTCTTTTGTTATCTCTTTCTCATATTCAGAACAATATTCAGAACATTCTTGCAATCCATGATAATATTTATCACTTTCCCTTTCATATATATATCATTGGCTTCAAAATTTCTAGATTATGCATTTCCTCATGCCTCTTTCAAGCATGCCTCATAACCTTTTCAATATTATACTAACCCTTTATTTGAAGTATTCTTGATAATTCCAATTAAAAGAGTGCATATTTGACTTTGTAGTCATCCATTCTCAAGCCTTTAAAAACTCCATAATTTATCATATATTCTTCAATTCTCAACAATCTACCATAAACTCTTTCGGGTTTATGTAATCAATGTCAAGATTTCCCTAAAAGAATGTTCTTAATAAGCTTAAGTCCAAAGATAAATCTGAATATTTTTTGTCCAAAACAAAGCAAATAAAGAGCTTTAAAAACTTAAATGATCACATAAAATTATGAAATACCCCACATCTCACCTACTAAAGATACCAATGTGGAAAGCAAGGAATGGACTGGATGAATTTTTAAATGATTGGATTGGAGTGATATTGATCTCCATCCTTGGATGCTCTTCCTCTCCTTAGGATGTGTTAGTGTAGCCCTTAGAGGATGGGAGAATCCTTCTTCTTCCCTATCTATCTCTTGCTTCTTTTTCTTTTCTGTCAAAACTCAAAGTGAGCAGCCCTTGGATAGAATCCCTCTCTTTCTCTTATGCCTTCACATGGACAGCTATGAGGAAGTGAAAGTTTCCTATAAGAAACTCCCTCTTATCTATCCTCCTTAACGGTCACGTCCAAACCCCCTCGTTTCTCTCCCTTCATTATCTTTCTTTCCTTCAATTTCTTCCCAAAGATCACACCTCCTCTACTTTCCTCCTTCCATTTCATTATTTTGTCTCATCTTATAACTCTTTCTTTTAGCATGCATTGCATTCTAAGTTGCATAGAATCATTCACATGAAGCCTTGAGGAGGTAGTCCCTCCTTTCTTCTTTCATTTTCAACCTTTGGATAATAATTGCCCTAAGCTGAAGGGATGGGATTCTATTGAAGAAAAACATGTGTTTATCTTTCTTTATTCTCTCTTCCACCCACCATCCCTTTTCCATCCAATCATAAGCCAAGCTTCACTCCAGCGCACCAAAAAAATCTACAACCAATAGTATTTAAGAGCCAGAACACATTTTTCACCGAAAATAAAGGTGGGCATATCATTGAAGAAATCTCCACCCATGCTTTGCTTCACTCTCCTACATGACTCTTTCTCATTGATACACCCTGGAATAAATCACTACTCATTAGATGCTTTAGGATAGCTTTGAGTGAGGGTAGACCTTGGCCCTTGTTTGTTCAAAAATATGGATGGATGTGAGTCTTAGATTTCCTATAAATGCTCTCTCTCCACTACACATTTTTCACCTATTATTTCTCCTTTATTTTCTCATGTCAAAACTTGGTTAATCATGGACTCCTACTAATCATCCCAATTTTGAGTTAAGAGAGAGAGAGAGAGAGAGAGTGGAAGTCATCCTCATGCGGCTCCTAGTTTCTAACTTGTTTTGCTTCAAAAATAAATCATATACATATGTATCAATTGTATGTAAATATAGCTTCCCTTAGAAGCTTCACAAGGTAGTGGAATGCATGCATGTGAAATCTGTCACTCCCACTTTTGATAATGAATGACCCCTTTAGTATAGATAAAGTTGGTTGCATGCATGGGGTCTCTGACTGCTTTGAATTTGATAAAGGCATCCCCATGGTATTCTAAAGCTTTGGATTTCATGGTTCATGGCATGTGGGTTCATGATAATTCTTTGAACGATAGATTTTGTCTCTTCTAGGGTTTCAAGTGACGAAAAGTGCACATTTTTCTTAGTTGTACCCTAATTCAAAAAAATGTGAATTAAACCCTAATTAGTGATATTTAAATCAAATTAAGGTTTAAAACTTCTAAATATAGGGGTATTATATGTAAAAAAATTATGTATATCACAAACCATCTAAGTCTATCCTCCCTCATCTTATTACCTATTGGTGCTACTCCCAAGTTTCCTCTATTGTTTTCATTTTTAATTCTATCCTTTCTTGTCTTACCACTCATCTATCTCAACATCCTCATTTTGATTATGCTCATCCTATGTACATGTTAGTCCTTAACTGCCCAATACTCTGATCCCAAGTGCGTGGCTGGCCTTATAACCATCCTACAAAAATTTCCTTTCATTTTGAGTGGCACCCATTAATCACACAAAACTCCATAGCCACATCTTGATTTATTTCAACTCACTTTGGATTCTTTAGGTAACACCCCTCTCAATCTCTCTGCTCTCATGAATTATCAATCCCAAGTATTGAAAGTTGTATTTTTGGGAGACTTCTTGGTTATTAATATTTATTGGGCTTCACTCCCACTTCTCTCCTTGCTAAAATTGCATTCCATATATTCTATTTTAATTCAACTAATTTTAAATCCTTCAAAATCTATAGCTTCTCACCCCAACTCTAGCTTTGTGTTTACACCCTCCCTTATCTTATCAATCAAAACTATGTCACCTACATATAACATGCACCATGGAATCTCCTCATATAGATATTTTATTAAGTCATCGATAACTAACGTGAAAAGGTAAGCACTCAGTGCAATTCCTTGGTACAATTCTATAGTGATAGGGAAATCACCAATGTCTCCATTAGTAGTCCTAACATTTGATACTACATGTTAATGCATGTCCTTAATTATGTCTATATGCCCCTATGATACCCCTTTCCCACACAAGACCCACCATAATAACTCTATACGGATCCTATCATAAGCTTTTCTTAAGTGAATTAAAACATGTGGAGGCTCTTTCTCCTCTCCCTATACTTCTTTATCAATTGTTTAAGGAGGAAAATTGCTTCCATGGTAGACCTCTAAGGCATGAAACAAAATTAGTTTTCTGATACACTCGTCTCATGTCTTAGCCTCTTCTCAATTACTCTTTCCCAAAGTTTTATGGTGTGGCTCATATGTTTAATCCCATGATAATTAGTGTAGCTTCTTATGTCCCCTTTATTCTTGTAAATTGGTATGATAAAGCTTTTTCTTCATTCTACAATCTTATTAAACAACTTTGTTGGGCAAAATACTTCAATATGTCTCATATACACTCAATCCTCTATTGGTATACCCTCATGCCCAAGGGCCTATCCTGATTCCATCTTTTTCAACACCTCTTTTACTTTAGGTATCCTGATCCTATAGCCGTATCTATATAATCCAACATTATTTGGGTTAATGATTTGTTCAATCTCTATTGTCTCAGGACATTTTTCATTTACCAATTTTTTAAGGTGGCTTTCCCACTTTTGATTAATCTTGGTATCTTTGACCAGTACCCTTTGGTCATCAGTTTTAATGCATTTAAGGTGGTCTAAGTCCTTAATTTTCTTTTTCTTATTTTTGCAAGTTTCAACACACCTTTTTCGCAGTCTCTTGGCCCAAATCTATTATAGGGACCATCATACACTAAAGTTTAGCCTCACTCACTACTCTTTTAACAACCTTTTTAGTATTCTTATATTTATCAAAGTTTTTGTTATTTCTAGCTCTTTGCAATGTTTTAAAATACACCCATTTCTATTTAATAACCTTTTCCACTTTTTCATCCCACCACGAAGTTTCTTTTACTGATTGACTTTTACCTTTAGATACTCTTAAAACACCTTTTTCCATTTTCTTAATGGATTAGGTCATATCAGTTCACGTGGTGTTCACTTCTGTTTCATTGTTCCACTTTTCTTCCACCATCAACTTATTTGTGAATGATGCTATCGTCTCTTCTTTTAAGTTACACCACTTAGTCTTTGGACACCTATTAAGTTCATTTCCTTTCTTGCTCCATGTCTTAATGTAAATATCCATAATCATTAACTTATGTTATGTTGTTGAATTCTCACCATATATTCTTACATATTGATCTTATAGTATTCCTAAGTAAAAAGAAGTCTATTTGGTTTTCATGTGACCTAGTTTTAAAGGTTAGTAAGGATTCATCCCTCTTCTTAGAGTATATCTTTGCTAGATCTAGGTTATATGCAAAAGAAAAATCAAGGATAGCTTCACATCTCATTTCTTTCTCTTACCATAACCTCCATTTAGCTTATCATATCCTTCCTTTTCTTTCTTGCATGAACATTTAGGTTTGCTCCTATAAATATTGCCTCTATGTTGGGAATTTCTTGCATTACTCCCTCCATATCTTCTCAAAGTTGTATCTTGATTCTATCTTCTAACCCTACCTTTGGGGTGTATACACTTATGTCATTTATGATCTTCTCTCCTGGAATGGGTTTAATCAGTAAAACTCCATCACTAACTCTTCTAAATTCTATTAATTTATCCTTTAATTGTTTATCCACCACTATCACTATGTCATTGCTATTATTGTCCTTCCCCATGTGCCACAGCTTATACTTATCAATTTTCTCTTGTTTTAGCTCCTTTCCACTTGGTTTCTTAGAAAAAAGTTGTGTTGACTCTCCTACATTTCATTGTATAGACTAACTTCATGCTCTTAATTGTCAATGTGCCTATATTCAAGTTGAATATACTAATTTTATGAGTTCCAAGGCAATGTGTCACTTACAAGGGAACACCCTAACAACTGTTGCCCACTTTCCCCTACATCCTAGTAGTCCTTGCCCATTTCCCATTACATCCTTGGCTTTGATGGAGCATGTAACTTATGGGGAATGCCCTAAACTAAGGAAATGCCTTGTACTTTCATGGTAAGGATTTGCTAAAGGATTTTTTGCCAATTAGCATTAGATGCAACTCTCTTCTATTTTTAAACTAAACTTTCTCATTTAGTTTTGTACTAAGACACACACACACACACACACACACACACACACACAGAGAGAGAGAGAGAGAGAGAGAGAGAGAGAGAGAGAGAGTTAGTTAGTTAGTTAGTTAGTTAGTTAGTTAGTTTACAAAAACTAAATTTACTCATTTTATTTTTAAAGTGGCAGAACCCAATTGATTAGTAGGTTTCACTTGAATTAGTGGTTTGGATTAGTTAAAAGAATGGGTCATCCCATGTATTGTATGGAGTAAATTGTTAGCAGATAATTGAAAAAACAAAAAAAATACCCACATATAATATGCAATGCAAAGTCTATATCTACTTATAGTATTATACTTGAAACTAGTATTAAGACGTGTATAATTGCATGATAATAAATTTTGTAATTATGACTTAATTTAAGTAATATTTAAATATATTTTCTATATATGCATATTATTCTAGAATATATTGGATTTCTTTGGTTTGTGTTACTAATTTATTGTCTATGTCAACAAATTTGTCTAAATGTCTAAATTGGAGCTGATGAGTTTTAAAAATAACCGTAAGTGCACGGGTCCATTACAATATAGACACGACAAGTGCGAGTCAATTCCACAAAGACTCTTTTAAGGAGTTTTAATTATAATTTAAATTATTTCACTTTAACCTAGCCAAACAAAGGAAGTTAAAGGAAATTTCAAAGCAAGGAAAGTAAGGATTCTAACTAAAGCAATTGATAAGGAAAGTATAGCAACTAATCTAAGACATAAAGCAAGGAAAGGAACATGTAGATAAAGAAAAATTTTAACAAGGAACTAAAGCAAGAACTAATTATCTAAGAATGTAATTAAGTAAGCAAATAACTTAAGGGAACAATAATCTAACTAAGGAAAGATAGTAAAGAAAATGATTAAGAATTAAAGGAAACTTCTCATTGATTGATTTGATTACAAGGATTCTTACATAAGCAAATAAGGACTCCTTTGCTGCCATAGAAAGTCACAATGCTTCTTTCCTTCTCCTTTAATTTCCAAATCCCAAAAAAACAAAATAGAAGATTAAAGAATAATCATGTGTTTGAAAGAGATGGAAGGAAGGGAGTGAGTGTGTGTGTTGAATTGGGAGATGCTTGTAGTGGTGGTGAGTGAAAGTGGAGGGAGAAGCAAGTATGAAAGGGGTGTGATGGTGCATGTCCTAGAGAGGTGGGATAAGGGGTGTTGTGCGGGGAAGTGAAGTGATGCAAGATGCTTGCCAAACATGCAAGGTGGTGGGTGATGCATCAAAATGGGACAGAACTATGACTAGTAATGCCTAGCATGACACATGATACCTAAGATGTATGCTACTAAGTTAAATGTGTGCAAACCCAAGGCATGCAAGGAAAACTCTACATGTAATTCAAAGATGTAATAATGGTATTGCATGGAAACAAGATAGGAGTTGAAAAAGGTGAGTGCATGTTTTTCTAAAGTATATGGTTGATGTTGTGCATGTAGAGCTAAGACTAATATGCATGGTGTGTATGAATTAAAGGTGAAAGATGCATGGAATGGATTGAGATGCAAGTATGTGTGCAACATAAAAATTAAGAGAGATAGGCATGGAGGAGATGGTGAGAGATAGAAGAAGGATGATGCATGGAAACTTGGAATATGGATGGTGTTGGAGAGAAAGTTTGACCCATAGGCTTATGGGTGCAACTTTAAGACACTAACATGTCATGATTTATCTACAAAGAAATAACTTACTTGTAGTCCTATGAAGAATCCATGTAAAACTAAGTGCAAACAATGGAGATGGAGGAAAAGAGAAGGAAAATAAAATAAAATAAAATAAGGGGAATTGGGTTGGGTTGAGAACCCTTACCTTTACTCCAAGTGCTTGGATGTGTTGACTAGTGAGAGCTTAGGTGAGGGTGATCTTTCTCTCTCTGTTTCTCCTATGCTTTGGCTTTGGACTCTAGGGAAAGTTAGAATATAGCTTTTCCTTCTTATTTATCTCTTATTTATACAGTTTTAGAAGTGAAAGCCCTAGGGATGGAAGGCTAGGATCTAAGGGAGAAAGATGAAAGAATGGTTGAGATGAGATAGAAAGTAGGAAAGCTAAGGAGGGAAGTGGATTTGACATGGAATGGAGTTTGTGTAAGAGATTGGATAGGAAAGTGGGAAGGAAAAGAGATAAGGGTGGGTACGAAAGTAGATTTGGTAAGATAGGGAAGACAATTGGCTAGGAAGGAAGGAAGAGAGGAAGAATAGGTGAAAATCTAGGAGATTCAAAAATTTAATTAGGTGAGAGGTGTAAAAGTCACGGTGTACTTGTGGAGTTTCTAAAAAGTAAGGAGTTTAGACCATTTGATGATAAGGAATGGTGAAGAACTTTCTTACTTTAGGACTTTGATTTGACTTTTCAATAAGTACAATGTGTGATGACCCGAATTTTTGTAACACATTTTGTAATACATTTTTCAATGGCAGGGCCCTTAGTGGTAAAAAAAATTTGCAAAACAAAGCAGTAGAAATTCTTTTCTTTAAAACTTGTTTTGAAAAACCCAAGTCATCACTTCATACATAACATGAGTAGAATTTTTGTACAAGATCAAAATTTCATTGAAGGAATATACTTTTATTAAATTTCAGAATCCATCTAGTGGTTCATAGTACAGCTCGAGTATCAATACAATACTTGTCCAAATTATATAATCCAAACTTCAAACCTCACCATACATTAAAAACTCTCAATATAATACAATGCTCTCAAATAAAATACATGTCTTCAAGGAATATACCTTGATTGATTATTCTTCCAAGTCTTCTTAAGTCTTGAGCTCCTAATTCTCCTTCTCTGTATCTGAGATATTGTAAACATTGAAACATATACAATATCTCAGCAAGCTATGCTTGGTAGGGGATTCAAGAAGCATAAAACTTTGATAGTATATTCCTAATACTTCATAATCCCATTATTCATACTCATGGAGCAATCTCTTTACTTTGTCATATATGTACATCCTTACACATACATGCGGTATACTGTGTATAGATATATACATACGGTCAAAACCGTGAAAAATAGTTAATATCTCAAAGCATAATCATATCTAGCTTATGCTAAGTTGATAAATCATCCAGACTCTATTGGAAATACTTCCTCATTTGGGTAGTATCAGTAATCCACGATTACCCCACATCTCATCATGTCATTTCATAAGGCATTTCACTATGCCATGCATCATAATGCAAAAATACATAAAGGACTACTATGCATGCAGTCAGAATCCATGCCAATGCACCAAGATAACTGCTCAATAATCCACCTATACCATCCTTGATGGAAATCCATATTTGTATGGGGAGGACCATGGCTGTCACAAAGGTGGCCTTCCCATAACTGCCCCACCTGACTTTTAGCCTCATTTAGGCTTGGTATCCATATAATAATAAGATTTGGAGAGTGAGTGGTCAAACCCTACTAACTCTCCTAGCATAGCGTCCCCAGGCCTATGCCTGTTTAAAACAAAACAACAAGCCTCCATGCTTGTATGTAAAGTAATTCTTATACGTATCAAACAATCTGTCTGTTTACTTAGGGCCGGAATATCTTCTAGTTCCCTATTCACTTAGAGTTTTTTCCTCAATTCTAACTTAACTATTTCATATGTGTTTTGGTTGGATCATAAGGGTTTTCAATGGGTTTAATACAAGTATTTACATTATACTTGTCAACATTTCCAAACATAAGATCATGCATACAACATGTACTTCTCATGTAGATGCATTCATAAAATCCTCCTACCCTCAAGTAGTGATTCATCTCTTCAAATCTTCCATGATCCTGATTGATGTATGAAATCTGTAAATCCATACATACTATCAATATTTATACAATCTGAGTAATCCTATGTTTTTGACCATATCTATATTCTTTGTCTAATCTTGTCCTTTGATATAAAGGATCTAGATCTTTTGTCCTATCATGATCTATCTTCCTCAAATAGTGCATATCCTTTTGATGAATAGATCTGACGGTTAGAATGATCTTCTAATCTTTCATATATAAGTATTTTCTATTCTAAGTCTTTGTGTATTCCTTTCTTTGATCTTGATCTTTCATTGATCATTTGATCAACAATTTATATTTGTTGATAATGATTAAGGGCTTAGATCTTCTATCATATAGTTCTTCTTTGATCTGAGTTTAGTTGTTTGATCATCCCTAAGGAGAATGATCTTGGTTCTCTTCCTTGAATCATAATTGATCAAGGGTTCAGATCTTCTATTTGATCTAAGATCTTCTATTCTATTTGATCTAAGTCGCAAGAAATATCTATATACATATATATCATCATCAAGAAGTATTGATTTCTTTTTATTGTTCTTGATCATTCAAGATCCCATGGATCTTGTTTGGTCATCCTTATCTTACTTACAATTTTTATTAGGATTAAATAATTTACTAACCATTTATGCTCTTATTATTATTCAACCATTTAATGTTTTACTGGTTGAAGATAACTTATATCAGCCTAAGTTTGGCTTGCTCCTCTTATTTCCAATTGGCTATGGCTTACTAGCTGAATGGGTGAACACAAAGTGGTTACTTCAATCCTCAAGTAAGGAGGCATTTAGACCTCAAAAACGTCAACGGAAGGTAGGGGAAGAGCAAGACTCTATCAGAAAACCCCCTTAACCACCATGTTTAGCATTTACTAGAGTGACCTTAGCTCAACCTTTCATAAGGTTCCTATGAGCATGTTAACTCTATGTACTCTTTCTAATTGATTTTAATTACGTCCATAAACATTTAAAATGTCATTGATGGGGTTTATTATTCTCCTAGTTTTGGCTAAGGATTTGATAATCCTTATACTATCCTACTAACTATAGCCCTTACTAATATTAAGTCCAAGTCATTCACTCATCTTAATTGTCCATGAATCTTTATTTCATTAGATTTCCTTTTTGGTGATTTATGAATATTGAGACATAATCACTAATTAAACAATTATATCTACTAACTTAAAGACAATTAATATTCTTATACTATACTTTGACAATTCAAATAATCATACACTTTAAATCATAAGAGAATTGTACATCTATCTCATTCTAAGGGCATTTATACTTTAATATACTAATATGGATCCTTGGTTATAAAATACTTGAAATTTGACTACTAATCTAATGGAATCATGCTTAAACTTCAAATTTAAAGTAACATAGCCCTAAGATAATTAAATCTATCAAACTATAACAATCTAATAACACATAGAACATAGCATGCTAAAATTTAAGAACTATCATACTTTATAACATAAATCACATTTACAGTACTATTATCAAATAAAAGACAATGTAACTTATTAGATTAAGATTATTAGAAACCTTTAATTATGATCCAACCATTAGATCTTAGATCTTTTCCTTTTAAATCAAGGGTTTTAATTAATTTTAGGGCTTTTACTCCATTAACGTCCATGATCATATTCCTTTGTTTTTGGTCATATTCAATCTATGATTTCAATGGATTCCATCATAATATCATTCATTCAATCCATCCCAAGGATCTAATCATACTTGATCTTATTGAATAAGTGGGTCCCTTTGTATTTTTAGGAATTTTCTATCATAAAGGGTAGATCGTTCAATTTATCTTAGATCTGTCCAAATAAATCATGGATATCATTTGATTCCAACATTATATCATCAGTAAATTAAATCCCCAAGATCTGATCATCTCAGATCTTGAAGATCATGAAAATTAGAAACTTAATTCTTAAAAGCAAAAAGTTTGTAGAATGTTTTTATCAATATTATGGTTTCAGAAGAAAATAGACGTTATAAGCTTTTTATAGCTTCTTTTTTATCTCAATTTGGAGTTCAAATGACTCCACAATTGAACTGTGAAATTCATAGTCGTCCCTAGGGTCTAGATTTGATCTGGGACCATCGGAATGGATGGCTTAGATTGATCGAGGGGAACGATCAGGCAGAGCAGTTGGGTAGAATTGTTGTCGAGCGCCCCTCACCGAGAAGCATGAGGTGACGCGGTCCCCATGCACTGTCGTGCAATCATTCCATTGAACGGCGTTGCACGCAGTGCGTGAGTGGAGACGCTCCCATAGGGTGTGTAATGCCCCAAGCAATTTACGCTATTGAATTAGGCATTCTATAGGAAATGAGCTATGTTGAATGTTTTACTTTATTTAAGCTAGTAAATAAAGGAATTTGTAAGAAAAATTGGTACCATTAGATTCTACTCGAAAAATGGAATCCAACGCCTCAAAGAACACCAAAAACGGAGTTCGTATGAAGAAGTTACGGCCATTTAAAGATTAGGGGCATTTTTGTAATTTAAACTAAAAACGAAAAAGGCAGAAAACGCAGGGGGCCGTTTTGATAACGGCACCTCGTCTTCTTCTTCCTCTAGACTTCTCCAAAAACCTTGTTTCTAGAGGTTTCTACCACCGCCATTGGCAGCAACGCCATAGCAAGGTTATAAAAAGCCCCATCTCCCCCCTCTCTAAATCACGATTTTTCTGGCTATTTTGGGAATGGGTTTCCGGCAAAAATCAGAAACCTGTCTCTAGCTTTCCCTGCACATTCCGGCCAGGCCCGAGTCAGGTCGGCCGTTCCATTTACCTGTCTCCCCATTCCCCTCTCTTCTCTTTTCCGGCTTGCTCGACATTGGGGTTTTTCCCCTTCCTCATGATTTCCGGCGACATGGGGTTTTCAGGTGAAAAAGAGGGAGCTACACCACCCGAATGAGGGCATCCCCGACTACCCAGGTAAGCCCCTCTTTCCCTTTCTCTCCGTTTTACTTCCCCCAGGCCAGATCCATGCCGGATCTGGTCTTTTCCCAGCTGGTTTTTCCAGCCAGAGAATGACAAAGCCGGTTCTAGCCGGCTCTGTACGAACAAGGCGTCCCAGGGATGCCATGCTTCACATGCACCTGGGACGGGTTCCAGGCATACAACAATGCGTACACTGTCCCTGGTGCGGCCTTCGGGTGCGAGCGTGACGTGGGGCACAGGTCCTGGCTTGACCGGGATGCACGGGGTGCCCTGGGAGCTGAGATGCGTCATGCTACGCCAAAGGTGTGTCCGTGCAATACCATCCAGAATGCGCGTCATAGAGCATCGCTTGAGCATGCATGTGCACGTGCAAAACGTGGTCCCTGGCACGGCCTTTGGGCGCGCACGCACGTGAGGCGATCGTAGTTCAACTAGGATGCACGGGTGTCCTGGGAACTGGGACATGCGGACCTAATAAGACTATAAAGTTAGGATCAAAGGACAATTTACAAAGTTAACCATTGAATAGTAGATCCACATCATAGGATCTAGCCTGACAATGAATTAGGCAAGGACCCATGGACCCTAAAAGGCAAATCTAGCGATCTAATTCCTAAAAATAGATCAAAACTGATAAGGACACCTTGTATCCATTCATATCTAGGAGTTTATAAATGAGACCTAGGGACGGGTTGAGTGATGAAGGACGCGACTCCAAGAGACTTTGAGGTAAGTGCTCTATCGCTACTAGACTTTTTAAAAGAACCCATGATGTTTTGATGTAGGTGCTCTATCGCTACTAGACTTTTAAAAAGAGCCCATGATTGTTTGAGAATGCATGTTTTAAGTATAAGTTATATGACTTGTTTAGCATGACTTAATTTTATAAATGAATTCAGCATGCATATGACAAATACATTATGCATAGATATGTTTTGCAAACGATTGCATATATTGCCAAGACATGTGCTACAAGCATAGATTGCATGATAAGTGTAGCCTTGGCCAATGAGGGCGGGCAAAAGAGAGCTGGCAGGCTTCTAGGCTGGTAGGCTTCTAGGCTGTCAGGCTTCTAGGTAGGGTTATGACTTTGAATACGATACTAGCATGAGCAGATTTTATGCATTGCATGCATGTTTTGCAAATGATTGCATAAATTGCATGATTTGTGAGTATTGAGTTTTAAAAAATTACATGTCCTTGAGGGTTACCAAAAGACGTTGGAGTGCCCAAAAGACGCTGGGTAGGCAGTTGTGAGGGCCAAGCAGTTGTGAGGGACCTAAAGAGGACAGGTTTTGAAAAAGAGGTTTTTGCCTGATTAATCATATATGATTTGGGCTAGTAAGCTTGTGGGCGCTATACCGAGAGGTCTGGGGTGGGCTCCTAGCCTCTACTACTATTAGGTGGAAAGGGTACCACGCCAAAAAGGCATGTCCCTGCTTCGACTGCATCTGGTACAGGGGGCTACCACTAGTGTCATATGCCCTGTGGAGGCTATGACCCTGTGTCCCTAGGTACCCGGGGACCACACAGCGGCGAGGTCGTGGGCATAGTGGGCCCTATGTTTTGAGGATTTACTTGCATTGCATATGGCATGACATGAGGTTGGTCGACCATATCATATATCCATGAGTTGGATTCAGTTAAGCATCTTATGCATATCATTATGTTTATGATATATATATGATACTTTCGACTTGGATTATGCGATTCTTTAAGTCGTCAGTATTCCAATTCGACAATGGTTTTTAATATCGATATTGAACATGAGTGTTCAAACATGCACATGTTTTAAAAGAACATATGATTTTAAACATAGCATGCATTGTAAAACTAGTAGTGATAGACTCCTACTGAGTATAGTATATACTCACCCAATCATTAACATTTTTCAGGACAGCTCCACACACAAAGTAGTAGACGCCTCAGGAAATGTTAGTGCTATAAGCAAGAAAAATCAAAAGGAGACAATTATACATGTAAGTAAACACTCTACCCTTTGGACATGTATTTGTATTTATTTACAGTTGGGCTGTGAGCTGTGACGAGATAGACCTGGGAAGACATTTATGATTTATGAAGTTTTTCAAAAACTACTTTGGTTGTTGTGAAAGTAAATGACATTCGCTGTTTTCAAAATGAGTTTAAAACTAAAGATTTTCAGCTGCATTGCATTGTTTTTATGAAAATGGTTTTCAAATAGGGATGCATCCTGCCTTAGGAATTAGATATTACATTTAAAAATGCATGGAAAAACCTGGGTCATCACAGTTGGTATCAAAGCTCAGTTTTATCCTTTCATAGCTAGTCCAGCATGTCCAAGGGTCATAGACAATCGAGAAAATTAAGAAGAAGTAGTAGAAATAGAAATAGTAGAGATTATTAGCCTATTAATGCTCAAGGCATTTCACCATAAACAAATAGGTGAAAAAGGAGATGGGTCTAGCAAATACTTAGATATTGGATGGCTTAAATCTTATTGTTGTGCAGTGGTGGAAACAGGGAAACTCATATATAAATTAGATTATGATGATAATGATGAATAAAGATGTTAGTGAACTTGTTAGTAGATAGTTCTGACCTGTAATAGAGTAATCTCATCAAAGGTGAGAAAATTGAAGAACCTAGACGGCTATCTTACCCTTCTAAAGAATATCAGAATATGAATATGATAGGGGATACAAAAGACAAATTTTGAGAAGATTTTGATGATAATCTAATAGGGATAAGCATACAAGATGATACTAGGGGATAACTGTGACTCGTACTAGATCACAAAGGTATGGATCCTGAAGGACTTAACTTAATTTTTTATAACTTCATTGGAGTCTTATGAAGAGTGAAGTGCTATCTAATAATGACAACCTGAGTATAATGAAGGAGATTAGAAGACGTACAATTGACATATTATGTGATTAAGAGGAACATAACACAAATATGATAGGGAAATGAATTCGACTGAGTTATCAAAATTTTTTGATGATAATACTAGGGATGACAGATCTGTAACAATAGATTGATCCTAACAGGAACTTATAAGAAATTGATCTAGGTATACAAAAATGAGGATTTTGAAGAAAAGAGAGAAAGAGATAGAGATGTAACTATAAGTATTCAATGAATATTAAATATTCAAAAAAAGAAGATCATGACTTTATGGAGATACATACAATTCTTTCATCTTGAATCCCACCCTAAATGAATCAAATATGTTAGTAGTCGAAGTTATATACTCAAAGGAAAATTATAAGTATTTAGACATGAGTTCTACCTAAAAGAAGTTACTTGTTAGACTGAGTCATTTGAGGGTATGAGGTCAGTTGATTAGGCCACATCATGAAGGAGCTACGAGTATAATGAATACAGTAACAACTGAGACAGAAGCAAAAATAAGGAGCGATCTCCAAACTTGAATAGATTCCATGACAAACCATAGAAATCATTGTGGGTCTGAAAGACACTGCTGACTTGGATTGAAAAGAAAGGCAGATGAGCACTGATTGCTTTAGAGAGACCGTTGAGCTTATAACCTATACATATGGACAGAGATCAACAGGTAATCGAATAAATTCTCTTTCTATATGTCTACGAAAATGTTCTATGCTTACCTGAGTGTTTCTCAAATTTGATGATTTAACAGCTTCAGCATAACTTGATGTAGAAGCTATTGAGCGAGAATTGCTATTACAAGCTAAGTATGAGGAGGCACTTAAAAGATAAAATTTGAGGAATTGAGAAAACCACTACTTATGATGATGATACCCCCTAACAATTAAGACTGAATGGTTGACGATAACACAGTAATAAAAGATTGAACAACAAATTGATATAGGGAATGGAAGGAGAAAAGTTGAGGTGGCCAGCACATTATAAGGTGAGATTTGATGTTACGTTGCCTTTAGACAAAAAGTTAGTTGTTATGTGCATATGCCAAGTGCGAAAAATAAATTGAAGGAATTTCCTGAGAACTAACCTTACTAGATTGAGTATGGAACTTTTGGACTGAAAGATTACGAAGAAAACTATCAAGCATAGAAAGGACAAAGAGGATGATGACAACGGATTCAACCATGACCTAGTAAGGGTACTCGGTTATGAATAAGAGACTTTTTGCTTTGCATAAATGGGAACATTGTTGAAAATCCTAATGACAAATTGATGTGAATAGTGAGATAGGCCTCTGGACGAGAACATTTGAACCATGATGATGAATTAACCATAAAGCATTTGACATGAGTTTGCATAAACTCTTCAGGGAGAAAAGCATTTAATGGCTTCAACATCTATGAAACTTGATGTACAGTTCAAGATATCCTAATCGTAATATGAGATCGTATTATTGATGGAGGATGCTACTTGAATTGTTTCATGGTTTTATTTTGAATATAATATGGGTTGAGGACCCAAGTTATAGTAGAAAAGCGACATACAGTCAAAATTTGAAGTTAATCGAGGGTTTGACTGTAGGGCACATAATACCATATTAGCTAGTGGAGTATCTTGGGGACAAATATAACAGATAAGAAGCAAAGTTAGACACAATAGAATGAAGGTAACTTTTTTTGGACTCTTACTAATGACATATAACCAACCATTAGAAGGAGATGTGGATGATGAAGAGATCACTAGATGAAAGACAAGAAGAAAAAGGGATTATCCTATGATATTCAAAATGAAATAGGAGAAATAAGATCATATGATCTCAAAGAAGTATGGAGTAATTTATACATGAATAAAGAAGCATGATCCTACGAGGAGACTATCCTATACATGATGAGAAAGGTATAGGCATCTAAGGGTTTCGAGATAGATGAATTACAGTTAGAAACCGATATTGTTAAACTAACACAAATGGGAGTATGCATCAGAGTACGCATCGAAAGGGGCCCTTATAGGTAAGGCCTTGTAGAAGGAACAATAAAAATGATAAATTAAGGTTGAGCCTAGATTTGATTCCTAAGGGGGGAATGCATTCACCAAGAAGTTATCTAAGAGACAAAATACCTTGAAGATGATAATTTAGGGAATTTCAAGGATGAAATTCTTTTAAGGGGGTAATAATGTAATGCCCCGAGCAATTTACGCTATTGAATTGGGCATTCTATAGGAAATGAACTATGTTGAATGTTTTACTTTATTTAAAATATTAAACAAAGGAATTTGTAAGGAAACTTGGTACCATTAGATTCTACTCAAAAAATGGAATCCAACGCCTTAAAGAACGCCAAAAACGGAGTTCGTATGAAGAAGTTACGGCCATTTAAAGATTAGGAGCATTTCTGTAATTTAAACTAAAAACGAAAAAGACAGAAAACACAGGGGGGCGTTTTGATAATGGCACCCCGTCTTCTTCTTCCTCTAGACTTTGCCAGAAACCCTGTTTCCAGAGGTTTCTGCCACCGCCATAGCAAGGCTATAAAAAGCCTTATCTCCCCCCTCTCCAAATCATGATTTTTTCTACTATTTTGGGACTGGGGTTTCCGGCAAAAATCGAAAACCCATCTCTAGCTTTCCCTGCACATTCCGGCCAGGCCCGAGTCAGGCTGGCCATTCCATTTACCTGTCTCCCCATTCCCCTCTCTTCTCTTTTCCGCCTTGCTTGACATTGGGGTTTTTCCCCTTCCTCATGATTTTCAGCGACATGGGGTTTTTAGGCGGAAAAGAGGGAGCCACACCACCCGAATGAGGGCATCCCCGGCTACCCAGGTAAGCCCCTCTTTCCCTTTCTCTTCATTTTACTTCCCTCAGGCCAGATCCATGCTAGATCTGGTCTTTTCCCAACCAATTTTTCCAGCCAGAGAACGACGAAGCCGGTTCCAGCCGGCTCTGTACGAACAAGGCGTCCCAGGGATGCCATGCTTCACGTGCGCCTGGGACAGGGTCCCTAGGACTAGTTCCAGGCATACGACAGTGCATACACTATCCTTAGTGTGGCCTTCGGGTGCGCGCTACTTGGGGCACGGGTCTTGGCTCGACCAGGTTGCACGGGGTGCCCTGGGAGCTGAGACATGCCATGCCACACCAAAGGTGCGTCCATGCAATGCCATCCAAAACGTGCGTCATAGCAGGTCGCTTGAGCATGCATGTGCGGGTGCAAAATGCTGTCCCTGGCACGGCCTTTGGGCACGCACGCACGTGAGGTGGTCGCGGTTCAACCAGGATGCATGGGTGTCCTGGGAACTGGGACACGCTGACCTAATGAGATTATAAAGTTAGGTTTAGAGGACAATTTATAAAGTTAACCGTTGAATAGTAGATCCACATCATAGGATCTAGTCTGACAATGAATTAGGCAAGGACCCATGGACCCTAAAAGGAAAATCTAGCGATCTAATTTCTAAAAATAGATCGAAATTGATAAGGACTCCTCGTATCCATTCATATCTAGGAGTTTATAAATGAGACCCAGGGACGGGTTGAGTGATGAAGGACGCGACTCCAAGAGACTTCGAGGTAGGTGCTCTATCGCTACTAGACTTTTTAAAAGAACCCAAGATGTTTTGATGTATGTGCTCTATCACTACTAGAATTTTAAAAAGAGCCCATGATTGTTTTGAGAATGCATGTTTTAAGTATAAGTTATGTGACTTGTTTAGCATGACTTAATTTTATAAATGAATTCGGCATGCATATGACAAATACATTATGCATAGATATGTTTTGCAAACGATTGCATATATTGCCAAGACATGTGCTACATGCATAGATTGCATGATAAGTGTAGCCTTGCCCGATGAGGGCGGGCCGATGAGGATGGGCCGATGAGGGCGGGCCAGAGAGAGCTGTCAGGCTTCTAGGCTGGCTAGCTTCTAGGCTATTAGGCTTCTAGGCAGGGTTATGACTTTGAATGCGATACTAGCATGAGCAGATTTTATGCATTGCATGCATGTTTTGCAAACGATTGCATAAATTGCATGATTTGTAAGTATTGAGTTTTGAAAAATTACATGTCCTTGAGGGTTACCAAAAGATGCTAGAGTGCCCAAAAGACTCTGGGTAGGTAGTTGTGAGGGCCAGGCAGTTGTGAGGGACCCAAAGAGGACAGGTTTTGAAAAAGTGGTTTTTGCTTGATTGATCATATATGATTTGGGCTAGTAAGCTCGTGGGCGCTATGCCGATAGGTCTGGGGTGGCCTCCTAGCCTCTACCACTATTAGGTGGAAAGGGTACCACGCCAAAAAGGCATGTCCCTGCTTCGACTGCATGTGGTACAGGGGGCTACCGCTGGTGTCACGGCACTGAGTCGAAGTGTCATTTGCCCCGTGGAGGCTATGACCTTGTGTCCCTAGGTACCTGGGAACCACATGGCGATGAGGTCGTGGGCATAGTGGGCCCTATGTTTTGAGGATTTACTTGCATTGCATATGGCATGACATGAGGTTGGTCGACCATACTATATATCCATGAGTTGGATTCAATTGAGCATCTTATGCATATCATTATGTTTATGATATATATATGATACTTTCGACTTGGATTATGCGATTCTTTAAGTCGTCAATATTCCAATTCAACAATGGTTTTTAATATCGATATTGAACATGAGTGTTCAAACATGCACATGTTTTAAAAGAGCATATGATTTTAAACATAGCATGCATTGTAAAACTAGTAGTGATAGACTCCTACTGAGTATAGTATATACTCACCCAATCATTAACATTTTTTAGGACATCTCCACACACAGAGTAGTAGACACCTCAGGAAATGTTAGTGCTACGAGCAAGAAAAATCAAAAGGAGACAATTATACATGTAAGTAAACACTGTACCCTTTGGACATGTATTTGTATTTATTTATAGTTGGGCTATGAGCTGTGACTAGATAGACCTGGGAAGACATTTGTGATTTCTGAAGTTTTTCAAAAACTGCTTTGGTTGTTGTGAAAGCAAATGACACTCAGAGTTTTCAAAATGAGTTTAAAACTAAAGATTTTTCACTGCATTGCATTGTTTTTATAAAAATGGTTTTCAAATAGGGATGCATCCTACCTTAGGAATTAGATATTGCATTTAAAAATGCATGGGAAAACCCGGGTCGTCACAGGGTGTGTCTCCATATGGTTGCAGCACGTCCCACAATCCTGATTTGATTTGGGTGATCGGACAATTCGTTTTGGACCGTCCAATCAATTCTCTTCAATCAAAGGCTCAAAACTCTATAAAATTTCTTAAAACTTCTACCGAAGGGTTTTGGACCCTTTTGGAGTGAGTGAATGGCTCAGATTTTCCATATGAGCCCTCCATCATCCATAATTGAAGGGTTTTGGTCCTTACTTTATTTTTAGAAATTTTAACCTAAAACTAATTACAGAAAAATAAGAATTACATAAAACGACATGCAATAAGTATAGAAAATGTTTCCATGTACCTAATTGGAGAAACAACATAGATTTGAAGCCCAATTTCATATAAATACCCTTTGATGGTAAGATAGCTCGATAGTCCCTTGTTTTGTGATTTTTGTTGATTGCACTGTTGGATCTTAAAATTGATTAGGGGTTTTGTAGATATGGTATCTAGGATTGTATGGATGGTGGGATTTGTCAAATTTATTTTGGAACAGAGTGTCTAATGGAATTTAGGTCTCTTGTTCCAATTAGAGAGAGGAGAGAGAAAGTGCAAGAAGGGAGATTTTTGGCAGTTTTTGAATTTCGGGAAGGAATCTAGATCTGGTTTTTTAAAGTAAGCAAGATGATTTTGTGGGAATTTTAATAAACATTTTTGGAGGGGTATTTATAGGTGTTTTGCATTTTTCATAATTACTTGTAATAATTATATTTTAATTCTTTTAAATATTAAGTTAACATTGGATCCTCCACTACCACCTCCTTCTCCACTAGTAGCTGGGAGTAGTTTGACTACTCATTACATATTTTTTGGCCGTTGGATTTGTCTGTGGGCCCCACGGGGTGTGAAAGGACCATTTTGCCCTTTTATGAAGAAAAATCCAAGTTATTCTCCCGAGCTTGGAATTGAGCTTACTTAGTGGAGTTGGATTCATATTTCTAAGTACATTCTAAATATTTATATCTTAGATCTCAGTTATGGGTAAAATTACCATTTTACCCTTTTATTCATAAAAATAAAGAAAATCAGCGATTTTTCATTTTAACTTGAAATTGAACGTACTTAGTATCAACTAGATATGTTTTTCGAGTACATTCATAATTTGTAAGTTTTAAATTATGTTTTAATCCCTATAAAAACATAATTTCCAGTAGCCTAATATTCCAACTCAAAATTTCTGAAAATTCGAACTAAATTGATTTTCTCAATCAATTTACAAAAATTGGGGTTATTACACAATGTAGCCAGTGTTTTTATTTTTTTAATGCTTCATTATTAGCCCTTAGATCATCTTTATCTTAACTTGAGAGGTTGATATTTGGTTGGGGTGATCTTATCCAAAAGTATCTTCTTTTAAGGCTTCTTTATCCTCCATCATTGGATTGGACTACTCTAGAGTGGATGGCCTAAATTCCATTAATATTTTATAATTCAATCTATGTTTTCTCAAGTTTTTCTCCCATCCTACCATACTTTTCTCCACCTAATAGAAACTCACCAAGGTGGACATCTTTTTCCTTAAAAATAGGAGCTCTTTTCCTTGAAAATAGGTGGCCATCCTACCCAAAAATTCACCACCAATAGAGTCTTAGTTTAGTCTTCATTGCAATATTGCTTCTTATTGGTACATCCTTACTAAAATTTGTATTCACTGGCTTCTTAGGTATGCATCTACAAGGGTAGATCTTAACCTTTAAGTGCTTTAAGAGTAAGATGAATTTAACCAGTAGATTTCCCGTAAATTGTCTCTCTCTTCTCCTCAATATTTTTCTCCACTAATTCTTTCTATTTCTTTATATATTCCATGTACAATTGAGTGAAAATTACCATCTTTGCATGAAAATTTTGTGCTCTCCCTTAGGTGGTCTATTGGTTGAGTAGGAGCGACAAAGTAAGGAAAAAGTCTTCTGCGGTCCCTGGTCTTCTAAGTTGTTTTATTTCAAATCTCACATTGTATATGATCTTATTGTATATGATTTGAGATTGTATTAGAAGCTTCTAAGGTAGTGGGATGCATTTATGCATGCATGGATAGTTATGTCACCTTACTTTTGATATGAACACTCTATTTTGAACAGATAAGGCTCAATATTCCACTTAGGGTTTTTGACTCCTCTCACTTTGTTTTAGGCATCCAATTTTTAGTTTGAATTCCTAAACTTCAAATTTAGCATGTGTGGGTCCACAACGTAGCTTGGAAGGTAAATTTACTCTTTCAAGGGTAAAATTAATAATTTTGTGCATTTTTTCATATGTATCCTGGACCTATAGGTGTATAATTAACCATAATTAACGATGTTTAAGTGATTTTTGGGGCTAAAATCGGCTAAATATAGAGTTATGCATGTAATATTTCTATATATATCAAGAGCATTGTATAGACATTAAATTCTTATGCTATTTTTATTAAAATTTAAATTTATTAACTACCTTAGAGTTAAAGTTTTAACTTGTCCCATACATATCCACATGTCATGGGTCCACATATATATAATGGACACAATTTGTAATAATTCTTAGCCGACTATAATCTCATACTATTAGTTTAATATGTGGGTCTCTTTAAGAATGATTAAGTTATCTTCTACTTCTCTAAATTTTCTTATTTATTGCTATACAGGAAGTTCTAAATTTACTCATTTTGTTTTTAAAGTGGTAGAACCCAATTATTAGCAAGTCCTACTTGAATTAGTGGTTTGGATAGATATACAAACATGTCATCCCATGCATTGCATTGGGAAAATTACTATGAAATAATTAAAAAAAAGAAAAGAATCCTCTCTAATATGCAATGCAATGGCTGTAGCTACTTATAGTATTATACTTGAAACTGGTAATAAGACCTGTGCACAATAATAAATTTTGCAATAAGATTTAATATTATTAGTATTAGCAAATATGTTTTCTATATATGCATATTTTTCTAGCATATATTGTATTTCTTTGGTTTGTATTAATGATTTATTTTCTATTTTAATAAAATTGTCAGAATGTCTAAATTAAAGCCATATATAAATATTACACTCTTAAATTATTTTTCATTGATTTTTTAATCTATAAGCTACTTTAGAGTTGAAGTTTTAACTTGTCACATGCATATCCATAGTTCTTGGGCCCACATAAATATAATCAAGAAAAAATGTAATGATTCTTGGCCAGCAACTCTATATATATATGTATTAGATGTAAATATATTATGCTTAGACTATTGGTTTAATAATTAGGTCTCTTTGAGAGAGATCAAGTTTCTCTTCTACTTTCTCTTTAAATTTTCCCATTTATTATTGTACACAGAGAGAGAGAGAGAGAGAGAGAGAGAGAGAGAGAGAGAGAGAGAGAGAGAGAGAGAGAGAGAGAGAGAGAGAGAGTTTAGAAGTTATAAAGGAAGAATATGATAAGGTACATGGAGGATATGGGATTAGAGAAAGAAATGAGATGGGGGAACATGTCCTAAATTTTGCTTCGGTATATAACTTAGCTTTAGCTAACTAATATATATACATTGCATACATAACCATATATTTAAAAGGTTTTAACCCTAGAAAATACTTAATTATCACTAATTAGGGTTAATTCTACTATTTTATAAGTCTAGAATACAAATAAAAAATACACATAATTACTAATTTTACCCCAAAAATACCAATCTCAGATTATAAGCTACATTATGGGTTACACATGTCAAAAATGAAGTCATGGAGGTTTAGAATAATCATTGTGTGTCATTATCAAATTCAGAATAGTAAAAAACCCTATCCACAATTCTTACTCAAATGAGGATAAAAAGGTGGTAAAATCTCAAATATAAGCACATTTTCATACATTTTACTACCCTAAGAAGCTTATGAGAGAAGTTCAATTTACATAGAAGATAAACAAAATAGTTGATTTTTCTCAATGGAGAGATGCCTTCATGATGAACAAATCTCCTGTGCAACCTTATTTTGAGGTATGCTCAATCTATTCTAATCCTAATCACTCTACTCCATCGTGTGCGTCTAGCATTGGTTTCTTTGGTACTTTTTAGAGCAAGCGAATGTTATTAACTCATATCACCAACCTAACAACAATAACCCTTATTCTAAGACCTACAACCCCAAATGGGCCACGCATCCAAACTTTTCTTGGTCTAAGAATAATCATCAAGGGGGTCTATCGAGGAATCCCTCTTGGCAACCTTTTTCAAGAAGTACATGCCTCGACAGCAACAACTACCTCCACGATTTCCACCTTGACAAAGGAAACCTTCTTTGGAGGAGACACTGAGCACTTTTACACGAGGAACTTCACAATTTCAAAACAAAAAATAAAATAAAACAATTTTAGAAACAAACTAAACATGATTTGCAGGGAAACTCGTAGCCTATTACAAAGTTGGAATATCAAATAGGATAGCTATTCCCTTCTCTCCAAGAGAGGAAAAAAGGAAAATCCTTTAGCCAGCTAACATTAAATCCTAAGGATCAAATGAGATTAGCTCATATCACACAAAATTCCATCAAAACCCTTAGGAGTGGATGACAAGTAGATAATCAGGTAGGCTAGGCTAGGACAAACTTGCTACTATAAGTTCTTTGTTTCATAGGATATATATATATATATATATAGTTGTAATATTTGCATTCTTCATTTTTTATGGCTACATCAACAAGATCAATGCACTATATTAGGACTATAGGTAATATCATTCAAACCCTTCTCTTTACTTAGTTGTTTCATTTGTCTATGCTATTATTTGAAAAAATTAGGGACAATGTTTAATTTAAGTATGGGGATAGGAAATTCAAATTTCATTGTCCATAGTTTTTCTTAGTTATTTTTTAATCTTTTCTTTTATGGCTGTTAAAAAATAAAATTTTTGTAAAAAAACTTATGAAAAGTTCCTTTACAAGGATGAGAATTCAAAATTTTTGAATATTCAATCTATCTTTTGAGTTTTAGCTTATTAATATATTTGTATACAATTAGCTTACTATTTTATCCTTTTTTTAAAGTATTCCATGAAAAGTTAAACTTGAAATATTCACTACACAAAATAGCTATATGTATATAGTTTATATTGAAGAGAAAATATAACTTAGAGATCCTAAAGAGGATCAATGAAGACTCTTAACCCATGTGAGTTGTAAGGCCATTCATACTTTTTGAGGGTTATTCATAAATTCAAAAATTTTCTTCAATAGACATTAATTTCGTAGTTGGTCTCATTATTCTTCATCTTAGTAAACTATTAGGAAAACATCTAATTGACTATGTAATTATCTCTTGAGTTAATGATTATGTTTAAGTCATATGAAATTGAGGAAATGATAGAGGCCATCCGTAGTAGACCCAGAACCTTGGCCTTCATATGCTACTTTTCTACTAGTTAACCCCTTGGGCCTTTTTCTCTGTGAAACAAGTAACAATCCCTTATTTAACCCCTACAATATATCCATTATCCAGTTGTTCTAAAAATATATAAAGATGGTTGCATTCATGGTGGATGCATGTGTTAATTATGTTTCCTTAGGCTATCTTTTACTAAGTAGATCAAGGTTGTAGTATAGTTTTCCATTAGGTTTCTTTGATTCCATAATTTAAGCACTTTCCTAATTTAGAAGTAGGTAGTTTCTAATTTTAGATTTCATGCTTAACATTAGATTCTTTGCTTTTTTATTTTAAAAACTTTCATTTTTCATTCCATACATCTTAGGAATACCTTAAGATTAATTTAGGACCATTTTAGAAACTAGTTGCATGGGAGATTCTTAGATTTAGCACTGTCTTAGTTTAGAAACATGCACTTTCTTTATTTAGAAACTCATGTTTGACTTTCTACTTTTCACTGCATACATGCTAAATTAGTTTAGAAACTTCTTCCATGTTAGCTTCTTAGATATAGAATGCATTTATAATTTTGAATTCCTTTCATAGCATTATAATTCATGCATTATAATTTCATTCAAATCAAATTCATCTCACTTTCTAATTTTAAAGACACATGCACACACACTTGCATGGTTGCACGCATGGAACTTTCCATGATAGTTTTGCATTCATAATTCACTCCCATCTCTTAATCTCTCATCCTTACACTTTCCTTCACTCTCGGTCACCTTCTTACCATGTTTCTAATTCCATTTGCTTTCTGTTTTCACACACACACACACTTTATAATTTTAGATTTCATACATAATTCATCTTAGTTAGTTCATGTATCATTCCTCTTTCTCTTCATTCTAATTTCTTTTCATGGAGTTGGAAAAAGGAAAAGAAAATGATTCTTAGAAATAAGGAAACTTTTGAATTTCTTAAGTAAGGTTGAGGAAACATCTAAATCCATCCATAAAGCTACTTAGATTCCTAGCTAAGGGTTGCATGTTGAAGGGTACAATTGCACCAGTACCTATTCCTTGCTTCATCTCCTAAGGCTGGAATTAGTGAGTCCTAATACAAGGGACAGTGCCTCCATTTTGTCTTTTTCTTCTATTTCATGTTTAAAGTAGGAAACCTCTTCTATGGCTTCCCTACTTCAAAGATGAATGATCTTTATATAGTCCCTTCTTTCTCTAAAGTCCCTGAAGTTAATATTTCTAGCATTTCTAGCATAGGAAAATGCCATAACTTTTTCTATTTCCATTTTCATCATACTTCTTTCTTTCTTTGGGTGATGATTGCTTAGGAAAAGTGTTAAGGCTCCTCTTTTCTTGGCTTCCCTAATGTTTCATTCCTAAGGAACATTGGAGAGGATTTGTTTTGGGTTTATAGCCTATCAAGTTAAGGAGATTAGATAAGCTTGGTGGTAACTTTAGTATATTTTAGGTTAAAGAGAAGTATACATGCTCTTATTATGTGACATAATAGGAGGGCCTTTGATGTTTCTTAATAATTACCACAAGTGCATAGCTCTATTGGAGTATAGAATTGGAAAATAGAGTTGGTCCCATGAAAACTCTTTGATAAATGAAATAATTAGAATTTAGGTCATCTTACTTTAACCTAGCCAAGCATTCAAAAGAATGACTATTCCTAAGTAACACTAAGGACAAGGAAAGAAAAGATGAAAGAAAAGGCATAAAGCAAGAAAAGTAACTAACTAATAAGGAAATTGCTAACTAAAGGAAACAACTAAACTACTAACTAAAGGAAACAACTAAACTAACTAAGCAACTAGAAAGTAAATTCTAAAATAGAAATCAAGAAAATTAGAAAACTAAGAAACTATCTAAATAAGCAAGGAAACAAACTAGGAAACTTTCCAAAATTATCACTAACTATGCATTAAGGAAACTATCTAGAACTACAACTAACTAATAATTAAAGTAAAGAAAGAAATTATCATAAGAAAAGGAAAAAAAAAATTCATTAATGTCCAAATTACAAAGATTTGTTACATAATCAATGAAAAAAAAGAAGTAAATAAAGGTCCTTCAAATATGAACTTAAATTCCACTATAAGGCCTACATCTATTACTCAACATGAGCTTGTACACTTCTCTTCAACCCAAAATACACTAAGTTATACTAAGCTTTTCTCATCTCCTTAACTTAACATGTCATAAACTCTACAAATATCATCCAATGACCCTTAGGAATGAAGTACTAGGGTAGCCAAGAAAAGAAGTGCCTTACCACCTTTCCTAAACAATCACCATCCTAGGAAAGAAACAAGAATCATGGAAAAGGAAATAGAAAAGGTTACTGCATTTTTCCTAATCTAGAAACTCTAAAAAGAGGACAACCTCAAGGAGTTTAGATAAAGAGGGGATTACAGGTCATTCGTCATTAAAATAAGACAGCCATAGAAGAAGTTTCTTAGTTTAAACATGAAATTGAAGAAAAAGAAAACAAAGTGGAGACAATGGCACTTGTATTAGGACTCACCAATTCCAGCCTTAAGTGATGAAGCAAGGAATAAGTACATGATGTAATTGTACCCTTCAACATGCAGCCCTTAGCTAGGAATCTAGGTAGTTCTATGGATAGATTTGGATGTTTCCTCAACTTTACGTAAGAAATTCAAAAGTTTCATTATTTATAAGAATCCTTTCCTATTCCATATTCCAACTCCATAAAAAGAAATTAGAAAGAAGAGAAATAGGAATATTACATGAACCAACTAACATGAATTATTTATGAAATCTAAAATTATAAAGTGGGTGAGTGAAACATGAAAATAAAAAGAAACAATGAAAGTAAAAAGTGGATGAAATTAAGAACATTGAAAGAATTCGGTGAATGAAGGAAATTGAAAGAATAAGAGATTAAGAGATGAGTGAGGGTGATCTTCCTCCCTTTGTTTCTCCTTTGATTTAGCCTTGAACTCTAAGGAAATTTGAAAGATCCTTAATGTATTCAAAACACCTCTATTTATAGACTTCTTGCATGAGAGTTAAGAAGATTCAGTGGTGGAGATCAATCCATTTTAATTAAAAATGAAGCAAAGGCCAGATGGAGGTATGGAATTCAAATAAGGAAGTGGGATATGAGAATGGAAGGAATAAGATAGGAAGGCAAGGAAAAAAAAGAGGAAAGGTTAAGGGATGAATGGAATGAATGGGGAAAGGAAAGAAATAGAAAGTAGATCTAAAGAGGAGGCTTAGAAGGGAAGGAAGTTGAATCAAAACTAGATTGTGGCTATTGAGGAGGGAGACGTCTTTTCCAAGTTTAGGAAAGTGGGGGTGGAAATTGGGATGAACTAGAATGGAAAGAGAAATGAAAAAGAATAGAGTGAATTTCTTTCCATTCGGGTAGAGTAATACCATTGCTGGGAATTCTCAATAATTGTTTGAAAGAATTTCTTGGCTTCCACATTGCTTTTCATTATGAAAGCCCCTCCACTAGTGGTGTCTAAAATTACCACTAACTAAGCATTAACAAAACTATCTAGAACTACAGCTAACTAACAATTAAAGTAAAGAAACAAATTATCTAAGAAAATAAAAGAACTTTTTTCATTAATGGCTAAATTACAAAGATTTGTTACACAAGCAATGAAAAGAAAGCAAATAAAGGTTCTTCAAATCTGTGCTTGAATTTTGTTGTTGGGCCCACATATTGTGTCACTCAACAGAAATTTGTTCACTTCTCTTCAACCCAAAATACACTAAGTTGCCACCAAGATTTTCTCATCTCCTTAACTATCATGCCATAAACCCATCAAGTCCCATCAAAATGATCCTTAGGAATAAAGTATTAGAGGAGCCAAGAAAAGAGGAGCCTTAACAATCATTTCCCCAAGAAAGAAAGAGGAATGATGGAAATGGAAATAGAAATAGAAAAGTTAATACATTTTTCCTAAGCAAGAAACTTGAGAAAGAGGATAATTTCAAGGAGTTTAGATAAAAAGGGGATTAGAGGTCATTCATCTTTAAAATAGGGCATCCATAAAAGAGGTTTCCTGCTGATAAACATGAAATAGAAGAAAAAGAAAACAAAGTGGAGACAGTGACCCTAGTATTAGGACTCCAAAATTCTAGCCTTAGGGGATGAAGCAAGGAATAAGTACATGTTATGATCCTACCCTTCAACATGAAGCCCTTAGCTAGGAATCCATGTGGTTTTATGAATGAATTTGTGTGTTTCCTCAACTTTACTTAAGGAAGTAGAAAGTTTCCTTATTTCTAAGAGCCCTTTCCTTTTCCTTAGTCCAACTTCATAAAAAGAAATATTAAATAAGGGGATGAATTCTCCAAGAACTAATGGACATAGATTATGTATGAATTCTAAAATTAGTAAGTGGATATGTTAAACTTGAAAATGGAAAGAAACATGGAATTCAAAAGTGGATGAAATGAGAAACATGGTAAGAATTGGGTGAATGAAGGAAAGTGAAAAAATGAGAGATAAAAAGATGGGAATGAATGAGGAATGCAAGACCTAGCATGGAAAGATCCAAGCATGCAACTAATAATGGGTGTGTGCATGTGATTATGAAAATAGAAGGTGAGATGCTTGTGACCTAAATGCATGTTATTATGATGCTAAGCATGGAGTTCTAAATTAGGAATATATTCTATATCTAAGAATCTAACATGCGTGAAGTTTCAAAACTAATCCTAGGATATATGCAAAGGGAATTAGAAGTCAACTATGTCAAACTTTAGTTTGTAAATTAGGAAAGTGCTAATTCTAAACTAAGAAAGTACTAGATTTAAGAATCTACCATGTAACTACTTTCTAAAATGGTTCTAAACTAATCCTAAAACATTCCTAATGTTTTTGAAAATCAAATTGGAAAACTACTAAAACTTAAAGGCAAGGAAATCTAAGATCTAAACTGGAATAAAAAAATTAGAAACCACCCTACTTCTAAAATAGGAAAGTGCTTAAAACATGGAAACTAATCATGCTAATTAGAAAGTTGTACTACAACTTAACCTACAAAGTAAAAGACAACCAAAGGAAGCAAGTTTAACTCACTAAACTACAATGAGTGCAACCTAAGAATTATGTTAAGGAACCTTGCTTGTAATTCTTAATAGGAATCACCATCTAAAATAGATAGAGTGATATGAAATTCTAACTCCTACATCTATGCAATTTTATTCTAAGGAAAGAACTACAAAGTATGATGTGTGTAATTTAAGTGAAAATGAAGGATGCATGCACCTATATTAAGAATCTAAGTAAGTAAAATCTATATGAATGTGTAATGCCCGAGCAATTTACGCTATTTTTAACGAAAATTGAACATTCTATAGGAAATAAACTGAGTTAAATGTTTCACTTTATTTAAAATAGTAAACGAAGGAATTTGTGAGGAAACTTAGTACCATTAAATGCTACTCGAAAAATGGAATCCAAGGCCTCAAAAATCACCCAAAACAGAGTTCGTATGAAGAAGTTACAGCAGTTTAAAGATAGGGGTATTTCTGGAATTTAAACAAAAAATGTTTAAAACGAAAAAGGACGAAAAACGCAGGGGGCCGTTTTGATAACGGCACCCCCTGTCGTCTTCAACCTCTAGACCCCTCCAAAAACCTCAATCCCGATTTCTCTAGAAAACCCCAGGGGAAAGGGAGGCACCGCCATTGAGGGGTACCGCCTTCTCCCCTCTATAAAAACCCCATCTCCCCTCTCCAAAAAACATGTTTTCCGGCATTTTTTCCAATCATTTGAGACTGGGGTTTCCGACAAAAACTGGAAACCTGTCTCTCTACAATCTCTAGCAGTGGCCAGGCCCTAGTCGGGCCGGCCATCTCCCCATGCCCCTCTCTTCTCTTGTTCCGGCCTTGCACGATTTCCCCTTCTTCGAGTTTTCCAGCAACAAGGGTTTGGGCAAGCAACCTACCAGGCGGGAAGAGCACCATCTCCGGCTGCCAGGTAAGCCATCCCTCCTTCTTTTCCTTTCCATTTTTCTTCCCCAAGGCCAGATCCATGCCGGATCTGGTCTTTTCTAGTCATTTTCCAACTGGATTCCTGGCCGAAAAATGCTCCCAAGCCGGTTCAGCCGGCTTTGTACGAACCAGCCGATTTTTCCAGCCGGAATTCCTGGATAGAAGACGTTCCCAAGCTGTTTAGATGGCCCTACATGAACAAGGCATCCCAGGGATGCCATGCTTCACGTTGCGCCTGGGATGGGTTCCAGGTGTACGTCAGTGCGTACACTGTCCCAGGTGCGACCTTCAGGTGCACGCGCGACATGGGGCATGGGTCCTGGCTCGATCAGGGTGCACGGGATGCCCTAGGAGCTGAGACGTACCATGCTAGAAGGTACGTCCGTGCGATGATGCGCGTCATAGCGCATCACTTGAGCATGCATATGGGCATGCAAAATGAGGTCCCTAGCACGGCCTTTGGGCACGCACGCATGTAAGGCGGTCGCAGTTCAACCAGGATACACGGGTATCTTGGGAACTGGGGTACGCGGACCTGCTGAGACTTTAAAGTTAGGATTAGAGGATAAATTACAGAGTTTAACTATTGGAAAGTAGATCCAGATCATAGGATCTAGCCTGGCAAATGAATTAGGCAAGGACCATTGACCCTAAACGGCAGACCTATCAGTCTAATGTCTAAATAGATTGAAATTAATAAGGACTCATTGTATCCATTTATACCCAGGAGTTTATAAATCAGGACCAGGGACGGGTTGAGTAATAAAGGGCGCGACTCTAGGAGACTTTGAGGTAGGTGCTCTATCACTACTAGACTTTTTAAAAGAGCCATGATTGTTTTGAGAATTCATGTTTTAAGTATATGACTTGTTTAGCATGACTTAATTCAGCGTATATATGATAAATGCTTTATGCATAGGCATGTTTTGCAAATAATTGCATATACATTATGCATAGATACATTTTACAAACAATTGCATACATTGTATGATTTGTGAGCATTAAGTTTTTGAAAGATTGCATGTCCTTAAGGGTTACTAAAAGATGCTGGAATGCCCAAAAGACGCTGGGTAGGCAGTTGTGAGGGCCAGGCAGTTGTGAGGGACCCAAAGAGGACAGGTTTTGAAAAAGAGGTTTTCTCTTATTTGATATAATATGATTTGGACTGATAAGCTCATGGGAGCTATGCCGAGAGGTTTGAGTTGGCCTCCAGCCTCTACCACTATTAGGTGGATGGGTACCACGCCCAAAAAGGGCAACGTCCCTACGTCGACTGCATGTGGTACAGGGGGCTGCCATTGGTGTCATGACACTGGGTTGATGTGTCATATGCCCCGTGGAGGCTATGACCGAGTGTCCTCAGGTACCCGGGGACCACACAGCGGCGAGGTCGTGCGCATAGTTGGACCCTATGGTTTGAGGATTTACTTGCATTGCATATGGCATGGCATGAGGTTGGTCGACCATACCAGATATCCATGAGTTGGATTCAGTTGAGCATCTTATGCATATCATTATGTTTATGATATATGATACTTTTGACTTGGATTATGCTATTCTTTAAGTCGTGAGTATTTCAATTCGACAGTGGTTTTTAATATCAACATTGAACGTGGTTGTTCAAACATGCACATGTTTTTAAGAGCATATGATTTTAAAAATAGCATGCATTGCAAAACTAATAGTGATAGACTCCTACTAAGTATAGTATATACTCACCCTATCCTTAACATTTTTCAGGATAATTTCATCCACAAGTAGAGGACATCTATGTTAGTGCTACGAGCAAGTGAATTAAAAAGGAAACAATTATACATGTAAGTAAACTCTCAACCCTTTGGACATGTATTTGTATTTATTTACAGTTGGGCTATGTGCTATGACTGGATAGACCTGGGGAAAAACATTTATGATTTCTGAAGTTTTTCAAAAACTACTTTGGTTGTAATGAAGGAAAATGACACTCGGGATTTTCAAGATGATTTTAAAACCAAAAATTTTTCGCTGCATTGCATGGTTTTTATAAAATGGTTTTCAAATAGGGATACATCCCACCTTAGGAATTAGATATTGCATTTAAAACTACATGAGAAAACTCGGGTCGTCACAGAATGTATGGTAGAAGAAGGCAAATGGAATAGATAGAAGATGGGAGATAAAGAGAAAGAAAAAGAGAAAAAGAAGTTGTAACTCAAGTTGAGACCTTACCATTATCTCTAAGGGATTTGAACCATGAATACTTGAAGCGAGTTTGAGTGAGGATGTTCTTCCTCCCTTTGTTTCTCCTTTGATTTAGCCTTGAACTCTAGGGAGATTTGAAAGATCCTTAATGTATTCAAAACACCACTATTTATATATTTCTAACATGGGAGTTAAGAAAATTCAATGGTAGAGACCAATCCATTTTAATTAGTAATAAAGTAAGGGCTAGATGTGGGGGTATGGAATTCAAATAAGGACTTGGGAGATGAGAATAGAAGGAAATAAGATAGGAAGGAAAGGGAAAAGAAAGAGGAAAGGCTAAGGGATGAAGGGAATGAATGGGAAAGGATATCTAAAGAGGTAGCTTACGAGTGAAGGGAAGGGAGTTGAATCAAAATAAAAGGTGATTATTGGAGGGGGAGGCATCTTTTTCAAATTGAGGAAAGTGCAATGGAAATTGGGAAGAAATAGAATGAAAAGAGAAAGGAAAAAGAATGGAGAGGTAAGAATAAATAGGAAAGGAAATTGGTGGGGAGAAAAGTGAAAGGAATGGATAGTTGGTGGAGGACTTTAGGGTTTTTCAAAGTTATAAAGTCCTAAGGAGGACAAGGGGGACGAGGGAAGGAGGGATGTAATTCCATGTAGAGGAAAGTGTAATTTAGAAACCTTAAAAGATAAGATGTACTCTTAGATGAGAATGAGTGTTGAGATCTTCCTTTCCTTAGGTTTTGGGGTTGTCTTTTCAACATAAGAAAGGTGGTTTTGACTTAAATCCTAGCCCTTAGGTCATACTTACATTTGCTTAGATGAATGGGATCCCTTTATTACATGTAAATCTTCCTTAAACATCAATTTATGTCCCCCCTTAGATCAGCTTGCCCTAGGATGATTGGCCTTAATTCCTTAGAGATATCTTCATGTATTTCATGAGAAACAACTATGCTTCAATACCTTGTATGGATAAGACATCCAATCATAGGTTGATTTTCTTCCTTTGGTTGAGTAGGAGAGAGAAAATAAGAAAAAAGTCTTCATGTGGGCCCTAATTATTTTTACTTATGAGAAGCTTTCATTGTATATGAAATGGACTCTACTATAAGCTTTTTACAGTGGTGAAATGTAAGCAATTATGCATTACTTGGAATTTTGTGACCTTTTGACCCTCATTTGAGTTGGAATTTTGCATAGGTTTTTTATCACTCTGACTTTAACCGTAACATCCAATGATCATTTTGAACCTACAAGACTTCATTTTTAGCATGTATAGCTCCCGAATTTAGCTTGCAATGTGAAATTGCTCTTGTAGGGTAAAATAAGTAATTTTGTGCTTTTTTCATTTGAACCTTGGACCTATAAAATAATAAAATTAATCCTAATTAGTGATAACTAAGTGATTTCTAGGTATAAAACATGCTTAATATAGGGATATATATATATATATATAATATTTCTATACCGATCACCCTATCACAAAATTAGAACCTAGATGTGAAGGACTTTTATTTGCTTTCCTTTCTTTTTGTTACTTCTGTAACAATTCCTTGTAATCAATTCAATTAATGTGAAGTTCATGCTTTATTCTATTTTCTTAGTTAATCTCTTATTTCCTAGTTAGGTCCTTTGTTTATATGTAGTTTTAAAAAGTTTCTTAATTTGTTTCCTTGCTTATTTAGATAGTTTTAAAAAGTTTCTTAATTTGTTTCCTTGCTTATTTTGTAGTGACTTAGTTAGCTTAGTTTCCTTCTTAAGTTAGTTGTTTTCTTTTTAGTTAATTGCTTATTTCTTGATCCCATTCCCTTTCTTTATGTCTTTACCTTCCTCATTACTTTCCTTCCCCTTAATCTTAGTTAAAAATAATCCTTACTTTGAATGTTTGGTTAGGACAAAGTAAGATGACCTAAATTCTAATTAAATCTTTTTATTAAAGAGTATTCGTGGGATCAACCCGTATTTGCCTATTTTATTCTCCAATAGAACCTTGCACTTACGGTAATTATTAAGACACATCAAGTTTTTGGAGCCATTGCTAGGGAATTTGGACGTGATTAAAGCTTTGGAGGAAAATTTTATGGATAGTTTCTAATTAATTTTTTATTTGGGTGGATTGTAGTGGGAATGAAGTTGTATTTTTTTTTTTAATAAAATTCATTCATTTAAGAATTAAGGGTTGTAATAATACAGGTCAAGGGTGGGCCATCCTAACCTGGAGGAGGAGTGGTTTGTACTTGGAACCACCCTTGTATGAGAAGACTTTTTCTAGGAACCCACTGTGAGACTATTTTACCATTCCTTCCAATTCCTAGATTGTGTTGCATTGTTAACTTAGTTGCATTTAAATGGTAGAGTAGATCATATAGAAAGTATCTCCTTACTTATTGCATTCTACAGTTTGAGATAGATTTACAGCTTTCCTTGCATCAATAGAACATGCTTATTACTTTAAGGTGCTTATATTTGATTGAACTGTGTGGGATTGTTTAAAATGTTAATGAGGGCACTCACCCCATAAGATCAAGGGTGGATTTTATCATCACCACACCTTGATGTATCTAGGTTAAATAACACCTTACACATCCCAGCCTGCCCACTTTTAATTAAAAAGCATGTAGAAGAGACCCTAGAATCCATTTGAGCTCATAGGACCCTCTTGGAAGGAAGCGGCCCCTATCTAGTCAACTGCATTGATATTTAATGGTACCTCTGCCAGCACATTCTATGAATCAGATTAACTATGGCTGACTAAGGAGGGTTAGGAGTTTGGAGGAGATAGTAAACACCTTTATGCAAGGAAATTTACAATTTCAAAATAATATAAAACAATTATAGAATTAAACCAAACAAGCTTTGTAAGGCAACTCACACTCTATTTTGAAGTTGGAATATCAAATGGTTTAGCTCTCTGCTTCCTTTCTCTCCAAGAGAGAGAAAAAATGAAAATTCCTTAGTCAACTAGTACCAAATCCCAAGAGCCAACATGAGATTATCTCTAATAAGTCAAATTCCATCAAACCCCTTAAGAGCGGAAGACAAGTAGATAATCATATATGCTAAGTTAGGACAAACCTACCATAATAGGCCATTTGTTTCATAGGATAGATATGGTTGTAGTTTTTGCATTGTTCAACTTTTTTATGACTACATTAGCAAGATCAATGCATTATCCTAGGAGTGCATGTAATATCATTATAACCTTTCTATTTACTTAGTTATTTCATTTGTCCATGCTTTTATTTTCTCTCCTTAAATTTCTCATATTTTTTTTCATGCAATTCAAGTGTAATAAAGAGTATAGCATGTCCACTCCATTGGTGAAATCATGGACTCCCATGGTGATCCTTTTCTTAAATTAAGTGGAGAGTGAGAGAGAGTCATCATCATATTTGCCCCACTTCTGAGTTGTTTTGCTTTAGAAATAAATCATATACATGTGACTCATTGTATGTGAATCTAACTTCACCTAGAAGCTCCACAAATTAGTGGTTTTGCATACATGCATGCTTGTGAAGATCCTTATTTTTGATAAATGTACCTTCTTTTAAGTGGATAATGTTGGTTGTCTACATAAGGTTTTGACATTGCTGAATTTTATGAGGATACCCCCATAGCATTTGAAACTTTCTAATTTTCTAGTTCTTGGCATATGGGTTTGTAACTTTGCTCGAGCAGTAGTTTAACTCTCTTTTAGGATTGTAAGTTTCTAAAAATGGCAATTTTCTCACTTCTACCCTAATCTTGCAAAATATAAAATAACCCTTAATTAGTGATTAATAAACTAAATTGATTAAAATGCTAATTTTAAGAATATTATTTGTAATATTTATATGTATATTACTTGTGATCAGTGTCCTTTACATGAAAATGCACCCAATACATCAATACAAATAATATACATCAAGAAACATTTCAATTCTTGTTCATTTCTTTTTGCACACAACTTAATAATTCCATTTAACCTCATATCAATATAATAGAATCAATGTACAAAAATTTACAAAATTCAATACAAAATTGGATAAAATGATTTCCTTAACCTGATATGCATGAATGAATGGCATGAAAGACTCCCTAGAGGAGATGCAATGACTAATGATATGCTCTATCAGTGTAAGTCTCAGGTCTCTGAGCTGGCTTGAGCTCACATCTCAGTGAGAAAGACTTGTCACATCATAAGTGAATACTCATCATGAAGTCCAAGGATACATCCCCATGATGCTACCTAAAGGAAAAGCTCTATTACTATGATTTAACACTTTCATAACATAACAGGGAGATCTATTACATTCACCTTATTTTAAGCAATCAATAAGACATAAATGTAGAAGAACGAAATGTCCTAATAAAGTTGGTAGAAGCATAATTATAATCATACCATTTCAATCACTATCATATTTCATATCATTCATTAACTAGAGTTCTAAGAACATCTACTTTTACTCTAGTATTGCTAAATGAACAATGTGTTATTCATTTCAATCAGTAAAATACCCAACCAAGTTCCAACACCAACTCAAGGGTCTATAGAGCAATCCAACTGAGTCGTATCCATGTGGATTCTCACTCAATGCGAATCAAATATGCCCAAATGGATTACTATTCCTAATCCAAGGGCTTGTAGAACAATGTGACTACATTTAACCCTAGCAGATCCACCCTCAAGGATAACCAATACCCATTTAGACTCAACCAATCCACAAGTTTGCTAAGCAATCCATCTAGTACAATATAGTGGACTCTTAATCAATTTACCTTTTGAGTTACACCTACACTCAAGGATCTACAAAACAACCCATGTCTAACTACAATGGATCCTAGTTGAACTTAAGAAATTTAGAAAATAAACATTTAAGATGACATGACACTCTTGAATATAACTAACTTGAGCCTCACTAAACCATGATTTTCACTTGAGACTTGAAATTTCCTAAGAAGTCTAAGGAAGTTTATATTCATAAAAAAAAATCCAAAATTTAACTTTATGAATACACAAATAGAAATATTTACTCATATCAAGAGACTTATTTGGAGATATCAGTTGCAAATCAGTCCACCTATATACAAAGATTCATTGTGAAATAATGCGAAGTAGATTAATCTATCTATCACTACTCAATAAGTTCCTAGGATTACAATTCTTCCTTAGCATATTGTTGATACTTTAGTATAATGGAAGAACTAAGAGTTTATTCATTATGCTTCTATGATTGCAATATGAGTTCAACCCTCTAAACTTATGTTGTCAAACAAACTAGCAACGTGGTTAATTTTCATAACAAAACATTTAATTATCTAAGAACCCTTATTTCTTACTTTCATTTACTTGATTTATGTCTTTACTTTCCTTATCTTTAGTTTTAATTCAAAATTGTCCTTCTTTGAAATTCTTGGCTAGGTTAAAGTAAGATGACCTAAATTCTAATTAACTTTGTTTATTAAAGAGTCTTCATGGAATCAACCTATATTTCCCAATTCTATACTCCAATAGAGTCATACACTTGTGATAATTATTAAGGCACACCAACATTTAAAAGACTAACATGTTTTCTCAGGATTTCAACATTTTTTCTCAAAAAGAATATTTATGTTCTTTAGAGGATTGCTAAATTGACTACACTATAAGACGAGGTCAAGCTACCACATTTTGTGGAGCCACCTTGCATGATTCAAATCATTCATCACATTGCTCATACTTCGACTTTCTTATAGATAAAAAGGTATATGGGATGGATGATTTGAGCTTCGAAGAAACTACCAATTGATTAGAAAGATTCTAATTTCCAAGCACACTTTGTCAGATGCTAGAATCATCCAAATCACATACCTTTTAATGTGTGTGTGTGTGTGTGTGTGTGTGTGTGTGTGTGTGTGTGTGTGTGTGTGTGTGTGTATCCCCGATGCAATGAGAGGAAGAGTTGGATCATTAAAGGTAGGCTCCACAAATGTGGTCAGTAGATTGCCCATAGTACAGTCAGTTTAACATTTCTTTGCTCTTTATAAGCAAAGAATTAGAGAACCATCCTACAAACTTATACCAAAACACAATGGTCATTGGGAGGTTGGATAATTTACAAATAAATCACAACGAACCATCCACAAATAGTTCCAAAGACATGCCAAAAATTGAACAAAATGAAACAGAAAATAAACCTATTTATTAATTAAAAACTTTAGCTCAATTTAACTTACTAGTTTACCTTCATATAAACTTATGTAAATGTAAAATTATAAAAGAATTTTAGTCTAATAATTTATATATTTCAATTCTAAGTTTCAATTTGATTCTTTAGGCATGCATATGGAACCAAACCAATTGTTTTTATTCATCAAAATGGAAGTTAATACTAGACCATCAATTCTATCTAAAGAACTCCTAAGTTTTTTAGTTTGGTTCTTGCCAATTTTTGAATACTGAGAGCACCATTTATACAACTAGTTCTTATTTATTCTAATTAGAATTAGGAATAAACAATTCAATGTAATCAACCCAATGTCATTTGTATCATGGTCCATTAAAAAGGCCATAATGAGGTCCTACACCTCTTGTAAACCCTAGTTCAACAAGAGAAACATTATTCAGAAAAGATCTTCAAGCACTACATATCTATATAGCGCAGCCCAAAAATGAACAACATGAATTGTAAAACTATCATTCTGCATAAAGTGTTCTTAGAACTAATTTAGAGGGGTTTATTTAACAACGTATCTTAGTCATTTTTGAGATATCATGTCATATCTCAAATGTTCAGCTTATTTAATTACAATATCTTGGACATATGTTAGATATTCTGTTTATTTAACTGCGATATCTTGCGCATTTATGAGATATCAAGTTTATTTAACTGTGATGTCTTAGGCATATGTGAGATATCAAGTTTATTTAACATTATCAGTAGTTGCTATGTTTGTTGTTATCAGAGATATGCTAACCCTCTCTACATTGTAAATTCTGATAATTTTTAGAGAGAGAAATATTAATTTCAAACCATGGTTTTTTAGAGAGAGAAGAAATGGGCATCTTCATTATCACTTCTCTCTCCTTGCCCCACAAAGAAGCTCATGACAATACCCTAAAAAGAAGCCCTAGCAAAGCAAAACCATTTGTCGCCACCATTTATAATTAGCAACAAATGCCGTTCATCATCTCCACCAAATTGTGTTCATTCCACCCCTCTCTCTTTCTAATTTCAAGTGAACTATTTTGATGTCGTATTGGTGTGAAGTCATAGTGATTTCTTCTCTCTTATTGTTGTGAAGTCATTTTCTTTTGTTGCTGTGAAGCCGTGCAAATTTTGATGATTTTCTACATCATCTGTTTGGTTTTGTGGAATTTCATTTTGAGTTTTGTTTTCTTTATGTTGTTTTCAAATCTTTTGTTGGTGAGCTTTTTTTTGGATTTTGAGGACTTGTTTTATTTTTATGTAGTTGGATTTTGTTTGTTTTGGTTATATTCCACATTCTTATTGCTGATTTTCTTTCTTTGATTATATTTGTTTTGATTTCCCTATTTGGCTAGTAGTTAGGAAATTTCATATAGGCTAGAGTTTGATATCTATTTCTTTCTCTTTTCCTTTGTTTTACTTGGTTGAATAATGAGTTGTGGGTTTTTATTTTGGTGGCCTTCTCTAGATTCTAAGATTTGGTCTATGTGTAGAAATGGGTTATGGTGTTCTCCTCCTTTGTTATGAGTGTTTCTGGATTTTCTAGTCACCTTGTAGAAATTTATGCTTTGTGATCCCGAAATTTGAAGATAGTATTGATTCGATTTTCCCGATTGATATATTGTTTATGTGCATGAATGGTTACATTTTTTTATTTTGTCTATGGTGTATTTTTTTAATCACATATGTGATCTTAGATGTTAAAGAGCATTGATTTGGTTGCTTTTGCTACGCAGTTGGTTTAAAATTCATTTCTAATGCAATCTTATCTTGGAATGTTGGGTCCTTAGTCTTTTCTACTAGAAAGTTGTTTCTAGATTTTGGGATTGCAAAAATGGTTCCTGGTATTTGGTGGTTGCAGTCTTTTGAATTCTAGATTTTCTAGGAAAATGCAGGTGTTGTTTTAGAATTTAATTAAATTTGTGGGATCAAATAGATGGACTTAAATATCCTTACTATTTGGTTTTGTGTTGTGGGGAACTTTTAAATATGTACTTCTTATTTGCAAGTTGCTTTATGTACAAATCACATTCTGCCACTGGTTCTTACCATTTTTGTTCTATTCTTTCATTCAAGTTTCTATCAACTTTGGCTAGAAGCATAACTAAATTAGGTAAAGGTGCTTCCGATCTTATATGCTAAATCACCTAACACTTGGTTGGTCTACTATTGATAGCCTACAAGAGCTCCATACTTGTTCATCTTAATTGGCACCCTTTCTCTTACAAAAATCTAGGACATGATATGTTTCATAATTTTGTATCTTTTTCTCTTTTTTTTTACAATGTCCAGTTTCGTGCCACCTTTTTATTGGAATATTTTTGGAAATATCCTTATCAAATTGGCCCTAATTGGACACTGTTAGAGCTTTTACCAAAGAAAATCAAGTTGCTAGATTGAAGTCAGTTTTGCTCCTTCTCATGTTTGGAATGTTGCTCTAGTAAAAACTATGTGTACTTGATTTCTCAAGCATATCATATTGAATTTAGTAGTTGAATTTGTAATTTTGCTTGAACGCATATGCCCAAACATGTGTTATTTGTCAATTTTGGTACTATACAAATTTAGGATTGGGCATGGCATGCTGATGATTGTGGTGACTATATTACAATGTACCTGACTATTATTTAACATCTGCCTTAATAGGTTCTTTTTTGCAATTTGGTAATAACTGTGGACCACTTATGCTCCATAGTCATGTTAATGGTTCATTTAGTTTATTCAAATTAAACATTTTTATGTTGCTCACAGGTGTTGCTCTGTCAATAGATTTTAAAGACTGGTTTCCATTGCTTTGACCTGTATAAGCCATACATATGAAACTACAATAAGATGAACCTTCACATTAGAACTCTTGTAGAAAGATAACCTTCACACAAATAGGCCTTTAAGGATTTTTCAAGAGGATAAGAGGAGTGATTAAGAAAAGACAAGGAACCTTTGAAAAAAGGCTCTTATACTAAGGTTGAGTTTTAGACGCAATTTCATTAATCATATGAGTCGCAGGAACTATAATAATTATCTTACCTTAGGAAACTTGTTGAATGAGTAAACTTCCCATTGTATCATTAAATTCTATCATGCTGATTGTAGGTTGTATAAACAAAGGAGGGTGAGATGGACAAAGGGATACATGGTTGCGTTGTTAGATGACCTAGATTAGGTTAATGGGAAACATTTTGATGAAAAGTAGAACCTCTATGTTCTTTCTTTCATGTTCATTCCTGTTCTATTTTAAAATCTCTCCCTTTAAATAATATGTTATTTTACTATCTAGAATTTTATTCTAATCAGATTAGCCTTCTCTTCATGTTAGTGAAATGGTTAGTCCTATATCAAATATGCTTATTGGGTAATCAGTGTTCCCTTGATCTTAAAATGAATCAGTTAACTCCTACATTGAATCCTTTGTGATCTTCCTCTCAAGTTTCTTCTCCTATCATTATATGCTTATTCAATTAAATTGGTGGAGGAAACATCCCTACTAGGTATCTTCCAAGACTTCTTGATCAACTAGCCCAAGTTGAAGATGGATTTCATAGTTGGTCCCCAAATCTTCTGACCCCATTTCCTCATATATCAACTAGTCATTTCCGTTGCATGTCACTGACAAGCTAGTCAATTTAAATGCCCACTTAGAAAGGGCTAATCTCTTTCAGTATGTATGTGTTGGTCGAAACCACTATTGAAATGAATTTTTCTCATGCCTAGTAGTCTTTTAGCTGCATGTCATGGACAAGCTAGTTAAGGAAAATGCTACTTGAAAGCACTAATGACTTTCAATATGCGTGTGTTGGTACAAATGACTATTCAAGCTAGTGGTAAAATAATGAAATGACTTGTTAGACTAACTAACACTTTTAAATCTACAGGCCAAATTCGACTACAAACACCATGTAGTAATAAAATTCTTTGGGACTTTGCTTAGTAGATTCGCATCGGCAAGTATGGAACATTCCAATGACATAAATTTCTTTGACATTTTACAAGTTTATCACCAAGCCCTATTTTGGTTTCAACTAGCTTTATACTCAAATGTTTCAAATTTTGGACAGCACCAACAAATTAGTGTTACTATGCTATATTTACAAATGATAATATGTATGGGAGAGCATAAAACTTCTAGGTCTTGTCTTCTAAGATCATTTCCTTTGCGCTTGTATTCCTATCTTATAGGAACTCTCCATTAAAGCTTATGTAGTGTCCCAAAGCTACTAACCCACAATCATGAGGTGTAAGATGTGATGACTTCAAAAACTTTGACCTGCTCTCTATTAATATAGTTATATTGAAAACATACTAGACCTTGAGTCCCCACTCACTCCATCCCTAGCATGATGGATTGTCTATCCTATGTTCCTCAAATAGGATAAACTACACCTTAGACTCCTGGTATAGTATAATCCTAGCAATGCTTCAACATGCCTGCACATCTAGTTACACATATTGAGTTTGTTAATGGACTCGAAGAGTTTGATGGATCCATTGTCTAATTTAATTTACACACCAGTTTTACTAAATAGCAAATATATTTCTTTTTAGATGCACTACAAAAGAAAGGATAGAGTTTACACCTAATTCGGTCGATGGTGAAGATTCGAACACTATCTCTGAAGGCCCAGTTGAGGCAGACAAGGGGCCCTATAATAAAATGGACTAAGGGAGATAAGGACTTTGTCCTAAAGACATTGCATGATGAAATAACGGGGGATAGAATCATCGCAATTGGGAGTATGCCAAAGAGTGCAATGATTGAGGAATTGCTACTTTGATTCAAACTCCAGTTCATGGTTGATTTGATGATGAAGTAGTTGAATACAAAGATAAGACTTTTCAAAGTTAAGTATGTTACACTTGCACAATTGAGGAATGAAGACTTAGGATTAGGGTGGACATGGAGAAAAATTAATTCCTTGCAACCCTAGATATCATGAATACCACTTGCAGGTAATGCATTACTCCTACACTACAGTAACTATACACCACCTTTACAATGTCCTTACATGTGTTTATGTGTGTACAGTTGAATTTGGAGGCACATTGCTTGTTAGGCAAGAACTTGTAGAACTACAAGTACCTAAAAACAGTTTTGGGGGAAGCAACTCCACCGGAGAATTCTACTCTAGATTAATATTACTACAGGTGATAAGGTGCTTGCAAAATCAAGTATTACGACCAATCAACATAAACAAATCTGTTGAGGAAGTATTTAGATCATATATGTTGAATGTGGATGTTGACACACATGATTCACAAGTCCCATATTATGGAGAAGAAGTACAAGAGAAAGTGATGGATTGCACCCACATAATCCCTCTAAACACCTTCTGCAAGCCCTGATCTGCTAGCTACCTCCACTACATCATCCTTCATTCCCTCCTCTATGACTGTTAACCCATGGGGAGTGAGGGAAAAAGGGAAGCAAAGTGGTCAAGCAGCATTTTCAATATCTGTTGACCCCCCTCTATTTGAGGTTAGAAAGACTTGTAATTCTAAACAACACACTGTGCATGACTGTGTTGGATACATTGAAGGGTCTCACAGAGTTTGAGTGAGTTAAGGCTTATGGAATTTTGTAACAAATGGACCTAGGCTTTAGGGAGGGTTTTGCTCATTGATCCAAGAGAGACAACTGTTGTATCTGAGGATGCAGTTGTAGGAGTGTGCATTTTCTAGAGGACCTCTATACTTGGATTAGAAACTTTGTTATGGTTTTGTTTGTTTGAAACAATTTAGTCTGTCTTTATATTGGACCTCTGTAGTTTTGTTTTGATCTGTTTGTCATATCTAATTACCCGTGATTAGATACTATTTTTTTGTAGTGATGGATGTGAGTAGATATTAGTATGTCTATTGTTTTTGTAGTCTATATATGATTTGAAACTTTAATTACAAAGGGGTGATGGTTGCCACTATATACTAGTTTATGTATTTTCCATGCTTATAAATATTGATTATTAAGTGTAACATGTCACATGTATTGAACTGTGAAATGTCCTAAAAACATAAGAGATTTTGCTAGATTTTCATTAAAACAAACAAAAAACTTGTACTCTTCTGTATTTGTGATGCAATTGTCTATAGCTCTTGTAGAACTATTGTTTTTTACCCATTGCTGCTTTCATCTGCAACAATGTAGGTCAATGGGTAATAGGGCTCCACAAAGTGCTGCATTCAATGGTAAAGTGCTTCATAAAGTGCAGCATGTCATAGGCATGACCGTGTCAAATATACTTAGACAAATTAAGCAACGTGAGGAGGAGGATGTTGCACCACATAGGCACACGCCCCCTACTATGCGTGCAAGAAAAAACACACAAGGTTACAAGAAATTTTAGCACGTTTACAAAAAAACTGCAACAAGATTCTAAAAATTATATAAAATGCATCAATTCCAATTTGACAAGCTAGTTAGTGTTTTTCAAACAAACGACTTCTTATCCCAATTTAGGCAACCACCCAAATATTACAAAAAACTATTAGAGAGAACCATTTCAAGGTAACTCCATTTGTCTTTTTTGCTATCTTTAACATGATAGTTTCATACGCAACACACTTAACATTTGATCTCTCATTTCGTTAATACGGTTACATTAGAAGTACAGATGAGACATTGATCCTAGCTAAGGTTTTTAGTGTGAGTCCTCACGATTTGACAAAGTAGCATAATATGAAGGGGTTCATTACACAAAACATTCTTGCATGCTGCAATTTTAATATGCAATTCACGTACATACTCACTAGCTTTGAGGAGCATGTTGAAAGCTCTCAAGAGAGAAGGCATGCAGTTGATAGTTTTTTAGGGTAAATCCATTGTATATTAATAGGTTTACATTCGTAGATTATAACTTGTCAATTCCTTCATTATTCAATGATGCAATTATGTTGCAGGGAAATATAACTTGGTTGACAAGGGTTAGCAAATAGGCAATGGTTTCTTGCCCCTTATCAAAAGACCAAGTACCACCTAAAGGAGTTTGGCCAAGGGATGCATCAACGACAAAATGCAATGTAGTTATTCAACCTCCAACATGCATCCTTGATGAATGTAATAGAGCAAACGTTCAATGTCCTAAAGGGCAAATTTCTAATTCTCAAGTCTGCACCTCCCTTTCATCGTAGAATGTAGATTAATCTCGTCAATGCATTATGTGCATTGCACAATTTTATGTGGTAGGAATGCACCAACGTGGCCAATAGTGGAGATGGGAGGGGACTCTGGATCTAAAAGCAACTACGACAATGACAATTTACTCTCAAGCAATAATTCAAACGAGAAGTCATCACAACTGTAAACATGCAGAGGGTGAATGCTAATATACACATGCTACATTAGGATAACGTGGAGATACAAGGTTTACAAGTAGCCTTGATGAATGAAGGTAATTCGTAGAGCAAGTACACCCTACCCAAGAGTAACTCTTTCAGATGCTACTGCTTGGCCTATTTCCATAATACAAAAACTTTGGTTCAATTATGTTCACAAAAACAACCAATAATTATACGATCATAATAAGGAGCATGTACTAAAACTCAATATCAAAATATATATACATTATGTCTTATTATAGGAATTGAAAAAAACTCTCACTTGCTCTGTGCATGCAATCAAGGGCTACCCAATTGCCACAAGTGATACTTTCGTTGCCCTATTCACGAACAACATACAAGATGATTCATCTAGCTCGAGGAATACATGTCAATTAAGCTACCACCAATCGAGACAACAATATGCCACTAATGCATTACATGACTAAGAGAGCAACCATGTCTCGCTCACATTTATTGTCCTGTCATCATCATGCAATGCAATAGCATACATCTTATGTGGACTCCTGCTTATTATTATCATTTCTAACATTATTTATGTTTATGTAAAATTTACTTTAAAAACTACATGTACTTTGTTAACACTTTCAAAGAAACTAGTTTGTTATTGATGAAACTATGTAATTCACTCATTATATTATGTATCTTTGGGAACCACTACAATGACTTTTGGTTCTTTTTATTATATTTGTTTTGCTTGTCTTTGTGCTTTTGAGGTTTCAATTTTGGCAATAATGGATTTCTTTTTATCTTTTGACTTTTTAGAATTTGATAATAGGAGATGCCTACAACAAGAAAATATAGAGATCAAAATAATATTTGAACACTTAAACATGCCTAATAAGACACCTAACTAAAATCAAATATATAATCTTATGACTTTTACAAAGCTAATATATTTTAATACAATTGAGAAAGTGCAACAAAAGTGTTAAGTGTTTAATTTTAACCAACAGACTCCTAATTTAGCATCTAATTAGACAATCTAACTCATTAATTTGGTAAATTTTAGATAAAATATAAAATTTAACTCAAATTGACTATCCAACTATAAATTGTCAAAATTAACAGTCAGATGATCAATTAAACTAATCAAATGCTTAATATACAATTTAGGTGACTCTAATATAATCTTTGGCCTTGTAGATCAACAAAAAGAGAGTTGGATGACTTAAATCTGATATTCAACAGTGCAGATTGATCAAAAGAGGCATGGAGGGATTAGATTGAATTTCACCAATGTAGATTATTTTGAAGATCAATAAAGAAGGATGGGATGATTTGAGTTCTAATTATAGGAAAGAGAATTATAAATGAGATTTCCTAAATGGAGATAACTTTGGAATGAAGAAGCTTCCAAGTGGAAACAAACTCTTTCTTGTAAGGAAAGGCATAAGGCTTTAAAAGGAGGAGTCCGCCGTAGGGGAGGGGGAGGACTCTTTTACTATCTTACTTTCCATTTCATTTTGCCTTTCGTTTTAATCTTTGTCCACGTTTTCCTATTTCCACCTTACTTCTCTACTTTCCTTTCACATGCAACCTAACCTTTTCTCCTCTCTTTCACATATTCCTCCCTTGATCTCCATCTCTTGGTTATCTCTATCTCACACTCCAAACCCAGCCCTCTTCCATTGTTGCCAAACCTTTCTTCCACTTTTCCCTCTTTCATTCAGCATCATCATACCCCATCCCATCTTTTTCCTTAGTTCCATCACCATTTCCAATTCCCTGTCTTTGAGTATCTTAACCAGAAATCTTAATGGTTTATCCATCACGATTTTCTTTTTCTCACCATAATTCTTTCCTTGAGTGTTCCAGAGGAAACCAAATTTGGGTTTCCCACAAATTCCGCTCCTTTCCCATTGTTCTGCACCTCTCCCAGTTGTCTCCACTCGGTCTCTTTCTTTTGATCACCCTCCACTAGACACCCATGATCGTTGGCCTAGTTTTCCTTGTGCTTCCAACAATCAGCCCGGCAACCACTTGATTTTCCCAGCCCAGTGACGTTTGCCCAGTCTACCTAGATCCTTCCCCCTTTTTCTCTGTCTCCACTTCCAGTACCACCGCACAACAGTCCCACATAGCCAGGTCGTCACCTGCCCTCCACCAGTCGTACCCAAGCGTCATCTCGTCCTCTACTACTTGAGCCCTCTGTTCACCACACCAAGTTTTTTTTTTCGATTCACCTCTGCTACTCCCGAGCCATGCAACGCGCCATCCTCAGCAAGCGTCGTTTTTATTCAAGCCCGCTTCCATTGTCATCACCAGCCAAATGTCCTTCTCAACACGCTCCATAACTGGGTCCTACTTCCACCGTCCCATATCATCTATGCCACCACAACACCAGCATCTCCAACAAAGCCATCTTCTCGTGTGTTTTACAAAAGTTTTAAGAAAATTTTATGAAAAATTTCATTTATGCCCTTAGTAGAAAAATTAAAATCTTGTTTAAATCCCTATTTTATCTTTTAGTCTAATTCATCTTTTTCTTTATCTAAGTTTTGTGTTATTCATGTTCTAATTGTTCTTAGATAATTCTAGAAATCATATTTGGTTGATTTAAGCATAACCAAATCAATAATTTAGCTTAAACCAACAAAAGAACATTAATTTCTCATCTATTTCACGTCTGAATTTTAATTAACTTTCAAATTTAGATTATAGGACAATTTAAAACACTTTTATTGTTCTTAATCTTTAATCAAAACTCAAATCTAAGCCATCAAATCTTAAATTTCTTATTTAGTCTAGATCTCTTAGAATATTTAAGATCTACCTAACCCTCTAGTGGATAATTAATCAAAATTGCCAAAAACATGTTGATAAAGGCTAATTATGATTTAAGATACCAAAGCTGTAGAAATTGAAGATAAGCAATCTAGGAGTGAACTTTTCTTAATTTTTTAGTTAAATTTATATTTTCTTTGGAATTAGACCTATGTAATTTCATTATTAAACTAAATTTGAAGTCTAATTTCTTTCTATTAATTTTTGTCAATTAATTTTAATTTTTAAATAATTAAATTTTATTAACAACTCCAAATTCTTAAAGCTAATCTCTATGTGATCAACTCGTACTTACAGTAGCTATACCATAATAGTCCATGCACTTGCAAAAAAGAAAAAAGAAAAAGAATAATATACCCTCACACTTTGAAATTCATTGCATTCTAATTAGTTGATACATTAATTTTTATTAAAAACATATCTCAAATATCACCAAACATCATAAAATGTATGACACGTCTCAAATATCACAAAAAATATGCAAACAAAAATGCCCAAAATATGCAATTAAATAAAGCCCCCTTAGGTCATATCTTTTGATCCAAGGTTCTCAATTTTGTCTCCATACATACAAAAATACTAAAATGTCAAATGTTAGTGCAAAAACCAATTATCAAAGTACCCATTTAGGTGATTTTGGTACCAATAGATTTCTTCTGATCAACCTTGTGGCCAAAAAAAGATGTGAAGAGAATTTGTAGCAACTAAAACAATACATCAAAACATTTTAGTTAAGGCCATGCCAAAACCCTCATTAAAGGCAATTGGCAAACACTAGTTGGAACCAAAATAATTATTCTTCTCCAATCTCTAAAGCCAACAAAGATTCACCACTTAGAGCTTTCTACTTAAAGATGGACATGCTTTCAATATTGAGAGCATCACTAAACAAGTTAAATAAGTTCATATCTCAAATTATACAAGTATACCTTTTCACTTCAGATTAGCCTCACTTTGATGTTATTTGCAAGTCAGATTTTACACGTCAATCTTAAAAACAGTAGATTAGAGACTGAAAATACAAGATCAATGCCAATCAAAATTCTAAAAATGTTTCAAAGAGATTGGAAACAAGTATTTAGCATCCATTTGTCATTGCTAATCCACCTCCAAGTAGTAAGTCCTCAGCAGAAAGCAGCAGTCACTTGAAGAAGATATGCTCTCAGTACAAGATCAGACAATTCATCCAAGGGCACCACATTCCTGATTTACGTTAGTTCAAACTACCTTTGCCAAGCCAGCAAACCATTTGAAAGCACTCAACTGTAGCTAGCAGGAGAAACTTAAGACAAAAAAGCCTGCAATTCTCTCTTGTTGAAATCTATTCCCCAAAACATTTATCCCAACAGCAAGTTATTTCAACTTGTTACACCAGCATAACGTATACATAGAACCAGTTTGCAGCCTTAGTTTCTCAACCTCCAATAACTGTCTTGATGTCTTCGAAGTAATGTGAAGGGATCTCCGAAGGAGAAGTCAGTGTTGACACACACTTGAACTGTTCCAGATATGCAATTAAAGTTCAATTAGTTGCAATCAAATAGCTAAGCTATTTTAGGGAATTAGCAATGAGGAATTCTTTAAGAAATCAGACAAATACCTTGTGCTGCTTGTATTTGTCTCTTATTGCTACAAGAGAGCATCCTTTCCTATTCAGTTGCAAGTCATGTACGGCATGGACACATTCCTTTAGCTCAAATGGTCTATAACCAGAGTATTGTTGTAAAGTCGAGCTCTGAACAAAAGCATCAAGAAATTCAGTGCCTCCCCAAACATTAAATAAAAGCAAACATCAAATGTGTGGACCTTACCCAAGGATGCACCTTAGGTTGGACGGTGAATCTTGATACAAATATTACTGAAGCAGCAACCATCGATGGCAAGAACTTAATGCAACCATAGTCAATTAAGCTTAGCTCAGCTAGGTAGTTCCCCAAGAATTCCACTTGCAAGTTTGGAGCCTATAAAAAGTATCAATCAGCACTTGCCCAACAAAAGAAACTCCTAATGTTGAGAACATATACAACTACAGAAGTTCCAAGTGCTGAACAACTTACTTTGCAGCTTTGTTGGACTGCTCTGTTAAATCTCCTGGATAGCAACAACAGATGATTTACTATGATCGGTTCAATGAGTAGAATCTAATTGTACAAGCTGCTATATGAGCTTGATACTGTCTCTGACCAAATATAGATAGCTTTCAAGCAACAAAAATGTAATTCCTTGGTCTTACCTGAGAAAGGTCTTCACATTCGGATTACCCATCTCAAAGTTGAGAAGCTTGAGTATATCCGTCTCCATCTTCACTACCTGCACATACACAATTCAAGATCAATAACATGGATTTGAAACTCCCAAACCAAATACAGGAAAAGAAAGAAAGCTAAGCAAAATTACCTCTTCCTTAGTATAAGTGTTATCTGTTATGTAACAAAAGTCCTCAACATGTGGCGGGCTGATCTCTTCATACTTTCTGCATTACCATCAAGAATGATTACATATTATAACCAACAAAAACTAGAAGAACTTAATTGATTGATGATCAATGAACGGAAGTAAAATAGAAGAAAGGAAAGGGAGATGGGTTCATACGATGCAATAAGCATGCAAGAAACACCCAAGAGCTGTAGCCGCTGCCTGTTGATAGCATGTGAAGAGAGGAAGCGATCAATGTATGAGATTGTAAGATAAAGAGTATCGGAAACAAGCTTGTATTCTTCTGCAACTTCAACCAGCCAATCAACAAGGATCCCTCTCATGTTGGCTGACACATCAGTTTGAACGCTCTCGATGTAATTTGGCAAGGGCCTTCTCTTGGGCTCCATCTGTGGATGGGAAACAGGAAGTCAGATCCCTTTCCGTGGCAAACACCACGCAAACCCACATCTAAAACAAAACAAGAAAATTAGAAGAAAAAGAATCAAAACCTTAAACCCAGGCGGCTAAGAAACAGAACGGAGTCGATCGGTAAGCTAGAGAAAATGCAAACCCCATAACCGAATCAAATGGAAACCAAAACCCACATCCAAAATCAAACAAAATTGTGATTCCGAAAAGACAAACCCATTTATCAGACCAAACCACCGAACATTTATATACCTCCATAGCATGAAGATACTCATAAATCTCGGATACATAAAGCGTACACATCTGTGGATCATCAACACGAGCATCAATATCATCACTCTTCTTAATCCCCTTCTTCTCCCGCATCCTCTTTCCCTTATGCTTGGGGGGTTCCACATAAGCACTCTGATTTTGAACACTAATGACATTAGAAAGACTTGGCAACTCTCCCAATACAACTCTCTTCCTCTTTGCAGGATGGTTCCCGCACTCTTGCAGATGTTTTTCTCCAGACGCAACGGCGGCGGCCCTCTTCTTGGCTGCGCGAGTGACTCTAACACAGTTCTCCTTCTCGGCCATTGTTTGGAAATGAGTAGAAAGTGTTCAATGCTGAAACAGAGGAGAGTGGAAGGGCAGAGAGGCATGAGGGACTGAATGGTGGGCTTTGTAGTGAGAGAGAATAGGACCTGGTGGCAGAAGAAATGCCGCCTATTTTGTCATTTGAAATATTGGGTTAGCGCGCTTCCTGCTGCCGTTTCGGGCTTTGCGTTTTGTTTCTGGTATCGCTTTTGAAATTTGGAACTTTGAGTTTCGCTTGGAAGCGGGATTGTGGTTTCTTTTTGTGTTTCCGCCATCTTCTCCATTCTCGGATGGATCAAATGGTAAAATACTGAGAAGTCGGACTTTGATGTGGAAAAATACGAGGAATGCTACTGTAGGACGCCACTGTAAAATTTTGCACTAAAGTTAGGGCTGGAGTAACATTTCGTGTGCAAAAACACAAATTAAAATGTTGTTGTGGGGTGCAATTACATGGTAAGTTGCCGTGTGCTGCCCACTTTTACATTATAGACCCGACCTTCCTTGATCTGACCAATTCACCTGATCCCAAGCGACATTGGATATTTATTATTATAAAAAGGCAAGGTGTGAATTGAATGATTCTAGCATCTTTAAAATTTATAATTATGAGTTTCATCTTTTGATCCGGATAGTTCAAAGATTGAAGATAACGTAACTGTGCAAAGAATTGTCGCCAATCAAAGCCTCCTTTAATTCAAATACTTTCATCAATGGGTTCAATCTTTCTTCATCGTTGCAAATCAATGCCGATAATCTCTAGAGAGTGAAACGTCCTTAGATTTCACCAAAATATTACCGTTCCTATGGCTTTAAGGGTAAAATAGATGTGAAAGGGTACATGGAAAAGAAACTTTCAGAGACACTGCCGTAAATAAAGTAACTGAGAGCAAAGTAGAAATTAAACGTGAGAATTTGCACATGAAAACAATTTTTTACCAGTTTATTTTTTGCCCGCCACTACCAAAAAAGAACTTTCCCAAAAAATATTTATGATAAATCAACCAAGCTACCAGTACACGTGCATGTATACTTACATGTAGTGTGGCTTGCTAAGAGAGATGGTATGGATCTTTGTAAATTTGGTGTGAGGACCAAATCCATGCATTCTTAGTGAAACCATGCATGCCTTCTCCTACAAATCCATTAAAATTTCTTTCCACAATGCACTCGTTGAAAAATTTTAAGGTGATTATTTGTGGGATATAGAGGCAACTAAATGCTTGAATGTGGACCCTATTGTTGGAAATTAGTTGGTTGATATTATTTGCCATATTATAGATAGGTGATACCCCACATATCTCTTGTTAGCCCAAGTTTTATTTTATTTTATTTATGATAACAAAAACTCAGTCTTGATGACTTGACCATGCTTGTGTGTGTGGGTGTGTGCAAGGATAATCTTTTGTAATTTGAACACAGTGATTAGAATACTGCAAAGGAACTCATCTCAATCACACAAAGATAGAAGAATTTTCATGCATACAAAGACTTTCAACGAGTGTGCATCATAGACTAACCAATTGACACTCAACAAATAAAGGAAATTTGATTAAGTTTAAGCATATCAAATTAATTAAATATAGACCAACTAGTCAATGGAATATCTCACACAAGTGCAAAATGCTTTGGGTAACTCCAATCAGCCAATGGAACTTGATTGATTGATTGATGAAAGATTTGAACTTAAAAAAGAAGAGGAAGATCACCTGGAATGAAAGTCAAGCAGTCTATACAACTTTCAAGTGACTGAGAAGAAAATGAATAACTATGCTCAAACATACAACTAATTGCCTAAAAGAGAATCCCTCCAATTAGACACTTGAGATTATCCAAAATGGGTTTGAATGTATGTATTTCAAATCAACTAACTTGTAGAATAAACTAGTTGTTCGGTCAAGTGAAATCCTTTAGAAAACTCTATATTAGTCAGTCAATGAGCTGCTCAATCAATCAGAATGTCAACATCAAGTGGCAAATGTTTTCTAGTTCTATTATTTGGAGTGTTTTACATATTTGTTTCAACCCCAATGGTTAGAAAGTCAAATCCAACAACTATTTTGGATTGAAGGCTATAAATTAAAGCTTATTTTCAAGATTAACAAAAAGAAAGAGCTAAAATGAAGAATCATTAGGCAAGCAGCCCAAGTTCACATCTTAAGCCAATCTTCAAGCTCATGCTCTAATTTTTTCTATTTTTAGAAACTATAAATCCTTTCTCCCTACAATCTTTGTAGAGATATTATTATTGTAAAAGAGAGAGTTTTCAACAAATCATCCATTTGAGAACTATGTTGTTATTCAAAGCAGTGTTACTCTTGGTTTACTTGGAAGGATTTTTCCAAGGCATTGTAATATAATCAGCTTCTACATGTTCTATTCCTTGGAAGGATTTTTTCATAGCACAGTGCCAACTAATGGTCTATAAATCTTGCAAGAATTTAGTAGAATTTCAAGGTAGGGGTAACCTTGAGTGACCCAAAGTCAGTTTAGCTTTAAGAGAGTGGATGTAGGTGCCATGAATTGGATCAAACTAATATAAATCCTTGTGTTCATTAATGTGTATGTGCCATTAGTTGTATTTCCAAAAAACAAAGAATTTGTGACCTTCAAGTTTGCAAAAGTATTCAAAAACTTATTCTAGGCCCAAGTCACTCTCCTTCTTGGGACAAAATCTCTATGCTAGATAATTTAAACTACAAATTGACTAGGATCTAAGTAGTTTTATAAACATTCTAAGGCATCCATATATTTTTGTCCAAGATCATAATAATTAGGATCTCCAAATTGTGAGTTCACTATTTTTCATGCATAACACTAAATAGAATAACTTTATAGTATGTTAAGTTCTAAACTTCACAAAAGTTGGCAACCTATAAGCATTTGGGAAAAACTCACACAGCTTGTTGAGTTAATTTTGGTAACATTCGTTTGGGTTAGGAAGCTATGAAATTTCATCTTATGTGATATTCAAATATCATTAAAACATTTTTCTACCAATAGAATGCTGTTAACCCACCTATATAAATGATAAATAAATAAACAATTAATCCAGTTTATAGACTAAATATGTATGTAAGATCATTTAATAAGACTCATTTTACCTAATTATGCCTCAGTGCATCATATATTTATGTATAACCCACATGTAAACCCAAGCCTTTTTCCTTTAGTGATAACAAAACCTCAATCACTCATGATCTCTATCAAATTGAAAATGAGTGAATGCTTGAAGACATGAGGCCAACACATTTCCAAGAAAAATCCAAGTATTATCAAATAAAAGTCAACTATTGGTTTCACCTAAGCAATAACTATAACCTTATTAGTTTGCTATATGTCAGCCAATTGTTGTAATGTTTCCAATTGACCACCACAAATTCTATTGCAAGTTTGTTTTTTGAAGTTTTTAGCAATCAATTATCCTCAAGATGACAACCTGCTTCACTCCTTTTCCAAATGAAAGTGAGAGAGAAACATCACAAGCCAACTATTATAACTTATCCAACCGACTTGTGCAATTTATCAAGGAAGGAGATTATGAAGACCATGTTAACAATTGATTATTGTGCTTACTTTAGCTGACTGTCAAAGATTCCAAAGAAGATGGTTGGATAGATTGTGTTTATAGTAGACTTCTGTAAATCAATTGTTCGATTACCTTGAAAATTTTGAAGAGTGGAATATGTCCAAAATTGGACTTAGCTAACCAAAGGTAGAGGAGTAAGTGCATTGACTTGGATATTCTACATATCAATTTCTTAGGTTTCAACCCATTTGACTATCATAAATAAAAAAATTGAAGACTTTGAAGATTTCATTCAAGATATTGGACTTCTACAGTACCAACCAACTATTGGGTCAAACCAGTTGATTACCAAAGTCAATTTTTGCTAGTTGTCATTCCCAAATTGAAATTTCAAATTTCAAATGTTCTTTTGTGCCCTCCAATAGCTGCTATTTTGAATGTAATGTATCCTTTCCACTAAAGAGTATAAATGGTAGGCTCAAACATCCATTTGAAGAGCTTGTGAATGTCAAGCAAGTCAAGCTTGCATCTCAAGTGAAGCATATCCTAGCTCATATACTTCCAATCTTTATATTTGTATAGACAAAAATGCTTGTTTCATACATTTGCAATAAGCAAAAGTAAAAAAAGAAAATTGTGCATTTTTTTCCTCAAATGGGGTCATTATTAATCAATTATATGCCAGTAATAAAAGAAAAAAAACCCTTTGATTATTCATCACATTCATTTACTATAGCCATAGGACAAAGGCTAGAATGAGCCACTAGTTCGTTTTGTAGGTTCCATTAAATAATAAAAGGAAATTAGAGGCCATATAGGACTAGCCATTGAGAAGCTCATGCGACATTATGCACAAGGTTCCCAAAATGACAAGGCCATAAGTTTGGATGGCATGATCCATCATATAATCAAGTTAGATGACTCAAGGACCATAACTTATGCCTTTTTAATATAGAACATCTGATTAAACATAGGGGTTGAGTCCTAATCAAGTTATATGGACAACATGTCAGCACGAACCACAGCTTAATGTTTAGGCACTAACTTAAACCTGATTAGTCCAAGCATAGCTAGTCAATCCCTTTAAGTAGAGCCATCATGGCTAGGAAGGGTGGTCTAAGGCACCTGATGGTAAGTGATAGGCATCACCACAAATGGACAAGGACCTATATGGTCCAAGCTAGGGCTCTTCGGAGGATAGACTAGAAATATGTTATGGCTGAATCAAGACTTTAGAACCAAAGGGCACTAACCAGAAATGGGTCATAGCTTGATCCATTAGGAAGCAAAGACAAGGTTAGACCTAGGCTTATGTATCTCCTCAACACCTTGAATTAGTAAGAGAATTGCAACATTTCTCACCTTGAGAGAGAGAGAGAGAGAGAGAGAGAGAGAGAGAGAGAGAGAGAGAGAGAGAGAGAGAGAGAGAGAGAGAGAGAGAGAGAGAGAGAGAGAGAGTGAAACTTGATTTCTCTTGAGTATGAGACTTGATTATGAATCCCTGGAATGAAGAACTCTCAATTTGTATAATTGGGTGACTATGTAATTATATTGGCCAGCCAATGAGGCTAGGACACCAAAATGGTCATCACCCTAACTAACACACAAGTTAAAAATAACTCTATAGCTTATCAATGCCAGTTGGTGTACTAGTTTCCAGGTTCATGGAATTGCATGGTATTGATCACTAAGAGGGGAAGGCACCAAATGCCCTCATTTGTTATCATTTCAACCTTGCTTGAAACAAGATCAATCAATACCACTTCAAAAAAAGAACAAAAGCGACCAACCCACTTTCAACTAGCGATGCTCCTAAAGCAAAGGATGATGCTGACACCATATTTAATCCTAGTTTAATTGACACCATGTGTAAGTGAATGAGAGTAATTGATGCCAGATGTCTTTCTTATGACAAGTCGATAGTGATTGGCACCACTCTTAAGGCAAGTGTTAATGATAGATGTCACTTTCCATTCAAGTTGAATGAAACCACCTTGAACTTAAATAGTGTGATAGAGTCTACTTTTCAACTAAGTTGAAGTGTCCAGCATCATCTTGAGGCTTAAGGACCATTGATCTTCTGGACTCACTTTGTGACGACCCGGGTTTTATATGATGCAAATTTGATAAAAAGGCGAGATCACTTGTTTTAGAAATATGAAATGCATGAAATTCTTTTTCTTTTTGGAAAGTAATCTTTTGTATAAAAACCCGAGTGTCAAAACACATTTTCAAATCATACAGCCATGGCATAGTTTTAAATTGACTCTATTCCCAAGAAAGTGTTAGTCACAGCCTCAGTTACAGAGAGTAACTACAATCAAGTAACATTGAAAGATAAGGTAGGGGTTTACTCACTTGTACTTAGCTTGGACGTTCTCTATCATGGGTCTGTCGCCGTATATCCTGTCCTTAAGTGTTTACTTTGTGTCTGAAAAATGTTAAGGATTGGGTGAGTATATACTATACTCACTAGGCATCTATTACTACTAGTTTTACAATGCATGCTATGTTTAAAATCATATGCTATTTAAAACATGTGCATGTTTGTACACTCATGTTCAATATCGATATTAAAAACCATTGTTGGAATACTGACGACTTAAAGAATCGCATAATCCAAGTCAAAAGTATCATATATATATATATATATATCATAAACATAATGATATGCATAAAATGCTCAGCTGAATCCAACTCATGGATATATGGTATGGTATGGTATGGTCGACCAACCTCATGTCATGCCATATGCAATGCAAGTAAATCCATGAAAACATAGGGCCCACTATGCCCACGACCTCCTCGCCGTGTGGTCCCCAGGTACCTGGGGACACTCAGTCATACCCTCCACGGGCATATGACACATCGACCCAGTGCCGTGACACCAGTGGTAGCCCCTTGTACCACATGCAGTCGACGTAGGGACATGCCTTTTTTGGCATGGTACCCTTTCCACCTAATAGTGGTAGAGGCTGGGAGGCCACCCCAGACCTCTCGGCATAGCCCATGAGCTTACTAGCCCAAATCATATACAATCAATCAAGCAAAAACCTCTTTTTCAAAACCTGTCCTCTTTAGGTCCCTCACAACTGCCTACCCAGCGTCTTTTGGGCACTCCAGCGTCGTTTGGTAACCCTCAAGGACATGCAATTTTTCAAAACTCAATAACCACAAATCATGCAATTTATGCAATCATTTGCAAAACATGTCTATGCATAATGTATTTATCATGTGCATGCTGAATTCATTTATAAAATTAAGTCATGCTAAACAAGTCATATAATTTATACTTAAAACATGCATTCTCAAAATAATCATGGGCTCTTTTTAAAAGTCTAGTAGCGATAGAGCACCTACCTGGCTAGATCGCGCTAATCCCCTTGTCCTCGTATGCTCCTGAACATGGTTTAGGGGGTTAGCTTGGCCTATTTCTATAAGTTTTAGAATAGTTTACCATACTAATTAAGCATTAAGGGTTCATTCTCATGCCTAAGGGTCTCCCAAGATTCCTAATTGGGCCTTGGTATAGTCAATTTTACAAAGGTTTAGGGGCCCCGCTCCACTATTATGGTTTAAGGGTCATACCCACCTTAGATAGGGCCTTGATCAGGTATTTTATGGTTTAAGTGTGTTCGTGTCGTCGATACAGACACAACGCCTTTCGTAGCGCCTCAATTGGAGTCCTATAACTCAAGTTATAGGCTTTTTAGTACCGAGTGTGCATAGAAGACCTTTAAGAGGTGGAAGCCCGGGACGCTAACGCGTCCCGCATCAGCGGCGTGCGCCCCAGCGGGCGTGTCTGCAAATGCACCGGGCTTCTGCCCATGATTCTCATGTGCGGGCACGTCCACGGATGCGCCCATCGGGTTTCCTCAGCACACAGGGTGCGTTTCGGTTTGACGAGGACCTGAGCGTCTTAAGGACGCCCTGGTTTAACCCTGTTGAACTAGTGCACCCCAGGGACCATCCCTGGGTCCTTTGTGGCTTCCTAGAGCCCCGTTTTGCATGATTTTTCATGCAAAAACTTGGGGAAACTTAGCCTAGGACTAAGGGGGAGACGGGTTTGGAGGGGTTTTGGGCATACCTGGTTTGTGGCCGGGTTTTTCCCACGTTTTCTCCTCTTGTTTGCTTCTCCACGATGGGTTTTTCCCAAGCTTTTGGGCTGCCATTAGAGGCACCCAAGAGCTCTATTTATAGAGCTAGAAGAGGGTTCTGGAGGGGGTTCTTACCGCCATTGAATGGCAGTGGAGAAACCTCTAGAATGGCAGTAGTTTCTCCCATAAACACCGCCGTTCTAGAACCCTCCAGGAGGTTGAAGAAGAGGGGTGCCTGTATCAAAATGAGTCCTTGTGTTTCTCAGGCTAAATCCTTTTTAATATAAATTACACTTTTGCCCTTGAACTTCAAAGGGCCATAACTTGCTCATTTTAACTCCGTTTTGAGTGATTTTGGTCTTATTGGATTCCTTTTTCCAAGACACACCTAAGGGTACTACTCTCAAGACCAAATTTCTGGGTCCAGTCAGGGTGAATAGTGAAATGACCAAAATACCCTTATCTCTAAAAAGGGAACTTTTCATTTCCTATAGAATGTCCAATGCATTTTTGTTAAAAATAGCGTAAATTGCTCGAGCATTACACACTTTTTTCATTTAAAATAGATTGGACTCGTGATCTTTCAAACATATGTGTTCTTGGAATGTTGATTAAGATAATGCCTACCCTCCTACCCTCTATTATCTAGACATATCAATATTTGTTTCTTCCTTAAAGCTCATGCCAATCTTAAATAAATTAAAGACTCCACTAGCTCATCCATTTTGAGCAAGTTTAGTGGGAGTGGTTAGTCCAGCGCAACCAGTGTCGTCTAAAACATCTCTTATTTTCCTTCTACATGAGCCAATAATATTATCAACCCATTTATGGTTTTTAGTGGTGCTGGTCTATGGAAGATACATCTTTAAGGTTATTTCTAGTGTCGGACTTGCCTATTGACTCCAAGTCATGTAGATTGGCACCAATTAAGTTGCCCGATGTCACATTTACATCCAACCCAACCCTCTGTTCTAGCTACACCATGCCTAGAGCTAGCTCTACATGAACTTAGTTACCCATGAACCCCATTCCTAGCCAAATTTAGACCACTTAGAGGAAATTTTTCGACACCCTCTTTTCTAAGACATGTTGTCATGTTTCATGGGAGGCTCCATGATGAGCCACAAGACATAACTTTTAAGGAGATTGATACTTTATGTTGAAAAGAGGATCATGTCTTCTATAATTAGACAAAAGCAATTTGAACAAGTGTCTTTTTCAAACATGACTTTCCTTGGTTGATTCTTAGAAAATGATCCTAAGTCTCAACCGTTTACCGCTATAGGCCACAAAATTTCTAATAGGTGATACAATTGGGGTCTTCTTGTAGACACCAAAATTTATACCAGTTGATGAATTTTGAGAACCCATAAATAACCCTAAGGCTCGAGAAAAGTTGTTAACCTTTTTATCATTCTTGATTTCAAAATGTTTTTTTCAGGTTTCAAATCAATCTTAAGTTTTCAAAATTCTCCTCAAGCTTCCAAAATCTTCTTAAAGTTTTCTAAGTTTTCAAAAGTTTTTAAGGTTTCCAAAGTTTCCAAATTTACCAAACCAACCATTCTAATACCTTTGCTTTCAAAGCAAATAAGTTTTCCAAAATATTTCCAAGGCTTTCAAATTACTTCAAACTTTTCTAATGATTTTCTAAATTCTTAAAACAAAATTTACTAACTCATTTAAGCCTTAAAACATTTGCCTTTCAAAGAACCCTAAGTTTTTTTTATATATTTCCTAAGTTTTTAAAGCTCTTAGAGCTCCTAAATTATTCAAAAGCTTGAAAATTTTCTTAGGTTTTAAATAATTTTTAAAAGTGAATTAAAGTTTCAAATGATTTTCCAATTCCAATTTCAATTTCAATTTTGCTAAATTTTCATTTCAAAAAGTTTCATTCCACTTGAATCCCAAAAAGAGAAACACAAATTGCATTCAAAACACATTCAAAGGGGCAAAAAAACATATAAAAAATGTGTTTGAGACTTTGATCACATGATTGTCTAGTCTAATCTCCTTGCAACACACAAGTGTGGGTAGCAAAGCACTTTGAACACAAAATCATGTGTTCCAAGTGTTAGAAGCACTATTCGATGATATTTCTACTTGGACCTTACTTTGTTTCATATTTGCATCTATGACTTTAGTGCCTCTATAATTTGAGATTTCTGTCTTTTTTCTTTCTCATGTATTTTGACTACCTCACTTTCTTCTATGGTTTCCTTAGGCTGCCCTACTTTGTTGTTGACATGATGGCTGCTACTAAGGGTTGTTGTGGACTTGGCTTGCTATGAGAATTATGGGTTTGTGAACTAGACCCTATCTCAAATTGGCCCTCAGGGTTAGGGATGAGCTGATAGGAAACTGACCCTTTCCTATATCTTGTAGTGCAACAGACAACTAACTTTGTTGCATTTCTAACTTGGCTAGGGCTTGAGAGTTGACATGGGATAAGTGTCGACTATCATTCTGCAATTAGTGTAGGGACTTGTTTGTATCTTTATTTTTGCTTCAAAGATCAATAAGTAACTATATATTCTCCTCAAAAGATGGTTTCTTTGGTTATTGAGGTTATTGGAAGCCAAGTGGTTGCTAGGAAACTATTACTCTAGGAAAATTTTGGATAGGAGGTTCATAGATGATCCCCAACAACAGCGCCAAAAACTTTTTGTGCTTTTTGAGTTAACTTGCAAGCATATGAATCTATTATAGTATATTCAAGTGATGGAGGTCAATCCCACGAGAAATTGAACAGATTTGTATGATTAATGAGTCCTTAGACTACTTAATCTAGCCAAGATAATGATATTTTTAACCTAAAATAAGAATGGAAACTTACCATAAATGTAAGACAGAAATATGTAAAGATGCTATAAATAAGCTAAACTTAGGAAATTTATTAAAAACATACTTTTAAAAATAAAAATTTCCTAAATTAAAACATTCTAACAATGAAAGCTAGATACTTTTTAAAGAAAGCATAACAATTGTTGCATCTTGCATTATCTATTGTTGCATCTTGCATATTGTTATGCTTTCTTTAAAAAGATAATGCAAGATGCAACAATTGGAAACTAATGCGTAAATGCTTCTAATGCACCCAATAATACTTATCTAAATGAACATGTAATGATCTAATATGCAAAGAAACTTAGAACCATGCACATGATTCAAGATCCATGTGCATGGAGCAAGTGTTATGCTTTTACTTTGTAAATGAAAACCTTATTAACCACTATGATATAAAGCATGGAAATACAGTAACAAGAGTGCATGGATAGAGATTAACATGAGATGATGACTTAAATTAAAGGGACAACATTCAACATCATGCACATACAACCTAGAGTGGTGCGTGTGGTTCCTAAGATGGTAAAGATGAAAACACCTATGTAATCCTAAGATTCAATCAACTAAATGAAATAAGCATAGCCTAAGATTGCATGAATAATTAAACTATTGACAAACACTTCAAAATCTAACTTACCAATTAAAAATCCTTCACCAAACTCTCCACAAACTTCAACCAAAACTCCTCAAAATGGTTGTGAGCATGGAACCAAAATGGTTTTGGTTGATTTGGAGGTTCAGTTGGGATGTATTTAAACTAATAGAATTACTTGAATGATGAACTATGAAACTATATTCATTTAAACAAACAAACATGTAAAAACAATTCAAAAGAACATTCACCAATAAAGATTGAATCATATATAATTCATTCAAGGAGAAGATTACAAGGATGGTGTGCCCCATTCATGGAGCGTGCACACCATTCTTGCATCATATAAAGCTTAAATTAAACTTCAATACAATCCTCTAATACCTCTTAAGGTGAAAGAGGAAATGGTAGAAGACCTTTAAGGGAAGAGGGAGGCACTTTAAGGGAAGCTATCATCCTAAGTAATTGACTTTCCATACTATCTATCCTATCCATCAATGTATCAAATCTATCAACTCTATCCCTTTCTTAATAGGCCTTTGTTCTCAACTTTATATACAACACAAATTGTTGTATACAATGAATGAATACTTTTTTTTCTTTTCATTTTTAATGGAAACCCTAACTATATGATGCAACCTAAATGCTAGTCCTAACCTAAATGATACACAATCAATCCAAATAGCTTGCTAATCTAGCTGGATGATCTTTTGTAGTTTGTAGGGTGGTAACGTTTAGACCAAAATTTAGACAGTTCCTCCTTTTATCCAAGCTAGACTACTACTTGCTAGTTAAGTTCTACTTTAAAGTGGTTAATACAACCCTCGTGTCAGGAGACATTTAGACCTCAACCAATGTCAATGGAAGGTGTGGAAAAATTACTTGTATTTTTAAACACTCATTATAACCATGATGCTCAAAAGCCAATGGAGTGATAATAGATCTAATCTTTGAAGTAGGTTCCTACGAGCTCAAAAATCTTAAGTCTCTTTCTACTTGATTTTAGATTACATTGCAGGGCTAGGATCATAAACATACAAGGTTCAATTTTCATTACCTTGGTGGGCCATGGATCTAGTGATGAAATCTAGTCCTTATTTATGTGGGTTTCTATGGGGCCCTTACTATCATTGTGATAAATTCCACCATAAACCAATCAACTGTGCAATGCAATACAAAAAGCAAACTAATGCCTACTTATATGTTGCTTAACAAGCAGTCGAACACCTTAGCAAATGAGACACTATAACCATGCAATAACCTTAATTAAAATACAACAATTATCATGAATTATCCTACTATCCATTTTGCAAAATTACACAAAATGCAACTAAACTAGAAAAATAAAAAGAAAGTGAGGGATACTTACAGTGAGGTGTTCAATGAAGATCACGTGTGGGCCACTATGCCCCACTTGTCCTTTATTATTACAACCCATTTAAAAATTGAATAATAAAATGAAAAATACAATGGGCCTTATAAATGTTTCACTCAAAAATCCTAATCTAGGAAAGAAATAAAACCCTAATCTAATATGATGAAGCTTTGGCCCACAGGATCTCTGCTGCTCCTTTGCCAATTTTCCTTGTACAAAAGTAAAAAAAAATGGTCAATATGAGGAAATAGCGATTAAATGCCAAAATAATGCAAAACCCTAAACTAATGCACCCTAAACCTAGAATGGAGATAAATAATCTAAGTGAAGATCCACTACACAATTCCATTGCTATCTGAGCCATTTGGATTTTCCCTCAAATATCTTCAAAATAACCCTTAAAATTCTATGGATATTTGCATTAGATTTGCCTCCAATGTTGGCCTTCCATGTAGCTTAGCTCATGTTGCTTGATGGCTTGCTTTAAGATCTCATTTGGCTTGGCTTCGTGGCTGGCTTTAGGGACTCTTTTGACTTGGCTTGGTAACTTAATCCCTTGTCTTTGTGTAACGACCCGGGTTTTCTCATGCATTTTTTAAATGCAATATCTAATTTCCTAAGGCGGGATGCATCCCTATTTGAAAACCATTTTATAAAAACCATGCAATGCAGCGAAAAACCTTTTAGTTTTAAACTCATTTTGAAAAACCCGAGTGTCATTTGCCTTCACAACAACCAAAGTGTTTTTTTGAAAAACTTCATAAATCATAAATGTTTTTCCCCAGGTCTATCCAGTCACAGCACACAGCCCAACTATACTTAAATACAAATACATGTCCAAAGGGTTGAGAGTTTACTTACATGTATAACTGTCTCATTTTTAATTCACTTGCTCGTAGCACTAATATCTCCTGAGGCGTCATCTATTTGTGAGTGGAACTATCCTGAAAAATGTTAAGGATAGGGTGAGTATATACTATACTCAGTAGGAGTCTATCACTACTAGTTTTATAATGCATGAGATGTTTTAAAATCATATGCTCTTTCAAAACATGTGCATGTCTGAATACTCAAGTTCAATATCGATATAAAAATCCGTTGTCAAACTGAAATACTAACGACTTAAACGATCACATAATCCAAAATCGAAAGTATCGTATACATATATATCATAACATTATGATATGCATAAGATGCTTCATTGAATCCAACTCATGGATATCTAGTATGGTATGGTCGACCAACCTCATATCATGCCACATGCAATGCAAATAAGTCCATAAACCATAGGGTCCAACTATGCCCACGACCTCCTCGCCGTGTGGTCCCCGGGTACCTAAGGACACTCGGTCATAGCCTCCATGAGGCTTATGACACATCGACCTAGTGCCGTGACACCAGTGGTAGTCCCCTGTACCACATGCAATTGACGTAGGGACGCTGCCTCTTTTTGGGCATGGTACCCATCCACCTAATAGTGGTAGAGGTCGGGTGGCCAACCTAGACACCTCGGCATAGCACCCACGAGCTTACTAGCCCAAATCACATAAGCTCAAATAAGCGAAAAATCTCTTTTTCAAAACCTGTCCTCTTTGGGTCCCTCACAACTACCTGGCCCTCAGCACTCCAGCGTCTTTTGGCAACCCTCAAGGACATGCAATTTTTGCAAGAACTTAATGCTCGCAAATCATGCAATGTATGCAATAGTTTGCAAAACATATCTATGCATAATGTATATGCAATTATTTACAAAACATGTCTATGCATAAAGCATTTATCACATGCATGCTGAATTAAGTCATGCTAAACAAGTCATATACTTAAAACATGTATTCCCAAACAATAATAGTTCTTTTGAAAGAATCTAGTAGTGATAGAGCACCTACCTGGCTAGGTCGCTTTAACCCTTTTGTCCTCGTATGCTTCTAAACATGGTTTGGGGACTCAAGGTTAGTTTGGCCCATCTTTTATAGGTTTTAGAGTAGTTGGGTCTTATTGCTTAGACATTAGGGGTCCATCCCTATGCCTATGGGTGTCCTAAGGTCCTAATTGGGCCTTGGTATCCTTAGTTTTCCAAAGGTCTAGTGGCTACGCGCCACCATCCTATTCTAAGGGTCATGCCCACCTTTTATTGGGCCTTGATCAGGGATTTTATAGTTTGGGTGTGTCCGTGTCATGGACACAGACACAACTCCTTTTGTGGCGTCTCAATTGGAGCTCTAGATCTCAAATTATAAGCGTTTTAGTGTAGCACGTACATAAGGGTCTCAAGTATGAAAAGACGGAATGCTAAGGCGCTGCGCGTCTGCGTCATGTGCCTCGGCTTCCTTAAGGAATGAAGAAATCCCTTAGCGCTAGCACGCAGCACGTCTGCAGATGCGCCGGGTTTTCCCGCCCGACTCTCTCTTTTGCGGGCACGTCCCCGAACGCGCCCGTTTGGTTTTTCAAATGGGAATGACGTGTTACGTTCCGACTGGAACGTTCCATCGTCTAGGGGACCGGGGCGTCCTTAGGACATCCTGGTTTGACCCTGTCAAACCAGTGCGGCCCAGGGAACGTCCCTGGGTCCTTGGTGGGTCTCCAGGGCTCCATTTTGCATGGGTTTTCATACAAAAACCTAGGGAAATTGATCCTAGGACTACTGTGAAGATGGGTTTTGAGGGATCCTGGGCATACCTAGCTCGTTGCTGGGTTTTTCTCCTTATTTCCCCTCTAGGTCACTCCTCCACAATGATTTTTCTTCAACCTTTTGGGCTGCCATTAGAGGCTCCCAAGAGCTCTATTTATAGAGCTATGAGAGGGTTCTGGAGGGGGCTCTCACAACCTTTGAATGGCGGTGGAGAAATCTCTAGAATGGTGGTGATTTCACCTCCAATCACCACCGTTATAGAACCCTCTAGGAGGTGGAAGATGAAGGGTACCCGTATCAAAACGGGCCCCTGTGTTTTGCAGCTAAATCCGTTTTTGTAAAAATTACAGTTTTGTCCTTGAACTTCAAAGGGCCATAACTTGCTCATTTTAACTCCGTTTTGGGTGATTTTGGTCTTGTTGGATTCCTTTTTCCGAGACGCATCTAATGGTATCATTTTCAAGACCAAGTTTCTGGGTTCAGTCAAGGCGAATAGTGAAATGACCAAAATGCCCTTATCTTCAAAACTGAACTTTTCATGGGATTTTAATATTACAAAAATTGGGGTCATTACACTTTGATGGCTGGCTAGGCTCCTTAGATTGTCACCTTTTTCATGGCTTGTATAAGGCTAGGTGGCTTAAGTAAATCCCATGCAAAGGTGGTGCACCTTGCATGGCTTGTGCATGGGCCCACTTTAGCACCTTTGACTTCTCTAATTCCATCTTTTGCATGCCTTAAGGTGATCTTGATCCTTAATCTTACTTTGGATTGATGACTTTTAGGCCTTGAATTGATCTTTTGATATTCAATTTTCATCTTGATCGATCTCAATTATTGGATCATCATCTCACCTCCTACAAAAGATGAAAACCTTAATTAAATCTTAAAAAATATGATTATTCACATACAAACCTCGAATTAGCCTTTGAACCTGCAAATTATTAAATATTTTATTTATTAGGTCAAAAATGCATGTGTTATAATTTTTAGCAAAAACCATAATTTAATGTTATAAGTTATGGCACATGGACAACTAATTAGGTGATTTTTATACAAATTTAGACACTTATCACTATAAGTTGAGGATAATATACAATATATCAGGAAGAAACTTGATGAAAATAGCAAAGCCTTACATCAAACCCAGAATGAGAGTCGATAAGTTATCGCTAGGTTAGAAAGGCAAATGGGTTAGTTGTGTATTTATTTAAGTGAAAGAGAAGAAGGAAAGTTTCCTAGTCAACCAATCCCAAACCCTAAGGGCTAGTTAGAAATAGGGTCTACTTCACATAACCAAAGACCCAATGAGCAAGCAAAGTCCATCACAATCCTAAGGAGTGGTTGTTAGGTTGATAACAAAGTAGGTGAGACTGAGGACAAAATAGAGGAGAATAAACTAGCTAAAACACATGAGAAAGAGAAAAGACATAAATCTCCAACTCCATCTTAGCCTATAGTGGAGGCCCCTTATGTGCTTAAAGTCCCGTCGCCTTAATTACTCAACAAGTCTAAGAAAGGGGGAAATTTCAATGAGATAATAGAAGTGCTTAAACATGTGCATATTAATATCCCATTACTCAATGCTATTAAGGATATTTCTGCTTATGCCAAGTTTCTTAAAGAGCTCTCCACAATAAAGTGAAGTCTCAATGTGCAAAAGAAAGCCTTTCTCACCAAGCTAGTGAGCTCTTTAATACAACACCATGCCCCTCCCAAGTTTAGAGACCCTGGGTGTCCTACCATTCCTTGTGTAATTAGAATCATATCATAAATAGGGCACTACTTGATCTAGGGGTTAGTGTAAATCTATTGCCATTTTCTGTCAATGGGTAGTTAGGGCTCAGCGATCTTAAGTCAACCAATACCACTTTACAATTAGTAGATAGATCAGTGAAGATTCCACTTGGTATGGTTGAAGATGTTTTAATACAAGAGAAGTTTACTTTTTTGTAGATTTTATTGTTTTGGATACCCAACCTGTGTGTCAAACCCCAGAAGTTAGAGTCTAGTGATTATTGGATATCCATTTTTGGCAATGTCCAATGCCATCATCAATTGCAGAAATATATGCAATGAAATTATCCTTCAGTAATATGAAAGTCAAGCTTAATGTTTTTAATGCCGACCATTAGCATCTTGACCTAGATGATTCCTATGTTGTAAATTTAATTGAAGGTCTACTTCAAGATGCTAATCCACGACCATCTATCCTAAATCCACTTGAGGCTTGTTTAGCACATTTTAACTGTGAATTTCCTCTTCTTATTCTTCTTATTCTTCTAATTCATCAATCAATTTATGTGACCAGCTAGGAGCCTTTTCGCTAATTTCCTCAATTTCAAATGCATCCATTTTATCTTTAAATTCTCGATAATAATACCTCTAAGTAGGCCCCTCATGTGAAACAACTTCCTCCATCAGAATTTGCACTAGTCCTATCTATAGAAAAACCACCCACCTTGGTCCTTAAACCTTTAGTTGAAAGTCTAAAGTACTCCCATTTTAGGACCTAATGAAACATTATCCTTCATAGTAGCCTCAAATCTAGATCAGGAAGGAAAGCTTCTTGATGTTCTCAGAGAACATAAGACTGCTTTAGGGTGGACCATAGTAGATATTAAGAGAATTAGTCCTGTTATGTGCACATATAGAATATATCTTGAAGAAAGTTCCAAACCACTTAAGGAGACATAGAGGAGATTAAATCCTAACATGAAAGAGGTAGTGAGAGATGAAGTTCTTAAACTCCTAATTGTTGGTGTCATCTACCCGATGTTTGAAGCACTTGGGTTAGACTAGTTCTGGTTGTTCCAAAGAAATCAGAAGTCATGATAATTAGAAATGAGGAGAATGAGTTAATCCCCACTCACATGACCACCAAATGGAGAGTTTGTGTTGATTACCAAAAATTGTACTCAATCACGAGGAAAAACCACTTTACCATTCATGGACCAAATGCTAGAAAGGTTAGCTGGATATAAGTACCACTGCTTTCTACATGGTTATTCTAGCTATAACCAAATTCGCATATTACCTGAGGATTAGGAGAAGACCACCTTCACCTACTATTTTGGAACCTTTGCCTACGGTCGTATGCCTTTTGGATTTTGTAATGCATAGCTACTTTTCAAAGGTGTATGTTGAGCATATTTTCAAATATGGTAGAGAAATTTTTAAAGGTGTTTATGGATGATTTCTTATTGTTTAGACAATCTTTTAATGAATGCTTATGCCATTTAAAACTTGTTTTTGCTAAGTCTAAAGAAAAGAATTTAGTGTTAAATTGTAAAAAATGTCATTTATGGTTCAAAATAGCATTGTTTTAAGACACATTATGTCACCCAATGGTATACAAGGGTATAAAGCCAAAGTGGACTTAATCTCTAAACTTCCTCCTCCAAGGATGGTGAAGGAAATCCACTCATTTTTAGGCCATGCTAGTTTCTATAGAAGTTTCATCAAGGATTTCAATAAAATTGCTAATCCCCTATGTAATTTGCTTGCAAAAGGAGGATACTTTTGACTTTGATGAATACTACATGAACACACTTGTGTGTCTAAAGGCTGTGTTAACTTTTGCGCCTACTATTTGACCACCATACTAGAATACATCATGTGAAATAATGTGTGATCTTCAGACTATGCGATGAGGGCTATGTATGGGTAGCATATTGATAAACTTCTCCATGTGATATATTATTATAGTGGTATCCGTACTAGTTGTGCAGTATACTAGTGAGAATGTGCCTATAACAAATGCATTTCCTAATGAACAATTGTTACACATTTCCCAATTATCTTTGTATGATGATATAGTCAATTATCTTGTCACTGCACAAATGCCTAGCCATTAGTCTAAACAAGATAAGAAAAGGTTTATCACCAAGGCTAAATAGTTTACTTAGGATGACCCATACTTGTTTAAGTACTGTCTTGATTAAGTTATTAGGAGATGTATATCAGATAGTGAACTGCATAAGATCATCTCCTTTAGTCATGACCATGCTTGTGAGGGCCCTTGTAGTTCCAGAAAGACAACTACAAAGATTTTGCAATGTGGTTTTTATAAACCTACAAGATTCACATACTTACTGCTTAGCATGTGCTAGATGTCAATAGTTAGGGAGCATAGGAGAAATCAATATGATGCCCTTAAACCCCATTTTAATAATTGAGCCTTCTGATGTTTGGGGCATTGATTTTATGGGACCTTTTCCTAAGTTTTTTGGTTATTTATACATCCTTGTGGGGGAGGACTATGTTTCAAAATGGGTAGAGGTCATACCGTGTAAAACTAATGACCACAAGGTGGTGGTCAAGTTTTTAAAAGAAAATATATTTGCATGTTTCGTTACACTTAGAGCCACAATTAGTGATGGGGGTAAACATTTTTGTAATAAGGTATTTGAGAATTTAATGAAGAAATATAGTGTTGCCTATAAAATTGATACCCCTTATCATCCTTAGACCAATGAATAAGTAGAAGTATCTAATAGAGAAATAAAGCGTATTTTAGAAAAGACAGTCAATCTAAATAGGAAAGACTAGTCTTTGAGACTTAGTGATGTTTTATGAGCCTATCGTACTGCATATAAAACTCCTATAGGCATGTCACCTTACTGCTTGGTATATGGAAAGGCCTACCACTTACTAGTAGAAGTTGAACATAGTGCATATTGGGCAACTTAAAAGCTTAATTTTGACTTAGTTACTGTTGGAACTCAAGGAAACTCCAACTTAAATAGTTGGATGAACATAGGAATGATGCATATGAGTCAGCAAAGACATACAAAGACCTCATGAAATGTGCTCATGATTGAAATATCTTAAGAAAATCCTTTACCCCAAGATACAAGGCCTTTTTGTATAATTCCATATTGCATTTATTTCCAGAAAAACTTAGATCTCAATGGATTAGACTTTACATTGTACATACTATTTAACCTCATGGGCCCATCGAGATAGAAAAACATGGAGAGATCTCCAAAGTTAATTGATGAAGGTTGAAACCCTTCCTAGAGTTGATATACCTTGAAGTGTAAGAAACATTACTTGAGGAACCAGTCTATCAAGACCCACCTTAGCATGTTCCATGACACTTGCATGCATTAATTGCATTCATCATCATGGCATTGTATGTTTGATTGAATACATTAAACTTAGTACTCATTAAGAGGCAACCCAGGGTTTTTAGAGTCTCATTATTTTACATTAGCCATTCATCATATAAGTGTCCTATATTTCATAAGATTATGAGTTTTTCTTCATATTTTGAATTTTTTTTTTTTTTTTGAGTTTTTCTAAGTTTTCAAGATGTTTTAAGGTTAAAGTTCTTTTATTGTGATGAGAATTGGATTTTCTAAAGTTTAGCATTCCCACTACTTTAACTTCTTAATAGAAATGCACATGTTTAATTCTGCATTCTATTCATGTCTTGAAGTGTTTTATGGAATTTAAATATTGGAATACACTTACACACAATGCATAGTCTAGATGGATAGATGGTTATGATTAAGAGACCTTGAGGAAATTAGTAGATACCTATATACCCTATGAGTATTAGAGACTATCATTTTTCTGAGGGTTATAAATAATACCATATTTTCTTTAGTAGACGTTACTTTGGAAAGATCCCAGTATCTTTGCTTTTGTCAAAATGCCAAGAACTAAAAGTAGTACTAACTTAGTTTCCTGAACATTTATTGAATCAGATAGGTTTGAAAAAACCAAGGAAATGATATAGGCCATCCTTGATTTAGCCGAGAGATATAAAGCCCACCCAGTATATTATACTACTAGTTAGACCCTTTGACCTTCTTAGTAAGCTTTTTCTTTTCAAAACCCCATTTACCTTAACCTAAAGAAAACCCAGTAAGAATATCCATCCATTACCTATCTTTCAAAAATGAGTAGTGAAAGTTTAGAAAAAGGACAAAAGTCAAAGAAGTAAAAAATATCAGTGTTTATATAGAAAGAAAAAATCCATTCTCTCAAAGAAAATAAAAGTGTTCCTTCTAAAAAATCCAAGAAAAAATGAAAAAATATATTAGAAAAGGCAAAAGAAAAGAAAAAGTTACAAAGAAAAGAGAAAGGAAACTACATAACAGATATTCACTTCAATATAATCAAGGTAGAAAAATTGTTCTAATGGATAATAATTTATCTTTATTAAGATGTTAAAGCCAGTAAATTACTAATGGAATATTGCACTTCTAGATGAAACTGGAATAAAATGGCTTTGGTATGCGGATAACTTGTAGAATTTTTCATTCATCTTTATTAAGTTTTTAAAGCTAGTAAAGTACTAGTGGATGATAATTCTTTGAGAAAAAATAAAGGACTTCACCTTATGGAATTTTGTGGGTATATTCATTGCAAACCCTCATGAAGCCTAACTCATCTACTAAGGGTAACCTACGGGTTTAGGGACTTGTTGCATATGCTAAATACAATTGTAAGTGCCTAAGAAAAGGTAATCATTTTGTTTTCATGATTGTTTGTATGTTTTGCTTGAACTAGCAAAATTCTGGTTGGGAAGTATTCAATTTTGTATACAAAGTACCCAATTGGTAGCCCATGTGTTACAAAATATAGTGTTATTTTCTTGGATTTTTCTAGAATTTGGTAACACGTGCATTTTTAACATAATAATTCTAAAGTTTGATTTTTGTAGGTTCAAAAGCTAATCCAGAGTAAGTACATGAATCATCATACTTTTTTAGGATTTAATTAAGTTTTTTACACTTTTGTTGGATGTGAGAAGATGATCCAACAACCTATATTGCACTTCACAGAGTTTTTCTTGGGTTGAGCTATGTGGGTTAGCTTGTTGGAGGTGCAAGGTGAGGCATGCCCTTGGTCAAGGTTGTGGGGGTGGAGCCCTTGGAAGAAATTGGAAGAAAAAAGGTGATTAAAATGAACAATGCTAAAAGTAATGTATTTCCACAACTTTGCATGAGAATTAGAGTCATACATGAGGTTTCCTAATCCAACTGTGAAACCTAAGGAAGCCAAGCTACTTAAGCCTTGAAGCCACTAAGGAATGAGCTATCAAAGTGAGCCATCAAGCCATGGATGAATGTCGCATGGAGCTACATGATTGGATCATCTATTCAAGTAACTATCCTATGATAAAGTGTGTTTTTTAAGGGATTTTTGGAGAGATAATTGTAAAAGGTAAGATGATCAAGCATTATGGGATCCATCAAGAGAGAAAAATCCACCTTCCTAATCTATTTCCTAACCCTAATCCACCCTTCACCCTAGGGTTCCCCGTTTTTTACTTAGGGAGGGAGCCGCATTTCAAGTGGTTTTTTAACTAGGAAACCCCTAAATCATAGTTAATTCAAAGCATAATAAACCCTAGATTTTTTCTTTATCTTTGTTTACTATTTATCTGCTCTTTTCTCCCTCTTTACATCAGCCACCTCATCATCAAAGTAGGAGGAAATTAGATCCACTTACCTTCCAAGGAAAGTGATGCCTCTCCCTTCTAATTTAGGAAACCAGCTAGCCCATCTCTCTTACTTCATCCTTGATTACATCATCTTCCACCTAACATCCCTCCACTTAACTTTCCTTATTGAATTTCTAGTTCTAGATCCACTTTCCATTCTTCAACTTAGTTCCATCCAATTGGAAACCCAAAAAATCTATATATACCTGGTGGAATTTCACTTTTTTTCCTAAGTAGGCTCTTGGATTATGGTTTTCTTTGGTGCTATTCTTTCTTTGGATTTCTAGTTATTTACTCTCTAATTGAGGTTAATAGTTTGCTTTCATTGTTTTAGTTTCATTGCCTTAGTTTTCCATTGTTTTGCTTTCTAGTTCTCCACTCATATTTCCACTTAGCTTTCCCTCTTTTCTTTGCTTCACTTTCACTAGTTTTTCTCACTTACTTACTCAAGATTCAATTTTTTCTCTCTTTGGTAGTGACAACTAAGAGAAGAAATAGCTTGAATCCTTTCCCTCCTCCTTAGGAATTTCATGTTTTTCTCCTTCAATTCCACTTAGTATTATGCAATTTTTTCCACAGTTAGTTCACCCATCTAGCCATCTTTTCTCTTGAATTCATTTCTGGATTTTCTTTACATATCATCATACTAAAAATTAAAACTAAGGAACAAAGGAACTAAGATAAGGAAAAAAAGAACTCTTTCATTAATAAGAAAATGGAAAAATTACAAGAATTTATTACATAAGCAATGGAAAGAAAGCAAGTAAAGAAACCAAACAAATGTCCTTCAAATTCGGGCTTGAATTTTGCTGCAGGGCCCATATGTTGTGTCATTTAATAGGATCTTGTACACTTTCTCTTCAACCCAAAATACACTAAAATTACCACCAAGCTCTTCTTATCTCCTTAACCCAACATGCCACAAATTGACAAATCCCATCCGATGATCCTTAGGAATGACCTTAACACCTTTTTCCTAAACAATCACCACCCATGAAAGAAAGAAGAATGATGAAAAAGGAAGTAGAAAAGGTTGCTATATTTTCCTTAAGCAAAAAACTCTTAAAATAAAGAGGGCAACTACAAGGAGTTTATACAAAGAGGGGATTAGAGGTCATTCATTTTTAAGGAAGTTGAATAATAGAGGAGGCTTCCTTCCTTAAACATGAAAAAGAATAAAAGAAAACAAATTGGAGATAGTGGCCTTTCTTTTAGGACTTAGCCATTCCTAGCCTTAGGAGATGAATGGAGAAATAGGTACATGGTGTATCGTTACTCTCCAACACAAAGCCCTTAACTACGAATCTAGGTTGCTTTATGGCTGGATTTGTATGTTTCCTGAACCTTTATTAAGAAATTGGAAAGTCCCCTTAATGCCTTAGAAAAATAAAAGAATTATTTCATTTTCCTTAGTCCAACTCTAAAAAATGAAATTGGAAGAGAGGAAGAGGAATGATGCACGAATGCTAACTAACATGAATTATGTACGAATCTAAACTTAGAAAGTGGGTTTGTGAAACATGGAAATATAAAGTGAATGAAATTAGAAAGTGGATGAAATTAGAAACATGGTAAGTGTGTGAGTGAAGGAAAGTATAATGATAAGAGATTAAGAGATGGGAATGAATGAAGAATGAAAACCTAGGATGTAAAGATCCGCACGTGGAACCATACATGGGTATGTGCGTGTGATTCAAAATAGACCATGGGATGCTTACATTATATGCAACTAAGATGCATGAAATTATGATGATATGCATGACTTTCTAATTTAAGAATGCATTCTATAGATGAGAATATAATATTCATGATGTTGCTAGACTAATCCTATGATGTATGCAAAGGAAAATAGAAAGTCAAACATTTCTAAATTAGGAAAGTGCTAATTCTAAACTAGGAAAGTGCTATAATTGACAATATATCATGCAACTAGCTTCTGAAATGGTTCTAAACTAATCCTAAAACAATCCTAAGACGAATGGAAAGAAAATTAGGAAGTTTATAAAACTAAAAGCAAGAAAATTTAAGATCTAAATAAGTAATCTAAAATTAGAAACTACCTTACTTCTAAAATAGGAAAGTTCCTAAAATGTGAAAATTAGGGAAGCTAAATAGAAAGTTATACTCCAAATTATATCTACAAAGTGAACCCTAACCTAAGGAAATAAAACTAACATGCAAATCTACAATGAATGCAACTAAGTTACTTTACAAAATAAGCCATACGTGTGAAATTGAAAAAGACGCGTCCACCAAATTTTGATGGAATGGGTTGAAAATCCTACTCCTATATGCATGCTAATCTTAATCTAATGAAAGGAAAACATGATATACATCTAATATTATTCTAAGATGAAGTAAACAACTATGTTAAACATGAACTACAAAGCAAGAAAAGGAAGGAAATAATCATGCACAACTAAGGAGAGGAAAGCTAACTCATGCATGTCTAAGGGATTAAAATCTACATGAATGCATGGTAAAACAAAGTGAAGGAAGCTTATAGAAGATGGTTGAGAAATGAAAAGAAAATAAGAAAGAAAGAAGTTGGAACTTGGGTTGAGACCCTACCTTTATCTCCAAAGGGTTTGAACATGGAAGTGGGATGAGAATGGAATAAATAAGATAGGAATGTAAGAAGAAAAGAAAGAGGAAAGGTGAAGGAATGAAGAGAATGAATGAGGAAAGGAAAGAATTAGAAAGGAAAACTAAGGAGATAACTTAATAGGGAAGGGAAGGGAAGGGGGTGAAACCAAATAGGAAGGTGGCTCTTAGAAGGGGGGAGTCATGGAATTGAAAAGAGGAAAGTGGAGGTGGAAAATGGGAGGTAATAAAAAGGAAACAGAAAGAAAGGTTAATGAATAAGTAGGAAAAAAAATTGGTGGGAAAAAAAATGAAAGAAATGAAAATTTGTTGGGGGAAGCTAGGGTTTTTCATAATTAGAACATTCTAAGGAGGTGGGGCCATGGAGTGTACATGCGTGCGTGTGTGTGTGTGTGTGTGTGTGATGATTTAGAAACCCTAGGATGTATGGACCTTTTGATGAGAAGTGATAGTTGAGATCTTACATTCCTTAGGGCTTTAACTTGACTTTTCAACATAGGAAAGGTGGCTAATGTTTCCTTCTTTGCTCCACTTCACTTCAATCCTAGCTCTTAGTTCATACTTAATTTTGCTTAGATGGATGGAATCCCTTTATGGCATATGAATTTTCTTTAAAATTCATCCTCTCCACTGTTGGATCGGATTGTCCTAGGATGAATGACCTTGATTCCTTATAGATATCTTCATGTATTCCATGTGGACCAAGTGTGACTCAATATCTTGTATGGATAAGGCTTCCAATCATTGGTTGAATCTTTTTTCTTTGGTTGAGTAGGATTGGGAAAATAAGTAAAATGTCTTCATGTGGGTTCCATTCTTCTTTTCTTTCCGAGAAGCTTTCATTGTATATGATTCCATTATATGTGAATTAAGCTTCTTCTATAAGTTTCTTAAAGTGGTGGGATATATGCAAGTGTGCTTGAATTGACATTTTGCCACCTTTTCACTCTCATTTTTGTTGGAGTTGTACATAGGGTTTCTGGCCATTATGACTCAATAGTGACACCCAATGATCATTTTGAATCTCCAGGACTTCATTTAGCATGTATGACTCCTCAATGTCGCTTGGTTTCAAAAAATTCTCTTTAAAGGGTAAATTTGGCAATTTTTGACATTTTGTCATTTGAACCTTGGACCTGTAAAATAGTAGAATTAACCCTAATTAGTGATAACAAAGTGATTTATAGGGCTAGAATATTCTAAATATGGGGATATGTATGTAATATTTCTATACAATCAAATACCCCTATTCTTGGATTTTGCTAATCCTTGAGCAAAACTACTGAAAAGAAATATAGAAATCTAAAAAAAAATACTAACTACTTTCATAGGTTATGTTGTCTGCATTTAGCTTATGTTGAAAGCCTTTATACCCCTAGGTTACCCCTAGTGGATGAGTTGTAGTTTCCTAAGGGTTTCCAAAAATGATACCAATGAACATTTTCAAAAGTCCTTCATATATCTCAGAGAATCTTCTTATATTTAGCTTACATTAACTCCTAACTTTAGCATGTTAATAAAAATGATCAACAGTTCAAAATCCTATCCTTATGCTAAAGACGTCCCACTAATTCATTAATCTCAGAATGTGAGATTGTGATATAGCCATTACATAAACTATCATCAATATGTATGCTTTGAGTTCAAATCCCATAGGATATACTTGATACTTAAAAATAAATAATTTATAAAGGGGCAAATCTCTCATTAATATGTGACTAGAATAATATTCATCAAGTTCAAAATTCTCATATATTTTCATACAGACAAATGATAACTTAGAAGAATGATAATGATCTCATGAAAGGATATAAACTATTAGGAATGTTACACTTTACCTAATTTACTACTCATCCATAACCATATCTAAGTCATAGTTCTCCTAAGATCAAGATAAGACTTCTATTAGGATAAAATATAGGCTTAGGACAGGGACATCAAAGGAATGGTACAAGGATAAACAAAGGTTGTTTGGAAGACATGTAAAGGCCTTCTACTAGTATATTCACAACTTTCTTTTCTAACCATAAGAGTGAACATTAACTTTTATTGGCCATTTTTTTCTTGACCTTTCTCATTTTTCTTCATTTTTTCATTTTTTCACTTTTCCTTTTTGTATAGCCTTTCTTTGAATTCCCCCCCCTGTATGTTCTTCTCTTAAACTACATTGTTCATACTTTTCGTCATGATATATCTTCTATCATCTTTACCTATTTCTAAAACAAATTGGGTAATGAATATATTATAGGGTTTCAATAGGGGTAATGGTCAATGGGTTCACAAACAAAAAGCTTATTATAAAAAGCTCAAGGGGTTAATTGGTGAAAAAATAACGTAGGAAGTTTAAAAGTTCTAGGTTTTACCAAGGATGACCTCTATCATTTCATAGATTTCATATCACTTATATATAACCATAGACAAGAGATAATTGGTATATTCTATTATATGATTTCTTAATAGTTGAACAAGATGAAGAATAATGAGACCAACTAAGAAATTATTGTCTACTGAAGAAAAGTTAGAATTTATATAACCCTTAAAAAGGAAAAATGGCTGTAATCTCACATGTGTATATAAGTCTCTACAGATCTTCAAGATCTCTAAGTTATATTTTCTCTTCAACTTTAACTATATATACATGAATATTTTGTGCAATGAATATTCCATGTTTAACATTTCAAAATGTTGTAGAAGAAGAATAAAATAGATGAATTAATTGTATACAAATCTATTAATAGGCTAAGGTTCAAAAGATAGATTGAATAGTTTAACAATCTAAATTCTCATCCTTATAGAGGAACTTTTCATAAGTGTTTACCAAAAGTTTTCATTTTTTTCAAGATTTTAAAAAGAAAGAACTAAAAAATAACTAAAAAAACTATAGACACATCAAAACTTGAATACCCTACCCTAGACTTAAATTAAACATTGTCCCCATTGTTTCTAAGTAAGAGCATGGACAAATGAAATAACTAAGTAGAGAGATTTGGGTTAGAATGATATTACTTGCACTCTAAGAATGATGCATTGTTTTATGAATGTGACCAGATAAAAGAAGAATGCCACCTATGAATTAGACCATGATACAAATGACCTGCCATGGATCTTGTTATGAAAAACATCCTTCTCTAGTAGAAGTTCCTCTTCTTCATCAAGGTTTCTCATTTCTAAATGTGGTTTCAATCGGTAGTCATACAATTGGGAAAGTTCTTCATCTTTCTCAATGTTAATGGCCCCCATAAGGATAAATAGTCTTTACTATATATGGGCCAGTCCATCAAGAGTGTAACTTTTTAGGAAGGAGATGTAGATGAGAATTATAAAGTAGGACCTCTTGACCTGGTTCAAAAGTTTTGCACATTATGGATTTATCATGAACCATTTTGATATGATCCTTGAAACTTTTAGCACTAACTTATGCAATTCTACTAATATCTTGTAACTCTTAGAGTTGAAACTTCCTACATGATTGAGCTTTGTCATAGTCAAAGTTGAGCTACTTTATTGCCCAATATGCTTTATGCTATAGCTCAATAGGAAAATGACAAGCTTTTCCAATGACTAAGCGGCATGGGGACATCCCAACAGGTGTGTTATATGCAGTTCTATATGTCCATAGTGCATTAATTAGTCTAAGAGACCAATATTTCCTAGTGGAGTTCATTGTCTTCTTTAGTATGTGATTAATTTTCCTATTTGATACCTCAACTTAACTACTAGTCTAGGGATGGTAGGACATTGCAACTCTATGGTTGTAGAAATGTTTACCTCCATTGCTAATAATAGGGCATGGAGTACTATAGTGTGAAAAGATATTCTCTTTTAGAAATTTCGACACCTACTTTGTGGTCATTTGTCTTACACACTACTAGCTCTACCGATTTGGACACATAGTCTAGTCCCACTAGGATGTATAACTTTCCATAAGAGAGGGAAACGACCCATGAAGTGTATAACCCAAACATAAAAAAATTCAACAAGTAAATTGGGTTTAGTGGCATCATGTCCCTTTTTCCGCTGCCCCTAACTTTTGGCAGTGATAACATGCTTTATAGTATGCATGTGAATCATTGAAAATTGTGGGCTTATAAAATCCACATTACAAAATCTTTACAGCTATCTTTTTAGCATTGAAATGACCCCCACAAGCTTGGTCATGATAAAAGGAGATTATTTTATTATGTTCACTATCATGGACACATCTCCTAATGCATTGATTGGGATAATACTTAAATAAGTATGGACCGTCCAATATGAAGTTCTTAACCTTGGCTAGAAAATTAAATATATCTTGTTTTGACCAATGTGATGGAAGTTCATTTGTTACAAGTTAATTGACAATATCAACATACTAAGGTAATTGGGAAACCTGCAGAAGTTGTTCATCAGAGGACTTTCTTTTATTGGCATAGGTTCATTAGAAGACTCTACTATTAACCTAGAGAGGTGATCTACTACAACATTTTTAGAACCTTTCTTTTTCCTAATTTCTATGCCTAACTCTTGTAGCAATAGAATCCATTAGATAAGTCTATATTTAGCATCCTTCTTAGATAGAAGGCACTTCAATGCAGCATGATATCTGTATATTATTACTTTAGACCTTAAGAGGTAGGACCTAAATTTATTCAAGGCAAAGACTACAACCAACAACTCTTTAACTATAGTGGTGTAGTTGAGTTGAGCATTGTTAAGAGTTTATTGGCATAGTAAATCACATGAGGAATTTCGGCAATTCGTTGCCTCACAAGCATGATCTTAAATGGAGCATTCCAATCCAATGGTCATATGATAGGCATGGAAGTGGTTTTAGAGATTTAGACATTAAAAGGCTTTCATGCAATTTTCATCAAAGGTAAAAATTGCCTCCTTCACAAGTAGATTGCATAGGGGCCTAGAAATTTTGCTAAATTCCTGGATAAATCTTCTGTAAAATCCAGTATGGGCTATGAAAGAGCTTATCTTCTTTACCATCTTAGGTGGGTGAAGATTAGACATGGCATCAACTTTTGCCTTGTCTACCTCTATGCCTTTCTATGATATTATATGCCCTAACACTATGCTACTTTTCACCATAAAATGGCATTTTTCCTAGTTTAGAACCAAATTCATTTCTTGACACCTCCCTAACACAATAGCTAGTTGGGTCAAGCACTCATCAAAGTTTGAGCCAAACACTGAGAAATCATCCACGAACATCTCAAGGAATCTCTCCACCATTTCTCAGAAGATACTCATCTTACACCATTGAAAAGTTGTTGCTGCATTGCGTAACTCAAAAGGCATGTGTTTGTAGGCAAAGGTTCCAAATGGACAAGTGAAGGTAATCTTCTCTTGATCTTTTGGTGTAATGGGGAATTGGTTGTAGTCAGAATATCCATAAAAGAAACAATAACACTCATGATAGACTAGCCTTTCAAGCATTTGGTCTATGAAGTGAAAAGGAAAGTGGTCTTTTATCAACTTATGGTAGTCAATACAAATTCTCCACTTGGTGGTCATACAAGTGGGGACTAATTCATTGTCCTCATTGTGGACTATTGTGACTCCCAATTTCTTAGGGACAACCTAAACAAAACTGGCCCATGGACAATCAGAGATGGGTTAATGATACCTACATCTAATAGCTTAAGGGCCTTTTCCCTAACTACCTCCTTCATGTGATGGTTTAGTCCCCACTGCGATTCCCAAGACATTATTGCATTTTCTTCTAAATGGATAGGTGCATGCAAACTATTGGGCTAATTTCTTTTATGTCCACCCTATGGCGGTCTTATGTCTTCGGAGTGGATTAAGTAGCTACCTTCCTATTCTTGGTCTAGATATGAGGTTATGATAATAGAGAAGATTTTAAAAGGACCTAAAAATGCATTTTTTGGACTTTCTAGCAAGGGCTATAGGTCCAAAGGGTGTTTCCTTAGGTGGGTCCTGAGTAGTAGAAGGAGGTAATAGGGGCTCTACTTTTGGTCTCCATTCAGGAGTGTCCAATATTGTTGCAACTGCAAGTAATGGTCTACTTCCTCAGTGGGATTAGCTTGAACATTCTGAGAGGATCAAAGGAAAGTGTCATGAACTATGCTTTCTATGCCATTCATAGCATAAGATTCTTTAGAGTCCATCATTGGTGTAGCATTAAAAATGTTGAACTTGAGTTTCATATTTCCCAATGATAGTTTCATATTTCCCAATGATAGTTTCATAACACCATTCTTACAACTAATTATGGCATCATATGTGGCTAAAAATGGATGGCCAAGATTATAGGAAAATTAGCATCTAGATTGGATATAGGTTCTATTTCTAAGACTAAAAAGTCCACTGGAAAGAGAAACTAGTCTATCTATATTAAGACATTTTCTACTACTCCTCTAGGAATTTTGATAGATCGTTCAACTAATTATAGGGTATTAATAGTGGGTTTCAACTGATCTAAACCTAGTTGCTCATAGATTGGTACGACAAGAGGTTAACACTAGCACCTAAATTCTAGAAGTGCCTTATCAAATTGTGTTCTCCAATAACACATGAGATTGAAGGGTATCTAGGATCTTTGTATTTTGGAGGAGTTTGGTGTTGTAGGATAGAACTGGTCTTACTAGCAAGAAAGGCCTTTTAATGCACATTAAGCTGATGATTTCTTGTACATAGTTCCTTTAAGAATTTAGCGTGAGAGGGAAATCTTTAATGGCACTGAGTAATGGAATGTTGACATTGACTTGTTTAAATATGTCCATGATCTCATTATAATTATTCTACTTTTAGCTTTAGTTAGTCTCTGGGGAAGAGATCCTTTAGAACATGAAGTGCATTAGGAAGGGGTTTAGATGAAGAGGATGCATGCTATACTTTTTCTTTACCTTTATGTAATTGGGTAGGCCCTTTTTTCTCCTCACGTGGTGGGCCTGTCCTAGGCCAATCTACCTAATTATCTATTATTTTTCACTCCTAACATTTTCGATACAGTTGACTTGATTAGATGGTGACGCTTGAGATTTAGCACTAGTTGACTAGGAAATTTTCCTCTTTCCCACCCTTGAAGAGCATTAGATAGTTGGTGAATTTGATACTCCAACGTTGCAATAGATAACAAGTTGACTTGTAAGGTCTATTTAGTATCATTTTCAAAGTTTCCTCTAGTGTTTGTTTCCTTGGTTGGGGTGAAAACTATGGAGGCAGCTATTGTAGTTGTCGAGGCATGTTATTCTTATGAAAAGGTTGCTAAGGGAGATTCCTTGATAGACCCCCTTGTTGGTTACTCTTCGACCAAGAAATGTATGGATGCCTAACCCATCCAGGGTTGTGGATCTTAGAATAAGGGTTGTTGTTGCTAGGTTGGTGATATGTCTTCATAGCATTCACCTACTTTGAAAAGAACAGAGGAAAACAAGAGCTAGGTGAACATGATATAGCTGAATGATTTGGATTAAGGTTGCATAGGAGATGTGTTCATAATGAAAGCATCCAACCATTGAGATATATAATCTATTTTGTTCACCTTTTGGGTCAACATGTCAATTTTATTGTAAAGATTAGGAGTGACCCCATTTTATAGATACTGCCTTTGTTTTGTGGCTATGAATTTCTTTCCATTCGGGCAGAGCAATCCCATTGCTTGGAATTATCGGCATGTGTTTCAAAGAGATTCTGGGCTTCCACATCACTTTTAGTCATGAAAGTCCCTCTACTAGTAGTGTCTATCATGCATCAGTTCTACGATATCAAATCTTCACAAAAATATTGAACATACTGCCACTTCCCAAATTCATGGTGGGCACATTTTAGAAGCTAGTCCTTCCAATTTTTTCAGCATTCATAGAAATGCACTCCCTCTTTCTAAAATTTTATAATTATGCACCTAAGGATGTTGGTCATGCGGATTGGGAGAAACTTATTTAGGAATTTCCTTGATTGTTGAGCCCATGTGGTGATGGACCTTACTTCTAAAGAGTTGAGCCATGCTTTGCTTTATCCTTTACAAAAAATGGAAATAGTCTCAACCAAATAGATTAATCAAAAAAATTGAGATATTTAGTAGGCAAAACAAATGTTAAGAAATTCCTCAACATGGTGATATAGGTCCTCTTTGTCTAAACCATAAAAATTTGGAAGATGTTGAATAACTCATAGTTTCGACTCAACATGGCATGTGGTAGTTACAAGTAGAGCTATACGTGAGGGTGAGTTAAATTAAATCAATGTAGAGTAATCTTTCAACAGTTTTACTTCTACTACTTCTTGATCCATTTCTATGACAAGGATCTCTTAATCTTTTATAGTCTTATGGCCTTGCCTCACAGATTGCTCAATCTATGTATCTAAAGGTACTTGATGAGGATTAAGTGATTGACAACCATGCATACACCAATGAATGGTGTAATTGATTTTTGTTTATATACAATGAAGGTAAGTCATTATATACAATGAAAGAGACTTTATTATTTTTATTCTTATTTCTTGCCTAGGCTAGGGGAGACCTAAACTAAATAATGCAACCTAAATGTAGAAACAAATAAACCAAGAAGGACAACTAATATTCCTAACCCTAAGCAACAATATGAAAGGCTTCTTATCTTAATTTTTTATATGGGAGAAGCTTTTAGATTATTTCTAACCATAAATAGTTCCTCCTCTCTTTTAGATTAACCTATTACCAACCAGTTAGATCCTAGTTTAATCAATCACTTCATACCCTCTTTAGTTAGCTATAATTGATCCAGTTCATATGATGTGTTGGTAGAGCTAGTCATTTAAACACCTATATAGTCAATTAGATATGGGCAACTGGAGTGGCAATAGGTTACTTCCTTCAAAGAGGGTCCTATGAGCTTGAATGGCTTCTAAGGTCTTTTCTAGATTGATTTTAAATAAAAATTTGCAAGGCTAGGGTGTGTTAGGTGCCGTTTAACCTAGGTGGGCCAAGGAGTGGTGATTCAATCCATCCAATAACAACCATATCACAACATATTCCACTAAATAAAAATGAGTTTACAATCATGAAAGTAAATATACATTCACACTTTCTAATAAATCGTAAAGCTAACCTAAAGTTGTAAAGGTCACCCTTCTGATACTAGAAAATCTCAATCTTTTGAAATTTCGAACTCCATAGCTAGTTTCACATTTGACTTGTTCATCCTTCTAGTCTAATTCTCAAATATGAGATATCATAAACAATTACAATGTCTCAGCAAGCTTGTCTTGTGTAGGTGGAATAAGTCAATATTTTGTCCTATAGTACATGATTTACATAACCAATGCATTTTGAGAATTTATCATACTTAAACAAAACCTATGATGTTTCAAAGTAAGTACTCATGCCAAAATTACAAATTCTCAGAGTGTACATTTATGAAATTGGTTTACAAGTACAATTCAATACAGTTGATGAATCATATTTCTATCATGATTTCTAAAATATTATTGCATTTTGTTTTCTTGAGGATTAAACCATTTTGAGATTTTATCATCTCACGAACATTTAATTGTACTATGACCATTTCCCATGATTAGACATAAGCAATCTAAATTCATTCATGACATAATATTCCTTTAAGATCGTTCACCATACATGATCATTCAAGTTATCCTTATAAATGCCTAAGTAGTTTTTCATTAGATGGTTAAATTAACTTATGAAGATTGAGGCATCTAGCATTCTCATTCTCATGTATAAAGATCATTATCTAACATCTTAGTCTTCATGATTACAATACATTTTCATATGTAAGAATAAATCAGTGCATGATCATTCAGAATTGCTCATAATGCTCAAGCAATCTAACACCTCAGTAAGCTGACCATGGAAAAACCATGAGTTTAAGAAAATCAACGTATATTAAAATACTAATGGCAAAGCCAGTGGCTAGTTGTGAGCATCAAAATATGATATTTATAAAAATAAAGTCAATCAATAAGGTCACATAGTATACTATATGCTCATAGTCTAATCTTTAGCAAATCCACATTTAGTAAATCTTTGACCTGGCAAAACCGAAAGTTGTTCATGGTTTTCAAAAGCATAATCGTCAATTCCTATGCAAAATAATTCTTTTTGCATCAAATCAAACTAGAAAACATAATCGTGAAAATTAATCTCACATTTGTGAGTAAAATCTATGAGGAAAATCTAGTAATCCAAGTCATCTACAATATCCAAAAGAAATGAAAAGCCAATCGATTTGTTAAGCTTTAAATATATTAACAGCAAAAGTCTGGGCCACGTAACCCTTCATCCATAATGCAAAATCTGAACCCACATTGTTGTGAAGAATTGATAGATTTATATCATAGTGGCATATAGTCTATAGTCTTCCTTCCTTTAGAGACTCGAGAAATGACCAGCATGCCTAGCATGTTGAAACTACATAAACACTTATACTTGTAGGGCCCTTCCATCACCCAATGCCAACTACAGTGGCCTCTATATGGGCACATGCATACTACATAGCCAAAAACTCATCGGACCTCATGGGGGCTATCTAGCTACAACTCAGAGCACTTCCCCAAGAGAAGCTACTCCCATTGCCTATCGTCTCCATTGCATGGTTGTTATTAATATCATCCTAGAGGTTAGTGGACAGATGCACCTTCTAGCATAGGGTCTCCAAGACTTACAATGGAGCATAGCACTTCTACCTCTAGGTCTTAATTCCGCCCTAGGTGTGCATGCCTCCTAGCCTAATAGTAGTCATAGAGAACCTACCAAATAATGATTTAGGACTTCGGACACTCTAGGAGTGACTATCCAAAACATTTACAAAATCCATATCCACAAGGGTTTACAGTTGCTTGTTACATGCCTGCCTAAAGCATCAATGAAACCATAACCAATGGGGCTTATAGCTACTTGTGGTGTGCCTATCTAAACATCAACAAGTTTGCATCCATCAGGACTTATGGCAACTTGTCAAGTGCTTGCCCAAATCATAAATCATATACATCTCCAAAACCATTTCATTAAAATAAAACTGATATTTCAAAGTTTTATGGGAAACCATTCAAATCTATTCATTTTCAACTCATATTCTTGCCAAGTTGTAAAAACTTATCTTTGCGAGTATTCAAAACATGCAATCTTTATTCATATATTAGATAATGCTTTTCTAGTTCCCAAAAGTATGCATCCAATGTAATGATTATAAAACATAAATATTTAAACAATATTGTAAAAATGCATATCCTAAGTGGACCATAGTTTAACTGGTGATAAAGCCTTTATCAGTATAGATAAACATGTTACAACTTCGGGTCATGGCTTGTAAATATCAATTGCATGTGTCCATATCATTTAGAGATCCTTTCTAAGTTTAAATGTGAGTCATTTCCTGTGAATACGATCATTTGTTGTCCTACATATCAGTAGCTAGCTCATTTCAACAAAAGTAATAAAAAACAATCAGGTTAACATATTACTCTATCTCTTGGTTGCGAAGACCTTAGGATTATTGTCTCCAGCTTCTAGTCTTTAGTACAAACTATGAGTTTAACATATTAAATTTTCTTCTATCATGGAACCAATCATTACATCATCCTTAAGTTATTATGCTACAAGTATGACATCTTCTAGTAAATTTTCTTAGGCTTTTCGATAGTTCAACCTTGTGAGCTACTCTGAAATCTTAACTTTGTTACCAATGTACTTATTAGCATTCCATACTATTTGAGCATTCCTAATGTTGTAGTATCAAATGTGCAAGTTCCTTATGTATTAGCAGCATTTGTATAGTCCAACTATGTTCAAGGTATTACAATGTCAAGTGGAGACTTTAACCTCAGTGATCAATCTAATTACTTTTTTGTCCTAATGTTATAGTTTGGATAAACCAATATTTAAAGTTCAATTTGCCTCTATAGCTAGTCCAAGTAAATCATGTTTTTAAGTATTTCCAACATCAACTAAATGTATATATAATAAGTTCCAATCAAAGAGTATAACACCCATTCTTTGGTTTGGGTGATACAACTAGGATAACATTAAAATTTTCTATTTAAATTTAGTCATTCATTTTTGATTTGATAAAGAGAAATGTGTCACAAATTTACCACTAAATTCATCACATGCTGACATAATTTTTAGTAATTAAAGACAATACTCTGTAAATCATCATCTATATTAAATCATTCTTATAAACATATGACAATTATTAAACTTTCTAAAATAGCAAATCTTATTCCACCTACCTTGTATGGTGTTTATCATCGGTTCTCGAGTGTACGTCCTCTAGCTTGATCTATCAATTGACTAATTTGTAGGTTTCATTGTTGATCCATAGAGGGACTCTCTGATTGTGTCCCTGTAGCTAATTAGTGTAAAGGGAAAGCAAAGATATGCTATTATGTAGCTCCAACTATGGAACCACTACGGATCAGAAAGAGATGTAGTGCCTAATCTCACAGATCTAACATTAGATGGTCAATCAATGGTCATATCTTAGGAATAGGCTAGATATGTCATTGTTCTAGGGGTTTAGTGATAGATCTATGATCAATTAAAATGAATACTTGAATCAGATATGAACTAGGGGTTTAGTGATAGATCTATGGTCACTAATATATTGTTAAATCAAGATGAAGGGCTAGATCTAATCACATATCATATCATCTGCCATAAAATCTACACCCAAATCAAATTAGGAGTTTATGTTGATTATATGTCTAGGCACTAAGTGGTTAATTAATGGTTGGATATCTCTTATGGGTGGATCAATCAAAGATATGATGTTTTAGTGATAGATTTGGGAGCAAATCATGATGAACAAATCAGATTCAACATAAATCTAGTTTCTATGGCTAATAAATGGTTGGATCATGTTGAATGGATCAGATCAGTTACAAATTGAGGTGCTGGTGGCTGATCAAAAGTTGGATCATGTGAGGGTTCACGAATCGATCATAGATTTGACTTTTGGAGACTAAATCAATGGTCAGATCATGATAAATGGTTGAGATAGGTTCAGTTCTTCCATTTGGAGGCAAATATACTATGGGATCACGGAACTATTTACAAATTAGTCACAAAAATATTATTCAAAGATAAATTAATGATTAGATCATGATGGATGGTCAAATAGGTCATAGATTTAGCAATCTAGTCTGATTGAGGGTTTGGTCACAATATATGTTTAGATCTTCTCTGATCAACAAACGAACATGTGGGTCTTGTTCCTCATGTTCCAAGGATAGCAATGGTCATCTCAGATCTATAAAATTCATCCTAGATTGGGTAGTAAAAGGGGTCAAAGTTTAAGGGGGTAGTGGGGCCCACCATGTCAACTCAACTCTACGAGGCGAGTCGAGAGAGCAAAATGAGCAAGTGTCCATAAACATAATCACTAGAGGAGGAAGAGGAAATGGGGTGAGGAGGCACAAGGATGGCACGGCTTTCGGGCTACACTGATTGGTGTAGGAAGCAGAAGGGTGGTGGGACGATAGTAGAGAGGGATGTGCTAGCTGGAGGGAGAAGAGGAAGGGGGAGCAAGACTGGTGTGGCCTACTTGTTAGGTTGTGCTTGCCTGAAATGAACTGTAGGAGACCGAGTGGGAGAGAGGACAAGAGTTAAGGGAGGAGAAGTCGGACAAGCATGACCAATTGTGCTACATCAGTCGGAGGAAGACGACAGGGAGAATGAGAGGGAGAAAAGAGAGAGGAAAGGGTGATTTTCATATGGTGGTTGGAGGCCCTTGGCTTGATCACCACCTAGGTCAGATCTGAGAGAAAATGGTGGGAGCAAGAGAGAAAAGAAGGAGGTTTTGATGATCTGTGTGTGCTGCCCTTTGTGCACGGTGAAGTCAGGTAGGCTACATTGATGGGAAGCTTGACTGGCAAAGAAAAGAAAAGCGGGAAGGGGTTTTTCGGTGGCCAGCTGTCTATATTAGTCTAGTCACTATCCAATGAAATTTGGTAGAGGGGGGAAACTAGAGGAGCTAGCCAGTGCTAGTGGGGAATCGAAAGGATGGGGAGGTGGATGCCAATTTTTCTCCCTTCTTTCTGGCATTCCCCCATTTTTGTTACATTAGGGTTCATCGTTCAGGAGCAGCTGACATGTAGCAAATCGACCCACCACTTACCGAGCCCTACTCCATGCATCACGGGTTAGTCTACTACATCAGAAACCAAATGAGGTGGGTATGCATTATCAATTTGGACCCCCCTAAATTAGTAAATTTGTTGGGATTTTCCACCATAATCTCCGTTTCACCCAAAATAGTGTAAGGGGAATCGTCTTAGTGTTTACTTTCTATTCAAATCCAAATTTTGAGTTTTCAAAGTGGTCACTTCCTTGAATTTAATTTTTGATTTTATTCTAATTAAAATAGATTATTATTATTATTACACATAAATAACTATAAATTAAAGGTTTTTACAATTATTATAACCCTTAATTTAAATGAATGAATCACATATAAAAAATTATAATCTTCATCCACACTAAATCCACTTAAAAAATAATTGGAAAAATCCTAAAGTCTTCCTCCAAAGCTTTATTCATGTCCAAATTCCTACATAAAAACTAAACTATATGAATCTTAAGACTATGACTAGTGGTAAAGCATTGCAATGCAAATCTACTCAAAACTCCAGTGTGAGTGTTAGAAAATGGTACTAAAAACATGATGTGTCTTAATAATTACCACACGCGTGTGGTTCTATTAGAGTATAGAATGAGTAAATATTAGAGTATAAAATTAGTAAATATGGGTCGATCCCATGAAAATTCTTTAATAAATGAAGGTAGTTTGAATTTAGTTCATTTTACTTTAACCTAGCCAAACATTCAAGAGAAGGACAATTTCAAACTAAAATTAATGATAAGCAAAGTAAAGACATAAAGCAAGTAAATGAAAACAAGAAACAAGTAAATAACTAAGAAGGAAACAATTAATCTATGAAGTAGCCATTAAATTAAACAACTAAACTAAGCAACCATCTACGATTGAAACAACTAAGACAATTACACAACTGGAAAGTAAATCCCAAATTAGAAAGCAAGAAATTATAGAAACAAGGAAACTATCTAAATAAATAAGGAAATAAACAACAAACTTTCTAAAACTAAACTACATAGTTAGTGGTAGTGAAATGAAAGTAAGAACCCCTAAATTGAATCATACACCTCATTATACAAGCCATAATGGAATTCACCTTACTTGATATGACCAAATAGTTAAAATAGAGGTGAGAAGAGTGAAGTTTTGAAGTAGTACACTATAGAATTCTCAATATAAATTGGACCCAAACCATACCAAGACATAGCATGAATGATGATAAACCATATTACATCCTATTAACATGAACTTCATCAAGTTGAATGAGAAGGCATTAAGATTAAATGGGCAAAAGGTGTAGGATAAGGTAGTGGATTGCTGGAGAGTCCATCATGCCTACTAATTCTACTCATCCAAGTATAATAACATAAATAAAACTATGGAACCTTAGCATAATCACTCCAAAAGAGACACTAGGTGTTTATCTATGTCTCAAATTCATATTATCACAACTTGGCCTTAGATTTTGGCCTATGACAGTAGGTTGAAAATGTAAACGTAACTTAGTCAAGATGAAGGAGAGTGGTTGTAACACCCCTTAATTTTTAATTCACTTATTGTAAGTAGAATTAATCCAAAAAGGAGAAAATTCGAATTTAATTTACAAGATTTTAAATTTTAGAGAATGATTAGTAGAAGGTATGAAATTAAACATTGGAACATCAATATTAATAATCTACTTGAGAAAATGAATCCAATGACACTAAGTATGTTGAAATCGGAGTTCGATTGAAATTCTCATAATTATTTTAATTAAGTATTTAATTTAAATTAATTAGTAATTAAAGTGATGAAATTAATTGCAAGTGGGACCCACATGATGTAATCATGAGTGATCATGTCAACCATAAATGTAAAAACGAATTTACACAAAATTATGTGTAATAATTACCCACATTTATGGTGAGTAATTATTAATTAAAAATATTAAATAATTGATTTAATGACCTTTAATTCTTCTCCCCTTTAAGTTTTTCCCTCTCTTAGATAGCTTGCCAATCAAGGTTCCATGTTAGTGCCACTACAGTAGCAAGTAGTCTTCCCTTCTCTCCTCCTCCCTCTTCCTCCACTCTAGCGATGCATTGCCAAAACCCTTCCTCGCATCTGACTCTCCATGCCAAAAAACCCCTCAATCTACCTTTCTCGGCCTTCCTCTCCAGTGTAGGTCCAGGAAACCCAGCATAGTAGTTAGCACGAACTCTTCTCCATCTCCCTCTCTTGCTCTTCTCCCCAGCCGCGTTCCTCATGGTCGTTGGCATCAGTGGCCCTCCAGCACTGCCGACATGACAACCAAAGCAGGCTGGTTATTGGAGCCTCTACATGAAACCTCTCTCCCTATGTCTCTCTCTTGACTTTGTTCCCAACAAGCCAACCAATCCCCTCTCTTCCCTGTCCCTTGCTCTCTTCGGTGTAGTAGCTGATGTGACGCTGGATCTGGACTATTGCGTCGGCATCCCCCTTTTCTCCCTGCTAGGGTTTGCCCCTTAGCAAAGCCTATCGGCAACCCTGTGTACACAGGCTGGCATCCACACTGCATCTGCCTCTCTCCCTATTTTTCTTGGCTTCACCAATAGCCGACCCTAAGTGGGCATAGATTGTCGGTAGCATTGGTTCCCCCTTTCTCCCTTGCTCTCTTAGCAGTTAGTTCTAGGCAACGACAAGTTATTAGCCACCACCAGCCACGACAGCCCCTCTGTCTCACCTCAGTGTTTTGACTTTGGGTGGCGACCATGTCATAGCCATCTTCGGCCACCACTATCACCCGTGGGTGGGCCCCACTACCAGCACCTCTCTTGAGCCGTAATGTAATAGCTGGGGTCCAACAGTCACGATATTGTCTGCTTTGGCCACTCATATAGCCTCATGGCTTTGTTCTTCCCTGTAGGGAAAATGCATTATGACCATTAAAGTTCCACAAACTCTTATAACCGGCCCAAATCCCTCTTTTTGGGTGATGTGGGACTAACTCTCAGGGTACCCTCGCATAGCCACACAGAAGCCTGATAGCCTCTTTCGGCCCACCCTCAAATGCTGGCAAGCTAAGGCCCCCTCTTCCCCCCTTGGGAGCATGTGTCCCCGTGTGAACTCCTCTAGGTCAGGCGAGCACCCACGTGTGGCTAACCACCACACCACAAGGGGAACTAGCTCTAATACCAATTGTAATAGCCAAAGTCCAACAGTCATAATATTGTCCACTTTGGCTGCCCATACAGCCTCACAACTTTGTTCTTTCCTATAAGGAAAACCAAGTTGTGACCATTAGAGTTCCACGGACTCTTATAAATAGCCCATCTCCTTGGGTGATATGGGACTAACTCTCAGGGTCACCCCTGCACAACAACATGGAAGCTTGACAGCCATTTATCAGACAATCACTTATTCACAAACCTCGTGTGGGGCTAATAGTTCTCCTTTCCCATCTCACGGAAAACCCTTTTCGCTCTGCTTAGACCTATCCCCTTCTATGGGTATTTTAGTGATAGGTTCTATAGGAACTGGACGATCATATTTGGTCAAATCCCTAGCAACAAACTCCTATGTTCCTTTCATTATGGTATTTCCGAACAAGTTCCTGGATGACAAGCTTAAAGGTTATCTTATTGATGATATCGATCTTGATGATAGTGACAATATCGATCTTGATGATAGTGACGATATTGATGACCTTGATACGGAGCTGCTAACTATGACGAATGTGCTAACTATGTATATGACGCCGAAAATAGACCGATTTGATATCACCCCTCAATTAGAATTAGCAAAAGCAATGTCCCCTTGCATAATATGGATTCCAAACATTCATGATCTGTATGTAAATGAGTCGAATTACTTATCCCTTAGTCTATTAGTGAACTATCTCTCCAGAGATTGGGAAAGATGTTCCACTAGAAAGATTCTTGTTATTGCTTCGACTCATATTCCCCAAAAAGTGGATCCCGCTCTAATAGCTCCGAATAAATTAAATACATGCATTAAGATACGAAAGCTTCTTATTCCACAACAACGAAAGCACTTTTTCATTCTTTCATATACTAGGGGATTTCACTTGGAAAAGAAAATGTTCCATACTAACGAATTCGGGTCCATAACCATGGGTTCCAATGCACGAGATCTTGTAGCACTTACCAATGAGGCCTTATCAGTTAGTATTACACGGAAGAAAGAAATTCTAGACACTAATACAATTAGATCAGCTCTTCATAGACAAACTTGGGATTTGCGATCCCAGGTAAGATCGGTTTAGGATCATGGGATCCTTTTCTATCAGATAGGAAGGGCCGTTGCACAAAATGTACTTCTAAGTAATTGCTCCATAGATCCTATATCTATCTATATGAAGAAGAAATCATGTAAGGAAGGGGATTCTTATTTGTACAAATGGTACTTCGAACTTGAAACGAGCATGAAGAAATTAACGATACTTCTTTATCTTTTGAGTTGTTCTGCCGGATCGGTCGCTCAAGATCTTTGGTCTCCATCCGAAAAACATTGGATTGCTGATTCGTTGAGAATGATTCTGATCTAGTTCATGGCCCATTAGAAGTAGAAGGCACTCTGGTGGGATCCTCACAGACAAAAAAAGATTGCAGTCAATTTGATAATGATCGAGTGACATTGCTTCTTCGGTCCAAACCAAGGAATCCGTTAGATATGATGCAAAATGGATCTTGTTCTATCTTTGATCAGAGATTTCTATATGAAAAATACGAATCGGAGTTTGAAGAAGGGGAAGGAGAAGGAGCCCTCGACCCGCAACAGATAGAGGAGGATTTATTCAATCACATAGTTTGGGCTCCTAGAATATGGCGCCCTTGTGGCAATCTATTTGATTGTATCGAAAGGCCCAATGAATTGGGATTTCCCTATTGGGCCAGGTCATTTCGGGGCAAGTGGATCATTTCTCATAAAGAGGATGAGCTTCAAGAGAATGATTTGGAGTTCTTGCAGAGTGGAACCATGCAGTACCAGACATGAGATAGATCTTCCAAAGAACAAGGCTTTTTTCGAATAAGCCAATTCATTTGGGACCCCGCAGACCCATTCTTTTTCCTATTCAAAGATCAAATTTGTCTCTGTGTTTTCACGTCGAGAATTCTTTGTAGATGAAGAGATGTCAAAGGGGCTTATTACTTCCTAAACAAATCCTCCTACATCTATATATAAACGCTGGTTCATCAAGAATACGCAAGAAAAGCACTTCGAATTGTTGATTCATTGCCAGAGATGGCTTAGAACCAATAGTTCATTATCTAATGGATCTTTCCGTTCTAATATTCTATCCGAGAGTTATTAGTATTTATCAAATCTCTTCCTATCTAACGGCAGGCTATTGGATCAAATGATAAAGGCATTGCCCTTAAATGCCGGCAAACTAAGGCCATGTAACAACCCTCAATTTTGGGTCATTTTTTGTGTATTATATTATGTTTTTAATTGAAATAAAATGAGGAATATAATTCCATAAAAATAGAATTATATGGAATTGACCCCTTTGGAATCTCAAATTGGAACTTCAAACCATCATATTTGGAATGTACGTGTCGAGACGATTCCAACGGTATAAAGAACACTAAAATTGGAGTTTGGATGGAGAAGATATGATGATTCGAACATGGAGGGCATTTTGGTAAAAAAGGAAAATAGATATTTACAAAATGGAGGTGACTTTTTGATAATGGCACCCACAGTTTTTTAAGAAAGGTGACAATAGACAACTGTCACCCGACGCTCATAGAGATGATAAGAAGAAAGGAAAGAGAAATAGGAAGGAAGAAGGGAGAAGGGAGAAGAATAAGAAGAAGAGAGGAACAAGGAGAGAGAGAGAGAGGGGGGGGGGGGTGAGACTAGACGCCGATAATGGCGTGTGAAGCTAGCGAGACAAAATTTTGGGGTTTTTGGGGTTGTTGAATTGTAAGGAGTCACTGAGGGTGATGACAACACGAATTTGTAATATGACTTGATCATTCCCTTTAGCGCAAATGTGTTATCAAAATCCCTCAAGAATCATGGTGATTGGGCAAGTAGTGAGGGAGATTCATGTCATAGAAGATGACACTGGTCAATGACAAAAATCCATTGACAGACACCCATTTTTATGGCATCAAATGACGACGGATCTCTGCCAAATTCTGAATGAGTGAAGGTGAGACTTAGATCTACAATTCCCTTTAAATAATTTTGTGATCCATTAAGAAATGGGCCACTGATGGCGACTGATCTAGTTTTTTGGCATGATCTACACTAAGGAATGGTTAGATCTTTGATTGGGGGATCATCTGACTGTCTGATTTGGATGCAAGAAAGATCAATAATTCATGATGTGAGATTTATAAGATTTGAACCATCTATTTTGACCCTTATGATGCGTAGATCAAGATCCATGTGAGATATATTAGATCTGGGGCATTTGTGAGCTGATCTAGTTGATCTGGATCAATGGCTAAGATCAATCGATGACTTAGGTATGAAATTGGATCAAATTCAATGATACATACCATTTAGATGATTTATTAGGATTATTCGATTAGAATTATTGATTTATTCTTTGATTTGAGACAATCAGGTGGACAATCATTGTTAGATTGCTATGGATATAGTAGATCAGCACCTTTGAGTCGATCAATTGATGATCTGGTCATGCAACAAGTCGGATGTCCTTCAGATTGACTTGTACATGGTAAGATTACCATCCTAACCATTTGATTTGGAAGTAATTAGATAAGATTATGCATAAATTGCATGTAATAATACTCAATTGGTTGATTAACTAATAAATTACTTGAGATTGACCTGATCTGAGTATGATAGCCCCATAATATGTTATGATAGCCATGTAGGATAGACGCTTAGTCTCACGTTCTATTGTTGACATGGAGTAGCAGTGGTAGGCCTGAAAGTTGGTTACCATTGCAACATAGCAGTCCATGTACTTCTTGATGATTGATTTTATCATATTACGCAAAGAGCACACCGGGATGGATATTCATTATGTAAGTGTGACGACGCGTGGAGGATTGGTATGAGTACTCATGAACGGACATACGAGTGTGTGGTACACTTGTGGGGCCCTCGTGTTAGGGTGCCCCACATTGATGACGTTCATATTCATTGAGATTATCGTTCCATATTTGATGTATTGCATTGATGTGATTTTGACACTCTTGGGACCCATGTGTGAGGGCGCCCCTAATGATGACACACACATTTATTGATATTTCTTTGAGCTTTTGACACTCTATATTGATATGATTTTGGCATATTTATGAGCCTTATAAGCTCAATCATCTTGACATATTTTTAGACATGTGGTTAGCACGAGTTACATTGATTTGATATTTCCATTTGATGAGCTTATGAGGCTTTGTTTTCTTAGTATGTTTGGAACATGCAGGTGGCTTGGATTCATTGCTTTGTTTTCAACATTAGTATGGTCTTTGATGCCTTGGATATATTCATCGATTTAGTTGGTTTTGATGCTAATTATGTTGTACTTCATCATCATTTATTCTCATATTTGAGATCATGCTAGAATTATTTTCATGAGATTGATATTTTATCACATGCCCTGAGATTTGATGTATGATCTTTTTATACTATGTTAATGTTTATTATTATTATTATTATTATTATTGTCTTCATCTACTCAAGCATAGCTTGATGAGGCATTGTGATATTTTTGCAATGCCTCAGATGCAGAGAGAGGCAGCAGGTATGACATGCTGTCAGAGTAGTCGAGGGCATTGGGAGGCCTTCAACCTTGTATAGGTGAGAATTCAATGATGGAAATGGTTTGTTCAAAACTCTACCTTGGATATTATTTATGGAATGTATATGTGCATGACTTTCCTTTGTGACTTGAATGTATGGATGTATTCACATTGGATGTGGTGGCTATGCATGGACAGACCCTGGGCAATGTTGTCATCTCTTTGATTTTTACCTTACCGTTGAGATATATGGTTTTATCAAAATTTGTAATTGATTAGGATGGTTGGGTATGGAGAATGAGTCTACCAGGTTGTGTAATTATGTTAATTGTATTTATCAGGTGTTGTTGTATCGCATGCACTTAATGTAATGGTCTAAAATAAAGAGGTGACTCTGTCAAATTTTGATAGAAATGGAAATGTCATTTCATTGTTAATTTGTGTTTTGTGATCGTATGACTCCTGGGGTTTTGAAATTAATGCTTTTTGTTTTCAGTTGATTTTAAAATTAAAGTTTTTAAAATAGGGATGCTGACTTTTTTTAAAAATTGGTATTATATGTTGTGTAAAACCTAAGTTGTCATAGTTTGGTATCAGAGACCAGTCTGCTCCATCACAGCCACTCCAATTAATCTAAAAGTCACATACTGTCCATTGGGTGATGTGATTTCCTAAACATGAGTTATAGAGATGACTCATATGGAGGATGTTGATGATTGTAAAATAGATGTGATAGATTTTTCTTAGAGAATTTGAGACTTTAAATCCTTATATGAGTATAAGGAAGCACATTTTTATGGAAAGTGCATGATTCTTAGAGTAACAGATTAGGATAAAGAATATAATTGGTACATCTAGTGAGAACCTTATTATATGATAGAAGATATATTCATGTGGATTGCTTTTAAGAGTTCAAGTTCTAATTTGGATGGCATGTATAAATTTTTGAAATGGCCTAACAACTATTGTAATAACAACAATATAATAATGATGATGAAGGATCAGAGATGATTACAATTAATGAGAACTCGAGAAAGTTTATAGAAGAATTGTATTAATCAAAACTTGAAGTGGATTTATTTGATGAATAAATTGTAGTATGGTTCCAATCATCGAAATTTTAATAAAACAAGCTTGTAATATTTCCATAGGTGAATTATCTAATCTATGAGATGAATATGATGAGTTCTTGTGCATATAAAAATAATGATGGCTAGACATCAGTGAGAAGTGAATGCTTATGAATTATTTTGAGGGTTTTATTTATGATTTGAACTGCATAGTGTCTGGAGGACATGGAAACTATTTTATAAGAATAATTAATAAATAGTGATGATTATGTAATGATGCAACTAGGGAGAAAGACGGGAGAAGTGAATGAGGTAAGATGAAAATGATTATAACTTATTTACATTCAACACTGATAGTGATGATATTGTGGTTTCTAATAAATAAGAAAGGTTATTATGAAATATCAGTTTCATTGGATATGAGATTCACAAAGTTGCAAATGATTTTGATTGATATGACCATGAAATAATTCATTAATTAAAGAAAATAAAATGGTGGAGGTGAGGACACATAAAATGTAATTATGAGGATTCTAATGATGGTCGTTTGAGAGGACGCGTTCCTTTTTACTGAGATTTTTATCTAGAAGGCTCTTAGAAAGGCCTGTAATGATCAGTATCTTTGCCTTATGGGAAACTAGTGATATAAAAAGAGTTTGCTACTTTAGAACAAAGAAATTAGATTGTTCAGTAGTATTGAACTAGTTTACGTAGTTGAGGAGACTTGTCCCTAACTCCTTTACCATGGGTAAGGAGGCTTCGGATAGATTAAGACCATAATCACAGTGAACTTTTTGGGTTTCTAGATTAACAAAAACAGTAAGATCAAAATTCAGCCCTTAAAACAAGCTGAAATCTTAAAATCCCAAATTTGATCTCAATTTAACTCTAAATTGAGATCAAAAGGTTGGGATGGATTCTTTGTGATGAGTAGAACTTACTGAACTTAGAAAATTTATATTTTAATGCATGTAAAATTCTATTAATAAAGAAAAGTGTTACTAATTCTTATGATTAGTAAAATTTGGGGTGATCAAACTATATAATTATGATCCATTGACGATCTTATGACTTTAAAACATGGAATCAATGGTTATAAGTGACTGATCTATGTTCAATTGAGAGATCTAGCCTTAAAAGTAGTAAGATCCATAAAAATGAATGGTAATCTCCTTGATCAAGTTGACCAAGGATGATTGGATTGTATCGATATGTTTGGATGAAGTTATTAAGTTAATATCATATGGATTTATGGATTGGATAATCATGATTTGGGATAGATCAATATCTATGCCCTTAAAAAGGATAAAATGACTTGAGATCTTCTTGATCGGTTGGATCAAGAAGGATCTGATCATTTGATGAGGTGCATCAATGATCTAATAATGAAATCACATCAAGAAGATAAATTAGATCTAAAGGAAAATGAAAAGATCAAGATCTAAACCCTAAAACAGATGAAAGATGAATAATGACCATTGGATCATGATGAATAGTTAAGGCATGTTAGATTTCTATTTGAATTATCAAATGTTATTATAATTGTCATTTATTGCTTAGTAAATTTATTTATTTATGCTTAAATGTTTATGTTATAAAAATTACCTTGAAAATGTAATTAAATGAAATTAGAGTTGAAAGGACATTTACATGAAATAAATGACATGGACTTAATGATAGTAAGGGCTATAGTTGGTAGGATAATATAAGAAATATCATTTCCTTGGGCCAAATTAGGAGAATAATGAAACTCCATGAATGACATTTTAATGTTTATGGATTTAATTAAAATCAATTAGAAAGAGTACTTTTATAGGAACCTTATGAAATGTTGAGTTAGGGTCACTATAGTGGATGATGAACATGGTGGTTAGGGACGTTTTCTAATAAAGCCTCGCTTTTCCTTACCTTCCGTTGATGTTTGTGAGATCTAAACGTCTCCTTACATGAGGATTGAAGTAACCATTTTGTGTTCAGCCATTCAACTAGTAAGCCTTAGCCAATTTGACATAATGAGGAGTTGTCTAAACTTAGGATGGAATAAACTATCCTCAACCAGTAAAACATTAACTAGTTAAGTAATAATAATAAGAGCATAAAAGGTTAGTAAATCATCTAATCCTAATATAAATAGTAAGTAAGATAAGGATGATCAAACAAGATCTAGAGGATCTTGAATGATAAAAAATAATAAGAATACTAATATCATATTTTATTCAGTATGTATGTGTATAAAAATATAGATAGAGAACCCAAATCCTTGATCAAACATGATGCAAGGAAAGTTAGGGCATCCCTCATAGGATAACCCAAATACATGCAGAAAGAATACTTGTATAGATGAATTACTTTATACGAATGGTTTGACAGATGTATGAATCCAGACCATGATGGACAATTTGGAGTAAATACCACTTGAGATGTATGAATCAAGACCATGATACCACTTTGAGGTAGGTGGATGTATAAGAATGTATTAAGGATTCATGTGTATAAATACATGATCATCTGTCTGTAATTATAGTCCTTCATGATATAAGTATACTTGGAACCTTAGCATAATAATGATCCAATCACATGATCCCACTAAGCGATCCAACCCCATGATCCAATTCAAATGATCCACTCTAATAATCTAATGAGGTGAAAGTAATGAGATGTGTAGACTAAGGAAACCCTAAGAATAGGGCATAGAAAATATTCTAGCCTTAATTAAACAGATACATCGTCTAATATGTACAATGTATTTTACATATAAGCATGGTGGCTTGTGATTTTGTTTTACATAGTACAAGGACTAGTGATGCTATTCTGAGGAAGTTATGAGGGTTTGGCCACCTACCTACTGAAGTTTATATGATGGATACCATGCCCAAAGAGAGGCTAAAGGTCGGGTAGGGTAATCATAGGAAGGCCACCATTGTGATAGCCAGGGTTCCCCCCATGCGAACCTAGATTTTGTTATTTCCACAGTTAGTATTAGTAGATTATTATACAGTTATCTGGGCACGCTGTACGGATTGAGACTGTGGCATAGTAGTCCTAATGTATTTTGCATTATGTTGCACATATGATAGGCATAGTGTAATGCCATGGCATGATGAAATACCACTACATGACTTCCCGGAAAGAAAATCCTTGTATGAGAATTGGCTGAATATTGATATCCTAAGTGGAAGTATAGCTAGGGGAAGGAACAAGTTTCGAGCAATCTTTGCTATTTTAACTAATTCATCCTATACTACATAAATAACAAATATACTTTATGTTGAGATAACTTATGAGTGGGTAACCATGATGGAATAATGATTGAGGTATGTATTCTTATATTAGTAAAGTAGTATATTTTTGTATCCCCTACCAAGCATAGCTTGCTGAGATATAGTAAATGTTTCAATGTTTACAATATTTGAGATCATGCTAGAACTATTTTCATGAGATTGATATTTTATCACATGCCCTGAGATTTGATGTATGATCTTTTTATACTATGTTAATGTTTATTATTATTATTATTGTCATCACCTACACAAGCGTAACTGGCTTAGGCATTGTGATATTTTTGCAATGCCTCATATACAGAGAGAGGTAGTAGGTATGACATACTTGCCGAGCAGTCGAGGGTGTTGGAAGTTCTTCAACTATGCTTAGGGGAGAATTCAATGATGGAAATGGTTTGTTCAAAACTCTGCCTTGGATATTATTTATGGATTGTATATGTGTATGATTTACCTTTGTGACTTAAATGGATAGATGTATCCATGTTGGATGTGGTGGTTGTGCATTATAGACCTTGGGCAATGTTGTCATCTATTTGATTTTTACCTTATCATTGAGGTATATGGTTTTGTCCAAATTTGTAATTAATTTGAATGGTTGGGTATGGAGAGTGAGTCTTCAAAATTGTGTAATTATGTTAATTGTATTTATCAGGTGTCATTGTATAGTATGCGTTAAATGTGATGGTCCAAAATAGTGAGGAGACTCTATCAGATTTTGGGTAGAAATGGAAATGTCATTTCATTGTCAAATCCATGATTGTGATGACTCTTGGGGTTTTGAAATGAATGCTTTTTTTTTTCTAGTTTTCCATTTCAGTAGGTTTTAAAATCAATGTTTTTAAAACAAGGAGACTGACTTTTTTAAAAATTGGTATTATATGTTGTGTAAAACTTGAGGTATCACACTTAAACTTTGAACTCTTCTAATGGCCAATCTAGAAAGGATCTAGCCAATCTGAGACATTCATCTCAATCATTGTAATGTGAGGAACAAGAGCTATCTTTTTGTTCATCGACCAAGGAAGATCTGACCATTGATTGAACCAAACCCTCTAGCAAACCTCAAATCTTCTAATATGTGACCAATTTGATCATCCATCATGATATGAACCATTCATCGTGATCCTTTTGATGTGAACCTTGAGATCCATGGTAGAGATATTTGATCTGAAGCATCGTTGAGGCGATCTAATTGATCTTGATCAATGATTGAGATCAATCAAGGGTACATGTATAGAATTTTATCCAATTCAATGATTCATATCGTTAAAATGATTTATTAAGATTATTTAATCAAATTTACTAACATATTCTTTGATATGGGATGATCAGATGGTGGATTATGGCTAGATCATTATGAATAGCAACCTGATATCACTGAGATTGACCTAAGCGAGGTAGGATTACAACCCTGACTCTTTCGTTTCATTGATTTGACTATGATTAGCTATAATTGAGTAAAATCAGACATTATACAGCTTAGATCTACAAGCTATAAGTATGTCAACCTTAATAATTGACTAAATTGATGATCTAGTGTGGCAAAGTAAATGATCTAATGGTTGAAATTTTTAGTAAACCAATATTTATAATGTGGACCTTAGGATAAGACAAGAAACATAGATTGGACTAATCTGAGTAGTATATGATAGTCAAATTTGAGTAGGGACTTGTGGTAGGCAATTGAATTATAGAAAAGCTAGAAAATACATGTGATTAAGTTAGATTAGAACTAATTTAATGATGGGATTATTCTGATTGCCTTAGCTTAGGAAATTAAACATTAGGATGACCTGGAACTATTGATTTGACCAATCAGAATTTGATTTGTCCATCGGATTAATATATCAAACATTGAAATATGCAAGAGATTATATGATAGGCTGACATCCACAGAAATTGAGAACAAGTAGATGATTTGAACTATTGATCTTTTTTCAAAGGTCAGGATTTGAGGATATTATAAAAATAAAGAGATTTACCTAGGATTAGAGATCTGTCAGGGCAAGATCATCATATTTAATGATGATCAAATACTAGATGAGTAATATATGAGAAATTATGAGTAAGTGATTGACTTGAAATGTACATATGACTTGATAGATATGTCGATTGATGCATAATTGAGACCATTGACCGTTCTGAGGATTTTGACAGCTGTATTTGATAAAGGTGAAATTTAATATACTAATTTTCACAAATTACATGATCTTTTGATATGGTTATGATGTAATTTTGATAATTACATGAGATTTAAGTTGCATGAACCATTTATAAAATGTGATTATTGTGTGACATTATACATGCATTATTTATGCCATAAATTATGAAATAAAGAGGTGATAGTTTGGTATATGAAGAATTCCTATATTATGATTATATTTTCATGGATTTGAAATGCATGTCATTCATTTAAAAAGCATGTTTTAATAGTGCATGACATGTTTTATCTCCACTTGATTTGGTACAGGGTATCGGCTATGCATATGATTAGGTATTTTTCATGGATTTGATATGACACATGCATGTAACCTGATATTATTATTGTTTTATATTCAGGCATGGACGCAGAGGGTTTTGATTTAGGTAGGCGTGGGCATGGGGATACTATGCTAGGAGGGATGTAAGGTTGACCACTAGCCCTCTAACTTTGTGAGATGATTAGACACCCGCCCCATAGAAGGGCAAATGCGTAGGGAGTGGCATTATGGGTAGTCCACTCTACGCATTTGATCAATTCTCCATGTATGGTAGACACTTAGTCTCCCGTTTTGGTGTTGGCGAAGAGCAGCAGTTGATAAACCTGGTAGTTGGTTATCGTTGTAGCATACCAATCATTTGTATATTTTGCATAGTGCTGCAAGCATGATTGAGTGACAACATGTGTGCTTAGTTTTCCTGGAGATTTAGGCACTGAGATCATGACTGAGTGACAATACTCGTGACTATGTGGCCCGATGATATGCCTAGTATGAGCTCGTGACCATTATGGATACTTAGTGTTGATTGGATGAATATGTGGGCCCCAACATTGGCTGAGTGTATGTGGACCAGGAGTGGTAGGATGAGTATGATTATATATTTTTATTATGATTTTACAAGTTTAATGTTCTTTAACTCGTATTGCTATTTAGAAGTTTTATTTTGTGTTTTGGCCATGATTTCCATGGCATTGCATTACTGGATCTACTCATGATGTTTACACACATTTAAAAAGTTTACTTAAGAATGGACTATGATTTGAATATGATATTGCATTGTTGAATTTATTTATGATATTAAATTTAAATGATTTAAAATATTCTTTTTAAAAATTTGAGATTATCTTATGTTAAAATCATACAAATTATTGATTATTGATGCAAATGTTTTAGTTCCTCAAAAAGATTACTATATTATGGAAGCAAATGTTTTATTGCAATTTTCATACTCGTCTTATTTCCCCTACCAAGCATAGCTTGTTTAGGTAGTGTTATTATTGCAATGCCTTAGATATTGAGAGACAAACAGGACTGATGAGGAGCCAGATGAGTAGCTGATTGAGACATCTTCAATTGAGGGTATGTTTTAAATTCTACTTGGACTGCTCATGTACATCTGTGGTATTTGGATTTGATTTATAATGATGTAGGGACTATGGCAATCGACTAGATGGGTCCTGAAGAAGTAAACTTATTTTGAAAATGTTTACTTGAAAAATGAAAAATTTATTTGATTTTTCAAAAATTAAATATCAAACTAAATTATAAATGAGTAAGTAGTGAGTTGATGGTTGATGCTTGGGGGCTTTAAAATGAAATTCAGTGAAAACATTTTTCACTACTTTGTTTTTGAAACTATTTTTCAAAATTGGAGCCCCACCATTTGAAAAGATTTGTTAAAAAGTGTTTGAAAACCCTGTGTCATCACAGTTGGTCATGTATATTTAATTTATACTAAGATCATTCTCCATTAATAGACATATAATAATTCTCAATTTATTCATGACATATAGTTCTTCAAGTTTGTTTACCTTATATGATCATTCAAAATATCTCTTTAAATGTCTAAGTTGTTTGTCATTTGATAGTTAGATCCACTTATGAAGAGTAGGGTATCTAACGTTCTCATTATCATGTGCAAAAGTAGTTCTCTAATATCTTAATCTTCATGAACACAATGCATTTTCATATGCAAGAATAAATTAGTATATAATCATGTAGAATCACTCATAATGCTCAAACAATCAAATATCCCAGTAAGATGACCATGGCAAAACCATCGGTTTAGGAAAATCAACATGTATTACAATACTAATGCCAAAACCATTAGCTAGGTGTAATAATCAAATTACGATATCAATAAAAATAAAGTTAGTCGATGAGGTCAAATAGAATATTATATGCTTATAGTCTAATTGCTAGCAAACCAACATCTGATAAATCTTTGATGTAGCAAAACCAAAAGCTGCTCATGGTTTTCAAAATCATAATCATCAATTCATAAGTGCAAATAGTTCTTTCTGCATCAAATTGAATTAAAATCATAAATGTAAAAATTCGTCTCTTACATGTGAGGTGAAAATCCATGAGGAAAGGTTGCTGATTTTCAAATCACCTATAATGTCCACAAGAATGTGATAAGTTTGTCAACCAATATACTCAAAACAAATGAGGCCAAATGAAGGCACATAGCCCTCAATTCGAAATGTACAAATCCATTGCCACATCGTAGTGGAAAACTGTATGCTCCAATCATAGTGGTATATAGCCCTACCATTAGGGACCATCAGTGGCATATCGTCCTACCACCAGGGGCCATCAGTGGCATATCGTCCTACCACTAGGGGCCATCAGTGTCATATCGTCCTACCACCAGGGGCCATCAGTGGCATATCGTCTTACAACCAGGGACCATTAGTGGAATATCATCCTACTAAGAAGACCATTAGTGGCATATCGTCCTTCCTACCACCGAGACCTATACTTGTAGGGCCCTACCATCACCCATTGGCAACTGTCGTGGCCTCTACGTCTGCTCATGGGTACTTGCACGAACCATGACTCCTCAAACCTCATGGGGGCTACCTGGCTACCACTCAAAGCACTTTCCCATGAGAAGATACTCATACTTCCCTCTATCTCCATCACAGGGCTGGTATCAAATCATCTTAGAGGTCAATGGCCAACTACACCTCCTAACATAAGGTCTTCTGGTCTTACAGCACATAACTAGCCTGCCTCCAGGTCTTGTGGTACTCGTAGAGCACCTACAGAGTGATCTGGGACTTAGGACACTCCCAGAGTGCTACCCAAAACATTGATAAAATCCATATCTACTAGGACTTATAGCTACTTGTAGAGCACACACCTAATGCATTAATATATTTGTATCCATCAAGACTTACTCGTAGAATGCTATCCAAAAACATTGATGAAATCATAACCATCATGCTTGTAGCTGCTCATAGAGTGCTTGCATAAACATCAACAACTCTGCATCCATTAGGACTTACGGCTACTCATTGAGTGCCCACCCAAATCATAAATCACACACATCTCCAAAATCATTTCATGAAAATAAAATCACTATTTCAAAGTTTTATGAGAGTCCATTCAAATCTATTCATTTTCAATCCATATTCCCAACAAGGTGTAAAAGCATATCTTCATGAGCATTCAAAACATGCAGTCTTTATTCATATATTAGATTATGCTTTATCACTTCCCAAAAGTATGCATCCAATGTAATGATTATAAAGATAAAATCTTTAATCAATATCTTAAAAGTTCTTATCACTAAATGGACCATAGTTAAACTTGTGATTAAAATTTCAACAGTAAAGACATAAATGTTACAACTTAAGGTAATAGCTTGTGAATATCTATTGTATGTCCATAATGTTTAGAATATTTTTTCCAAGTTTAAATGTGAATAACCTCATCATTCTTGAGTTGTTTAGTTACAAGTATGACACCTTCTAGCATAGTTGCTTAGGTCTTCCAATAATTCAAAAACTTGTAAGCTAATCTGAACTCTTTACTTTATTGTTGATATGCTTACTAATATTTTCAACTATTTAAGGCATTCCAAATATTGTAAAATCAATATACAAGTCTTTATGTCTCAGTAGTGTGCGTAAGGTCAAACCTTGTTTAAGCTATTGTAATGTTCACTCGAGGTAAGTATAAGTTCAAAATCAAGGTAGACAGCCCGGTTACTCATTTCTCTTAATGTTCTAATTGGGATAAAACAAGTGTTTTAAGTTCATTTCAAGTCTGTAGCTAATATGGATGTATATCATGTTTCTTAGCATTATCATCAGCTAAATGTATATATGTACACACACACACACACACACACACACACACACACACACACACACACACACACACACACACACACACACTAAGTTCCAGTTAATAAGTTCCTATTTGATAATTTAAAAGGTGTCACAAGGTAACATCTAAATTTATCACATGCTTCCATAATTTTAGTAATAAATGATGATACTTTGCAAATCATCATCTGCATTCAATCATTCTTACAAAAATAAGGCAAATTATTAAACTTTCCAAAATAGCAATCTTAATCCACCTACCTCATATGATGCTTATCCTTGATTCTAATGTGTACCTCCTTTAGCTTAATCTATTGATTGACCAATTTGTAGGTTTCATTGTTGATCCATGAATGGATGGTTTTGATTGTGTTTCTACCTCTGATTAGTGTACCAGAAAAGTAAAGATATGTTGATATGTAGCTCCAACTATGGAACACTACATATTAGAAAAAGATCTGGTGGCTAATCTCACAGATCTAGAATTGGATGGTCAATCAATGATTAGATCTTAGGAATGAGCTAGATATGTCATTGTTCTAGGGGTTTTGTGATAGGTCTATGGTCAGATCAAAATGAAATCAGATATGGATCTAAGAGCATGTTTCACTTATATACAGTTAGATTCTTATGAAGGGCTAGATATGAACACATATCAGAGGATCTGGTGTGAAATCTATGTCTAGATCTAAAGAGGAGCTCTTATCTATAACAAATTTGACTTTTAGAGATAGATCGACAGTCAGATCATGATAAATGGTTGGGATAGGTTTAGATTCGCCATGTGGAGGTAGATCAATGGTTGAATCATGGTAGGATCTACAAAATTAGTCGTAGATCCATCATTCAAAGATAGATTAATGACTAGATCTCGACTAGCTAGATTAGTCACAGATCTGATGATTTAGTACGATCAAGCATTTGGTCAAGATCGACGGTCGGATCTTCTTCGATCAATAAATGGACAAATGGGTCTTATTCCTCACGATGTAAGGATTATAACTACCATTTGTATTTCGCAGTGCAAGAGGTCAAAGTCAACGTGCGGGTCTCATTGGCAATTAATGCCATTACTTTAATCACTGATTAATTTAAATAAATACTTAATTAAAATAATTATTAGATTTTCAATCGAACTCCAATTTGACATACTTAGTGTTGTTGGATTCATTTTTTCAAGCAAATTACTAATATTGATGTTCCAATGCTTAATTTCATTTCTTCCATTAGTTATTCCCTAAAATTTAAAATCTTGTAAATTAAATTTGACATTTCTCCTTTTTGGATTCATTCTATTTACACTAAGTGAATTAAAAAATTAGGGGTGTTACCATGGTGTACTAGGAACCCACACTATCTTTATTGAAACTTAGTGGCCAGTCTTATACTTCTTACACTTAGTTGAATTTGGAGTTGGGAGGACTCCTAACATAAAAATAACAAGTAATATACTCGGCTAGAATGTGGGAATCTTAGTACTTCTAGTCTACTTACTTGATTGGAAACTTGCCTTTAAGTAAGAGGATATGTTATCACATAAAGCTATCTTTGGAAACTTGGTGTTGGTAGCCATGTGGGGGCTTAAACGATCAAGTTGAGAATTCACTTAACCAACTCTATGGTTACATTGGAAAGCTAGTACTTGGCAGAATGCCCCGTCACCAACTAGCTAACTAAATTAAAGTTAGGAAAGACTAATAACCTAGGAAGTATAAGTGAAAGTAAACATCAAAGGATTATTAGGTTCTCCAAGACCTAATGAAATGACAAAATGATATCAACAAAGGGTATGGGTGACTTAGAATATGGTACATGGATAGCATAAAGAATATACCTAGTTCCTTAACTAAGGATCTATAATTGGAAGGATATTCACACTTTAATGGATGATTGAAGCTTGAGACATAACAAGGATTTTAACGTAAACCATCTTAAGCTATAATAAACCAAATCCTTGGAATTTAATGTACAAATGGATTTCACACATGGAATTGACCTACCTTGTATTTGGTACTATGGTTTGATATTCATCAATGTTTTAGGCAAGCACTCTATGAGTCACCATAAGCCTTGAATGTATGGATTTCCATCCATGTTTTAGGTGGGCACTCTATCAGTACCCATAAGCCCTAGTGGATGCAAATTTGTCAATGCTTTAGGTAGGCGCTCTATGAGCAGCTATGAGCCCTAATGGTTTTGATTTCATCAATGTTTCAGGCGTGCACTGTATGAGTAGTTGTAAGCCTTGATAAATGCAGTTTCATGTTTTAGTAGGTACTCTTTGAATAGTTGTAAGAATTGAAGATGCCATTTTGATTAATGTTTTGGCAAGACTCTATGAGTACCCTAAGACCTAGAGGCATGCATGCCTAGGGCAGCAGTAAGACTTGGTGGTAGGCATGCTTAGGAAGCAGTAAGACCAAGGCATGCATGCTACTCATTGATGTAAGTCCTAAAGACCTTATACTAGGAGGTATAATTGGCCATTGAACTCTGAAATGATATTGATACTAGCCCTCAATGGGGATGGCGAATAGTAGGAATATCTTCTCATGGGAACATGCTCTTAGTGGTAGTCGAATAGCCCAAATAAAGTCTGTTGAGACTAGACCGTGCAATATCCATGAGTCGACGTACATGCAATGGTAGTCACTAAGGATGATTGAAGGGTCCTACAAGCATAGGAGTTTTGGTTTGGATGGGGCACGTTGGACATGGTAGTCACTCTCGAGAGTCTAGACCATGGTTCCTTGATTGTAGGACTGTATGTCATTCATGATGTCCCTTGTGACTTAATAATTATTGTTAGTGCACGGCTCTATTGGAGTATAGAATTGACTAGGCTCAACCCTACAAAGACTCTTTAATCAACAAAGGTAATTGGAATATAGGTCATCTTACTTTAACTAAGCCAAATATTCAAGAGAAGGACAATTTCTAACTAAAACTAACGACAAGGAAAGTGAAGACATAAAGCCGGTAAATGAAAGCAAGAAACAAGTAACTAACTAAGAAGGAAATAACTAATGTAAGAAGTAACCGTTAGGTTAAATAATTAAACTAAGCAATTATATAAAAAGGAAATAACTACCTAAAAAGGAAACAACTAAGCTAATTAACAAATTAGAAAGTAAACCCTAAATTAGAAAGCAAGCAATTAAAGATAGTTGGAAACTATCTAAATAAAGCAAGGAAATAAAACACAAACTTTCTAAAACTATAACTAACTAAAAAGTAATTAAACTTTCTAAAATTACAACTAGGGAAACTATCTTAAATTACAACTAAGTAAGAATTAAGGGTTCAATCAGAATGAGCAATGCCCCTTGCTTAGGAAAGATTAGATTTAAGACCAAGTTTGGCGACATCATATTTGTCAATACATCTTACAACTCTCTTCTTGGTCATCCCTAGATGCACAATCATCACATTGTGCCATCTGCCTACCATCCATCAAATACCCATGGATAGGTAGGCAAGGACGTATAGTGGCGGACATTGATCCCTTCAATGGGCCTGAAGCAACTTATGTGGATACATGCTTTTATATAAAAGAAGTTTTGTTGAAAGAGAGCGAAAGGAGAAAGAGGCAGTAAATGGTGAAAGCTCAAAGTCATCAAAAGGAAGCTAGACTCCAAAGAAGACCTTTTGATATGCCCCTCGGTTCCAAATCAAATAAGGGTATAGAGAGCTCACACCAGTAGACCCATCTGAGGCTCTCAAGCCAGGATATACTCTCCCAGTAAGGAAAATTGAGTGCACTATGGTGGAGACCTACAAGAAATTGATGGTTGAACCCAAAGGGAAAGGCAATAAAAGCATCCAGTTTAACATAATGGGGAAGATGGATGGAGATTGGGACTTAGTATGTTTCACTAATGTATGTTTCGCTAATTCAAACTTGGGATGAGTTAAGTGATGTAGACAACAACTTTTCCTACAATGTCATCATTGTCGAGATCAATTTCACTATACAAATGATCGAAGTTAATTGCAATGACGAAAATGATAGGAGAACGATCATTGAATGGGAGAATAATGGCAATACCAAAGTAAGTCCTACTTCAAAGGAGGGCACACTTTGACTGAGCTGGTGTAGGATCCTTAAGAAGATTTGGTGCAAGAAATGCAATAGTTATAGCTCGTCGATCTAGAGATGCTCGTCGCTAAGAATCAGGAAAGAGAAGGTTATCTCCACCATCAAAGGCCTTTGCCTCATTAGTGAGAGAAGGACCAAGGATGATCCTATCATAAAGGAGAAGGAGGATTTAGTCTTCTTGAAGATTGAGGAAAAAATTGAACAATTATACTTTTCTGAAGAACTCTTTGTGACGAACCGGGTTTTCACATGCATTTTTAAATGCAAAACTAATTCCTCAGGCGGGATCGATCCCTATTTGAATTTTTTTTTATAAAAACAATGTAATGCAGTGGAAAAATATTTTTATTTTAAATTCATTTTGAAAACCCTGAGTGTCACTTGCTTTCAAAACAAACAAAGTAGTTTTGAAAATTACTGTAATAATAAATGTCTTCACTGGTCTATCTAGTCACAGTTCACAGTCCAACTGTAGTAATTACAGATACATGTCAAAAGGGTAGATCATATACTTACATTTATACGTATCTTCTCTTCATTCACTTGATCATATCACAGACATTTTATGATGCTTCTTCTAATTCTTTTGGAGCTAATATGTGAAAATAATATATTTGGGTGAGTATTCCTCATACCCAGTAGGTGATCTAATACTACTATTTTGAAAACTCGTCATGCAACATGCATAATTCAAGGAGCTTTTCATGGAAAACATTAATGATTCTTTTTTGTGTAAACATGCATATTTGTGCATAAAAAAAAAAGCTCATTGATGCAATTTCAACCATGAAATCCGTATGCACATCTAGTCTTCTAAATATGACTAAAATCATATAATAGAAATCAATAGCCCCAAGTAATAAGATCTTAGCAATATATAAATCCAACGAGTAAAATATAATAATCATGAAACTCTTAAAATAGTCATCATTCAAAGCAGATGCTGGCATCACTATAAGTATCATGCACATGGTCTCTCGACGAACACATTAAGCTGACTAGTCATGAGTACTCGTTTACGACCATCTCAATGCTATATGCATATCGATATCACTGAAATCATAGAGCCAACTATGCTCACGATCAGCACACAGTTGGAATTGTGTGGCTATGGTATTTGGAGACTAACCTACCATAGCCTCCACGACTACTATGGCATCCTCAAAAAGGGTGCCGTGAACACCTCCAGTGGTCATCCCTGTTTACCATAGCAGTTGAGGAAGGGACAAGCCTTTTTGGTAGTGATACCATCCACCTTTTTGATGGTAAAGGCCGAGAGGCCAACCCCGTATATAATAACCTCTCAGCATAGTGCCCACCAGGCTCAATAGCCCAAAAAGCATATATAGATAAATCCAAATCTCAATCATGCAATTTATGCATTTATTTTCAATATGCGGGCAATGCATAAAATCTGCTTATGCTAGAAATCATATTCAAGGCCATAAATCATGAAGACAATTCTGCATGCTCGTATAAGAACATCATATCCCAAAAGCATACAAGTACGGTGATAGATTCAAGTGCTTCAAGGCCATAAAATCATGAAGACAAGTCTGCATACTCGTATAAGAACATCATATCTCAAAAGGAATACGAAATACAGTAATAACAGCAAGTTAAACACTTAGAGTTTGGGATGCATTTAAAAACTTAGTAGTATTAGACTACCTACCTCAATGTCTCATGAATTGCATTCTTCATTACTCAACCCTGACCCATCTTCGTGAAACCTTAGATATTAATTGATAATAAGGATTCCAATATCATTTTCTATCCTTTGTAGATCATTACTTAGACTTATAGACTTATAGATTAATGATTAGATTTTCCTTTTAGGTTATTTGTCATTACTTAAATGCGTTTCCAGGTTAGATCTCTTGTATAGATCTAATGTTTAATGGTTAAGTTGCCTTTAATAACTTCATGTCATCAAGATCATGTAATTGAATGGCAGATCTCATAGATCACCTGTCCCAATGCTCAGAACAGGTCTGTACTTGATTTGAATGGCCATATCTATCAGTTAAGGGCTGATACATGTACTTTGGGGTTAATCCTGAGCTATTAATCCCCTAACACCTCTAATGGATCAAGGCATGAGATCTAATCATCTTTGACATGGTAGATCTATGAGATTTCTATAGTTTTTGAGCTATAGTCATATAAAATAGTTCTCTGATCCTAATTTTCATAGTTTCATTATGTACATGTCATTGATACGAACACAATGGTTCTTTTGGATCATCAATCAGAGTTATATAGCCTCCTTAATTGGGTTTTTAGTGTCACGAATTAATCAGACAAACTAAAATCCTCCATTTAGGGTCCACGCATCATGGTTTCTGGGATGCCCATGCGTCCTAGTTGAACCGGGACCAAGTTCGCACCCACCCGCACGCCGAGCGATGTGTTGTAGATCCCATCCTAGATGGTGTCGTTTGGAAGCGTCTTCGGCACAGGCGCAGTGCGTCTTGGCTCTCAAGACACTCCCGCACCCTAGTTGAACCAGGACCTGCACCTGCATGCAGTGCCCGCCCCGAAGGCTGTCTATGGGGCTGGTTCTGGGTGCGCTTTACGTGCTACATCCCTGGGACATGTCTAGTTTGTAGGAGCCAGATCTGAACCTGGCTTTTCCCCGGTGATTTTCAGTTGGGAAATACCAGATCCGGCATGGATTTGGGCCAGAAGAGAGGGGAAATCTAGGGGGAGAGAGAAGGGCCTTACCTAGGCAGCCAGAGATGGTGCCCCTTTTTTTGGTGGGTATGGTTCCCTCTACACCTGCTAAAAAACCCTTGTTGTCGGGAAATGCAGAAAAAGGGTGAAACAGTAGGGAAGAAGAAGAAATAGAAGAGGAAAAAAAAAGGAGAATGGCCGGCCTGAAGGAAAGGCCTGAGCCAGTGACAAAAATTGCAGGGAAAATTGGAGGAGGGGTTCTCCAATTTGCTAGAACCCTAGGCTTGAAACCCCAGAAGAGGAGGAAAAGGCGATGATCGATGGGAGAAGGGAAAGGGAAAGGGGCTTTTATAGCCGTTGAAGGCGGTGCTACCCAATGGCGGTGCCGCCTGCAGTGGCGGTGCTGGAAGTCAGTTGGCTGGAGGAGGAAGACGACAATGGAAGGGGGGTGTCATTAGTAAAATGACCCCCTGTGTTTTCGGGTCTTAGTTGTTTTGTAGTCAAATTACAAACATGCCCTCCAATCTTCAAATGCCCCTAACTTGGTCATCTGAACTCTGTTTTCAGTGTTCTTTGAGGCGTTGGATTCCATTTTGATTGTAAAATCTAATTATGCAGCTACTTCTCACAAATTATTTTATTTCATATTTTAATTAAAATAAAACATCTAACTACCTATTAAGGTGATTTAAGTGTGTATTAATTCCCAAAATAAACAAACCAAACACCATGATTGATCGTGGTTGTAAAAGTGATATAATAGTATTGAAAATTTTGAGTCATTACATCATTACCCCCTTCAAAGAATTTCATCCTCGAAATTCCATAAATTATTATCTTCAAGTTATTTGTCTCCTAGACAACCTCTTGATGACTGCATTCTTCTTTAGGACTTTGACTAAAAAAATTTCTTTTTTTCATCCTATATATCTCTCATCCAATACCTCAATTGGGTTAGTAAGTAAAGAAATTTTGTACTTAAAATTCTCTTCATGTTGCCTTACAACCAAATCTAGGCATATCCTTAATTTATCATCCTCATAATGCCTTCCATAAAGGCCTTAAATATAACTGCAGTTTAGCTTGCTTTATGTACTCAAGAGCCGCTTCCGCTGCGTACTCTGATACTGCATTCTTCTACTTGTTCCCTTGTCAACACTGGTTTCTCATTGTAGTTCAACTCGTTATTATAGAGTTTATCTAATTAATATTGACAAATCCTTAGATGGCCATACTCCTCTAATCATGTAGAAATTACTCTCCACTACTTTGATACTATATCATCTTATTTCTTGTCTTTCATCCTGAATAGTAGAGAATAGTCTCCTTTGCCTCTTGTCTTCCATCAAATGACCTATTGTTAAAGTCTCCGCCTTAAGTGTTGACTGTACCTTGCTAGTAAGAGTTCCAAAAGTTTATATTCTTTGCTTATTATGTCTCACTGGGCTTATGCGTTCTTCAAAAAACTTCAATGATTGATACAATATCACTTCTCATCTCTTAATAATAATGCTAAGAGTTTTCTTCATACCAAATCCTTTAGTTGGACTGGTGTTTGATTACTAGTTTCCAAACTTTGAATTCCGACTGCTTTTCACCATTCATATGTGGCTTGATTCCTTATCCAAGGTTTACATACATAATAGAACCATGAAAACAAATCAAGTAGCATCTTCCCTCAAGGATTCTAGTACCTACTACAAATAAGATCTCCTAACTATTATTGAATTCTATCAAAGATATTTCTCCTCGAAGAATTGATTCAAAATCATGTCAACCGTTTATGGTGACTTTACCATAGATCGAGTGTTTTTGTTTAGAGGCCTATCTCACTATTCACATAAAAATTTCATTAGGATTTTCAGCAATCTTCATACTCATGTCAAAAGTCTCTTACTATTCATACCCCTGCCAAAAGTCTCTTATTTCTGACAGAGTCCACTGACTATGTTCATGGTTGAATCCTTTACCATAATCCTTTTTAAGTTTTCCTTAATCAATCTTTCTATACTCAATCCAGTAAAGTTAACCCTAAAGATTACTTCTATTTAATTTCTTTAGTTGGTCTTTAAACTTGATGTGTGCATATAACAAATACCTTCTTGTTTAAAGGCAATTAAACATTAGTATTATATAGTGTGATGACTATCTTAACTCTTCTACTTCCATTGCCTATATCGATATATTGTTCAATCATTTATCAAGGTTTTGTCAACAACCATTAAGTCTGAATCTTCAGGAGGTATCCTCATAAGTAGTGATTCCTTCCACTCCTCAAATTGCATCTTTCAAGTACCACCTTATACCTATTTTATAACAACACTAACCATCCAATAGCTGTCATATCAAAGAAGCTTTCGGAGCGACGATTTTTAAGACACACACAGGTAAGCATAGAGCATCTTCTTAGACATAGACAAAGGTTCTATCTGATCCCTTGTATATCCTTTCCCAAATTTACAGACTTCTTGCTCAAGGGTTTCTAAAGTGATCAATGCTTAGTTACCTATGATCAATGCTTAGCTGCCTTTCTTTTTCAATCCAAGTCAGTAGTATCTTTCAGACCTAAGGTGGCTGGGAATATGGTCAATTGTTTTAGATCATTTCCTATTTCACTTCTATCTTAGCTGTTACTAAATCTATTGTACTTTTAGATCCTCAAAATGACTGAGCCTAATCAATTGACCTTCTTTAGGAAAAATTCATGCCTAAGTACCCATAATCTTCCGCCTAACTTAGGTTACTATACACTAGATGCTATCATGGTTAATCAGACATGATTTGAATACCTTAGTTCAATCAACATTTCTCGACAGGTAATGACACTTACATCTAGGGCTAAATAATGTTGTCAAGATGCTTGCTCCTTCAATTTTCCTTAATAATATCAGAACCACAAGTTGATCTTAGATAATACTCTTGCTAATGAAGATCAATTGGACAAGTCACTATCCTTGCTCTTTACTTTTCACTATAAATTCACTCAATCATAAAATGGCAATGTAGGGTATTATCAACTTCTCCTTCTTATGGCGCTGATAAAATTCCAATATCACCTCTAGATATAGGCATCAAACTTATTGTCAAATTAAATTTCTAGTTGGTCACTATCCTTTCTTGGAAGTTTTTGTAACACACTATACTTAATTTCCAATACTTATACTCAAAGCCTGTATTTGAAGCTACTTTATCTTTCTTATACTCTTCCACAATAAAATCACCAACTTGATTACTATTAGTCCTTCAGTTTTGAATGTCTCACCTTTCAATTTGACAATACAACTCAAGATGAAAGATCTTTGGTTCTACACTTCTCTTTCCTAACCTCCATAACTTATGGTCTTCTTATTTTTGATGGTACAACATCCATTACATACTTGTAGTTACATATCTCCCTCTTATTCTTGAGTCACCATCCTCCTTTTGTCTACTGAGATCAATGTCTTCATTTGATTTGTTGCATATAATTGATACTACATCGATCCTTTTGATCAATAGATATGATAGACTAAGGAGTTCTAGGAAATGTTAAGCTTTTCTAATATCATAGGAATCTTTATTTGTTTGTATTCGCAATAAAACCATACTGTGTCTTAGCGACGTCATTGACATTTTGTTCATACTTACTTCCCTTCTAAGTCATGATGAACCGCTTCTTATAGAACTGCAATCCCCATTAAGTTATCATCAAAATTTCTAAGAACTCAATTTCTTCGTCATTCTTCTCTAATTCAGTCCTTTACCTTCCCTTATCATATTCAGGTTGTATACCTCTTGATCATATATCCCTTATTATACTTATCTTCTGATCTTCTCTATTATTGTAAGATAGCCATTTGTTTTTGTAATGACCCCAATTTTTGTAATATTAAAAACCCATAAAAAGTTCAGTTTTAAAGATAAGGGCATTTTGGTCATTTCACTAGTCGCCTCAACTAAACCCAGGAATTTGGTCCTAAAAGTGGTTCCATTAGATGCGTCTCAGAAAAAGGAATCCAACAAGACCAAAATCACCCAAAACGGAGCTAAAACGAGCAAGATATGGCCCTTTGAAGTTCAGGGGCAAAATTATAAATTTTACAAAAAACGACTTAACCTGAAAAACACAGGTGCCTGTTTTGATACGGGCACCCCGTCGTCTTCAACCTCCTAGAGGTTTCTGGAACGGCAGTGTTTCAAGGAGAAACCACCGCCATTCTAGAGGATTCCCCACCGCCATTCAAAGGCGGTTAGAAACCCTCCAGAACCCTCTTTTAAAGCCCTATAAATAGAGCTCTTGGGTGCCTCTAATGGCAGCCCAAAACATGGGAGAAAACCCATTGAGGAGCAGTGACCTAGAGGAGAAAACGTGGAGAGAAAACCCACCACAAAGCAGGTACGCACAAAAAATCCCCAAACCCATCTCACCCATAATCCTAGGCTCGGTTTCCCTAGGTTTTTGCATGAAAAACCATGGAGAATAGGCCTCTAGGGAGCCACCAAGGACCCTGGGACTCTCCCAGGGCCGCATTGGTTCCTCAGGGACGAACCAGGGCATCCCAAGGACGCCTCGGTCCCCCAACGACGGAAATGGCTGCCCCAGGCAAGACGAGTCGAACGCGTCTGAGAAGAAAACGAGCGGACGTGTCCGTGGACGCGCCATCTAAAGAGGAAGACGCCTGAGAAAGTCGAGCGTGTCTGCAGATGCGCCCGCTGAGGCGTGTGCCACAGATGCCCAGCGCACTAGCGAAGCGTCGTTTTTTGGTTGTTAAGGAAGGCTGGGCGCACGTCGCAGACGCGCAGCGCCCTAGCAATCCTCCCTTTTTGTCTTTAAGACTATATGTACATACAATGTTAAAATGCTTATAACTTGAGATCTAGAGCTCCGATTGAGGCGCCGCAAAAGGCGTTGTGTTCGTATCGACGACGCGAACATATCCAAATCATAAAATCCTTAATCAAGGCCTAATAAAAGTAGGGCATGACCCTTAGAATAGGGTGGTGGCACGTGACCACTAGGACTTTGGAAAACTGAGAATACCAAGGCCTAATTAGGACCTTAGGACACCCATAGGCATAGGGATGGACCCCTAATTGTTAAGTAATAAGACCCAACTGCTCTAAACCCATAAAAGATAGGTTAAACTAACGTTGAATCCCCAAACCATGTTCAGGAGCGTACGAGGACAAGAAGGTTAACGCGACCTAGTCAGGTAGGTTCTCTATCACTATTAGATTATTTTAAAAGAACTATTGATATTTGAGAACATATGTTTTAGATATATGACTTGATTTGCATGTGATTTGCATGAATTAATTCAGCATGCATGTTAAATGTTTTGTACATAGACATGTTTCGTGAAAGATTGCATATACATTATGCACACATATGTTTTGTAAACAAGTGCACACATTGCATGATTTAAGTACTTGCAAAGATTGCATGTCCTTGAGGGATTCCAAAAGACGCTGGAGTGCCGAGGGCCAGGCAGTTGTGAGGGACCCAAAGAGGACTGGTTTTGAACAGAGGTTTTTGGCTTATTTGATCGTTCATGATTTGGGCTTGTAAGCTCGTGGGTGCTATGCCGAGGGGTGTGGGTTGGCCACCCAGCCTCTACCACTATTAGGTGGATGGGTACCACGCCCAAAAAAGGGCATGTCCCTGCTTCGACTGCATGTGGTACAAGGGGCTACCACTGGTGTCACGGCACTGGGTCGAAGTGTCATATGCCCCGTGGAGGTATATGATCCTGTGTCCCTAGGTACCTAGGGACCACACGGCGAGGAGGTCGTGGGCATAGTGGGACCCTATGGTTTCGTGGATTTATGTGCATTACATATAGCATGATATAAGGTTGGTCGACCATACCATACTAGAGGTCCATGAGTTGGATTCCATGCGGCATCTATTGCATATCACGATGACATCATATATACATATATATGATACTTTCACCTTTGGATTGTGTGATCTTTTAAGTTATAAGAATTTCAGTTGATTTTGGATTCTTATACTGATGTTGAACTCGAGTATTCAAACGTACGCATATTTTGAATTTCAGTTGATTATGGATTCTTATACTGATATTGAACTCGAGTATTCAAGCATACGCATGTTTTGAATGAGCATATGATTTTGAAACATCTCATGCATTTATAAAACTAGTAGTGATAGGCCCTACTGAGTATATTATATACTCACCCAATCTTTAACATTTTTCGGACATCAGTAAGTACTCAAGGACAGGATACGTCTGTATGTATCATGGTTCAGGATAGCTTCACTCACAAAAAGAGGACATCTGTGTTAGTGCCATGAGAATCCAAAAGGAAACAAATACGCATGTAAGTAAACTCTCAACCCTTTGGACATGTGTTTGTACTTAGTTACAGTTGGGCTGTGCATTGTGACTGGAAAGACCTGGGGAAAAACATTTATGATTTCTGAAGTTTTTCAAAAACTACCTTAGTTGTTGTGAAAGCAAATGACACTCGGGGTTTTCAAAAATGAGTTTAAAACTAAATGTTTTCCGCTGCATTGGATGGTTTTTATAAAATAGTTTTCAAATAGGGATGCATCCTGCCTTAGGAAATTAGATATTGCAATTAAAAATGCATGAGAAAACCCAGGTCGTCACAGTTGGTATCAGAGCCCAGGTTTTATCCTTTCACAGCGAGTCTAGCATGTCCAAGGGCCATAGACAATCAAGAAAATCAAGAAGAAGTAGTATAAATTGAAGAAGTAGAGATGACTACTTATATTTGAGGACTAGCATATTGATGCTCAAGGCATTTCACCATAAATAAATAGGTGAAACACAGCTTGGTTTAACAAATAATTAGGCAGAGGATAGTGCAACCCTTATCCAAAATCTAGTCTAAGATGACTTAAGGATTAAGGATTGTTGTAAGGTGCAAATATAAAAACTCATATATGGATGATGAGAATGAATGAATGAAGATGATTAATGGACTTGTTAGTAGATAGTGTTAATCTGCAATAAAGTAGTCTCATCAAAGGCGAGAAAAATCGAAAGACCTAGATGGCTATCTTACCATCAGAAAGAACATTAGAACATGAGTACACTATCACAAGGGATATGATATGTGTATGATAAGAGATGAAAAAGAAAGACTTTGAGAAAATTTGGATGATAATAAGGATAAGCATACAAGAAATACTAAGGGATAACAAGACTCATACTAGATCACAAAGGTATAGCTCAATACCTTAATTGGAGTCTTATGAAGAGTGAAATGCTATCGAATAATAACTACTTGAGTATTATGGAACAAATCCGGAGATGCATACAAGTGACATATTATGTGATAAGGAAATGAATTCGACCGAGTTATCAAAAGATTTTTTACGATAATATTGGGGATGATAGAAGATTGATCCTAACATAAAAAGTATAGCATGACCAAAACATCAATACCATTATTAAGACATTGTATGAATTTTATTGAGGCTATAGGCAATTGAGGATTTCAATGATCATAAGACAGTTTATAATTTCTGAGAAGCATTCAGTTTATCATATATGTTACTTAAAGGAATAGATGAAGTATCAATTATATGCAACAAAGCATATAGAGACATTGATCTAGGAAGACAAAAGTAAAGATTTTGAAGAAAAGAGAGAGAGAGATAGAGATGTAACTATAAGTATTCAATATTAGAAGATCATGACCTTATGATGACACATGCAAATATTTCATCTTGAAGATAACCAATCAACCTCAAGGGAATAATAGTTGAGTTAGCAATGATACGAATAATAGAGAGGAAGCATATGGGGGTTTAAGACTTTGAATAGAGCATTGAATAAAAGGACATTATGCTGCACAAAAGTTTTCAAAGAGGAATGGTGACCAACTAAAAGTTAAAATCCTACAAATGGTTTGATATCAATTATTATTAGATTCTAATCAGATCCATTAACTTATGAAGAACACCAATGAATATAGTCCATAAAAAGAAAATATTGGTGATGTCTTACCTTGCCGCTACATGAGTAAATAAAGGAATTAAGCTAGAGAGTACCATTGAGGATCAAATTGAGGTCTTATTATCATAAATTTGGGAGACCAAATATCTTAAGACCATCATTAAGTGTTGTCAACTAAATAGAGGCATCCCACCCTAATTAATCAGGTATGTTAATATCTATGAGTTAGTAGTTGAGGTTATAGACTGAGAAGGATGTTATAAGTCTTTAGACTTGAGAACTTGATAGGCTAAGTCATTTGAGGGTATAAGGCCAGTTGATTAGGCCACATCATGAAGAGAAATAATGGACCATGATATATTTGACATGAGTATGCATAAACTCTTCAAGAAGAAAAAGCATTTGATGACTTTAGGTAGTATTAATAATGGAAGATGGTACTAATTGGCTTTCATGATTTCATAACCTTGAGTCACGTATGGAAAACAACAGACAGTTGAAATTCAAAGTTAATCAAGGGTTTCGCTATAGAACACATGATACCATATCAGTTATTGAAGTATCTTGGAGACAAGGGTAAGAAGCAAAGTTAGACACAATAGAAAGAAGGTAACTTTTGGGACTTGTGGATAATGAAAGAGATCACTAGATGAAAAGGATTATCCTATGATATTCAAAATAGGAAAAATAAGATAATATGATCTTGAAAGAAGTATATGCATAAGCAAAGAAGCATGATCTTACGAGGAGACTATCTTATACATGATAAGATAAGTATAGGAAACTAAGGAATTCAAGATAGATGAAGTACCGCTAGGAAACGGTATTGATAAATCGACACGTATGAGAGTATGGCGCTACATCAGAGTACGCAACGAAAACAGGCCCTTAGGGGTGAGGCCTTATAGGAGGAACAATGGAAATAATAAATTAAGGATGAACCTAGAATTGATTCCTAGAGGGGAATGCATTCACCAAGAAATCATCTAAAGAGACAAATACCTGGAAGATGATAATTTATGGAATTTCGAGGACGAAATTCTTTTAAGGGGGTAATAATGTAATGACCCCAATTTTTGTAATATTAAAAACCCATAAAAAGTTCAGTTTTAAAGATAAGAGCATTTTGGTCATTTCACTAGTTGCCTTTACTAAACCTAGGAATTTTGTCCTAAAAGTGGTTCCATTATATGCGTCTCAGAAAAAGGAATCCAACAAGACCAAAATCACCCAAAACGGAGCTAAAATGAGCAAGATATGGCCCTTTGAAGTTCAAGGGCAAAACTGTAAATTTTACAAAAAACGACTTAACCTGAAAAACACAGGTGCCCGTTTTGATACGGGTACCCCGTCGTCTTCAACCTCCTAGAGGTTTCTGGAACGGCGGTGTTTCAAGGAGAAACCACTGCCATTCTAGAGGATTCCCCACCGCCATTCAAAGGCGGTTAGAAACCCTCCAGAACCCTCTTTTAAAGCCCTATAAATAGAGCTCTTGAGTGCCTCTAATGGCAGCCCAAAACATGGGAGAAAACCCGTTGAGGAGCAGCAACCTAGAGGAGAAAACGTGGAGAGAAAACCCACCACAAAGCAGGTACGCACAAAAAATCCCCAAACCCATCTCACCCACAGTCCTAGGCTCGGTTTCCCTAGGTTTTTGCATGAAAAACCATGGAGAATAGGCCTCTAGGGAGCCACCAAGGACCCTGGGACGTCCCCAGGGCCGCACTGGTTCCTCAGGGACGAACCAGGGCATCCCAAGGACGCCTCGGTCCCCCAACGACGGAAATGGCTGCCCCAGGCAAGACGCGTCGAACGCGTCTGAGAAGAAAACGAATGGGCGCGTCCGTGGACGCGCCATCTAAAGAGGAAGACGCCTGAGAAAGTTGAGCGCGTCTGCAGATGCGCCCGCTGAGGCGTGTGCCACAGACGCCCAGCGCACTAGCGAAGCGTCGTTTTTTGGTTGTTAAGGAAGGCTGGGCGCACGTCGCAGACGCGCAGCGCCCTAGCATTCCTCCCTTTTTGTCTTTAAGACTATATGTACATACAATGTTAAAATGCTTATAACTTGAGATCTAGAGCTCCGATTGAGGCGCCGCAAAAGGCGTTGTGTCCGTATCGACAACACGGACATATCCAAACCATAAAATCCTTAATCAAGGCCTAATAAAAGTAGGGCATGACCCTTAGAATAGGGTGGTGGCACGTGACCACTAGGACTTTGGAAAACTGAGAATACCAAGGCCTAATTAGGACCTTAGGACACCCATAGGCATAGGGATGGACCCCTAATGCCTAAGTAATAAGACCCAACTACTCTAAACCCATAAAAGATAGGTTAAACTAACGTTGAATCCCCAAACCATGTTCAGGAGCGTACGAGGACAAGAAGGTTAACGCGACCTAGTCAGGTAGGTTCTCTATCACTATTAGATTATTTTAAAAGAACTATTGATATTTGAGAACATATGTTTTAGATATATGACTTGATTTGCATGTGATTTGCATGAATTAATTCAGCATGCATATTAAATGTTTTGTACATAGGCATGTTTCGTGAAAGATTGCATATACATTATGCACACATATGTTTTGTAAACAAGTGCACACATTGCATGATTTAAGTACTTGCAAAGATTGCATGTCCTTGAGGGTATCCAAAAGACGCTGGAGTGCTGAGGGCCAGGCAGTTGTAAGGGACCCAAAGAGGACTGGTTTTGAACAGAGGTTTTTGGCTTATTTGATCGTTCATGATTTGGGCTTGTAAGCTCGTGGGTGCTATGCTGAGGGGTGTGGGTTGGCCACCCAGCCTCTACCACTATTAGGTGGATGGGTACCACGCCCAAAAAAGGGCATGTCCCTGCTTCGACTGCATGTGGTACAGGGGGCTACCACTGGTGTCACGGCACTGGGTCGAAGTGTCATATGCCCCATGGAGGTATATGATCCTGTGTCCCTAGGTACCCAGGGACCACATGGCGAGGAGGTCGTGGGCATAGTGGGACCCTATGGTTTCGTGGATTTATGTGCATTACATATGGCATGATATAAGGTTGGTCGACCATACCATACTAGAGGTCCATGAGTTGGACTCCATGCGGCATCTATTGCATATCACGTTGACATCATATATACATATATATGATACTTTCACCTTTGGATTATGTGATCTTTTAAGTTATAAGAATTTCAGTTGATTTTGGATTCTTATACTGATGTTGAACTCAAGTATTCAAACGTACGCATATTTTGAATTTCAGTTGATTATGGATTCTTATACTGATATTGAACTCGAGTATTCAAACATATGCATGTTTTGAATGAGCATATGATTTTGAAACATCTCATGCATTTATAAAACTAGTAGTGATAGGCCCTACTGAGTATATTATATACTCACCCAATCCTTAACATTTTTCAGACATCAGTAAGTACTCAAGGACAGGATACGTCTGTATGTATCATGGTTCAAGACAGCTTCACTCACAAAAAGAGGACATCTGTGTTAGTGCTATGAGAATCCAAAAGGAAACAAATACGCATGTAAGTAAACTCTCAACCCTTTGGACATGTGTTTGTACTTAGTTACAGTTGAGCTGTGCATTGTGACTGGAAAGACCTGGGGAAAAACATTTATGATATCTGAAGTTTTTCAAAAACTACCTTAGTTGTTGTGAAAGCAAATGACACTCGGGGTTTTCAAAAATGAGTTTAAAACTAAAGGTTTTCCGCTGCATTACATGGTTTTTATAAAATGGTTTTCAAATAGGGATGCATCCCGCCTTAGGAAATTAGATATTGCATTTAAAAATGCATGAGAAAACCCTGGTCGTCACAGTTTTCCATAAAGTTCCAATTAGGTCATCAGGAATTAAAGTCATCTAGAATTTGATCGGTTTGGTACAAGTCAGAGTTATCTCTTAAGTATCATCTTGTATTCTCAGGCCTCATGATCTTATTGTTACATGCTAGTTTCCTTGTTTACTCCACTATTGCACAACAATCCTTAAACCCTAAATAGGTTAGACTAGAGTTTTGATAGGATTTGAGCCATTCAATACCTAAGTATTTGCTACACTCATTTTTCCTTCTCTTAATTACTTATGATGTATTTCTCTATGATTTTATTTCCTCTTCTAGTCACCTATACTACTTATCTTTAGACTACATTTTCTTAGTTATTCTAGTTGCATATGACTTTTGGACATGTAGGACTGGCTGTAAAAGGATAAAACTGGGCTTTGATACCAATTGTGATGACACGGGTTTTCACATGCATTTTTAAATGCAAAACTAATTCCTAAGGTGGGATCGATCCCTATTTGAAAACAATTTTATAAAAACAATGCAATGTAGCGAAAAAATCTGTTTATTTTAAATTCATTTTGAAAACCCCGAGTGTCATTTGCTTTCTAAACAAACAAAGTAGTTTTGAAAATTACTGTAATAATAAATGTCTTCCCAGGTCTATCCAGTCATAGTTCATAGTCTAACTATAGTAATTACATATATATGTTAAAAGGGTAGATCATATACTTACATTTATATGTATCTTCTGTTCATTCACTTGATCGTAGCATAGACATTTTCTGATGCTTCTTCTAATTCTTTTGGAGCTAATTTGTAAAAATAATATATTTGGGTGAGTGTTCCTCATACCCAGTAGGTGATTTGATACTACTATTTTGAAAACTCGTCATGCAACATGCATAATTCAAGGAGCTTTTCATGGAAAACATTATTGATTCTTTTTTATGTAAACATGCATATTTGTACATAAAATGTAAGCTCATTGATGCAATTTCAACCATGAAATCTATACGCAAATCTAGTCTTCTAAATATGACTAAAATCATATAATAGAAATCAATAGACCCAAGTAATAAGATCTCAGCAACATATCAATCCAACGAGTAAAATATAATAATCATGAAACTCTTAAAATAGTCATCATTCAAAGCAGATGTTGGCATTACTATAAGTATCATGCACATGGTCTCTCGGCGAACACATCAAACTAACTAGTCATGAGTACTCGTTTATGACTATCTCAATGCTATATGCATATCGATATCACTGAAATCATAGAGCCAACTATGCTCACGATTAGCACACAGTTGGAATTGTGTGGCTCTGGTATTTGGAGACTAACCTACCATAGCCTCCACGACTACTATGGCATCCTCAAAAAGGATGCCGTGAACGCCTCCAGTGGTCGTCCCTGTTTACCATAGCAGTAGAGGAAGGGACAAGCCTTTTTGGCAGTGATACCATCCACCTTTTTGGTGGTAGAGGCCGAGAGGCCAACCCCATATATAATAACCTCTTAGCATAGTGCTCACCAGGCTCAATAGCCTAAAAAGCATATATAGATAAATCCAAATCTCAATCATCTCAATCATGCAATTTATGCATTTATTTTCAAACATGCAGGCAATGCATAAAATCTGCTTATGCTAGAAATCATATTCAAGGCCATAAATCATGAAGACAATTCTACATGCTTGTATAAGAACATCATATCCCAAAAGCACACAAGTACAGTGATAGATTCAAGTGCTTCAAGGCCATAAAATCATGAAGACAAGTTTGCATACTTGTATAAGAACATTATATCTGAAAAAGCATACGAAATGCGATAATAATGGCAAGTAAATCACTTAGAGTTTGGGATGCATTTAAAAACTTAGTAGTATCAGACTACCTACCTCAATGTCTCATGAATCGCATTCCTCATTACTCGACCTTGACCTATCTTCCTGAAACCTTGGATATTAATTGATAACAAGGATTCCAATATCATTTTCTATCATTGGTAAATCATTACTTAGACTTATAGATTAATTGCTAGATCTGCCTTTTAGGTTATATGTCAATTCTTAAATGCATTTCCAGGCTAGATCTCTCATATAGATCTAATTTTTAATGGTTAGGTTGCCTTTAATAACTTCATATCATCAATATCGTGTAATTGAATGGTCAGATCTCATAGATCGCCTGTCCCAATGCTCAGAACAGGTCTGTACTTGATTTGAATGGCTAGATCTATCATTGATGGGCTGATACATGTACTTTGGGATTAATCCTATGCTATTAATCCCCTAACACCTCTAATGGATCAAGGCATGAGATATGATCATCTTTGACATGGTAGATATATGAGATTTCTTTTGTTTTTGGGATATAGTCATATAAAATAGTTCTCTAATCCTAATTTTCATAGTCTCATTAGGTCCGCGTCATCGATACGAACACAACGGTTCTTTTAGATAATCAATTGGAGTTATATAGCCTCCTTAATTGGGTTTTTAGTGTGCAAATCAATCGGACGAACCAGAATCCTTCATTTAAGGCCTGCGCGTCACGGTTCCCGTGACGCTCGTGTGTCCTGGTCGAACCAAGACAGCGTTCACATGCGTGCGCATGCCTGAGCTATGTGCTGTAGCCCACATCCTAGATGGCATTGTTTAGAAGCGTCTTTGGCGCAGGCGCAGTGCGTCTCGGCTCTTAGGACGTTCACGCACCCTGGTCGAACCAGGACCCACAATTGCATGTGGTGCGCTCCTAAAGGCTATCCCAAGGTGTGTGTTCTAAGCGCACTTTACGCATTGCATCCCTAGGACGTGTCTAGTTCATACGAGTCAGATCTGAACTTGGCTTTTCCCTGGTGACTTTTGTCTAGGAAATACCAGATTCGGCATGGATTTGGGCTGGAAGAGAGGGGAAATCTAGGGGGAGAGAGAGGGAGAGAGAAGGGCCTTACCTGGGCAGCCAGAGATGGTGCCCCTTTTTTTGGTGGGTGCGGTTCTATCTACGCCTGCCTGAAAACCCTTGTCGTCGGGAAATGCAGAAACAGGGTGAAGTCATAGGGAAGAAGAAGAAAGAGAAGAGGAAAAAGAAAGGAGAATGGTCGGCCCAAAGGAAAGGCCTAGGCTAGTGTCGAAAATCCCAGGGAAAACTGGAGGAGGGGTTTTTCAATTTGCAGGAACCCTAAGCTTGAAACCCAGAAGAGGAGAAAAAGGAGATGATCGATGGGTGAGCGAAAAGGGGAAAGGGGCTTTTATAACCGTTGAAGGTGGTGCTACCCAATGGCGGTGTCGCCATTTTTTTGGCTCCGCCTACAATGGCGGTGCTAGAAGTCGGTTGGCTGAAGGAGGAAGACGACAATGGAGGGGGGTGTGGTTAGTAAAATGACACCCTATGTTTTCGGGTCTTAGTTGTTTTGTAGTCAAATTACAAATATGCCCTCCAATCTTCAAATTCCCCTAACTTGGTCATCTGAACTCCATTTTAAGTGTTCTTTGAGGTGTTGGATTCCATTTCGAGCGTAGAATCTAATTATATAGCTACTTCTCACAAATTCTTTCATTTCATATTTTGATTAAAATAAAAAATCTAACTACCTATTAAGGTGGTTTAAGCATATATTAATTCCCAAAATAAACATAACAAACACCATGATTGATCATGGTTGTAAAAGTGATATAATAGTATTGACAAATTTGAGCCATTACACTCTTCTACAAGGGGAAACGTTGTTGTGAGTAAGTGTAGAGGAAAGATCTCCATAAGTTCCTATCTCATTCCATTCCAATGGCTCAACTAGTAAACAATGGCAAAACTAAAAAATCCATGGTTTCTCAATAGAATCCTATTTCAACCAAGTTGCGGAATCAAATAAAAGAAGCAGTTTTTTGCATAGCTTGCTCATAATGCTGGTCCCATGTGTATATATTATTTGGTTGTAGAAGCATTAGAAAAGTCAGAGTTCTTACCTTCTTGGTCCTTGGACTAAGATTTGCATTCATTATATAGGCAACACCTATCTACGTAAGTAGATCATAACAATGTAGAAAAAGCTTCTAATTTTGAAGAATTTGAAACATCTCTTTTCCATTTCGATTTACCCACTTCATATCTTTGTTTCATGTGTTCCTGGGATGAATTCGATCTCTTCAATCTTAGGTAACACCTAAATAACTGCAGCCAGAGAGTTAAATAAGTTAGGAAGAAAGAGTCTGAGTTCAGGTCAAACGACATGCATCTTGGTTAGTACCACCACCATTAGAGATTGGACATCTATAGAATCTTTCTTCTAAATAAAGAAAAAGAGATTCTTTTTATATTTATACATGACCTGATACATAATAATAGCAGCAAGCCCTAAACACCCTTCTCACATATAGTACTCTATTAAGAAGGGCTAAGAGGGGGTAGGGGCCTCCCATTAGTAAGGGGGCGTTAGTGCCTTCTTTTGAAGTTGTCTTTGGTGTTACTTCAGGAGTGTGATTAGGATTTCTAGTTAGCAGTAGGGGATGCAAGTCTACCCTTCCAAGATCAAGGAAATTTAGGGCACCTAAAAATGTTAAAGAAGTTCGAGGTTAGTAAGCAAGGTAGAATTTTTAGGGGATTCATATCCCTAGTGGAAATATGCTACAACAGACCTTTCAAGGAGTTATTTAGAAAAAGACACTAAGTTGAAATGGAATTCAAAGTTTCAGAAGGCATTTGATGACGTTAAGTGGTATCTATTGAATCCTTGATGAGACCGGCCTAAAGGCTCTTCCCTCTCTTGACGGGGAATCTTGATTGACACTAGGAACTGATTCAGAGTAAAGAAAAAAAGAGAGCATGGAATTAGAAATGTGGTGGAAGAATTTTTGATAGTGAACTACTTGACTTGATGGATGGAGGGAGGGCTGGCCATCCAACTCAAGCACAAAATCAATGTTGACTCAACAATCATTGAGAGGGGCCCATCATGCCCTTAATGAGTAAGTTCAAGTAAGATCATGGCTAGCAAGCTGCTGAAAAATGTAAGCATGTGACATATTAATAAGGGCTAAGAGGGGTGCTCTAGATTCAGTTTTGAAAAAGGCTACTTCAAAGCACTATAAGTGGCTTGCATTAGCACGGTTATGGATTTCAGGTCGCAATCAAACTTCAACTTACTAATAGGGGAGTTAATAGGGGACAACTATGAATCTATACATGAGAGGGCCATCACATCTTAATTCTTGACAAGCCGCTACATTAGCTATGCATAATCCATGTTTGTCAACCAAGTTTATTTAGTGGTTGGAGCCTAACTGGTAAGTGGGGTAAAACCGGACTTGGACTCAAAAGAATTAAGCAAAGTGTGCATTCTCCCCTTATGGTGTTGAGATGAGTTCTTCTTTCACTTGATGTTGAAATCAAGGACCAAAATCAATGTTTCCCTAGTGGATACAATTTTTAGAATGAACTATAAGGTCCTTTTCACTCTAAATGAATGAATAAGGTTGGAGAAGAACACTAGTCCACTCATGGAGAAGGATAAAGATTATCTTTTTGAAGCATCTCATTCGCAATACTCATTCTATTTTCTACCTAAACTTTCTCCTTAACTATCATCCAAACCATTTGTAAGACTCTTTACTACTTGATTTCCATTATTCTACTTTTTTTTTTCTTGCTTTCAAATATTTCCCTTCTGATGTCTTAAATGAAATGAGTGGACTGGATTGAATTAGCTGTATATAGATCCAATACAATAGATAGTGTGGTAGAGAGATCTAGATGCACCTTTCTACCACACTATCCTTTTATGAAGATATGAGATTGATATAGATCTATGTACAATATGTATTTATATATATTTACATGTAAATGTAATAAATATATGTACATGTAAATAGCACTCAGATCCTATTGCAAGTTTGGATACAAGTATCTTCAGTTCTTTCCACAACTCCTAATTGGATTCCCCCTTACTCCATAGAGCCCATCCAATCTAATTCATGACTTAGTCAGTAGACACTTAACTAATAGTGGTAAGTAATGGTTGACAGAAGGATTTTGATTTCCTAAAACCCCTCCTTGGATCAAGGATTTATAGTCCTTAGTACCAACCTTTGGATCCCAAGATTTCCAGTCCCTAACTTTTGTATTTTTGAATTTCACAATTGAATTGTACTACCCAAGTTGATACTATTGGAAATGGAGAAACATCAGTGAACATGAACTCTTATTGTATTAGCAAAGGGCAAATGACACTTATGCAGGATCTCGATGCCTTCTCTTGAAAGAGGAGTTTGAGTTGTTATCATGCTAAATTGGAGGAGTAAAGTTGTACTAAGTAAGAGCTAAAGTACCTGCTCAAGGGAGTAAAGCCTACTATGTAGTGGGCAAACATACCAGGGCCATCTAAAAGAATAAAGGAAAGCTACAGGAGAAAACTAGTAAACATCATGATTTTGATGACGATGTCATTGGCGACAAGGAGCACAAAAAGAGAATTACATGTTTGATTTTCCACATTTTGACATTCACTAAAAAAGGATACTGAGTGAATATAGGTTAGTCCTTTAACTGACCCTTGGCTTAGGGCTGTGATTCAACTTGAGCAATAAAGAAGCTGATTATTGAAAATTTCACGTACTTATAGCAACATAGGAATGGAGTCGCAAATGAAGTTTCAATTATGGCTTCTACAACAAGAGAAAAGAGGGGAAAGGGAATGGACATCTAACCCATAATGGTTCAAGGGATGCTAGGGATCTAGATAACTAGTTGTGGCAGTTGGAGAGCTATTTTGAAGCCACAAAGCTCAAAGATGAGGACGCCAAAATATGCACTACCACTATGTACTTGACCTTCTTCTCTCCACTATTGGATCAAATTGTCATAAGATGAATGTCTTGATTCTTTAAATATATCTTCATGTATTCCATGTGGACCAAGTGTGCTTTAGTAACTTATATGTATAAGGCTTTCAATCATTGGTTGAGTCTTTTTCCTTTGGTTGAGTAGGAGAGAGAAAATGAGTAAAAGGTCTTCATGTGGGCCCCATTCTTCTTTGCTTTTTGAGAAGCTTTTATTGTATATGATTCCATTATATATTAAACTTCTTCCATAAGCTTCCTAAGGTGGTGGAATATACGCAAGTGTGCTTTAAGTTAGAATTTTCCAACTTTTCACTTTCATTTGAGGTGGAATTGTACATAGGTTTTTTGGCTGTTCTGACTTCAACAGTGACACCCAATGATCATTTTGAATGACTAGGACTTCATTTAACATATAAGGCTTACAAATGTAGCTTGATTTCTAAATTTTCTCTTTAAGAGGTAAAAATGTAACCATAAGTAGGAATAATTAAGTGATTTTTAGGGCTTCAAATATAGGGATATGTATGTAAGATTTTTATACACTTCTTTATTCCTGATGGTAGGACTATATGTCATTCTGGTTTCTGATTGATTAGTTTTCCCAAGGTGATTTGGGCTCGGATTTCTTATTGTTGGTGGATTGTGCATATGATTTACTTGGTTACCAAGGGTTTTACCAAGTTAATGATTTATCAATTGTTGGTTCATGCATGACTTGGGTTTTGATAGTCTTTTCTTGTGATTTGATTCTTGAATATTCTCACTTCTCATTATGACAGAGTATTTGGGGCTTTTGTAAAAATGAAACCTAAGCTAGGCCTATCTCGATCCTATGTATTACATTTACTTATGGATTTCTATCTATATATTTAGTATTGGTTGTTGTGTCTTTGGCAAGTTGGCTTATATTAGCTTTCTTCCAAATCATGAGTGGTTGATATGCTCACCCCCTACAACCAAAATTCTCAGTTGATATTCTAGGGAGATTGAGCATGCAGGACAAGGGAAAGGCATTGGCTTCAAGCTCGTCTTAGATGTATGGTGGTGATACTTTTCGTCCACTCATTTGTTAGATTCCATGTATAGGAGGAATTTATTTTGGGTTGTACATAACTTATTTTGTTGACACATGAAACAATCATATAACTATAATATGGACCATTTATTTATTTCAATGGATGTGACCAATGATGATCTTGTGGCATGTTCTTTTGACCATCTCCAGGTTGGAACATTATTTTTGCATATATGTGGAAGTTCCAATAGTAACACCGGTATGAAGTTGAAGTATTTCACAAAATACTTATATATTATCACTTTGATGGCTTTTCTAAAATGAAGAAATTTCCACTGCTTTTCAAACTAAAATTGGTAAGTGTTTTAGAAAAACTAGGATGCTACAGAAAGTTCTTTCCTAGCTCAATTCAAATTCTAACAAATCAATAGGGCATTTTTCTAACTCTAGAGATGATGATGTGGCTTCAATAAAATTCACCAATCAATAACCATGTATTACCCACATTAGAAGATTAATTACATAGTATCCTTATAAGTAAATTAACTATAAACATACATAACACTTGTATGGGGTGTGTGGTCCCACTTTCCCCTAGGTTTATTACATTTGTATACAATTAAGAACAATGGTTGCTATCTTAAATGAAGTTTAAATATCTTTAAAAAGTTCTTTTGAAAATATTTTATTTTAAGTGTTTGTGCCTATATGTGCATACAAGCCTTGGTTTTTGCAAGTTCATTCGTAAGATGGCCCAAAATTAATATCTTTCTTTATATAAGAGAGTGGATTTCACATTGGCTATCCTATATTCTTTATGAGTTTATAAGTGTCACAATAGAATGCACCGAAGACAAATATTAGATCTCATTAGAAATATAGATTGCTCAAGTCTGAAGGTATAAATGGTTACACATATCTAGTAACTATTTACATATGTGAGAAATACTATTTCTCACCTAAATGTATGTTTAAATTCCCTATCTAAGAGGACTTGAGAATTGATCATCCCCACCCAATGGCAACATCATATTTGACAAGTGGCATAGAATTAGGCTTCTCATTTTCATTCTCACTTGATGATTATTTAAATTTACAAATAAATGGAATTTCATTTCTTCTTGACTATGATTCTTAGTTGTCATGGAATTCATACTATATAACCTAAGGTTCCGGCTATCATGTCATGACTCTTTAAACATGTTGTCATTGTTGACCTAGGTCTCATTTCCTAGATAGGGAATTTAAACATAATCAGAATGGTGAAGTTCTTAGTCAAAATGATAAAGTCTTGCAATTTTAGTTGACTAACCCAATTAGCTATCCTTACATAGCATTAGATCATGCCATATAAATTTCAAACAAGTCAACAAAATTGAAATTGAGTCCATTATACCACAAAGAAATGTGACTATCTAGGTTTTAAACACATTTCTAAAATTTCTTTTCCAATGCAATGCTCCTAGTTTAATATTTTCCTTTTTGAAAAAAATAGTGAAAAAATTTTCATGTGAATTTTTTTTTTTTTTTCCCAAAGGGTATAAACTTTTAGGTGAAATGAACCTTTCATTGCTATGGAGAATCTGGCAATCTCCTCTATTTTTTGGACATTATGCATTTAATGCATGCGATACAATATACATGATAAACACTTGTTTCACAATTTAAAATATAGATGGCGATAGTTTCCACATCATTGCATTCAACTACACTTCTTAAGTTTGTAAATTCAAAGTTTTCCAAGCTAAAATAGTTTAAAACATGATATTTACCATTTCTTAGAAATTTATCTAGTCACTGTCCCCATTCCAATATGTGCATAACATATTTGTACATGTCCAGATCATCATAATCAAAGTCATACATATATTGTCCATTTACCACATCTAAAAGACAAATGTAATCATTTTGCTTGAACATACATTGTCAGCGTGGTCTCGTGTTGCTGTTGTGCTCATCCACGTTCCTCCTAGCTTGAGCTACATTTTCTTCAAGTCAAATTCTTCTAGTGTGAGATATTGTAAACAATACAATATCTCTACAAGCACATACTTTTGTAGGTGTATCAGCATCTAGTTTGATAATTCAATAAAATATAAATCTAAAAGGAATTCAAGCTATTTATAAACTAGTTTTAAAGGACATGATGCATTCATAAAGTCATAAGCATGTGAAACACATTATTGTAATAAAATCACATTTAGGATTACAAAACCATGAGGTTTACAAAACCATTCGAAAGAATACAACACATTCAAGAGCCATAAGCTCATAAAACACTTAAATAAATGTAAAATCCCACCATCAGTGGGGATACCCTATCTTATATGGCATCACAAGTGTCTTAGACACTCATGATTAGGTCATGAGTACTCATACCATAAAAATATCTAAGAATCATTATGCTGCATCAACACAGGGTGCATTCACCCTATGGCACCCATAGTGTTGTGCCTCCTTTGAAATTATATTAGAACAAATGGACCACTAAGCATTATAGCCCAAACCCTAGGTTTGTTTTCTTCATCTGCCTCACACGAGGGGGAACGTGAAACCTAGATGGGGCCTTACCTAATTCCCAAACCAAGAAAAGCCACTCATGGTAGTATGAGGTATATAAAATTTTAGAGAGTGGGTGGTCAACCCAACTACCCTCATAGCATAATATCTACACAATGATAGTGCCCTTTGAAGCAAATCCACAAAGATCAAGGTGATAAATCCCGATACCTATGTATCCATTACAATAAAATAAATCCACAGAGATCAAGGTGATAAATCTTGATACCTCAGTATCCATTACAATAAAATAAATCCATAGAGATCAAGGTGATAAATCTCAATACCTCTGTATCCATTACAACTCACTAGTAGTGTATTAATCATTCATGAAATCAAACCATGATAATAAATCATTTAAAACTTTCTTGAGTTTTTGAAAGATCATATTATGCCAAAACTGACACACTTAGTGTCTTTCTCAAACTTGAAAACGTTAGGTTATAAGACAAGAGATTTATTAACATACATTTATAAATCATCTCGAAGCAATGTAAAAATCTCATTTAATGTTGAATCTTCACCTGCCACCTAAAAGCCTATCAATGACTTAACGCACCTGCCATAATCGACCACCCTCATTGGCTTTCCTCATCAACTGAATGCAAACATAGATTGCTAATCAATCTTTAATCATGTATACAAATGCAGTTCCTTCATTAAAATATAATTAATGTATCAAATATAATTATGCAAGAAATTCCACCACAGATCAAGCCAAGATCATATAATAACCACATGTCATAAATTTAATGCAATTTGAAGTTTCTAATAAATGATGGTTCACTTGCATATTATCATACTAGAACTAAATGTTGCAAACATCATGATCAAGTAAAAAACTACATGTAGTGGCATATAACCACTTGAAATTTCATTATTCACAAAGTATTTCCAAATCTCATGTTGAAAACTTGGAAATCTCAAAATTATGTACCGCTTATGGAGATTTTGAATTCTAACCTATGTCTTCCTTTAGCTTTTATCATTCAAACCATCTACTAATCCAAAACCAAATCGTGTTTCAATCTAGACAGTGCATGAAGTCTACTTTTAATTATGAATTCTAAACAATGCAATTTGCATTCAAATTAGTGCATCTTATTTCAAAATGTGCATCATAATTCACATATAATTGATCATCATCTTAACTATGATCTAATGGTTCCGATTATCCAATGAATGTGGGATTGTCAGATTAACAATAATTTATCATTAACTTGTAGTTTATATTTTTGGGATCCATCATGGATCAGTTTTCTATCACTGATCAATGAATAGAACAGTGCTAGTTGTTGATCTTTGATGACCAGGGTTTTCTGAAATAGTTTCCCCCCCAGAAAAACCTTTGTTAAAACATTTGCATTCCCTTGTAAAAAAAATTTTGAAAACATTTTAAAAAGTAACATGTATACACATACATTAGTTTCCAAAAAGTACTTAGGTCTGGGTATCCTTATTAGAAAACTCTCATATAGTTAAAATAAATATTAACCACATGAGAACATGCAAGATCCATTGGTCATAATGATAAACAACTAAATACACACATAATAATCCAAATGTTATTACATGTCTATCAATGATATGTTTAAATATAATGTCAAATAACCAAGGAAAACTAGTCTTTCTTCTTCATAGGTTTCTTCTACTTTCCTTGTCCTTCCCGATCCTCTGCCTGTCCAAACTATCTATGTCCCTATGAGCCCCAATTGAAATGTTGGTGGGGGTGAGTACGACTACTCAGAGGGAAAATTCTTACACTAGTTTTGAAAACTACAACAATCACATAAACTAGGGATAATCAAACATACTATTCTAATCAAGTATTCAATATCAAATCAAGTGTTCAATATCAAATCCACAACAAATAATTATAAAATCTACAAATCTAGAGATGTTCACACATATTTACATTGTACTAATAGTTCATAGATTTGTTTGGAGAGTCCCACCATAGGCTTTATAGGCAATTGTTTAAGCCCTCAAGGATGGCCAGCATGTATCATGTCTAACTAACATGATGGCTAACTATGCACCTAGAGGAATCATCTTCCAACTACGCTCGACCATGGACACCATAAGGTCAACAGGGCCACCAAATAAGGATGTAAGTAGTCTTCCCATGATATATAATCCCATTACACAAAAGCACTCATGTTGGGCAAGTATCCTATTTAGAGATCAGGGGTTAGTTTGAATCTTCCTAACATAGTGCCACTAGGGTCTTATAGCCCTCAAGATGACTATCATGAGTCATTGGATATCATATTATCCATAGAATCATCGTGCATTTTCCAAGATTTAACCCATATAGGGTCCAAATGCAAGCACCTCTATTAGGTCAATATATATATATATATATACACACACACACATAATCAATATATATATATATATATTATATAATCTCAACAACTAATTAAAAGTAGAATAGAATTACTTGAATGATGAATTCACAACACACACACACACATATGTATCAAAAATAAAATAATAAACAATTCATAATTCCATAATTCTTTGAGGTCATAAAGACTTATAACATTCAAACTTATTCATCATGTTCATAGTAATAACTTGGCATGGTTTATAATAGGATTTTTGTTTGCAAAACAACGAGGTATGGTAGCTATAACAATTGTGTGTTTTAAGGATTCATGTCAAGGTGATAAAGGATGAAGTTAGTGTATGATAGCATGTGCTCAGGTGAGGAAATTACTTATATGTTTATATGGTTTGGTAAGCTTGAACAACTAAGGAAGTTATAGACATCTTTTCACAAATGTTATACGTTCACTGCAGGTTGTGGACTATTTGGTGTATGTGGACTGCACCATTAAATAAGGCATTTATATATTGTGTTTGACTAATAAAAAGCCCATATGATGAGTTAAATAATCCAAGACTTCACTGATATGACCTCTATCGACAGAGTCATTGAAGTATCACATGTAAGTAGTCTACTTAGAGTGCAAACAACTAAACCATTCACCTGGTGAATTGTATATATTCTTTTTCATTATTTTCCTTGCTTAATCACTAAATCATTGAATACACTAATTGCAAAAATAGCCATTGGGTGCATCAATTGATAGGAATTGATTGGGTACACTAAAACTCACTTGAGTAGTTTGTTGCCACTTTTCAACAGACAGACATACTGTTTATGATTCAAATGATAATCTAACTATCTTATGATCTCAATTTGCCTATTTAAATTTGTTCATTATTGAGTATACATCATGTTTAAATAGTTTCTTTGTGTGACATATGCTTAGCAAAGATCTGATACCACAAACTTTCAGTTGGGCTATTTACAAAATTTTGCATCAAACAATCTAGTAGTAATCTACCCAAAACATCCCCTAAACACCTCCAAAAGCCATAGTATTTGAGCCAAAATTTGTACTTTAATGAGATTTCTTAAAGTAAAAACTTATGTTAAATATTCATTAGAAAAAATAATGAATTTCTAGCAAAATAAGTAGGTCACAATATTCACAGTGTTTAGTCGTGTAACAGGAACAAATAAAAATAGTTTAAATTAGAGGAAAAGTGGCATGGATTCAAGCATGATATCAAATTGATTTTTGGACAGTACTTCCATGACAAGAGTAAGCATCAATTCAAGATCAAAAGCATGTTAATACTATAGCAAACCATGCTTAAAATAGTAATCAGAACAATAAAGGATTAACATCTGCTTGAATGCATGGAAAACTATTCAATAGATGTGTAAATCTTGGATTAAATCATGCATGAACCTTAGCCTAATGACATGCATGATTTATAATCTTGATTCATGAGTAAATCTCAAGTTATGCATGTGAGAATCTCATATAAATTTGGACATGGATAAAAGAACTAAAGCATTGATGATCCAGGTGTGAAAACAACATGATCAAGCATGATTTTTCTTAAACTTGTTTTGCTAAGCATTAAAAATGTTCTTTAGCTTTGATTAGGATATTCAAGAAGAACATGTTTTCCTGCTCGATACAGTTCCAAGCCTAGGAAGATCCCACGACCCCTACTTGGAATAGTATAATGCTTATGTCGATCCAAGCTAGGTTTTTGGTCTTTGTTTCTAACTCATGTTCTCTAGCTTTCTTCCCGTAGTAGTTTACATTTTTCTCCCCTTGTTTTTAGCATTTATCTTTGTCACTACCTTTTATCCCAAGTAAACTTCTATTTCATAATTGAATTGGGATGTAATTCTCATACTCAAACTCTACATAAATCCCACTTACCATAGTCTCCTATAGACTACATTTTCCTTGCCTAACATTCTCCTAAAAACATGGTACTATACTCCACTTGGCCACCGCATTTCTATGTATCTCTAGGACTCCTAGAATTGGTTGTGAACTCCCTTTCCTCATGGGAAGTGTGACGTGTTTTCTTTATCTGCCCATGCTTATGTTCACTGTTTTTTAGCATGGTAGCTTGGTTGCATCTGAAGTAGTCCCACAAGATCTAATCCTAACCATTTGCTCTTAAGGCATTTCATCCCAACCATCCATATCCTAAGATGTCTTAGCACTCATTTGATTCGTTCAATCCATCTATGGTTGATATCAACCTAACCCATCAAACCTAGACATCCATTCCTTTCTAGGTTTTCCCCTATAAGAAAGCCAAGAACATTTATGGTGGTTTGAACTTTAAACCAAAGCGTCTTATACACTTACCATTACCATCTAAGGAACTCAAATTCATTGATGTTCAATAGTAAAAATAATATACTTATTAGAGTAAAATGTCAAGATATTACATCCTACCCACCTTAAGAAAACTTTCATCCATGGAACTGTCATGGGAAAATCAATGAATAATTCAAGAAATTTCTGCTTCATATCATCCTCCATCTCCCATGTAGCTTCTTACATTGAGTGATGTTGACATAAGACCTTGACCAAGGGAAGGGTCTTACTCCAAGATCTATACTGCTTTCTCCTCAAAAGTGAGTTCAAGCTTTACTCTACTGGCAACTACTACATGCGTGGGGTATAGAATATGCTTTTGTAACATCAATACATGAAATATATTGTGTACTTTAGCTAACTGTGTAGGCAAAGCTATTGGTATGCTACTCGGCCAACTCTCTCAAGGATCTCAAAAGGTTCTATAAATTTGGGCCTTCCCTTCCACACCAAATCTCATCACACCTTTCATTGGCTAGCTCTTCAAGAACATGTGATAACCTACCTTAAACTCCAAATCTCTACACTTATTATCTGTGTAGCTCTTTGATTGACTATGTACGGCTACTAGTCTCTTTTGAATTACTCTTGCCTTTCTATACACTGATCTATCAACTCCGACTTCACAAACTGACATTCCCTTACATCACTCTTGCAAATGGACATGTGACATGGTTGGCCATATAATGCATCATAAAGTGCCATGCCAATACCGAAGTGGCTACTATAATTGTAAGCGAATTCTAATAAAGGAAAGTGTTCATCCCAATTTCCTTTCCATTCCAAAGTGATTGATTGTAGTACATCGTCAAGTGTCGCATGGTCCTCTTTGACTTCCCATCAGTCTATGGGTGAAAAGCTATACTAAATCTTAGTTAAGTACCCAAACCCTCTTGTACACTCTGCCAAAAATGGGAGGTAAACCTACTATCCTTGTCGAATATAATGGTCAAAGGCACACAATGCAAACTCACAATCTCCTTAATATACAACTTGGCTAAACTCTCCAATAATTGCTTTTGTACAGTAGGAAGTGTGTATACTTGGTCAATCCATAGTCACCCATATCATGTTGTGTCCACCAGAACTCTTAGGTAGTTGTAACATGAGGAATATTATAATTCCATCTATTATTACAAAAAGGGGGTATTTCTTTCTTTCCTTTCTTTTCTTATATCTCTCATCAATTGAGTGTGGATTAAATGGAAAAAGCTAGCTAACGAGCCTAAGTTGTGAGCTGAGGGAAACACCTTGGTGAATTAATCTAAGTGTGCAAGGTAATGGTACTTAAGTGGATGATGTGTTAAGGCTAACAGCTAGCCTCATGCATGGAGCCCCCTTAATATAACCTAAGATATATTATGATTAAGGAAATGTGTTAATAAAACAATGACTAAGGTAGCAAATGAATGATTAGAGAGAGACAATATAGTATAAGAATGCGGGTAGTGGTAGTGGCTAACCATGATGAGAAGCCCCACATACATCACTAAGCTAATGATAGTAATGTACAAAGGGAAGTGATACGCCGAATATAACTATTTATACATTAAGGGAAGCTTACAAAATGAGAATGCATGGATATAGGTGTACATGGGAGATAGTGAAATGGAGGCTCACGTAGAGTCACAAGCATGGTGGTGTGGTTGTCCTTAGACAGGCCACCCATGCATGGATCTATGACCAACACGTAAAGAGGCCTTGTATGCATGAGGGGCAGCTGGCCAAGGTGATGATGGTATCCCACCTGAGAAAGAAAGAGTGGGAATGCAATGATGACAAAGTGTAAACTAACCATGATGATTAGAAAAACCTTTGCATGGGAAGTGAGGTCTGTGGTGAAAACACCTTGCTAAGCATGCTAAGTGCCATGCCCAACACATGGTAAAGAGTTAAGGACGGCTTCTTCGGTGCTTTCATGTGGCTAGTCCTCTTGAGGAAGAGTGACACCTGCCAATTACATGCATGAAGGCTTCACGACAATCTCTCTTTTACATGCTCCATATACCAGATTAAGGAAAGAACTACCATTTGAATTAAAAATGAGTAAGTTGAGAGTGAAATCACATAGTAAGGAGGGAAAGAGGTTGGGATCAAGGGAGAAATGTTGGATTGGGTGGAGTGATCAACACCATATATAGTAGCAGCCTAGCACACTTGATTGAGGTTGATATTCCTTAGCCATAAGCTTGGACCTGGAGTGTCACCACACTAGGTAGGGGATTTAGGAAGGACTCTAATGTGAGTCCATTCCATGATTTTTCCCAAAAATCAGTAGCTCAGTAGGCATTTTCAAAAGACAGGAATTCTTCCCATGTTGTATGTGCCTAATGTATTAGGCCCGATTTTTGCTTCAAATGTTGATGATCAATGCTTTAGGTTGTCATGAATATAAGATAATGTTGTAGGGTAGTGAATAAACTTATATTAGACCAAAAATTATATGCATTTGATGGTTGGATCTTGCTTCCGTGCATGTATGTCTCTAAGCAATATTTATGCTCATTGTTAACTCAATGAATGGGCTGACTTTCCGGCAATGAATGTGAGATGTTGGGGATTTTTGCATGGTTTGTTAGTAGAAACATTTATCTATTTTATTACTAAGCATGGTTGGAAAATGGATGGATTTTGAGTTTCTTGTAACAAGGGTAAAGAGCCTAAAATTTGATCATATGTATGGCTTGGACCATGAAGTGTTACTCCGGTTGACATCACCCCTATAATTCCACCATTTGGGAATCTAATTTGTAACTAATCTAAATGGGACCTGGTCGCATACTGTTAATGCATGAAATAGCTTTGGAATGGTGGAAAATTTTGAAGTTTCATGTGCTCAAAAGATGGGAAAAAGGATCCAATTTCCTGCTCCAGAACCCTCCTTAGTGTTATTTGTAATTTAATTTCCATGATTAACTAATTTACCCTTATTTCATAATTTAACTAGTAAATCATGCTTTGTTTGATTCAAGAAGAAGCGTTTTTGAGCCAAAAAACCTAGCAAGAGGCAAAACACTCCTTGGTATACACTACAGAGAGGCGCCTCATTTGGGTGGTTGCATTGGCTAATGTTGGGTGGAAATTTTGGACTTATTTTTTTGTTATTTTGATCCTTATTGATACCTTATAATATCTGGAAAATTTGGTCCATAAATTGTATGAAGAACATTTGCTAAGTAGATAATCTTTGTACTTGAAAAACAGGCTTTGTGCTGTCCACAAAGATGCAATTGTTAGCTAAGGATGGTATGAAACCGCTCTCTGAACTTAACTGTAGGAAACACCTCGCTTTAGTTAAACACATAAGTTGTCATCTCTTAACATGTTTCACATTACTAGAGTCACATGCTAAATAATCAATTAGGGACTAGAAATTCTAGGTTTTAACCCTAATATCAAAGGGTTATATACTGCTCACTAAGTTGGAATATACATAAATACTTAGTGGAAGTTGGATGTAGTTTGCACATTGTTGAAACCATGTGTGTACTGACTTGTAGGAGCTTGTAAAATTGTTTTTTTTTACCATCTTTAGAATCTAATAAATGAAGTGAATACTAGTAGGTACGTTAGTAACAAAGAAAATGTAAAAAAGTAGCTCCTTAGGTGTTGAACTATAAGAAATCCTATGTAAAATCATTGTGAAACAACACATCTATAAACTACTATTAAAAGACAAGCGAGATGATTGATCTTAAGGTGGGTTTAAGTTTAAAATGGTATGAACTAAACATGTCACCATGACTGAATATGAAATGAAAAGAATTCTAAGTTTTCATGACCAAGGATGGGAAACACAATGCCTTATCGATGGCAACTTATGTGTTTAACTAGAGCTAAACTAGGGTTATTTAGGCTTGTCAAAGGTCACTTAATGCCATGGACAAATGCTATGGATATCTTCATGTTATGGATTAAAATGGTGATATGCTTGTAGTTATTAATAAAAAAACCTTATCATTCTCTACCATGTTTCACTTTGCATTACATGTTCTTATGGCTTCTCATAGACCTATCTTACATGATTATTGGATATGGATATTGTGTTGATTAATGTGAAACATGGGAAAGTTGCACTACCTTATAAATAAAGTTATGAGCCACGAAGAAAGCACGGCTTAATAGACCCTTATTGAATTTTAAATGGATATGGGATGCATGCTTTTGAATATAAAGTGCATTATCTTCTGAATGATGATTGCATGTTTTGGAAGCTCATGGAAACCGTGTTTTATAGTTTGTTGAGGCTATGGATTTGAAAGTTTCTTTATACCTTAAAAATGAATGGATTTGAAATGGTTTCTTATAAGACTTTAAAAAACTATTGTATCTTCATGCGATGATTTGATTTTGATGATGGATGATTGGGCAAGTGCTAGTAGCCCTAAGACACTATGCTAGGAGGTGTGGACTTGCCCCTGCTAACATGATAGCAGCTCCTCACATGAGCATGATTTAGTACATGATTATGCATCATGGGGCTAGTCCTAGGATGGGTCTATAACCCCATGGGGACAACCTACAAAACCAAATTGTTTGGTATCCACAACCATCATAGATGTGATGGAAGTTGCCCTTGAGGTGGTGGTAGTCACATTATGAGCATAGATGTCTATATGTGATTTGTGGACAAGATACTGATGTGTTGATCAATCTTTAGAGTGAGATTGCTTCTTGGTGGTAGGACTATATTGTAATAACCCCAATTTTTATGAATATAATTGAATTATAAAAAATTAAAAGTTAAAATTTTAAAAGTGAAATTGGAACTTTGAGTTCTAGAAAATTCATTCTCATAAAAATAAAATTAAGCCTTAAAACTTGGATATTTTTAATGTACTAGAAAAACCAATCAGAATCATGTCAAATTTTGAGTCCGGATGAAAAATCCTTATTTTTCTTTATTTTTATGAATAAAAGGGTAAAATGATAAGTTTACTCATAACCAAGACCTAAGACATCAAAATTTGGAATGTTCTTAGAAATACGATTCCAACGCCACTAAGTATGCTCAATTTTGAGTTTAGGAGAATAAAACAGGTTTTTCTCCATAAAGGGCAAAATAGTATTTTCACACCTTCGTGGGGCCCACAAAGGGATTCAATGGCCAAAAAACATGTAATCATGAGTCAAACCACTACTAGCTGCTAGTGACGAAGGAGGTGGTAGTGGGAATCCAATGACAATTTAATAATAAAAAGAAATCAAACATAATTATTACATATAATCATGAAAAATTCAAAAATCCTTATAAATAGCTCACAAAATTTCCAAAATTTTTCTTAATGTTCTTCACAAGGTCCCCTAGAATGCCTCAAAATCCTAGCTCTAAAATCCCCCTCCATCTTCTCCATTTCTCTTTTCTTTCTCTCCTTCTCTCTCTTTCTCTATGGGCGTGTCCCTAGACGCACCTAAGTAGACGGCCCCTGTGTTTGCATCAAGAGCATCAAGGGATGCGTCGTCCCTGATGAACCAGGATTTTCACCTAAAAAACCCTATTTGAATTAGCCATCCACTTCTAGCCATTAACTTTCAATCTTCACAGTTGGATATGGTTGGATAGGGTTGATCTACAAAAGCCCTAACTTTCTTTGATGATCCACCTCCTCGATTGTAGGGAAAATCAAAACGAAGACAAACATGGTACTGGGTATCTCCTCCGGCAATTATTCCAGGTTATTCCTACTAATTTGGCTGTTAAACCTTAATTTTGCACCGTTAGATATCTTCAGAATGGGGTCATCTATAAAAGCCCCATGATCTTCACTCTTCTCCTGCAATGGCATCGGATAAATCATGGATTGAATGCATTTCCACCGTCTAGGGTTTCTTATCTTTTTTTGGTGAAATATCTCTCTCTTCGGTGAAACTTTCTTCACCGAACCCAACTAGGTAAGTCGCCCTCACCCTCTATTTTCATTTTTGGCAGTTCCTTGGAGTTTTTTGGCCTCCAGGTGATCTTCCCAGCCGTTGATCCGTTGGGAACGATGGATCCGGCAACAGGGTTGAGATCCCCATCTTGGATGGCTCAAATAAAACTTTTTGAGATGTTGGATGGATTCCTGAGGCCTAAAAACCCCAAGAGATGAAATCATGGGTGTAGATCTGCAAAGATGAGGGAGATTGGATGATGGGTGATTTGACGGTCTAGATTTGGACCATCTCCCCTATCACTGGTCACCTCTCCTAGGTGACGGGTAATCCCAGGTAACATGACGCAGGCCACACTCCCGTTTTGTCATGTTCTGTGGAGTTGATCTCAACTGTCCAATTTTGAACTAAGAGCTAATATCTTGAATTAAGAGCTCAATTTAGCTATGATTTTATATTTGAAAGTTTCTATAGATTCCTTGTCACTTGTATAAGTTACTAAACTCATAAGATTTATGTTTTAAATTGTATTTACTTGTGATAATCATTAAAATCCATCCAACAGTAATGGATTATGATCAATATGATCTCAAAATAGAGATCTGAACCAATGGATGGATTCAAGAGGTACCAAAACTATAAAGACCATGATCGCAGTAAAATTTTGGGATCTCTAGATAGAGTAATTAAACAAAAATAGTAAGATCAAATATCAGCCCTTAAAACGGGCTAAAATCTTAGAATCCAAATTCTGATATCAACTTAACTCCAAATTGAGATCAAAAAGTTGGGTTGGATCCTTCTTGATAAGAAGAACCTACTGAATGAATAAAATCATAAGTTTAATACATTAAACTATCTACATTTAAGTAGATAAAGTTACTAACATCCTTGATCTACAAGATATGGGATGATCAAACCATTCAAATTATTTTAGATGATAATCTAATGATATTCTAACTTAAATAAATGGGTTGGATTAATTGAATTGGCAGATCTTAAGAGATCTAGCCTTAAAAGTAGTAAAATCCATAAAAATGAATGGTAATCTCCTTGATCAATTTGATCAAGGAGGATTGGATAGTATGGATGTATTTGGATGATGATATAAAGTTAATATCATATGGATTTATGGACTTGATGATGATAATTTGGGATAGATTAAGATCTATGCCCTTAAATTGGATAAAATGACTTAAGATCTTCTTGATCAGTTGGATCGAGAAGGATCAGATCATTTGATGAGATGCATTAATGATCTAGTGATGAAATCACATTAATAAGATGTATTATATCTAAAGGATAATGAAGGATCAAGATCTAAATCATAAAAGGGATGAAAAGTGAATAGAAGTCAACTATGACCGTTGGATCATGATGAATAGTTATGACACGTTAAATGTTCATTTGAATTATTAAATGTTATTTAATTGTCTTTTATTTCTTAGTAGATTTAATTGTTAGATTTAATTATTTATTTATGCTTTAATGCTTATGTTATGAAAATTACATTGAAAATGTAATTAAATGAAAAATAGAGTTGAAGGACATTTACATGAAATGAATGACATGGAATTAATGATAGTAAGGGCTATAGTTAGTAGGATAATATAAGGAATATCATTTCCTTGGCCCAAATTAGGAGAATAATGAAACTCCATGAATGACATTTTAAATGTTCATGGACTTAATTAAAATCAATTAGAAAGAGTACTTAAGGTTAAAATTCTCATAGCAAACTTATGAAAGGTTGAGCTAAGGTCACTCTAGTGAATGCTAAATATGGTGGTTAAGGGGATTTTCTAATAGAGCCTCGCTCTTCCCCTACCTTCCATTGACGTTTGTAAGGTCTAAATGCCTCCTTACATGAGGATTGAAATAACTACTTTGTGTTCAGCCATTCAACTAGTAAGCCTTAGTCAATTGAAAATAACAAGAGCAGTCTAGACTTAGGATGAAATAAGTTACCTTCAACTAGTAAAACATTAACTGGTTGAATAATAATAATAAGAGCATAAAAGGTTAGTAAAATATCTAATCTTAATAAAAATGGTAAGTAAGATAATCAAGATCAAACAAGATCCATAGGATCTCGAATGATCAAGAACAAATAAGAATCCTACGGTTGTATTTTATTAAGTATTCATGTATGTATGTTGTAGACAAATCTAATCATTATATTGGATAATCCAAACCCTTGATCAAATATGATTCAAGGAAAAGAACCAGGATCCTCCTCCTTAGGGATGATCAAATAACTGAACTTAGATCAAAGAAGAATTAGATGATAGAAGATATAGGCCCTTGATCTTTATCAACAAGAATATATTGTTGATCAAAGGATCTATGAAAGATTAAGATCAAAGAGATGGATACACAAAGACTTAAAGATAGAAAATACTTAGATCAGAAAGGTTAGAAGATCATTCTAACCATTAGATCTATTGATCAATATAATAAAATACTATCTGAGGAAGATAGATTATATGGATGATAGGAACATAAGACAGATCTAGATCCTTCATATCAAAGGACAAAATTAGATAAGGAATATAAATAGGAGATTATCCAAAATTGTACAAATAATGATAGTATATATTTATTGACAAATTATCTATGTCAATCATGGAGGATCAAAAGGGATGGATCACTACATGAAGGTAGGCAGAACTTTAAGAATACATGACCTATGGTCTATGGAATTGTTATTATACATAGACATTATAATGCTTAAGAATTATAATATGCTTAGTTACATTTGAATCATAATTCATGTATATAAATAGAGATAATTGTTGAAATTAGATGGAATACATAATAAATACCTGGGCATATTTATGATTATCCCTAAATTTAGATAAGAGCAAAATATTAATGGATATCATTTGTATCAAATGAGTATCCTTACACTTAAGAACATTTGGTATATGAATACCAAATTAAAGGAAATGGGGATCATTTACAATAAATGATTAATCCCTAAACTTATAAGAATATGGGTAGCATTCATTGTAAATAAGGATCCCTAAATCTAGAAATAAAATTATATCCTTAGTATGAGGATATTGAATCTAAGATGTACAAGAAGTATTTAAATACAAGCATGGAGGTTGTGGTTTTGTTTTAAACAGGCATAAGCCTGGGGATGCTATGTTAGGGAAGTTATGAGGGTTTGGCCACTCGCTTCTCGAAATTTGATGATATTATGATACCTTATGCAAAGAGAGGCTAAAAGTCAGGTGGGGCAATTGTGGGAAGGCCCCACTGTAAAAGTCCTATCTCCCCATACGGGCAGTGACACAATATTTTCCACCGCAGTATCAGTGGTGAATAGGGCAGTTATCCGAGCACACTAGTACGGATCAGATTGTAGCATGGTAGTCCTTGAGTATTTTGCATATGATGCATGGCATAGTGGGATGCCAATATTGCCCTAATGAGGGAGTATTTTTCCAACAAAAGTTTAGATGATTTACAACTCAGTATATCTAAGTGTGGTTATTGATGTTTTAGATATTGACTATTTTTCATGGTTTTTGACCATATATATATTTATATATATAGACATACACATACGATATAGTAGTGAGTGGTGTGGAATTATCATACTGGATGTTACATGATAAATTTTATGATCGAATGATCATATATGGTATGGTTCATGGAAATTGAATGATGTTACTCATATAGAATATGATGAACTTCAATACTGGACCTTTGAATTATATGATTCTATATGTTCTTGAATCCCTTACCAAGCATAGCTTGTTAAGATATTATAAATGTTTGAATGTTTACAATCTCTCAGATACAGAAAGGAAGGACTGAAGGGATACGACAAGGGAATACGAAGACCATATTGTTGATCAAGACTATGTACAATTGTGAAAGGATTGGATTGTATTTTGATTTGTGTATTTTAGACATAAGATGTAATAAAGGGGATGTGTATGTGAACCATTGGATCGATCCTACAATTTTAATAAAATGAGTTTCTTTGGAAACATATGTTGTACACAAAATTATGTATGTATATATGAGTGAAATGTGGCATTTAGGTTTTCTAAAAAGAATTAAAAAAAAAAAATATTCGCTGCTTAAGTTTTCAAAATGTTTGTGGAATTGGTTGACCACCATTTGAAAATGAATAACGAAAATGTATTTCAAAAATCTGGGTTGCCACATATATGCCACTCATTGTTTCAGTTGTTGGATAATATGCCATTCATTGTCCTTGATTGTAGGATTGTATGCCATTCATTATCTTGGTTGTAGGATAGTATGTCATCTGGTTTTTATCGATTAGTTTCATCTTTCCTCGATGCGTTGCTTTAACGCATACAATTAGTCAATGATCTTACCTTTGATTCATGATATTGTAAGAACCTAAGATTTTGATTTAGTTTCTAAGTAATTATAACATATTTTAATTAAAATAAAATAAAAAAAATTAATTCCTTGGAAATTGAGTTTCAAGGAAGTACCCATTTGAAAACTTAAAATTTGAATTTAAAACTATAAAAAATGAAACCTACGTGTCGAGATGAATCCAACAATACTACTTTTGCATGAAACAGAGATGAGGGTGGAAAACCCCAAAATTTCACTAATCCCCCATGATTGGGCCTCACCATAACGTGTAAGCCTGCTGTTCCATGCTAGGTGGCAACAGGCACCAAAAACTAAAGGGCGTACTAGAAATGGGAAAATCCTAGTGACCCCTTAGATTCCACCCTCTCTTCTCACTCGCCCACAGGCCATAGACCCATCGGTGAGCCCCCTTCGCTTGCACCGTCTCTCTCTCTCTCTCTCTCTCTCTCTCTCTCTCTCTCTCTCTCTCTCTCTCGGCCACCCGATGGAACCTTCCTCCCCCTGCTCCTCCTCTTGGGTTTGGTTCAAGGTGGCTACCAACCCGGGGCAAGCAACCACCTGTGCGCCCGAAATACCCTGTTCTCTTTCCCTTCTCCCTTGCCTTGACCCATCGGGGATGGCACAGTTGATTAGCCACCCCAGGCACACTCCCTTCTCTCTATTTCCCCTCCAACCAGAAAGCCCCTCTCAGGTTTCCGTCTAGCATGGTCGGTCCAACACGTAGGTGCGCATTGGCAACTGATTTCCTCCCCTATTCCTCTTCTCAAACCAGCACAACCCTACTGGTAGGCCATGCCAGTTCCTTCTCCCTTCTCTCTCAGTCCTTCCCCCTTTCTGCCTCCACCACTGGCCGAGCCCAGCACTCGTTTCCCTTTATCTTCCCCCAGTCGGGATCCCTTGAGCGTTATCGACCCGGCATACTGGTGCGCAGAGGCCAAGCTCCCTCCCATTATTTCTTTCCTTCCTGTTCCTTTCCTCTAGTGCGTTAGGATAGGGCAACTCACTTGTATCACCCTCTCCCGAATCACCCAGGGGAACTAAGTTGACATGGTGGGCCCCACTACCCCCTTGACCTTTGGCCCCTCTATTGCCTAATCTAGGAAGGATATCATAGATCTAAGACATCGCTATCCTTGCAACATGTGTAATAAGACCCATTTGTCCATTCGTTGATTAGAGAAGATTTGATCATTGATCGTGACTAAACCCTTGATTGAACCAAATCATCATATTTGTGACTAATCTGACCATCCATCATAATCTAGTTATTAATTTGCAGATCCTGCATGATCCAACCATTGATTTACCTCCAAATAGTAGATCTGAACCTATCCCAACCATTCATAGCGGTCTAACCATTGATCTGTCTCCAAATGTTCGATGTGTGATTGATTCATGAACCCTCACATGATCTGACCATTGACCAATCACCAACACCTTGAGTTGTGACTGATCTGACCCATTCGCCATGATCAGACTATTATTTGATCACCAGAAACTAGATATATGGTTGTTCTAATCCATTTATAGTGATCTAATCTTAGACGGTCATTGAAACGTTAGATCTTTGACTAATCTAGCCTTAAAAGATGACGTGACCATTAATTAACCACTTAATGCTTAGATTTGTAATCAATATAAGCCCTCAATTTGATCTGGATTTAGATTTCACACTAGATGATCTGATGTGATCAGATCCCTCCCTTCATCTCGATCTAACCATATATTAGTGAAACATACTCCTAGATTCATATCTGCTTCAAATATTAATTCTAATTTGACTGTAGATCTATTGCCTAATAGTTAGAACAACAACATATCTAGCTCATTTCTAAGATCTAATCACTGATTTACCATCTAATGTCAGCATTGTAAGATCATGCACTACTACTTTTTCTGATTTGTAGTGGTTCCAAGGTAGGAGCTATAGATCAACAAATCTTTACTTTCTCAGTACACTAATCAGTGATAGAGACACGATCGGAGTCGTCTATCTATAGATTGATGATGAAACAGATGAATTGGTCAATCGATAGATCAAGCTAAAGGAAGTAAACATGAGAATCGAGGATAAATTCCATACAAGGTAGGTGGATTAAATATGCTATCTTGGAAAGTTTAATAATTGCCATGTGTTTATAAGAATGATTTAATGCAAATGATGATTAATGGAGTATTGCTTTAATTATTAAAAATTATGGAAGCATGTGATAAATTTAGTGGTTATTTTGTGACACATTTCACTTTATCAAATTAAAAATGAATAACTAAATTTATTTAGAAGATGTTAATGTTACCCCAGTTGTAACACCCAAACAAAAGACTGGATGTTACACTCTTTGATTAGAAATATATATATATATATGTGTGTGTGTGTGTGTGTGTGTGTGTGTGTGTGTGTGTGTGTGTGTGTGTGTGTGTGTGTGTGTGTGTGTGTGTGTGTGTATAGTTGACATTGGAAATACTTAGAAAACATGATTTACTTTGGACTAGCTACAGAGGAAAATTGAACTTAAAATACTTGGTTTATCCAAATTACACTAGGACAAACAAATAATCAGACTGATAACTAAGGTTGAAATCTACACTTATATGGACAAATGCAATTAATATTTACAGGCTGCGACCTTGAGTTGTAACATGTTTGTCTTTACTGATAAAGACTTTATCGCCAATTTAACTATGGTCCACTTAATGACATGCATTTTTACGATATTGTATAAAAGATTTATATTTTACAACCAGTGCATTGGATGCATACTTTTGGGAACTAAAAAAACATTATATAATATATGACTAAAGAATGCATGTTTTGAATGCTCATGAAGATATGACTTTGCAGCTTATTGAGAATATGCGTAGAAAATGAATAGATTTGAATGGTTTCTCATAAAACTTTGAAATAGAGGTTTTATTTTCATGAAATGATTTTGGAGATGTATATGATTTATGATTTAGGAGGTCACTCGATGAGTAGGCGTAAGTCCTGATGCATGCATATTTGTTGATGTTTAGGTAGGGACTCCATGAGCAGTTGTAAGCCTTGGAGGTTATGTTTTCATTGATGCTTTAGGCAGTCACTATATAAGCAACTGTAAGTCCTTGTGAATATGGATTTCATCAATGTTATAGATAGTCACTCCTAGAGTATCCTAAGTCCTGGATGGCTGTTTGGTAGGTGCTCTACGAGTATTGAGAGACTAGAGGCATGCACACTTGGGACGGTAGTAAGACATGGAGGCAGGTGTGTTATGCACTGTTGTAAGTCCTAAAGACCTTATACTAGGAGGTGTTGTTGGCTATTAATCTTTGAGATTGAGATTGATACCAATCCTATTGTGGAGATGGTAGCTAGTATGAGTACCTTCTCATGGGGAAGTGCTCTAAGTAGTAACTAGGTAGCCCCATGGGGTCTAGTGAGTTATGGTGATGACGGTATCCACGAGCAGACGTAGAGGCCAAGATAGTCGCTTGTCGGTGATATTAGGGCCCTACGAGCATAGGTGTGTGTATTGTTGTTAGTATGCTAGGCATGCTAGTCATTCTCGAGAGTTGAGACCATCGTTCCCTGATGGTAGGTCTATATGCCATTGTGATATGAAGTGACAATTTTACACGACAATGTGGGTTCAGATTTTTCAATTATGGACTGAGGGCTACGAACCTCAAATTTTACTCTTGGCTATTATGGAACCTATTGAATCGATTGACTTATTGATTTCTTTTGGATATTGCACAAGACTTGAGTTATTAGTTTTTCCTAGTGGATTTTTGCCTCGCATGTCTGAGACCAATTTTCATGATTATGGTTTCTAGTTTGATTTGACGCAGAAAGAACTATTTTACATACGATTTGAATATTATGCTTTTGAAAACCATGAACAATTTTTGATTTTGCTAGATCAAAGATTTACCAAATGTTGGTTTGCTTACAATCAAACTATTAGCGTATAGTACACTATTTCACCTTATAGACTAACTTTATTTTTATCGATATTGTACTTTGGTCCTTGCACCTATCTAGTTGCTTTGCCATTAGTATAATAATATGTGTTGATTTTCCTAAACCGATGGTTTTACCATAGTCAGCTTACTAAGGTGTTGCCATAATCATGCACAGATTTATTCTTGCATATGAAAATACATTATATTGGTGAAGGCTAAGATGTTAGATAGCTTCCTTTGAGCATGATAATAAGAATGTTAGATATCTCACTCTTCATAAGTTAATTTAACCATTGACTGACAAACTACTTAGACATTTATTGGTATAACTTGAATGATCATGTATGGTGATCATCTGGAAGAACTATTATGTCATGAATGACCTTAGAATGCTTATGTGTCTAATCATGGAAAATAATCATACTATAGTTAAACTTTTGTGAGATGATAAATGCTTAAAATGATTTAATACTTAGGAAACAAAAGGCCATAGTATTTTTAAAAATCATGATAGACTTATGATTCATCAACTATATTGAATTGCACCTGTGAAACAATTTCATAAATGTACGATTCGAGAATTTGTAATTTTAGCATGAGTAGTCGCTTTAAAACATCATGGGTTTCATTTAAGTATGTTAAATTCTCAAAAGGTATTGATTATGTAAATCATGTACTGCATGACAACATAGCCATTTATTCCACCTACACAAGAACAAGCTTGCTGAAATAATGGAATTGTTTACAATGTCTCAGATTTGATGAATTAGCATAGAAGGGTGAATAGGCTTAACTTGGAACCAGGTGTGGAGTTCAAAATTTTAGGAGATTGAGATTTTCAAGTGTATGAAGGGTGAGCTTTACAACTTTAGTTTAGCTTTATGATTTATTAAAAATTGTGAATGTATATTTACTTTCATGATTGTGGACACATTTGTACATAGTGGAATATGTTCTGATATGGTTGTGACTAGAGGTTCTAGGATATGATAAGTTTTGTGTGTTTATTTTCAAAATGATGAAAATTATTTGTAATATCTATCATGTGTTTTGCATGCATGCGTCAAATGTGCATATGTATGAAAAACAAAGGAAACTCTATTGGATTTGTAGTAGAAATGAAACATTCATTTGATCATAAAATCCTTGTGTTTTTGTAAGAAACGACACTCAAGATTTTCAAAAACATTTTTCAATGAAAAAAAATTCACTGTTTGTTTTTGAAAAAAAATTTCAAACAAGGGATATCTCAAATTTCAAAATAGTTTCCAAAAAGTATTTTGAAAAAACATGGTGCCATTGATACGCCTTGGAATTCTAGGATGTGTGACATTTTACGATTTTAGTTTATACATATTTTGAAGTATTAGAGCAACATGAGCATATTCATGCATTATATCATGAATGATCTTGAAATACTATGTGTTATTAAAAGAATGTGATATGGCCATATCTAGTCCTAGTGATATAAGTGGTTCATGAAATGAATGTATCCTTTCATATGTAGAAGTCAGACTATGACTACATGTTCATTTAGTCTATCCATGTTTGACTTATGAATTGTTTATACATATATGTGTGTTTCTTGTTGAGTTTTGTTGGCTAGGTTTATATTAGGCTTAAGTGGTTGTGCTCACCCCCCTACACCAACAAATCTTAGGTAACACCATAAGTAGACTTAGTCTAAAGGAGAAGGAAAAGGTGAAAGTAGAAAGTGCTTGATTAGAGATGTATGGGTTTAGTTTGTTTTAGTGCTTTAGTTAGGTTGATTTTGTAGACGTTATATCTAGATGTATTTAAATTTGGTTAACACTATGGGAACTATAAACCTTATTAGTACCTTAAGTTGTAGATGATGATAGTTGTTATAGTTGTGACCATTAGATCTTGTAGGATGTATCTCTAATTCCTCTTAATGCACCATACTTTAATTATATGTTAAGATTTCCAAAGTAACACCTGGCTTAAAGAGTGGTATTTTGAAAAGTACCTATACACTATATAACTTCCAAACTCTTCAAAAATATAAGAAAATTTTGCTGTTTTTACAAAGAAATTCTAAATATCATTTGTGGAAAACCAGGATGTTACTCAGTAGTCCCACTATGGTGTAGCTTTAAAATTACTTGCAAGTGCACGAATCAATGTAGTATTTTCACCTAAGTGAGGCTAATCCCATTAGAAATATCATAGATTTATAATGGAATAGATTCTATTTAAATTGATTAAATTTATCCAAAGAGATAGAGATGTGATTAACTAGGAATTTAGAACAACTTAGTAGGAAACATGCATGGAATTATAAACTAGAATTAAGTGAAACTTCTTAAAAATAAAGGTAAAAAATTGGAATAGAAACTTACCTAACTAACATGGAAGAACCTAAAGGAAACTAATACTAAATTAGAATGAATCAAACTAAGCAACTTAAGAACACAACTAAAATGGAAACTTTCCTAAATTAACACTTTCCTAAACTAGAATTAGAAACTTTCTAAAAATAAAAATTTATAAAACCAAATTAGAAAATTTTATAACACTAAAATAACATGTAAAAATAAGTAACCAATGAGATCTAACTAAGTTTAACAAGAAATTAGAAACATGCATATGAATGAAAACTAGAATTAAAGAGACTTTCTAAATTTAACACTTCCTAAATCCTAAAACTTCCTAAAGGTGGAACTTTCCAAAAATAAAAAATGAAACTTTCTAAACCTCAACTAAGATGAAAAAAATGAACTAAATACTGTAAAAAATAAATTAAGTAAAAACCAAAAAGGAAAGTGACCTAGTACCACATGCATGATCCATGGATTGTATGCATAGTTCTAAGGTGCAAAGTGAATAGAATTGATTAATCTAAAGTGAACTATTGTTCAAAATAATTAATGAGTCTAATATAAAACATTAAAATCCAAATGGATTCCTAAGGATTCAAGCAAATAAGGTGTTTAGATGGGTGGAAACAAAGCACAAAATTAAGGGGGGAAAAATTCTAGATTTCAACTATTTAAGAACATCAAACAGATCAAGCATAATAAAGCAATCGAACCTATATCTTTTATCTATGAAAATATCTTAGATCTAAATTACAGATAATAGAATCATTCCATAACAACAAACCTCAAAGAACTTTATTAAATCAACACCAAATTACACCCATAACTAGGTGCATAATACATGTTCAAAATCTAAAAATTGTGCCCAATTACTAAGCATAAAATCCTACCTGAAAAACACCAATAATGCAATATAATGATCATAATTTAATGTATTCTAACATTCAAAGAAAACCTAAAAATAAATTCAAGAGAAAAGAAAGCTAAGTGGGTGAAGTAAATATGGAAAATGGACCTAAAACTAAGATGAGGAGCAAGGAGAAAAATGTGAATTTCAAGGAAGGAATTCAAGGTTCTAAGCTAGCTCTTATCATCGATGTCACTACTAGATAAGAATTATCTTAAATATTAAATAAATAATAGATAAAATCTAGTCAAATCATGGTAAAGAAGGAAGGGGAAGTTAGATGGAAAGAATGGTGCAAAACTAGAAAGCAAAATAAGTGAAACTAAAGCAATTAAAACTAAAACAAAGCAAGAAAACTACTAACATGAATTGGAGAGCTAATAAAAATAAATAGAAATAGAAATAGAAATCCAAAGGAATAAAAGCATAAAATAAGTACCAAAGTCTAAAAGCATGAAAGCACCAAATGAGAGTTATGTTTCAACATATCTCACCCACCTCTATTTGAAAAATTCGTATGTCCCATGGGGGTATATTTAGATGAGTGGGTTCCTAACTTAGGCAATGGTGAATCCATGAAGAAAGTGGCTTTAGGTTAGGGTATTGAATGAGAAAGTTTAGGAGGAGGAAATTTAGGTAGGAATAGTGTCATAAAGATGACAGAAGAAAGAGAAACAAGTATAAGCTGGTTGGTTTCCAAATAAGAAAGGGGGGAGGTGTCCTTTTCCATGGAGGGAAAGTGACCCTCTACCCTCCTAATTGAGTGGAATTTGAAAGTGAGAAATTGTTAAAATGTGGGTATGAAACAAGGATAGAAATTTTAGATTTAAACTTAGGATTTTGATGTGCTTGAATGGACTTATTTGTGGTTTCTATCTTAAAAAACCACTGGAATACACTTCAAATTAGGTTGGGGGGCATCACTATCTTTGGACTTGCCTCCCTCCTTAAGCCAAAGTGGTGAAATCCTAGGATGGAGGGAACATTTAAGATAGGAAAATGGATTCAAAATGTGGGGTTTTCTTTCTTGATGGGCTCCTTAATGCATGATCATCTTACTTTTTACATTAATCTCTCAAAATCCCTTAAAAATCACACTTTTAACATAGAAAAGTTGCTTGAATTGATGTTCCAATCGTGTGCCTCCATGTGGCACTCCTCCTTGGCTTCATGGTTCATTCCTTGGTAGATTAAGTGGCTTCCATGATTGACTTCAAGGCTTGAGTATCTTGTATGGCTTATCACCCTTTTTCATGGCTTTAATGGCTAAGTAGTTTGAATGGTTCCCATGAAAAAGTGCGGAAAATGCATAACTTGGGCTTGGGTCCATTTTTAGTCACCTTTTACTTTTTCAATTGCCTTCTTGATTGCCCTAGAATGATCTTGAACCTTCACCACACCTTTGAACTGATGACTTAGGCTTTGTCTTGCTTAGGTTTCCTAGTTAGACTAGGAAAACTCATGAATGGCTTCAATTCTTATCATTATCAATCTTAGCCTTTGGATTACCTTCTCAGCACCTACAAAAGAAGAAAAATCCTAATTAAATCTAAAAAAATAGTGATCATTCACATACTCACTCTAGATTAGCTCCTAAACCTGCAAAATATCAAACTTTTGATCTTTTAGGTAAAAAAATGCATGTGTTATAAAATTTTAGCCAAAAATTCTAATTTAATACTAGAAGTTATAACATATGGGATACTAATTAGGTACTTTTTATACAAAATTGAACACTTATCACACCCCCAACCATCATTTTGCTAGTCCCAAGCAAATATGTGAAAATTATGAAAACAAAAATGGTTGTTATTTTTGTAGGTACTCATGATTGCATTTATCATATACAACAAGTCCTTCAACTCCTAGGTTGCCCCTACTGTGCAAGTTTAGGAACATGAGGGTTTGCAGTGAATATACCCACATAATTTCCTAAGGCAAGTTCTTTAATTTTATCTCAGAGAATTCTCTTCCATTAATATTCTATTGACTTTACCAACTTAATAAAGATGAATGAGAATGTTGATATTTGTTGCAAGTGCACGGGCTATTATAGTATAGCTATGCAAATACGAGTTGATCCCATAGGGACTCGCTTTAGAATTTTAGAGTTTTTAATAAAATATAATTATTTAAAATTCAATTTAATTAACAAAAATCAACAAAAAATTTTTAGACTCCATATTTAGTTTACAAATGAATTTTCAGAAGTCAACTTCCAAGAAGAACAGAAAAAGAAACAATAAAATCCTAATTAAAACTAAAACTACAAGAAATTAAGAAAATCTAATTCATAGCTTAAGTACTGTTCAATTTCTTCACTTCAGGTTTCCAAAACTTTGATCAACCTCTATCACTATATTCAACATGCCCTGGATTAATGATCTGATGGAGGAATTTTTCAGATTCTTCAAATATTAAGAGATCTAATCAAATTAATGAAATTTAGATTCAATAGCTTAGATCTATTCTCAGGATCCAAAATAAAGACCAAAAATAGTAATTCAACTAGAATCTATCCTATGAACATGCATGAAATTTAATTGAAATTCAAAATTAAAATGAATAAGAAATTGAAGATTTTGCGTAGTTAAATCAGACCCGTTAATTGAATTAAACATTATTGAAATAACACAGAACGTGGATTACTCAGAACAGGAATAGCATAAACTGGGAATAAGGTAATAAATTGTAAATTGTATTATTCCTTTAAGGCAGAGTTGGAATTTTTCCAAAAACTCCCTTAAAACCTGTATTCAGAGTTTTCTTCGCTGGAACTAATTAAGACATCGGAGATGATGACACCTAGGCCAGTGGTGATCTGGGCGTCGCACGTCTGGTGCTGTCTGAAAGAGATGGGTTGCCGATCCAGTGGAGGTTATTTTGGTGAGAGAAAAAAATGATGCCCTTTTCTAGGCATCGTCCGGTTCAGAGGTGGGGAAGACAATACCGCTGGAGAATAAGATTTTGCCAGAGAGGATGGTTGGATCATCTGCCTGGTGCTTGGCTGTGGATGAAGCTCCAAGCTACTTTTGGTTCTGGAGGTGGAGGCATGTTTGGGCTATGCTATGGAAGGTGTGGGAGAGATAGGGTGTAGATGCGACTGAGGTTGGGTTGAATGAGAGAAAAATGATTCCTTGGGTCTGGGCATCGTCTGGAACAAAGGATGCTGGGCAATGGGTGAAAAGGTTCGATGAAGGCAGGGTGGCGGTGGAGAGGTGAAGATGAAGAAAAAATTATGATGCCTTTGGTCTAGGCGTCGTCTGGAATAGAATGGTGATGAGATGCATGAGAAGATGGGGTGAATGTAACTAGAGGAATTGAGATGTGCGATGGAGCCTAGCTTGTGGGGTGTGATAGTGGATGCTGGGTGTGATGCATAAAAAAAACAATGAAGGGCAGGGGAAGCTGAGTTTTGAAGAGGAAGATGTTGATGAAAGGCAAGAGACGGCTGTGAACGTGAAATAGAAACGAGTAAACAAGAGATCCAAACAAACAAGAAAAGGAAGGTGCAAGTAAACAACTAAGAAAAATCCAAAAAATTTCTCCCCTCTCCCCCATATGGTTTCCCTCTTTATAGCCTTTGCACTACCTTATTTGTCTCAAACTCTTTCCTTGAAGAGGTAACTTCCTATGAGGAAACTTTATCCTCTCCCAAATTAGGACTTTTCTCATTAGGAATCCTTTTCCAATTAGGACTCTTCTTGTTAGGAATCCTCTTCCAATTAGGACTCTTACCTTATTGATCTTCACTTGATCTGCACTGTTGATCATAGATCTAAGCCATCCAACCCTCCTTTAGTTGATCTGCAAAATAAAAAACTAAATTAGAATAATAAAAAAATATACACTAATCCTCTAATAAGCTCAAATGATCATCTGACCGTTGATTTTGAAAATTTTAAAGTTTGGATGGTCAATTTGAGCTAAATTAAAAATCAAGCTAAATTTTGCAATTTTGAACGATTAGATGATCTAATTGAATGCTAAACTAGGGGTCTTTTAGTCAAAATTAAATACTTAACAGAGAAATTACACAAAATACCCACATACCACAGCCATTTTATTCCAATTTCATCTCAGAGTGTAGTGTGTGTGCAGCTACATAAGTTAGGACTTCTAAATAGATATGCTTTCTCCTTTGGAAAGATGTCTGGACCATAAATTCTCACTAGCATACTCTTAGAAATAAATCTCTCAAAGAAAGGGGTCAAACAAATTTCCCTCACTATGTGACAAAGTCCAATAATCTAATGGTTCACATAATTTCTTTTAAGAAAAAATGAGACAAAGAAATATAACCCCTAAGATTGGATGCCATTTCCAAGACTAGTAGGGGTAATTCACCTTAATTCCTTCATATTTATGTCCTCATCAAGGCTATGTTCCACCTAAGGTCAATGGGTCTTTAGATAGGATGAAAAATAGGCTTAGGTAGGGTTCTGAAAAGAAGGGTACAAGGGTTCAAAGTTTCAAATCTGAGTAGAGGTCTTCAATGTATATTTGTTTGGACAGCTTTTCCTTTTAATTGTACTAAAGTGAATATCTCTTCTATATTTTATTTTCTCTTTTCTTCATTACTTTTTCTTTCCTTTTTTTTTTTTTTTTCCACTTTTCCTTGTATTTTTGAGAATGAACACTTTTCTTTGTACTTTTGATATTTTTCACTTCTTTGACTTTTATCCTTTTCTGAACTTTTTCTACACCCTCTACTCATTTTTGAAAAGTAGGTAATGGATATTCTTATTAGGCTTTCTTTGGGTTAGGGAAAATGGGGTCTAAGAAAGAAAAGGCTTTTCAAAAAGGCTCAATGGTCTCACTAGTGATACATAGCAAACTGGGTAGGCTTTATGTCTTTGGCCTAAAATAAGGATAACTCATATCATTTTCTAAGTTCTTAAAAGCCTATCCAAGTCAATAAATATTTAGGAAACTAAGTTAGTACTCCTTTTTTATTCTTGGCATTTGACCAGAACAAAGAACACTATGATCTTTCAAAGTAATGTCAGTTAAAGGAAATATGGAATTATATATAACCCTAAAAAAGATGATAACCTCTAATAATCACTTGGGTATATAGATCTCCACTGATTTCCTTAAGGTCTCTAAGTCATAACCATCTATTAGTCTAGACTTATGCACTGTGTGTAAGTGTGTTCCAAGATTTAACTTTCATAAAATACTTTAAGAGCACTGTGTGTAAGTGTGTTCCAAGATTTAACTTTCATAAAATACTTTAAGACATAAATAAAATGCAGAATTAACTATTTGAATTTCTATTATGAAATTAAATTAGTGAGAAATCTAATTTTTAAACAATCCAATTCTCATCACAGTAAAGGAACTTGACCTTAAAATCCATAAAAATTCTTTCTTTTTTTCGTAATAAGAAATGTGCAAAAAAACTTAGAAATCTCATCATGTCCACACCCTCAACCTAAATTAAACATTATCCCCAATGTTTTGAAATATAGGACATCTATATGTTAAATGTGAGGTAGAACAATGAGACTCTGAAAATTTGGGTTGTCTCCTAGTGAGCACTAACTTTAACGTCTTCAACCAAACATATACTATATAATGATAATGATGAATTCAGCTCTGAAGATGGAAGTAGGTATCATGGGACCTTCTAAATTAGGCCCTAATGTATGGGTTCCTCAAGTGATACTTCTTCCACCTCCTGGTTTATCACCTCTAGGAAGGGTTTCAACATTTGTCCATTAACATTAGGGATCTCTCCATTCTATTGTATCTCGACAGACCCATGAGGCTATACAGTATGTACTATGTAAGGTTTAGTCCATTGAGATCTAAGTTTTCCTAGAAATAATTGCATCAAAATTATTCAAGAGGACCTTCTGTCCTAGGGTAAAGGACTTCCTTAAGATATGTCTATCATGCGTGCTTTTCATGTGCCCTCTGTATAGCTTTGTTGACTCATATGCATCTTTCCTTAACTCATCCAACTCATTGATTTGTAGCTTTTGTGGGTTCCAGCAGAATCCAAGTCAAAATTGAGCTTGCCCAATATGCTTTGTGTTCAAGTTCTATTAGTAGGTCATAGGCTTTTCCATAGACCAAACAATAAGGTGACATGCTTATAGGAGTTTTAAATGTTGTATGATAGGCCCTTAAAGCATCACTAAGCCTCAAAGACCAATCTTTCCTATTTGGATTGATTATCTTTTCAATATATGCTTTATTTCTCTATTAGACACTTCTACCTATCCACTAGTACGAGGATGATAAGGGATAGCTATCCTATGAGTAACACCATATTTCTTCATTAAGTTTTCAAATATCCTATTACAAAATGTTTTCGCTCATTACTAATTATGGCCCTAGGTGTACCAAAATGTGCAAATATATTTTCTTTTAAGAACTTGACCACCACCCTGTGGTCATTAGTTTTAAGTGGAATGGCTTCTACCCATTTTGAAACATAGCCTCATTTTGAATCAAAGTCTACCCCCGCAAGGATGTACAAAAAACAAAAGGAATTAGGAAAAAAGGTCCTATAAAATCAATGCCCTAAATATCAAAAGGCTAAATTATTAAAATAGGGTTTAAGGGCATCATGTTCCTTTTTTTAGGCTCCCTAATTGTTGACATATACAAAATGCTAAGTAGTCAGCATGTGAATCCATGAAAATAATTAAAACTACTCTACAAAATCTTTCCAGCTATCTCTTTAGAACTGAAATGGCCCCCTCACCCATGGTTATGATAAAAGGAGATTATATTATGTTGTTCATTATCTGGTATGCATCTCCTAATAACCTAATCTGGGCAATACTTAAACAAGTATGAATCATCCCACTTAAAGTGTCTAACCTCAATAATGAACCTTTTTCTAACTTGTTTTGACCAATGAGCAGGCATTTGACCCATGATAAAATAATTGACTATATAAGCATACCAAGGTAATTGGGAAATGCAATAATTGGTCATGAGGAAATGTTTCTATTGTAGGTACATTTTCACTAGTAGGCTCCATAACTAGCCAGGACTAGTGGTCTGTTATGACATTCTCATAACCTTTCTTATCCCGAAGTTGTAAATCGAATTCTTGTAGCAATAATATCCATCAGATTAGCCTAGTTTTTGTATCTTTCTTTGAAAGAAAATATTTAAGTGCTGCATGATTTGATTATACTATAACCTTAGATTCTAGCAAGTAAGACCTAAACCTATCTAGGGAAAAAATAACTGTTAACAACTCTTTTTTTGTAGTGGAATAATTACTGCATTGTTGAGTGTCTTGCTAGCATAATATATCACATGGGAAAGTTTATCAATATGCTGCCCCAACATAGCCCCAATTGCATAGACTAAAGTGTCACACATTATTTCAAATGGTGCATTCCAGTCTAGTGGTTGAATAATAGGTACAAAAGTTTACTCAACCTTTACACACTAAATGGTTTCACGCATCAAAGTCAAAAGTGGCCTTCTTCATAAGTAAATTACATAGGGACTTAGCTATCTTACTAAAGTCTTCGATGAAGCTTCTATAGAAACCAGCATGGCCTAAAAATGAGCAGATTTCCTTCACAGTCCATGGAGGAGGAAGGTTAGAGATTAAGGCCACTTTGGCTTTGTCCACTTCTATGTCGTTGTGTGAAATAATGTGGCCTAAAATAATGCCATTTTGAACCATAAAATGACATTTTTCCCAATTTAATACTAAGTTCTTTTCATAACACCTAGCAAGAACAAGTTTTAAATGGTGTAGGCATTCATCAAAAGAAGAACCAAACACTGAGAAATCATCCATAAACACATCTAACAATCTCTCTATCACATCTAAAAATATGCTCAACATACACTTTTGAAAAGTAGCTACAGTATTACAAAGTCCAAAAGGCATACGACAGTAGGCAAAGGTTCCAAAAGGGTAGGTAAAGATAGTCTTCTCTTGATCCTTAGGTGCCATGGGAATTTGGTTATAACTAGAGCATCCATTAAGAAAGAAGTAATACTTGTGTTTGGTTAACCGTTCTAGCATTTGGTCTATGATTGGTAGAGGAAAGTGGTCTTTTCCTTGTGGTGGAGTTCAATTTTCCGTAATCAACAAAAACTCTCCACTTTGGTGGTCATGTGAGTGGGGACTAACTCATTATCCTCTTTCTTAATTACCGTGACTCTTGACTTCTTAGGGATAACTTGAATTGGGCTAACCCAATACTATTAGATATAAGGTAAATAATACCAATATCTAAGAGCTTACTTCATCTCTCACTACTTCCTTCATGTTGAGGTTTAATCTCCTCTGTGTCTCCCTAGATGATTTAGCATTTTCTTCTAAGTGTATTCTATGCATGCACACAGCAGGACTAATTTGCTTACTATATGCTATGGTCCACCTTAGAGCAGTCTTATGTTCTCTAAGAACATCAAGAAGCTTATCCTCTTTTTCCTTATCTAGATTTGAGGGTATGATAACAGGCAAGGCTTCATCAAGTCCTAAGTAAGAGTACTTTAGATTTTCAAGCAAAGGCTTCAAGACCAATCTGGATGGTTTTTCTATTGAAGGCACTAGAATAGATTTTGATGGAGGAAGTGGTTCTCCATGAAGGCCCCATTTAGAGTTATCCATTATAGGTGCAACATCTAAAATGTTGTTAACCTCTTCAATGGACTTGTTTATATCAAAGTTACAATTGAAATGTGCTAGACATGCTTCAAGTGGATCTAAGATTGACAATGGTGGATCATGCATTAGAACTTCAATTAAATTGACTGCATAGGAATCATCTAGGTCTAGATGCTGATGATTAGCATTAAAAACATTAAGCTTGACTTTCATATTGCTGAAAGATAGTTTCATCACATCATTTCTACAATTGATGATGCTATTGGATGTTCTCAAGAATAGATATCCAAGAATCACCAGGATCTGATTACCGGGGTTTGATACAGGTTGGGTATCTAAGACAACGAAATCGATAGGGAAGTAAAACTAGTCCATCTGTATTAGAACATCTTCAACCATACCACGTAGAATTTTAACTAATCTACCTACTAATTGTAAAGTGGTATTAGTTAGTTTAAGGTCACTGAGTGTAACGACCCTCAATTTGGGTCATTTTTTGTGTATTATGTTATATTTTAATTAGAAAAAGAATCAAGAATTAAATTATGTGAAAAATTGAATTCCATGGAAGTGACTAGTTTGAGAACTCAAAATTGGACATTAAACTATCTAAAATAAAATGTACACATTGATACGGTTCCAATGATAGTAATTTTATGCAAAACAGAGATTGGGGTGAAAAATCCAAAAGTTTTACTAATTTAAAGGGGCCAAAATTGATAACGACACCGCCCTCTTTAAGACTAGTGATAGTCGAAGTCAACTATCACTTGACACTAACAAAAATGAAAAGACAAGGGAAAATGGGAAGAATAGAAAGAAGAGAGGAAAAGGAGAGAGAGAGAGAGAGAGAGAGAGAGAGAGAGAGAGAGAGAGAGAGAGAGAGAGAGAGAGAGAGAGAGAGAGAGAGAGAGAGAGTGATGACTCCAATAGGGAAATTGGTTTTTTTAGGTTGTTGGGATTGCAAGGAGCTTTTAGAGATGATGATGGCTTGGATAAGATATCTGAGTAGATCATTCTCTTCAGTACAACTGTATAATCAAAATTCTTTAAAAATCATGGCGATGGATAAGAAGTGAGGAAGAATTGAGGCAAACAAGATGACGCGGGTGAGTGTATAAGAATATGGTGATTGACATGCATTTTTTGGCATTTTTCAACATCAAATTGCATCAGATGCCCACAAACACAAGAGGAGTGAAGGTGAAACCCAGATCTACATTTTCCATGTTCTTATTTTGAAATCCGTTGAGAGATGAGTCAACAGCAGCGATCACAACTATCATCGTCTCTGGCTACGATTGATTAATGTTGATGACCTAGTAAATTTTAGTGAATAAAATGCCCCAGGAGTATTTTGGCATGATTTACAAATGGGATAGTCAGATCTTTGATCAAGGATCATCTAACTGTCCAAATTGGATGCGCATCTAATCAATAATTAGTAAGGTGAGATATGTAAGATCTAATAATTCATGGTGATCCTCCTAATGAGTAGATCAAGATCTGTAGCAGAGATTTTTGATCCGGAGCATGATTGAGGCAGTCTAGCCAATCTTGATCAATAGCTGAGATCAATTAAGGGTATATAGGTATGAAATTGGATCGAATTTGATGATTCATACTGTTCAAATGATTTACTAAGATTGTTCAATCAAAGCTACAAAATTATTCTTCAATCTGCTATGATTAGGTGGATGATCGTGGCTAGGTCACTATAGATAGTGCAAATTGAGTACCTTTGAAATGATTAGTTGATGTTTCAGCAACATAGATAGCTGGATATCCTTCAGATTGACCTATGTGAGGTAGGATTATCATCCTAACCACTTAATTTCCTTGATTTGGTAGTAATTAGTTAAAGCCAAGTATGATTTACGTATAAGTGTTCCCTATTAGTTGGTTAAATGTGATGTTAAGTAAAATTGACATGGTATGAGTATGATCCCTTATGATTATGTTATGATATGATTAAGGAATAAATTGAATAGTTGTTGGTGAGCTCAATTCATCGTGATTTGAATTATTAGCCAACTACAGTGGGCCCTAGCTTGAGATCTCATGGCTGTGAATCATTGGATTGTATTAAAACACAATATATTAATATATGAAAATATAATGTTTGCTTTATAGTTAAGAATCCAACTTGGATAACTTGGATTCTAAGTGAGACCTCAATGTGATGTGTATCTAGGTTATGGGGTTGAGGTAGATTGAGTGAGATTGGAGTTTGATTATGATTTGAGAGTTACAAATGAGTGGTTCTTCATCTAAGGTAAGTTGTTCTGACATCTTTAATTTATCTGTATATTTGAATTATGGTTAGATTATTAGTCTAGTCGATTAACATGTATTTATTTAAATATATGTTATGATGCATTTTAATGATATATGAATTTTACTGAGATATATGAATCATAAGGATAAATAGGTGGAGTGTCCAAGATCTTTAGTTTAGAATTATTATCATTTACATTTCATTGATGCATCTCCTGGATTTGATCTCTCGTTTCAGTTTGATACATAATGTGGTGTGACACATGATTTGTATTTCATTACATTTTTGTTTTCTTGCATGTAATTGAAGTTTGATTCTTAATTTGTATTTGTGGGTTGCCGATGAGGGTAGCCTAAGAGGGTGCCTGATGAGGGCGGGTACATGTAGCACTGACAGGCTTCTCGATGGAATTAAGATTACTATGTTTTTTTATATGTATATATATATATATCTTGATTGTTATAAGGAGTTTCTTTAGGTTATGCGATGAATGAAGTAAATTTGTATGCAGTATTTGAATTATGATTAAACTGCTCATGTATAAGCACATGTTATTCATCATGTGTCGTGTAAGAAATGTTTAAAATTGTGAACTAAAGAGGACAATATTGATTTCTATGTGCGACTCTGACCACGGAACAAAGCCTTGATGAATGTCTGTGTGTAGCCCTACACATCCAAAAGAGGATGATATTATGAACATCTATCTGTGACCCCAACACAACGCACTCTAACAAGTGTCTATGGGAAGCCCATCACACTCGATATGAAACAAAGCCTTGATGGATGTCTGTGGGTAGCCCATCACACCCAAAAGAGGACAATATTATGACTGTTTGTCTGTGACCTTGACACAATGCGTTCTGATGAGTGTCTATGGGAAGCCCATCACGCTGGATAGGAAACAAAACCTTGATGGATGTTCATGTGTAGCCTATCACATCCAAAAGAGGACAATATTGTGTCCATCTATTTGTAATCCTGGCACAATGCATTTTGAGGAGTGTTTGTGGGAAGCCCATCATGCTCAATAGGAAACAAAGCCTTGATGGATGCTTGTGGGTAGCCCATCACATCCAAAAGAGGACAATATTGTGTCCATCTGTCTATAATCGCGGCACAACGCATTCTGGTGAGTGTCTGTGAGAAGCCCATCTCACTCGATAGGAAACAAAGCTTGAGCTAATATGCTCTTATATGGATTGGGCATGGATTTGTCTGTGGTGAGCTGATATGCTCTGACATGGATTTGGCATGGATTTGTCTATGGTGAGTTGATATGCTTCGATATGGATTTGACATGGATTTACCTATGGTGAGCTGATATGCTCTGATATGGATTTGGCATGAACTTGTATGCGGTGAGATGATATACTCTAATATGGATTTGACATGGATTTGCCTATGGTGAGCTAATATGCTCTGATATGGATTTGACATGGGTTTGCCTGTGGTGAGATGATATGCTCTAATATGGATTTGGCATGAATTTGTCTGTGGTGAGATGATATGCTCTTATATGGATTTGACATGGATTTGCCTATGGTGAGCCAATCTGCTCTAATATGGATTTGACATGGATTTGCCTATGGTGAGTTGATAAGCTCTTATGTGGATTTGGCATGATTTTTTCTATGGTGAGCTTATATGCTCTAGTGTGGATTTTGCATGTATTTGCACGTGGTGAGCTAATATGCTCTAATATGGATTGGACATGGAATTTCCTGTGGTGTGCCGATATGCTCTAATATGGATTTCATAGGGATTTGTCTATGGTGAGCTACTGTACTCTTATATGGATTTGACATGGATTTGCCTGTGGTGAGAAGATATTCTTTGGTATGGATTTGACATGGATTTGGTGTGGATTTGTTTGTGGTGAGCTGATATGCTCTGATATGGATTCAACATGGAGTTAGCCTGCAATGACCTGATATGATCTCATATGGACTTGGCATGAATTTGTATGTGGTGAGCTCATATGTTCTAATCCGAATTTGGCATGGATTTGCCTATGGTGAGCTGATATGCTCTAACATGGATTTGGCATAAATTTTCCTGTAGTGAATTGATATGCTCTGATATGGATTTGACATTGATTTGCCTATGGTGAACTGATATGCTCTGATATGGGTTTGGCATGGATGTGCCTATGATTGAATGGAAAAGTGATTCAATTGTTTTATTGTTTTATAGCAAATTTGTGCATGCTGATAGCATGTATTATCCTTCATATAGATATCTTATGATTTTACATGTACTGATGTCATACATAGCTAGATTAAATCTTGGATGGGATTTCTATTAGGCTAATTGCATTATGTATGTTGATAGCAGGCTCTACGTAGATTATGAGCTATTAGAGTTTGAGATGATTTGACTTAGATCTGTCTACATATATATATATATATATATATTGTATATTACTAAACTAGATACTCAAACACCTATCTCTCAGGCTTATTGAGACATTGCAAATTTTTTACAATGTCTCAGGTTTGAAGAAATTGTCTTGAAAGAAAAACAACTCATGGTAGATGGAACTTCGGACAAGGACAATAGCAGAGCGAGACTATGCTACCAATGTAAGTATATGACTTGTATCTTATGTTTTTGGGCATGTATGTATATATGCATTCATATTGTTGGACTATGAGTTGTGATTGGAAGTCTTGGGTGATTGTTTTGTATAAGTACAGTGTTCTTCAATGTTTAAATCTAAACAATACAAAAAATTATGTTTACTAGTGATCGCATCATATGCATTAAATGCACCATGTTAAAAAAATAAAGGAGACTCTCCGAGATTTTCGATGAAAATGAGTATCTCATTTTAACCATATAATCCATGTTTTATAAAGTAGCAAGGACACTCAGGATTTTTCGTAAAGTCTGTTCACAACAAAATGTTTTTGTTGTTTGTTTTCTGAAAGGAACTTTCAATTAGAGGCATTGCTTTTCGAAAAGAATTTTTAGAAAGTCATTAAAAATTTTGAGTAGTCATAGTTGGTATGAGAGCTCAGTTAATCCTCTAACAACCAGTCCAATGTGTCCAAATGTCATATACCATTAACCAGTGTGTATAAGTTGACAAGGTATGAGTTACAAAGATAACTTATATAGGTAATGTTGACTAATGAGAAACACATGCCATCTATGAAGTTTGACATGATATAAAAAATAAGGAGAAATAGAAGTCACCTATGAAGGTTAGCATGCTTTAAGAAAATAAGGAAAGGTTGGTCCTTGTATGACTTGGAGTGTTCTCGTGAGATTATTATGGTTCCTAGAGAAAAGAACTAGAATTTAAGACTATATAGATAGTATTTTTAACTAAGAACTTAGATAACTCTTGAAATATTTGGAGACATTAAAAATATGAATAGAGATTAGATAATAATGTTGATATGTTAGTAAGTAGACATCAAGTATCAGATTGAGCAGCAAAAGCAACTCTTTATTGGTTCAAGCAGATAAAAAAACTACACTAATAAGTGGTCTAAATGTTTAGAGTTTGAAGTTGGGAATCAAGTAATTCTTAAGAATTTTTGTTAGGTTAAAGGAATTATGAGAGCTTGAATTCACAATGGGATGACATGATATAAAATTTTCTATTTAATGATGCTAACTTGCTCTTGAATTATTGGAACGATTATCATATTTTGTGAGATGAGAATCCTTTAGAATCGTCTAAAAGATATAGTGAAAAGAATTTCGAGGATGAAATTCTTATATGGGGAAGACTATAATGATCCTTAATTCTAGGTCATTTTCTATGCATTATGTTATATTTTAATTGGAAAAAGAATCAAGAATTAAATTCTATGAAAATTTGAATTCCATAGAAGTGACCCCTTTGAAAACTCAAAACTGGACTTGAAACTATCTAAAATAAAATGTATACATCAATATGATTTCAATGATACTAATTTTACTCAAAACTGAGATCATAATGGAAAAATTCAAAAGTTTCACTAATTTAGAGGGGGCCAAAATTGATAACGGCAGCCCCCCTCTTTAAGGCTGTTGACAGTCAAAGTCAACTATCACTCGATGTTAGCAAAAATGAAAAGAGAAGGGAAAATGGGAAGAAGAGAAAGAAGAGAGGAAAATGAGAGAGAGAGAGAGAGAGAGAGAGAGAGAGAGAGAGAGAGAGAGAGAGAGAGAGAGAGAGAGAGAGAGAGAGAGAACTAGCCGCCAAAGAAGGTGATGATGCTAGTAGGGAAACTGGTTTTTTTACATTGCTAGGATTGTAGGGAGCCACTAGACATGATGAGAGTTCAAATTACAGATCGAGACTATCATTCCCTTCAGCACAAAGGTGCAATCAAAATCCCTAAAAAATATGGTGATCAGACATGAAATGAGGAAGAATCAAGGCAAAGAAGATGATGTTGGTGACTATAGAAGAATCCGATGACTGGCACCCATTTTTTGGCATTTTCCAACATGAAATGGTCGAATCTTCACCAAACTTCAGAGGAGTGAAGATCAGGCCCAGATCTACATTTCCCATGTTCTTATTTTGAAAATCATTGATAGATGAGTCACTGACAGCGATTGTGCCAGTCATCTTTTCTGGTGACATGGTAAATTTTAGTGAAAAGCACCCCCTATGCATATTTTGGCATGATTTACACAATGGGATGGTCAAAAATTTGATCAAGGATCATCTGACCAACTAAATTGAATGCGAACATGACCAGGAATCAGCAAGGTGAGATATGTAAGATTTAATCATTCAGTGATCCTTGTAATGGGTAGATCAATCTGTAGCAAAGATTTTTTATCTGGAGCATGATTGAGATGATCTAGCCAATCTTGACCAATGATTGAGATCAAATGAAGTATATAAGTATGAAATTGGATCAAATTCGATGATGCATACCATTCAAATGATTTATTAAGATTGTTTAATCAAAGTTTCTAATATATTCATCAATCTGGGATGATTAGGTGCATAATCGTGGCTAGATCACTATAGATAGTGCAGATTGAGTACCGTTGAAATGATTGGTTGATCTTTCGGCAACACGGATAGCCAGATATCCTTCATATTGACCTATGCGAGGTAGGATTATCATCCTAACCTACCCTATTAGTTGGTTAAATGAGAAATTAAGTGAACTTGACATGGTATGAGTATGATCCCTTACGAATATGTATGATTGAGGAATAAATTGAATAGTTATTGGTGGGCCCAATTCATTGTGGTTTGAATTATCAGTAGCTAAGGTGGGCCCTAGCCTGAGATCCCATGGCTATGAATGATTGGATTGTATTGAAACACAATATATTAAGGTATGGAAATATAATGTTTGCTTTATAGTTAACAATCCAACTTAAATAACTTGGATTCTGAGTGAGACCTGGATGTGAGGTGTATTTAGGTTGTGGGGTTGAGGCAGATTGAGCGAGCTTGGAGACTAATTGTTATTTGAGAGTTATAGATGAGTGGTTCTTCATCTAAGGTAGGTTGTTCTGACATCTTTAATTTATCTGTATATTTGAATTATGATCAAATTATTAGTCTAGTCAATTAACATGTATTTATTAAAATACATGTTATGATAGATTTTAATGATATATGAATTTTACCATGACAGGTGTTTGTGGGAATGACTATCACTTGCATTTCATTTATGCATCTCCTGGATTTGATCTCTCATTTTAATTTGGTACACAATGTGGTGTGATGCATAATTTGTCTTTCATCATATTTGTGTTTTCTTGCATGTAATTGAAGTTGGATTCACAATTTGTATTTGTGGGTTTCCAATGAGGGTGGCCTAAGAGGGTGACTGATGAGGGCAGCTGATGTGGGAGGTGCATGTAGCACTAGTGTGTGTATGTATAAATATATGTATATATCAATTATTATAAGGAGTTTCTTTAGGTTATGCAATGAATGAAGTAAATATGTATGCTGTATTTGAATTATGATTAAATTGTTCGTGCATAAGCATATGTTATTTATCATGTGTCATGCAAGAAAAGTTTAAGATTGTGAACTAAAGAGGACAATATTGATTTTGTTGTGAGACTCTGACCATGAAACAAAGCCTTGATGGATGTTTGTGGGTAGTCCATCACATCCAAAAGAGGACAATATTGTGGCAATTTGTCTGTGACCCTAGAACAACACATTCTGACAGGTGTTTGTGGGAAGCCCATCACACTCGATAGGAAACAAAACCTTGATGGATGTTTGTGGGTAGCCCATCACATTCAAAATAGGACAATATTGTCTCCACCTCTCTGTAATCCCATCATAACGTGTTCTGAGGAGTGGTTGTGGAAGCCCATCACACTCAATAGCAAAAAAAATCCTGAGCGTATATGCTCTAATATGGAATTGGCATGGATTTGTCTTTAGTGAGATAATATGCTCAGATATGGATTTTACACGGATTCACTTATGGTGAGCTGATGTGCTCTGATATGGATTTGGCATGGATTTGTCTGTGGTCAGCTGATATGCTTTGAAATGGATTTGCCTATGGTGAGCTGATATGCTCTGATATGGATTTGACATGGACTTGCCAATGTTTAGTTGATATTCTATGATATTGATTTGGCGTGAATTTGTCTTGGTGATTTGATATTCTTTGATATAGATTTGACATGGATTTGTCTATGGTGATCTAATATGCTCTGATGTGGATATGACATGGATTTTCCTATGATTAGCTGATATGCTTTGATATGGATTTAGCATGAATTTGTCTATGGTGAGCTAATATGCTATGATATGGATTTGACATGGATTTGCTTGTGGTGAGATAATACGCTCTGATATGGATTTGGCATGAATTTGTTTGTGGTGAGGAGATATGCTTTGATATGGATTTGGCTATGGTGAGCTGATGTGCTCTAATATGGATTAGGCATGGATTTGTCTGTGGTGAGATGACATCTCTTATATATATTTGACATGGATTTGCCTGTGGTGAGCTAATATGCTCTGATATAGATTTGGCATGGATTTGTTTATGGTGAGCTGAGATGCTCTAATTTTGATTTGGCAGGGATTTGTTTGTGGTGAGCTGATATGCTATGATTTGGATTTGGCATAGATTTGCCTGTGATGAGCTGATATGCTCTAATATGGATTTGGCATGGATTTGTCTATGGTGAGCTGATTGCTTTGATATGGATTTGGCATGTACTCACTTATGGTGTGCTGGTATGCTCTATATGCATGGATTTGCCTATGGTGAGCTGATATGCTTTGATATGGATTTGGCATAGATTTGCCTATGGTTAACTGATATTCTTTGATATGGATTTGGCTATGGTGAATTGATATGCTCTAATATGCATTTGGCATGGATTTGTTTGTGATTGAATAGAAAACTGATTTAATTATTTTATTATTTTATCACAGATTTGTGCATATTGACAACACGTATTATCCTTCATATGGTATCTTGTGATTTTACATGTATTGATGTTGTACATAGATAGATTAAATCCTGGATGGGATTTCTTTTATACTAATCTCATTACATATGTTTATAATTGTCTCTAAGTAGATCATGAGCTATTAGAGTTTAAGATGATTTGACCTAGATCTGGATGCATCTTGAGTTGATATTTGATCAAATGATATGATATGACATTACTTGAAATGAATTCAGATGTTTGTGATATAAATATCATTGCATGCTTAAGACTGTATGACTATGTAATATTCCTTAGTACAAATTTATAAATGGTTTAAAATTCCATTGTATTTGGTTTTTTTGTATATAGCCAAACTAGATGCTCAAACACCTACCAAGCATAAGCTTGCTAAGACATTGTAAATTGTTTACAATATCTTAGATTTGATGAAATTGATAGGAAAGACAACTCAAGGTAGATGGAACCTTGGACGAGGACAACAATAGAGTGAGACTGTGCTACCAATGTAAGTATATGACTTGTATATTATCTTTTTGGACATGTATGTATATATGCATTCATACAATTGGACTGTGAGTTGTGACTGGAAGTCATGGGTGATTGTTTTCTATAAGTAAACTATTCTTGAATGTTTATATATAAGCAATATGAAAATTTGTGTTAATCAAGTGATTGCATCGCAAATGCACAATGCTAAAAAATAGAGGAGACTCTGTCAAATTTTTTATGGAAATGAATATCTCATTTTATAGTATAATCCTTGTTTTGTAAAGTAGCAAGGACATTGGGGTTTTTTGTAAAGTCTTTTCAAAGCAAAATGTTTTTGTTGCTATTTTTCTGAAAGGAATTTTCAACTAGAGTCCTCACTTTTTTATTAGAAAGTCATTTAAAAAAATTAGGTCATCACACCGAGCCCAAATTGCTCATAGACAGAACAGGGCAACAAATTAACACTAGCCCCTAAATCAAGTAGTACCCTATCAATGACATAGTTTCCAATGACATAAGAGACAGTAGGACAACCTGAATCTCTAAACTTAGGTGTGGCCTAGTGTTGGATCAAAGAGTTCACTTGCTCGATGAGGAAAGCTTTCTTTTGTACATTAAGCTTTTGCTTTGTTGTATAGAGCTCTTTAAGAAACTTAGCATAAGTAGGAATATCTTTAATAGTATTGAGTAATGGAATATTAATTTGCACATGTTTGAACACTTCCATTGTCTCAATGAAATTTGTTCCTTTCTTAGCCTTGTTGAGTAATTGAGAGAATGGTGCTTTAGGCACGAAAGTGCCTCCACTATAGGTTCAGATGGAGTGATAGATTTCTGTCTTTTCTCTTTCTCTTGAGTTTTAGCTATTTCATTCTCCTCTACATTATTCTTAGTATGCCCTAGTTTATTATTAACCTGACAACCACTCTTAAGAGTTGTGATCTACTTTGCTTGTTCATGAGATCTCTGGTTATTTGGACTAGACTCAATTTCTATTGGGATAGGCTGACTCAAAAACTTTCCTTTTTCGCTTTCACTTAAAGAAACAGATAGCTGACCCAATTGCCTTTCTCACATGGCGATATTTTGTCAACTCTCATTCTGGGTTTGATTCAAGGCTTTGTTATTTTCATCAAGCTTCTTCATGATATATTGAATATTATCCTCAATTGATGGTTTTTGTGTTTATTGGGACCATGTGCCTCCTATAACAAGCCCTATCTCAACTTTGCTACTATTGGCACAACGAGTCTACCTTGAAATCGTATACCTCCATCAGTAGCATAGTGAAACTAGCCCTCCTACACAACAACTAGATCTCTTCACACTCTTGATCATATAAAACTTGCTTCCTAAAAGCTAATCTCATCATCATGTTCACTATCACACCCTTCATCTTCCTACTTAAAGCATCAACCATTACATTTGCCTTACTAGGACTATACAAGATAGTAAAATTATAGTCCTTCAGGTACTCCATCCAATGTTGTTTTCTTAGATTGAGGTTACTATTGGAGAAGATGTATTCAAGGATCTTATGATTAGTAACAACCTCAAACTTTTCACCATATAAGTAGTGTCTTTATACCTTCAGAGCAAAGACTACCATAGGTAACTCCAAATCATGGGTGGGATAGTTCACTTTATGAGTATTCAACTATTAGGATGCATATGCAATTACCTTACCATGATGCATTAATATGCAACCCAAACCCTTTTTAGAAGCATCATTATACACAATCTATAAACCACTAGCCCCCAGCAAGGTCAAAACATGTGCTATGGTGAGTCTCCACTTAAAGTCTAGGAAAACCCATTCACACTCATTCATCCATTCAAACTTCTTCTACTTTTAGGTCACCTATGTGATAGGTTGAGCAATGCAAGAAAATCCCTCAATGAATCTTCTGTAATATACTACTAGGTTAAGAAAACTACGAATCTCCAAACACAGTTCTATGTCTCTCCCAATTGGTGATAACTTCTACCTTCTTAGGATCCACCACTACACTATCCTTTGACTTGATCGAGCTAGAGCTTGCACTTACTAAATTTAGCATCAAGCCAGTGAGTCTAAAGTGTCCTAAATACTATTCATAGGTGTTCCTTGTGCTCCTGAACATGCCTAGAATAAATTAGAATATCATCCACAAACTCAATAATGAATTTATTAAGATATTCCTTGAATACTTTGTTGATCAAATCCATAAACTTGCTACGGGAGCATTTATTAGGCCAAATGGCATTACCAAGAACTCAGAATGGACATATCATGTATAGAAAGCTGTCTTGGGGATGTCCTAATCTCGAATCCTCAACTGATAGTACCCCAACCTCAAGTTGATCTTTGAAAAGATCTTCGTAGATTACAACCAATAGAAGAGGTCATCGATACAAGGCAAAGGATACTTGTCCTTGGGGAAGTCACTATCTTATTACACAAACTATAATGTAATCCTTGTACAAACTTCTAAGCTACTTTCTTCTTTATAGGACAAACTTTTGGGGGGCACCTTCATAGCTTCACAAGCTTCATCTCATATTGCTCTGCAGTCATCAAGCCCTGAATCAGATTGAGGAATTTTCACTCTTTCTCCTACTAAATGCGGGCATGAAAATACTTGTTCATCTAATTCCCATACCATCCACAAGCTGTCAATTCTAGAAATCATATAGTATCAAAGGAGTGAGAAATATCATGTAATACCTCAGAATATGGCCTCATAATAGTTTCCCAAACCACCATTTTGTGCTACGTCTCCTTGCAAGTCCAACAAGGTGAATTTTCATCTTCTTAGTGAATTTCACCTAGTACATTCACTGGAGGAAATTTTTACGTGATTCATATGTACACTGACAAAAATAAAAGTGAAACATGTAATTAGGACATTTAAATTCAAAGATAACAATAGCTATCTCACCAAAGTCAATAATTTATGAGACATCTCCTTGCAGATCCAGTAGGGAGTGTTTTCATCTTCCTTATGGATTTCACTTAAAATTTTCACTTCATTGAGAAGATTTTTGCATGACTAAAATATTAATTAATAGAACTAGAGGAAAAACACATGGATTTGGCATCTACATTCAAAATTAATAGCAGCTAGCTCTTACAGTGGGAGGGGAAATGATGTTTAAGTTTCTGTGCAAATGAGCGAAAAAGTTTATGCCATTTTCCCAGCCTCTCAAGCATGCTAAAACTCCATAAATATCCACCAAATTTGAGCTACATCATGCCTCAACAACCCATCATCACATCCCCCTCAAATTTGATAGAAAGCCCTTTCCAAAAATGGTGAAATATAAGGGTGTTACCAGCTAGTGTATGCCCCTACGTTTCAACCATTTACAACAGTCCATATAAATAAGCATTAGCAACTAACCAATAGCAAGACTTTCCCAGTCCATTCTCGACAAAATATTTTGCATCCAGGTACCCTAACTTACTTTAGTTTCATAACAATAGCATGCATTAGAATTAGATAATAGAAATTTCAAGTTTTCATGCTCAAAACCACAGCATCCAAAAGCTACTTACTCCATGAATAATCAAGAAACACCATTCAAAACCTTTCTAAACCTCCTAATTTTTTGAATGCTAAACCTAAGTTCATAGTAAACCCTTTCCTATTGTCTGCCTACCTATGAAAAGCCTCCAAAAAACTTGCTCCTTTCTGGTTGATGTGCTTTTGTAATTACCACAAGTGCATGGCTCTATTGAAGTATACAAGTGACAAATATAGGTCAATCCCCCAAGGACTCTTAAGAAGGAGTTAATTATAAGTTAAGAAAACTAATTAGATTAAACAATAAATCAAAGAAAATAAACTTAAGCTATGAAATAAACAAGTAAATAAATTTGAAACTATTTAAAGAATGGAAAAACAACTTCATAATATACTTGATTACAAATAATAATGGAAGATAAATAACATAATGAAAATAACACTTCCTTAAAGTATCCATTGTAAGTGTCCTTAGTTGTGTTACCCAACTAGGCTCTTTACACGTTTCATCTTTTCCCTACCGTGAATTTCACTGTAGGACTCTCTTCTAGTGTCACTCAATAGGAGCTTGTACCCTTCTCTTCAACCCATATTACACTAAGGTGCCTAACACCTTTCGTAAAAAATAATCACCCTTATAAGAAGAAAACAAGAAGATATAGTGGAAGTATAAAAGGAAATTTGTGCATCTCCTTGGCTAGATACTCTTAGAAAAGAGGGTAGCTTTAGTTAGGAGAGAGGCAATAAGTTGATTAGATGTCATTCATCTTAAAGAAGGGTTAACCATAGAGAATTCTTCCTATCATAAGAATGAACTAGAATATAAAAAGAAAAGGGATATAGTGGCCTTTGGCTTAGGACTCACCAGTTCCAACCTTGGGAGATGAGGAACGAATTAGGTTTGAAAGTTCTCCTACTCTGCAACATGGTGCCTTTAGCTAAGAACTTGGATAGATTTACAGAAGGACTTGATATCCTTAGATATTACTTTAGGATTTGTAATAAATCCTTAGTGGTAATAGAAGGGCCACAAGGCTTCTTTCCTTATCATTGTATTCCCAAATCCCAAAAGAAAAAGAAGATGAACTATGTGTGGAAGTGAATGACATATAGGAGGTCTATGTGTAAACCTATGATGCAAGGCATGTAATAAAGAAGCATTCAAGAAATGTGCCTAAGATGAAAGGTGAGAATATTCAAGGAGAAGCTGCTGTGTGCAATCCTAATGTGTTATACTTGCAACTTTCATGGAGATGGGTTAGTGCATGTAATAAAGAGCAAGGGTGAACTAAGGTTGCAAGGGAGGCTATGCTTGCAAATGCAAAGATGCATGCAATCTAAAGACAAGGAAAGCTATGCATGGTAATGCAAGACATGCAAAGTAAGATAATGTTATTTTGATGTGTGTACCTCCTAGGGAATGCAAAGGATTTTGAAGATGGAAGATCTAAGGTAAAGACTTGATGTGTGCATGCAAATGAAAAGGGTGAGTGAATGAAGAATGCATGTAAGTTATAGAGTACAAAAAGCTTGAAAGAAGAAAGAATGAAAGATTGGAGATGCATGTGTGGGATGTTAGTGTGTGTAATGCTGAAAGAATTTAAAGTTGCATGCATCCTTAGGGGGTATGCATGGGAGAAAAAGAAAATAAAGAAGGGGAAGAAGATGGAAGGGAAGTGGGGAAGGATGTGCCCCTTACCCCTTCTCCAATGGATTGAAAATGTGGATCTTGGTGGAGCTTTGGCAAGGGTGATCTCTCTCTTCTTTTGTTTCTCCAAGTTATGACTTTCAATTCTAAGGAAAGGTAAGAGATCCCCTTCTCCTTGTCCTTCACTCCCTATTTATAGATTTTTGGGGTGGAAGCTATAGGGAATGGAGGGCTGATATGGTAGGATAAGGGACTAAAGTGTGGTTGGGATTTAAAGATGATTTGAAGGAAAAAAGGAAGAATTATGAGGGGGGGCATGGAATTCATAAGAGGAAGAAGGAGATGAAGATGGAAGGAGATAAGGTGGAAGGAAAGGCGATAGACTAAGGTGGTAAAGAGATGGGAAGAAAATTGAGAAAATATGGGAAGTGTGGGAAATGGAAAGATATGGGAAAGGAGGCATGGGATTCAATATGGTTGTATAGGAAATTAAAAAAAAAAAATGACATAAAGGTGAGCCATTGGATTAAAATGGGTGAAGGAGATCTTTCTCGCTTAGGATTTTATCTTGGATTCTCATGAAGTGGGTGAGGACTAGGGTTTGTAACCTCTCTCTACTTCGTTTGGTTGGAGTAGCTTTAATATTACCCACAAGCGTATGAATCAATGTAAAATTGAATGCAAGAGAGGTGGACCCCATGAGAAATCTCACAAATTTGTATGTTGGATCGATCTTATATGAAGTGCTTAACTTCGTCCCAAGAGAGATTGAATTGGATTTGAATTTAAACTCAGAAACTAAATGACAAAAGAAAAAAATGTGCATGAAATTAGAAATTATCATTAAGGAAACTTGCTAAAAACTAAGAAATGTAATAGAAACTTACCTAACTAACATGCATTCAAATAAAAGAAACTAATGCAAACTAGAATGAATTAAACTAAGTAACTTAACTTAAGGAAACTTACTAAAAAGGAAACTTTCCTAAACCTAAACTTTCTAAAACCGAAATTTCAAAACTCAATTAGGAAACTTTCCAAAACTAAACTAAGACCTAAACAACTAACTAAATTAATATTAACTAAGATTAAACAATTGAACAAAACAAGGCTTATAGAAGATTCACCCAAGTTCCATGCGCATGATCCATGGGATGGTGCATATGGTTCATGGGTTACAAGATGGCCAAAATTACTAATTCAAAGGATAACTAACGCACGATCTAATCATGACACTTAACAAGATAGTTAACAATCAACCTAAAAAGCTAAATGTGTTCTAGTGAAGAAAATATAATGAATAAGGTTTTAGAAATTAGGCATGAAAATTGAATGGAAAAATTCCAAATTTCAAGTACTTAAGAGACTCAACTCAAACCAAGCATGAAATCAAATTCATAAGAACTTCTTATGCAAGATAACATTCAAAATTGAAGTACTATGCTATTGGAATTCAGTAGGAACAATAAACTTCAGAGAATTTTATTAAGTAAATAGGAGAGTACATGAAAGTAAAGCGCACATAAACATGTAGACAGGAACTGAAATTTGTGCCCAATTACAATACTTAAAACTTGATTCAACTCAAAGAAATAACTCTCTCCAACCACCTTAAACTAAGCTCAGATAACATACAAGTGGAACCCAAAAGAAAATCAAGAGAAAGGAAGCAAGAAGGATCAGAACTATTCTAAGGAAAAACAATAACTTAAACTAGTGATAGAACTAAGTAAAAAGCACCTAAAAGATGAAGGGAAATAAAAAAATTTAAGTACTATTTCTCTTGGTTTTCACTACTAGAGAAGTAATAACTTACATCTTAAGAGAATAAGCAAGAAAAACTAAAGAGATGAAGGTATAGTTTCGAAGCAAAAACAAGGAATTATATGTATAAGGAATTGGAAAAACAAAACAAGAACAACTAAGCAATGAAAGCAAGAGACTAACCTGGAATTGAAGTGCAAAAATCTAATAACGTAGTTGAGAATCCAAGGAAGAACAACCCAAAGAGAACCAAAGTCAAAGCTTCAAAGATCACCAAGCTAGAGTGCAACTTTCAAGGTTTTGATGCAAAACCTCTACTTAGAAAAAAATGTGGAATTCTTGGGATTTATATAGAGTTGTATGCTTCCAATTTGATGAGATCTTATTCTAGGAAAGGATACTATAATTAAATTTAGGGATGAGATAGAGAGTTAGGTGGAGTAATAAGGCAATAAGGTGACATCATGAGGAGGTAAGGTGGCCACCACTTAATTAGAAATGGAGGCCTCATCTTCTTAGAAAGGTGGCATGGAGCTCCTTCCCCTCTAATTGAGTGGGAAGTAGTGGTTAGGTAAGATAGGAAAGAGGGGAAAGATCTAGGGTTTTGAAGTGTTTTGATTTGAAATGGATCTAGGGTTTTCTATTTAGGAATCCCCTTCATGTGACAACTAAGGGGGAGGAGTTACCTTTTTAGGAAGGTGCCTCCCTCAAGCCAAAAATCATGGAGCCCGAGGATAAGGCGAATAAAAAGAGTAGAAAGTGGATTTGACAAGTGGGTTTTCTCTCTTGTTTGGTCCAACTATGCATGATTATCTCGTCTTTTACAAATATCTCTCAAAAACTTCCAATTATCCCTTGAAAATCACACTTTTAGCATGAGATAATTGCTTGAATTGGTCCTCTAGTCATGTGATTCCATGTGGCATGGCTCTCATGTGGTTTGATGGTTCACTTTGATGGATAATTCCTTGATGGTCTAAATGGCTAAATCCTTTGGCTTCAAAGGTTGAATGGCTTGTTTAGCTTATTAACATTTTCCATGGGTTAAGTGGCTTGCATGGCTTCCATGCAAAGGTGGTGGAAATTCATGACTTATGTATGGGCCCATTTTACTCACTTCAGCTTCTCCGATTACTTCTTTACTTGTCTTATAATGATCATATTTCTTGAATTAGCTTTGGGATGTTCAAATTTAGGCCTTTGACTTTATCTTCAATTCTCATCTCGATCAATCTTGACTTTTGGATCATCATTTTAATTCCTACAAAAGAGTAAAATTCCTAATTACATCCTAAAAAATTATGATGAATCACATACTTAGCCTAGATTAACTCCTAAACCTGCCAAATATCAAACTTTTGAATTATTAGGTCAAAAATGCATGTGTTATGAAATTTCAAAAATCCTAAAAATAACTCTATAATTTATAACACATGGACTACTAATTGGGTACCTTTTATACAAAATCTAGCACTTATCACCTATCCGTTGGATCATCATTGCCCTAGAATGAGTGGATGAGATTTTATTAAAATGTTCTAATCCACAAGGATCTCTCTTTTATAGCTTCTTTTCTCTCCACTTTTGGATCGAGATACCTTAGAGTGGATGACCTGTATTCCTTTGACATTTCATTATCCACTCTTGGTCTCCCTTTATTTTTCTCCCAACCTACCATAAATTTCTCCAACCAATGAGGTGTTAGGAGAGTGGGACGTCTTCCCCTTGTAAATCACATTTTTCTCTTATTTTTAAGGTGGGCAGCCCATCAAAAATCTCTCCACCAATATCTTTGCCTTTAATGCATGAAAAGTAAGGATGCTTTCCAATCGTAGAGTTCCTGTAAATTGTCTCTCTCTTCACTTTATTATCTCCATTTGTATTCCTTGTTTTTATCATGTAATCACATGGTATTTAGTGTTAATCAACACCTACAAAATTCATATGGCTCCTTAGGTAGTCCCCAATTTTTGGTTGAGTAGGAGAGAGAATTGATAAGTTTAATTTTGTATAAAATGTGCCTAATTAGTAGCCCATGTGCTATAAAATATAGTGTTACTTTGAGGGTTTTTTTGAGATTTAAAACACAAGCATTTCTGATCTAATAATTCAAATTTTTTATATTTTACAGGTTCAGAAGAAAATCCAAAGTAAGTGTGTGAATCATCATAATTTTTAAAATTTTAATTAGGTTTTCTTACTCTTTTCATAGGAAGTGAGAAGATGACCCAACTACCTATATTACACTTTGTAGAGTTTTTCATGGGTCGAGCTACATGGTTAGCTCTCCAGAAGTATAGGAGATAGCACACCCCTATTGGGTTCTCAGGGGCAGATCCCCAAAAAAGGTCCACAAAAAATCATATCCTATTGTGTTGTAACAGTCCTAAAAACTATCCTAGGCAAGTAAGGAAGCAATTGGAAGAAGCATCAAAGGTAATTAAAATGGTCCATACAAAAAGCCATGCATTCCCATCACTTTGCTTGAGAATTGGAGCCATGCATGAGTTTTCCTAGTTTAACTAGGAAACCTAAAGAAGCCAAGCCATTTAAGCATTAAAGCTAAAGGACTTAGCCATTTAAGTCATCAAGGAATGAGCCATCCAAGTGAACCATCAAGCTACATATACCCATGCCACAGGGAGTCACACTATTGGAGGATCAATTCAAGCAATTATCACATGCTAAAAGTGTGATTCGAGGGATAATTCGAAGGTTTTGAGTGATATTAGTAAAAGGTAAGATGATCATGCATAGGTGAACTAATTAAGAGTCAATTCCCACTTTCCACTTTCCATTTTTCATATTCTCCTCCACCCAATTAGGGTTTCCACATTTTTGGCTTAATGAGGGGGGCCTTCCTAAAAAATTAATGTCTCCCCCTTTGTGTAGTTGTCATTTTAGGTGGTTTCCTAAATAGGAAACCCCTAGATCTACTTCAAGTCAAAGAAAATAAAAAACCTTAGATCTTTCCCAATATTTGCTACCATTTTCCTTTCTATTTTTTTATCTTCTAGCAACCAAAATGCCATATATTTAGAAGTCAAGGAGCTACATGCCACCTTCCTAAGAAGTGGACGTCTCCCCCCTTTCTAAATATATGGCAGCCAATCATGATGTCATCTTATGACCTCACTTGCTTACGTAACACAATTTTCCTTCTTAATTAAGCAACATCAAAGTGGAAACCCAAAACTCTATAAACCCATGGATTCCATGTTTTTACCAATTAGAGGTTAGGTGACAAAACCTTGCAAAGTTACACTCTAGCTTGGTGATCTTTGGAGCTTTAGACTTTGGATATTTATTTTTGGTCTACTTTACATTGGACTTCTCAAGTCTTTTTCCTTTTCTTTTTTTTTTTTGGCACATCAATTCCAAGTTAGTACTTTGTTTCATTACTTTATCTTCATGTTTGGCTTCCTTGTTTTGATTTTGCTTTCACATTCATAATTCCACCTAGCTTTCCCTTAGTTCTTTGTTTCCAATTTCTTAGTTTTTCTGAATTATTCATCAAAGATCCATGTTACTTCTCCTCTAGTAGTCACAGCCAAGAGTAGGAAAAGATTGAATCATCAATTTCCCTCCTTGAATTCCATGTTTTTAAGCTTGAATTAGGAACTAGTTCTAGGTGTGTGTTTTTCTCCTTAACTATCTCCATCATTTCAGCTGTCTTCTTATTGAATTCTCTCTTGGATTTAACTTACATATCTTAGTCTAGTTTGAGAGAATTTGAGGGTGTTGGATGTTTCATTTAAATCAAGTTTCAATTGTGAGAAGAGTGCACACTTTTCATGTTCTAGTTTATGCATTATGAGCACTATATTGGATGTACTTTGGCATTCAATTAATAAAGTTCTTTGAGGATTATTGTTTATGCTTATTTCTTGTAGTACATTAATTTAAGTCTTAAGCATGACCTTGCATAAAAAGTGCTAGCTCAATTGCTTTCCTTGCTTATTTAGATTTGAGTTTTTTAATTGCTTAAAATCTAGAATTTTTTCATTCAATCTTCATGCTCAATTTTTAGCAATCAATACATCTTATTTGCTTGATTCCTTAGGAACCCATTTAGATTTTGAGGTTGTTTATTAAGTGATTTGATTAAATTTCATCTTATTTATTCTTTGATTCAATAGTTTTAGCTATCTTTTACCGCATGATCCATTGCAGCATCCCATGGATCATGCACATGGTACTAGGGTAAAACTTCTTTGATTATTGCTTTGTTTAGTTGGTTAATCTTAGTTTAATAGTAGTTAATTAATTTTTTACATCTTAGTTTAGTTTTAGGAAGTTTCCAAATTGAGTTTTGGAAAGTTCCATCTTTAGAAGGTTTTAAGATTAGGAAGTGTTAAATTTAGAAAATTTCCTTAAGTGTAGTTTCCATCTACATGCATGTTTCTAAATTCTTGTTAAATCTAGTTAGATTTCATTAATTACTTGTTTTTTCATATTATTTTATTTTTAAAAAGTTTCCTAAATTGTTTTAGAAAGTTCTTTTTTAGAAGGTTTCTAATTCTAGTTAAGAAAGTGTTAATTTAGCAAAGTCTCATTTTTAGTAAGTTTCCATAAGTTAAGTTGCTTAGTTTCATTCATTCTAGTTTTTCATTAGTTTCTTTTTTGAATGTATGTTAGTTTCTAATTCCATTGCATAACTTTAAATTTAGAAAGTTTCTTTAAATTGTAGTTTCTAGTTTCATGCATATTTCCTTTCTTTTGACATTTAATTTTATAGTTTGAATTCAAATCCAATCAATCTTACTCTTTAACTGAAGTTAAGCACTTTAAATAAGATCTATCCAACATACAAATTTGTGAGATTTCTCGTGGGATCAACTTCTCTCACATGCAATTACTACTTTGATTTATGCACTTGTGAGTAATATTAAAGCTATACCAAGAATATAAGGAATATCTTTCATGTGAGCCCCAGTCTTCTAACTTATTTTATTTGAGAGAAGCTTTCAGCTGAGCTTTCGTTAGAAGCTTACCAAGGTGGTGGCTAGCTTGCATACATGAATGGAAAGTTCTTTCACCTTACTTTTGATGCGTACACCTTATTTTGAATGGATAAGGTTCAATCTTTTCATGACTGCTCTAACATTGATATTGACACCCATTTTTTAGTATGAACTTCCTAGACTTCATATTTTGTATGTATGGGCCATGCTGTAGCTTGCATAATAGTCTTGCTCTTCCTTAGGGGTAAAAATTCTCAAAATACCCTTTTTTATTTGTACCCTAGACCTGTAAAATGTAGAATTCATCCTTATTAATATTTATGGAAAGTTCTGGGCTAAATATAATGGGTGTGTGTGTGTAATATATCCTTCACTTCTTTTGTTTCCTTCTCAGCTTCAAAGCCTCTCAATTTCTCTGGTTTTCCTAAGTTTTCTTAAGGTTTTTTTTTTTTTTTTTTGCTAAGCTTTTCGATGGAGTTTCCTTCCTTAGAACTAGTTGCATGAACCAATAAAGAAAGGCATCATTGGTAGCCCACTTATACTCACTTTTATAAGTATCTCAGCCAGTTGCCTAGCATGCATGAAGCTAGCTGCCACTCTCCCTTCATTTCACATGGTGGCTTGGTCTTTCATGCACACAAAGCCCACCCACCAATCTAGGTTCATGAAAATTGTTACATGCCTGCATTTCCCTAAATTCCTATTTTACCCATCACTCTTCCTACAATTACATGCATAATTTAGTTTATTATACTTTAGCAGTTCCTCTCTTAGTTATTTTTACCATTCTTTAACTCATTACATAGAATTATGGTATTAGTGTACTCCTATATCACATGTATTTCCACCTTGAATTTGCCTTCATGAAATCAAGCCTTTTCCACCTAAGCCTTCACCTCTCTAATACTCTCTCCATTGACTACACATGACTCTCCTACTCTTTCTATGCTATCCAAATCATGTCCTTACACTCCCAAACACTTTAATGAACATAGTATGTGGTAAGTCCAAGAGAGAGAAAAGAAAAGTGGTAAATTGAATAGAGAGAGAGAGAGATTAAAACCCTATTTTAGGTTATAATTTGTGGAATTCACAAAATTACTGACGTTGCACTCTTGCCCCCTTAAAGAAAATTTCATCCCTAAAATTGAGTCAGTTAATCCAATCAAAACAATTCCAAAAACACTCTCTCATCTCACTCTCCATCTGCTAAGTAGCCTTCTGATGTGAGTAATGCTGCCACAAAACCTTGACAAGGGGAATCGTCATGGTTCATAGGTTCTTATCCTTCCTATGCAAGATCTGTACCGGTCTCACTTGAAAGATTAGATATGGCTAGAGCTCAATTGGTACTTGATCAATAATGTGCAAAGAATTAGGCACGTACTTCCTTAACATCGACACATGAAATACACTACGAACCTCTAATAGTTGATGTGGTGGTGCAAACCTTTAAGTAACTCTGCGACTCTCTCCAAAATCTCAAATACACCCACATATCAGGGGCTTAACTTCCCCCTTAACCGAATTCTCACTACTCCCTTGGTTGGGGATACCTTCAAAAAAGCATGGTCACCAACCTCAAATTCAATATCTCATCTCCTCAATTTAGCATAGCTCTTTTATCTACTATGAGCTATTGATAAGTATTTCTAAGTAAATTTGACCTTCTCTACACATTGCTCTATTAGATCTGACTTGATGAACTACCTCTCCCCCACATCACTCTAGCATGTAAGTGTACGGCATGATTTTCCATAGAGGCCTCATAAGGAGCCATATCAATGCTAGAGTGATAACTGTTGTTGTATGTGACTCTATTTAAGGGAAGATGCTCATCCCAACAACCCCTCAAATCTACTGTGCAAGCCCTCAACATTTCCTCTAACAACAAAATGGTTCTCTAAGACTAATTAGTCTGAGGACAAAATGTCAAGTTTAACTGCAAAGAGGTACCTAATCCCTCCTACATAATCAGGCAAAAGTGAGAAGTAAACCTACTGTCCCCGTCTAAAATATCACGAGTGGGCCACCGTACAGGCTTACTTATGTGCATAATTAATTGCAAGCTAGTGCACAGCTCTATTAAAGTATACAATTGACAAATATGGGTTGATCCCATGAGGAATATTTGATAAACAAGAATTAATCAAAATTAAGTTGCTTTACTCTAACCTAGCTAATATGGAAAGAACTCTAAGCTAAGCAACTAATCAAAGCAAACTAAATCAAAGCAAGGATATAAACTAAGTAAGTAACCTAATCAAAGCAAGGAAAATAAATAAATAAGGAAAAAAATCATTTATTAATGGAAATTGAATTACAATTAAATACAAGAAAGAAAGGAAAATAAAGTAGATAAAGAGACTTCCTTGAAGTGGCCACTATAGGAGTCCTTTGCTGTGTCACCAATGAGGCTCTTTACATGTCCTCTTCTTCTTTCCAAGCTTGAACTTAACTTTACAGTCTTCTTATTTTATCACTCAATAAGGGCCTATACACTTACATTCAACCAAAAGTACACTAATCTACAACCAAGCTTTTATCATCTCCTTAACCTAACATACCACAAACCCAATAAAATTTTCAACCATGCTTTAGGATTTGGAACAACTTCCATAGAAAGGTGTAAGGTTTCTTTTCCTTGTCCTTAATTCTCAAATCAAAAAGGAAGAAAAGAAAAGAAAAGATGAAGGAACAAGATGTGTGTGATGAAGTATAAGGAGAGGGATGTGAGTGTATCTTAGAGATGGTAGAAGAAGAGTGCTATGGAAGATGTTCGATTGAAGTATAATAATGGAACAAGGAGCAAAAGGTGATGCTTATAATTCTGAGGGTGATGGAGGGTGCGTTTAGTGTAAGGGAAAAGAGGAGTTGTGGAGTGAAGGGTGCAAAGAGGGAGAAGGTGGTAAGAAGGATGCATTGAAGAGATGGAATGGAAGACAGGAATGGAGTGAAAGACTAGAAAGAATGGGAGAAGAAAAGATGGGAGAAAGAAAGAAGGGAAAGTGGGGATAGAAGATGTGATGACCCAGGTTTTCTCATGCATTTTTTTTTTATGCAATATCTAATTCCTAAGGCGGGATGCATCCCTATTTTAAAACCATTTTATAAAAACCATGCAATGTACCGGAAAACCTTTTTGGTTTTAAACTCATTTTGAAAACCTCGAGTGTCATTTGATTTCACAACAATCAAAGTAGTCTTTGAAAAACTTCAGAAATCATAATTGTTTTTCCCCAGGTCTATCCGATCCAAAGACACAAATCCAACTGTAAATAAATACAAATACATGTCCAAAGGTTAGAGAGTTTACTTACATGTATAATTGTCTCCTATTTGATTTACTTGCCCGTAGCACTCTCCTTTTAATTTACTTGCTCGTAGCACTAACATAGGCGTCTTCTACTCGTGAATGGAGCTATCCTGAAAAATGTTAAGGATAGGGTGAGTATATACTATACTCAGTAGGAGTCTATCACTACTAGTTTTACAATGCATGCTGTGTTTAAAATCATATGCTCTTTAAAACATGTGCATGTTTGAACACTCATGTTCAATATCGATATAAAAAACCCTTGTCAAATTTGAATACTAACGACTTAAAGAATCACACAAACCAAGTCGAAAGTATCATATATATATATATATATATATATATCATAAACATAATGATATGCATAAGATGTTCAACCGAATCCAACTCATGGATATCTGGTATGGTATGGTCGACCAACCTCATATCATGCCATATGCAATGCAAGTAAGTCCACGAAACCATACGGCCCAACTATGCCCACGACCTTGCCGTCGTGTGGTCCCTGGGTACCTGAGGACACAGCGTCATAGCCTCCACGAGGCATATGACACATCGACCCAGTGCCGTGACACCAATGGTAGCCCCATGTACCACATGCAGTCGACGTAGGGACATGCCCTTTTTGGGGGTGGTACCCATTCCACCTAGTAGTGGTAGAGGCTGGGAGGCCACCCCAACCTCTCGGCATAGCATCTACGAGCTTACTAGCCCAAATCATATACGATCAGACAAGCAAAAACATCTCTTTTCAAAACCTGTCCTCTTTGGGTCCCTCACAACTGCCTACCCAACATCTTTTGGGCACTGCAGCATCTTTTGGTAACCCACAAGGACATGCAATTTTTCAAGAACTCAATGCTCACAAATCATGCAATATATGCGATTGTTTGCAAAACATGTCTATGCATAATGTATTTAATCATATGCATGCTGAATTCATTTATATGCTAAACAAGTCATAAAATAAGTCATGCTAAACAAGTCATATACATATACTTAAAACATGCAGTCTTAAAACAATCATGGCTCGTTTTTAAAAGTCTAGTAGCGATAGAGCACCTACCTCAATGTTTCCTGGAGTTGCGTCCTTTATCACTTCAACCCGTCCCTGGTCTCATTTATAAACTCCTGGGTATGAATGGATACAAGGAGTCCTTGTTAATTTCATTCTATTTAGACAGTAGATTGCTAGACCTACCTTTTAGGGTCCATGGTCCTTGCCTAATTCATTGTCAGACTAGATATGGATCTACTATTCAATAGTTAAACTCTGTAAATTGTTCTCTGATCCTAACTTTAAGGTCTCATTAGATCTGCGTGTCCCTGTTCCCAGGACACCCGTGCATCCTAGTTGAACTGTGACTGCCTCATGTGTGTGCGCACCCAAAGGTTGTGCCAGGGACAACGTTTTGCACGTGCACATGTATGCTCAAGCGACGCGCTATGACGCGCATCCTGAATGGCATTGCACAGATGCACCTTTGGTGTAGCATGGAGCGTCTTAGCTCCCAGGGCACCTCGTGAATCCTGGTCGAGCCAGGACCAGTGCCCCATGTCGTGCGTGCATCCAAAGGTTGCACCTGCGATAGTGTACGCATTGTCGTACACCCGGAACCCATCCCAGGGACCCTGTCCCAGGCGTACGTGGAGCATGGCGTCCCTGGGACGTCTTGTTTGTGCACAGCCAGTTAGAACCGTTTGGAGTGTTTTTCGGCCAGGAAACCCGGCTGGTAAACGGTTGGGAAAAGGCCAGATCCGGCATGGATCTTGGCCTGGGGGAACTGAAATGGAGAGAAGGGAAGGACAGCTTACCTGGGTAGCCGGAGATGGCGCTCCTCCCGCCTGGTAGTCCTCCGTTCTAGTTCTAAAAACCCCATGCCACTGGGAAAACTCGATGAAGGGGGAATCCCGCCGTTCCGTTGCGACCAGATGAAGAAAAGGGGAATGGGGAGATGGGGCTTTTTATAGCCCTGCTATGGCGGTGATGCCAATGGCGGTGCCGCCCTTAGCGGTGGCAGATCTCTCTAGAAAAATCAAGAGAGGAGGGTTTCTGGAGATGAATGGAGGTGGAAGACGACAGGGGGTGCTGTTATCAAAACGGCCCCTGCATTTTTTGTTTTTCTGTTTAAATTACAGAACTACCCCTGATCTTTAAACGGCCGTAACTTCTTCATACGAACTCTGTTTTCGGCGTTCTTTGAGGCATTGGATTCAATTTTTCGAGTAGAATCTAATGGTACTAAGTTTTCTCACAAATTCCCTTGTTTACTATTTTAAATAAAGTAAAACATTCAACACAATTTTATTCCCCCTAGAATGTCCCATTTTTGTTAAAATAGCGTAAATTGCTTAGGCATTACAGAAGAGCTTCCTTACCTCTTCTGCAAAGGATTGAACTTGATCATGTGGGAGCATTGACAAAGGTGATCTCTTCCCTCTATTTCTCTTAAATTTAGCTTTAGTGTTAAAGGTAAGAGCTAAGCATTTTTTGTCTCCTTAGCCTCTTATTTATAGAGTTTAAGGAGTGGAAGTAGTAGGATGGATCACTTGGATCTAAGGGAGAAAGGAGAAAGGGTTGAGGTGGGGATGAAAGGAAGATAAGAAGAAATAAGCTAGGGAAGGGAGTAGGCATGGAATCTATATTAGGGAAGTGGAACTAAGTGGAATGGTGATTGGGTATGAAATGGAATAGGGAAATGGGGAAAGGACAGGGATAAGGTTGGGTGGGAAAGTGAACTTGGTAAGGTAGGAAAGAGAATTACTTAGAAAGGAAGGAAGATAGAAAGATTAGGAGACAATCTAAGAGTTAGGCGAGATTTTGATGAAATTATAGAGTGGAATGGGGGGTGCGTCTTTTCCATGTGGGAGAGTGGGGAGTGGAAATCAGAAAGGAATAAGATGGAAAGAGAAAGAACAGGAAAGGAAATAATTTAGGAAGGAAAGTGAATAAGAGGGGTAGGAATGAGAAGGAAAGTAGGTGGATAAAATCTAAGGGGTTCCAAAAATTAGAAAGTCCAAGATGGGGGATGTGGAATATGTATGGGTGTGTATATGTGGTTTTTAGAAACCCCTAAGATGCATGGACCATTCAATGGGTAGTGAAGATCTTCTATTTCTTATAGTTTTGGGTTGACTTTTCAACATGGGAGTGGTGGCTAGGGTTAACAAATTTCCTTTACTTAGTTCATGCAGACCTATCATGAATGGATGGGATTCCTTTAGGACATGTAGATCTTCCTTAAGCCTCATTTTCTCTTCAACTTAGATTGGATTGCTTTAGAATGAATGGCCTTAATTCTTTGAGATAATTTCATGTATTCCAAGTGGGACCAAGTAGACCTAACCACCTTTACATGGATAAGAAGTCCAATCCTGGGGTGATCTTCTTCATTTTGTTGAGTAGGAGAGAGAAAGTAAGCAAAAATCCATCATTTGGATCTCATTCTTCTTTTATTTCTGAGAAGCTTTTATTGTATATGATCTCATTATATATAAAATGAACTTCTCTCATAAGCTTCGTAAGGTGATGAAATGCATGCATGCATGCATACATGCATGGGGAGTTTGCCACCTCTCGATTTCTCCAGAAACCCCCAGTTTCCAAAGGTTTCCACCACCGCCTCTGAAGGGCGGCAACAAATGGATGCACCGCCATTGGCAACACCGCCTTAGTAAGGCTATAAAAAGCCCTATTCCCTCTTCGAATCACATTTTCCCGACTATTTGGGGCTGGGGTTTCCGAAAAAAATAGGAAAACCCTCATTAGGTTTTCCCTGCAAATTCTGGCACGACCAGGTCATCACTTCGGGCCAGCTGTCCTTCCCGTTTTTTTTTCTCCCCCCTTCTTCCTCTCATCGCACTGAGACGATGGGTTTTCTCCCATCTTTGAGTTTTATGGCGACCTGGGTTTTCAGACGGGAAAGAGGGAGCTGCACCACCAAGATGAGAGCATCTCCAGCTACCCAGGTACGTGCCCATCTCCCTCTCCATCTCCCCTTCGTCGTTCCCCCAGATTCAAACCGAATCTGGGCAGTTTTCTGGCCAGAAAACACTGGCCCTCTGTGGAAGGAACCAGACGGGTGGGAACCCGTCCAAGCCAACGCGTCCTAGAGGTGTGATGTGCGACGCATGCCTGGGGCACTGTCCATGGCCCGGCCTTCGGGCACGCAACATGGGGCACGGGTCCTGACTCGACCAAGATGCACGAGGTGCCCTGGGAGCTAAGACACGTCGTGCTGCGCCAAAGATGCACCTACGCCAAAGACCCATCAGCGCAACGCCATCCAGGACGCACATCATAGTGTGTCGCTTGGGCATGCATGTGCGTGTTCGAATGCAGTCCTTGGTGTGGCCTTCGGGCACGCATGATGTGCGGGTGTGAGTCCTGGTTTAACCAGGGCACGCAAGCATCCCGGGAACCATGGCATGCAAGGCCCTAATTAACACATCTGGGTCGTCCATTAAGTTGTGACACTAAAAATCCAAATTTTCATGTTTAAATGATATACAAGAGCCATAAAGGTACTCCAGGACTTCGATTGAGGTGCCGCGAGAGGCGTTATGTCCGTATCGACAGCACGGACACACACCCAAACCATAAAATACATGATCAAGCCCCTATCTAAGGCTGGCATGACCCTTAAACCATGATAGTGGCGTGGGGCCACTAAACCTTTGCAAACCTAACTATACCAAGGCCCAGTTAGGGACCTTAAGAGGCCCTTAGGCATGGGAATGAACCCTTAATGCCTAAGTAGTGAGGTACACTGTTCTAGAACCTATAGAAATAAGCCAAGCTAACCTTATTTCCTAAACCATGTCCAAGAACATATGAGGACAAGGGGACTAGCGGGATCAAACCAGGTAGGTGTCCTATCGCTACTAGACTTTTAAAAAAGAACCCATGATGCTTTGAGACTGCATGTTTTGAGTCATGGTTGCTTTTCTAATGCATGTTTTAAGTTTTTAAGTTACATGTCATGTCTTTATGACATATAAACTTATGTTACATCCTTATGCACATGACCTGCTTTTGAGTTAATGTAAAAACTAGTATGCAAACGTGTCTTCATGTTTTATGGCTTTAAACACGATACTAGCATAAAGTGATTTTTATGCATTGCTCGCATGTCTTGAAAAGAAATGCATAAATTGCCTGATTTATGAAGATTGCATATCCACGAGGGTTGTCAAAAGACACTGAAGTGCCCAAAAGACACTGGTTAGGCAATTGTGATGGCCAAGCAGTGTGAGGTACCCAAAGAGGACAATGAAAATGATTGCATAAATTGCATGATTTGAGATGATTGAGCTTTGGCATTATCTTTAGATGCTTTTGGGCTAGTAAACTCATGGGCGCTATGCTGAGAGGTTCGGGGTGGCCTCCCAGCCTCTACCACTATAGGTGGAAAGGGTACCACGCCAAAAAGGCTTGTCCTTACTTCGATTGTTGTGTGGTAACGAGGACTATCGCTGGTGTCACGGCACCCGTCGAAGTGTCATATGCCCTATGGAGGCTATAGCCAAGAGTCCCTAGGTACCCAGGGACCACACGGCGATGAGGTCGTGGGCATAGTGTGCCCTATGTTTTTGAGGATTTACTTGCATTGCATATGGCATGACATGAGTATGGTCGACCATAGATCCATGAGCTGGATTCAGTTGAGCATCTTATGCATATCATAGTATATTTTCATGATATCTATGTTACTTTCAACTTGGATTATGCAATTCTTTAAGTCATCAGTATTCTATTTTGACAATGGCTTTTAATATCGATCTTGAACATGAGTGTCCAAACATGCACATGGTTTAAAGAACATATGTTTTAAAACATAGCATGCATTGTAAAACTGGTAGTGATAGACTCCTCCTGAGTATAGTGTATACTCACCCAAATATATCATTTTTCAGGACAGCTCCACTCATGAGTAGAAGATGCCTCAGGAAATGTTAGTGCTATGAGCAAGTAAATCAAAAAGAGACAATTATACATGTAAGTAAACAATATACCCTTTGGACATGTATTTGTATTTATTTACAGTTGGGCTGTGACCTGTGACTGGATAGACCTGGGAAGACGTTTATGATTTCTAAAATTTTCAAAAACTACTTTGGTTGTTGTGAAAGCAAATGACGCTCAGGGTTTTCAAACTGAGTTTAAAAGAAAAGATTTTTCGCTTCATTGCATTGTTTTTATAAAATAGTTTTCAAATAGGGATGCATCCCACCTTAGGAATTAGATCTTACATTTAAAAATGCATGGGAAAACCCAGGTCGTTACATTTAATTAGATCATCTAACTCATCAGTTTAATGAATTTTAGATAAAATATAAAATTGAGCTCAAATTGACCATCCAACCATAAATTGCCAAAATTAACTGTCAAATGATCAGCTGAGCTAATCAGATGCTTCATGTATGGTTAGATTACTATAATCTAATCTTATATGTTGTAGATCAAATGGATCATGGTTTGGATGGCTAATCAATAGTGCAGATTATCTAAGATGACATTAATGGACTAGATCACTTACAAAGGAAGATTGGATGTTTCCTAAAAGAAAAGAGTTCTAATAAGGAAAGGAGATCATGGATACAATTTGAAATAAAGAGGAAGTTTCCTAGTAAGAAACTAACTCCTAAAGGATAAGGAAAGAGGGGTAAAAGAGAATTTGAAGGAGGGAAAAACTATAAAAGGAGGGAACCGTGGGAGCCCAATGGATGGATTTTTGGAGTTTTGTTTTATCTTCCTTTGATTCCATTCTTCTCTTCATCATTTTTTTCTTCTTCATATTCCTTCTATGAATCTCCTTCTCTCCCGCTTATGTTTTGTTCCATGCACTTTTTATCTTATCGGCTTCTACCTTCACAATCACCCACAACCCAACCCGACACCGCCCATCTCCAGTCTCTCTTTCATGCACCAACCATCACCAGGTCTGCCCCGTTCAACCGCACCGCCCTTTATTTCATCATCCCTCTTTCCCAAGCCACCTTCTCTATCTCTATCTCTTAGCTCAGCACACACAGCCTGGCAACGTCTGCTCCCTCTGTTCCCACACACCGACCATACCATCCAACACTGCCTCAGACGATGTCCCTAGCATAACAAGCATCAATCTCCATCCCCACTGACCACACCCAACACTATTCATTTGGTATCCAACTTCTCCATCTTCTCCAGTAATCAACATCTTCTCCTTCCTATGTTTCAATCGAAATTCAGTTTACAAGAAAAATAAGTTTCAGGAAAAATTTCAATTTTGCCCTTAGCTAATTTTATTTAATTCCAACTATGTCCCCTTTTTAATTACATCTGTGTCCCTACTGCTATTCCCATTTTATTTTGTTTGTGACCTGTTATCTAGGAACTGCATAATCTAAATTGAATTAATTAAGGCTTAATCAACGGGTTAACCTTACCAATAAAGTTTTATTTCTTCTCTGTTTCACTTCAGATCTTTAATTAATTTTCAGATTATAATCTTAGGACATCTCTTGTCTTGATTAACATCTCTAATCATAATTTTGAAATCCAAAAAGTGATCTAAACTGTTCGAATCCCAAAATCCTTATTTAGCCTAGATCTCTCAGATTTTTTTTGGAATCTGCTTAATCTATCCAGTAGATCATCAATTAGAAGTACCAGGAAAAGACTGATGAAATCTAATTGAAGTTTATGAGACCAAATCTGATGAATTTGATGATAATCAATCTAGGGAAGTAGATTTTTCCTGTTTATTTAGTTAAATTTCTGTCTTTCTGAGTTGAACTTCTGTAATTTTCATTAGTTAAACATATCTGAAGTTTGATTGCACTTTTATTTAATTTTTATTATTTAATTATAATTTTTGAACAATTAAATTTTATTAAAACTCCAATTTCTTAAAGCAAGTCCTTGTGAGATCTACCTGTACTTGCATTCGCAATACTACAATAGCCCGTGCACTTGTGAAAAACTCAACAAGTTTTTGGCACCATTGCCGGGGACCCGTAACGAAGTTTTTATAAAATTTAATTAAAAATAAAAAAAAAGAAAAAATTTTAGAAAATTCCAGAAAAAGATCTAGGAATTGCATACTTTTAGCATTTTCAGGTGCATTTTTTACTTTTCTTATTATGTAATCACCTTGTTTCCTGAATTTGTTACTTATGCCTATTTTTATTTTTCAAGAAATTGGAAAGTGGAGAAAATTGGCAAGTGAATCTTCATCAAATAAATAGAAATTCTTCTACTTTCTCATAATAGGATTTTCCTTTTCTTTTGAGTAAATCTTATAGTGAGGCCCCTTTGTAATTTGCAATTTCAATTTCAATTTCAATTTTAAAAGGATTGTATAATACAAGGCAAGAGTAGGACAAGGTGGTCCACACTTGATCTTCATCAGAAACCCCATTGTAAGTATCCCTCACTCCTTTTATTTCCTAGATTAGCTGTACATTTAGTATAGTCTTACATTGTTTGGTAGAATAATTGCATATAAAAAGCATTTTTTATAATTGTTGCATTTTTATGGTTTTGCATTAGTTTACTATTTTAATTGCATTTTTAAGGCACGTTTAATGCTTTAAGTTGATATATATGTTGATTGAACTACCATGGAGAGTGAAAATTAATTAGTAAGGGCACCCGCCCCACAAGATCAAGGGTGAATTTCATCATCACTTCTTGGCCCACTAGGATAATCACTTCAAGTGTGCAACCTTACCTTTCAAGTTAATTTAAAATCAATTAGAAGAGACCTATAGGGTCATCACATGCTCATAAGACCCTCTTACTAAGACGCGATCTGTTGTCATTCCAGTGGCTTTTGAGCACTGTGGTTATAGTGGGTGTCTCAAAATCCAAGTGATTTTCCCACGCCTTCTGTTGACATTTGTTGAGGTATAAACACCTCCTTATATGAGGATTGTATTAACCACCTTGCACAGAACCTAACTGGTAAGCAATAGTCAAATCTAAAGAAGAGGATGAGTGCTAGATTAGGCTAATTTAAAAGCATTCTCCCTACATAAATTCAATAAAGTCAAAATATTGCTTATTAGCTTAAGGATTATTTGACTGTGCCTTTTGTTTATGCATCACGTAGAGTTAGAGTCAGCATTTAGATTAGGACATTTTAGATTATGCTAGTTTATGTAAAGGTGTTGATCTTAGAACCCAGAGTTAGTACCTTTAGAGCCAAAGATTCAACACATCCAACGCCAAGGTGAAAGAAACCTAATTCCTATCCCCATAGCTGAACCACAGCAGAGAATAAGTGTAAAACAATTAGAGATTTCTATGTTCCTCTACAACTTAATACTCCATCCTACATAGCTGTACCTCCCACAAATGCCGACCACTTCGAGTTAAAGCTAGGAGTCATTCAATTACTCCCTACTTTTTATGGTTGAGATCGAGAAGACCCTTATCTGCATATCAAGGAGTTCCTTGATATTTGTGCCACATTTAAGTTTCAAAACTTTTTAAATGATTCTATTAGGCTTAGGCTCTTCCTTTTCTCACTTGAGGACAAAGCCAAGTGATGGCTTAATTCCTTGGAGGTAGGCTCCATACATATATTTGACCAATTGACTAAGAAGTTTTTGAATAAATTCTTCCCTATTCACAAAACAAATGCCCTTTGTCATGAAATTATCAATTTCCAACAAAGGGATGATGAACAATATTACAAATGTTGGGAATGATGGAATGAACTACTACAAAAATTCCCTCATCATGGATTTGAGAAATGGCAGTAGGTTCGATACTTCTATGAGGCATTGATGCCTCAAAATAGAAAAATGATAGATGTAGCAAGAGGAGGGACCCTCATGTTAAAAGATGAAAGTGAGGCATGGGAGTGCTTTCAAACAGTGGATGATAATTCTCAACAATGGGATTATTCAAATAGGAGAGAAAGAATCAACCAATCCCCTGAGAAAGGAGGTGTCTATGAGATAGGAGTGCATACTAATCTATCCCATAAACTTCACTCTATAGCTGAAAAATTAGGTGAAAGAATGGACAAAGTTAAAACTATGTTTCAATCTTTCAAGGCTGCTACCTTATCCCATAAACCTCCATAAGAGGTATGAGCTACTTGTTCTAGTCCAGCTCATTTAACTTCAGCTTGTCGATCTAATAAAGTGTTCCCTGAATATCTTGTAGACCAAGCGAATGAATTGAATGCATATCGCCAACCTAACAACAACTTGTATTCTGAGACCTACAATCCTAGATGGGCTAGGCATCCCAATTTTTTCTACTCAAAGACTAATTACCAAGGGGGACTACCACTAAACCCTCTACCCAAAAATTTCCTCCTAAGCCTATAATTCCTCAACATCCACCTGGCTTCCAACAATCTCAGCAACAAAAGAAACCATATTTAGAGGATAGAATTGAGAGCATGATAGCAAAATAAATTGAAGAAATTAAAAGGGCTCTCAACCAATTCCAGAATATCAATTCCGAAGCATTAGCCAAACTAGACATGCAGGTAAGCCAATTGTCAGCTGAACTACATAATAGAGGAAAGGGTTAGTTCCTTAGTCAATCCATCCCCAACCCTAAGGGTCAATTTGAGATGGGGTCAAGTTCTCAAAACCCTAACTGTAATGAGCATGCCAAGTCCATAACTACCATTAGGAGTGGTCGTCAAATTGATAACGAAGAAAGGTACGCTACGAAAAATGTAGAGGAGAAAGAGGCAATCAAAACACATGAGAAAGAGATTAGACAGACATCTCCTACTCATTCTGAGCCTATAGTGGAGGCACCCTATGTGCTTAAAGCCACATGCCCTCAATTACTCAACAGGGCTAAGAAAGGAACACATTTTAATGAGATAATGGAAGTGTTTGAACATGTACAAATCAATATTCCATTACTCAATACTATAAATGATATTCCTTCTTAAGCCAAATTTCTTAAAGAGCTCTGCACTAAAAAGGAAAACCTTAATGTGCAAAAGAAAGCCTTCCTAACTAAGCAAGTGAACCTTTAATTTAACACAAGACCCCACTAAAATTTAGAGATTCAGGATGTCCTACAATTTCTTACATTATAGGAGATCATGTCATAACTAGGGCATTACTTGACTTAGGGGCTAGTGTTAATCTATTACCATATTTTGTCTATGAGAAACTAGGGGTTGGTGAGCTTAATCTAACCAACACCACATTGCAATTAACCGATAGATCAATTAAGATTCCTCATGGTATGGTTGAGGATGTATTAATATAGGTGGACCAGTTTTATTTCCTTATCAATTTCATTGTCTTGGATACCCAACCCATAGCAAACCCTATTAATCAAATCCTGGTGATTCTTGGAAGTCCGTTCTTAGCGACATCCAATGCATTCATAAATTATAGAAATGGTATATTACAATTATCCTTTGGCAATATGAAAGTTGAGCTCAATGTCTTCAATGCCAACCATCAACAATTAGATCTTAATGACTCTTGCAACATGATTGAAGATTTAATTTCACAAGTTCTACGACCATTATCTACCTTTGATCCACTAGAGGCTTGTCTTACACATTGTAACTTCAATTGTTAATGTATGGTTGAAGACGTTAAACTTAGCACTTAATAGGAGGTAACCCAGGATTTTAGAATCTATATCACTCAATTTTCATATAGGATCCTATGTTTTTCAAACATTGGGGACAATGTTTCATTTAGGTTGGGCGGTGTAGATGCATATAGGAATTTTGAATTTTCTTAAGTTTTCTTAATTCTTTTGAAAAAAGAAAAGAATTGAAAAAAGAAAGGTTTTTAAGATAGAGTTCCCTTACTGTGATGAGAACTGGATGTTCAGAATTTAGTAATTCTACAATTTTCACCTCTTAATGGGAATGCATATGATTAGTTTTGCATATCATTCATGTGTCGAAGAATTTTATGACAGTTAATTCTTAGAAACTATTTACACACATCACATAGTCAAGACTATAAGAGAGGTATGACTGAGACCCTGAGGAAAACTAGTGGGGACTTAGAGACTATCTTCTTTCAAAGAGTTATAAGTAATTCCACAATTTCTTCAATGTATATACATTAGTGTGATCCTATTTTGGCTAAACATTAAGAATAAATAATAGTAGGAGCTTTATTTTCAGAAAATTTATTGAATTTGATAGGCTTTAGGAAACCTAAGAAATGATATAGGCCATCCTTGCTCAGCCTACCCAGTATATCATACCACTAGTTAGCCCCTTTGAGCCTATTATTAAGCCTATTCCTTCTTAACCCCATTTACCTTAACCCAAAACAATCCAATAAAGTAAATATCCATTACCCATTATCAAAATGAGTAGAGTTAGTGGAAAAAGTTTCAAAAGAAGACAAAAAACCAAAGAAGTGGGAAAATTAGCCGTCTTTCTTCCCAAGAAGCCAAAGAAAAAGAAAAGTGAAAAAAAAAAAAATTTGAAGAGAAAGACAAAAATATGAAAGAGATATTCACTTCAAGTACAACCCAAAAGAAAATTTGTCCTAATAGATATTTCAGTGAGGACCTCTACTCAATTTTAAACCTTTGAAATCCTTATACCCTTCTTTTCTAAACTTGTCCTAAGCCTATATTTTGTCCTAATTAAATACCTATTGATCTTAGTGGAACATAGTCTTAAAGAGGAGATAAAAAGAAGGAATAAAGGTAAACTACCTCTAATATTCTTGGTGATAACATCCACTCTTAGTGATCACTTTCCTTTGTCTCATGAGCATTTAAAAATTTATGTGAACCATTAGCTTGTTGGATTCGGTCACATAATGAGAGAAATATGTTTAAGCCTTATCTAAGAGTTTCATTTTTGAGAGTATACCTGTGAGGATTTGATGTTATGACATATTTCCAATAGAATTTAAGCATGTCTCATTAGAAGTCAAGATTTATGTGGCTATACACACGCACATGCAGTCTAAGAAATAACTCAAATAAAATGTCTTTAATATGTGTAGGATTTGTAAAATTGTCAAATCTTCTCCATTAAGTTGTGAAAAACTAATAGAATGCTAATGAATGAGGATTCTCTAGGATAAAATAGGGGACTCAACTTTATTGAATTTTGTAGGTGTATTCACTGCAAACCCTCAAGAGGCATAACTCGTCCACTAAGGGTAACCTAGGGGTTCAAGAGCTTGTTGCATATGCTAAATGCAATCATGAGTACGTACAAAAGTGGCACCTTGTATCAAATTTTGTAAAATAATTTTTGCATGTTTTGCTAAGGACTAGCAAAATGCTAGTTGCAGTGTGTTGAGTGTTTAATTTTGGATAAAAGACCCCTAGTTTAAGTATTCAATTAGATAATCTAACTCATTAATTTGATGATTTTTAGATAAAATATGAAATTTATCTGAAATTGACGATCAAATCGTAAATTGTCAAAATTAATGGTCAGATGATCATCCAAGCTAATCAGATCTTAATGTATGGTTAGATTACTCTAATATAGTCTTATATCCTGCAGATCAAATAGATCATGGTTTGGATGCTAATCAATGGTGCAAATTATCCAAGATGGCATTGACGGACTAGATCACTTATAAAGCAAGATTGGATGTTTCCTAAAAGAAAAAGAGTTCTAATAAGGAAAGGAGATCATGGATAAGATTTGGAATGAAGAAGAAGTTTCCTAGTACGAAACTAACTCCTAAAGGATAAGGAAAGAGGGGGGGAAGAGAATTAGAAGTGAGGAAAAACTATAAAAAGAGGGAACCATGGGAGCCTAAGGGATGGTTTTTTGGAGTTTTGTTTTATCTTACTTTGATTCCATTCGTCTATTCATCATTTTGTTTTAGTTTGGTCATCATTTTTTTTTCATATTCCTTCTCTTAATCTCCATCTCTCCCTTTTCTATTTTGCTCCATGCACTTTTTTTCTTATCAGCTTCCACCTTCATAGTCACCCATAACCCAGCCTGACACTGCCCTTCTTCCCACTCTTCTCTCTAGTTTCTTCATCTTACCGTTTCCTTTTCTTTTCCTTGTCATACCCATAACCGTTGTTCCCTCCACTCTGGTACAGTACCTCCTATCACATCTCCACCACCAACTTTCCTTCTTTTTCCCAATCCCAATCTTTCTCATTTCCTAGCCCTTGCCCTGCCCCCCCCCCAACTGCTCAACCTGACCCTAATCTCTCTTTACAATACAACACTATCAACTACCACACCACTCCATCATGCTGTCATCTCCACTCCACTTCTAATTATGCTTTCTTTACCATCTCAAATTCACTATTCATCATATCGGTTTCTCCTTTCCCTCCTGTTGTCTACCAGTCAATCACTCCTCCATCAGATTCTCTCCTTACAGGCTCTGTTCCCTACTTGTTTCTCGACATAGCACCAACTAGCACTGGTCTATTCCACCTCATGTATCCTCTGTCCATCAGCATCGTCGGTTTCCTGCTCACCCACCTAACTTTCACGCACCAATCTCCCACCTGACGCTGTCTTTGACCTCTATCTAGAATCCTAATCATCGAGTCATTTTCCCTATTCCCCATCTCCTTACTACACCATCATCATCATTCCACCCATTGTCATTCCCCGTCTCTCCAGTCTCTCTTTCATGCACTAACCATCACTAGGTCTGTCCTGTTCAATCGCACCGCCCTCTCTCTCTCTCTCTCTCTCTCTCTCTCTCTCTCTCTCTCTCTCTCTCTCTCTCTCTCTCTCTCTCTCTCTCTCTCTCTCTCTCTCTCTCTCTCTCTCTCTCTCTCAGCCCAACATGCATAGCCTGGCAACATTTGCTCCCTCTATTCCCATGCACTAGCTGCACCATCCAACACTGCCCCAGTCGTTGTCCCCAGCATAGTGGACGTAGATCATCCATCTCCACCGGCCACGCCCAACGCTATTCATTCAGTCTCTAGCTTCTCCATCTTCTCCGGCAATTATCATCTTCTTCTTCTTGTGTTTTTGTAGAATTTTGGTTTATGGGAAAAAGAAGGAAGTTTCAAGAAAATTTTCATTTTTGCACTTTGCTATTTTATTTAATTCCAACTCTGTCCCCTTTTTAATTACATCTGTGTCCCTACTATTATTCCCATTTTATTTCGTATGTGATCTATTATCCGAGAACTGCATAATCTGAATTGAATTAATTAAGGCTTAACCTAATCAAGGGGTTAGCCTTAACAATAAAGATCTCTTTATTTCTTCTCTATTTCACATCAGATCTTTAATTAATTTTCAGATTACATTCTTAGGATATCTCTTAGCTTGATTAATGTCTTTGATCTTAAATTTGAAATCCAGAAAATGATCTAAACTGTCTGAATCCCAAAATCCTTATCTAGCAAAGATCTCTCAAAAATTTTTAGAATCTCCTTAATCCATCTGATGGATCATCAATCAGAAGTACCAAGAAGAGACTGATAAAGTCTTATCAAAGTTTATAAAGAGGAAATATAGGAGGAAGGATGATAGATTGCTTTGAAATAAGACAAGAAGTAGGAATGGATGAGCCATGGGAAGATAGATGGGAGGGAGGAATGGTAGGAGGCAATGGGAAAGGATGGAACAAGAAAGTATTTTTCCTCTTAGGATCTCTGCTTATCCTCTTTAGATATGATCATGTAAGCTTGGGAATGGAGTTCCTCTCTTTTCCTTCCTTTCTATCTTCTAATCTTGTGTTGAACCCTAAGAGTCAAAAAAATTTATTCACGTCCTCTCCCTCTCCTCTTTATTCCATGTCAAACTCCCTAAAGGATGTGAGTTGCTTTCATGTGTCCCCCTCTTTCCTCTCCTTTAGATCATGTTCTAGGGATGGTCTCCATGCCTCCCACTATCTTTGTTCCCTTGGATCATGCACAGAGGATTAAGTTTCCTCTGCTCTTATCACTTCTTTTCATTCTCCAAATATCATCTCAAGCTACCAAGGAAACTCCTTTCTTCTTTCTTTCCATCATTAGGATCATGCATAACCCTACGATAGATGGCCTAGACTTTGTTGAAGTTTCTTTAGCCAAAACACATTTTTCACTTCCTTGAATCACTCCACACACTGGAATTTTCACCACTAATAACAATCAACTCTCTCTCTCTCTCTCTCTCTCTCTCTCTCTCTCTCTCTCTCTCTCTCTCTCTCTCTCTCTCTCTCTCTCTCTCTCTCTCTCTCTCTCTCTCTCTCTCTCTCTCTCTCTCTCTCTCTCTCTCTCTTGCCTGCTTCATTCTCATGGGTCCACCCTAGAATTCCCTTCATACTCTCATTAAAAACACTTCCTATTGGATGCTACTAGGTTATCCCTAACTAAAGATGAATCTTTATCTTGCTTCACTAAAAGGTTGGGTGAAAGAGAGTAGTAGATTTCTCATTTATTCACCTTCACTGCAACGTTTTCTCTACTTTTTCTCCTATTTTTCTCATGAATTACATGCATGATAAGGAGTGACATGCCTCCTTCTTTGGATAAAAACATGTAGACTATAGGTGGGTCCCTCTCTTGATAGTGAGTAATCACTATATGCAAGTCTCATTTTCTAAGTGTTTTCATTTCTATAAAAATTCCATACATGTGGCTTATTATATAGCATACAAGCTTCACGTAGAAGCTTCCCAAAGGGTTATTTTCATTACATGCATCCATGAGAAGTTGGTGATCTTATCCTTTAGTAATGATAGTATAGATAAGGTTGGTTGTATGGGATTTTTTACCATACTAAATTTGATAAAGATAACCCCATAATATTAAGAGCTTCTTCACTTCTTAGTTCTTGGAATCTGGGTCCATAACTTTACTTGAATGCTAGGATAGCTCTCTTTTAGGGTTTCAAGTTGCCAAAAATGTGCATTTTTCTCAATTCTACCCTTGATAAGTGTTCAATTTTCTATAAAAAGGACCCAATTAGTAACCCATGTGTTATAAAAATATAGAGTTATTTCTAAGGTTTTTTCAAAATCTTATAACACATGCATTTCTAACCTAATAGTTCAAAATTTTGATATTTTATAGGTTCAAAAGCTAATCCAAAGTAAATATGAGAATGATCATAATTTGCTAAGACTTAATTGAGGTTTTTCATCTTTTGTAGGTATTGAGAAGGTAATCCAAAGGCTGAGCATGATCAAGAAAAGAATTAAAGTCATTCATGAGGTTTCTTAATCTAACTAGGAAACCCAAGCAAGCCAAAGCCTAAATGTCATCAATCCAAGGTGTGATGTAGTATCAAGACTATCCTAGGGCAAGTAAAGAAGGAATTGGAGAAGCAAAAGTAACCTAGAAATGGACCCAAGCCCAAGTCATGCATTTCCACCACCTTTGCATGGGAGCCATTCAAGCCACTTAGCCATTAAAGCCATGAAAAAGGGTAATAAGCCATATGAGCTACTCAAGACTTAAAGTCAAGTAGTGAAGCCACCAAGTAATGAACCGTCAAAGTGAGCAATTAAGCCAAGGAGGAGTGTCACATGGAGCCACACAAGCATCAATTCAAGAAACTTTCCTATATTAAGAGTGTGATTATGGAGGGATTTTTAGGGATAATTGTAAAAGGTAAGACAACCATACATTAAGGGACCCATTATGAGAGAAAACTCTACCTTCTTAATCCATTTCCCATACCCAATCCACCATTCACCCTAGGGTTCACGTTTTTAACTCAACGAGGGAGCCATCTTCCTAGAAAAGGATGCCCCCTTGCTTAGTTGACAAAATTCAAGTGGTTTCCTAATGAGGAAACCCCTAGATCTAAGACCATTCGAAGCACATAAAACCCTAGGTTTTTCTCCATCCTTTCTTATATATATTTTTCTTTTTGTTATCTTTTTAAGAATCCAACCACCTTCCAATTAGAAGGGAGGGAGATTCACTTACCCATCCGAGGAAAAAGATGACTCCCCCTTCCAAATTAGGAAACCAGCCAGCCAGCCCATCTCTCTCTCTCTCTCTCTCTCTCTCTCTCTCTCTCTCTCTCTCTCTCTCTCTCTCTCTCTCTCTCTCTCTCTCTCTCTCTCTCTCTCTCTCTCTCTCTCTCTCTCTCTCTCTCTCTCTCTCTCTCTCTCTCTCTCTCTCATCACCTTTTTTACTTCACTTCCCACCTAAATTTCCCCCCTTATTCTCCACATCAGCCCTAGATCTAGATCTCCTCCTCTTTCATAGATTAAACATTCATCAAATTGGAAGCTAAATCATCTATAATTACCCCAAGGCTTCTAACTTTTTGTCCAAGTAAAGGGAGGTGAGACACTTTGAAACATTACCTTCCTTTGGTGATCTTTGATTCTTAACTTGGGAATTCTTTTGGTTCTTTTCTTCCTTTGGATTTCTTATTATTCCCTTTTGTTATTTGATCTATAATTCAGATGAGTAGTTTGCCTTCATAATTTTTAGTTTCATTGCTTTAGTTTTCATTGTTTTGCTTTCTACTTTTTCACTCATCTTCTCACTTAGCTTTTCGTCTTTTCTTTGCTTTCAAGTAGTTCCTCACTAGAAGTAACAGCCAAGAGAAGAAATATCTTGAATCCTTGCTCTCCATCTTAGGATTCCATGTTTTTTTCCTTAGTGCTGGTTTAGTTTTATGTGTTTTTCCCTTTGTTAGTTCATCATTCCAGCCATCTTTATAGTCTCTTTTCTCTTGAAATCTCTCTTGAGTTCACTTTCATGTCATCTTAATTTAGTTTGCGGTCATTGGATTGAGTTATATTCATGTTTTGGATCAAGTTTTAAGTCCATGAATTAGGCGCATTTCCAGATTTGAATGTATGTTTATGCGCACTTTTCTTGATGTACTTTGGCATGAAAAGATTAAATATCATTGATCTTTCTTGTTCCTGAATGTTTCCATTATTAAATTACTTTACATCTAGGTTGTTATCTTGCATAAAAAAATTTGTTTCAATTGCTTTATTATGCTTGATTTAGTTGATGTTCTTAAGTGCTTAAAATCTGAAAAATTTCTCTCCTTAACTTTGTCCTTTGTTTCTGGCCATCAAAATAACTTATTTGCTTAAATAATTAGGAACTAATTTAGATTTTTTAGGTTTCTTTTTAGTTCCTAGCTTAGGTTGGATGTTTCTATACATTAGGAGAATCAAATGTGATCGCTTTTGCACTTATGAACCATGCAGACAGTTCACCGATCATGTGCATGGTACATATGGTGATTCGCCTTTAATTCTTGTTTTATTCACTTGCTTAATTATGTTTTAGAAGTTAGTATCTAGTTGTCTGCATCATAGTTTAGGTTTAGAAATTTTCCTTTTTTATTTTTGAAAAGTTTCATCTTTAGAAAGTTTTAGTATTGAAAGTGTTAAATTTAGAAATTCTCCTTAAGTGTAGTTTCCATTTACATGCATGTCACTAATTTCATATTAAATCTAGTTAGATCTTATTGGTCACTTGTTTTTGCATGTTAGTTTAGTGTCAGAAAGTTTTCTAATTTGGTTTTAGAATGTTCTATTTTTCAGAAAGTTTCTAATTCTAGTTTAGGAAAGTTTCCATTTTATTAGTTTCCTTAAGTTAGTTGCTTAGTTTAGTTCATTTTTGTTTTATATTAGTTTCCTTTGTTAAATGCTTGTTAATTAGGTTAGTCTCTAATTTCATTCTTTAGTTTTAATTTTGGTAAGTTTCCTTTAATTCTAGGTGTTAATTTCATGCATGTTTCTAAATCCTTCTTATTTTAAATTCTTAGTTTAATCATCAACTCTTTCTCTTTGGCTGAAGTCAAGCACTTTAATTAAGATCCATCTAACATACAAACTTGTGAGATTCCTCATGGGATTCGATCTCTCTCACGTGCTAATACTACTTTGAATCATGCGCTGATGAGTAATATTAAAGCTACACCAACCCTAATCCTACAAAATATAAAATAAATCCTAATTAGTGATGAAATAAGTAATCCAAGGGTTAAAAATACTAATTTTAGGGAGACTTACATTTGTCTAGTCCCCAAGAAGAACTATTAAAGATAAAATAAAAAATCCTAATCACTTTCTAGGTATTGTCATCTATAATTAGCATATGCAAAAAGCCTTTAAACCCCTAGGTTATCCCAAGCGGATGAGTAATAGTCTCATAAGAGTTTTCATAAATGTTACCTATAAACATTTGAAAAATACTAATATATGATCATTTTTCTTAGAGAATTTTCTTCCATTTAGTGTTGAATAGATATATAACTTTAGCATGTTAATAAAAAATAAAAAAAATAGTTCAAAATTCTACCCTTATGCTAAGGATATTTTATTGACAATTGAGCCTCACAATGTTGTGTGTGTGTGTGTGTGTGTGTGTGTGTGTGTGTGTGTGTGTGTGTGTGTGTGTGTGTGTGTGTGTGTGTGTGTGTGTGTGTGTGTGTGTGTGTGTGTGAATATAGCTAATATATACACAATTTTTAGTCTCTAAGCAAACTATAACCTAAATTACTATCCAAAAGTATGTTTTGACTTTAAATCTCACAAGATATAACTAACACTAAAAAAGAAGTCACTCAAAAATAGGTAAAACTTTTATCAATATATTATTGAAATAATGAATATCAAAGCCAATTTACCTCACATATTTCACACAAAAGAATAGCAACTAAGAAAAAACTGATAAATGGTCTTATGGAAAGGAACCAACTAGTAAGAATGTTGCACTTTACCAGGATCCATACTCATTCATAACCACTTCCAAGCCATACTTCTCTTAAGATCAAATAGGACTTTTACTAGGATGTAACACAGAGCTTAGGACAAGGTTATCTAAGAAAGTGGTATAAGGGTAAAAAAGCATGCTTTGAAGAATATGTAAAGGTCCTCTACTTGTATATTCATAATATTCCTTTCTCTATTGAGAGTGAACATGCCTTTAACTTTGAATGTAGCCTTTTTTCAATTTTTCACTTTTCTTCTTTGAAGCATTTTGATGTTCATCTCTTGAAGTATATTGCTCATACTATCTCATCAAGATATTTCCCCAACCATCTACATATTCCCAAAATAGATTGGGTATTGGATATAATATAGGATTAAAGTTTGGGTAATGATTAATTGGATTATAAGAAAAGGCTATAATATAAAGGCTCAAAAGGCTACCTAGCAAAAAATAACATAGGGTAGGTAGGCAATAAATTAAACAAATATGTCCTCTCCATTTCCTAGGTTTCATATGACTCAAATATGTCCACAATTTAAGAGATATATGGTATAGTCTTTCATATGATTTCTCAATAATTGACCAAAATAAAGAATAATAAGACATTACAAATTTATTATCCACTGAAGAAAAATCTAAATTTAGATATAACCCTCACAAAGAAAGAATGGCTCCAATCTCACATGGGTTATAAGTCTCTAGTAATTTTCTTCAAGATATCTAAGTTATACCTACTCTTCAACTTAAACTATGCATATATAGCAATTGTACAATAAGTGTTTCGAGTTCAATTTTTATGGAAAACTTAAGAAAAAGGATAATTCAATAAACTAATTGCATATAAATTTATTAATAAGATAAAGTCCAAAAATAACACTAAAATCTTCAAAATTTTGAATTCTCATCCTTGTAAAGGAACTTTCCACCAATATCTAAAGAAAAATCCAAAATTTTCTTTTATGAAATAAACTTCAACTCATAAACTGGCAAGAAGACTTAAAAACATGAATAAACACATCAAATTTTGAAATATACCACCCACAAACTTAAATTAAACATTGTCCTAATGTTTAGAGCTCGAACCATGGACAAATAAAATAACAAACTAGAGGAAAAGGGTAAGAAGAAATGTACTTGTAAGCTGAAGATGGTGCACAAACTCCTAATGTAAATATTTTAATGCAAAATAATGTACAATAATGCCCATGCAGATGCAAGTGCAATACTAAATAGTACATTAACTAGAACATACACCTACACTAACACTACGCATGCAAGAGCCTCCAGGAGAACTCACTCTATTTTACGACTTCACATTAGTTGATATATATACTCCACCTTGTGATTTGGAAATTTGACAATGGAATAGAATCACCAATTACTGTGATTCTAAGCTTATTGGGTACAACGGTAGATGAATTGTCCCAAGTACTATCAAATTGGGAAAATATAATGCCCACATTGAAAAGTTAAAATACCTCCTTTCATACATTTTCCTATATGCTAGGGTTAAGCTAGATCTACATTTGTTGAAAAGGTTGTTCATTTGTCTCTTGATGAAAGAAATAGTGGGGCTTAAAGCCTCTTTATCCTCAATTGTCCACCCTAGAGCTTGTTGATATTTTATAATAACATCAAGTGGTTCACTTTCTATTCTTTATCAAAGTTTGGGGTAGTAAGAGCATGCAAGGTATCAATTGAACTTAAATTTCACATATTGAATTTTCAAGGCCAAGTGTTAGGTCCAAAGTAGGTGATTATTCAATAAATGGCATGAGTGAAGTTTCATGAAATGTAAAGGGTCTTACTAGGGATTTCCATTTTGAAGTAACCATTAATGGTGTAGTATCAAGTAAAGTATATTGCTGTTGTTTTTATATTAACTCACAAGCGCACAAATCAATTATAGTCATGAGGAGGTCAATCCTATGAGGAATTAAACAAATGTGATGCTAGTGGTCCCTACTTTAAACTATCTAACCTAGCCAAAATTCAAGAGATTTTTAACCTAAACTAAGAATGGAAATTGCACATGAACATGGAAATTCTGCAAAAAACTAGAAAATGCTAAAATTGAAAACTTTCCTAAGTCAATATTTTCTAAAAATGATATTAAGCAACTTTCCGAAATCATGCAAATCTAGGAAAACTAAGCAACCAAATTAACTACTTAAGCAACTATGACAAAATTAATTACTTTCCTAACTACAAATTAGAAACTAACTAAGATGCAAACTAATGGAATCTAACTACAACTAAACAACATGAATAAAGGAAAACAATCACCAATAAGCAATGAAAGGCAAAATACCCAAGTATTATGCATGTGACGATGGAATTGTATGCATGATTCATTTGATATGAATGAATCTAATTAACTACTTTGAACCTAAAACATGCAATCTTACTAAGCAATCTAATAATCTACTGGGGATCTTGAAAAATCAAGAGAACATAAAGTGTATGGTGCTGGAAACTGCACATAACAATCCATGAAAAGAAATTCTAGCAGCATATTTTTTGAATCATTCACGTTATGGAACATGGAAAACATGAAAATAAGCCATTCTAAAGCAAGTAAACATTCACTAATGAAGATAATTAACTATTGAACATAGTATGAATTGGAAACTCCAAATAACTTCATTGAATCACATCATATATTCATCTACATAATGCCTCAATACATGTAATCCAAATCTAAAAATTAAATTCTATTACAATGAAGTTCACTTGCACCTAATCAACCCACAACTACAAGCTAATCCTTCTCCAATTGTTTTAACAATCAATCATGGATAAATATTCTTTAAAGTAAGGAAAAATTCCACTAGAAACTAAAGGAAGCTTGAAAAACACTAAGGAAATCAAAAAAGGATTTCAATGAAACAAAACAGATCTAAAGGAAATGAAAAATAAGGATAGGTTCAATTTAAGGTGACTTTCCTTGGCTGTCATTTCAAGGGAAAAACCATCCTTGGATCTTAATCTTTAGGTAAGGGAAAACAAAAGGATGGCAAAGCAACAACTAGCACAATGGAAACTAAGATCAAACGAAGAGAAGCAAGGAAAGATAACTAGCCTTTGAAGAACAAATCAAATACTAATGACCAGGTGTGGAACACTTAAGGAGATGCAACACACCTTAGAATGGAAACTAACACCCAAGTAGAAGAGAATCTCAAGGCAAAAAAAGATAAACAAAGGAGGGTAGGAAATAGACGTCGTCTCCTTGCTAGGCGGGGGCATCTTTTTCTTGCTTGAGAATGGATGCCCAACTCTTGATGTTTGATGGATTTTTATAATTTTCCTCACCTAAGATGGATGTGTGTGGGGAATGAAAAGTGGGAAATTGGATCACTAAGATGTCAAGGAAGCTAGGGTTTTTAAAGAGGAACAAAAGGATTGCATTAAGATGACATTAAGGGTGGAGGTGCCTACGTTTTAGGAGTAGGCATTCGCCTTAGAAAAAAAATGTGGAAATCCCTTAAAAATGGAAAGTTTGGTGGGATGATGAGATAAGAGAGAAGGAGATAATGGGAGAAAAGAAAGTGGTGGGAAAGGATAAGAAAGAAAAATGAGGGGGGGAATTTGATTGGCTAGGTAGTTTCCTAACATGTGGAGATTGGTTGGGTGGTTGCAATGAGAGTTTAGGAAAGTGGAGGAGTCTTGGAATGGTAGGACTCTTGAATGGAAAGTCAAATTTGCGGTGCTATTTGGTGATAAGGTGGAAACTTATAAAAAGGTGGGAAAAACATGAAAAATAGAAGGGTCTCATCCTATTGATTGACATACCAACTTATCCCAATGAATTTTCATTTTATTCTTTTCAAAATATCCCTTAGAATCTCATGGATAATTGTCTTGATAGTCCTCCAATCCTAGCCTTCCATTTAGATTAGCTTATGTGGTTTTGATGGCTAACTTTGAGGGCTTCATTAGCTAGGCTTCATGGCTGGCATAGATGGCTCTCTTAGCTTGGTTTCATAGCTTAATCCCTTGACTTGAGTGGATTGAATGGTTTGTCTTGAATTCCTTAGCTTGCCACCTTGTTCATGGCTTGTATGGCTAAGGTGGCTTGAATGGCTCCCATGAAAAGGTGGTGAAAATACATGGCTTGCTTCATGGGCCCACTTTGGCCACTTTTAACTCTTCCAATCACATCCATTTCTAGTCCTAAAGATGATCTTCATCCTTGATCTCATGTTAGATTAATGATTCTTAGGTTTTGACTTGATCTTTTGATCTTGTTCTTCAATGTTCATCCTGATCGATCTCGACTGTCAGATCATCTTCTCTCTTCCTAACAAAAGCTGAAAACCTTAATTAAATCCTAGAATAATATGATTAATCATATACTTACCTTGAATTAGCCTCTGTACATACAAAATATCAAAATTTTAAATCATTAGATCAAAAAATGCATGTGTTATAAATTTTGGTCAAAAACCATATTTTACTCCTATAAGTTATAACACATTGGTAACTGATTGGGTTTTTTTTTTTTTTTGGAAAAATTAAAATTTCATCATATACTTTATGTCAAAATTAAAGTCAAAATGAGCTAGACAAGCCTCGAGAGGATCAGTGCTGTAGGATGGTAGGGATGGGTTATGCACTAGACTATCTATCATATTCACTTCAAAAGGATCTTCAAAGTCTAAGTGTGGTTGTCTAGTATTAAAGAAATTCTACCTAATCTTCATGTTTCTAACAGACAAATTCATCACACCATTACTATAGTTAATTATTGCATTGATGTGGCAAAGAATGGCCATCCTAAAATGATATGAATTTGACTACCTAGATTAGATACAAGTTGGGTATCTAATAAAAGAAAGTCAATAGGAAATAAAAACTTATCAACCTATACCAATACATCCTCAACTACACCACAAGGAATTTTAGCCATTCTATCTACCAATTGTAGTGTGGTAGTAGTAAGTTTCATCTTAGCTAAACCTAATTGCACATATAACGAATAAGGCAATAGATTAACACTTGACCTTAAATCAAGTAATGCCCTATTAGTTGTGTGTTCTCCTATTACACATGATATAGTGGGGCATTCAGGATCTCAATAATTCAGTGGGGTGTTATGTTGGATGATCTAGTTGACTTGCTCGACTAGAAATGCTTTCTTCTGCACATGAAACCTTCATGTCTATGTGCAAAGATCTTTTAAAATTTTGGCATAAGAGGGTAATTGAATATTAATATTAACCTATTTAAATACATCAATTATCTTATTAAATTTCAAAAATTCTTTGTCATGTTGAGTCTTTGAGGATATGGAGCCTTGGGAATATATGATGCTTCAAGTAGAGATTCAAAATAAGAGGAAGATGGTTGACACTTCTCTTTATCCTTCTAAGTTTTGTAGGCTTCTCCTTTTCCTCACTCAGGATTCCTTAGTCAACCCACCTGATTATCTATCAGCTTACCACTCCTAATGATAGTAATAGATTTGGCTTATTCATGAAGCTTTTGATTGTTTGATGAGTTTCTAATCTCCAACTGACCCTTAGGGACTTGAAATAAGCAACTAGGAAATTTTCCTTTTTCCCTCTTACTTAACACAGCAAAAAGTTTACCCATTTGATATTCTAGCTTCACAATTGATGGTGAGGTGGTTTGCAAAGTTTTCTTTGTATCATTCTAAAAATACATGGAACTTTGCATAAACAAATTTAAGGTCTCCTCAATAGACAGTTTCCTTAGTTGTTATAGAAACTACAGAGGAGGTTGCTACTATGGAATTGTGGCATGAGGAAAAGGCTAAGAAGAGGGAATTCCAGGTGGACATTGTTCTTCAACCAAGAAAATTTGGGATGCACAACACATCCAAGATTATAGATCTTAGAATATGGATTATTGCTAGGATTTCTAAATACAGTTAGTGCATTCACTTGCTCTGATAAATATTCATGAAAAGTAGAGCTTGATGGACATAATGTAGTAGGATGTGTTGAACTAGAATATATGAACAAACCTCAAGCTAAAGTTGCATAGAAGATCCACTAGCCAGCATAAAAGGATCTATCCTTTGCACTAGACTATCAATCTCATCAACTTTGTGAGCCAACATGTCTATCTTGCTATATAGGTTAGGAGTGGCCCCTATTTTATATGAACATCCTTAAGGAGGTAGTGAATTTCTTTCCATTCTTTTAGAATAATCCCATTACTAAGAGTTTCAGAGAGGGTCTTAAAGAAATTCTTCTACCTTTCCCAACATTCATAAAAATGCTGACCCTCTCTTTAATGAAAGTTGATTATTTCCCTCCTGAGGTCATTGGTTTTGTGGACAGAAAAAAATTAATTTAGGAATTTCCTAAATAATTTATTCCAAGTTATGATTGACCCTACCTCTAAAGAGTTCATTCATTCCTTCACTTTGTCCTTTAAACAGAAGGAAAATAGTTGTAATCTAATATAATCATTTGAGAAATTGTGGTATTTGAATGTTGCACAAATGTTAATAAATTCCTTGACATGGTGATATGGGTCCTCCTTGTTTAAACCTTAAACTATTGGAAGAAATTGAATAGCTCTAGGTTTTAACTCAAAATGATCTATGCTAATCACAGGTAGCACCATACATGATAATGAGTTAAATTGAACAAGAGTAGAGTAGTCTCTAAGGAGCTTGACTTCTACTACTTTAGTTACCATTTCTAGTGTAGGATTTTCTAAATCGGCTCGATTTCTTAACCCTTGCCTTGTGCAACATATATGCAAAAATGATGCACATTCAAAGGACATGCAATCAATCTAACCATAAGGCAAACAAGTTGAAATTTTTATTTATCTTGAATTTTTGTAAGGGAGTGGCTTTTAGATTATACTAACGTTAATACCTCCTCCTCCTCTATTTTAGACATTGTCTTACTACTTATTAGTTAGATCCTAACTAAATCAACCACTTCACAACCTCCTTAGTTATTGTAGGTAATTTGAGTCATCAAGTGTGTCGATAGAGCTAGTCATTTAAATACCAAAGTAGTTGATTAGCTTAGGGCCACTAGAGTGACAGTTTTCACCTCCTTCCATGAGAGTCATATGAGCTTGTGGGCCACTACAGGTCTCTTTAAATTAATTTTATCTTAGGTTGGGGTGCATGTCAGGTTATGATTAACCTAGGTGGGCCAAAAGGTGGTGATGAAATCCACCCTTGATCTTGTAGAGGTTATTGCCCTTGCGAATTAATTTTTCATTCCCATGGTAGTTCAATCAATCATATAATCACCTTAAAGTAATAAATCTATCTTTAAAATGCAAGAAAAGAAATAAAGTAACACAACTACCCATATGCCACTCAATAAAGGGTGTAGGCCTCGCTAGACGAGACATTATAACATAGATAACCTATGTCTATTGTTTATAACCAAGCTTAGTCTATTCCTTATTAAGTAGGTGCAACTAATGCAGCAACCCTAATTTAAATGCAATAATTAAATTGTGAATGTAAACTATATCATATTAAAATACCACTCAATAATGCAAGCTAATCTAACATGCAAACCCTAATCTAGGAAATGTGAAGAGTTAGGATGGCTTACAAAGGGGTCCTAGATAAAATCTTCTTATACAAGGGTGAAACCATGTACAAACCACCTCTTCTAAGTGAGAATCATTCACCATTAATTTGTATCATTACAACCCTTTTAAATGACTCTCAATTAAATAAATTACAATCACTCCTCACTACAATTCACTCAAGGATAAAAATAATGTAAGCAACTATCCTAATTTAAATCTTCCCCAAATCCTTAGCTAACTTCATACAAAAATAAAATACTATCATGAGTATCAAGAAATTATAGGAATTATGAAAAAATACAACTAAAAATTCATACAATTCTAACTACAACTAGTGGTAAAATAATTCAACCTAAATTCCAACAAAAATTTCATTGTGAGTCCTTGGCAATAGTGCAAAAACTTGGTGTATTTTAAAAATAACAATAAGCATGCATTTACAAATTGATCCCACGAGGACTCAATTTATGAAATTAGAAATTTTAATTAAAATATACTTTAATTATTTTAACCTAGCCAATGAATTTAATTATAAAAAAGCAAATAATTTTAAAAATTCTAAAAGAGATAAAATTAATCAAATTTCTAAATTCTTGAGTTTTGGAATCCACCACACTAAATTCACATACATTCAAAATTAAGCAATTTTACATTTAATACTAAACATGTTAATAAAACCACAATGAATTGGAAACATGGAATATATCATCTTTAAAATCCTTAATTTGTAAATTTTCTCAAATTCAAGATTTCAGCAAATTTAGTATATTTTTAAAGTGTAACTTGTTTTTTAGAGCACAAATTATCTAAGAAATTTATAAACTAATTTACCTTATCTAGTTTCTAAAGTATAAGAAATACCTAATATTTTCTATGAAAAGAACATTAAATATGTAATTAGCTTACTAGTCCTAAAATTAATATTTTAGAACTTTCTAAATCTAAAATCATATAAACATGGAAATATGTTACTCTAGTGTGGCTTCCTCCTAACCCTAGGAAAAATTCTAGCTACTCATATTCTTTATAAAATTTATGTTGAAAATTAAATCCAACAATATATTCTAAACAAACTAATCAAAACTAAGGCCAAAAATAATGTAAATCACAAAGAAGTAATGAAATAAAAACTAAAATTTGATTAAAATGAAGAACAATACAAGAACTTGAATACATGAAGAAAGCAAAAATAAAACAAAGCTCCCCTGTGGATTGGATTATACACTGCCAACGTCTTTATGGTGTCACTAGACAAGGATCACTTTTGAGTCTGCTCCTAATTGCACTACCACCTTTGGACATCATCCTAACGATATCATATACTTGTTATGTCACTCATCAAGTATAGCGGATATCACCCAACAACTACAAATTCGAGGAAATCACTTACAAAACAACCACCATTCCAATCCCTAACTGAATGAGAAAGAGAGATGGGAATATATGCTTATGTGTGGAATGAGAGAAATAGATTAATGATAAGGAGAAGGTTGGGCATAGTGATATGCTTAGAAATATTACATATAATACCTATATATTTAATAGTTTCTAACCCAGGAATTAACTTAACTATCACTAATTAGGATTTATTTTATATTCTACAAGATTAGGGTACAACTGGAAAAAAATTGATATTTTTAGCAAGCAAAATGCTAAAGAAGAGAACCACCATTGTCAAAGTAACATCATGGGCTCACTTGCCAAACATGAAGTCTAGGAGTTTAGAATGAGGGTGATAGACTTCCCATGCATGCATGCAAATAATCCATCAACTTGGGAAGCTTCTAAGGAAGCTCAAGTCACATACATTGGGTACAAATATATAAGTTTTTTTCCAAAATAAAACAAGTTAGAAGACTAGGCTCACATGAAAACACAATCCATTCATTCTCCCTCTTACTTAACCTAAAGAGGGGCCCACCAAAGGAGTGGGATGACTTTTCCATGAAATAAACTATACTCCCCTTGATTCCATGTTTTTAAATGAGAAAATTAAGAAAGAAATAAGGAGAAAATAAAGGAGGTGAAGAGAGAGACAGTTTAGGGGCAAGTCTATCCTTGTTTATGGATATCTTAAGCAACCAAAGAGAACTTACTCAAACAAAGATGAATCAATGAGAGAGAAGACTGTAAGGAAGACTAGAATGGAATCCCATTGGTGGAGGTTTTTTTGGTGAGCTACGTACCTTTATTTTAGGGAGAAAATATGTTTATCCAAGTATGGGACATCCTCCACTTTTTAATTCTCTTTGTCTAGAGAAAAAAAATAGTGAGTTGGGAGAGAATAAAGGGGAACACCTATAGTGGATAAGGAAACCTCAATGGAATCTAAGCCATCCACTCTAAGGCATATTGATCTAATGGTTGAGAATAATGGAGCTATAAAACATGATCTTTGGACAAGGAAACTTCAAAGCCATCACATCTACTCAATCCTAAGTGAAGTATGATCCATGGATTAAAAAAATGAAGAGGAACCAAAGCTCAACCTTAGCCATTATCCGACATTCTATACAAGGAGATGCACATGGTCAGCTAAGCATAAAAAGGAGACATCTTTTTTATTAAAAGAAGGCCATTTGATTCAAAGATAAAAATGGAGGAAACTTCCTTATCCATGTTAAGATTTTCATCCTCACATCTTCATCATTAAAAAAATAAGAACATTCATCCAACCATCCATCCAAAATAACTCACTCAACCTTTTCCAACTCAAGGAGATTCTATCCTTTCCTTTCCATTCCCAATTATCCCCTACATTCTTCCTTCCCATTCTTTCCCGTCTCTTTCCTCTTTTCATATCCTATCTTTCCTTCTCATCCTCAACAATATTCTTCATCCAATACCCTTCTAATTCTCCCATCCAAGCGTCCCCTCTTTCCCAAATTGAATTCTACGTTCACCATCCCACACCCCCCCCCCCCCATCTTTCTTTCCATTATTATTTCTTTCCTCCTTTCTACCTTTCATATGAACAACTCCTTCATTCCTTCTCCTTTTCTCCTTATGATCCTATGCATCCAATCCTTAGGGCTTCCATGTTAGACCTATATACATAGAGGTGAAGGAGAAGGAGAACCATCTATTACTTTTTCTTAAAAAATACAAAGTCAAATATAGGAGAAACAGAGGAAGAGAGATCACTGTTGATGTTTTTCGCAAGTGCACGGGCTATTGTAGTATAGCTATGCAAATACGGGTCGAACCCACAAGGACTCGCTTTAAGTAGAGTTTCTAATAAAATTTAATTATTCGAATGATGCACTTTACATAACTTTCAATTCCAGAAAACATAAAATAAAACTAATCAAACATCCCTGAATCCCTGGATAGCATTATCGCTGGATAACACTGTCAAAAGATGGATAAAATAAAGCATAAATGGAACAGGGACACAGATGTAAATAAAATGGGGATACAGATGTCAGTAAACAGGGGACGCAGATGTCATTAATGGAATTGAACAGAATTGTCGTTGCATTTAAAGATGAAGGGCAAAACAGTCATTCTGTTCAAACTCTGGTTTTTAACAAAAACCAGGAAAACCCAACGAAGGAGAAGCCGGAGGAGAAGGAGATGGAGCCGGAGGAGAAAGGGGAAAGGGAAGAGACGCGCGAGGAAAACCCAGTTCGGGTTTCCTTCTCTGGACCGTCTAGTGAAGAGAAAACTGTCGGAGCTTGTGATCAGCTTCTTTGGGCGTCATCCATTTCTGGTCTGGACGGAGGGCTCTGGTCGTCTGGAATTGGACATCGTCTGGGCATGAGCTTGGCCGGTGATGACGATGGGAAGAGAGGGACGACTGAAATATGGAGAAGCAACCGGTTCGACACACAAAGAGGAAAATGGCCGACTGAAGCAGGGCTGATAAAGGCTGGAAGCCGAGATTTGGTGTGGTGCGGTAAAACAAACTGGGTCTTCTAGTTTTTTAACGTGAAAGAGAGAGTGAAAACGTGCAAGGGTTTTATGCAGTAATGTGATGGAGGGTAGGGTGAGCAGTAGGTAGGGAAGATGGGGCTTGTGTGGTTGATGCGGGAATGAGAGAGGGTAAGGAAGTAGAAAGGGAGATTGTGAAGGCAGTGTAGGCTGGGTGAGAACTTGGAGCAGCGAAGATAAATGGGAATGAGGAAAGAGATAAGGATGGGTGATGCATGGGTAGAGGAAAACAAAGGAGTGTGTGCGCCTAGGTAGTGTAGCTTGGAGAAGAGATAGATGGTGGGCTAGAAGGGGAGATTGGGTTGAACAAACTTGGAATCTAGAGGGAGAAGTAGGAAAACGGGAAAGAAAATAGGAAGAAGAGACAAAGAAAACAACTTGAAAAGAGGCAAGCAGCACTAAAAGGAAAAACCAACCCAAAACTTCCCAACTCCAAAAACTCCCTCTCCCCCTCATACGGTTTCCTCTTTATAGCCTTTCCCTTCCTTATTTTTCTCTACCTCCTTCCTTAAACTCTATCTTTGAAGAGTTAGAGTTCTATGAGGAACTTTCTCGTCTTCCAAGTAGAACTCCATCCTTTTAGGAATCCTTGTTGGTTAGGACTCTTACCTTATTTATCTGCACCGTTGATCATAGAGCTGAGCCATCCAACCTTCCTTCAGTTGATCTGCAACATAAAAGACTAAATTAGAATCATCTAAACCGTACATTAATCATCTAATGAGCTGTAATAATCATCTAACTGTTGATTTTGAGAAAATTAAGGTTTGGATGGTCAATCAAGCTAAATTTTGCAATTTGGACGGTTAGATGATCTAATTGAATGCTAAACTAGGGGTCTTTTACCAAAAATGAACACTTAACACCCCCCCCAACCAGCACTTTGCTAGTCCCGAGCAAAACATGCAGACAACTATTTTACAAAACTGGTATAAGATGCCACTTTCGTAGGTACTCACGATTGCATTTAGCATATGCAACAAGCCCTTGAACCTCTAGGTTACCCCTAGTGGACGAGTTATGCCTCATGAAGGTTTGCAATGAATATACCCACAAAATTCAGTAAAGTCGGATTCCCTATTTTCTCTCAAAAAATCCTCATTCATTAGCAAATTAACTAGTTTTTCACAACTTAATGAAGAAGATTTGACAATTTTACACATCATACACATATTAAAGACATTTTATTTGAGCTATTTCTCATAGTGTATGTGTGTGTACAGTCACATAAATCTTGACTTCTAATTGGATATGCTTACATTCCATTGGAAATATGCCTTGACCTCAAATCCTCATAGGTATACGCTCAGAAATAAACTCTCAGATAAGGGGTTTAACATATTCCTCTCATTATGTGATCGAATCCAACAAACTGATGGTTCACATAATTCTTTTTAACGCTCATGAGACAAAGGAAAGTGATCCCTAGGAGTGGATGTTAACATCAAGAATATGAGGGGTCTTTCACCTTAATTCTTTCTTTTTATCTCATCCTTAAGGCTATGTCCACCTAAGATTAATAGGTCTTTAACTAGGACGAAATGTAGGCTTAGGATAGGTTTAGAAAAGAGAGACATAAAGATTTCAAAGGTTCAAAATTGAGTAGATGTCTTCAATGAATATCTGATAGGACAACTTTTCTTTTGGGTTTGTTCTTGAAGTGAATTTCTCCTTTAGACTTTGGTCTTTCTTTTCTTTTCTTTTCTTTTCTTTTTTTCTTTTTTTTCTTTGGAAGAAAGACATTTAATTCTTTTTCTCACTTCTTTGACTTTTTGTCCTATTTTTGAATTTTTTTCTACTCTACTCATTTTGAAGATGGGTAATGGTTATTTATTTTAATGGGTTATTCTGGGTTAAGGTGAATGGCTTTAAGAAAGAAAAGGCTTAATAACAGGCTCAAAAGGCTAACTAGTGGTATACTATATTGGGTAGGCTTTATGTCTCTAGGCTAAGTAAGGATGGCCTATATCATTTCCTAGGTTTCCTAAAGCCTATTAAATTCAATAAATTTCTAGAATTAAAGCTATTACTCCTATTTATTCTTGATGTTTAACCAAAATGATGATAACAGAATCACACTAATGTATGTACGCTGAAGAAATCAAGGAATTACTTATAACTCTCTCAAAGAAGATAGTCTCAAGTCTCACTAGGTTATAAGTCTCCATTGATTTTCCTCATGGTCTCTAAGTCATATCTCTTATATTAGTCTTGATTATGTGCTGTGTGTAAATGGTTTCCGAGAAGTAGCTTTCATAAAATGCTTCAACTCATGAATGACATGCAAAACTAATCATATGCATTCCCATTAAGAGATGAAAACAGTATATTTACTAAAACATTTAATTCTCGTCACAGTAAGGGAACTCTACTTTAAAAGCTTTTTGTTTTTTTCAAAAAATTTCAATTTTTGTTTTTTCAAGAAAACTCAAAATCTCTAGTGCATCTACACCCCCCAACCTGAATGAAACATTGTCCCTAATGTTTGAAAACATAGGATTCTATATGAAAGTTGAGAGATGTAAACTCTAAACCCTTGGGTTGCCTCCCAAAAAGCGCTAAGTTTAACGTCTTTAGCCAGACATTACCTAACCTTACTTCCTAAACCTAGAGCTAATTGGGTTAGCTTTATTTGTCCTTATCTTAACCCTAAGATCATGCCACTTCAAAATTTCACGGTAATCTATAAATGGCCTCCACCTTAAATTTTTAGGTGGTGATCTGAATATAATACAGTAGATCACTACAATTGTAAGAGTGGTGAAACCATATTGATGATCCCCCATCTTTAATATTTCATGGTAGTCAATATAATTGCTCCACCTCAAAATTTTAGGTGAGGGTAACTTAATGACTGCATGAACTACCGTGTATTTCCTTGGACCATATGGTGACAACCAGTCCTTGTCTTGACCAAATTGAGGGATAATAATGACCATTCTATTCAATTTATCATGTTCCTCCGTGTCCCTATCATTGTCCTGAACTGGGGTAATAACCTGACTCTGCCCTTTCTAATAGGTTGTTCTTGTATTACTAGAGGCGGGGACAAGGTTTGGCTGAAACCCTGGTTATCTTCTGATGTGTACCCTACAGTAAGTTGATGCATATCAACTGACTCTACTTCTTTCTGTTTTATAAGCACAGGTACGATAGCAATTGGGCCTATATTATCATCTGATGTTTGTTCAAATAAGGCTGCTATGTCCCAATCAGTTACATCTTCTACATTGGAAGGCTCAATTTGAATGTCATGCTTAGGATGATCTACTCTAGCTTGTAATCTAGAAGTGTCCATTAAAGGCACAATATCCAACAACTCAGGCATCTCCTCAATAGATGTGTCTTCATCAGAGTCATACAAATAGGTGGGACACGCATATAGAGGAAGAGGGTTGGATTTTTCTAAAGTGTTATGCTCTTCATCAATGGAAGTCTCTTCATAATCAAAATCAAGACATGACCCAAGTATATCGAATTTGGAGATTTCTAAGGATGGTTGTAGACTTTGTGGCTCATAAGGATTATAGGAAATTTCCATCCTACTGTCAAGAATGATTTGCTCTATATTCCCCCTAATTTGTTTCAGTTTTTCCTCAAATTCCTTCCTCCCTCGATTTATTTCCTTAGTGTAATCTTCCATCGTTTGTCTTATTTCCTTATTCCCTTGTGCTACATGTTGCAGTTTTTCTTCTAATAGTGGTTCTTCTTGTAAAGGAAATGACTCATAGGGTTGGTATTGTTGTGGCATTGAGGTACTGAAAAAGGACTGAGCAGGCTGAACACATGATGGTTGACCCTGATATTCTGAATAATCATGGTAGTACTGACCAGGGTGAGACCATTATGGTTCTTCCTTATATTGGTAATCCTGAGACCATGGTGGTTCATGATTCCTGGCACATCCATTAGAGTCTTGATAATTTGTCTTAGAATAAAAATTGCTAGGGTATGTGAATGCATCAGGTGCATCCACTGGCTCCTGATAGTATTCATTATATGTGGAGCTTGATGGGGGCCAGGAAGGGGTGGAATATGGATGCTCAGAATAGGTATAGTCATTATGTATTGAGGTTGAGGTGCACTTTGCCTAGAAGCTATTAGCCTAAGCAATTGACTTTCCATAAGATCTAACCAATCCATCTATGAAATCTATCCCCTTCTTGATAGGCTCCTTTTTTTTCTTTTTTAATGAAAACTAACCTACATGATGCAACCTAAATTCCTAGAATGATGAACAAACAAGGACACAATATAATCCTTGAGGCTAATAAGCAACATATTGATTTTCTTGAAATTGTGTGGGGACAACGCTTTTAATTAGCCTAATTTAGTGCTCCTACTCTCCTTTAGACTTGATTATTGCTGACCAGTTAGGTTCTTCACAAGGTGGTTAATACAACCCTCATGTAAGGAGGCGTTTAGACCTCACAAACGTCAATAGGAGGTGAGGGAAGAGCGAGGCTCTATTAGACAACCCTCAATAACCACAGTGCTCCAAAGCCACTAGAGTGACAATAAATTGAGTCTTAGTAAGAGGGTCCTACGAGCATGTGATAACCCTATAGGTCTTTTCTGATTGATTTTAATTTGAATTGAAGACTAGGGTAGCGCGCTTGAGGTGATTATCCTAGGTGGGCCAAGGAGTGGTGATGAAATCCACCCTTGATCTTATGGGGGTAGGGTGCCCTCACTAATTAATTCCACACTCCATGGCAGTTCGATCAGCAAATATATCACCTTAAAGCATTAACTGTGTCTTAAGATGCAAATAAAAGCAATAAACTAATGCAAAACCTAAAAATGCACAAATTATAAGAGGATGCTGTCTATATGATTTATACTACCAAACAATGCAAATTTACTCTAAATGCAAACCCTAATATAGGAATTTAAATGAGTGAAGAGACTTACAATGGGGTTTCTGATGAAGATCAAGTGTGGGCCACCTTATCCCACACTTGCCCTGTATTATACAACCCTTTAAAATAAAAATAGAAAGTGCAGTTTACAAGGGTCCTCACTACAAGCTTCACTCAAAAAGAAAAGAATCCTAATCTAGGAAAGCAGGGAACTTTTCATGTTGATGAAGATTTTCTTGCTAATTAACTTGTTGATGTTTTCCGCTTTCCTATTTCCCTGAAAAAGAAAATTTAAAAATAAGTACCAATTTCAAGAAATTAGGTGGTTATGCACTAAAACAAAATTAAAAAATGCACCTAAAATGCAATTGCTAATATTTTTTATTTTTCTAGATTTTTTATTTTTATTTTTATTTTATTTTTTTGTTTTTTTAATTAAATTTTATAAAAACTCCTTTGCAAGTCCCCAGCAACGGTGCCAAAAACTTGTTGATGTTTTCCGCAAGTGCACGGGCTATTGTAATATAGCTATGCAAATACGGGTCGAACCCATAGGGACTCGCTTTAAGTGGAGTTTCTAATAAAATTTAATTATTCAAATGATGCACTTTACATAACTTTCAATTCTAGAAAACATAAAATAAAACTAATCAAACATCCCTGAATCACACTGTCCCTGGATAGCATTGTCGCTGGATAACACTGTCAAAAGATGGATAAAATAAAGCTTAAATGGAACAAGGACACAGATGTAAATAAAATGAGGATACATATGTCATTAAACAAGGGACACATATGTAATTAAAGAATTGAACAGAATTGTCATTGCATTTAAAGATGAAGGGCAAAACCGTCATTCTGTTCAAACTCTAGTTTTTAACAAAAACCAGGAAAACCCAACGAAGGAGAAGCCGGAGGAGAAAGGGGAAAGGGAAGAGACACGCGAGGAAAACCCAATTCGGGTTTCCTTCTCCGGACTGTCTGGTGAAGAGAAAACTGCCGGAGCTGGTGATCAGCTTCTATGGGCGTCGTCCAGTTCTGGTCTGGATGGAGGGCTCTGGTCGTCTAGAACTGGACGTCATTTGGGCATGAGCTTGGCCAGTGATGACGATGGGAAGAGAGGGACGACTGGAATATGGAGAAGCAGCCGGTTCGACACACAAAGAGGAAAATGGCCGACTGGAGCAGGGTTGATAAAGGCTGGAAGCCGAGATTTGGTGTGGTGCGATAAAACAAACTAGGTCTTCTAGTTTTTTAACGTGAAAGAGAGAGTGAAAACGTGCAAGGGTTTTATGCGGTGATGTGATGGAGAGTGGGGTGATTAGTAGGTAGGGAAGATGGGGCTTGTGTGGTTGATGCGGGAATGAGAGAGGGTAAGGAAGTAGAAAGGGAAATTGTGAAGGCAGTGTAGGCTGGGTGAGAACTTGGAGCAGTGAAGATAAATGGGAATGAGGAAAGAGATAAGGATGGGTGATGCGTGGGTAGAGGAAAACAAAGGAGTGTGTGCGCCTAGGTAGTGTAGCTTGGAGAAGAGATAGATGGTGGGCTAGAAGGGGAGATTGGGTTGAACAAAACTTGGAATCTAGAGGGAGAAGTAGGAAAAGGGGAAAGAAAATGAGAAGAAGAGACAAAGAAAACAACTTGGAAAGAGGCAAGCATCACTAAAAGGGAAAACCAACCCAAAACTTCCAACTCCAAAAACTCCCTCTCCCCCTCATACGGTTTCCTCTTTATAGCCTTTCCCTTCCTTGTTTTTCTCCACCTCCTTCCTTAAACTCTATCTTTGAAGAGTTAGAGTTCTATGGGGAACTTTCTACTCTTCCAAGTAGAACTCCATCCTTTTAGGAATCCTTGTTGGTTAGGACTCTTGCCTTTTTTATCTACACCATTGACATAGAGCTGAGCCATCCAACCTTCCTTCAGTTGATCTGCAACATAAAAGACTAAATTAGAATCATCTAAACCGTACATTAATCATCTAATGAGCTGTAATAATCATCTAACCATTGATTTTGAGAAAATTAAGGTTTGGATGGTCAATCAAGCTAAATTTTGCAATTTGGACGGTTAGATGATCTAATTGAATGCTAAAGTAGGGGTCTTTTAGCCAAAAATGAACACTTAACAATCACTCTTTCCATTTCTCCCTAGAGCTAGACATCCAGACTTTAGGAGAAGAGTTAAGAGTCCAGCCATTGCCTTTGAACCATCTCTTCAATTCTAAGGCTTCATGTGTGAGTTGGAAAGGAGACGCATCTCCGGATAAGTGCTACATTCTATGCCTCCTTAAGTAGGAAACTTGGTGTTCCTAATCCAAGGAACACCAATCTCCATGTTTTACATTGTTTTTCCCTCTATTCCATACTAAGGTGGGCCACCCAAGCCTAATGGGTGAACTCCACCTTTGTTCCTTTCTTCTTAATATTTTATTTCATCTCTAGACTTGAACATCCAAGATTAGTGGATGCATTCAACTCTAGTTTCCTTCTTCTATCTCTTCTTCTCACTGTATCCTATGGTAGGACGTCTAACTATAATAAACACCCCCTCCTTAGATCTTCCCCTTTTCATTCTCTCTCTAGTTCTTTCTTTCATTCTAATGTGCAATGTTCAAATTTAATGAATGTTCCCCACTTTGGTTGTTTTTCTTTTCCTTGTCCCACTGCTTTCATCACATTCTAAGGTGGATGTTCAATCTTAATGAAATTTTCCACCTTAGGCTCTTCTCTTTTTCTTATTTAATCTTATTTCCGCCTCAAAGTGGGACATCCAAAACAAATGGGCCTATCTTTTATTCTCCCTAAGGCCACCCTCTTCTTAGAGTTTCTAGCATAGAGAAGTCTTTATTTGCTCTATCCTAAGAAGCCTATGCACTTCTTAGAGTTTCTAGGCAAGGAGAAGCATAAACGCTTTTTCTCATTCCCTCTTCTTCTTTTGTTTTTTTAAATGGTTGGGTTTCTTTTAAGAAAAGTGCTAGGCATCCCCCTTATATGGCAGCCTTAGTACTCCTTTCCTAAGGGATTTTATTGGGCATGGTTGTGGGATACAAATGGAAAGTGACATATTGGGAGACTTTCCTCCTTGCTTGTTGGCTACACTTGATGTGCCTAAACAAGTACATAGACTCATATATATGAGAAAAGCTTGGTTGTAACTTTAGTGTAAGTTTGGGTTGAAAAAAGTGTGCAAGTTCTTGTTGAGTTACACAACAATAGAGCATTATGGTGGAAATCAAGCTTGGGAGAAAGGTTCTAATTTACTTGATTTCTTTTCCTTTCTTGCTTATGTATTCAATTCCTTATAGACACCCTAACTAATGAAAATTACTTCTTCTTTTTTAAGTTCTTTGATAGTTTGTTATAATTCTATTTTCTTGTTTTATTTTCTTGCTTTAGTACTTTGTTTAGTTACTTTCCTTAAATGATTGGCTAGGTCAAAGTAAGATTGCTTGAATTTTACTTGAAATTCATTTAAGAGTCTCTTTGGGATTAATCGATATTTGCTTAGTCTATGTTACAATAGACATAGAACTTGTTGTATAATAAATTCACATAATGTAGAATGGAGAGATAGGAATGGGGAGATGTGGTGTGTGTTGGATATAAGAGAGGGAGAATGAGATGGGGATGGATTGATGGTCAAGAGAGAGTATGAGATGGGGTGAGTTGTCAAAGGATTGGAGAGAGATGAAAAGTGTGGTGCATGGATTTAAGAAAGATGAAAGGGATGTATATGCATCAATTGTGAGGGAAAGATGAGATAAAGAACGGAGGCATGAAAGCAAGAGGGAGTGATGGAATGAGTTGCATTGTTGACTAAGAGAGGAAAAGAGAAATGCATTGAAGTGGAAGGATAGGAGGGAGGGTAGATTGAAGGTGGGTATGGATGAGGCTTTGGAAGATAGATGGTAGAATGGAATGGTAAGAGGTGTTGAGATATGATTATGTAAGCTTGGGACAGGAGGAGTTCCTCCACTCTTCCTTCCTTTCTTTATTCTTGTCTTGCATTCAACACAAAGGGTTGAACTTTTTCATTGACGTCTCCTCCCTCTCCTCTTTATTCCATATTAAACTCTCTAAAGGATGGGAGTTTCCGACATGTGTCCTCCTCTTTCCTCTCCTTTATAATTTATATCATGTTCTAGGATTTTGAGGAAGTTTCCTTGAATATTCTCCTTAACGATCATGGAAAACCTTTGGGAGTTGCCACTTCCTCACCTTCTTCTTTGTTTTCACGTTCAAGCACTAGGCGAGATTCAAGCCACTAAACCATTGCAACCCCTCCTTTTGTCTTTTACGTGAAATTCAAAAGGAGATGGAAGTTGTGGGATGGTTTCCACGTCTCCCACTATCTTTGCTCCATTGGATCATGCACGGAGGACTAAGTTTCCTCTCCTCTTATCACTTCTTTCCATTCTCCAAATATCATGCCAAGCTACCAAGGATACTCCTGTATTTCTATCCTTAGGAACAAGAATAACCTTTGGATGGATGGCCTAGATTTCATTACTGTTTCTTTAACCAAACCACTTTATTAACTTCATTGAATCTCTCCTCAGCCCACCAAAATTTTCTCCACCAATAACAATCAACTCTCTCTCTCTCTCTCTCTCTCTCTCTCTCTCCCTCTCTCTCTCTCTCTCTCTCTCTCTCTCTCTCTCTCTCTCTCTCTCTCTCTCTCTCTCTCTCTCTCTCTCTCTCTCTCTCTCTCTCTCTTGCGTGCTTCATTCTCATGGGTCCACCCTAGCATTCCCTTGATTGTCTCATGCCAAACACTTCCTATTGGGTGCTACTAGGATAGCCTAACTGAAGATGAATCTTGACTATTGCTTCATTAAAATATTGGTTGAAAGAGACCCATAGATTACTCATTTATTTCAGCTTCACGTCAACATTTTCACTCATTATTTCTCTCTACTTTTTCTCATGAATTACATGCATGATAGGGGGTGACATGTCTCCTTTGTTGGATAAGAATGTGTAAACCATAGGTGGGTCCCTCTCTTGATTGAATATGTGAGTAATCTCTACATGCATGTCCCATTTTTTAAGTGTGTTGCTTCTACAAAAACTCCATATGTGTGACTCATTGTATAGCATGCAAGCTTCACTTAGAAGATTTCCAAAATGGTGGTTTGCATGCATACATGAGAAGTTGGCCACCTTATGTTTTGGTAGTGACCTCTTTTGTAAGGATAAGGTCAGTTGTATGCATGCGTTTCTGATTGTATTGAATTTAATAAAGACACCCCCATAACATTCTAAACTTCTTTATTTTCTCGTTGTTGGCATGTGAGTCCATAACTTTACTCAAACAACGAGATAGCTCTATTTTAGGGTTTCAAGTTGCCAAAAAAATGTGTACTTTTCTCAATTATACTGTAATCCTACAAAATATAAAATAAATCCTAATTAGTGATAAAATAAGTAACCCAAGGACTAAAACTACTAATTTCAAGGATATTATTTGTAATATTTATGTGTATATCACTGCATCTCTTGAGAGGCATATGAAATCAACAATACAGTATTAAGTTCGTAGTAAATTTATATTCAACTCCCTAATTATTGACTCTAATTTTTCATAGCAGTCTAGCTGTGAGCTATAAGGCATGAGCTTTGATACCAAATGTGTAATATCTTGGTTATCTAGAAATGATATTTTGAATTTCTTTTGTAAAAGCAGCATAAATATCTTCCTTTTTTTTTAAAGAGTTGAAAAATCATAGTGTATAGGTACTTAGCAAATACCACTCTTACAATGTGGGTGTTACTTCCTAAAATCTCCACATATAATTAAAATAAGTAAAATGCATGAGAAAGGAATTAGAGTTACTATCCATAAGATCTATTGGTCACAACTGCAACAACTATCATTAACCACATATAGCAGTTCCATAAGTATTTACAATACCATGGAGCGTCAACTTAAAACACATACATATGTTACCTAAAGCAGTCTATACACAACCATAAAGCTATTGAAAAATTCTAAGTCCACTTAGTATGTATGTCCTCTAGTCAAATGTCTACCTCTTTTGCCTTCCCTTTCTCCTTATGTTCAATGTGCTTGAGCTTTCTCTCTTGAAAAATGTTGGTTTAGGAGGTGAGCACAACCGTTCTCTAGGACAAGGCCAATACAAATTGGCCCACCCAAAATACAAGGCAACTAGTATTCTTATGTGCATATAGTCATATGTATAGATATATAAACAAGTAGATACAAATCATGAGCTTGACATGGATGATCTATATAAGATGTCTCTATTTAGCAAGATCATCATATGTTTAAGTCTATGTTTCCACATGTAAAGCAATGCATTTGTTCCATAGAGCACTTATATAATTCTAGGTACAAGCAATCAGATCACATTCTTACCTTCCATGTCCTTGAATGAAATCACAAACATGCATGTTCTATGGGTATGCTTATGTAGCTCGCTCAAGATGCCCAATTAATCCAACCATTTTGTATCCTAAAATTTTGTAAATAATCAATCTGGTAAATCCAAAGCAATTCATGAATTTAAAGGTAAGATCATCAACCAAGTTGAGCATACAACTTGACATCAATCAAGAAGAAATCAGATTGCGAAAATTGGATGACATATGGTCCTACCACTAGGATGATGGCATATGGCCCTACCAACAAGATAGTGGCATACATGTCCTACTACTGTAGATGGGTCTAAACGCTCGAGAATGACTGACATGTTAATACACATCCATAATCACAACTAGGCATTAGTGCTCGTAGGGAGCTACAATCACCCCAAGTAACTACAATCTCTACTACCTTTGATGTGGATACCACACGAACTCTCACCAGCCCTCATGGGGTTACTGGCTACATTGGGAGCATCCCCATAAAAGCATACTCCTAAATTTAAGCTCCAATCAAGCTAGTATCTAGTATAATTAGAGGACAGAGGCCATTTGCTCCCTTAGCATAGTGTCTCTAGGACTCACAACTACTTAGCAGAGTGCTTGCCCCTCATCAATGGGACTTATACCTACTCATTTGAGCACCTACCCAAATCATCTGTCATCAAAATGATCGTATGCAGAAAAAATAACTTTTCAAGTCATATGAGAAACCACTTAAATCTATTCATTTCCTAGGTATAAGAACCTTTAAATCCATGAGCTTCATGCATCTCTCATTCAAAAGAATGTGCATTGATGTTTTAAAGGCACGCATCCCACAATCATTTCACAAATAGATGACCTATAAACTTTCATATGCATGATAATCCACTTTCCTTTGTTCTACATAAATTAACCCGCATCCAAGTTCAATAGTTCAACTATAAGCATGTAACTAACCTAGGTGGCACATGAAGCTATCTTTAATGACAGTCGAAAGCATTTAGTTTCCCCTATCAAGAATGAATATAAACATTCCACATGGACATAACTGTAATTGAATCATGTTCATTCATAGTCAAGTCATTTCAATGGGTACTAGTATGAAACTAGTTAAGATGGGTATAGTTAATGGCTTCCTTTAGGGCACGTTTCTCTATAGTTCAAACACTAGAAATTCTAACTTAAACTTTTGTTTATTTTTGATGTCCCATCTGATGGTCCTCCCTTTAGAGTGTCCTAAGGATGGTAAATGTTAGGATTGCTATCTTTTATATGTCCATTCACTTATAAGCTATCACACTATGTTTACACTACTACTAGTTTCCTGTAAGTGTTGTGTAGCTTCTAACATAGTGAAATAGCCATGTATCTATTTCATCCTAAGGTTGCCTCCCCACATAACCTAGCATTTTCAGTCCTTAGATGTTTAATTCAACATGTAGTGTCAAGAAGTGAAGCATATTCATCAACTACCATCATTTGCTTGGAGATAGAATTAGGTGTTTATAACTCATCCACCCGATTTTCAATGCTAGAACTCACATAGAGTTAATGGTTTATAGGAGTAATTCCTTACTGATATTGGTCGATCATATCTTTAGGAATCGAATATATATATATACATATATATGTTTCTCATTTCCAACAAATCAACCCAACAATGATCAGATTTTTATCATTTGCATATAAGTAGGACCAGGTGTTCTTATTGTGCTACCAATCATGTTTAAACTCCTACAAGGTTGATGATTTTTGTGTAAGTTGAATTGATCTTTGGAATTTGAATATGTGTGTGTGTGTGTGTGTGTGTGTGTGTGTGTGTGTGTGTGTGTGTGTGTGTGTGTGTGTGTGTGTGTGTGTTAGCTTAATTTATGATCATTCATCTGATATATCAAGATGCCTAAGTTAATAGTGAGGATGATCATGTTTAGTACTAGCCAATGGACACTTGTTAAAAAGCCTACACTAAGTGTCAACTTCAAGCCTTCAAATCATCCAACAATTTCATCTAATTCCCATACCGTCCATAATCCATCGATTCCAGAAATCATAAAGCATCAAAGGAGTAAGAAATGTCGTGGAATACTTCAGAAGATGACCTCATAACAGTGGCCCAGACCACTATTTTGTGAGATGCTTGCAGGTTCGACAAGGAACATTTTTATCTTCCTATTGAATTTCACCTAATGCATTCACTTCCTTGAGAAAATCTTCATGTGATTCATATGTTTACTAATAAAAATAAATGTAAAATACATAATTAGGACATTTGCATTCAAAGATAATAGCAGCTCACTCACCATAGTCAATAGTTTATGAGACGTCTCCCTGCAGGTTTAGTAGGGAGCATTTTCATCTTCCTTATGGATTTCACTTAAATCTTTCACTTCATTGTGTATATTTTTGTGTGAATCAAATTTTAATTTATAGAACTAAAGGTAAAACACATGTACTAGCATTTATATTCAAAATTGACAGTAGCTAGCTCTTATAATTGGAGGGAAAATGATGCCTAATTTTCTGCACAAATGAACAGGATAATTTGAGCCATTTTCCCAGCCCTTCAAACATGTCAAAGCTCCACAACCATCCACCAAATTTAAGTTAAGCCATGCCTCAAAAATCCATTATCACATCCCCCACAAATTTGATGGAAAGTCCTAGGAAGGGTTTTAGCAACTAGGATCTACCCTTTTGTTTCAACCATTTCGAATAGTCATATAGATAAGCATTTGCAAACAACCAATAGCAAGACTTTACCAATCCATTCTCCACAAAATTTTTAGCATAAACCTACCCTACCTTACTATAGTTTCATAATAATCATATGCATTAGAATCAGACAATAGAAATGTGCACTTATGCATTTAACTAGTAAAATCTTCTTCTCTTTTAACTACTAAGTTCTATTGAAATTTTGGTAGTCTTCCCTGTTTTTCAGACTTATGCATTTAACGCATGCAATGCAGTTTACCTGATAAACAATATAACAGTTATAAAGCCCTTAAAGGAGACCCAATCTCCATACTATTTATCATAATACATCACTAACACCTGCTTGCTAACTCAGATTTCATGTGAGTCTCATACATGCCCCATCAACATAAAACATATAGAATGCATAAGGCTAATTGTCAAATAATAAGACATATAACTCATACTCGGCGTCAACATATATATATATATATACAATACAAAATTTTACATCTTTGGTCCAGATTTGTTCATTTCATTCAATAACCTTTCCCTTATCAGCTTGACTAGTACCTACAAAATAATAAGGTGAGCTATGAAGCCCAGTAAAGGAAAAGAACTAAACCCATGCACATCCTACCATTCTTGTTGTAATCAACCAGGTAGCCCTTTCCCTTAGAGTTTACCATCTTGGAAGGTGTCATCATAGGGTACCAGGCAGCCCTTAGGGTTTACTATCTTGGGATTGAACATTGTATAACAATTTGCATCATCATAACAGTTAAGCGTAGTAAATCAGACTATCACATGACAATTTCAATAAGTAATTACAATTCCTATGATCCATTCAACCAATGTGATAACCTATTCATTGTACACATTTATAATGTTAATTTCAAGTGAACAGATCAACAAGAATTTAAGGAATAGAAGGGTTTAGGGTCCTTACCTATACTCAAGGTACAACTCAAAATTCAACTGCCAATGTCGTTCACACTGCACTCAAACCTCTGCAACGAATACAAGTTCTAAGTAAATTTCAGAATTTGATGCAATTTGCTATAATCACTTCTAGCTCTCTATTCACAATGTCCTTGATCTAATCTCAGATATCTAGATAGAGGATTTGTACACCAATTGGTCGCTATCTAATTAAATCAACACCATTGGTCTTACATTAATGGTCTAGATCGAGTGCGTACCTCTAGAAGTTTTAATTTCTAATATTTTAGGTGAGTTATTCCACAATTCAATGCTTTTAACCATAATTCATGGTCTGATCTCCTTTCCTGACCCTTGATCTTCGTTGATCGAGTATTGGATGGTTATATAGGATCTCCCATCAATTTGTCCATAATTGGTTAGTCATTTTAGTGATAATTCATTACTGATAGGTAATTAGAGTTACATTTTACATAGATCTACTTTCCAATCATATTTTTAACGGTCGGATGTTAAGATTTCAGTTTTTCCCTACGCACTAACAAGTTTTCAATCACAATTGCAAGGACCAATTGATTCTTGATGGACGATCTATCTTCATGGATGAAGAGATCATGTGTGATTTGTCCAGATCACAAAATTTTCCATTTTTCACATTTTTAGGGATCGTCGAAAAATGTCGTCATCGCGGGAGAAGGTGACCAGATTCCGGTCATCGCTGGTGACACAAACAGTAACTTATTTGTAAAAATTTTAGATGGGAATGCTCAAAATTGCCTAAATTTTTGTTTTCTAGTATTTTCCCCTTTTGATTTCTACTAAAACTACCAATTTTGGCCAGATTTTTCAATGGTTTAAAAAAAAAAATTTGTTTTTACTATTTTTCTCCAATTTTGGAGTCGTTACTTGGTCGATCATCATGAAACTAGAAGGTTTCAGTTAGAACCTTCTAAACGAACAAGGTGGACAGTTTGGATTATCAATCCAACACCATTCCCTCTAAGATGCCCACTGAGTCTGATGAATTTTCACTGTCTTAAAATGAAAGGAAAGATAGAAAAATGAGAGGAAGAGGAGAGTGGGAGAGAGAACCCACATACCATCTAATTTCCTTGCTAGCCTAACTTAGGGTTAATCGCTTTGGGTTGAGGGAATGCCACTGCCGGTGTTGTCCATGCATGAAGCACAGGCACAGTGAAAACACAACAACCATCAGAGAGGGGGAGGGTTTTACAGGTGTGTGGGATGAAGGGGATTGATATGAGGAGAAGGATGCCATCGTCGGGCTTGCCGGAGAAGAGGGTAGGTTGGGTTTTTGGGTGTGTGAAGCTTGATTGGAAAATGGAAAAAATGGGAGATGGGGAAAAGTTAATGGTATGGACTTTTCTCACATTAGTGATAAAACTCTTTTGTTCTTTGGCTCCCGATCTCCGTTTCATGCATTCTTAGTATCGTTAAAAAGCTCTCATCAAGCATAGTCTAATGAACGACCTTTCATCATCAATTTTTAATTTTTAATATTTTTAATGTTTACTTTTTAATTACTTGGATTTTAATAAAATCTTCATTGGTTGTCCTGTTTCATCGTATTTGGGAAGATTAGCGTGCCAATTCACATTTTAATCTACTCTTTAGGACATGGATGTGACAAAGCCTCTCAATTCCTCTGGTTTTCCTAAGTCTTGCTCTCTTTTTTTTACTAAGCTTTTCAATGGAGTTTCCTTCCGTAGGTCTAGTGGCATGAACCAAGGAAGAAGGGCATCATTGCTAGCCCTCTTACACTCACTCCTACAAGTATCTTAGCCAGTTGCCTAGCATGCATGAGGCCATTTGCCACTCACCCTTCATTTCTCTTGGTGCCTTGGTCTTTCATGCATGGAAGGCCAGCCACCAACCTAGGTTCATGATGAAAATCATTGCATGCCTTCAGCTCCTTAAAATTCTATTTTACTCATCTCTCTTCCTATATTTGCATGTATACTTTACCTTTTCATCTCTTAGTTATTTGTCATTCTTTCTTTAACTCGTTACATAGATTTACGACGTTAGTGTACTCCTACATCACATGTATTTTCACCTCATATATTGCCTTCGTGGAATCTGAGAAAGAGTTATGGGGAGTAAAACATAAATATGTTGATTCTTCCCCAAGAATCCTAGATGACAAAAGCCTAGGAGAGCTGCTGACTTCAACTACTTCACAATTTTTATTAGCTTCACAAATGGGCAATGCTAGATCATGCACCTATCTATATGGAAAGAAGATACATTGAAATATAGATTCGCGCAACCTTTTCCACCTAGACCTTCACCTATCTAATACTCACTCCATTGACTACGCATGACTCTCCTACTCTTCTTATCCTATCCAATTCACGTCTTTACACTCTTTGACACTTTCCTTTAATGAACTTACTCCAGGGTAAATCGAAAGAAATAGAAAAGGCCCATGGTAAATTCAAAGAGATAGAAAGGAAAGGTGATAAATTAAAGGGAGAGAAAAAGAAAAAATAGTTAATTTTTTAAGGTTATATTTATAATTTATAGAATTTACAAATTACTTATAATATAGCTTTCACCTTTGCAATTTTTTTCATATTAGCCTTTAACTTGCATTTTTGCGAGTAATTATTTTCACGTGGTAAAGTCGCCACCCCTGCGCCAAGGCTCCTCCCCCGCTCCTCACTAACTCTCTCTCTCTCTCTCTCTCTCTCTCTCTCTCTCTCTCTCCTGCACCCTCTATATTTCCCTAAAACTAAAATGGCCTGGCGCTGTGGTGGTTCTATCACCCGTTCCCTTGTTGACAACGCAACAAGAAGAGCTTCTTCTTCTTCTGCCCTCCGATCCCCTCAATCCCTCCCACGCTTCCGGTCTCACCCTCTCAACACCCTTCGTCGACGCCTCCCCTTCACAAATCAAAGGTATCCTAAACAGAAAACCCTAAAAGCCCTTAAATCCTAATAATAATAAAATCTTCATTTCAGTTTGCATTTGTTTCTAGGCGTTTTCAAAGAGTTCTTCTGCTTTCTGGCTTTTCTTATAGGACTCTGGGAGAAATCGGGTGCACGCAATCACTCCTTCCCCTTCACAGTGTAATTGCTGCGGCCCGCCTGACATCGCACCCTTCTGTGGACTCGCGAGCTTGTTGTGAGCTGTCTCAGGGTACCTTCTGCCGCACTTGTCAAGATCGCTAGTATTCTCTTTGTGAGTTTTAACCGTTTTAGAACTAAATAACTGGGTTTTCTTTAACCATGCGGGTCGTCGTCGTCTGTTGTTTCCCCGATTATCATAGTGATTTTGGTGAGTTCAGGTGTGTTTGATTGAATTTGTTTGAGGGTTGAGCTTGTTAGAGTTTTTCTTTTGGTGAGTTCAAGTTTCTAAATTTGGTTGGTTGGTGAAAGTGGGTGTCCAAACGGACTGAGTTTGATAGGGAGGAATGGAAAAGATGGGTGATCCGCACAATGCCGGAGAACGCCCGCGATTTTGAGGATTGCGTAGGTTCCTTTTATTTATCTGATATGTTCACAGTAAATGTTTATGACTAGTAGGGCTTATGAATGGTGGTTGAATAGAATATTTCTAAGGGAAACACAAAGCAAAAATGAACATAACTTGGGAAGATCTTCAGTAGTAAAAATGTGTCTAAGAGATATTTATATTTTTCTATTACTAGGATATATCTTATCTGTAATGGTGCATGACTTCTTCTCGTCTTTGGCTTTGTATGCCTGGGCTCTTTTGTTGATTTCCTAGTTTCTTAATGTGCTTTGTATGAGTCTAACTTATTCATCTAGTTTCTTAACTGTGCATTGTATGTATAAATTTTGATAAAATGTTTTTCGTACTGAGATTTGAGAATTTTGTGGAATTTGATAAGTGCTTGTTCTCTTGCTAATTACTTAAATTTGAATAAGTACTGGTTTCTCTCACTGATCGCTTTCTCATATGGTTGCCCAAGGTTCAATCAATTGGACTGTTGAGTATTTTTGTTTATTTTGACTTTTTGATATGATGTGTTTCTCTAACTACTGCATCTCTGTTATATAATTCTTATTGCTGTCTTCTTTTCTAATTTGTTTTTACCTATAGTCACTGCTTTTATCAATTCAGTTGTTCTTTACTTCCATCTTTACCTATGAAAGATTCAAATGTTTTCTAAGATAATGGTTTATTCAGCTGCACGTATAGCTTAATGTCTGTCTGAGAGGGCTTTGGTTTTTTCCTTGCATTTTTCACTGCAGCAAGTGGCTAACATTTTACTTTGTGGTCAACAATTGCATGTCTACGATGCAGGTTACTCCATTCTTTATCTCATCCATATTGAAGATTGCATGCTTTCCACCCCTCCTCTCTTTCTTTCCATTTTTCCTTAAGGGAGATCCCTTTGTATTTCATAGATACAAGATACATTGCCTTATCTTTTTCCTAATTTATGTTATGGATTTTTACCCAGAAGTTTTTAAGTGGCTTAATATTGCTTAATTAATCAAGAATCAGGGGTAGATTTAAAATGATGGAAGTTGATACCAAATGACTGCTGCCTGTTTTTCACACCTAAAAGTTCTACATTATTGTAGGGATATATTGGGAAAAGTAAGAAAATGAATGTGGTAGGTTTTCATAACCATGTCCTTCTCTTTAGGAATTTTTTTGGTTACAATGAAGAATTATGAAGCAAATTACCTAGAACCTATTATCTTAGTTCCTAAATCCACTTGAAATCTTCCCAACAAGGAGAAAAGTGCCACCTCCAACTTTTTCTTTAGGAATTTTAGGAAATAAAGAAAAAGGAATAATTAAGGTCATTTAGGATAGGGCCCTTTTTTTTTAAACGGACACACCTCTCACCTCTCCTACTTTTAAGAGACATTCATTTCTTTTTTACCCTCCTATTTGAAGAAGTTGGAATTGAGTTATTCAGAAAAGATAAGAGAATTGAAGGAGAAAGATAAATCTATTAGATTAGAGTTTCTTATTTTAGTTGAAATATCTCCTATTTTTTCTCTATCTTTACTAATCCATTAGATTTTTCCTACCATGAAAGAAAAAAAGAGGAGAAAACTCTTCATAACTGCAAGGAGTTTCTGTTAATTACATCACTGACCTAACATAGATATGTGTCAGGGTTACACACATTCATTTGGTTACACTCTTCTTTTTTCTTTTTTCCTCTGTCATAAAATTCGATCATAGACACAACCATGAATAATATTTTTTTGGATTGCTCTGTTTGATGTGTGACTGCCCAGAAGGAGACACTTCATGGAATTGATCCTTTCCTAGATAAAATCGGTCTTTCTTTGCCACCAGTTTCGTGAACCTCTTTCTCCACCATCTCTCCAGATCTCAAACTATCTTTAGTTTGTTTCTTTGCTTGGTACTGTACGTGTTCAATTTATCTTAGAAAATCATGGCAAAGAGACCCTAAAGTTGACTTCTGTTAGCTGCCATCTGAAACCTATATAAAATTCCAACTTTACCCTAACTAGTTAAGCAGCATATTAGCTTTGTAAGTAATGCCCACTCCAAAGTATCTCTCTCTCTCTCTCTCTCTCTCTCTCTCTCTCTCTCTCTCTCTCTCTCTCTCTCTCTCTCTCTCTCTCTCTCTCTTGTGCGCACTTGCTCTTTTTCTCTCCCCCTCCCCCGCTCCCTGTAAATAATGGAAAAAAATGAAATTGTTTGATCTTAGTACCAATAAGGATTCAATTATTCACTTGTCATCCTACGTTTGATATGGAAGGAATCTGGATCATTTACGTGTGGAGCCTATCCTTGTGTTGCCTTTGATCAAGACTGATCTTATCAAGCAGCTTTATCCAATATATAGAATGGTAACTATAGTCAATACCTTTTCACCTGCTATCCAAAATGGCCTAGGGCCAAATATTAAGCCGATACGTTTTGCTAGTTTGAGAAATTATTTCTTAATATGAGATTTTTGCTGAAGTGTTATGTTATGTATTAATTTAGGAGTAATTGGGGATTCTATATAACTTTTCAAACGGCAGCTAAAAGGATGTCAACTTTACAAGTCTCTGGGCAAATGTTTTTGAAAATTAGTCCTTATTAGACATTAGGGGATAATCAAGGATTAATTAACCAATATTATCCCATCTAGGGATCTTTTAGTAAAAATCCCTTTATGATATTTTATACAAATTGATGCCTAAACGTAGTGTTACTTGCAATCTTTATTTGATGCATTTATGAACATTCTCACATGTTTGCTAGATATTACCTCAAAGATGGTTGGATATAGACCCTTGTGGTCCGCCCCTTCCTTGGATCCCGCATATGCGGGAGCTTCATGCGCTGGGCTGCCCTTTTTTAGCTGCAACACCACAATATGATGGTCTGACAAAAAAGGACCAACTGAACATTGTTGAATGTGATGCCATAAATATGATGTGACAAGTTGATCTCTGTTCTTACAGTATTATGCAACACTACAGTATAATGGTCAGACAAAGGAGCAACTGGATATTTTGGAACTTGATCCCATAAATACAGCATGGCAAATTTATCTCTCTTCTTATGGCATTATGCATAAGATATTGTTGTTTCCATTCTCAATGAGATTGACATGCTGCTTTAGATATCTTGGAGTGAATTAGATGCTAAATCCATCTAATGATCTGCAAAATGTTCTTATAGTAGAATTTTATCACTTGCTGAAGAGAATTAGTTTCTTAGTATAGCAAGAGGGATGATCCACTTGTTAAGTGACCTAAAACTCTAATCATTCTTGAAAGTAGTTGGAGGATGAATGACGCAATAGTAATCCTTTAATTAATACTTTGCATCACAGGCCAAGACTACTTATAATTTAGAGGTATTCAAACAGATCTAGAAAGCTATAAGAAAACATTGTGGATATCGGATCTTCAAGGCTATGAGACCATATAGGAAACTGATGTGAGATTTATTTAGGGATTTTGTACTTAATAACATCGTATTTGGTTGTGAATATTGATGATCAAGCATATATTCACTCAGGCTCTTATTTTCATCTTGATGATGGAGATCATCATAGGGATTCATCTTTACTTTTGGGGTGTGAGATGTCTGTTCCAAACAACTATTGACCTCACAGCTAAGGTATATTAAATTGAGCATGTCAAGTTGTGATCGACCCCTAGACATATAGCCTTACATAACAGGCTAACAGGTGTTTGAAAAACATATGAACAGTGTGACAGTCGTATTCACACATGACTGGCTTTCGTTGTAGTTAAGAGTTTGGGATGTTAAGGTTGCATGATCTTATAGACTATTTGGGCATTAACTAATAACATCAGGCTCAAAATATGGATTGTTTGGATGACCCAATCATGGCTGGCTGCGCTTATGACATGTATATTGAAATTTGGAATATGGGTGCTGATATTAATATTTTCTGCTTGAATGTGTATACTAATAGGTGAGGGGCATTTTTTTTCATTACCCTATTTAAACATAAGTATGGCGACATAGCTAATTTATATGTACAATATGTACGTACATCCTTTTGCAAAGGTAATACACAGATGTATAATATATACACATTATTGTGCAAAAAATAGTAGCTGATCAACAAAGCCTACTCCAAAAGCTACCGAAAAGAAGAAAAATGTTGGCATCACAGATTCACACCTACCAAGAACACACTAGCATGTACAAAAAAGCAATAAAACATAAACATGCTAGGATGAGAAAAAATAAACAAGAAAATTATCATGATGAGAAGAGTTTTTCTGCCAGTGAAAGAAAGAAGAATTTCGTGGAATTTTTCTTGCTTCAGTTCAATAGCTAATAATTTTCTTTTCCTGAGTTTGGGTTTACTGTTTCTTCAGGGCCTACATATAAGTTTGTTTACTTTCCTCAGAAGTTTTATGGACTGTTCCTCTTATAGTTAAGTTGGTTTCTTTCTGAAGAAAGTCCTTTGGGCCTTTTGAAACAATAAAGTGATGCAACCAATAACAAGAGAACCTGAAATGATGGTTGCCAGCAAATAAACAAATGTATAGTAGCTTTAAACACAAATCCCGGGGAGAAATTTGTGAGTGTTTGAGAGATTACCTGCAAACCAGGTTAATATACCTCTCTGTAATTCAAGTCTGCAAATGCTTTTATCCAAATTAGAGGAATACTAGAACCAGCAAACTGCAAAACAGAGGAAAAATAGGAGGAGAAGAAAATTATCTCATTCAATATCTCTTAAATACATTCTTTACATCTCATTATACTTGTTCTCCTAAAAAGTAACTACAAATCTCCAATAACAAAGAAACAATATCCAAATCTCTCTGTACTTCTAATTAAGGCCTTAACTAGGAAACTTGGGCAAAAAAAAGAAAGAAAGAAAACTTAAGAGGACTCCTGTCTTAACTGCATTGCTGATTTAAATAAAAGAAACTCATCTCCTGTGTGACTGATTAATAATAACATGCAGAGACCTGTGGGACGTGTTTTAATTGCAGCTCTTTACTTTAATCCTTCTGATTTCCAGCAACAGACTTCTTCTTTCATAGGCTTCAACAAACTTGGGATGTTCACATAACTGTAAAAACTGATCTTTCGAGTCCTCGGACTAGATGTTCCTGTATCATGAACTGATCCTATATTTCTTTCCTTTGGAAGTTTGTGAATCTTATTCCAAGGTTCAGGGTGTTTTGACTAGTCCACAGTTTTTGGTCATCAACTCGTCTGCAATCAAAGATTGCCATTGGGGAAAATTGATGCTACTTTGTTGATTGTGTGTTGCCTTCTCTCAGACAAACAATTCTACTATTCTTCAGCTAAACATATTTGAAAGGACCCTTTTCTCCTGAACGGCTAACTCTTGATGTGAATATTGGTTCAGTGACTAATGAAAATAATGATGCAAATTATATCCTGTTGGGAAAGCTCTGTTACCTCTTTAAATTAAGAGTCAGTATCTTTTATCCCTGTTGACCTAAAACCTACCCATTCCAGGAATTCCATCTTAGTTTTAAGTTGATAAATATTGCCTCATCTTTTGTTGGGCAGTTAAGAAACATCATGCTCATAAGATGAGCGTCGCAGAAATGAAGATGTTGAAGATGAGAGTGGTAAGACAAGAAATGATAGAATTAGGAATGAAAATATTAGAGGAAATTTAAGGGTAGCACCAATAGGTAACAAAATGAGGGAGATTAGATTTAGATGGTTTGGACAAGTCCAAAGGAAATCTAAAACGGCACCGGTTAGGAGTGAGGCAATGCAAGTAGAAGGTTCTAAAAGGGCAAGGGGAAGGCCCAAAAAATGTAGATGGAAGTGGTGAGGAAAGATTTAAAAACTTTGGGACTAAATGAAGTCATGGTACTTAATAGAGAGGAATGGAAGAATGAGATTCATGTTGCTGACCCCCAATTGGGATAAGGTATTGATGATGATGAAATATTACCTGATCTTTCATCTTGGTTTCACCTTCCCTCCCACTCTTGCAAACCCTGTGGGCCCAATTTGAAAACCGATTGGCAGCAAAACAACCAGCTAGTGCGTGCATGTCTCCCCGCATAAGAGGCCAAAAGCTCTAGTGCTTCCATGGCATCATGAACTGAACCAAAGTGGTGGTGGAGATTGCAGAGTGAGAACCTCTTCCATTTAGGGGCAGGGTTACAGATTATTTTTTGAGGTCTAAAAGGCCCATGCAGAAGCTGCGGAAATAGCATATGAAGCACGCAATGCTAATGGGCAGCCCTGAAAAATTCAGATTTTGGACTAAAGAGAGAGCCCAACAGAACCCAGGAACCGTAAACTGTAACTGTTTGGTCTCAAAACTTCCAGAGGAACAGCAAAACCTTGAAAGTCCATGTATTGAAACAGAGCTGCAATAACCCTTATATTTGAAGGTATTAGCAAACCAGAGATCTCAGAAAGGGGTCTGCTAGTACAAAACACAAAATTTTAATTTAACATATACGGTGTAGCATAAGAAAAACCACAATGAAGAATGAATGTAAAAAATTTAGGTTAGTTCTATTTTGAGAGAGAGGTGATGGCTTTTGTCCATTGCTTGTTGTCCTATTATGAAACTCCCTTTGTGCTACCTAGCAAAGTGCCATCAGCCATCTCAAGTGTTCTCTTCAATTTATGAATCAATATCTTGCCGTCTTAAATGAAATTTCCTTTTAGTTGTGCTGCACCATAGAAAATTCTCTTTCTGGCAATGGTTTTCTTGTAGAGATGAGTTCGTTTTCGCCTGACAAATGGGATTTTCAAGTATAGAACATGTGTTTAATGAGTCAAGTTTTTTGCCAGCAATGGATTTCAAGTGGTGCCCAGAAGGCTGTGAGATCGGGAGAATAGCACAGGCTAATTGTCAACATAAAACTAAGAGGGTACAAAAGAAATCGTGGGTGTGTTTAGATAAAAAAAGGTGACAGATACTTACCCCTAAAGTGAAGAGTATAATAGCCGAAAGGCCTGTATTGTCATTATGCCTAGTTGAAGGTTTGAGATGCACTTTTCCCTTGTTAGGGAGATCTCTTGTATATTTGCGTAATAGGATAATAGGTTCTAGGTAGTTCATACCTTTTTGGCGTTAAAAGAATAAAAAGCATGAAGGGGATGAAATAGAGATTTTCCCTATGCAGTTCTGTTTCAATATTGGAATATTGTTCTTCTTTTTAAGAGCTCGTCTGTTACATGAAAAATAGCTCGAGGACTACAGGAACTAATAGTTAACTGTCCTTGTTACAGGTACTTGAACAACCGCAAGATTGACATGGCATTATTACTACAATTTTGCAGGCGAAGAATTGTAGTAGGTGTCCAGTAGAAGCCTTTTTGGCTGATTGTTTAGTTGCATTGCAAGGAGGAGAGCTAGTAGTGGCTTTGCTGAGTTTTGTTCTCTTGAGAGAATATCTGGTACTTGCCAGTTTTGGAGAAAACTGATGAGGTGAATCTTTTATGAATTTTAACTACAAACTATACTTCGTCATTGTCATTTAATAAAGATTTTTCTCCTGCTATGTTGATTTTTTCCTTCAATTGATTCTGTTGATCCCTTCGACGTGTCAGTATGAAATTCCCTTGAGGCCATTTTATATCTATATCACCTTGCTTGCCCACCTGTAAGAATTATTCAGTTTTTGGGCACAGAATTCTGAACTTGTATATTTACATTTTTCCCGATGTCTGATTTACAAAAAGGTGGGAGGAGGCAGCCAACAAGAGCTTATTTCAATTTTGAATTGTTTCTGTGGGTTGTTTTGCATTTTTGTTGTCTACTTCAAAGATCTCCCATTCCGCTGTTCATTTGTGAGCTGATTGCAAATGCCCTGTGTCTTCCTGATGCAATACTTATTTGGGTTTTTTGCAAAAATTGTCATTACATTTTGGTATTTAGCAAAAAAATCCAACATTTTTTTAGTTTTGCAAATTTGCCATTAAGTTCTTCTGAGCCTTGCAAAATTGCCATTCCATTAGTCTTCCATCCACATTTCCTGTTAGTTTTTTCAAATTCTAATATTACCCTTCTCTATTTTGAATTCAGTTCTATATTGTGATTAAGTTTTCAACTTTGGCCACTAAGTTTAATGAATTCTGAATGGAAAGTTTCAGTAAAACTTGGTATCTAATACAGTTAGATAACAAAGAATCTAATGGTATGGTTAGATTTCAATAAAAACTAATCAATAGTGAGATATTCAATTGCAAATATACCATGTTCACCGACATGCACAACAATATCTGTTAAGCTTCTTCAAAGAATTTCAATAATTTAAACTTTGATTGCTTACTAAAAACTGATATAAAACTTGTCCTAACACAAATTAGAACATAATCAATACTTTGAATGAATTAAAAAAAAAATGTTAAACAAAAATTAATTTTTAAACCATAAGCAAAATGTTGTTACTGTTCACCAAATAACACGAGTAGCACACTTTAAGCTCTTACTTTTTTGAATGAAAATTGAAAACATAAGACTTGGTTCTTCTTCTTCTTTTTAAGGTATTTTATCTAGAAGGATCAGTTTCAGCAGTTTTCGTTGATCAACTAAGTAAAAATTCATGTACAAAAGTTTCTTGTTCACCATTGTTTGTTTATTAGAAAGGCATTATTGGAATTTTGAAAAACAAACTGTGAACAAGGATGGAAAACTAACATTATGGTAATTTTGCAAAGCTCACAAAATTAAATGAAAATTTTGCAAAATTAAAAAAACAGAGGACTTTTACAAAAATGCCATTGCATTTTGGCATTTCTGCAAAAAATCCTAAATATTTTCTCTAGAGTGAATGTGATAGTATAAAGAGCATTTGAAGTTGGTCTTGCAAATAAACAATGGGCTTTTAGCGTACCGATTGTGGACCGTTCTCTAACTGTTCTTAACGTTCCATGTACAGTGACATTGACAGAAAGTGTGTTGTCGCCAAAATGAGCACTGAAAGTACAAATTTTCAGGTTCCGGGCGCATCGGATTCCTGATGCGCTGTTGCTGATACTAATATTCCTCTTTTTGCCCTGTTTCCTCGCGGGATGATGTACGGCCTCCTTTTCAGGGTAAAGCACGTCTATTTTATCCACAGCTGTTAAAAACAGTTGCAATTTGGATGAAAGGTAATGGAGAACTTATCGATGGTCATCACGGCAGACATGGGAGGCTTTCGAGATGCTTTCAAATGGCATGGAAATACTAAGAAAGAATTACAAGGCAGATAACTGTTCATTGGTCATCAATCACCGCGTCTTTATATGTTATTTTGATTTCTATTGTCTTCAGAAAACACTAACCCAGGGCATCAAGAAGTCAGTGGATGAGAAATTTGCAGGGCAGCGTGTGATATGTCACATGTCTGCATCTAGGACATTTTGTAACCTTGTATGCAAGCTGCGGACGGTTTCAGAATTGCATGTTCTCCTGATTCACAACTACATGAGTAATGCTAACCCGACTTCATCTCATTTCTCTCATGTGATTTGGAGGACTTTGACATCTAAGAAGTATGTGAAATGTTGTGCTAAGAATGAAAAACTTAATAAAAAAGTACCCAAATTTCTTGTGGCTAGAATAATTCAAATTACGTGCTTTTTTATTTATAAGACATCTAAATCTAGAGCAATGAGAAGAATAAGTTGGATCATATGTAGGTGGATCTTATAAAATGTGGTCACTAGACTACACCTCATAGTGTAGTCAGTTTAGCATTCCTCTTAGACTTATGGTGGTTAGTTTAGCATATCTTTTTTTAGATTTATTCAAAGCAATCTAGAGCATGATTGTAAGTTTTACTTTGTATAGAATATGTGAAATATACCTTCCCTTTTGTATAAAATATGTGAAATATACTTGTTGGGCCTTCCATTTGCCTTTTTAGAGACTTCAACTTGGATGGACTTATTCCTTTTAACTGGTGTTGTTTTTGGTCTCCTTGGACATGTTCAAACCATCTAAGTCTATCCTCTATCATCTTGTTATCTCTTGCTACTACTTCCAAGTTTTCTCTAATGTTTTCATTTCTAATTTTATCATTTCTTGTCTTGCTATGATCATCCTATTTACATGTAGTTCATTAACTACTGAATGCTTTGATCCATAGAGCATGATTGGCCTTATCGCTACCTTATAGAATTTTCCTTTCAATTAAGTGGCATCTGCTGATCTTACAAAACTCTAAAGGCATATCTCTATTTGTTCCAACCTACTTGAATTCCTTGGATAACATCTCTGTCAATATTTTTGCTTTCATACAGTATCAATTCTAAGTATCGAAAGTGGTCTTTTAAGGAACTTTCTAGTTATCAATCTTTACTAGTGCTTCACTTCCACTTCTCTCCTTATATTATGTCATAGTTCAACTAGTTTTAAATTATTTAGACTATTTAGCGTCCTTTCTACAACTCTAGCTTTGTGTTTACTCTCTAGCTTATCTTATCAATCAAAACTATGTCATTTAAAAATAATATGCACCATGGAATCTCTTTATGCTTATCTATAATTGATGTGAAAAGGTACGAGCTTAATGCCAATTCCTAGTGCAATCTTATAGTGATAGCAAAATCACTGATCTCTTCGTTAGTTGTTCTAATATTTGTTATCATTCTCTCATACATATATTTAATTATGTCTATATGCCCTTATAAAACTCCTTTCTCACCCAATACCTACTATATTAACTCTCTTTGGACTTTATTGTAAGCTTTTTCGAAGTTAATAAAGACCATGTAGATGTCCTTTTTCCTCTTCCTATACTTCTCTATCAATCTAAGTATGAAAAAAGCTTTTGTGGTAGACCTCTAAAGGAGGATACTTAATTGGTTTTTCGATATACTTGTTTCATGTTGTAGCTTCCTCCCAATTGCTCATTTTCAAAGTTTTATGGTGTATCTCATAAGTTTGATCCCATGATAATTAGTGCAACTTTGTATATCTACTTTATTCTTATAAATTGATACGATAGAGCTTTGCCTCCATTCATTTGGCATTTTTTTCAATTTTTCAATTTTGTTAAACAACTTTATTAGTCAAACTACTCCAGTATCTCTCTTATACTTCCAAACTATTATTAGCATAACATTGCACCCCAAGGCCTTTCCTAATTCCATTTTTTTCAATGCCTCTTTCACTTTAGGCATCCTAATCCTATGGTGATATCTTTATAGTTTAGTGTTATTTGGGTTTAAAATTCTTTCAATATTTATATTCTCAAGACATTTGTCATTTAACAATTTTTTAAAGTAACTTTCTCACCTTTGATCAATCTCATCATCTTTGATTAGTGTTCTTTGGTCATCACTTTTAATGCATTTAATTGGGCTAAATCCTTACTCTTTTATTATATTATTTTTGCAAGTTTAAACACATATTTCTCACCTTTTCTTGACCCTAATATGTAACATTTCTTATATTTTAAGAAAATAAAAATAAAAATATAATATAATATAATAACATAAACCTATATTAAAGTAAGGAAGAGAGAGAGAGTGTGCTCAAAACGCACTCTCCTCCCTCTCAAATTCTCTCTGCTTCACGTGGACAGTCACACACCGTGGAGATGGATTTCTCTACCCTTGAACAGTCGGGAACGAGGTAGGATCACTCCACCCTTCCCTTTTGTGTTAAATTTTAAGGTTTCTTAACTTGTAAACGGCGAAAAAACGGCATGAACATGTAGTGTTTACAAAAAATTTGTGCTTACTGTTTTCACGAAAAAAATTAGATGAGCCAGTGTCATATTTAGATCTAGACCGTTCATATTGAGTATGATGAGGAGAGAAAAGAACCCACGAAATTTCGTAATAATCGGACGGCTAGGGACGCCGAAAAACCCAAAAAATCATATTATGAGAGTTTTTGAAAACGAGACAAAAATTGTGAAAAAATGATAAATTTAGATGGGATTTGTGGAAATGGAAGGTGGAAATGGAATGTACGTGAAAAATCGAACTCAGAGGTGTAAAAATCACAAAAAACAGAGCACCTAGGATCGTTGGCGACAGCGGACCAGTCCGGTCGTCGTCTCCGACAACGGCGATCGGAACGGGGGGAAAATGTATGGAGGAGTGAGCGCCACATGGTGTGACTAACGCGTGCCACGCACTGCAGCTAGAACGTGCTATTTTCGTCCCCCAGACGCACCCGTCACACACAGTGTGCGCGCGTGCAGACAGCATGTGCAGTGCAGCGCATGTGGCGGGCCCATTTTCTGGATTTTGGTCTTTTTTGACCCTTTATTCCTTTAAACCTTAATTTTATGAGCTACAGAGGTCCAAATCACGATCTGAAAGAGGTGTTGTGATCGTCTTAACAAGGCGGACTTAGATTTAAGATAAAAGTCTAGTTTGTAGTAACTTTTTAATAGCAAAACTACTAAATGCTATTAGATAATTCAGATCAAGCTGATCAATAGATGATCGAGCTTTAGATTTTTGTTATATGCGTTAACCATGACATGATTTATGGCATGACAGGTACATCATGACATACATCTTGATATTGGTTACGTGTTTGTTTGGAGATATTGTGATACTAAGGTAGGTGATTTCATTCACAATTTTTTCATGATTCTCAAATGGTGATTTGGTGAATTGAGTTTTTGAGGCATGTGATTTATGCCTTACAATATGCATGAGATTGATTTCAGCATATAGCTTCTCATGTGCGTGCTATCTTTCAGGTGGGTATTGCATGCACTATTTTTGATATCTTTCGTGATATTCACTTGATTGTGGTCTTCTTGACATGTGGGAGTCACTCTGACTTGATATTTGAGACTATTGATCCTGTGGTAGGATACAATTTTTCACCCCGTGAGTGCCTGAGTGCCCGTGAGGGTGAAAGGGTGAAAGCGAAAGTGGTGCGCGTCGTTCTTGTGAGTGCCTAAGTGCTTGTGAGGGTAAAAGGGTGAAAGCGGATGGTACAGAGAGCTGACCCTACATTGCCATGAGTGTACGTGAGACACTCATAGGGTTTGACTGTGTATGATGTTGATACTTTTGACATGCATTCATGTGTTTTTAGATTTTCTCGGATTGTGCATGTCCTGATGTCATGGTTGATAATATCTTATTTATTGTAGGGACTTGGTATGTCCTTCATCATGTGATTTAAGGCTTTATATATTGTTGATCATCTTTCGATCTTTATGCCTTGCGCCATGTGATTTGTTTTTATTGAGATTACTTTGAATGTATATCACCTGCGCAAGCATGGCTTGCTGAGGCATTGCTTTGTTTTGCAATGTCTTAGAATCAACGCGCGACAGTCAGAAAGGGAAGAAGGTGGACTAGTGTGGAGCTGGACAGGGGCTTGAGGACAGATACTGAGACAGAGTGGTGTACTTTTGTTGGACTGGTATTGGCTTTTTTGGCATTCTCCTTAGTCGGCGTATATATTGATAGATTAGACCCATATCACTGTATAGTAGTTATATGTTTATTCATGGATGACGTGGTGATCTTGGACAGACCTTGGAGCTTTGAAACTTTCATTATTAAGTATCTTTGTAGTTGTAAAAATGTCACCGTGGTTTTAATTTATGAGCATACTCAAAAGGGTTACTTTTCGTTCTGTTTCTTCAGTGTGGTTTTGAGGTGAAATGACTCTCGGGGTTTTCTTAATGGTATTTTTCTTAACGCTGCGAAAAGTTTTAACTCATGAGTTTTAAGTTTTGGAATCCCATCTATTTTCTAGCAATAAACTATTATTATTTTCGTATAAATATGGGAGACAGATTGTTAAAAACCCGGGGTGTCACATAATATATTATAAAGATCATCAACCCCTTGTATGTTTTAAAACACATTCGTTTCTCATTAATAACTTTATGCACTTTTTTACTCTTGCACTAAGTTCCCTTTACAGGTTGCCTTTTACCTTTAGATACTCCTAGAACATCTTTTGTCACTTTCTTAATGGACTCAGCCATATAAGTCCACATGGTGTTTACTTCTGTTATATTGTTCTACTTTCCTTCTTTTGTCAACTTGTTTGTGAATGATATTAACTTCTTACCCTTCGAACATCCATATAGTTAATTTCATTTATTCCAGTTTTTAGTATAAATAACTATAACTATTAACCTATGTTGTGTGGATAAACTTTTACCGATATCACCTTGCAATCCTTACACATTGATTATTCAGTATTTCTAAGTAGAAAGAATTCTATTTGGCTAATATATGATCCACTTTTAAAGGTAAGTGTTCATTCCATTTCTTAAAGTATGTATTTGCTAGAGCTAGTTATATGTTAAAGAAAAATTGAAGATAGCTTTCCCCATGTCATTTCTTCTCTGATATCATACCATCCGTTTACTCTATCGCATCTTTCCTTTTCTTTTTTCAAATGACCATTTAAGTTTGCTCTTGTACATACTGCCTATTTGTTAGAAATTTCTTGTATTACTCCATATCTTCTCAAACCTGTCTCTTAATTCTATCTTCTAACCCTACTTGTGGGGTGTATGCACTTAAAACATTTATGATCTTCTCTCCTTGGACAAGTTTTATTACTAAAATTCTATCATTAGTTCTTCTATTGTCCATAACTTTATCTTTTAATTCTTTATCCTCCAATATTTGTATGGCATTGCTATTATTGCCTTTTCCTATATACCAAAGCTTATACTTATCAATTTCTCTAGTTTTTGCCCCTTTTCACTTAGTTTCTTGAACACAAGTTATGTTGACTCTTCTACATTTTACTATATCTACTAACCCCATGCTCTTACTTGTCAATGTGCATATATCTCATGTGGTAATACGAATGTTATTTTCTTGAACTAATTGCTTTACCTGTGCACATCTAGAATGACATAATAACCCCCTTGCCTACTTTTCATTGCATCTTGGATATGATGCAGTGCGTCACTTACAGGGGAATGCCCTAGCAGGCCTTACCTATTTTCCACAACATTCAAGATTTGATGCAACACGTCACTTATAGGACATGCCCTAGTAGCCCTTACCCATTACCCATTATATTTGGGCTTTGATGGATTGCATCGCTTATAGTAAATGCCCTAGCATGAGGGAATGCATTATGATTTAGATTTATGCTAATGATTTGCCAAAGGATTTTACATTGATTGGCATGTGATGCAACCCTCCTTTATCCAGGCTTGGGGCCTACTACGAGACCATAAAACCACACGTGGTTTCTACATAATTTTTTAACTAGAAAATGCAAAACTAGGAAAGTTTTGGTTTTTTAGATTAGTGAAATATTTATGAGTAAGTGCATGGGTGTTGGTGTTTTTTACTAATTTAAGGGTGATTTCAACTTCCAATTGGTTAATAAGGTTGAAAAGTTAGGAAGCTCCATGCGACCTTGCATTCATATTGTTGTCCTTGCCTTCATAATCACCATTTTTGCCATAACCTGAAACCCAAAGCTGTGTCACATTCTTCTCGATTTTATGTTCCAAAAGAGAGGTCTTAACTTATGTTTCCTCTTTGAACCCTGGGAGTGCCAACCTCTTTTCTCTTGAATTAGAGCACTTCAAGTGTTTTCCTTCAATGGAGAGTTCTAATTGGTAATGACACTCACTGTGTCAAAAATTAGATGGGATTAGTAAGTTAAAAATATGAGCTAGTGAAACTTTAGTGGAGCACAATCCTAGCAACATCCAAGCTATTCATTTATTAGTGGGTTCTTGGATTAGTTTTCTACCAAATTTGAAGCCTAGTTGAGAAATCCAAGCATGCTCTTGTGGCATCAAATGGATCTCTAAAAAAAAAAATGAAAAATGAAAAAGAAAAAAGAAAAATATACTTTAGTTCTTGTAACTAATCACTAAAGACAAATTGGTCTTTGAAGTTCTAAAAAATATTTAGTCTTAGAGATATTGCTTTCATTGCACTGTTAGTCCTTCTGTCAACTATCCATCAACAGAAGTCAAGTTGGGCCTAACCTCATTATTTTAATATTTTTTATGTTTCCTTATAATTTATTAATTCTATTAAAATAGAAGAGAGAGGGGGCGGGTTGAAACTGATCATCTTCACTAGAATTTGCAGTAAAGTGAGAGAGAGGGAAACAAATTTGTAGCACAGAGTGAGGTGGAGCTGATACCCTTCTTCTTTTTCTTCTTCTCTCTATCATTGCAAATTTTGGTAAGCAAAGAAGGGTTATTGGCCTTTCTTATTTTTTTGTAAAAAACTAAGAAAGAAAAAATAATTAAATATCATTAGATGGGCTCTAAACCCAACCATGTCAATAGATAGTTGGCGGAAGGAAAAATAGCAAAATGAAATCCATAGGTTTAGACACGGAACTTTTTTTTATTTTATTTGATGGACCAAAGTATTTTAAGTGATTTGTTCCAAAACTAAAGTGCAGTTTTCTTAAAAACAAGCAACTACATGCATTCCTTGACCATCCTTGCACAAATCAATTGCTTACAATTCTCCAACACTAAAGAAAAATTTGTATGAGCCATCAATATGAAGGCTTACTAGATTAAAAGTTTAGGTTATTGTTAAGACTTTGGAGTAACTCCTAATATAGCAGTAAAGGCAAGATGTGTAGGCTGATCGACTCATCAAGTTCCCATTGAAATAGGATCTACACAAGGAAAAGCACTTGTCATTCGTTAGTTATTAGGGGCTCCTGAAAACGTTCGGGTCGAAATATGGCTTTCAAATTAAGTTCTAAATTAGTGGATGTTGCCAAAGGGAGTGGCGATGCCATATGCAAAAAGGAAGAGACTCATAGAATGACAGAGGCAAATAGAGCAAAGATAATATTTACCATATAAAACTATCAGTTTACATGGCAAGGGCTAGCTTGATCTAAAGAGTTATAGATAACTAATTTATTGGAGTGAATTAGGCCAAAATTAAGGTTTTAAAATGGTTATACTAAGTGCTCAATAGAAACAATTTTTCAAGATCAAAATTGTGGCACAAGAAGCTAGACAAAGGGATTTTCATAGTGGTCTAGCCAGCCAACCAAGGCACCTACTTCAACTCTCTCAAAGTATTCTGTACTTTGAATTTCCAAAAGTTGTTTGAATGATCCAAGGGCCTCCAATTTATAATATTCTTGTATATAGATATGTTTGAGATAAAATTCTAGCCATTGAACAACCATACACTTATTGGGAGACAAAAATTTGAACATGAAAATGACAAATGGAACCTTGTTCCCTCATTCCTTTGACTATTTTTTTTAACCAGTTGACTTCATTCCCAAATGGTAATCACTCAAAAATAGTTGGATCAATAGTTGGTTGCTCATCTTGTACTAGTTGACTCAATTTCAAGCCTAAAGTAGAAATTCATTTTGAATTACTTCTATCATGTTTCTCATTTACGGGCAGTCAACTTAACTTACATTGTAATGAATTATATATATACATAGAAATATTACAACAAACATTTTATTGTAGTTATCTCTTAGAGTGCATGTGTGTATAGCCATTTAAGTCATGACTCCTAACTAGATATGCTTAAATTGCATTGGAAATATATATTGACCTCAAATCCTCACAGGTATACTCTCAAAAATGAAGCACTCAGATAAGAGTTTAAACATATTTCTCTCATTATGTGATCGAATTCAACAAGTTTATAGTTCATATAATTCTTTAAATGCTAATGAGACAAAGGAAAGTGATCCTCAAGAGTGGATGTTATTACTAAGAATATTAGGGGTAGTTTATCTTAATTCCTTCTTTTTATCTCCTCTTTAAGGTTATGTTCTACCTAAGATCCACAGGTCTTTAACTAGGACAAAACGTAGGCTTATGACAGATTCATAAAAGACGGGTATAAGGGTTTCCAAGGTTCAAAATTGAGTAGAGGCTTTAATGAATATTTGTCAGGACAATTTTTCTTTTGGTTGTACTTGAAGTGAATATTTCTTTGTATTTTTGTCTTTCTCTTTCAATGTTTCTCCTCTTTTTCTATTTCTGATACTTCTTTCTTTTTAGTTTTCTTTTTCTTTGGCTTCTTTGGAAGAAAGACGGCTAATTTTCTCACTTCTTTAACTTTTTGTCCTTTTTTGAACTTTTCTACTAACTCTACTCATTTTGAAAATGGGTAATGGTTATTTATTTTTCTGGTTTTTCTAGGTTGAAGTGATTAGGGTTAAGAAAGAAAGGCCTGATAATAGGCTCAAAGGGCTAGCTAATGGTATGCAATATACTAGGTAGGCTTTATGCCTCTGGGTTGAACAAGGGTGGCCTATATCATTTCCTAAGTTTCCTAAAGCCTATCATATTTAATAAATTTTCTAGAAAGAAAGCTATTACTCATATTTATTCATGATAATTAACCAAAACAAGTATAATAGGATCACACTAAATTATGTACATTGAAGAAATTGTGGAATTAAGTATAACTCTCTAAAACAAGATAGTCTCTAAACTCATTGGGTTTTTCCTCAGGGTCCATGTAAATGGTTTCCAAGAATTAACTTTCATAAAATGCTTCAACATTTGAATAGTATGCAAAACTAGTCATATACACTTCCATTAAGAGGTGAAAATATTAGAATTGCTAAATTCTGAACATCTAGTTATCATCACAATAAGGGAACTCTTCCACTCAATTTTATTTTTTTTTAAAGCTCAAGAAAATTCAAAATCCTTATATGCATCTATACCCACAACCTAAATGAAACATTGTCCCCAATGTTTGAAAACAGGATCCTATATGGAAAGATGTAGCATATGGAGATTTTAAAAACATCTAGGTTGCCTCTTACATCTTCAGCCAGACATAATGATGAGTGCAATGATGATAATCTATAAGGGCTCCTAGAGTGGTAATCTAAGGTGAGTCATGATACTAAGGTACCTATAATTGTATCTCTAAGCATCTCTAGGAAAGGTTTTAACCTCTGACCATTGACTTTTTGGATTTCTCCAACCTTCAAAACCTTAATGGCCCCATGAGGATAGATGGTGCATACTATATAAGGTCCGGTCCATCTAGATCTACGTTTCCTGGGGATAGGTGCAATCTAGAGTTATATAATAAGACCTTTTATCTAGGTGTGAAACATTTCCTTATAATAAGACCCTTCATCCAATCTTTGTATAATCTTGCAGAGTCATATGCATCTTTCCTCAACTCTTCCACTCATTGAGTTGGAGTTTTTGGTGGGTCCCAGCATAATCTAAATCAAAGTTGAGTCTTTTGATAGCTTAATATGCCTTGTGTTCTAACTCTACTAGTAAGTGGTAGGCTTTTCCATAGACCAGGCGATAGGGAGACATTCCTATAGGAGTCTTATATGTTGTACGATAAGCCCACAAAGTGTCATGAAGTCTCATAGACCAGTCTCTCCTACTTTGATTGACTATCTTTTCTAGAATCAGCTTTATCTCCCTATTGAATACCTATACTTGGGCATTGGTCTGAGGGTGGTATGGGGTAGCTATTATATGGTTAACACCATACCTTTTCATTAAATTCTCAAACACTTTATTACAAAAGTGTTCCCCCCCATCACTTATTACGGCTCTAAGAGTACCAAACCGTGCAAAAATATATTTTTTTTTTCAAAATTTTACCACAACCCTGTGTTCATTGGTTTTGTAGGGTATAGTCCACTTCTACTAAGATGTAAAGATTTTCAAAAGAATTAGGAAAGGGTCCATGAAATCTATGCCCCAAACATCGAATGGCTTACAACAAGTATTGAGTTTAAGAGCATCACATGTCTCCTTCCTAAGCTACCTATTCTTTGACACCTCACACGTAGTACAGTAAGCATGTGTATCCTTGGATATGGTCGACCAATAAAAACCACACTGCAAAATTTTTGCAATTGTCTTTCTTGAGATAAAATGGCTCCCACATGCATGATCATGACAAAAGGAGATGATTTGATTATGATGACTATATGATCTGCATCTCCTAATCAACTGCTCAGGATAGTACTTGTATAAGTATAAGTCGTTCCTATAAAATATTGAACCTCGGTCAAAAATCTCTTTTTATCTTGTTTAGTCTAATGATTAGGCATTTTCCCTATAAATAGATAATTAACAATATTATCATACCAAGGAAACTATGAAATATGCAATAACTATTCATTGGGAAAGGATTCAGTTATAGGCATGTGATTGCTAGTATGCTCCACCACTAAACTGAATAAGTGATTTGCTATAATATTTTTGACACCTTTCTTGTCTCAAATTTCTATGTCAAACTCTTATAGCAATAGTATCCAACGGATCAACCTAGGCTTGACATCCTTTTTAGAAAGGAGGTACTTTAAAGCTACATGATTTGAGTATACTATAACTTTATACCCTAACAGGTAAGATCTAAATTTATTCAGAGCAAACACTATAGCTAACATGTCTATCTCTATGGCCAAATAATTGAGTTGCACATTATTTAGTGTTTTACTAGCATAATATATTACATGGGGAAGTTTATTGATGGGCTACCCCAAAACAGCTCCAATGGCTTAATCTGATGAATCACACATTATCTCGAAATGTGTGTTCCAATCTGATGGTCGAATAATAAGTGCAAAAGTCAACTTCTCCTTGAGTCTCTCAAATGCTTTCTTACATCCTCATCAAAGTCAAAAATGACCTCCTTTGTAAGTAAATTATAAAGGGGCTTGGCAATTTTGCTAAAATCCTTGATGAAGCGTCTGTAAAAGCCAACATGTCCTAGAAAGGAGCAAATTTCTTTCACTGTTCTTGGTGGAGGAAGGTTGGTTATTAAATCCACTTTTGCCTTATCAACTTCTATCCCACTAAGTGATATTATGTGACCTAAAACTATCCCACTCTGTACCATGAAATGACACTTATTCTAGTTTAAAACAAGAATTTTCTCCTAACACCTTGCTAGAACTAACTTTAAGTTGTGCAAGCACTCATCAAATGATGACCCAAATACTAAGAAGTCATCCATAAGCACCTCAAAAAGCCTTTTTATCATATTAGAGAAAATGCTCAACATACACCTTTGAAATGTAGCTGGAGCGTTATAAAGCCCAAAAGGCATACATACATCTATAGGCAAAGGTTCCAAAAGGGCAGGTGAAAGTGGTCTTGTCCTGATCCTCTAGTGCTATAGGAATCTAGTTGTAACCCTAATATCCATCCAAAAAATAGTAATAGCTATGTCTGGTCACCCTCTCTAACATTTGGTCAATGAAGGGTAGAGGAAAATGATCTTTCCTCATGACCGCATTCAACTTTCGACAGTCAATGCAAACTCTCCACCTAGTGGTCATGCGGGTTTGTACCAACTTATTGTCCTCATTTTTTACTATCGTGACCCCAGATTTCTTAGATACAACTTGAACGGGGCTAACCCAAATACTATCATAGATAGGATATATAACGCCAACATCTAAGAGCTTTAGGACTTCATCTCTAACCATGTCCTTCATGTGGGGATTTAGTCATATTTGAGTTTCCTTAAAAGGCTTTGCATTTTCTACTAAGTGTATCATATGCATGCATACAGCTGGACTAATCCCTTCTATGTTTGCTATTATCCACCCTAGAGCAGTTTTATGTTCCTTAAGAACATCTAAAAGCTTATCCAATATTCATTATCTAAATTTGACGCTATTATCATAGGTAAGATTTCATCTGGGCCTAAGTATGAATATTTCAAATTGTCAGATAAAGTTTTAAGTCCGAAAGTGGTGATTGCTCAATCGATGGTGTGGGGACATATTTAGAGAGTGGAAGTGGTACCACATAAGGGCCCCACTTGGAGGTATCCATGATTGGAGCAGCCTCCAAAAGGTTGTTTACCTCCTCAATAGACTTATCTATATCAAATTCTCCACTAAAGTGTATAAGACAAGCCTCTAGTGGGTCAAATATGGATAATGGTGGATGAATGTCATTGATTAGACTCTCAATCAAATTGATATGACAAGAATCATCAAGGTCTAAATGTTGTTGATTGGCGCTAAAGACATTTAGCTTAACTTTCATGTTGTCAAATGTCAATTTCATTACACCATTCCTACAATTAATAATGGCATTAGATGTCACCAAGAGTGGACATCCATTATGACTGAAATTTGACTGTTGGATTAAATACACAGGTTGGGTGTCAAATACAATGAAATCAATCGGGTAATAGAACTAGTCCACCTGCATTAGGACATTTTTAACCAAACCACATGGTATCTTGACAGATCTATTCGTTAATTGCAACATGATAGTGGTTGGTTTTAACTCACCAAGTCTTAGTTTCTCATAGACAGAGTATGGCAACAAGTTAACACTCGACCCTAAATCAAGTAATACCTTATCTATGACATGATCTCCGATAACATAGGAAATGGTAGGACATCCTATGTCTACAAATTTCGGTGGGGTCTTGTATTGAATCAAGGAGCTTACTTGCTTTGTGAGGAAAGCTTTCTTTTGTATATTTAGCTTTCTTTTTTTGTACAGGGCTCTTTCAAGAACTTGGCATAGGCGGGGATGTCTTTAATTGCATTGAATAATGGAATATTGATTTGGACATGTTTAAATAATTCCATTAACTCGTTGAAGTTTGTTCCCTTTCTAGCCTTGTTCAATAATCAAGGAAAAGGGGCTTTAGGCACATGGGGTGCCTCCACTATAGGTTCTACAGGGTTTTTCTGTTTCTTCTCTTTCTCCTGTGTTTTGGTTGCCTCTTTCTCCTCTACAATTTTCTTAGCCTGCCCTACTTTGTTATCAATCTGACGACCTCTCCTAAGGGTGGTTATAGACTTGGCATGCTCATGAGGGTTAAGGTTTTGAGAACTTGACCATATCTCAAATTGGCCCTTAGGGTTAGGGATGGGTTGCCTAAGGATCTGACCCTTTCTTTTATTATGTAGTTAAGCTGACAATTGACTTACCTGCATATCCAACTTGGCTATGGCTTGAGAGCTGACATTGGCTGAATGTCTACTCTCATTTTGAAACAAGGTAAGGCCTTTTTAGTGTCATCATTGTATTTTAAAAGTTTTTCAAGCGTGGTGTAGATGTTTTCCTCTAAAGATGGTTGCTTTTGTTGCTGAGGTTGTTGGAAGCTAGGTGGCTTCTAAGGAACTGTAATTTTATGAGGGATGTTTTGGGTAAGGGGTTCACAGATGGTCCCCCTTGGTAGTTATTCTTCGACAAGGAAAATGTGGGATGCTTAGCCCTTCCAGGGTTGTAGGTCTCAAAATACGGGTTGTTGCTAGGTTGTAGATATGTGTTCAATGCATTTGCTTGGCCTACAAGATATTTAGGATATACTTTATTGGATGGACAGGCTGAAGTTAAATGGGTTGGACTAGAACAAGTAGTGCATACCTCTTGTGGAGGTTTATGAGATAAAGTAGTAGTGGTGAAAGATTGAAATATAGTTTTAAGCTTGTCCATTCTTTCACCTAAAGGCTCTAATTTGTTTAATTTTTTAACTATAGAGTCAAACTTATAGGATAGATCTGTATGCATTCCTATCTCATATATACCCCCTTTCTTTGGAGGCTGGTTAGTTCTCTCTCTCCTATTTGAATATTCCCATTGCTGGGAATTATCGGCCAATGTCTGAAAGAACTCTTAAGCCTCATCTTTGAGCATAAGGGCCCCTCCACTAGCTACATCTACCATTTGTTGTTTTGAGGCATTGATGCCTTATAGAAGCATTAAACTGGTTGCCATTTCTCAAATCCATGATGAGGGCATTTCTGCAGTAGTTCATTCCATCGTTCCCAACAATCGTAATATTGTTCATCATCCCTTTGTTAAAAATTGATAATTTCATGATGAATTGCATTAGTTTTGTGAAAAAGAAGAATTTGTTCAAAAACTTCTTAGACAATTGATCCCATGTATTTATGGAACTTACCTCCAAGGAATTAAGTAATGAGTTGGCTTTGTCCTTGAGTAAGAATGAGAATAGCCTAAGTCTAATAGAATCATCCAAAAAAATTTGAAACCTCAATGTGGCACACATTATCAAGGAACTCCTTGATATGTAGGTAGCGATCTTCTTGGTCTCAACCATAAAAAGTGGGGAGTAATTGAATGACTCCCAACTTTAACTCAAAGTGGTCGGCATTTATAGGAGGTAATGGTATGCAGGATGGGGTGTTGAGTTGTAAAGGCACATAGAAATCTCTAGTTACCTTGCGTTCGACTTCTGCTGGTGCTTTAGCCATGGGGATAAGAACTTGGTTTCTTTCCCCTTGTCTTAGATTGCATTGAATCTTTAGATTGAAAGGTGTTAGCTCTGGTTTCTGAGATGGACACCCTTACATAAACTACCCTAAACTAAATGTCCTAATCTAAATATTGACTATAACTCTACATGAGGCCTTATCAAATCCTAGTAAGCACGAATCAAGTAGTAACTTGATTATCTTTTTTTAGTGCATAAGTGATAGCTTCTTATACCTAGATCTAGATAACTCCTCATTCTATCCAGATTTGACTACTGCTTAGCAGATAGATTTCACTGAAAAGTGGTCAATACTATTCTTGTGTTAAGAGGCATTTAGACCTCAACTAACGTTAATGAAACACATGGGAAAATCACTTAGATTTTAAGATACCCACTATAGCTACAGTGCTTAAAAGCCATTGGAGTGATAATAAATCGTGTCCTTCTAAAAGGGTCCTATGAGCTCGATACCTAAGTCTTTTTCTACTTGATTTTAAATTAAGGGTTCCTGTGGGGCCCTTATTATCATTAATTTCATTCCACCATAAAGTTGTAAATATGCAATGTAAAACAAAAGCAAACTAATGCAACATATATGCTATCTAGCCAAGGTTCAATAAGTGCTCTAATGCAGCAATCCTAAATAAAGATGCACAATTATCAATGAATGATCCTAATCTATGTGAATTGTACTAACATCCAAATGCAAATTATACTAAATGCAAATTATCCTAAAAATTGAGTGAGAGATACTCACAGTGAGGGGTCAATGATGATCAAATGTGGGTCATCATACTCCACACTAGCCATGTATTATTACAACCCGTTTAAAATTAAATAATAAAGAATTTACAATGGGCCTTGCTACAAGTTTCACTTAATCTTAACTAGGAAAGCAATAAAACCTAATCTAAGATGGTGAAGCCATGGACCAAAAGATCGCTGCCACTCCTTTGCCAATTTCTCTTGTACAAAAAAAAAAAGAAGATTAATATGAGGAAAATAGCAACAAATGCAAAAACCCTAATCTAATACACCCTAAACCTAGACTAGAGTAAAATAATCTAAAGTATGCAACACTACACAAATTGCTACAACTCCTTGGCAACGGTGCCAAAAACTTGTTATTTTAATTAAACTCGTAAGTGCATGAATCAATGTCGTATTCTCACACAAGCAAAGTCGATCCTACGAAGAGTGAACTATTGTGATGCTAGTGATTCTTACTTCAAACTATCTAACTTAGCCAAAATTCAAGTAATTTTTTTAAAAACTAACCATGAAAATTAGAACATGAAATTAGAAAGTAATTAAAAATAAGAAATGGAAACTAAGTGAAAACAAGAAATCATGCTAAATGGAGAACTTTCCTAAAACATGCACTTTCTAAGATTAAAACTTTCCTAAATTAAAAACTTCTAATTTTATGACTTTCCTAATTAAAAACCTTCCTAAAATGAAATTTAGAAACTTTCCTAAGCTACCTTTCCTAACATGGAATTAACAACTAACCTAATGGAAACATGAATTAACAAACTACTTTCCTAATTATGCAAAAGTAAGCAACCAAATCAACAATTTTAACAAGTATGACAAATTTGATTAATTTGTAACTAATTAAGAGGTAAAATAATGGAATGTAACTATAACCAACAAGTGAATTATGCATGTAACCAAGGAAAGAAAAACTATCCAAGTATCATGCATGTAACCAAGGAATGGTATGCATGATTCATTGGATAGAACAAAAGAAAACCATAAACTAACATTTTAATTTTTCTTTAAAAAATCAAAACCAAGATTTTATGCAAACAATAATTTTTGTATTTTTATTTTAATAAATAACAAAAAATATTAAAAAAATATTAGAAATAATGAAACTTGTGTAGTTCAAATTTTCTTAAAATTATATCATGTAATAAATTTAAAAATAAAGTTTTCTTATATCTCAATTTGGAAATGAAAGTACACTGTGTTGACACCTCTACTTTCCAAAATTGGAAACCTTATTAAACAAACTCAAAATTAAGTGAGACTAGTGATGTTGGAAATATTATTAAGTATTTTATAAATATAAAAGTTTTCATATTAAAACTTAAAAGGTAAAATACTTGTGCACAAAACAATGGAGGTGTTGTAATCCATGTACGAACAACATAACTTGAAACTTTGATCTAATCAATTCTAAAAAAATAAAAAAACACATGAAAAATAAGTTGGGCTCTAATACTACTATTGGATTGCATGCAAAAGATTGAAAAAGTTTCTTAAATCAAATAAAAAACTTAAAACTTGATTTTGATCATACTAGTATTGTGACTTAGAATTTCAAAACTAGAATCAATATAAAGGAACATACCTTGCTAGGATTGAAAACATGAACTCCCTGTTTTGTGTATCACTAGTTGAGATCAACAACCCCTTACATGATCTTATTCTTCTCTTGGAGGTGGCTCCATGTTCTAACCTTTAGAACTAGAAGACAGAAATAGAAATACTAAAAAACTTGAGGAGAACTCAATGCGAGGCATTTTACTCTCTTGCTTATTCATCAACTCTCTCTAATATATCACACACAAACACATATAGAGAGAGAGATGAGAAAGTAACTTACTCAATCAACCTCTAGTTTAAGATAACTTTTATTCTAGTCAAGACTCCAACTAGCTTGTTTGGTGGGGTCTTCTAAGAAGCTTCCAAAGTAGAATCATCTTTAGGCTTCTAATTATGAAACACTTTCTAATGTAACATAAGCACTCGCAAATCTCTTAAGGGACATTTTTTCTCAACTACATTAGATGATGTAGCATCTAGCATATCCACCCATTGATAACCACATGTTGCCCACACTAGAAGGTTAAATTATAAAGGTACTATTTACGTAGAATTACCATTTTACCCTTATGAGCGGCTGCTATTATACCCTCCCATTCACCCATATTCATTTACGACACTAACATGGGGCATGTGGACCCACTTACCCCTAAGCATGTTATCTTTGTACATTCAAGTATAGTGGCCCCTTCTTAATGAACTAAATCTCTGTCAAAACATCTTTTGAAAATATATCTATTTAAAAAATATATATATATATAATTTGATAAACATTTTATCACAGATCATTAAGGTGTTGGATTTTTCCAAGTTCATTTATAAGATGGCTCACAACTAACATCTTTCTTGATAGAAGAGTGTGTGTACCATGTTGGACATTCTATACCTTTCATAGGTTTATAAATATCCAAGCGTATTTAGAATCAACCTTGATTAGATCTCATCATACAATACACTTAAGATAAATATTATTTCTCATAAGAAATATAGATATCTCAAGTCTAAGGGTAATAATGGCTATATTTATCTTGTAATATTAAATATTCTAGACAATATAGGTCATGTCCTACATGTAAAATACTTCTATATATTCTATGTATGTTCAAGGTCTCTACAAAAGCACTCACACAAGCATATAATCATCATAACATATGATGATGATGATTTATCATTCGAGGACCTTGGGTCATGCTAATTTCTCTTCTAATTGACCACAAAAGCTTTCATTAGGTAATGGTTAAGTAAAAAAATTCAAGTGTGATGTCATCCTTCTAAGCATAGACTAGAAGAAAATGATGACAATTTTAATATGTTTGGTTTTGTAGTGCTAAACAAAGTCTTTTGAAAGATTGATAGCACTTGAGTTATCACAAAAGATTGGAAGTTTGTCAAAGTGTATTTTTTATTTACCTTAAGTTGTTATTTTATTCCAAGTACTTGTGCACAACAACAACCAATTGAAATGTACTCAACTTCTATGGTTGACAATGTTAGAGAGTTTGTTTATTTGAAAACCTTGAAATCAATATATTTCCAAAAATTGACCCATACAACATAGTGCATTTTCTATCAATTTTACAACCACCATATTAACATTATTATAGTCATTCAAATATAAAGAACTGATTCTATCATGTCATAGTCTAGGATTAGGTGTAAGAGAAAGATATATAAAGATCCTTTTAACAAGAAAAATATGTGATTCCTTTGGATCAAATTCAAATCTAGCCCATGTGCACACACTTTTTCATCATTGTCAACTTTCAAGGATGGGCTCTTTGGAGCAGTAATAAGCTTGATGACATCCATTCCAAATCTCTTGAGTAGTTCCTTAATATGTTTGGATTGATTAATGAAGGTACCATCTTGTGTTTGTTTCACTTGGAGTCCAGGGAAAAAATTAAGCTCAATCATGTGCATTTCAAAATCTACTTGCATCATCCTCATTATCAAAGCCTTATCCCAAATAGGGGCCAGCTACATGAATCTTGTTCCTCCATTCCCCTCTATCAAGGGTCATGGCCTCATTTAGTCCAAAAGTTTAAATTGTTTCTTACCACTTCTATCCACATCCTTTTGGGCCTTCCTCTTGCCGTTTTAAAGCCTTCAACTTGGATCGACTCACTCCTTCTAACTGGTGTCATTTGTTGTCTTTGTTGGACATGTCTTAACCATCTAAGACTACCCTCCCTAATTTTGTTACCTATTGGTGTTACTTCTAGGTTTGTTATAATGTCTTAATTTTTATTTCTATCATTTCTAATATTGCACTCATCCAACTCAATATCCTTATTTCAACTATGCTCATACTATGTACATGTTATTCCTTAAGTGCCCAACACTGCAATCTATAGAGCATAGCCAACCTTGCAGCCATTCTACATACTTTACCTTTCATTTTGAGTGGTTCTCACTGATCATATAAAACTCCAAAGGCACATCTCCATTTGTTCCAACCCACTTGTATTCTTTAGGTATGATCCCTCTTAAACTCTCCACTCTCATGAATTATCGATCCTAATAAGTGGTCTTTTTTGGGGACTTCTTAGTTGTAAATCTTTGTTAGTGCTTCACTCCTCTCCTTGCTAAAATTGCATTTCATATATTTTGTCTTAGTTCAACTAATTTTAAGTCTGTTAGACTTTATAACATCTCTCCACAACTCTAGTTTTCTATTTACACCCTCGCTTATCTTATAAATCAAAACTATATCATCTACAAATAACATGCAACATGGAATTTGCTAATGTAGATGTCTTGTTAACACATCCATAGCCAATATGAAAAGGTATAGGGTTAGTGTTGATCTTTGGTGCAATTGTATACGGATAGGAAAATCACTAGTCTCTCTGCTGGTGGTCCCAACATTTGTTACTACTCCCTCATACATATCCTTAATTGCATCTATATACCCCAATGAAACCCCTTTCTCACATGACACCCACCATATTAACTCCCTAGTGACCCTATCATAAGCCTTTTCTAAGTCAATTAGGACCATGTGGAGGTCCTTCCTCCTCTCCATATATTTCTCTGTCAATTGTCTAAGTAGGAAAATAGCTTCCATGGTAGACTTCCTAAGTGTGAAACCAAATTGGTTTCTCCCCACCATATTAACTCCCTAGTGACCCTATCATAAGCCTTTTCTAAGTCAATTAGGACCATGTAAAGGTCCATCCTCCTCTTCATATATTTCTCTGTCAATTATCTAAGTAGGAAAATAGCTTCCATGGTAGACTTCCTAAGTGTGAAACCAAATTGGTTTCTCGATACTCCCGTCTCATGTTGTAGCCTCTTTTCAATCACTCTTTACCAAAGTTTCATGGTTTGGCTCATAAATTTGATCCCACGACAATTAGTACAACTATATATATCTCTTAGATTCTTATAAATTGGTATGATAGACCTTTTCCTCAATTCATCTAGCATTTTCTTTGATTCTACAATCTTGTTAAACAACTTGGTCAACCAAACAACTCCAATATCTCCCATAAATTTTAAAACCTTTATTGGTATACCACAACACCCTAAGGTCTTTCTTGATTTCATTTCTTTCAAGGCCTCTTTCACCTCAAATATCATAATCCTACAATCATACCTATATAGTCCAACATTATTTGTTTTCGATTTTCTCAATCTCTATATTCCTGGGATATTTTTCATTTAACAATTTTTGGAACTAACTTTCCCACCTTTAATTGATCTTGTCATCTTTGACTAGTACCCTTTTGTCATCACTTTTAATACATTTAACATAGTCTAAATCCTCACTCTTCTATTCTCTTATTTTTACAAGTTAGAACAAAATTTTCTCACCTTCTCTTGACCCAAATCTATTATAAAGATCTTCATACACCCTGAGGTTAGCCTCACTCACTACTCTCTTAGCATCCTTACATTGCTCAAAGTTTTCATTATTTCAAGTCCTTTACAGTGCTTTAAAACACATCTATTTCTCTTTAATAGCTTTTTGTACTTTTTTAGTCCACTGTCAAATTTCCTTTATTGGTTTCCTTTTACCTTTTCATACTCCTAGAACATGTTTTGCCACTTTCTTAATGGACTCAGCCATATCAGTCCGCATGGTGTTTACTTCTACTTCATTGCTCCACTTTCTTTCTACCATCAACATGTTTATGAATGATGTTATTTTCTCTTATTCTAAGTTCAAACACTTAGTTTTAGGACACCTATTTAGTTTATTTCATTTCTTCAATCTCTTAATAAGTATCTATAACCATTAACATATGTCATGTGGTTAGACGCTCACCAAGTAACACCTTACAATCCTTACACGTTGATCTTTAGATAGTCCCTAGTAACAAAAAAAAGTCTATTTGGATTTTATATGCTCCACTTTTAAAGAGTAGTGAGGGTTCATCACGCTTCTTAAGGTATGTGTTTACTAGAGCTAGGTTATATGCCACAACAAAATCGAGGATAGCTTCTCTCATCTCATTTTTTGCTCTAATACCATACCCTCCATGTACTCTAGCATATCCTTACTTTTTTTTTCCTACATTACTATTTAAGTGCGCTGCTATAAATATCCCCTCTATGTTGGGAATTTATTGCATTACTCACTCCATGTCATCTCAAAATTGTTTATTAAGTCTATCTTCTAACTACTTGTGGTGCGTATGCACTTATAATATTTATGATCCTCTCCTAGAACAAACAAGTTTCAAAAGTAGAATTCTATCAATAGTTCTTCTAACGTCTACAAATTTATCCTTTAATTCTTCATCCACCATTAGCCCTACACCATTTCTATTACTGTCCTTTCCTATATAGTAGAGCTTATACCCATTAATTTTGCTACTTTTTGCCCCTTTTCACTTGGTTTTTTAGGTATGAGCTATGTTGACTCTCTTACGTTTCATCATATCGCCTAGCTCCATACTCCTACTTGTCAATATGTGTATATTCCATGTGGTAACACAAATATCATTTTCTTGAGCTACTCGCTTTACTTGTGCACATCTAGAATGACACAATAACCCTTGTCTACTTTTTGTTGCATCTTGGATTTGATGTAGTGTGTCACTAATGAGAGAATGCCCTAGCAGTCCTTGCCTATTTTTAACTAAATTTAGGATCTAATGCAGTACATCTTTATAGGAAACGTCCTAGTAGCTCTTACCCATTACCCACTACATCTGGGCTCCAATGCAATGTGTCATTTATGGGGAACACCCTAGCCTAAGGAAATGCATTATGCTTTAACTTTATACTAAGGATTTGCCGAAGGATTTTATGTTGGTTGGCACATGAGGCAACCTCCTTTGTCAAGGCTTGAGACCAGTCGCTAGATCATTAAACCACATGGTAGTTTCTACTTAAGTTTCTGACCAAAAAATGCAAAACTAGGAAAGTTTTAGTTTTCTAGTTTAGTGAAATACCTACATGTAAGTACATGAGTGTTGGTGTTGTTTACTAATTTAAGGGTGATCTCAACCTTCAATTGGTTAACAAGGTTGAAAAGTTAGGAAACTCCAAGTGGCCTTCCTTTCTTATTATTGTCCTTGCCTTCATAATCACCATTTCTGCCGCAACTTGAAACCCAATGCTGAGTCACATTCTTCTCAATTTTATGTTCCAATAGAGAAGTCTTAACTTATGTTTCTTCTTTGAACCCTTGAAGTTCCAACCCCTTTTCTCATGAATTAGAGCACTTCAAGTGTTTTCCCTTAATAGAGAGTTTTAATTGGTAATAACACTCATTTTGTTAAAAATTAGATGGGATTAGTACATTAAAAATATTAGCTAATGAAACTATTAGTGGAGCATGATACTAACAACATCCAAGCTATTCATTTGTTAGTGAGTTCATGGGTTATTTATCTACCAAATTTGAAACCTATTTGAAGAATTCCAAGCACACTCTTGTGACATCAAAAGGATGTCTACAAGAAAAGAAAAAAACAAAAAACAAAAAAAAAAGGAAAAAGAAACCTATAGTTTAGTCCTTGTAACCAATCACAATAGACAAATTGGTCTTTGACGTTCTAAAAAAATGTTTAGTCCTAGAGATATTGCTTTGACTACACCATTAGTCATGTCAATTATCCATCAACAAAAGTCAGGTTAGGCCCAACCTCATTATTTTAATAAATATTTTCTTATAATTTATTAATTTTAATAAAATGGAAGTTTCAAGAGAAGAAAAAAGGATTGTAATGCTTTTTGTAACATAGAGAGAGTGCAAAAGGGGCCAAAACCCTTCTTTGCTTGAATTTGAGAGAGAGAGAGAGAGAGAGAGAGAGAGAGAGAGAGAGAGAGAGAGAGAGAGAGAGAGAGAGAGAGAGAGAGAGAGAGAGAGAGAGAGAGAGAGAGAGAGAGAGAGAGAACCCATATTTGTTGGAATTTGTAAAAGTGAGAGAGAAAGGGACTGAATTTCCAATGCAAAGAGAGGGAGTTAGGTGGAGCCAATACCCTTCTTCTTCTCTTTGGGTTGGAAAAGAAGGGTTTGGCCCTTTCTTATTTTCTTTTGAATTTTTCTATCAAAAAACCAAAAAAGAGGAAAATTCAATTAAATATTAGTAGATGGGCCCCCAACTCAACACTATCAACGAGTAGTTAATGGAAGGAAAAGTAACATAATGAAGTCCATAATTTTAGGCACTGAACTTTTTTTTTTTCTTTTAATTTTAAGGACCAAAGTGTTTTAAGTAATTGGTTCCAAGAACTAAAGTGTAATTTTCTAGAAACAAGCAACTACATGTATTTTTGGACGATCCTTACACAAATCAATTGCTTACAATTCTCCAACACTAAAGAAATAATTTGTATGAGACATCCATATGAAGGCTTACTGGATAAAAAGTTTAGGTTATTATAATGACTCATAATTTTTCTTGGTCATGTTTTCCAAGCAAAGATCACATTCTCCATATAAAACTGCTAGTTTATATGGCAAGGGCTAGCTAGATCCAAAGAGTTATATAAAATTAGTTTACCAAAGTGAATAAGTCCATAATTAAGGTTTTGTTTTTACATGTTTAAACTAAGTGCTCAGTAGTAGAAGCAATTTTAAAGATCAAAATTGTGGCACATAAGAAGGTAGATACATGGATTTTCATAGTGGTTTAATCAAGCAACCAAAGCACCTACTTCAACTCTCTCAAAGTATTCCTTAATTTGAGTTCCACTAATCCGAGAAAAAATTTACAACACTAGTTGACGTTGTGTTAACCCCACTCTCAAGATACTATAGAAGATTTAAAGATGAATAAATCTCACTCAATACATTTAATATGAAAAAAAAAAAAAAAGAATTTAGAGAGAAAATTGAACACAAAAGATTGAAAAAATTGAGTTAGGAAGCTTGGAGTTGCTTGAAAGAGATGTAGGCTTGAATGCTTGTACTTGATCTTCAATTTGAATTTCCTAAAGTTGTTTGAATGATCCAAGCACCTCTAATTTATAGTAATCTTGTAAATAGATATCTTTGATATAAAATTCTAGCCATTGAACAAACGTACACCTATTGGGAGATAGAAATTTGAACTTGAAAATGGCAAATGGAACATTGTTCCCATATCCATTTGACTAATTTTTTTGAATTAGTTGACTTCATTCCTAAATTGTAATCACTTGAAATTAGTTGAACTGGCAATTGGTTTCTCATCTTGTACTAGTTGACTCAATTTCAAACCCAAAGTAGAAACTAATTTTGAATTACTTCCATCCTAATTCTCCTTTATGAGAAGTCAACTTAATTTGTATTCTAATGAAGTATCCAATTGACTAATTGCTAGGAAAAATTCATCTTTGCACTTGGGTGACTTTGCACCTCTATATTGTTGACTTTCCAAAACTTGCCAGTTGACTCAATTTGTATGTTTACTATTCTTCACATGTGTTCACCCTTGAAAAGCAATTGATTGGATATATAGCTAAAACTTTTCATTCTAGTTGGCTTGCAAAATCTTGTCAGTAGACTATTTGCCAACAAAATATTCAATTTGAAACTTCAAGGTACTGGTAGCAAAGTCCAATTATCTAGATAAAAATATTTTGAATTGTCTACACAAAAATCTTGCATATATCTAAAATAATTGACTTTATTTTTAGTCACTCAATTGAATCAATCAACTCTTTAAGTTGTTCTCCAAATTTCATTTGACTATATTTTTTCCATTTAGGCGAATAGCCCAATTTTAAAATCTAGTCACTTGATTATGCAATTTCAATTGACTAGATTTGATAGATCCTTGAACTTTGATCCTTCGAGTACTAGAAGTTGCTCAAATTGATGACAATTTCATTTTTAACTTTTATATCATCTTGCACATGTACCAAACATGTTAGAAACACATGATTCAATTTTTGTTATCATCAAAATTAAGGAGGCTAGTATCAATAGTTTGAGGTCCTAAGATAAGGGTAAATTGGCACAACAAAAATTTTAAGAACTTTTTCAATCACTTGTAACTAGGGGAAGTAAGACAGTGGCACACAAGAACTAGACACAAAGATTTATAATCTTTTTACCAGCCAACAAGCACCTACTTCCACCCTCTCAAAGTATTCCATACTTTGAGTCTCTCAAGGATACTGAACCTTAAGGTTCCACTAACTCCCTACAAAGATTTTACACATAGTTTAATAGCAAGTTGGCACAAAATAATAAGGAACAAAGCAATTGCATTAGTAGTACTTTTACAATCACTTGGAATATCAATCCAAGAATAAGAGAACTACACCATTCTCTCAAATACAAAGGATGAAAAGACGAAAGAAGAAAGGATGTTATCTCTCTTAAAAGTTGTAGTACAAAAGTCAAAGAATAGAAAGATAAAGAATAGTACAATAGTAGATGGAAAGAATTAATTCAACGAGAGCTTAGAGCTTGAGCATGAGCTTGATTTTCATTTTGAATTACTATTGAGCTCTTATAATGTCTCCAATTTATAGGTAGTAACCAATTGATCTATTGGAGATGATAATCTAGGTGCTTGAAATGGATGCAACTCACCAGGTAATAGGATTCAAAATTTGCAAAATAACATCAAACATCATGCTTACTAAAAGAGTTAATTGATTACCATAGGTAGTCCATTGTTTTCTAAAAATAGAAAACTACTTTTTTAACTACCCACCTAGATAGTTAACTCATTCTTCATGCCTTTTTCTGCCCACTTTGGCTATTCCTTAACCTAGAAATAAAATGCACTTTATTTTGTAGTGAGTTGACTATTTCCACACCTAGTCAATTAGATTTTCTAAGACCTAAAAACTCAAATTTTTAGCTCTAATGCCCAATAATATCTCTGTAGAGCCATTTGTTTCCTCTAAAATTAATTAGGTAAATTTTTCTAAGTTAATAAAGACCATATGAAGGTCCTTCCTCCTCTCCCTATATTTCTCTATCAATTATCTAAGTAGGTAAAAAGCTTTTGTGCTAGACTCCCCAGGCATAAAACCAAACTAGTTTGCCCATACACTAATCTCATGTCACAGCCTCTTTTCAATCACTTTTTCCCAAAGTTTCATGGTGTGGCTCATAAGTTTGATCACATGATAATTAGTACAACTTTGAATGTCTCCTTTATTCTACAATAGAGCTTTTCCTCCATTCATTGGGCATTTTCTTCCATTTTACAATCTTGTTAAATAACTTTGTCAACCAAACTACTCTACTATTTCTCATATACTCCCAACCCATTGTGCCCCAAGGCCATTCCTAATTCCATCTTTTTAACTGCCTCTTTTACTTCAGGTATCCTAATCTTATGGTCATATATATATATATATATATATATATATATATATAGTGTTCAATGTTATTTGGGTTTACGATTATTTCAATATTGATATTTTCAAGACATTTGTCATTTAGTAGTTTTTGAAAGTAACTTTCTCACCTTTGACTGATTTTGTCATCTTTGACTAGTGCCCTTTTGTCATCACTTTTAATACATTTAACTTGTCTAAATCCTTACTCTTCTATTCTCTTATTTTTTGCAAATTTAAACGCATCTTTCTCACCTTCTCTTGACCCTAATATATTGTAGAGATCATCATACTCCTTGACTTTAGCCTCACTCGCTACTCTTTTAGCAACCTTTTTAGCATTCTTATATTACTTCAAGTTTTCTTTCTTTCTAGTCCCTTTTCATGTTTTAAAACACGCTCGTTTCTCTTTAATAACTTTTGCACTTTTTCACTATGCCGCCAAATTTTCTTTACTTGTTGTCTATTACCTTTAAAAAATCATAGAATATCTTTTGCAACTTTCTTAATGGACACAACCATATTAGTCCACATGGTGTTTAGTTTTGTTTTATTGTTCCACATTCCTTCTACCATCAACTTGTCTTTGAATGATTTATCTTCTCTCCTTTAAGTTCCACCACTTAGTTTTTGGACACTTATTTAGTTTATTTCCTTCCTTCAATCTCTTGATGTATATATATATATATATATATATATATATATAATTAGTAACCTATGTTGTGTGATTAGACTCTCATTGGATGTCACCTTACAATCTTTACATATTGATCTTTCAGTATTCCTTAGTAGAAGAAAAGTTCATTTAGCTTTTATATGATCCACTTTTAAATATTAGCAAGTGTTCATCTGTCTTCTTGAAGTATATGCTTGTTAGAGCTAGGTTATATGCCAAAACAAAATCAAGGATAGCTTCTCTTATCTCATTTCTTTCTCTAATATCATACCCTCCATGTACCCTATCATATCTTTCCTTTTATTTTCCGACATTACCATTTAAGTATGCTCCTATAAATATCCCCTCTATGTCGGAAATTTCTTGCATTAGTCCCTCCATGTCTTCTCAAAAATTTCTCATAATTCTATCTTCTAACCCAACTAGTGGTGTGTATGTACTTATAATATTTATGATCCTCTCTCCTAGAACAAGTTTTATAAGTAGAATTCTATCACTAGTTCTTCTAATGTCTACAACTTTATCCTTTAATTCTTTATCCACTATTATCCCCATGTCATTTCTATTACTGTCCTCTCCTACGTACCATAGCCCGTACCCATCAATTTCTCTACCTTTAGCACCTTTCCACTTGCTTTCTTGGACACAATCTATGTTGACTCTCATATGTTTCATCATATCAACTAACTCCATACTCTTATTTGTCAATGTGCCTATATTCCATGTGTTGATATGAATCTTATTTTCTTGAGCTAATCTCTTTACTCACACACATTTAGAATGGCATGGGGAACCCCTACCTACTTTCCACTTCATCTAGGATCTGATGCAGTTTGTCCCTTATAAGGGACTACCTTAACAACCCTTGCACAATTTCCACTGCATATGATGCAGTGTGATGCTTATGGGGGAACACCATAACAGCCCTTACCAATTTCCCACTATATCCAAGCTCTGATGTAGCATGTTGTTTATGGGGAACTCCCTAGCCTAAGGAAATGCCTTAGTCTTTATAGTCATGTAAAGGATTTGCCTCAAATTTTATGTTGGCCAGCAACTTGACGCACCCTCCTCCTTTATCTAGGCTTAAGATCAGTTTCGAAATCATCAAACCACAGTGGCATACACTTAGAAAACTCCTTACACATGCTTTCATTTGTAACACTAAACACAATGTTACCAATATAAATTTAAAGTAGAAGAATATACTAGTCTTTGGTCTTTGTAAAAAATGTTGCGTCAACTTTTCCTTGACAAAAACCAATGTCCATAAGAAACTTTCTCAATCTTTTCATACCAAGCTCTTATAGCTATTTTAGGCCACAGAGAATTTTATATAGTTTATAAACATGATTAGGAAAATTTAGACATTCAAAACTAAGGAGTTCTTCTGTATAAACCTCTTCATTTATAAAAACCATTTAGAAAAGCACTTTCACATCCATGTGGTAAAGTTTGAAACCTTTAAAACTTGCAGACATACTTCCTAAATAGTTCTAACCTAAGGTCTCATCAAAATCAATTCCTTCTTCTTGGGATTATCTCTGGGCTACAAGTCTTGCTTTATTCTAATCACTAAATGTCACAACCCCAATTTTTAAATTTCATTTCCTATAATCTCTAAGTAATTTTTGAATGAAATGCTAATTAGAATTTTTTGTGTTTTAAGTTTCACAAAATTGACTTTTTCAAGGACACTTAGTAGACCCTTGAAACCTCAATATTTCAATTTCCTTTGAAATAAAGGATTCCAATAAGACTAAGAATGTTGAAATCAAAGTCTGGATAAAAAAGTTAGGTATTTTGCAAGTAAAGGGTATTTTAGTAATTTTATTAGGTGTTATGTTACTACTTGATGATGTTTATGACTATCATCATGCTAAGTCTAAAAGTGAAATGGTTATGTTTTAAAAGAGTATAATATATGCAATTATATGTATATTATAAATAATGAGAATGTTTCTATTTTGAAATTATATATTTTCATTGTATTAGATCGGTATTTATGAAAGAATTCCATGCATATATTATTAAACTATGAGTCTTTTGAAATATTTATCTTCATTGTGGCTGATGTACATGTGCATGATTTCATTGACTATTATTGTTCTAAGGTCGCATGATTTGACTATGAGTCATATTTTATACATGATAGTGAAATACATGATTTTGGTATGATTTCATGACTATATAGTCATTAAATGGTGATTTGATTTACTATTGCATATGGAGGCATGTGGATGCCCTGTTTTATAGTTTATTTTACTGTGGACCTGGTGGAGGAGGCTTGGTGGCTAGTCCTTGAGAGGCTAACCCTAGGACAAGGGGTAGTTCTTGGGGAAAACAAGCCACAAGTTTTTTTGGTTTTCATTATTCCACTAGAAGATTATATATTCATTTTATCTACCATGAGATGTGTGATCTCCATGATTTGTGGATTTATAATAGGCGTTTCTTCCTAGTGGATGCTATGCTAGGAGGAATATAGGGTTGGCCACCTGCCCTCGGACTTTACAAGATGATTAGACACTCGTCTAATAGAAAGGTAAATGCATAGGGAGTGGTATCATCGATAGTCCACTATAAATGTTTGGTCAGTACTCCATGCATGACGAATACTTAGTCTCCCACTTTGGCGTCGACGAGGGGTGGCAGTTAGTAGAATTGGTAGTTGATTAGCACTACAGCATAGCGGTCCATGCATTTCTTGATAATTGATTTTATCATATTGTGTGGTGAGTGCTCCATGATGAATATTTCTTATATACCCATGATGTGACAATGCGTGGAGTGGTATGAGTACTCATGACTAGAGATTTGAGTGTATGGGTCTCTTGGGACCGGCGTGTGAGGGTGCCTTGTTGATGATGTATATATTTATTAAGATATTTCTTATACATTTGACGCACTAAACCGATGTGATTATTTACCCCTTGCACATATATTCTCTGAGCTTTTGCCACTCTGTTTTGACGTAGTTTTGGTGTATTTATGAGCCTTAGAAGCTCAGTTGATTTGACACATTTTCAAATACACGATTAGTGTGAGTTATATTGATTTGATATCGGCATTTAGACAATCCTGAGAGGTTTTGTTTACTCAGTATGTTTTGGAAACACGCAAGTAGCTTGGATGCATTGCCTTGTTTTCAGCATTATTATGAATTTTGATGCCTTAGCTATTGCCGCTGATTTGGTTGGTTTCTTATGATAATTATGCTATACTTCATCACTATTTATTCTCATATTGGATATCATGCTAGAATTATTTCCACGAGGAAGATATTTATCACATGCCTTGAGATTTGATACATGACTATTTCATATTGTGCTAAATATTTATAAATTACAATTATTATTATCATCACTTACACATTTGCTAAGGCATTGTAATGTTTTGCCATGCCTTAGATATAAAGAGAGATAGTAGGTATGGCATGCATACAGAGTAGGCGAGGGCATTATTTATGGATTGTATATGTGTACGGTTTACACTTTTATGCCATGGATGCATAGATATTATCTGGTTCGATGTGATGGTTGTGTATGGATAGACCCTAAGTAACGTTGTTATTTCTTTTTTTATTTTTACTCTACTATTGAGATATATGGTTTTATCGAAAATCTGAATTATCTAGATGGATAGATATGGAGACTGAGTCTCCCAGATTTTTGTACTTATCAGGTGTAGTCGAATTACTTTCTTTAAATGCATTAGTAAAAAATACAGAGGAAACTTTGTCAAATTTTTAGTAGAAATGAGAAGATCTTGTCACCGTTAAATTTGTATTTTGTTAGTCATATGACTGAGGTTTTGAAAAGAATACTTTTTATTCAAAGTTTTCTTTTTGAATCGATTTTAATTCAAAATTTTAACCAGGGATCTTGACATTTTAGAAATTGATATTTATATGTTGTGTAAAACTCGAGATGTCATTTTAATACATCCTTAGATTTCTTAATGTCAGTCTTTTAAGCTGTTGGTCTACATTCCTAACCATATACAATGTATTAGATGTCCATCAAGCCTTGGATCATCTAATACATGCTGTTGATTATTGATCAACTATTTAGATAAGCCATAACTATCTAAATTCCATTTATTTGTATAGTTATAGCTTATTATTCTCACAAATCAGCAGCTTGAGCTATTGATCCATGACCAGATCCCATTTTGGACAGTAGGATATTTAATACACATGTGATCGACCATCATTAATGGTTGGATTTCTACACTTTCGATGATCCATCAGTTGGATTCTAAGTTATTAGGCTTAGATTTTATACATTTGTAGTTTTTGTCATAGAAACAACCTCTAATCATGACATCTGGATTCAAATCTTTGTGGATTGCTTTTGATATGTCATTGATACAGCCATTTGATAGTTAATAGTCGTTGGATTGCATCATCCTTACACTGATGCACTTTCATCGTCCAATGCTGCTTCACCAGATTCTAGCTAAATGACTAATGATCAAATTACTTGAAGGATTTTACTCCATGCACCTTTGGGGAGACAATGAATTGTTCAGATATCTCAATCATGTCATCATCTTCTTCAATCAAAGCAAACCAAAGGCACACTATTTCTCCTTTGATTTTTTAGTGAGACATCATGAGATTGAGGACTAGCCTTAGGGCTTTTGTTTCTCTTGTCATGATGAAGGAAATGATTGGCTCAGATCATTGATCTAGCCCATTGTTTTCTTCGATGAGTTTAAGATCTCCAATGAGCTTCAATCATTGATTTTTTGCCAATATTCAATCGAACGGATGAAGAAACTTATGGGTCTTGATTATCTCATTATGATGAACAAGTTAGTTAGATCGGATCATCAATCATGTTTCCATTTCCTATGATGAGCTCCATATCGACGATGGAAAAAGGAAGCACAATTTGTGAAAACCTAAATTTTTCTGGAATTAATTGGAATTTTTACAAAAATTGAGGTGGAATATTATATTTAATATAATATTAATTTTTAGAAAAAGAATCAAATCTTGAAACATAGATATTTGGAATCATTCACAAGAAACCAGTCAAAATGACTAAAGCACTCTAAAATCTAAGCTTGGGTGAAAATTTCCTATTTTTCATAATTTTGGTAAATTTACATTTACCCATAAGGGTAAATTGGTCATTTTACTTTTGTGTGGGGTCCACAAAAGTTAGGTGAGCTTGTGGACAGCCAGTTCAAGGAATATCAATGATGAAGGATAAAAATGATGAAAATATGCTTTTAATTTTATAAGAAAAGTAAAAAATCATTTAAAATATAAATAATTAGAATTTTAATTAAAATAATGCAAAAATAACCTATAAATACCCCTCCTATAGGCTGCACGAAATTGCACAAACTCCTTAGACTCTTCCCCTCTTTCTCTCTCTCTTTCCTTCTCTTTCTCTCTCTTCTTTCCTTTTTCTTTCTTTTCTCTCTCTTCCCTTTACAGCCGCAGAGTGCGCCTATGGATGCACCCGAGGGGAATATTCCCCAAGATCTGTAGGACGCGTCTTCCCTGACGGAACTAGGGTTTCACCCTGGGTACTGTGTTTCAATTAGGCATCCATTTTCATCCATGGAAACATGATCTTGACCATTCATATTATTCGAAATTTCATAAGCTTCAAAAGCCCTGTGATTTCACAATGATTATAGACATATTCACGATTGAAATCACCGAAGAATAGTAAGCCTGGCGACCTATATTTTTTGGCATGGATCTCTCTTTTTCGGCCATATTTTTCTATTCTGGACATACCCCTCATCCCCCTCTAGCTATTCTAATAGGTTTCAATGTATGAAGATCACCATACTGGATTTTTCGGCAAGATTTTTTCAGTGAATCCAGTATCGGTGAAACATGTGACAAACACTTATAAAATGTATATTTATGAAGATTTTGAGCATTGGATGGATTCAGAGGGTCCCAAAACCCTAGGAGATGAAATATGAGATATTGAATATTTCATATCTAGGAGATCTAGGGAAAAGCTGATCGACGGTCCATATCGGACCATCTCAACTATCCTAGGTCACCCCTCCCTATACATTGGCCATCACCGATGGAATGGGGCGAGGCAAGCCATGGATCGATCCATCAATCTGTGAACCCATATTGAATGTGGGCCCTTGTTTTAATATGAAACCTTAAAACTTCAATTCAAAGCTCATTTTAACTCCAAATCAAGATCAGAAAGAAGCTATGGATTTCTGGTGAAGAGGAGAATCTAATGGAAACATAAAATTCATGTTTTATTCACTATAAAAATCTATAAATTACAAAAAGGGTTACTAATTCCTAAGATCAGTCAAATCTGACATGATCAGACCTTAGATTTCTGATCTATTAGTGATCTAGTGATGAGAGAATATGGAATCAAGAGTTAGATATGACTGATCTAGGATGAATTAAGAAATTTAACCTTAATGGAAGAGAAATCCTAAAAATAATCATGGATTTACTTAATCTGACTAATCCAGAATGATAAAAAACTATAAAATAGTATGGATGATGATCTAATGATAAGATCATGAAAAATGAATGGCCTAATGTGGCTAGTTTGGGATAGATTAAAATCTATGCCCTTGATTTGGATAAATTGACTTAAGATCTTCTTGATTGGTTGGATCAAGAAAGATCAGATCATATAATGAGATGCATCAATGATCTAGTGATGATATCACATTAAAAGAATGTGATAAATCTGAATAAAAATGAAAGATCAAGATCTAAACCCTTAACGGGATGAAAAATGAATATAAATCAAAATATGATCATTGATCAAAATGAATAAATATGATGTATTCAAATGAGCATGTGAATTATTTAATTCTATTATAAATATTCTTTTATTTTCTTAGTAGATTTAATTGTTAGATTTATTTATTTAGACTTTAATTGTTCATGTTATGTAAATTACATGAAAAATGTAATTAAATAAAAATAGAGATTGATAAACATTTACAAAAGAATATGGACATGGACTTAATGATAGTAAGAACTATAGTTAGTAGGATAATATAAGGAATATCATTTCCTTGGCCCAAAATTAAGAGAATAATAAACCTCATGAATGACATTTTAAATGTTCATGGATTTAATTAAAATCAAATAGCAAGAGTACTTAGGGTTTAATGCTCATAGGAACCTTATGAAGGTTGAGTTAAGGTCAACTCCAGTGAATGTTGAACATGGTGGTTAAGGGGATTCTCTAATAGAGCCTCGCTCTTCCCCCACCTTCTGGCTACGTTTATGAGGTTTAAACACCTCCTTACATGAGGATTGAATTAACCACTTTGTGAGGAGCTTTTAATTGGTAAGCCTTAGTCAATTCTGAAATAAGGAGGAGTTGTTTAGAATTAAGAGTGCATAAACTATCTTCAATCAATAAAACATTAATTGGTTGAATAATAATATGATCATAAAAGGATAGTAAACTATCTAATCCTAATAAAAATGGTAATTAAGATAATCCAAGATCAAACAAGATCCATAAGGAGATCTTGAATGATCAAGAATAATAAGAATCATAATATTGTATGTATGTTTTGCAGTAGTATAAATATTAGATTCAAATATAGATGAATAGATTAGACCCTTGATCAATATGATCCAAGGAATAAGATCCAAATCATCCTATGTAAGAATGATCAAAAGAACAATTAAGAAGTATAAATGAGTTGATGAATGACTGTATACATATGATCTGACAAATACATGAAGGATATGATGATCAACATCAATGAGGAGATGGATGGTTGAAAGTAAAGATAGATGGACCTTAAGAATATATTCAATATATAAGATACATGTATTTTACACATGATCTTATCCTGATAAATGAGTTTTGATTATAATTGCCTTGGAATTGTTAAAAATCAACAAATGATATTAAAATGAATACAAGGGGATTGATTAAGTAATTATGAAATTACTTAATGGGTAGAATGGGAAGATTTGAACTGTATAAGTGGGACCCCCAAATCTTAAGGAAATAAGTTATAGGCATGTCCTATTATAACTAGACACACAGTCTATAAGTATGAAATAATATTTTCCATATAAGCATGGAGGCTTGTAGTTTTGTTTTAAGACAGGTTTATGCTCGAAGAAGCCAATGCTAGGAGACTTATGAGGGTTTAGTCACCTGCTCTCTAAAACTAATTATGATGATGATACTGTGCCCAAAGAGAGGCAAAATGTCTGGTGGGGAAATTATGGGAAGGTCGCCATTGTGACAGCCATGGTTCCTCCCATACGAACATGGATCTGTATTTTCCATAGTGGTATTAGTGGAGTATTATGTAGTTATTCGGGCACGTTGTATGGATTGAGATTGTGAGCATGGTAGTCCTTTGATATTTTGCATTATGATGCAATTGATTATGGCATGATGAGATGCCTATGTTATGGCATGATGAGATGCTTTATGTTATAGCATAATGAGATACCTTATGTTATGGCATGATGAGATGCCGGTAAAAGTTATTACTGATATTGTATTGGAGGATGATTCCCAATACAGTATGATTATATATTAACTCCTAGTGTTAATATTGAAATCAGTTTGGAAATGAGATATTATTGATGATATTGATTATATTCACGATTTTTAGTGGTTTTATTTATATTTAATATATACATATAATTCACATGAGGAGTGAAGGATAAAATGGTTATCCAATTGTATAAATTGATTTATATCATGGATATAATGAATTGTTTATTTTGAGATATATTGAATATATTTCTTAAATCCCCTACTAAGCATAGCTTGCTAAGATATTGTAAATGTTTGAATGTTTACAATAGCTCAGATACAGTTAAGGAAGATTGAAAGCTCAAGATTAGTGAATAATCATCACCGAACTACAGCTCAAGATATTTACTCTGAAGAAGATTGTATTGATTTTTTTGTAATTTGGATTGTAATATTTGGACAAGGTATGTAATGGCTACTGAGGCTATGTATGTAAACCACTAGATCGATCCTGGCTTTAATAAAAGTATTTCTATTGATATTCAATAGAAATTTTATTTTATACAAAAATCTATGTATGATAAGTAATTTGAGGTGGCACTTGGGTTTTCGACAAATCAATTTCAAAGAAAATATGTTTGTGTTGTTTGTATTTTTAAAAAATTTCAAATTTAGGGCCCTACCTTTGCAAATATTTATGAAAATGTGTTTTAAAAACTGGGGTCGTCTCACAATCACCTTCCTCATTTGATTTTTCAACGAAATGTCATGGGATCAATGACTAAGATGGGTGCTTTATGTTGTTTTTGTGCGGGTACGAGGATGATTGGCTCGAATCATTGATCCAAGCCGTTGTTCTTTCTATTTAGCTTGTTCACTGGTGATGGAAAACTCATGCATAGCCCTCCCTGTTTAGCAAGTTCCCTTGTGGTTTTTTCTACAACAAGCTTCCCTTCCACTCTCCTTTCCTTCCTCTCTTTCTTTCTCTCCCTTCCTTCCTCTCGTCCTTTCTCTCCCTTCCTTCCTCTTCTTCGTCCTTCATTCCTCTCTCCCTTTTTTGTTTCTCTCTGTTAGGTAACAAACGCCTGTTTCAATCAACTTTCGCTTATAGTGGAGGGTGCCAATATCAAAATTGCCCCTCCCTTTAAGTAAATATCTTTTACCTTTACATATAATATATTATAATATACGTATAATTACATATATTATAATCTCTTTTAAAACATAACCATTTCACTTTTAGACTTGGTATGATGATGGTCAAAAACCTTATCATATCATATGACCATTGTCAGTTTTGAATTTCACAAGTTGGGCCCACCTAGTGGAATTACTAAAATACTCCTTCACTTGCAAAATACCTAACTTTTTCATTCGGACTTCAATTTTAACATTCTTAGTGTTAAGAGTCAATTAGGTGTCATTCAAAAACACAATTCTATACACTTAAAACATAAAAATCTAAATTCAATTTTCATTGAAAAATAACTTAGAAATTATATGAAATAAAATATAAAATTAGGGTTATGACACTAAACCAAGTTCGTCAAGTTTTTGTTTTTGTTTTATAAACACCTAATATGTTCCAATGACAAGGTGGTCATGAGGTCTAGGAATTAGAGTCCATATTTCATATTTCATATTTCCATTCCATTTAAATTGATTCAACTCTTTTAACAATGTCATAACACTAGCCAACATTTACAAAGCAACATATAAGCATTCTAGGCCAATTTGAGACAAGAAAACAATAAATTGACATGCAATTCTTAAGTTTGATCTTGTTCTTACCCCAACAGAAGGATTACCTATGACCTAATCTTTTGGATGACTAGTTACACATTTCCAATTCTTTGGCAATACTTGAGGTGGATTTTGTTGTGGCTGAGAAGTTTTACCTTTCTTTGGAGAAAATTCTTCTCCATTAGTGTTGACCTTCTTCTTTTGATGTGTAAGATCTTCATCCTTACTATCTAAGATAGATTGCTTTCTCAAAGGAGTAGATACATAAAAAACAATATTAATGGACTCTTCAAACCACAATATTCCTCATGTTAAACACTCTATAATAGGTTGTGTTAACACTTTTGCTAAAAAATAGGCTGATAAACCATTCTTATTCAACATTGTAAAATCCCATCCCTTGGACGGTGCCTTTCCCAATGTGTGGATCGTCTTCATTCCTATTATCAATGCCATCTATATTAATTCAAAACCTATTCTATAACCATATAAATTAAACGTTCAACATACACATGAATAAAATACATTAGAAGCAATTCAAAAACATATTTACTTCTCATAATAATGGTTTCATCCAAAACATGTGCAACAATAATGGCTAATTAATTTTACAACTTACAATGCAACATTCAATCTCAAGTAAGCTACTCCTATATTATCATAATGATCCTAGTCCCATGTGAATGAGTGAATGATAGATGTAAAAATTATAACTTTTCAACTAAGGATTCTAGTATCCACAATGAGCTGGATCTTCCTTACATTGGTGAGTGAGAGTGGGAAGGATTTATAAACTCTTGAATTGCCTAAAAAAAAAAAAGGAATGTATTGTTTGGGGTGAGCTCATATAACATCATTGCTCAGTGAGATAATTTTGGAAATAGAAGAGCTAGAAAACTCCACAAAATTCATGGAAGGCCTCCATTGCGAAACTTAGGAACACCCTATATGGTATGTGCTTTATTTGAGAAGATTCCTTTTCTAGAATGAAATCTAGCTATAGGCATAATCTATCCTTATAATATTCTTGAGCAATAGAACACTATATCTTATAACCTTAGTATAGAAGTTGCCCATTAGATGCATAATAAGTACACTAGTAATTCAACATTTTGTTTACCTTTCCTAATGAAAGGGCAAATTCGCTTAAACAAAAGTCATTAATCAAGCAGTCAAACTTGATAACATCACGAATACATAGAAGAAATACATAATCACACCTCATGATAACCAATGTGGCTCAATGTTATCCAAACACAATTCATCATTACCCCAAATTCACAAACACAAATGCAAAATGATCCCATAGTCTAACTGTCACCATTTTTTACCAAAGTTTTCATAACTCTCTATTCACCATTCACCATTCATCAGTCAATATCAATCTATCCCATCAGCCAATCCAACAATAGATATAATAACATTCTAGAAAAGTGCCTTCAAACTTCAAGCCATTCTTTTCATGTGCTTCAAATCAACCATTCTTTGTCAAAACAGTAAATACACAACTAAGCCTGCTAATTTGACATCATGGGTCTATAGAGTTATCCAAGGAGTTTAGTTTCCATTAGATTATCACTTAAAATAGTAACCAATGCCCAACTAAACCCTATCCAGGCCTTAAGGGTTTGCAGAGCTATCCAAGGAGTTCACCTTGCAATGGATCCTCACTCAAAATAGTAACCGATACCCAATTGAGATGAATTCAAGCCTCAAGTGTCTGTAGAGCTATCCAAGTTTTCATGCTCAAAATCACAACCATGGCCAAACACTATTTATTCCATGAATCATTAAGAAGCACCATTCAAAACCTTCCTAAACCTCCGGAATTTTCAAAGGCTAAACCTAAATTCATATTAAACCCTTTCCTATTGCCCACCTACTTTTAAAAAGCCTCCAAAAAACTTGCTCCTTTCTGCTAAGGATTCAGCTCCTAAGTCAAGCACCACTCCTCAGCCTTGAATGCCTCTTTCACATTCTAAATGTTTCTCCTTTTCTTCTCACTCCTCTCCTATCTCCTTTCGTCGCCTTCTTCCACTTGCTTCCCAGCTTCAAAGCCTCACAATTCCTCTGGTTTTTCTTAGCTTTCCTCATATTTTTTGTACTAAGCTTTTCAATGGAGTTTCCATCCTTAGTTCTGGTTGCATGAACCAAGGAAGAAGGGCGTCATTGCTAGCCCGCTTACTTCTACAAGTATCTTGGCCAATTGCCTAGCATGCGTGAGGCCAGTGGCCACTTTCTCTTCATTTCACGTCGGGGCTTGGTCTTTCATGCATGCAACGGCAAGCCACCAACCTAGGTTCACGATGAAAATTGTTACATGCCTCCATCTCCTTAAATTCATATTTCACCGATATTTCTTCCTGTAATTACATAATTACATGTATCCTTTAGTTTATTATACTTTAGCTTTTCCTCGTAGTTATTTAAGTCCTTCTTTCTTTAACTCATTACATAGAATTATGGCATTAGTATACTCCTATGTCACATATATTTCCACCTCAAATATTGTCTTCATGGAATCAAGCTTTTTCCACCCACTCTTTTTATGCTATACAACTCATGTCCTTGCACTTTAATTTAATAAACTTAGTCCACCGTAGTCCATGGTAAATCAAGATAGAAAAGAAAAGTAATCAATTGAAGGAAGAGAAAAAGAAAAAGAAATACTTTAATTTTTTTCAGGTTATAAAATTTACAAAATTACTCGGGGTATACATACACCTTTATTTCCAATTTTTGCGACGGACTATTTTCACGTCTTTAACTCGTCACCTCTGCGCCGAGGCTCCTCCCCATTCTCCCGTCTCTCTCTCTCTCTCTCTCTCTCTCTTAAACCCTTGTCCCCTCGACGTTTACCTAAAACTAAAAATGGCCTGGCGCTGTGGTGGTTCTCTCTCTCGTTCCCTTGTTGCCAACACAACAAGAAGCGCTTCTTCTTCTTCTGCCCTTCGATCCTCTCAATCCCTCCCACGCTTCCGGTCTCACCCTCTCAATGCCCCTCGTGGACGCCTTTCCTTCATAAATCCAAGGTATCCCAAACAGAAACCCTAAAAGCCCTTAAATCCTAATTAAAAAAAAAAGCTTCATTTCAGTTTGCGTTTGTTTCTAGGCATTTTCAAAGAGTTCTTCTCCTTTCTGGCTTTTCTTATAGGACTCTGGGAGAAATCGGGTGCACGCAATCACTCCTTCCCCTTCACAGTGTAATTGCTGCGGCCCGCCTGACATCGCACCTCTCTGTGAACTCGCGAGCTTGTTGTGAGCTGTCTCAGGGTACCTTCTGCCGCACTTGTCAAGATCGCTAGTATTCTCTTTGTGAGTTTTAAGCGTTTTAGGACTAAAAAACCGGGTTTTCGTTAACTATGCGGTTTTCTGTTGTTTTCCTGATTATTATAGTGATTTTGGTGAGTTCGTGTGTTTGATTGATTTTGTTTGGGGTTTGAGCTTGTTAGAGTTTTTCTTTAAGTTCAAGTTTCTAAATTTGGTTGGTTGGTGAAAATGGGTGTCCAAACGGACTGAGTTTGATAGGGAGGAAAGGAAAAGATGGCTGATTGTGCAGAATGCCGGCTGATTGCGTATGTTCCTTTTATTTATCTGATATTTTCACAGTAAATGTTTATGACTAGTAGGTTTATGAATGGTGGTTGAATAGAATAGTTCTAAGACGGGAAACACAAAGCAAAAATGAACAACTTGGGAAGATCCTGAGTAGCAAAAATGCGTCTTAGAGATTTTTATATTTTTCTATTACTTGGATATATCTTATCTATAATGGTGCATGACTTCTTCTAGTCTTTGGCTTTGTATGCCTGTGCTCTTTTGTTGATTGCCTAGTTTCATATTGTGCCTTGTATGAGTGTAACTTACTTCCCTAGTTTCTTAACTGTGCATTGTATGTGCAAATTTTTATAAAACGTTTTTCATGCTGAGATTTGAGAATGTTGTGGAATTTGAATAAGTGCTTGTTCTCTTGCTAATTGGTTAAATTTGAATAAGTACTGGTTTCTCTTACTGATTGCTTTCTCATATGGTTTCATCAAGGTTCAATCAATTGGACTGTTAAGTGTTTTTGTTTATTTTGACCTTTTGTATGATTTCTTTCTTCTAACTACTGCATCTCTGTTACATAATTCTTGTTGCTGGCTTTTTTTTGAATTTGTTTTTGTCTATTTCCTGCTTTTATCTATTCAGTTGTTCTTTACTTCCATCTTTACATATGAAAGATCCAAATGTTTTCTAAGGTAATGGTTTATTCAGCTTCATTTATAGCTTAATGTCTGTCTGAGAGGGATTTGTTTTTTTCCTTGCATTTTCCACTGCAGCAAGTGGCTAATATTTTACTTTGTGGTCAACAATTGCATGTCTATGATGCAGGTTACTCCATTCTTTATGTCATGCATGTTGAAGATTGTATTTCTTTCCATTTTTTCTTAACGGAGATCCCTTTGTATGTCATAGACACAAGATACATTGCCTTATCTTTTTCCTAATTTATATTAGGGTTTTTACCCAAAGGTCCCTAAGTGGCTTAATATTGCTTAATTAATCAAGAATCCAGGGGCACAATTAAAAAGATAGAACTTGATACCAAACGATGGCTCCCTGTTTTTCACACCTAAGAATTCTGCAATATTGTAGGCATATTTTGGGAAAATGAAGAAGGTGAATGTGGTCAGTTTTCATAATTATGTCCTCCATTTCAGTAATTTTTTGGTTACAACAAAGAATTATTAAGCAAATTACCTAGAACATATTATCTTAATTCCAAAATCCACTTAAAATCTTCCCAAGAAGGGGGAAAGTGCCACCTCCAACATCTTCTTTAGGAATTTTAGGAAATAAAGAAAAAGGAATAATTAAGGTCACTTAGAATGAGGCCAGTTTTAGTAACTGACACACCTCTCACCTCTCCTGCTTTTAAGATACATCTTTTTTACACTCCTATTTGAAGACGTTGGAATAGTTATTTGGAAAAGATAAAAGAATTATAGGAGGAAGATAAATCTATTATATTAGAGTTTCTTATTATATTTGAAATATCTTCTATTTTTTCTCTATCTTTACTAATCCATTAGATTTTTCCTACCAGGGAAACAAAAAAAAAATCTTCATAACTACAAGGAGTTTCTGTTAATTACATAGATGTGTCATGGTTATAAATATTTGCTTGGTTACATCTCTTCTTTTTTCTATCATAAAATTTGATCATAGACACAACCATGAATAAGGTTTTTTGGATTGCTCTATTTGGTGTGTGACTGCGAAGAAGGAGACACTTCATGGAATTGATCCTTTGCTAGATGAAGTGGGTTTTTCTTTACCACCAGTTACTTGAGCCTCTTTTTCCACCATTTCTCTAGATCTAGAACTATCTTTAGTTTGTTTTCTTTGCTTGGTCCTATATATGGTTCTATTTATCTTAGAAAATCATGGCAAAGAGACCCATAAAGTTGACTTCTGTTAGCTGTAATCTGAAACTTATATAAAAATTCAACTTTACTCTCTCTTGCTCTTTTTCTCTTCCCCTCTCCCTCTCCCTCACCCTGTAAATAAATGAAAAAAAAAAAATTGAAACTGGTTGATCTTAGTACCAATAAGGATTCAATGATTCACATGTCATCCTATGTCTGCGATGGAAGGAATCTGGACCATCTGTGTGGATTATCCTTGAGTTGCCTTTGATTAAGACTGATCTTATGAAGCAGCTTTATCCAATAGATAGAATGGTAACTTTAGACAATACATTTTCACCTGTGATGGGAATAACAATAGGCAGAAGGGAAAACAAGATTGTTTTTGGGCTGACATACTCCAGGAGAGGTGGTCCCCAGGCCAGGTAGTTAATCTCAACCAATTTAGTTATGAAAGGAGAGGAGGGATAGTTGGAGGAGAAATGAGGGTGGAAGAAATTCTGTTAGGGAGAGGAATAAGAGGGGAAGAGGGAAGTGAGGAAGGTAGGAAGTGAGAGGACTCGTGAAGGGGGTGAAGGCAGGGATGGCATGCGGAGGAGGAAACTCCTAGTGTTACCTTCCTTGGAACTGCCTTCTTACTTACAGCTTGTAACCCCATTACTGATTGAATTCAATTCAATTTCCCTTTCTTCTTTCTCTATTTTCGATGTGATCTAGAAGTTCTTTCTGCAGATCCATCAATTGGTATCAGAGCTAGCGAACTTGGGGCATGGTTAGAACCCGAAAGGAAAGAACCAAAAGCTTGGAGAAGGAGATGGAAGGCATGCGAGTGGAGTTTGGCAACTTGAAGGAGGACCTCGGCCGGATGCAGGACAACGTCACTGCCATGGGGGAGTACGTGTTGGAAATCCAGAACTGGATGCGTCATTAGGAAGAGGCTCAGGGCACTCCACCATGCTGGGAGGGAGGCGGAGGAAAAGTAAGGGTAACTGAAGTGGGGGAGAACTCCAATGGGGGAGACTCTCGCTGAGTGGGGATGCACGATTTCCCAGTGCTAGATTTTCATCCTCGAAAATTTGACCTTCCCGTCTTCGAGGGTTTGGATCCCTACAGATGGTTATGCTGGGTGAAGAGATACTTTTAGGTCAATCATGTTGCTGACAGTTACAAGGTTGTAGTGGCCGCCATCTGTTTGGAGGGTGATGCCCTACATTTGTTCCTGTGGGTGGAATCCTGGACACCCTTCCAGTCGTGGACAATATTCCAAGCCACCCTTCTCCGGCGATTCCGTTTGAGCAGGAAGGCAATATTGTTGACTACCGCCATAGTTTCGAGCTCCTATTGGGGTTTCTGGTGGACTTATTGGACGAGCTCCTCAAGGGAACCTTCGTGAACGGGCTGAAGGAGGAGGTGAAGGCTAAAGTGCAGATGTTCAGGCTTGAGACGCTAATCGGGCTCATGGATCTAGCCCACAAGGTTGAGGAGAAGAATGCAATGTTGGATAGAGTGGAGACCCACGGGGCCTGGACGGGACTTGGGCTTAGATTTTTTGGACCCTCCACCTTCAACACGAGGGGCACGAGCCTAGGATCAGGGTTCTAGGGAAAAAAAGGGCAGCCTCGGTGCACGAAACTCCCGCCTATGCGGGGTCCAGGGAAGGGGCGAACCACAAGGGCCTAAAGTACACAGCCTTACCTTGCATTTTGCAAGAGGCTGTTTCCACGCCTTGAACCCGTGACCTCAAGGTCACACGACGATAACTTTTACCGTTGTGCCAAGCTATGTAGTTAAAGGCGCACTGAGGCTCAAAGGGGTGCGCCTGGAGCCTGGGGCACCTAGGCGCGCGCTTGGAGCTTGAGGCGCAAAATTATATTTTTTATAATTAAAAATTAGCTAAAAATGCTAAAAATTAGCTAAAATTCATTAATAAATTCTTAAAAAGCATGAAAAATACAGCATACATGAAGACACAAGCATGGGAAAGCTATATAAGTATATAAGAATAGGTATTAACTAATAAATGTAAATAAAACAATTTTTTTCTAATTTTCGTAGTTTTATTTTTGGAAAAATTGAACAAAATAACACTACAATACAAAAAAGGCATGAAAAATACAGCATACATGAAGACACAAGCATGGGAAAGCTATCTATGTATATAAGAATAGGTATTAACTAATAAGTATAAATAAAACAATTTTTTTTCTAATTTTTGCAAGTTTTATTTTCGGAAAAATTGAACAAAATAACACTACAATGCAAAAAAAGCATGAAAAGTACATCGTACATGAAGATACAAGCATGAGTAAGCTATATATGTGGATAAGAATAGGTATTAACTAAGAAATATAAAAAAGAACAAATTGCTCCTAATTTTCGTAACTTTTTTTTTCTGAAAAATTAAAAAAATAACCCTAAATTACAAAAAAAAGATGAAAAAATTATCACACACGAAGACACAAGCATGGGAAAGCTATATGTGTGGATAGAAATATGTTTCAATGAAGAAATACAAAAAACCGAAGACTTTATTTCTGTAACTGATTTTTTTGGAAAAACAGTAATAAACCTACAAACAAACTCAAATTTAGAGCAAAGAAGTATAAAACTCAAATGGAATGTTTTCTTATATATATAGAACTAAAACCCATCAAGATCTATGGAAAATAGTTAACAAAAAACAAAAAATTTGAAAAAACAGTATTGGTTTTTACTTTTTTTACAGAAACTGTATACACATTGTAAAATTCATAAATCCATACTTTTTTTTGCTTAGATCTGTTAAAGATTGAAAAGGAATGGTCGTTTTCACCTTCTCAGGAGGTTGGAAGATTGAAATTAGAGTTGGAAGGTGAAAATCGAAAAAAAAATGAGTTTTATAAGTTACCGGGTGAAGTCGTCTGCGCCTGACCCCCTCCCAGGTGCTTAACCGTCGACTAGCGCCTAGGCACGCCTTTAACTACATAGGTGCCAAGGCTCTCCTTCTATCAAGGTTCCAGGGACAAAATCGTAATTCCACGCAAACTCTAGCTTGGGTGTCGGACGTGACAAGGGAGATATCGGTTTGGGGAGATAGAGAATCCCGTGTTAGGTACGCTGGCAACGGCTGCCAAGATTCATTCCGGCATCTCACCGACCAAGAGTTTCAGCAGAAACGAGTCCTAGGGCTTTGCTACAGGTGCGATGAAAAGTTTACCCCTAGCCATCGCTGCAAGGGCCGACAGCTCCAGTTTCTCCTCTTGACTGATGAAGACGATGCAAATACCGACCGGGCGAATTTTCGACCAGCGAGGATTAGATTCAGGCCGATGCGGAAACTCCTCACCTAGAGTTGTCCATGCACACCATTGTTGGGATAACCCAGGGTCGTGTGATGGAGTTGATTGGCGACCTGAATGGCAGAACCGTTGTGGTCTTGATTGACAGCTGGGCCTCACACAACTTCATAGCTTGGGATTTGGTGCTCAAGCTTCGATTGCCGATCTTCGACACGAAAACGTTTGGAGTTTAGGCGGGGGACGGCCATTGCGTCAAAGGGGCGGGAATATGTCAAAATCCTTCCCTAACCTTGCTTGGAGCTTCAGTCTAGCAGCACTTCCATCTCTTTGACTTGTGCGGAGTTGACGTCGTTCTGGGGGTGGCCTGGCTGCAAACCCTGGGAGACGTCTCGGCCAATTACAGGACCCTTACCATGACATTCTCGGCAGATGGCAAGCCTGTCAAGATTCAGGGAGATGCATCTCTGTCCCGTTCCTCATTGTCACTGAAAACCCTACTTAAGCTCGGAATGGGCAAAAGTGATAGCTAATTTGATCGAATACCAAGGATTCTTGCTCGGGACTAGTACCTCGGAGGCCAAAACTCCTTCCTGGGGTAGAATCTCTCCTTACCCAGCTTTCACAATTGTTCGACCAGCCCTTGCATTTACCTGTTTCGCGATGGCACGATCATACTATTCAGCTTAGAGAAGGAACCTAGCCCCCCAATATCTGGCCATACTGTTATCCCAACTGTCAAAAAAATGAGATTGAGAAGATAATAAGAGAATTAATGTTGCAGACATCATCCGCCCTAGTTCAAGCCCTTTTTCCAACCTAGTACTCTTAGTTAAGAAGAAGGATGGGAGATGACAATTTTGTGTCGACTATAGAGCTTTAAATAAGGTGACGATTCCTGATAAATTTCCTATACCTACTATTGATGAATTGCTAGATGAGCTGGGAGGAGCTACGGTTTTTTCTAAACTGGATCCCAAGTCAGGTTACTATCAAATACGGGTCAAGGAACAGGATATCTTCAAGACTGCTTTCAGGACACATGAGGGCCACTATGAGTTCCTTGTCGTGCCCTTCGGCTTGACCAATGCCCTTCATTCTAGTTTTCTTTGATGACATTTTGATTTACAATTTAGATCTCAATCTTCATTTGCAGCACCTTACTACTATTCTGCAACTCCTTAGCAATCACAATCTTGTTGTCAATAAAAAAAATGTTTATTCGCCCAAGCGTCATTAGAATACCTGGGCCATATTATATCTACTAATGGTGTGGTCGCGGATACTTCCAAGATAGATTGCATGACCAGCTAGCCTACTCTGGCCGATGTCAGGGCTCTAAGGGGATTCCTGGCCCTCACGAGGTATTACAGAAGGTTCGTGCAGCAATATGGCATTGCGGCTCCACTGACGACTCTCTTGAAGAAAGACAACTTCCAATAGAATGCCACGGCCCAATAGGCTTTTGATGTGCTAAAACAAGCCATGACCACAGGTCTATTGTGTTGGCTGTCCCTAACTTTACCAAGCAATTCACCCTGGAATCTGATGCATTGGCCTAGGGGGTAGGGACAGTATTGATGCTAGAGGGGCCACCCATTGCCTTCTTCGACCAAGCTTTGTAGACCAAATCACAATCGAAGTCTGTATATGAATGTGAGTTGATGGCTATTGTGTTGTCAGTCCAAAAGTGGAGGCATTATCTGATGGGCAGAGATTTCATTATAAGAACTGATAAAAAAAAGTTTGCGTTTCCTCATGGACCAGCGTGTCCTCAGCAGTGAACAACCAAAATGGTTGATCAAGTTGGTGGGCCTTGACTTTGAGATTTAGTATAAGCTTGGCTATGAGAACCGAGTAACAGATGCCCTCTCACGGGTCAAGAATTCTACGCTATTGATTTCCTCGACACAGCTCCTATGCCATGCAACACCAGTCACACACTCCATCTACTTGTCCTCACAGTTGCCCACTACGAAGTACTGGACCAGATTGCTGATGAAATACAAACAGACCCCAAACTTCAAGCCATCAGTCAACAACTTCTAGAAGATGTGCATAGCCACCCTGGGTACACCTTAAGACAAGGGAAACTCTACTTCAATGGCAGACTAGTACTACCCAAGCTCTCCCCACGCATTTTTCTATTACTGCAAGAATTCCATTCCACCCCAAATGGTGGACGTTTTGGTTTTCCCCGCCCTTTCAAGCGCATCTCACAAGTTTTGCATTGGGACGGTATGAAAAGCGATGCCTAGAAGCTTTTGGCCACCTGTGACGTATGTCAATGAAATAAGTATGCCTCCACTAAGCTTGCCGGGTTGCTTCAGCCTCTGCCCATTGCTTTGTCGTCATGGGAAGATATTACTATGGATTTTATGGGAGGACTGCCCAAGGCCCGGGGATATGACACAGTTATGGTAGTCGTGGACCGCCTCACAAAGTATGCTCACTTCATTCCCCTCAGCCACCCCTATAGTACTAAAGACATTGCTCTCCTCTTTGCAAAAGTAGTAGTCAAGCTACATGGTTATCCTCGCTCCATTGTTACTGACCGCGATCGAGTTTTTATCAGCCATTTTTGGAAGGAGCTGTTTAGGATCGCCGGTACTTTTGTAAAATGAGCTTTGCTTATCACCCTCAAATGGACGGGCAGACTAAAGTAGTTAACCGCTGTCGGGAAGCCTATCTTCATTGCTTTATTGGTGGTAAACCGAAAACATGGCCAAACTGGATATGTTGGGCTGAATATTGGTACAACACCACCTTCCATAGCTCTATAGGGATGACCCCATTTGGAGCCCTATATGGACGCAATCCCCCTACCTTACTTAAGTTTTCAGGAAACAACTCCTTCATTGTGATGCAATATTAGTAGCATTGAAACACCATTTGAATCTGGCACAAGCATGCATGAAGGCTCACTCTGATTCCCATAGATGAGACTCTTCTTTTGCACCGAGAGACTTCGTCTACCTAAAGATCCATCCATATAGACTTAAATCACTGGCCACTCGTGTCAATGAGAAGCTATGTCCACGGTATTATGGTCCTTACCAAGTGATCAGGCAAATTGATGAAGTGGCATACCACTTGGAGCTACCTCCCACCACCAAAATCCACCTAGTTTTTCATGTTTCTTAATTAAAACCTGCTGCCTCTTCCGCCCTCATCCTTCAACCATTGCCTGCCTCTCTCTCTCGGAAGATTAAGAATTGCAAGTGTACCCAGCAGCCATTAAAGATACCCTAACTCTACCTTCTGGTCAGCTAGAGGTACTGGTGCAATGGCAAGGATTGCCTGATCATGACAGCACTTGGGAGTTTTTTCACACCATTCAGTCCCAGTTTTCTGACAATAGGAAGAAGGGGAAACAAGATCGTTTTGGGCTGACATACTCCAGGAGAGGTGGTCCCCAGGTCAGGCAGTTAATCTCAACCAATTCAGTTACGAAAGGAGAGGAGGAGGGGGACAGTTGGAGGGGAGAGAAGGGTGGAAGAAATTCTGTTAGGGTGAGGAATAAGAGGGGAGGAGGGAAGTGAGAGGACTCGTGAAGCGGGTGAAGGCAGGGATGGCCTGCGAAGGAGCAAACTCCTAGTGTTACCTTCCTTGGAACTGTCTTCTTACTTACAGCTTGTAACCCCCTTACTGATTGAATTCAATTCAATTTCCCTTTTTTCTTTCTCTATTTTCGGTGTACTCTGGAAGTTCTTTCTGCAGATCCATCAACCTGCTATCTGAAATGGCGTAGGGCCAAATATTAAGCCTATACATTTTGCTAGTCTGAGAAATTATTTCTTAATATGGGATTTTTGCTGAAGTATTATGTTATGTATTAATTTAGGACTAATTGGGGATTCTATAGAAATTTTCAAACGGAAGCTAAAAGGATGTTAACTTTAGGAGTCTCATGGCAAATGCTTTTGAGAATTAGTCCTTATTAGACATTAGGGGATAATCAAGTATTAATTAAGAAATATTATCCCATCTAGGGATCTTTTAGTAAAATTCCCTTTATGAAATTGTATACAAATTGATGTCTAAAAGTAGTGTTACTTGCAATCTTTATTTGATGCATTTGTGAACATTCTCACGTGTTTGCTAGATACTATCTTAGAATAGGACTCTTCAGCCGCAATACCACAATATGATGGTCTGACAAAGAAGGACCAACTGAACATTGTTGAACATGACCCCATAAATATGACGTTACAAGCTCATCTCTGTTCTTATGGCACTATGCAACACTACAGTATAATGGTCAGACAAAGGAGCAACTGGATATTGTGGAACATGATCCCCTAAAGACAGCATGACAAATTTATCTCTCTTCTAATGGCATTATGCATAAGATATTGTTGTTTCCATTCTCAATGAGCTTGACATGCTGCTTTAGATATCATGGAGTGAATGAGATACTAACTCTGTCTGACCATCTGCAAAGTGTTCTTATAGTAGAATTTTATCATTTGTTGAAGAGAATTAGTTCCTTTAGTATAGCAAGAGGGTTGTTCCATTTGTTGAGTGAGCTAAAACTCTAATCGGAGTGCTTGCAAGTAGTCGGAGGATGAATGATGCAAGTGATCCTTTAATTAATACTTCACATTATAGGCCAAGACTACTTATAATTTGAAGTTATTCAAACAGATCTTCAAAGCTGTGAGAAAACATGGTGGATAACAGATCTTCAAGGCTATGCAACCATATTGGATACTGATGTGACATATATTTAGGGATTTTGACTTCATAGATTCTCATTATATGGTATTTGGTTGTGAATATTGATGATCAAGGATATATTCATTCAGGCTCTTATTTGATCTTGATGATCGAGATCATCATATGGCTTCATCTTTACTTTTGGGGCGTGAGATGTCCATTCCAAACAACTATCAACCTCACAGCTAAGGTAGATTAAATTTAGCGTGTCGAGTTGTGGTTGCCTTACCTGAACAGTGTGACAGTCATATTTACGCATGACTTGCTTTTGGTTTAGTTAATAGTTTGGGACGTTAAGGTTGCATGATCTTATGAGACTATTTGGGCATTAACTAATAACATCAGGTCCAATATATGGATTGCTTGGATGACCCAATCATTGCCAGCTGTGCTTATGACATGTATATTGGAATTTGGAAGATGGGTGCTGATCTTAAAATTTTCTGCTTGAATGTGTACTCTAATAGGTGAGGGGCATTTTTTCCCTACCCTATTTAAACATAAGTATGTGACATAGCTAATATATATTTACAATATGTACGTACATACTTTTGCAAATGTAGTACACAGGTGTATAATATATACACATTATTGTGCAAAAATAGTAGCTGATCAACAAAGCCTACTTTGGAAGCTGCACAAGAAGAAAAATGTCAGCATCACAGACTGACACCTACCAAGAACACACCAGGATGTACAAAAAGCAATAAAACATAAACATGCTAGGATGAGAAAAAATAAACAAGAAAATTATCATCATGATAAATGTTTCTGCCAATGAAAAAAAAGAAAGAAAGAAAGAAAGAAGAATTTCATGTAACTTTTCTTGTTTCAGTTCTATAACTAAGAATTTTCTTTTCCTGAGTTTTGGTTTACTGTTTCTTCGGGGCCTACATACAAGTTTGTTTATTTCCTCAGAAGTTTTCTTTTCCTGAATTTTCTTGTTTCAGACCTATGGTCCTTTTGAAATAATGAAGTGATGCTACCAATAATAAGATGGTTGCCAGCAAATAAACAAATGTACAGTAGCTATAACACAAGTCCCAGGGAGAAATTTGTGTGTGTTTGAGAGGTTACCTGCAAACCAGGTTAACATAGCTCTCTGTAATTCTAGTCCGCGAATGCTTTTGTCCAAATTAGAGGAAACTAGAACCAGCAAACTGTGAAACAGAGGAAAAATAGGAGAAGAAAATTATCTCACAAATTAGAGGAAACTAGAACCAACAAATTGTGAAACAGAGGAAAAATAGGAGAAGAAGAAAATTATCTCATTCAATACCTCTCAAATACATTCTTTACATCTCCTTATACTCATTCTCCTAAAAAGTAACTACAACTCTCCAATAGCAAAGAAACAATATTCAAATTTCCCTGCACTTCTAATTATGGCCTAAACCGGGAAACTTGGGCAGAAAAAAAAAAAAAAAAACTTAAGAAGACTCCTGTCTTTACTACATTGCTTGTTTAAAGAAAAGAAACTCATCCCCTATGTGACTGATTAATAAGAAACATGCGGAAACCTGTGGGGACGTGCTTTAATTCCAGCTCTTTACTTTATTCCTTCTGATTTCCAGAAACAGACTTCTTCTTTCATAGACTTCAAAAACCTTGGGATGTTCACATGACTGGAAAAACTGATATCTCAAGTCCTTGGACTAGATGCTCCTGCATCATGAACTGATCCTGTGTTTCTTTTCTTAGAAGTCTATAAATCTGATTCCAAGGTTCAGGGTGTTTTGTTTTGACTAGTCCAGAGTTTCTGGTTATGTTCATGAACCAGCCTAACTCTGTCGCCTAGGCTGAACTTGTAAAAAAGGTCCATTCGAGCCAACCATGCTTGGTGTACAAATCCTTTAGCTATGGTCAAAAGTACGGAGTGGTGCCAATAATCTGGCTCATGCCCCATGTCGGTGTGAGTAGTTGAGGTTCATCAAGGTGGCTTTCTTAGACAGCAGAGAAGGCATGGATGACTTGCTCAGACTCTGAACTGCACCTTGCTTATACCTTACAAACTTCAGTTTCTCCAAAAGAACATCTTCACCTCCAAAGCTTACGAGCTTGTTTGGAATGATGAATCCAAATTTGTTAACAACTGGTCAAATTGATAAACTATTGAATTCAAAGCTAGAGTAAAGGATGCAAGTAGAATGAAAGAGTTGGATTCACTCTATGTAAAAAAATTAAAGCTGCAATTAGTCTTCTTTGTGTAGACTTCTCTATTGTTCATAATATAACAAAATTATGTTTCCTAACTGCTGTTCTTCCAGATCTATACTCCAGACCTGACCAATCTTACTCCATCTTACATTAACAATGTCCCAAAAAATTACCAAGAAGTCTCAACTCTTTAAGTAGTTTCTAAAGCTTGACAAACTGTGGCGCTGGCCCTAGTTTTTGCCCCGTAATCACATCAAAAGACATCCATCAACAGCTGAGCTGGATGACTCAAAATCTCAAATACAATAATTCATATTTATAAATTACCTAGATGCCATAAACATAAGAAAAACCGGGGCTTGTGAAGACTGATTCTGTCAATCAGTATGTACCCCTTGATGACATCATCCAGCACTCGTGGTGATATAGTCATGCATAAGTTTCCTGCCCAATTCTTCTGTCTTCCTGTTGCATGAGATTAATTGTGGAGTTAGCTTTGATATGAACTTTACCTGCAGGAACTGAAAGTGAAATTAGGAAACAAGCATATATATGATATTATTATTTTGTCATCAACTTGTCTGCAATCAAAATTGCCATTTGGGAAAATTGATGCTATTTTATTGACTGTGTTGCCTTCTCTCAGACAAACAATTCTACTATTCCACAGCTAAACATATTTGAAAGTACCCTGTTGTAACAGCCAGGCAGCCCACCTAGTAATGATATTGTCCACTTTACACTGATGGCGCCCATACACCGCTAGCAGTCACGGTTTTGTTCTTCCCCGCTAAGGAAAAAAGTCGTTACTGGTAGAGTCACCTCGACTCTTATTAACAGCGCACAACTCTTCCCCCTAGCGATGTGAGACTATTGGAACCCCGGGGTGTTACACCTGTTCTCCCAAACAGCTAACTCCTGATCGGGATGTTGGTTCAGTGACTAATGAAAATAAGACTCAAATTATATCCGGTTGGGAAGCCTCTGTTACCTCTTTAAAATCAAGGGTCAGTATCTCTTATCCCCGCTGACCTAAACATACCCATTCCAGGAATTTCTTTTCCATCTTAGTTTTAAGTTGATAAATGTTACCTCCTTATCGTTCATCTTGGTTTCATCTTTGCTCCCACTCTTGCAAATCCTGCTGGCCCAATTTGAAAAACGGTTGCCAGCAAAACAACCAGCTCGTGTTTGCATCTCCCCGCATAAGAGGCTAAAAGCTCTAGTGTTTCCATGGCGACATGAACTGAACCAAAGGGGTGGTGGAGATTGCAGAGTGAGAACCTCTTCCATTTGGGGGCAGAGTTAAGGTTATTCTTCGAGGTCTAAAAACCCCAGGCAGAAGGTGCAGAAATAGCATATGAAGCATGCGAGGCTAATGGGCAGCCCTGAAAAATTCAGATTTTTGGACTATAAAGAGAAAACCCAACAGAACCCAGAACCCTAGAACCTTTTACTGTAATGGCTTGCTCTCAAAACTTCCAGATTATCCTTCAGAACAGCAAATTCTGAAACCCTGAAAGGTCATATTGAGACAGAGCTCAAGAACCCTTATATTTTGCAGGTATTAACAAACCTGACTTCTCTCAGTAAGGTCTCCTAGCACAATACGCAAAATTCTAATTTAACAAATACGGTGTAGCATAAGAAAAACTACAATGAAGAATGAATGAAAAAAATTTAGTTTAGTTCTATTTTGAGAGGGAGGTGATGGCTTTCGTCCATTGCTTGTTATCTCATTCTGAAACTCCCTTTGTGCTACCTAGTAAAGTGCCATCAGCCATCTTAACTGGTCTCTTCAATTCACGAATTAATATCATGCCATCTTAACTGAAATTTCTTTTTAGTTGTGGTGTACCAAAATTCTCTTGCTGGCAATGGTTTTCTTGTAGAGATGGGTTCGTTTTCAGTAAACAAATCAGTTTTTCCAGGATAGAACATGTGTTTGATGAGTCAGCTTTTTGCCAGCAATGGATTTCAAGTGGTGCCCAGAAGGCTGTGAGAGGGGGAATAGCACAGGTTAATTAACAACGTAAAACTAAGAGGGTATAAAAGAAACCGGTGGGTGTGTTTAGATCATTGAGATGAGAAATATTTCATATTTACCCCTAAAGTGAAGGAGATAATAGCCAAAAGCCATCTAGTGTAGTTGGTCATGGACAACGAGGTGCCTCTTCTCATTACACCTAGTTAGAGGTTTGAGGTAGCACTTTACCCTTGTTGGGGAGATTTTTAGTATATTTATAAATTAGGATAATAGGTTCTAAGTAGTTGATACCTTTTCGTTGTTAAAAGAAAAGAATGAAGGGGATAATAGAGATTTTCCGTATCCAGTTCTTTCTCAATATTGGAATATTGTTCTTCTTTTTAAAAGCTTGTCTGTTGCATGAAAAATAACTTGAGGACTAAAAGGGCAGCCCCGCCTATGCAGGGTCCGGGGAAGGAGCGGGCCACAATGGCCTAAAGTAGGCAGCATTATGGGAACTAATAGTTAACTGTCCTTGTTACAGGTACTTGAACAACCGCAAGATTGACATGGCAATTATTGCTACAATTTGCAGGCGAGGATTCGTAGTAGGTCTCCAGTAGAAGCCATTTTGGCTGATTGTTTAGTTGCATTGCTAGGAGGAGAGCTAGTAAGTGGTTTTACTGAGTTTTGTTCTCTTTGAGAGATATGTGTTACTTACCAGTTTGGGAGAAAACTGATGAGGTGAATCTATTATATATTTTAACTGCAAACTATACTTCATCATTGTCATTTAATAAAGATTTTTCTGCTGCTGTGTGGATTTTCCCCCTCAATTGATTTTGTTAATTCCTTCCACGTATCAGTATGAAATTCCCTTGAGGCCGTTTTATATCTATATCACTTTGCTTGCCCACCCGTAATAATTAATCAGTTTTTGGGCGCAGAATCTTGAACTTGTATATTTACGTTTTTCCGGATGTCCAAAAAGGTACGAGGAACCAACCAACAAGAGTGTATTTCAATGTTGAATTCTTTCTGTGGGTTGTTTTGCATTTTTCTTGTCCACTTCAAAGATTTTCCATTCCGCTGTTCATTTTTCAGCTGATTGTAAGTGCCCTGCGTCTTCCTGATGCAATAAATATTTTCTCTAGAGAGCATGATAATATACAGAGCATTTGTACGGAAGTTGGTCTAGTGATGCGCACTTTTAAATGACTGGCCCCACCTTCGTCTATCAGACATTTTAATCTGATATCCTTGGCTTTCCGTATCTTGTATCCGGAAAATGAGGGTGATCGGATGATTCTGAAGTGGTAAACACTGGGCTTTTGACGAAAAAGTGGTAAAAATTGGTAAACAACGGGCTTTTAGCGTACTGTGGACCGTCTTTGAACTGTTTTCAAAGTTCCACCTACGCTGACATTTACCGAAAGTATTTTGTCGCGAAAATGAGCACGGAAAGTACAAATTTTAGATTCCGGGCACATCTAATTTGCTTTGCTTTTGGATCAGTGGAGATCGGGCCCACATGGAAAAGTGCGCCTTAGTATTCCTGATGTGCTGTTACTGGTACCAACTTTCCTCTTTTTTTCCTTTGTCCTCCCTGGATGATGTAGGGTCTCCTTTTCAAGTATATGCACGTTTATTTTACCCATAGCTGTCAAAACAGTTACAATTTGGGTGAAAGGTATAAAAGTAGAACTCCTTGACGGTCATCACGGTAGACGCGGGAGGCTTTCGAGAAGCTTTCAAATGACATGGAAATACCAAAGAAAGAATTACAAGGGAGATAACTGTTCATTCTATCTGCGTGCACTTTAGTTGTTGAATGCTTTGATCTATAGTGTGGTTGCCCTTATAATTATCTATTGAATTTTTCTTTCAGCTTGAGTTAAATCTTTTGATCACGTAAAAACTCTGGAGGCACATCTTATTTTGTTCCAATTTGGATTCTCTAGATGACATCATTCTCAATCTTTTCTTTCTCATGCAGTATCGATCACAAGTGTTGAAAGTGGCCTTTTTGGAAAATTTTTTAGTTATCAATATTTACTTGTGCTTTACTCGCACTTCTTTCCTTGCTAAAATTGTATTCCATATATTCTTAGTTCAGCTAATTTTGAGTAATTTAGACTCTATCTTTTTTTTACAACTTTGGCTTTGTGTTTTTATCTTTCCTTGTCTTATCAATCAAAACTATGCCAACTAAAAATAATATATATATATATATATATATATAAAGAAATTTCATCGTGCAAATGTTTTGCTAGTTCATTTATAACTAATGTGAAAAGGTATAGGGTCAATGCCAATCCCTGGTGCAATCTATAGTGATAGGAAAATCATCAATCTATTCTCACCATAGACTTCCAAACCTCTATTTGTATACCATTGTGCCCTAAGGCCTTTCTTAATTTCATCTTTTTTCTATGCTTCCACTTCAGGTATGATAATCATACGATCATGTGTATATAGTTCAACGTTATTTGAGTTTACGATTCTTTCAATATCTACATTTTCAAGACATTGTCATTTAACAAATTTTTAGAGTAACTTTCTAACTTTAATTGATCTCATCATCGTTGACTAGTACTTTTTGGTCATCACTTTTAATGCATTTAACTAATCTAAGTCCTTACTCTTCTATTCTATTCTCACCTTTTCTTGACCCTAATATGTTGTAGAGATTATCATACACTTTGAGTTTAGCCTCACTTATTACTTTTTTAGCAACCTTTCTAGCATTCTTATATTGCTCAAAGTTTTTATTATTCTTAGTCTGTTACCATGCTTTAAGAGACATCTATTTCTCTTTAATAACTTTTTGCACTTTTTCACTCCACCGCCAAGTTTCCTCATTGTCTTTTACCTTTTGATACTCCTAGAAAATGTTTTTCCACTTTCTTAATGGACATGACCCTATTAGTTCACATGGCGTTTACTTGTGTTTCATTGTTCTACTTTCCTGCTACCATCAATTTGTTTATGAATGATGTTATTTTCTCTCCTTTTAAGTTCCACTACTTAATTTTTGGATACCTATTTAGTTTATTCCTTGATCTCTTAATGTAAATATCCATAACCACTAACCTATGTTGTGGTTAGACTCTTACCAGGTATCACCTTATAATCCTTTCACATTAATCTTTTAGTATTCCTCAGTAGAAAAAAGTTTATTTGGCTTTTATATGATCCACTTTTCTAGGCTAGCAAGTGTTCATCCCGATTCTTACAATATGTATTCATTAGAGCTAGGTTATATGTCAAAACAAAATTGAGGATAGCTTTTCCCATCTTATTTCTCTCTAATACCATACACTATGCATCCTATCATATTCTTCCTTTTGTTGTCCTACATTACCATTTAAGTATGCTCCTAATAAATATTCTCTCTATGTTGGGAATTTCGTGCATTACTCTCTCATTGTTTTCTCAAAACTGTTTCTTAATTCTATCTTCTAACCCCATCTATGGTGTGTTTGTACTTATAATATTTATGATATTCTCTCTTAGAACAAGTTTTGTAAGTAGAATTCTATCACTAGTTCTTACTTCTACAACTTTATCCACTATCATCCCTGCACCATTTCTATTACTGTCCTTTCCTATATGGTAGAGTTTATACCATCGATTTCTCTAGTTTTTGCCCCTTTTCACTTAGTTTCCTAACTACAAGCTACATTGACTCTCTTACGTTTTATCATATCATGCTAACTTGATACTCTTACCTGTCAATGTGCCCATATTTCATGTGGCAATAGGAATCTTATTTTCTTTAGCTAGTTGCTTTACTTATGCACATCTAGAATGACAAAATAACCCATGCCTACTTTCTATGGCATCTTGGATTTGATGCTGCATATCACTTACAAGGAATGCCGCATTTGGGATCCAATGTAGCGTGGTACTTATAGAAAATACCCTAATAGCCCTTACTCGTTACCCACTAAATCCGGGCTTCGATGCAACGTGCCACTTATGGGGAACGTTCTAGCCTGAGGAAATGCATTATGCTTTAGATTTATACTAAGGATTTTCCAAAGGATTTTATGTTGGCTGGCACCTAATGCAAGCCTCTTTTATCCAAGCTTGGGACTAGCTGCGAGATCATAAAACGACACATGCAATATCTACCTAATGTTTTGACCAGAAACTGCAAAACTAGGTGAAATACCTATGTGCATGTGCATGTGCATGTGCATGAGCATGAGTGTTGGTGTTTTTTACTGATTTAAGGGTGATTTCAACCTCCAATCGGCTAATGACGTTGAAAAGTTAGGAAGCTCCAATCGGCCTTCCATTCTTATTGCTGTCTTTGCCTTCATAATCACCATTTCTGCCACAACTTGAAACCCAATACTGTGTCACATTATTCTCGATTTTATGTTCCAATAGAGAAGTCTTAACTTATGTTTCCTCTTTGAAACCTTGAAGTGCAATTCTCGTGAATTAGAGCACTTCATGTGTTTTCCTTCAATAGACAGTTTTAATTGGTAATGACCCTCATTGTTTAAAAAATTAGATGGGATTTGTACATTAAAATTTTGAGCTAGAGAAACTATTAGTGGAGCACAATCCTGGCAACATCCAAGCCATTCATTTCGTAGTGGGTTCGTTATTTACCAAATTTGAAACCTATTTGACGAGATCCAAGCATGCTCATATGGCATGGATCTCCGAAAGAAAAATGAAAACTACCGTTTAGTCCTTGTAACTAATCACTAAAACCAAATTGGTCTATGACGTTCTAAAAAAAATGTTTAGTCCCAGAGATATTGCTTTTGTTGCCCTGTTAGTCCTTTGTATCAACTATCCATCAATAGAAGTTGGGCTGGCCCAACCTCATTATTTTAATATTTTTTTACGTTTTCTTATAATTTATTAAAATAGAAGTTTGAAGAGAAGAAAAAAGGGCTGGAACTCTTTTTGTAGCAGAGAGAGAGAGAGAGAGAGAGAGAGAGAGAGAGAGAGAGAGAGAGAGAGAGAGAGAGAGAGAGAGAGAGAGAGAGAGAGAGAGAACCTAAAAAAGGAAAAATCAATTAAATATTAGTAGATGGGCCCCAAACCCAACTCTATTAATGAATAGTTGATGTAAGGAAAAATAGCACAATGAAATCCACACTTTTAGGCATTGAACTTTTTTTTTTTCTTTTAAAATTTAAGGACCAAAGTGTTTTAAGTGATTGGTTCCAAGAACTAAAATGAAGTTTTCTAAAGAACAAGCAACTTCATGCAAGCCTTGACCATCCTTTCACAAATCAATTGCTTACAATTCTCCAACGTTAAAGAAATAAATTGTACAAGCCATCCATATGAAGGCTTACTAGATTAAAAGTTTAAGTTATTGTTAAGACTCACAATTTTGGATGTTCATGTTTTCCAAGCAAAGATAATATTTACCATATAAAACTGCCAGTTTGCATGGTAAGGGCTACCATGATCCGAAGAGTTATATATAATAAATTTACAGGGGTCAATAAGGCCGAAATCAAGGTTTTAAAATGTTTAAACTAGCCTCTAATTTATAGTAATATTGTAAATAGACATGTTTGAGTTAAAATTCTGGTCATTGAACAACCATACACCTGTTAGGAGATAGAAGTTTGAACTTGATAATGACAAATGGAATGTTGTCCCATCATCAATTTGACTAATTTTTCTGAACCAGTTACCAAATAGTAATCACTTTAAAATATTTGGAATGGTAGTTGGTTACTCATCTTGTATCAATTGACTCAATTTCGAACCCAAAGTAGAAACTCATTTTGAATTACTTCCATCCTGCTTCTTATTTATGGGCAGTCAATTTAATTTCCAGTCTAATGAACTATTTTGTTTGATGCTCAATTGGATTTGAAATTCTAGGTGACATGATGATTCAACTGACATGATTTCTTAAGAAACTAGACTAGTTTCTAGGAAAAATTCATCTTTGCACTTGGGTTACTTTGAACCTCAATCTTGTTGACTTTCCAAAACTTGCCTGTTGACTCAATTTGTATGTTTATTCCTCACATGAGATCACCCTTAAAAAGTAGTTGATTGGATATACAGCTGAAAATTTTCATTCTAGTTGACTTGTAAAATATTGCCAATCGACTGCTTGCCAAGAAAATATGCAATTTGAAACTTCAAGGTATTGGTAGTAGAGTCCAATTATATAGATAAAAGAATTTGAATTATCTAGATAAAAGACTTTGAAGTGTTTGCAAAAAATTCTTGCATATATCTAAAATAATTCAATTAATTTTGAGTCACTTATTCGAATCAATTCACTCTTCAAGTTGTTCTCCAAATTTCATTTGACTATTTTTTTTTTCCATTTAGATGAATAGTCCAATTTTGGAATCTACTCACCTGATCATGAAATTCAATCGACTTGATTTGATAGATCCTTGAACTTTGTCCTTTGAGCACTAGGAATTGCTCAAATTGATGTTAGTTTGTATTTAACTTTTGTATCATTTTGACATGTACCAAACATGTTAGAAGCACATGATTCAGTTTTTGTTATCATCAAAATTGAGGCTTAGATCAAAAGTGTGAGATCCCAAGATTGGGGTAGATTGTACTCAATAATAAATTTTAAAAACTTTTGCAATCACTTGCAAAGTTCTCAAACAACAAGAACAATTTTAGGGAAAGTAAGATAATGACACACAAGAACTAGACATAGAGATTTATGATGTTTTCACCAGCCAACAAGCACCTACTTCCACTCTCTCAAAGTATTTTGTATTTTGAGTCTCTCAAGGATATCGAACCTTGAGGTTCCATTAACTCCCTGCAAAGATTTTACACACAGTTTGACAACAAGTTATCACAAAAATATTGAATGGAGCAGTTGCACTAGCTAGTCCTTTTACAATCACTTGGAATATCAATAGAAGAATAAGAGAACTGCACCACTCTCTCAAATACAAAGGATGAAAAGAAGAAAGAAGAAAAGAGGTTACCTCTCTTAAAAGTTGCAGTACAAAAGTCAAAGAATAGAAAGATAAAGAATATTACTATTGTAGATGGAAAGAATTAATCCAACGAGAGCTTGGAGCTTGAGCATGAGCTTGATTTTCAATACTTGTGTAGTTTCATTTTGAATTACCTTTGAGCTCTTATAATCTCTCCAATTTATACTGTATTAACCGATTAATCTATTGGAGATGATAATCTAGGTGCTTGAAATGGTTACAAATCACTAGGGGATAAGATTCAAAATTTGGAACTAACATCAAACGCCATGCTTACTAAAAGAGTTGATTGGTTAACATAGGTAGTCAACTGTTTTCTAAAAATAGAAAACTAATTTTTTAACTATCCATCTACGTAGTTAACTCGTTTTTCATGCCTTTTGTTGTCCACTTTGGTTGTTTCTTAACGCAGAAATAAAATGCATTTCATTTCATGGTGAGTCGACTATTTAGCAGACATAGATTTTTTAATCCACAAATAGTTGACTTGAATTTTTAGCTCTTATGCCCAAAAATATCTTTGTAGTGCTATTCGTTTCCTCTAAAGTTAATTGACTAAATTTTTTTGCCAGTAGGATGGATTTCCAAAAATAGCTAAGTCTCCACATTTAGTTAACTCTTTCTTTCAGTTAAAGTCCATAAAAGATTTTGCATACATGCCAAACTTACTGGTGCTGGTAAGTTGAATAAATTTTAACCTCAATTAAATGTTTTTGTGAAAAAATTGATGCCATTAAATAGTTGATTAACTACTTTAGCTGAAATTTTATCATGGGTGTCTTCATGTCTTCCAAATATTGGTCCACGACAATTGACTATTTTTCCAAAATAATGGAGTGGATTGTTTAATTCAAAAATAGTTAACTTCAATGTCAACTTTACTTCACTGGATTTCTTACAATTAAAATAGTTAACCAAATTTCATACACTCATTTCCAGTTAAGTGAATATATCAAAGTATAACAAATTTGATCGTCTAAGCTCATATCTTGTATCCAATCTATGTTTCCGTGCCTTATGTGTAAAACTATAAGAAACAATGGTAGAATGATTTTGTTATGATCAAAATCAATAGAGTTTGGTCCTACAATGTCCCCTTTTCCTATGATGATAAAACTTGTGAAAAGAAATGAAAGTATTTGTAAGATAGGCATACCTTTCTTTTCTTAGATACATGTATTCTCCCACTTATTGTCATATCAAAAGGACAAAAAAAGGAGATTTCCATGTAGAAAATGGAATGGGAGCTAACTAAGGATTAGAGATGGATATGCAAAGCTCCCTCCAAAGTTGATCTATCCTTTTAAATAGTTTGAAAGTAAATTATGCATAGAAGGACCCATCTATAAATTGTACAAATCATGAAAGAATAAGGCATTGGAATTCAGGTGTGCATGACATATATAATAGATAGATAACATTCATTAGTACTAAAATTAAATTGAATGAATGGCTAAATATTGTGAATGGTTGAATGGACTAGTTTTTTCCATTCAATTTAATTTTAGTACAAACAAAAGGCTGCTACAAAGAACTATTTACTATCACTTTAACAATAAAAAGTGACTAAAATTGTAAGAATTGAAAGGTCAACTGTCAAATGGATTTTGGTTTAGCTCTTTTGCTTCTTCTCTTCATTTTGTGGTGTCAATCCTCTTGCATGCTTTGAAGAGCACATCCAAAATTTTGTAGGGAAACATATTTGAGGAGGCTTGTATTCTTGAGGGGAATGGAGTTTTCATGACTAAGCTTGATTCCTAGTCTTGAAAACATTTCAGAAATGAATAGTCCACAAGGTAAACCCCAATTGTTGTTTCTCTACAATTTTACATTCCATGATCAATGGAGCAAAATGAATTTTCTTTCCTCACTTGATTAGGAGGATAAGATAGAGTTGAGTCTTATTAGCATATGCCGAATCATTTGCTTTAGGAAGTAGAGTCTTCCATATACACATGTAAACGAGATGAGCTTCTAGACATAAACCACTAACCTTCATTGACTCTTTTTCGCCTACTTGAGCTTGGCCAAGAGCAGTTTGATACACCTTCTTAGTGGTAGCTTCTTGAAATACATACTTTGTACATTGTCTTGCATATGGGAGTACCTATTAGCTAACCAAGATCCTGTGTTTTAAAGTGAATAACTATTCTAGTTACAAAGGTAAGAAGGGATCTTTCATGGTTTTCTTTTCTTTTTTCATGTTAGAGAAGAATATTTTAACTAGATTTTCAAATATTCCTCCACTTTTTTCATGTTAGGAAACCACCATTTTATTGTAGAAATATTTTCTTCATCAAGCGAGACCCATACAATCTTCTCCATTTCAAGTTCATCATTCTCTACAACTATTTTAGCTGTATAACTGATTTCATCTTCAACATTTAGTTCACCAAGTTCATCATTTCACTTGGTGTTGTTTTGTGAGCCAATTCTTTCATTCCATGATTGAAAGTAGATTTAATTATTCAATCATCATCATCATTAATGTTGATAATCTCAATATCTTCATTTTCAGATCTAACATTAGATGAATATCCCATTATCTACATCTTACTCATTTTTTCATGACCATGTTGAGGGTTTAGGGTTTGGTGGATGTGGATTGAAAACTTGATTAAATAATAATTGTATGAGGGTTTTGAAATTAGTGATTTCAAATGAGCATTATGTAGTTCTAGAGTACTTAGGGTTTGAGTTGACAAGAAATGAAGAAACTAGAGTATAAAAGGTTTGATTTTTAGAGACACTAAATATGGCAGACAATTGTCATGAAGATGCCCGTGTACAAAAGTAATGACATTTTTAAATGTTGGATTATGTGCGAAAGGTCGAGTACTTTTCTTGATTTGAAATACAAACTTAAACCTTGATTTTGATCATACTTGTATCATGTGAATTAGAATTTCAAAACTAATATCAATATAAAGGAAAATATCTTTATGATTGTACAAACCCTATGTATAGTCCACCACTAGTTGAGAACAATAACTCCTTACTTGATCTTATTCTTCTCTTGGAGGCGATTCTAAATTTTAATCCTTACAACTAGAAGAGAGGAAGAGAGCAGCTAGAAACTCAAGTACACTCGGTGGAACATCTCTCTCTCTCTCTCTCTCTCTCTCTCTCTCTCTCTCTCTCTCTCTCTCTCTCTCTCTAACATTTCGCGCGCACACACACACACACACACACACACACACACACACAAAAGGAAGTCCTTACTCGAGAAAGCCCTACTTCAAAATAGTTTCTATTTAAGTCATATCTCTAACTAACTTGTTTGGTGTAACCTCCTATGAACCTCCCACACTGGAATCTTCTCCAACCCTTTTAATTAGGAATATGTTACATAAGCACTCCCAAATCTCATAGGTGTGGCTTTCTCAATTGGATTAGATTGAAAGCTATTAACCACTCCCATTGCATGACATATGTCTGGCCTTGTGCACAACATATCATACATGAGAGTTCCTACTACCAAATCATATGAAACAATCTTCATCTTTACTATCTCATCTGAAGTTTTGCGAGACAAGGATTTAGATAGACTAATTGCATGTTGAAAAGGAACCATTCCTTTCTTAGAATCTCACATGTCATACTTGGCTAAGATTAGATCCAAATATATCATATGTGAGAATCCAATCTTTCTATTTTTTGGATCTCTAAACACATTAAGATTGATAATATAAGATTATTTTCTCACATCTTTCATGGAGAGTTGACTTGATAATCATGCTTTAGTATTAGGCAACATTCCTACATCATTTCCAATTAGTGGAATATCATTTGCATACAATACTAGGAATGTCACTCCACTCATACTATTCTTCTTGTAAATACATCCTTCCTTTGGATTTTTCAAAAAGCCAAACTCTTGGACCACTTGATCAAATCATTTATTCCAACTAGATGATATCTGTTTCAATTCATAGATTGATCTACATACTTTGCACACTTTATTTAATTTTTTTCCCCCTTCAAAACCATACCCTTGATGTTGTTCCCCCAACAAATATAGATCCAAATATATCATATGTGAGAATCCAATCTTTCTATTTTTTGGATCTCTAAACACATTAAGATTGATAATGTAAGATTATTTTCTCACATCTTTCATGGAGAGTTGTCATGATAATCATGCTTTAGTATTAGGCAACATTCCTACATCATTTCCAATTAGTGAAATATCATTTGCATACAATACTAGGAATGCCACTCCACTCATACTATTCTTCTTGTAAATACATCCTTCCATTGGATTTTTCAAAAAGCCAAAGTCTTGGACCACTTGATCAAATCATTTATTCCAACTAGATGATACCTGTTTCAATCCATAGATTGATCTACATACTTTGCACACTTTATTTATTTATTTATTTTCAAAACCATACCCTTGACACTGTTCCCCCAACAAACAACAACACGCCCCCCCCGCCCCACACACACACACACAGACACACTCATTAAGATATCATTTTGGAAAGGTTGTCTTCACATCCACCTGTCAAATTTCATAATTAAAGTGTTCTATCATGGCTAGTAATATACTATACTAATAGACTTCAACACAAAACACAATTATTGGTAAAAAGGTTTTCTTATGATCATTCTTTCATTTTGATTTTACCACCAATCTAGCTTTATGGGTCTCTACCATTTGCAATGAGCCTTTCTTCTTGTTGAAGATCCATTTGCATCCAATAGGTATGATTCCTAATGATGGATCTTCTAAAATCCACACCTTATTAACTTCCATTGAGTCAATTTTTAGAATCTTTTGCCATAGCCTATTTATTTGCATCAACACTCCACATTTTCATTAGTGGATTCTTCATTAATTTGTTCATCCCTGGGAATAAAACTTTCTGCCTCTTCATGTTGTTATATTACTTCAACATTTGTTTTACTACCTCTACTAGATATGAACTCTTCTTCTGGAAATTGTACATTTCTGCTTACAAGATACTTTTATTCACTAGGCAAGTATAATTGATACCCATTCCATTTTTTTGGGTATCTTATGAAGAAATACTTTACATTTTAGATTCTAGCTCCCATACTTCTGTCTTCGCAACATAGGCAAGAGAACCCCATACTTGTAAATGACTATGCATAGGTTTGTTCCCAATCCACATCTCATGTAGTATTTTAGACACAGATTTGGAAGGAATCATATTCAGCAAATATATTGCTTTCCAAGAACATGCCATAGAAGAAAAAAGCAACTCAATAAATCTCATCATGAATCTCACCATTTCCATTAGAGTATAATTTTTCTTTCTGGTACACCATTTAATTGTGGTGTAGATTGTGGGGACCATTGGTTCACAATACCACTTTCTTTAAAAAATTTTAAAACTCAACCAACATACATTCTCCTACTCTATCTTAGCAAAGGACTTTGATCTTTCTTTTAGTTCAATTTTCCACTTAAATTTTAATATATTTGAACTTTTTAGATGGCTCCAACTTGTGCTTCATTAACTAGCTATATCCATATCTAGAAAAGTCATCTGTAAATGTAATGAAGAGAAATTCACATTTTATTAGATGACTCATTAGTTCACATATATCTATTTCAACAAATTAGCAACTTTTGTGACTTCACCTTTAAAATAAACTTAGCCATTTTAACTTGAAAAGACTCACATGTTGTCAAAGGCTCCACTTTGAACGAACTTAAAGGTCCATCCTTTACCAACTTCATAATTTTCTCGACATTTATATGACCCAATCTCAAATGCAACAAATATGTTAGACATGTAATTTTTAACTCTTTTAAGAGTAGAAATATTAGTGGGTTGGTCAACCTTATGAATATTGTGATTTAGAGATTTCTAAGAGTAGGGTCCACTCTCATATATACCATTAGTAAAACCTTCACTTCCAAAGTTTATAACTACTTTATTATTAAATGTTAAAGAATATCCAACATCATCAAGTTTAGACATAGAAATTATGTTTTCTCACATCCTAAGTAAATATAAGCATTCCTCTAATATCAAAATCCTACAATCAATCAAATGTAAATAAATGACCCTATTGCCTCGGATATTGCTTTTGTATCTGTTCTCATATGTAACTTGTTCAATCCATCATATAGTATTCATCTTTCCTAAATTCATGCAACACATTGCATATGTGAGAGGTTGCACCAAAATAGATGCATAAAGAAGCATATGAATTACCAATTATATTGGTATTGAGTATGAGTATTTGTGACATACATTCAAAAGGTTTGTCCTTCTTGATGGATTCTAAGTATGACTTGTAGTTGTGCTTCCACTGTCTAGTCTTGCTAAAGTGAAAACACTTTCCATCCTTACTTCTTTTGTAGACACTCAAGTAGTTGATTTTGCTTCTTTTCGAAAAAGCTTTCTTCTTGAGTCTCTCAGCTTACTGAATAATATTTAGTAGTTCTGGTAGAGTACACTCAATATATTTAAAAGTTCATAACAAGGTTGGAAAATGAATCTTGCAATGATGCTAATATCATGTTAATTTGAGTGAGTGCATCAATTTTGCTTCATGTTGAAGCAAAGTCATAAATATATCCCATGAGCTTTAGGACATGATCATGAATTAGAGTTCTTACTATCATATAGGTAGAAGCAAATTTCTTCATTGTGGTTGATATATATATATATCTACTAAATATCGGGTTATCATATGTAATATATATATATATATATATATAGAAATATTACATATGATAACTTGATATTTAGTAGTCTTAGTCTTGTTTAACTTAAATATCACTAATTGGGGTTTATTTCACATTTTCTGGGATTAGGGTACAATTAAAAAAGACATATTTTTGGCAAAAAAACCCTGGAAGAGAGCAATTATGCCATCCGAGCAATCTCATGCACCTACATGCCATTAACCATGAAGTTTAGAAGGTCAGGTTGCTATAGGTTGTCCTTAGCAAAGTTAGAGCAGTCAGAAACCTGAGCGAAAGACCAACCTTATTCACTCAAAAGAGGGTATTTGTATCAAAGAGGAAGGTGAAAAAATTTCAATTCATGCATGCATACAATCCACCACCTTGGGAAGCTTCTGGGTGAAGCTCAAATAATATACAATAGACTACAAGTATGTTTTTATAACGAAGTGAATTACTTATAGACTAGGGCCCGCTTGAAAAGAAGTCTGGTTGGCTCATTCAATCCCTTAACTTCGGAGAGAACTCACACAATGAGTTACACTATTTTTCCATGAAAGTGGATGCACCACCATTCCGCTTGTTGTACTTGACAAAAATGAGGAGAAAACAAAGTATAAAAATGTGATGAAGAGAGAGATAATTTATGAGAAGTCTATGTCTGACATTCATCCAGACTTTTAAAGCATTCAATGGCAAACATCAACCCTTACTTGGGCTATCCTAAAGCATCCAATGAGAATCAAGACATCAAAGAAGGTTAGAATTTAATGCCATTGGTGGAGGTTCTTTTTGGAGGGATGTTAATCTTAATTTTAGGAGAAAAACAAACATGTTATCCTAGAAAGAAAATGCATTTGACTCCTTGAATGCTATTGGTTGGATATAAAAATGGTGGGTTAGGAGAGAATCAAGGAGAAAAAGAGATTTCGATAAGAAAACTTCAATGGAATAGCCATTCACTCTAGGGTATACTTGATATACTTAGAAATGTGACATTTAATATCCCTATATTTAGCAGTTTCTAATCCTGAACTACCATAAATATCACTAATTAGTATTTATTTCATATTTTAAAGGATTAGGGTGCAACTGTGAAAAATGTGTATTTTATCACTCAAAACCCTAAAAAAGAGCAAGACTATTGTTCAAGAAACTTCATGTGGCCACATGCCATAAACTATGAAGTCTAGAAATTCAAAATATTATGAGAATGCTATTATTAGAGACAGAGCAGTCGAAATCCTAAGTAAAAGAACGACCTTATCCGTACTAAAAAGGGGTTCTTATCAAAAGTAAAGGTGACAGACTTCTCATAAATGCATGTAAGCATTCCACCACATGGGGAAGCCTTTAAGAGAAGCTTAAATCACATATAATAAGTACAAATATATGAGACCTTTTTCTAAAAGAAAACAAGTCAGAGATTGGGGCCTAGATGAAGACTTATTTCATTCACTCTCTCTCCTACTCAAACAAAAGAGGGGACCACTCTAAGGAGTACATGATTTTTCTATGTCATGTGGTACACCCCACTTGATTCCACATTTTAACATGAGAGAAATGAGAAGAAAATAAAGGAGGTGATGCAATAGACAATTTGTGGAAAATCTATTATCAACAATCATCCTTATTTTTGTATCCTTATTTATGAATATACTAAGAAACGAGCGAGAAATCACTTAAATAAGGATGGACCAATGATAAATTAGACTACAAAGAATACAAGATTGGAACCGCATTAGTGGAGCTTTTTAGATAAGCTACCCATCTAAATTCAAGGAAGAAAACGTGTTTCTCCTAAGCATGCGACGTCCTCTACTCCTTAAAGATCATTGGCTAAAGAAAATAAAGATGGGATGAGAGAGAATAAAGGAGCTACAAACATGATCTTTTGGACAAGGAAACTTCAAACCAATCACATTCACTCAATCTTAAGTGAAGTACGATCCAATGGTGAGGAAATAAAGCTCAACCCTAGCCATTATCTCACATTCTACACAAGGTGATTCCACATGATCTATTAAGCATAAAAAAAGGGACATCCTTTTACAAAGAAGGAAGGCCACTTGATTCTGATATAAATATGGGGAAACTTCCCTAGGACTGCTATGATTTCATCCTCCCATTTGCACCATCAAAGAAAGAAGGATGTTCATCTAACCTTCCATCCATAACAGCCCATTCAACCTTTCCGTACTCAAGGTAATCTTGTCTTATCTCCTTCCATTCCTCTTTATCACCTACATTCTTCCTTACTATCCATCCCCATTTATTTCTTCCTTTCATATCCTATCTTTTCTTCTCATCCTTATCACTATTCCACAATCAATCTCCTTCTAAATTCCCCCATCCAAGGTAGCCACCTTTCCTCATAACAAATTCCATGCCCCCCATCCTAGCCTTCCATTCATCTTCCCCTTAGCTATGGTTAATCTCCATCATTCACTTGGCAAGGCTCCTCAGAAAAACTATAAATAGGGGTGAGGTGAAGGGGAGAAACATTTCTCAACTTTTCCTTGAGCTTAGAGCTATACACAAGGGGAACAGAGGGAGGGAGACCACTCTTGTTATCTATCCCAACATCTTCACACGTCCAAACCCTAGGAGTAGATGTATGAGTATGCAAATGAATCCATAAATCCATTCACAATTCTTAGTTGAAGAATCATGTTGAATAATAGGAAGACTTCAAGGTAAGTACTTAGTTCATTCATAATCTCCTTAAGTTAGAATTTGGTGAGTCATAACCAAGGTCATTTGTCCCCACTTTGTTTTTCTTTTCTTTTCTTCTCTTCTAGTTCTTTCTTATGGTAGGGCACCTCTCTCTATGGTTAAACCTTACCTTAGGTTGACTAACTTTTATCTCTTCTTACTCTCTCCTAAGAAAGCTATCCTCTTCCAATAGTGTTTCAAGCTAAAGAGAAGCACGCAATTATTTTCTTTTTCCCATCCATCTCTCCTCTTTTATTCTACTAAGGGTGGTCATCTTTTAGGAAAATTCATAAAGAATACCATGATATTCATCCTCTCACCTCTCAAGAAGGACAATCATCCAACCATTCATCCATACAACTTATCTAATCTTTCCCAAATTCTTGTGATCCTCCCTTATCTCTTTCCATTCCCCTTTATCTCCTTCATTCTTTCTCCCTATTCTTTCCCATCTCATTCCTTTCCTTCAATACTATCTTTCCTTTCCATCCTCATCTAAACCCCACACCCAAATCTCATTCCAATTCTTCTCAAAATTCAATGCAATTTTCATTCCATGCAGTCCATGTTTCCGTCTCTTCCATTCTCCCTTCCATCTTAACGATTCCTCATTCCCCCATTCTTATAATCTTAACCATCTTTCCTAGGTCTTTCTATATAAAATAAGCTAAGCTCTGGAGAAACATAGGGAGAGAAATCACTCTCACTATCTCTCCCCTAGAGCCGTATGACCACACCATCAGGAGGAGAAGTATGAGTGCAGCCTTAAATCAACAGACCATCCATCACTTTTTGCTTAAGGCTTCATGTGAGAGGTAAGAAGGAGGCTCCCCTCTCAAGGTGAGTACCATCTCTATCCCATGCCTCTAGTAGAAGAGTGTTGTGGTCTTATGTCTAAGAACACCGCTATCCATTTTTCCATTGTTTTCCATCTGATTTCATTATTAAAGTGGGATGCCTAACTCTAATAGTCGCACCCCACTTTAGTCCACTTCCTTCTCCTTTATTTTGATTCTCCCATGGCTATTCTCTTGCTGGAGTTCTAGCAAAAGGAGAAGTATATATTCTCTTTATTCTTTTCCATTCCACACATCCATACACTATCTTTCTTCTTTCCATTCTCTATGGGTTGGTCACTTTTTAGGAAAGGTGTTAGGAGCCTCTTTCAATGGTAGGGTTGGTAACTTTTTAGGAAAGGTGTTAGGTGCTTCTTTTTATGGCAACCATTTCAGTTCAATTCTAAGGGTTTCTTGGATAGGGTTGAGCATTATAAGGGATGTTGATGTTGGATAATTCACTCTCTACTATTGGATAAAGTATGGTGCTTAAACAAGTTGAAGGAATCAAATTGATGATGAAAGCTTGGTAGTTACTTTAGTGTATTTTCTGTTGAAGCGATGTGTTCTTTATTTAATTTGTTTCTTGTTTTGTTGCTATTATATTCAATTCTATAGTAAACAATATCCATTAATGAAAATAGTTTTCTATTCAAGTTCTTAGTTAGTTTTCTCTTGTTCTATTTTCCTGACTCATTTCCTTGCTTAAGTTTAGTGCTTTGTTTCAGTGTTATTAATGCTTAAAATTATTCACTTTCTTTAATTGTTATCTAGGTTAAAGTAGGTTAATCTAGGTTTTAATTAAATTTTCATTACTGTGAGTCTTTGTGGCTCAACTTGTATTTGATAAGTCTATGCTATAATAGACTTGTGCACTTGTGAAAGTAATATTTAAAATACATCAAGTTTTTTGCATCTTTGCTAAGGACTCGCAATGGAGTTTTTATTAGATCTAGGTTAAAATACTTTACCATTAGTCATAGTTTTTAGGACTGCATCTAGTTTATTTGCATTTTAACATTATTTTTTCTTATTCCTGGGACTTCTTATGTTGACTTTTTCTTTTTATTTGTGCAGCAATCTAGAAAGAACTTGGAGAACATTTTTTCTTTAATTTTGAGTGAATTGTAGTGCCAGAGTTCTTTTATTCTTTTTTTTTTATCATGATTCATTCATAAGGGTTGTAATAAAATAGGTCAAGGGTGAGCCATCCTAACTTGGAAGTGGAGGTGGTATGCACATGGACTCACCCTTATATGAGAAGATTGAATCCAGGACCCCCAATGTGAGCTTTTCTAATCCTTTTCCTTTTCCTAGATTAGGGTTGCGTTATTAGTATTAGTTTGAATTGTGGATGGTAGCTAAAAGCATATAGTTGCAGTCATCTATTTACTTGTTGCGTAATATCTAGGATTGTTGCATTAGTTGGCACCTACTTAACAAGGATAACTTAAGCTTGCTATAACCCAAGGACATTAACTATCAGGGTAATAGTGTCTAATATGTTGATGCCCTAACCCTTTGTCAAGTAGCACATAGCTAGCTGCATTAGTTTACATTTTCTTGCATTTTTAGGGCATGTTTATTACTTTAAGGGGATATATATGATGTCCAAATTGCCATAAGAATGTTTAAATAATTAGTAAGGGCAATCACCCCTACAAGATTAAGGGCAGATTTCTTCATGGTCCCTTGGCCTACCTAGGTTAATCATTGCCTGATGCACCCTGCCTTCGAACAATTAATTCAAAATCAATGAGAAGAGACCTATAGCTGCACATGAACTCATAGGAACCTCTTGGAAATAGGCAGATTACTATCACTTTGTTGACCCCTATTTAATCAGCTATGTTTGTATTTAAATGACTAGCTTGGCCAATACACTTGACAACTTAGATTACCTATAGCTAATTGAGGAGGATGTGAAATAGTTGATCAAAATAAGACCTAATTAGTAAGCAGTGAGGCTCATTTGAAAGAGAGGATGTGTTAATTAGGTTAGAAATAGTCTAAAAGCCTCTACCCATGTAGAAATTCAAGAAAAATAAATCTCAGCTTATTTTTCCTAAGGGATAGATTTATTGTGTGCATATTGGTTGAGCGTTATTTGCATATAGGTTGCATCATATAGCATAGTATCTCCTAGATTAGCAAAGAAAAAAAGTACTCTTTCGATGTATACAACTTGTTTTTGTTGTATATGAAGTTGAGTCAACTGCACCATACATTGGTGTAAACAATAGTCAATTGTTGAACCCAAATTTAGATCCTAAGATTGAATAGACCATTATGCATGGATTAAGTAATCAAGTAGATCTAATTAACCCTGCATTAGATATGACCAACAAAGTAGTAGAAGCAAAGCTAATTTGGTACTATTTCACTCCATAACCCCTTCAACATGATGATATATATGATACATGGGCTACTCCTATTCTATCCAATACATTAGATAGATTAGTAGATAGGGCGGACAAAGTGGATGGATGCTTTTATGTTGGCTAGTGAGTCATTAGGCAACCTCCATATGAAGTTTTGTTTTATCTATTCTAGCCCAATGCATCCTACCACTTCGTGCCCATCAAGCTCTGCATATCCTAAATATCTTTTGGAGTAGTTGAATGCAAATAATGCATTCACATATCCTAATAACATTCCTTATGATGAGATCTACAATCCTAGATGGGTTAGGCATCTCAATTTCTCATGGTCTCAGGATATTCAAGGACCATCTAGGATCCCCCTACTTAACCTTTTCCTAGTGATTCAATTCCACATCAAACTGCACCTTTACCACTATTTCTTCCACAACAGAGGGTGCAATCATTAGAATAGACCCTTAGTTTGTTTATGCTAAGAACTATAGAATTTTAGAATGATATAAAACAAACTATGCAAGTCCACTCATAATCTATTATGCAGATGGAGTACTAGATGGGTTAGATACCTACTACACTTATAGAATAGGAGAAGGAAATAATGAGAGGCCCATAAACACTCAAATAGGGATATCAATAGTATCAAACTCTCAAGATCCTTATGAGATAGAGTCTAGTGAATACACCATCCCTACCATCTTCTAGCTGTAATCTACTTAGGGCATGTTGCACCTATTTTAACTTTGATTGTGATATAGACACATCCATGATGAAGTAAATGATTTATTAGACACTATACCATTAATGGACACTTCTCAATGGAAGGCCTAACTAGGACTCGTTTTATTTCTAGAGATTCCACATCATGAAAAAGCACCTGATTTCGACTTAACACCTAGTGTATGTTTTAATTTACACACAAGCATGCGAATCTATTGTAGCATATGCACACAAGTGAGGTCGATCTCATGAGAACTCACAATTTTGTGTCTCGAATGGATCTTGATTTAAATTATCTAGCCTGGCCAAAAGAATTGGATTTAGCCTAGACTAAGGAATTAAACTAACATGAAAGCTAAAAATGCATGAAATTATAAACTTTCTATGCCTAAATATGGAAACTTATTAAAGGTACTCGAACATGAAATTAACAAGGACAATGAATACCTAAACATGACCTAATCTAAGAAATTAAAGCAAGTAAACCTAACATGAAGTGCATGATTTAGACATGGAAAGTGTGTGGAATCAAGCAACCTAAATTGCGTGAATTGAACATGAAAGTATGCATGAACTATGATGTAAACTAATCTAATATTGAATATATGAATGGAACTAGACTTAAAACATGGGAATCTAATCTAAATCAAGTAGTCATCTAAGGGGAAAATAGCTCAAAACTATGTGCATGAACAATAGGTTTGTGTGCATGATTCAAGTGTGCTTCCTATGGAAACTAAATGCAATCTTAATCTACAATGGATTACATGGAACTAAGCAAGGAAAGACATTGTAATAGCCATGAAAAACTAAATTAAAAACAACCAAAAGGGCCATGAATAGTAAGCAAATAACATGAATCATAAACTTTCCTTTGATTGAATTGAATTACATGTGTTCACAAGAGTGGTGCACACCATCCAAGTGGTGTGCACCCTTTTTTAAATCCAAAAAAACTAGAAAACAATGTCTTCAATCATCCAACCCGCAATCAATGGTAAGAACACATGTATTCCAAAAGAGATATAAGGGAAACACGATGGAAACAATGAAAAAGAAAGCATGAGATGATAAGGAGCTTAAGGAGAAAGATGGCTAAGGACTTTAATTTAAGATCTACACTCCTTGGTTGTCAACTACAAGAGAGTTGTAACCCTTAGATTCAATGATCTAACATGTAAAACAAGGTACGAAAACCAAAGGAACTCAAGAAATGAAGTAAAGGAAACTTAAAGAAGCTTAAAATCAAAGGACAAAATAAATAATAAAATGGAGGTAGTAACACAAATAGATTAAAGGAAAGCACGAACCTGAACTTGGAGAACATCAAAGAGAGATCAAAATCCCAAGAGATGAGGTGCTGAAGGGCTGGGGAAGAGGAGGAACCAAGGAACACAATAATGGAGATTTTGGAAGAAAGAAGGGTGGAGGCACCTCCTTCTTAGGAGAGGGTGTCCTCCCCTTCTTCAATATATTTTTCACATGGAAGCCTTGCTTCTTTTATGTGGTTTGGAAGCCTTCTAGAAGAACCCTAATTGAAGTGGAATATGAGATTAGAAAGTGGTTAGGTGGCATGGAGGGATTGGACAACCAAATCAGGAACCTAGGATAACTACGAAGGGAACAAGGTGGGAGGCGCTACCTTTTTAGGAGAGGGCATCTCCCCCTTGAAGAAATCATGGAAGGCTTATGGATTTGAAATTAGAGATGGAATGAGAGTTATAGAGAGAAAGCGGTAGCTATAATGTGGCATTACAGAATTAGAAGGTTGGTTGGTTGAAGTAAATAAGTTAGGAAAGGTGTGATCTAGGAAGGTGGGAGGCACCTCCTTTTTAAGAGAGTGCATCTCCCACTTAAAGAAATCGTGGTAGACTTTGGGGTGAGGTGGAGAGAGAAAAAATGAAAAAAAATTGGGAAAAAGGAAGGTGGCTTCTCCCTATTGGTCCACATGCATGCTTACCCAATTTGATTTTTACTCAAATATCTACTAATTATCCTCTTAAAAACCCATTTTGAGCTTAGGATAATTGAGTGAAGTTCTCCTTCAATAGTGTCACTCCATGTAGCTTTGGTTTAAGTGGCTTGAATGGCTTACTTTGATGGCTCATTTGGCTTGGTTTCATGGCTCATACCCTTGGCTTTGATAGCTTGGCTTGACTTCCTTAACTTGTCACTTTCTCTCATGGCTCATATGCCTAAGGTGGCTTGAATGACTCCCATACAAAGGTGGTGGAAATGCATGGCTTGGGTCCATTTTAAGCACTTTTAGCTCCTCCAATTGGATCTTTTGCTTGCCCTAAAGATAATCTGGGACCTTGATCACACTTTGGATTATGACATTTAGACCTTGGCTTCCTTAGGTTTCCTAGTTAGATTATGAAACCTTATGCATGGCTTCAATTTTTATCTCGATCAATCTTAACCATTGGATTACCATTTTGATTCCTACAAAAGGTCAAAAACTCTAGTTAAATCTTAATAAATTATGATTATTCACATATTACTTTAGACTAGCATTTGAACTTGCAAAATATCAAACTTTTGAATTATTACGTTAGAAATGCATGTGCTAAAATTTTCAAGAAAACCCTACAAATAACACTATATTTTGTAACACATGGTGTGACGACCCGGGTTTTCCAATGCATTTTTAAATGCAATATCTAATTCCTAAGGAGGGATGCATCCCTATTTGAAAACCATTTTATGAAAACAATGCAATGCAGCGGAAAATCTTTTGTTTTAAACTCATTTTGAAAACCTTGAGTGTCATTTTCTTTCACAACAACTAAAGTAGTTTTTGAAAAACTTCAGAAATCATATATATTTTTCCCAGGTCTATCCAGTCACAGCTCACAGCCCAACTGTAAATAAATACAAGTACATGTCCAAAGGGTAGAGTGTTTACTTACATGTATAATTGTCTCCTTTTGATTTTTCTTGCTCGTAGCACTAACATAGGTGTCCTCTATTCGTGGATGAAACTATCCTGAAAAATGTTAAGGATAGGGTGAGTATATACTATACTCAGTAGGAGTCTATCACTACTAGTTTTACAATGCATGCTGTGTTTAAAATCATATGCTCTTTAAAACATGTGCATGTTCGAACAATCATGTTCAATATCGATATTAAAAACCATTGTCGAATTGGAATACTGACGACTTAAAGAATAGCATAATCCAAGTTGAAAGTATCATATATATATCATAAACATAATGATATGCATAAGATGCTCAGCTGAATCCAACTCATGGATATCTGGCATGGTCGACCAACCTCATGTCATGCCATATGCAATGTAAGTAAATCCTCAAACCATAGGGCCCAACTATGCCCACGACCTTACCGCTGTGTGGTCCTCGGGTACCTAGGGACACAGGGTCATATGCCTCCACGAGACATATGACACTTCGACCCAGTGCCGTGACATCAGTGGTAGACCCTGTACCACATGTAGTTGAAGTAGGGACATGCCCTTTTTGGGCGTGGTACCCATTCCATCTAATAGTGGTAGAGGCTGGGAGGCCACCCCAGACCTCTCGGCATAGCGCCCATGAGCTTATTAGCCCAAATCATATACGGTCAAACAAGTAAAAACCTCTTTTTCAAAACCTATCCTCTTTGGGTCCCTCATAATTGCCTGACCCTCACAACTTCCTACCTAGCGTCTTTTGGGCACTCCAACGTCTTTTGGTAACCCTCAAGGACATGCAAATTTTCAAGAACTCAATGCTCACAAATCATGCAATATATGCAATTGTTTGCAAAACATGTCTATGCATAATGTATTTATCATATGCATGCTGAATTCATTTAAATGCTAAACAAGTCATAAAATAAGTCATGCTAAACAAGCCATATAATTTATACTTAAAACATGCATTCAAAACAATCATGAGCTCTCTGTTTTTGTTAAAAGTCTAGTAGCGGTAGAGCACCTACCTCGAACTCTCTTGGAGTCACGTCCTTCATCACTCAACCCTACCCTGGGTCTCACTTATAAACTCCTAGATATGAATGATAACAAGGAGTCCTTATCAATTTCAATCCATTTAGACATTAGATAGCTAGATCTGCCTTTTAGGATCTATGGTCCTTGCCTAATTCATTGTCAGGCTAGATCCTATGATATGGATATACTATTCAATAGTTAAACTCTGTAAATTGTCCTATGATCCTAATTTTATAGTCTCATTAGGTCCGCGTGTCCTAGTTTCCAGGACACCCATGCATCTTGGTTGAACCGCGACCGCCTCATGTGCGTGCGTGCCCAAAGGCTGTGCCAGGGACTGCGTTTTACATGCGCACATGCATGCCCAAGCGACGCGCTATGACGCGCATCTTGGATGGCATCGCACGGACGCACCTTTGGTGTAGCATGGCACGTCTCAGCTCCCAGGGCACCCCATGCATCTCGTTCGAGCCAGGACCCGTGCCCCACATCGTGCACGCACCCGAAGGCCGCAATAGGGACAGTGTACGCACTGTCGTACGCCTGGAACTCGTCCCAGGGACCCAGTCCCAGGCGTAGGTGAATCATGGCGTCCCTGGGACGCCTTTGTTCGCGCAGAGCCGGATGAAACCGGTTGGGTTATTTTTTGGCTAGGAAGACCGGATGGAAACGCTAGATCCAGTACTGATCTAGCTTGAAAGCAGGAAGAACCTAGAAGAGAGGGAAGGACAGCTTAGCTGGGCAGTCTAGGGAGCGTCTATTGCCGGTGGTAGACGTCGTTGAAAATCTTGAAGAGGAAAATCCCCAATGTCAAGACTGGAAAAGAGAAGAGAAGGGAATGGGGAGAATGGTAGGCCTGACTCGGGCCTGGCCGTTGCCGAAAAACGCAGGGAGACTGGCTTGAGATGGGTTTCTGATTTTTGCCGGAAACCTCAGCCCCAAAATAGCTAGAAAACTTGTGTTTTGAAGAGAGGGATTAGGGCCTTTTATAGCCTTGCTATGGTGGTGCTGCCAATGGTGGTGGCAGATTTCTCTGGAAACTAGGGTTTCTGAAGAAATCTAGAGGAAGAAGACGACGGGGTGCTGTTATCAAAATGGCCCCCTATGCTTTCTATCTTTTTCGTTTTTAGTTTAAATTATAGAAATGCCCCTGATCTTTAAATGTCCGTAACTTCTTCATACGAACTCCATTTTCGGCGTTCTTTGAGGCGTTGGATTCCATTTTTCGAGTAGAATCTAATGGTACTAAGTATCCTCACAATTTACTTCATTTACTATTTTAAATAAAGTAAAACATTTAGCATAGTTTATTTCCCATAGAATGTCCAATTTTTGTTAAAAATAGCGTAAATTGCTCGGGCATTGCACATGGGCTACAAATTCTCTAACAGTCCTAAATTTTGTAAGGAGATTAAATAAATAATGAAAATGAAAATTTTAAGAAAAATTAGGCTAGAATTTTAGGATTATTAATAATGCACTTCTTATAGAAGTTGAATTAAGATATAAGATATGTATACTGAAAACATACTCAACGAATCCTTCAGAATGACTGTAAGCACGTAAAATTCTAAGTTCGGATGAAAAATCCTTATTTTTCTCTATTTTTTAGAATAAAAGGGTAAAATGGTAATTTTACAAATAACCTAAGACATCAAAATTTGAAATGTACTCAGAAAAATGAATCCACCACCACTAAGTATGCTCAATTCTGAGTTGGGAGAATAAAATAGATTTTTCTCCATAAAAGGGAAAAATGGTCTTTTCACACCGCTGTGGGACCCACAAGGGGCCCACAAAGGGATCCAATGGCCAAAAAATAAGTCATCATGAGTCAAACCACTACCAGCTGCTAGTGGAGAAGGAGGTGGTAGTGGGAATCCAAAGACAATTTACTAATCAAAAGAAATCAAACATGATAATTACAAGTAATCATGGAAAATTCCAAAACTCCCTATAAATAGCTCATAAAATTCCTAAAAATTCTCCTAATGTTCTTCACGAGGTTCCTTAGAATGCCCCAAAATCCCAACTCCAAAATCCTCCCCTATCTCCCCCAATTCTGCTTTCTTTTTCTCTTTATCTCTTATTCTCTATGGGTGTGTCTTTAGACGCACCCGGGCAGACGACCCCATGTTTGCATCGGGAGTGTCCAGGGACGCGTCGTCCTTGATGAACTAGGGTTTCTACCCAGGAAACCCTAATTCAATTAGCCATCCAATTCTGCTTTTCGGAATCCGATCTCCACTAGTGGATCTGTTCGAAGTGAGGGGATCTACAGAACCCCTAAGAGTTCATGATGATCCAATGGTTGGATCCCCGAAAAAATCGAAACAAAGTTCAAACACGGTACTACTTCTGTCTCCAGCAAGTTCTATGCCTTTTTTTGGCCAGTATAACTAGTGGAACAAGAACCATTCAATATCTTTAGCATGATGGGATATTCAAAAGCCCCATAGTTCCATACCTTCTCTGACAATGGGGCAAATTTCACGACTATAGGCATTATTGGGCGGCTAGGGTTATTCCAGTTTTCTTCTCCATCTCTGGCATGATTTCTCTTTCTTTGGTGATCTTCTCTTCACCGGAGCCAATTTGACATAAGAGGAGTTGTCTAAGCATAGGATGAAATAAGTTATCCTCAACCAGGAAAATATTAATTGGTTGAGTAATAATAACAAGGGTATAAAAGGTTAGTAAATCATTTAATCCTAATAAAAATTGTAAGTAAGATAATGATGATCAAACAAGATCCAGAGGATCTTGCATGATAAAAAAACAATAAGAATACTAATGTCATATTGTATTATGTGTAGGTAGAAATTATGTGTGTACATGTAGAAAAATATAGATAAGATCAAACTTGATTGAAGGAAAATTAGGGCATCCCTTATAGGAATACATGAAGAAAGAATACTTGTATAGAGAAATAACTTTATATGTAAGGTTTGACTGATGTATGAATCTAAACCACGATGGGCAATGTGGAGGAATACCACTTGAGATGTATGAATCAAGACCAAGATACCACTTTGAGGTAGGTGGATGTACAAGAGTATATTAAGGATTCATGTGTATACATACATGATCTTTTGTCTAGAATTATAGACCTTCATGATATAAGTATACTTGGTACCTTAGCATAATAATGATCCAATCACATCATCCAACTAAGTGATCCAACCCCATGATCCAATTCAAATGATCTAACCTAATAATCTAATCAAATGAGGAGAAAGTAATAAGATGTGTAGACTAAGGAAACCCTAAGAATAGGGCATAGAAAATATTCTAGCCTTAGTTAAACAGACACATCGTCTGATATGTACAATTTATTTTACATACAAGCATGGTGGCTTGTGATTTAGTTTTACATAGCCTTAGGACTGGGGATGCTATGCTAGGAAAGTTATGAAAGTTTGGACACCGCTTTCTAAAACTTATATGATGGATACCATGCTCAAAGAGAGGCTAAATGTCTGGTGGGGCAATCATGGGAAGGCCACCACTGTGACAGCTAGGGTTCCCCTCCATGCGAACTTGGATTTTTTTTGTTTCCATAGCTAATATTAGTGGATTATTATGTAGTTATCGAGCGTGCCATATTGATTGAGATTGCGACATAGTAGTCTTAATGTATTTTGCATTATGATGCATATATGATAGGCATAGTGAAATGCCATGGCATGATGAGATGCCACTACATGAGTTCGTAGAAAGAAAATCCCTGTATTAGAATTGGCTAAATATTAATCTCCTAAGTGGAAGTATAGCCAAGGGAAGGAACAAGTTTTGAGCAATCTTCACTATTTTAACTAATTTATCCTATACTACATAAATAATGTATATACTCTATGTTGAGATAACTCATAAGCAGGTAACCATGATGGAATAATGATTGAGGTATGTATTCTTATATTAGTGAAATAATATATTTTTGTATCCCCTACCAAGCATAGCTTGCTGAGACATTGTAAATGTTTCAATGTTTACAATATCTCAGAGACAGAAGATTTGGAAGAATAATCAATTAGAGTATATCCCTTAAAGACATATTTTTATTTGAGAGCATTGTATTATATTAAGAGTTTTTGATGTATGGTGAGGTTTGAAATTTGGATTATGTAATTTGGACAAGTATTGTACAGATACCGGGCTATATTATGAACCACTGGATGGATTTTGGAATTTAATAAAAATATATTCCTTCAATGGAATTTTATCTTATACAAAAATTCTACTTATGTCATGTATGAAGTGATGACTTGGGTTTTTCAAAACAAGTTTTAAAGAAAATAATTTTCATTGTTTTGTTTTGCAAATTTTTTTTACTAAGGGTGCCCTGCCTTTGAAAATGTATTACAAAATGTGTTACAAAAACCCGAGTCGTTACAAATTTGATACTTTTTATGCCAAATTGAACACTCACCACACCCTTAACTAGCATTTTGTTATCTCAAGCAAAACATGTGAAAAACCATGAAAATGAAAGTAATTGCAATTTTTCTAGGTACTCATGATTGCATTTAGTATATGTAGTAAGCCCTTAAACCTTTAGGTTACCCTTAGTGGATGAATTTGACATCGTGAGGGTTTGGAGTGAATATACCCACAAAATTCTTAAAACTTTTATGAAAGTCCTTTATTCATCTAAAAAAATTCTTCTCCTAATCAACTTATATTAACTACCTAATTTTAGCTTGCTAATAAAGATGAATAAAAAGGTTGAAAATCCTACCCTTACGCTAAAGATATCCCATTATTAAACTTTGAAAGATGAATGTGTGCTATAGAAAATATATGTAATTAGTAGTTTTCGTATCAAATATAACCTAAATTATCATCCAAATGTATGCTTTGACTTTAATTATCACTGGGTATACTTGTCACTTAGAAAGTAGTCAGTTAGAAATGGGTGCAAATCTCTCATTAAAATGTGAGTAGAATGTTATTCATCAAGACAAAAGAATCTCACATATTACATACATAAGAATGATAACTTAGAAAGAATGGTGATGATCTCATGCAAGGATATTAGCTACAAAGAATGTTATACTTTAATAAATTCCCTACTCATTCGCAACCACATCCAAGCCGTACTTCTCCTAAGATCAAGTAAGGACTTTTCTTAGGACGAAACATAGGCTTAGATAAGGGTTATCAAAAGAATGGATATAAAGGTAATTAAAGGTTGTTAAAAAAATATGTAAATATGTTTCATCAGTTTATTCACAACTTTTTCATTTTTCTTTACAAGAGTGAACATTGTTCTTTTTCATTGGTTATCTTTTCATAGGCTATCTTTTTCTTTTTCTTCTTTTCTTTTTTATAGCCAATTTTTGAACTTTGACTTCTTTTTAACCTTTTTGATGTTCATCTCTTGAATTTTATTGTTCATACTTTTTTTAGGATATTCTTCATTCCTCTTTGCATATTTCCAAAACAAATGAGTAATGGCCTAACTAGAAGGTTGTTCTTGTATTGCCAAAGGTGGGGACATAGTTAGGCCTAAATGCTTAGTGTTTTCTAATGTATACCCTAGAGTTGGTTGATGTAGGGCCACTACATCAATTGACTCTTCTTACTCCTGTCCTACTGGAACATTTGAGGTTTCAGATGGGCCTATATTACTATCCTAGGTTTGATCAAATAAGGTTTGTAGGTCCTAATTGGGTACTTCTTCTACACTGCATGGTTCAATTTGTATTTTAGGCTCTGCAAGGGTTTGCTTGGACTTGCCATTTAGATGTGTCTGCTAATGGCTCAATGCTTAAGTATTCATGCTCTTCATCAATGGATGTCTCTTCATCATAATCATAAAAGGGTTGTGACTTGAATATAGGGGATATAAGTCAGAGTTTTGTAAGGATGGATGGAAATCTTATAGCTTAGAAGGAACATATGGTATTTCCATCCTGGTAATTCTTTCAAGGGTTTTCTCACTCTCCTCTATAATTTATTTCATTTCCTTTCCCCATTTTATAAAGTCAATATGCATTTGATCGATTTGAAATGATATTAGCTCCATTTTTTCAATAATTTGGGTCCTTTCTAATGATTGTTTTGACTTGTATGGCTCATACTACTATGGCATTGGGGTACTGGGAAAGAATTGATTGGGTTTGAACCATGATGGTTGTCCTTAATATTCTTGAAAATCATGGTATGGTTGAGCAGGGTGGGACCATGATGGTTCTTCTTGATAATGTTGATAATCCTAAGACCATTGTTATTTATGATGCCTAGCCTATTCATTATAGACTTGGTAGCTTATCTTAGGATAATAATTGCTAGTTTTAGTGAATGCATTGGGTGCATCCACTTGCTCTTGATAATGTCCATTATTGATGGAGCTTAATGGTCATGAAATAAGGGGTTAAAGGTTTAGTATATGCATAGTCATTATGGTATTGAGATTTATTTTGCCTAAAGCACTTAACTTATCTAGTATATTATTCGCCCTATCCATCACAACGTCAAATTTCTTGGATAGATTAGGAGTGAATTTTGTCTCTATCTCATACATATTCTCATAAGGTAATGGCTTAGGAGTGAAATTGTAGTACAATAGTTTTAGACCATCCCTTTCATGATAGGCCATTGTACTCAACTTTATATACAACAGAACAAATTGTTGTATACAACAAATGAGTGCTTTTTTTTTTTTTTATAATGAAAACCCTAACTATATGCTACAACCCAAGTACTAGTCCTAATTTAAATGATGTACGACCAATTCGAACAGCTTGCTAATGAGCTCATTTGATGATCTTCATTAATGTGCAGGGTGGTAGCTTTTTAGGCTAAATCTAGACAACTCCTTCTCTATCCAAGCTCGACTCTTGCTTATCTATTAGGTTTTTCTCCAAAGTAGTTGATACAAATCTCATGTTAGGAGGTATTTAGACCCCAACTAATGTCAATGAAACGCATGGAAAAATTACTTGGATTTTATATACCCACCATAACCAAGATGCTCATAAGCCACTGGAGTGATAATAGATCTAACCCTTCAAAAAGATTCTCACAAGCTTGATACCCTAAGTCTCTTGTTACTTGATTTAAAATTAACATTCAAGGGTTGGAATTGCAAACATACAAGGAATTTGATTGATTACCTAGCTAAGTATTTGGGATGAAATCCAATCCTTATCTTATAAGGGTTCTTGTGGGGGCCTTAATATAAATCTCATCTATTCCACCAAAAGCACTTAATCATGCAACTTAATACAACAAAAGTAAACTAATGCCTACTATATACTATCTAACAAAGTTCAAACACCTTAGCAGACAAGGCACTATAACTAGACAGCCTATGCCTTGGTTATAGTTGAGCTTAGGCTAACCTTTGTTAAATAGGTGCACAACTAATACAATAGCCCTAAATAAAATTCAACAATTATAATGAATGATCCTATTCCATATGAGTTACACTACCATCAAAGATGGAAGTGATATTAAATGAAACTATACTAGAAAAAGAAAAGTGAGTGAAGGATGCTTATATTGGGGGTTTCGATGAAGACCAAGTGTAGGCTACCAGACCCCACACTTGCCTTGTATTAATAGAACCCTTTTAAAAATTGAATATAATACAATTTACAATAGGCTTCACCACAACTTCACTCAAAAAATTAAAAACCCTAATCTAGGAAAGGAAATATACTTTAACTAATTGGTCATTTTTTGAGGAATTAGTACATAAATGCAAAATGACGCAAAACCCTAATCTAATGCAACCTAAACATAGACTAGATATAAATAATCTAAACTAAGTTCTAACCACAAATCCATTTCGATTTCTTGGCAATGACGCAAAAAACATGGTGTATGATCTAATTTGCTCACAAGAGGATGAATCTATTGTAGTAGATGCACTAGAGTGGGATCAATCACATGAAGAATTTTATGATTTTGGGTCATGGATGGATCTTGATTTAAATTATCTAGCCTAACCAAAAGAATTGGATTTAGTCTAGTCTAAGGAATTAAACTGACATGAAAACTAAAATACATGAAATTAAAAACTTTCTAAATTTAGAGCTTACTAAATCTACTCTAACATGAAAATTAATATGTACAATGATCAACTAATACCAAAACATGACCTAATCTAAGAAATTAAAGCAAGTAAACCTAACATGAAGTATTTGATTTAAACATGGCAAGTGTAAGGAATCAAGTAACCTCAAGTGCATGAACTAAGATGCAAACTAATATAACATGGAATACATCAATGGAATAAAATCTAAAGAATGGGAATGCAATCTAAATCAAGAAATCATCTAAGGGAAAAACACCTCAAAGTTATGCGTATGAACCATAGGTTTGTGCTCATGATTCAAGTGTGCTTCCTATGGAAACTAAATGAAATCTTAATCTACAATGGATTTCATGAAAACTAAGCAAGGAAAGACATTGTAACAGCCATGAAAAAATAAATTAAAAACAATCAAAAGGTCCATGAATAGTAGGCAAATAACATGAATATGAACTTTCATTTGATTGAATTGAGTTACACGTGTTTACAAGAGTGGTGCACACCCTCCAAGTGGTGTGTGCACCCTTCTTTAAATCCAAAACATCTAAAAAACAATGTCTCTCATCATCCAACTGGCAATCAATGATAATCACACATGTATTCCAAAATAGATCTAAGGGAAACAAGATGGAAACAATGGAAAAGAAAGCATGAGATGATAAAGTGCTTAAGGAGAAAGATGGGCAAGGACTTTGATCTAAGAACTACACTGTCCTGGCTGTCAGTACAAGAGAGTTATGGTCCTTAGATTAAAGGATCTAAAATGTAAAAAAAAATACAAAAATCAAAGGAACTCAAACAATGAAGCAAAGGAAACTTAAACCACAAAATCAAAGGACAAAACAAACAATAAAACAAAGGCAACAACACAATAGATTAAAGAAAACCACTAACGTGAACTTGAAGAACATTAAAGAGAGACCAAAACCCAAAGAGATGAGATGCTCAAGGGTTGGATAAGAGGAGGAAACAAGGAGGACCATAATGGAGATTTTGGAGGAAAGAATGATGGAGGTGCCTCCTTCTTAGGAGAGGGCGTCCTCCCCTTCGTCAATACATTTTTCACATGGAAGCCCTTGCTTCTTTTATATGGGTTGGCTGTCTATTCAAAGAACCCTAATTGGAGTGGAATATGAGACTAGGACAACTAAGAAGGGAATAAGGTGGCAACGAGGGGGGAGGCACCAACTTTTTAGGAAAGAGTGTCTCCTACTTGAAGAAAATTGTGGAAGGCTTATGGATTTGGAATTATGGATGGAAAGCGAGTTGGAGAGAGACAAAGAGGTAAGGATAATGTGGCATTGGAGAATTTGGTGGGCTTTTTGAAGAAAAGAAGTTAGGAAAGGTGGGATTTTAGGAAGGTGGGAGGTGCCTCCTTTTCAGGGAAGCGTGTCTCCAACTTGAAGAAATTGTGGTAGACTTTGGGATGAGGTGGAGAGAGAGAAAAATAGGAAAAAGAAGGTGGGATGTGGGTTCTCTTTATTGGTCCACATGCATACTTAACCAATTTGATTTTTGCTCAAATATCATCTATTAAGCCCCTATTAGTAAGTTGTAGTTGGCTTGCTGAAATAGGATAGTCAGTCTTCAACCCACTCAAGAAGGTCCTGATTCGAGTATTTAATAATTATTGCATGCATATATATATACAGGTAGAGAGGGGAGAGAGGAGTAATCTGACCCAAGTATTTTTAAATTTTGTTTCTATTTTAGTATTTTTGCTCAAGGACTAGCAAAATGTAAGTCTAAGAGTATTTTAGTATTTGATATATATATATATAAATATTACATTTAATATCCTTATGTTTAGCAGTTTTAGCCCTTGATTTAACTTAATATCATTAATTAGGAATTATTTCATATTTTGTAGGATTAGGGTGTATTAAGAAAAATGCACAGTTTTGGCAATTAAAACCTAAAAGAGAGCAATTCCATCGTTCAAGCATCTCATGGTCCCACATGCCATAAACCATGAATTTGAGAAGGTCAAATCTCTATAGGGGGTGTTTATAGCAAAGTTAGAGCAGTCAGAAACCTTAGTGAAAGACCAACCTTATCCACTCAAAATAAGGTGTTTTCATCAAAAAAGAAGGTGATAGAATTTCCCATGCTTGTATGCTTGCAATCTACTACCTTGGGAAGCTTCTAAGTGATGCCCAAATCATGTACAGTGGAGTACAAGTATGGTTATATGTAAAGTGAATTACTCATAGAGGAAGACCTACTTGAATATAAGTCTCACTAGCTCATTCAGTCAGTTGACTCCAAAGAGGACCCACACAATGAGTTGCACAATTTTTTCAGGAAAGTGGATCCACCAATCTCCATCCTACGTGTTGTACGTGTGAAAAATGTGGAGATAACAAAGTATAAAAACATGGGGAGATGAGAGATAAGTTACAAAAAATATATGAATAACATTCATCTAGACTTTTGAAGCATTCAAGGCTAAGATCTACCCTCACTTATGGCTATCCTAAAGCACCCAATGATAACTCACTTAAATAAAGATGGACCATTGAGAATCAAGACTATAAAGGAGACCATAACTGAATGCCATTGGTGGAGATCTTTTCGGTGGGCTGTCCACCTTAATTTTAGGAGAAAAATGTGTTCTGTTAGCAAGAAAATTTGTCCCAATCCTTGAATTTGATTGGTTGGTGATAAAAATGGTTGGCTAGGAGGGAGTCAAGGATAAAAAGAGATCTAGATAAGAAAACCTCAATGGAATCAAAGCCATTTACTCTAGGGTATACTTAATCCAACAAATGAGAAGAAAGAGCAACAAAGAACATTTTTTTGGCAAGGAAACTTCTAAGAAATCTCAACCACTCAATCATGAATTATGATCCAATGGTGAGGAATGAAGAGAAGAAGACCATGATGCCCTAGTAACCATCAAACACTCCATGCAAATAAGTTTAAACATGTTTTACATATTGAAGATAGAATGCACCTTTTCAAAAGGAGCCTTCAATGTGATTTGTAAGAAGTTTGGGGGAAACTTTTTAAAGAAACCCATGATCTCCATTCTCTCATCTCAACCATTCAAGGAACAAGGACAATCATCCAACAATCCATCCATCCATCCATCCATCTTATCTAATCTTTTCCTACGCCACGTTATCTTCCCTTATCTCCAATCACCTTTATCTCCTTCATTCTTTCTCCCTATCCTTTTCCATTTCTTTTCTTTCCTTCTATCCTACCTTTCCTTTCTATCCTCATCTAAATCCCATGCCCAAATATCCTTCCAATTCATCTCAAAATTCAGCACAATTTTCATCCCATGTAGTTCACGCTTCCTTCTCTTCCATTCTCCTTCCATCTCAACCGTTCCTTATACTCTCATTCTTATAATCTTAACTACCCATTTTCTAGGGATTTATTTATAAAAGAAGATGAAGAGCAAAAGAAGACATCTCTTACTTTCCCTAGAATATTGAGCTAAACTTTAGAGAAACAGAGTGAGAGAGATCACTCTCACCATCTCTCCCTTAGAGCCACATGACCACACCACCTGGAATAGAGGTAACAATCTAGCCCTAAATTCATAAACCATGCTTCACTCATTGCTTAAGACTTCGCATGAGAGATAGGAAGAAGGAGCCACTCTCAAGATGAGTACCACCTCTATCCCACGCCTCCTTTAATAGAAGAGCATGGTGTTCCTATCTCTAGGAACAGCGGTCCCCATTCATTTTTTTTTCCATTCTATTTCATTATTACAGTGGGACTCCTAACTCTAATAGTCAGAGCCCCTTTAGTAAGGAACAAAGTAACTAATAAAAGAAAGTAACTAACTACAAATTAAAGTAAGAACTACAACTAACTACAAAATAAAGTAAGGAACAAAGTAGCTAAGAAAAGAAAAAGAACTATTTTACTAATGGCCAAATTACAAGGAATTGTTACATAAGCAATGGAAAGAAATTAATTAAAAGAAACAAAGGTCCTTTAAATCTGGGCTTGAATTCCACTATAGGGCTCACATGTTGTGTCCCTTAATAGGAGCTTGTACACTTCTCTTCACCCCAAAATACACTAAAGTTATCACTGAGCTTTTCTCATCTCCTTAACCAACTGGCAATTCCCATGTAGTGATTCTTAAGAATGAAGTGTTAATACTACCAAGAAAAGAAGAGTCCTAACACATTTTCCTAAACCATCACTACCAAAGAAAGAAGGAAAAATGATGAAAAAGGAATTAGAAAAAGTTATTGCATCTTCCCTAAGCTAGAAATTATAAAAAAAGGGTGACTTCAATGAGTTTAGATAGAGAATGGATTAGAGGTCATCCATGTTAAAAATATGGAAGCCATAGAAGAGGCTCTTCATACCTTAAACATGAAATAGAAGAAAAAGTAAACAAAGTGAAGATAGTGACCCTTGTTTAAGGACTCACAAATACTTAACCTTAGGAGATGAAGTGACTAATAGATACTGGTGTATCCCTACCCTCCAACATGAAGCCCTTAGCCAGGAACCAAAGTGGCTTATGGATAGATTTGCATGTTTCCTCAATCTTACTTAAGAAATTAGAAAGTTCCCATATTTTAAGAATCCTTTCCTTTTCCTTAGTATAACTCAATTAAAAAGAAATTATAAATTAGAAAGGGGAATGATGAGTGAACTAACTAACATGAATATGCATGAATCTAAAATTAGAAAGTGGATGTGTGAATGGAAATACAAAGTGAATGAAACTAGAAAGTGGATGAATTAGAAAAATTGTAAGGTGTGTGAATGAAGGAAAGTGAGATAATGATAGATTATTGGATGGGACTGACTCAGGAATGCAAGACCTAGCATGGAAGAATCCATGGTTGCACCCAGACATGGGTGTGTGCGTGTGATTCTAAAAATGGAAAGCGATGATGCTTACAACTAAATGCAACTAAGATGCATGAATCTAGAATGATATGCATGAATTTCTAAGTTAAGAATGCATTAGATATCTAAGAATCTAATACACATTAAGTTTGAAAACTAATCCTAGAAAGTAAGCAGAGAAAAATAAAAATTCAAACTAAGTCAAACATAGGTTTCTAAATTAGGAAAGTGCTAATTCTAAACTAGGAAATTGCTAGATCTAAGAATCTACCATGCAAAAAATTTATAAAATGGACCTAAAGTAATCTAAAACATTCCTAAGATGCATGGAAAGAAAATTACAAAGTTTCTAAAACTAAAAAGCAAGAAAATCTAGGATCTAAGCATGGAATCTAAAATAAGAACTTGTAAAATAGGTAAGTTTTTACATGGAAACTAAACATGCTAAATGTGAAGATATACTACAAACTAGATCTTCACAATAAAAGACAACCTAAGGATACAATTTTTACTCTAAAATTACCATCAAATCAACCTAAATATGATGCTAATATGCCATGTATGTAACTTAGAAATATACACATCCATTCATTTTGGATGGAATGTGTGCAAAACACTACATCTAGATGCATGCAAAACCTAACATAAATGGAAGGAAAACATGGATATGCATATAAACTACCTTAAGATGAAGCAAACAACTATGTTAAACATGAACTACAAAGCAAGGAAAGAAGGAAAATTAACATGCAAAGTGAAGGAAAGGTAAAACTTAAATCATGCGTGCAACTATATGAGGGATGTGTATAACTATATCAACAATCTAAGTAAGAAAAATCTACATTAATGCATGCTAGAAGATGGTGAAGGAAATAGAAAGGGGATGATAGAGAAAGAAAAAAATAATAATAAAAAAGAAAGAAGTCGGAACTTAGGTCGAGACCTTACCTTTATCTCTAAATGATTTAAACATGGATGCTTGAAGGGAGCTTGGGCGAGGTGATCTTCTTCCCTCTATTTCTTCTAGCTTTGGCCTTAAGCTCTTGGGAAAGTTGAAAGATCCTTAAGCCATGCTAAACACCTTTACTTATAGATTTCTACATAAGGTTTTGGTGATTCAATGGTTGAGATCAAGTCAATAAATTTGATTTTGAATCAATGGCTAGATTGGGGGGTTGTGGAATCCAAATATAAGAATGGAGATAAGAATGGAAGGGAATAATATGGGAAGGAAAAGAAATATGAGGAGGAAAGTCTAAGGATGAAGGGAATGAATGAGAAAAGGAATGAATTATAAAGGAAGACTAAGGAAATAACTTAAGAGGGAAGGAAGGAGGTGAAACCAAATATGAAAGTGGCTATTAAGGAGAGAGGAGTTGTTGTTGTTGTGATTTTAAAGTTAACTCGCAAGCACATGAATCAGCTGTAATATTAGCTTGCTAGTAAGGTTGATCCCGTGAGGAATCAAACGATTATGATGCTAATGGTCCCTACTTTAAATTATGTAACCTAACCAAAAATCATGAAATTTTAAACCAAAACTAGTGATGAAAACTAGAAACAAGTGCAAGATATGAAAGATGGAATTATGCTAAAAGTAAACAAATTAGAATTAATAACTTTTTTTAAATTTAAAACTTTCTAGAGACTAATATTGGAAAAAATTGAAACTATCCTAATATGCAACTAAACCTAAGGATGAAGAATTATACCTAATCATGAACTAAACAAATCAACTACAATAAGAAAAATATGGTGTGCGTGGAACTTGAGATTTATGCACAAAAATAACTATGGAAAAAGTGCATGTAGGAAGCATGGGAATTACTCATTGACTAAGGGATGAACTAAACTGTCATGGAATATATAAAACTAACTGAACTACAACAAAGAATTCTAATCAAAAGAATCACTTATACAAAGAATCACAACTCAAAACCATGCACATGACCCAGGGACTTGTGCCTATGGAATCATGATGTGTTTCTTTGAAATAGATTATTTAGAAAATGCACATTATCTAAAGTGAATGATGTATGGATGTGAATATACAAAACTAAATTAAACAACCATGAAACATTAGATTTAATCAAGCACCATGAACATAAAACAAGAATTGAATTGATTGAATGTCAAACTTACAAGTTAGGTGTGCATTCTCCAAGGGGTGTGCATACCATACTAAGGTACAAAACAACCAACTAAACTCCTCTAATCTCCATCCATTGAATCCAATCTAAGATAGGAGGTATGTGAATCCAAAAGAGAGCAAGAGAAAACTATGGAGAATATGAAAATGAAAGGAATAATATGGCAAAGATCTTAAGGATGTGTTGGAGTGAGTAACTTGATTTAAAGGTCTCTATCTCTTGGCTATCACTTCAAGAGATTAGTGGCCTTTAAACTCAAGGATCCAAGGTAACTCAATGAGGTAAACAAGGAACAATCAACAAGGAAGTTCAAGGAAAAAGGGCTTTGATCTAATAACTAACTCTTTGGTTGTTACTATCAAAGAGTTATAACTTTTAAATCAATGGATTATGAAACTAAACTCAAATCTAACAAGCAAGGAAATCAAACTAACAACTAAGCATGGAATAAAAAACAAGTAAGGCAACAATCGACAAGCTAAGGGAAGAAAGATCAAGAGGAGTCAACGAACCTTTAAAGAAGAATCAACACCCACATTCTAAGCATGGAACACTTAAGGAAGTAGTAACCCCACCTTGGAAAAGAAGACAATTCCCAAAAGAGAAGGAGGTGTAAAGCAAAAGTTTGAGAGAAGGGGAGAAGGAAGAGGATGCTTCCTCACTTTGAATGATCAAGAATAATAAAAATAAATAAATACTTCTTGATGTTGATATATATATATATATATATATTACTGTAATTTACAAGATCTTAGATCAAATAGAATAGAAGATCTGAACCCTTGATCAAATATGATTCAAGGAAGAGAACCAAGATCATCCTCCTTAGGAATGATCAAACAACTAAACTTAGATAAGAGAAGAACTAAATGATAGAAGATCTAAGCCTTTGATCTTTATCAACAAGTATAAATTGTTGATCAAAGGATCTATGAAAGATCAAGATCAAAGAAAGGAAGACATAAAGACTTAGGGTATAAATTCTTAGATCTAAAAGATTAGAAAATCATTCTAACCATCAGATCTATTAATCAATAGAATAGACACTATTTGAGGAAGATAGATCATGACAGGACAAAAGGTCTAGGTCCTTTATATCATAGGACAAGATTAGATTAAGAATATGGATAGGATTATTTAGAGTGTATAAATATTGACAGTATGTATGGATTTACATATTACATATGTCAGTCAGGATCATGGAAGGTCTGAAGAGGTGGATCACCACTTGAAGGTAGGAGGATTTTATTAATGCATCTACATGGGATGTACATGTTGAACACGTGATCTTATATTGACAAGTGTAATGTTAATACTTGTATTAAATCCCCTAGAGCCCTTATGCTCGAACCAAACACATATGAAATGGTTAAGTTAGAATTGAGGAATAAACTCTAAGTGAATATGGAACTAGAAGAGATTCTAGCCCTAAGTAAATAGATAAATTGTCTGATATGTATGAAACCTATTTTTCATACAAGCATGGAGGCTTGTGGTTTTGTTTTAAATAGGCATTGGCCTGGGGATGCTATGCTAAGGGAGTTATGAGGGTTTGGCCACCTGCTTCCCAAAATTTGATGATAGCTTGCCCTATGAGAGGCTAAAAGTCGAGTAGGGCAATTATGGGAAGGCCACCACTGTGAAAGTCCTGTCTCCCCATATGGGCTATGACACAATATTTTCCACCATGGTATCAGTGGTGAACAAGGCAGTTATCCGAGCATGCTAGTATATATCAAACTGCAGCATGGTAGTCCTTTGATTATTTTGCACTATGATGCATATGAGATAGGCATAGTAAAATGCATTTTGTTTTTGCATGATGAAATTCCAGGTAATTGTATATTACCAGTATTTCCTAAGAAGGGAAATTATTTCCCCAATATAGGACTAGCTAAAATATTGATTTCTCATAGTGGAAAGAATTGATTAGCTTAGTTGGGAATGCTATTTGACAACTTTCATAAATTTGATGGATTTATCCATGTATAGTATGTATGTATGAGGATGTACATATATTACAAAGTAAAGAGTTTGATACATGAGTATGTTTATGAATAATAGGATTATGAAGTATTAGAATTATACTATCAAATTAATATGCTTCTCGAATCCCCTACCAAGCATAGCTTGCTAAGATATTGTAAATGTTTGAATGTTTACAATATCTCAAATATAAAGAAGGAGAGTTAGGAGCTTAAGACTGTAGAAGACTTGAAGAGAATAATCATCAGGGCATACCCCTTAAAGACATGTATTTTGTTTTGTTTGAGAGTATTGTATTATAATGAGAGTTTTATTGTATGGTGAGCTTTGAGTTTTGGATTATGTAATTTGGACAAGTATTGTAATGGAATTAGGTTGTACTATGAACCATTGGATGGATTCTGAAATTTAATAAAAGTATATTCCTTCAATGGAATTTTATCTTGTATAAAAATTCTACTTATGTTATGTATGAAGTGATGACTTAGGTTTTCCAAAACAAGTTCTAAAGAAAATAATTTCCCTTGCTTTGTTTTGCGATTTTTTTTTACTACTAAGGGCCTTCCCTTTGAAAAATGTGTTACAAAAACCCGGGTCGTCACATGCGACTCCATGTGGAATGGTTGAAGTAGCTTGGTGGCTCACTTTGATGGCTTGAGTGGCTTAGTCACTTGGCTCCAAGGCTTGAATGGCTTGTCATCCTCTAGCATGGCTTATATGGCTTAAGTGGCTTGCATGTATGGTTCCTAAGCTCCTGCAAAGGTGATGAAATTGCATGGGTTTTGAATCTACCCATTCTAATCACCTTTGATCTTTTTTATTTCTTTCTTGCTTGCCCTAGGATGATTTTAAACCTTGATTACATTTGGAATCATGAATTTTAGGTCCTGGCTCTCTTTTGATATTGATTAATCTCAATAGTTGGATCATCATTTGGACACCTACGAAAGAGTAAAAATCATAATTAAATGCTATAAAATTATGATTATTCACATACTCTAAATTATCTCCTTATCTTATGAAATATCAAAGTTTTGAATTATTAGGTAAAAAATGAATGTCTTATGAATTTGGAAAAATCCTATGATAATGCCTTATAATTTGTAACACATGGACCACTAATTGGGTACTTATATATGTGTGTGTGTGTGTGTGTGTATGTAGTATATGTGTGTGTGTGTGTGTGTGTCTGTGTGTCTGTGTGTCTATGTGTCTGACTAGCTTTTAGAGTCTAAGAATTTATGTCCAAGGCGGTCCAAGTTATATTCTATAAAAAAACACTTAAAAATTCAATATGTGAAATTGTGTTTATTATATGGCCTTAACAATGGGAAGACATTAGACTTAAATACTCTAAGAAAGGAATGGTCCAAGGCCCATTGAAATTATCTTTGAAATGGAGAGTCAAAGTTAATCACTAAATTGGACATTTGATTCATTATATTGTAGACACCCAAATTTGTCTTAATACAACTTGTCTTACCTTATTTTAACATTGATTTAACTTGTTGTACACTTTTTAACTTGTTTACACATTTTTACTGATGATGAGTGTACTTTGATGATGAGTGTACTTTGAACACTACCAACTAGTGAAAAAAAACTTGAAAGGAAGTTAAACACATGAATACACCCTTTCCAACATCCTAGTTATCCAACTTACATTGTTGGCACTCATTTTTAGGCCATGAAATCTATTGAGCTTTACCTTAGTGTTATGCTATGTCTCAATCTTATGACATCAGTAAATTTTATTTTGACAATTGTACCCTTCCCTTCCTATGGACTTTACTTCCACATCGATCTAACACCTCAAACTTCTTGAATTTTAATAATATAAAAAGAAAGTAGCTAAACACAAAAAGTATACACAAGAATAATCATTTGAGCACAATTAAAGTGAACTTAGTTTAACTACTTTTTGGGAAAAAAACTTCCATTTAAAACCTACAATTGATTGGTTTGAGTTTCATAATATTTTAAGATATTTTTTTGGAGCTTGGAAATTCTTAATATATCAGGTAAGAGATTCATTAGCAATCTTTGAGGTAATCATTTTACTTGTTTTAGCTAAGTTTAAACTAGTATAGGATTTATTTAGTTTACTTCTCTTATTGCTTAGTTTACTTTTCTTACTACTTATGTTTAGTTTTATTTTGGTTTAGTTCAGCTCTAGTTTAGTCATTTATGTTTGAGTTTACTTTAGTCATTTGTTCTTTAATATTTCATTTGCTTCTTTCAGTATATTATATGTTTTCCATTTGGTAACTTGGCTAATATTAGTGTTGTGCAATTATCTATTAGGGAAACTACTATTGTGCTAATAAATCTAGTCTACCAAAATGTAAGATTACTCTAGATTTGCTCAAAAGTTTATCTATAGTTTCTAGTTCTCATTTAGTGGCTCTAGTGATGGACATTCTTAATGTATCACAAGAGACTAGAACTTAGATCTTTGGTTATTTTTACCTTAGGAAAGTTAGGTCTTACACCAAATCTGTAGGTGCTGACTCAGTCATGATTTTCAATACAGTAGCTTAAGATTTATCACATCATATTAGTGGTTAGACTATTGATTGCAAGTCACATATCATTCATTCTTTAATAGTCATGACATCTAATAACAAGCCCTTAATCCCCTCTAGAGCTCTTTTGATAACCCAAGAAGGTATTGTAGAAATTTGATGGCTCTATTGGGGAATTGTTCTTTTGGAAATCAGAAATAAAGTTTAGAGGAATTTTTTCTTTTGTAGTTATAATGATACGCTACACCATATTTTAGTAAAAATACTAGAACTATGCTATTTTTCATTTTGTATCCCTTATGTTTGATACTTTGTTTCTTAGGAATTTATCATGCTATTATATTTAGCTTTGTTGTTTGTTATGAATATATGGATTTTCTAAATGAATTGAATGGATGAATGGGGTGATGGATGTGGATGGAAAGGAGAAATAATGGTCATTCTCAAAGGGACATGTACTAAAATTTTGTATTTCATGATTTACTGCATATTTGCACTTGTAATTGCTTAGTTCAAATTTGGAGGGTTTAATACCTTATTGTAGTAGGTCCATGGGGGTTGTGTGATCCTTCGGGAACAATCGCAGCTTATTGCCTAGTGTCCCTGAGATACATCAAATGGAGATACTCCGACCTACAACTCTTTAGTATATTCTTATCTGCATATTATTAAGAGGGTAGATATACTCTATTGTGGCCCTAATCCAAACCATGTGTGGCATATAAGAACCTCAGATTCAGCAGAGTTAAGATGCTTGGTTCCTAGATGAACATGGAATGACTTGTTCTTGAAGATGTGACATTCATACAAATTCAGCATTGCCTCTTTTTTTAGGTTACTACATAGGTCCTAAGCTCCTCCCAGATACATGGCTTACATACCCGGTTCAACATTCTTGGAAAACAATGTATGTACAATATCTCATAAAAATTTCCCCTGAAAAGGGGAACTACACTATTGTGTCTTGTGCCACACTATTTGTGGCAACAAAAAATTTCAGGAAGTACTTTTCGTATTGTTAAGGTGACATCATTGCTTCAATAATTTAGGAAAGACTATCCCACGCTTCTTCCAATAAAAGACCAAGACTCATTAAAATTGAAGTTTTCCTATTTTCATCTTGGATCCCACTTAGACCCAAGAACAAACTATTTATTTACCATTCCCTCCATTGATACTACACCTGTTTACCATTTTCGTTATACCTCTGCCCTACCTAATCCTCCTAATTCTCCTTATCAAGCTATACCTAACAAATTTAACTTATGCCATCTCGCCCATCAACTAGTGCCACCACCACCCATGATAGTCACAAAAGATTCAACACAATCAACCATCAACTAGCTGATTTGATTGCCCAATTTTCTCATAAGTTAGAATTACTTCCACCCCTCTTATAAATCTCCCATTTGCTCACAGCATGGAGCGAACAACTCCAAAACTAGCCATTCCCATATCATATGACTAAAGTAACCTCATTGAGTTCAATTTATAACTAGTCGACCTACCCTATCCACAAAACAACAAATCCCTAATTTCCATTCTACACCACATCAGCCCCATCACGAGGATATTGTTATGAGCTTGATGTAGTACATCAAGTTGATAAATTGTACTCTTTAAGAGAAAAGTTGAGAATAATGGAGAAAAGACTTGGCACTACACAAAGTTTTGGAGAACAAGTTATAAAGGAATTGAATGAATTTAAAAAATGATGTTTTGGATCTGGAAGTAGTTCATCTATACACACACACACACACACACACACACACACATATTACATACATACATACATATATTTAGCATGTTTTAACCCTAGAAATCACTTAATTATCACTAGTTAGGGTTAATTCTACAATTTTGCAGGTCCAAGGTGTAAATGAAAAATACACCACATTACTAATTTTAGCCCTGGTAGAGAAATTTCACCTTCTAAGCTACATTGTGGACTCATGCATGCCGAAAATAAAGTCCTAGAGGTTCAAAATTATCATTGGGTGTCACTATCAAAGTCACAGTGGTCAGAAACCCTATGTATAGCTCTTACTCAAATGAGGGTGAAAGGTGGAAAATTTCAAATCCATGGATAATTGCATACATTTCACCACCTTAAGAAGCATATAGAGAGTTTTAATTCACATACAATGGGATCATATATAATGAAAGCTTCTTAAGAATAAAAGAAGACTGAGACCCACATGAAGACCTTTTACATATTTTCTCTCTCCTACTCATTTAAAAGAAGAAAATCAACCCATGATTTGATGTCTTATCCATGTAAGGTCTTGAAGCATACTTGGTCCCAAGTAAAACACATGAAGATCTACAAGAATCAAGGTGATTCATTTTAGGGCAATCCAATCCAATGGTGGAGAGAAAATGATGCTTAAGGAAGATCTACATGTCCTAAAGGGATCCCATCCATTAATTAAAGGGTAAGGATGATCTAAGGGCTAGGAATAAAGTATTGGAAAGATTAAAATCCTAGCCACCTTTCCACACACACACACACACACACACACACACACACACACACACACACACACACACACACACACACACACACACACACACACACACACACACACACACACACACACACACACACACACAATTGGAGAAACACACCCTTCTCCCCTGGACTTTCTAAATTTGAAATTCCTTAATTCCCTCCACCTAGTTTCCATTTTTTTCCCCTCCTATGTTATTTCTTTCTTTTTCTGTGATGCCTCGGGTTTTATCAACTATAAATAACAATTTGTAATAATAGTTGGATCCTTGTTTTAAAACTTTGATTTTTAAAGTGACAAAAAACATAACTCAAACAAAAGTATTTATTTCAACGTCTCGGGAGTCATAAAACTACAAAACCACGGATTTAACAATGAAATGAAATCCCATTTCTACTAAAAATCCAACAAAGTCTCCTTTGTATTTTGGACCATGGCACGTCACATGTGCGATACAAAATGACCTAATAAACACAATACATGACACGACGATTGGAAGGCTCAGTCTTCAAGCCCATCCACCCAAATCAAACACGATTTTCAATAAAAATGAGTACTCCAATAGTGGATAAGAAAACCAAGTAATGACAAAATGCCTAGGGTTTGTCCATATAGCCATCACATTCAACATGAATGATTGTCCTAACCTTTAGAAATTCTACCCATCATATCCGTACATACTGTCAGTGTACTAATTTCATCAATTGGTATCACCTAGAACTTGTAATAATCATGACAAGTTCTAAAAGTTGTATTATGGACATCTTAATCACAATCCTCAAATCAATATCCACCAAGACCATGCACATCCCAAGTTAAACATATAGATCATCAATACATGATAGAAAATATCAATTCTCCACTGAGGTGCTATAAAAAAATAATTAATCTATGCATGGCAATAAAGATCTGTCTCTCTTCTCATAAAGAGGTTTAATGTACCCAATGAAAACCCACCAGGTCTAATAAACCTCGTAAAAAACTACCATAGCTGAAACCCTACAGCTCAACTGCGGCTATCCTATATGGCTGTGACACCTCGGGGTATTCATGAAATTTTTTTGTGTTTATTTTCAAAAGGTGACATGCCTCTAATTTTAAAATTCCAAAATAGTAGAATATAGTTTTCTTTGAAATTCATTTTTCCAAAAACCTGGATGTCACCTCAACTCCCATACTATACATAATATAGTTTTTATAGAATATAGACATACATTTTATGAAACAATAGGACCCATCTAGTGGTTCACATCACAACCCCTATAATCATTATATTAAATGTCCAAGTAACATAATCCAAATAACTAACTACACAATACAAAAACTTTAACAAAATATATACCTGAGCATAGAAGTATGGCTGTTGAACTCCTCTTGCTTGTGTATGTCTTCTCCTGTATATTTGTATCTGAGATATTGTAAACATAAAACATTTGCAATATCTTAGCAAGCTATGCTTGGTAGGGGAGAGTTAAGAAATATGTTAATTACATATGAATTAAGAATTTAACATCAATTAAAATATTCAATTATCTGCAAGCCATTGATAAAGTAGCTATTTATAATCCTTCTTCTTCATACGAATATAAAAATCCCACTTTAGAGATTACACTTTACATGATATATATAATTCACTGGTACTTTAAATATTTATCAATATCATTTTCCACACGATACCATACTCTAATTCTATGAACCATACTATGCATAATATATCTACTGATTCACTTCCCCATACGAAAATGTTTATAAAACTAAGCCCTCCAAATATGTACATAAAGGACTATATCGTATATATTGAAATCGATAAAAGTCATACAAAGTTATGAACATAGCTCATAGGTTTTATAACTTCCATTATGGGTCTCATACATATACCCCTAATGATACGGGGTTCGTAAAACTCCAGCCGCTGCTAGTAAAATCATTAAAGGCATCTCATCATGCCATCACATAAGGCATCTCATCATGTCATCATCATATAAGGCATCTCATCATGCCATGACATTACACTATGCCCATCATACATGCATCATAATGCAAAATACACAAGGACTACTATGCTGCAGTCTAAATCCGTATAGCGCGCCTGAATAATTGCATAATAATCCACTGATACCAATTGTGGAAATAACAAAATCCATGTTTGCATGGGAGGGACCATGGATGTCACAGTGGCGGCCTTCCCATGATTGCCCCACCTGATGTTTAGACTCTCATTGGGCATGGTATTCATCATATAAATTTCAGGAAGCGGGTGGCCAAACCCTCGTAACTTCCATAGCATAGCATCCCCAATCTTAGGGCTGTGGAAAATATAATCACAAGCCACCATACTTGTATGTAAAATACTAATATATAGGTGTCTTGCCTGTCCATAATATATATATATATATATATATGAATATCTAGTCATAATCATAACATCCTCACTTATTAGGTGATCACCCACCAAGGATGTAACATAAAATCCTAGACTCGTACATCACATATGATGTAATGGCACCTATGTACCATAAATGTCTTTTTATCACAATAATAACTATGATATTTTTAAGAACAGATCAAGTGTATCCTTTAATATCATTCATTAGGTTTCAATTATAAGCATGTCATTCATGTAGCATTTTAATTAACAAATTTTCATCATTCACAAGTAAACATTTTTCATCATCATATATCATATAAAATGCACAATTTAAATGATATAATATCTATCATAAGAATAAGATCATGTTTAAAAACATGCATCTCACTATTAAGAAAATCTTTCTTAATTCTCCACCTACCTCGTGTAGCAAGTTCATCCGTTTCCCACCAACTGATCGATGGCGTTCGTGAAGTCTCTAAGATCCATGTTGATCTAGTCCTTGTTCTTCACCTGGATCTGCCAATTTGAGTAACCATGAATTAATCTAATAAATTAATTCTTTCTAAACAACTTTAATGGTATGGATCATAAGATTAGATCTTATTCCATACCTTGATTCTTCGATTGATCTTAGCCGCTGATGTAAATTGATGAGATCAATCTCCAATTAGTTTTTAATCCTAGATATCTATTAGTATTCTTTATCTTTACTTCCTAAGGGTCAAAATGGTCTGTTTGGGTTATAAAAATAAAGTTATCTACAACTTACATCATTATAATTAAACTAAATATTAATAATCCTGGTCATTTAATCATTTATTTACAGTGTCTGTGTTGATCTAACGGTCATATCTAACTCTGATAGGTTAGATCTAACATCTTAAGACAAATTTGTGTCTCAAGTCATTAATACCAATTTATTAATACATCCTTACTAATCATTTTATAGGACCTGATCACCTTCGATCTGGTCCATCCATTTAGTTTCAATGTTTCCTACAGTGGATTAGTTAATTTGAATATAATTTCTTCAATTTAGTCATTATCCTATTATTTTGAAGGCTATGGAATTCATCTTTGGTGTTTGATTGGTGATTAGACATTAAAAAGTTACTGTGTGAGCAGTAACCGATCAGACGGCTAAGATTGTCAGATCTGTTTGCAATCAATTTACATCTAAATTCATCAATTCCTCCTTCATTATAGTAATTGTAGTGCTATTTAATTCATCTATAGTGTCTGATCAGCAATTAGATGTCAAATTTTTACTGTATGAACAGTACCTGATTGGACGGCTGAGATCGTTCAATCGGTCTTATAGCCTAGATCGGTAATGTGAGTTGATTTTAAGGTTTGTGAACTGTGTATCTACCTATCCATAAGCATAGATTAAGAAATAGACGGTTGGATCGTCCTTAAATTTATATTTAGTAGAAATTCACTGATCTAACAAATTTCACCAAATTAAGAACAAGGTTTTGTAGATCTTACCTAAAGGAGGCATGACTGTGTTTTTCTCCTTCCTAGGCATACTAGATCAGCTCTGATCTGCTGTGAAATGCTCCATCCCTAGCCACGTGCATTGTTCATGCCTTGATCCACATTAGTTTCTTCTCCAATCGTAGCAAAACCAGAGGGGTTTTTCTCTTCTTGTGATGGAGAACGTGATGAACGGCTTGGATCTCTAAATCCAAATCGTCTCCTTCATTGTTCAACACTGGACCCGACGGATTTCTCCTCACCGTTAGTGTTCCTCCTTGAAATCTGACATAATCTCTCCAGATCGCTGCTTGAGAGTCTTTCCCAAGTTCTTCTCATCAGAAAGAAGGGTGAAAGTAGCCGGTGCACTGCCTTTTCCAGTGACTATTCCCATGTGCACCTTTCCCTCTTCAATCTCAAGTCATTCCTCCTCCGATCACTTTGGAACCAAGGCAGTCTTGCTCCTCCCTTCATGCAGAGTAAAGTGGATAGCTCAATTTAGGATTTGGAGTAACCCTTGTCGTTGGTGAGCTCCATATTTTTTGACGACACAAAAACCCCAAAAATCCTCTTTCCTCCGGCATAGATGGCTTTTCTGGTGAGCTTCCCCCTCTCCTTTCTTCTCTTCTCCTTTCCTCTTCTCCCCCTGTCAGGTTTGGGAAATAGACCAACGTCTGTTTTCCCTTTTCGTTTAAGTGAGGGGGTGCCGTTATAAAACTTGGCCCCCCTTTTTTGTTATTTTAATTTGTTTACTTTTTCTTTTAATTATTTTATATTAGTTGTTAATCATGATGTTTTTACTATTTTAAACACCATGATACCAGTTAATGATGTTTTTCAACTCCATTGACTGCCACATTCCAACTACAAGTGGGGCCCACTTAGCAAAATTACAAAAATACCCTTTTGTAAGAAAATTACCGTTTATTCATCCAACCTCCGATTTCAGTAAACTTAGTGTTGTTGGATTCATATCAATGAGTAGAATCCAAATTTTATAATTTCAATTTCATATTCTTAGCTTTTTGTCTTTTAATTATTGTATTGCCCTTGACTTTGAAGGCCCATAACTTCTTCATCTGGACTTTGTTTTCTGGGTTCTTTGGCTCGTTGAATTCCATTTTCTGAGTACTATCTAATGGTGTTAGATTTAGTTCCAAATTATACCTCTATAAAATGATACAGTCCTTGCAGATTCATAACCTGCTCATGGAATAGTAAGATTTTAGGGTGAAATTCATCTGAACTCCAATTTAAGTGTTCTGCATGTCGTTGGACTTGATTTTTAGAGTACATTCCAAATATTCATGCTTCCAATCAAAATTCCATTTCCATAAAAATTTATTTTCTTTAGGTAAAAAATTCCAATTATATTTTAAAATTCTAATTTCACATAATAATGCCCAAAATAGTATTTACAAAATTTGGGGTTGTTACAATGGCATCTTAGAAAATGGCATTATATCTAATGCCAAATCAATATCAATATGAAAAGTCAATCTCTCGCGGTGTAAAATCTTGAAACCACCTCAGGAACTTTATGAATTCTTGTACACCATATGTGTGCTCAATCTGTGGCTACTCTTTGTCATCCACTATCACACTAATAAGAATGACTTGATACATCTCAAGACAGTACTGCATTACCTTCAAAGAAAAAAAAAAAAAAACCTTAATGATGCTCTTCCCACGCAGGAACTAGGTCATTGATTGTCCAAGTACATTAAAAGTTATATGTTCCTCATGGCAATCAACTGTGCTCCAATAAATAAAATCCATCCTAAGGATGGTATCATGATCGGTCATATCAAGTAAGATTAGCTTAGTACCATCTTCTCACTCATCATCAGCATCATGACATCCAACTAAGAGACTATCATATATATACAAGTGTATTCATCAAGCTGCCAATACATCATCATCATCATCTTCATCATCAAGACCTTATCCCAATTAGGGGTCGACCACATGAATCTTATTCTTCCATTCCACTCTATTAAATACCATGGTTTCATTTAGTCCCAAAGTTTTTAAATCTTTCCTCACCACTTCTATCCACGTTCTTTTACGCCTTCCCCTTGCCCTTTTAGAACCTTCTACTTGTATTGCCTCAGTCTTTCTAACTGGTGCCATTGTTGGTCTCCTTTGGACATGTCCAAATCATCTAAGTCTAATCTCCCTCATCTTATTACCTATTGGCGTACCCCTAAATTTTCTCTAATATATTCATTTTTAATTCTGTCCTTTCTTGTCTTACCACTCATCCATCTTAACATCCTCATTTCTGCAATGCTCATCCTATGAGTATCATGCTCCTTAACTGGCCAACACTCTGATCCATAGAGCATGGCCGGCCTTATAGCCATCCTATAGAATTTTTCTTTTAGTTTGAGTGGCACTCGCCGATCACATAAAACTCCAGATGCACATCTCCATTTGTTCCAACTCGCTTGGATTCTCTGGGTAACCTCCTTCTCAATCTCTCCACTCTCATGGATCAATGATCCTAAGTACCGAAAGAGGTCTTTCACGGGGACTTCATGATTATTAATCTTGATTGGTGTTCCACTCCTACTCTCCTTGCTAAAATTACATTCCATATATTCTATCTTAGTTTTGCTAATTTTAAATCCTTCAGATTCTAATGCTTCTCTCCATAACTCTAGCTTTATATTTACACCCTCCCTTGTCTCATCAAGTAAGACTATATCATTTGCAAATAGCATGCACCAGGGAATCTCCTTGTGTAAATGTTTTGTTAACTCATCCATAACTAATGTGAAGAGGTTTGGACTCAATGCCGATCCTTGGTGCAATCCTACAGTGACAGAAAAATCACCAGTCATGCCACTAGTGGTCTTAACATTTGTTACTGCTCCCTCATACATATCTTTAATTATGTTTATATAGCCCTGAGAAACCCCCTTATCACCCAACACCCTCCATATTAACTCTCTAGGGACTCTATCACAAGCTTTCTCTACGTCGATAAAGACCATATGTAGGCCTTTCCTCCTCTCCCTATATTTCTCTACTAATTGTCTTAATAAGAAAATAGCTTCCATGGTAGACCTCCCAGGCATGAAACCAAACTGGTTCTCTCATACACTTGTTTCATGTTGTAGCCTCTTCTTAATCACTTTTTCAAAAAGTTGCATGGTGTGGCTCATAAGTTTGATCCCTCAATAATTAGTGTAGCTCTGATTGTCTCCTTTATTCTTATAGATTGGTACAATAGAGCTTTTCCTCCACTCATCAGGCATTTTCTTTGATTTTATAATCTTGTTAAACAACATGATCAACCAAACTACCCCAATATCTCCCATATGCTTCCAAACCTCTATTGGTACACCATCAGGTCCCATGGCCTTTCTTGATTTGATCTTTTTCAAGGCCTCTTTTACTTCAAGTATTCTAATCCTATGTTCATATCTATAATATCCAATGTTATTTAGATTTATAGTATTTTCAATCACTATATTCTCAGAGCCATTGTCATTTAACAACTTTTGAAAGTATGTTTCCCACCTTTGTTTGATCTCATCTTCTTTGATTAATACCCTTTGATCATCGCTTCTAATACACCGTGCTAATACATAAAGTATAAAAATAACTAGATCCTAAATCAAGGAGGATCCTAACATGCTTACCAGCAAACAGGAAAATATTTTCCATTGTCCAGTTCGAGGCCTATACTTCCCTCCAAGTAATGGAAAAATTTATCACTGATAATGTGGGGCCATCTTTGCCCTGTCTCTAATGTCAGTCAGTTAGACTCATTGTCCAATGGGTCAGTCTCCAAAGGAATATTTTGACTCTCCACAGTCAAAATATTTAAAGGATTGCCACTGTGGTGGAGGCTACTGATGCTATTACCACTACTGCATGGACATAATTTTCTAGGTGTTTGTCCTTACAACTAGTACCTTTTCTCATCCGCATCCCAATACTGCTTGATCAAATGTTGTTGGCTCAATGGATTTTGTAGCTATGTCAACCAAAGGTCTCTTGCCCTTACTGGGTTGGCTCAAACTACGCATGTTCCAGTTCCCGTGATCAACCTTGGTCCTAAGAGGATCTCTCTTTACATAGAGGTTATGTTTACAACCTCACTACCAGAGTAGAACGCAGCACAATCAGCAGATCCCTCAATACAAGTGTCAACATATAATAGTCTATTCACGGCCTCCTTCTTCATGGTGAAGGAGTTAGGGCAAGTCTCTTCAGCTATGTATATCGATTTAATACAGTTGAACCATTTAATTTCTCTGCTATGCAGCAACAACTCTCATAGTATCACTAGTTGCTCACAAGGCAAGATAAAGACTATCACAGGCCTTTCTAAGAGGCTTCTAGATAAAGATCTCAATAATGGAGGAACGCGTCCTCTCAATATCCATCATTAGAATCCTCATAATTACATATTCGGTGTCCTCACCTCCATCATTTCATTTCCTGCAACAAATGAATTACTTCATGGTCATATCAATCAAAATCATTTACAATTGTCAAATTCACATCGAATTTAATTGATCTTTCATAATGACTTTCTTAGCCATTGGAGACCACATCATACTCACTATATAACAAATATTCTCATAAATAAAAGCCTCAAAAAATTCATAAACATTCACTTCTGATCGATGACTTGCCATCAATATTTCTACATGCAGAAGGACCCATAAATTTTTCATCTCATAGTTCATATTCAATCATAGAACTTTAGGATCTTACCTCATCAAATTATCAATAATTTTCACCGTATTACAATTTATTTGTCACATAAATCTGCTTTAAGTTTAAATTAATACAATACTTCTTTCAACATTCTTGCATTCTCATTAGTTGTAATCATTTTTGATCCTCCAACATTCTTATCATACTATTGTTATTGTAATAACTATTAGGCTTTTTCCTAGAGTTTATACACACAATCCAAGTTAGAACTTAGATTATCAGAAGCAATCCACATGAATATATCTTATTTAAGAGAAACTAGGTTAACATCTTTATTATGATTCTTTACTCTAAGGATCACATGCTTTTCATAAAAGTGTATTTCCTTGTACTCATACAAGGATTTAAAGTCTCATATTCTCTAAGAACATCTACCAACCTTGATGGCATTATCCATTTCACAATCATCAACATTCTTCATATGAGTTACCTCTATAACTCATATTAAGGAATCATCTCACCTTATGGACTCTATGTGACCTTTAGATTTATTGGAATTGCTATGATGGAGTAGCCTTGGGCTCTGATACCAATTGTGATGCCCTGGGTTTTATCAGTAGTAAAATAACAATTTGTAATAATAGTCAGGATCCCTATTTTAAAACTTTGATTTTTAAAGTGACCAAAAACAAAACTCGAATAAAAGAATTTATTTCAAAGTCTTGGGAGTCATAAAACTATAAAACCACGGATTGAACGGTGAAATGAAATCCCATTTCTATTGAAAATCTGATAGAGACTCCTCTGTATTTTGGACCATGGCACATCACATGTGAGATACAAAATCACCAGATAAATACAATACATGACATGAAAATTGGGAGACTCAGTCTCCATGTCCATCCACCCAAATCAAACATGATTTTCAATAAAAATGTGTACTCCAACAGTGGATAAGAAAATCAAGTCATGACAAAATACCCAGGGTCTGTCCATGTAGCCATCACATCCAACATGAATTCATGTCCTCATATCCAGGTCACATTGAAAATATAATAACATACAGTCCATAAACATAACCAAAGTGAGGTCCTGACCAAACCTTGTGATTCTAAAATGCCCTCAACATTCCACTGGAAGCTGTCATCACTTCTGTCTACTTTATCAACACGTCAACCTGTAGAAACTCTCTGTATCTGAGGCATTGCAAACAAAGCAATGCCTCAGCAAGCTATGCTTATGTAGGTGATCACATTCAATAAGAAAGTATAGTGAAATCATGTGGCACGGAATATCAATGTCAAGGAAAATCTCATAAGGTAAAGCTTGTGCAAGGAATGTCAAATCCTCAGATGTCCATAATGAATAACACATGAAAATCATAAGTTTGAACAAATCAATATCAAGTCAAACCATCATGACATGCAAGGCATGAACAAAACATGGATATGCATCCATTAAAAGCAATAAGAATCGGTGTCCAAATCATAGTATGAATGCATATCATGATAAACAGGACACTATACATAATCAAGCCCTAAGAGTGTTCCATGACACTTAATCACTGGTAATGAGTACTCATACCAATCCTTGGTTTCCTCCTGGCTTACCGTGGTTCACCCAACAAATAAATACCACATGAGCATACAGAATAAGAGTATGGGATACTATGCTATAGTGGCAACCACTCCAGGGTCTCAACCACTACTGCTCCCTATCAACATTTGAATGGGAGACTCCTTTTGTCTTGCATGGGAGAAGACAGACTCATAGTGTGGACTACCCACGATCCCACCCCTACGAACATACCTCTATCTCTCATGGGAGAAGACGGGCTCGTAGTGTGGATTACCTATGATACCACCCCTACAAAAAATATTAGTGTCTAATCATAATCATCATAAAGTCAGAGGGTGGGTGGCCAACTCTACAACCCTCTTGGCATAGTACCCACCGGGCAGAAACACCCATCATAAATTGTAAACAATGAATCAGAAATACATGCATAATCATTCTTGACGAAACCAAATCGAGAGAAACTCAATATATCAACATCATGTATCGATAACTAGTGTATAATATTCTCAATAATCCATATCAATGCAACATAAAATGTATTAAGAAGCAGTTTATAAATCATGCACAAAAGTAGCAGCAAACATGTTGGCAATAGTCATTGAAAAGTAATCTTATGCAAACATAATAGGGCATAAAGTCCACACTTCAAGTTCTCAAATAATGCATCATGATTTAAGAAATCATGGAAAATCTCAAATGTAATCACCTACCTTAGACGAAGTACTACTCGTTTGTACCTCTCAATTAGTTGGACCCAAGTCTAGTGCGATCCACCAAAATTTCATTCATCTGGTTACATATAACATGCAGTCATGCTCAGAATCCAATTTATCTAACTTGGATTCTCAAATACACGACATTACGCTTTCGTATTCATTACATCGCCTTCAAGACAATCCAACGATTCCCAGCCCTGAAATGTCAAGGCGGGGCTTGTCCTAATTGGCTAATAATTTAAATCATACTTAATTGGGCCTACTAATAGCCTTTTAGTTCTTCTTCTTAATTACATCAATGCATATTTAGAGCTATTAGGCTCAAATCATATCAATTTCAGGTAATTTATCATTTAAATCAATTAATTGGGCATTACTATATGAATATCATGCTCAATTGTATCTAATTGAAATCAAATAATCCATCAAATGATTAAGACAATGATCTTACCTTGAACATTTCAATATGAATAACCTCAAACTATCTTCTTGTTTGGATTGCCCATCGATCATCTCAATTGTGCTCGATCATCAAACATCCATGTTGATCTGATCGAAGATCCTCATTTGATTGCCCCAAATCACATAACAACTAGTAATTCTAGTCAATTAATCCAATTAAGAATTCTAAATGGTTTGGATCATCAAATTGGATCTAATTTCATACTTGGATCTTCAGTTGATCTCAGCCGTTGATCACGATTGCCTAAATTATCTCCATAAATACTTCAAATATAAAATTCTTGTATAGATCCTTAATCTACTCTTCATAAGGATCATTATGGACTATTTGGATCAGAAAAACAAAGTCAGATAATCATAGATTAGATGATCCAACCTCTTATAAAGGGTCTAATCAAATTGATAGTTGGATCTTCCTTGATCAAGAAATAGGAGATGGGTTTTGTTCCTCATGTTATAAGGATTACGATGGTGTTCTCAGATCTCCAAAATTCTTCTTAGGTTGACCAAAATCATAGGTCAAAGATCAAGGGTTCATAGGGGTTCACTGAGTCAACTCGGCTCCCCCAAAACAAGTTGAGGTGAGTTGACTCAGCGGATCAACTCATCTCCAACCCGCCTGAAATAGGGAAGACGATGGAGGGAGATGGGAGAGGAGTGGTGATTGTCGAGCAACCTTCGCCTAGAATTGACAGAGAGAGGGATGAACTGAGGGGAAAAATAGGTCCTGGCTTGTTGACCCACCATTGACTTAGTTGAGCTCGTGGTGGAGAAGAGAAGGGGGTTAGGAGTAGCCTCCTCACACGCACCCAGATCTAGCCCAAATTATCGCCAGAGGAAAGAAGAGGCAGAGTGATCGGGTGGTGTTAGAGGAGAAATGGGTGGCCGACGAATATTTGATTGTCACCCGCTTGAACCCTATGGAGGGAGAGGGAGGAATAGAGTGAAGAAACCTGGGCACACCAGCCTACCCAAGGGCTGGCAAATCCAGAATGCGAACCCCAAAGGTGGAGATCTAGCACGCAGGTAGGGGAGATCAAAAAAGAGGGGGAAAAATAATGGAGATCGGGGCTCTCTCCCATTACTAGTGAACGCCTTTGGTAGATTAGTGATTTCATGTTGTTGGTGAACTGAAGTCCTCGCTGGGGGACTTCTAGGCCATTAGCGTCAGAGAAAAATCTCCCCATAGTACTGGAAAGGAAGGAGATTGGATGAGAGGGTGTAATAACCCCAATTTTTATGAATATAATTGAAGTATTAAAAAAAATTAAAATTTTAAAAGTGGAACTGAAACTTTGAGTTCTAAGAAAATTCATTATAAAAAGAAATCAAGACTTAAAACTTGGATATTTGTAATGTACTCGAAAAATCGATCAGAATGACTATAAGTACGTCAAATTCTAAGTTCGAATGAAAAATTCCTATTTTTCTCCACTTTTATGAATAAAAGGGTAAAATGATAATTTTACTCATAACCGAGACTTAAGACATCAAAATTTGTAATATACTTGAAAATACAAGTCAACACCGCAAAGTACGTTCAATTCCGAGTTCGGGAGAATAAAATGGATTTTTATCCATAAAGGGCAAAAAGGTCTTTTCACACCTCCATTTGTGGGCCCATGAAGGTGTGAAAAGACCATTTTTCCCTTTTATGACGAAAAATCTGTTTTATTCTCCCGAACTCGGAATTGAGCGTACTTAGTGGCGTTGGAATTGTATTTTCAAGTACATTACAAAATTTGATGTCTTAGGTCTTGGTTATGAGTAAAATTATCATTTTACCCTTTTATTCATAAAAATGGAGAAAAATAAGGATGTTTCATCTGGATTTAGAATTTGATGTACTTATAGTCATTCTGATGGATTTTTCGAGTACAGTACAAATATCCAAGTTTTAAGTCTTGATTTTTTTTTATAATGAATTTTCTTGGAACTCAAAGTTTCAGTTCCACTTTTAAAAATTTAACTTTTTATTTTTAATAATTCAATTATATTCATAAAAATTGGGGTTATTACACCCTCTCATCCAATCTCCTCCCTTTCCAGTACTTTGGGGAGATTTTTCTCTGACGCAGGTGGCCTAGAAGTCCCCCAGCAGGGACTTCAGTTCACCAATGACATGGGAAATCGCTGATCTACCAAGGACATCCACTAGTGACGGGAGAGAGCCCCAATCTCCATTATTTTCTTCCTCTTTCCGATCTCCCCTACCTGCATGCTAGAAAACATGTAATCATGAGTCAAACCACTACTAGCTGCTAGTGGAGAAGGAGGTGGTAGTGGGAATCCAATGACAATTTAATAATAAAAATAAATCAAACATAATTATTACATATAATCATGAAAAAATTCAAAAATCCCTATAATAGGCATAAAATTCTAAATTTTTTTTTCTTCTAATATTCTTTACAGGGTCCCCTAGAATGTCCCAAAATCCCATTTGCAAACTCCCCCTCCATCTTCCCCAATTCTCTTTTCTTTCTCTCTTATACTCTGTGGGCGTGTCCCCAAACTCACATGGGCAGACGGCCCCATGTTTGCATTCGGAGTGTCCAGGGACGCGTCTTCCCCGATGAACCAAGGTTTCTACTTAGGAAACCCTAATTCAATTAGCCACTACATTCTAGTCAACAGCTTTAGATCTCCACTGTTGGATTTGTTTAGACTGAGGGGATATACAGAAGCCCTTTAGTTTCTTGTTGATCCAATGGCTGGATCATCAGATAATCCCAAACAAATGTCAACTCCGGTACTGGTTACCATCTCCGACATGTTCTTCAGTTAATTCTGGAAAATCTGGCCTGTAATGGTAGATCTGGAACCATTGGATCTCTTCAGGTTGAAGGGGTCTTCAAAACCCCCATGGTTACCCTCCTCCAACAACTACACTAGAGATTTTGGCACTTCTAGAGGATAGCGTTTCTTACGATTTTATTCTTCTTCTTTGGCATTAATTCTTCTTCTCTAGTGAAATTTCTTCACTAGATTGGCACAAGTAGGTCACCCACTTGACTCCCCTTTCATTTCCAGCATCCCTGGGTGATTTCCAACCATCCTTGGGTGATTTCTAGCCATCCCTGATCTCCTCCTGCACTGATCCATAAAAAATGATGGATCTAGAAACGACTGGTGAGATCTCCATCTTTGACAGTGCAGAGAATAATTTCAGAGCTATTGGATAGATTCCTGGCACCCAAAAACCCTAGGAGATGAAATCTTGGGTGTAGATCTACTAAGATGAGGGAGATTGGATGATGGACGACCCGACGGTCTAGATTTGAACCATCTCGCCTAACACCGGTCACCTCTCCCTGATGATAGGTAATCCTAGGTAACGCAATGCGAGCCACACTCTCGTTTTGTCACGTGCTATGGAGTTGATCTAAATCGTCCACTTTTTGAACTAAAAGCTTATTTCTTCAATTAAGAGCTCAATTCAGCTCTAATTTTAGATATGAAAGAACTCATGCATTCCTTACATTATGTAGAATCTTATGAAAGCATGATAATTATGTTTTTAATTGTATTTATGTAAATTATTTGGTAAAATCTATAGTAACAGCCTTGGATCATGATAAAGATGATCTCAAAATAGAGATTTGGACTCGATGGATGGGTTTAGAGGATCTCAAAACCCTAAGGACCATGATCATGGTAAAAATTCTAGTTCTCTAGATCAAGTATTTTAACAAAAATAGTAAGATTAAATATCAACCCTTAAAACAGGCTAAAATCTTAAAATCCAAATTCTAATATCAATATAACTCCAAATTGAGATCAGAAAGTTGGGTTGGATTCCTCTTAAAGAGTAGAACCTACTTGACTTAGAAAATTTATTTTTTGATACATGTAAAATTCTGTTAATAAAGAAAAGTATTACTAATTCCTAGAATAGTGAAATTTGGAATGATCAAACTCTATAATTCTGATCCACTAATGATCTTGTGATTTTAAAACATGGAATTAATGGTTAGAAGTGACTGATATATGTTTGATTAAGAGATCTAGCCTTAAAAGTAGTAAAATCCATAAAAATGAATGGTAATCTCCTTGATCAATTTGATCAAGGAGGATTGGACTGTATGGATATGTTTAGATGATTATATAAAGTTAATATCATATGGATTGATGGACTTGATGATGATAATTTGGGATAGATTATGTGATTTTCTCTAAAATTGGATAAAATGACTTAAGATCTTCTTGATTGGTTGGATCAAAAGGATCAAATCATTTGATGAGATGCATCAATGTTCTAGTGATAAAATCACATTAAGAAGATGCATTAGATCTAAAGGAAAATAAAAGATCAAGATCTAAATCCTAAATGGATGAAAAATGAATAGAAATCAACTATGACCGTTGGATCATGATGAATAGTTATGACATGTTTAATGTTCATTTGAATTATTAAATGTTATTATAATTGTCTTTTATTTTTAGAAGATTTAATTGTTAGATTTACTTATTTATTTATGTATGTATGCTTTAATGCTTATGTTATGAAAATTACATTGAAAATGTAATTAAATGAAAAATAGAGTTGAAGGACATTTACATGGAATGAATGACATGGACTTAATGATAGTAAGGGCTATAGTTAGTAGGATAATATAAGGAATATCATTTTCTTGGCCCAAATTAGGAGAATAATGCAACTCCATGAATGACAGTTTAAATGTTCATGGACTTAATTAAAATCAATTAGAAAGAGTACTTAGAGATATTAGTGAATTCTATACATGGTGGTTAAAGGGTTTTCTAATAGAGTCTCGCTCTTCCCCTACCTTCTGTTTATGTTTGTGAGGTCTAAACGCTTCCTTACATGAGGATTGCGGTAATCACTTTGTGTTTAGCCATTCAACTAGTAAGCTTTAGTCAATTGGAAATAAGAGGAGCAGTCTAGACTTAAGATGAAATAAGCTATCTTCAATTAGTAAAACATTAACTGGTTGAATAATAATAATAAGATCATAAAAGTTTAGTAAAATATCTAATCTTAATAAAAATGGTAAGTAAGATAATCAAGATCAAACAAGATTCATAAGGAGATCTTGAATAAACAAGAGCAATAAGAATAATAACATTGTATTGTACTTAGTATGCATGTTTATTAGTATGTATGTTATTGATCAAATCTAGATCATTAGGTTAGATAATCCAAACCCTTGATCAAATATGATTCAAGGAAAAGAACCAGGATCATCCTCCTTAGGGATGATCAAATAATTGAACTTAGATCAAAGAGGAAATAGATGATAGAAGGTCTAGGCCCTTGATCTTTATCAACAAGAATAGATTGTTGATCAAAGGATCTATGAAAGATAAAGATCAAAGAGATGGATACATAAAGACTTAGAGATAGAAAATAATTAGATATGAAAGGTTAGACGATCATTCTAATTGTTAGATCTATTGATCAATAGGATAAAATACTATATGAGGAAGATAGATTATATGGTTGATAGAAACACAAGACAGATCTAGATCCTTTATATCAAAGGACAAGATTAGATAAGGAGATTATCCTAAATTGTACAGATAATGACAGTATGTATGTATTTACAGATTACATACGCCAATCATGGAGGATCTGAAGGAATGGATCACTACATGAAGGTATGTGGAACTTTAAGAATAGAAGACCTATGGTCTATGAAATTGTTATTGTACATAGACATTTTGATGCTTAAGAATGATAACATGCTTAGTTTCATTTGAATCATATTTCATGTGTATGAATAGAGATAACTGTTGAAATTAGATGGAATACATAATAAATATCTAGGTATCATTTATGATTACCCCTAAATTGTACAGATAATGACAGTATGTATGTATTTACAGATTACATACGTCAATCATGGAGGATCTGAAGGAATGGATCACTACATGAAGGTATGTGGAACTTTAAGAATAGAAGACCTATGCTCCATGAAATTGTTATTGTACATAGACATTTTGATGCTTAAGAATGATAACATGCTTAGTTTCATTTGAATCATAATTCATGTGTATGAATAGAGATAACTATTGAAATTAGATGGAATACATAATAAATACCTGGGTATCATTTATGATTACCCCTAAACTTAGATAAGAACATAATAATAATGAATATCATTTCTATCAAATGAGTATCCTTACACTTAATAACAATAGGTATATGAATACCAAATTAAAGGAAATGGGGATCATTTAAAATAAATGATTAATCCCTAAACTTATAAGAATATGGGTATCATTCATTGTAAATGAGGATTCCCAAATCTAGAAATAAAATTATATCCTTAGTATGAGTATATTGAATATGAGAATGATAATATAAATAGACAGATCATTTGAGATGTACAAGAAGTATTTTAGATACAAGCATGGAGGCTTGTGGTTTTGTTTTAAATAGGCATAAGCCTATGGATGCTATGCTAGGAAGTTATGAGCGTTTGGCCACCCGCTTCCCAAAATTTGATGATATTATGATACCTTGCCCAAAGAGAGGCTAAAAGTTGGGTGGGGTAGTTATGGGAAGGTCCTACTATGAAAGTCTTGTCTCCCCGTATGGGTAGTGACACAATATTTTCCATTGTGGTATCAGTGGTGAACAGGGCAGTTATCCGAGTGCACTAGTACAGATCAGACTGCAGCATAGTAGTCCTTGAGTATTTTGTATATAATGCATGGTATAGTGAGATGCCAATATTGCCCTAATGTGGGAGTATTTTCCCAGCAAAAGTCCAGATGATTTATCAACTCAGTATATCTGAGTATAGTTATTGATGTTTAAGAAATTGACTATTTTTCACAGTTTTTGACCATATATATACGTACGATATTTGGTAAGTGGTTTGGAATTATCATAGTGGATGTTATATGATAGAATGATCATATATGGTATGGTTCATGAAAATTAAATTATGTGATTCATATAGAATATGATGATTATGAATGATGTACTTTTGACTTATATGATTCCATATGTTCTTGAATCCCCTACCAAGCATAGCTTGCTGAGATATTATAAATGTTTGAATGTTTACAATATCTCAGATACAGAAAGGAAGGACTAAAGGGATACGACATGGGAATATGAAGACAATACTGTTGATGAAGACTATTTACATTCGTGAAAGGATTGGATTGCATTTTGATATGTGTATTTTGGACATAAGATGTAATAAAGGGGTTGTATATGTAAACCACTGGATTGATCCTGTAATTTTAATAAAATGAGTTTCTTTGGAAACATATGTTGTACACAAAATTATGTACGCATATGTGAGTGAAATGTGGCATTTGGGTTTTTTGAAAAGAATTTCAAAGAATTTTTTTTTTTGCTGTTTAAGTTTTCAAAATGTTTGCAAAATTGGTCGACCACCATTTGAAAATAGATATTGTAAATGTATTTCAAAAACCCGGGTCGCCACATATGGTATAAGAGCAGGTTCATCCAGTCACTTGCGACCCCTTATGTGCAATATGACAATCCAAGTTGAGGATGTGAAATAGTGAGTGAATAGAGAAATAGGAGAGTCTTAGTTGAAAAAGAGTTGAATCATTAGCGAAGGATGAGTATAGAAAGAGTTAACTCATTAGTTAAGAATGAGTATGGAAAGAGTTAACTCATTAGTTGAGGAAGAGTATAGAAAGAGTTAGTGTAATGAAGGAATAGTATAGTACAAGTGGATATTACTTAGTGAAAGGACTAGAAATACTACTTAGTAAGTAAGATTCCTAATAGAGGGAATAGTAAGATATAGAAATCAATAAGGAAAACATTACAATAAATAAAAATGTAATGTATGATATTTAGGTCTAACTTGAAGTCTTGAGTAAACATACATATGTTGAAATAAAGTACAATGATACTAGTATGTATATAACCATTATTAAGTGAAAGAATGGAGATTAATAGAAAGAAGTGATAAATTGGAAAAATATGATGGAAATAGTGTAGAAGGAAAAACTTCAACCTTTATAGGAAAGGTGAAATAGAAATTTATGAGAAATAGTTGCTAAAGTTGAAACCTTCGAATAAAATTCAAAATTAATAATAAATATATAAATAAATATAAATGTAAGAGTTACAATTGGTACATATATAATATTATGAAAATTAGTTAAATGGACTTAATCATCAAAATAGAGATGATATTACTTGAAAGGAATTTAAGGAGAGAAGTGAGAAATTTCAAAATTAGCAAATGAGAATAGTTTTAAATAAAGATGAATAAGGAGATAAGTATTTTCTCTCCAAAATTAGTAAAGGAAAAGGGTTTAATAAAGACATGATAAAATTTTAGAATATGAAGAGATAATCTTTAAAATTAGAATAAAATGATAAGGAGGAAGAGAGTTAGATATGTTGAAATGGAAAAAATATAATCCCAAACTTATAAGAAAGATAATTAAACTATGAAAATATACGGTTAAGAAAGAAATTATAGCCCCTATATATGGTACAACAAATATGAAATCACTAAGTTAGATATTATATTCGTATGATAAATCAATTGTGGAAATTAGCACAAAAGGATTATCCAGAATTAGATGGATATTGATATGATAACTTTGGTGATATTGAAAATAATTTTGAGACTATAATAAAGAGAAGTACATTTGGCATGGATGGTGAAACGATTATGGAAAATAAAAGAGAATTGTTGATATGATGATTTGGGAAAATATAGTTATTGATTATCATAAAGAGTACATCTTATTAATCATGGCAACTAAAGAGCTATATATAAATAGAGATATTGATTCCACTTATATGATAGGTTTGGTGATATTGAAAGATTTAAGAAATATAGTAAGGAGAAATATATTTTGGAGGAATGGTGAAATAAACATTAGAAATGAGGACCTATAAACAAATATTGGTTGCTAAACTTAAGTTTAAAGATGATTATGAATGAGGTATGAATCAAGATTTTGGAGAAATGTGTGGTTAGAAATTTTAAGATATTCAATCCAACATGAGATTGAATGAGGAAATATCTATAGTAGTTGAGGAAAATGACATCAACTTAATTGGTTGAATTGAAAGAATGAATTTTAAGGATTAGGAGTGATTATAGAAATTTACATTAGGAAAGCAACAAATTTCCTTGGAAAAAGAAAAAGGAAGGATCAATGAAAGGATGCATTGAACATAAATGATATTATTGAGAAAATTAAGTACCCTTTTACTCTATATGGATGAGCATTTCCTAATTTATTATCATCAAGTGGGAATTGGAAATGAAACATCATAGTATGAAATTAAAACAAATTTTGAGTTATATGAGTTGAATAAAATGATATTCATGAATTTGAGGAGAATGAAATATATTAGATGAAGTGGTAATCATATATGGAAATGGATTTAAGGAAATCAAGAGCAGTTATAGAATATAGGTTAGATACTTACAAAACTTGTCAACTATCTGGTAAGTGTACATGTTGATTGAAGAAAGCAAAGTTTAGGGTCATATAAATTTTAAGGATGATATGGAATTTGACCCAACAAAGGTGGAATATGATACTAAAATATGAAATGACAAATACAATTAGAGAAAGTTATCTCTTATTGATTGTATAACATCAGGACATTCTTTTAGTGTTATCTTGCCATTGATTAAGTAAACCCTAAAGAGTTTATGGTAGATTGTTGAGAAGTGAAAAATATATGGTAAATTATTGTCTCTCTTTCCTACCTACCAAATGCTATACTTATAAAGGGAAGGAGTTCCACACCACCTTCCTTGAAAAGTGGTGCCACCCCACTTTTTAATACCATCCTTAGAGTTCCACCTCAATCCACCTTCTAATTCCATTCACAACCCAACTATCTCACCTTCCTATCTATTTCCACCTTTCCATCCAATCATGTGAGACACCTTAAGGAAAGGGATTCCACACCAAACCCCTTGAAAGGTGGCACCTCCCCCTTCCTTTTCTTATATGTAGAAAGTCCACCTCATCTCACTTTCTAATCTTCTATCTCCAATTAAGCACCTAAGTTTCCCACCTAGAGTTTTAGTTCTAATTCTCTCCTTTTGTTCCTATGATAGGATCTTATCAACTTGGAAATAAAAAAACTTTATATAACCCCTTGGATTCCCACAAAATTCAATTAGAGGGGTTGCTTCTAACTCCTTGAAATCAAGAACACCTACTTAGAGATACTCTTAGGGGTGGACTTAAACACCTTGGCTGTTATTCTTTGTCTTCCATAGCTTCTTCTTTGCTTTGCTTCTTTAGTTTTTGCACTCTAATTTTAGCTCAGTACCTTGCTTTAATTTCCTTAGTTCCATTGCTTGTTTATTGCTTTCCTTGTTGTTTAAGATTCCTATGCATAGTTCCTCCTTGATTTCCTTTCACTCTGGCTTTTTCTTCTCTTAATTTTCTTGCTTAGTTCTTTAAGATCAAAGTTATCTTTTCTCTGATAGTGAAAGCTAAGAGAAAATTAACCTTGAATCATCTTGTTTCTCTTCGTCAATCTTCTTACTTCTCACTTAGATTTAGAGCTAGTTCTTGTTGTGTTCTTTTTCTTTTTCGTACTCTTACTCTTACTCTCTCGATTTATCTTTTGGGTTTCACATGCAATTTATCTAAGATTAGTTTGAGATTGTTGGAGTGTGTTTGAGCATTTCTTTGAAACAAGTTCTAGGCATTAGAAAAGTGCACAATTTCCAGGTTGTTATTTACGTACATACACACCATCTTTGAGTGTAATTTCTAATTCAATAAATAAACTTCTTGGATGAGCATTGTTTCTATTTGATTGTAGAATCAAAGTGGTTCCAATATTGAGTGTTGTTTTTCATGAATCATATGCACCATGTCTCAATCCATGCCTCGTTTGATTTAAGTTTCATGAGCGCCATATTTCTGGAATTGTACCTTCCATGATTCATGTGTGATTTCCAGCAGTCCATAAGTTTTATTTTTTTGAATCCTTAGAAACCAATTTAGATTTTTATATAGTTTAGTTACAAATTTGGTTAGATCCCATGTTAACAATATTTAAGTTCATGCATTCCAACCATTTTCTCACTCATGAACCATGAAACAACTCCATGGGTCATGCGAATATTGATTGGGTGATTTGTCTTTAAGTGGTTCATTATTCCCTCATTTTTTTGCTAGTTTAGCATTATTTGTGTAGTTATTTGCATCTTAGTTTAGCTTTAGAAATTTTCTTAATTTAGTTTTAGAATGTTTTAGGAATAGGAAAGTTTCATTTTTAGTGAGTTTCCTTAAGTAAAGTTTCTTAGATTCGTTCACTCTAGTTTTGCATTAGTTTTTTTTATTGAATGCATGTTAGTTAGGAAATTTTCTAATTCCATTGAAAATATTTACTTTTAGAAAGTTTCCTTTAGTTCATGTTTCTAATTTTATGCATGTTTCACATTCCATGTTGTTTAAATTCCTAGTTTAATCAAAGCAATCACTCTTTTGCAAAAGATAAGTGATTTAAATAAGATCTACCCAATATTCAAATCTATTAGATTCATCGTGGGATCAACATCTCTCATGTGCAAATTACTACATTGTTTCCTTGCAAGTAATTTTAAAGCTAGACCATATTACCACTTTTAGCATGTTGTGTAGGTCTTACCTAATAATTCCAAAACATTATGAGCTATATTACATTCATTTCTGGTGCTCACATTAGCATTCTATGCTATTTGGGGCATTCCAAATGTTGTAGTATCAAGTTTAAAGTTTCCAAGGTGTCAGTGGCAAATATATAAAGTCCAACCATGTTTTAGGTATTTGCAATGTCCACTAAATTTATGTGTATGTTTCAACCAAGGCATATAGCCCTATCACTCTTTTATTCTAGTGTTATAATTTGCATAAACTAAGTATATCAAGTTCTTTTCATAGCTGTAGCTAGTTAGAAGTAAATCATTTGTTTCTAAGTATTTCTACATCATCTAGATGTGGCTATGGTAAGTTCATGTCAAAGAGTGTAGTCTCCTCTCTTTAGTTAACGTGTTATAGCTAGGGCAATATTAAGATTTTCAATTTAAATTTAGTCATTCCATTTCGAAGAGTTAAAGTGAAAATGTGTCATGAGATAACCACTAAGATTTTTACTTTGTTTCATAGTTTTACTAAGTAAAGACAGTATTCAAACAAATTCATCATCTACATTAACTTATTCATTTTAAGACATGGCAATTATTAGACTTTCCAAGATAGCAATCTTAATCCACCTACCTTTGCTAGAGCGCTTTAGATTCACTAACACAAATAACTATTTGGTTTTTTAACACACTACCAACCAATCACACATCTACAAAAAAACATAAATACACATTTAGGTCTAGGATCTAGCTTTTCTCTCAAATTTCCATAGTTTAAAAATTGCTCTAGTTTAGTCCATAGAACGTTTTATTAGCCTTTGGTTGTTAATCTTATGATCAAGGATTATTGGATGGCCAAATCCATGCCATTAATCATTGATTGGTGGTCCACATCTCTCTTCAAACATATGGTGTTATGAACCCATATGATTACAAGTTGCTTTCATGTATTAGTGGTCATAAACTCTTAATCAACAAAAAAGATCCAATCTTGGATGGTCAATTCTAAGGTCCATCAACCTTTGATGGTCTTTCATGTTTAATTTTCATGTTTGATTATTCATGAAATTGCTAAAGAGTTTTATGATTCACAATGCGCATTATACTAGAATTGGAATACAAGTTAAATTAGGTAAGATCAGCAACGATCATACCTACAATCACATTAATCATTGTTTAATAGATCATTATAAGAGTTGAGTAATCTTTGGATCATTGTGGATATTCACAGATCAACATGATTGTAACTACATGACACTAATGCCTTCTGATCTTAATTGATTCAAGCCTAATCACGAAATTTCTTGAGGGGTTTTCTTCGCAACATTGAGTGGAACATGGAGAATAGCTTGGATAATCAATTTGAGTAGTTTTGGGCTTTATGCATTCTGTATGTGGAAACTATTCATTGTTGCTAGAGTTTTGAAGGTGGTGACAAAAAAGGAGCAAATGGGTTTTGGGCTAGGCTGGTTGGGCATCGCCAGTGAGGTGAGGGAGAGGGAAAGAGGCAGAGGAAAGGAGAAGGGTTCTGGTTTTGTGTGTAGGGGATGGCTCAGGTAGCCAAGTTGTTGCACCTATGGACGAGGATAGGGAGAGAGAGGAGAAGATGGCTGCGCATGCAACTTGCTCAAGTGGCCAAGTTGTTGCACCTGTGGAGGAGGATAGGGAGAGAGACGAGAAGATAGCTGCGCATACAACTTGCTCAGGTGATTGGCCAGTGGAAGAGGAGAATGGGAGAGATGGGTTTTTTAGTTGTGTAGGTGGCCAGAGGAAGAAGAAAGACAAAGGGAGACAGGGTTTGTGCCATTGGTTTGTGCACTCCTGCATGTTGACTCAATTGTGCTAGAGGGAAAGTTGACATGAGAGAAGGAAAGAAGAGTTCCAACAGTGGCCAACATCCCTTGGCCTAGTCATTGCTTGGGATTGAAATGAGAGAAAAAAGGGGGGAGAATGGTAGGATTTTTTTCATGCTTTTCATGTGGCTGACCAGAGAAGAAAAAGAAAACAGGGTTTTGGCCAACCTCACTTGAGGGGGGATGACAAGTCCTATGCATGTCGTCAAAAGAGAGAAGAAGAGGCAGAGGGGTTTTCTTACTTATGGAAAATGCAGGTAGAGGGGAGCTTGCGAGCAAGTAACAAGAATGAAGGGAGATCGGGGTCACTGGATTTCTGCTTACCTCCACGCCGCCATTGTTTTGCCGATGATGTGTCACAGACCAGCCCAGTGATTGTCGAGTTCAACTCCACTTGTAGAGGGTCACACAGTCGCATAACATCAAAGTTGAAATCATTCGGGGTGTCATTATCAATTTTGACTCCTCTTAAATTAGCAAGCATTTTGAGAATTTTCCATCCCAATCTTCGTCTCATGTAAAATTAGTGTTATTTGAATCATCTCAATGCATACATTCCAATTGTTGTGGTCTTGAGGGTTAACTAAGTATCATTCAAAGGATCAATTGCACTAAACTCAAAATGAGGGACCCTAAACTCGGATTTTAGTCGCAAGAAAAAATGAAAATTTACATAAAATAGAATATAGAAATTTGAGTTGTTATAACATCTAGTTGAATTGTTACATTGATGATTGCTAGTAGAAATTGTTAAAATATGTGGTATTAGTATGAAAATAAAAGAAAAAATCTTTTAAACCATTTTTTGGTAATTATGATTTGTTTATTCATTGTAAATGAATATTTACATATATTACACTATGGAAAAGTAATTTATCTACTTGTTCTATTTCTCTCACCCACATTTATAGATTTGCTGGGGTTGAAGCCCTAAGAGATGAATGGTTAGGATCTATGAGAGAATGGAAGAAAGTTTTGTTGAGATGGAATGAAGGACGGAAGTGATCATCATCATCAAGACCTATCCCAAGGGGTCAGCCACGTGAATCTTGTTCCTCCATTCCCCTCTATTAAGTACCATAGCTTCATTTAGTCCCTAACATGAAATGAAAGATGGAAGTGATAAGAATGGAAAGAAAAAAAAGAAAAGGAAGGGGGGGTGTGGAAGGCAATGGAGTGAGGGTGTTGGACATGGGGTAGTAAGTAGAATAGATGGAGATAAGAAGAGATAAGGTAAAAGGAAAGGGATATGGTTGGAAGGGAAGGGATTAAAGGTGAGTGGGGAAAGAAGGTAAACTAGTAAGAAAACAGATATAAGGGAAAAGGAGAAAATAAAGGAAGCAATTTGGAAATGGAAAAGGATTGGGAGAGGTGTAATGACCCAAATTTTTAATGTCCCAGAGAACCCCTCTTTCAATTACAATCAATCATAATATTTGTAATTAATGGAATTTTTATATCTTATTTATTTTGGAAAATAATTGGATTGGACGGGTAAATAAATGTTCTATTTAATTTAAACTTTATGAATTTAGAATTTGTTGAAACTATCTCTATTATTAGATTCTACTCAAAAAATAGCATTCAACTACTCAAAGAACACTGAAAATGGAGTTTGGATGAAAAAATGCACGGGGTTGTTTTATTAACAACACCCCTTTTTGACTCTACATCATTCTCCTCGTTAGCACCAAATTCGCCTCTCCTCTTCCCCATCACACCTCAATTCCATCCCCGATCTTCTCCTCTTCCTCTGGCCAGCTACTATCCATTTTTTCCAGCGACTGTAACTATGATTACTATTTGGCCCTATGACAGTTGTCTGAGTAGCAGTGGATCAAAGATTAGACATCGCTATTGGATTCATCATGAGAAGATGATCAAAAACCCTCCATCTATTTCACAATTGAAGCTGATTTTATAGACAATTGGGTGAAGATTTTAATTAGACAACATAGAGTTTTTTGGAGACAATCTGTCAAGAAAATCCACTTTTATTGGCATCAAATGACCACAAAACGATGCCTAACTTAACAAGAGTGAAGGTAGGAGCATGATCTACAAACACTTTTAATTAGGAGTTAATCCAAACTAGAAAACGTCACCAGCCACTATCGCTCTAGTCACCTTCTTCTACAACAGCCAGTCATCACCTATAACCTTATTATGGATCTAGAGATCAAATCTGGATCGTTTATTTGATCTGAAACACTAAAACTACAATTAAGAAGGCTATGTAACTCCTGATTGATGATTTGAAAAGTTCATTGTGTTCTTATTAGTGACACGGACCTAATTATGAAATAAAATTTTGGATCAAAGAATGATTTTATCTACTTATGGCCTAAAAACCTAAGGAATCTCATAGATCTATAAGATCAAAGATGATCCAAACCTAATAAGTGGTCTATTGGATAACCTAGAAGCTTTAGATATCCAAATTAACCCTAAATTAAGGATGATCACCCTTGGATCATATATCCGACCCTTTATGGATAGGATTGGGGTCTAGATCAATGATCTATATAGTTAATTTATAAATTTGACTGATGATCAGTATAGATTAGAAGATAATAGTTGGATTCTTAATCTTAAAATCTAAGATCCCACAAAGACATTGAAAGAGATTCAGTATTTGAATTGAAGAAAAATGCGATCCAAGTAACATCATCGAGGTAGGTAGTCTGATGCTACTAAGTTTTCAAATGTATTCCAAAATAAAAAATGATTTATATTTGAATATATTACTGTGTTTAGTATGCTTTTAGAAATGATGTTGAGATATGATATTTTCATGCAAACTGTTCTCCTGATTCATGATCTTGATTTAATATGTTATTACTTACATCTTTCATGGACAGTGTTATATATGCATTGCTCATATGTTTTGAAACTAGTTGCATAAATTGCATGATTTATGATGATTGAGACTTAGATTTTGATTATTATATATATACATCTTTTTCGGGCTAATGAACTTGGTGGACACTATGCTAAATGGGTAGATTGCTAATTGAGGTAACCTGCAGAGGGAACAAAACCTTGATTTCCAAGTGGGTAGATAGCCGATTGAGGCAACCTATAGAGGGAACAAAACCTTGAGTTCCAAGTGGGCAATGAGGCAACTTATGAAGGGACAAAGAGGCCATATCCATAGTCGACCTTGGAGACTGTGGTGGCTATTCTCTATATACAGGAGACACACAATTTCAGATAAGTTCTAGTCATGAGCATAGTGGGCCCAATGATTTTGGTTTTTGTTATCACCATACATGGTGTATTGAGATGGTCCTAGATGAGTACTCATGATCAGTCGGTTTGATGTGTTCGTTGAGAAACCCACGCATATGATATCTACCGTTGGGTTGAGATTCTATCATTTGGTTTGATCAGTCACTATTTTAAGATTTTTGTAATATTTTATATTTTTGATTGATTAGTTTTGATGAAAAGTTCTATTATTTGAAAATATACAAACAAGTAGAATGATTTATGCATGAATACCCACATATACATAAATTGCATAATTTTATCTAAAAAATTCCTCTTGAAATTATGCATGTTACATGCCGTGTTTTCAAATTAGTAGTATTAGATTCACCTACTGAGTATGAGGAATATTCAACCCAATATATTAATTTTACAAATCAGCTCAAACAGGAATAGAAGAAGTATTAGGAAGTTTTAGTGTTGGAATCAAGTGGGTGAAGATAAAGACAAACGTAAATGTAAGTATATGAACTCATTGTCTTGGAACATGTATATGTACATCATGCCGTTGGACTGTGAGCTATGACTGGATAGATTTGGGATACATGTATTGTATTTTGAGTAACATTATTTTATTTTTCTTTGAAGTAAGTGACACTCGAGCTTTTCAAAGTGGATTTACAAGCAAAGATTCTTCTGCTGCATTGCATGATTTTTCAAATAGGACCCGACTCTGCATTGGAAATTAGTTATGCATTTAAAAATGCATGTGAAAAACCCAGGTCATCACAAGAGGAGGCATGGATTTTATTGGGAGTTTGTTGGGATGTTTAGAAAGTTTGAGATAAATGTAGATATATGGATAAAAATGGATGGTATAGATCTTTTCTCCTTAGGGTTTTACCTTGACTTCTCATTGAGTGGGTGGTGGCTTGGGCTTATAAATTTTCTATGCTTCGTTCTTGGATTTTGAATCATCTTTTACCCTGGCTTGAATTGATGGGATTCTATTGAAGTTTTCTTATAAAAAAAGGATCTTCTTTACGACTCTTTTTCTACCCACAATTGGATTAGCATGCCTTATAGTGGATGGCATAGACCCCTTTGAGATTTCCTTATTTCCTCTAGGTTTCTCCATGTTTATCTACTAGCCCACCTTTATTTTCTCTGACCAATAAGCTTTAAGGAGTGTTGGACGTCTCCACCCTTAGAGTGTGAAATTTTCCTCCCACTTTAAAAGTGGTAGCCCACTAAAAGTATCTCCACCAATGGTGCTTCTGATAAGTGTTTAATTTTGTATAAAAAGTACCCAATTAGTTGCCCATGTGTTACAACTTATAGTGTTAAATTAGGACTTCTAGCCAGAATTTTGTACAACTTGCATTTCTAACCTAATGATTCAAAAGTTTGATATTTTGTAGGTTTAGAAGCTAATCTAGAGTAATTATGTGAATCATCATAATTTTCTAAGATTTAATTAGGCTTTTTTACTCATGCACTTCCACCACCTTTGCATGGTAGCCATTCACGCTACTTAGCCATTTAAGCCATGAAAAGAGATGATAAGCCACATGAACTACTCAAGCCTTGAAGCCAAGCATTGAAGCCACTTAAGGAACTTATGAATGAGCCATCAAAGTGAGCCATCAATCTATGGAGTGCCACATTGAGCCACACTATTGAAGCATCAATTCAAGCAACTTTCTTATGTTAAAAGTGTGTTTTTTAAGGGATTTTCAGAGAACTATAAAAGGTATGATGATCATGAATTAAGGGACTCATCAAGAGAGAAAACTCCATATTCCTAATCCATATCCCACCCTTAATCGACCCTACATCCTAGGGTTACACAAAATTTACATTAAGGAGGGAGGTACATCCTCAAAAAGTGGCACCTCCCTTATTGAAGTGCTTAAATTCATGTAGTTTCCTTAGAAGTAAACCCTAAGTCTAAGTCAATTCAATACCATCCAAACCCTAGATCCTACTTAGAATTTTCAACCACTTTTCATTCCCCATCTCCTTCTCTCATCTCATCATTCAATAAGGATGTAGAGGGCCACTTTCCCACCATGGAAAAAGATGCCTTTGCCACCAACTCATATTTAGTTTGCTATCTTATGTCATCTTTGTGACATCATTCATACCTAGATTTCCTCCTCCTAACCTTCCTCATTCAATACCCTAACTCTAGATCTACTTTGCTCATGGATTCACCCTTTCCTAAGTTAGGAACCCACTCATCTATATATACTCCCAGGGTTTACATGAAATTTTCAATTAGAGGTGGGTGAGACACCTTGAAACATAGCTTCCTTTGGTGTTATGTGTTGCTGAACTTTGGGACTCCTCTGGTGTTATGTGCTGCTGAACTTTGTGACTCCTCTAGTGTTTTTCTTCCTTTGGCCTTTTTGTTATTCTGTTTCTTATTTTCTCTCCAATTCAGGTTAGTAACTTAGTTGTTGTGCTTTTGTTTCATTGCTTTTAGTTTTCATTGTTTTGTTCCTTAAAGCCTATGCTATCTTTCCAACCCTCAAGCCTTTCCTTTCTTGCTTCCATTCTGTAGTTTTTATTTGTTATTCAATCAAGATTCAAGTTAGGTATTCTCTTCTAGTGACATCCAAGGAATAGCTAGCTTAAATCCTTGCTTTCCTCACTTGAAATCGACATTTTCCACCCTTCTTTTCCATTAGTTTGAGGTAGTTTTTCCTTAACCAGTTCACACTTTTAGCCTTATTTTCTCTCAAATTCCTTCATGTGTTTTCTTTTCATATAATTATAGTTTAGATTGCGAGCATTATTGTCACGACCCGGGTTTTTATATGATGCAATTTTGATAAAAAGGAGAGATCTCTTGTTTTATAAGTATGAGATGCATGAAAATCTTTTTCTTTTGGAAACAATCTTTCATAAAAACCCTGAGTGTCAAAACACATTCTCAATTTATTTAGCCATGGCAAAGTTTAAATCAATATTATTCCCAAGAAAGTGTTAGTCACAGCCCTAGCTATTAGAGAGTAACTACAATCAAGTAACATTGAAAGATAAGGTAGGGGTTTACTTACTTGTACTTAGTCTGGGTGTCTTCCTAGCACAAGTGTTCCTTGGCCTTAAGTATTTACTTAGTGTCTGAAAAATGTTGAGGATTGGGTGAGTATATACTATACTCAGTAGGAGCCTACCACTACTAGTTTTATAATGCATGAGATGTTTTAAAATCATATGCTCATTCAAAACATGTGCATGTCTGAATACTCAAGTTCAACATCGATATCAAAATCCACTGTCAAAATGAAATACTAACGGCTTAAAGGATTCACATAGTCCAAAATTGAAAGTATCATATACATATATACATACATACATACATATATATATATCATAAGATCATGATATGCATCAGATGCTTCATGGAATCCAACTCATGGACCTCTAGTATGGTGTGGTCGACCAACCTCATATCATGCCATATGCAATGCACATAAATCCATGAAACCATAGGGTCCCACTATGCCCATGACTTCACCGCCGTGTGGTCCCTGGGTACCTAGGGACACAGGATCATATACCTCCATGGGGCATATGACACTTCGACCCAGTGCCATGACACCAGTGGTAGCCCCCTGTACCACATGCAGTCAAAGCAGGGACATGCCCTTTTTGGGCGTGCTACCCATCCACCTAATAGTAGTAGAGGCTGGGTGGCCAACCCACACCCCTCGGCATAGCACCCACGAGCTTACTAGCCCAAATCATGTACGATCAAATAAGCCAAAAACCTCTGTTCAAAATCAGTCCTCTTTGGGTCCCTCACAACTGCCTGGCCCTCGGCACTCTAGCGTCTTTTGGCAACCCTCAAGGACATACAATCTTTGCAAGTACTTAAATCATGCAATGTATGCACTTGTTTGCAAAACATATATGTGCATAATGTATATGCAATTATTTACAAAACATGTCTATATACAAAACATTTATCACATGCATGCTGAATTAAGTCATGCTAAACAAGGCATATACTTAAAACATATGTTCTCAAAACAATAATAGATCTTTTAAAAGAATCTAATAGTGATAGAGCACCTACCTGACTAGGTCGCACTAACCCTTTTTGTCCTCGGACGCTCCTGATCATGGTTTGGGGAATCAATGTTAGTTTGGCCTATATTTTATGGGTTTTAGAGTAATTGGTCTTATTACTTAGTATTAGGGTTCCATCCCTATGCCTATGGGTGTCGTACGGTCCTAATTGGGCCTTGGTATCCTCAGTTTTCCAAAGTTCTAGTGGCCACGCGCCACCATCCTATTCTAAGGGCCATTCCCACATTTTATTGGGCCTTGATCAGGGATTTTATAGTTTGGATGTGTCCGCGTCGTCGACACGAACACAACACCTTTTACGGCGCCTCAATCGGAGCTCTAGATCTCAAGTTATTAGCATTTAGTGTCGTACGTACATAGGAGTCTTAAAAATAAAAAGACGGAATGCTAGGGTGCTGCGCGTCTGCGACGTGCGCCTCGACTTCCTTAAGGAACGAAAAAATGATGCACTGCTTGCGCGCTGCACGTCTGTGACATGTGCCTCAACAGGCGCATCTGAAAACGCACTGATTTTTTCCTCCGTTTCTCTCTTTTGCGGGTGCGTCCCTGGACGCGCCCGTTGGTTTTCTTCAGACGCGTTCGACACGTCACTTTCTGACTGGAACATCCTCATCGAATGGGGGACCGGGGCATCCTCAAGACACCCTGGTTCGACCCTGTCGAACTAGTACGGCCCAGGGGACGTCCCTGGGTCCTTGGTGGCTCTCCCGGGCTCCGTTTTGCATAGTTTTTCATGCAAAATCCTAGGGAAATTAATCTTGGAACTATGGTGGAGATGGGTTTTGAGGGATCTTAGGCGTACCTGGCTCGTTGCTGGGTTTTCCTCCTTGTTTTTCCCTCTAGGTCACTGCTCCTCAATGGGTTTTCTTCCATGTTTTGGGCTGCCATTAGAAGCGCCAAAGAGCTCTATTTATAAGGCTAAGAGAGGGTTCTGGAGGGGGCTCTCACCGCCTTTGAATGGCAGTGGAGAAACCTCCAGAATGGCAGTGATTTCCCCTCCAATCACTGCCGTTCTAGAACTCTCTAGGAGGTGGAAGATGAAGGGTGCCCGTATCAAAACGGGCCCCTATGTTTTGCAGTTAAATCCTTTTTGTAAAAATTATAATTTTGCCCCTGTACTTCAAAGGGCCATAACTTGCTCATTTTAACTCTGTTTTGGGTGATTTTGGTCTTGTTGATTCCTTTTTCCGAGACGCATCTAATGGTACCATTTTCAGGACCAAGTTTTTGGGTTTAGTCAAGGTAACTAGTGAAATGACCAAAATACCCTTATCTTTAAAACTAAACTTTTTATGGGATTTTAATATTACAAAAATTGGGGTCATTACAATTATATTAGATATTTGTTGTTGTTTAGATCCATTTGTTCAAACAAGAATAGTGAGCAATTTTCCAAATTTGTAGACAATTTTATGCGCAAAATTTTGATGTAATTTGGATGTGATTTAGTAAATTTATGTAAGAATTCTTGTTATCGATAGTTTAGTTCATGAAAATACTTGAGATTTGGGATGTGTCCTTGCATGGGAATTGTGTTTTCAATAGCTTTCTAATGCTAAATGTGTTGAATGCTCTTAAGTACCGAAATATGAAAACTATTTTTTCATTAAATTTGTGCGTTAATTTCAGCCACCTAAAAATTGTTTCTCTTAAATACTTGGTACACATTTATATTTTCATGTTGTTTACTAGATCCCATAGTTAGTTTGCATGATCAGTCACTTTAGATACATCAAATTGAGCCACTTTTGGGGTCTTAGAACCGTGTGCACATTCCTATAACCATACGCATGGTACTAAGTCCCTTTCATCTTTAATCTTTGGTTAATTTAGTTATTAGATGTTGTTTATTTGTAGTTAATCTATTTTTATTTATTTATTTTATGTTTAGAAAGTTTCCTTTTTGAATTTTAGGATGTTTCATTTTAGAAAGTTTCTTGCTTAGGAAAGTGTTAAATTATGAAAAGTTTCCATTTTTAGTAGTTTCCTTAATTTTCATTGCTTAGTTTAGTTCATTCTAGCTTTGCATTAGTTTCCTTTAAATTAATGCATGTTATTTAGGAAATTTCTAATTTCATTGAATATCTTTATATTTAGAAAGTTTCCTTTAGTTGTGATTTAAGCATGTTTCCCATTTTGCTTAGTTTCCTAGTTTAATCATCAAACCTTCTCTCTTTGGATGAAGCAAAGTGCTCTAAATAAAATCCAATCAATTGTAAATATATGAGATTCCTCGTGGGATCGACCTCACTTGCATGAAAAATACTACATTGATCTGTGTGGTTGCGATTAATATTAAATCTACATAGCTTCAATCTAGTCTTCCTTAGAATCATTCTTCTTATTGGTCCATCCTTCCTCTCATTGGTTGCTGAGGTCACAAGTAAAATAGATCTTTTCCATTAAATGCTTAGTAGTAAAGATGATTCTCAACTAATCTTGTGCATTGCAGAGTTTTTCATGGGTCAAGAAACAAGGAAATTGGAAGAAATCAAAGGTGACTAAAATGTTCCATGCAAAAAGTCATGCATTTCCACCACTTTGCATAAGAATTGGATCCTTGCATGAGGTTTCCTAGTCTAACTAGAAATTTTTAAGCCATTCAAGTCACCAAGGGATGAACCATCAAAGTAAGCCATCAAGCCACATGGAGCCATGCCACATGGAGTGATACTATTGGAGAACCATTTCAAGCAATTATCCTAGATAAAAAATGTGATTTTCATTAGAAGGTTTTAAGTAATATTGTAAAAGTAAGATGCTCCCCCTTTCGACTAACTTAACTATGGTTTCCATGTTTTTGGCTTAAGGAGGGAGCCACCTTCCTAGAAACAGATGCTCCCCCTTACTTAGTTGGCAATTTTAAGTGGTTTCCTAATTAGGAAACCCTTAGATCTACTTCAAGACAAAGCACATTAATACCCTGGATTTTTCCTAATATTTCCTACCATTTTTATTTCTATTTTCCCCTCTTTTCAACAACCAAAATACCATGTTACTAGAAAATAAGGATCTCTTAGCCACCTGCTTATGAAGGTGGTGTCCCTCCCCCCTAATTACATGGAAACCACCACGACATCACCTTCTTACCTCATCTCCCAACTTGGCTATCCTACCTTAAAGTCCTTGATCTAGATCTACCTTCTCTTTCTTAGAATAAGCTCCATCCAATTGGAAACCCAAAAATCTATAAATCCCAAAGGCATTCCATGTTTTTTTTTTTCTTTCAAAGTAGAGGTTGGTAAGAAACCTTGAAACATTGCTCTTTTGCTTGGGATATTTTGGAACTTGGACTTCTTTTGGGCAATTCTTCCTTTGGATTCTCAAGTATTTTCTTTATTTTTTACACTTCAATTCTAGGTTGGTAGTTTGATTTCAATTCTTACTTTTCATTGCTTTGTTTCTCCTTGTTTTGTTCTCTAATTCCACATGCATAGTTCCTTCCTTGCTTCCATTTCAATAGATTTCCTCGCTTATTCAACAAAGATCCAAGTTAACTCTTCTCTCGTATGACAACCAATAGAAGAAGAAGCTTAGATCTTTGAATTTTCCTTTGGAATTTCACGTTTTACACCTTTAACTCTACTTAGTTTTAGGTATCTTTTCCATAGTTAGTTCATCCATCCATATAACATCCTGGGTTTTTCAAAATTTTGTTCATTTTTAATTTGAAAAGCATAAAAAATTTCCTTGTTTTTGAAAATAGGATTAGAGTAATAACATAAGTAGATTTGTAATTCATCAACTTCATCATGGGTGTTACTAAGAAAACTTCACATACAAGTAAAATAATAGTCATCTAACCTAAGAATGGTTAGAGGTATATGCTACAAAGTCAACCATTTAGTCACAATTTAAGTTATGGACCATTGAATTTGCTAAAGACAAACATACAACAGTTTTCCAAATTGTCAGCAAAACTTATAAGTTACATACAACACTCAAAATGAAATCCTACAAATGGATTTCTATCAAAAGCAACTACATAAAAAAGCTATGTTCTTTTCACTTCTAAATTGATCCTACGTGTTTGCCTTTCATGTATCCTTTGTTCTTGACCTCCTTAGAGTATCACCTGAAATGTTGGTTGTAAGGGTTGAGCAAAACACTAGCTCATAGTGGGGTGAAAAGCTAATACAAGCTAGGACACCTAAAATAGAACAAGCAATAGTATAATATAAACTTCTAAAAAGAGTAAATGATTTTCTAAAAAGAGTGGTCAACATGTGTATGGTAAAGCCCCTCTAAAGACTACTGAAATCAATGTCGACCTCAAGGTCAGCAATAAACTTATAAATTTGTTAAGTAGGTATGTATCAATCTGACGAAACTAGACCATGGCGTAAAGCCTTCGATTCTCAAATGCACAAATCTAGGTCAACATCACATGGAAAGCTGATTGGTCCAAATCATGATGGTCTACAATCTTGCTACACTGGAGGAGGTCTAGCTCTCTAGATATGACCCACACAAATATCACACAAACTAGACACCTATGCTTGCAAGGTCCTATGGTCACCCACTGGCGACTACCATGACCTCTACTTCTATTCGTGGATACTTGCATGAATCATGACTCACCGGACCTCATGGGGGCTACCCCGCTACTACTTAGAGCACTTCCTCATGAGAAGATACTCTACTACCCACTGTTTCTATCACATGGCTGGTATCAAATCATCTCAAAGGTCAGTTGCCAATTGCACCTCCTAGCATAGGGTCTCAATGTCTTACAACACACGGCAAGCTTGCCTATATGTCTTACGGTACTTGTAGAGAACTTGCTAAGCTATTCAAGACTTAGGACACTCCTAGAATGCTTGCACAAAATATCAATGAAAATTTATATCCTTAAGGACATATAATTGCTCATAGAGTGTTGGCCTAAGCATCAATAAAATTGCATCCATCAAGACTTGCGCCACTCATAGAGTGCCTGCCAAACCATCAATGAAATCCATAATCATTAGGACTTAAGTAGCTCATAGAGCTCTTACTTAAGGATTGGTCAACCAAAACCAGTGATTTGTAAAAGAAACCCAAGGGATGGGAGACTCCACAAAACATGAACATGATGTTGTGTTATGTACTATTAGTATGTATATGGTTGTGTGAGATATTTTGTGAAGCTATTTCTATCTTAATGTGGTTCAATGATCTTGATTAGTTTATAAAGTTTAAGGGTTACATAATATTCTTAATGAAACATGTCTTCATTTTTATTTCAATATTTTAGTACTTATATCTTTGGTTGGAAAAACTACAAGTAAAGTGATTATACTAAATAGATCATGGTCTAAGGAGGGATTTCCCTCCATTAAGATGTAGCAATTCTTATATAACAAAGCTATATTGTAAGGCCTTAAGTTATTAGTAGCTAAGTTATGAGGTTATTCAAGTCCTAGCTAAAAGAATCTATGGGATGGAGTATGATCCAAGGTTTATGAGGTTTTTACATAGCCCAAGACTTAGGTAGTTATGCCATAAATGAAGTATTATAAGAGGTTTCACTTTTAGTTTTCCAATATTATCAAGCTTTAACCTAAGGGTAATTTGGTAATTTCTCACCCTTTGGCCTAAATTACCTTTTTATCCTTACTTTGGTCTAGTTTATAATTTCTCTTATATTAAACAACCTTTTGGTAAAATTCTAGTTGAGGTTTTATCAAGGAATTCAACTTAGTCCTATAATTATTTAGAGTTTTAACCTAAGGGTAGTCTATAATTTCATTCTCTTAGTCAAATTACCTTTATGCCCTTCAATTATTTTCTAATTAGAGTTTTAACCAAGGGTAGTTCTATAAATTCATTCTGTTTGAAAATTACCTTCATACCCTTCAATTATTTTCTAAATTTTAAGGATCGGTTGTATTATTCTTGTTACTAGTGAGATATACTTAAAAGTTTGATTTCCTTTCTAGCTCAACTAATATAGATTTTACTAAATTTTCTTTATAATGGAATTCCAGAGTACCTAGAAATTCCAAGTAAGTTGCATTTTTACACTATAAATTCCTGAAATTGGTATTCTCAAATGACTCAGAGAATTCTAGTCATATTCTTGTACATGTTTTCCATCTAATACTATGGATACAATAAGATGAATCTTGGTGCCATTTTAGAACTTTGCCTTATAAATTTATTATCTTTATTATTAAATTCCTCATCCAGATCAAATTTCATTTCAAAAACTCAATGAAATAGAGTCAATTAAGATTAGGAAACAAGTATGTTTCCTATATGAATATAAGTAGGAACTGTACCATACCTGTTTTGTTGGCTCAAGCTTTTCAATCACAGTACGGGTATCTTTAGGAGTAAATTCCCTTTGTAACTATAGATTGCAATGCAATCTTTAAAACCCATTTTTTTTTTCTTTCCCTTTAACTCTCATTGGTTGAAGAGATTTTCAAATGGGAACTAGGCGTCCAAGGCTGCCAATAAGCATAATCTGGATACTTCCAGTCCTTGCTTCCATTTTCTTCACTCAATCTATCCTTATTTTATTTCAAATATGATCATTTTATGTGCTGAATTTCAAACTCAAACTACAAGGTGTAAGACCCAGATGATAGATCTCCAGTGTAACCACTTATAAGCAAGATTTTTCATTCACTTTCAACCCTTGTTTACTACAAACATGTAGTACATAAAATAGAGTATGAATTTCAGACAATAATACCTTTATCTATACATGGAATTTAATGAATCATACTTTACAAAATGTAAAATAGGAACCATGCAAACATTCATTAACATTAGATCATACTTAAAAATATTTTTTACAAAAGAAAACTCAGATTTTTACAAGAACATAACAATACTGGTTAAGTTTCCAGAAATTTAAAATTTTGCTAAATAGAGGATCATTTTATGCAAGATTTTTCTTGGCTAATCCAAGCTTACATTAACAATTCACCCAGATATGAAACCCCTACCTATTTTCTGAGGTTTAATCAACTAGATCTCTGGCTAATCTCCTTTGAGTGGCATGCTTCCTGTTCTTTGCATGGAGGTTCACTCGTGCATGCATCTCCCTAATCAATCGTCACCCTCCTTCACTTTCTATATCTTTGCTCACTCCTTTACTTCGAATCCAGATCTTAGCATGTATTTGCCCCATGTGGCTAGTCCTTCTTCTCTCCCATCCACTATCTTCTTCCTTGCTGGTTCCTTTTTGCACTGTATGGAGCTCATCTAAGGGAAGCTCCATCCCTTCCAAAGGAGCTCTTCTTCTCTTCTCCAATGCCTAGACTAAGCACGACCTGGATAGTCTTCCCAGCTTGTTTCCTTCTTCTGTCCCAGTCTCTCCTTCTTCTTCCACTATCTCCCCTTCAAGTTCCTTGGCTCATTAATGGTTGAAATATTATAGCTAAAATTTTTATCTTTATTTTATACTTAGGTACTGTAATATATGCATGTGAGAGTAGTATAACACATGGGAAGCCAGCTGTCATAGGCTAGAGTTCCCACGTGAATGATCTAGATTAAATGATTCAAATCTAGGTCCATTGAAATTACTGTTCATTAAATGTGCCCTGGGCTACTGGGGTACATTTCTCAATTGTTCCCTAACCAGCAATTCTTCCATTTCTGAAATTCCATGCTATTTAGATGGATTTTGACACTAGGATTTTGATGGAGTTTAGGTAAATTTATATCCTTATCAATCTTCTATCTAATTCCTTATTCAACATCAATTTGTATTTGTATTTTTTTTATTAAATTGCTTAAGGTTGATTTAAAGTAATCATCAAATCTCCTCGTATTAACTTAACAATCAATCCCAACTCTTCAATCTAGCAAAATTCCTCATCGCACTTGTTCTATCCTTCATTTTTACTTTTCAAAACATACCTTAAGACAACAAAATAAAATAAAAAAATAAATTCCCATTTCTTTGTAGAAGTATGAATTTATTTATCATATTGGTGTAATTACATGTATTAAACTCTTCCCTTTTACAAAAATTTTGCACTAGAAATTGCATAGTTAAACATGAAAGTCAAAATAGCTCCAAAAGATGTTGTCTCATGTCCTTGTCAACTTCCCACGTGACCTCCTCATAAGAATGATGCTTCCACAAAACCTTGACGAGGGGGAATGTGTTGGCTCGTAATACCTTCTCCCTCTTATCTACGAACTTTTTTGCTTGCTCCTAAAATGTCAAATTTGGTTGTAAATTGGCTAGTAACTGATCCAAAATATGAGTGGGACCTGCTACGTATTTCCTCAGCATACTTTGTCGATCCTCTCTAGAATCCAAAGGGTCCCTAAACCTAGGGCTCAACTGCCTTTCAACACAAATCTCATTACATCCTTGGATAGATAAACTCCCAGAAAGACATGGTCTACAACTTAAAATTATAAATCTCTTCTCCTCATGTCGGCATAGTTCTTCTACCTACTATGGGAAGCCATCAAATGTCTCCTAATCAATCTCACCTTACCTACACACTGCTCTACCAACTCAGATCTGGCAAACTGTCTCTTGCCAACATCGCTCTAGCATGCAGGTGAGTGGTAAGGTTTGTCATACAAAGCCTCATATGGAGCCATCCCAATGCTTGAGTGATAGTTGTTGTTGTAAGCAAACTCTATTAAGGGTACATGTTCATCCCAACAACCCTTCCAATCTAGTGCGCATGCTCTCAGCATGTCCTCTAGTGTCTGAATTGTCCTCTAAGATTGACCATCAGACTGGGGGTGAAATGGTGTGCTAAAATGCATAGAGGTACCCAGATCTCTTGTACACTCTACCAAAATTGAGATGTGAATCTGCTATCTTTATTTGAAATGATGACAAGAGGAACTCCATGCAAGCTAACTATCTCCTTGATATATAGCTTACTGAGGCTCTCTAAGGTCTATTCCTACCTTATGGGATGGAAATGCACTGATTTGGTAAGTTAGTTCACTATGACCCAAATCGCATTATGTCTACTGTGTGTCCTGGGTAGTCCAACCACAAAATCCATCATAATGTGGTCCCATTTCCACATTGGAAGCTCTATACTTTATAGCAATCCTGCAAGTCTTTAATGTTTAGCCTTGACCCACTAACGAGTAATGCATCTGGCTACACACTCTCCTATATCTCTCTTCATGCCCTGCCAACAAAACAATCTTCTCAGATCTTGATATATCTTCTTACCCCTTGGATACGTAGCCCACTTAGAGGGACGAGTTAACCTGAATAGCTCATCCCTCAAATTTTCTACTACTAGTACAACCAATCTATCTTGATATCTGATCCCAGCATCTGCTCCTCCCTCAAAACCATCTTGGTCACATAACTCCTAAGTCTCACTATTTGACTGTTGTGCTAGAAAGATTTGATCCATAAAAATGCTAATTGGATCATGGGATTAGCGATCATGCCATCCAACTTCTTGCTAAGGGCAATTGACAACTACACTAGACATGCCTAGATGGTATTGAATTGTGAGTGGTGAAAACATAGAACTTCTATCACGACCCGGGTTTTCTCATGCATTTTTAAATGCAATATCTAATTTCTAAGGCAGGATGCATCCCTATTTGGAAACCATTTTATGAAAACCATGCACTGTAGCAGAAAATCTTTTGTTTTAAACACATTTTGAAAACCCCGAGTGTCATTTGCTTTCACAACAACCAAAGTAGTTTTTGAAAATTTCAGAAATCATAAATGTCTTCCCAGGTCTATCTAGTCACAGCCCAACTGTAAATAAATACAAATACATGTCCAAAGGGTACAGTATTTACTTACATGTATAATTGTCTCTTTTTTATTTACTTGCTCGTAGCACTAACATCTCCTGAGGCGTCTTCTGTCACGGGCGTATCCTGTCCTTGAGTGCTTACTTGTGTCTGAAAAATGTTAAGGATTGGGTGAGTATATACTATACTCAATAGGAGTCTATCACTACTAGTTTTACAATGCATGCTATGTTTAAAATCATATGCTCTTTAAAACATGTGCATGTTTGAATACTCATGTTCAATATCGATATTAAAAATCATTGTCGAATTGGAATACTGACGACTTAAAGAATCACATAATCTAAGTCGAAAGTATCATATATATCATAAACATAATGATATGCATAAGATGCTCAACTGAATCCAACTCATGGATATATGGTATGGTTGACTAACCTCATGTCATGCCATATGCAATGCAAGTAAATCCTCAAAACATAGGGCCCACTATGCCCACGACCTCCTCGTTGTGTGGTCCCCGGGTACCTGGGGACACTCAGTCATAGCCTCCACGGGGCATATGACACCTCGACCTAGTGCCGTGACACCAGTGGTAGCCCCCTGTACCACATGTAGTCGATGTAGGGACATGCCATTTTTTTTCGGCGTGGTACCCTTTCCACCTAATAGTGGTAGAGGCTGGGAGGCCACCACAGACCTCTCGGCATAGCGCCCATGAGCTTAATAGCCCAAATCATTTACGATCAATCAAGCAAAAATCTTTTTCTCAAAACCTGTCCTCTTTGGGTGCCTCACAACTACCTGGTCCTCACAACTGCCTACCCAGCGTCTTTTGGGCACTCCAACGTCTTTTGGTAACCCTCAAGGACATGCAATTTTTCAAAACTCAATAACCACAAATCCTGCAATTTATGCAATCATTTGCAAAACATGTCTATGCATAATGTATTTATCATATGCATGCTCAATTCATTTACAAAATTAAGTCATGCTAAACAAGTCATATAACTTATACTTAAAACATGCATTCTCAAACAATCATGGCTCGTTTCAAAAGTCTAGTAGCGATAGAGCACCTACCTCGAAGTTTCCTGGAGTCGCATCCTTCATCACTCAACCTGACCCTGGGTCTCATTTATAAACTTCTGGATATGAATGGACACAAGGAATCCTTATCAATTTTGATCTAATTAGAAATTAGATCGCTAGATTAATGGCTAGATCTGCCTTTTAGGGTCCATGGGTCCTTGCCTAATTCAGTGTCAGGCTAGATCCTACGATATGGATCTACTATTCAATGGTTAGACTCTATAAATTATCCTATAATCTCATTAGGTCCGCGCATCATGGTTTCCAAGATGTGTGCGCGCCCTGGTCGAACCAGGACCCATGCCTGCACGTCGTGTCCACCCAAGGCTGTGCCAGGGGCCGCGTTTGCACGCACACATGAATGCCCAACCGATGTGCTATGATGCGAGTACTGGATGGCGTCACGCAGATGCGTCTTTGGAGCAGCATGGCGCGTCTCAGCACCCAGGGCACCCCGTGCATCCCGGTCGAGTCAGGACCCATGCCTCACGTTGCGCGCACCCGAAGGCCGCACTAGGGACAGTGTACGCACTGTCACATGCCTGGAACCCGTCCTAGGGACCCTGTCCCAGGCGCATGTGAAGCATGGCGTCCCTGGGACGCCTTGTTCGCACAGAGCAGGCTGGAGCCGGCTTTCCTCGTCATGTTTTCTGATCGGGAAATGCTAGATCTGGCACGGATCTAGACTTGAAGAAGGAAAAACTAGGGAGAGGGGAAAAAACCTTCCTGGGCAGCCCCAACACGGTGCCCTCTTCGATGTGCGGCTCCCTCTTTTCCGTCTAAAAGCCCCATGTCGCCGGAACCCTCAAAGAAGGGGGAAAACCCCAACTTCCGTTGCGGTCAGAGGAAGAAGAAGATGGGGTGAAGAGATGGGAGTGGCCGGCCTGTACGGACGACTCAGGCCTGGCAAGAATGTGCAGGGAACACCGTTGTGGGGGTTTTCCAAATTTTTTCCAGAAACCCCAGCCTCAAATAGCCAAAAAAATCGTGATTCGAAGAGGAGGGAGATAGGGCTTTTTATAGCCTTGCTATGGCGGTGTTGCCAATGGCGGTGGTAGAAATCTTTGAAAACTAGGGTTTCTGGAGAAATTTAGAGGAAGACGGGGTGCCATTATCAAAACGGCCCCCCTGCATTTTCTGTCTTTTTCATTTTTAATTTAAATTACAGAAATGCTCCTAATCTTTAAACAACCGTAAATTCTTCATACGAACTCCGTTTTCAGCGTTCTTTGAGGCGTTTGATTCTATTTTTCGAGTAGAATCTAATGGTACCAAGTTTTCTTACAAATTCCTTCATAAAATATTTTAAATAAAGTGAAACATTTAACATAGTTTATTTCCTTTTGAATGTCCAATTCATTTTTGTTAAAAATAGCGTAAATTGCTCAGGCATTGCATTATTACCCCCTTAAAAGAATTTTGTCCTCAAAATTCCACAAATCCTTACCTTCTAGTCAGTTGACTTCTTGATAAGACATATTCTTCCTGAAGACTCCCTTAAAACTCGAACTCCAAAAATTCCTGTCCTTCTATTGTTGATGAATCCATTATTTCGTTATCCAATACTCTGATTGAGTCAATACTTGGAGTAATGTTGTCCTTAAAATGCTAATTATACTATCTTGTACCCAATCCTAGGCACGTTCTCAATTTATCCTTGTTATAATTCCTTCCACAAGGCCTTACACATATATATCACATCAATATATCTCATCCGTTTTCTTATATATGGGTTGCTTCCGCTGCGTACTTTGATACATAGTCCCATGCGTGCCAGTTTATCATTACAGGTTTCTATCTGTATTACCCATCCTTAGATGCTAATATCCCTTTTGAACATGTATAGGATAGTCTCCTTAGATGACTTACTCTCCTACTCGTCTAAATTATGTCATACTTCTTTGAGATCATATGATCTTATTCCTCCTATTTCATTTTGAATAGCATAGGATAATCCCTTTTTCCTCTTGTCTTCCATCTAGTAATCTCTTCATCATCCATATCTTTTTTTTTAATGGTTGGTTGTATGTCATTAGTAAGTGTCCAACAAAAAAGGTTACATTCTTTCTATTGTGTCTAAGTTTGCTTCTTATCTTCTTTGCTTTATATTTTTCTTTCCCCAAGATACTTCAATAGCTGATATGGTATCATGTGTCCTCCAATTATATTAATGATAAAGCCAAACCCTTGATTAACTTTGAATTTCAACTATCTATCGCTTTTCTACTATAACTTGGGTCCTCAACCCATATTATATTCAAAATAAAATAATTCAAGTAGCATCCTCTATCACTAATACTATCTCATATTACGATTAGGATATCCAAACTGTACATCAAGTTTCATAGATGTTGAAGCCATCAAATGCTTTTCTCCTTGAAGAGTTTATGCACACTCATGTCAAATGTTTTATAATTCATCATCATGGGTCAAATGTTCTCGTCTAGAGGCCTATCTCACTATTTGCATCAATTTGTCATTAGGATTTCTAACAATGTTCCCATTTATGCAAAAAGTCTCTTATTCATAACTGAGTACCCTGTCATGGTTGAATCCTTTGTCATTATCCTCTTTATCCTTTCTTTGCTTGATGGTTTCCTTCGTAACCTTTCAGTCCAAAAGTTCTATACTCAATCTAGTTAGGTTAGTCGTTAGGAAATTCCTTCAATTGATTTTTCGTACTTGGTATATGCACATAACAACTAACTTTTTGTCTAAAGGCAACATAACCTCAAATCTCACCTTATAATGTGTTGGCCATCTCAACTTTTCTCCTTCCATTCCCTATATCAATATGTTGTTCAATCTTTTATTAATGCTTTATTGTTAACCATTTGGTCTTAATTGTCGGGGGGTATCACCATCATGAGTAGTGGTTTTCTCAATTCCTCAAATTTTATCTTTCAAATGCCTCCTCATACTTAGCTTATAATAGCAGTTCTCGTTCGATAGCTATTACATCAAGTTATACTGAAGCTGTTAAATCATCAAATCTAAAAAACACTCAGGTAAGCATGGAACATTTTCGTAGACATATACAAAGAGAATTTATTCGATTACCTGTTGATCTTTGTCCAGATGTATAGGTTATGAGCTCAACGGTCTCTCTAAAGCGATCAGTGCTTATCCAAGTCAATAGCATCTTTTAGACCCACAGTGATTTCTATGGTTTGTCATGGTATCTATTTAGGTTTGGAAAAATCTGTCTCATTGGTGGAGATCGCTCCTTATTTTTGCTTCTGTCTCAGTTGTTACTGTATTCATTGTACTTGTAGCTCCTCCATGATGTGGCCTAACCAACTAACCTCATACCCTCAAATGACTTAGTCTAACAAGTACTTCTTTCGGGTAAAACTCATGTCTAAATACTTATAATATCCCTCTGAGTATATAACTTCAACCACTAACATATTTGATTCATTAGGGTGGGATACCTTTTTTTAGTCAATAGTACTCTAAAGGTAATGACTAAATAATGGTCTTAAGATATTTGCTCTTCCAATCTATGATAGCAAGACCTCAATTTGATCCTTGATGGTACCCTACTTGCTAAAGAAAGACAAATTGACAAGTTACTGTCCCGGCTTAATTCCTTTTTCAATATACTTTATTTACTCATGTAGTGGCAATGTAGGATATCACCAAATTTTCCTTTTTATGGATTATATCTATTGGTGTTCCTCATAAGCTAATGGATCTAATAAGATTCTAATTGTAATAATTGATATCAAACCATTTGTAGACTTTAATTTCTAGTTGGTCACCATTCCCCTTTGAAAATTTCTTGTCGCATAATCTCCTGAAATTTGATACTCTACTCAAAGTCTTAAACCCCATATGCTTTCTCTCTTTTATACTCTTGTACAATAAGATTACCTTCTCAACTAGTATTATTCCTTCACATTTGTTAGGTTTACCTCCCTATAGGATTCAAGATGAAAGAATTGTATGTATCTTTGTAAAGTCATGATCTTCTTCTTTTGAATATTCAATATTCATTGAATACTAGTAGTTACATCTCTATCTCTTTCTCTATTTTCTTCAAAATCCTCATTTTTGTCTACCTAGATCAATGTCTTTTGTTGCATATAATCGATACTACATTTACTCCTTTACTTAACAGATATGATAAACTGAATGCTTCTCAGAAATTCTAAACTGTCTTAAGATCATTGAAATCCTCAATTGCCTGTAGCCTCAATAAAATTCATACAATGTCTTAATAATGACATTGACGTTTTGATCATGCTATACTTTTCTTACCAGTTCATGTTAGGATCAATCTATTATCATAGATCTATCATCCCTAATATTATCGTCAAAGTCTTTTGGTAACTTTGGCGAATATAGTTCCTTATCATATTCGTGTTCACTTCACTCTTCATAAGACTCCAATTAAGGTATCCAAAATTGAGCTAAGTCTTTCAGGATCCACACCTTTGTGATCTAGTACGAGTCACAATTCTTTCCTAATATCATCTTGCATTCTCATCCCTCTTAGATTATCATCAAAATCTTCTCAAAGTCTGTCTTTTACATCCCCTACCATACTCATATCATATCCCTTTTTGATAATATATTCATTTTCTGATATTCTTTATGATGGTAAGATAGCCATCTAGGTTCTTTGATTTTCTCACCTTTGGTGAGATTAATCTATTACAGGTCAGAACTACCTACTAACAACTTCATTCATCATTCATCATTCTCATCATAATCTAATTCATATATGAGTTTCCCTGTTTGCACCACTGCACAACAATCCTTATTGATAAGATTTAAGCCATCCAATATCTAAGTATTTGCTATACCCATCTCCTTTTCCACCTATTTGTTTATGGTGAAATGCCTTGAGCATTAATATGCTAGTCATCTCTACTACTTCTATTTATGCTACTTCTTCTTAACTTTCTCCATTGTCTATGACCCTTGGACATGCTGCACTGGCTATGAAAGGATAAAACCTGGGCTTTGATACCAACTATCACGACCCGGGTTTTCTCATGCATTTTTAAATGCAATATCTAATTTCTAAGGCGGGATGCATCCCTATTTGAAAACCATTTTATGAAAACCATGCAATGCAGCAAAAAATCTTTTGTTTTAAACTCATTTTGAAAACCCTGAGTGTCATTTGCTTTCACAACAACCAAAGTAGTTTTTGAAAATTTCAGAAATCCTAAATGTCTTCCCAGGTCTATCCAGTCACAGCCCAATTGTAAATAAATACAAATACATGTCCAAAGGGTACATTGTTTACTTACATGTATAATTGTCTATTTTTTATTTACTTGAAGATGGGGAGGAAGAAACTTATCCATAAAGATAGCCGTGAAGTTGTGCAATAATGTTGCCACCCTTGAAACAATTCCTCCTAGCCATCACCACCACTATGTTACATCACTTGTGAAGATAAAAGTGGCCATTGTTACTCGAAAATCCTCTGGCACTGCCATGGCTTTAGAGATGCTCTCCACATTAAATATCCATTTGTCGACCACCTCTAGGCCATCTCTCCATGGAAACTTAGGAGCTATCCTCTTAAATCTCTCAAGGAGGTTGTCCACTAAAGGATGCTCCACTCCCATTGGATCCACTACTCCACCTGCACCTAATGTACTAGCTGAAGCTTCCTACCTTTGTGCCATCCTCTGGAACAAGAGATCGACGACCTCATCTATTGGCTCGTCCTAGGCCCCATTTGCTGCTACCTACACATTGTGTGGTGGTGGCAAGCCTGCTCTACATCTTCGAGGAAGCTTCTGTGACAAGAAGGGAGATTTCTAATGAGCCTTCTTTCTTAATTATTATAACTAAGTTTCCTACATGTACCTAAACTTAATTCTTCTTTAGTGTTGACACTTTATCCTATAATGATTTTAATTGTGATCAGTGTGACATGCGCTCTGATGCAAAACATCTTGGATTTTTAAAAATTTTACTCATTTTTAATTTGAAAAACAGAAAAAATGCCCTTGTTTTAAAAAAAATAGGATTAGAGTGATAATATATATAATTATATTTGTAATTCATCAACTTCATCTAGGGTGTTACTAAGAAAACTTCATACACAAGTAAAATAATGCTCATTAACCTAAGAATAGTTAGAGGTACATGCCAAAGGATCTACCATGCAGTCACAATTTAAGTCATAGACCATTTAATTTACTAAAACCAAACATAATACAATTATCCAAAGTGTCAACAAAAGTTTTAAGTTATATACAACAGTTAAAATGAAACCTTATATATGGATTTCTATAAAAAAACAACTACATCAAAAAGGTATGTTCTTCTCACATCCAAATTGATCTTGGCACCTTTGCCTTCCCTGTATCCTTTATTCTTGAACTTCTTAGAGCATCACCTAAAATGTTGGTTGTAAGGTATGAGTAAAACAATAGCTCACAGTAGGGTGAAAAGCTAATACAAGCTGGAACAGCTAAAATAGAACAAGTAGTATAGTAATATAACCTTCTAAAAAGAGTATATGATTTTTTGAAAAGAGTGGTCAGCATGAGCTCGATAAAGGTCCTCTAAAGACTACTAAAACCAATGTTGACCACAAGGTCAAAAGTAAACTTAGAAATATGTTAAAATTAGCATGTATCAATTTGATGAAACTAGACTTGCGCATAAAGTCTTTGATCCACAAATGCACAAATCCATATCCACTTGGCCATGGAAAACTGATCACTCCAAATCACAATGGCATATAGTCATGCTACCTTGGACAAGGTCTAACTCTCGAGGGATGACCCACATAAATATTACAAAGACTAAACACCTACTTCCCACTGTCTCCATTGTAGGGCTAGTATCAAATCATCTTAGAGGGCAAGCATTAACTACACCTCCTAGCATAGGGCCTCCAGGTCTTACAGCACATAGCAAGCCTGCCTCCAGGTCTTATGGTACTCGTAGAGGACCTGTTGAGAGATTCAGGACTTAAGACACTCTCAGAATGCATGCCCAAAACATCGGTGAAAAAATCCATATCCATAAGGACTTACAACTGTTCGTAGAGTGCTGGCCTAAGTGTCAATAAAACTATATCCAACAGGACTTATGGCCACTCATATAGTACCTACCAAACCATTGATGAAAAAATCCATATCCATAAGGACTTACAGTCGCTCGTAGAGCATTGGCCTAAGCATCAATAAAACTGTATCTAGCAGGACTTATAACCACTCATAGAGTGCCTGCCAAACCATTGATGAAGGCCATAATTATTAGGACTTATAGCAACCCATAGACATTTGCTTGAGTATTGGCAAAACCAAAACCAATGATTTGTAGAAGAAACCCAAGGTATGAGAGACTCCACAAAACATGAACATTATGTCGTGTTGCATACTACTAGTATGTATATGGTGGTGTGAGATATTTTGTGAAGCTATTTCTATCTTAGTGTGTTACTTCAATGATCTTGGTTGGTTTATAAAGTTTAAGGGTTACATAATATACTTAATGAAGCATATCTTCACTTTTTATTTCAATATTTTAGTACTTATATCTTTGGTCCTGATGTTGTATTTAGCTTAATATAGGTTGGAAAAACTACAAGTAAAGTGATTATATTAAATAGATCATGGTCTAAGGAGGGATTTCCTCCCATTAAGATGTAGCAATTCTTATATAACAAAGCTATGTAGTAAGGCCTTATGTTATTAGTAACTAAGTTATGAGGTTATTCAAGTCCTAACTAAAAGAATCTATGGGATGAAGTATGATCTAGGGTTTATGAGGTTTTTGGGAGGTTTCACTTTTAGTTTTCCAATATTATCAAGTTTTAACCTAAGGGCAATTTGGTAAGTTCTCACACTCTGGCCTAAATTGCCTTTTTATGCTTCCTTTTCTTTGGTTTATGATTTCTATTGTATTAATGAACCTTTTAGTAAATTGCAAGTGAAGTTTTATCAAGGAATTAAACTTAGTCCTATAATTATTTAAAGTTTTAACCTAAGGGTAGTTCTATAATTTCCCGCTCTCAGGATAATTACCTTTATAAACTTCAATTATTTTCTAAATTTTAAGGATGGGTTATATTACTAAATATAAATTTTACTAATTTATATTGGACTTCCATTGTTCCTAGAAATTCTAGGTAAGTTGCATTTTTACATTATAAATTCCTGGGTCTAGAATTCTTAAATGACTTAGAGAATTCCAGTTGTCTTCTACCTCTTGTATGTGTTTTCCAAGTAGTACTGTGCTTACAGTAAGATGAATTGTGGTGCCATTTCAAATATATATATATTAATTATAAATTTACAATCTTTACTATCAAATTCCACATCAAAATCAAACTTTATTTTAAAAACTCAATCAAAGAGAGTCAATTAAGATAAGGAAACAAGTATGTTTCCTCTATGCATATGAGCAAGAACAATACTGTACTTGGTCTATTGGCTCAAACTTTTCAATCACAGTACGTGTATCTTCAAAAGTAAATTCCCTTGACAACTATATATTGCAATGCCATCTTTAAAACCCATATTTTGTTTTCCTTTAACTCTCATTTGTTTAAGAGATTTTCACATGGAAACTGAGTGTCCAAGGCTACTAGTAAACAAAATCTAGATACGTCCAGCCCCTGCTTTAGTTTTTTTCACTCGATTTGTCCTTCTTTTATTTTAAATTTGAACATTTTACGTGCTGTATTTCAAATTTAAACTACAAGGAGTAAGACCTAGATGATAGATTTCCAGTGTAAATACATACAGGTAAGATTTTTCATTCACTTTCAACCCTTATTTTCAACTAACATGTAGTACATAAAACAAAGTATGGATTTCAGATGATAATACCCATATTTATAATGGAATTTAATGAATCCTACTTTAGAAAGTGAAAAACATGAACCATGCAAACATTCAGTAACATCATATCATGCTTAAATGAAAGTTTTGCAAAAATAAAGATGCAATTTTTACAAGAAGATAATGGCATTGGTTTAGTTTCTAGAAATTCAAAATTTTACTAAATAAAGGAGCATTTTATGCAAGATTCTATTTGGCTAATCCAAGCTTGAATTAATGGTTCACCCAAAAATGAACCCTTGCCCATTTTTGAGGTTTGATTGGTTGGATCTCTAGATAATCTTCTCTGAGTTGTAGGCTATTTTTGTTCTTTGCGTGGAGCTTCACTCATGCATGTAGCTCCCTAACCAGTCGTCATCCTGCTTCACTTTCTATCTCTTTGCTTACTCCTTTACTTCAAATCCAGATCCTAGCATGTATTTCCACCATGTGCCTAGTCCTTCTCTCCCATCCACTATCTTCTTCCTGGCTAGTTCGTTTCTACACTGCTTGGAGTTCATCTTAAGGAAGCTCCATCCCTTCCAAATGAGCTCTTCTTCTCTCCTCCAATGCCTAGACTATGCACAAATTGATTAATCTTCCTAGCTGGTTTCCTTCTTCTCTTCTAGTTTCTCATTCTTCTTCCACTGTCTCCCCTTCAAGTTCACTTGTTTGTTAATGCCTGAAATATTCAGCCTAAAGTTTTTGTTTTTGTTTTTCTTTTCATTTTATACTTAGTGACTATAACATATGCATGTGAGAGTAGTATAACATGTAGGGAGCCAGTTGCCTTGGACTGGAGCTCCCACATGAATGATCCAGATCAACTGATTCAGATCTAGGTCCACTAAAATTACTATTCATTAAAACCCTAAATTTAACTTCCTCTTTTACAATTATATCTTGTTGGGGTACATCTCTCAATTGTACCCTAATCAGCAATTCTTCCATTTCTAAACTTCCAACTAAATAGCTTGGAATTTCACTCTAGGATTTTGTTGGATTTTAGTTTAATAGCTCTAGTTATCAGTGGTCTAACTAATTTCTTAATTTAACATCAATTTATATTTATATTTTTTTATTATATTTCTTAAGGTTCATTTAAAATAATCATCAAATTTACTATTTATTTCTTAGAATCCTCATATTAACTTAACCATCAATCTGAATACTTCAATCTAGTTAAATTCCTTAATGCACTCATTCTATCCTTCAGTTTGCCTTCTTAGAACATACCCTAATTTGAAAAAATAAAATTAATAAATTTTTTCCCATTTTTAGTAAAAGTATGAATTTATTTATCATATTGGTGTAATTACATATATTACAATCCATCCATCTTCTCTTTTGAATTCCTTTGTGGGTTTTCTTTGCATGTTATCTTACTTTAGATTATGAGCATTAGATTGTATTTGTGTTTTTTTTTATTATAGATTGTCATAGTGCTCAGTTTTGTGCACAATTTTCAGATTATCTACATGTTTTATGTTCACAAATTTTGGTGTCATTTGGCATTGATTCAATAAAGATCATTGAAGATTCTTGTCCTTGGTTGTTTCTTATATCAAAGTAGTTTAGATCTGGGTTCTTGTCTTGTAGAGAAATTGTTGTTTCAATTTTGTTATGTGCTTGATTTGATTTGTAGTTATAAGTGCTTAAAATCTGAAAATTTCTCCCATCAATCATTATGCTTTGTTTCCAGCAATTAAAACATTTTATTTGATTAAATCCTTAGGAAACCATTTATCTTTATAGGTTCTTTATCAAGTGCACAACTTAGGTTGTTTGTTAGTTTACATTTGAATCATTAAATCTAGACATCTTTGAACCCATGAACCATGCACACCTTCCAGGGATCATGTGCGTGGAACTTGGGTTAATTTTCTTTGATTCATGATTAGCTTAGTTGCTTAATCATGTTTTGATAGTTGTTAATCAGTTTCTTGCATCTAAGCTTAAGTTTAAAAAGTTTCGTTTTTGAGTTTTAGAATGTTTCTAATTCTTGTTTAGGAAAGTAATAATTTAGGAAAGTCTCATTTTTAGCAAGTTTACTTAGTTTATGTTTCCTAGATTCTTTCATACTAGTTTTGCATTAGTTTTCTTTAATTGAATGCATATTAGTTAGGTTAGTTTCTAATTCCATTGCATGTCTTTAATTCTAGAAAGTTTCTTTTAGTTGTAGTTTCTAATTTCATATGTGTTTCCTTCTTCTTTTAAATTCCTAGTTTAATCATCAATTCTCTCTCTCTCTCTCTCTAGCTGAAGTTAAGTGATTAAAATAAGATTCAAAAAATTAAAATTTTATGAGATTCCTCTTGGATTTGACCTCTCTATATGCAATACTACTTTTGTCTTTCTCCTCACAATCTTTATTTTCTCCACCTTTCTTCCCTATTTTTCTCATGCAAAAACATAGAATTAAGGGGAGTGCACATGATTTCATGAAAAATTTATCCAAACATTAGTGTGGTTCCCTCTTTAGGTTGAGTAGGAGAGAGAATGACTAAAATGTTTCTCATGCAAAACTCGATCTTCTGATTTGTTTTGTTTGCAGGAAAGCTCTCATTATGTGTGTTTCCAATGTATATAATTTGATCTTCCTTTAGAAGCTTTTGAAGGTGGTGGATAACTTCCACCCATGCATGGGAAATTTTGTCACCTTTACTTTTGATAAGAATACCCTATAAGGTAGGTCTTCCGCTTAGTGTTTTTTATTGTTTTGACTTTGTAGAGAATACGTCCATAACATTTTAATTTCCTAGACTTCATGTTTAGCACATTGGCTCTTGATATAGTTTGGATTCTAAACTTACTCGTTTAGGGTTACTATTGCCAAATTTGTGCAGTTTTTATTTAATCCCTAGTCCTATAAAATGTATAATTAACTTTACTTAGTGATATTTAATTAAATTTCAGGGTTAAAACATGCTAAATATAGAGGTATGTGTGTAATATTCCTACATATATCAATCAACATAAAAGACTAAGCTATTTAAGAATTTAAAATTGAAGAACATTTAGATCTATAAATAATCAAATCCCATTGAGGAATTTAGAGAAAAAATCTTAGATCTATAATCCCTGTGGAACTCTTTCTTAAATCCACACAAATTCAACTGGTAGTTCTAAAGCTTCCATTTTGTTCAGGTTCTTCACACTTGCTCAATTTCTCTTGCTTTCAAGCAAATCCCTTCACATTTCCTCTTTCATTTGCCCTAAAATTGAAGTAGAGTTGTGTTCATGAGCTTACTTCCAAATCTCAGTAGTTTGACCTACAACATTATGAAGATCTAGCTGGGGAAGGAAGATCAAGCAAGGAAGAGGGAGTGGAGAGATTGACTTTCTACCATTTCATGTGTTCCATAAGTCTTTCTAACACTAGTGTTCCAAGTTAGACAAAAATGGCCCTAAGACTTTTAAAGTTGTTTATATATAAAATGACTTTAAAATGTTAGACCTATAAAGTCGTTTAAAGAAAACAACTTTAAAAGTATACACTTTTTTATAAATATTTTATTTATAATTTTTTATTCAAAATATATACACTTTTTATGCTAGTACTTCATATATAACATTTAATTAATTTTAAATGCAAATATATATATATATATTTGATTGACATTATAATAATCATCCAAAGTTTACTTGGACCATAAAATACAGTGATAACCAAAATTAAGAAATAAAAATATGTGATAACTGAGGAAGTACAAAAACCATAGTAATAAAATAACATAAGAAAAATAAGATGGTAAATGAATTTTGAGGTGGGAATGTGGGTGTGTTAACTTAAATTTCCCTATCCATTTCATGAGCTATATATATATATATATATATATATATGCATGTGTGTGTGTGTGTGTGTGTGTGAGAGAGAGAGAGAGAGAGAGAGAGAGAGAGAGAGAGAGAGAGAGAGAGAGAGAGAGAGAGAGAGAGAGAGAGAGAGAGAGAGGGAGGGACTGTGGTTCTTATATATATATATAAGTTTTAATGACACTAAATTCACATAAGTTAAACTTTTATAAATTGTTATTTTCTATACATACATTAAAAGTGTACACTTTTGAAGTCAACATAGGTTCATGCATATAGTCCTTGTACTTGCACATATAGCTAGCTATCAATCCATATATATATATATATAGCTCATGACAAAAGAGCTAATTAAAATTGTAAATCTGGAATTAGGGTTCAAGTTTAAGGTTCAGGGCACAGGGTTAATTAGGTTAGGGTTCTATATACTTAATTTTAAATATATATATGCATGTATTTGATTGACACTAGGCTTTCAAAGTTGCGTCACAAAATATTGTAGAAAGACTCCTAAAGAAATAAAAATATGTGATGACCAAAGAAGTACAAAAACTGTAGTAATAAAAGAAAATAAGTAAAATAAGATGGTAAATTAATTCTGAGGTGGGAATGTGGGTGTGTGCATTAGCTTAAATTTCCCTGTCTATTTCATGAGCTATATATATGCATGTGTGTGTGATAGATATTAAAGTTTTCTTGATACTAAATTCCCATAAGTTAAAATTTTATAAATTGTTATTTGATGTACATACTTTAAAAGTGTACACTTTTGAAATAAACATATATAGTAGTTCTATGCATATATTCTTTGTATGCACATATAAATATGGAATTAGGGTTCAAGTTTAGGGTTTGAGTTTAGGGTTCGGGGTTAAATGTATATGTTTGTATTTGATTGGCACTAAGCATCCAAAGTTTGCTTACATCACAAAATATTATAGAAAGAATATATGATAACCAAAGAAGTACTAGAAATGTAGTAATAAAAGAACATTAAGCAAAAAAAGATGAAAAATTAATTATGATGTGTGTTATATTTTTAAAGTCATTTAAAAAAAAACAACTTTGAAAGTATTAACTTCTAATTGAAAGCAACTTTAAAATTTCTTAGCTTTTAAAGTCATTTTTCTTAAAATGACTTTAAATGTATTAACTTTTAAAGTCATTTTCAATAAAATGACTTTAAAAGACTTAATTTTTAAATTTATTTAATTGAAATCAACTTTAAAAGTATACAATATTTTATCCTTAAAAAAAATAAAAAAATAATTCAAAATATATACACTTGTTGTGTTAGTACTTCACAATATCTAACAAGTAATATACAAAGAGAAAGCTTTTTTATGGTAGTGAACATTGATTCATGCATTATTTTTATGCACATATATATAGCTCACTGTTAATATTGATCCATATAGCTCATGACAAAAGTAAAGCCAAAAATTATAAACATGAATGTATATATATATATATATATTATAACTAACTAATATACATATTCCATGTAGCCCAAATATATATTGTTTTCAAACCCAAGCACCTTCCTCACCGTTATCACGAACATAATCCTCATTCTTACCAAGTACTGCTTCAATTGATGGGATTGTTTTGGTGATAGAAGGGCAATTGATTTCAGCATCTCCTAGGTCGTCCTCATAAAAATCCCTTGGACAGGATGATAAAACTATTGACCACTTCTTATCACGTTCATCTTGTACATAAAATACTTGTTTTGCTTGAGATGCCAAAATAAATTGATCATCTTTATAGCTCATCCTATTGAGGCCAACCAATGTCAATCTAAGGGCATCAGTTTTGATGCTGTTGTCTTCCACCCAATCGCACTTAAACACAACCATAGTTCTAAAAGTCCAAGGCCCATATCTCTCTTATAACGTCGTAATAAGTATCATCTACCACTATTGGCCTATTATCCTTTGAACTTGAAAATAATGTAGAATTGGCAACTAAGCTAACTACACTATTCTGTTGCACTTTTGAGTTATCACGGTCTTTTGTGTAACAATGATAACCATTGATGGCATATTTGCATATTTTATTACTTTTGGTAGTGGTCCTATTGCCATCCAGCCCAAGGTTTCTGATATATTCTTGCTTGCTACTTCTTGCTGATCTTGAATTTGTGTATATTAAGTAGATACATACATACATACATACATACATACATACATACATACATACATACATACATACATACATACATACATACATACATACATACATATATATATACAAAACGTAGTTTTTTAACTTAAGTGAGCTTGCTTTCATTTTACCTTCTTACACAACCAATTATTGAAAGAGTGACAATGCTTAGATTATAGCCACTTCCATTTCTTTGTGTAACTTGGATTCTTTGCCTTGAGTACATCCATGTGTTCACTACGCACAAACACAAAAATTAATAGAGTAATCATGGAAAATGTAATTAACCATCAGCAATTAAATTTTACATGAGTGCATGCATGCATGATCAAGTTACTCAATGTAAGGTTGGACTTCATCAACATTTCGCAACATATAAAGATGCACCTAGTCTCATTCTTTATAGTCAATGGTCAATACACGACTACTTGATAGAGGTTCGCCAACCTTTGGATCATGAAATGCAACTGATTATTTCTTTCTTGGGATTCCAATGGCGTCCACTCCTGCTAAGTACTCTATGCAAAACTCCACTTCTTCCTCTATAATATAACATTTAGCTATACACCCCTCTGGCTAGTTGTGATTATATACATACCCTTTTAAAATTTTCATGTATCTCTCAAATGGATACATCCATCACATGTAAACTGGCCCATAGAGTCTGACCTCATTAATGAGGTGCATTGTTAAGTGTACCATGATGTCAAAGAAGGGTGGTGGGAATATTGTCTCAAGCTCACATAAAGTTGTCACCAGATGACCTTGAATTTCTTATAATTTTGATACATCAACCACCTTCTTGTATAAAGCATTAAAGAAGTAGTGGAATTTTGTAATAGCTCCCCTAACTTTGTCTAGTAACATATAACATATTGTTATAGGTAATAGTTGTTGCATCAATACGTGGCAATCGTGGGACTTCATCCCCAACAATTTTATCTCTTCCATGCAAACAATGTTTTTAAAGTTCAAAGAGTAGCCATCTGGGACTTTGAGCTCGAACAAGGTTTTACACATTATTCTCCTCTCCTCTCTACCGAGAGTATAATTTGCCTCAGGTAGGCATGTTCCTTGATTGCCCCTATCCTTAGGGTGCAACCCCCTCTTCAAACCTATGTTCATAAGATCTATTCGAGCTACAAGTTCATCCTTTGTTTTTCTTGGGATATTAAGCAAGGTGCCGGTCAAGCTTTCACACACATTCTTCTCAATGTGCATGACATCAAGCACATGGCACATATGCAGTGATTTCCAGTATGGCAGACGAAAAAATATTGATTCTTCTTCCAACAACTTTTGCAATTACTTTCACCTAAATGTTTACTTGATTTCTTTGTATTCTTTCCCCACAAGACATTAATATTTTCAGCCTACTCCAATACTTGACGTCTTGTCAACATTTTTGGAGGTGTCCTTCTCTCTACACTCCCATTAAATTCTCCCTTCTTAGAATGATATGGCTGGTTTCTTTGCAACCATCTTCTGTGCCCAAGGAATACCAATTTCCTACCATGTTTAAGACATACAACACATGTTTGATCACTACAAATAGGACAAGCATTGTATCCCTTCATAGTGCATCCAAACAAATTATTGTATGTAAGAAAGTCGCTTATTGTCCACATCAATATAGCCTTTAGGGTGAATGACTCTTTGCTGTATGCATCGTATGCTTTAATTCCTATGTCCTATAATGTCGAAAGATCATTGATCAAGGGAGACAAGTACACCTCAATGTCATTCCCTGGCTGCTTTGGACCCGATATCGACATAGTTAGCATCATGACCTTCCTCTTCATACATAGGTATGGTGGAAGGTTGTACCAAACTAATATAATAGGCCAACAACTATACTTGCTACTCATAGAACCATGAGGATTAATCTCATCTGTAGATAATGCTAGATGTAGGTTTCTAGGTTCTTCACCAAAATTAGGCCACATGAAGTCTACGAGTTTCTATGTTGGGCTATCTGCTGAATGGTGTGAAAAGCTACCAACTACTCTGTCATTAGCATGCACACTAATTTCTTTGCTGTTTGTATTATATGGAACATTCTTTTGAACCTTTCAATAGTGGGAAAGCACTATAGAACCTTTGCAGGAACACCTATAACTATTCTAGTTGAATTCTTCTTTAACTTTCATCTTAGCTATCCACAAGTTGGGCATGTAGTTTTATCTTTATGCTCCTTCCTATACAAGATGCAATCATTGGGACACACATGTATCTTCTCATACTTCAACCCTAGTGCAGCTATGGTTTTCTTTACCTCTAATGTGGACCTCGCTAACTTATTATCCTTCAATAGCATCTTACCCACTACTTTCAAGACTTCTACAAAACCTTGATCTGAAAAACCAAATCTTGATTTCACATTGTAAAGTTCTAACACTGCAAATAGCTTGGTATAATCTTTATATTCAGGGTACAATGGCTGATCGGCTTCCTCTAATGTAGCATGAAATTGTTCAGGGCCATCTTGAAAGTCACCAAGCGCATCTCAAAATATTGGTACAGCTATACTACTATCTCCAACACTTCCTACAATGTCTTGATCATATATTCTAAGCCTTGTTGCAGGCCTATGTAGAAGTTCTTCTCCATGCCAAATCCATGGGTGGTAGCTTTCATCAATTCCATTAAAGCACAAGTGTTCTCTTGACACCTCTATAGTTACTTTTTTCAAGTTTCCACATTTTGAGCATGGACAACAAATGCAATTACGATCAACACCTATGCTAAGTGCAAACTCTATAAATTTTTTTGTACCCTCTTCATATTCTTTTGATGTCCTTGTAGTAGACATCCAAACATATTTGTCCATTATCATAAGAAATGGAAGCAAATTTGAGTGAAGACTGGTAAGACATGAAAAGATTAGGTTAGGCATTTTAACAAACATTAGATATACATGAATTAGAAGTATTAAAAATAACAACATTTCATTAAAATTTTCAATTAACAAAAAAAAAAAAAAGTAGATTATGACAGACACATTCATGAATAAACTCAACTTTCAAAAGAATAATTTCTAACCCATAACCTTGTAAAACTTCTTCAAATAAGCATAATACTTGCGAGACAAACATAGAGATACTAAATAACACTAAATAATCTGACCCTGGATTTGTTAATGTAATTCCAATTCACAAGGTAAGATTTGGTTTGGAGTAGGGAAACAGAATTCTGGTTTAGTATTTACACACAAATAATAAACATAGAGCACAAGTCGGAAGTCTACAATATAATTCTTAAAATAGAAAAACTATTGAAGTTGTTTTTAGAAAAATGATTTTAAAAATCTTTGCTTTTAAAGTCATGCTTTTGAAAATGAATTTAAAAGTGTATACTTTTAAAGTTGTTTTATTTAAAATGAATTTAATAGTGTAGATTTTTAATAATTTTTAAATTTTCACTTGAAATTTTATTTATTTACCTTTTGTACATTACAAATTTACATAAATACACAATGAAATTGATTTTATAATACAACCATATGTATATATATATATATAAACAAACACATCAACAAGAAAATCAAATTATTTTTTTATTACATCCAATGTTACATATATATCAAAATGTTACATATTATTTGATCTTGGCAACCAAGATCAAATAGCAAATATGCTCTTTTTCATCAAAATCTGGCCTAGTATTCAAGTGACACAACTCTTTTTCTTCAAAATAGGGCAAAAGTTAATGTTATAACCACCCTCTTCATCAAACCCTAATTCTGAGTGAGAACCACAAATCATATTGTTCTCCCTTTCTTCAACAGTGAGGCTTGAGAGAGAAGTAGTTGCCATTTGCAATGAAATCATACGATGTTGGTGAAACTAGGATGATCAAATAGATTCCTTAACCTCATGATATATAGTGTGAAAACCCACATGCTCTACAAAATAAAAACATAGAAAAGTTAGTAACAAGAAAAGAAATATTAGTGTATTTTAAAAGAAGTTGTGGTTTACTTGTAATACCTCCAATTTTTGTAAATTGATTGAGAAAATCAATTTAGCTTGAATTTTTAGAAATTCCGGGCTAGAATATTAGGTTATTGCAAATTCTATTTTTATAGATATTAAAACATGATTTAAAACTTTAACATTATGAATTTACTCAAAAAATTGATCGAAATGACACTAAGTATGTTCAATTCCAAGTTAAAATGAAAAATCTTTAATTTTCTCCATTTTTACAAATAAAAGGATAAAATGGTAATTTTACTCATAACTGAGAACTAAGACATCAATATTTAGAATGTACTCAGAAATCTGATTCCAACACCACTAAGTACACTCAATTTCGAGTTCATAGGAATAAACTTTTTTTTCTCCATTTTTGAAATTAAAAGGGCAAATTTATCTTTTTACAACTATGTGGGGCCCACAAAGTGGGCCAATGGTCTGAAAGACAACCATCATGAGTCAAACCACTACCACCTACTAGTGGAGAAGGGGGTGGTAGTGAGAATCCAATGACAATTTAATAATAAAAAGAAATGAAACATAATTATGACATGTAATTGGGGAAAATTCAAAAATCCCTATAAATAACCCTAAAAATTCCCAAAATTTTTCCTAAAAATCCATCACGAGGTGCCCTAAATCTTCTAGAATTGTAGCTCAAACTCTCCTAATTTCTCCCTCTTTCTCTCTTTCTTTGTGGGCGTGTCCCCAAATGCACCCAGGTAGACCACCCCATGTATGCATCAAGAGCATTCAGAGACGCATCGTCCCCGATGAACTAGGGTTTTCACCCAAGAAACCCTAAATCAATTAGTGATCCAATTCCACCCGTTAGAATCAGATCTCCACCGTTGGATCTAGTCAGATAGGGCTGGTCAACAAAAGACCTAAGTTTCCATGATGATCCACTTCTTGGATCATTGAAAAACTCACAGTGAAGACAAAAATAGTACTAGGTACTGTCTTGGACAGATTTTTTCAGTTTAATCCAACCAATCTAGCTGGTGAAAGATCATAGACCGTTGGATCTCTTTAATACATGGAGATTTACAAAAGCCCCAAGGTCTCACTCCATTTCCAGCAACAGCGACGAAGGAATCTATCTCTGTATACTTCATCAGCGACTGGGTTTTCTTTCACTAATATTTCTCTCCTTTGGTGAATTTCCCTTCCTCACATTGGCAAAGGTAGGCCACCACTTCACCCCCTTTCAATTCTGGCACCTCCCTTAGGTTATCTGGCCTCTAGGTGATCTCCTCGGTCATTGATCCATTGGGAATGATGGTTTCGGCAATAGGATTGAGATGCCCATCTTGGACGGTGTAGATGAAACTTTTGAGTCGTTGGATGGATTCCTAGGGCCCAAAAATCCCAGGAGATGAAATCTTGCCCATTGACTATCAAGGATGAAGGAGATCTGGCGATGGATGATCTGATGGTCTAGATTTGGACTATCTCGCACATAGCCGGTCACCTCTCTCAGATCACCTATAATAAGTGGTCACAGGCGAGGGCTGTTGGTTGTCCCCACACCTGGTATGCCCAGATCAGATCTTAGCCGTCCAATATTTGTACTAAAATCTTGTTTCTTTAATTAAGAGCTCAATTTAGCTCTGATTTTAAATCTAAAAGTTGCTATAGATTCCTTGTAACTTTTATAAGGTACTAAACTCAGAGAATTTATGTTTTGATGCATCTAAAATTCTGTTAATAAAGAAAAGTATTACTAATTCTTATTATCAGTGAAATTTGGAATGATCAGACTTCATAATTCTAATCCACTGATGATCATGTGATTCTAGAACATGGAATCAATAGTTATAAGTTACTGATATGTGTCTAATTAAGAGATATAGCCTTAAAAGAAGAAAAATCATAAAAATGTGAATGGATCTTCATGATCTGATTAATCAAACATGATCAGACCTTTTAAAATAGTTTATATGATGATCTAAATGTATAATTACAATAATTAAATGGTTGGATGTAATTTATTTTCCAGATCTTAAGATCTTGACCCTTAAAAGTAGTTAAATCCATAAAAGTGAATGGTAATCTCCTTGATTCATGTGATCAAGGATGATTGGATAGTGTGGAAGTATTTGGATGATGATATAAAGTTAAGATCATATGGATTGATGGGCTTGATGATGATAATTTGGGATAGATTAAGATCTATGCCCTTAAATTGGATAAAATGGTTTAAGATCTTCTTGATCAGTTAGATCAAGAAAGATCAGATCATTTGATGAGATGATGCATTAATGATCTAGTGAGAAAATCATATTAATAAAATGTATTAGATCTAAAGGAAAATGAAAGATCAAGATCTAAACCCTAAATAGGATGAAAATTGAATATAAATCAAATATGATCGCTGGATCATAGTGAATAGTTATGGCATGTTAAATTTTCATTTAAATTATTGATATTGTAAATGTATTTTATTTCTTAGTAGATTTAATTGTTAGATTTACTCATTTGTTTATTTATTTATGCTTTAATGCTTATGTTATGTAAATTACATTGAAATTATAATTAAATGAAAAATAGAGTTGAAGGACATTTACATGGAATGAATGACATAGACTTAATGATAGTAAGAGCTATAGTTTGTAGGACAATATAAGGATTATCAAATCCTTGGCCCAAACTAGGAGAATAATAAACCCCATGAATGATATTTTAAATGTTTATGGATTTAATTAAAATCAATTAGAAAGAGTACTTAGGATTAAAATGTTCATAGGAACCTTATAAAAGGTTGAGCTAAGGTCATTCTAGTGAATGCTGAATATGATGGTTAAGGGGGTTCTCTAATAGAGCCTTGCACTTCCCCTACCTTCCGTTTACGTTTGTGAGGTCTAAATGCCTCCTTACATGAGGATTGAAGTAATCACTTTATGTTCAACCATTCAGCTAGTAAGCCTTAGCCAATTGGAAATAAGAGGAGCTTCCTAGATTTAGGATGAAATAAGCCATCTTCAACTAGTAAAACATCAACTGGTTGAATAATAATAATAATAATAAGAGCATAAAAGCTTAGTAAATTATCTAATCCTAATAAAAATTGTAAGTAAGATAAGGATGATCAAATAATATCCATAGGATCTTGAATGATCAAGAATAATAAGAATCCTAATGTCATATTTTATTATGTATCTATGTATGTATGTTGTAGAGAAATCTAGATAGAGAATCTAAACCCTTGATCAAATATGATTCAAGAAAGAGAACTAAGATCATCCTCCTTAGGGTTGATCAAACAACTGAACTTAGATCAAAGAAGAACTAGATAACAGAAGATCTAAGCTCTTGATCTTCATTAAAAAGTGTAAATTGTTGATCAAAGGATCTATGAAAGATCAAGATCAAAGAAAGGAATACACAAAGACTTAGAATAGAAAATACTTAGATCTGAAAGATTAGAAGATCCTTCTAACTGTTAGATCTATTGATCAATACTATCTGAGGAAGATAGATCATGATAGGACCCAAGATCTAGATCCTTTATATCAAAGGACAAGATTAGATAAAGAATATAGAGATGATAAAAAAAAAATAGGATTATTCAAGTTGTATAAATATTGACAGTATGTATGGATTTATAGATTTCATACATCAATCAGGATCATGGAAGATTTGAAGAGATGAATCACTACTTCAAGGCACGAGGATTTTATGAATGCATCTACATGAGAAATACATGTTGAATACATGATCTTATGTCTGGAAATGTTGACAAGTATAATGTAAATACTTGTAGTAAATCCATTGAAAACCCTTATGATCCAACCAAAACACATATGAAATGGTTAAGTTGGAATTAAGGAAAACCCTAAGTGAATAGGGAACTAGAAGGTATTCCAGCCCTAGTTAAACAAACAAATTGTCTGATAAGTATAAAATCAATACATGGGAATCATTCATATAGAATGGTGATCCCTAAACTTATATGAACATGGGTATCATTCATTGTAAATGATGATCCCTAAGTTTGAAGTGAAATCCTATCCTCGGTATAAGAATACCAAAGTACGAGGATGATGCTATAAACAGACAAGACATATGATAAGTAAAAGAATACTTTATATACAAGCAAGGAGGCTTGTGGTTTTTGTTTTAAACAAGCATATGCCCGGGGATGCTATGCTAGGAGGGTTATGAGAGTTTGGCCACCTACTCTCTGAAATGTGATATATATGATGATATCGTGCCCAAATAGAGGAAAAATGTCAGGTGGGTCAGTTATGGGAAGGCCACCACTGTGATGGGATTTCTCCCCATATAGACATGACATAGATGATTTTCCACATTTGGTATTCGTGGAGTATGAAAGCAGTTATCCAAGCACACTGGTATGGATCAAACTACAGCATAGTAGTCCTTTGAGTATTTTGCATTATGATGCATGGCATAATGAGATGCTAATATTGCCCAAATAAGGGAGTATTTTCCCAACATAGTCTGAATGTTTTATCAACTCAGTATGGCTAAGTGTGATGATACTACCCAAATGAGGGAGTATTTTTCAGCAAAGTCTGGATGATTGATCAACTCAGTGTGTCTGAGAGTGACTATTGATGTTTGAGATATTAACTATTTTTCATGGTTTTGACTGTATATATATATACACACATGACATATACAGTATACATGTATAAGGATGTACATATATGACAAAGTAAAGAGATTGATCCATGAGTATGTTTATGAACAATGGGATTATGAAGTATTAGGATTATATTGTCAAGTTATTATGCTTCTTGAATCCCCTACCAAGCATAGCTTGTTGAGATATTGTAAATATTTGAATGTTTAGAATATTTTAGATAGAGAGAAGAAGAATTAGGAGCTCAAGACTTAAGAAGACTTGGAACAATAATCAATCATGGTATATCCCTTGAAGACATGTATTTTTATTTGAGAGCATTGTATTGTATTGTATTGTATTGAGAGTTTTAATTGTATGGTGAACATTGAAATTTGGATTATATAATTTGGACAAGTATTGTACTGATACCCAGGTCATACTATGAACCACTGGATGGATTCTGGAATTTAATAAAAGTATATTCCTTCAATGGAATTTTATCTAGTACAAAATTCTACTTATGTTATGTATGAAGTGATGACTTGGGTTTTACAAAACAATTTCTAAAGAAAATAATTTTCGCTGCTTTGTTTTGAAATTTTTTTTTACTACTAAGGGTGCCCTGCCTTTGAAAAAATGTATTACAAAATGTGTTATAAAACCCTGGGTCGTCACATTACTTGCAGTTTTTTCCATGACACAAACAGTCAAAATATAAAAATGGAAAATAAGAAGGGAAAAAGAGAGAACCATAAGGCTCGAAGACGAAGCCATCACGCCAAAACTGTGAGAAGAAGAAGATAAAGGAAAAAACATACTTCAACAGCTATTTATAAATCATCAAAGACTTTAGAAGTTGTTTAGTGATAAACAACTTTGAAAATATCTAAGTTTTGAAGTTGCTTAGCACTAAAAAACTTTAAAAGTCCATTCCTGCTAAATAAAATATTTTTTCCAATTTATTGTGATACTTTTCAAGTTTCTTCCTAAAAATGACTTTAAAAGTTACGCATTTTTAAAGTCATTTTTATGAAAAAGACTTCAAATAATTTTTAAATTTTCAATGAAAAATATATTTATTTAGCTTTTCTACTTTACAAATTTACATAAATGCACAATGAAACTAATTTTACAACACAATCATATGTATATATATAAACCAACACATCAACAAGGAAATCAAATTATTTTTTGATTACATCCAATGTTACATATATATCAAAATGTTACATATTATTAGATCTTGTCAGCCAAGATCAAATAGTGAATTTTCTCTTTTCATCAAAATCTGGCCTAGTGTTTAGCTGACAACACTCCTTTTCATTAAAATAGGTCAAAAGTTGAGGTTATAACCACCACTCTTCATCAAACCCTAATTTTGGGTGAGAACCACAAATCGTATTTTTCTCCATTTCTTCAATAGGGAGGCTTGAGAGAGTAATTGTCATTTTCAATGAAGTCATACAATTTTTGTGAAATCAAGATGATCAAATAGATTTTTTAACCCCATGATATATAGTGTGAAAACCCACATGATCTACAAAAAAAAAGAAGGTTTAGTAATAAGAAAATAAATATTTGTGTGATTTAAAAGAAGTTGTGGTTTACATACAGTTTTTTTCATGACAGAAACAGTCAAAATATAAAAATGAAAAGTAAGAAGGGAAAAAGAGAGCAACATAAGGTCCAAAGATGAAGCCATCATGCCAAAATTGTGAGAATAAAAATATAAATGAGAAAACATACTTTGACAGCTACTTATAAACCATTGAAGACTTTGGAAATCGTTTAGTGCTAAACGACTTTGAAAATATCTAACTTTTGAAGTCGCTTAGCATTGAACGTCTTTAAAAGTCATTCTCGCTAAATAAAATATTCCTTCCAAATTTATGATGATACTTTTCAAGTTGCTTCCTTAAAATGACTTCAAAATTTATACAAATTTTAAAGTCGTTTTTATGAAAACAACTTCAAAAGTTATCAACTTTTGAAGTTTTTTTCATAAAAACGACTTTAAAAGTTCTTCCCATGAAAATTTCCCTCCTCACACCAATTTTTTAAAATCACTTAGGCTTAACCAATGTCTAATTTTCTTTTCTTGACTTTTCCACATCTCTCCTATCATATCTCTCGCTCCATCTCACCCTATAAAGCATCCCAAAATTTCTACAAGGGGAGATACACCTTCCTAAGAAGGTGCCACCTCCCACCTTCTAAAAGTCCCCTACTTGCCTAAATTCCTTCCTAATGTCCTACTCTAATCCACCTTACCCTTATCTCTTTCCTAACTCTTTCCAATTCTCTTCTCATCTCACTTTCTATTTCCCATAGTGCATTCTATGATTTTCACAAAGTGGGGGACTCACCACCCTAAAAATTAGGCACCTCCCACCTTGTTGCAACCTTCTCTTAGGTATCCTCTTGCTTGTTCTAGATTATCTAATCCCTCCTTGCCACCTCTTCCTTGGGGTTTCCTTAAGATAGCAGCCACCACATATAAAACAGCTTCAAGAGTTTCACGTGCAATACATCTTGGAGAAGGGGAGAATGTCCCCTCATAAAAAGGAGGTGTCTCCACGCTTCAATCCTTCCCAAGATCTCCAATGCACTCGAATTTGTAGCAGCCCTCTTCTCTAGCCCTTGCCTTTGTACTTTGGTGTTTTCTCTCTTGAAGTCTTCAGAGTTTGAGGTTAGTTGTATCTTCATTCATTGCTTGCTTTCTTTTAAGTTCATTGATTTACTTTGATCTTTAAGTTTGTGCTTTGTTTCTTTTGGTTTGTTCCTAGTTTCATTTGATTATTGTTTTTTGTTTCACACCTTAGATCTTTGAGTCTAAGGACTATAACTCTCTTATAGCGACAGCCAAGAGAGCATAGGCCCTAGTTCACGTTCCTTGCCCTCGAATCTCGCTCAAGTTCTTGGCAACCTCTTGCTTTCTTTCCATTCTTTTCCCCCTTCTCTTTCCTAGATATTTATTGGGTTACATGCATGCTTAAGATTTGAGTGTGGGAGAATTGAATATTATGGATTGTTGATTGTATCCTCGAGCATTGAGTGGTTTGCATACTCCTTGGAATTAGCACATCATACTTGTACTTAACTTTCCATCAATAAAAGTTAAAGTATTCAAGCTTGAATTCATGCTTCCATGTTAATTTCTTGCTATTTATGGATGTTTTATGTGCTCTAAAATTAGTTTTTCATGGCTGTTAGATGTCCTTACCATGCCTAGATTTTATGTGTTTTATTTTACATTAAGGCTACATGAAGTAATCCCATAAATCCCCCAAAGAATCCATCAGTACAAACCAATGGTTCATACATGTGGTTTTGAGGTGTTTTTCCCTTAGGAAATTTATTTGATTATACTTAGAATTACATGCTCTAATTATGGTTTCATTCATGCATTCCATGTTGGATTATTTTACATCATAGTTCACACATATTTTCATGTCCATCCATGTCTTACATAGCATGCAATCCACTTGAAATAGTGTGCACAACTCCGAGGGCCATGTGCGTGGTTTTGAATGATTATTTCTTTAGATCACTTGTTTATTCCATGTTCATTCATTGCTTAGAAGTTTATACATTAGTTTAGGATAATTCATGGAATCTATTCTAGTGTAATACCAAGCATTGCTTGCTTAGTTTGCACTTTTCTTTCTTCTATGCATACCATTTTGTTCTTGTTTCCTTAGTTTTGCATATGTTAGTTGTTATGTTTTTGGGTTCCTTCATTGTTAACTAAGTTTTTGGTATCTTTAGATTAGTTTGAGTAAGTTACTAATCTTAGGAATAGAAAGTTCTAAATGTAGAAAGTTTCCAATTTCATTCATTTTTAGTTTTCATGTTAGTTTCCATCCTTAGTCAAGGTAAAAACCACTTTCTTTACCTTGGTTAAATAATTTAAATAAGGATCCACTTAACATGAAAACCATTTGATTCCTCATGGGATCATCCTCAGTTGCATACTTATTCTATAATAGATTCTTGCACTTGCGAGTTAAGTAAAACATCACAATAAGTTTTTGGCATCATTGTTGAGGAATCATAATAGATTTGTAAGAGATCTTGATTTAGATTATTTACCTCTAGTGTAAGTTTGGGTTGCATTAGATTAGCATTTTTCATCATTTTTTGTATTTATTGCTATTTTCTCAAATTGACCATATTTTGCTTGATTTTGTACCATGGGAACTTGGCAAAGGAGCAATTCAATCCTGTGGGCCAAAGTTTCATCACATTAGATTAGGGTTTATTGCTTTCCTAGATTAGGGTTGTTATTCTTTTTGAGTGAACTTGTAGTGAGGCTCCATTGTAATTTGAACTTTATTATTCAATTTTAAATTGGTTGTAATAATACATGCAAGTGTGGGGCATGGTGTCCTACACTTGATCTCCATGGAACACCCCATTGTAAGTATCTCTCACTTTCTTTTTATTTTTCTAGTTTAGTTACATTTATTTTAATCTTGCATTATGGATGATAGGATAATTCATATAGATTAGGGCATTCATCTTACTTGTTGCATCATTATTTAGGGCTATTGCATTAGTTGTGCACCTATTTAACTAAGTTTAACCTAAGCTCGGCTACAACCAAGGATAGATTGTGCGGTTATAGTGTCATGTCTATTAAAGTGTTTGACCCTTTGTTTAGTAGCATATAGGTAGGCATTAGTTTTATTTTTGTACTACATTGTACATTTAATTGCTTTATGGTGGAATGTATCACATTGATAGTAGGGCTCCATAAGAACCCTCAAAAGATAAGGACTAGATTTCGTCACTAGATCCTTGGCCCACCAATGTAATTAAAATTAATACTTGTATGTTTGTAATCCTAGCCTTTGAATGTTAATTTAAAATCAATTCAAATGAGAAATAGTGTTTTCGAGCTCATAGAAAACTTTTTGAAAGATTAGGTCTATTATCACTCTAATGGCTTGTGAGTGTCATGCTTATAATGGGTGTTAAAAATCTAAGTGATTTTCCCACACCTTTTGTTGAGGTCAATTGATGTCTAAATGCCTCCTTACATGAGAATTCTATTACCCACTTTAGAGCAGAACCTAACAGGTAAGTAGTAGTTCAGTTTTCATTGAAGGAGGAATTATCTAGATTTGTATGTAATTGCTAGCACCCTACATTTTACATGAAAATCATCAATTCAACTTGTTAGCAAGCTATTAGGATTGGTTTTGCATCATTTAACTTAGAATTAGCATTTAGGTTGCATTATATAATTAAGAGTTTTCCATAAAAATAAAAAAAAGAGTACTCATTTATTGTATAATCCGATTTATTTCATTGTATATAAACTTATGAAAAAAGTCCTATCAAGATGGTGATAGAGTTGATAGATTATATACCTCAATGGATAGGATAGATAGTGTGGGAATTCAATTGCTTAGGATGATAGCTTCTAGGCAAGCTACTCTGCAATCTCAATACCATAATGATTATGCCTATTTTGAACCACAATTTACACTTCTTCTTAGCCATCAAGCTCCACACACAACATATATTATCAGGAGCCAGTGAATGCAATCACTGCATTTACATACCATAGAAATAACTACTATCCTGAGATAAACTATCAAAATGGATGGGCTAGACATCATTAATGACCATGGTCTGAGGAATATCAACCATTCTAGGAAGAACCAACATGGTACCACTCTAAACATCCCTATGATTTTCAAGAATATCAAGGTCAACCATTATGGGTTAGACTTGTTTATCCCTTTTTTGGTACCCCAATACCATAGCAATACCAACCATATGAGTCGTTTGTTCACAACATGATGAACCATCATTAGAAGAGAATATGTAGCAAATTTATAAAGAATAGATCAAACCATTACTACCAATAAAAAAAGGGAATGAGAAAATGAAATAAGAGAGGGAGGAATGGGAAGAGAAAATAAAACCAACAAGGAAATATACTAAAGAAACATTGTTGAATTTTTAAAAAGGACCAAGGAATTCAAACCAATTGGGAATAATGAAGAGCCATTTATTACTAATAATTGGATGGGACTATCTTATCATCATTTTGAATTATAATCTTCAACCATCTTTACTTGTTGATAATGATGATAGGATGAAGATATCTTATCAACCTTCTGAGCCCTAGAATCTTTTACTGTCCTCACTCATTATTATGGATAATAACATGAAAATTGCATATGATTATTCTGAGCCAAAAAGTCCACTACCATCCAAGCAACCTCCAACTCATATCTACTTGAGCCATGTCCTATTCATTTCTATGATTATGGTAAAGATACATCCATTGAGGAGGAGAATGAATCCTTAACAACATTTAACCCAGATCCTTTAAAGTAAGGTCCTACTAATTTTTATGAATTTGATGAAGGCACATTTATTGAGAAGGTGAAGGAATTGTTGGATACTGTGCCATTAATGAACACTTCTTTAGGCAAGCTAGAGTAGAACCCCCTACAACATCTAAAATTTTAGTTGAGCCCTGCAATATAAAAGACGTGCCTGATTGGGACCTATAGACCTTATTTGAACAAACACTAAATAGCAATCTAGGTATATCTAAAACCTTACCTATACTGGCAGACAAGAAAAAGAACAGCCAATTGATGTACTGGCCTACATCAACCAACTCTAGGATACACATTAGAAGATAATTAGGGTTTAAGCCACCATGTCTCTACTTCTAGTAATACAAGAACCACCTTTTAGGAAGTGCATAGTCAGATTATACGCTAATTTTAGGACAATGTAAGGGAAATGAAGAAGAAAGATGAATTGAATAAATGTTCAATGTCATCACTCAATTTGGTCAAGAAGAGGACTATTCATCTCCATATGTTCCAAGAAAATTTGAATCCATGATAGTTCACGATGTTAGCATGTTACCACCACCTTAATTTTTGCAGTGAAGGAATTATATTGACTACTGTGAAATACTAAAACAGGAGGAACACCAATGTAGTCCCACTAAATTTAAAATAGTAATGTGGTCTATTGTGTCATAATGTTATCACCTCCAAAATTTTCAAGGTGGAGGGAATATATAGACTATGGGGACATTTTGAAGTGTCATGAGAAATCTTACCAATTCATTGTTAAAGTTAGGTTAATAAGTATTAGGTTAAATTAGTAAGGTCTAGATTAGGTTACATAAGGCTATGTCTAGCTGAAGATATTAAAATTAGTGCTCACTGGGAGGCAACCTAGGGTCTTTTTAGAAAGTATATGTGTTCTACATTAACCCATTCATCATATAGTTGTCCTATATTTCAAAACATTGACGATAATGTTTAGTTCAGGATGGGGTGTAGATATGCATGAGAGTTCTAAGATTTTATTGCATTTTTGAAAAAAATTATGATAAGTTCCATTATAAAGATGAGAATTCAAAATTTCTAAATATTCTGCTATCTTTTAATCTTTAGCTTATTAATAGAGTTGCATACAATCAATTCACTATTTTATTCTTTTTCTAAAGTGTTTCATGAAAAGTTAAACTTAGAATATTAATTGCAAAAAATAGCTGTATATGGTTTAAGTTGAAGAGAAAATATAACTTACATATCCCAAAATAACCTAAGTGAGTTTTGAGCCATTCTTCCTTTTTTGAGGGTTATACATAAATTCAAAATCTTCTTTAATATACATTAATTCTTACTTGGTCTCACTATTCTTCATCTTGGGCAACTATTAAGAAATCACATGAGACTACATCATCTATCTCTTAAGTTTATGATCATTTTTAAGTCATATCAAACCTAGGAAATGATATAGACCATCCTTAGTAAAACCTAGAGTCTTTAGCCTTCCTTAAGTTATTTTCCACTAGTTAACCCATTGAGCCTTTAAAATATAAGCCTTTTTCTTTCTTAGCCAAATAACCTTTACCTATATTGAACCCCTCTAATATTTATCCATTACCCATTTGTTTTGAAAACATGTAGAGAAGAATGAAGAACATCTTGACAAAATGTACGAACAATACAATTCAAGAGATGAACATCAAAAAGGTTAAAAAGAAAAAAAATGCTATATGTAAAGGCAAGTGAAGAAGGAAAAAAAAAGAAAAAAAAAAGATAGCCAATGAAAAAGAAGAATGTTCACTCTTGTAAGGAAAAATGAAAAAGTTGTCAAATACACTAATGGAAAACCTTTACATATTTTCTAAACAACCTTTGCTTACCTCATATAACCATTCCTTATATAACCCTTATCTAAGCCTATGTTTCATCCTAATAGAAGTCCTAACTTGATCTTAGGAGAAGTATGGCTTGGATATGGTTATGAATGAGCAAAGAATTTGTTAGAGGAAAATAGTCTTAGTAGTTGATATCCCTTTATGAGACCATTACCATTCTTTCTAAGTTATCATTTTTTGTGTGAAATATGTGAGATTTTTGAATTCAATGAAAAATATTCTACTTACACATTAATGAAAGATTTGTACCCATTTTTTGCATGACAAGTATATCCTATGAGAATTGAAGTCAAATCATATATTTGGATGGTAATTTAGGTTATGCTTCACTTAAAACTACTAATTATATATACTTTCTATGGCATACACTCATCTTCTAAAGGTTAAGTATTTATTATCAGCTAACTAAAAGAAAATTTTCTCAGATGAATAAGGGACTATCATAAAATTTTGAGAATTTTGTGGGTATATTTACTACAGATCGCCACAAGGCATAACTCCTCCACTAGGGGTAACCTTAGGGTTTAAGGGCTTCTTACATGTGCTAAATGCAATCATGATTATCAAAAAAAATAACAACCATTTAGTTTTTGTAATGACTCCAATTTTGTAATATTGAAATTCCAAGTTTAGCAATGAAAAGTTCAGTTTTAAAGAAAACGGCATTTTGGTCATTTCACTAGTTTCCTTGACTAAACCCAGGAATTTGGTCCTAAAAGTGGTTCCATTAGATGCATCTCGTAAAAAGGAATCCAACAAGACCAAAATCACCCAAAACGGAGTTAAAATGAGCAAGATATGGCCCTTTGAAGTTCAGGGGCAAAACTGTAAATTTCACAAAACGACTTAACTTGAAAAACACAGGTGCCCGTTTTGATACGGGCACCCCATCGTCTTCAACCTCCTAGAGATTTCTAGAACAGGGGTGTTTCAAGAAGAAACCACCACCATTCTGGAGGTTTCTCCACCGCCATTCAAAGGCGGTTAGAACCCCTCCAGAACCCTCTTTAAAAGCTCTATAAATAGAGCTCTTGGGTGCCTCTAATGGCAGCCCAAAACCTTGGAGAAAACCCATCGCGGAGCAGTGACCAAGAGGGAAAAACGTGGAGAGAAAACCACCCACGAAGCAGGTATGCTCAAAAACTCCCCAAACCCATCTCACCCATAGTCTTAGGCTCAATTCCCCTAAGTTTTTGCATGAAAAACCATGCAAAACGGAGCCTGGGAGCGCCACCAAGGACCCTGGGACATCCCCAGGGCCACACTGGTTCGACAGGGTCGAACCAGGGTGACCTGAGGATGACCCAGGTCTCTAACGGGCGGGACGATCCAATAGGAACGTCCCACATCAACGCAGGTCGACGCTCGTTTGAAAAACTAAACGGGCGCGTCCCTGGACGCGCCCGCTAAAGGGACAGACGGGCAGAGTTGTCGCGCATGTCTGCAGACGTGCCCGCTGAGGTGCACACCGCAGACGTGCAGCACGCTAGTGCACATTGAATTTTTTGTTGCTTAAGGAAGCAGGGCGCATGACACTGACGCGCAGCGCCCTGGCATTCCGACTTCTTGTCTTTAAATACTCTATGTACATACAACACTAAAACGCTTATAACTTGAGATCTAGAGCTCCGATTGAGGCGCTGCAAAAGGCGTTGTGTCCGTATCGACGACTTGGACACATAAAAACCATAAAATCCCTGATCAAAACTCAATCAAAGTAGGGCATGACCCTTAGAATAGGGTGGTGGCGCGTGAGCACTAGAACTTTGGAAAACTGAGAATACCAAGGCCCAATTAGGACCTTAGGACACCCATAGGTATAGGGATGGACCCCTAATGCCTAAGTAATAAGACCCAACTGCTCTAAACCCATCAAAGATAGGTTAAACTAACCTTGAGTCCACAAACCATGTTCAGGAGCGTACGAGGACAAGAGGGTTAACGCGACCTAGTCAGGTAGGTGCTCTATCACTATTAGATTCTTTTAAAAGAACTATTGTTATTTGAGAACATATGTTTTAGATATATGACTTGATTTGCATGTGATTTGAATGAATTAATTCAGCATGCATGTTAAATGCTTTGTACATAGCCATGTTTTGAAATGACTGCATATACATTATGAACATATATGTGTTGCAAACAAGTGCATGCATTGCATGATTTAAGTACTTGCAAAGATTGCATGTCCTTGAGGGTTGCCAAAAGACACTGGAGTACTGAGGGCCAGGCAATTGTGAGGGACCCAAAAGAGGACAAGTTTTAACAAAAGGTTTTGACTTATCTTATGTGATTTGGGCAAGTAAGCCCGTGGGTGCTATGCCGAGGGGTCTGGGTTGGCCACCCGGCCTCTACCACTAATAGGTGGATAGGTACCACGCCCAAAAAGAGGCAAGTCCCTACGTCGACTGCATGTGGTACAGGGGGTTACCACTGGTGTCACGGCACTAGGTTGGCGTGTCATAGGCCCTGTGGAGGCTATGACCAAGTGTCCTCAGGTACCCGGGGACCACATGGCGAGGAGGTCATGGGCATAGTGGACCCTATGGTTTGATGAGTTATGTGCATTTCATATAGCATGATATGAGGTTGGTCGACCATACCATACTAGAGGTCCATGAGTTGGACTCCATGAAGCATCTATTGCATATCATGATGTCATCACATATATATATATATATATATATGATACTTTCAGTTTTGGACTATGTGATGTTTTAAGTTATGAGAATTTCAGTTGATTATGGATTCTTATACTAATATCGAACTCGAGTATTCAAACATACGCATATGTTGAATTTCAGTTGATTATGGATTCTTATACTGATATCGAACTCGAGTATTCAAACATACGCATGTTTTGAATGAGCATATGATTTTGAAACATCTCATACATTTATAAAACTAGTAGTGATAGGCTCCTACTGAGTATATTATATACTCATCCAATCCTTAACATTTTTCAGATACAAAGTAAATACTTAAGGGCAAGGAACATTTGTATTAGAAGACACAGACTAAGCACAAGTAAGTAAACCCCTATCTTATCTTTCAATGTTACTTGATTGTAGTTACTCTCTAATAGTTGGGGCTGTGACTAACACTTTCTTGGGAACAATATTGATTTAAAACTTTTCCATGACTAAATAGATTGAGAATGTGTTTTCACACTCGGGGTTTTTATGAAAGGTTGTTTTCCAAATGAGAAAGATTTTCATGCATTTCATATTTATAAAACAAGAGATCTCGCCTTTTTATCAAAATTGCATCATATAAAAACTCGGGTCGTGACAGTTTTTATGATTTTTTACATATTTTTCTTAGGACAAGTAAAATGCTGATTAAGGGGTGTGATGAGTGTCCAATTTTGTATAAAAATCACCCAATTAGTTGCACGTGTTATGACTTAGTGTTATTTTAGGATTTTTGGCCAAAAATTATAACACATTCATTTTCTGACCTAATGACTCCAGAGTTTGATATTTTGTTGGTTCAGAGACTATTTTAGAGAAAGCATGTTAATATTTATATTTTTCTAACATTTAATTAGGATTTCTTAACTTTTGTACGAAGCAAGATGGTGTTCTGATGGCCAAGATTGATCGAGATGAAAATTGAATATCAAGATCGAAGGATGAATCAGGGCCTAAATGTTATCAGTCAAAACTGAGAAGGATTAAGATCATCTTAATGCAAGCTACGGTTGAAATTGGAGAAGTCAAAGGTGACTAAAGTGGGACCAGGCATAAGCCATGCAATGTCCACCACCTTTAGATTGGATTCACTCATGTCACAGAAGCCATACAAGCCATGAAAGAAGGGGATAAGCTAAGGAGCCAAGCCAAGGCATCAAAGCCAAGGGTGTTAAGCTAAGCCAAAAGTGCTCCAAAGTTAGCCATGAAGCAAAGACAAGTGAGCTCTCAAAATAAGCCACCAAGCCACATGAGCCAAGCCACATGGAAGGCCAAAATTAGGGGAGAATTTAAGATCTACGAGAGAATGGAAGAAAGATTCGTTCAGATGGATTGAAAGATGGAAGTGATCATCATCACCAAGACCTTATCCCAATAAGGGGTCTGCCACATGTATCTTGTTCCTTCATTCCCCTCTATTAACTACTATAGCTTCATTTAGTCCCTAACATGAAATGAAAGATGGAAGTGAAAAGAATGAAGAAGAAAAAAAGGAAAGGGGGATGGAAGGCAATGGAGTGAGGGTCTTGGATGTGGAATAGCAAGTAGAAGAGACAGAGATAAGAAGAGATAAGGTATAATGAAAGGGATATGGGTGGAAGGGAAGGGATTAAAGGTGAGCAGGAAAATAAGGTAAACTAGGAAGGAAAAAGGTATAAGGGAAAAGGAGAAAATAAAGGAAGCAATTTGGAAATGGAAAAGGATTGGGAGAGGGGGCATGGATTTTATTAGTAGTTTGTTGGGATGTTCAGAAAGTTTGAGATAAATGTGGACCTCTGTATAAAAATGGATGGTGTAGATCTTTCCTCCTTAGGGTTTTACCTTGACTTTTCATGAAGTGGATGGTGGCTTGGGTTTATAACCTTTCTATGCTTATTCTTAGATTTTGGATGATCTTTTACCCTAGCTTGAATGGATGGGATTCTACAGAAGTTTCCTTGTAAAAAAAAGAATCTTTTTTACGTCTCCTTTTCTACCCACAATTGAACTAGCGTTCCTTAGAGTGGATGTCATAGATTCCATTGAGATTTCCTTATTTACTCTAGGTTTCTCCTTGTATACCTACTAGCCCACCTTTATTTTCTCTAACCATTAAGCTTTAAGGAGTGTTAAATGTCTCCACTCTTAGAGTGCTATATTTTTCACCTACTTTTAAAGTGGCAGCCCACCAAAAGTTTCTTCACTAATGGTGCTTTTGATAAGTGTTCAATTTTGTATTAAAAGTACCCAATTAGTTGCCTATGTGTTAACCTATAGTGTTAAATTAGGATTTTTAGCCAGAATTTTGTAACACATGCATTTCTGACCTAATGATTCTAAATTTTGATATTTTATAGGTTTAGAAGCTTATCCAAAGTAATTATGTGAATCAAAATAATTTTTTAGGTTTTAATTAGGTTTTTTTACTCATGCATTTCCACCACCATTGCCGGGAAGCCATTCACACCACTTAGCCATTTAAGTCATAAAATGGGATGATAAGCCACTAGAACTACTCAAGCCTTGAATCCAAGCATGAAGCCACTTAAGCCACCTGGGAATGAGCCATCAAAGTGAGCCATCAAGCCATGGAGTGCCACATGGAGCCACATTATTTGAGCATCAATTCAAGAAACTTTCCTATGCTAAAAGTGTGATTTTTAAAGGCTTTTGAGAGAATTGTGAAAGGTATGATGATCATGCATTAGGGGACCCATCTAAAGAGAAAACTCCACGCTCCTAATCCATTTCCCACCCTTAATCCACCCTCCATCCTAGGGTTACATGAAAGTTACATTAAGGAGGGAGGCACCTCCTCAAAAAGTGGAACATCCCCCTTGTTGAAATGCTTAAATTCATGTGCTTTCCTAAGAAGTAAACCCTAAGTCTAAGTCACTTCAAAACCATCCAAATCCTAGATCTTACTTAGGAATTTCCACCACTTTTCCACCCCTATCTCTTACTCTCATCTCACCATTCAATAAGGAGGGTGGAGGACCACTTTCCCTCCATAGAAAAAGATGTCTTTCCCTCCTCATGCATAGTTCCTTCCCTGCTTCCCTTTTTTTCTTACTTCCATTTCAATAGATTTCCTTGCTTATTATACAAAGTTCCAAGTTAATCCTTCTTTAGTAGTGATAGCAAAGAGAAGAAGAAGCTTAGATCTTGGAATTTTCCTATGGAATTTCACGTTTTACACATTTAACTCTACTTAGTTTTAGGCATCTTTTCCATAGTTAGTTCATCCATCCATATAACATCCAAGGTTTTTCAAACTTTTGTTCATTTTTAATTTAAAAAGCAGCAAAAATTTCCTTGTTTTTGAAAACAGGATTAGAGTGATAATATATATAAGAAGGTTTGTGATTCATCAACTTTATCTTAGGTGTTACTAAGAAAACTTCACATACAAGTAAAATAATAGAAATCTAACCTAAGAATGGTTAGAGGTACATGCTATAGGATCTACCATGCAGCCACAATTTAAGTCGCATAGCATTTAATTTGCTAAAGACAAACATACTACAGTTATCCAAATTGTAAGCAAAAGTCTTAAGTTATGTACAACACTTAAAATGAAACCCTATACATGGATTTCTATCAAAAGCAACTATATCAAAAAGGTATGTTCTTCTCATGTCTAAGCTAATCCTGGCACCTTCTCATTTCTTGCATCCTTCATTCTTGAACTCCCTTGAGTATCACTTGAAATGTTGATTGTAAGGGGTGAGAAAAACAATAGCTCATAGTGGGGTGAAAATGTAAGACAAGCTAGAACGCCTAAAACAGAACAAGTAGTGGCATAATATAACCTTATGAAAAGAGCATATGATTTTCTGAACTCTAGACTTTCAGAGTTCCTACAAATTTCAAGTAAGTCTCATTTTTTCACTATAAATTCCTGGGACTTGAATTCTAGAATAACTTAGAGAATTCCAGTCATCTTCTTGTACATGTTTTCCTACTAGTACTGTGCATATAGAAAGATGAATCTTGGTGCATTTCAGAAATTTTCTTTACAAATTTACGATCTTTGTTATCAATTTCCTCATCTAGATCAAATTTCATTTCAAAAACTCAATCAAATAGAGTAAATTAAGATAAGGAAACTGCTATGTTTCCTGTATGCTAATGAGTAGGAACACTATCATACTTGGTCTGCTGGCTCAAGCTTTTCAATCACATTACACGTATCTTCAAGTGTAAATTCCCTTTAAAACTATAGATTGTAATGCGATCTTTAAAAGCCATATTTTTGTCCCTTTAACTGTCATTGGTTTAAGAGATTTTCACATGGGAACGAGGCTTCCAAGACTACTAGTAAGCAGAATCCGGATACGTCCAACCCCCTACTTCCATTTTTTCGCTCAATTTGTCCTTATTTTATTTCAAATATGATCATTTTTGTCTAGATTTCAAATTTAAACTACAAGGAGGAAGAACCAGATGATAGATTTCCAGTGTAACTACTTACAAGTAAAATTTTTAATTCACTTCAACCCTTGTTTTCAACTAACATGTAGTACATAGAACAAAGTATGAATTTCAGTCAATAATAATATATCTATACATGGAATTTAATGAATCCTACTTTGCAAAATGTAAAACAGGAACCATGCAAATATTCAATAACGTCAGATCATGGTTAAGTTTCCAGAAATTTAAAATTTTGCTAAATAAAGTAGCATTTTATGCAAGATTTTTTCTTGGCTAATCCAAGCTTGCATTAATGATTCAGCTACCTATTTTTGAGGTTTGATAGGCAGGATCACTGGCTAATCTCCTCGAGTTGCAGGCTTCCTATTCTTTGTGTGGAGCTTCACTCATGCATGCATCTCCTCACTGGCTAATCTCCTCGAGTTGCAGGCTTCCTATTCTTTGTGTGGAGCTTCACTCATGCATGCATCTCCTTCTTTGTGTGGAGCTTCATTCATGCATGCATCTCCCTAACCAGCTATTACCCTCCTTCACTTTCTATATCTTTGCTTACTCCTTTACTTCAAATCTAGATCATAGCATGTATATGCCCCATATGGCTAGTCCTTCTCTCCCATCCACTATCTTCTTCCTTGCTGGTTCCTTTCTACATTGCGTGGAGCTCATCTCAGGGAAGCTCCATCCCTTCCAAATGAGCTCTTCTTCTCTTATCCAATGCCCAGTCTAAGCATGACCTAAATAGTATTCCCATCTACTTTCCTTCTTCTCTCCTAGTCTCCCCTTCTTCTTCCACCATCTCCCCTTCAAGTTCACCAGTTCGTTGATGGCTAAAATATTTCAGCCTAAAGCTTTATTTTCATTTTATACTTAGGTACAGTAATATATGCATGTGAGAGTAGTATAACACATGGGGAGCCTACTGCCCTAGGCTGAGCTCCCATGTGAATGATCCAAATCAATTGACTCAAATATGGGTCCACTAAATTACTATTCATTAAAACCCTAAATTTAACTTACTCTTTTACAATTATATCCTGTTGGGGTATATTTCTCAATTGGACCCTAACCAGTAATTCTTCCATTTCTAAAATTCTGAGCTATTTTGTTGGAATTTCACTCTAGGATTTTGATGGAGTACAAGTTAATTTCTCTCCTTATTAGTGTTCTAGCTAATTCCTTATTTAACATCAATTTATATTTTTATTTCCATTTTTTACTAAATCAATTAAGGTTAATTTAAATTAATTATCAAATCTCATATTTATTTCTTGGAATCATTGTTTCTAATACTCATATTAACTTAACAATCAATCCCAACTCTTCAATCTAGCCAAATTCCTCAACGCACACATTCTATCCTTCATTTTTACTTTTTAAAACATACCTTAAACCAACAAAATTAAATAAATAAAAAATTTCTCATTTTTTGTAAACGTATAAATTTATTTGTCATATTGTTGTAATTACATGTATTACACTCTTTTCCCTTACAAAAATTTCATCCTCGAAATTGCATAGTTAAACATGAAAGTCGAAACAACTCCGAAAAATGCTACCACATATCCTCCTCAACTTCCCATGTCCTCTCCTCATAAGAATGATGCTTCTATAGAACCTTGATGAGGGGGATTGTCATGGCTTGTAATACCTTCTCCTTCCTATCTATGATCTGTACCAGTTGCTCTTGAAATGTTAAATCTGGTTGTAAATTGACTAGTAACTGATCCAAAATATGAGTGGGATTTGTGATATATTTTGTTAGCACATTAGCAAGCAAAGGAGTAAGTTCAAATCTATATGTCACTCTACTAATCATCTTTAGAATCTTAACAGGTCCCACAAACCCAGGGCTCAACTTCCCTTTCAACCCAAATCTCATTACATCATTGGTTGGAAAAACTCTCAGAAAGACATGGTTTGTGACTTTAAATTATAAATATCTTCTCCTCATGTCAACATAGGTCTTCTACCTACTATGGACAGCCATTAAATGTCTCCTAATCAATCTCACCTTATCAGCACACTACCTTACCAACTCAGATATGGAAAATTGTCTCTCACCAACATTGCTCTAGCATGTAGGTGTGTAGCAAGGTTTACCATACAAAGCCTCATATGGAACCATCCCAATGCTCAAGTGATAGTTGTTGTTGTAGGTGAACTCTATTAGGGACATATGTTTGCCCCGATAACCCTTCCAATCCAATGCGCATGCTGTCAGCATGTTCTCTAGTGTCTGAAAATTGTCCACTCAGATTGACTGTCAATCTGGGAGTGAAATGCTATGCTAAAATACATAAAGGTACCCAGACCCTCCTATACACTGCCTAAATCGAGGCATGAATCTATTATCTCTATAAAAAATGATGACTAGAGCAACTCCATTCAAGTTAACTATCTCTTTGATGTATAGCCTAGCAAGGCTCTTTAAGGTCTGTCCTTATTTATTGGGAAGGAAATGCGCTAACTTGGTAAGTCGGTTCTCTATGACCCAAATCGTGTTATATCTACTGCGTGTCCTAGGTAGTCCAACCACAAAATCCATTGTGATGTGGTCCAATTTCCACACCAAAAGCTATATACTCTGTAGCAATCCTGCAAGTTTCAAATGTTCAGTCTTGACCAGCTGATAAGTAATGCATCTAGCTACACACTGACCTATATCTCTCTTCATGCTCTGCTGCCAAAACAATCTTCTTAATTCATGATACATCTTTGTGCCCCCTAGATGCATAGCCCACTTAGAGTGATGAGCTACCCTCAATAGCTCATGCCTCAAATTTGCTACTGCTGCTAGAACCAATTTACCTTGATATTTGATCCCAACATTTGCTCCTCCCTCAAAACCATTTTGATCACATAACACCTCAGTCTCACTACTTAACTACTGCGCCTGTAAGATTTGATCCATAAATGCTGATCAGATGGTGAGATTGGCTATTACACCACCCAACTTTTTGCATAAGGCATCAACCACTACATTAGACTTGCCTGGATGGTACTAAATCATGAAGTGAAAGTCCTTCAAATACTCTAGCCAACGTCTCTATCTCATATTGAGGTTGCTCTGAGTAAATAAGTACCTTGAGGCTCTTGTGAATGGTGGAAACATGGAACTTCTCCCTATAAACATAATGTCATCATATCTTAAGGGCAAATACAACTACCACTAACTCCAATTCATGCGTTGGGTAATTCTGGTCATGCTTCTTCAATTGCCATGAAGCATAAGAATTGACTCAACCATGTTGCATGAGAGCACACCCCAACTACTATCTTGAGGCATCTCTATACACTACAAATCCACCACCACCCTGTGGAAGCGATAAAATAGGCATCGAGGTAAGTCTCTTCTTCAACTCCAGGAAACTCTGCTCATAGCTATTAGACCAATCAAACTTCTCATCCTTAGTAAGAGTTATCAAAGGCTAAGCAATACAAGAGAATCCCTCTATGAATCACAAATAGTAGCCTACAAAACCCAAAAAACTACACACTTGTGTCATAGTCATGGGCCACTCCCATCCAGTTACAACCTCCACCTTTTGTGGGTCCACTGCTAACCCATTCTTAGATATAACATGTTCAAGGAAATTTACATGATCTGACCAAAACTTGCACTTAGAGAACTCGACATACAGCCAGAGTGCTCAAAGTGAGCCCAAGATAGTCCTCAAGTGCTCTCTATGATCCTCTACACTACTAGAATATATCAAAATTTCATCAACCAACATGATCAGGAACTTGTCCAGAAAATCTTTAAACACACTATTCATTTGCTAGTGCATTCGTCAACCCAAACGACATCACTAAAACTCATGTGGCCATATCGAGTCCTGACCATAGCCTTAGGTATGTCCTCATCCCGTATCCTCAGCTAATAATACCTTGTCCTTAGGTCAACCTTGGAGAAAACCTTGGTTGACTGCAATTGATCAAATAGATTGTCAATGCAAGGAAGGGAGTACTTGTTCTTCACCGTTAACTTGTTGAGTGTCATGTAATGTATGCATAGTCTCAAAGTGCCATCCTTTTTCTAAAGGAACAAGACTGGTGCCCCCAGGTGAAACACTAGGGCATATGAAACCCTAATTTAGCAACTCCTATGGCTACACCTTTAGTTCCTTCAACTCTGTTGGTGCCATGCAATAAGGAGCCTTGGAGATAGGAGATCATTCCAAGTAGTAACTTGATCATGAAATCCATCTCTCTCATGTCAGTAACCCTAGAAACTCGTAAGGAAACACATCCCTAAAGTCACTTACCACATCAATCTGCTCAATAGCAAGAGTCTTTTACGCATCAACGTAGACCAAGTAGGCTTGACAGCCATTGGATATAAGATGTTCTACTTTGATTGCTAAGATGATACTCAGGTTGGTAGTATTTAGTCTTCCCTGAGAACACAACAACTCACCATTAGGGGTACATAGAGTGGCTTGCTTCTTTCTACAGTCAATTAGAGCTCAATGCTTAGACAACAATTCCATGCCTAATATCACACCAAAATCAGTCATGTATAGGATACTGAGATCTATGCTCAACACCTTGTAAGAGATAACCATAGATATATCCTGGACATACTCCTGTACTATCACTGACTGACCTACTAGTGTACTAACCTCCAACAGAATTCCTAGTCTACTGAAGGGAACACCTATACATGCAGTAAAACTATGCGAGATGAATGAATGGGTGGATTTAGAATCCACAAGAACAAGTGCATATCTATCAGCAATAAGGATAGAACCTTCCAATATAGTGCTCAATGCAAGTGGCTAGTTAGTGGTAATAGTGAATGCTTGCCCTGGTATCCTGGGTGCTTGACCCTACCATGGTGTCTAATCTCAGTCCTGATCTCGTCGTGGTTGTCCCACTTTACTGGCCTTGGGAGAATCCAATGCTATATGGCCAGGTTGGCCACAAGTGTAACATCAACATGGTCCATGACACAACTGGGGTGGATGTTGAAGTTGACACCTTTGCCATACCTCTTGATCACAACCTCTACCTCTATTCTGGCCCTATGTTGGTCAACCTATCCTAAAATTGTCTTCTTGGTGGCAAACGTCTTCTTCTGCACCCCTCCTTAGATGGGCCTACGACCAATGAATCTGTTAGTGTCTCTTAGCTCATGCACAAGGATGGAGGCAATCTCTACAGCCTACACTATTGTGATGGGCTGTGTAGTATCAGACACTTCAAATTGAAATTTAGTCATTCAACAAACTTCTGTGCTACCCTCAACTCTATAAAACACACATTTGGCATGAACTAGTATTACAAATAGAATCATACTACACTATAGTTCTCATGCCCTGCAAGGGTGTGATAAAGTCTAATTCCATCTTCTCCTAAAGATGGGGAGGAAGAAACCTATCCATAAAGACAGCCATGAAGTCCTCCCATACAATAATGTTGCCACCCTTGAAACAATTCCTCTCAGCCATTGGGCACCACTATGCTGCATCACCTGTGAGGATAAAGGTGGCCATTGCTACTCGACAATCCTCTAGCACTACCATGGCCTCAAAGATACTCTCCACATCATATAGCCATGTGTTAGCCACCTTTAAGCCATCTCCCCCTGAAAACTAAGGAGTGATACTCCAAAATCTCTCGAGGAGGTTGTCCACTAAAGGACACTCCTCTCCCACTGGATCTGCTACCCCACCTACACCTGATGTACCAGCTGATGCTTGTAGCCTTTATGTCATCCTCTGAAACAAGAGATCAACAACCTCATCTACTAGCTCACCCTAGGGCACATCAACTGCTACCTGCACATCATGTGGTAATGGCAAGATGGCTCTACATCTTCGGGGAGGCATTTGTGACAACAAGGGAGATTTCTAATGAGACTTATCTATTAATTATCATAACTAAGTTTCCTACATGTACCTAAACTTAATTCTTCCTAAGTTTTGACACTTTATCCTTTAATGACTTTAATTATGATCAGTGTGGCATGCACTCTAATACAAAAATCTAAAACATCTAGGATTTTTAAAACTCTTATTCACTTTTAATTTGAAAAGTAGTGAAAATGTCCTTATTTTTGAAAAATAGGATTAGAGTGAGAATATATATATATATATATATAATTAGATTTGTAATTCATCAACTTCATCCTAGTTGTTATTAAGAAAACTTAACATACAAGTAAAATAATAGTCATCTAACCTAAGAATTGTTAGAGGTACATGCCAAAGGATCTACCATGTAGTCACAATTTAGGTCATAGACCATGTACTTTACTAAAGTAAACATACTATAGTTATCCAAAGTGTCAACAAAAGTCTTAAGTTATATGCAACACTCAAAATGAAACCCTACACATGGATTTCTATCAAAAGCATCTACATCAAAAAGGTATGTTCTTCTCACATCCAAATTGATCCCGTCACCTTTGCCTTTCCTATATCCTTCATTCCTGAACTCCTTAGAGTATCACTTGAAATGTTAGTTGTAGGGGGTGAGCTAAACAATAGCTCACAATGGGTTAAAATCTAATACAAGCTGGACCACCTAAAATAGAACAAGTAGTACAATATTATAACCTTCTCAAAAGAGTATATGGTTTTCTGAAGAGAGTGGTCAACATGTGTATAGTAAAGATCCTCTAAAGACTATTGAAACGAATGTCGACCACAAGGTCATAAGTAAACTAACAAATCTATTAAAATCAATATGTATCAATTCGATGAAACTAGACCGGGGCATAAAGCCTTCGATCCACAAATGCACAAATCCATGTCCACATTGCCATAGAAAACTAATAGCTCCAAATCACGACGGCATATAGTCCTAGTACCCTGGATGAGGTCTAAATCTTGAGATATGACCAACATAAATATCACATAGACTAGACATCTATACTCATAGAGCCTTATCATCCCCCATTGGCTACTACTGTATCCTCTACATCTACTCGTGGATACTTGCATGAACTATGACTCACTAGACCTCATGGGAACTACCCGGCTACCACTCATAGCACATTCCCATTAGAATATACTCCTACCACTTGCCGTCTCTATCATATAACTGGTATCAAATCATCTCAAAAGTTAGGAGCCAACTGCACCTTTTAGCATAGAGTCTCTAGGTCTTATAGTACACAATAAGCATGTCTCCAGGTCTTACGATAGTCATAGAGCACCTGTTGAGAGATCTGGGACTTAGGATACTTCCAAAGTGCTTGCCCAAAGCATCAATGAAAATCCATATCCATAAGAACTTATAGCTGCTTGTAGAGCATTGACATAAGCATCAATAAAATTGTATCGATCAAGACTTACAGCCACACATAGAGTGTTTACCAAACCATCAATGAAATTCATAATCATCAAGACTTACAGTAGCTCATAGAGCTCTTGCCTAAGTATCAGTCAACCAAAACCAATGATTTGTAAAAGAAACCCAAGGAATGGGAGACTCCACAAAACATGAACATGATTCATGTTGCGTACTACTAGTATGTATATGGTGGTATGAGATATTTTGTGAAGCTATTTCTATCTTATTGTGTTACTTTAATGATCTTGATTGGTTTATAAAGTTTAAGGGTAACATAATATTTTTAATGAAGCATGTATTCATTTTTATTTCAATATTTTAGTACTTATATCTTTGGTCTTGATGTTGTATTTAGCTTAATATAGGTTGGCTAAACTACAAGTAAAGTGATTATATTAAATAGATCATGGTATAAGGAGGGATTTTCTCCTATTAAGATGTAGCAATTCTTACATAACAAAGCTATGCAGTAAGGCCTTATGTTATTAGTAGATAAGTTATGAGGTTATTCAAGTCCTAGCTAAAGAAATCTATGGGATGAAGTATGATCCACGATTTATGAGGTTTTTGGCATTGGCCAAGACTTAGGTAGTTGTGCAATAAATGAAGTATTATAATAGGTTTCACTTTTATTTTTCTAATATTATCAAGTTTTAACCTAAGGGCAATTTAGTAATTTCTCATGCTTTGGCCTAAATTACCTTTTTACCCTTCCTTTTGTCTAGTTTATGATTTCTCTTATATTAATCAACCTTTTCGTAAAATTGCAGGTGAAGTTTTATCAAGGAATTTAACTTAATCCTATAATTATTTAAAGTTTTAACCTAAGTGTAGTTCTATAATTTTCTTCTCTTAGGCAAATTACCTTTATACCCTTATATTATTTTCTAAAATTTAAGGATGGTTAATATTACTCTTATTACCAATGAAATGTACTTAAAGATTGGTTTCATTTCTAGCTCAACAAATATAGATTTTACTAAATTTTCTTTATACTGGACTTCCATAGTTCCTGGAAATTCCTGGTAAGTCGCATTTTTATGCTATAAATTCCTAGGACTAGAATTCTCGAATGACTCAAAGAATTCTAGCCATCTTCTACATCTTGTATGTGTTTTCCAGCCAGTACTATGCATACAATAAGAGGAATCTTGGTGCCATTTCAAAACTTTTATTTATAAATTTATATTCTGTACTATCAAATTCCTCATCAAAATCATATTTCATTTTAAAAACTCAATCAAATAGAGTCAATTAAGATCAGGAAACAGGTATGTTTCCTATGTGCATATGAGCATGAACAATACCGTAGCTGGTCTGTTGGCTCTAGCTTTTCAATCATAGTATGCATATCTTGAGGAGAAAATTCCCTTAACAACTATATATTGCAATGCCATCTTTAAAACCCATATTTTGTTTTCCATTAACTCTCATTGGTTTAAGAGATTTTGAATGGGAACTAGGCATCTAGGGCTGCTAATAAGCAGAATTTGGATACGTTCAGCCCCCTACTTCCTTTTTTTCACTTAATTTGTCCTTATTTTATTTCAAATCTGATCATTTTCCGTGTTGTATTTCAAATTCAAACTACAAGAAGTAAGACCTAGATGATAGATTTCCAGTGTAAATACTTACAGGTAAGATTTTTTGTTCACTTTCATCCCCTATTTTCAACTAACATGTAGTACATAAAACAGAGTATGAATTTTAGATGATAATACCCATATCTATAAATGGAATTTAATGAATCTTACTTTACAAAATGTAAAATATGAACCATGCAAACATTTAGTAACATCAAATCATCCTTAAATAGACGTTTTACAAAAGAAAGATGCGATTTTTACAAGAACATAATAGTACTGGTTTAGTTTCCAGAAATTCAAAATCATTTTACCCAAGATTTTACTCCGCTAATGCATGCTTGAATTAAGAACTCACCCAGAAACGAAACCCCTGCCTATTTTTGAAGTTTGATCAACTAGATCATTGGCGAATGTCCTCTGAGTTGTAGGCTCTCTGTTCTTTACATGGAGCTTCACTCATGCATGCATCTCCCTAATGAGTCATGACCCTCCTTCATTTTTGTCTCTTTGCTTACTCCTTTACTTCAAGTCTAGATCCTAACATGTATTTCCCCCATGTGCCTAGTCCTTCTCTCCCATCCACTATCTTCTTCCCTTTTGGTTCGTTTATGCATTGTGTGGAGCTCATCTCATGGAAGCTCGATCCCGTCCAAATGAGCTCTTCTTCTCTCCTCCAATGCCCAGACTAAGCACAGCCTGATTAATCTTCCTAGATGGTTTCCTTCTTCTCTCCCAGTCTCTCCTTCTTCCATCATCTCCCCTTCAAGTTCACTTGTTCGTTAATGGCTAAAATATTTCAGCCTAAAGTTTTATTTTCATTGTATACTTAGTTATTGTAATATATGCACGTGAGTGTAGGATAACACGTGGGGAGCTAGCTGCCCTGGGCTGGAGCTCCCTCGTGAACGATCCATATCAACTGATTCAGATCTGGGTCCACTAAAATTACTATTCATTAAAACCCTGAATTTAACTTCCATTTTTATAATTATATCCTATTGGGGTACATTTCTCAATTGTACCCTAAAGAACAATTCTTACATTTCTAAAATTCCAAGTAATTTAGTTGGAATTTCACTCTAGGATTTTGATGGAGTTTAGTTTAATTCTCTATTTATCAGTGGTCTAACTAATTCCTTAATTTAACATCAATTTATATTTGTATTTCTATTTTTTCTTAAATTTCTTAAGGTTAATTTAAAGTAATCATCAAATCTCGTATTTATTTCTTAGAATCTTCTTTTCTAATACTCGTATTAACTTAACAATCATACCCAAGACTTCAATCTAGCCAAATTCCTCAATGCACTCATTTTATCCTTCTTTCTTATGTTTTTAAAACATGTATTACAATCCATCCATCTTTTCTCTTGAATTCCTTTCTGGGTTTTCTTTTCATGTTATCTCACTTTAGATTATGAGCATTAGATTGTAATTACATGTATTACAATCCATCCATCTTCTCTCTTGAATTCCTTTCTGGGTTTTCTTTTCATGTTATCTTACTTTAGATTATGAGCATTGGATTGTATTTATGTGTTTTCTTTAGATTTTCTTAGTGCTCAATTTTGTGCACAATTTTTAGATTATCTACATGTTTTATGTTCAAAATTTTGGTGTAATTTGGCATTGATTCAATAAAAATCATTGAGGATTCTTGTTCTTGCTTGTTTCTTATATCAAATTAGTTTATATTTGGGTTCTTATCTTGTAGAGAAACTATTGTTTCAATTGCTTGATTTGATTTGTAGTTCTCAGTTCTTAAAATCTAAAAATTTCTCCCATCAATCTTTATGCTTTGTTTCTAGCCATCAAAACATTTTATTTACTTAAATCCTTATGAAACCATTTATCTTTTTATTTTATTTTATCAAGGGCATAGCTCAAGTTGCATGTTATTTTACTTTTGAATCATTAATTATGGCCATCTTTGAACCCATGAACCACGCAAACCATCCATGGATCATGCGCATGGAACTTGGGTTAATTTCCTTTGAATCTTGATGAGCTTAGTTGTTTAATCATGTTTTGGTAGTTGTTAATTAGTTTCTTACATCTAAGCTTAAGTTTAAAATTTTTCCTTTTTAAGTTTTAGAAAGTTTCTAATTCTAGTTTAGGAAAGTGTTAATTAAGGAAAGTCTCATTTTTAACAAGTTTCCTTAGGTTATATTTCCAAGTTGCATTCAAGTTAGTTTTGCATTAGTTTTCTTTAACTAAATGCATGTTACTTAGGTTAGTTTCAAATTCTATTGCTGTGACACCCCGGGTTTTCATAACCTTTTTCCTCATAAATAAATAAAAATGATAATATACTTTAAGAAAAATAAACGAGATCCTTGAAAATTAAAATTTTAAATTATAGAACTTTTTAGCACAGCTTTTAAAAAAAAAAAAAGACTGAAAGCGAAAACCTCGGGGGGGTCAACCACATTCAAAACTGTAATCATAAATAACAATAAAGCATTGATACTCTGAGCATGCTTGATTCAAAACCACACTAAATACATGGGCTAATTAAAGACGATAATAAATCAAATCAAATGTCACCACGTTCCATCCATAATCACCACAATATTTCCATCTAAACTTTAACATCCTCCATACCATAATATGAGTCCAATCTATAAAAATATATCCACATCTAAGAAAGTCTCAAAAGTCTAGTCCAAGGAACATACTCTAAGTTATGTCTGAATAAGGAAATGAAATGGATAGTCTTCACATCTTCTTCCAAATCACCACTACTCCGCCTGTGTTTTTCTTTTTATTATCACGTTCCAAATCTGAGTCATTGCAAAACAAGGCAATGCCTCAGCAAGCTATGCTTGTGTAGGTGATTACACTCAAATAAAGTTTAACAAAATTTACAATACCATTCTTATAAAGGAAACATATCTAAAACATGTTAAATAACTGAACGCTCATAATTATAAACTTTCACAAAATAGATATCAAGTTAAATCAGGATGGCATGCAAAGCATGATCAAAATACAAAGGCACGTACATCCAAACCATGCTAATATATGTTCACAGGATAATATGCATGCAATCATGAATAACAAAACACTGTATCAAAACAACACAAAAATGCTCTAATATACTCAATCACCGGTGATGTGTACCCATACTAACTTTGGTCCCTCCCGTGCAGCCCGCATCAGCCCCCGGAGTCCCTCACGGCTTAGGCCCGGCTTGCCTCGGTTCACCCCACATATAAAGCCATATGAACATGCACAATAACCATATGGGTTACTATGTTGCAGTGGCAACCCCATTAGGATCTGAACCACTGTCGCTCTCTGTCGACACCCAAATGGGAGACTTACTACGGCCCCATGGGAAGGAACGGACCTGTAGGGGGGACTACCCATGATACCACCATCTACGTACCTAGCCCTGTATCACTCAAGGGCAGTGTCTAATCATCATCATCACAAAGTCAGAGGGCGGGTGGCTAACCCTACAACCCTCCTAGCATAGTACCCACAGGGTGAAAGCACCCGTCATAAATCATTGACAAGATATAAATCATGTAAAGGCACTATAAATAATCCCAATAAATGCGATCAAAGCCCCTGTACACGTAGTTATTACCAAATTGAAAAGTCATGCAACACGAAAATAGAGATCTATTTATGAGTATGAGAAGACATAAAACACATGTCTCAAAACTTTAAAAATCCACTCATGGTTACTAAAATCACGAAGTAATTGAATGAAATCACCTACCTCAATAAATGTAGTGCTTAAATCAATTGCGTGGATGTATCACGTTGCACACTATGACGTACTTATTACATTATAAATCCTCTATCATTTGACAATTCAATGATGTTTATCCATCTAATCCCCTAGGTAATCTCACATTTGATGTATACCATCAAGATCTAAGGCCGGATCATCCATTGATCAGCCTGATTGAGATTATCTCACAACATTCAGTAATGTAACCCTTAAAAAGGAATTTAGATCTAGATTTTCAAGTCAAATCTAGGTCCGCGTCATCGATACAGTCGCAATGCCTCTTTTGGATCGCAATTTGGACCTCTGTAGCTCCTAAAAATTAAGTTTTTATAAATGGACAGGTCAAAGGACCCCAAAAATCACGCATCGCATGGGTCCGCGCACATGCATTGGAGCGCTGAGTGCCTGGCGCCGCATGTAGCATGCGTGGCTCGTGGTTGCTGTGCGCGTGGCATCGCGTGTCGCACGTGTGACGTCATGCATCCCGTGTGGGTCATTGTGAGCATGGCGTCTGCACGCGTGGCATCTGCATGGCACCTACGTGGCGTGAAATAGGGGTGACGCATGTCACCACTGAAGAAGACGGCCAAACTCCGGTCGCCGCCGGTAATGCTCAGGTGTCCAAATTGTACGATTTTTGCACCATTTCACTTAGTTTTTTTTGTAGATCCCATTTTTAAGCACCTTTTCAACCAATTCTATCATTATCTAGTGTTTTTACATGATTTTTGTCGCGTCCCTAAAATTTCTCCATCTGCTGTTTTATGAGTTTTTCGACATCCCTTGTCATTCGATCACCATGAAAATTCATAGGTTTGGTCTTCTTGTTACCATGCACAAGATGAATGGTTCAGATCACAATCTGATTCCATTTCATCGGTTTACTTTAACAAAAATAATAACGCCTACTATTTCACTAAAAAATGGTAATCCACATCGTTTTCTAGCGTTAAAACAACGAAAACTATGAGAAAGAAAAGGAAATGGTAGAGGGTGGCCTATCGTGTCAGATCGTCACTGTGTGCGCTTGATAGGGGAGTTCCACGTAATTGCCTATGTCATCAACATGGAACCCGAGATGAATAGTTTGGCTGTACAAAAAGACAGGGCATGCTTTTATAGCCTCATCGTGGGTCCCACACCCTATAGGCCCACGTGTATTTACCAATTTACCCTCTCTTATTATTATTATTATTATTCAATTATTTAATTATTTGGGTTATTACAATTGCACATCTTTAATTCTAGAAAGTTTCTTTTAGTTTAGTTTCCAATCTCATGCATGTTTCCTTCTTCTTTTAAATTACTAGTTTAATCATCAACTCTCTCTCTCTCTCTCTTTGGCTGAAGTTAAGTGATTTAAATAAGATTCCAACAATTGAAAATTTATGAGATTCCTTGTGGGTTTGATGATTCTCTTATGCAAAACTACTTTTTGTCTCTCTCCATGCCTTCTTTATTTTCTCCACCTTTCTTTCTTATTTTCTCATGTAAAAAAATAAAATTAAGGGGAGTGCACATGATTTCATGAAAATTCATCCAACCCTTAGTGGTTCCATCTTTTGGTTGAGAAAGAGAGAGAGGGACTGAAATGCTTCACATGCGAAACTCGGTCTTCTGAATTGTTTTGTTTCAGAAAAGCTCTAATTGTGTGTATATCCCTTTCGTTCGAAGCTTCTGAAGGTGGTGGATAACTTGTATGCATGCATGGGAAATTTTATCATGTTTACTTTTGATAAGAATACCCTATAATGTAGGTATTCCATTTAGGGTTTTGTATTACTTTGACTTTGCTGAGAGTAGCACCATAGCATTATAATTTCCTAGGCTTCATGTTTGGCATGTTGGCCTCTGATGCCTCTTGGATTCTAAACTTACTCTTTTAGGTTTACTATTGCCAAATTTGTGCATTTTTAAATGTAATTCCTAGTCCTATAAAATGTAGAATTAACTCTAACTAGTGATATTTAATTGAATTCTAGGGTTAAAACATGATAAATATAAAAGGTAGGTGTGTAATATTTCTATAGATATCAATCAACATAAAAAATTGAGATATTTAGGAACTTATAATTGAAGAACATTTAGATCTATAAATAATCAAATCCCATCTAGGAATTTAAAGAAAAAATCTTAGATCTATAATCCTTGTAGAACTCTTTATCAAACCAAAACAAATTCAACTGGTAGTTTTGAAGCTTCCATTTTGTTCATGTTCTTCGTACTTGCTCAATTTCTCTTCCTTTCAAGAAAATCCCTTAACATTTCCTCTTTTATTTGCCCTAAAATAGAAGTAGAGTTGTGTTCATGAGCTTTCTTCCAAATCTCAGTAGTTTAACCTACAATAGAATGGAGATCTAGCTAGGGAATGAAGATCAAGAAAGGAATAGAGAGTGAAGAGATTGAGTTTCTCCCATGTTATGTGTTCCCTAAGTCTTTCTAACTCTAGTGTTCCAAGTTTGATAAAAATGCCCTTAGAATCTAACATTATCTTACCTTCTTGAATGTCCAGATCTTTAAATTCTAGCACCCACTCTTCTAAAAAATGATATATTTTATAAATTTGAATGAGATACTTATATCTAATATAATCTCTCATTTCTCTATTTGTAGGACATAAAAAAAGTAATCCATCAATTGAAAAGAAAGGTCCCATAATCAAGAGTGATTAAAATAATGAAAATTAAAATGGGTCTAATGATCAAGACATGAACAATTAGAAGAAACAACATTCCAATTAATCTATGCCTGGAAGCACAACAATTGTAAAAGCTTGTGAAAAGAAAAAATCTGGTGCCTTGAATATATTGTTCATGTAGAACCATAGCTATCAAAAGAATCTTTTTCTTATTATGTCCCTAGAATATATTGGAAACACCTTTGCATAGAACATTTGTCACATATTTTTATCATGATAAAATCATAAGAAGAAACAAGATTCTCAAAAGAATGAAAAAAGAAGAGAAACATAAAATTTTGTAGAGATAGAGAGATAGTTAAGACTTACCTTAAATAACATTCAAGTTGTGATCTTCACTCCATCTAGTATCCTATAATTTATGATTACTCTGTGTAGAGAATAGAAAAGAAGAGAAATATTGAGAGAAAAGATAAGTAGTCACGGAACATAGAAGCAACTAGAAAACCCATTCTTTTTGTAGAACAATAGTATAACCTACGTCAATCTCCCTTGCCCATTGGCTACCAAGGTACATAATGCCACAGGCAAAAGAAAATGTAACAAACATAAAGAACAAATATCAATAGATCAAAAATATGTACTACAATACATTTTCTTTTCTGCATTCATTTGTTTCCAACATATTTCCACCCTTCAAGATCATCAAAAGAAATTACTTCTAGAGAAAAGATAAAGAAATTAGTTAATCATATGAAGAAAAATAAAGTAGGAACTTCAGCTACTTCCAATAGGATGAAGATCATAAAAAGGCCCATTATTTAGTAACCCAAGAAAAAACCTAAGGACAAATATGAATTTCTTCATTCAAAGGAATAAAAAGAGGGTATAATCATTTCGTAATCATAGGATATTCGCAAGAGAGAGAGAGAGAGAGAGAGAGAGAGAGAGAGAGAGAGAGAGAGAGAGAGAGAGAGAGAGAGAGAGAGAGAGAGAGAGATTATACCTTTTTGAAGGAAATCTTTTTAGGGTTTGCTAGATGTCAAAAATAAAAATACATGCCCACTAAAGATATATAAATGAATTGTTGGAAGATAGGGAAAGGGTGGGGAACATAAGAAGATAGAACAACTTTAATAGGGACAAAAAACAAAAAAAACCATGTCTAGAGAGAGAGATAGACATTGTGGGAAGATAAGAAATAGGTGATCTTATGCATGAATATGGGAAAATGCAGAAATTAGAGACAACAAGTGGAAAATAAGGGTTTTTGGAAAACAAATTGGGAAAAAATCTCTAAAAGTAAGATGAAATCACATATTGGCTTGGAGGAAGCAAATCCCAAGAGAAATATTTTTACCTAAAATGGTGGATTATGGTGAAACTCATCATTTCCCAAAGGCTAACTAGAAAAAAGAGAGAATTTTCACCATAGGTTTAGAAAGCTACAGGGTGTTTGTTAATATGGTTTTTACTAGTGGCTATGTCTTTTCTAGTACATATTTGTTGATAAAGGTTATTGAGAATGATGGTTTGTTCACTAATATCTACTTGTGGTCACTTTGTTCATGGATGGAAGGATCATGGGATGTGTCCATGTAGGGATAGAATGAGACAAGGACCACTTTAACACATCATCTTTTGAGATAGTGGTGCAAGCAAAAGAATTCAAGTGTGGCCTAGGTGAAAGTTATGAAGAATGAGAATTTATTAATGGATTAGGAGGATTAGCATTGACCAAAGATGTATGAGAATTGGAAGTAGGATTTGGATGGTCTTGATAAAATGTGGACATGGGAATATGTGGGCATTAAGAGTTAGATGAGTGAAAAATGTGATCATGGAAAGAGTTTGATTTTTTGATGGATTAGGAAGTAGTTGAGAAGGAGAGTTAGGTGTGTCCTTGGCGATAGTAAGATTAAAGTCCTATAGATTTGGAAATGGAGACGAAGTGGATAGGAAAAGACCAGGGTGAATCATAGGAGATAAGAAAAATTGAAGCTGGGAAGATTATTAAGATGAGATAGGAGTGGAAAGATTTATGATGGTAGATAAGATTAGGAAGGCTTGATTTTGGAAAACAATAGGTGACAAGTGTGGGTTATTATTAGAAATAGAATAACATGAAGAGGATTCTTGGGCCATAATTGTAGGAAAACTTCAACAAGAAGATTGGGGGTTGGAAGGAGACCCAACAAATTAGAAGTAAGGGGTGGTAAACCAACTGTACAAATTGTTAACCAAGGAACATTGAGGTAAATTTTCTATGGTGCTTAGTCGGGCACCCAAGATCAAATTTTCTTTTAAAATTAAAATTGAGACGTATTGTAATATCATAGAATTTTGTACTATTATTATAATTATCAATAAAAATCCAATGAATTTTTTAAGTTTCAAAAATTGACACTTTAGAAATTTAGAAAACGTACAATAAGACCTTTATCATTAGATAAAACTCAAAGAGAGATATCCAATGATTGTAATCATTACCAAAATCCAACTGTTGAGACCAAATGGTGAGAAAAATGGAGTTTTACATTGGTAATGACACCCTTTACAAATTAGAAATAGGTGAAATGGGACCCATTTGACTGCTAAATTTGACTAGTCCAGTCAGTAAGACGTCTGGATAGATTGACCTTTATAAATAGAGCTTTTTAATTTGGTAGGATGGTTTGGAGAATCAGATTAACTATATAGTTAAAAAGCGCATACAATATAAAATAAGGGAATCTAAAGAATAATGAAAAAATTAGAAAGAATATATATATGATGAGATAAAATATGTAATAAGGAGAAATGGAAAGAGATCAACCTCAAAGTGTGAAACTAGCCAAGACATCTTTTTATTTTGGATGTCAAGCGGCTAGGAAAGAGGATTCCCCATGGGAGAAAGAAAGAGAAGGAGAGAGAAAAAGAAATATAGGTAGAGAGGAAGGGAAGAAGAAAGGAAGGAGGAAGACGCCCACCTTCCCTCCCTCCCAACCACTACCATCCCATGTGTCCATCCAACAGGTAGTCTGAGACATTAAGTTGATGCGCAACGAAGCAGGGGAAAATCTAGTGGGGAAAGCACATTGGATCTATCATTCAAGTAGGTGGATTTGGACTACTAAGGTTTTAAAGGTTGGGAAATCTTAGATAGGCATTTTTCTATCAATTTTTTGTAGATCTAATTTCAGAAGGATGATAAGATATAGGCATAATCTCTATAGTAGAATCAATGTTGTGGTCATGTGATTCTTGCATCTAATCATTGCATGGTAGTAGACCAATCTTAGGATTTCCTTTTGGAGTATAAGTGCATGCCCATGGAGTAATCCAAATGATTAGATCAAAATTGATCTAAACACGGATGTGGATCATGTGCACCATCTAACAATGGAAGTGCATTAATGCATGTGTGCCCTTCATTGGGTTCCCATGGATGGATTATTATGCACTTCCTAGAGACAAGTGAGGGCGCAAATGCTCCAATGGTCATTTCACGCATGTATGAGACAAAGATCTATGGCTTAAATCTAGAAGAAGGTGCATGGATGACTATTGATTGGAGACACACAGATGGATGATTGAGATCTAACATGATTGTGCATGAGTTCCTATGGTCAATTTGTGCTATGGTAAGTTGTAGGATCCATGATATAAATCTATGTTGAGTGCATGGATTACCCTTGTTACACCCATAGGTGGATGGCTAAGATTAACATGAGTTCCAATGGGTCAATTACTCATTCACCACTCATCTCATCTCCTGAGAAGAAAAAGACAATTGATCATCCTTTCATGTGTTGGTTGACATCAAAATAGTTTGAAGCTATAGTTTTACATAAAATTATTAGGATGATTATCATGTTCATCATTTTATATGAGAAAGGAAAGTATGGATAGACCTTGTAAGATCATCATCTTGTTACCACCTTACATGAGAGTCTCCCATGCATGCATATTACCCCCCTTGAACCATGCACATGAATGGCAAGATAATACATGAGTCAAGTGCAAGTCCAAACCATACACATGGGTGTCATTTCCCTAGGCTTAATGTGTAATAATACCTTTAAATATTCAATTCCAATAAATAAATCAATGTGCTTACAAAAAATAGAGTAAGTTTTTTTTCTTAAATGCATATTGTAATTGTTAAAGGGGAAATTTAGCGAGCACATCGATAAATGTTCAATTTTGCATAAAAAAGTACCCAATTAGTAGCCCATATGCTATAAAATATAGTATTAATTTTTGTGTTTTTCTAAAATTTTTGTAACACGTTCATTTCTCACCAAATAAGAGGTTCAAAGGCTAATTAAGAATAAATATGTTGATACTCATATCTTTTATGATTTAATTAGGAGATTTCTTATCTTTTATAGGTGATGGGAAGGTAATCTAATGACCAAGATTGACTGAGATAGAAATCAAAGTCATTCATGAGGTTTCCTAGTCTAAATAGGAAACCCAAGCAAGCGAAGGCCTAAATGTCATTGATCCAAAGTGTGAACAAAGGTAAAGATCATCTCAAGTCAAGATAATGGATCCAAGGAAGCAATTGAAAGTGCTAGAGGTGATAAAAATGGACTCATACAGAAGCCATGCATTTTTTGCCACTTTTGCATGGGAGCCATTCAAGCCACCTTAACCATATAAGCCATGAGAGAAGGTAACAAGCTAAGGAAGTCAAGCCAAGAAATGAGCCATTAAGCCAATTTAGCCAATGCCACATGGAATTACACTAGTGGATGAACATATGCTACAATTGTGAAAATTTAAGAGATTATTAGCAAGGAGTGGATGAGGTTGATCACATGGTAAGATAGCATGCTAGCTAGAACAATTAAAGAAAAGTCATCCTTTATCGTCTTCCAAACTTTCTGTCTCCATATCTCTCTCTATCTCTATCCCGCTCTTTAAGGAAATTGACATGGGAACAAGGGGGAGGCACCTCCTTAAAAGGGGATACGCCCACCTTACAAAAACTCCCTAAAATTCCATGTTTTCCACCTTAAAACCACTTTTCACTCACTTTCTTAGCATCCCTACTAATTTCTCATCCAAAACCTCCTAAAATCTCAACATCCAACTCCTAAATCTCACCTTCCTAGCACTTTCTTAGAGTCTTACTTCTAATCCCCTCTTAAGTCTCCTACCTTGTCTCTATCCTCATCCTCTCTATCTTACCTCTTAGAATTAGAATTCTAGCAACATAAAAAGCTAAAATCCTTTACAAAAACCCAAGGCATCCATGTACCATACAAAGAAGGAGTTCTATGCCCCCTCCAACTGCTGGTCCTCCAAATTTTCTTCTCCACCAAAGTCCTCCACATTTTCTTCTCTTAGGCTGCTCCTCCACACTTCCTTTAAGTTTAGCACTCTTTCTCTTTGTTTGCACTTCAATTAGGTTGGTTTTCCTTGCTCTTTTACATTCCTTTTTCATTGTTTCATGCTTTAAGATTTTCCTTGTCTTCTTACCTTTAGTTTTTTCTTTAGATCATTGTATTCAAGGGCCTTAATTTCCCTGCAGTGATAGCTAAGAGATAGAAGTCCTTGGATCAAGGTAGTTGTTCATTGAGATCTTGAATTCCTTGCCTATATTTTGCTTTCTTCTCATCTATTTCACCCTTATTTCTCCTTGGTTCTTCTTTGGATCATATGCATGTTATGTAGTGGATGTTGGATAGGAATTTGGGTATATTTTCATATCTTGAAGATGTGCACTTTTCTTTCTAGACTTATGTAATATTTGCACCATCTTTTGTAGAAATTCCAATTCAATAAAGCTTATGTTACATGTACTTTTCTTTACTTATTCTTAATGCTTAAAAGTCCTTGATTCTTGATTGTCATACCATTCTTTGTGCTTACTTTCCATGCACCTTACATTGGAGTTATGATTCGCATCTTTCATGTTCCATTAGGTAATTTTTCCATCATAGTCTCATGCACATCATCCTAGGTTAAATTGCACTTAGTTTTTAGACACACCACCTTCAAGATCATGCATACAACTCTAAGGATTATACTCATTAAGCTATTTATTTCATGATTAATTCTTGCATATGTGTCTATGCATTAGTTTAACTTTGACTTATTTGCACGTTTTATGTCTCTCTCATGCACTATAGTTACTTAGTTTCATATGCATATTCTGATGGCCCCACACACACCATTTTATTTTTGTTCATTAGTTTAGACAAGTTTAGATTGCAAGATTTATTTCTATGTTTGGTTTCCATTTTAGATTAGTTTGTTTAGTTTTTAATTTCATTTGTTGGTAGGTTCCAATTTTAGTTTAGGAAAGTTCTATTTTTAAAAGTGTGGTTTTAGGAAAGTTTCCAAGTTTAGCTTGTTTACTTTTAGCATGTTTCATTATTCCATGTTTCTAATTTATGTTTTGTTTCCATGCTAATTCAATCCCTAGTTTAGGTTCAAAACCAAGTCTTTTGGATAGGTTAGATAATTAAAATAAAAACCCATCCAATAAACAAAACCATGAGAGTTCTCAAGGGATCAACCTCACTTTTATGCATATACTATAATAGATTTGTGCACTTGCGAGTTAATGCAAAACACACAATAAGTTTTTTGCACCGTTGTTGGTGAATAGCAATGGATTTGTGGGTGAATCATATTTGAATTGTTTATCTCTAGTCTTTAGTTTAGGATTGCATTATATTAGGATTTTTTTGCATTAGCTTTGCATATTTTGCTTAGTCCTCATAAATTGACATATCTTGTTTGTTTTTGTGAAAGGAGAGTACGACAAAGGAGTAGTGGCAATCCTATGAGCCAAAGCTTCATTACAATATATTAGAATTTTATTGCTTTCTTCAATTAGGGCTTTGAGTGCAATTTGTAGTCAGGACACATTGTATTTTGCACTTTATTATTCAATTTTAAATGGGTTGTAATAATACAAGGCATGTGTGGGGCATGGTGGCCCACACTTGATCTTCATCGAACACCCCACTATAAGTATCCCTCACTTTCTTTTTATTTTTCTATTTTAATTGTATTTAGTATAATTACATTTGAGTGATAGTTTAATTTGTATGTAATAAGATCATTCATGATAATTGTTGCATGTTTTCTAGGGCTATTGCATTAGTAAGCACTTATTTGAGAAATATTAGCCTAAGCTCGTCCATAACTAAGGCAAAGGCTATTTGGTTATAGTGTCTCATCTGTTGAGGTGTTTGACTCTTTATTAAGTAGCACATAGGTAGGCATTATTTTTCTTTTTGTACTATATTGCACGTTTAATTGCTTTATGGTTGAATGTATCACATTGATAATAAGGGTCCCATGGGAACCCTCATAAGATAATGATTGGATTTCATCACTAGATCCTTAGCCCAACTAGGTAATTAAAATCGATTCTTACATGTTTGTGATCTTAGTCCTTGATCATAATTTGAAATCAAGAAGAAAGTGACTTAGGGTTTTCAAGCTCACAAGAACGTTTTGAATGGTTAGGTCTATTGTCACTCCAGTGGCTTCTAAACATTATGGTTATAGTGGATGTCTAAAAATCCAAGTGATTTTTTCATGACTTTCATTGACATCAATTGAGGTCTAAATGCCTCCTGACATGAGAATTGTATTAACCACTTTAGAGCAGAACCTAACTGGTAGGAAGTAATCTAGCTTGGATAAAAGGAGATGTCTAGATCTAAGTCTAAACACTACCACCCTACATATTAATTAAAGATCATCAATTCAGCTCATTAGCAAGTCATTATGATTGGTCATACATCATATAGAGCTTAAGATTAGCATTTAGGTTGCATCACATAGTTATGGTTTTCCATAAAAATGGGTATTATACTCATTTTCATTGTACATAAAGTTGAGTATAGTGGCCAATCAAGAAAGTGATGGTCTAAAACCATTGTATTACTATTTCACTCTTAAACTATTACCTTACAAGAGTATGTTTGAGATAGAGACAAGATTTACTCCTGATTTGTCCAAGAAATTTGATGCTATGATGCGTAGGATGAATAGTACACTAGATAGGTTAAGTGCTTTAGAGAAAAATACTATGGAATATCAACAAAACCTCATTATGGTAATTATTGTATTGAGTCATACCAACAACCTCAATATAATAATGACTATGCCTATTCTGAACCTCAATGCCCTACTTCATGGCCATTGACCTCCAACTACATTGAATACTATTAGCAGCAAGTGAATGCACTTAATGCATTCCCTAAACTTAGCAATCATTATCATTGTGAGACAAATTTTCAAGACTATACTAGATAGGCTGGCATCATGAACAACCATGGTCTCAGAAATATCAACCATATCAAATAGAACCATATGGTCCCATCCTGATCAACCTTACCATGATTATGATGAATATTAAGGACAATGATCATGGTTCCAAACTAATCAATCATTTTCTAGTACTCCAATGCTACAACATTATGAGCCTTTCTAGTCATTGCCTCTAGCACAAAGGGAACAAGCATTAGAAGAGACCTTTAGGTTATACATGGAATCGACTAAATACTGTTGTGAAGTAATGGGTTAATTCTATGTTGCATTTATGGAAAGGGACAAGGAATTTGAGCCAATTTAGAATAATGAGGAGCCATTTATTTCTTATGAGGATGGAAATATCTTATAAACCTTTTGAGTCCCAATATTTTTCATTGTCCTTACCTATTGTTACTAATAATTGGACAAAATTTGCATATGATCATTCTGAGCCACAATTAAAGTCCACAACCATCCATAGAAACCTCTAACTCATATCTACCCGATCCATGTCCTGTTCCTTTCTTTGATTATGATAAAGAGACATCCAATGAGGAGGATAGTGAATCCTTAGCAACATTTAACCCAGATACTCTAAAACTATGTCGTGCTTATTTTTATGAATTTGATGAAGACATATCTATTGAGGAGGTAAAGGAATTTTTGGAGACTATGCTATTAATGAACACTTCTCAATGGTAATCAAGATTAGAACTCCCTATAGAACCTAAAATTCCAACTAACCATGCAATGAAGAAGACGTACATGATTGGGATCTATAGACCTCATCTGAACAAACATCAGACAATAATCTAGGTCCATCTAGAATGTTACCTGTGCTAGAACTACTACACATGAAGCTTTTAAAGTTGATATAAAGAAGTTGTTATTTTGACTACCAACTTTGTAAATATTTTACAAGTTGTTTTGAAAAAATTACTTTAAAAATCACACTTAAGAAGTCATTTAATAGAAAAATGACTTCTTTTAGTTTGGCATGAAGAGGAATTTTATGTGGGAAATGACTTTTAAAGTTGTTTGAATCAAATGACTTCAAAAGCCTATGTTTTTAAAGTTGTTTTATTCTAACTGACTTTAAAAGTATAGATATTTAAAGTCAAAACTGTATGCTTTTAAAGTCATTTGAATAAAAAAACTTTAAAAGTTTTAGATTTTTGAAGTCATTTGATTCAAGTGACTTTATAAGTTTAGTTATTTAAAGTCGTTTTCTTTAAATGACTTTAAAAGTTAATCTTTTAAAGTTGTTTGATTCAAATGACTTTGAAAGCTTATACATTTAAAGTCATCTTTTTATAAATGACTTTAAAAAATTTTACTTTTAAAGTCACTTAATGAAAATGACTTTAAAAGTGTATGGTTATAAAAGCAATACTTTGTTTAATAATTTTTTCATCGAGGTTTTTTTTTTTCGACTACCTTCATATATACACAAACTAAAGCTCATATATAGAGGTTGATTTTCATTGTGGGTGGACCAAATCCCAACTGTGAATTGGAATTATATTTATATATTCTTGATCAATATAGATTTTTGAGTCTTCAATACTACCTCTGTTGTTTCTCTTATATATATATATATATATATGCATGTTTGAAGAATTTTTGCATGGTACCTAGGTCTTTTGATTATTCTTGTATTTATCATGCACAGAAACCATCATTCAACATTGATTTGTGTGAAACATTATTTGTTGTCACATTAATTAGTGAATTTAAAGTCATGAAAAAAAAGAGTTTAAGAACTTTTAAAGTCATTTTCTAAAAAATGACTTCAACCATTTTAACTTTTAAAGTCATTTTCTAAAAATGGCTTTAAAAGTCCTTTGTCTATTAAAGGCTGAAGTCATCTCATTTTTTTCAATATCCCGTGTTCATGTTCTTCACCTCATAGGTGGCATGAATGCATTCTTGTCTCGTCCTTGTGTCTCTCGCTATCCTGTTTCCATTCTTGCTTTGCATTTTGTATATTTTGATTATTTGTAGTGTGAAAAATGTTGTAAGTAAACCAAAACATTTTTTTTATCATACATGAATTTCTTGTTAGCAACTCTCTCTATTTGCAGTTTGTAGATCAAGTGAGTTTTGTCTTCATTGCAAACAACAACTGCTACTCTCTCTAACCCTCACTATTGGAGAAGGGAGAACATTACAATTTAAGATTTTCAGTCAAAATTAGGGTTTGGTGAAGAGACATGGTACCATCAAGTTGGCTGAGGAAGTTGCAACTTAAAGCATTACCTTCTCTGCCCTTAGAGTGGTGTCAACTGAATACTCAGGGCCAATTTTGATGAAATCATTTCAGATTAGCTCTTTGATCATGATCTTGTATTAATAAGATCTAATAATACATAACATTTGATATAAGTAATAAATGGATGATAAATGAGGAGTTATTCCAAAAAATACATTGACTTCCTTGTTCACATGTTTGTTTATGTCTCTGTGTCTGTGTGTGTACAAAGAATGCATGAATCAATGCTGACTATCATAAAAAATAGGTTTCATTGTGTACTTATTTAAGATATTGTAAAGTACCAAAATAAAATATATTTGAAGTGAAAAATATATTAGTTTTTAAAGTCATTTGGAAAAATGACTTTAAAAACAATGACATTTAGTATGGAGTCAAATGATTTTTTTTTCGTAGCATAGTCATTTTGTGTAAATGACTTTAACTTTAAAAGTGTAAATTTTTAAAGTCATTTTCTGGAAATGACTTAAAAGTATGGAGTTTTAAAGTCATAATATGGAAATTACTTTAGAAGTCTATACTTTTAAAGCCATTTACAAAAAATGATTTCATAATTTACTACTTTGTTTTAAGAGTCATTTCATTGACTTTTGCTTTGCTTTTCCCTACTATCTTCATCTATACACAAATACCCTCAACCAAATCCCAACTATGAATTAGAACTACAATCACATATTTATGATCAATATTTATTTTTGGGTGTTGTTTAGCATCTCTTTCTTTGTCTCGTATATATATATATATATATATATATATATGCATATTTGAAGAATTTTTGCATGGTTATGGTTAGAATCTTTTCTTCTTAAAGTTAAATTTCTTTTTGAATGTATCTATCATATTTTTCTTCTTTTTTCATTGTTAATAGAAAATTTTTGCAGGTGTGCATCCACATAATTTAATTATTGTAAATACTTATAATTCTTGTATACATAGTGTTTGCTAACATATCTAACCTAATCTTTTCATGTCTAACAAGCCTCCACACATGGATTTGCTTCAATTTCTTGAGATAATGAACAAATATTCTTAGATGACTATGACAAGAACATCAATCGAATATGAGGGAACAGAAAACATCATAGAGTTCACACTTAAGGCAGGTGGTGATGGTAATCACATGCGTTGTTCATGCTCAAAATGTGGAAACTTGAAAAAAGTTGTAATGCCTCAAATTTTGAAGATATTTTGTAAAAGTGGTTAATTTTGAAAATTAATATATGTTTTAGATGTTTAATATTAATAAAAATATGAAACAAAGGAATTTGTGGAAAAATCAATACCCTTATATTCTACACTCAAAATGGAATCCAACGCCTCAAAGAACACTAAAAATGGAGTTCGTATGAAGAAGTTATAGGCGTTTGAAGATGGAGGGTATATATGTAATTTGAGTGTAAAACAACTGAGATCCAAAAACACAGGGGGCCGTTTTACTAATGGCACCCCCCAGGTCGTCCCCTACCTCCAGCCACCAACCTACACAGGCATTGCCTCTATGAGGCGGCAGAAATGGCGGCACTGCCATGGGCAGCACCACCTTGGCCAAATTATAAAAAGCCCTCTTCCCTCCTCTCCGATCATCTCCTCCTCAATCTTCGGCTATTGAGTTAGGGTTCCCAGAAAAATTAGAAAACCCTTCTCCAGACCTCCTCTGCAACTTTCGGTGCCGGCCCAGGTCTTCCCCCTAGGCTGGCCATGCCTCTCTCTTTTTCTCCCCCTTCTTCCTCTGGTCGCACCGGAACTGTGAGTTTTCCCTTCTTCGAGTTAGTCGGCAACAAAGGAGCCGCATCATGGCAAGAGGGCACCATCTCTAGCTGCCCAGGTAAGTCCCCATCTCCCTCTCTTAGTTCCCCTCTCTTCCCAGCCCAGATCCCTACCGGATCTGGCATTTTTTTGGGTCAAAAAATGTGGGAGAAGGTGGGTTCATTCCAGAACCCCCGATGCAACCCTCCTTGGGACGCCGGCGACTCGCGACACATGCTAGCGACTCGTGACACATGCCGGCAACGCGTGACACGTGCCGATGACGCAGTTCCTGGAGCAGCATGTAGGCGCAGGTCTTGGTTCGACTAGGGTGTGTGAGTGCCCCGAGAGCCATGATGCATGACAACCACGGAGTAAACATGTCCATGCAATGCCGTCCAGGACAAGCAACCTAACATGCCCTTCGGGCATGCGCACGTGTGTGAATGACACACACGCACCCAAGGAGAAAACACATCCATGCAACGCCATCCAGGACGCGCACCCTAGTGCACCGTTCGGGCATGCGCACGCCTGTGAATGCAGTTGCAGTTTCGGTTTGACTGGGACGCATGGACGTCCTAAGAACCGTGATGCGTGGGCCCTACATGAATGATTCTAGTTCGTCTGTTGATGCTCAACGCTCCAAACGCGATTACAGAGGCTACGTAACTTCAATTGACTACTCGAAAGAACCATTGCGTCTAAAATTTTGATGTGGACCTAATTATATGACAACATTTAGGATCAAGAGACTATTTAGGGCAAGTATAGCCTAAAAACCATAGAAATCTCATGAACCCACGAGATCAACTATGATCAAACCTCATGATTTGATCTAATAGAGGACTTAGGACATTCTTAGACTAAGAATGTCATGGATCAACCCCTAGAAACCCATAAATCATATAGATCCAATCGTTGCCCTATCAATCGAGAACTAATGTTAGGATCTTATGTTTAAACGACACCCAAGGCTTCAGGACTTCACCAAGGTACTTTAGGATTCAAATTGAAGACAGGCACGAGCTAAGTAATGACACTCGAGGTCGGTAGTCTGATACTACTATATTTTTAATGCATGTCCAAATGTACTTGATTTGTAGGAAGTCTGATACTATTAAGTCTTTAAGTGCATCTTAAACTCTGTCTTGCCTTTATTACCATTTTTAGCATGATTTTGAGATATAATGTTCTTATACGAATATGCGAAAATGTCTTCATGTTTTATGGCTTTGAATGTGATACTAGCATGAACAGATTTTATGCATTGCTCGCATGTTTGAAAATAATTGCATTTGGATTATTTGGATTATTGCCTATCCTCGAGGGTTGCCAAAAGATGCTGGTTAGGCAGTGTGAGGGCCAGGCAGTGTGAGGGACCCAAAGAGGACATTGAAAATGATTTCATAAATTGCATGATTTGCGATTAATGAGATTTGGATTAATTATATATGCCTTTTGGGCTATTGAGCCTGGTGGGCACTATACTAAGAGGTTGTTATGTATGGAGTTGGCCTCCCGGCCTCTACCACCAATGGGTGGATAGTATCACTACCAAAAAGGCATTGCCCCTTCCCTAACTACTGTGATAAACAGGGACGACCACTGGACGTGTTCACAGCACCCTTTCGGGGACATCCATAGTCGTCGTGGAGGCTATGGTGGATTCCAACTATATGTTGAGCGTGAGCATAGTGACCCTATGATTTCAGTGTGATCAATATGCATATAGCATTGAGAGGGTCGTATGCGAGTACTCGTGACCAGTTGGCTTGATATATTCGCCGAGAGATTAATGTGCATAATACTAGCATCTGTTTGAATGATGGTTATTTTAAGAATTTCATGATTATTATATTTTACTCATTGGCTTGATGTATTGCCGAGATCATATTACCTGGATCTATTGATTTCTATTATATGATTTTAGTCATATTTAGATGATGTGATTTGCATACAGATTCCATGATTGAAATAATGAGCTTATGTTTTATGCATAAATATGCATGTTTACACAAAATGGAATCACTGATGTTTTTCATGGAAAAGCTCTTTGCATTATGCATGTTGCCTGCCATGTTTTCAAAATAGTAGTATTAGATCACCTACTGGGTATGAGAAATACTCACCCAAATCTATTATTTTTCTAGATTAGCTCCACATGAGAGTAGAACAAGCATCAAGAAATGTTAATACTACAATCAAGTACAGTAAGAAGGGACAAGCATGAATGTAAGTAAACACTCTACCTTTTAGACATGTATTTCTACTTATCTATAGTTGGGCTGTGAGCTGTGACTGGATAAACCTGGGGAGACATTTATGATTTCTGAAATTTTTAATACTACTTTATTCATCTAGAAAGAAAATGACACTTGGGGTTTCCAAAATGAATTTAAAATAAAAGATTTTTTGCTGCATTGCATTGATTTTTTTTTAAAGTGTTTTCAAATAGGGATCGATCCCGCCCTAAGAATTAGTTATTACATTTAAAAATGCATGTGAAAACCCAGGTCGTCACAAAAGTAGCTGTAGGGGTGTTGAGAAAACACTTGTGCTTCAATAGAATTTATGAAAGCTATTGCCTATGGATTTAGCATGGAGAAGAACTTTTTCATAGGCACTTGACAATGCATAGAAGATATGAAGACACTATAAGAAGTGTTGTAGACAGTACAACTATATCGATGTTTCGAGATGCATATGATGACTTCTAGGATGACCCAGAATAATTTCATACTACAATATTAGAGGAAGCCAATAAGCCATCGTACCTCGAGTATAAAGATTATACCAAGTTGTCTACAGTGTAGAACTTACAACATCAAATCAAGATTTGGTTTTTCAGATCATGTTTTTATAGAAGTCTTTAAAGTAGTGGGTAAGATGCCACTGAAGGATAACAAATTTGCCAAGTCCATATGGGAGACAAAGAAAACCCTAGCTACACTAGGATTAAAGTATAAGAAGATACATGTGTGTCTTACTGATTGCATCTTGTATAGGAAGGAGCACAAGGATAAAACTACATGCCCAACTTATGGACAGTTATGATGGAAGTTAAAGAAGAATTCAACCGAGACAGTTGTAGATGTTCTTACAAAGGTTCTATGGTATTTCTCCCCTATTCCAAGGTTCAAAATAATGTTCTATATTATAGAAACAATGAAGAAATTAGTATAGCATGCTAAGAATAGAGTAGCTAATAGCTTTTGATGCCATCCAATAGATAGCCCAACATGGAAGCTCATAGACTTCATGTGGCCTAATTTTGGTAAATAACTTAGAAACCTATGACTTGCATTACTTGCATATGGGATTAATCCTCATGATTCTATGAGCAGTAAGTATAGTTGTTGGCTTATTATATTAGTTTGTTACAACCTCTCACCATTTCTATTATATTAGTTTGTTACAATCTAGGAGATACTGAAATAGATTACCCTTGTATCACCAAAACTATCCCATCAATTGATGTATTTGGTAAGAATATGAGGATTATGTGGGTGATAATAGTGATGAGAGTGCTTGGGTTGAAAATAATATATGAGGGGGTTATATGGATTTTGTTAGTGAGTTTCAATAATTTTAAATTAGCTCTTTTATCATGACCTATATGGATTGAAGTGGAATGAATACTATATATGTGACATTATATACATATGAAATTGAAGATTTACTTGAAAAGTTTTTCTTTTGCATATTCACTTATGTATTATGTACAAAATGCGTGAATCAATACTAACTATCATAAAAAATCAATTTCATTGTATTTAAGTGAGAGATTTTAAAGTAAAATAAATATATTTGAAGAGAAATATATATTAGATTTTAAATATTTTTAAACTTGTTTAAAAATGACTAAAAAATCATTGTTTTTTTAAGTTGTTTGAAAAATTGACTTAAAAAATGGTCCCTTTTAAAGTTGTTTGAAAAAAAAATGACTTTATAAAGGGTGATTTTTAAATTCATTTAAAATAAATGACTTTAAAAACTATGTTTTTAATGTCATTTGTCAAAAAGGACTTTAAAACTCTATTTTTATTCCTGTTTGAAAAAATTGACTTTAAAAATTGACATTTTTAAAGTAAATTGTTTTTAATTTATGTAAATGAATACTATATATGCGACATTATATACATACGTAATTGAAGATTTATTTGAAAATTAATTTCTTTTGCATATTCTTGTATTTATTATGTAAAGAATGAGTGATTCGAAGCTAACTACCAAAAATAAAAATAAAAATGAGTTTGATTGTATTTAAGTAAGAAATTGTAAATTTAAATAAATATATTTGAATTGAAATATTTATTAGATTTTAATTATTTTTTAAAGTCATCTTAGAAAAAGTCTTTAAAAACTTTAATTTTAAAGTCATTTGAGAAAAACAACTCTGAAAAATGTGATTTTTAAAGTCGTTTGAAAAAAAACCCTTTAAAGATCACTATGTTTAAAGTCGTTTATTTCAAACAACTTCAAAAATCACTATTTTTAAAGTCATTTGAAATAAATAACATAAAAAATATAATGCATTTAGACAATAAAAAATTTTCATCCCACCATTTGCTTGTGGAACCTTTTCATTAAGGTACTTCCCCCCTCTTCCACTCACCTTAACCTCTACCCTCACTTCCCCCTACCTCCTTCCTACACCACCCTTCCTCCCCCCCAACCAAACAAAAGAGAAGAGGCTTTTGCGTCAAGAAACTCCATAAGAAGAAGAAAATGAAGAGAAGGAGAGATGGGGCAAGAGGAAAACCGAGAAGGGAAGGGTAAGGCTTTTGCATGGAAGCCCTAAAAGAGGAAAATCACATAAAAAATATCTACTACAAATCATTGGGAAGGAGGAAGAGAAAACTAAGGCTTTTTGTGTGGAAGCCCTAGAAGAGAAAACTGAATAGGGGAGAAAGTTTTTTCTAGAAACACAAGAAGAAAAGGAGTTCTAAGTGGGAAAACTAGAAGAAAAAAATAAATTTGGGTTTTCCTCTTGAGAACCAAAGCAGTGCACAAGGAAGAAATATCATACACAGGTAAGGGGAAAAGGTGGGATTTTACTTGTTTAGCTTTAATCTTTTCCTTTTTCCTAAAATTAGTAACCTTATAATAGTAGTTAAGTTTGACTTTTGCTACAAAATAGTAGTTAAATTTATTAGAATCATGATTTTACATAGAAGTATGTTATTTTGAAATTTTAGGATTTTGTTTTGTATGTTAATAATATGTTATTCTAGAAGTTTGAAATAGTAACTAAAAAAAAAAAGAGAATTACAATGTATGTATGTGGGGATTTACATGATTAGAATCATTTCATATAGATTTTTCCTATGATTTGATTTATAATGTAATTAGTAACTATTATTCATTAAATTTTAAATAGCATGTATAGTTTTTATACAAGTAATCTTAATATATTGATCTACATATTATATAGTGATTTGATTTTTATAATTGCTTTACATTAAATTCTATTTCCAATGTAATTAGTAAACTCTTTTCTAGAACTGATTTATCGATGATGCAAAATCTTAAACTATACTATTGTTAAAAGAAATTTTTGTTTTAACATAGGAAATTTTTGATGTTATGAGTGAATGGGAATGAATGACATTAGTTGTAAACTTTATATACTATCCTATGTTGATATGCAGACTTCGAGGAGCTCTTTATACTTACTAACCTATAGAATTAAACTATTAAACTTTCCATAACAAATAGCTCCATATGATGAAACTTTTGTTCAGATCCATAATCAGGTTTCTTGGATGTGTTTCTTTAGCATTTGGCTATCAATGGAAAGGTTAGTTGCTGAATAAACCAAATTGTTGTGTTATAGTCCAGTTGTGATTGTTATGTTACAACCATCAAGCTTGTTTCAATTCTATCTAGGTGCAGATCTACTAGTCACTTATGTCTTGTCATCATCTAGCAGTTCCTCATGAGTTCTAAGTAGTGATAGAGTCATAAATTCCAAAAAAAAGAAAAGAAAAGGAAATAGTATAAAAGATTTGGATCTTGGATACTGAACCTAAACTTGAAGATTTAAACCACCACTCGATGCCCCCCCGCCACTCCTTGCAGTACCACCACTCAAATCCCCTGCCCCCTCTTTCCATTCCTCTCTAAGCCATCAACACATTCCTCCAAGGATAGTTGCTCCTCTCCATGCCTAAGACAAGCTTAGTTCTTAGTTCCTCCATTAAAATCTTGGTTGTTATTTCTCTTTTTGTTCTTCTTCTTGAACCTTTATTGATGCTTAGTTCCACGGGTAGGAATTTGTTGAATGCCTTTCCATTCCTTTAAATCTTCTTGCTTGTTGATCCAAAGATCCAAGGTTATTTTCTCTTGAAGTGATAGCCTAGGAAAAGTCACCTTGAATCCATTGGTTATACTCTTTATCACTTTACTTAGATTTCATGATTGAGCTTCCATTCCCATACTTCCTTTTTGAACTTATTCAATAGTTTTTCCTTAGTGGTTCACATGCATGTTTCTTAGGAATTGGGATAGTACTTGAAATTTTTTGGGAATTATTTTTGGGTTTACAAGATGTAAGTATGGTGCACCTACTTCATAAATGGTGCACACCATCCTTGTACTTCACCATTTGAATTAATGACATCTTGATGATTCTTAAACTCTCTCTTGCTGATGGTTGTTCCTTTTAGTTGTTTTATATTTTTAGTTGTTTAATGTTTCTAGTTCATATTTTACCATTGAAGCAATAGTTTTTAATTTAATTAAAAGCACCTTGATTCCATGTCCACCACTTTAGGTGTCATGTGCATGGTTATGAGGAGTTTTTAGTTGAAGTTTTCAAAGTTTGATACACGATTAGTAATATTAGATCTTGAAGCATTATTCTTAAGTTTAGGTCTTGTTTAGGAGATTTGATCTTAGATGACATAGATGTTTAGCATGTTTACAATCTTAGGATTGTTTAGCATGTTGTTATATCTTGTTCTTGTAATTTAAAGTTAGTGACTCATTTTCTGTCCATGCATTTTCATTACTATCATTTACATATTTTACATCATATTTGTGAGATCTCATAGCAAGGAAACACACTAGAATCATGTGTCCCATCCTATTGTCATACACATGGTTCTAGATGCACTTCCCCCGGATTTGTTGTTTAATGATGTCTCTTGAATTCATGGATGGTGAATAATTAGATTGTTACTTAGCTTTGCATAGTAGTCTTCATTAGTTTGTTGCATCATTTAGGAAATTTCCAAAATTCATGTTTAGGAAGTAATTAATTTAGGTAAGTTCTAAATTTTAAGTTTATAAGCTTAGGAAAGTTTTATCTTTTTAGGAAGTGCGTTTTTAAAGAAGTTTCCAATTTGGTTTATTTTACAATCTTTACATCTTGCATTTAAGTTAAGTTCCTCTCTAATTTAGGAAAAGATCCCATTATCTTGGCTATGCTATAGTAAGGACCATGCCTCTTGGCTGCTTCTTGGATGCTCTCTTCCATGCCTCCATGGTTCCCTCTTGCTTTTGTTCTTTTGCCATTGGACTCTTAATTTTTAAGTTAATTAGTTCATTGCTCTTGTTCCTTTCTTCATTGCTTTGGTTTTTGATTTCTCATTAGACCATATATTATTTAAATTTCATGTAGGAACATATCGACAACTCCATGCACAATAGTCCTAGGATTCATGCATTCCATTTTAGATTGTTTCATGCACTCTTTCTCTTATCCCCATGTGCACCATACATGCATCATGTGCACTCCTCGTAAGTTTCAATTGCATGTTTTATTTGTATTATTAGTCCATATTTAGAGGTTTTCCTTCATTGATAAGTTTAATTGCATGCTATGTTAAGTTTAGGTTTCATTGCTTAAAGTTGTTGCATCTTTGAATAGCTTAATTAGTTTATAGGTTTAGTTTTAGGAATGTTTAATTTTAAAAATATATGAACTTAGAAAGTTTTTATTTTTATGCATGTTTTATTTGATTTGCTTTCAATTTGTTTGCCACCTATGTCATGCAAATTTGTTTTCTTTAAATGGATTAGATGGCCTTTTTTATCTCATTGTTATAATATCATTATGTTCTTGTTTGTAGTAAAGATGGAACAAGAACTTAAAATGAAGAATATGGGCAAAATGAAGAGCATGAACAAGAGGCCAACATTACCACTACTCTAGGCAGAGGGTGAACAACAATAGAAAAGGTTATCAAGATAAAGTTGAAGGGAATTAAAGAAACTGTCCAATACAATAGTAGGGGTCAAGAGATAGATGAGAATGCAGCTTCTTATAACAATTTTCTCTACTCCATAGTAAGAAGCATGTTCCTATCACAATTAATGATTGAAGACTTGTGCCATCCTCAATAAAAGATTCAATATGGGAAATGGTGAAGGAAGGTAAACATTAACAATATGCATTACATAATTTCTAACATACCTTATTTTCAAATATAATAATGTGTTGTGTACTTTGCAAACTACCTTTAACGTACCTAACCAAAATAAGGCACATGCTTTACAAGGAGTTGGTGAGCAGTAGAGAAAATGGAAGAACTACCTTATTTGCAATTACGTAGCCCCATATGTCAACAATTTGTTGAGGTTGTAAATAGTACTTGCCATTTATTCCAACATCATTGACCAGGATGTGTGGAATGCATTTGTATAGAACTGTGTGTCCATTGAATTTGAGGTATGTGTGAAAACAATGTTTCATTTAATTAGTGACATGTAACATCCTATTATTACACTTTATTACATATGTACAAATGTGCAAACTAAATGTGCAAGAGGAAGAAAGGTGCATGAAACTAATATGCAGCACCACTTGTCTATGTTGGGCTACGCTCATTTAGAAAAGCACAAAGTAAGCATCTATGACAATTTATTCCTTTCAAATTAAAGCTACTATAGTTATATACATTTTATTCTCTAACTATAGTGTCTTGTTTAACAACAAAAGAAAGCTAAGACTTTGAAACCCATTGATCACTCCATACATTGGAAGATGGCGCATTCGGTGGCCGTATTGGCCAAATGTTCTCAGATGAAACTACTACACAATTTGATTCTCACATTGTAAGTGGTTGCACAAGTCTATCAATTTTATACAATTAATTAGATGACATGATTATACCTTTCTAATTAAATTTTAGAGGACACTCTTCCCTAAGAAAACACAGGTATAGGAACTCTAAGTAGCATTATTGCCAACGATTACATCTTGTGTAGGGATATAGGCAATAAGAAAGACCACCCTAGTCGTGTTAGGGGCATGGGGCATGGTATTGTTCCTTCTAAATTCTTTGGTAAAAGTTTACCTATAGTTGAAGATCAAGAGGCCTACGATGAGTTGGTTGAGAAAATAAAAATGTATATATTTAGCTAGTTGCATGAAGGAGGTTTGATAATAGTTTGTCAATCCCTTGCACATGAATCTCACAATGCATCTCATCAAATGCTAACTGCAATTCTCCAACTGAAGAAGTTCATGCAGGACAACCAGCACCCTTCAAAAAAGAAATTCTAGCCAAGGAGGTATATATATAGACAAAATTGAAAATTTTCATGGTCCTTATGTAATAATTCTTTATGCTAACCACTATTGTATATCTGATTGTAGGTGGGTCAATCCCTATTGGCCTTGGATTCTCATCCAAACTTTGTGGAAATTAGTTCATGCTATGAGCATGAACCAACCAATTTGTAGGGAATTAGTATACCACCACATACTAAGCTAGTGTTCATCACCATGGCTTTGGATGCAAATGCTAACCTACCATTCCATTTAAAAATGGAAAATGTTATAACCATTGGGCAAACAGTTGCATATCATGTCACTTGGCTGAAGGCACTAGTCATTCTCCTAGAGTCCACAGTATGTATCTTATCATACTGCCTTCCTCATCAATAATTTTTAGCTAGAGAGCTCAATTTAATTGTTTATTAACTTTATACGGTTAATCAGTAACAACATGCACCATTGAGGTCACCTGCCATTGCACCATCACCTATTGTTGCACTAATAGAATAGGTAGTTCTATATATCTTTGGTTTTTTTTTTTTTTTTTAATCATAAATAAGGCCCTATTCATTGATTAATATTATTTAGCTAAAAAAAATTACATCTTTTATAATAGTCTTTTAAGGATCGTGTGGAAGTCCCACCTAGCATGCCTTGATTCCTAAGGTCAAAGATTAGGCAATCAACCCTTTACAAATCAAGGAGGGAATGCTTGCTAGTGACATTGTTGAAGTGCCACTTATGACAAAGGATCAATTACGAGTTTACTTATGGGATCAACTTGAGCAGCCTCCCATTGTTTCCTACATGGGGTATACACACATATTTGCTTATAAAATACTTAATAACTACATGTTATATTTTCATGGTATGAGTAATAATTATTTCTTTTATGTAGCTTCTTGAATGATGCAATTAGCCTTTATGAGGTTGAGGGTATACCTTACCTATTCCTTAACCTCGGCATCATTTGTGGAGCAGCAGAGCAATGGACGATAGAGAGGTGTGTTGATGATATTTTAACAAGCTTCTTTCAGTGCTCTAAGTATAGGGCTTAATGATTTCTTTCAATAGCACGTACGTTTTAATTTTCTTATTTTCATTCCAACTTATTTTATACTTAAGAATTGTCACCTTTAATTACAATTCATATTATTGTTTGTATAGGCTCGTTGGATGCTGCTCATTTTGGATGTGCACGATGGGCATGCATTCTTTTTTTATTCTTATGGATTACACATTTGTCCCGCCCTTGGAAAAATTATAAATAAGTAAGATTTTATTCTTTTCATGTATTATGTGTAAATAAATAATTTTTTATTCATTTATAATGCATTTGAAATTTAAATTTGTAGAGCATGATTAACATGGGCTAATCTGATGGAGCTTGTACAACCACTGAAACTCACTTAGAAGAATTTCAAGGTATTGAAAATAGTTCTATTTTAACACTAATTAAACTTACAATATTAAAACTATTATTTATGAATTCTTTTTTGTTTTCCTTGTTACACAGTGCCCTAGATAACAGTCTGATTAAGAGCGCAAATACTACGTGTTAAGATACATGAGGACCCTAATATTTGATGGTGTTGGTGTCTCCCAATTAAGAAAGGTAAGACACTTTTTACATTTCTTAATCTTATATTTTTTCATAGTTTTTTTATGGATGAATTAAATGTGTAGTACATGATGTTGTACTTTCTGAGTGGCCAAACAAGAAGAGTTACTCTAGAGTACATGTTAGTGAAATACGAAGTGAGTGGACTAAGTATGTAATGAGTTTCAATTAGAACCCTTGGATTAACTACATGAATGTAAAATACATAATAAAGTATTTTTTTCATTCACTTGTATGTGTTCTTTTAGTTTTCATTATTTTCTTTGAAATATATTTTTTAAGTGATGAATGAGTGGAAACTTAGAGTGTGGGAGTAAATGAGTAAGTATAGATGAAGTAAATTTATAGGTTGTAAATGAAGTGAATATGGGGGTTGGTTCTCATTATATTCATTGAATTATATAACTTTTATAGGATGATGAATGAGGGGAACTTAGAGTGTGAAACTAAATTTGAATGTTTATAAACTTACAAAAGAAGTGAATGCGGATGTTGTAGTGAATGCATGTGTTGTGGTTTCTTTATGAAGCATTTTCAAGATAGATGTGGATGGATAATGATGAATTTGAATGTTTTGTACCCAATGTGGAAGTTAATGTATGTTTGCTTTTCATGTGTATAAAGATTGTAAGAAAATTTTATCAAGTGTTACATTGAATGTAAAAGTACAATTAGTGATTGAAATGTGAGAAATTACAAAAAGAGACGAACTTATGAAGTCATTTACGAAATGACTTCAAGAGTACTAACTTTTAAAGTTGTGTACTAAACAACTTTATAAGTTATGACTTTTGAAGCTATTTAGTAAATGATTTTAAAAGTTAACATTTTAAAAGTTAGCTAGATGGAAGTCATTTTTCAATTGACTTCTATTAGCATTTTTTACTGACTTTAATAGCCTTCTGTATAGTAGTGTGGGGGAATAGGAAAAAGAAAAGTCAATTGATGTATTGGCCCTACATCAACCAACTCTAGAGTACATATTAGAAGATAATCAAGGTTAAAGCTCACCATGTCCCCACCTCTAGTAATACAAGAACCACCTTTTAGGTAAGTGCAGAGTCAACTTATAGCCCAATTTAAGGAAAACATAAGGGAAATGGAGGAAAAAGATTAACAAAGTATAATGATGAATGTTATCTCTAAATTTGGTCAAGAATGGGACAATTCATATTGAATTGGTCCTAAGACATTTAAATTCATAGTAGTTCACAATGTCATCATGTTACCACCACCTCAATTTTTGAGGTGGAGGAATTATATTGACTATTGTGAAATACTAAAATGGGGGATCATCAATGTGGTCCCACTAAATTTGCAATCATGGTGGTCTACTGCGTCATGTTGCTACCACCACCATAATTTTCAAGGTGGAGGAGAAATCTAGCCCATTTCATTTTCTAAGGATAGGTTTAGGAGAAATTAGGTTAGTTATATGCCTTGTTTAGTTGAAGACAATAAACTTAGCACTCATTAGGAGGCAACCGAGGGTTTTTTTGGAAAGTCTTAGTGTTCTACATTACCCATTTATCATACAACTGTTCTATATTTCAAAACATTGAGGACAATGTTTAGTTTAAGTTGGGGGTGTAGATATGCATGAGACTTCTATGCTTTTCTTGTGTTTTTTTAAAAAAATTAAAAAAATTATGATAAGTTCCTTTAAAAAGATGAAAATTCAAAATTTCAAAAAATTCAATTATCAGTTGAACTTTATCTTATTAATAAAGTTTCATATAATTAGTTCACTATTTTATTCTTTTTCTAAAGTATTTCATGAAAAATAAAACTTGAAACATTAATTGCACAAATAATATATATTGTTTGAGTTGAAGAGAAAATATAACTTAGAGATCTTAAAGAATATTTATGGAGACTTATAACCAAGTGAGTTTTGAGCAATTCTCCCTTTTTATAGGGTTATATATAAATTGCAAAATTTCTTCAGTAGACATTATTTCTTAGTTGATCTCATTATTCTTCATATTGGTCAACAATTGAGAAATCACAAAAAGACTATACCATATATCTCTTAAGTTTATGATCATTCTTAAGTTATATGAATCCTGGGAAATAATAGAGGCTATCCTTGGAAAACCTAAAATATAAGCCTTTTTATTTCTTAGCCAAACAACCTTTACCTATATTGAACCTCTATAATATATATGGATTAACCATTAGTTTTGAAAATATGTAGAGAAGATTGAATAAAATCATGGGAAAAGTATGAACAATATAATTCAAGAGATGAATATAAAAAAGTTTGACAAAAAGGGTTAAACAAGGCTATATATAAAGTCAAGTAAATAAGAGAGAGAGAGAGAGAGAGAGAGAGAGAGAGAGAGAGAGAGAGAGAGAGAGAGAGAGAGAGAGAGCCAATGAAAAAGAAGAATGTTCACCCTTCTAAGGAAAAATGGAAAAGTTGTGAATACACTGACAAAAAACCTTTACATATTTTCTAAGCAACCTTTGTTTACTTTATATAACCATTCTTTTGATAACCCTTATCTATGCCTTTGTTCCATCCTAATAGATCCTAACATGATCTTAGGAGAAGTGTGGCTTGAATATGGTTATGAATGAGCAGAGAATTTGGTTGAGTGTAATAGTATTAGTAGGTGATATCCTTTTATGAGACCATTACTATTCTTTCTAGTTATCATTCTTTTGTGTGAAATATGTGACATTTTTTAATTCAATGAGCAATATTTTATTGACATATTAATGATAGGTTTGCACCCATTTCTGAGTGACAAAGTATAACCTGGGAGAGTTGAAGTGAAAGCATACATTAGGATGGTAATTTAGCTTATGTTTCACTTGGAAATTGCCAATTATATATATATATATATATATATTAGCTATAGCACACACTTACCTTCAGAAGTTTAAAGAAATAATGTGATATCTTTAGCATAAGGGCAGGATTTTGAACCTTTTTATCCATCTTTATTAGCATACTAAAGTTAGGTATTTAATATAAGCTAAATAAATAAAAAATTCTTAGACGAATAAAGGACTTTCATAGAATTTTTGACAATTTTGTGGGTATATTCACTACAAACCCTCACGAGGCCTAACTCATCTGATAGGGGTAACCTAGGAGTTAAGGGCTTATTGCACATGCTAAATGAAATTGTAAGTATCTACCAAAATGGCAATCATTTTTATTTTCATGATTTTTCACATATTTTACTCAAGACAAGTAAAATGCTCATTGGGGGCAGTGATAAGTGATCAATTTTACATAAAAAATACTAAATTAGTTGCCCATGTGTTATAAAATATAGTGTTAATTAGAGGATGTTTTTGAAAATTTTGTAACAAATGCATTTCTGACCTAATAATTCAAAACTATGATACTTCATATGTTTAGAGGCTAATTTAGAGCAAGTATGTCAAAAATAATATTTTTTTAGGCTTTAATTAGGATTTCTTGTCTTTTGTAGGTGATGCAAAGGTAATCCAATTGTTGAGATTGATGGAGATGAAAATTGAAGTCATTCATGAGGTCACTTAGTCTAATAGTAAACCTAAGCTAGCTAAGGCCTAAATATCATCAATCCAATTTGTGAACAAAGGTCAGGATCATGGATCCAAGGAAGCAATTGGAAGAACTAAAGGTGATTAAAATGGACATGTGCACAAGCCATGCATTTTCTATCACCTTTGCATGGAGCCATTCAATCCACCTTAGCCATATAAGCCATAAGAGAAAGTGACAAGCTAAGGAAGTCAAGCCAATCAATGAGCAATCAAAATGAGCCATCAAGCTGGCTTAACCAATGCCACATGGAATTACACTATTGGATGATGATTTCAAGCAATTATCATATGCTATAATTGTGAAAATTTAGAGATAAGTAACAAGGAGAAGATGAGATTTATCACATGGTAAGATGGCAATGCCAAGTGGACCAATCAAACAAGAGTGATCCTTTATCTTCTTCTAAACTTTTCTCTCTACGTCTCTCTCTCTACCTCTATCCCTCTATTTAAGGAAATTGACATGGCAATAAGGGGGAGGCACCTCCTTGGAAAGGGGCACCTCCTACCTTACAAAAACTCCTTAAAATTCCATATTTTCTACCTTAAGACAACTTTCCACCCACCTTCCTAGCATCCATACGAATTTCTCATCCAAAACCTTCTAAAATCTTCACATCCAACTCTTAAACCTCACCTTCCTAACACTTTCCTAGAGTTCTACTTTTAATTCCCACCTTAAGTCTCCTACCTTATTTATATCCTCATCCTCTATATCTCATCTCTTAGGATTAGAATTCTAGCAACCTTAAAAAGCTAAAATCCTCTATAAAAAACCAAGGCATACCATGTACCTACATAAAAGGAATTCTATGCCTACTCCATGGGCTGGTCCTCTATGTTTTCTTCTCCATCTAAGTTCTCCACGTTTTCATCTCTTAAGCTACTCCTCCACACCTCCTTCAAGTTCACTACTCTTTCTCTTTGTTAGTAGTCAATTAGGATTTTTTTCCTTGCTCTTTTACATTCCTTGTTATTTGGTTTATTCTTCATTTCATGCTTTAGTTTTTTCTTGTCTTCCTTGCCTTTGGTTTTGTTCTTTGGTCCTCATATTCAAGGGCCTCAATTCTCTTGCAGTGATAGCCAAGAGATAGAAGTCCTTGGATCAAGTTTGTTATTCATTGAAATCCTTGAATTCCTTGCCATTCTTTTGCTTTCTTCTCATTTGTATCACCGTTCTTTCTCCTTGGTTCTTCTTTGGATGACATGCATGTTACTTAGTGGATCTTGGACAGGAATTTGGATTTATTTTCATTTCTTGAAGATGTGAACTTTTCTTTCTAGACTCATGTAATATTTGCACCATCTTTTGTAGAAATTCCAATTCAAGAAAGCTTATTTTTCATGCACTTTTCTTTACTTATTCTTATTGCTTAAAAGTCTTTGATTCTTGATTGTTATGCCATGCTTTGTGCTTACTTTCCACGCACCTTACATTCAAGTTATCATATGCATCTTTCATGTTGCATTAGGTAATTTTTCCATCATAGTTTTATGCACATCATCCTGGGGTAAATTGTACTTAGTTTTCACACAAACCACATTCAAGATCATGTGCACAACTCTAAGGATCATGTGGATGGTTTTTATATTTGTTTCCTAGGTTAAGTTGTTTATTTCATGATTCATTATTGCCTATGCGTCCATGCATTAGGTTAACTATGACATATGTGCACCTTTCATGTCTCTCTCATGCACGGTAGTTACTTAGTTTCATATGCATATTCCCATTACCCCATGCACACCAATTTATTTTTGTTTTGCATATTTTGGTTCATTACCATAAATATGTTTAGATTGCATGATTTATTTCTAGTTTTAGTTGCCATTTTAGATTAGTTTGGTTAGTTTCTAATTTCAATTTTTAGAAACTTCTAATTTTAGTTGAGGAAAGTTCTATTTTAAAAGTGTGTTTTTAGGGAAGTTTCTATGTTTAGCTTGTTTACTTTTAGCATGTTTCTAATTTATTTTCTATTTTCACATTAATTCAATCACCAATTTAGGTTAAAAGCCAACTCTTTTGACTAGGTTAGATAATTAAAATAAAGATCCATCCAATATACAAAACCGTGAGATTCCTCATTGGATCAACCTCAGTCTCATGCATCTACTATTATAGATTTGTGCTCTTGCGGGTTAAAGTAAAACACACAACACACAATTTTGGGGAAGAAATTGCATCTTCCAAATGGCTTGGACCCTTTTTCCATATGTACACAATTTGGGGGTCAAAACTCTTGTAAGGAGGGAGTGTGATACCTGTAAATGTTCAATTTCAATTAATAAATCAATGTGTTTACAAAAAGAATAGGGTAATTTTTTAATTAAGTGTGTATCTTAAACATTAACGGGGAAATTTAGTGAGCATGTTGAGGAATTTAATAACCAAGGAGTGACTGCTAAGGTAATCCAAAAAATTAAAAATAATTTTCCAAGATAGAAGGGGACGTTAAAGATAACATTAGGCAATTATTAAGTAATTTAAGTAATAATTTTAAGAATAATTTTAATTAAAAATAGCATTGAAATGAGAAATTATTACCTCAGTTAGGAAGGGAAATTCATAGCCTAATTCCAACTCATAGCCCATGGAGAAGTTCCAAGAAATATATTAGAAAAGAAAGTTTATGTGTTTACTCGCTAGGGTACATTTGTGAAATTGACCCTAACCAAGGTATAAAAATAATGAGTTGATGGAGGGATTTAATTAAGAAGTCAGAAAATGAGTTAAATTGGAATTGATGGTTGGATGGGAGACATCCAGCGAACCACGTAGGAAAGATTCCCCATGACAGATGGCTGACCCCACCATGCCACCTATACTTTTCACCACATGCAAATTAACCTAAGCATAAAACTTTCATCCGAAACTTAGGCCAGGATTTCCAGCCACACGAAGTAGGAGTTGCGGGGGAAGGGGGACTGAACCAGGAGAAGGAGACGGGGCAAAACGTAGGAATAGGGGAAAATCTATGGGAGGAAGAAGGAGAAGATGATCTGGTAAGAGATTAGAAGTCGTGGTGAACTTAGGGATTGTGGGAAATGTAGGAGAAGGAAGCCGTTAGGCCAGCGGGAAGTAGAACTTCTCCCTGAGTTGAAGCTCCACACAAGTAAGATGGAAAAGAAACCAGCAGCAGACTGAGCGCGGTAGAAACCTGGGGCAAGAAGGGACATTGACGTGGGAGGAGTGTGAAGATTGTAGTGAAGTTGAGATTGGAAGGATTTAGAATGAGAAGGATGCTGGTCGAGCTGGTGAGGGTGGAGAGCTCTGCTGAGTAGGAGCTGAACGCAGAAGGAGAACTCCTGCAAAATCTAGATAAGAAAACCTATCGGCTTAGAACTCTAAACCAGGTAGGGAATTCGTGGAAGAACTACTAATATTAGGCAAGGATTAGCCCAAGCAAATGACATCTTTTAACTAGGATTTGTATGAATTTTCTTTTCCAGCTGCATCAGTACCATGCGGTAGGGAGTTTCTTTTTAGAGTACATACTTGTTGCGTGCTGATGATTTTTCTGATGATTTTCCTTACATGCATGTTTAGTTTCTGAAGTTTAATAATTCAATCTTCTACTTGAACACCATTTAAATAGATTGGTAATTCATAAAAATCCAAATCACAACATGCTCTATTTGTAAACCGATGATGTAGGAAAATAGGGGATGATTCATATGCTTGATCATCATCGTAGTTTTCCACTTTCAATTCAAAATTCCTTCCTGGGTTTTATCCATTGCTGTGTGTACAAGTTTTACATGAAAAAAAGGGGATTTTGTTTACAATTGTAGCAAGTTTTGGAGTGCACAAACCTCACTGGTTTTGTACGCACTTTTCCCTGCACATAGTAGTAGGAAATGATGTCCAAAACTTGAGATTAAAATGCCTCGAATTTGTTCAAACCAGGTAGAGCCAAAAGTGCGTCTTGTCCTTGATGATCAAACTTTGATGTATAAAGTGAATAAATTTTCATGTGATTATGGGGATTAAAAGTGGGTGCAATTTGGAGCAAAAACCAACGCACACTTTCCTACGTGCTGAATGCAGGAAAATAAAGCATGGTCTCCATGGGTAAAAATGCAATTTCGGGGCTTAATTTTGGAAGGCTCAATGATGTATTAAGGTGCTAAATAGATTGGGAATCAAATTTCATCACAAAGAAGATGGATTTCAGTTATCCTTGTAGCGCAAACATGATGAACCAATACCTATCTCTCCACACGATTGTGCAGAAAAATGGTACTGATTCCTCCATTTTACTAAACCTGAATTTAAGTTTAATTTATAGGAAATTATCATCACTCAAAAATGAACCAAATAAGTAGTTAGAACCTTGAGTGGAAAATGACTTTATACACCGTAGTTACTGGAACCATCGAGTGGAGCAGAAGAAAACAACTGGAACTCCATTGAGGAATTCCTGAGTCAATGGACATCTAGTTTCTGGAATTTCAGTGAGATAAAACACATTGTCCTGGAATTCCCGAGTCAACGAAAGTTCAGTTCTTGGAATTCTCTGTGTAAAAGCTTTACTGACACAGAATTCTAAGAATTTTAGAATTCCAGTCAAATGAAAATTTGAAAAATCTTACCTTTGTTAAATGAGAAATGTAACCTCACTAATCGTACACTTTATTGGTATTATGAAGAATGTAAAAATTAACTTTTAACTAGACAAAATGAAGGGAAAAAAAGTAATTAGGCTAGAAGGAGGGCAATAACCAAATTGCCCTTAGGCTAAAATTTTGAACAATTAGAATGACCAAATTGGTTCCATAATTGAAACTTCTTATGCTGACTCATTTAAGCTTAACCACCTAAGGTTTAGACTATAACCATAGTCTCATAAGACCTTGAGTCTTAAGCCTTAAGTCCTTAGGCCTCCTTTAACTCGGGCTTAAGATTTCATAACCTAGCTGTCAATGACATAGGGCATACAACTTAGTCTCATTGGAGAAAATTACTTACAACTTCATTGAAGGGTATAACTCCCTAAGCCAAGATATGACCACTTTTCCTTTGGCCTTTCCAACCTATGTTCCTTGACAGTTAGCCATAGGTGACTACTCAACTAGCCCTCTATGCATTAGCTTTTCCCAAACTCAAGATATTCATACTTTAAGTAGCTAGCATTAGCCATCATGGATGGATCACTTAAGCCTCAGTATTGAACACCTCTATGACATTGAATAGAAGTTAGGTGAACACCTAGTTATAAATCAAGTCTAGATCAAAGTTAATTATCACTAATGACCTTAGGAATGGGCTAGTTGAAAGACAATTGTAAAACATGATAAACTTATAACTAACACTAAAGTAGTGATAACTTAAGGGTAAAAATGATAATAACATAGCATAAGATATAAGTCCCGTAATACTATTGGTGAAAAGGAACATATGTGTTCTTATTAAAAGCACATCTAGCCCTTAAACACCATGATGAGCACAACACCAACTAAATGATTTTACTATGAGTTGAGAATGTGATTAATAAAGTACTTCACACTACCAGACATAGTACATTATTGCATAACACACCATCACACTCATGATTTGGAGTTTCCCATAATTTGGATCAATGAATTCAAGGATTTGGCCAAGGGCCCAAAGACATTGTTTTCATCGACACTTGGCAAGCACCACAAGTGTAGTGGTGAGCCATGAGATTTGGATTCTTTTTATGAGCCATGGGTTTTGGTTTCATCAATGCTTTTGGTAGGAACTCTTTCAATGGCTGTAAGTCCTGATGGATATAGTTTGATTGATACTTAGGCAGGCACTCTACATGAAGCTATTAGCCCTGATGATTATGGATTTCATCAATGAGTTAGGCAAGCACTCTACGAGTGGCCATAAGTTATGATGGATATGTTGATGCTTAGGCAAGTTCTCTATTAGAAATTGTAAGTCTTTGCAGATATGGATTTCATCGATGTTTTGGACAGCCACTCTAGGAGTGGCCTAAGTCCCGGATCACTTAGCAAGCGCACTCTATTGGTGTGCCATAAGTCCTAGAGACCTTACGCTAGAAGGTGCAATTGGCCACTGACCTCTAAGATGAGACTGATACCAGCCTTGTGATGGAGATGACGAGTGGTAAGAGTACCTTCTCGTGGGGAAGTTCTTTGTGTGGTAGCCGAGTAGCCCCAATGAGGTCCGATGAGTCTTGGTTTGTGCAGGTATCCACAAGTAGACGTAGAGGCCATAGTAATTGCTAGTGGGTGATAGTAGTGCTCTATGAGTATAGGTTTTTGTGTGTTTGTTAGCATGCTAGGCATAGCAATCATTCTCGAGAGTTGAAACCATTGGTCCCGAGTGGTAGGGCTATATGCCACTATGATATGGAGCAATCAATTTTCCGTGGCGAGGTGGGCATGGATTTTTGCGTTGCAAATTGAGGGTTATGATATGGAGCAATCAATGATCTAAAATCATCAGTCTTTGTGGATTTTTATCACACATGTGTTGATCATGCTTTTTAGGAACTATATGTATGTATATATGTAAGGATAGACATACACTTGCACTTATGCTAATGCATGCTCTATTTTAGGCATTCTAGCTAATAGTAGTTTTTCTTCCTACTGTGAGCCATTGTTTTGCTCACCCCCTACAATAAACCTTTCAGATGATACTCCGGGTAGCTTGAGAGTGAGAGATGGAGGGAAGGTGAAAGTACCTGGATTTGCTTAGATGTGAGAACATTATGATTTTACTATCATTTCTTTTGATAGAATCCATGTATAGGATTTCCTTTGGGAATGCATATAACTTAAATTTCTATTGACACATTGGATATTTATAAGATGGACTATTCTAGCTATTCGAATGGCTTGTGTGGTTTTACTTATGATAGTATGGATGATCCTGTGGCATGTATCTCTAACCTTTCTTATGTTAGAAAAATATTATTTTACTTATATGTGGAGGTTTTACCATAACTCCTAGAAAGAAATTGGTGAATTTATCAAATTACATATATATATATATATATATTATCACTCTGATCATGTTTTCTAAAACAAGGAAATTTTTGGTACTTCCCAATGTAAAATTGATAAATGCTTAAAAAATCCAGAATGTTATAGATTTGGTATTAGAACCCATGCCACATTGATCATAATTACAGTCATTGAGAGTCAATGTCTCAACACTTAGGAGGAATTAAGTCCTAGACTTAAGTAGGAAACTTAGATGCAATGATTAGCGAAGGAGTCTTACTAAAATCTTCTATGGTTATTTTTAGATGCCTCCATGAAGATGTAGGGCTAGCTTGCCATTGCCATTGGATGTGCAAGCAACAAATGGGGTTGAGGCTAGTGGTAGAGCTTGTGGTGACCCAACAGATGAGGCCGTTGATCTCTTATTTCAAAGGATGACTCAGAGGTTGTGAGCCTCAGTTGGCACTTTAGGTGTAGATAGCTAGTGGATGTAGATGCATTGATTTATTTATTGGAATTAAATACTTATAGGTATTACATAATGACCCTAGTAAATCACTTAATCAAACCATGCACAACAAGTGAGAGAAATGAGAAGGAAAATCATGAATGAATGTTCTTAACTTCACTTGGATTAGTTTGATTAATTGGAATGAGTAAGAGAGGACTTTTAAGTGTGTTATGAATATATTTATATTCTTTGATTTAGTGACAACTATCTTAAGGATATATGAAAGATAAGTAAGAAACCTTAATTGTGCCAAGGTCATGTGCATAAGTTTGAATATTTATGATTTAGTTATGGTTAGGAACATATAAAGATGATATAAATTGTTAATCTTCACATTAGGCTCCATGCACATGGGTGTGTTTGGCTAGAAAATTGAGATGGAATCTATACATGTGTTTCCATGTTCACGTTTATCATCTTTTGGGCAGCATGAATTCTAAGTGTTTGATGCAATTCCTATTTGGAGAGGAAATGTGATTTTATAGTTTATATTATATATATTTGTAGCAATCTTGGAAACCACTTGATTTGGTAAGTACATGATTTTACGTACTTAATATACTTTTGAACATAATTCCTACTTCTTGTTTATGGAAATTGATATTTATAGCATGCATAGTTTGAATGTTTGAGATTTCATGATCTGAGGTGATGAATTTAGCAAGTCAAGGTACCTACTAAATATAGTTTTTGAAAAGTTTCTAAAAATAGACCATTGCTTTCCTAATCTATTTTTGAAGGTTTTGACATGCTGAATGAAATGGTAGGGTTTTAAAAAGGAAATGTTTTGTAAATCTTGTTTAGCAAAGTTTGCAATGAGATTTTTGGTATGGCAATACCCTAGATGCATATTTTTGGTAGGCTAAAGTGCTTGGTGGCCATATGCTAAGGTGTTGTACTGGTTGGCTTCCTAGCTCTTGACCACCAAAGGGTGGAATGGTATTTAATGCCTAACAATGGAAATTTTCTCAACTAGAGGGGGAGACCACTATAGGTAACTCATGGCACCCTTTTGAGACAGACCATAGACCTCATGAGGATATGGTAGAGGTCCTGCTAGGATATCGATATATGGACTTATGATTTAGTGGTTTGGTCTTCAACTTAGTGTTCCCACAATATTTTATGTTTTTGACTTTTGGATAGTCTTTTGGTCGTTCTATATGAGAAGAAGTTGAGGTTGTCGACTAATGAGTACTCATTACCAATTGGCAAACAGGTTGTCAAGGTGCCACAATGCATAAGGTTTTTCCCACTAACATTGCCGATATGGTTAGTAGTACGAGTATTTTTATGATTGATGATGGTAATTCATGCTCATGGTGAAATAGTATTCATTCATGATGCATGAAATATTGACAATGCTTGAAAATACATAGCACAAACAAGTAAGGTAAGTTAATTGTGGGATTTTGTTACATTGAAAATAAGATTTCAAAGCATATACTTGCTGAATGCTAGATTTTGATTTGGGGTTTCATTTACCTATTGAAAATAGTGTTTACTCAACCTAAAATTTAAAAATATGCAGATCCACACATAAGGCATAGCAGCAAAAGCAAGGGTACCTAGTTCCACACTTGAAGAGAGAGAGAGAGAGAGAGAGAGAGAGAGAGAGAGAGAGAGAGAGAGAGAGAGAGAGAGAGAGAGAGAGAGAGAGAGAGAGAGAGAGAGAGAGAGAGAGAGAGAGAGAGAGAGAGAGAGAGAGAGAGAGAGAGAGAGAAGCTATCATGATGTTAGATACATTTTATCTTAATTCAAGACTATTCATGTAATAAGGCCAATAGTACGCATTTTCAAAAAGGCAAGTAAATGGGAAAAGAGCACTCGAGGTTTTAGAAATTAATATTTTTAATTTTCAAAAGTGTTTTATAAAATAGGAATATCTTGCCTTTGGAAAAAGATTATTCCTAATAAAAATGTTATCTTAAAAACCATGTCAAATTAGCTAGTATCAAAGCCCAGGATTCATGTCACTACAACCAAGTTACTATATGGAAACTCATGAATAATAGATGAAAACTTACAAGAACTTAGATTCTAGTGTAAGGAATTAGAAAGAAACTTACTAAGGATCTCACTACTCTTAATCAGATGACACCTAGGAGACGTGTGTGAAGTGCCTCAAATAGTTCCAAGAGTTCTTCACAGTCGAGGAACAAAATTAGAGATGTTGTCCAGTAGTTGGTGCAACAGCTGGGGCAAATATTATAGATCAGCACTATGGAGCACTTGTTGGTGGGGTCAGTGCTCAAGGAGCAAATGCAGGCAGGCCTGTAACCCTACCTGGTAGATTTAAGAAGATGACTCCTTCATTTACTAGTGAGAAAGAACCTAATGTGGGCGACATATGTAATTTGAAGCAAAGAAAGTATTTAAAGGAACAAAAGTTCCAAAGGAGAAGAAGGTGCTTATGGATACCTTTGTTATGATGGATGAAGCCGCTTTCTAGTGGCAAACTACAGAATAGACACATGGGGTACCCTAAGAGGATTAAGGACGTGTTTTTCAATAGGTACTCCTCTCCCTCATGAAGAGGAAAAAGGAGAAGGAATTCCTAAGCTTGTACCAGGGTGAGATGATAGTCATCCAATACAACAACAAGTTCATTAGACTGTGCATGTTTGCTCCAAAGGTGTGTGTGTGTTGATGACGAGTGGGTGGCAGTAAACCTTGCAGATGGACTGATTACAGGGTTGAGGAGTAAGTTCTTAGAAGTTGGACTAAAGACCATGGCAGAGGTGGTCAAGATGGCCTTTGTGTTCGAGCAAGACTTTAAGTGGGCCAATGAGGAAAGCAAGGATAAGGGAAAATGCACCAATTTTAGAGGAAGGTTCAAGAAAGGGAAGAGGCCATAATAGTTTGTAGGGCCTCAGCCCCCACAAAAGTGCCCATTCAACAATTGGGGCAAGGCACCATACTCCTGACCATGTCCCTTATGTAATATTATTTGGGTAGGACTTCTAGAGGAGCAGGCTTCAAGTGCTATGCTGTGATGAGATAAGGCATTTGGATAGGAATTTCTCTAAGGTAATAAAGGAGGTGAATTAGAAGGACCATCTTCCAAAGAGCCAGGGGTAAGTTTTTTTCCATGGCCAACGAATGGGCACAAGCTTCGAATGCAATGGTGGAAGGTACATTACTTATCCATGATCAACTTACCAAAGTGTTGTTTGATCTCAGTTCCACTCATTCATTTATTTTGAATAAATTTTATATCATGTATTAATTCTCTAGCTCAAAATTAAGAAATTTTCTTGGAAATAATGACTCCACTAGGAGAATCTGTATATACAAAGAAATATCTTCAAGGTGTTCCCATAGTAATACATAACGAAAAAATGGATGTCAATTGGTCCTCCTAAACATGACAGACTTTGATGTCATTCTAGTAATGGATTGACTAACCTTGTATTAGGAGACAATGGATTCCTGGAAGACAAAGGTTGTGTACGACACACTAGGAGAGGTAGCAATCTCATTTTGAGGGAGATCAAATTTATAAAAAAAGTACCCAATTAGTTGTCAATGTGTTACAACTTATAGTGTTAAATGAGGTTGTTTGATAAAAAAAATTATAGCACACACATTTTTGACCTAATAAACCAAATATTTGATAATTTGTAGGACTAGACGATAATTTAGGGTAAGTATGTGAATAATCATAATTTTTTAGGATTTAATTAGAGTTTTTCATCTTTTGTAGGAAGCGAGATAGTAATCCGACAGCTGCACTACTAAAATTTGGATTTTATAAGACAATAAAACAAGATGGTTTAAATACAACCATCTTATAAAAATTTTATAAGACAGTTTTTGAAAAACTATCTTATGAAAACAATTTATATTATGGCTTTCAAAAATCATCATTTTCAAAAAACATCTTATAAATGTTTTTTATAAGATGACTTTTGAAAATCATCTTATATTATAAACACAATATAAGATGATTTTCAAAAACACTTATATTGTGAATGACAATATAAGATAGTTTTTTAAAACTGTCTTATAAAATGGTCTCAATATATAAGATAGTTTTCAATAATCGTCTTACAAATTATTTTTATAAGACGGTTTTTGAAAACTATCTTTTATTATTAACAATATAAGATGGTTTTTGAAAATCGTCTTATATTGTCAGGTTTTATGAGACAGTTTTCAATAACCATCTTATATTGTCAGAAACAATATAAAATGTTCTTTGAAAATTGTCTTATAATGTCATGTTTTATAGGATGGTTTTTAAGAACTGTCCTTTAAATCTTCTTTTTAATACAACATGAAGTTCAACCTTTAATTTTTTACTCTTGGCATCTTCCAAGAAAATCTCGAACATTGAGTTGGGATTACATACACTTTGACCCGAACTCGTATTTTCTCAATTGATATCGATTCGGTAGTATTCATACTTGTTTTTTCCATATGTTTACCTTATTTGATGTTTATGGATATAAAATTCCTTTTGTTCTTGCATGTGTGTCATCATTCATGTGTATGGATCAGTGTGTGGATCATTTATATGTATGAATCAGTCATGTTTTTACATCATTCTTACTTGGCCCAATCCTAAAGTTAAAAATTTTGAGTCCTCTAATATATATTGTATATGTTTTTACTGACTATATATATGTACACTTTCTGTGCAGGCCAAGTATTTGGTTAAATGGCTAACCCATGTTATTATTCTTTTCATGTCTAAAAGGTCTTTGCATGCATCTAAACTTCAAATTTGGAGAAAATGGAAAAATATGCTTGGATGAGTGTAGAAAGATCATCAAGGGAATATGAGGAGGGAATAGAAAAGTTTGTAGAGTTTGCACTTGGGGCAAGTGGTTATTGTAATTGAATGCGATGTCCATGCTCGAGATATGGAAACCTAAAAATGGTTACAATTAGTGAGTTAAGAGAACATTTGTGCTTCAATGAAATTGATAAAAGCTATCACCCCTAGATGTGGCATGGAGAGGGAATACCTCATAGGTCCTTGGTAAGGGCTAAATGTGCATATGAAAAGGAAGCCATTGCAAGAAGCATTGCAGATAGTAGTATAGTTGCACCATTGTTTCAAGATGTATACATTGACTTCTAAGATGACCCAGAACAATTTTAGACTACCTTGGAGGAAGCCAGTGAGTGATTGTACATTGGGTGTAGAGATTATACCAAGTTGTTTGTAGTGGTAGAAATTTACAGTATGAAATCAAGATTTGATATTTTAGATCAAGGTTTTACATATTGTTGAAAGTTATTCGTAAAATGCTACCCAAGGAGAATAAATTAGCTAGGTGGACATTGGAGGCAAAGAAAACCTTGCGTGCACTAGGATTGAAGTATGAAAAGAACATGCATGTCCTAGTGATTGCATTTTATATAGAAAGGAGCACAAAGACAAAATTATATGTCCAACTTGTGGACATTCAAGATGGACGATGAAGAAGAATTCTGGTGATCGACAAGTGAAAGACATCCCTACAAAGGTCCTATGGTATTTCCCCTATTCTAAAATTCCAAAGAATATTTCGCATTAAAGAAATAGTAAAGAAACTAATATGGCATGGCAAGAAGAGAGTAGGTGACAACTATTTATGCCATCCAACAGATAGCCCTACGTGGAAGCTTGTGGACTTCATATGGCCCATTTTTGGAGAAGAACCTGGAAACTAATAACTTGCAATATTTGCAAACGAGATTAATCCTCATGGTTATATGAGCAGTAGGTATAATTGTTGCCCTGTTATAATAGTTTGTTATAAACTGCCACTGTTGTTGTGCATGAAGAGGAAGTTCATATGTTAGCTATATTAATATTAGAGCCTAAGAAAACTGGGAATGGCATTGATGTGTACTTGGCTCTGTTGATCGATAATCTTAGAATATTGTGGGAAGTAGAGGTTGAAGCTTATGATGCATACAAGAAAGAGACATTCACCATTAAGGCTATAATATTATAGAAAATAAGTGACTTTCTTGCATACTGTAATTTGTTAGGATACACATAAAAGGGATACAATGCCTGTCCTATTGTAGTGACCAAATGTGTGCCACACGACATCAACATGCTAGGAAGATGGCATTCCTAGGCCACAAATGATGATTGCATAGAAACCATCCATACCATTTTAAAAAGTAGCAATTTAGTGGTAGTGTGGAGACTAGGATGCCTCCAAAGAGGCTAATTGGATGACAAGTATTGGAATAAGTTGAGAACCTTGATGTATCATGGAGGAAGAAGAAGAATAAGGGAACTTCGTGTACATATGAAAACAACTCTAAAAGATATTGGTAGAAGAAATCAATATTCTTTGAATTTGTATACTAGAAATCCCTACACATGTGGCATGTACTTGTTGTCATCCACATTGACAAGAATGTCTATGAAATCTTGATCGGTGCCTTACTCAACATGCTAGGAACAACAAAGGAAGGACTTGCAGCTCAAATGGATCTCATGACAATCGGTTTGAAGAGAAGATTGCATCCATAGGATAGGGGCGATTGAGGATCATACTTAACTAAAACAAATTATATGCTTAGCTGAGAGGAGAGAAGAATAGTGCGTAAAACCCTATCAAGTATCAAAGTCCCAGATGGGTGCTCTTCAAGATTTAGAAACATTGTCTCCATGGAAGAGTTGAAACTATTATGGATGAAGTTTCATGATTGTTATACATTGATGCAACAACTCTTGCCCATAGCAATACATTTAGTGCCGCTATAGAAAGTTAGAGGTTCTAGTACTAAATTCTACTACTTCTTTAATGCTTTGTGTAAGAAGGTGGTGGATACTTCAAAATTACAAGAAAGTTAGGAACATTTAATAACAACCTTATGCAAGCTTGAGAGAATCTTTCCATGATCGTCTTTCAATATGATGGTACACTTAACAGTGACCTATTTATTTGCAATGAATGCACCTATTTGAAAGATACAATGAAGGTGTTAAAAGGGGATGTATGAAATCACAATCGGTCATGGGGGTGTATTGCTGAATGTTACATTATAGAAGAAGCGATGGAGTTTTGCACTTAGTATTTATCACGAGTGAATGCTATTGGAATCGCAAGAAAGAAATATTCAGGTGTCTTAATTGATCCAAGAGCTGATGAACCTCTCTCTAGCGGTTTCATATCGACCATTGATCATAAGGAATGGGACTAAGCACAACTTTATTTATTGCAAAATATTAATCTTGATGAAGTTCAGCCATACATTGAGTAAGGAACTAATGCTCTCCCTTTGATTTCTTTCACATAATTAATTTAAACATTAATGTTAATGAAGTTTAGCCATATATATATATATATATATTGAATGGTACGAAATGTATTATATATTAACACAAGCATGTTATATATAATTTTCATCTCTTCATTGTATATTATGCACATGGACTTCCTAAAACAGAGGTATACAAGAGATGAAAAGAAAGAGGAGTGGCTGCAAGATGAACATTGTCATTCCTTCACTAGTTGGTTTAGTTAGAAGATATTTAATTACAATGAAATAATGCTTCATTCAATTAATTGATTTGTAATAGCATATGCATGTATACATCAATCATATCAATTAATACTACGCACAAGTTTTAGATCAGCTAAATGGTTCAGGTCTTAGTATTTCTGAATGCTTGGGTTGGATGGCAATGAGAACTCAACTAGAAGTAATAAACTATGTTGGATATGCTATTAATGGTTATCGCTTTCACACAAAAGACCATGATAAGTTAAGAGCATAACAAGGTAGCAGTGCTAGCTTAGTTGCTAAGGCTAATTCATTTTCTTGTTCAAAGGACAACAACCTAATTGTAGCTAACAATACTTATTATATGGTCATAGGCGAGATATGTGAGTTGGATTATACTTGTAGAACTATGGTTGTGTTTAAGTGTGATTGGGTGGAATACAACAAAGATAGCATCAAAACCAATGCCCTCGATTTGATATTAGTGGACCTCAATAATGTGACAACTCGGGTTTTTGAAACACATTTTGTAATTCATTTTCAAAGGCAGGGCGTCCCCTTAGTAAAAAAAAAATTCGCAAAACAAAATATCAAAAATTCTTTTCTTTTAAAACTTGTTTTGAAAACCCAAGTCACCACTTCATACATAACATAAGTACAAATTTTGTACAAAATAAAATTCCATTAAAGGAATATAATTTTATTAAACTTCTAGAATCCATCCAATGGTTCATAGTACAGCCTAGTATTAGTACAATACCTGTCCAAATTACATAATCCAAGATTTGCAAACCTCACCATACATTAAAAACTCTCACTACAATACAATTCCCTCAAATAAAATACATGTCTTCAAGAGGATGTATCTTGATTGATTATTCATCCACATCTTCTTAAGTATTCTATAATCTTAAGCTTCTAACCCTCCTTCTTTGTATTTGAGGTATTGTAAACATAGAAACATTTACAATACCTCAGCAAGCTATGCTTGGTAGGGGATACAAAAACATACTACTTCATCAATATAAGAATACATACCTCAGTCCTTATTTCATCATGGTTATCCATTCATGAGTATTCTCCACATATAGTATATACATTATTTATGTACTACGTGACAAATTAGTTAATATAGTGAAGATTGCTCAAAACCTGTTCCTTCCCCTAGCTATACTTCCACTTAGGAAATCAGTATCCAGCCAATCTTTATACGAGAATTTCCAGGAACTCATGTAGTGGCATCTCATCATGCTATGGCATTACATTATGCCTATCATATGTGCACCATAATGCAAAATACATTAAGACTACTATGCGTCAGTCTCAATCCGTACAGCGCGCCCGAATGACTACAAACCTCCACTGATACCAACTGTGGAATATCAACTCCATGTTGTCATGGTGTGGACCATGGCTGTTACAGTGGGGCCTTCCCATTATTGCCCCACTCAACATTTAGCATCTCTTTGGGCATGATGTCCATCATATAAGTTTCAGTAAGCGGGTGGCCAAACCTTCATAACTTCCCTAGCATAGCATCCCTAGTCTCTATCTCTGTGTAAAACAAAATCACAAGCCTCCATACTTGTATGAAAAATACATTGTACATATCAGACGATGTGTCTGGTTAACTAAGGCTGGAATATTTTCTATACCCTATTCTTAGGGTTTCCTTAGTCTCCATATCTCATTGCTTTCACCTCATTAGCCTTGATCATTAGATTAGATCAATTTTTTATTAGATTATGAGATTGGATCACTTAATTGGATCATAAGTTTTGGATCACTTAGTTGGAACATATATTTTGGATCACTTAGTTGGATCATATGTTTTGGATCACTTAGTTGGATCATAAGTTTTGGATCATGACTATGCTAAGGTACTAAGCATAATTATATCATGAAGCTCTATAATTCTAAACAGAAAATCATTTATGTATACACATGAGTCTCTAATACATCTTTGTATATCCACCTACCTCAAAGTAGTATCTTGTTTCATACTTCTCAAGTGTATTCTTCCACAATGTCCATCATGGTTTGGATTCATCCATTTGTCAAACCATACGTATAAGGTTATTTCTCTATTCAAGTATGTATTCCTATAAGGGATTCCCTAATCTTTCCTTGAATCATGTTTGATCAAGGGTTTGAATTCTCTATCTTTGTTATCCTACATACACATACATAATTTCTACATATACATATGTAATATAATACTACATTAGTATTCTTATTATTTTTGGCCATTCAAGATCCTATGGATCTTGTCTGATCCTCCTTATCTTGATTATAATTTTTATTAGGATTAGATGATTGACTACATTTTATGCTCTTATTATTATTACTCAACCAATTAATTTTTTATTGGTTGAGGGTAGCTTATTTAATCCTAAGTCTAGAAGCTTCTCTTATGTCAAATCGGATAAGGCTTGCTAGTTGAATGGTTGAAAACAAAATGGTTACTTCAATCCTCATGTAAGGAGGTGTTTAGACCTCACAAACGTCAATGGAAGTTGGGGGAAGAGTGAGGCTCTATTAGATAACCCCCTTAACCATTATGTCCATCATCTACTAGAGTGACCCTAGCTCAACCTTTCATAAGGTTCCTATGAGCATTTAATCCTAAGTACTCTTTCTAATTGATTTTAATTAAATCCATGAACTAAAATGTCATTTATGGAGTTTTATTATGCTCCTAATTTGGACCAAGCAATTTATTACTTATATTATCCTACTAACTATGGTCCTTATTATCATTAGGTCCTTGTCATACATTCCATATAAATGTCCTTCCATTCTAATTTCATTTAATTACAATTTCAATGAAACTTCCATTAGTTAAAGCATTAAAGCATAAATAAGAAATTATATAAATAAATCTTTAATTAACTCTACTAAGCAATGAAAGACAATTATCATAATGTTCAATAATTCAAATAGAAATCTAACATGCTATCATGATCCAACGGTCTTAATTGATCCATATTCATTTTTCATCTTTTTAAGGTTTAAAATCTTGATCCTTCATTTTGTTTTAGATCTAATGCCTCTTATTGATGTGATATCATCCTTAGGTCATTGATGTATCTCATCCAATGATTTGATCTTCCTTGATCTACCCGATCAAGGAGATCTTAAGTTACTTTCTCCCATTTAAGGGCATAGATCTTGATCTAGCCCAAATCCTCATCATCCATTCCATAAATTTACATAATCTTAACTCAATATCATCATCAACACATATCCATATAGCCCAATCATCCTTGACCAACTTGATCAAGGAGATTTCCTTCCCTTTTTATGGTTTTTATTACTTTAAAGGTGAGATTTCTTAAGATCTGCCCATAAAATTACATATAACTCATTGATTTAAGTTATTGTGTTATTATATCATCATCCAATAAGGTTTTATTGGTCTAATCATCCTAGATCTTGTAGATCAAGGATATTAGTACACTTATCTTCTTAATCTCAGAATATTTAATGAATTAAAATTGTAATTTTATTGGTTCATTAATTATACTCGTCAATATGAATCCAACATAACATTCTAATCTCAATTTGGAGTCAAACTGAGATCAGAATTGAATTTTTAAGATTTCAACCCGTTTTAAGGGCTAAATTCAATCTTACTGTTTTTGGTTCAATTACTTGATCTATCTACATAGAAATATTATTGTAAATATGATCCTAAGGGTTTGAGCACCCTTTGAACATATCCATCGGTTCAGATTTCCATTTTGGGATCATCTTGATCATGATCCACTACTATTACTATAGATTTTACTAAATATATAATTTAAATACAATCTAAAACATATATATAATAATTTCAATGAATTCTAGAAGAGACGAAGAATCCATAGCAGGTTTCAGATCTAAAATCAAAGCTATATTGAGCTCTGAATTGCAAAAACAAAGTTTCAACTCAAAATTGGAAGGCCCAGATCAAATATGGGTTTATGGGTTTGGGATGACCAGGGGCCCTCACCCGTTATTGCCTATCCCAGGTGATCGGGTGGAAGTGACCGGCTACAGGCGAGACAGTCCCGATTTGGACCATCAGATCACCTGTGGCCAGATCTCATCTACCCGTCTAAATCAAACTCTCAGATTTCATCTTTTGGGATTTTTGGGCCCCAAGAAATCATCCAAAAACTTAGAAGATTCATCTGAGCCATCAGTGATGAGATTTCCACTACCCAAGCCGGATCCATCATCTCCGACGGATCCATGGCTGGGGAGTCCTCTTGGTGGGTGGAAAGCAATGATCTAACAGCCAAGTGCACCTACCTGTGCTGGTCTGAGGGGGAGGAGTTCACCAAAGAAGGAGGAAACCCACTGGAGAACGAGATAGAAAACCCTAGATGTTGGCATCGTATATAGTCCTAAAGTTTTCCCCTTCTCTTGTTGGAGAAGGTGGGAAACCTTGGGGCTTTGGTAGATCACCCCATTTTGAAGATGACCAACGGTGCAAGATCTCTATTTACTGGCCAGATTGGCTGGAATAACATGTAGAAACTGCCAGAGATGGTAAATAGTACTAGGTTGGATTTCGTTTTGATTTTTCTGAGAGATTCAAGATATGGATCATCATGGAACCAAAGGGCGTTTGTAGATCACCCTTGTCCGACTAGATCCAACTGTGGAGATAAAGCTTTAACGATTCAAAAGTGATGGCTCATTCAAATAGGGTTTCTAGGAAAAACCTAGTCCCATCAGGGATGATGCTTCCATGGACGCGCTAGACGATTCCACTGAGTCTAGAGTGTTTGGTGCGTTTGTGGACACGTCCACAGAGACTAAGGGAGAAAGAGGAAAAGAAAGAAAATTTGAAGGAGTTTGGGGAGGTTTTTGCAACTTGGATTTTGGGACATGCTAGGGGACCTCGTGAGGAACATTAGAAAAATTTATGGGATTTTTATGAGTTATTTATAGAGATGTTTTGAATTTTCCATGATGACTTGTAATTATCAACTTGATTTCTTTTGCATATTTAATTGTCTTAGGATTCCCACTACCACCTCCTTCTTCACTAGCAGGCGGTAGTGGTTTGACTAATGATGAGCTAGTTTTTGAACATTGGATCCCTTGGTGGGTCCCTTGTGGGCCCCACAAATGTGTGAAAAGACCAAATTGCCCTTGTATGGAGAAAAATATGTTTTATTCTCCAGAGCTCGAAATTGAGCATACTTAGTTGCGTTGGATATGTATTTCTGAGTACATTCCAGATTTTGATATCTTAGGTCTTGGTTATTTGTAAAATTATCATTTTTCCTTTTTATTCTTGAAAATGAAGAAAAATACAAAATTTTCATCCATGATTCCACTTCTATGAGAAGTGCATTTTTCATAACCCTAATATTCTAGCCTAATTTTCATTGAAATTTCTAATTTCAATATTTATTTAATTTTCTTACAAAAAATTAGGGGTGTTACAAATAAGATCGGCTATCAAAATGACCCATTTATTTTGTCATGTTAAGTAAAATAAGTATGTTATGTACAAGATGGACATTATAAGGGATGGTCAATTATTTTATCACCCTCCCCAAGGGATTTCTATGATGAAGATGACCTAGGTGATACAACAATTGATTACCCTTCAATCACTATAACAATGTCATTAATTGATCTAATCAGGGAGAATGAGACGGATTATGTGCTTGATGATAGATAGGAGGGTGCTTGGGTTGGATTAGATTGCATATAAGGAGACAAATTAAAGTATTTGTATCTTTTGATGTATGAAAAATGAATTAATCAATTAAGTTTATGCATCATGTGTCATGCCAAACATTGGCTACAAATCAAGGAAATAAGGTGCACTTCAGAGATTTTTAAGATCCAAAGAAAAGAAAAAACTACATTAATACATATACGACCATTATTCATAATTTGTCTTATATTATTCAAATAAAATTAAGGTGAATAGATTGGTTGAAAAGACAACCATATAATATATAACATTTTTCTAAAAATTGTCTTCTATTTGATAATATAGGATGGTTTTTTAAAAACTATCTTCTATTATATGAATATAGGATAGTTTTAACAAAATGTCTTATATTTTAAAATATAGGACTATTTTTTCAAAATCATCTTATATTCTATTGAATATAGGAAGGTTTTGAAAAAGTCATCCTATATTCATAAAATATTGGATGATTTTTTTACAAACCATCTTATATTTGATTGAATATAAGACGATTTAGAAAAAAAAATAAAAACTCCTACCTTCTATTGAATATAAGATGATTTTTTTAAAACCATCCTATATTCCTAACCACATAAAACCCCCCACGGAATGCCCTCCTCCCCCCTCAACAAAACAGACCTCATGATAATTGGAAAAACCCTCTCCTTCACCAAGAGCAAAACCCTTAGAAGAAAAGGTCGAGGAGGAGAGAGAGAGAGAGAGAGAGAGAGAGAGAGAGAGAGAGAGAGAGAGAGAGAGAGAACATGCATCCCACCTCGCTTCCCAATGGATGGAGAGAAAGAGAATGCATGCCCACCCCCCACCTTACTCGCCATCATTTTTGTCCCTTTAGGTTGGCTCTCTCTCTTTGCTTGATTTTCTTATGTTCATGCTTCTGCTTTTCAAGAGTTGTTTCTTATTGTCCATGTCAATAGTAATAGTATATTGCTTAACTTCTACTTAAACTTGTGCATGATTTTCTACTTCATTAATGAATGGAAATCTTTAAAATTGATCACTCTAGATAGAGGACATTGAGAATAATAAGACCCATGTCTTGGATTTTTAATTTTCATTCAAAAAAATGTCCAACTAGTAGCTTGTAGTAAAGTCGTGTAGTTGTCTACGTGAATAGTAACAATATATTGCTTACTTTCTAGTTAAATTTGTGCATGATTTTCTACTTCATTAATGAATAAAAATCCTTGAAATTTATCTTGTGAGATAGGGGACATTCAGAATAAGAATATCCATGGCTCAAAATTTTAATTTTCATTCAAAAAGACATCTAGCTACTAGCTTGAAGTATGCTACTTGTTGTTGTCCGTGTAAATAGTAATAGTATATTGCTTACCTTATAGTTAAATTTGTGCGTGATTTTTTAATTCATTAATGAATGGAAATTTTTGAAACTGGTCATTCTATAAAGAGGACATTGAGAATAAGAAGACCAATGTCTCAAATTGTCAATTTTCATTCAATAAGACATCCAACTTCCACCTTGGTGTATGCTACTTGTCATTGTTCTAATGTGAATAGTAACACTATTTTGCTTAGATTCCAGATGGTTGAATTTTTTTTAAATCTATTGTGTTTTTTATTGATCCAAAGTATCGATTACATTATAATTTGTGTTAGGAATAGTTTTGTATAAGTTTTTACTTTGTTTGCACTGTGATACATTGTGAGGGTGTGAAGAGACTGAGTCTCTGAATATATTCTGCTATTTAAGTAAACAGTTTATCAAGTGAATCGCATCACATATGTTAAATGCATTAGTATGAAAAAATAGGGGAGACTCTGTCAAAATTTTTATTAAGAATGACAACACTTGGGTTTTTTTGAAATGCATAACAATCTAAAGAGTAGTCTTCATTAAAGCGTGTATGGAGCTCCAAATTCAAGAGTAGCAATAATTAAGACCTTCTTTGGCATATTTAGTCGAGAGTTAATATCTTATTTAGTGCTATTCTCCTCAGACTTAATTGTTTTAATATCTGTCCTATTTATGTACATTAGCTATGCAGGAAACATGGAACATGAAGAAAGTAAGCATCATGAAAAACAATCTAGCATAGGTACACTTATTAAGAGAAAGGGTAGAGGGCCAACCAAATAGAGCATATCATTGAGAGAAAGTCAAATGGAATAAAAGAGATGGTACAGTTTAACAATGAAGGATAAGTGATAGGTGGCAATGCACATTCTTACACTAATTTCGTTTGCTGCACCATTAGAAGCATGGTGCTAGACAATTACTGGTTGGATATATGTTTCACCATCAATCAAAGATGAAATATGGGGGATGGTGAAGGTTTGTAAATGCTTGTTACAAACAACTTACTATGTGCTTTTTCTTGTTATATTTTATATAGACTGATGTTTGCTTTTACTTTGTAGTCTGCCTTTTGATGTCTCTGATGAGTACAAGAAGAATGATCCACATGGGGTTGGTTAATAATGAAGGAAATGGAAGAGTGAGCTTGCAAGAAAGTACATACTTCCAAATTCTCATGATCTGTCTACACTCCACATTATCCCTGAATTGTATCCTAGTATCATTGACTAGGATGCATGGAACCAATTTGTACAGACCAGCCTGTCTTCTGATTTTGAGATAGTTACAACTAGCCCAATGCTTGATTCCTCTAATTATAAAAGTTGATTGTGCTTAATTACATGTTCCTTTGATGTGTAGGAAAAAGCACATGAAAGAACAAATGGTGCGTGTGACTAATCATATGCAACACCTTCTCTTGAGGATTAGCTATGCACAGTTAGAAGAAAAAGAATTAAATATATGTGACAGTTCAATCTATCAAAATATACTTGACTTTTATTTCATTAACTCTGAATTAATGTCTCTCTTAATAGCAAAAGAAGGCTGGGACAACAAAGTCCATCAATCGAGCCCTTCTTAGGAAAATGGCTCATTCACAAGGATATAACTCCCAGACTTGGTTGCTTCAAGAATTATAAGTAGTTTTACGTGTATATATTTATATGTCTTGAATTATAATATATATACATATATATATATGAAAATAATCGTGTTCTAATAATTACATGTACATGAAGAGTTGACCCAAGAAAGTGCCACTACAGAGACTCTAAGCAGCACTACTGCAAAGGGTTACATCCTGTATAGGGCTATGGGTAAGGAAGAGCACCCTAGCCAAGTAAGGGCCCAAGATTGTAGTGTGGTTCCTTCCAAATTCTTCCATAAATTAAAGAATCCTCCAACAGAGGACATGGAAGCATGGAAGGAGAATATGCTAAGTGACTTATACACAAAGGTAAAGAATGATTTCTATAAGTCCCATGGGAGTTTCAAAGGTCCAAGTCAAGATGTTGCCCCTCAACCCCCATCTCATAATAACTACAGTCCTTCATCTAAAGAAGAGATGTAGGAGCAGCTCTTTAAAGGAGATGTTTGAATTAAGGAGTTATGTATTGAGATTCTTACCTTTTCAATATTCCATGTCTTAGTAATCTTCATTCATTCTTATGCATAAGTGATTTTTGATTTGTAGGTTGTTAATGCATGCTACAACTATATACAACTAAGAACTAGGCCATTGTGGCTACACTGTACGAGGTTTTTTCACTCATGCTGCATGGTAGGTTGATGCATCCACACACTGTGTGTGCATTACTACTATCCTCCAATTAGATGCCCTCCTACCATTTCCTATAGAAGTGAATGATTTTCATATTGTTAGAGATGCGATTGGATATCATGTAGCTTAGCCAGAGAAGTATATCAAAGCAATGATTTTCTAAGTATGTTATCTAGAAGAAACACAAGGCGCCATTGAAGGTGGCCCCCTCCTTGGCAACAAATTCTAGCATACCCATTGTCCCATGTCTATTTTTATGATAAAATTGAATCTCTTTGGCTCTTCTTATATATATTCATTACTAATTTTTTGAAAAATTACATCCACCATGTAGGGATCAAGTGCAGGTTCCACCTAATGTGCCTCCATTCCCAAGAGGACTATATAGACTAATCAACGAAGATAAGGAAATCAGCCTTGTAAGGATAGAGGCTAGTGTGCTTTCCCATGACGTAGTTGAGGTTCCAATCATGAAAGAGGACCTCTTAGCTATATGTAATATAGCTCAGCTAGAAGACACACACATCATTGTTTATATTGGGTATGTCATGTAACTATTCTATTAAGAATCAGATTAACATTACTTATTAATAGAAGATGATAAGTATTTGACATTAAGTTTCTGTAGGTCCTTGCATGAGAAACTGCAAAGATTAAAAGTTAAGGATGTTTATAAATTCTATCATCTCTAAACCAAAGGAGCATTTTCCCAAGGAGAAACAAATAGAATATATCGCACCTAGGTTCTTGTGTTGTGGTAAGGGGTAGGCCTTACTGTTTTTGTACAATAATGGGCGAGTTATTATATGTCTTGCTAAATTATGTCATTCAATAAACATGAATATGTATATAAGCTAAGTTTTTCAAATTTCAATTGATTAATTATGTATATAGGTCCCACTGGATGTTACTAGGTTTGCATGGTGGGCATGTAGTTTTTTTTATTCTTGTGGAGTGACATTTGAGGCCCATTGATAGAAATCATCAATAAGTAAGTATGCCTTTTATTTCATTCATTATAAATAGTTGTATAACTAATAAATATCCACTTTATTCATATCTAATGCTTTTACTTATTTATGTGTATTGCATGGTATAAATGGACTAACTTGGAAAATGGTCAATGTAAGGTTTACTATTTCTTTAGTATAACCCTATAACCTAAATTTATAATTACACATGATATCTAAACATTTTCTATTGATTTTATTCTGTAGTGCCTTGGGCATCAATCTGATTGGGAGTATGGGTATTACTTTCTCAAATAAATGAGAACTCTCATACGCAAAGGATTTCTGATCTCCCAATTAAGAAGGATTCAATTAATAGAATGGTCATCATTCTTACAATTTTCTACATCTCTTAAATGACTCCAACAATGTCTCAATTGATTTAATATTTATTACCTTGTAGGCTGATTTGAATAGCAAGAGTTACTCCCATTTAGATCTAGAGGATATCAGAATGGAATGGACTGAATATATTTTGACTTTTAATTTGTAGATCACTAATGTTATTAAACATAAAACATTTTTATCACTAAAATACAATTTACAATTTAACTACTATTGATGTGTTCCTTTTTTTATTGAAGTCTATGTGTTTTCTTTATTTCATTAAGAAGTGTGTATAGAGAAGTTCAATGCAGAATGTTGGAAGTGTTGAATGAATATGCATGTATTTTGTAGAATGATTGTAGCCTCCAAAAATGAAGTGTTGAACATATATTGAACTATAGAAACTATAGGAAAATTTTAAGCAGGAAGTATATGCAATATAGGATGGTTATTGAAAAATCATCTTATGAAACTACCAAAAATCAAAATGTTTCTCGAAAAACCATCATATACTAGATAGATTTATAAGGTTGTTTTCAAAAAACCATCTTCTAATATCCATGATTTATAAGATAATTTTGGAAAAACATCCTATATTACATAGCTTTATAAGATGGTTTTTCAAAAACCATCCTATAATATCCATGGTTTATAAGATGATTTTTGAAAACCCATTTATATTCCATAGATATATAAGATGGTTTTTCAAAAATCATCACATACTATCCATGCTTTATATGATAGTTTTTGAAAAATCATCCTATATTATACAGCTTTATAAGATGGTTTTTCAAAAATTGTCCTATATTACACAGCTTCTAATGCTACATAAGGTGGTTTTTAAAAAAATGATCCTATATTACTCATATTTATAAGATTGTTTTAGAAAAACCATCCTATATTTATAAATTAAACTTTATACAATAGTTTTTGGGAACCCTCTTATAAGACTTTTAATATAAGATGGTTTAAGAACCATCTTATATTTGTTTTTATTTTCTAAGATAGCCTGGTATAAGATGGTTTTTTAACCGTCTTCTATAACCATTTTTAAAAGTCTTATAAACCACTCTTCGTAGTAGTGCTAAGATTAATCGAGATTAAAATTGAAGATCAAGATCAAAAGATCTAATCAAAGCCTAAATGTCATCAATCCAAAGCAAGATCAAGGATCAAGATCACCTTAAGGTAAGAAAAGGATGGAAATGGGGAAGTTAAAGGTGACTAAAGTGGGCCCATGCACAAACCATGTAGAGTCTACAACCTTTGCATGAAATTCACTCAAGTCACCTATGTCATATAAAGGCGGCAAGCTAAGGAGCCTAGTGAAGCCATAAAAGCCAAGGGGGTTCAGCAATCAAGCTAAGCAAAAAAAGCCCCAAAGCTAGCTATGAAGCCAAGATAAACAAGTTCTCAAAGAAATCCATCAAGCAACATGAGCCAAGCTACATGCAAGGCCATAATTGGAGGAGAATTTAAGGATATTATCCATGCCAAAATTGGGATTTTTAAGAATATAGTTAGAGGATATTAAATTCAAAATCTAATTGGGTATCATAGCATGCATATGTGGTCCAATAGGAAAAGAGCTTACTCTTTCTCTTTCTCTTTCCTTTCCATTCTTTTTGTCTTTTCTATCTTTTTCTCACCATATCTCTCTTACTCTTTATGATTTCCACATGATAACCAAAGTGGGAGATGCCTCTTTCCTAAAATATTGGCACCACTCACCACTAGTTGAACCTATGACATAATGCCACATCCCCGCCTCCACCTCAATCCCTCTTTCTTTCTTCCTCACCACTCCAATTGTTTCCCACGTTTCCCCTCCTTCCTTATCTTATTTTCACATGAACTACTTTGGAGGGAAGGAGCTCCAACCTAGATCTTACAATGTAGGAGCCTCCTTCCATCCCTCCATCTTAATTATCCAAGGTGGCCAATCTCTTCTAGCCACCTATACCACCTTCTAACCTGCCTCTTTATCTTTCTTTCCATCCTTCCTTTCCTCCCTTTTTCCTCTTCTATCTCATCGCCACCTTTCCCTAAAAAAGTAGGCATCCCCACCATGTTTTCTCTTTAATAAACCCTAGGTAGCCTCACCATATTCTAATCCTAACCATCCATTCTTCTTCTTATCTCATCACCACCATACCTTTTCCTTAAGTCACCTTAGAATAACTCAAGAAACAAGCTATGTATATGCCCCAAAAAAGAGTTTCATGCATGCAATTTTTGGAAGAGAGGAAAGCCTCCTCCAAAAGAGGAGGTGTTCACCATTATTGCCCTCTTTAAACCCTTTAATGCGTTCCTCTTTAGGGGCAGCCATTCATTCCAAGTCTTCCATACATGTTTATATTTGGTACTCCTTAGTTTATTCACCTCCATTTAAGGTTGGTCTCCTTCCCTAATCTTTCTTTGAGTTAATCCTTTAATGCTTTGGTTAGATTCTTTCAATCCATGCTTGTATTCCTAGTTTTGTTCCTTTATCTTTTAAGCTTGTATGCTTTTTTTTGTTTCTTAAGGATCATTAATCTCTGGTCATGATAGCCAAGAGATAGTGATCTTTGGATCAAGTGATTTGAAAGCCTTAGATCCATTGGTCCCATTACTTGCACTCACTCTTTACCATTATAATTTCCTTAGATCTCTCTTGAGTTACCCCCATGTTAGCATAGGGGTTATTATTGGATTTCTTTGAAGAAGCAAGAAAGTTATAGTTGGTCGAAAGCATTCAACACAATTGTAAGAAATTATTTGAATGAAATGCAATTTATGGTTACTTGTTCAATGCTTTCTTTAATGAATGATGAGAAGAGTTATTTCCTACCTATTTAGCTGCTTGAATCCATGTTTTTTTTAATATAGTTTCATAATCCATTCAAGCATACTATAGTGGTTGAATCAAGCATCATCACATGCACCAACCTTATCAGCATGTGCACAACCCAAAGCAATACACATGGTTTTGAGGACACTTTGACGAGAGTTTAATTAAATCCTTGATGCTATTGTTAGTGGCTCATTTATTCAATGGATGACTCATGCACCTTAATGCTTACTTGCTTTATTTAGATAGCTGATTCTTAGGATTGCATATTTGAAGTTCCAACATAAAGACTGTGCATCTCTTCAATTGAAGGAACCATGCACACAACCCTTGGCCTATGTGCATGTTTTTTAGGGTATTTTCTTACTCATTTTGATTGTTCCATTATAGCTAAAATTCCATCAGTTAGTTATTAGCATTAGTTTAGATGGTTTCTAAATTTCATTTACAAGAATTTTTAATCTAAGAAAGTTTTATTTTTTAAAAGTTTGGTTTTAGAAGAGTTTCTATATGAGTTTTGCTTTAGTTAATTTCTATATTTCACATTTTTAAATTTATGCTAAGTTTCCATTCTTACTTTAGGTTAAAATCACTTTCTTTGTCTAAGCTAAGTAGTTTAAGTAAGGGTCAACTAATCACACAAACCATTTGACTCCTCATGGGACCTCCATCGCATGTTTATACTGTAACTAATTTGTGCATTTGCGAGTTAAATAAAACATCACAACAAGTTTTTGGCACCGTTGCCAGGGAATTACAATGGAATTGTGTTAGTGGATCTTAACTTAGAATATTCACCTCTAGTCTAAGTTTAGGCTGCATTAGTTTAGGATTCTACATAATTTTCTACATTTATTGCTCTTTCCTCATATTGAACCATATTTGTTTGATTTTTGTGCAAGGGAAATTGGCAAAGGAGCATCTAGCGATCCTATGGGACAAAGCTTCATCACTTAGATTAGGGTGTGAGTGAAATTTGTAGTGAGGATCATTGTAATTTTCATTTTATTTTTTCAAAGGGTTGTAATAATCCAAGGTACACTTGATCATCATCGGAACCCCCATTGTAAGCTAGTTTCACTCCATTTTAATTTCTTAGTATAAGCGCATTTAGTATAATTGCATTTGAATGGTAGTTTAACTCATATGCAATAGGATCATTCATGATCATTGTTGCATGATATTTAGGGTTATTGAGGTTAGCTTAAGCTCAACTATAACCAAGGCATGGGCTATCTTATTATAGTATCTCATCTGTTGAGGTGTTCCACCCTTTGTTAAGTATCATATAGGTAGGCATTAGTTTGCTTTTGTTTTGCATTGGATGTTAAACGCTTTATGGTGGAATAGATAATAATGTTTGGTAAGGGCCCCATAGGAACCCTCATAAGATAAGGATGGGATTTCATCACTAGATCCTTAGACCATTAAGGAAATCAATCAATTCCTTGTATGTCACAATCCTAACCCTTGAACTAGTAAATTACAATCAAGTAGTAAGGGACTTAGGGTATCAAGCTCATAAGAACAGTTTAAGAGGAGGCAATCTACTGCCACTTTAGTGCCTTTTGAGCATCGTGGTTATACTAGGTGTCTTAAAGTCCAAGTGATTTTTCCATCCCTTTTGTTAAAATTGGTTGAGGTCTAAGTGCCTCCAAACATGACAATTGTATTAACTACTTTAGAGCATAATCTAACTGGTAAGCAGTAATCAAGTCTGGATAAGAGGAGGTGTGTCTAGATTAGGTTTAAGAAGCTACTACCCTACTCAATAACAAAAGATAATCAAAATAGTTCAATTAGCAACTTACTAGGATTGATTGTGCATCATATAAAATTAGGTCAGCATATAGTTAGGTTATATCAATTAGCTAGGTTTAGTTTAGTGCACACAAAGGCATCAGTCTCAAAACTTAAAGCTAGTACCTTTAGACCAAGAGATTGAAAGCAACCTTATGCAAGGGGTAAGAAACCAAGTTCATATCCCCATGTCTAAACCATCAACAAAAGTCAACCATAAATCTATTAGAGATTTTTATACTCACTCCAACTTAATACTCCATCTTGTATAGTATTACCTCAAACAAATGCAGGCTATTTTGAATTAAAACCAGGAGTTATATAGTTACTCCCTAGTTTTTGTGGTTGAGAATGAGAGCATCCACTCCTACATTCAAGGAATTCCTTGATATTTGTACCATATTTAAGTTCTTAAAATTTTCAGACGATTCAATTAGGATTAGGTTGTTTCCATTCTCACTCAAGGATAAAGTCCAGTCATGGCTAAAGTCCTTGGGATAGGTTCCATCAACACATGGGACCAATTGTGTAGGAAGTTTTCAAATAAATTCTTCACCGTTTGTAAGAATAATGCCCTTCATAGCGAAATCATTAAATTTTCAATGAAGGGATGATGAACAGTATTATGAATGGTGAGAATAGTAGGATGAATTGCTATAGAAATGTCCTCATCATGGATTTGAGAAATAGCAAAAAGTTCAATATTTTTATGAGGCATTAACACCTTAAAATTGACAAATGGTTGATGCAATGAGTGGAGGGGCCCTCATACAAAAAGATGAAAGAGAGGCTTAAAAGTTTTTCCAGACATTAGCAGATAATTCCTGGTAATGGGATTACTCTAATAGAAGAGAGAGAGAAACAACCAACCTCTAAAGAAAGGAGGCCTATATGAGATATGAGTGAACACAATCTATCATGCAAGATTGACTCTATTGTGAGGAGAATGGACAAGTAGGTGGGAGAGTAGAAAAACTTGAAACTTTGCTTCCGACTCTCATGGTTCCTACATCACATAAGCCTCCATAAGAGGTTTGTGTTGGATGTTCTAGTCCAGCATGTGTGACCATATTTTGTCCATCAAGTAGAGGGTTTAATGTAAAAACCTTATATTTTATCATAGTTTAAATTGAAAATGGAGTAAAGAATTTAATTTTGTTGAATCAAAATTCATAAAAGTAAATTTACTAAAAACTTCAAATTTGATTTCTAAACATCAAAATCAGAATGTACATGATGAGAGCTTTCTAACGTCACTAATTTTCATGAAATGGAGGTTGAGAACATAAAAACCTAAGATTTTACTAAATAATAGAGGGGGCCAAATTGGTAACAACATCCCCTCTCAATAGATGGACCCCATGCTAAGGCTAATTAGGTGGAGTTGATGTGTGGACCTCTACTCCCAGCTACCTATCACACAGAGAAGAAGCCAGAGGGAGCCTATCACCTCCCCCTTCCCGATTTCTTCTCTCCCCTTTCTCTATCTCCCTGTCTTGGCATATCTCTCTCTCACTCTACATATCACTCCCTAATGCCCTCTTCCTGGGCCATCAGTGTTAGTTTTTCCCCTACTTGCCCATGGATCTTCTTCCATCTACCTTCCCTCCTCTCTCTCTCTCTCTCTCTCTCTCTCTCTCTCTCTCTCTCTCTCTCTCTCTCTCTCTCTCTCTCTCTCTCTCATTGTGAAGACCCAGGTTTTTGTAACATGATTTGTAAAGTATTTTGAAAGGCAGGGCCCTTAAGAGTGTAAAACTTTTTCACAAAACAAACCAACGAAAATTCTTTTCTTTAGAACTTGTTTTGAAAACCCAAGTCACCACTTCATACATAACATAAGTACAATTTGTGTACAAAATAAAATTCCATTGAAGGAATATACTTTTATTAAATTCCAAGATCCATCCAGTGGCTCACAGTATAGTCAAATCTATTACAGTACTTGTCCAAATTACATAATCCAAAACTCAAGCTCACCATACAATAAAACTCTCAACAAAGAAAAATACATGTCTTCAAGGGTATACCTTAAAGATTATTCTCTTCAAGTCTTCTATTGTCTTGAGCTCCTAACTCTCCTTCCCTGTATATGAGATATTGCAACAAGTACAATATCTCAGCACGCAATGCTTGGTAGGGGATTCAAGAAACATAACATTGACAATTTAATTCCAATACTTCATAATCCCATTACCCTTAAACATACTCTTTACTTTGTAAATTATGTATATCTATATACATACATACCCTTCATGGGTAAACCAGTTAAATTTGTGAAAGTAATCAAATATCATTCCCAACTAAGCTGATCAATTCTCTTCATTATGAGAATTTAGTATTACAGCTAATCTTATCCTGGGAATTTCCCTTCTTAGGAAATATTGGTAATGTACAATTACCTAGCATTTCATTATGCTAAAACATAAGGCATTTCACTATGCCTATTCCCATATGCATCATAGTGCAAAATAATAAAAAAGGTTGCTATGCTGCAGTCTGATCCGTACTAGCGCGCACAGATAACTGCCTTGTTCACCACTGATACCACGGTGGAAAATATTATGTCACTTCCTGTATGGGGGGTGCAAGACTTTCACAGTGGTGACCTTCCCATAATTGCCACCACCCGACTTTTAACCTCTCTTTGGGCAAGGTATCATCATATCATCAAATTTCAAGGAGCGGGTGGCCAAACCCTCATAACTCCTCTAGCAATAGCATTCCCCTAAGCTTATGCCTATTAAAACAAACTCACAAGCCTCCAAGCTTGTATGTAAAATAGATTTCATATATATCAGACTATATGTCTATTTACTTCGGGCTGAAATATTTTCTAGTTCCCTATTCACTTATAGTTTAGTCCTTAACCACCTTATATGTGTTTGGTTGGATCATAAGGTTTTCAAGAGATTTAATACAAGTATTAACATTACTCTTGTCAACATAAGATCATGAGTTCAATCATGTTTATCTCATGTAAATGCATTCATCAAATCCTCCTACCTTTAAGGATTGATCTCTTTTCCCCAATCTTCCATGATCTTGACTGATGTATATAATCTGTACATCCATACATATTGTCAATATATAAATTTTGAACAATCCTATTGATCACTAGATTTAATGTTTAGAATGATCTTTAGATCATTCATATCTAAGTATTTTTCTATCTCTAAGTCTTTGTGTGTCCATCTCCTTGATCTTAATCTTTCAGAGATCCATTTATTTATAATCTACACATGTTGATAAAGATCAGGGTCCTAGATCTTTTATCATCTAGTTCTTCTTTGATCTAAGTTCAGTTATTAGATCATCCCTAAGGAGGATGACCTTGGTTTTCTTCCTTGAATCATCTTTGATCAAGGGTTTGGATTATCTAATCCAATGAACTATAACAAGCATACTAATAAACATGCATACTAAGTACAATATAATATTCTTATTCTTATTGTTCTTGATCATCTAAGATCTAATGGATCTTGTTTGATCATCCTTATCTTACTTACTATTTTTATTAAGGTTAGGTAATTTACTAACCTTTTATGCTCTTATTATTATTCAACCAGTTAATGTGCTAGTTGAAGATAACTTGTTCAAGCGTAAATCTAGACTTCTCCTCTTATTTCCAATTGGCTAAGGCTTACTAGCTGAATGGGTGAACACAAAGTGGTTACTTCAATCCTCATGTAAGGAGGCATTTATACCTCACAAACGTCAACGGAAGGTAGGGGAAGAGCGAGGCTATATTAGTTAACCCCCTTAACCACTATGTTCATCATTCACTAGAATGACCATAGCTCAACCTTTCATAAGGTTCCTATAAGCATGTTTACCCCAAGTACTCTTTCTAATGGATTTTAATTAAGTCCATGAATACTTATAATGTCATTCATGGGGTTTATTATTCTTTTCCTAGTTTGGGCCAAGGATTTGATAATCCTTATATTGTCCTACTAACTATAGCCCTTACTAATTAAGCCCAAAGTACTCCATTTTTATTTGTGTCATGAAACTCTACTTTCTCATTAGATTACATTTTTGATGTTTTATGCTCTTTATCTCATAACAAGTAGATCTACTAATAACATTTAACCATAAATGAATTATAAATTCAAAGCATAAAACTACTTAATTTAACACTTAATGATAATGAGACAAGGTACTTAAAATTACTCTAACATGATTTCCAACTAATATACCTTAATAACTCAATTTAAACTAACATGGGCTTAAGGTATAATCTCATACTATAGTATAAACTTATATGAAATTCTAGCATGGTCCTAAGTTAGAATGGCATGAAATCATACTAAAGTGCCCCTAAGATAATTAAATCTAGCACCTTATGATAACAATGAAATCACATATCATGCTAAAGTCTAAATGTTACACTAGCATGCTTTATAACATAATCATATTTAAAATGCTATTATATAAAATGAAACTAATTACATTAACATTTTTAGAAATCTTTACTTATGATCCAACCATTAGATCTTAGATCTTTTCCTTTGATTAAGGGTATTAGTTATATTTAGGGGATTTTCTTTATTAAGGTCCAAAGATCATATTGATCCATTTTTGTCATAATCCATCGATGATTTCTTGGATTTCATTATATCAACATTCATTTTATCCATCCCAAGGATCTAATCACACTTGATCTCATTGATCAAGTGGGTCCCTTTGTATTTTTTAGGGTTTTTGTACCATAATGGGTAGATCCCTTAATATATCTCATATATGTCCAAATAAACCATAGATATCACTTTATTTCAATAGTATATCATTAGTAAAACATATTTTCAAGATCTAATTATCTTAGATCTTGAAGATCTAGGTAATTGGAAACTTGTTTCTTTAATACAGAAATTTTTTATTGAATATTATGTCCATTTTATCATTTCATCAGAAAATATAGGTTTCAAGCTTTCCGTAGCTTCTTTCCGATCTTAATTTGGAGCTCAGATGACTCCAGAATGTGATCTGGAAGTTCACAGTCCTTCCTAGGGCTTGGATTTGATCTGAGCCCAAGGAACGGACGGCCCAGATTAGTTGGGCAGAACGAGTCTGGCGGAATGCGCTTGGTTTGTCGGGTGCATCCACTGACGCGGACGAGACGGGCGGGACGCTCGTTGTCATGCTTGCCCGGGTGTGCATACGGGGTTTCACACGTTGTCTGTCCGATTGGGAGATTGGACAGTCCGTTTGGACCGTCCAATCAATCCCTTCTCAATTGAGGGACCAAACCTTCATGAAATTTAGTGAAAATTGTACCCTAGGGGTTTTTGGACCCTTCTAGATTGATTGGTAAGGTCAGATTTTCCATCGGAGACCTCCATAGGCCTGAATTGAAGGTGTTGTTATTACTTTATTTTTACTTCTTTTTTTTCATGAAAATAAATTACAATAAAAAAAAATTTCATTAAACATAATTAAACATGTATAGAAAGTATTCCCACCTACCTGATTGGAGAAAAAACCTTAGTTATATACCCAATTTAAAAAGAATACCTTGTTGATGAAGATATGGCCTAAGATCCACCTTTCTTGCAAATTTTCGTTGTTTGAACCATTAGATCTTGAAATTGCTTTGGGAGTTTTGTAGATAAGATATGGTGGGAAGTTTTGCATGGTGGAATTGATGAAATTAGATCTAGAACAGAGTGCCTAATTAATTTTAGGTCTCTTGTTCCAATCTAAAAAGAAAAAGAAATTGAAAGAGAGATATCTCTTGGAAATTTTGGGTTTTTAATGAGGGATCTAGGTCTAATTTTTCAGGGAGAGTGAAGAAAATTTTGTGGGGATTTTATGAGCATTTTTGGAGGGTTTTTGGGGTTGTATTTATAGGCATTTTGGTCTTTTTTTCATGATTATAATATTTAATTTGTTATTATTAAATGGCATGAAAGGCTCCCGTGCTCCATTTTTTTCTTCCCCATGCTCTATTTTTCTTCTCCAAGACCAGATGGTGTTTGTTGACCCATGACTTCACGTAGGCTGCTCGTAAGGTTCGTTTTTGGGTCCCTTGTGGACCCCATGTGGCGTTGGATTCGAAATTTTGGGTTTTATTCCCATGATCTTGGATTTGAGTGTACTTAGTGGCATTGGATTTGTATTTCTCAGTAAATTCTAAATTTTGATATCTCATATTTTGATTTTTGGGAGATTTTGATTTTTGGGTAAAATTACTATTTTACCCTTTTGTCCAAGAAATGAAGAAATTTAAGGATTTTTCATCCGAATTCAGAATTTGTCGTGCTTACAGTCATTTTGAAGGGTTTGCTAAGTTTAATTTTAATTTTATATGTCTTATTATTTGATTATACTTTTATAAGAAGTATATTCTAAATAACCCTAATATTTCAGCCCGAAATATCTGAAACTCAAACTTTATTGATTATCTCAATCAATTACAAAAATTGGGGTTATTACACACACACACACACACACACACACTCTCCCTCTCTCTCTCTCTCTCTCTCTCTCTCTCATTCTCACCTTCATCTTTCTCCCATCACGAGTAGCAACCAAACTCAACTAAGGTTTTCCATCTATTTTTCCTTGTTTTTCAATGCTAAACATTGACAGAATCCCTACAAATTTCATAAGAGTCATGGTAAAATCTAAATCTACAAGACCCATGTTTTGTTTGTTTGAAATTTTTCATTTTTAAAACTATGTAACAGTCATTGCTGGTGATCATTTTTCTGTCATCTTCTTTAATGATGGTGACTGCATTCTAATGCTGGTGACTAGATCCTAGCAAGAACAAAAAAAATGAAAGTTTATATGGTTGGAATCCTTACTAAATGATTTACGCATCCGTGTCCACAAAATTTCAATCGAAGATCATTCAACTATTGAATTTTTTTATCTAAACATAGTACATGAGTGGTGTTAGATCTATGAATTTGACCATTCAAAACACAAGCAGATAGTAGATCTACGAATCTAATGACATGAATTCCATGTTAAGATAAATTGGGTTAAAGACAATAAGTGAAAAGCTTATCAAACCATTAGTTTGCATATTTGATCACTCGAGCACTTAAATCTATGTTATTTAGGCCTAGAAGATCAGATTTGACTAATTGATATAAGAAATTGACTTCCTCAACACCCAAATGTATCTAATCTGAGGTTGAACAATAGATTAGGGATGATACAATCATTTAAATTAGGATCTTAGTATAAAAATATGTGACCAAGAAGTGACACTTATTCCTAATTTCTTAGATTGGCACTTGATTGACAATTAATTTTTGGGCAATGATTCCTAATCATTGATCAACCTCTAAACTGATTCGCATTTGATATTAAGAAATCTCAACCATCAAATTGAGTAGGTAAATTCTAAGATTGCTAAGTTTTCATATTTATTTCACTTATACATATTTCATTAAATACATGTAACTATTACATTTAAATTGTAGTTGATGACTCGATTATAGGGTGTAAAATATAACTTCTTTATAATTTAAATTGTGTGAAGATTCTTATATTAATTGTGAATGAGATTGTTAGGAGACAAAGTCTCCATTTTTATTTAAATATGAAATTATGATTATTAGATGAATTGCATCACATGTGTTAAATGTGCACCATCCTATAAAAAAGGGAAACTCTATGAAATTTTTCATAAAAATAAATGAATTTTATGATTCTAATTGAAATGGTAAAATGCATATCATGAATTGATTTTCCAAGTAAATTTAATGCATTATTTATATTTAACATCTCATTAGTACTAAATGAAAGATCAATTCTTTAAACCATGATTAAGATCTAATAATGTGATGAGTTGATGACTAATAGTTTACAGAGGTACATTTGTACCTAGATTTTTATCCACTGATTTGTCGAGGGCTTGTTTTAAACAAGCGCTTTTGCTTGGTGGACACTATAATAGGAGGGTTGTAGGGATGGTTACCCACTTTATGAAAGTTGGTATTTCGACACCAAGCCCAAGTGGCCAAATTTCGAGTGTGGAATCATTTGAAGGCTACACTACGTGATTTATTATCCTCCCATGTGAGATGGTGATAAGTCTCACATAGTTGGTGTCAGCATTTGAACATGTAGTGTCCCACTAATGGGCAGTTGCCACAACAATCTGATCCATGTATTCTTTTAATTACAATGTGTCATGATTAGGTAGTTACTATAGTGTTCTAGTGTCCGATTATAAGGCAATTGTCACAAGTTGAGTTTTAGGCACCACGCCCATGATAGGGTCCTAGATATCTTGGGCACTAGGCATGACGATGCCTTGGATGATTTAAGGGTTAATATATTTATACTTGGATGTTGAGTACTGATATGTTTGACATTAATTGACAAGGATTTTCCTGTATGTGATTTAAATTGAGATTTTATTGCTTAACTATTTTATCATCGATTTTGTGCACACATTGACAAGGATTCTTTAGATGTCAACATATTGCATTATTCTTACACTTATATTATACTCGGTTAAACTAAAATCTTTGATGGAATGTTTGAAAGATATGCAAATGATGCATTATAAATTTATATTGATAAGCCTTAAGAACATTACCTAAGGATGTTTCCTTGTGTGCATGAGTGCAAGGATGCGAATTTACATTGATTGATATTTGTTATCTTAGTTTTACTTACTAAGTATATTCCCCTATACTCAACCCACTAACTCCACAAATGTAATGACCCCAAGGGCACCCCACACAACCATATTGTCTGCTCTGGGCCGAGGCCTGCACAGTTTTGTTCTTCCCCCGTGGGGAAAAATGCGTGATTGTATGGAAAGTCTTCAGGACCCTTATCAATAGCCCAGGAATTCTCTCCTGAGCGATGTGGGACTAACTCTCAACACATCCTTCGTTCATCCCCTCAAGCCATCTTGGCGCACCCTCAGGCCATCTTGGCAGACGGTAATGGTAGCCCTCTCCCCCCTAGGGGACATGCATCCCCACGAGTCCTCACGACAAGCCCGCATGCGATTAGCCATCCACATCGGGACGGGGTCCCGCTTTGATACCATTGTAACGACCCCAAGGGCCCCACACACAACCATATTGTCCGCTTTGGGCCGAGGCCCGCATGGTTTTGTTCTTCCCCCGTGGGGGAAAATGCGTGGTTGTATGGAAAGTCTTCAGGACCCTTATCAATAGCCTAGGAACTCTCTCCCAAGCAATGTGGGACTAACTCTTAGCGCATCCCGCCTTCATCCCCTTAGACCATCTTGGGCTCCCTCAGACTATCTTGGGGCCTCCCCCTCAAGCCATCTTGACGCACCCTCAGGCCATCTTGACAGACGGTAACGGTAGCCAACGCGTGGTTTCCAGGGACAACAGATAAACGCAAGGAAGAGAAAAGCAAGAGGATTGAGGCTAAGCATCATGAATAGTCAGAAAGAGTATTGATGATGTGTGTATGATCTATACATTTTATAAATATTATGATACGACTGAGTAGTTATGTAACTGTGATAATCAGTTTAAACATGTATAAATATGTTTAATACATCTTGGATTGTGGGCCATAACTTGACAAAATTTTGAGAGATGATAAGTTTGACTTGTTATATTTTGAATGTACAAATATTTGATTTTAGAGCTCATGAATGTGTTTTGATTAGTCATATGACACTCTGGATTTTTGAAAATGTCTTTTCATAGATAGATGTTTTGACTGTTTATTTTCTAAAAGTAATTTTAAAATAGGGATCTTGCCTTTTGAAAACAATTCTTAAAAAATGTTTTAAAAACTCAGATTGTTAAACTCAATGACTTTATTCTTTCTAGAATAAGCAAATGTCCTAAACGCATATTGCAACCCTAGGAACAACCCTTATTCTTATGCTATAATCCTAGATGGCTAGGCATTTTAATTTTTGATGGATGAAGAACAACTACTAGGAGGATCATCTGTAAATGCCCCTACCCAAGTTTTTCCTAGAGCAACAATTCCTCAATAGCCTTTTAGTTTTCAACAACCTCAGTAACTAAAGAAACCAACTATTGAGGAGGATATACAGTCCCTTATAGAAAGATCTTTGAAGCAAAATAAAGACACTAACAAGGCCTTACACTAATTACAAAATGATGGTTGACATTCCACCCATGTAAATTCTCAAGCCATAATCAAGTTAGAAATGCAAGTAAGCTAGTTGTTTGCTGCATTACAAGATAGAGGAAAGTGTCAGTTTCCTTGTCAGCCTATCCTAACCCTAAGGGGCCAATTTGAGATAGTGTATAATTATCAAACCCATAATTCTCATGAGCAAGCCAAGTCCATAATGACCTGTATGAGTGGCCATTAGATCAGCAACAAAGTAGGGCAGCCAAAGGAAACTGTAGAGAAACATGAGATAGTCAAAACACAGGAGAAAGAAAAGAGACAGAAATCGCCTGCTGAACCTATAGTGGAGGCACCCTATGTGCCTAAAGCTCCATTTCCTCAATTACTAAACAAAGCTATAAAGGGAACAAATTTCAATGAACTAATGGATCTTTTCAAGCATATACAAATCAACTTTCCATTGCTCAATGCCACCAAGGATGTTCCCACCTATGCCGAGTTTTTGAAAGGGCTCTACATAAGAAAGAGAAAGCTTAATGTACAAAACAAGGTTTTCCTCACCAAGAAAGTGAACTCTTTGATCCAACATTAGACCTCACCCAAGTTTAGAACCCAAGGGTGACCTACAATTTCATGCATTATTGGAGACCATGTCATAGATAGAGCATTGCTTGACCTAGAGGCTAGTTTTAATCTGTTGCCATACTCTGTCTATGAGCAACTAAGGCTTGGTGAACTGAAATTAACCACTACCGCATTACAATTGGAAGATAGATCTATAAAGATACCAGGTGGTATGGTTGAGGATGTTTTGCTATAGGTGGACCTATTTTACTATCCTATTGACTTCATTGTACCAGATACCCAACCTGTATCCAACCTCAATAGTCAAATTCTAGTCATACTTGGATGTCTACTCTTGATGACATGTAATTCCATTATAAACTATAAGAATGGTATGAAGAAGCCGTCATTTAGTAACATGGAAGTCAAACTCAACATCTTTAATGTCAGCCAACAACACTTAGACCGAGATGATTCGTATGAACTCAATTTAATCGACGGTCTAATTCAAGACACTATCCACCATCACCCATCTTCAAGCCGCTTGAGGCTTCTCTAATGCACTTCAATTATGATTTTGATTTAGACAAATCCATTGAGGAGGTAAATAATTTTTTAGAAGCAACCCCAATCATGGATACCTCCAAATGGGGACCTCATGTGGAATGGCTCCCTTCATGAGAGTCTATCTCCCTACCTTCCATAGAGCAACCACCTTCTATAGTCTAAAGCCCTTATTAGAAAATCTTGAATACTTTTACCTAAACTTTATCTATCATTACAGCATTGGATTTAGACCAGGAATAGGAAGGAAAATTTCTTAATGTTCTCAAGGAACATAAGACTACTCTAGGGTGGACTATAGCTAACATTAAGGGAATTGATTAGTCCAGCTATGAGTATTAATATAATCCACATGGAAGAGAATTCTAAATCATTCAGGGAAACTCAAGAAGACTAAACCCCCACATGAAGGACGTGGTAAGAGATAAAGTCCTCAAGTTTTTAGATTTTGGCTTCATATACCCATCTCTAACATCACTTGGGTAAGCCCGATTCAAGTTGTACCCAAGAAATCAATGGCACAGTAATAAAAATTGAGGGCAATCAGTTAGTGCTCACTTGTATGATCATTAGGTGGAGAGTTTGTATTGATACTTGAAGTTGAACGTAGCCACTAGGAAAGACCACTTTCCTCTTTCCTTTATTGACCAAATGCTTAAGAGGTCAGCCAGTCATAGTTATAACTATTTTCTAAATGGTTATTCTAGCTATAACCAAATTTCTATACGACTTGAAGATTAGGAGACGACTACCTTCTCTTTCCCTTTTGGGACCTTCGCTTATCGATGTATGCCTTTTGGACTTTTCAATACTCTAGCCACTTACCAAAGGTATGTTGAGAATATTTTCTAACATGGTAGGAAGATTCCTAAAGGTATTCATGAATGACTTCTCAATTGTTGGTTCATCTTTTGATGAGTGCCTACAGCAATTGAAGTTAATTCTTGCAAGGTGTCAAGAGAAAATTTTAGTATTGATCAAGGAAAAATGTTATTTTATGGTGCAAAATGGCATTGTTCTATGCCATATAATATCACAATATAGAGGTAGATAAGGCCAAGGTGGATTTAATCACCAACCTTCCTCTATGAAGGACGGTGAAAGAAATTTGCTCATTTTTAGACCATGTAGGGTTTTACAAGAGATTCATCAAAGATTTTAGCAAGATTACTAGTCCCCTTTGTAATTTACTTACATAAGAGGCCTCTTTTGAATTTGATGAAGATTTTAGAAAATAATTTGAGTGCATAAAGACCTAACTAACCTCTATACCTATCATTCAATTGCCTGATTGGAGTGCATTATCCATTTGAGATAATGTGTGATGCTTTGGACTACACGATCAAAGCTGTTTTGGGGCATTGCATTGATAAATTTCCCCATGTAATATGCTATGCTTGTAAAGCACTAAATGATACACAACTCAACTATTCTACTACACAGAAAGAGTTGTTGGTTGTCATGTTCGTATTGGATAAGTTTAGATCTTACTTGTTAGGATATAAACTTATAGTATACTAGGATAATGCAGCTTAGAAATATCTCCTCTTCAGAAAGGATGCAAAACAAAGGCTAATCCAATGGATACTACTATTATAGGAATTTGATCTTGAAATATGCTCATAATGGAAGCTTTTCTAGATGAATAATTAATGCACATTTCCTAGTTACCTTAGTATGGAGATATATATAGCTATCTTGTTGTAAGGCAGTTACCTAATCACTAGACCAAACAAGATAGAAAAAGTTTTAAGGCTGAGGTTTGATACTCAACCTAGGATGACTAGTACTTATTTAACTATTGTCCTAATCAGGTTATTAGGAGATGCATACCTGATAATGAGCATAAAGAAATCATTTCTTTCTATCATGATCATACTTGTGGGGTCCACTTTAGCTCTTAAAAGACTATTGCAAAGATTTTGTAGTGTGGTTTTATTGGCCCAGGATTTTCAAAGACTCACATTCTTACTGCACAACATGTGCTAAGTGCCAGGGCTTAGGAAGTATAGGGAGAAAAATTATGATGCCCTTAAACCTCATCATGATTTTAGAACCTTTTGATGTTTGGGGCATAGATTTCACGGGGCCATTTACTGATTTCTTTGGATAGTTATACATCCTTGTGAGGATGGACTACGCGTTCAAGTGGGTGGAAGCCATGCTCTACAAGATCAATGACCACCTGGTGGTGGTTAAATTTCTAAAAGAAAATATATTTGTAAGGCTTGGTACTCCACTTTCCATAATTAGTGATAGGGGCAAACACTTTTACAATAAAGTGTTTGAAATTTTCATGAAAAAGTATGGTGTCAACCATATAATAGCTACCCCATATCACCCTCAGACCAACAAGTAAGTAGAGGTGTCAAATAGGAAAATCAAGCATATTTTGGAGAAGATAGTTAAGCCAAGTAAGAAAGACTAGTCTATAAGACTTATTGATGCTTTGTGGGCCTATTGTGCTACCCATAAGAATTTTATAAGCATGTCACCCTAATGCCTAATTTGTGGAAAGGCTTGTGACTTACCCGTAGAATTGGAACATAGGGCATATTGGCTATCAAAAATCTTAATTTTTATTTAGATATTACTAGAACTCATATAAAACTCCAACTCAATGAGTTGGATGAGTTGATAAAAGATACATATGAGTCTGCATGGCTATACAAAGACCAAATGAAGATTCATCATGACAGACAAATCTTAAGGAAGTCCTTTACCCCAAGCCAAAAGGTTTTATTATATAATCAGGTTGCATCTATTCCTAGGGAGACTTAGGTCTCGATGGGCAAGACCCTACACAGTACGTCCCTCATAACCTCATGGGGCCTTCTAGATAGAAAAGGAAGGTGAAATCTCAAAGTTGAGAAAAGATGCATATGAGTCTACATGGCTATACAAAGACCAAATGAAGATTCATCTGACAGACAAATCTTAAGGAAGTCCTTTACCCCAAGACAAAAGGTTTTATTATATAATCAGGTTGCATCTATTCCTAGGGAAACTTAGGTCTCGATGGGCAAGACCCTACACAGTATGTACCTTATATCCTCATGGGGCCTTCTAGATAGAAAAGGAAGGTGAAATCTCAAAGTTTAATGGACAAATGTTAAAACCCTTCACATAACTGATCAACCCTAAGGTAGAGAAAATGTTATTAGAGGCACCGATCTATCATGACCTACGTTAGCATGGTCCATAACACCCTACACACTACATTTATTGCATTCATTATCATCACATATGGCTGAAGATGTAAAACTTAATGCTTATTGGGAGATAACCCAAAGGTTTTTTGAATCTCAGTATTCTACATCATTCCCTCATCATGTCAGGTCCTTTGTTTCCAAACATTTAGGACAATGTTTAGTTCAAGTTGGGTGGTGTAGATACACATAGAGATTTTTGAATTTCTTGTACTTTTCAAAAAAAAATTAAGAGGTCAAGTTCCTTTACTATGATGAGAATTGGATTTTTAGAAACTTGGCGATTTTCAATACTTTAACCTCTTAATGGAATTGCAATGGTTAATTTTGCATGTTACTCATGTTTTGAACCATTTTATGAAAGTTGAACCTCAAAAAGTACTTACACATAATATATAGTCTAGATTAATAGAGAGGTAAGACTTACAGACATTGAGGAAAACAATAGAGACCTATAACCAAGTGAGTTTTAGAGACCATATCCTTTTTGAGAATTATAAGTAATTCCATATTTTCTTCAATGGACATAATTTTGTGTGATCTTGTTATCTCTATTTTGGTTAATTGCAAAGAATAAATAGGAGTATTATCTCTCTTTCTAAAACATTTATTGAATATGATTAGCTTTAAGAAACTTAGGTAATGATATAGACCATCTTGTTTAACCTAGAGACATAGAACCTACCTAGTATATTATATCACTAGTTAGCCCCTTAAGTCTATTATAAGCCTTTTCTTTCTTAACCCCATCTCCCTTAATCCAAACAAATCCAATAAAATAAATATCCATTACCTATTTTCAAAAATGAGTACAAAAAGGACAAAAAGGACAAAAAGTTAAAGAAGTGAAAAATACCAAGACATACAAAGAAAAAGTCTTTATTTCAAAGAATTCAAAAGAAAAGTGAAAGGAAAGAAATATAAAAAATGCAAGAGGATAAAATATATTCACTTCAATATTTTCATAGTTTTTAGACAATCAAAAGAAGACCTCTACTCAATTTTCAAAATTTGAATCCTTATACCCTTCTTTTTTGAACCTATCCCAAGCCTACTTTTCATCCTAATTAAAGACCTACGGATTTTAGGTGGAAGATGGCCTTAATGAGGATATGAAAAGATGGAATGAATGTAAACTACCCCTACTAGTCCTAGTATAACATCCATTCTTTAGGTTTGCATTCCTTTATCTCTTCAGTGCTTAAATTTTATGTGAGCCTTTAGCTTTAGTAGATTCAATCACATACTAATAGAAATATCTTTGACCCCTTTTCCTTAGAGCTTCCTTTTTTAGAGTATACTTATGAGAATTTAGAGGTCAAAACATATTTCCAATGGGACATAAGCATATCTAATTAGAAGTCATGACTTATGTAGATGTACGCACACATACACTCTAAGAGATAGCTATAAGAAAATATCTTTGGTATGTGGATACACCGTAGAATTGTCATTCATCTCTATTAAGTTGTTAAAACTAGTAAGAATATTAATGGATGAGGATTCTCTAAAATAAAATAAGAGACTCAACCTTATAAATTTTTTTAGGTATATTCATTGCAAATCCTCATAAGCCTTAACTCATCCACTAGGGGTAACCTAAGGATTTAAGGGCTTATTGCATGTGCTAAATGCAATCATGAGTACTTATGAAAATGGCAACCATTTTTCTATTCATGATCTTCTTCATGTTTTACTTAGACTAGCAAAATGTTGGTTGGGGGGTATGAAAGTCCAAATTTGAATAAAAAGTGCCTAATTAGTTGCCCATATGTTATAACTTATAGTGTTAAATTAGGAATTTTGATAGAAAATTATAACACATGCATTTTGAGCCTAATAAACAAAATATTTGATAATTTGCAGGTCCAGGGCTAATTCAAGGTATGTATGTGAATAATATTTTAGGATTTAATAAGATTTTTTTTCTTTTGTAGGAAGCGAGATAGTTATCCAATGGCCAAAATTGATCGAGATGAAAATTGAAGATCAAGATCAAAAGATCGAGTCCAGGACTAAATGTTATCAATTCAAAGTGAGATCAAGAATCATGATCACCTTAAAGCAAGCAAAGGATGGAATTGGAGAAGTCAAAGGTGACTAAAGTGGGCCCATGCACAAGCCACGCAAAGTCCACCAACTTTGCATGGGATTCACTTAAGTCATCTAAGCCATATAAAGGTGACAAGTTAGGAAGACTAGCCAAGCCATAAAAACCAAGGGGGTTGAGCCATCAATCCAAGTCAAAAGAGCCCCAAAGCTAGCCATGAAGCCAAACCAAATGAGCTCTCAAAGCAAGCTATGAAGCAACATGAGCCAATCTACATGGAAAGCCATGATTTGAGGAGAATTTAAGGATATTATCCATGCCGAAATTAGGAATTTAAGGAAGATAACTAGAGGATATTAAAGAGAAAATCCAATTGACTATCATAGCATGCATATGTGGTCCAATAGGAAAAGAGCCCACTCTTTATCTTTCCTTCCCATTCATTTCCATTCCTTTTATCTTCATATCTCTCTTACTCATTATTTCCATGTGAAAACCAAAGTGGGAGATGCCTCTCTCCTAAGAAATTGGTAGCACCCACCATTGGTTGGTCCTATCACATAATGCCACATCCCCAACTCCACCTCACTCCCTCTTTCTTTCCTCCTCACCACTCCAATTATTTCCCTCATTTCCCCTCCTTATCACATTTTCATGTGAACCACTTTGGAGGGAAGGAGCCCGAGCCTAGATCCTATCAAGCAGGAGCCTCCTTCTATTCGTCCTTCATCTTAGTTATCCAAGGTGACAAATCTCTTCAAGACACCTACACCACATTCTACTACCTCTCTATCTTTCTTTCCATCCTTACTTTCTTTCTCTTTTCCTCTTCTATCTCACTTGCCACCTCACCCTTTCTTTAAGGAATTCCTTGCATGGAAGAGAGGTGGAGATGCCCCACCCTAAAAAGTAGGCATTCTCCCTCTATGTTTCCTCTTTAATAAACCCTAGGCAGCCACCCCATATTCTAATCCTAACCATTCATTCTTCTTCTCACCTCATTTCCACCCTACCTTTTCCTTAAGTCACCCTAGAAGAACTCAAGAAATAGGCTATATATATGTCCCAAAAAGATTTCCATGCATTCAATTTTTGGAAGAGAGGAATTCCTACTCCAAAAGAGGAAGTGTTCCCATCTTTCCCTTCTTTGAGCCCTTCAATGCATTCCTTCTTAGGGGAAGTCATTCATTCCAAGTCTTCAAAGCATGTTTATGGCTGGTATGCCTTGGTTTATTGACCTCCATTCTAAGTTGGTCTCCTTCCCTAATCATTCTTTGACTTAATCCTTTAATGCTTTGGTTAGAATCAATCAGTACATGCTTATGATCTTAGTTTTGTTCCTTTATCTTTAAATTGTTTGCCTTTCATTGTTAGCCTTAGATCCTTGTTCTTATGGATCACTAATCTCTAGTCGTGACAATGAAGAGATAGTGATCGTTGGATCAAGTGATTTGAATGCTTGAGATCCATTGGTTCCCATTACTTGTACTCACACTTTACCATTATCGTTTCCTTGGATCTCTCTTGAGTTACATGCATGTTAACATAGGGGCGATTATTGGATTTCTTTTAAGAAGCAAGAAAGTTGTATTTGGTTGTGACCATGGTGCATACATTCCATGAATGGTGCGCACCATACTTATAAGAAAATATTTGGATGAAATGCAATTTGTGGCTACTTGTTCAATGCTTTCTTTAATAAATGATGAGAAGAGTTATTTCTTACCTCTTTACTTGCTTAAATCCATGTTTTTTCCATGTAGTTTCATAATCTATTCAAGCATGCTATAGTGGTTGACTCAAGAGGCATCACACACACCACCTTAGCACCACGTGCACAACCCATGGCTTATGCTCATGGTTTTGAGTAGGTTTTGATGAGAGTTTAATGAAATTCTTGATGCTATTATTAGTGGCTCATTTATTAATTGGATGACTCATGCACCTTGATGCTTACTTGCTTTATTTAGATAGTTGATTCTTAAGATTGCATATGTGTAATTCCAAGATCAAGATTGTGCATCTCTCCTATCCAAGGAACCATGCACGCCACCCATGGGCTATGTCCATGGTTTTGAGGATATTTTCATTCTCATTTTGATTGTTCCATTATAGCTAAAATTCCATTAGTTAGTTGTTTCCATTAGTTTAGATGGTTTCTAAATCTCATTTTATTGATGCTTTAATTTAGGAAAGTTTTGTTTTTAGAAAGTGTGGTTTTGGGAAAGTTTCTATATGAGTTTGATTACTTTAGGTAATTTCTAAATTTCATGTTTCTAAATTTATGCTAAGTTTCCTTTCATAGTTTAGGTTAAAACTACTTTCTTTGGCTAGGTTTAGTTTAAGTACGGGTCCACTAATCATAGAAATCGTTTGATTCCTTATGGAATCATCCTCCATTGCGTGCTTATACTGTAACTAATTCATGCACTTGCAAGTTAAATAAACCATCACAATAGGGGACATGTGTTTTTCTTAATAATTACCACAACTGCATGGCTATAGAATTCACAAATATGGGTCGATGCCATGAAGACTTTTTAATAAAAAAAGAACTGCTTAAAATTAAGTTGCTTTACTCTAGCCTAGCCAATTAAGGAAAGAAAGTGAATGAACTCTAAGCTAAATAACTAATATAAGAAAACTAAATCAAAACAAGGAAACTAACTGAGATGTAAAGCAAGGAAATAAAAAGGAATGCAACTTTTTCATTAATGACATTTGATTTCAAATGAATACAAGAAAGAAGGAAAAGGAAAAATAAACAAAGCAATGTAGGAAACTTTCTTAAAGTGGATACTATAGGAATCTTTCCATATGTCACTCAATGAGGCTCCTCACATGTCCTCTTCTTCAGATCCATGCTTGAACTCTACTTTATGGTCTTCTTGTTGTATCATTCAACAAGGGCCTATGCACTTACATTCAACCCAAAAATACACTAATATACAACCAAGATTTTATCATCTCCTTAACCCAACATGCCTCAAACCCAATGAAATCATCAACCATGTTTTGGGAATAGAAAGAGTCCTTGATTACCATTGCAAGGTGTTCATCCTTTTCCATTATTTCCAAATCCCAAATGAAATAGAAAATATGGAAGATGGAAGATGGAAAGGATTAGGAGAAGGAGTTCCTATAATTCTAAGGGTGATGGAGGGGGTATATAATGTAATGAATGAATGGAAAATAAAGAAGGAGGAATGAGGAAGAAGATGGAAGAAAGAAAGAAAGAAAGAAAGAGAATTGGGGATGGGAGAGCTTCTTTACCTCTTCTCTAGAGGATTGAACTAGATCATGTAAGAGCTTTGACAAAGGTTATCTCTCTCTCTCTCTCTCTCTCTCTCTCTCTCTATTTCTCTTAGATTTGGCTTTCAAGTATGAGGAAAAGGTAAGAGACAAATATTTTTCCTGTTTTTCAATTCTTATTTATAGAGTTTAAGCAATGGAAGCCCTAAGGATGGATGGCCAAGATCTAAAGAAAAAGGCAAGAAAGAATGGTGCGGAATGAATGAAATTTGATGGAAGGAAGGTGAGTTAAGGATGGGGAAGTGTGAATTCCATTTATGGAACTGTGGGATAAATTTGGGTGGTAATAAGATGGGAAAGGAAAAAAATAGGAATAGGAAAGGCTAAGAGAGGAAGGGGAAAAGTGGGGAAAGGAAAGAAATAGAAATGAGAAATAAAGAAGTAACTTAGGAAGGAAGGTGAAAAGGAATTAGAAAGTGATTCCAAATGGGGAGGTGTTTTTTTTAATTTAGGAAAGTGGGAGTTTGGGTGAAAAATGAAAAGTGGTGAGATGGAAAAAGAAAGAAATAACTTTATGAGAAGATGAGTAAATGGGAATGGGAAGAGAATGGAAGGAAAGGAAAAAATATGGAAAGTAGGTGGAGTAGGAGAGAAAAAATAGGTAAAAAGTCTTCATGTGGGTTCCCATCTTCTTTTATTTCTAAGAAGCTTTCATTGTATATGATCTCATTGCATGTGAATTGAACATCTCCCATAAGCTTCCTAAGGTGGTGAAATGTATGCAATTGTGCATGGGTTTGGAATTTGCCACATTTTCATCCTTATTTGACTAAAAGTGTATCTAGGGTTTCTGACTACTCTGACTATAATAGTGGCACCCAATGGTAAATTTGAACCTCCAATACTTCATTTTTGGATGTATGGGTCCATAATGTAGCTTGGAAGGTGAAATTGCTCTTTCAGGGGTAAATTTGACAATTTTGTGTTTTCTCATTTGCACAATAGACCTATAAAATTGTAGAATTAACCTTAATTATAAATAATTAAGTAATTTTTAGAGCTAAAATATTCTAAATATAGGGATATATATATAATATATATATATAAATAGGAATTCATAGGGGCTCATGTAACTTTAGCATGCAAGGTATCTACGTAATGCGCCAAGGGATGCCAAGCCTTGTTGGCCAAAGTTGAGGCTATTGAAGTCAAAAAGTCTAAGCTAGAAGAGGTGAAGTAGTATGGGTTTTTATGTGTACTTCTTGAGGAGTGGCTAGGGCTGCCACCTAAACAAGAGATATACTTTATTACTGATTTGATACCAGGTACAGTGCCTTTCTCCAAGGCACCCTACAAGATGGCAACAACTAATCTAAAGGAGTTGTAGGACTAAGGGTTCATTAGACCAAGTGTGTCACCTTGGGGATCACCAGTCCTTTTTGTTAAAAAGAAGGATGGGTCAATGAGACTCTATCTCAACTACAAGATGGTAAATGAGTCACTATCAAGAACAAATACCCACTTCCCCATATTAATGATTTTTTTATTAGTTATAGTTAGCCAAAGTATTTTCTGAGATTGATCTAAGGTCTAGACATCACTAGCTGTGAGTTACAAAAGAAGACGTCCAAAAAACAACATTTAAATCAAGATACAGGCATTGTGAGTTTAGATTTATGCCTTTTGAGTTGATGAACACCCTAGTTGCTTTTATAGATTTATAGAACAGGGGGTTCAAGACCTTCTTGGACAAGTTTGTTATAGTGTTTGTAGATGATATCATGGTGCATTCAAAGATCCATAAGAACACAACCAACGCTTATGCATTGTACAAAACACACTCGCGACCACCAATTATATGCAAAGTTCAGCAAATGTGAATTTTGACTAGAAGAGGTTAACTTTTTGTGTCATATGATGCCTAAGAATGGTCTTATAGTGGACCCAACAAAACAGAAGCAATACAAAAGTGGGAGACACCTAAGACGATGTTTGAGATATAGAGGGTTCTAGGACTTGTGGGATACTATCATAGATTCATGGAAGGGTTTTCACGAATTGCTTTACCATTGACACAATTAACCAAGAAGGATGTTAGATTCATTTGGGATGATGCTTGTGAAGAAAGCTTTAAGGAGTTAAAGAGGAAGCTAACCACTGTCCTAGTGCTCACTTTACTATCGGGTAGTGGAGGGTTTGTAGTATATAGTGATGCCTCATGCAAAGGATTGCGATGTGTGTTGATGAAAAATGGGAAGGTAATTACCTATAACTCCAAAAAGCTAAAGAAGCATAAGGTAAATTATCTAATCCATGATCATGAGCTTACATTAGTCGTCTTTACCTTGAAAATATGGAGATATTATCGATAAGGTGAGAAATTTGAGGTATTCAGTAATCACAAAAGCCTCAAGTATATTTTCTCACAGCATGATCTGAATATGAGGCAATGGAGATGGATGAAATACTTGAGGGATTATGATTTCACTATATAGTACCATCCAACAAAGGCTAATGTGGTGGTTGATGCACTAAGTAGGAAGACTCAAAGCAAGTGTGCTAATATGTTACCAAGGCAATGGAGGTTGCTTCAGAAAGTGGCTAAGTGTAGGCCAGAGATTCGACAAGAGAGGTTACTTTTTGCAAATTTAGTAATGAAGTCTACAATAGTCGAAAGGTTCTTTCAGAGGCAGGAGGGTGCGAAAACATAAGTACACTGGGGAAACCAAGATTCACTAGAGAGATAGATGGTGGAGTGAGATTATAGGGACAATTGGTAGTACTGACAAATTGTAGCATTGAGGAAGGAGATTCTTATGGAGTTTCACCAATCATACGAAACTATTAATCTAGGTTATTATTGTTATTTTTTGCTAGTGCACAGGCTATATTAGTATAGCACATGCAAGTATGGGTCGATCCCACAGGGACTCACTTTAAGAAATTGGAGTTTTAATAAAATTTAACATTGAAAATTTGAAATTAAATGATAGAAATTTAAAAAAATGGCATCATACTTCAGATGTATTTAATTAGTGAAAATTATAGAAATCCAATTGAAAAGGCAACAATTTAACTAAAGAAACATGAAAAATCTACTTCCTTAGTCTAATTATCATCAATTTCTTCAAATCTGGGATCATAAACTTCAATCAACCTTCATAATTCTCTTACTTTCTGATTAATGATCCACCTAATGGATTAAGCAAATTCCAAAAATTCTAAGAGATCTAGGCTAAATAAAATTTTTGAGATTTGGATGGTTTAGATCACTGTCTAAGGTTCAGATTAAAATTAGATATGTTAATCAAGCCGAGGGATGTCCTAAGAATAAAATCTGAAAGTTAATTGCAAATCAGATTTGACATAGAGGAGAAACAGAGAAATCTTTCCTATTAAGGCTAACCCATTGATTAGGTTAAGCCTTAATTAACTGGCTTAGATTTTGCAGTTCCTGGAATCAATCTAAAAATAATGCAAAACTTGGATAGGCAAAGAGAAATAAGAATAAAATAAATTAAAGAAGAAGACAAAACTGGGATATGAATGAAATTTAAATTAATGTTCTAAGGGCAATTCTGAAATTTACTTTAAATCTATCTTCTTCTTCAACCCATAGAAAAAAAATGCAAGGGAGAAGTTGATGATGTAGGAGACGGAGAAAAGGTGGGAAAGGAGGGAAGTTGCAGGAAAACCCAAATTGGGTTTTTCTGTGAAAATTGAAGAATTGCAATGGAAAGAGAAATCAGGTGTGCTATTGGGGGGGAATTTAAGGAAAATTGATGGTGACTAGAGGAGAGCGAAGGAGGAGGAATGTATTCTAGAGAATAGGAAGGGACAGGGTGAGGAGGAGAAGTAGGATATTGCTATGACATTGGATTGTATAGTCAAAGGAGAATCAAGGAGGAAGAGGAGAATGAGAGACTGAATCGTGGTAGACAATGTCGGTGCAAGGGAGGAGAAGCCTGGGTGTTGTCTATTGGCTGGGTGCTGGTTCACCACTGAACTACGTCGCCGTGTGGCAAAGGCTGGCCAATGGAGCACAAAACAATGAATCAAAGATAGGTGGATTGATCGGGGTGGAACAGAGCAGAGGGAGTGACTGGCAGGCGATGAGAAGGGAGTTGGGGCTTGATTACGGGGAAGATGAATACGTCCTGAGCAATGGTCTAGAATAGGACTGGGATGTAGTGATGATGGAGAGAAGCAGGGGTGACTGCGAAAAATAAGAGAGGGATAGAGGTGAGTGGGTGGGAGCAGGGCAGAAGACGGTTGATGGGTGGTGAGCGAGATCGACGAGATGAACAGTGCTGGACGAGGGAAGCCAACAATGAATAGAGAAGGATCGATGCGATGGAGGGGAATGACGATGCTGGAGGTTTGGTGCGGAAGTGAGACATGTGTCAGGATGATGCTTAAACAGAAGCTAGTGCAGTGAATCAAAAGAGAGAAACTGGGACAAGGAGGAACCGTGCTTTGGGTAAATTCAGAACAGATAAAGGAGAGAAGTGGAAAACAAGAATGATGATAAACAGAACAAAAACAAATGATGGAAATCAACAAAAAACAAATGCAAAACTGACTTCCCCTCAGGGCTCCTCTTACGGTCACCATGAAGAAAGAGGATGAGGAGAAGGAGAAGAAGAGGTGAGTATGAGAGAGAGAGGGCTAGTGCGGTGAATGGAAATAGAAGCAAAAGGAAAGAGAGATGATAATAATAATAATAATAATGAAAGCAAGGAAAAAAAAGTTAAGCTAAGGAAAAAAAAACAGACTCCTCCTTTTGGGCTCCCACGATTCCCTCTATAGAGTCCTCCTCCTTCTAATTTCTTCTCTCCTTCTTTCCTTATTCTTTAAGAGTTAGTCTCCTACTAGGAAACTTCCTCTCCATTCCAAATCCTATACATGATCCTCTTTTCCTCAATTTTTAGAAAACTATCCCATCTTGCCTTGTGATTGATCTGGTTCATTCAATATCCTTTAGGATGATCTATACCATTAAAATTCAATCTAAACCATCCAATCCACATTCTATTTGATTTGCAAAATATAAGACTAGATTAGATTCACCTAAACCATACTTTATACCACTGATTAGCTCTAATGATCATCTGACCTTTAATTTTAACAAATTAATATTTGGATGATCAATTAGGGCTAAACTAAAAATTAAAATTTTGATCAGTTAGATGATCTAATTGAATGCTAAATTGGGGGTATTTTGACCAAAATTGAACACTTAACACACACCCAACCAACATTTTGCTAATCCCGAGTAAAATGCCACTTTCATAGGTACTCACGAATGCATTTAGCACATGCAACAAGCCTTTGAAACCCTAGGTTACCCCTAGTGGATGAGTTATGTCTCATGAGGGTTTGCAATGAATATACCCACAAAATTCAATAAGGCTGAGTCACCTATTTTATCTCTGAGAATCCTCATTCATTAGCAATCTACTAGTTTTTTTCACAACTTAATAGAGAGGACTTTTCCTCTATTTCTCAGAGTACACATGTGTGTACAGCTATATAAATCCTGACTTTTAGCTGGATATGCTTAAATTCCATTAGAAATATGTCTTAGCTTGAAATTCTCACAGGTATACTCTTAGGTAAGGGTTTAAACATATTTCTCTCATTATGTGACCCAATCCAACAAGCTAATGGTTCACATAAATCTTTTAAATGCTCATAAGGCAAAGGAAAGTGATCCCTAACAGTGGATGTTATCACCAAGAATATTAGGGGTAGTTTACCTTAATTACTTCCTTTTATCTTCTCTTTAAGGCTATGTTCCACCTAAGATCAATAGGTCTTTAACTAGGACAAAATATAGTCTTAGGACAGGTTTAAAAAAGAAGGGTATAAGAGTTTCAAATATTCAAAATTGAGTAGAGGTCTTCACCGAATTTCTGTTAGGACAACTTTTCTTTTGGGTTGTACTTGAAATGAATATCTCATTGATATTTTGGTCTTTCTCTTTCAATTTCATTTCATTTTTTTCACTTCTTTTTCTTTGGCTTCTTTAGAAGAAAGGTAGCTAATTTTTCTCACTTCTATGACTTTTTGTCCTATTTTTGAACTTTCTCTACTAACTCTACTCATTTTGAAAATGGGTAATGGATATTGCTTTTATTGACTTTTTCTGGGTTAAGGTGAATGGGATTAAGAAGGAAAAGACTTAATAATAGGCTTAAAGGGGTAACTAGTGGTATGATATACAGGTACACTTTATATCTTTGGGTTGAGCAAGGATGACCGATATCATTTCTTAGTTTTCCTAAAGGTTATCAGATTCAATAAATTTTTTGGAATTAAAGCTATTACTCCTATTTATTCTTGATGTTTAACCAAAATAAGGATAACAGGATCACATGAAGTTATATATGTTGAAGACATTGTGAAATTACTTATAACTCTCTGAAAGAAGATAAACTATAAACTCACTGGGTCATAAGTCTCCACTGGTTTTCACCCGAGTCTTTAAGCCATACTTCTCTATTAGTCTTGACTATATGTTGTGTGTAATTGGTTTATGAGAATTAACTTTCATAAAATGCTTCAACACATGCATAATATTCAAAACTAATTACATGCATTCCCATTAAAAGGTGAAAATTGTGGAATTACTAAATTCTGAACATCCAGTTCTCATCACAATATGAGAACTCTACCTTAAAACTTTTTTTTTCAAAAAAAAAATTTGTTTTTTAAAAGAATTAAGAAAACTTAAGAAAATTAGAAATTCATACATGCATCTACACCCCCCAACCTGAATGAAACATTATCTTCAATGTTTGAAAAACATAAGATCTGTATGAAAATTGAGTGATGTAGACTCTAAAACCCTAGGTTGCCACCAAGTAAGCGCTAAGTTTAACATCTTTAGCAAGATGTTAACCATTAATTTGACAATGTGCAAGAAAGGCCCCTAGTGGATCAAAGTTAGACAATGGTGGAAGAACTTTTGGAATTAAATTTTCAGTCATGTTGCAAGAGTAATCAAGATCTAATTAGTGATGGTTGGCATTGAAGACATTGAGATCAACTTTCATATTGCCAAAGGATAATTGTAATACACCATTTCTATAATTTATGATTACATTAGACATTGCTAAGAATGGACGTCCAAGAATCGCTGGGATCTGACTAGTGGGGTCTGCTACAGGTTGGGTATCTAGGATAATGAAATCGACAGGGAAACAAAATTGGTCCACCTATATTAATACATCCTCAACCATACCACAACGAATCTTAATTGATCTATCTGCTAATTGCAATGTGGTGTTGGTTGGCTTAAGCTCACCAAGTTTTAGTCCCTCATAGACAGAGTATGGCAACAAGTTAACACTAGCCCCTAAGTCAACAAGTGCCCTATCTATGACATGATCTCTAATGATGCAAGTAATTGTAGGGCATCCTGGGTTTCTAAACGTTGGTGGAATTTTGTGTTGAATTAAAGAGCTCACTTGCTCAATGAAGAAGGCTTTCTTTTGCACATTAAGCTTTCGCTTTGTAGTGTAGAGCTCTTTAAGAAATTTGGGATAAGAAGGAATATCCTTTATAGCATTGAGTAATGGAATATTGATTTGTACATGTTTAAACACTTCCATTATCTCATTAAAATTTGTTCCTTTCCTAGCCTTGTTGAGTAATTGGGGAAAAGGGGCTTTAGGCATATAGGGTGCCTCCACTATAGGTTATATAGGATTTTTTTTGTCTTTTCTCTTTCTACTGTATTTTAGTTGCCTCTTTCTCCTCTGCAATTTCCTTAGTCTATCCTTCTTTATTTGTGAACTAACTACTCCTCCTAAGGGTAGTTATGGACTTGGCATGCTCATGAGGGTTAAGGTTTTGAGAACTTGACCCTATCTCAAATTGACCCTTATGTAGTTCAATTGACAATTAGCTTACCTACATATCTAGTTTACCTATGGCTTGAGAGTTGACATTGGCTGACTATCTACTCTCATTTTGCAACTAGTGTAAGGCCTTTTTAATCTAGTCATTATCTTTTGTAATGTTGTGAAGCATGCTATGGATGTTTTCCTCTGAAAATAGTTTCTTTTGTTGTTGAGGTTGTTGAAAGCCAAGTGGCTGCTGGGGAACTGTAGTTCTAAGATGAAAGTTTTGGACAGGGGCATTTACATATGGTCGCCCTTGGTGGTTATTCTTTGACCAAGACAAATTGGGATGCTTAGCCCATCCAGGGTTGTAGGTCTTGTCGCTAGGTTGGCAATATGCATTCAATGCATTTGCTTGATCTACAAGATATTCAAGGAATACTTTATTGGATGGATAAGCTAAAGTTAAATGAGCCGGACTAGAACAAGCAACACATACCTCATGTGGAGGTTTATGGGATAATGTAGCAGCCATGAAAGATTGAAACATAGTTTCAAGCTTGTCCATTCTTCCACCTAATTTTTTAGTGACAGAGTGGAGCTTATAGGATAGATCAATATGCACTCCTATCTCATAGAGACCTCCTTTCTTAGTGGGCTGGTTAGTTCTTGCTATGTTATTTGAACAATCCCATGGCTAAGAATTATTGACGACTATCTAAAAGAATTCTCATGCCTCACTTTCATCCTTTAACATGAGGATCCCTCCACTCGTTGCATAGATCATTTGTCTATTTTGAGGCATCAATGTCTCATAGAAGTATTGAACCTACTGCCATTTCACAAATACATGATGAGGGCATTTTTGTAGTAGTTGATTCCACCATTCCCAACATTCATAATATTGTTCATCTTTGGAAATTGATAATTTCACGACGTAAGGCATTTTTTTTGTGAATAGGGAAGAACTTTTTCAAAAACTTCTTTGACAATTGGTCCCTTATATGTATGGAATCTACCTCCAAGGAATTAAGCCATAACTTGGCTTTGTCCTTAAGTGAGAACGGGAATAGCCTAAGCCTAATAGAGTCATCCAAAAATTTTTGAAACCTAAATGTGGCACAAATATCAAGGAACTCCTTAATATGTAGGTAGGGGTCTTCTCAGTCTTAGCCATAAAAAGCAGGGAGTAATTGAATGACTCTTGGCTTTAACTCCAAGTGGTCGGTATTTATGGGAGGTAAAGCTATGAAGGATGGAGTATTAAGTTGTAGAGGTGCATAAAAATCTCTAATTGTTTTGCCCTCAATCTCTGTTGGTTGTTCATCCATGGGGATAGGAACTAGATTTCTTTCCCCTTGTCTTTGGATGCACTGAATCTCTAGGTCTAAAGGTAGTAGCTCTAGGTTCTAAGATTGATGCCCTTACATGAACTAGCCTAATCTAAAATATCCTAATCTAAATGCTGACTCTAACTCTACATGATGCAAACAAATGGCACAATCAAATAATCCTTAGGCTAATAAGTAGCAATATTTTGACTTTCTTGAATTTATGTGGGGATAGTGCTTTTAAATTGTCATATTCTAGTGCTCCTCTCCTTTAGATTTGAAAATTGCTTACTAGTTAGGTTTTATGCAAGATAGTTAGTACAATCCTTATGTAAGGAGGGGTTTAGACATAAACAAATGTTAACAAAAGGCATGAAAAATTCACTTGGATTTTAAGACATCCACTATAACCACAATGCTTAAAAGCCGCTGGAGTGACAATAGATCATGTCTTAGTAAGAGGATCATATGAGCATGTGATGGCCCTATAGGTCTCTTCTAATTGATTTTATATTAATTTGAAAGGTAGGGTTGGGCACTTGAGGTGATTATCCTAGGTGAGCGAAGGAGTGGTGATCAAATCCACCCTTGATCTTATGGGGATGAGTGCCCTTACTAATTAATTTCCGCTCTCCATGGTAATTCGATCAACAAATATCACCTTAAAGTAGTAAATGTGCCCCAAAAATGTAATTAAAAGCAATAAACTAATGAAAAGCCCTAAAATGCAACAATAATGCTTTTTATATGAAATTATTCTACCAACCAATGCAAGATTATCCTAAATTCAAACCCTAATCTAGGAAATAAAAGGAGTGAGGGATATTTATAGTGGGGTTTCTAATGAAGATCAATTGTGGGCCACCTTACCTCACACTTGCCTTGTATTATATAACCCTTCTAAAACTGAAATAAAAATTGCAAATTACAAAGATCCTCACTACAACATTCACTCAAAAGAAAAGGAAAATCCTATTCTAGGAAAGTAAGGAAATTTCTATTTTGATGAAGATCCACTTGTCAATTTCCCCACTTTCCTATTTCCTTAAAAAGAAAGATAGAAATAAGTACTAAATTCAAGAAACAAGGTGATTATGCACTAAAAAAATTTGGACAATGCACTTAAAAATTCCTAAAGTGCTAAAAGTATGCAATTCCTAATTATTATTATTTTTGGATTTTTTGAAAATTTTTACTTAAATTTTATGAAAACTCCATTGAAGGTCCCTAGAAACAGTTTCAAAAACTTATTGTTGTTTTCCACAATTGCACGGGCTATTGTAGTATAGCGTATGCAAGTATGAGTCAATCCCACAAGGACTCGCCTTAAAAAATTGGAGTTTTAATAAAATTTAATCATTGAAAAGTCAAAATTAAATGAAAAAAATTAACAAAAAATGCCTTCAGAATTTAGAATACCAATACCATTACATCTAATAGGGAGAGCAAGTTCACCTCTCAATTCTGGAGGAGTATACAGTAGCTAGGATCATCGTTGAGTTTTAGTACTACCTTCCATCCTCAGATAGATGGTCAGTCTAAGAGGATGATCCAAATGCTAGAGGATATGTTGAGAGTATGTACAATTAACCAGAAGGGAAACTAGGATAAAAATTTACCTTTGATTGAGTTCACTTATAATAATAGTTTCCATTCAAGCATTGATATGGCACCTTATGAGGAACTATAAGGGACACGTTATCATTCACCTATTTGCTAGAATGAGTTTGGAAAGACTAATATTATTTTGTAGGAGTTAGTGGAATAGTATGCCAATAAGGTGAGATTGATCAAGAAGAGGACTTCTCGTAGTCCAGAGTAGGTAGAAGAGTTATGCTAATAAGAGGCATTGGGATCTAGACTTCAAAGTTGGTGATCATGTATTCCTGAAGGTTTCACCAACCAAAGGAGTCATGAGATTTGGGTTGAAGGGAAAGTTGAACCCTCAATACATAGGCCCTCTTGATATCATGAATAAGATTAGAGAAGCAACATATAGAATGGCTTTACCTGAGCAGTTGTCAAAAATTAACAATGCATTCCATTTTTCTATGCTATAGAAGTACATTCTTGATCTTACACATGTACTGGAGTAGGTGCAGGTGGAACTACAGCCAGATTTAACTTTCAAGACTAAGCAAATACGAATCCTAGATGTAAAGGATTAGAGACTGAGAAATAAGGATATTTCAATAATCAAAGTGCTTTGGTAAAATTGCTCAATAAAAGAAGCCACATGGGAGGCAGAGTTAGACATGATGGTTAAGTACCTGATTTATTCGAGGATTGAGGTTTAGAAGAATTTTGAGGATGAAATTATTTGAAAGGGCTAATAATGTAATATACCATATTTTTGTACTATTATTATTATCAATAAAAATCCAATCATTTTTTCAGAGTTCAAAAGTTGAAATTTCAGAAACTTAGAAATCCTAAAACAAGACCTCTACTGGTGAATAAGTTCAAAGAGAGTTATCCAATGACTGTAAGCATTACCAAGTCTAATGGTTGAGATCAAAATGATGAGGAAATTAGTATTTTACATTGATAATGACACCCCTTACTAATTATATAATTAAAAACATGTGAAGTGGGACCCATTTGACTACCAAATTTGGGCAGTTAGCACGATGTCTAAATACATTGAACCATATCAACAGACATTTCTAATTTGCTAAGATTTTTAGATGAAATTAAATAAATGTAGAGTTAAAAAGTGTATAAAACATAAAATAAGAAATTTTAAAGAATAATGGGAAATCATAAAGAATATAAATGATGAGATAAAATCTAAATCTAGGCTTTAGGATAAGGATATATAAGAAAATCTATAATAAGGAGAAATGGAAAGAGATCCCACTCAAAAGTGGGAAGCTAGCCAAGACATCTTTTTATTTTGAAAATCTTGGGGCAAGAAAGAGGATTCCACATGAAACAAAGAGAAGGAAAGAAAGAAAAAGCAATAGAGGAAGAGAAGAAGGGAAGAGAAGAAGGGAAGAAGGGAAGAAGAGAAGAAGAGAGAGGAAGGGAGGAGACACCCCCTATCTATCTCATAGGTGATCGGAGACTTTGAAATGGTGTGCAACAAAGTGAGGGAAAAGCTAGTTGGAAAAGCACATAGGATCCATCACTCAAGTAGGTGGATAGGGACTTCTAGGTTTCTAAAGGTTCAAAAAATTTAGGTAGCCAGTTTTCTATCAAATTTTTGTAGATCTAATCTAAGAAGCATGATATGATGTAGGTACAATCTCTAGAGTAGAATCTATGTTTCAATGTTGAGAAAATGTCATTCTTGCATCTAATCATTGTGATGACCTAGGTTTTTGTAATACATTTTGTAATACATTTTCAAAGGTAGGGCCCTTAGTAGTAAAAAATTTTTGCAAAACAAAGCAACTGAAATTCTTTTCTTTAGAACTTATTTTGAAAAACCTAAGTCATCACTTCATACATAACAAAAGTAGAATTTTTGTGCAAGATAAAATTCCATTGAAGGAATATATTTTTATTAAATTCCAGAATACATCCAGTGGTTCATAGTATAGCCCAGTATTAGTACAATACTTGTCCAAATTACATAATCCAAATTTCAAACCTTACCATACATTAAAAAGTCTTAATACAATACAAAGCTCTCAAATAAAAATACATGTCTTCAAGGGATATACCTTGATTGATTATTCTTCCAATTCTTCTTGAGTCTTAAGCTCCTAATTCTCCTTCTTTATATATGAGATATTGTAAACATTGAAACATTTATAATATCTCAGCAAGCTATGCTTGGTAGGGGGTTCAAGAAGCATAATAAATTGACAGTATAATCCTAATACTTCATAATCCCATTATTCATACTCATGGAGCAATATCTTTACTTTGTCATATATGTACATCCTTACACATACATACGGTATACTATGTATAGATATATACATACGGCCAAAACTATGAAAAATAGTTAATATCTCAAAACATAATCATATCCAACCTATGCTGAATTGATGAATCATCCAAACTTTGCTGGAAATACTCCCTCATTTGGGTAGTATTGGTAATCCACGATTACCTAACATCTCATCATGCCACATCATAAGGCATTTCACTATGCCATGCATCATAATGAAAAAACACTCAAAGGACTACTATTCATGCAGTCAGAATCTATACTAGAGCGCCCAGATAACTGCTCAATAATCCACCTATACCATCCTCAGTCGAAATCACAATATTCATGTCTGTATGGGGAGGACCATAGTTGTCATAAGGTGGCCTTCCCATAATTGCCCCACCCGACTTTTAGCCTCATTTGGGCTTGGTACCCATATAATAACAAGATTCAGAGAGCGGGTGGCCAAACCCTACTAACTCTCCTAGCATAGCTTCCCCAGGCCTATGCTTGTTTAAAACAAAACCACAAGCCTCCATGCTTGTATGTAATGTAATTCTCATACATATCAGACAATCTATCTATTTACTTAGGGCTGGAATATCTTCTAGTTCCATATTCACTTAGAGTCTATTCCTCAATTCTAACTTAACCATTTCATATGTGTTTTAGTTGGATCATAAGGGTTTTTGATGGGTTTTATACAAGTATTTACATTATACTTGTCAACATTTCTAGACATAAGATCATGTATACAACAAGTACTTCTCATGTAGATGCATTCATAAAATCCTCATAGCTTCAAGTAGTGATCCATCTCTTTAAATCTTCCATGATCCTGACTGATGTATGTAATCTATAAATCCATACATACTGTCAATACAACCTAAATAAACGTATATTTTTTATCCTATCTATATTCTTTATTTAATCTTGTCCTTTGATATAAAGGATCTAGATCTTGTGTCCTATCATGATCTATTTTCCCTAGATAGTAATTATCCTATTGATCAATAGATCTGATGGTTAGAATGATCTTTTAATCTTTCAAATATAAGTATTTTCTATTCTAAGTCTTTGTGTATTCCTTTCTTTGATCTTGATCTTTCATAGATCCTTTGATCAATAATTTATACTTGTTGATAGAGATTAAGGGCTTAGATCTTCTATCATCTAGTTCTTCATTTATCCAAGTTTAGTTGTTTGATCATCCCTAAGGAGGATGATCTTAGTTCTCTTCCTTGAATCATAATTGATCAAGGGCTCATGTATTCTATTTGATCTAAGATCTTCTAATTGAACTAAGATCTTCTATTCTATTTCATCTAAGTTGCAAGCAATATATATCATCATCAAGAAGCAAACAATTTTTTTTAAGGTTAGATAATTTACTAACCTTTTATGCTCTTATTATTATTATTCAACCAATTAATGTTTTACTGGTTGAAGATAACTTATTTCATCCTAAGTCTAGACTGCTCCTCTTATTTCCAATTGGCTAAGGTTTACTAGCTAAATGGGTGAACATAAAGTGGTTACTTCAATCCTCATGTAAGGAGGCGTTTAGACCTCACAAATGTCAATGGAAGGTAAGGGAAGAGCGAGGCTATATTAGAAAACCTCCTTAACCACCATGTTCAACATTCACTAGAGTGACGTTAGCTCAACCTTTCATAAGGTTCCTATGAGCATGTTAACCCTGAGCACTCTTTCTAATTGATTTTAATTAAGTCCATGAACATTTAAAGTGTCATTCATGGGGTTTATTATTGTCCTAGTTTGGGCCAAGGATTTGGTAATCCTTATATTGTCCTACTAACTATAGCCCTTACTAATTAAGTCCAAGTAAAATTATTCACTCTTATTTGTGTCATGAAACTCTACTTTCTCATTAGATTCTATTTTTGGTGTTTTATGCTCTTTATCTCATAACTACTTTAACAATTAAATCTACTAATAAAATTTAACCATAAATGAATTATAACTTTAAAGCATAAAACTACATAATAGAACAATCTAATGATAATGGCACAAGGTACTTAAAATTACACTGGCATGATTTCTGACTAATGTACTTTATTTAATAAACTCAAATTAAACCATCATGGACCTAAGGTACCATCTCATACTATAGTCTAATCTAACATGAAATCCTAGCATAGTCCTAAGTTACAATTGCATGAAATCATACCAACATGGTCCTAAGTTACAATTCATCATTCATGAATAATTTTATGGACATTTGAAATCATGTTATACTGAATAATTTTATGGACATTTGAAATGGAGTTATACTAAAATAATCTATAATGGATCCTATATTCATGGAATAAATCAAATGAAATCAATGCATGTGACGACCAGGGTTTTATATGATGCAAATTTGATAAAAAGGCGAGATCTCTTGTTTTAGAAATATGAAATGCATGAGAATCCTTTTATTTTGGAAAACAATTTTTCGTATAAAACCCTGAGTGTCAAAACACATTTTCAAATTATATAGCCATGGCATAGTTTTAAATTGACTCTATTCCCAAGAAAGTGTTAGTCACAGCCTCAGTTACAGAGAGTAACTACAATCAAGTAACATTAAAAAATATTGAGGATTGGGTGAGTATATACTATACTCAGTAGGAGTCCATCACTACTAGTTTTACAATGCATGCTATGTTTAAAATCATATGCTCTTTAAAACATGTGCATGTTTGAACACTCATGTTCAATATCGATATTAAAAACCATTGTCGAATTGGAATACTGACGACTTAAAGAATTGCATAATCCAAGTCGAAAGTATCATATATATCATAAACATAATGATATGCATAAGATGCTCAACTAAATCCAACTCATGGATATATGGTATGGTCGACCAACCTCATGTCATGCCATATGCAATGCAAGTAAATCCTCAAAACATAAGGCCCACTATGCCCACGACCTCACCGCCGTGTGGTCCCCGAGTACCTAGGGACATAGGGTCATAGCCTTCACGGGGCATATGACACTTCGACCTAGTGTCGTGACACCAGTGGTAGCCCCTTGTACCACATGCAGTCGAAGCAGGGACATGCCTTTTTGGTGTGGTACCCTTTCCACCTAATAGTGGTAGAGGCTGGGAGGTCACCCCAAACCACTAGGCATAGCGCTCACGAGCTTACTAGCCCAAATCATATACAATCAATCAAGCAAAAACCTCCTTTTCAAAACTAGTCCTCTTTGGGTCCCTCACAACTGCCTGGCCCTCACAACTGCCTATCCAGTGTCTTTTGGGCACTCCAGTGTCTTTTGGTAACCCTCAAGGATATGCAATTTTTCAAAACTCAATAACCACAAATCATGCAATCTATGCAATCGTTTGCAAAACATGTCTATGCATAATGTATTTATCATATGCATGCTGAATTCATTTATATGCTAAACAAGTCATATATAAAATTAAGTCATGCTAAACAAGTCATATAATTTATACTTAAAACATGCATTCTCAAAACAATTATGGGCTCTTTTTAAAAGTCTAGTAGCGACAGAGCACCTACCTGGTTTGGTCACGCTAGCTTCCTTGTCCTCATACGCTCCTGAACATGGTTTAGGGGAAAAAGGTTAGCTTGGCCTACTTCTATAGGTTTTAGAATGGTTGATCTCACTACTTAGGCATTAAGGGTTCATTCCCATGCCTATGGGTATCCTAAGGTCCTAATTGGGCCTTGGTATTATTAGGTTTACAAAGGTTTAGTGGCCCCACGCCACTATCATAGTCTAAGGGTCGTTCCTAACTTGGATTGGGCCTTGATCAGATATTTTATCATTTGGGTGTGTCCACATCGTCGATACAAACACAACACCTTTTGTGGCGCCTCAATCGGAGTCCTAGAACTCAAGTTATGGGTATTTTAGTATTCAGAATACATGGAAGGCCCACAGGGCACGTCCACAGACGCATTGGGCCTTCTGCCCATTTTCTCGTCTACGGGCGCGTCCACGGACGTGCCTGGTTCGACCCTGTCGAACTAGTACACCCAGGAATCGTCCCGGGGTCCTTTGTGGCTCCCTAGAGCCCCGTTTTACATGGTTTTTCATGCAAAAACTTGGGGGAACTCATCCTAAGACTAAGGGGGAGATGGGTTTGGAGGGATTTTGGGCATACCTGGTTCGTGGCCAGGTTTTTTCTACACGTTTTCTCCTCTTATCTGCCTCTCCACGATGGATTTTTCCCAAGCTTTTGGGCTGCCATTAGAGGCACCCAATAGCTCTATTTATAGAGCTAGAAGAGGGTTCTGAAGGGGGTTCTTACCGCCATTGAATGGCGGTGGAGAGACCTCCAGAATGGCGGTGGTTTCTCCTCCAAACACCACCGTTCTAGAACCCTCTAAGAGGTTGAAGAAGAGGGGTACCCGTCTCAAAATGGGCCCCTGTGTTTCTCAGGCTAAATCCTTTTTTTAATATAAATTACACTTTTGCCCTTGAACTTCAAAGGGCCATAACTTGCTCATTTTAACTCCGTTTTGTGTGATTTTGGTCTTGTTGGATTCATTTTTCTGAGATGCACCTAAGGGTACTACTCTCAGGACCAAATTTCTGGGTCCAGTTAGGGTGAATAGTGAAATGACCAAAATACCCTTATCTCTAAAAAGTGAACTTTTCATTACTAACTTGGCATTTCAATGTGACAAAAATGGAGTCATTACATTCTTACCCCCTTTGGGGAATTTTTCCCCCAAAATTCCATAATATATACAATCAAAAGATCTCGGGGTACTTTTCTCGCATTTTTGACTCCAGTTCCCAAGTCTCTTCTTCCATGTGCGCATTTCTCCACAAAACTTTCACTAAGTGTATGTCCTTGTTCCACAGCTTCTTACTCTTATGATCCAAAATCTCAACTGGTCTCGTCTCTAGCTTGAGATCCTTTGTCAACTCTATGGGTACTTGGTTGATGATATGAGCAAGGTCAGGCACGTACCTCCTTAGCATAGATATATGGAATACGTTATGCACTTCAGATAGCTGAGGGGGTAGGGCGATCATGCAGGCCACGTTTCCCACTTTCTCCAGGATTTCAAAAGGTCCTATGTAACGTTGACTAAGCTTGCCTTTGATATCGAACCGCATAACTCCTTTAGTGGGAGATATCTTCAGGAAAACATGCTCTCCTATCTCGAATTCTAATGGTCTCCTCCTTTGATCAGCATAGCTCTTTTACTGGCTTTGGGCTGTGAGGAGGTGTCTCCTTATGAGTTTGACCTTCTCGGCATATTGCTCCACCAGCTCGGACTGGAGCACTCTGGACTCTCCAACTTCACTCCAACTGGTGGGTGATCGACAGGGTCTCCCATAGAGCACCTCATACGGAGCCATGCCAATACTCGACTGAAAACTGTTGTTGTACGCGAACTCGACTAGCAGTAGGTTTTCATCCTAGCTCTGCTTCCAATCAAGGGCACATGTTCGCAACATATCTTCGACTATCTGGGTTGTGCGCTCTGACTGTCCATCAGTCTGTGGATGGAAGGCTATGCTATAGTTCAAGGAAGATCCTAAGGATTTTTGGACGGACTTCTAGAGTTGTGAAGTGAAGCGGCTATCCCTATCTAAAGTGATACTAAGGGGTATGCCATGTAAACTCACTATCTCTTTGATGTATAGTTGAGATAGGCTATCAGTGGATTGAGTATGGTGTATAGGAAGGAAATGGGCTATCTTAGTCAATCTATCAACAATTACCCAGATCATGTCATGACCCTTAGAGGTCCTGGGTAACCCTACGATGAAGTCCATGGTAATATGGTCCCATTTCCATTCGGGTAACTCAAGGGGTTGTAACAATCCCGCAGGTCTTTGCTGTTCAGCCTTTACTTGTTGACATGTTAGATAATTTGCCACAAATTCCCCTATGTCTCTTTTCATACCATCCCACCAATTTTGTCTCTTTAAGTCTTGATACATCTTAGTTCCTCCCGGGTGTATAGTATACTTAGACTGATGAGCCCCTTTTAAGATTTCTTGTCTTAATTCTTCATTAGTCGGTTGACTAATCTTCCTTGCATGTAAACGCTACCATCTTCCCCTTTAGTAAGCCTTAGTTTTCCTATGAAAGCTTGTATATCCAGATCTCCTTTCTGTCCTTGCTTAACCTTTTCATTAATAGTAGACTTTATTGTTAGACCTGCCATAATGATCTTGTGCTTACTTATGTCCAGTTTCCACGTTATTACTTCTTGTAATAGCTTCCATCTCTTAGTCAAAAAACTTGCACACATCCCCTGGGTAATGCATCAGTTACCAGATTAGCTTTTCCTGGGTGATAATGAATGGAGAAGTCATAGTCTTTTAAGTATTCCATCCATCTTATTTGTTGCATGTTTAAGTCTTGTTGGGAAAAGATATATTTAAGACTCTTATGATCTGTAAAAACATCAAACTTTTCCCCATATAAATAATGTCTCTAGATTCGCAAGGCAAAGACTATGGCCGCTAATTCCAAGTCATGGGTCAGGTAATTGACTTCATGCTTCTTGAGTTGCCGAGAATCATAAGCAATTACCTTCCCATGTTGCATATGTATGTAGCCTAGTCCTTGTTGCTAAGTAAGGTAAGGACAGGTGCTGTAGTTAACTTTCTCTTTAGTTCCTGGAAGCTTTCCTCACATTTATCAGTCCATTCAAATCTTGTGTCTTTCCTGGTTAGCTTAGTTAGAGGTAAAGCAATTTGTGAAAAACCCTCGATGAATCTCCTGTAATATTCGGCAAGTCCTAAGAAGCTTCTTATTTCTGTGACTGTCTTAGGTCTTTCCCATTTTTGTACTGATTCAACCTTAGTGGGGTCGACTGCTATGCCATCTTGAGAAATAATGTGTCCTAAGAAATTAACCCCTTTCCAGCCAAAACTCACACTTACTGAATTTTGCATATAACTTGTGTGCTCGTAGGGTGCTTAATGTTATCCTTAGATGTTTCTTATGGTCTTCAGGAGTTTCTGAATATATTAAGATATCATCCACAAACATTATGATGAATTTATCTAAGTACTCCTTGAACACCCTATTCATGAGGTCCATAAATGCGGCTGGAGCATTAGTTAAACCAAAGGACATCACTCTGAATTCATAATGGCCGTATCGAGTCTTAAAGGCTGTCTTGGGGATATCTTCTTCTCTAACTTGAAGTTGATGGTACCTTGATCGTAGATCAATTTTAGAAAAGACTCTGGCTGACTGAAGTTTATTGAAAAGATCATCAATTCGGGGAAGGGGATACTTATTCTTAATGGTGACCCTATTTAGCATTCAATAATCTACACACAATCTTATGGAGCCATCCTTTTTCTTAACAAAAAGGACTGGAGCTCCCCACGAAGATATGTTAGGTCATCTGAACCCTTTGTCAAGTAGTTCCTGTAACTGGGTCTTTAATTCTTTTAGTTCAGCAAGAGCCATTCGGTAAGGAGCTTTGGAAATGGGGAAGTACCGGGTATAAGGTCAATGATAAACTCAATTTCTCTTGGTGGGGGTAGACCTGGTAAATCCTCAGGGAACACGTCAGGAAATTCTCGGACTACCTCAACATCCTCTAGCTTTAGTTGGGGACTCTCGACAGATTGAATCTTGGCCAAGAAGAAGGGGCATCCCTGAGCAATGTGCTTAACTGCTTTCATGGCAGAAATAACACATGCTCTAGAATAATCCTTTCTTCCTTGGAGGGTGAAAGTGTCTCCATTAGGTAGGGTAAAAGTGATACGTTTCTGGCGGCAATCAACAAAGGCTTGATGAAGGGCTAACCAGTCCATACCTAGGATGACATTGAAGTCATTCATATCTAAGTGAATAAGGTTGGCATGTAGCAAATGATCTTTGATCAAAACGGGAACATCCTGGAGATACGAATAGGTGGGAAGTGCCTGGCCTACAGGAGTCATGACTTCTAGAGTGAAGTCCAGGTCTTGTGGTATAATGTTCAAGGTTGATGCAAACTCCTGGGATATGAAAGAATGAGTGGAGCCTGTATCGAATAGAACTTTAGCAGGTGTATCATAGATAGAAAGAATACCTTCAACTACTGCATTTGAAGCCTGGGCTTGACTGGAAGTGAGGGCAAAGACACGTCCTTGGCTTTTTGGAACTTGATCTTCTTTACGCTCTTCAACTTTCTTTTTAGGACAATCCCTAGCAAAATGTCCTAATTCACCACAAAGATAGCAAGTGATGTTGAAAATGGGACATGGTTTGCCTGAATGATTCCTTTGATAATCTTTTTCATATAGGGAGGCCATCTCTATGGCTTTGGCTACTGTGGAAGGTTGGAAACCTAGAACTCTGTTCCTGAGTCCTGGGTTGAGCCCATCTACAAATCTTTCTGCCGCATCTTCCTCATCAGCACAAGCACGTGGTGCAAATCTTCAGAGGCTGATGAACCTATTTTCATACTGTTGGACAATCATATTTCCTTGTTATAAGTCCATAAATTCCTTTTCCTTCTGTTTTCTTACGTGTTTAGGATAATATTTGTCATTAAAGACCTTTTTAAACTCTTCCCATCCTATTGTTTCTTGCTGGTCAAAATAAGTCCTTTCTGTTGTTTCCCACCAAAAGGTAGCATCTCCCCTAAACACAAATGTGGCCATGGTACCTTTCTTTCCTCAGCTATGTTCATGGCTTTAAATATCTTTTCAATATCAATTAACCATTTTTCAGCTGTAGATGCTTCATCTTCTCCTGTGAATGAGGGAGCTAATTTCTGAAATCTTTCTAACTAAACCTCAGTCCTATCTATTACTTTATTAGGGGAAGGATCTTGGGTGGTAGGGATTTGGCTTTGACTATTCATGTATTGTCCCATATGCTGTAGGAATTGCTAGAACAATTCAGCAATCCCATTGCCCGACCCAATGGAGTCCACTGGTGGGGCTTCAGGTCTTGGAGCATTGCTTCCTTTCTTTCTAGGCATCTGTAAATCACAAGGTAATTCACAAGACCTTAGTATGTGTTATCCTATTACCCCTTACTTTTTCATAGATGAAACTTGATTATAAGTTATTCTCCTCATAACTGGGCTGTGAGTAACATTAAACCACGCTCTGATACCAACTGTGATGACCCGGGTTTTATATGATGCAAATTTGATAAAAAGGCGAGATCTCTTATTTTTGAAATATGAAATGCATGAAAATCCTTTTGTTTTGGAAAACAATTTTTCCTATAAAACCCCGAGTGTCAAAACACATTTTCAAATTATATAGCCATGGCATAGTTTTAAATTGACTCTATTCCCAAGAAAGTGTTAGTCACAAATTTCGCCATGAGAGTAACTACAATCAAGTAACATTGAAAGATAAGGTAGGGGTTTCACTTACTAGCACTTAGTTTGGACGTTCGCTATCATGGGTCTGTCACCGTATATCCTGTCCTTAAGTGTTTACTTTGTGTCTAAAAAATGTTGAGGATTGGGTGAGTATATACTATACTTAGTAGGAGTCCATCACTACTAGTTTTACAATGCATGCTATGTTTAAAATCATATTCTCTTTAAAACATGTGCATGTTTGAACACTCATGTTCAATATCGATATTAAAAACCATTGTCGAATTAGAATACTGATGACTTAAAGAATCGCATAATCCAAGTTGAAAGTATCATATATATCATAAACATAATGATATGCATAAGATGCTCAACTGAATTCAACTCATGGATATATGGTATGGTCGACCAACCTCATGTCATGCCATATGCAATGCAAGTAAATCCTCAAAACATAGGGCCCACTATGCCCACAACCTCACCGCCGTGTGGTCCCCGAGTACCTAGGGACATAGGGTCATAGCCTCCATGGGGCATATGACACTTCGACCTAGTGCCGTGACACCAGTGGTAGCCCCCTGTACCACATGCAGTCGAAGTAGGGACATGCCTTTTCGGCGTGGTACCCTTTCCACCTAATAGTGGTAGAGGCTGGGAGGCCACACCAAACCTCTCGGCATAGTGCCCACGAGCTTACTAGCCCAAATCATATACGATCAATCAAGCAAAAACCTCTTTTTCAAAACCTGTCCTCTTTGGGTCCTTCACAACTGCCTGGCCCTAACAACTACCTACCTAGCGCCTTTTGGGCACTCCAGCATCTTTTGGTAACCATCAAGGACATGCAATTTTTCAAAACTCAATAACCACAAATCATGCAATTTATGCAATCGTTTGCAAAACATGTCTATGCATAATGTATTTATCATATGCATACTGAATTCATTTATATGCTAAGCAAGTCATATATAGAATTAAGTCATGCTAAACAAGTCATATAATTTATACTTAAAACATGCATTCTCAAAACAATTATGGGCTCTTTTTAAAAGTCTAGTAGCAATAGAGCACCTACCTGGTTTGGTCACGCTAGCTCCCTTGTCCTCGTACACTCCTGAACATGGTTTAGGGGAAAAAGGTTAGCTTGGCCTATTTCTATAGGTTTTAGAATGGTTGATCTCACTACTTAGGCATTAAGGGTTCATTCCCATGCCTATGGGTGTCTTAAGGTCCTAATTGGGCCTTGGTATTATTAGGTTTACAATGGTTTAATGGCCTCGCGCCACTATCATAGTCTAAGGGTCGTTCCTACCTGGGATTGGGCCTTGATTAGATATTTTATGGTTTGGATGTGTTTGCATCATCGATACGGACACAACACCTTTTGTGGCACCTCAATCGGAGTCCTCGAACTCAAGTTATGGGTGTTTTAGTATTCAGAATACATGGAAGGCCCACAAGGCACGTCCATAGACGCATCGGGCCTTCTGCCCATTTTCTCGTCTACAGGGGAGTCCACGGACGTGCCTGGTTCCACCTTGTCGAACCAGTATGCCCAGGAACCGTCCCGGGGTCCTTTGTGGCTCCTTAGAGCCCCGTTTTACATGGTTTTTCATGCAAAAACTTGGGGGAACTCATCCTAAGACTAAGGGGGAGATGGGTTTGGAGGGATTTTGGGCATACCTGGTTCGTGGCTGGGTTTTTTCTCCACGTTTTCTCCTCTTGTCTGCCTCTCCACAATGGGTTTTTCTCAAGCTTTTGGGCTGCCATTAGAGGCGCCCAAGAGCTCTATCTATAGAGCTAGAAGAGGGTTCTAGAGGGGGCTCTTACAGCCATTGAATGGCGGTGGAGAAACCTCCAAAATGGCGGTGGTTTCTCCTCCAAACACCGCCGTTCTAGAACTCTCTAAGAGGTTGAAGAAGAGGGGTGCCCATATCAAAATGGGCTCCTGTGTTTCTCAGGCTAAATCCGTTTTTTAATATAAATTACACTTTTGCCCTTGAACTTCAAAGGGCTATAACTTCCTCTTTTTAACTCCGTTTTGAGTGATTTTGGTCTTGTTGGATTCCTTTTTTCGAGACGCACATAAGGATACTACTATCAGGACCAAATTTATGGGTCCAATCAAGGTGAATAGTGAAATGACCAAAATACTCTTATCTCCAAAAAGTGAACTTTTCATTACTAACTTGGGATTTCAATGTTACAAAAATGAAATCATTACAATGCATAACTCAAGCTAACCTATTTCTCATTGTTAAAGCTTTTACTTATGATCGAACCATTAGATCTTAGGTCTTTTCCTTTTAAATCAAGGATTTTAATTAATTTTAAGGCTTTTACTCCATTAAGTTCCAAGATCATATTTCTTTGTTTTTTGTTATATTCAACCCATGATTTCAATGGATTCTATCATAAATTCATTCAATCCATCCCAAGGATATGATCATACTTGATCTCATTGATTAAGTGGGTCCCTTTGTATTTTTAGGATTTTTCTACCATAAAGGGTTTATCCCTCAATTTATCTTATATCTATCCAAATAAATCATGGATATCACTTGATTTCAACATTATATCATCAATAAATCAGATTTCCAAGATCTGATCATCTCAAATCTTGAAGATCATGAAAATTAGAAACTTAATTCTTGAAAACAGAAAGTTTCTGGAATTTTTTATCAATATTATGGTTTCAAAAGAAAATAGACGTTATAAGCTTTCCATAGCTTCTTTTAGATCTCAATTTGGAGTTCAGATGACTCCACAATTGAATTGTGAAGTTCATAGTCATTCTTAGGGTCCAAATTTGATCTGGGCCCAGCAAAATAGATGGCCTCAATTTGATTAGGTGGAATAGCCAATCAGAGCGATCACTGCACACCCATCACCGGGATGCACGCGTAACGTGCTCCCATGGTGACCGACACTATCGTATGGTCATCCTATTGGGATGACGTCGCTCATAGAGACTATGTTGCAGGGCACGCCTCTGTATGGTGTTTCATCGTGCCGCGCCATTTCGATTTGATTTGGGAGATCAGATAGTCTGTTTTGGACCATCCAATCAATCCCTTTACAATTAAGAGCTCAAAACTTTATAAAAATTCTTGAAATTTCTACTCTAGGGGTTTTAGACCCTTTTGAATCAATTGGATAGCTCAGATTTTCCATCTAATCCCTCCATCATCTAGAATTGAAGGGTTCTAGTCCTTACTTTATTTTTATAAAATTTAAACTAAAACTAAGTATAAAAAAATAAAAATTACATAAAACAATATGAAATAAGTTTAAGAAGTGGTTCCACCTACCTGATTGGAGAAACAACATAGTTTTGAAGCCCAATTTGAAATAAATATCCTTTGATGATAAGATAGCCTGATAGTCCCTTGTTTTGTGATTTCCTATTGATTGCACTGTTGGATCTTGAAATTGATTTGGGAGTGTTGTAGATAAGATGGTCTAGGATTGTATGGATGATAGGATTTGTGAGATTCAAATTGAAACAGAGTGCCTAATTGAATTTAGATCTATTGTTCCAATTAGAGAGAGGAGAGAGAAAATGCAAGAAGGGAGATTTTTGGGAGTTTTGGAATTTTGGGAAGGAGTCTAGATCTAGTTTTTCAGAGTAAGCAAGTTGATTTTGTGGTAATTTTTTAATGAACATTTTTGGAGGATTTTTGGAGGGGTATTTATTGGTGTTTTGCATTTTTCATAATCACTTGTAATTATCATGTTTCAATTCTTTTAAATATTAAATTAACATTGGATCCTCCACTACCACCTCCTTCTACAATATCATTTGATAGTGTTTGACCACTCATTATATGTTTTCTGGCCATTGGATTCATTTGTTGGCCCTTTGTGGGCCCCATGGGGGTGTGAAAGGTCCATTTTGCCCTTTTATGGAGAAAAATCCCTTTTATTCTCCCGAACTCGAAATTGAGTGTACTTAGTGGCGTTGAATTTTTATTTCTGAGTATATTCTAAATATTAATGTCTTGGATCTCAATTATAGGTAAAATTATCATTTTACCCTTTTATTTGTAAAAATATAGAAAATTAGGGATTTTTTTATTTTAATTCGGAATTGAACGTACTTAGTGTCACTTCGATTGGTTTTCTTAGTACATTCATAATTTATAATTTTAAAATCATGTTTTAATCTCTCTAAAAAGAGAATTTCCAATTATCTAATATTCCAGCCCAAAATTTTTGAAAATTCAAACTAAATTGATTTTCTCGATCAATATAAAAAAATTGGGGTTGTTACAATCATTGTATGGGGGTATATTAATTTAATAATTTCTCTTGGAGCATAGGTGCATGCCCATGGAGTGATCTGCATGATTAAATCAAAATTGATACAAACAGGGAAGTGGATCATGTGGACCAGCCCAAATAGTGGAGGCGCATCAATCCATTTGCACTCTTGATTGGATGCCCATGGATGGATTGATGAGCACCCCTTAGAAACAAGTGAGTGCACATGGGCCCCAATGATCATTACATGCTTATATGAGATGACGATTCATGCCTTAAATCTAGATGCAAGGATCACTATTTATTGGAGATGCACTTATGGATGGTTTAGATCTGATATGAGTGTACATGAGTCCCCACGGCCAATTTGTACTACGGCAAGTTGTAGGATCCAATGTATAGATCTAGGTTGTGTGCATGGATTACCCTTGCTGCACCATAGGTGGATGGCTTAGATCTAATTTGAGTGTGCATGGATCAATTGCTCATGTGCCACTCATCCCAACCCCTAAGATGAAAAAGACGTTTGATCATCTTACCATGTGCTAGTTGACATTAAAGTAGTTTGAAACTATAGTTTTACATAAAATTGTTAGGATGTTTATCATGTTCACCATTTTGCATGAGAAAGCAGTGTATAGATAGACCTCGTAAGATCATCATACCACCTCGCATGAGAATGTCCCATGCATTCATATTTTCACCTTGAACCACATGCATGAATGGAGAGACAATACATGAGTTGTGCACAGGGTCCAAACCATACCCAAGGGAACCATTTCCCTACGCTTATTGTCCCTAGTAAATGGCCAAATCAAACCATGCGCACCAAGTGAGAGAAATATGGAAATGCATGAATGAATATTGTTTACTTCACTTGGACTAGCTTGATTAAATGGAACAGCTAGGAGAGAACTTTTGAGTGTGTTAGGCATTTGTTTATTTTCTTTGATTTAGTGAGATCTATTTTATGGATATATGAAAGATAAGTAAGAAACAGTAATTGTGCCTAGGTCTTGCTTATAAGTTTGAATGGCTAGGATTTGATTATGACTAGGAACATATAAAGAGGATATAAATTGTTAATCTTCACATTAGGCTCCATGCACATGGGTACGTTTGGTTAGAAAATTGAGATAATCTATACATGTGTTTCAATGTTCATGTTTATCACCTTTTGGGTAGCATGAATTCCAAGTGTTTATCGCAATTCCTATTTGGAGAGGAAATGTGATTTTATGGTATATATATTGCATAGAATTCTATTAATTATTATTTATGGTGATCTTGGAAATCACTTGATTTTTGTAAGTACATGATTTTACATGCTTAATATACTTTGGAAAATACTTCCTCTGTTTCATTTATGGAAACTGATATTGATAGCACGTATGGTTTGAATGATTGAGATTTCATGATTTGAGGTGAGGAATTTAGCAAATCAAGGTACATGCTAAATATAGTTTTTGGAAAGTTTCTAAACATAGAACATGGCTATTCATAATATGTTTGAAAGGTTTTGACATGCCGAATGAAAATGATAGGGTTCTAAGAGGAAAATGTTTGTAAATCTTGTTTAGCAAAGTTTGAAATGAGATTTTGGGTATGATGATACCCTACATGCATATTTTTTGGCAGGCTAAAATGCTTGGTCAGCCTATGCTGAGGTACTATACAAGTTGGCCTCTTGACCCGCCAAAGGGTGGAATGGTATCCAATGCTTGACAGCAGCATATTTCTTGGCTGGTGGGAGAGACCACTATAGGTGACTCATAGCACCCTTTCAAGATAGATCGTAGTTACCGTGAGAATATTATTGAGGTCCCCCTAGGATATGGGCGAGCATACAATTTAGTGAGTAGTTTGTGAGAATAGCATCCCCACGAGATTTTATGTTTTCTGACTTTTGGATAGTCATTTGGTGGTTGTATATGAGAGGAACCTAATGTAATTGACTGATGAGTATTCATGACCAATGCGTAGACAAGTTGCCAAGGTGCCTCTATGCACAAGGTTTTGCCCGTTGACATTGTCGATATGGTTGTTTTACTAAAACAAGTATTTTTAAGATTTATGATGACAATTCATATTCATCGTGAAATGATATTTGTTTGATGATGCATGAAATATTGAGAATGCCTTAAAATGCGTAGCATGAAAAACTAAGATAAGTTAGTTGTGGAATTTCATTGCATTGAAAATATGATTTCAAAGCATATACTTGCTGGATGCCGTAGTTTTGATTTTGTGGTTTAGTTTTACATTTTCAAAAAGCCTAGTGAATGGAAAAAAGAACACTTGGGGTTTGAGAAATTAATGTTTTGACTTTTCAAAAGTATTTTCAAAACCAGGGATATCCCACCTTTGGAAAAGAAAAAGCAAAAGAAACAAAATTTCTGAGTAGAAACATCATTTTGAAAACCTGGGTCGCTGCAATTGTAGAAACTTACGTGTCACACATTATATATTTGACTAGACTTTAGGTCAAGGCATTTATATCCAAGGTGGTCCAAAATATATTATATAAAAATGCACTCAACAACTCTATAATTTAACTTGTGTTTTTTATTGCATCTTAATAATGGAAAAACACTACAACTCAAGACTAAGAAAGTGGTAGTCCAAGGTCCACTAAAATGATCTTTGAAATGGTGAATAAAATTAATCATAGAATTGAGCATCTAATTGATTAGTTACTTTGCATTTTCGTCATCCAGATATTTTATAGTCATGAAAGAGTTTACCATAAGTGATAATCCATGTCAACAATGTGATGGATTTTCCATTTGGTGGCCCCATTCTGCTCATCCATGTGGGAACACACATGATGATGTAGGAGGTGGAAGATCAATACTCCCCTCCCCAATTATATTGGAAATCATTTAATTTCCAATTAAATTTCTTCTGACCATTTGATTTAAATATAAAAAATATATTTGATGTCAAATTAAAAAACATTTGATAGGACAAATCCAAATATACTCTGTGCAATCATCAATAAACAACAAAAAATAATGACCATTGATGGACAATTAAGGGGTGGAACTGGGCTAAAGTTATTCTACTTAATTTGCCTATGCTACAAGAAGAACAAGACCTGTACTTAGATAGAAAACCATAGCATGAAAGATTAGAATGACTATGTGTTTGATAGATTTGGAGGTGACCCAAATGAGCATGCCACTAATCAAAGTTTGACTTTTTATGTAACCATGGCTGCCTTATTGGAAATAGTACGATGGAGATGACTAGGATCTAACTTATAGAGTCCTTTTTCAATTGTTTAACAAAAGAGAGGATCTCGAGTGAGTTGATCTTCAAAAGAAAATAATGACCATTATAACAAAAAATATTCTTCATTATCATCACAAAATTTTGGGATAGGAAGCAAATTTTTCTAAATATGTGGAGCAATGAAGGTGTATCTTTGAATGGAAAGAAAGCTGTTCCTATGTTCTACATGCAAAACTTCACCATCCTATGCAGAGTTCATCATGGCCCTTATAAGGGTTGCATAAATGTAGAATGTCAATCTCCAATGTAATGTGGTGCGTAGCACTAGCATTTGGGCACCAAGGCTCAAAATCATGAGCTGAAGAAGCACCCAAAGTATAGGATGCATAATTCGATCTAGACAAAGGAAAGGATCTGAGAGTGTTCTCCTTGAATTAGTAGTCTTCATGATGGTAATTTAGTTTCTTACATAAATGACATGAAGGAAAGCAAGGTTTTTACTGATTTTAGAGGGAAGAAGGGCATGTACCTTATCATTATTATGTATGTTTGAATTCCCTTTATTTTTTCCTATATGATTGTAGATTCTTCTCCCCATTTGTCACACTCTAAAGTGTGAAATATTTATATAGGGTTAAAAGCGTGATAGATTGTTGGGGTGTTCCATCATGATATTGTGATTTAAAATTTCTTATGGCATAAATGTGATTATGCCTTCCTTTAATTCAATTAGAGCATACAAGTACCAACATTGTTACTTCATAATTCCAAAAGCTACATATGACTTATTACAAAATCTCAACATTCAATGCAAGTGTTTCCTTATATAATTCATATACCTTAGGTAGAACAAATAAGGAACACTTCGAAGCTCTAGTTGCTCTCAACATAATTTCTTCACCTCTCAATCTTTCTTTAGTTCAGCCTTATCCCTCCTTCTTTGTCTTCTTTTTCACAATTTATTAGGGAAATTGCATTACATAAGTATACTAACTATTAAATACATTATCAATTCTTTGTTTATCTAATAAAAGGAGACATTCAATAAGGAGTCATTTAGTATGCTCTTTTTAATAATAAAAGTTCATTAGTTACCATGAGCATGAACTTTCAACACTTGACCACATAATAAATTATTCAATATAAGCATGCTCTCATGCATGTGAAAGAACACAACTTCAAGAGCTCGATTTCCATAAAAACCAATCATATAAAAATCCAAACAAAAACCAATTCATATGAATAAGTTTAGCTCCACAATTATGAAAAACGTGAGTTCATGTATTCAAACATGATCAACAAAGTGAGACCTGCTGACATACATTTTAAATGAGTTCACTACCTTATTGATTAGATGAGTTTCATATAACCAACCATAGAGGACATACTCTCTAATATCTTATTAGCAAAGTTCATATACCCAACATTGATTAATCGTTGATCTATATAGAACTAAGCCAAAAGTCCTCAAATAACCTCATTGAAGTATGTCTCAACCAAGGCCTTGCTTAAGTACATCTCAGATGAGGCTCCATGGTGATAACTATTGATCAGACGGAGTCCAAATAAAAATCTATTGAAGTCTCACGTAGAGCTAAAAAATCATTTAGTAACGTCTTATCAAGGACAAGAATATGGTGATAAACATATCAAATAGGACAATAAGCCTGGCTAGATTTTCACTCAAAAATTAATGAAACTTTATAGGTCTTCCAAAATTTAGATTTTTCAAATCTTTCTCAACAATTCCTTTGCATATATTATTTCCATAAATCTCAGTTCTTATTTTGTTTTGATTTCAAAGCTGTTTCTTTTCTACTCTTCCACACTATATCGTAATAAACAAATTTAAAAACATTAAAAAATAATGATAATCTACAATTTTGTTATTATGCAGTTGTAACATTACTAAGTCAAAAACTATATTATCTACCAGTTAGTGAAAACCATATAAATAAAAACCACAAAATATTAGGGTTATTAGATTAAAACCCAACACATTCAAGATAATAGTAGATCTCGTAAGTTAATTAAATTATAATTACTATGCGATTAAACCCAAACTAAGCACCTTAATTTATTGATTTTAGATTTAAACTTGTGATATAAACATAAATAATATATATATATATATATATACATGGATCAAAATGAGAAATCAAAATCAAACACTTTACTTAAGAATCTTACAATTAAACAAGCGATCTACATCTATCATGTATATACAAGGGTCAATATAAAGCAAGCGTGTATTCTAAGATTGGATTCCAATTATATATTTATTTTAAAATCAGATTCAAAGCATGTGTAATTATTAGGATTGGGTTTAAAGCATACTTGTATACTAAGATAGAATTCAAAGCATCAATCATTGTATATCACAAACTTGTACTAAGATTGGATTTCCAAGCATGATTCATTATAAATCATGTGCACGCACTAAGATTAAATTTAAACCATGGATTAGTATAAACATGCATGTGTGTGTATTGGATTTAAGTATGCATATATGCTAGATTTGGTTCAACCATGGACCGGTATAAGCATGTGTGTATATATAGTTCAAATTTAAGCATGAGTATATATTAGATTTGATTCGAGCATGGATTGGTATGAGCATGCATTCATATGTATACAAATCAAATTTAAGTGTGTGTGTGTGTGTGTGTGTGTGTGTGTGTGTGTGTTAGATCGGACCATGAATCCTTACAGGCATACATATGTAGATTGTATCTAAATAGGTGTATATTTCTCTCTCTCTCTCTCTCTCTCTCTCTCTCTCTCTCTCTCTCTCTCTCTCTCTCTCTCTCTCTCTCTCTCTCTCTCTCTCTCTCTCTCTCTCTCTCTCTCTCTCTCTCTACACACACACACACGCACACACACACACACACACACACACACACACACACATATATATATATCTGTGTGTGTGTGTGTGCGCGTACGTGTGTGTGTTGTGATTTTAAGTTAAAACTCACAAGTGCAAGATCCCACGAGGAATTGACAGATGTGATATTTGTGGTCCCTAATTTAAATTATCTAACCTATCAAAATTCAAGAGTTTTTTCCTAAACTAAAAGTAGAAATTTAACATATGAAATATGGAATTATGGTAAAATTAACAACTTCCTAAAACACACTTTTTGAAAATGAAACTTTCCTAAATGAAAATTTTCTAAATTTATGATTTTTCAAATATGAAAGCTTCCTAAAATTGAACTTTAACAAATTTCCTAAATCAATTTTCTGAGCACGAAATTTAGCTTCAAATCTAAAGGAAAGATGAACTAATAAAATTTCTAAACATTCAATTTCCATAGAATGCAAATATACTCATGGGAATGAAAACTTTACTAACTAGCAACCTAATCAAACAACAGCTAACAATCTAATCAAGACAATGATTTAGACACTACTTAAACTAACTCTTTCTAATGTGATTAGATTCCACTAACTTAAATTTCATAAACAAAAAATCACTTAAAACCATGCGCCACCCAAGAGGTGTGTTCATGGTTTAGGGGTGACAGCCTGTGATTCTCATGATTGTTAATATTAACAATTTATGTCTAAAATAATGAACTATGAATGGTAAAAGTAAGTTAACAAGATTATCCTAGCATCAACTAAAAAAAAAAAAAAAACATTCAAAACCATGCATTCAATATTTAGATTTTATGTATGGTTTCAATTGCCTTTATTTTGGGTTGGTTTATTTTGGTTGGAATGTTTGAATCAACAATCTTATATTAAATATCAAACAACGCAATCAACATGGAAACAACCCAACTTTGCTAACATTCATCAATCAAGAAGATCTTAAATCATCAAATGTTATTGATTTAAAAGCAATCAATGATGGTGCATACAAATCTTGATAAGCATGCTTCATGCTTTACAACCTCAAAATTCAAATTAAACTCTCACTAATGCCTCTTACTCCAATCAGCATGAAGAATCAAAGGAAAATCCAATAGAATAACAAAGGCAACTCTTGAAGAACACTAAGGAAACAAGCTCGAGATCAATGAAATTGATGGGGATAAAAAAACAAACACAAGGATAGATTCAAGGTGGCCTTCCCTTAATCATCACTTCAAGGGAAAAGAAACCTACAATCTTGAATAAACAAGCAAGAGAAACTAAGAAAAAAAAAAGAAGCATTAACTAACCAGCAATGGAAGTTAAGAACTAGCAAGGAAAGAAAGATCATAAAGAGAACTAACTAACCTTTGAAGGAGAAACTCAAGAACAAACCTAGGCATGGAACACCTTTGGGGAAGATCATCTCACCTTGGAGAGGAAAGCATCCACCCAAAAGAAAAGATTTGTCAAGACAAAAAGGTGAGAGAATGGTTGAAGGAATAGGATGCTCTCTCCAAGGTGAAGGAGGCGTCTTTTTCTTCTAGAGGGAGATATCCCCGAATCCTTAGTTTTAATGGTCTTTTATACATTTTCTCTTATAATTTCTAGGGTGACCTAAGATAGAAGTATGGTGGGGATGAAAACAAGGGAATTGATGGCTAGGATGAGTGGTTAGCTAGGGTTTTAAAGAGGGATAGGTGGCTGCCTTCTTGGTTGTCATAAGTTGGGGAGACGCCACTTTTTTAGGAAAGAAAGTGATAGGAAAAGAAAGGAAAGAGAGGTGATGTGGGGAAAATTTATTGGCTAGGTAGTTTCCTAGGAAATGGGGATTGGTTAGATGGTTGGAATAGAATTTTGGGAAGGTAGGGAAGTCTTAGAAAGACAGGACTCTTGAATGGAAAGTGAGAAAAATGCGGGAAAAACATAAAAATTGATGGGGTCTCTTCCTAGTGGTCCACATGCTACTTATCTTAGTGAATTTTTCCTTAATTATCTTCAAAATATCCCCATAAATCTCAAGTATAATTCTTTGGATTCTTTTCCAATCATGGCCTTCCATTTAGCTTGGTATGGCTCACTTTGAGAATTCCATTGTTTTGTATTCATGGCTGGCTTAGATGGCTTTCTTGGCTTAGCTTGATGGCTCAAATCCTTGGCTTTGGTGGTTGGCTTGGCTCCTTAGCTTGTCACCTTGTTCATGGCTTGAATATGGCTAAGTGACTTAAGCAAAACCCACGCAAAGGAGTGAACTTTGCATGGCTTGTGCATGGGCCCACTTTGGCCATTATTGACTCCTTTAATTGCATCTATTGCTTGTCCTAAAGATGATCTTGACCTTGATCTCATATTGATGTGATGGCGTTGAGGTTTGACTAGATCTTTTAATTTTCATCTTCCATTTTTATCTCGATCAACCTTAACTATCAATCATCATCTCTCTTCCTACAAAAATTTAAAAACTATAATTAAATCATAAATATGATTAATCACATACCTACTTCAGATTCGCCTCTAGACATATAAAATATCAAATTTTAAAGTCATTAGGTCAGATGTTTTACAAATTTTGGTCAAAAATTCTAATTTACCCTTATAAGTTATAACACATGGGTAACTAATTGGGTAGTTTTTATGCAAAATTAGACACTTATCAATATATATATATATATATATATGCATATAATAGATTGGATCATGAATTGATATAGGCATGTGCATATAGATAACATTGCATGCATATATATTAGATCACATCATAAATTAGTATAAGCATGCATGTACATACATACATACATACATACATACATACATACATACATACATACATACATACATACATACATACATACATACATACATACATACATACATATAAGTACATAAAAGATCTCTAACATTCCTAGATGGTTACGCCTAGTACTTATATGGATTTAACACGAAGTATACTTACATGGTTACAATTTACAATCTTTGTCAAAACTTCTTGTGATTCCTCTCCTCTGATCTATTCGCAAGACTTCTTACCAACTCCATTTCTTTGTAAGATCTAGTTGAGTCACATTTTTTGTTCATGATTTTGAAAGCTTCTTGGAAGATATCCATGTGTAAGGAGAGGGAGAATGAGAGAGATATGGACACCTGAGAACATTAGGAAAAGAAGACATCCTCTCTTGCTTATTGTTTATATATAATGTCTTGAAACATTTAGATCAGGCTCTAATGATGTTGAACGTTAATATTAGTTTATAATGGGCATTGATGTTCATACTTAAATTTAAATGAGTGAAAAATTTTAGATCTAAGTCGATTTGGCTTTTGAATGTTTAGACCTAATTGGATTTGGATTGGATGTTCCAAATTGGAACATTTGGATTTGAATATTGAATAGCTTTAATACTCAAATATGGAATTTAATATACTTTTCATACATAAATTAAATCATATTCGAATTTGAGTTTAAATGAATTTGGATGATTTTAAAATCTAAATTTATAAGGCGATTCAATTCAAATTAACATGTTTTTTTTTAATTTTGTTTACTGTAGAGTGCAACATGCACTTCTCATTTAGTTCCTAACATTTAACATCTATTTGAATGTAAACCAAGTATAGAAGAACTAGTTCTCAAACACTTCTCTCAATGAACTTAGCTCTTAACCCTTAAGCTCCTTTAAACTAATTAAGTATTTAGTTAAACTAATTAACTCAACTAATCAGTTAGTTAAAATATGTTTTATTTAAAAATTATGTCATTATTTCTATTATGTTTCAAGGATGCTTTTCTTTCATATGTGTCCAACTATTAATCAACCAATTTACCCTTAAATTTCAATGTAAATTTCCTATTTAGATCATTAAATCTCTTCCCTCTTAAAAAAATTTGTCCTCTAAATTTTCATACCTTATTATTGAAACTGCATTCCTAGATAGATTCCTCTATTGAATGTGCAACATCTCTAATTCTTTCAAAGATCTCAAAATGTCTAATAAATTTTGAACAATTTTCCTTATTTCACAAACTCATGATGTCTTTAGCTAGTGACACTTTCAGAAGTACATGATCTTCCTACTTTGAACTCCAATTCTCTCTGGTGGTTATCTACATAACTTTTCTGTCTAGTTTGTGCTCTTTTGAGTTGTTTACAGATCAACTTAATTTTGCGGATCATCTGCTCAACTTACTTTGGTCCAAGTAATTCCTTTTCACCATTTCATCCTAACATATTGGCAATACACATTTTCTTCCATACAGAGCTTTATAAGGTGCCATCTTAATATTAGACCGATAGTTGTTATCATAAACAAACTCTACAAAAGGCAGATGATCATAGCTTTTATGTACATGACATGGGCCTTTAGCATATTTTCTAGTATTTGAGTAGTCCTTTCTAATTGTTCTTCTGTTTGAGGATGAAATGTTATACTAAAGTTTAGTTCTACATCCATTGCTTCCTGTAAACTTCTCAAAAATGGGGATGTGGACCTTCAATCTCTGTTTGACACAATTGTCACTGGTATTTCGAGTAATCTCAGTATTTCTCAAACATAAAGTTTGGCTAAATGATCCAAAGAATCAGTCATTCCAGTAGCCAAAAAGTGAGATGACTTGGTCAAGATACCTATAATAACCTACATGCTGTCATAGTTATTCTTGGTCTTTGGCAGTCCAATTCTGAAGTCCATAGTGATGTGTTCCCATTTCTATTATGAAATCACATTGGTAGTAATGTTCTTGCAAGTTTCTAGTGTTTCACTCTATTCTATTGACACACTAGACATTTAGACACAAACTATGCTATCTTTTTCTTTGCATTGTTCAACCAATACCCACTTTCTACATCCTGGTACATTTTAGTGCTACCTAGATGTACTACATATTTAGAGTGATGATTTTCTCCCAAGGATATTTTCTTCAAGTCTCAAAATTCCACAACACACAGTCTTTATTTAAACCTCAAAGCACCATCTTTTCCAGTTTCAAAGTCTTACTAAGTTTCCAGTTTCCAGTTTCACTTTTTCTATAATACTTTATAGATAAGAATATCTGGTTTAACACTACTACATGAAAGGCTTTTAAAGTCAGTAAAAAAAATTAATAGAAGTTAATAACGAAAGTGACTTCTATTTAGCCGACTTGGAAAATTGGTAAGAAAAGAAGTCAATAAGGAAACAACTTTAAAAATCTTAAATTTTAAGTCATTATGAAAAAAATGATTTTAAAAAGGGATACTTTTAAAGTCATTTGGAAAAAATGACTTCAAAAGTGTTTATGTTTGAAGTCATTTTTCTAGAGTGAATTAAAGACTAGTGTTTTTTAAGTCATTCTAAAAAAATAACTTAAAAAATGGCCTCTTTTGAAGCCGTTATGAAAAAATGACTTCAAAGATTCTAGTTTTTTAAGGTGTTCTAAAAAAAAATTAATAAATGACTTTAAAAACTCAATCTTCGAAGTCGTTCTAAAAGAAATGACTTAAAAAATGACTATTTTGAAGTTGATATTTCCAAACAACTTCAAATATGATATTGAAATCATTTTTTCAAAATATTTTGAAGTCATTTAAAAAGTGCTTCTTTTTTTCTTTTGCTTACATTGCAATCGACCTACATTTCTACATATATTCAATGTACCACCTACTACATTGTTCTTGAAATTTCTAAACACATCAAAAAAGAAACATACATTTACCCCCAAAATGGGTATAAAACATCCAAATTCTTCATCCATCCACACTGCACCACATTCACATGTACATTCACTTCCACACATACATTTACCCCCAAAATGGGTATAAAACATCCAAATTCTTCATCCATCCATACTACATTCACATCTTGAAATGACTTGATAATTAAAGAAACCACACCACATGCACTGCAATCTCCTCATTGCCTTCATTTACACCACCTCCACATTCATATTCACTTCATTTACACTCCAAGTTCCCCTCATTCATCATCCCATGAAGTATATATACTTCAATGAAAATAATGAAAACTAGAAGAACAATTCATATTTACATTCACTTCTTTTACAGTCCAAGTTCCCCTCATTCATCCCATAAAATGTATATACTTCAAAGAATATAATGAAAACTAGAAGAAAACATGCATATCAATTGAAAAGAATACTTTATTATGGATAAGGTAATTTGCATTCATGTAGTTACTCCAATTATTCTAATTGAAACTCATTACATACTCAACCCATTCACTATGTATTTTATTGAGGTTTGCTTTGCAGTTACCCTTCTTGTTTGCCCATTAAGAAAGCATAGCTATCTGTAACACATATTTTTAATTTAGTTGACACATTCTTTTGAGTTGGAATCCATCAAAGAATATAAGATTGTCACCAGTAAAAAGTGTCTTACCTTTCTTAATTGGGAGACACTGACACCATCAAGTATTAGGGTCCTCATGTATCTTAGCACATAGTACCTGCACTCCCAATCAGACTACTGTTTAAGGCAATGTGCAATAAGGAAAACAAAAGAATCAATTAATACCATGCATAATATTGTGAGTTTAGTTTATATAATAGAATTATTATCTATTTTCCATACCTTCACATTCTTCCAAGTGAGTTTCAATAGTTGCACAATCTCAGTCATATTAGCCCATGTTAACCATGCTCTACAAATTTAAATTTCATATGCATTTGATGTAGATAAAAAATTACTTATCTGTACATAATTAATAAAAATATTAAAAGCTTACTTATTTATGGTTTCTATGACCACTTCACGGGCATGTGATCCATAAGAACAAAAAGGAACGCTTGCCAGCCAAGCACATCCAAAAGAAATAGCATCTAATGAACTCTATATACACAATCATATGAATTACAATTAAAGTTTACAATCCTTATTGTATAACAAGTTGATGAGAAAACAAAGAAAAGAAAACATAACCATTATTATAAGGAATCATTACGCCTTGTCCATTGGAGCACCAGAAGAACCTTGGTAACATATCATATTTATGCATCTCCATTAGCCATTGCTTCATTGCTCCACACATGATGTTGGGGTCAAGGAATTGGTACAGTACATCCTTGACCTCAAAAAGGCTCACTGCATCATCCAAGAAGCTGCATAAAAGAAATAACTATTACCTATTATGAAAAAATAAAATATAATGTCAAAGTATTTGTAATAACCCCAATTTTTATCAACATAATTGAATTATTAAAAATTAAAACTTAAAATTTTTAAAGTGGAACTGGAACTTTGAGTTCCAAGAAAATTCATTCTTATAAAAATAAAATCAAGACTTAAAACTTGGATATTTGTAATGTACTCGAAAAACTGATCAGAATGACTATAAGTACGTTAAATTCTGAGTTTGAATGAAAAATCTTTATTTTTTTCTATTTTTATAAATAAAGGATAAAATGGTAATTTTACTCATAACAGAGACTTAAGACATCAAAATTTGGACTATACTCGAAAATATGATTCCACCGCCACTAGGTACGCTCAATTTTAGGAGAATAAAATAGATTTTTCTCCATAAAAGGGCAAAATGGTCTTTCCACACATTTGTAGGGCCCACAAAGGGATCCAAGGCCAAAAAACATGTAATCATGAGTCAAACTACTACCAGCTGCTACTAGAGAAGGAGGTGGTAGTGGGAATCCAATGACAATTTAATAATAAAAAGAAATCAAACATAATTATTACATATAATCATGAAAATTTCAAAAATCCATATAAATAGCTCATAAAATTCCGAAAAATTTACCTAATGTTCTTCATGAGGTCCCCTAGAATGCCTCCAAATCCAAATCCAAATCCAACTCCAAAATCCCCTCCATCTTCCCCATTTATCTTTTCTTCGTCCCCTTCTCTCTCTCTTTCTCTATGGGCGTGTCCCCAAACGCACCTAGGCAGACAACCCCTATGTCTGCATCGGGAGCGTCTAGGGATGTGTCATCCCTGATGAACTAAGGTTTTTGCCTAGGAAACCCTATTTGAATTAGCCATCCAATTACAACGGTTAGAATAAAAACTTCACCATTGGATCTGGTCGAACAGGGTTGATCTACAAAAGTCCTAACTTTTCATGATGATCCACCTTCTAGATCGCCAAGAAAATCAAAACAAAAGAAATATCTAGCAAGGTTACCGTCTCCAGTATGTTATTCCTCTTATTCCAGAAAATCCCACCATTGCAACTCAATCTAGAATCGTTGAATCACTTCAGGACTAGGGTATCTATGTTTCCCCCATGTTCCTCAACCTTCTTCGACAACAACAACGGGAAAATTCTAAACTGTATGCATTATCCAGCATTAGGGTTTTCTCTCACTAGAAAATCCCTCCTCCGATGAAATTCCTTCACTGGACCAACACAGGTAGGCCCCCCCTCACCCTTTATTTTCATTTTCAGCATCTCTTGGGTATTTTTCGGCCACCAAAAGGTCTCCCCCAGTCGTTGAACCGTCAGAGATGATGGCTCCAGCTTGGATGGTAGAGATCTAATCATAGATGGTTTAGATGAAACTTCTAAGCCATTGGATGATTTCTTGGGGCCAAAAAAACCTTAGGAGATGAAATATGTGGCTTTGATTGTGACAGATGGAGGAGATCCGATGATGGGCGATCCGACGGTCCAGATCTGAACCGTCTCGCTTATCATCGGTCAGCTCTCCCTGGTGATGAGTAATCCCAGGTAACCAGTGCAGGCCGACCTTCCATTTTCTCATTTTCTATTGTGATGATCTCAGCCGTTCAATTTTAAACTGAGAGCTCATTTCTTCAATTAAGAGCTTAATTTAGCTCTTATTTTAGATCTAAAAGTTTTTATAGATTCCTTGTCACTTGTATAAGTTACTGAACTCATAAGATTTATGTTTTTAATTGTATTTAATTGTGATAATTACTAAAATCCATTCCAATAGTAATGGATCATGATCAAGATGATCTCAAATGGATGGATTCAGGAGGTCCCAAATCTTAAGGACCATGATCACAATAAAATTTTTGGATCTCTTGATCAAGTAATTAAACAAAAATAGTAAGATCAAATATCAACCCTTAAAACGGGCTGAAATCTTAAAATCCAACTTTTGATCTCAATTTAACTCCAAATTGAGATTGGAAAGTTAGGTTGGATTCCTCCTGATGAGGATAACCTACTAAATCAATAAAATCATTAGTTTAATTCATTAAACGTTCTGAATTTAAGTAGATAAAGGTACTAACATTCTTAATCTACAAGATCTGGGATGATCAGACCATTCAAATCATTTGGATGATGATCTAATGATATACTAACTTAAATAAATGGGTTGGATGTAATTGAATTAGCAAATATTAAGAGATCTAGCTTTAAAAGTTGTAAAATCCATAACAATGAATGGTAATCTCCTTTATCAATTTATTCTAGGAGGATTGGATAGTATGGATGTATTTGGATGATGATATAAAGTTAATATCACATGGATTGATGGACTTGATGATGATAATTTGGGATAGATTAAGATCTATGCCCTTAAATTGGATAAAATGACTTAAGATCTTCTTCATCAGTTGGATCAAGAAGGATGAGATCATTGGATGAGATGCATCAATGATCTAGTGATCAAATCACATTAAGAAGATGTATTAGATCTAAAGAAAAATGAAAGATCAAGATCTAAACCCTAAAAGGGATGAAAAATGAATAGAAATCAACTATGACTGCTGGATCATGATGAATAGTTCTGGCATGTTAAATGTTCATTTGAATTATTGAATGTTATTATAATTATATTTTATTTCTTAGTAGATTTAATTGTTAGATTTATTTATTTATGCTTTAATGCTTATGTTAGGAAAATTACATTGAAAATGTTATTAAATGAAAAATAGAGTTGAAAGATATTTACATTCAATGAATGACATAGACTTAATGATAGTAAGGACTATAGTTAGAAGGATAATATAAGAAATATTACTTTCTTGGCCCAAATTAGGAGAATAATAAAACTCCATGAATGACATTTTAAATGTTCATGGACTTAATTAAAATCAATTACGAAAAGTACTTAGGATTAAAATGCTCATAGGAACCTTATGAAAGGTTGATCTAAGGACACACTAGTGAATGCTAAACAAGATAGTTAAGGGGGTTTTCTAATAAAGGCTCACTCTTCCCCTACCTTTTGTTGACTTTTATGAGGTCTAAATGCCTCCTTACATGAGGATTGAAGTAACCACTTTGTGTTCAGCTATTCAACTAGTAAGCCTTAGTCAATTGAAAATAAGAGGAGAAGACTAGACATAAGATGAAATAAGCTATCTTCAACCAATAAAACATTAACTAGTTGAATAATAATAATAATAATAATAAGATCATAAAAGGTTAGTAAAATATCTAATCTTAATAAAAATGGTAAGTAAGATAATCAAGATCAAACATGATCCATAAGGAGATATTGAATGATCAAGAACAATAAGAATAATAACATTGTATTGTACTTAGTATACATGCTTATTAGTACGTATATTATAGATCAAATCTAGATCATTAGGTCAGATAATTCAAACCCTTGATCAAATATAATTCAAGGAAAAGAATCAGGATCGTCCTCCTTAGGAATGATCAAATAACTGAACTTAGATTAAAGAAGAATTAGATGATAAAATATCTAAGCCCTTGATATTTATCAAAAAGAATACTTTTTTGATCAAAGGATCTATGAAAGATCAAGATCAAAGAGATGGATACACAAAGACTTAAAGATAGAAAATAATTAGATTTGAAAGGTTAGAAGATCATTCTAACCGTCAGATCTATTGATGAATAGGATAAAATACTACCTGAGGAAGATAGATTATATGGATAATAGGAACAGAAGACATATCTGGATTCTTTATATCAAAGGACAAGATTAAACAAGGAATATAAATAAGAGATTATCCAAAATTGTATAGATAATGATAGTATGTATGTATGTATGTATTTACAGATTACATACATCAATCATGGAGGATCTGAAGGAATGGATCACTACATGAAGGTAGGTGGAACTTTAAGAATACAAGACCTATGGTCTATGGAATTGTTATTATACATAGACATTTTGATGCTTAAGAATGATAACATGCTTAGTTACATTTGAATCATAATTCATGTGTACGAGTAGAGATAACAGTTGAAATTAGATGGAATACATAATAAATACCTGGGTATTATTTATGATTACCCCTAAACTTAAATAAGAACATAATAATAATGGATAACATTTGTATCAAATAAGTATCCTTACACTTAATAACAATTGGTATATGAATACCAAATTAAAGAAAATGGGGATCATTTACAATAAATGATTAATCTTTAACTTATGAGAATATGGGTATCATTCATTGTAAATGAGGATCCCCAAATCTAGAAATAAAATTATATCCTTAATATGAGGATATTGAATACAAGAATGATAATATAAACAGACAGATTGTTTGAGATGTACAAGAAGTATTTAAGATACAAGCATAGAGGGTTGTGGTTTTGTTTTAAACAGGCATAAACTTGAGGATGCTATGCTAGGGAAGTTATGAGGGTTTAGCCACCTGCTTCCCGAAATTTGATGATATTATGATACCTTGCCCAAAGAGAGGCTAAAAGTTGGGTGGGCAATTATAGGAAGGCCCCACTATGAAAGTCCTGTCTCCCCATACGGGCAGTGACACAATATTTTCCACCATGGTATCAGTGGTGAACAGGGCAGTTATTCGAGTGCGCTAGTACGGATCAGATTGCAGCATGGTAGTCCTTGAGTACTTTGCATATGATGCATGGCATAGTGAGATGTCAATACTACCCTAATGAGGGAGTATTTTCCTAGCAAAAGTATGGATGATTTTTCAACTCAGTATATCTGAGTATAGTTATTGATGTTTGAGACATTGACTATTTCCCGCTGTTTTTGACCGTATATATATATATATATATATACGTACATACGATATAGTGGTAAGTGGTTTGAAATTATCATAGTGGATGCTATATGATAAATTATATGATAGAATGATCATATATGGTATGGCTCATGGAGATTGAATTATGTGATTCATATGGAATATGATGATTATAAATACTATACTTTTGAATTATACGATTCCATATGTTCTTGAATCTCCTACCAAGCATAGCTTGTTGAGATATTGTAAATGTTTGAATGTTTTCAATATCTCAGATACAGAAAGGAAGGACTGAAGGGATATGACAAGGGAATACAAAGACCATACTATTGATCAAGACTATGTACATTTGTGAAAGGATTGGATTGTATCTTGATTTGTGTATTTTGAACATAAGATGTAATAAAGGGGATGTGTATGTGAACCACTGGATCAATCTTGCAATTTTAATAAAATGAGTTTCTTTGGAAACATATGTTGTACACAAAATTATGTATGTATATGTGAGTGAAATGTGGCATTTGGATTTTCTGAAAAGAATTTCAAAGAAAAAAAATTTCCGCTGCTTAAGTTTTCACAATGTTTGCAAAATTGGTTGACAACCATTTAAAAATAGATATTGTAAATGTATTTCAAAAACCCAGGTCGCCACAGTATTATAGAAGTAAGTATTTGTATTACCCCATGTAGGAGACACTGTGAGGGTGTTGGAGTTGATCCCATTAGCAAACTCGTAATAGTCCTCTACCATAAGTGGCACCTCAACAATGACATTAGCAAGCATTCCCTCCTTGATCTATATGGGGTTGATTGTCTTATCTTTACTTGATGAGACCATAGAGTAACCTTCAGGATTGAGCATGTTAGGTGGGACTTCAACACAATCCTTAGACGACTACTATAAAAGTTGCATAGTCAATTAATATTGACCAATGAGGACATTCAAATTTGTGATGAAAAATAAACATAAATACTAGTATTGGTTCAATTGGTGTGATGGTAGTTAAGGGTGCAATGGTAAGTAGACTTGATGGGGCTTTCTGCTATTGATTAATGTTAAATATGATTAATAAATGATTAAACTGAGGTCTTTAGCTAAAAATTGTTCTTGAGAAAGGTATACTGTGAAAAGATATATAATGTGGACTCTATGGGAATGATGAATTCCTCCTATCAAGTGACTTGATATGCAATTGCCTGCCCAACAATTATAGTATTTTTCATTCTAAATGAAATGGAAGGTAGGCAGTTGCAATCAAAGCCATGTTAATAGACACACACTGAGTATGTGGAAGCATACTAATGCCACCCAAAATTTTAATTCATGGTCATAGCATGATCCGATTGTGACAAAGTTTTGACAGGTACCCAAGAACAATAGGCGCTGACCCACCTACAAATTATAAATATGTTGTACATTGAAGAGGTTGAAATGGGAGAACTACAAAAGGACAATAAAAAAGTTATAGTGTGGTCAATACCTCCTTGGCTAGATTTTCTATCTCAAAGGGTGCAAGTTCTCCTTCTTGGTCTTCTTCACTCTTAGAATTACAGCTGGCATGTGATGGAGGTATGGGGGTGGTATAAAGAACTAGTAGAAGGGATGTAGAAACTATCATCAAACTCTCATCACAAAGTTGGTTAAGTATACTCATTGTTATCCTCTTACACAAGTCATTATAGGCTTTCAGATCTTCTTATGTAGGTATTCTTTTATGAAAGAATCTAGAAGGAACAATTATGTAAAATTAAAGGTATTCTTTTGTGAATGTTGAGCATTATGGCCCTCCAAATGCACCATCTTCCAAAGGATTGCATGGTCTATGGGTTCCATAGTTCCAGCTATCTTCTGCTATCGAGGTAGACACTATAGTTAAGTAATGAAAAGTATATAACTACAGTATAATTTGAAAGTAATAAACTATCATAAATGCTTACTTCATGCTCTTCCAAACAGATGCATTGCTCAACTTGGAGAGGTCGTCTATTAATTTCATGCACCTTTCTTTATCTTGTTCTCTTTACCTGCACATTTGTATATATAATCAAGTGCAATAATTGGATGTTAATTTAATTAGTTAAATGAAACATCATTTAGCACATAGTGCAAATTCACAAAGGGCATGCCATCCTTTACAAGTCATTCCACACGTCTTGGTCAATAATGTTGGAATAAGTTGCAGGCACTATATATAGCCTCGACGAATCATTGACATACAGAGCTATGTAATTGTGAACAATGTAGTTCTTCCATTTTCTCCATTGTTCACTAGCTCCTTACAAAGCACATGTCTTCCTATGCTCAGGTACCTCAAAGGCAGTCTACAAAGTATAAACCATATTACTATATTAGAAAATAAAAATAAAAATTATATTATAAATTATATAACATAACTTTTTTTACATAAATTCACCATCTCTCATATTGAATCGTTTACTAATTGTGGTACATGTCTCCAGTCATCAAATATGATAACACCATACTTCTTACCATGGCGTAGAGAAAACCATTATAAGATGCTACACTCTCACCTATCTCTGTAACAACCCCAAAAATTTATATCCTTTTACAGAAGTATAATTTGGCACTAACAAAATCATTAGATAGTGCTCAGAAAATGGAATCCAATAAGTCAAAGAACACTCAAAACAGAGCCCGTATGAAGAAGTTATGGGCCTTTGAAATCAAGGGCAATATGGTAATTAAAAGAAAAAAAAAACAAAGAACACCATTTAACGGGAGGGGGCCAAATTGATATTGGCACCCCCCCTCATGCTGCAAATCAGACGAAAAGTCGGGTCTGCGCTCTCTCTCTCTCTCTCTCTCTCTCTCTCTCTCTCTCTCTCTCTCTCTCTCTCTCTCTCTCTCTCTCTCTCTCTCTCTCTCTCTCTCTCTCTTTAGGGCAAAACCTAGGGCTGCCCTGGTTTGATCTTCCATCGGCATGGAGAGATTTCCCTTGCTCGGATCTTCCACCGGTGAGAGAAAAAACAGATCCCATGATCTGTTCTTCCAGCCTTGAAAACCCTACCCCAGCAACCCCAAACGAGATGCAAAGAAAAAAACCCTTCGATCGGATTACCCTACCATCTCCGATCATCCCCTCCTGCCAGATGTCTTCTCCATCTCCGGTCACCTAGGCTGCCTTTCACTTCCAGCTTGCTCTTTTCCCCAACACGAGTCACTATCTCTCTATCCCTCACTCCTCTGGTCATCCACCCGTTAAAACCCATTTGCCTTTGTTTCTCTTGGATTCTGTTCTTGGCAACCCCGATGGTGATCAATCTAGGACCACTGGCCACCTATGGCCTGAAAACTACTTTCTTCCATCGGCGATTGTGAAACCAATCAAACATCGGAAAAACATTTCCTAGGTGAACACCCTTTTTCCGCTCTCAAATTTCTCTTGCCCTAATTTAGATATGATTGTGTCCTCTGTCAGCATGGGATTTCTCCCCTCCAATCTCACCATTTCTAGCACTAGCGATTTGGGTTTGATCTTTACTTCTCCTTTTTGAAATCTTTCCTAAATTCACTACATTCTGCTTCAGATTCAAATTTTTGTTTTCTTTCATTCCTTCCCGGATTGTCCGATCCACAATGTCAATTGCTTTAGCCTGTAACTACACAGCTGGTATTGATAAGACAAAAAAAAAAAAAAAAAAGAACTGCAAAGAGGCACATTTCTAGCAAAGCTGTTGCATATGTTCTTTTGCTGTGTGTCGTGCTTACTACTGTAGCACTTCTTTCCTTCTTTTTCCATTGGATGTTATATATATATATATATATATATATATACCGAAGGGATATATATTCCATGCAGCCACCAATCTTTTCATTTGACAAAGACACAAGCTAGAGCAATGGGTCTAATTTAATCAGCCATAGATCTGTTCAATGCCAGAGTTTTATGTTAATATAAACTCCCCTTTCAACCCAATCATAGGATACATACATTGATCTTCCTTCATGTTTAGAGGGAAAAGAGGAGCCATTCCTGGTACTATAATCCAATTTTCCTATTTCAAATTGGAGCAAGCAACCAATAGATTCTCCAATTCTAGTCTGATCAGGCATGGCAGCAGCAATAATGATTACTATGGTGAGCTAAAACATGGAAGGGCCATTGCTGTTAAGCGACTAAAAACACATAGAGGGCCTAATGATGATTTTGATTTCTTGTATGAAATCAAACTATTATCAAGACTCCATCACTGTTACGTTGCTCCTCTGCTTGGTTACTGCTTTGAGTTTTAAGGAATTCATGCTGACAGGCTCCTAGTGTTTGAATACATGCTTAATAGTAATCTAAGGGATTATATGGACGGGATATGTACCAGTTGAGATTGAAGCGCATGGGGTGGATCGTGAAGAAGAGTGCAATTAAAGCTAGTGGAATCCAGTGAACACATCACATGAGGTAGGTGGAAATTTAAGACAGCATGTCTAAATTATAAGACGCATGTTCTAACATGATCTTATTCCTAACTATATGATTCATATTCGATATGCTTTAAATTGAAATAATGTTAATTAAAAGAATTGCATGTTATAATTGATGCTTATGCCTTGTACATCATGTATGTGAATTGTGAAATGCTGTTTATGGTACATGGGTACCATGTCAATATTGATGACGTATGAGTCTAGGTTATAGGATACATCCTTGGTGGGTTATCACCAAATAAGTGAGGATGTTATTCTTGTTATGAAATATATGAACAGGCAAATTACCTGCTATTATGATTATTTTACATCCGAGCATGGAGGCCTGAGAGTTTTGTTTTAGACAAGCATAGGCCTAAGGATCCTATGCTAGGAGTGTTCTGAGGGTTTGGCCACCCACTCTCCGAAATTTATTATGTTATGGATACCATGCACTATGTGTTGCAAAAAGTCGGGTGGAGTAATCATGGGAAGGTCGCCACTGTGACATCCATGGTCCTCCCCATGCGGACATGGATATTGTGATTTCCACCGAGGATGGTATAGGTGGATTATTGAGCAGTTATCCGAGTGTGCCGTACGGATTCTGACTGCAGGCATAGTAGTCCTTATATTTTATGCACTATGGTGCATATCCTTGAGGGTTACCAAGAGACATTGGTTAGGCAGTTGTGAGGGACCCAAAGAGGAAAATATTGTATTCGTTGTGCATTCTGCCCATGGGACATGCATATATGATGGCATTATGAGATGCTTTATATGATACGGCATGATGATATGCCTTGCATCGTTTACCGAGCAGTGGCTAGAGGATTGTGGACCCCGTATAGTGAGGGGCATGAGGATTATATTGATATTCCAATAGTAGCTGGATAATTATGAATCTCACATGATGAGGGGTATGATTCTGAAACAGAGCATAGTTTAGGAATGCAAATTAGGTGACGTTGATTATATTCATAATTTTGTATGCCCTTTAACAATTTTCATATATGTGTATTATTGTTATATTAATAGGATTGAGGGAGTAGTTTCATATATGTTTTCATATGGGTTAGTGAATGGGTAGAATTGTATGCAGAGTATGGTTCATGGAATTGAAGTATTGTAAATATTTGGCTTACAAATGGGTTATTGAGATATGAAACATATTGTAAATTCAATTTAATCTAATTGCTATGGAAATGAATATTCTAATTACTATTGAATAAGTAATGTATCTTAAGATTTAGCATGCTTCTTAAACTCCCCTACCAAGCATAGCTTGCTGAGATATTGTAAATGTTTTATGTTTACAATATCTCAGATACAAAAACACAAGAGAAGATGTACACAACAAAAGGAATCCAGCAACCATACTTCTACACACAGGTATACATTTTATTTAAAGCTTTTGTATTGTATAGTTAGTCATTTGAATTGTGATATTGGACATTTAATATAATGTTATAGGGGTTATACAAGTGAACCACTGGATGGGTCCTGTTTTCATAAATAAAGTTCTATCTTCTAAGAAAACTATATATATATATGTATAGTGTGAGCATGAAGATGATGTCCAGGGTTTTGGAAAAATGAATTTCAAAGAAAAAACCTTCCGTTGTTTTTGTATTTTAAAATTTAGAGGCGCGCCATATTTTGAAATAATTGTGAAAAATTTTCATGAAAAATCCAGGGTGTCACAATCTCCTACCTCTTACTGTTGTGCTATACAACTTTAATTTCCTTCGACTTTCTCTTGATAACCTTTTCCATCATCATTTGCCCTTTTGCCCTTTCTCTTTTGAGTGTTGCTTAGGTTGTCTCTTGTTCATGCTCTTGATATTGTTCATTTCCTTCATTTTGATATTGTTTAGGTTCCATCTTTTTTGCTAACAAGAGCATAATGATATCAGAACAGTGAAATCAAATAGTCCAAGTACTACATTTAAAGAAAATAAAAGTAGAACAAAGCATAAGAAACTTGCTTTTTGGTACAAGATAAATAATACAAGAGAATGTAAATGCAAAACTCACCAACAATAAGGAAACTTTCTAATTCCAATAAGGATATGAATCATTATGTTAAATCAAATGCACATTTCATTACAAGAATTATAGAAACAAACTTTAAGCTAAAAATAACATGGCAAATAAAAACAATCACTTTATATAAATACTATGAGATAAATCAAGATTTTAAACAAGAAAAGGCAATAAAGAAGAAAAGCATGTGTGTACCTTGTAAGGAATTCAATTATGCATGTCAATTATTTAAGAATCCTGTGTAATAATTAGTTTTTAAAACCCCTATTCTGATTCCAAGGTTTAATGCAGTCACTTATTACAACCAGCATGGTGTTCTACTAGATCATAAGCATCAAGTGATAGTAACTAGGCCTCATATAGTGTCTATTATATGCGTGAAGATTTAATTTCTACAAAAGTCCCAATTTACTCATTTGAGAATCTACTCTTGGAATAGTGAAATTAACTACTAGGAGCAACTCTGGTCGTGGTTGGTTGGATGGGTGCACGCTGGTTCATCCAATCCTAGACAGGAAATTTATAGCATGCATCCTTCTTCTTATGAATAATGTGATGCCATAGAGAACTAAAATTCCAAGAATAGTGCCTCTCATGTGCTGAATTGAATATAAGACAATTTCAAGTGCCAAAATTACATGTGAGTTGGTATGATTAAAGATGGTAGCTGAAGTTGGTTTCAAGTTAAAGATACAGTGAACCTCTATTTTAAGGTTCATATTATTCATATCACTTGCAATCCAGTTTCCATTAAATGAAAAACCATACTGAAGATGATTGTCATTTTCTTATGAAGAAAGCATGATTGGTGTACTTTGTAATATTGATAATTCTGAAATTTCTACTTGCTAACAAAAGTTTGAGTAAGAGAGAGGATAGGTTATTTCTTTACAAGCCATGTGTGTTTAATTTGTGACTCCAAATTGAGGGATAGTGTTAGGAAATAAGTGTCATCATGAAGTCAAATATGAAGGTAGATATGTATAGTGAAGTCAAAAGAAAAAAGAAAAAAAAGGTATAGCTCATACCTAAACAAACAATAAGCCTTATATAATAATAGATAAGGCAAAAAGTAAAAGCCATATATTTAAGGAAACCAATTAAGGGCATATTTTAATCCCTTTGACACAACAAAGTGAGATTAGACATAAGCTATGCAAAAGTCTTCAAATGATGAACAATGATTCAAAAAGCATGATTCAGTTTCATTTTAAGTGCACTAAAGGAAACAATAGGAATTTTTCAGCCTAAGTACTTCATGAGGCAATATTTGTTATGAGATCACAGTAGATCATGAGCAAGAACGACATACATTTTCTAAGACAAAAGTGTCAATTACTGACTAAATAGAAATAGTTCTAGCTAAAAGATAAAGTATTTGAAGGAAACACAAGGCTCAATGTGGAAAACATCCAAATGAAATTAGGTTGTAGTGGAGATACATTGCAATGAGAATGGTTGTAAGTTCTTAGCCTCTATTAGTTTCAAATACTGATTAATATATCCTAAATGGCAAGAAAAATAGGTTTACTAAAACCTACTAAAGGTAATGAAAGGAAATTAATATAAAATTCTTCTAGTACCTATATGTGTAGTGGAAGGTAGATTTGCGTCAAAAATAGATTGAATTGTTTTGAAGTCCTTCAAAAAACCATTGAATAGATATGCCTCCAATATAAACATTTTCTGGATATTAGTGTATATATGATACTTCGAATATAAACATTTTCTAGTTTCTTAGTAGTTACAGTGGAAATGGCCACTCAATCTTGATAGGTGACCTAGTAGGGTAGAGAGTGACAGAGAGAAAGGATGCATGTTAGTTGTGGGTCACTGGCGACCGCGCAGGGCAAAGAGAGAGAGAGAGAGAGAGAGAGAGAGAGAGAGAGAGAGAGAGAGAGAGAGAGAGAGAGAGAGGCAATGATAGGAAAAGTCACTCGGGGTTGACCAGTGACCACGTAGGGCAAAGAGAGATGAAAAGAGAGAGAGAGGTGCAGAGGGAGGGTGAGGAGGGTAGTCGGTTGGGGTAGCATCGACCACGAAGGGCTGAGGGAGGGAGGGGATGTACGTACAATCGGTCGGGGCAGGTGATGACTGCACAAGGTAGATGGAGGGAGCGAGGGAGGTGATGCGCTTACAATTGGATCAAGATAGTTGTGATTGCGCATGGTAGATGGAAGGAGAGAGGGAGGGGATGCATTTATTGTAGGTCGAGGTTGACAACGTCCATGTAGGGCAAATGGAGGGGATGCACAAGTAGTCAGTCAGGGCTGGCCAGTGACTGCATAGGGCAAAGGGAGGAAAGGAGGGATGGTGGGAGGAAATGCATGCAAGTAGATTAGGGCCAGCTAGTGATTGCATAAGGATAGAGAGAAGAGAGGGAGGGAGAGCAAAAGTTCCTTACATGAGCAGGAAAGGATTGCAGACTTTCTAACTGGGTGTAGCACCAATTGATAGAGAGACAATGTAGGGAAACTGTATATGATAGCGATGGAAAAGGAAACTGGCATGATGAATGAAAATTTTGATGCTATGAATAGGGGACTTTTGAAATCATGAAAGAAACTACTTAAAAACATGTTTGAAGCCATTTTTTTTTAACACCTTTAAAAACCAATATTTGAAGTTGTTTTTTAGGAATAACTTTTAAACCCAATTTTTGAAGTTATTTTTTTAGAACCACTTTAAAAACTTATTTTTGTAGTCATTTTTTCATAACAGCTTTAAAAACATGCTTTTTTGAAGTCATTTTTTCCTCATCAACTTTAAAAACCTATTTTTGAAGTAATAAGCCCCATTGACATCTCTTCATCTGCAAAGAATTCTCAACATGATAACATAGATGAAGGGCTGATTGGATTTCATTCAAATTAAGTAGTACACTAATCGTTCTATACTTTTTTCATAAAATTCATCATTGATTCTCACATTCTAGTGCGTATATAAACAAACATAAGAATAATGAAATCCAACTATTTTTAAATTACTTTTCATTTATCATCCTTTTATTACATATATAAAATGTTTAGATATTATTAGATCTTATTAATAGAAGATCATGATCAAAGAGCTAATCTGGAACTATTTCATCAACATCTAATCTCTTAGTATTCAAGTCACACCACTCTCTAATAGGGAGAGAGATGGTAAGGCTTCAAGTTGCAACTTCCTCAACCAACTTGATGCAACCATTTCTCTTCATCAAACCCTAAATTTGTATGACAACCATAAGGCATAAGGTTCTCCTTTTCTCCAATAGTGAGGGTTACAGAGACAAGCAGTTGTTCTTTGCAATGAAATTATATGATTTTTTTCCAGAATCATGACGATCTAAGCAACTTCCTAACCCCATCATTTGTAGTGACAAAACCCATTTCATCTACATAATGCAAACTGATCAAAGAGTTAGTGACAAGAAGTAAAGGATAATTAAAAGATATTTTATATCCTTATTGTGTTTTCCATTTCACAAATATTCAAAATATCCAAAAAGGAAAGCAAGAAGGAGAATATAATAAAGATAGATAAAAGAACCAAAGGAGGCCATCATGCCTCTCATAAGAAGAAGAACATGTATAGGGGATACAGAAAAAACTGACATGACTTCAACCCTTTTATATTGGAAAATGGACTTTTAAAGTTGTTTAGAAAATGACTTCAAAAGTCCAACTTTTAAAGTCATTTTCCGAAAATGACTTCCCAAGTCCATATTTTGTAGTTTCATATAAATTAATGTTGAATCATGCATCCATAATAAACAGAACCATATACAAAAGAAGTTATTTTTTCACTAATGCAATCCATATAGCATGGGTTAAAAGAGCTAATATGGAATTATTTCATCTCACTAATACAATTCAAATAGTCCCCTCTTATATTGTTTTAAACCCAAGCACCCTCCTCACCATTATCACACACATGATACTCATTCTCATCCAATATTTTAACTGATGGAATTATTTTGGTAATACAAGGTTAATCTATTGTAGTATCACCTAGGCTGTCTTCATCATAAAAATCCTTCAGACATGATGATAAGATAATTGACATCCCTTATCACATTTGTCTTGCACATAAAATACATGTTTCACTTGAAAGTCCAAAATAAACTAATCATTTTTATAATTGATCTTGTTAAGGTCAACCAATGTCAATCTAAGGGCACAGTTTTGATGATGTCTTTGTTACATTCCACCTAATCACACTTAAATACAATCAAAGTTCTACAAGTATAATCCAAGGCCCATATATCTTTTATAACCCTATAATAAGTATCATTCGCCACTATTAGCCTATTATTCTTTGATCTGGAAAAGAATGTAGCATTGGCACTGTAACGACCCCAAGGGCCCCACACACAACCATATTGTCTACTCTGGGCCGAGGCCCGCACGGTTTTGTTCTTCCCCCGTGGGGGAAAATGTGTGGTTTCTAGGGACAACGTCCCACTTGATTCCATATTGTCCGCTTTGGGTCCCTCGAAGTATCTTAGGTCCCTCAAACTATCTTGGGGCCTCTCCCTCAAGCCATCTTGGCCAACCCTCACGGATTTGTTCCCTACGCAGCAGAAGCCACTCAAGAGGCGTGATCCCTAAGGGGGAGAGGGCTACCATTACCATCTGCCAAGATGGCCTGAGGGTGCACCAAGATGGCTTGAGGGAGAGGTCCCAAGATGGTCTGAGGGGATGAAGCCGGGATGCGCTAAGAGTTAGTCCGACATCGCTCGGGAGAGTTCCTGGGCTATTGATAAGGGTACTGAAGACTTTCCATACAACCACGCGTTTTCCCCCACGGGGGAAGAACAAAACCATGCGGGCCTTGGCCCAGAGTGGATAATATGGTTGTGTGTGGGGCCCTTGGGGTCGTTACAGGCAACTAAGATGATCCCACTATGCTGTTGAACTTTTGAGTTATCATGATCTTTTGTGTAAAAGCGATAACCATTGATGGCCTATCCAGCATATTTTATTACTTTTGATCATGATCCCATCACCATCCCACCCAAGGATTCCAATATACTATTACCTAAAACTTCTTACTGATCTTGAACCTATGTATATTAAGTAAGATATGATTATCGCACTTAGGATTACATATACATAATGCAATTTATGGAAGTGTGAGTTCATTCATTTTACCTTTTGATGGAGCCAAGTATTGAAAGTATGATAGTGCTCAAATGGCAGCCACATAACTTAGATTCTTTGCTTTGAGGACGTTCATGTGCTCACTACACACACACCAAATTAATTAAGAGATCAAAGAAAATATAACAATTAACACATACCAAATTAATTGATAAATTAAAGAAAAATATAATAATTAATAATTAAATTTTACAAAGTGCATGATCAACTTACTCAATGTATGGCTTGACTTCATCAACATTTTGTAAAACATAAAGGTGCCTCTAGTCTTGTTCTTCATAGTCTATGGTCGATACATAACCACTTGATAGAGGTTCTCCAACCTTGGGATTATGAAATCAAGCTGATTATTTCTTTCTTGGGATTCCAAATACACCCACTCTTAATAAGTACTTTGTGCAAAACTCCACTGCTTCCTCTACAATATACCACTTGGCTATACCCCTCTCTAGCCAGTTGTTATTTCGTACATTCTCTTTTAAAATTTTCACGTACCTCTCAAATGGATACATCCATCACATATAAACTAGCTCATAAAGTCTAACCTCATCATGAGGTGCACTATCGAGTGTACCATGATGTCAGAGGAGGATGCGGGGGAGATTGTCTCAAACTCACATAAAGTTGTGACTAGATGTTCTTTGGTTTCTTGTAATTTTGAAACATCCACCACCTTTTTCCACAAAGCATTGAAGAAATAGTAGAATTTTATAATAGATCAACTAACTTTATCTAACAACATCAACTGTATTGCTATAGGCAAGAGTTGTTGCATCAGTGCATGGAAATCATGGGACTTCATCCCTAATACTTTCAACTCTTCCATGAAGACAATGTTTTTAAATTAGATAGGTTTTAGACATTATTCTTCTCTCCTCTATCAAGCATATAATTTGCTTTAGGTAGTTATGTTCCTCAACTGCCCCTATCCTATGGACTCAACCTTCTCTTCAAACCCATTTTCACAAGATTCATTCGAGCTACAAGTCCATCCTTTATTTTTCCTGGGTGGTCATGCAATGTAATAGTCAAGCCTTTGCACACATTCATCACAATGTGCATGGCATCAAGCACATGGTGCAAATGATGTGATTTTTAGTATGCAAGTTGAAAGAATATTGACTTCTTCTTCCAACAACTTCTAAAGTTGCTTTCACCCATATATTTACTTGCTTTGATCTTCTTTCCCTATAAGACATTAAGGTTTTCAACCGATTCCAATACTCGTCATCCTGTCAACATCTATGGACAAGATATTGACTTCTTCTTCAAACAACTTCTAAAGTCACTTATTATCCACAACAATATAGCCTTTAGGGTGAATGAGACTTTTTTTATGTGTCATAAGCTTCAACACCTACATCCAATAATGTCTCAAGATCATCAATCAAGGGATCCAAGTACATGTTAATGTCATTCCATGGCTGCTTTGGACCTAATATTAACATAGTTAACATCATGAACATCCTCTTCATGCATAGAAATGGTAAGAGGTTATCACAGACCAATATAACGGGCCAATAACAATGCTTGCTACTCATAGAACCATAAAGATTAATCCCATCTACATATAATAAAAGTCATAGGTTTCTCAGTTCTTGTCTAAAGTTAGGCCACATGAAGGTTATAAGTTCCATGCTGTGCTATCAATTGGATGGAGTGAAAATTTGTTAGGTACTCTCTCCTCAGCATGCCATACTAAATTCTTCACTTTTTCTATAATATGAAACATTCTTTTGAACCTTGGAATAGCGCATAAATACCATATAACCTTTGTAGGAACATCTTTAACTTCCATCTTTACGACCCACAAGTTGGGCATGTAGTTTTATCCTTGGGCTCCTTCCTGTACAAGATGCAATCATTGAGGCATGCATGTATCTTCTCATACTTTAACCCTAGTGCAGCTATGGTTTTTTGTGAACCTCATCAATTTATTATCCTTAAGTAGCATCTAACCCACTACTTTCAAGACTTTTTGTAAAACCTTGATTTGAAAAATCAAATCTCAATTTCACATTGTAATGTTGTACCACTGCAAATAACTTAGTATAATCTTTACACTCAAGGTATAACGGCTTATCAACTTCTTCTAATGTAGATAGAAATAGCTTAGGATCATCTTGGAAGTCATCGTATGCATCTTAAAACATCAGTGCAGCTGTATTGTATATAAGACATCCGACAGTGTCTTGAAATCTTCCCTCCATTGCCAAGGGCTGCCCATGTGGAGGTTCTTCTCCATGCCAAATCGATGGGTGATATATTTCATTGATTCCATTAAAGCGCAAGTTTTTTCTCAACACCCCTACGCTTACTTTTTCAAATTTTCACATTTGTGCATAGACAACGCATGCGATTACGATCACCACCTACCATAAATGCAAACTCTATAAACTTTTCTATTTCTCCTCCTATTCTATTAATGTTTTTGTCACAATCATCCAAGCATATTTGTCCATTTTTTAATAAATTGAAGCTAATCTATGTTTGAAGACTTGTTAGAATGAAAAGCTCGGTTAGGCATTTTACTAAACAATAGATATATAAGAATTGTAAGTATTTGAAAAACTAAATTATATGCATGCACACATGGAAATTTCAAATTAACAATGAAGACAAATGCAAAACATTAAAAATACATTAAAAAGGAAATTTAAATTTAAAAAGGAAAGTTTCTAACCATAACCATGCATGTAAAATATATCAAACATGCATATATATGAGACAAACAAGGAAATACTAACCAACACCCAAATTGATATCCACTAGGAATATATTTATATGTAACTCCAATTCACAGTTGAATTGGTTGAAGATAGCCACAACAAAAATCAAGCCATATGAGCTTCAGTTTGTGTATAGATGAAGACATTCAAAACCAAAAAATTGAAAGATGATGTCAAGATTCTTATAACAGAGTACAACTTTTCAAGCTAATTTCAGAAAATTAATTTAACAGCACAAACTTTTAAAGTTGGTCACGAAAACAACTTTAAAGGTACACAACTTTAAAGTCATTTTATGAAAATGACTTTAAAAGTACATACTTTAAAGTTGATTCTAAAAAATGACTTTAAAAGCGGATCATTTTTGAAGTTGTTCTTTGGAAACAACTTCTAAAATCTTTTCCTGAGAAAAAAGTTATACCCGCTAAAGTAAATTAGGGGATTTTGAAGTCATTTTCAAGGAAACGACTTTAAAACCATGAACTTTAAAAGCCATTTTTGTAAAATGTGAAGAGTCCATGTTTATAAAGTCATTTTCTTAAAATAACTTCAAAAGTCCATACTTTTAAAGTCATTTTTTAGGAAAAAAATTACTTTAAAAAAGCTTACTCCTAAAAAAGGTTTTGTGTGCCAAACTAAAGAAGTTTTCTTTTGAAAACTAACTACTTAAGTATATTTTTAAAGTCATTTTTGTATAAACAACTTGGAAATTATTTACAAAGTTGGTGGACAAAAAAACAACTTATTTATTTCAACTTTAAAAGCACCAATTTAGTAGTGTGAGCATCCTTGACCTTTAAGCTAAGACCTATACAACTCTTAGATTTGCAATAACCATGCAAGGGTTCTCTCTTTTGATAGCATTTTCCAATAGTTGCCATTCTCTCATCTTTAAGTGAGCTAAGAGTCCCATAGACTTTCTCCTTAATGTGTTTGCCACCACATTCAAATTGTCTTAATGATAATGTATGGTGATGTCATGGTCTTTTAGAAAGTTTGTCTATGCTCTATGTCTCTTGTTCACTTTCTTTTAAGGGAATAAATATTTCACTCTTATGATCTGTAGAAACCTCAAACTATTTTTCATACAAGTAATGTCTCAAAATAATCTATCCAAACACTACTATTGCTAACTCCAAATGGTGACTAAGATAATTCTATTTGTAATTCTTCAACTATCTTGATGTGTCCACCACTACCTTCCCATGTTGCATTAACACACATCCCAAACCTTTTCTTAAAGCATCATGATGAATGTCAAATCCCCCATTCCCGTCGAGAATAGTTAGGATCAGTGCTTATTTCAGTCAAGATTTCAATTCTTGGAAGCTCCTTCAATAGCCTTCATTCCCCACAAACCTCACATTCTTCTTATTCAATTTAGTTAAAGGGTTTTCTATACAAGAAAATCCTTCCACATTCTACAATATCCTACCAACCCTAAGAAAATTCAAATTTCTGTCAAATTCATTATCCTTACCCATTTTTCACCACTTTAGGATCCTACCGACATAAGTTCTTTTGAAATTACATGTCTTAAATATGCCACTTTCTCCAGCCAAAACTACATTTTAGCTTAGCATATAATTTATGCTCCCTTGACACTTGTACAACAATCCTCAAGTGTTGTTCATGATCTTACATAATTTTGAGAGTAGACCAAGATTCCATCAATGAACATATGACAAACTTGTCTAAGATTTGAAGATTCTACTCATTAGGTCCATAAAATCTATTGGAGCATTCATTAACTCAAATGGCATCACTAAAAATTCATGGTGATCATACCTTATTATAAATGTTGTCTTGGTAACATCTTCATCCTTGATTGTGAGCTAATGATGGCCCAATCTAAGGTCAATCTTTGAGTACACTCATGTCTCATGTAGTTGACCTAATAGATTATAAATTCTAGGTAGTAGGTATTTGTTCTTTTTCATTACATGGTTAAGTTGCCTATAATCAATACACATCCTCATGGATCCATCTTTCTTCTTCACAAATAATACTAGTGCACCCCAAGGAGAAAATCTAGGTTGAATGAAACACCAATTAACAAATGTTCTAGTGTTCTTTAAGATTCTTTAATTTAGTCATTCCATTTGATAGGGAGCCTTTGAAATTGAGCTAGTCCAAGAAGCAATTCAATGATGAAAACTACTTAACTCTTAAGTGGTAATCCTAGCAATTCTTCTAGAAAGACATCAAGAAATTCATTGACTGCTAGAATGTTGTCTAGGTTTGGTTTATCTTTCAAATTGTTCACCACATGTGCAAGGAACCTTGAATAACCTTTTCTAAGGAGGTAAAATTTACCCAAATCACAAAAATAATGCTTACTGGTGAACTTCTTCAAAATAAAATGTTGGTTGATTGGGTACATTAAATATCACTATTTTGTTGAAGCAGCCAACACTTGCATGGTAAGCAAACAACTAGTCCATGCCATGGATGACATCAAAGTGTTGTATTTGTAACAAAATCAATTCTACTAGTAATTCCTTGACTCCTAATTGAACCATGCAACACTCGTGTATTTTATCTATGACCAATGTATCTCTAGTTGGTATAGTTACATTGAATTCATATTCTAAGGGTTTTGATTCTTTCTCTAAGTTGTATGTGAATACCACACTTGGATGTATGAAGAGTACCTTCAATGACTAACTTAGATGCTTGAGTATCTCATCGTGTGATGGCATAAACTCTTTCTTAGACCTTGGGCTTAGGTGATTATGGTTGTTCACCCCTTATGGGACAACCTTTGATCATATGGAAAAACTTACCACATTTGGAACAAGCTCCTATGACTTGATAACAAGGTCATGATCCATGAAAATTTCCACACTTGTCATTTTCTTTTCTCCATTTTCTCAAACCTTCTTCTATTATTATTCCCTTATTCTAGCCCATTCCAAAATCAATATTATTTTTTACATCAATTCTCTTGTCCTTCATCTACTAGAACTCCTCATATTCTCTTCCTATAATTTGGACTCGATCAACTACCTCAATGCACTTTTATAATTTTAGAGCTAATATTTTACTTTGAATATTTGGTCAAAGGCCCCTCTATAACCTTTTTGCTTTTCCTACCTCATAATCAACTATATGAGGTGCAAATATGGAAAACTCAATAAACTTAGTTTCTTAATTAGCCACTATTTTGTTCCCTTGCATCAGTTCCATGAATTCTATCTCTTTCTTATCCCTGACACTATCGAGAAAGTATTTCTTGTAGAAAAAATCAACAAACTTCTTCCATTTGATTCCAATTATCTCTTGAACTACCATTCTTTTTATCCACTTCTCCTTCTAGCATGAACATGACCAGCACTAAACCTTATGCTCATTATGGAAACCCATCTCATAAAAAATCTTCTCAAATTGCATGATCCATCTTTTTACTTCTATGGAATTCAAAGAACCCCTAAATCAAGGTGGATGCAGCCTCTTGAGTCCTTAGACTATGGTTATTTTGATTGTTTTCTAACTCATTCACATTGTTCTCAGCTTGTCGTTGTAAAATTAATGTTATGCCTTTGAAGCCGTTGTACACCATCCAAGGTAGAGGTAGATACTCAAGGAGTTGACATCTCCATAGATCTCCTATAATACCAAAATTCATTAATTTTTTTATATTTATGCTACAATTCTCTACCCAAAGAACCATATATAAGTCTTTCTAGACTCACTATCCTATTTTTAAACTTTTGCTCTGATACTATACTTGCCATGCCCCAAAGTGTAGAATATTTATGTTAGGATTAGAGCATGATATATTCTTAGGATATTCCATTATAAGATCATGATTTAAAATTTCTCATGACAAAAACATTGATTTTGCCTCTATTTAATTCATCAAGAGATATGAGGTACTAACATTGTTACTTCATAATTCCTAAAACTACATATAATTTATTACAAACTTTCAATATTCAAAACAAGTGTCTTCTCACATATTTCTTATAATTTTACAATAATTAAAACAAATAAGGAACACTTCAAAGCTCTGATTGCTCTTAATAAAATTCCTTCATCTTTCGATCTTTCCTTCATTCAGACTTCTTCCTTCTTTATCTTCTTTAGTGAACTTAAATTCGATAAGTATGCTACTTATTAGATACACTATTTATACTTTGTTTATCAATATTGTATATGTGCAATAAGGATTGATACAATATCCTATCTTTAGCAATAAAAGTACATATAGTTACCATGAGCATAAACTTTCTACACTTAACCACACAAGAAAGTATTTAATATGAACAATACTTCCATGCATGTGAGAGAACACAAACTACAAAACCCAATTTCCATAAAAATCAATCATATAAAATTTGAAGCCAAAGCTAATTCATATGAATAAGTTTAGTTCAAAAACTACCAAAAATGTTGGTTTGTGTATTCAAAGATGATCACTATAAGTGAGACCTACTAAAATATATTTTAGATGAATTCACTACCTCATTGATCAAATGAGGTTCATATAACCAACTTTGAGGTCTATCATATACTCTATGACATCTTATTAGTGGAGTCCTTATACCCAACATTGATCAAAAGGTTGTCCACATAGATATGAGCCAGAAGTCATCAAATACCCTGATTGAAGTACATCTCAAATGAGTCACCATGGTGACAACCATTGATTAGATGGAGTCCAAAAGAATCTCTATCAACATCTTGCACAGATCCAAAAAATCCACTTAGTAACATCTTACCAAGGATCAAAATATGGTCACAAGCATATCAAACAAGACCATAAGCTTGGCCAACTTTTCACTCAAAAATCAATGAAACTTTATAGGTCTTATAGAATTTAGATTTTTCAAATCTTTCTCAACAATTCCTTTGCACTTACTATTTCCATCAAATTTCAGTTCTTATTTTGTTTTGATATCAAAATTTCTTTTCTTCAACTCTTCCACTCTATTTCGTGATGAAAATAATTTCAAAACATTCAAAATGAAAATAATAATATATATTTAATAAATTATTTTATTGTACATTATTGAATAAAAAACCATATCACCTTTTAATTAGTGAAAACCATATAAGTCAAAGACCATGAACTCCCTTCCTTTACTAGGAGTAGGTAGTCATTGCTTCATCCTTTGCAAAACAAGTTCAGCAATATCATCAACTAAATCATTCTATTCCTCATGGTTTAGCTATGCTTCTTTAGTGATAGTTTCTACGGTTACAAGCTCTATAGGGCCAGATGCTAAAATAGTGAGGTCTACAGTGGTAGGTGTCGTAGATGTAAGCTTACAGGGGTAGGAGGTTTTGTAGATATTAGATTAGTAACTCTAGTTCTTCTTATTTATATCTGAAATAACATTCTAATAAGTTTTTATTTCTAGATGGTCTAATGAAGCTATGTCAAGTTATTCTAATGTTGTTGATGTTTATGAATCATTAGTGGTTTGGTAGTTAACAGTCTAAATAATGCTATGATATCAACTGTGACGACTCGGGTTTTTATAAATAGTTTTATTAAGTTCTTTTAGAAAATTATTTTTTTCAAATCCTTTAGAAAACATATTACATGTAGTTTTAAATTCACTTCTTCAAATCATGTGGTCATAAGTAAAACTCTGCATATATTCAAATAAAATAATCTATGGTACGAGCACAAACACAAGACTATTGGTACTACCCAAATAACTAGATAATTCATAAATAAAAAATGAAATAACTCCCAACCAACAACTCCATAAAATAAAATAACATAAAATTATAAACAAATCCTTCTCTTATGTTTCTCATACTTTTGTTCTTGCTGCTACTTGAGTCCTACTAAACACAAGCTCTACTGCTCAAATGACTACCTAAAAAATGTCTGGGGTGAGCATAACTACTCAATTTGGAAACCTCTAAACTAGTTTTGGAAACTATCAGCAATTTGATTTTAATCTTTTGAAAACCAATGCATGTAATACTTTCACCATTATAACACATTCACAGTAAATGTACATAGAAAATCTATCTCACATTATCAACATATATCACAATAACCAATTCGCACATTGGATGGTAGTGTCTTGCCTAAAATGCCATAAAAGCATGTCATATGACCCTTACGGATGACCAACATGTACCCTCACATGTCCAACATTCACAAACAAGACACTATGCACATAGAGGAAGTCTTCCACCACCTACATTTGACTCCCATTACCGACTCTTATGGGCCACTATATCATGCAAGGAGTAGTCTACCCATGATACATACTCCTAAACTAGTCCATGGTCACTAAACAGTATTTTTTCAAAGCTCAGAGGCCACCTAAACCTCATAGCATATTACCCCAAGAGGTCAAGTCTCCCATGACTAACTATAGTTGTATATGTTCCCAAACACTTCATTATAGAGTCATTATACTCATGAACTATCATGAGAAAATTAATGCACACCACATTGATGAATTTTCATGAGGAAAGAAAATCTCTCTAGTGCACAAGCACCATTAGAACATCATGCCACATATTACATCAAATATGACATTAGTTCACCATGAGAGATTCAAATAAACACATATCATACATATCGATCTCATGTAAAACATTCCATAGAGATAGTTCTTCAAGTCCTTCAATTTCCAAATTCTCATCACTTTAAATTTACTTTTCAAACTGTGGTATCTAATTTTTCAATTAGTCCATATCACAATTTTCTAGATTAGTCTATCTATCAAATTCAATTTAATAGGTATCTATGTTACTTTTCAATTTCCAGGGTAAGAAGTATAAAATGAATAATTTTGAGCTTCTTTTGAAAATCAATAATTTCTAAATATTGTTTCTAATTTTTTTCTATTGAGATTATTTTAATTGAGAAAATAGAAATTTTACCACAAAGCCACACCCCGAAGCTAAGGATTTCATTTTGATTGAAAAACCCCTAAAATCTTTTTGTTGAAAACCTAACCTTCGTAGTTTTTGTTCCATGTAAAAAATTTTACAAGAATTAATCAACCCATTATACGTCATATTCATATAAAAATTCATGAAAAATTAGAGTCTCAAGGTACCTAATTTCATCACATTTTTCAAGCTTTAACACTATACTACAAGGTACCAAAAAATGGCTTGGAAATTTTGCCTTATAACCCATTATTCTAAAAAAAATTATGGGAGATCTTTTTTGGGTATGTTTCACCACTCATAAACACACATTCATAAAATATTTAAATAAAAAATTCCATTCCAATCACACCCAAATCACAAAATTCTATAAGATACAAAAAATTGTACGAGAGGTTCCTAATCTTACCCTATAAAATCCTTCAAAACTCAACTAATTTCACCCAAAAAACAACTAGATTTCAATAATATTTTTACATAATGATGTCAAAATTTTAAATAATGAAAAAAGAAGAAGATAAAAATAGAATCATTTCGCCATGGTAATCCATCCATAATAATAATATGTTAAAACAAGGCTAGAATTTCACATGTTGAAATCAATCTATCTTTTACCCTTTAAACATATGATCATGGTACAAAAGCTATATGCTAATTAACACTAAACATGCCTTATTTAACTGTATAAAAAACAAGATGACCACACAATAGAATCAAATAGAAAATGTTCATGGAAAACACTAATTTTATACACACAAAAATCTATATCTAGAGATGTTACGAAATCTCAATCAAAATCATCCAAAAGCCCATGTTTTGCTTCCCAAAAATCCTACTTGATTTTTAAAACCCTATTATAGGGAATTCACAAATTTTTCCTACCTAAACATCACCAACTCCTTGCTCTTCTACAATCTTCTTTCCTGTACTTGGGCCACACTTGAGTAGATTGCTTATAACCTTCAACCTTTCCCACCAGTACTCAACTAATCTCGTCTCTTCTCTTCTATTTATTTTTCAAAAAATTTCACTAAATTTTGCTCTCCCTCTTAATTGAATTACTAGCCAAGGAGAAACAACTCTTAGGATTGGAGTCTAGTCCTTTTTATAAACCCACAAGTTCTAATTTGATGAGGATATCTAATGCTCAAGTTATATTCCACTTTGCTACTCTAACTACGTGTCACGACCCGGGTTTTTATATGATGCAATTTTGATAAAAGGTGAGATCTCTTGTTTTATAAGTATGAGATGCATGAAAATCTTTTTCTTTTGGAAAACAATCTTTCATGAAAACCCCGAGTGTCAAAACACATTCTCAATTTATTTAGCCATGGAAAAGTTTTTGAATCAACATTATTCCCAAGAAAGTGTTAGTCACAGCCCCAGCTATTAGAGAGTTACTATAATCAAGTAACATTGAAAGATAAGGTAGAGGTTTTACTTACTTGTACTTAGTCTGGATGGTTTCTAGCACAAGGATTTCTTGGCTCTTAAGTATTTACTTGGTGTCTGAAAAATGTTGAGGATTGGGTGAGTATATACTATACTCAGTAGGAGCCTATCACTACTAGTTTTATAATGCATGAGATGTTTTAAAATCATATGCTCATTCAAAACATGTGTATGTTTGAATATTCAAGGGCAACACTGATATTAAAATCCATTGTTAAACTAAAATACTAACGACTTAAAGGATCATATAATCTAAAATCGAAAGTATCACATACATATGTATCATAACATCATGATATGCATAAGATGCTTCATGGAATCCAACTCATGGATCTCTAGTATGGTATGGTTGACCAACCTCATATCATGCCATATGCAATGCACATAAATCATCAAACCATAAGGTTCACTATGCCCACAACCTCCTCGCCGTGTGGTCCCCGGGTACCTGAGGACACTCGGTCATAGCCTCCACGGGGCCTATGACACGTTGACCCAGTGCCGTGACACCAGTGGTAGCCCCCTGTACCACATGCAGTCGACGTAGGGACTTGCCTCTTTTTGGGCGTGGTACCCATCCACCTAATAGTAGTAGAGGCCGGGTGGCCAACCCAGACCCCTCGGCATAGCACCCATGGGCTTACTAGCCCAAATCACATAAGATCAAATAAGTCAAAACCTCTTTTCAAAACCTGTCCTCTTTGGGTCCCTCACAACTGCCTAGCCCTCAGCACTCCAACGTCTTTTGGCAACCCTCAAGGACATGCAATCTTTGCATGTACTTAAATCATGCAATGTATGCACTTGTTAGCGAAACATATATGTGCATAATTGTATATGTAATCATTTTACAAAACATGTCTATGTACAAAGCATTTATCATGCATGCTGAATTAAGTCATGCTAAACAAGTCATAAATCTAAATAATATGTTCTCAAAACAATAATAGTTCTTTTAAAAGAATCTAATAGTGATAGAGCACCTACCTGGCTAGGTCGCGCTAACCCTTTTGTCCTCGAACACTCCTGATCATGGTTTGGGGAATCAAGGTTAGTTTGGCCAATATTTTATGGGTTTTGGAGTAATTGGTCTTATTACTTAGGCATTAGGGATCCATCCCTATGCCTATGGGTGTCCTAAGGTCCTAATTGGGCCTTGGTGTCCTCAGTTTTCCAAAGTTCTAGTGGCCACACGCCACCATCCTATTCTAAGGGTCATGTCTACCTTTTATTGGGCCTTGATTAGGGATTTTATAGTTTTGATGTGTCCGCGCCGTCGACGGGGACACAACACCTTTTGCGGAACCTCAATCGGAGCTCTAGATCTCAAGTTATAAGCGTTTTAGTGTCGTATGTACATAGAGTCTTAAAAATGAAAAAAACGGAATGCTAGGGCGCTGCGCGTCTGCGACGTGCGCCCTGGCTTCCTTAAGGAACCAAAAAAAATGACGAATGCTAGCGCACTACGCATCTGTAGACACGCCTCAGTGGGCGCATCTGTAGACACGCCGGGTTTTCCGCCCAACGATCTCTTTTTCGTTGGCGCGTCCCTGGACGCGCTCGTTTGGTTTTTCAAACGCGGGTCGACGTGTGACGTTCCTATTGGATCGTCTTGTTCGTTGGGGAACCAGGTCATCCTCAGGACACCTTGGTTTGACCCTGTCAAACCAGTGCGGCCCAGGCAACGTCCCTGGGTCCTTGGTAGCTCTTCTGGGCTCCGTTTTGCATGGTTTTTCATGCAAAAACCTAGGGAAATCATTCCTGGAACTATGGTGGAGATGGGTTTTGAGCGATCTCGGACGTACCTGGCTCGTTGCTCGATTTTTCTCCTTGTTTTCCCCTCTAGGTCACTGCTCCACGAATGGTTTTTTTTCAACGTTTTGGGCTGCCATTAGAGGCACCCAAGAGCTCTATTTATAGAGCTAAGAGAGGGTTCTAGAGGGGGCTCTCACCGCCTTTGAATGGCGGTGGAGAAACCTCTAGAATGGCGATGATTTCTCCTCCAATCATCGTCGTTCTAGAACCCTCTAGAGGTTGAAGATGAAGGGGTGCCCGTATCAAAATGAGCCCCTGTGTTTTGCAGGTTAAACCGTTTTTTGTAAAATTTACAGTTTTGCCCCTGAACTTCAAAGGGCCATAACTTGCTCATTTTAACTCCGTTTTGGGTGATTTTGGTCTCGTTGGATCCCTTTTTCCAAGACGCATCTAATGGTATCATTTTTAGGACCAAATTCCTGGATTAAGTCAAGGTGAATAGTGAAATGACTAAAATGCCCTTATCTTTAAAAATTGATCTTTTCATTGCTAAAGTTGGAATTTCAATATTACAAAATTAGAGTCATTACATTCTTACCCCCTTAGGGGAATTTTTCCCTTGAAATTCTACTATATACAGTCAAAAGATCTCGGGGTACTTTTCTCGCATTTCTGACTCCGGTTCCCAAGTCTCTTCTTCCATGTGCGCATTTCTCCACAAAACTTTGACTAAGGGTATGTCCTTGTTCCGCAGCTTCTTATTCTTACAATCACGAATCTCAACTGGTCTTGTCTCTAGCTTGAGATCCTCCGTCAACTCTATGGGTACCTGGTTGATGACATGAGCAGGGTCAGGCACGTACCTCCTTAGCATAGATACATGGAATACGTTATGCACTTCGGATAGCTAAGGGGGTAGTGTGATCCTGTAGACCACTTTTCCCACTTTTTCCAGGATTTCAAAAGGTCCTATGTAACGCGGACTAAGCTTGCCCTTGACACCGAACCGCATAACTCTTTTAGTGGGAGATATCTTCAGGAAAACGTGCTCTCCTATGTCGAATTTCAATGGTCTCCTCCTTCAATCAGCATAGCTCTTTTGGCAGCTTTGAGCTGTGAGGAGGCATCTTCTTATGAGTTTGACCTTCTCGGCACATTGCTCTACCAGCTCGGATTGGAGCACCCTGGACTCTCCAACTTCACTCCAACTGGTGGGTGATCGACAGGGTCTCCCATAGAGCGCCTTGTATGGAGCCATGCCAATGCTTGACTGAAAGCTATTGTTGTACACAAACTCGACTAGCGGCAGGTTTTCATCCCAGCTCTGCTTCCAATCAAGGGCACAAGTTCACAACATATCTTCGACTATCTGGATTGTGCGCTCTGACTGTCCATCGGTCCGTGGATGGAAGGCTGTGCTATAGTTCAAGGAAGATCCTAAGGATTTTTGAACAGACTTCCAGAGTTGCGAAGTGAAGTGGTTATCCCTATCTGAAGTGATACTAAGGGGTATACCATGTAGACTTACTATCTCTTTGATGTATAGCTAAGATAGGCTGTCAGTGGATTGGGTATGACGTATAGGAAGGAAATGGGCTGTCTTAGTTAATCTATCAGTAATTACCCAGATCATGTCATGACCCTTAGAGGTCTTGGGTAGTCCTACGATGAAGTCCATTGTAATATGGTCCCATTTCCATTCAGGTAACTCAAGGGGTTGTAACAATCTCGCAAGTCTTTGATGTTCAGCCTTTACTTGTTGACATGTTAAACACTTTGCCACAAATTCCCCTATGTCTCTTTTCATACCATCCCACCAATATTGTTTCTTTAAGTCTTGATACATCTTAGTCCCTCCTGGGTGTATAGTATACTTAGACCTGTGAGCCTCTTTTAAGATTTATTGTCTTAACTCTTCATTAGCCGGTACCACTAATCTTCCTTGCATGTAAACGCTACCATCTTCCCTTTTTGTAAACCCTAGTTTTCCTATGAAAGCTTATATATCTGGATCCCCTTCCTGTTCTTGTTTAACCTTTTCATTAACAGCTGACTTTATTGTTAGTCCTGCCATGATGATCTTGTGCTTGCTTATGTTTGGTTTCCATGTGATTACTTCTTGTAGTAGCTTCCATCTCTTAGTTAATAAACTTGCACACATCGCTTGGGTTTTTCTGCTTAATGCATCAGCTACCACATTAGCTTTTCCAGGGTGATAATGAATGGAGAAGTCATAGTCTTTTAAGTATTCCATCCATCTTCTTTGTCGTATGTTTAAATCTTATTGGGAAAAGATATATTTAAGACTCTTATGATCTGTAAATACTTCAAACTTTTCCCCATATAAATAATGTCTCCATATTCGCAAGGCAAAGACTATGGCTGCTAATTCCAAGTCATGGGTTGGGTAATTGACTTCATGCTTCTTGAGTTGTCTAGAAGCATAAGTGATTACCTTCCCATGTTGCATAAGTACGCATCCTAGCCCTTGTTACGAGGCATCCCTATATATCTCAAATCCGCCACTTCCTGAAGGTAAGGTAAGGACAGGTGCGGTAGTCAACCTTCTTTTTAGTTCTTGGAAGCTTTCCTCACATTTATCAGTCCATTCAAATCTTGTGTCTTTCTTGGTCAGCTTAGTTAGAGGTAAAGCCATTTGTGAAAAACCTTCAATGAATCTCCTGTAATATCTGGCAAGTCCTAAGAAGCTTCTTATTTCTGTGACTGTCTTAGGCCTTTCCCAGTTCTGTACTGATTCAACCTTAGTAGGGTCAACTGCTATGCCATCTTGAGAAATAATGTGTCCTAAGAAATTAACCTTTTCCAGCCAAAACTCACACTTACTGAATTTTGCATATAGCTTGTGTGCTCGTAGGGTGCTTAAGGTTATCCTTAGATGTTCCATATGGTCTTCAGGAGTTTCAGAATATATTAAGATATCATCCACAAACACTATGATGAATTTATCTAAGTACTCCTTGAACACCCTATTCATGAGGTCCATAAACGTGGCTGGAGCATTAGTCAAACCAAAGGACATCACTCTGAATTCATAATGGCCGCATCGAGTCCTGAAGGTTGTCTTGGGGATATCTTCTTCTCTAACTCGAAGTTGATGGTACCCTGATCGTAGGTCAATCTTAGAGAAGACTCTAGCTGACTGAAGTTGATCGAAAAGATCATCAATTCGGGGAAGAGGGTACTTATTTTTAATGGTGACCCTATTCAGCATCCGATAGTCTACACACAATCTCATGGAGCCATCCTTTTTCTTAACAAAAAGGACTGGAGCTCCCCACGGAGATACACTAGGTCGTATGAACCCTTTGTCAAGTAGTTCCTGTAACTGGGTCTTCAGTTCTCTTAGTTCTGCAGGAGCCATTCGGTAAGGAGCTTTGGAAATGGGGGAAGTACCGGGTATAAGGTCAATGATGAACTCAATTTCCCTTGGAGGAGGTAGACCTAGTAAGTCCTCAGGGAATACATCAGGAAATTCTCGGACCACCTCGTCATCCTCAAGCTTTGGTTGGGGATTCTCGACGGATTCAATCTTGGCTAAGAAGAAGCGGCATCCTTGAGCAATGTGTTTAACTGCTTTCATGGCAGAAATAACACACGCTCCAGAATAATCCTTTCTTCCTTGGAGGGTGAAAGTGTCTTCATTAGGTAGGGTAAAAGTGACACGTTTCTGGCGGCAATCAACAAAGGCTTGATGAAAGGCTAGCCAGTCCATACCTAGGATGATGTCAAAGTCATTCATATCTAAGTGGATAAGATTGGCATGTAACAAATGGTCCTTAATCAAAATGGGGACATCCTGGAGATAAGAGTAGGTGGGAAGTGCCTGGCCTATAGGAGTCATGACTTCTAGAGTGAAGTCTAGGTCCTGTGGTATAATGTCCAAGGATGATGCAAATTCCCGGGATATGAAAGAATGAGTGGAGCCTGTATCAAATAGAACTTTAGCAAGTGTATCAGAGATAGAAAGAATACCTTCAACAACTGCATTTGAAGCTTGGGCTTGACTGGAAGTGAGGGCAAAGACACGTCCTTGGCTTTTTGGAACTTGATCTTCTTTACGCTCTTGTACTTTCCTTTTTGGACAGTTACTAGAAAAATGTCCTAATTCTCCACAACTATAGCAAGTGATGTTGAAAGTGGGACATGGTTTGCCTGGATGATTTCTGTTACACCTAGGGCATGCCTTCCAGTCTGGTCTTCTTCCTTTGTTTTCAAACAGCTTCTTGAAAGGTGGCCTGGGTCCAGATGACTGAAATGGTCTCTTTCCTTTATTTCTCATGGTGTTGATGTTCTTAGTTTCTCTTAGTGCCTGGGTCCTTTGATAATCTTTTTCGTATACAGAGGCCATCTCTACTGCCTTGGCTACGGTGGAAGGTTTGAAACCTAGAACTCTGTTCCTGAGTCCTGGGTTGAGTCCATCTACAAATCTTTCGGCCGCATCTTCCTCATCAGCACAAGCATGTGGTGCAAATCTTTGGAGGCTGATGAATCTACTTTCATACTATTGGACGGTCATATTTCCTTGTTCTAAGTCCATAAATTCCTTTTCCTTCTATTTCCTTATATGTTTAGGATAATATTTGTCGTTAAAGACCTTTTTAAACTCTTCCCATCCTATTGTTTCTTGCTGATCAAAATAAGTTCTTTCCGCTGTTTCCCACCAAAAAGTAGCCTCTCCTATAAACGCAAATGTGGCCATAGGTACTTTTCTTTCTTCAGCTATGTTCATGGCCTTAAATATCTTTTCAATATCAATTAACCATTTTTTAGCTGTAGATGCTTCATCTTCTCCTATGAATGAGGGAGCTAGTTTCTGAAACCTTTCTAACTAAACCTCAGTCCTATCTATTGCTTTATCAAGGGAAGGATCTCGAGGGGGAGGAGTTTGGCCTTGACTATTCATGTATTGTCCCATGTTCTATAAGAATTGTTGGAATAACTCAGCCATCCCGTTGCCCGACCTAGTGGAGTCCACTGGTGGGGCTTTAAGTCTTGGAGCATTGCATCCTTTCTTCCTAGGCATCTGTAATCACAAGGAAATTTACCAAATCTCAGTTTGTGTTATCCTATTACCCCTTACTCTTTCATGGATGAAACTTGATTATAAGTTATTCTCCTCATAATTGGGCTGTGAGTAACGTTAAACCGTGCTTTGATACCAACTATCACGACCCGGGTTTTTATATGATGCAATTTTGATAAAAGGTGAGATCTCTTGTTTTATAAGCATAAGATGCATGAAAATATTTTTCTTTTGGAAAACAATCTTTCATAAAAACCCCGAGTGTCAAAACACATTCTCAATTTATTTAGCCATGGCAAAGTTTTTGAATCAACATTATTCCCAAGAAAGTGTTAGTCACAAATTTTACTATTAGAGAGTAACTACAATCAAGTAACATTGAAAGATAAGGTAGGGGTTTTACTTACTTGTACTTAGTCTGGATGGTTCCTAGCACAAGTGTTCCTTGGCTCTTAAGTATTTACTTGGTGTCTGAAAAATGTTAAGGATTGGGTGAGTTTATACTATACTCAGTAGGAGCCTATCGCTACTAGTTTTATAATGCATGAAATGTTTTAAAATCATATGCTCATTCAAAACATGTGTATGTTTGAATATTCAAGGGCAACACTGATATTAAAATCCATTGTTAAACTAAAATACTAACGACTTAAAGGATCATATAATCCAAAATCGAAAGTATCACATACATATGTATCATAACATCATGATATGCATAAGATGCTTCATGGAATCCAACTCATGGATCTCTAGTATGGTATGGTCGACCAACCTCATATCATGCCATATGCAATGCACATAAATCATCAAACCATAGGGTCCACTATGCCCACGACCTCCTCGCCGTGTGGTCCCCGGGTACCTGAGGACACTCGGTCATAGCCTCCACGGGGCCTATGACACGTCGACCCAGTGCCGTGACACCAGTGGTAGCCCCCTGTACCACATGCAGTCGACGTAGGGACTTGCCTCTTTTTGGGCGTGGTACCCATCCACCTAATAGTGGTAGAGGCCGGGTGGCCAACCCAGACCCCTCGGCATAGCACCCACGGGCTTACTAGCCCAAATCACATAAGATCAAATAAGTCAAAACCTCTTTTTAAAACCTGTCCTCTTTGGGTCCCTCATGACTGCCTGGCCCTCGGCACTCCAGCGTCTTTTGGCAACCCTCAAGGACATGAAATCTTTGCATGTACTTAAATCATGCAATGTATGCACTTGTTTGCAAAACATATATGTGCATAATTGTATGTGCAATCATTTTACAAAACATGTCTATGTACAAAGCATTTATCATGCATGCTGAATTAAGTCATGCTAAACAAGTCATAAATTTAAAACATATGTTCTCAAACAATAATAGTTCTTTTAAAAGAATCTAATAGTGATAGAGCACCTACCTGGCTAGGTCGCACTAACCCTTTTGTCTTCGGACGCTCCTGATCATGGTTTGGGGAATCAAGGTTAGTTTGGCCTATCTTTTATGGGTTTTGGAGTAATTAGTCTTATTACTTAGGCATTAGGGGTCCATCCCTATGCCTATGGGTGTCCTAGGGTCCTAATTGGGCCTTGGTGTCCTTAGTTTTCCAAAGTTCTAGTGGCCACGTGCCACCATCCTATTCTAAGGGTCATGTCCACCTTTGATTGAGCCTTGATCAGGGATTTTATAATTTGGATGTGTCCACGCCGTCAACATGGACACAATGCCTTTTGCAGCGCCTTAATCAGAGCTATAGATCTCAAGTTATAAGCGTTTTAGTGTCGTATGTACATAGAGTCTTAAAAATGAAAAAAACGGAATGTTAGGGCGCTGTGCGTCTGCGACGTGCGCCCCGGCTTCCTTAAGGAACCAAAAAAAATGACGACTGCTAGCGCGCTGCGCGTCTGCGGCGTGCGCGGGCATGTCTACAAACATGCCGGGTTTTCCACTGGACGGTCTCTTTTGCAGGCGCATCCCTGGACGCGCCCGTTTGGTTTTTCAAACGCGGGTCGATGTGGGACGACGTGTGACATTCCTATTGGATCATCTTGTTCGTTGGGGAACCAGGTCATCCTTAGGACACCCTGGTTCGACCCTGTCAAACCAGTGTGGCCCAGGGGACGTCCCTGGGTCTTTGGTGGCTCTCTTGGGCTCCGTTTTGCATGGTTTTTCATGCAAAAGCCTAGGGAAATCATTCCTAAAACTATGGTGGAGATGGGTTTTGAGCGATCTCGGACATACCTGGCTCGTTGCTGGGCTTTTCCCCTTGTTTTCCCCTCTAGGTCACTACTCCATGACTGGTTTTTCTTCAACGTTTTGGGCTGCCATTAGAGGCACCCAAGAGCTCTATTTATAGAGCTAAGAGAGGGTTCTGGAGGGGGCTCTCACCGCCTTTGAATGGCGGTGGAGAAACCTCCAGAATGGCGGTGATTTCTCCTCCAATCACCGCCGTTCTAGAACCCTCTAGAGGTTGAAGATGAAGGGGTTCCCGTATCAAAACGGGCCCCTATGTTTTGCAGGTTAAACCGTTTTTTGTAAAATTTACAATTTTGCCCCTAAACTTCAAAGGGCCATAACTTGCTCATTTTAACTCTGTTTTGGGTGATTTTGGTCTCGTTGGATTCCTTTTTCTGAGACATATCTAATGGAACCATTTTTAGGACCAAATTCCTGGGTTCAGTCAAGGTGAATAGTGAAATGACTAAAATGCCCTTATCTTTAAAAACTGATCTTTTCATTGCTAAACTTGGAATTTTAATATTACAAAATTGGAGTCATTACACTACGTCTTTACTTCCCTTCTTCTAAATAATATTGTCTAAGCTAAATTTTCCTTATAATATATTAGATAGTCCGTACATATTATTAATGTTCTTATTTAACACATTAGCTCTTAATTTCATCATGGAATGATGTCTTGGATCAACACTCCAAAATGTCATTATCCCCTTTTCTAACTAAGCCACTATTGGCTGGTTTATAATTATATGTTCTAGCTAGGTTTCCACATGAATTCCATGCTAAAAAATTCTCTTAAATTTGATTTTTTTTTTTTCTTAACTTAGCTATTTATCTAGTTAGTTGTCTCATCTGGCAACTAATTCACCTACTGGTTTACTTTTCCTAACTCCATTATCACCCATCCTATAGTTGCCCATCCTATATATAAGACATCATCTCCACTTTCCTAAGTTTCTTAAGAAAATATTACCCATTCATCCACTCTTAATCTATGTTAAGAAAATCACATATTTCTATATAGATATCATCCATGTATCTCAAAGATTCATTTATGTTAAGATATGGATGCTTTTGTGAAGTACATCCTAGCCATTTATTCCCCTTAATATAACATCTCACATTCACCCAACATCATTATTTAAACAACTTAGTTTCTTATAATAACATTTGTAATTAATAAATTTATGAAATTAAAATTTTAAGATGTTATAATTGAATTCAAGAATACATACATACATATATATATATATATATGTATATTACATTTAGTCATGAATCAATATAGGCATGTATGTGTAGATCAGACTAGAAATTGATTATATTAGATTGGATCATAAATTTATATAAATATGCATATATTCATATATATATATATATATATATATATCTACTTAACCAAACATAGATCAACAAATCTCTATGCTTTAAAATAAGTAATATTGGATAGATCTACTTGCTAGATTTACCACTTGTACAGATTTAACAAGAAGTATACGTACTTGGTTATGATTTATGATCTTCCTCAAAACTTCTCGTGATTCCTTTCCTCTGATCTATCAGCAAGACATGCTCTCAACTTGTATCTTTTGCACATCTAGCATTGAATTATGTTTTTGGTTTAGGATTTTAACAAATTTCTTAGAAGAGATATTGGTATAAGGAGAGAGAGAGAGAGAGAGAGAGAGAGAGAGAGAGAGAGAGAGAGAGAGAGAGAGAGAGAGAGAGAGAGAGAGAGAGAGAGAGAGAGAGAGAGAGAGAGAGAGAGAGAGAGAGATATCTGGCATATTTAGGAAACGGGGAATCCTATCTTGCTTGTTTTTTATATAGATTGTCTTAAAATGATTAGATTTGGTTCTAATGATCTTTAACATTTTAGATATAGTTTATAATGGAAATTTTCATATCAGAATTTAAATGATTGAATGTTTTCATATCTAAGTCTAATTGGCTTTTGAATGTTTGGATCTTATTTAATTTGGATTAGAAGTTCTAGATTGGAACATTTGATTTGAATATTGATTAGCTTTAATACTCAGATCTAGACTTTAATTTATTTTTCAAATCCAAATGAAATTAGGTGTAAATTTGAATTTAAAATGGATTTGAACATTTTTAAAATTTGAATTTATAAGATATTCAAATCAAATCAAAACATTTTTTTTTTCCTTTGAATTTAGAGTGTAACTTCCATTTCTCATTTACTTCCTAACATTTACTATCTATTTAGGTATAAACCAAGTATAAGTGAACTAGTTCTTGAATACTTCTCTCAATGAACTTAGTTCTTAAGTGATAAGTGTTCGATTTTATATAAAAAAAACCCAATTAGTAGTCCATGTGTTATAAAATATAGTGTTATTTCTATGGTTTTTTCAAAATTTCATAACACAAGCATTTTTTACCTAATAATTTAAAAGTATACTATTTTACAAGTTCAGAAGCAAATCCAAAGTAAGTATGTGAATCATCATAATTTTCTGGGATTTAATTTGGGTTTTTACTCTTTTGTAGGAAGTGAGAAGATGATCCAATGGCTTATATTACACTTCATAGAGTTTTTCACAGCCGACCTACATGGTTCGCTTACTGGCAGTTCCGAAGCAGAGCCCCGAAAGGTCCACAAAAAAATCATATTGTGTTGTGTTGTAGTATTCCTAAAAATTATCATAAAATCAAGGCAAGCAAACGAAGTGCAAGAAAGCAATTGAAACCATCAATTGGTTGTCTAGAGGACACTAATTCATTAGCTAGCATCTTAGTCTTATCAAGGTATGTCATGAATTTTTGTTGTTTTGAACCTTGATCAACTGCATTCTAATTTCGAGTAATCAAGTGTGATAATTGGACCAAGAGTCTGCTTGAAAACATCCCAAGTAGATCCTGATATGGAACACCCAAAAAGATATGTGACTATTTCTTTTGAAACTAGGGCTATGATATAGCTGAAATGTTACTAAATGACTACAGCCTCGATGTTATATATTTTGGATTTGGAGCTAGCACTTCAGATATGTTGATGCACCAGATATGGGTGGGCATGGTTAAGTCCCAAACACAAAACCAATCATCCCATGGGATTCTAGAATACAGAGAAGCTTCAATTTCCAAAGGGAATAGTTTAAGGAATTGGGTTTGACTTGAGGATGATGAATAGTATTACTTAGGATCATTGTAGGTTGAATGTTAATCATGGGATTGGAAGGATGGGAAGGAATATATTGATTGGAAGAGGCATATGAAGTAGTATTCCCTGCCATAATAACTTGGACAAAAGGATCATTAGAACCAGACAAATGAGAAAACAAAATGTGAAAAGAGAGATAGGATCAGTTGATAAAAGAAGGATTCTAATAGGAGGACAGGATCAAATGTTGCTCCGATACCATGAAAGTTTGTGACTTTCTCATATCATAATTGAGTGATAATATTTCATTTATATAGTGATCATGAAATACAATGAAAATCCAAGTAGGTCAATAATGAAAAGATTGTAAAGAATAATAATAAATGATCTAGGTCGTTGACATAAGTAAAATCACTATCAAGAGAACATCAATTTGAAGAAACGGAGGTTGAAGAAGACATGAGGCCATGTATGAATACTATGCCTCTTTTCATGCCTCTCTTTTTTCTTCTAACAAGTTTTCTATTTGCATGTTGTTCTATTTTGGAGTCTCTTTCCTTTTAACAGATTATCAGGTAGCTTGGAAGGCAATAAAAAGCATCCACACCTAATCTTAGTAGTTGAATGAATATATAATAGTGTCCCCTGACCTTTAAAGTCAGCCTCTTGTTTCCTTCTATAGTTGTACATCAAGTGACTTGCATTTTATTTTTATTTTTTATAACCTATTAAGACCTGGTCACAATTCTCTTTCATTCCCTTTTTTCTCCTTTTTCTTTTATATTAAAGGCAACTTAAACAATAAAGCTCTAGACACTTATTATCTATCTATCTATCTATATATATATATATATATATATGTAGCTATGCTTTGGGGAAATTCTCTCTCGCATTCTCGAATAGAGGATCCTCAGAAGCACCAGCTTATGGGCTTCTCATGAGTCTTCAAAGGCTATCGCCAACAGATTTGGCAAGGAATTGGATTGAAATGGCTTCCTCTAGCAGGCCACAAGAGAAGCCGACACCAAAATGGCAGCCACCTTCCCTTGGAAGCTTTAAGTTCAATTTCAATGAAGCTAGCTTTGAATATGCTAGGTTATCAGGCATAGGAGGTTTTAAGGAATGACTAGTGAGAGTCTTTCTTTGACTTTGCGGGACCAATTTGGCCATGTGGACTAAAATGAAGTAGAAGTTCACTCTATGGCAGATTGATTGGAAGCATGCAGTAGAAATCCTCTGTCCTCTGATAATTGAGGATGATTTAAACAATGCCATTTCGTGGTTTGGAGGTCAAAATCACCCGGCCCTGCAATTTTGGCATATGCATCTTGGACAAGATAAAGATTATTCCTGAAGGGATGAGGTTTGCTACAGGCACACTTATTGCTCGGCTAACGATATAGCGGGTAGATTGGCTCGGGAGGGAGTCTATCTACTTTGTCTTTGAGAGTTGGATGGTTCCTAGACTTTTCCTGAGATTTTTTTTTGTTGATTTTGTGATCCTTTTGGTTGTACTTTGATCAACTCGATAGCTCTTGTACGGCCACGGAGAGAGCGTTAGGCACGTACTATAGGTATCGCACCACCATTGCAGTCACATCCACTAGCAAAACTGAACACAAATGCTTGTGATAACAGATTACGTTTTCATTTGAAGCATAGCGTACTCTATTAGCGGGACGAAACACATGACGAAGGGAAACGCTTTGGTAGCATCTAGCAAATCTCTTACATTCCTTGGCCTTTTAGAGGAATTTCCATGCTGGGTCCTGCTCCCCCTTCATCATTTCGATTGCTATTCTAGAATATTCCCCTTGAACCTGTATAGAATCGAAGCCAAGACTGCTAGCTATATATAACTCTTGTATTAGTGCAAATCACCCCGCCTCGGTTTTAGAGCCATCCTATGTAACAACGTAAGTAGTTAGGAAGCCACCAGTTTCGTCCCTCAAAACACCTGAAGTCGAGCACCATTTGGATTTTTTATAGCCGAACAATCAAATGCTAACTGCACAATCCTACGAGGGTTCCATTTAACCATGATCACAGATGATTGTAAGGAATGATATCCCTTGCCGCCATTCATGAAATGTCTCATACTGATCTGGATAGTAGAAGGCCATGGTGCTCCGACTGTGTAGACCCTGCCCAAATAGAGACGGTTAATGACTTTGGGCAAGACATCAACTTTGCCCGTCAAGTACCTCCAAGATTAAATCTGTGTGATCATGACAACACTGACAAGAATATGGAAACTAAGGATACATCTGGCAGGGTCCATAAGGTAAGAGACTAACAAATTGAATGCTAAGATTCCTGATGAAGCAAGGTTGGTGCATCTTTATGGATGAGAAGTCACCATCAATTGATGTCGTAGACGAGAAATACATCCTTTCTGTACGTCTTTCTCAAGAAAAATATGATTCCTTGATCAGAGATGTCTCAAGTAGTTTAACCTGGGACCATATGGCTTCTATGATAGAGGATCCATCCACTAAAATAAGGTAGCTGATAGCTTCATACGAGAAGTTTAGCTCCAACTGCTGCAGCAACGGGATGTTCCAATCAAATGATGGTTGAATATATTAACCAAGAAGAAAGTATTGGTCGTTGGGGTGTCCAATTATTGAATAGTACTTTAGGTAGATATGAAAGACGCATTGCATGAAGATAAACGTACATGCGGGCCCTGATGGTTGGTGATCCAAACCATTCATCCTTTGAGCCAACTAATAGTAGTTAAAATCATTAAATGGAGAGGGATTTCTCCTTTTTCTTTTGGTTAAAAGAAATGGTGACAGTTTTTGTTACCTGAAAGATGAAGTTTATCAATTTGAAATTGAAGATAAGCTATTTGGATCACCAAATGCGTGTGCCCCACATGTACTTTGAACTGCATAAAAATGGGTGAATCGACATTTGGCAATGAAAAAACTTGTAGACTATCTGTTTTTGTATTTCTTTTTGGGCCCAAAACTCTACAATTTTGCTGGTGATGATATGTAGCCAGTCATTGGTGGTTACAGAAATTCGAACTAAGCAGCCTTCTGCTGTTTTGGCACACGAAGCTGCCTTTACACCTAATATATATTATATGGAGTATGCGTCTGTCGAACCCATAATTTACATGTGCAGCTATAAACCGAGTGAGTTCCATCGTTGTGTTTTTTTTTTCCCCTTGGAAAGGTGCGAGTTCCATCGGTTTGATGCACCAAACCGTGGTCCCACCCTAAACTGAGCATGTCCGAAGTCTCGTTCAAACCCTTACGAGTACCGACTACTAAATAGGCACTTCCTTAATTAAGATAGCAAGTTTCTTTTTCTACACCCAAACGGGAGAATCTATTTGTCAACCCATACCGCTAAAGTAGTAAACCATCAATCGGATACCCGTGAGATTTTCATCCCCAAATGAACTTCTTATTCGCAGAATTTAGCCTAACAAAAAATCAATTATCTACATCTTTAAAAAATCATAAATGAGACTTCATGGATGAAAGTTTTGCAGCATCTAATCAAGATAAAATTAGTGCTTGTTGGACAGCCTTGTCATCAGCATTAGATTAACGGATTTGATCATGTGGCAAGGACACCCAAAAGGTGCCTTACCCCCTCAGTGAAAAGGCTCCTTTGTCGTAGAGAGTTTTCCGAATCCTCATTTCTTTTATATCAAGTTTTTCATTTAAATGTTGGATGCATGCACCCGTGAGCATGCTAGATCCCCAAGTTTTTCATATATATATATATATAACGAAGGATGGTTATAGTTCCTTGGCTTGCATGTATCATTACGAGAAGTTGATTTCTCATAAAGAGTTAATATATCAACTGGGTCCAACCTTGATTTTGAGTACAAGGTATTGAGTGAGAAACCCTCACAACGAAACCCTTCCTTTTTCTAGAGCTCCACATAAGGGAATTATAAATAAAAGTTCTTCACCTTTGGTTAATTATTAGCCCTTTATTTGACGTGGTTTGTTGTCATGTACACTATAATTTAATTTCCTAACTATAAACACCTCTGTTTAGGCCATGATTATGGCTATTTTCATAGAAAGAAGCAAAATGCCACATCAAATCCCCAAATTCACCCCTCCAAATCGGAAAATTGAAGATTTAAATTATGCTTACATACAACGAATTAGGCTTCCCAAGCATCCTAGAAGGTTGAATGAAAGATTAGTACCGGCTAGAAGCCGACATGATACATGGCTTTTACATAAGCAACCAAGAAGTATTGTTTGTTACTTAGGCCACATCCCTCCATAAAGGAGTGACAAGTGTCACTCGGAAAGCTTGGCCATGAATGACCTACATAGCCCACATACTTTACACACTCCAAAGCACCCCTCATACATTGAATGACGTGTCCCACTTTCACCAATAATATTAAATGTGAAGGATAAGATGCTTCTAAAGAAATGATGGGAATATGTGATGTTACCAAGCTTATATCACAAGCTTACATTACCCTTGAAAAGAAATTATAAGAAGGCCCTTCAAATCTCTCTAAGTCTGTGGAATGTGTGCTAATTGCCATGATAGCTCACCATACAACAGTCCACGTCAGCAAGAGGAGGCTAGTCATAATTCCATCTCTCCATGAAGCATTAACTATAAATAGAGGGCCTTTCAAAAGAAGAATAGCGCCTCATAAACTTACAAAGAAGCTAAAAACCTGGGATTAGGAAAAATGTGAAAATAGATGGTAAACTCTGAGAAATCTTGAAAAGGTGTCAATCCCATAAATACCCTCTCTCATACTTGGTTTTTTTCTCTTAATCCATGTAACTCAATATGTAGTATGCCATACAATTGAGTATATCAATTTTTAGTTGTAATTCAAACTCAATTAAGGCTTTTGTCCAAGTATAGTACATCATACTAAAAAGTATTTTTTAAGTTTTCACTTAGTTTATGCTTTCTTTTCATTTACCCCAAAAACCTTTAAGGCTATGCCAAATGAGTCACACATAGAAGAAGAGCAGGATAGAGATTAATCTTTTGGATCTCTGGCCCCTTAGGGTATCTACCCACTTCTGAGATGTGTGCTAGTACAGAAAAATGCTACTAGCAATTTTTGTCCCAAGTAGTGCATCAAAATAGAATATTGCTACTAGTTTTTTTTGCCTTATAATGGATACCAAATCAGTGTATCGCTAATGGTATGTCTGTGTTTTGTCCTTAATTTTCTTTGTGTCTCTATTCACAATATTTTAGGAGGGGTAAAAAGGTATGTCCTACCTCTCCTTTAGCCTATATAAGCTCTTCTTTTCCACCTCTATCTACTAGTTAAGCTAAGCCCCTACTTGGACTTTACTATTTGCCATCAACACAACTTCGAACGAGTAAAGGCTAGTCTTGTGGGCCGAGTGGATGTAACCTTTCTAAGTTCTTTCCCACTTGTTAACTGAGGTAAAACCTAATCTTTGAGGCATTGTGGACCACTAAGTGCTTTGTTTATTATCTTACAATTTTCTCTTTCTTTAGGATAGGCTTTGTTAAAGACCTAGTTTTGAAAGGTACTGCACACCATTAAGCCTATCTAGAGTTTCTCTTTTTTATTTCAATTATTGTACCTAGTATCATATGCATCATGCCTTTCAAGATGATTAGTAGGCCCTCAATAGTGACATAACCTCACACACCATAGTAGCCACCTTGATTGCCCCTTTGCATCACATGTACAACATTTACTTTCTTGCAATCTTCTTTGTATTTAGGGAAGCCTAGTTAAGGACTTATTACGTAGTGGCTTGATGGACCATTTATTTCCTTTGGTCCAGTCAGTTTGGAGCACTTGGTTAAGGACCCATCCTCTTAAATCACTAATGGAAAATGAAAGCCTCAGTGGAGTATGCAACCATGGACATGTAGTGGACCAAACTAGTAATTAAGGTTTAAAGTCAACTATGGGAATCTTGTAAGGCTTAGCACCCTAACCCAAGTGAAAGATGTAGGTGGCAACACCAAAACCCCTATTATATAGACAATGGAGTGAGATGTGGAACTCAAATCTACAACTTATATACCTACAATGGTGACTCTATTGGAGGTCGCCCAACTTGAGAATCTTATGGTGTCGTGTTGATGGATTAATAGTGAAATTGTAGGAGGGATTTATTGTTGCTTAACTTATTACTAGAGGTGGAATACAAAAACCCTTGCCCAATCACCTTCTTCATCACACCACATGGCCCCCTCAACATATGTCCATGGTTGCTCAACAAGTGTGTGTGTGTGTGTGTGTGTGTGTGTGTGTGTGTGTGTGTGTGTAGTAGTAGTAGTAGTAGTAGTAGTAGTAGTAGTAGTAGTAGTAGTAGTACATGTATCTATGCTGAGGGTCCCTCAAGATAATGGGTTTGTTTTGACATTATAGAAGGGTTCAACCAAGGGGAACCCTCCAATCTCTCACTAATACAACCCTTAACAAAAAACAAAAAAAAAACATCTCTCCCTCATCTAGAGACCACAAGAAATAAGGGTCGTCGATGCAGCAGTACCACTAATCATTGAAGTGACACGTTCAAAAATTAGAGAAACTTCATCTTTGGATTCTCCTCAGGATAGTCCTATGGCTAGATCTCCCAAGCAACCAGTCATCACTCCCAAGTCATGGACATGGTATGCTATGCCATTCAAACTTCCTTGAGGGGGCATGTGGCTAACCATGCCCAATCGCCTTCTTCATCACACCAATTTGGTACCAACACTTCAATCTCTCTCTCTCTCTCTCTCTCTCTCTCTCTCTCTCTCTCTCTCTCTCTCTCTCTCTCTCTCTCTCTCTCTCTCTCTCTCTCATTAGAATGCCTCTCGAACCATCCCAAGTTGTTCCAACAGCATTCCAAGCACCTTCATGTTTGAATAATAGTGGATAATGGGACAAAGTTTTGCACTGCAGGACTGGAACAACACAACCACCATTTGAAAAATAGTGGGTAGCAAGACAAACTTATGTGTTGTCGGACTGGAATAACATAACCACTTCTGTTCATAGTGGCAATGCCCATCAATAGTATAGTTACAATGGGTTGATCTTCATAATTACCTAGTGAGACCTTCTATTCTGCCAATGCTGGAGCAACCAATCTGATCCCCCAACAACCATTTCAGACCTAGTCAGCATTACAACCTTATGTCATGTAGGCCCAAGCCAATCTTGCTTTTGCCATTGGGTAGAACCTAGGTTTGACCATTATCTTCCTTCCAAATCCATTAAACTCTATATTCCCAGTAGAAATGGTTCTTTGTCTCACTCCAATGCTAGGAACCTCTTTTTGGGAACTATTGCAACCACAAAACAGAGCAACCTTACATTGTCTCACCCTCATAATCATATTATTTTGTCCAATTTGAAAGGCTCATAATATACATAGAAATATTACATGTATAGCTCTATATTTAGAAGGTTTTAACCTCAAGAATTACTTCATTATTACTAATTAGGGTTAATTTAATAATTTTGCAAGTCCAGGATACAAATGAAAAAATGTCAAAATTAACTATTTTGCCCCTAAAAGAGAAAATTTACCTTCCAAGCTATATTGTGGAAGCATAGATGTAAATCATAAATTTAAAGAATTTAGAATAATTATTGAGTGTCAAAATCAAAGTCAGAATAGTCAAAAACTCTAAATGGAAGATGAAGCCTTATCCATTGAAAATAGTGTGCTTATATCAAAAGTAACGTGAAAGAACTTCTCATACAAGAATTCATGTACATTACCATCTTGAGGAGCTTCTAAATGAAGTTCAAAACATGTACAATGAGATCACATGCAATGGGAGCTTCTGAAATAAAACAAGTTAGAAGACAGGGTCTCATTGGATATTTATTCCTTACTTTCTGTCTCCTACTCAACCAAAGGAATGGACCACGAAAGCTAGAGAATGTAATTTATGTGCAAAGGTGGTGATTACTATTCAATTTAAAGTGGAATACACAAAGAAACAATATGATTGGTGGAGAAAAAAAGGAAAGAAAAAGAGAGAATTTATGGGAAATCAATGGCTGAAAACCATCTTACTATTCAAGCACTTAAAGGGTCAAGATCTACCTTTGTAGATGCATATCTTAAAGTGGCCAATGGACCAATAAGAGGATACATCACAATGAAGACCAAAGTGGAAGTCTATTGGTGGAAAATTTTGGGGAGAGCTACATACGTAAATTCAAAGATAGTAGATCCCTTAAAATAAGAAAAAAGACATCCCATCTATGTGAAATACTTTAGGTGGAACAAGACATAGGAAAACCTAGAGTGGATAAGGAAATCTCCAGCCCATCCACTCTAGAACAGTCCAATCCAACGGTGGAGAGTAAAGAAACTTTAAAAGAATATTTGTTGGGATAATATTACTCCAACCAAATGTCAATCATTCAAAATAAGATGATGATTTAAGGGACACAGATGAAGCATTGAAAAGGTAAAAATTTCTAGACACTTAGCCATTATTGAAAGTCAAATCAAGTCTTAAAGTGAAAGAGATCTCTACCCTTCCTTAACATCTAGTGGTCCACATTCAATTCAAAATTAGAAAATCCATTTATTCTGCCATGGTTTCTATGCCTTCTCCCCTTATCCAATTTCTAAATCCAAACCAAATCCCACCTATCCCCTAGATTTTCTCCTAATTTTCTGCCTTCCTTCCCTTCTAAGCTATCACCTTTCCTATCCTAATAAAACCTTCTTTCCTACCTAACCAATCCCCTTCTTTCCTATTGCAACAGATTCACAAACTCCATTCCAAGTCAAATACCACCCTCCACTTGTATTCTACACCTCCCACTCTCTCTCCTTTCCTTCTCATCATCCAAAACATCTTAAACTCCGATCCTTTTTTTCCTTTAAATATTAACCTTCCATCCCTAGGTCTTCAACTCTTAAAAATTTATAAATATGATGTAATGGAGTTAGAAAACCTATTTTTACCTTTCATTAAAATTCAAGAACCAAAAAAAAGGAGAAAAATAGGGAGGAAGATTACCTTTACCCAAGCTCCCTTCACGCATTAATGTTCAAATCGCTTGGAGCAAAGGTAAAGGTCCTCGACGTAAGCCAATTTTACACTTGTCTTTCTATTGCATATTGTTGTGATTTTATGTTAAACTAACAAGTGGATGAATCCGTCATAGTAATTCATGTGAGGAGGTGGATCCCATTAGGAATCAAACAGATGTGATATTAGTGGTCCTTACTTAAGTTATCTAACTTAACCAAATTAAGGAGATCTTTTTCTTAAACTAAAAATGAAAGATTAACACATGAAATATGCTAAAAGTAAAACATACTAAACTTAACAACTTTCCTAAAAACACATTTTCTAAAAATAAAACTTTTCTAAATTAAAAACTTTCTAAAAATTGAGAACTTTCCTAAATTGAGAAATTCATATAACTGAATTTTAGAAACTTTCCTAAATCATGCAATTCTAATTAATGTTCCTAATATAAGGAAACCAAGAAACAAATTCATTAATTTCCTAAATTAAACTTTTTAACCATGAAAATTAGAAATTTCCTAAAACTATTCTAGAGTGCAACCAATTGTAGGTAAAGATCACACAAACCTAAGGATGGTCTAAACTAATATGAAAAACTAGAACAAGTGATGTGTAAAGGCTAATGAATTGTGCACATGAACTCTAACTTAAATGTCAAGCATTGATGTTACAATAACATGAAGTATGTGGAACAAAAAGTGTGCATATGGGAACATAACATAATGCTTGTAATTCCTATGTGTAAAACTAATATAGAATGAACATAATAACTAAAGTAGAATGCATGGATCTAATAATAGTACAAACTTGAATGTGGAATAACCAACTAATCTAATAGAACACCAATCAAGGCCATGTGCATGACTTATGGGAAGTGCACATGGTTCTTGAATGTGATTCTAACATGATATGTATGGGAAATACGAAGCAAAGATGCATGAAAGATTAAAGACATTGCATGTGTAGTTAAACGTGAATCATGGATTGAATTAAAAACTTAAGGCAAAACTCAAGCACCTTCTCTCAAACATAACATTCATTGATAGTAAGAGTCATACATGAGTGGTGCGCACTATTCTAGGATTGAGTGCACCATGCTAATTGAAATGGAATCCACCTACAACTAAATCTTTCCTCCCCCAAAAACATAGCATGTGTACTTAAAGGAAAAGAATAATAGATAACTAATAAAAGAGATCTAGAGTGTGTGAACTAAGGATGAATCAAATGAACCTATTTCCTAGATCTAAAGATCACCTTATCTTAGTTGTCATGACCAGAAATGTTGACCTTTAGGAACAAGGAATTGAGGTAGAAGATATAGGCAAAGGGCTATGAAAAATAAGAAGCAAAGCAAGAGGAGATTTCCTTAACACAAACTCAACACAGAACAAGTAAAAGAGAGGAAAAACTCACCTTAAGATATTCTAGAAAAACAAGGTTCTCCAACCTATGCATGAGGCATGGAGGTTCTTGGATAAGAGAGAAGCACCCAAGGAGAAAAAAATTGAAATTAAAAGGAATGGAAAACAGAGAAGAAAAGGGTGCCACCTCTCTTTGGAGTAGACATTCTTTTTTTTCTCCAAATAGTTTTCTGCCTTGACTCCTTTTTGGGATCTTCTATACTTTGTTTTCTAAATTTCCTAGGGTGCCATAAGCTAAAGATAGGGTTGGGATGAAATCGGAAGAAGCATGGATGGTTCGGATGAGATTGATTAGCTAGCGTTTTTCAAAGAGGAAATCAAGTGGGACAGTTTGGAATGAGTTAAGGTGGGAGACACCATTTTTTTAGGAGGGATGTCTCCCCTTGAAAAATTCATAGGATGATATGGAATTAAAAAGGTGGAAAGCTATGGATGAGGTAGGAGTGAGAGAGGGTGAGGTGGAGTGTAGTAAGCAAGGTGATTAGTTAGGTTAGTGAGAATTTAGGAGATTGGCAGAGTGGATGAGGCAAGGAGTGGATGGAGGCTCCTAGTTTGTTGGAGTTTTACATGGAACTCCTCCCTTGAATGTGTTTCACATAGAATTCCATTGGAATGGAAAGCGGGGATGAAAGAGATAGATAGGAAAAAGATAAGAAAGGGAGGTGAAATGGAAAGAGATGATTGGCTAGGTAGTTTCCTAGAAATTGGGATTGGTTTGATGGTTGGAATACAAGTTTAAGAAGGTGAGAGAGACTTAGAAAGATAGGAATTTTAAATGAAAAGTGAAATTCGTAATGTCCATTAGTGGTGAGGTGGAAAGTAAGAAAAAAGTGGGAAAAACATGAAAAAACAATAAAAATGGAGTGGGTTCTTTCTATTGGTCCACATGCTACCTTTTCCTAGTAGATTTTCTCTCAGTTATCTTCAAAATATCCACATAAATCCTAAGAATAATTCTTTGGATTCTCCTTCAATCATGGCTTTCCATGTAGCTTGGCTTATGTGGCTTGATAGCTGACTTTGAGAGCTCCATTGGCTTGGCTTCATGGTTGGCTTAGATGGCTTTCTTGGCTTAGCTACTTGGCTCAAATCCTTGTCTTTGGTGGTTTGGTAGGCTCCTTAGCTTGTCACCTTGTTCATGGCTTGAATATGGCTAAGTGGCTTAAGTGAAACCCATGCAAAGGTGGTGGACTTTGCATGGCTTGTGCATGGGCTCACTTAGGCCACCTTTGACACTTTCCATCCCATCTTCAAGTAATCTTAAGATTATCTAGACCCTGGATCTCAGGTTGAAGTGATGACTTTGATGCTATCTTTTGATCTTGATCATTAATTTTCATCTCGATCAATCTCGATCATTGAATCCTCATCCCGCTTCCTACAAAAGGTGAAAAAAAAAAACTCTAATTAAATACTAAAAACATATAATTAGTCACATATTTACCTTAGATTAGCCTTTAAACCTATAAAATAAAAAATAAAAAATTTTCCTTTAGGTCAAAAATGCATTTGTTATTAATTTTGGCCAAAAACCCTATTTTACCCCTATAAGTTATAACACATGGGTAACTAATTAGGTGCTTTTCATGCAAAATTAAACGCTTATCACATACATCCTATCTTTTCTTCATTAGTCTTCTATACATCCATTGATTTTTCATGTTTCATGCATAGTAATTCCATGCATCATGTTTTAGATAGTTTTCCATGCATCATAGTTGCACGCATGCACCATTCCTCCTCTTCCTCGCACACATCTTCAACCTCCACCTTCCCATGGACTTATCTCTCAAACACACCCCCTTGCATGATTCACACACACCTTCACCCTATGCACTACCTTTACACACAATCCTTAAGTCATACGCATGCTTCACACTTCTATGCTTTTCCTTGGTTCTTTATTTTCTTTTTGTTTTCTTATGGGTTTTAGAATTAAAGATGAAGGAAAGAGGCCTTGTACTATTATATGGCAGCAAGGAGTCTTTCCCATCCAAGACAAAGGGGTTGAGAGAAACAAATCTTACCATTAAGCCACTCCAGTTCCTAGCTAAAGGCATCATGTTGAAGGGTAGGATTACACCATGTACCTATTCCTTACTTCATCCCCTAAGGATGGAATTCGGTGAGTCATAAACTAAAGTCCACTTTCACCATGTTTATTTTTCATTATTCTATTTCATACTTAAGGTGGGAAGCCTTCTCTACAGCTCCCCCTAACTAAAGAATGATTGACCTCTAATCCCGTTCTTACCTCTCCCCTTAAGAGCTACCCTCTTTCTTAAGAGTTTTTTGCAAAGCAATGCACAAATTGTTTTACACTTCCATTCCATCTTTTTCTTTACTTCTTGTAGTGGGTGGTGATCTGTGAAGCCTTGGCCGATGAGGGCAGGCCAAGAGGGTTGGCAGGCTTCTAGGCAAGGTGAGAGACTGAGAGTTAGTCCCACATCGCTAAGGGGAAAGTTACTGGGCTCTTGATAAGAGTGATGAGGACTTCCCTTGCAACGAGGCCTTTTCCCTGGGCAACTGGGGAAGAACAAAACCATGCGGGGTGTATGGGCACTCCAGCACGGACAATATCGTTGCAGGGTGTGGGCCCTCGGGCTGTTACATGATCTTTTAGGAAAGGTGTAAGGCACCTCTTCTCTTAGCTTCCTTATCACTTCATTCCCAAGGATTTTTGGACAAGACTTGACTTCATGGATTGTGGCATGTTGGGTTAATGAGAAGCGAAGAGCTTGGTGGGAAATTTAATGCATTATGGGTTGAAAAGAAGTATACAAGCTCCTGTTGAGTGATACAACATGAGGGCCCTATAGTAGAATTCAAGCCTAAGAAGAATATGTTTTGATTGCTTTTCTTTACTTTGCTTATGTAATAATTCCTTGTAATCAATTCAATTAATGAGAAGTTCTTTCTTTCCTTAGTTAATTTCTTTAATTAGTTGTTAATTTGCTTTCTTTGTTTGTTACTTAGTTCTTGCTTTAGTTTTTAGCTTAATTACCTTTCTTTAATTACATGTTCCTTACTTTATTTCTTATTTCTTAAGTTCAGTTTCTTTATTGCTTTTGTTTCTTAAGTCTTTCATTAGCCTTTATTGCTTTATGTATTAAATTCTTACTTTCCTTTCATTGTCAATTGCTTAGGTAGTCTTTTACTTTTCTTTCCCATAAAGTGCCTTTCAATTCCTTTAATAGTTTCTAGTTTAATTCTTTTAATTACATGTTGCTTTACTTGGTTTATGTCTTTACTTTTGCTTATTGCTTTATTTGCCTTAGTTAGAATTCCTTAAATTCCTTTGCTCAACTAGTTTAAAGTAACATGATCTAGTTAGAATTCCTTAAATTCCTTTGCAGTGCACTTGCAATAATTATTAAGACACAACAGCCCATCCAAATGGTCAAACAGAGTGGTATTCAAATCCAAGTAGGAAATGGCAAGGATTATTAGAGAAGTTTAAGAAGGTTCTGACCATAGGTTCCCTGTAGGACAAATACTCCAACAACTTTGCTTATCATTGTCTCTTTCCAAAGTTGAAGCTTCCTCCAATGTACAAACTTCTTGATTTCTACAAGTATGACATGATCGACCCTCCAAGAGAGCATCGTAAGGCATATTGTCATGATTTATACAAGATTACAATGGATGATGAGTGATACTTGGTGAATTTTTTGCAGAGTCTTGCAAGTGCTACCACCCTTTGGTTTAGCACATTAAAGTAAGAGACAATCTTATCATGGAATGCTCTAACCAAAGCTTTCATTGATCAATATTAGTACAACCATGATGGGCTATTGAAACGTGTTGAGCTTAAGTCTCTAACTCAAGTGGATGGAGAAACTTTTATAGCATACATGCAAAGATGGAAAAACATGGCCTTGCACATTAAAGATAGACCATCCGAGCAAGACTAAGTTGGGATGATTATCCATTCCTCCCATTGTCCATTAAAAGATATTTGATGCCATAATATCAAATCAAATTTGAAAGTTTGATCAATGCAGGAAATCATGTGGAAGCCATAGTTAAGATTGGAGAGGCGCTTATGAGGATGACAGATTTTGGTTTCTATTAGAGGAAATAGAATAGAAACCAATAATATACATGCCATGTATAGTGGATACCAAACCAGCAACCAAGCGGCTAGAGGTATTACCATGCACAAAACCAACAACAATAATAATACTAACAGCAAAAACCAAAGTACTAGTTGGGAGTATAGTCACCTACTACCCTGCCTATATAGTAAGAATAGAACCCTCATAATATGCAAATTACTAAGGAGTATGATTTTGGACATTTAGCTTGCTTTTTCTATTGCAGAGCTCTTTCAAGAATTCAACACAGTCATGGACATCTTTTATTGCATTGATAAATGGAATATTGATTTGGACATGTTTAATACATTCATTAACTCATTGAAGTTTGTTCCCTTTCTAGCCTTGTTTAGTAACTGAGGAAATGGGCTTTAGGCACATAATGTGCCTCCACTATAGTTTCTAAAGGGTTTTTCTATTTTTTCTCTTTCTCCTATATTTTGGTTACCTTCTCTTCCTCTTCATTTTCCTAAGCCCACTCTACCTTGTTATCAATCTAATGACCACTCCTAAGGGTGGTTATGGATTTGGCATGCTCATGAGGATTAAGGTTTTGAGAACTTGAGCCTATCTAAAATTGGCCCTTAAGGTTAGGGACGGATTGACTAAGAAACTAACACTTTACTCCATTATATAGTTTAGCTGACAATTGCTTAACTTGCATATATAACTTAACTATTGCTTAAGAATTGATATTCTACATTTGATTCAGAGACCCTTTTGTGTCTTCACTTTGTTCTTCAAACATGCTTTGAATCTTTTCCCCTAAAGGTGGTATCTTTGGTTGCTGAGGTTGTTGGATGACAGGTGGCTACTAAGGAACTGTAGCTTTGGGAGGAAAGTTTTGGATAGGGGGTTCATAGATGGTCCCCTAGTAGTTATTCTTTGACCATGAAAAGTTTGGATGCCTAGCCCATCCAGGGTTGTAGGTCTCAGAATATGGGCTGTTGCTAGGATTGCAATATGCATTCAATGCATTCACTTATTCAACATGATACTCGTCAAGCGCTCTATTTGATGGATAGGACGTGGTCATATGGGCTAGGCTGGAACAAAGAGCACAAAACTCTTATAGAGGTTTAAGATGTGGCAGCCATAAAGGATCGAAACATAGTTTCAAGCATGTCCACTCTCCCATCATACTTGCCATTCTTTTTAGTACATATTCGAGTTTATGGGATAGATTTATATGTACTCCTATCTCATATAGACCCCCTCTCTCTAGAGGCTGGTTGATTCTCTCTCTTCTATTGGAGTAATCCTATTGCTGGGAGTTATCTACCAATGTTTGAAAGAACTCCTAGGCCTCACTCTCATCTTTTAACATAAGGACCCCTCCACTCGCTACATCTACCATTTGACTATTCTAAGGCGTTAATGCCTCGTAGAAGTATTGGACCTGCTATCAGTTCTCAAATCATGATTGAAGGCATTTCTACAGTAGTTCATTCCACCATTCCCACCATTCATAATATTCTTCATCATCCCTTTGCTAGAAATTGATAATTTCACTATGAAGGGCACTTATTTTTAATGGGGAAGAATTTGTTCAAAATCTTCCTAGATAGTTAGTTCCATGTATTAATGGAACCTACCTCTAAGGAGTTGAGCAATGACTTGGTTTCATCCTTGACTGAGAATGGGAATAGCCTAAGCCTCATAGCATCATCTAAAAATTTTCAAAAACTAAATGTGGCACAAATATCAAGGAACTCCTTGATATGTAGGTAAGGGTCTTCTTAGTGTTGACCATAAAAGGTGGGTACTAATTGGATGACTCCTGACTTTAACTCGAAGTGGTCTACATTTGTAGGATTTAAAGTTGTGTAGGATGGGGTGTTGAGTTGTAGTGGTGCATGAAAATCTCTAATAGCTTTGCACTCAACTTCTGCTAGTGGTTCGGCCATGGGGATAGGAACTTGGTTTCTTTCCCCTTGTCTATGCTTGCCTTGAATCTCTAGGTCAAAAGGTGCTAATTCTAAGTTCTAAGATTGACGCCCTTGCATAAACTATCCTAATCTAAATGTGCTAACTATATGCTAACTCTAACTCTAAGTGATGCGCAATCAAACAATTCTTAATGCTAGCAAGCTTGTCTTGAAGATCTTTATTAATCTATAAGGTTGTGGCTTTTAACCTAAAGCTAGATAGCTCCTTAGATTCATATTTGACTATTGCTTACCAATTAGGTCCTACCCAAGGTGGTTAATACAATTTTCATGGAAGGGGACATTTAGACCTCAACATCCATCAACAAAAGGCATGGAAAAATTGTTTGGATTACGGATACCCACCATAACCATAAAGTTCAAGAGCTACTTAAGTGACAATAGATTGCCTCTTTCAAAAAGGATCCTATGAGCTCGAAACCCTAAGTCTCTTGATACCTTATTTTAAATTAAGATTCAAGGGTAGGAATCATAAGCATATAAGGAATTGGATTGATTTTCTAAGTGGGTCAAGAATCTGGCGACGAAATCTAGTCCTTATCTTATAAAGGTTCTTGTGGGGCCCTTACTAACAATGTGCACATCCACTATAGAGCAATAAACATGTAATTCAATATAAGAAAACAAAGTAACGTAACCTATGTGCTATCCAACCAAAGTTAGATAGTTGCTCTCTAATGTAACAACCATAAATAAAGATGCAACAATTAAAATAAATAATCCTAATCTATATGAATTACTCCACCAACCATTATGTAAATTACACTAAATGCAACTACATGAAGAAAGTAGAAAAGAGAGTTAGTAATATTTACAGTGGGGCTTTTTATGAGGATCAATTGTGGCTTCTATGCCATACACTTGTCTTATTTTAATACAACCCATTTAAAATTGAAATTGAAATTGCAAATTATAATGGGCCTCACTACAAGTTTAACTCAAAAAAAAAAGGAAAAGAAAAGTCCTATTCTAGGAAAGCAAGGAAATCCTATCTAGTTGATGAAGCTCCACTTGCTAATTTTCCCTCACACAAAAATAAGAAATATATGTCAATTTATAAGGAATTAACAAAATAAGAAACTATGATGCAAAACCCTAACCTAATGCAATCTAAAATTAAGACTAAAGGTAAATAATCTAAATAATGATCCAACCACAAAACTGTTGTGATTCCTCTGCAACTGCCCCCAAAATTTGTTGTGATTTTAATGTTAACTCACAAGTGCATGAATTAGTTGTAGTATTCTCACACAAGCATGGTTGATGCCATAAGGATTCTCACAGATTTGCAATGGATTGGATCTTATTAAAATTATTTTGCTTCAACTAAAAGAGAAGGGTTGGATTGAATTGGGAGATTAAAGTACTCAAATTAGAAACATGTATGGAATTAGAAACTAAAACCGAAAGCAAACTTCCCTAAATTAAAACTGATCAATGGAAATGGAAACTTACCTAACTAACATGCAGTTAACTAAAGGAAACTACAGCACTTTATAAAAATTCAAACTAAGCAATGAAACTGAAGAAAACTCCTAAATTAGAAACTTAACTAACTTAAAACCTACTAAAAAGGAAATTTTCTAAAACATAAAAAGAAAAATTTCTAAATCTAAAATAATATGCAAACAACTAATTAATAATTTCTAAAGGAAGATCATGCAATTAACTTATCCAAAAATCAAATAGGCAAGTGGTCTAGTACCATGCGCATAATCCATTGACTATGACCATGGTTTTATGGCCCAAAAGATGACTATTTTTCATGATGTAGTAGTAAAATAACATGCAAAATAACTATAGAATCAAATAAATTACAAGAAAATTAAATGTGTACCTAAGGATTCAAGCAAAAACAATGTTTAGATAGCCAAAATTAAAGCACAAAGTCAAGGGAAGAATAATTTCTAAATTTCGGTACTTAAGAACATTCAACAAATATCACATTAAGAAGCTATCAAAACAACAAATTCTGCACAAGGAAACAACCCAAATATCAAGTACTTTGATGAAATAATTAATATATAACAATAATTCCCAAATATTTTTATTGCATTATGTCCAAAGTACACAAAAATTAGATGCATAAAGCTGTCTACAACCTATGCTAAGTGTGCACTATTCTTTGTTGCAAAAGTGATTCTAAACAACAACAAAACTTCAATATAAAGCTCCTAAACTAAAGTAGAATGAAGGCAAAGAAACAAGGGTTAAGTGGGTGAACTAACTAAGGAAAAACTGCTCAAAAATAAGATGCAAAACAATGAGAAAAATGTGTAGAACTAAGTTGAAACTAAGGCTCTAAGCTATCTCCTCTCTTGGATGACACTCCCAGAGGGAATTTAACTTAGATCTTGAAGATATAAGCAAAAAAAAAAAAAAACCCTAGAGATTTGGAAGCAAGAAAGAATGGCAACAAGAGTGGAATTAGGCGTGGAATTCAAAGAAGGAAAAATAATATGAAACAACTGTGAAAGTAAGATATGAAAGTAAATTATCAACCTAGAATTGGAAAGCAAATAAACAAGAGAATAATTAGAAAAGCATTGAAAAAGTTCCAAAATCCAGCAACAAATTAAGCACCAAAGGAAAGCTAGAATTCAAGGTTGTGTCACTCAACCTCTACTTAGAAAATTCGAATGGAACATGGGGCCATATATGGACAAGTGGTTTCTTAACTTAGGAAGGGGTGAAAACATGTGGAAATGACCCTAGGATTAGGGTGTTGAATGAGGATGGTTAGCTGGGAGATGAATTAGCAAGATGACATAAGAAGAGAGGAGTGAAAAGATGACATACTGGTTTCTAATTTTTAACAAGGAGAGTCTTTTTCATGGAAAGAAACTGGAGCTCTTTCCTTCCAAATTTGATGGTGTTTAGTGGATGGAAAGTTATGGAAGTGGTAAGGAATGGTACTTAGGAAAGATGTGTAAAGATCAAAGGATTCAAAGTCCTTGATCACCAAATAGGAAAGTGGGGGATGTTTTTTTCATAATGATATGCCTCCCTCCTTTAACTTGTGACCCTATGAAAAAGAGTGGAAAAAGAGTAGGAGATGGAGTTGGAAAGTAGAGTTTATCCCTTGATGGGTCCATCAATGCGTAATCATCTTACTTTTTACATAATTCTTTCAAACCTTCTAATTAAACCTTGAAAATCCAAATTTAGAAAGTGTTTCATTACTTGAATTCTCCTCCAATTGTATGACTCCATGTAGCATTTGGCTTAGTTGGCTTATGTGGCTCACTTTGAGGGCTAATTTGGCTTGGCATCATAGCTCATACCCTTGCCTTTAATGACTAGAATGGCTTGGCTTGAATTAACTTGTCACCTTCTCTCGTGGCTTATATGGCTAAGGTTGCTTGAATGACTTCTATGCAAAGGTAGTGAAAATGCATGGCTTGCTTCATGGTCTCATTTTAGTCACCTTTAGCTCTACCAGTTGCCTTCTTTCTTGCCCTAAGATGATCTTGAACCTTCATCAAACCTTGGATTGATGACATTTAGGCTTTGGCTTGTTTAGGTTTTCAAGTTTGGCTAGAAAACCTCATGAATGACCTCAAGTCTTATATAGATCAAACTCAACCTTTGGATTACCTTCTCAATACCTATAAAGGGAAAAAAAAAAAAAAAACCTGATTAAATCCTAGGAAATTATGATCATTCACATACTTACTCTAGATTAGTCTTTGAACCTGTAAAATTTCATATTTTTTAATTATTAGGTCAAAATTGCATGTGTTACAAAATTTTGGCTAAAAACCCTAATTTAACACTATAAGTTATAGTACATTGGCTACTATTTGGGTACTTTTTATACAAAATTAAACACTTATCGCTTTTTTCCTTTGGCTTCTAGTTAAGCTAATCCATTGCTAAGACTTTACTATTTGCCATCAACATACGATAAGTAAAGATCAATCCCATGGGCTAAGTAGGTTTCAACATTTCGAGGTTCCTTCCCACTTGGTAACTAAGGCAAAATTTAATGTTGGGAGGTATAGTGAACCACTAAATTCTTTGTTCACTATCTTGCAATTTTCTCGTTCTTTATGGTAGGCTTAGTTTAAGAATCCAGTAGTAAATAGTACTTAGGACCACTCAACCTATCTGGACTTTCTCTTTCTTATTTAAATTATTGTACTAGCATCATATGCATCATGCATCTCAAGGTGATTAGTAGGCCCTAGACATTAACATAACCCTACCCACCATACTAGCCAATTGATCCCCCCTCTTTACATCACGTGCCTTGTGTATTCTCTTTCTTTAGGAAGTCCTTGCAAGGGACTCATTTACTAGTATCTTGACAAACTACTAAAGTTCCTGAATTTTATATTCTTGAGCCCTATCAATTCAAAAGACCTAGTTATGGACTACCGATCTTAAAAACTAATTGAAAAAGAAAGCCCCAATGGGATATGCAACCATGATCATATAGCATATATAGGTGTGTGTGTGTGTGTGTGTGTGTGTGTGTGTGTGTGTGTGTGTGTGTGTGTGTCTATATATATATATATATATATATATATAGAGAGAGAGAGAGAGAGAGAGAGAGAGAGAGAGAGAGAGAGAGAGACACACACACACACACACACACACCTTATGAACCAATAATTAGGGCTTCATGGTCCTAGCCTGGCACCTCTAACCTAGGTGAAAAACATGAGTGGCAGCTATGAACCCCTAATATATCCATAGTGGAGCAAACATACTGCTAGCAAGTGTAGTTGTGAGGATTCTAATTCTGCATCCCATATGCCTCAACAACCATTAGATAAAATCCAAAATTTAGAGATGTACAGATGGGTTTGAATAGCTTGATGGCTCACTCATAGCTTGATTTATTGAGTCCTCATAACTGCCCAGACTCAAAGCTTATGAAGAAGTCCACGCCCCTTTAAATGTGTGGTGAACTTTTTTCTAGATACCAGTTATTCATCATCTTCTCAGTACTAAGAATAATTAGAAATCAATGCATTTGGATGAACAACCACTTGTTTTGGGTTTTTGAAAACCTTAAGAACACTATATGGTCATGACTTTTATATAAAGAAACCTAGGCAAAAAGCACCAAATGCACATGAAACTTGCCCTCTAGTGATATTCTGAACATGTTGAATGGCCTATTTCTTTTCAAAATAAAGTTTAACAATGCATCAAAAAACTTTTTAACTTGTTCTTGAGTGTGGACTCCAATTAGAACACTTTATTTAATATACAGTTTGAATTATTTAAAAGTGTAAACCCACATTTGTACCCTTTCGAACTAATATTTCATATTTTATTATTTTATTTTTGAATGTTAGAGATATGCACCAAAAAGCCAACTCTAACAAGTGAGTAGCACAGTGGAGGCTTCTTTTTAGTTCCTACTCAATGGCAAGTGAAAATACATACAACCCTCTATAAAAGAAAAAAGAACTCATACAATAAGAGGGTAATGGCCAGCCCCTAATCAAGATAAGGCCTAGATGATGATGATGATGATGATGATGATAATGATGGCAATAAGAGGCTAGAACTAATAATTGGTATCTTAAAACCAAACCACAAATGTAGAAGAGTAGTAAATTTTTGAAAATAAATTCTCACTCATACCTTCTACAATGTGGAGTTGGAAGGAAATTCAGGTGAGAGAAACAAAACAACTCAAGATCATTGGATGTTGCAATGTTTAATTTGGAAGGAGAGTACTAAGAACATAGTTCCTATTTCATCCCAAGTGAAGAGACATTCTCCAGTGACTTACGCTTTAGGGAAATCAAAGTACAATACTCCATTGTCCAATCAAAGTACTCCAAAAGGATGCACATCCATGAAAAATATAAATAAAAGAGGATGGAAGGAGTAGAGGTTGGAAAGTGTATCTGTAGAATTTCAAATCCCTAATGCAATCATGAAACTACAACAAAATCTGGGGGATCAATGACAAAGACACACCATCCTTCCTTTTGGTAGTCAAGGGACAAGGGTCGATGCAAGGGACAAAGGAATAATCCATATCTAAGATAGGATCATAGTAAGCAAAAGGCAAAATATTTCTAGAAGGGTTTTTTTAATTAAGATCTAGAAAGCAAAAACTAATCGCACAAGCCCTGGCTGCCAAAGATATGAGAGAGGAAGGAAAAAATACTCTAAGACCCCTAAGATGGGCTCAGGAGTGAAAGTTGCACACACTCCTCTCCCTTAGTTAATGATTGTGGTCCCTAATCAGCTTGTCAATCAAAAATGAGAAATCCTCCAGAGATCTTTAGTGTGCATTATCCAAAGAGGAAAATAATAAACCAAAGGAAATTTCTTAGCGGGTAAAAAGATGTTGGGGAATGAAAACTAAAGTTTATGCCTACCAAGTAAGGAATTGAGAGCTCTTGGTGATTTTGAAGTCAAATCAACTAGCCAACTCTATCATAGCTCTTAGCTACTCACCTATGGTAGTCCATTTCAAAATCTTTGGAGATGGAGTTCTAATAGGCACATGAATGTTGACCTCTTCTAGAATGCTAAAATTGGACATTCTAGATTAAATCTTGAGAATTTCATGGGTAGAGATGAGATGGACATCTCAAAAGGACTTGTTGGGGGCCAAGCATTGACCAATCAAAGTTTCTAATCTTGAGGAGTAAAAAAAGCCCGCTACAAGCCTTACTTGGTCAAGGAGTCAAGGTGTTCCCTAGTCAAAGATTCTAACTACCTTGGCTTAGGAAAGTTTTTGCTAGGAAAATGTATGAGTTTAGAAGCTTGTTAATGATTATTGTATTAGTTTAAAAGTTGCTTGATTGTAATTAGTAACTATGCAATGTTTATCAAGCGAGCATTTAGCAACAACCAAGATTAGAAATGTCTTGGAGGATAAGTGTTACATATTTAGAAATTCTTCTTAGACTAAGCAACTATTTTAATACTTGATTCATTCCAACATATTCAAGGGCATTTTCTTCTAAAGATTAGTAGTGCTAAAAGATGTTTTTCTCTATTTATTCAAGCTCGGATGAAAAAGGAGGAGGGTCTTACCAACCGGCAAGGGGGAAGTTGAAGATGATTCTATTATTTCTTTCTTACAAATGAATATGCATTTGTATATTAGTTTGTGAGAAAGAAATGAAAATCATCTCCACGTTCTTAAAATATAGCCACCCTTGCGTCAGGTTGCCAGCCGGCAAGGGTTTAGCTAAAGATGATTTTTGTTATTTCTTTTATGCTTGCAAATGAATATGCATTTGTATATTAGTTTGTAAGGAAGAAATAAAAATCATCTTCAACTTTTTAAAACTAAAGCGACCCAAACATAGGGGTGGCAATTCGGGTTGGCGGGTTCGTGTTTGGCAACACGAACATGACCCAATTAGTGTTATGGGTCGACACGAACATGACACAATTAATAGTCGTGTCAAAAACCTATGACTCGTACACGACCTGCGTAGCACGATTATTAACTGAGTCGTGTTTGATACACTATACGAAATGACACGACACAACACGATACGACATAAAATGACTCGATTTCCCTATTATCACTTGGTAAAAAAAACTACTCCCAAGTGGATGGAGCCATTGTGCGAACACAACCACAAAACATAGGATGGTTATTTTACAACCGTCCTATAAAACATAACATATAGGACGGTTATGCCATAACCATCCTATAAAACATAACATATAGGACAGTTATCCCATACCGTCCTATATGATATTGGTTTTATACTTTTATAGGATGGTTGTGAAATAACCGTCCTATATGTTACCTTTTATAGGACGGTTATGTCATAACCATCCTATATGTTATGTTTTATACTTTTATAGGATGGTTGTGAAATAACCATCCCATATGTTACCTTTTATAGGACGGTTATCTCATAACTGTGCTATATGTTATGGTTTACACTTTATAGGACGGTTAAAAAATAATCGTCCTATAAAACAAGTAACATATAGAATGGTTATCCTACAACCGTCCTATAAAAGGGAACATATGGGACGGTTATTTCACAACCGTCCTATATGTTGCCTTCTATAGGACGGTTGTAGGATAACCATTCTATATGTTACTTGTTTTATAGGACGATTATTTTTTAACCGTCCTATATATACTATAAATTTGTGAAATAACCGTCCCATATGTTGCCTTTTATAGGATGGTTGTAGGATAACCATCCTATATGTTACTTGTTTTATAGGACGATTATTTTTTAACCGTCCTATATATACTATAAATTTGTGACTGATCTTTTGATTATAATTGAATTAGATATTTGATCACCTAAAGCAATGACAATGAGGTTTTGGAGCAGAAAATCAAAATTCAGAAATTGCAGCTACTTGTTTCAAACTTTCAGTGCTTGAGTTTAGCAGAATCAGCACAGTAGCACATTACACTTAAATAATAAATTCAATCTAAATGCTTAACTTGAGTAAGCTGTAAGATGTCATCCTTGAAAGAATAAGAACTTCTATTCATGCCTTCTTGTGTAGGGAGTGTGAAGAGCCTCAGCCAGCAAAAGAGGCTAGCACGATCAATGAATGGAATTCTTATGTTGTCAAGGATGAGGAGTAAGGATAGATGACCCAACAATACACTTTTCAATGAATGGAAAGAATAGAAGAAGGCCAGATGGCATGGGTTTTAGTTATGAACAACTAAACTTTCAACCCAACCCCCACATAAATTGTTAGGATGGAATTCATTTCTCCAACTCCTTTCATGCTCATTGTCATTGATTGGTCATTGCTCTATCCACTGATCCACACAATAAGTACATAGACAAATACAGAAAAGCATTACTAACTACTATTGGTGAAAATTGAACTATACCAAATTACCAATAAAGTTCCTGTAATATTTTATTATTTTATTTAGAAGCAACACAGTTCTTTACACCACTCACATCACATGATATGTAAAGTAAAAGAGACTGAAATGAATCAAATAACCACAATAGTAGTAAATAAATAGGGATTAAGTAGCACATGAGGGAAATCTACTTCCATCAATGTATTAAACACAGCAAATTAAAATAAGTTATGAAAATTATACAAATTAATCAAAATGAATTGATCCAGAGTCTTCAGTTGGTTGAGGTGATCCTTTTCCTGCACTGCTACTTATGCTTACAATGTCCTCTGCAAGCTCATCCATGGCAACCTTAATGGTAGGGTCTACAATCATATAAAATAAGCACGCATTAGCCATTACTAAGCTCATATAAAATATAATGTAAATATAGAATCATAAACTATTACCTTTCAATCCATATAGCCAATCTCTTACACAAATCAATGCTTGCACAGTATCTGGCTTTAAAGTAGATCTATATTGGTCAAGAACCCGACCACCAACACTAAAAGCATACTCTGATGCAACTGTAAATATGGGAATGCTCAAGACATCACGAGCCATGGCAGCAAGTTCAGGATACCTAAAATCAACATTTGAATCAAATATAAACATAAATAAGATTACAGAAAATAGTGTTTACATGAGATTATTAGTCAAACAATTAACAACCTGTATTGATTGCCTTTCCAGAATGCAAGAATGTCTAGCTTTGACTCTTGCAATCTTAGTTCATCCAAATAAAGCTCCAATTGTGATTTTTGCATAGCCAAAGTACCTTCTTCACTTTCAAATGAATCAAATTCCTAATGCAAATGCAATTATATTATTCAACGTATTATATGACAATTCATAGTAAATTTTAATATGCTAAGTAATAAGTGACATATAATGAAAGATACAATTATAAATACAATTACCTTCATGACATCTAAAACCTCTTGGCTATATGACATGTTATGTTTATCATCAGCACCTCCAGCCACTGGGGAAGATGAGGACATTGAGGAGGAAGGAATAGGATAAATCTTAACCATATATTCATTGAAGAGAGAGAATAACTTTTCCTGAACTTGAGCAACTCCAAGCAGCCACTGCCAAACAATTTCTTGTACAAGAATTCCACAAAGGAGAGCTTATACCGAGGATCCAACACACATGCAATTGCCAAAATGGTGCTGAATTCAGACTAGTACTTTGAAAACTTAGTAAACATTTAGGTGGACATACGCTTCATATAGTCATCATCACTTCTCATGTATTGTGTTAAAGTCAAATAAATTATAAATGCTGCACGAAAGTAGAGATTTGCAGTGGGATACTTGGATCCAGAGAACATGCAGGTGGCATCATAAAAAACTGCCAAAAACTTCAAAATTTTTGTAGCCTTTTCCCATTCATTGAAAGAAGGATAGTGCTTATAATTTGAGTCACTTATTTCTAAGTGACAAAATGCACGTTGGTAACAGAGAGCACTTTCGAGCATCAAATAGGTTGAATTCCATCTTGTAGGACAATCTTGTCTTAAGCCCTTTTTTGTCTCAATTGACATGTGATTCACACACTCTAAAAAAATTTGTTTTCTATTTTATGATGCTTTGACATACTTGATACTCTCTCTAATTTTTTGAATAGCATCATCAATTTCTTTCAAACCATCTTGCACAATTAAATTCAAAACATGACAACAACAATGTAGATGAAGGAACTCTCCACCACAAACAAGAGTGTTCATGATGTTTAATTGATGCCTTAACAGCTCAACAGAAGAATCATTAACAGAAGCATTATCTAAAGTGATTGAAAAAATCTTTTTCTCAATCCCCCATTCTACCAATAATGAGTATACCTTTTTTGCTAATGATATTCCATTATGTGGAGGTGGTAGGAAACAGAAATTTAATATCCGCTTTTGTAAGACCCACTGACTATCTAGAAAATGTGCTGTGAGACTTATATAACCATCAGTAATACAAGAAGTCCACAAATCAAATGTTAAACTTATCCTGCCAAGTGCCAACTCTAACATCTCTTTTATCTTTCCTTTTTCTCTTTTATACATTCTCAAAACATCTGCTTTTACTGTATTTCTACTAATCAAGTGCAAATCTGCACGCAAATATTTCAATAGAGTTCTAATTCCATCATACTCAACAAATTGGAAAGGCAAATCATGTAGAACAACTACAGCTATTACTAACTCACGATAAACTTCAAGATCAAACTTATTATCTAAAGCTGCACTTAGTGACATACTCCCCTGACTTTGAGATAAAAGCAATTGACCTATATCACCAGAAGAGCTCCGTTGACAAGTCTTTATATGATGTTTTAAGTTACCAGTACCAAATTTTCTATCACAAATATATATTGTAGAGCACTTCTTACATTTACACTTTTGCCTTCCATCTTCTGATAGAGGAAGGTGTTCAAAAAAATTCCAAACTGGAGACATTAGTTTCCTGTGCTTTTTACCTCTACTAGATTTTGAAACTAACTCCACGTTCTCCAAATCAGCAAGCTCATCATCATCCTTGTTGTGGTGCAGCATATTCAAGTTATCAGAAACATCAGGGCTCCCAACTTGTGCCTATATTGCAAAATGCAAATGACAAAAAAAAAATTAGTTCACACTGACAGTAAACACAATAGACAACACTACACCAACCAACAATCAAATACTAATAAGGGAAGGGAGTGAGAGTGAGGAATGAAAAGAGTCAAAATCAGAATTTCATAAAGAAATAACAAAAAACAAACACATAATGACATACCTATGGTGTTGTAATAGGGGTGCTGCTGCTCATCGTGTTAGAAGGGTTGAACTTGAACAAGATATCTAGAAAGAAAATTTTGAAATAGATGTAAATTTGTAAATTGTAAAAGCAGTTAGGGTTGGGACTTGGGAATGGGCTCAGGCGATTATGTTATGTATATATTTGATTGATGCTATCTATATAAGACAATTTGATAACAACAGTCTCATAATATAACAAAAATTAAAAGACCGTTAATAGTAGTCGATAACTCAAAGTTACGAGACGATTAATGAATAATTTTCCTATTTCAATCAAAATATAGAACGGTTAGGACGTAATAGTCCTATAATAGGAAAACCAAATAGGACAGACGGTTAACACATAACCATCCTATATTTATCCAATATACTGATATAGGACCGTTATAGAATAACCGTCCTATTTTACATAAACATAGAGGACGGTTACAAATTAACAGTCCTATATATTTTGAAAATATAAGACGGTTCTCATATAACCGTCCTTTATTTACACATATGGTTTTTTATTGTACCAATCTGTGAGTGTGAGTTGTGACTGTGATATGCTAGACTTCCAATGATGCGTCTGCCTGTGCCTGCCTGCAAACGGCTTAGCCTAGGCGCTGGCCTGCCTAACAGGGACTGATTGCCTGCTTTCCTCCGATTCCAAACTGGCAAGTGGCAATTGGAGTTAATGAAACTTACACTTCAATCATTGTCAAATATTTTGAGTCCTTCATGTTAGATCTGATGTGTGGGGCCCCCTTGTAGTGGCGGGAAAACAAAATGAAAACTAAAAACATAAAGGTTTAACTAATTAATAATTATCTAGGTCTACTAAGTCAATCTAGTCTAAGGTAATTGTTTTGTCTTTTTGTATGTAAGTAAGTGCCCAAATTCAATTATCCAATTGAATTTGAAGTCTTATGCTAAACTAAAGCCCCTACGGTGCGGCAGCAGCTGCCCTGGCTCAAGCTGGTTATTTGCTAATTGCTATAACTATATGTTATATTGTTATAACCTAAGGCTTAGCTACACCTACACACTGTCTCTAATGTTCTTATCAACCATTTTAAGATTAGCTACACATTGTCAGTTACAAACTTACAAGTTACACTTAGTAGAAAATTAGTTAACTAAGTTTTGTAACTTGTACAAGTACAAGTGACTAACTAACTAACTGTCACATATTATATAAAATTATAAATTCTAATGATTTTCTTATGTTAATTTCACATGTCATCACCAAACACCAATTGATCTAATATATCTCTTTTTCATCAAATTCATGAATATCATGTATCCAACTCATATAACTCAATATTTGTTTCTCATTTTTAACTCCCAATTGATGATAATAGATTGGGAATAACTCATTCATCCATGATCCATTTATCCATCATTCATGTAGAGTAAAATTTAGTAACTCCCTTAGTAATATCATTCAACATTTGTGTTAATTCAACACATAACTCATATTCTCTGTTCTCATTCTCACCTCACCTAAATACCTAATGAGTTAATTACATAACTAATAACTATTCCCTTCGGACCCTTCCTATACACATTAGTCATTATCCACTAATGAGATCAGATAATTGCATAACTCTCTCTTTCTATACTCATTTTCAAGCTACTGAGTTAATTACATAACTGCTTCTATTCTCATTCACTCATTCTTACCTAATGAGTTAATTACATAACTCTTTCTTTACTTTTCCTCAACAACTTTTGAATTGAATATGAGTTACTTACATAACTTTGGTTTTTTAAGCTGATCCTCAACTGAGATCAGATGAGTTAAATACATAACACTTACTTTACTCATCCTCAACCTCAACAACTATTGAATTGAGTACGACACTAATAGTATGACTGTATGAGTTACTTACATAACTTTGTTTAGTTTTTAAGCTGATACTCAATTAGTCAATTGAGATGAGTTAATTACATATATGCTCTGTTTTTTTAAGTTAGCTCATCCTTAAGGAAATTAAGACAAGTTAATTACATAACTCTTTCTTTAGTCTATACTTAGTATATTGAGATATCCATTTGCATCCAGTGTTTCTCAGTTAGGATGGTTATATAATGAAAAATCTTTTTATTCTAGAGAAGGAAGCTAGCTATTTTAGCAAGTGAATTCTTACTCAAACCAAAGAGCTTAAAGTCTCCTTGATGGCTTGATGTGCTAGTATGTGTTATTTGTCATGAATGACCGAACTAAGATCAAAAGAGCATGGTAGTAGTTCAAATATCAATAAACAATACTTTTCTTCCAGTCAAGATGATGATCACCTTTATCTGATTTATCTTGCATGGGATACTTTGCTGGATAATTGCTTAATGCTCACAATTTACCATCTATCATCTATCTTCATACTATCTTGTTATTAATTGCTAGTCGCCAGACTCCAGTTAGAGCTTACATTATAGACTAATGCGTTATTAACCTACAGTCTTGCTTTGTTTAATGAGTCTGTACTTAGCTGCATCATCTTGAATTCTTGATCGCCCCTTCACTTTGTGTCCTTTCCTTGTGTTGTGAATCAAGACATCTCATCATTAATATATATATATATGAAAAAAAGAACTGAAGAAGAGAGGGTTGATTCGGTTGAAGATTGCATAAGAACTAAGAAGTTGGAGAAAATATCAGTTGTAAGAAAATGGTGGGGTCATCTTCTTCAGAATCTAGAGTTAACAACTTAACATATAACAATGACATATTCTAGTTACAACTTACAAGCATGGCATGTAAACCAAAACTGGAACGGACCTATTTGTTACTGAGTCCAACCACTACCAGTGCCAAGTACCACTGCCAAGGGAGACTCACGAATGCAGCGAATCCCACAGAAAATTGGTGCCCCCCCCAATCCCATGGCTCGTCACTCGCCAGGGCTGAGGGCCCAGGGCATGAAAGTTCTCTCTTGTCTCTTCTTTGGCCTCAAAGGCTGGCTCAAAGATCTGCAATCAAAAGTCAAAACCCAAATCCTCTTTCTTCTTTCTCTTCTCAGATTTGCCATTACGCTCCTGCTCCTGCTGCTCCTACTCCTCCACCAGCTGTTTTTGTCGATAAGAATACTAGAGTTATTTGCCAAGGAATCACAGGAAAAAATGGCACATTTCACACTGAACAAGCCATTGAATATGGTACCAAAATGGTATGGGACGGTTCTAAGATGATCGTTTGTTTTTGTTTCTGTTTTATGTGGTTTGATTTGATTTGATGGAGTATGTTTGTTCATTGATTTATGATGGGAGTGTTTTTTAGTTTTTGGTCTGCATCTACTTGAGTTTTTTGTTTTTTGTTTTTTCTATAATGATCTTAGATTTTTCAATCCAAGTTTGATGCCTCCATTCATACACTTTTGATTTTCATATGTTGTTTAAGTTTCGCTCATCTGGTCGAAAGAAAGAAATAGGGAAAAAAAATAGAGTCTCATCACACCTTCTCATAGTTGCAGAAATACATAAAATGCTCTACATTGTTGAGTATTTTCTATCCTACAGCTACGCTCTCAAATGTGGATCTAGACCGCTCCTGTTTGAAGGCCTCTTATAGTTATTCAGTACTGGTACTACATGATCCTTCCACAACATATTTTGCTCAATGATGATTAATGAATACTGGTTGTCGACTCGTGCATCAGTCAGATGCTTCTACCACACTATGCCTAATTGACTCAAATGTCAAGCAAAGAATTACAGAGCGAGGCACTAAGTTGTTAGTGAACAGCATCCTATGCTTCCCCAGATTTTGTTTTTTTCTTTTCTTGAAAGAAAAAAATTAGAGAAAACTTAGAAGTAGCACCAATAGGTAACAAGATGAGGGAGATTGGATTTAGATGATTTAGACCTGCCCAACATAGACTAAAAAGGGCACCAGTTAGACACTTAACAGAGAGAAATAGAGAAATAAGATTCATATGACTGAACCCTAATCAAGATAAAGTCTTGATGGTGATGATGATAATTTCCCTTTCTTCTTTTTTTTGAAAGCAAAATGATTCCATTAAAGAAATTCTAAGAGATAGGAGTTTAATCGTTTGAAATGTTGAATCACATCATACTTGAAAATTTGAAATATATCTAAGATTACTCATGAACGTTCTTGACCATACATTAGCAAGGCAAGTGTCTTGTTATTCCAGTACCTGAGCACCATTTTCCTCATTGAAGGATACTAGCAGGCAAACTCCAAGGTGAGCCACTTGCTATAAGTTATACATATACATAATGCGTTTGAAGTTTGTAATTAGCATGATTACTTGTGATGATGTGAATGTTGTTGTGGAGGTGAGTACTTCATCAGACTACTCTAACTATAGTTGTGCATTCTCAATCTTTCATTTTGGCAATGCTATCAAAATCGTAGAAAGAATATTGATCTGATTAGGGATCGGTTGTACGGTTCAAAAGTAACAATCCATGGATGGTGTGGTCTCCCTCTCCCCTGCTAGTTGCAATCTTAAAGCCATAGACAATGTCTAGAACAAACAGCCCAAGGTTTTGAAGCTATCTTACCTATGTTTAGACAAATTTATCCAAAAGTTCTTTCTTTTTGTTTGAATGATCATTTATCCAAAAGTTTTAGGCCTGCAACTAGCAGGGAAGAAATTCAATATCCATGGTGAGATTATAGCTGATTATAGTAAGTGATGTATGAGAAATACACGATGGATGTACATTATATCTACATGCCTATGATGGTCTTGTACATTAGGGTAAGGTGTGTCAGTTACCCAGGGAAATCTAAAATGTTGACAAATTTGGATAATAGTACGTTATGATTATGGGAAGTGCAAGTACTTGTAGACAAGAGCATAAGATGCCAAAACTAATCTAGAACTAAAACATAAATGAAATATTTGTTCTTGGAGAGAACAATGTGTATCTGGAACAATAAGCGTTCTCCAAAAGAAGGAATTTCTTTGATACTATCAAAGTTGTATAGTAGACTATTGAAAAATGCAAATTAGCATCCATGGATTACTTAAACCATAGATTTATGGGCATCCAAATGGCATTCAGTCTGCATGAAAACATGTACTGTGGATCTCACAAATATTAAGCAATGGAAGGTACAAGGGCGCCGAACACAGCTAGGGCCATTGCCAGCAGCAACAAATCGCAAGGTTTAGTCCCGATATTCGTAAGCCCGCGACCCCACACCATGATCGGACCCTTGCCGGGGCTAGCGGAGAAAGATGGCAAAGCTGTATACAAACAACTCTTATTTGGGGACTACAAGGCTAACTACTTTGGAGCTGCAGTTGGATAATCTTAACCAAGTTATTTCCTGCTGTAAGCTGGCCGAACATGCTAATGTGTGTTAAACTAGCTAGGCTAGGACATATCTACATTCATAGACCAGAAAGATTTCACTAGAATTCTGATTGAAGAGAAGGGACTAGCTTCCTCAGGATAAGTCAAAAGGGATTCTTGTTGTCCTTAATAAGCATTCATATGGTGTCTTGTTGTTGGTCTGGCAATTGCAAGAGAAACCCCTAATTGTTCCTTTCTTCACTCTTTCATTTGCTTCTCTGGCTAAGAATAGAGAGGATAAGTTATCCAAACTCCAATTACCACTAAAACAAAAGAAAGTGAGAATAAAGGATAGTTGGCGGTCATCTATTTGAAGTTCTATACCATCCAACACTGATTAGGTAACTACATTTCTTTTTGTGTTTTTTTGGTGTTTTACATTTTGCAGAGTGTAGACTTCATAAAGTATGCTGTGAGATAAATAGGTCAATACTAGGTCCCTTGGACATGTATCGAGAGGAGACTGCAAGCTCTTGTTTATCTATACCTCACTCCTGTTTTCACCCATTCTCCAAGTGAATCAATTTTTAATATGGCACTCAACAATACTTGTTCTTCACTCTGAGGTGATTTCCTTGTAATACGATCAATATTTGCTTCTAATTAGATGTTTTGCATTGCTTGATACGTGCAGGAACTTTGGTTTAGCTTAGCATGAGATCTTGTTCTTTTGTCTATGATTAAAACAAGTTGGTGGGGTGACACCCAAAGAAAGGTGGAACTGAACTCTTAGGGCTGCCTATTTTCAACACAGTTGCTGATGTAAAGGCTGAGACAAAGGAAAATGCATCAGTCATCTATCCAAAACTGATCTGACCCTACTAGGCTACTACCCTAGCAAGTTAGCAACCCTAATCAGTGGAGGAATTGACTGTCAACTTTTGTAACGCCCGAGCAACTTACGCTAATTTGGACATTCTATAAGAAATGGACTGGGTTGAATGTTTTACCTTATTTAAAATAGTAAATGAAGGAATTTGTGACAAAACTTGGTACCATTAGATTCTACTCAAAAAATAGAATTCAACGCCTCAAAAATCACCCAAAACAGAGTTCGTATGAAGAAGTTACAGTCGTTTAAAGATCAAGGGCAGTTCTGAAATTTAAACAGAAAAACGAAAAAGACGAAAAACGCAGGGGGCCGTTTTGATAACGGCACCCCCTGTCGTCTTCCACCTCCAAATCTCTCCAGAAACCCTCCTTTCATGATTTATCCAGAAAACACAAGGAAAATGGTGGCACCGCCATTGAGGGGCACCGCCTTCTTATCCCTATAAATACCCCATCTCCCCCTCTTCAAAATCGCGTTTTCCTAGTCGTTTGAGACTGGGGTTTCAGGCAAAATCGAAAACCCATCTCTCTACAAATTCCTGCAATGGCCAGGCCCTAATTAGGCCAGTCATTCTCCCATTCCCTTTCTCCTTTCCAGTCTGGCAATGGGGTTTTCCCCCCTTGTTCAAGTTTTCCGGCGAGCAGGCACACCCACCGGGGAAAAAGGGCGTTCCTAGGCTACAGGTAAGCCGTTCTTACCTTTTCCTCTTCGTTTTGCTTTCTCCAAACCAGATCCACACCGAATCTGGTCCTTCCCCAGCTGGTTTTTCCAGATGGAGAAGACAAAGCCAGTTCTGGCCGGCCCTAAACGGAACCAGCCGTCCTTCTTTTCCAGTCGTTTTCCAGCCGGGTTCCTAGCCGGAAAATGTTCCAAGCCGGCTTAGGCTAGCCCTGCATGAACCAGGAGTCCCAGGGATGCCATGCTGCACGTGCACCTGGGAATGGGTCCTTGGGATGGGTTCCAAGTGTACGACAGTGCGTACACTGTCCCAAGTGCAGCCTTCCAGTGCACGCGTGACATAGGGCACGGGTCTTGACTCGGCCAGGATGCACGGGGTGCCCTGGGAGCTGAGACGCACCATGCTAGAAGGTGCGTCTGTGCGATGATGTGTGTCATAGCGCATCACTTGAGCATGCATGTGCGCATGCAAAACGTGGTCCCTGGCATGGCCTTTAGGAGCGCACTCACGTGAGGCAGACGCGGTTCAACCAAGATGCACAGGTATCCTGGGAACTGGGACATGCGGACCCAATGAGACTTTAAAGTTAGGATTAGAGGACAATTTATAGACTTAACCATGGAATAGTAGATCCACATCATAGGATCCAGCCTGACAATGAATTAGGCAAGGACCATGGACCCCAATAGGCAGAGCTAGCAATCTAATGTCTAAATGGATTGAAATTAATAAGGACTCCTTGTATCCATTCATACCTAGGAGTTTATAAATGAGACCCAGGGACGGGTTGAGTGATAAAGGATGCGACTCCAGGAGACGTTGAGGTAGGTGTTATATCACTAGACTTTTTAAAAGAGCCATGATTGTTTTGAGAATGCATGTTTTAAGTATAAGTATATGACTTGTTTACCATGACTTAATTCAGCGTACATATGATAAATGCTTTATGCATAGATATGTTTTGCAAATAATTGCATATACATTATGCGTAGATATGTTTTGCAAACAAATGCATATATTGCATGATTTGTGAGCATTGAGTTTTTGAAAGATTGCATGTCCTTGAGGGTTACCAAAAGATGCTGGAGTGCCCAAAAGACGCTGGGTAGGAAGTTGTGATGGCTAGGCAGTTGTGAGGGACCCAAAGAGGACAGGTTTTGAAAAAGAGGTTTTCGCTTGTTTGATCTGATATGATTTGGGCTGATAAGCTCGTGGGCGCTATGCTGAGAGGTTTGGGTTGGCCTCCAACCTCTACCACTATTAGGTGAATGGGTACCACGACCAAAAAGGGCAACGTCCCTGCTTTGACTGTATGTGGTACAGGGGGCTACCACTGGTGTACAGCACTGGGTCGAAGTGTCATATGTCCCGTGGAGGCATATGACCCTGTGTCCTCAGGTACCTGGGGACCACACGGCGGCGAGGTCACGGGCATAGTTGGACCCTATGGTTTGAGGATTTATTTGCATTGCATGTGGCATGAGATGAGGTTGGTCAACCATACCAGATATCCATGAGTTGGATTCAGTTGAGCATCTTATGCATATCATTATGTTTATGATATATGATACTTTTAACTTGGATTATGCTATTCTTTAAGTCGTTAGTATTTCAATTCGACAATGGTTTTTAATATCGATATTGAACGTGATTGTTCGAACATGCACATGTTTTTAAGAGCATATGATTTTAAACATAGCATGCATTGCAAAACTAATAGTGATAAACTCCTACTGAGTATAGTATATACTCACCCTATTCTTAACATTTTTCAGGATAGTTCCACTCACAAATAGAAGACGTCTCAGGAGATATTAGTGCTACAAGCAAGTGAATAAACAAAGGAGACAACTATACATGTGAGTAAACTCTCCACCCTTTGGACATGTATTTATATTTATTTACAGTTGGGCTGTGAGTTGTGGCTGGATAGACTTGGGGAAAAACATTTATTATTTTTGAAGTTTTTCAAAAACTATTTTGATTGTTGTGAAAGCAAATGACACTCGGGGTTTTCAAAATGAGTTTAAAACTAAAGATTTTCCACTGCATTGCATGATTTTTATAAAATAGTTTTCAAATAGGGATGCATCCCGCCTTAGGAATTTAGATCTTGCATTTAAAAATGCATGGGAAAACCCGGGTCGTCACAATTTTGTCCGTAAACTGAGATTGTAAATCCTTCTCTATGAATCTATGATCAAACTGTAAAAACACTTTCCACTTTTCTTGTCTAACTATAGTCATTTTCATTTTTATTTGTGAAGCAAACATGGAGCAAGTAAAAGAGGTAGAAGAGGTACAAGTAGAACAATTACAACTCACAGAAGCAGAACAATCAAGGCTATCAAGCACATGTCTATCAGTAACACCACCGGTCAGTGTCAAGAGAAAGGTCAGGGGGAGGGGGCCAACACAAATGGATCGTATAAATAAGAGAAGCTCAGTTGGAATAAAAGAAATGGTACAATTTAATAGTAGAGGCCAACCGATTGGTGGTACTGCACATGCCTATGCTAGTTTCATATGTTGCACTATTAGAAAACTTGCGCCAGTATCAGTTCCTTATTAGAGACTTGTATCGCCACAAGTCAAAGATTCAATATGGGAAATGGTCAAGGTATGTAAATTCATCGGCATATAACATAATATGTCCTTTATATTTATATATTTTGTTTTTATTTTCATATGAATCATGATACACAAAGTTGTTACAATACTCACTAGTAAGTCAGTCACCTTAACATGCTTCTTCTTTTGTTTTGTAGTCTGCCTTTGACGTATCTTATGAGTGCAAGAAGCAAGCATTGCTAGGAGTTGGTGAAGCTTGGAGGAAATGGAAGAGTAAGCTTGCAAGGAAGTACATACTTCCAAATTCCCATGATCCTTCTACACTTAACATGGTCCCTCAGTTGTATTCCTACTTCGTTGACCAGGAAGCATGGAAGCAATTTGTACAGTATAAGTTATCTCCTGATTTTGAGGTAATCACAACTTGAACTAGCCAAGCTAAATTTTTATTCTTGTAATTATTATAATTGATTGTATTTGATCACATTACTTTGATGTCTAGGCAAAGCGTATAAAAAGACAAAAGGCGCGTGCACAGAACCATATGCCGCACCACCTTTCAAGGGTTGGCTATGCACAATTAGAGGCAGATGTAGTAAGTATATCATGTGACATTCCATTTGTTTAATCATAGTAGATTTTTATTTATTAACTCTGACTTAGTGTCTGTTATTACAGAAAAAAAAGGCTGGGACAACAGAGCCCATGGACCATGCTATTCTATGGAAAATGGCACATTCAAAAGGGCATAATTCCCACACCTTTGCCAATGAGACAACTGCAGCAATTGCTTCAAGAATTGTAAGTAGTTTAAGACTTTAAGTTTTATACTTTTACTTTATCTGCATACTGCCTAGTTAAATACTTTTATACCCTTGCATAGTACATTATATAAATATTACATATATAATAATGATTTGATCATGTTATGATCTTTATGTGTGCAAGAAGAGTAGACCCAAGAGAGTGCAAGTGCAACTATAAGGACTCTTAGTAGCACTGCTACAAAGGGGGACATCCTGTATTGGGCAATAGGCAATAAGGATGAGCACCCTGGCTGGGTAAGGGGCCAAGGTCCGGGTGTTCTTCCTTCCAAGTTTTTCCCCAAACAAAAGGCTCCTACGCTACAAGAATTTGAAGAATGGAAGAAGCAAACACTTGTGGAGATATATAGCAAGATCAAAGGTCAACTATTGAAGGAACTCCAGGGTGGTGAAAGAACCTCATGTGAGGATGTTGGCCCTCAAGCTAGAGCTGAACCTCAAGTTCAACCACCCCAATTTGACAACAGCTGCACTCCTAGTCCTCCATCAGGTGAAGAGGTGGTAGAACAAGTACTTGAATATGATGTCCCGATCAGTGAGATATGTATATTGACATGTTTAATTTTACAATGTTACTTATTTACTAACCTTTTTAGTTTACATTACATCACTAATATATATATATGTCATTTCTCAAATGCAGGTGGGTCAATTCATGTTGCAGCTACATACATCTAAGAACCATGTTGCTGTGGCAACACTGTATGAGGTTCGGCCAATGACTTCCACCACCTTGCATTGTAAGTTGATGCGTCCACACACTAAGTGCGTGTGCATCACTGCTGCCATTCAACCAGATGCTCCCCTTCCATTTCTAGTCAAAGGGGATGATGTTGAAACTATTGGGGATGCAATTGGATATCATGTGTGTTAGCCAGAGAAACACATAAAACCAATGATATCCAATTCCAAGGTACATATATACTAACTGTAGTCATGGCTTCATTTTCTCCTACCTTTTTTTAAGTCGTCCTAAATTGTTAATTGATTAAATTGTCTGCAACATGTTGGATCACCAAAAGCAACACAAGGGGCAATTGAAGCAAACCTTGCAGCCTGCAAATTCTGGCATAGTAGCAAGTGTAGCCACATCCCAGCCTTCCCAGGTAGTACTAGTTCTATATATTTGCATAGTTGTATCATGTTATATGTGAACTTGAATGATGCAACAACTAACAAGTTCAAAGCACTTGTTAGGTGCTCACTACTCACAAGTTAGTAGTCACAATGTTATATTATAAAATATTCTAATTTTACCTCATTGTGTCTCTTCTTTTATATATGCTAGTATACCAGTACATGTTGTATATATTCATTACTAATTTCTAAAATGTTACATGATGGCATCTACAGTGTAGGGATCAGGTGGAGGTTCCACCTAACACACCTCCATTATAAGGGTAATGTACAGACTGGCCAATGAAGCCAACATAATGAACCTTGTAAGGATAGAGGCAGGTGTGCTTTCAAACGATGTGGTTGAGGTTCCACTCTTCAAGGAAGACCTCTTAGCCATATGTAATTTGGATCAATTGGAGTACATGCACATCGTAGTCTATATAGGGTATGTCGTATAACTGCTCTGCTCTATTAGCCCAAATTCCAAATGCAGGTATTTGCATGATAGCTTGCAAAGATTAGAGGTCAAAGACATTTACAAGTTCCTTAACCCTTCTCTTATCTTTCCATTGGACTATTTGCTCGCGGACAAACAAAGTGAAGATATCATTTCTGGTCTCATGAGTTGTACAAAGGGGCAAGCCTTACTGATTTCCTACAATAATGGATACGTTGTAACATATGTTGCTTAATTATGCCATTTTAATTTCACAATTCATACACATGAATACTATATCAGTTAAGATTAGAGAAAATTCAATTGAATTATTATTTTTATAGGTCCCATTGGATGCTACTAGCTTTGGATGTGCATGGTGGCCATGCAATTATTTTTTTTATTCATGTGGAGCACACATTCGGGAACACCTGATGGAAATTATAAACAAGTCTTTATTATTCCTTTTATTATAATATAACTACTCACCTAGAAACTATAATAATATTCATAATCTAATGCTTTTCAATTATATGTGTGTAGAGCATGGTATAAATGGGTTGAGAGGGAAGGCATTCACCACCCACCAAAACTCAACTAGAAGAAGGCCAAGGTACGGTTTACTAATTACTGCTCTTTAGACTCTTTGATATAATTTTAAACCTGAACTTATTAGAAATTATATTTTGAAACTTTTCTGTTGTCTTTGGTGGCATTGTTCTACCGTGCCCTAAACAAAAATCAGATTGTGAGTGTGGATATTATGTTTTTAGATACATGAGAACCCTCATTCTCAATGGAATTACAGTCTCACAATTGAGAAAGGTAACACTTAGACTTACTAACTAATGTTACACTTTTGATTTGTATATTTCCTGACTAAATCCAAAATTACATATCTAATCTCTAAACTAAGTTATTATATGTTTCTTGTAGGCTGATTTGGGAACCAAGAGTTACTCCTAGTTGGATCTAGATGATATTAGAATGGAATGGACAGATCATATTATGAATTTTAATTTGTAGTTCAATGACGTAAATGAATGTATATTATCATTCATGTATATACATTTTACTCAAATATAATACAAAGATTAGTTCATTTCAATGGATGTGTTCTATTTTTCTTTCGATTGAAGTACACTGTTTCAATGTATGTGCTTTCTTTGTTTCAAACTTTCAAATTTCAATGATGTGATTGGGAAGTTGGTGTTTTGATTAGCGGATGGGTTGATCATCAATTTTCAATGATGTCAGTAGATGGGTTGTATCATGTACATACAGATACAGTATGGGTGATACAAAAGTAGATAACTTTGTAGAGGGAGGCAGATATGGAGGTTGAAAATTGAAATTACCGATACTGAAGTTGTAGATATGATTCATATCAATAATCAAATATGATACCAAAATAAAGACAAATTTATTCCAAAATAATGAAAAATAAGACAGTTTCCAGAACAACCATCCTATATTACCTGACTAATCCTATATTACCTGACTAATATAGGACGGTTTCCCCAGAATCGTCCTATATTACCTGACCAATATAGGACGGTTCCCCAGAACCGTCCTATATTACGCCAAATATAGGACAGTTCATGAAGAATCGTCCTATATTATCTCTAATATAGGACGGTTATTCAAGAACCATCCTATATTTTCAACCATTCCATAGGTTTGTTACATTAGTAGATGGTCAAGGTGATAAGTTAGGGTCACGTGTCAAACAGGTCGACGCGACGGGTCAAATTGATTGACTCGAACACGACACAATTTTTGGTGTGTCATTTTCAAGTCACCTGAAAATGACATGAACATGATAAGACTCGACCCGAACCCACTAAATTCGTGTCGGGTTCGAGTGGTGTTATCGTGTCGTGCCATATTTTGCCACCCCTACCCAAACATGATATGAATCAAAAACAGACATTCCCTCAAGCTAGGGTGTTCCCCATAAGTGACGCACTACATCAGATCCCGAGTGCAGTGAAAAATAGGCAAGGGTTGCTAGGGCGTTCTCCTAGAAGCGACGCGCTACATCGGATCTTGGGTATAGTGAAAAGTGGGCAAGGGTTGCTAGAGCATCCCCTTGGAAGCGACGCGCTACATCAGAACCCAGGTGTAGTAAAAAGTGGACATGGGTTCACACCATGGAGGTTGAGAAAGGTAGTAGTAAATAGGGTATCTCTAGAACATAAGATTCCCATCGCTACATGGAATATAGGGACATTGACAGGTAAGAGTTTCGAGTTAGTAGATGCAATGAAACGTAGGAGAGTCAACATCGCTTGTATTCAAGAAACTAAGTGGAAAGGGGCTAAAGCTAGAGAAATAGATGGGTATAAATTATTGTACGTAGGAAAGGAAAATAACAAAAATGGCGTAGGAATAATAGTGGATAAGGAATTAAAGGATTAAGTTGTGGACGTTAAAAGAATCAGTGATAGAATTATAATAATAAAAACTATTCTAGAAGAGCAGATTATAAATGTTATAAGTGCATACGCACCATAAGTAGGGTTACAAGATATAATCAAGAGACAGTTTTGGGAAGATATGGAGGGAGTCATACAAGAAATTCCCAACACTAAGGGGATATTTATAGGAACAGACTTAAATAGCCGTGTAGGAAAAGATAAGGAAGGATATGATAGAATACCTGGAGGGTATGGTACAGGTGAACGAAATGAGATGGGGAAAATATCCTTGATTTTGCTTTGTCATATAACCTGTCCATTGCAAATACACTCTTTAAGAAGAGGGATGAACACTTAATAACCTTTAAAAGTGAACTTCATAAAAGCCAAATAGACTTTTTTCTACTTAGGAATAATGAACAATCTATATGTAAGGATTGTAAGGTGATACCTGGTGAGAGTTTAACCTCACAACATAGGTTAATGGTTATGGATATCCATATTAAAAGATGGAGTAAAAGAACTTAACTTAATACACATCCAAAAACTAAGTGGTGGAACTTAAAAGGAGAGAAAATAACCTCATTCAAAAATAAGTTGATGGTAGAAGCAAATTGGAACTATGAGACAGTAGTAAATACCATGTGGACTAATATGGCTGAGTCCATTAAGAAAGTGGCAAAAGATGTCTTAGCAATATTTAAAGGTAAAAGGCTATTAGCAAAGGAAACATGGTGGTGGAGTGAAACACTACAAAAAGTTATTAAAGAAAAATGGATGCATTTTAAAGCTTGGTAGAAGATTAGAAATAATGAAAACTATGAACAATATAAGAATGCTAAAAACGCTGCTAAGGGAATAGTAAGTGAGGCTAAGCTTAAAGCATATGATGAGATCTATAATAAATTAGGAACACAAGAAGGTGAGAAAGATGTGTTTAAACTTGCAAAAGTAAGAGAACAGAAGGGTAAGGACTTAGATCATGTTAGGTGTATTAGAAGTGAAGATCAAAGGGTATTAGTCAAAGAAGAAGAGATCAAACAAAGGTGGGAAACATACTTTCAAAAATTATTAAATGACAATGGCTCTGAGAATATAAGGATTTAAAATAATATAAATCTAAATAACATTGGATATTATAGATATGAACGTAGGATTAGAATACCTGAAGTAAGAGAGGCCTTGAAAAAGATGAAATCAGGAAAGGCCATGGGGCCTGATGGTGTACCAATAGAGGTTTGGAAGCATATGGGAGATATTGGGGTAGTTTGGTTGACCAAGTTGTTTAAAAAGATTATAAAATCAAAGAAAATGCCTAATGAGTGGAGGAAAATCTCTATTGTACCAATCTATAAGAATAAAGGTAATATTCATAGCCGCACTAATTATCGAGGGATCAAACTTATGAGCCACACCATGAAACTTTTTAAAAGAGTGACTGAGAAGAGGCTATGAAATGAAACAAGTGTATCGGAGAATCAGTTTGGTTTCATGCCTGGGAGGTCTACCATGGAAGCTATCTTCTTACTAAGACAGTTAGTAGAGAAATATAGGGAGAGGAGGAAAGACCTACATATGGTCTTTATCGATTTAGAGAAAACTTATGATAGAGTCCCTAGAGAGTTAATATGGAGGGTGGTGGGTGGTAAGGGGTTTCTCAGGGGTATATAGATATAATTAAAGATATGTATGAGGGAGCGGTAACAAATGTTAAGACCACTAGTGGCATGACTGGTGATTTTCATGTCACTGTAGGATTGCACCAAGGATCGACATTGAGTCCATACCTCTTCACATTAGTTATGGATGAGTTAACAAACATTTGCACGAGGAGATTCCCTGGTGCATGCTATTTGTAGATGATATAGTCTTACTTGATGAGACAAGGGAGGGTGTAAACATAGAGCTAGAGTTATGAAGAGAAGCATTAGAATCTGAAGGATATAAAATTAGCCAAACTAAGACAGAATATATGGAATGTAATTTTAGTAAGGAGAGTAGGAGTGGAACACTAGTCAAGATTGATAACTAAGAAGTCCCCGTGAAAGACCTCTTTCGGTCCTTAGGATCATTGATCCATGAGAGTGGAGAGATTGAGAGGGAGGTTACCCAGAGAATCCAAGCAGGTTGGAATAAATGGAGACGTGCATCTGGAGTTTTATGTGATCGACGGGTACCACTCAAACTAAAAGGAAAGTTCTATAGGATGGCTATAAGGCCGGCCATGCTCTATGGATTAGAGTGTTGGCCAGTTAAGGAACATGATACTCATAGGATGAGTGTCACAAAAATGAGGATGTTGAGATGGATGAGTGGTAAGACAAGAAAGGACAGAATTAGAAATGAAAATATTAGAGAAAATTTAGTGGTAGCACCAATAGGTAATAAGATGAGGGAGATTAGACTTAGATGGTTTGGACATGTCCAAAGGAGACCAACAACAGCACCAATTAGAAGGAGTGAGGCAATACAAGCAGAAAGTTCTAAAAGGGTAAGGGGAAGGCCCAAAAGAATGTGGATAGAAGTGGTGAGGAAAGATTTAAAAACTTTGGGACTAAATGAAACCATGGTATTTAATAGAGTGGAATGGAGGAATAAGATTCATGTGGCCGACCCCTAATTGGGATAAGGTCTTGATGATGATGATGATGTTTGTAGGTTGAATTTTGGATGCTTTTTTCAGTGGACCAAGATAGGGTTGAGTGTGTCTTGGTTCTCAACATTTTTATATCACTTGGTGGATTCCTTGGGTAGTGAGACATTTCCAAGCTATGTATCCTCATAGTGGTGAAGATCAACATTCTTATAGTGGTGAGTTAGTTTCCAACCTATGTTCTATATGTCTTGGTAGTGTTTTTGTATGCAAGAGTGGTGAACTATCTATTTCTTGACTTCCTATAATGGTTCTTTGTATTCATGGAAGAACTATACTCTCAAGTAGAAGACAATTTGATATCTTTACTTAACATTTCATAACTCTTTGATGGTGAACGTTCTATATCCATTGAGTTTGAACAATTATTTTGCATTCTCTTTTATCTTTCTTTTAGCACTTGATTTTCTAGTGTTAGTTTGTGTATCAAAGCTACAAGTTACAATGACCTATTAAGCAAGATCATAGCTATATCAAATAAGGATACTAATGACTTGTAAATAAATTATTTGAGGAGTCAAGTAGAAAGACTTGAAGACCATCTAGAGTAACTTAGCAGTCATGATGAAAGTAGTGAGAAATCTAACATTGAATCTTCTAATAACACTTTAGACAATTTATATTCTTTTTATGCCAAAAGTAGAGCCTCAAATCAAAGATATTCATAAAGTAACACTCCTAGAAGAAGACACCATGATTTTAATCTAGTAGGAGTGAAAGTTAATGTCCCAAAATTTGAAGGAAAGATGTAGATTGACGAATTCCTAAACTGGCAACGAATAGTAGAACATGAGTATAAGGAGTTCTTAAAAGATGTTAAGGTAAAACTCAATGCTCTTAAGCTAAAGAAATATGCTTATTTATGATGCAAGAATCTAAATAAGCAAAGAGTACAAGATGAAAGAATATGATAAAAATGTGATACAAGATGAAGAAAGAACTTAAGAAATGTTTTCTATTGAAACTACAAGATGCGTATATTCCTTATTTAGAATTTAAGATAGGAGAATTGGAGTATGGAATAGTATATAATGGAGATCGAATATCTAATGTTGAATAGTGATGTCATTGAGCTAGAAGAGCAAACCATAGCACACTTCTTAGGTGGACTAAAGAGGAAATTGGAGATATAGTATGCTTACAATAGTACTAGTTATTCATTAATGTGAGAAAGTTGCCTATGCTTGTTGAGAAGCAGCTGAAAGAAGTATCTTAAAAGGGCCATTCTAGACCCTATGAGAAAAGGAACATTTTCAATTTGTGGAGTGCTTCTAATTCTAAGAGGAAGCCTTATAAGAGAACTCAACCCACTCAAGCTAAGAATGAGGATAAGTAATCTAGATCCTTTAGCTCTAATGCAAGGAGATGTTTTAAGTGCAAAGCTTTTAGAGACATTGCCTCTAACTATCCACAACTCAAAGTGTTTGTTTTGGTGGAAGATTCAAAGTACAATAAAAATGAAGAATCTCATTTAGGTTGTGAAGAAGATGAAGATGTCTTCCTACCAATTAAGGTAATATGTTGGTGGTATAAAGGATCTTGCGTGTCATTCACAAATACATTGATTGGCCATGCTACACCATCTTCCACATGATGGTCACATCAATTAGGAAGGTACCTCATGTGATTATTGACAATTGTGCTTGTGAGAATGTTGCTTCCACAAACTAGTAAACAAGTTGCAACTAAAGATAGATCATAAGGAAAAAAATTTCACCTCAACTTACTAATAGGGCTACTGTAGTTAGCCTCACAGTGTTCTTGACTAGCCAAAAAAAAAATGTTTCCATGGCTTTCCCTTTTGTGGGTTGCTCCTCATCAAGGCCATCAAGTGTCCATCTTTGCTTGGGCCAACACCCAAATGTAGTCCTAGGAATGAAACCCCATTCTCTCATGCTCTAAAACTCCTTACCTTTAGTTAAACAAAAAAGGTTCAATCTTGGTCACCTACTTCAACTTCCTCCACTTAACAAAGAGGAGACCCTCAAATGGCTAGACAAGGGATATTAGATTAAGGTAGCTCATAAATGCTTAATCTAATTTTGTATTGGAAACCATTATATAAATGAAATATGGTGCAATGATATCCCTATGGATAGGGGTGGCAAATCGTGTTCGTGTCTATAATAACCCAAAGAATTAATGATTTAATAATAATAAGAGGGGCAAATTGGTAAATACACGTGGGCCTACAGGGCGTGGGACCCACGATGAGGCTATAAAAGCCTGCCCTGTCTTTTGTACAGCCAAACCATTCACTTTGGATTTCGAGTTGACGACGCAGGGCAACGACGAGGAACTCCCCGAGCAGGTGCATGCAGTGACGATCTAACTACGGTAGGCCACCCTCCACCATTTCCCGTGTTTTTCTTATAGTTTCTGTTGTTTTTAACGCTGGAAAACAGTGTGGATTGCCATTTTTCGGTCAATGAGTAGGCAGTAGTATTCTTGTTAAAATAAACCGATGAAACGGCATTTGATCGTGATCTGAACCGTCCATCTTGTGCGTTGTAACATGAAGAACAATCCCATGAATTTTCATGGTGATCGAACAGCTAGAGATGCCGAAAAACTCATAAAACAGTAGATGGAAAAATTTTAGGGATGTGACAAAAATTATGTAAAAACACTAGATAATGGCATAGTTGGTTGAAAAGGGGCTTATAAATGGAATCTACGCGAAAAACTAAGCGAAACGGTGCAAAAATGGCACCATTTGGACTCATATGCATCGCCGACGGCAATCGGAGTCCGACCATCTTCTTTGGCGATGGCAACCCGCCGTGACACATGTCACCCATTGTCGCATGCCACGTAGGTGCCACGTAGGTGTCACGCAAGCTCCACGCATATATATGGCACGTGCCCTACACACGACGCCATGCGCGCACCACCCACATGCCATGCGTCCCACGTAGGCGACACGTGGCTCCACGCGTCACGCGGGCAGCGCACTGATGCACGCCAGCGCACACCGGCAACACGCGCACACGAAAAACAACGCATGAGCGCAGTACACCGGCGTACACGCACGCGTACGAAGGTGGTACACGCGTGCACGCTGTATGAAGTCGACGCATGCGCAGCGCGTTCGTGCATGCACCCACACGAAGACGGGGGCGTATACAAGCTCAGCGCATCTGTGCACGCGCTCGCCCGAAAACGACTCACGCATGCATGCGCACGCGTCAACTGCACGCGCGTGCACGTGCGACGCACGAGTTTTGGGATGTTTGGGTCCTTTGACTCGTCCATTTATAAAAACTTGAGTTTTAAGAGCTACAGAGGTCTAAATCGTGATCCGAAAGAGGTGTTGCGACTGTATCGACGGCGCAAACCTAGATTTGACTTGAAAATCTAAATATAAATTCCTTTTTAAGGGTTAAACCACTGAATGTGGTGAGATAATCTCAATCAGGCTAATCAATGGATGATTAGGCCTTAGATCTTGATAGTATACATCAAATGTGAGATAACCTAGGGGATTAGAGAGATGAACGTCATTGAATTACCAAATGATGGAGAATCTATGATGTAACAGGTACGTCAGAGTGCGCAACGTGATATTTCCACGCGCTTGATAGGAGCACTACATTTATTGAGGTAGGTGATTCCATTCAATTATTTCATGATTTCAGTAACCATGAATGGATTTTTAAAGCTTTGAGACATGTGTTTTATGTCTTCTCATGCACATAATTAGATCCCTATTGTCATGGTGTAGCATGACTTTTCAATTTGGAAATAACAATGTATGCTAGGCTTTAATTGTGTTATTGAGATTATTTATAGCGCATTTACATGGTTTATAAGATTTATATCTTGCCGATGATTTATGACGGGTGCTTTCACCCGGTGGGTACTATGTTAGGAGGGTTGTAGGGTTGGCCACCCGCCCTCTAATTTTGTGATGATGATGATGATGATGATGATGATGATGATGATGATGATTAGACACTGCCCTAGAGTGATACAGGGCTAGGTACGTAGGGTTGGTATCATGGGTAGTCCCCCCTACGGGTCCGTTCCTTCCCATGGGGACAGAGAAAGTATCTTGTTTGGTGTCAACGGGGAGCGGCAGTGGTTCAAATCCTGATGGGGTTGCCACTGCAGCATAGTAACCCATATAGTTTGTGCATGTTCATATGACTTTATATGTATGGTGAACCGGGGCAAGCCAGGCCTAGGCCGTGAGAGACTCCAGGGGCTGATGCGGGCTGCACGGGAGGAACCAAAGTTAGTATGGGTACACATCACCAGTGATTGAGTATATTGGAGGATTTTAGTATAGTTTTGATACAGTGTTTTGTTATCCATGATTGCATGCATATTATTCTATGAGTATATATACTAGTATGGTTTTGATGTACTTACATTGTATTTTGATCATGCCTTGCATGCTATACTGATTTAACTCGACATCTGATTTGTGAAAGTTGTAATTGCAAGCATTCAGTTATTTGACATGTTTTGAGTATGCTTCCTTATTGAGAATCCTATTGTAAATTTTTGTTAAACTTTATTTGAGTGTAATCACCTACACAAGCATAGCTTGCTGAGGCATTGCCTTGTTTTGCAATGCCTTAGATTTAGAATGTGATAACAACAAGGGAAAGCAGGCAGAGTAACAGGGATTTGGAAGGAGACTTGAAGACATTGCATTTTATTTTCTTATTCGGACATATATTAGAGTATGTTACTTGGACTAGACTTTTGAGACTTTCTTAGATGTGGATACATTTTATAGATTGGACTCATATTATCGTATGGAGGATTATTAAAGTTTAGATGGAAATATTGTGGTGATTATGGATGGAACCTGGTGACGTTTGAATTGATTTATTATCATCTTTAATTAGCCCATGTATTTATTGTGGTCTTTAATCGAGCATGCTCAAAGTATCAAGGTTTTAATGTTATTTATGATCACAGTTTTGAATGTAGTTGTGTAATGTCTCCAATTTTGTAACATTGAAATCCCAAGTTAGCAATGAAAAGTTCACTTTTTGGAGATAAGGGTATTTTGGTCATTTCACTATTCACCCCTGACTGAACCCAAAAATTTGGTCCTGATAATTGTACCATTAGGTGCATCTCAGAAAAACAAATCCAACAAGACCAAAATCACCCAAAACAGAGTCAAAATGAGCAAGTTATGGCCCTTTGAAGTTTAGGGGCAAAATTGTAATTTTCATTAAAAAAAGGATTTAGCATGAGAAACACAGGGGCCTGTTTTGATATGGGCACCCCTCTTCTTCAACCTCCTAGAGGGTTCTAGAACGACGGTGTTTCGAGGAGAAACCACCGCTATTCTGGAGGTTTCTCCACTGCCATTCAAGGGCGGTGAGAGCCCCCTCCAGAACCCTCTTATAGCTCTATAAATAGACCTCTTGGGCGCCTCTAATGGCAGCCCAAAAGCTTGAAAAAAACCCATCATGTAGAAGCAACCAAGAGGAGAAAACATGGAGAAAAACCCGGCCACAAACCAAGTATGCCCAAAATCCCTCCAAACCCGTCTCCCCCTTAGTCCTAGGCTAAGTTTCTCCAAGTTTTTGCATGAAAAATCATGCAAAACGGAGCTCTAGAGAGCCAAACAGGACCCAGGGATGGTCCCTAGGGTGCACTGGTTCGACAGGGTTGAACCAGGGCATCCCAAAGATTCCCCGGTCCCCCACTGAACGAAACGCGTCGATCGCATGCGAGAGAAACCAGCGAGCGCGTGGACAGACCCGCAAATGAAAAAGTTAGGCGGAAGCCCGGGTGCATCTGTAGACGCACCCGCTGAGGTGCTTGCCACTGATGCGGGACGCGTTAGCGTCCCAGGCTTCCACCTCATTTCATTTGACCTTTTATGTACATGTGATATTAAAAAGGCTATAACTTGAGATCTAGGGCTCCGATTGAGGCGCCGTGAAAGGCGTTGTGTCCGTGTCGACGACACAGACACACCCAAACTATAAAATACTGATCAAGGCCCAATCTAAGGTGGAAACAACCCTTAGACTATGATAGTGGCGCGGGGCCACTAAACCTTTGTAAACCTAATGATACCAAAGCCCAGTTAGGACCTTAGGACACCCATAAGCATGGGGATGAACCCTTAATGCCTAAGTAGTGAGATCAACCACTCTAAAATCTATAGAAATAGGCCAAACTAACCTTGATCCCCTAAACCATGTTCAGGAGCATACGAGGATAAGGAGATTAGCGCAATCTAGCCAGGTAGGTGCTTTATTGCTACTAGACTTTTAAAAAGAGCCCATGATTGTTTTGAATGCATGTTTTAAGTATAAGTTATATAACTTGTTTAGCATGACTTAATTTTATAAATGAATCCAGCATGCTTATGACAAATACATTATGCATAGATATGTTTTGCAAACAATTGCATATATTGCATGATTTGTGAGCATTGAGTTCTTAAAAATTTGCATGTCCTTGAGGGTTACCAAAAGACGCTGGAGTGCCCAAAAGACGCTGGGTAGGCAGTTGTGAAGGCTTGGCAGTTGTGAGGGACCCAAAGAAGACAAGTTTTGAAAAAGAGGTTTTCACTTGTTTGATCTTATATGATTTGGGCTAATAAGCTCGTGGGCGCTATGCCGAGAGGTCTGGGTTGGCCTCCCAGCCTCTACCACTATTAGGTGGAATGGGTACCATGCCCAAAAAGGGCAATGTCCCTACGTCGACTGCATGTGGTACAGGGGACTACCACTGGTGTCACGGCATTGGGTTGATGTGTCATATGCCCCGTGGAGGCTATGATCGAGTGTCCTCAGGTACCCGGGGACCACACAGCGGCGAGGTCGTGAGCATAGTTGGGCCCTATGGTTTTGTGGATTTACTTGCATTGCATATGGCATGACATGAGGTTGGTCGACCATACCATACCATATATCCAGGAGTTGGATTCAGTTGAGCATCTTATGCATATCATTATGTTTATGATATATATGATACTTTCGACCTGGATTATGTTATTTCTTTAAGTCATCAGTATTCCAATTCAACAATGGTTTTTAATCTCGATATTGAACTTGAACATGCACATGTTTTGAAAAAGCATATGATTTTAAACATAGCATGCATTGTAAAACTAGTAGTGATGGACTCCTACTGAGTATAGTATATACTCACCCAATCCTCAACATTTTTTAGACACAAAGTAAACACTTAAGGACAAGGTACGCCTGTGACAGAAGACACCCAGACTAAGTGCAAATAAGTAAACCCCTACCTTATCTTTCAATGTTACTTGATTGTAGTTACTCTCTATAGCTGAGGCTGTGACTAACACTTTCTTGGGAATAGAGTCAATTTAAAACTATGCCATGGCTAGATAATTGGAAAATGTGTTTTGACACTTGAGGTTTTATACAAAAGATTGTTTTCCAAAACAAAAGGATTTTCATGCATTTCATATTTATAAAACAAGAGATCTTGCCTTTTTTATCAAATTTGCATCGTATAAAACCCGGGTCGTCACAAGTTGACCCCCGAATTTTACGCTTTCAATAAATTCATTTAAAGCTGCGCTAAAAGTTCTATAATTTAAAATTTTAATTTTCAGGGATCCTGTCTATTTTTCTTAAAACGTATTATTATTTTTATATTTATAAGGAAAAGTTTTGGTAAAACCCGGGGTGTGACAGTGTCATGTCGAGACTGACCCATTAAAGTATATGGGTCAACACAAACACGACCCAATTAATAATTGTGTCAAGAACTCATGACTCGAATATGACCTGATTATTAAATGAGTTGACACAACATGACTCATGTAACATGATTAAAAGGATGTACAATAACTAATATAAGATTTTTTTAAAAAGCCATCCTATATTGCTTTAAGAATATAGGACAATTTTTAAAAAACCATTCTTATTGATGGTTTTTCAAAATTTGTAAGAATATAGGGTGGTTTTTCAAAAACCATCCTACATTGCTATAAGAATATAAGACGGTTTTTGAAAATTCATCCTATATTGATAGTTTTCCAAAAATCATAAGAATATAGGATGGTTTTTGAAAAATAATCCTATATTGATGGTTTTTCAAAAATCGTAGGAATGTAGGATGATTTTTCAAAAATCATCCTATATTTCTATTAGAATATAGGATGGTTTTTGAAAAATCATCCTATATTTTTATAATAATATATGATGATTTTTCATTATTATTATAGTAATATAGGACAATTTATAAAAAAACCATCTTATATTTAGATATAATATATGATGATTTTCAACATGATGGTTTAACAAGTTGCGAGTCAGACAGGTGAACACGATGGGTCAACATTGATTCACCCAAACACAACATGATTTTTAGAGTGTCATTTTCAGGTTGACCCGAAAATGACAAGAACAAGATAAGACTTGACCTAACCCGCTAAATCAGTCTCTAGTTCCAGTTGTGTTATCGTATCATGTCATATTCCCCTACCTATGGATGCATGTCTCTATTTTTGGAATGCTCGAGGCATTATGTGACACCCCGGGTTTTAACAAAACTTTTTCTTCATTAATATAAAAAGAACAATTCTTTTAAAGAAAATTGATGGGATCCCTAAATTTTAAAGTTTTATATTATAGAACCTTTAACGCAGCTTTAAAAGAATTTCTTGAAAGCGTAAACTTCGGGGGTCAACTTCATTCAAAACTATAATCATAAACAACATTAAAACATTGATACTCGGAGCATGCTCGATTAAAACCACGATAAATACATGGGCTAATTAAAGATGATAGTAAATCAATTCAAACGTCACCAGGTTCCATCCATAATCACCACAATATTTCCTTCTAAACTTTAACAATCCTCCATAACATAATATGAGTCCAATCTATAATATGTATCCACATTTAAGAAAGTCTCAAAAGTCTAATCCAAGTGACATACTCTAATATATGTCCGAAGGAGAAAATAAAATGGAATGTCTTCAAGTCTCCTTCCAGATCCCCGCTACTCTACCTGCTTTCCCTTGTTGTTATCGCGTTCCAAATCTGAGGCATTGCAAAACAAGGCAATGCCTTAGCAAGCTATGCTTATGTAGGTGATTACACTCTAATAAAGTTTAACAAAATTTACAATAGAATTCTCATAAAGGAAACATACTCAAACCATGTCAAATAACTGAAATGCTTACAATTACAACTTCCACAAATCAGATGCCGAGGTAAATCAATATAGCATGCAAGGCATGATCAAAATACAAGGTAAGTACAACAAAACCATACTAGTATATATACCCACGGAATAATATGCATGCAATCATTGATACCAAAACACTATATCAAAACTATACCAAAATTCCTCCAATATACTCAATCACCGGTGATGTGTACCCATACTAACTTTGGTCCCTCCCGTGTAGTCAGCATCAACCCCCGGAGTCTCTCATGGCCTAGGCCCGACTTGCCCCGATTCACCATACATACAACGTCATATAAACATGCACAACTATATGGGTTACTATGCTACAGAGGCAACCCCATCAGGGTCTAAACCACTGCCGCTCCATGCCAACACCAAACGAGAGACTTTCTCCGTCCCCATGGGAAGGAACAAACCCATAGGGGGGACTACCCATGATATCACCCATACGTACCTGGACCTGTATCACTCTAGGGCGGTGTCTATCCTCATCCTCATCACAAAATCAGAGGACGGGTGGCCAACCCTACAACCCTCCTAGCATAGTACCCACCGGGTGAAAGCACCCGTCATAAATCATCGGCAAGGTATAAATCTTATAAACCATGTAAATATGCTATAAATAATCTCAATAACACAATTAAAGCCCGACAATCATTGCCATTTCCAAATAGAAAAGTCATGCTATAACACGAAAATAGGGATCTAATTATGTACATGAGAAGATGTAAAACACATGTCTCAAAGCTTTAAAATCCATTCATGGTTATTGAAATCATGAAATAATTGAATAGAATCACCTACCTCAGTAATTTCAGTGCTCAAATCAAGCGCATGAAAATATCACGTTGCACGCTCTAACGTACCTATTACATCATAAATCTTCCATCATTTGGTAATTCAATATTTTTTAACCCTCTAATCACCTAGATTATCTTACATTTGATGTATACCATCAACATCTAAGGCATGATCATCCATTGATCATCTTGATTGAGACTATCTCACAACATTCTATGGTTTAACTCTTAAAAAGGAATTCATATCTAGATTTTCAAGTCAAATCTAGGTTCGCGCCGTCGATACGGTAGCAATGCCTCTTTCAGATTGCGATTTGGACCTCTGTGGCTCCTAAAAATCAAGTTTTTATAAATGAACGGGTCAAACGACCCGAAAAATCACAATTTTCGTGCGTCGCACGTGCGGGCGCGTCCACAAACATGCTGGACGGGCTTACGCCTATCTTCAGGCAGGCGCATGCACAAACGTGCTGTGCGTCATCATTTTCGGGCGGGCGCGTGCACAGACGCGCTGAACGCATTTGCGCTCCGTCTTCGTGCGGGCGCGTGCATAGACGCGCTGACATCGTTTTGTGAGGTGCACATGCACGTGTACTGCATTCTTGCACGCGCATCCACCATTTCCGTGTGTGTGCGTGTGGGGTGGTGCGCATGCGCTCGTGCTCAATTTTTGTGCGCGTTTTGTCTGTGCTTTAGTGCGCTGCCATCCGCGTGGCGCGTGGTGCATGGCGCCACATGTTGCTTGTGTGGGCGCATTCCGTGCGGGTGCTGCGCGCGTGGTGTCGGTGTTGTGCGTGTGCCGTCTGTGTTCGTGGCGCCTATGTGGCGTGCGACAGGGGGTGACACATGTCGCGGTGGGTCGCCATTGCCGGAGAAGACGACCGGACTCCGGTCGCCGCCAGCCACTCACAGGTGCCCGAATGGTGCTATTTTTGCACCGTTTCATTCAGTTTTTCACGTAGATTCCATTTATAAGCTCCTTTTCAACCATCTATGCCATTATCTTGTGTTTTTACACAATTTTTGTCACGTCCCTAAAATTTTTTCATCTACTGTTTTATGAGTTTTTCGGCACATCTAGCCGTCCGATCACCATGAAAATTCATGGGATTGTTCTTCGTGTTACAATGCCTATGATGGATGGTTCAGATCACAATATGATGTGTTTCATCAGTTTACTTTAACAAAAACACTACTGCCTACTTGTTCACCAGAAAACGGCAATCCACACCGTTTTTCGGCGTTAAAAACAGCATAAACTATAGCAAAACTCGGGGAAATGGTGGAGGGTGGCCTACCATGGTTAGATCGCCACTGCGTGCACCTGCTCGGGGAGTTCCTCGTTGCTGCCTTTACTTTAATAATAGTGGCCGCACACGAGACAGGGCAGGCTTTTATAGCCTCATTGTGGGTCCCACGCCCTGTAGGCCCATGTATATTTACAATTTTACCCCTCCTATTATTATTATAAAATTATTAATATTTTGGGTTATTACACATTATGAGAGAAGTTCAACATGACAAATTAAAAACTACTTACTAATTTGTCTTCAAAGTTTAGAAGATTAATATAGCACTATTAAAACTTGAGATCTCTTCCAAATCATCCAAAGTGATTTGATTAAGCAGTAGACAAAAACTTTAATTTAGAAGTTCCAAATGCATCATGTTCCAATAATGAGGTGGATGATGAATCTTATGCTAGCAATTTGTAGAAGGGCACTTCTAATGTCTTTGATATGTCACATGAATTTATTGTTGACAACTCACACAAAGTTGCATCCAAAGTATTTGATATTGCTCCAACATCAGATATTTGTAAATGGATGATCAAGATTCTAACAAAGGACCTATTTTTTTATGAATATCTAGATGGGTTTGAATGCGTCATCATTATACACCAAAAAGTTCAAGAAGAGAATTTCTCCAACTAGTCATTTTTTCTACAAGACTCAGTTGAAGATGCATGTGCTATGGAGACTGTGCTGCTTACTTATGATAACTATGTTATTGCATGTCTTATTAAGATATGTGATTCACTGAAAACAAGCTTGAAGTTGACTAATAATTTTAATTTATATTAGTGTATTCATAGAATAGGTCAGCATCGATAACTTCATGGTGCAATAGCTTGATGGAACCATAAAAGAATGAGTTGAAATGAATGAAAGTTTAGTACAAATAATATCCCCATATTATCTCTAACCAATACCAAAACATTGGTGCTATCAATTTCTACCTTCAACGACGTCAAATAAGGTTCACATGTAGGAGACAAACCTATAATCTAGGAGTTTATGATTGATAGGTATAGAATTATTACATAGAATATCTCTATATTTAGTAGGATTTAGACCTTATTTTATTATAAAGATTACTAATTAAAGTTATTTCCATATTTTGTAGGATTAGGATACAATTGTAAAAAAAAGGTTAATTTTGGCATTCCAAACACTAGAAGATGGATAATCTAGAGTTTGAGCATCAACATAGACCCACCTACCAAATTTAATAAAGTCTAAAAGTTAGAATGCAAAACATGTGTTATTATCATTTTCAGCACAGTTAGAAACCCTAGAAGCATTACCGAACCTTATTCATGCAAAAGAGGCTGTCAATATCAAAACATAAGATGGAAGAAATTCCTTGCATGAATGCATCCATTGCACCACCTTTGAGGAGTTTCTAAGTGAAGTTTGAGAGCCACACATGTCAAAGGAAACATGCATGTGAAGTACACTCAAATTGGAGCTTGTGAGAAATTAAAAACCTTAAGTCTCTCTCTCTACACTTCAGAATGAGGACCACCTACATGTGTACTATGAATTTTCCATGCAAAGGTGATGCATTCCACTTAAATCAACATGGAATATATGAAGGTAAGAGTAAGATTGGCAAAGAAAAATAAGGAGGGAGGAGAGAGACAAATAAGGGAAAATCAATGCTTAGCTTTCATTTGAGAATTTCATGAAAGAGCGGCTAAGATTAATTTTACATCCAAGACCATCCTAAAGTAACAAATGAGAAGCTACTTGAGTTATGATGGACCAATGGGAAGAAGCCATGCATGAGAGAGAAGCTTGAGACATGATTGGTGGAGAAATTTTTGGTAGGCTACCCACCATTTTTCCAAGAAAAGAAAATGTATTTTTTACCTAAATCTCATTGGTTGGAAATAAAAATCATGGGTTGAGGAGAAAATAAAGGAGGAGAATTAGTTTAGATAAGAAAATCACAATAGGGAACTTCAAGGAAATCTCAACCATTAAGACTATGGCTGAAACATGATCCAATGGAAGGGAATGAAACATAATGAAAAGGGAAAACATGAAAATCCTAGTTGCCCATCCCAACTCACCATCCAAGCGAAGCATCACACTTGATCTCAACCATCCACCCTAAATTACACTCCAATGCAATTCAAAAAGAAATGCTACACAATTTTTCAAGGGAAGCTTCCTAGATGTGATAAGGAGAAAGGATAAGGGATAGAAGAGAAGAAATCTGAGGATGGAAGGGTCTTTCCAATAGGAAACTTTCACCTTCTCTTTCCCCACTACATGAAACATCATATGGAGAAGAGCCCATGCGTGGGAAGCTAATGGATCCATTATCCTTTAGGAGGTCTTCAACGCAAATAGAAAAGAAAAAAGAGAGAAGGAAAAACACATTAAAATGATTCCAATGAGGGGATGTGTGGTGGAGAGCTTAGTGTGTGGAAGGAAGGTTAGGAAAGTAGGTGCTTGCATGATAACATCATAAAGGAAAGAAGGGAAGTAAGAATGATGCATTGAAGGGAAAGAGGAGAGGATGTGTTTACACATTGAAACTATTTGGGAAATGGCTAGGGCATGGTGAGGTAAGTACTCTAAAATATTGATATTCAAGCAGCTTTCTCATCCATCAAAATAAAGAGAGCTGCTTGAATAAGTATACATTGAAGTTTCACAAGTAAGAAAAGGCCTTTGTGCTTGTTTTAAAGAGAGTCGTTGCTTGTCTTTTACAAGTAGCTCTCTCATCAATCAACCCACCATCCCAAAATCACCTTTTTATCTTTAAGAGAAGTGAAAAGGAGGAAATACTGCTGATTTTGTATGTATCCAGCAAGTGAAGCAACTAGTTCTTCCCCCTTAAAGGATTTAACGTGTAAGGCTTTTAATAAGGAAAGAGAGCTACTTGGTTGTCTTTTAGAAGTAGCTCCCTCTTAAGAGGTTACATGTTAAAAATCCTTGATGTATGTATGGAAACCATTTGGAAATTATTTGGTGAGTTGTGGTGAATGATTTGAGGAATGTGTTGCCTTATTCAAGCATCTCTCTCAACATAGAAAAGAGAGTTACTTCACATGATATGCAAAAGGAATTTTGATGTGTGCATGTAATACAAATACATGGACATGGAATGGTTGGATGGTGAATCTCTCCAAGGGATTGTGGCTTAGATTGGTGGATGGCGCTATCTTTGGTTGAGTGACATGACAAGGTTATGTCATAAGCGGACAACAAGAGAACGGTGGTAGTGTGCAAGCTAGATAACTTTGCCAAAAGCTATGTCATTGAATGACACTACTTGGAGCAATGGTGATCTTGTTTTAACCCATAGGCTTAGTTAGTTTATTTTGTTTATTTCATTTGATGTATTAATCTCATGTAATCTTTCACTCCATTGAATAGATTAGAGTTTCCTTTCCTTATTAATGTGTTCTTATTCTCTTTCATGCTTGTGTTTACCTTGCATATATTAATTGTTAAAACTAGTTTTATTATTGCTTTTTTTAAAATTAGTTCACCTATATAATAGAATGAAATTGTGTTAGAATAGGTATTTTAAGATTAAATATTCTAGAATAAAAAGTACTAAACATTAATATTAGCTTTTTAGTATTCTTGTTACATGCCTAGTGATTGCTCATGAAGAGGGATACTAGGTATGTTTAAAAGAGAGTAATACATGAGAATCTTTGATAGCATGTGCCCTAAGAATACTAGTTATACTTAGAATAATTGCATTATTAGACTAGAAAATTAATGTTGAGAAAATCATAAAAAGAGAGAGCCTTAAAAGACATTATTTATATTTTTAGAGTGATTGAAATTCTATTAACATGTGTAGGCAAACATCTAGATAGTTTAATCCTAAGAATACTTAATTTTAATAGATTGGAATTTTAAACCCTACGCTTAGATTTGCTTTCTAAAGATTTTATGTGCATTTGTTATTTCTAGCATTTTAAGATTAAGTAATTAGTTAATAAATCATTTGGCTAGGTTAAAGATATTACAGTAGATTTTAATCAAATCTATTTATTAATAGTCTCTGATCAACTCGTACTTGCACAATCTATGTTAAAATAGAGTGGTGTACTTGTGGTATGATATTAAAACACATCAAGCTTTTGGCACCATCATAGGGGACTTGCAATGGATTTTTAGTTAAAATATAGGTTAATTGCTTTACCGCCTATAAATTTAAGGTTGCATGCAATTTAGTTGCATTTTGCATTTCCATACTGCATGAGTCATTGGTTCAAATCCAATAGTAGGTAAAATCGGCTGAAATCCTCACTTTTGCTAGCATGACAGCAAGCATGGACTAGCAGTAAGGAGTCTCTAGAAACTCGAGATTGCAAATGGATTCAAATACCATTCTAATCACCTCTTTCATGATGTTTTCTATAGGTAGAACTACTATGAGCAGTCTTAGAAAGTTCGTCTATCATGCGAACTTCTAGAAAATGGTGAGATCATTAGTGAAAAGGACTAGCAATGATCCTCTCCTAAAGGAGAAGAAGGAGTTGGAGTCAATCTTGTCAGTAAGAATAGGGGAAGAGTTACTAGGATTGAGACGGTCTGAAGGATTAGTACCCCTCGGTGTTGCCACAGTTATTTACCTTCTCAATAAAAGTTCAATGAAAGCGGTGAAGAAAAGAACTCCTTACGAAGCTTGGAGTGGAAGAAAACCAAAAACTCTAGTAATTCAATAGGTATTTTATAATCTTTGGGTCAATTGAATATATTATTCCTATGAATTTTTGGTTTCTCACTTTTATATTTTTTTTTTCAAGAATTTGGAGTGAGAATTGAAAGAAATTAGTATAGCTTATAAATTTTTTATTTTGAGCAAATTGTAGTAAGGATGTGAATATATTTTATTTAATTGCAATTTATTCAATTTAAAGGGGTGGTAATAATATAGGTCAAGGGTGGGTCATCCTAACTCGGAAGAGGTAGTGGCATGTACAAGGACCTACCCCTTGTACAAGAAGACTTCATCCAAGACCCCACTGTAAGCTTTTCTAATCCCCTTATGTTTTGTAGATTAGGACTTGCTTGATAATTAATTTCGCATTGTGGTTGGTAGTAAATATCATATAGCTTGCACTCATAAATTAAATTTGCCATATTAATTAGGACTTTGCATTAGTTACACCTCTTAATAGGGGATAGCCTAAGCTTGACTATAATCCATTGACATAGGTTGTCATCGTTATAATGTCCAGTCTGTTGAGGCTCAGACACTTTGTAAAGTAGCATATAGACAGACGCATTAGTTTACTACTTTCTTGCATTTTTAGGATACATTTAATGATTTAAGGTGATTATATGGTTGATCAAACTACTGTGGTGTGTGAAAATTGATTAGTAAGGGCACTCATTCCTACAAAATCAAGGGTGGATTTCATCATCATCCCTTGGCCCGCCTAAGTTAATAATCACATGATGCAACCCTAGCTTCATACAATCTAATTAAAATCAATCTAGACGAGACCTATAGTAGCTTACAAGCTTGTAAGACCCTCTTGGAAAGAGGCTGACTACTATCACTCTAGTGGCCCCTACTTGATTAGCTATGTTAATTGACTAGCTCTGTCAACACATTCGATGACTCAAATCAACTATGACTGATTGAGGAGGGTGTGAAGTAGTTAATCAAGGTAGGTTCTAACTGGTAAGTAGTAGGATAGGTTTGAAAGAGAGAAGGAGCTACCTAGGTTAGTAATAACCTAAAAGTTACTCCCTCAAAGAAAATAAAGAAACTCAAACCTTTGTACTTGTTTGCTTTAGGCTTAGAATTATTGTGTGTGTGCTATGATTGCATATTATTTTCACATAATTTGCATCATTTAGCTTAGGTTTCCTTAGTTTCTCTAAAAACAAAACAAAAGGAGAGGAAGAATTTTGTTGTATGCAATAAACTTGTTGTCATTGTATACAAATTTGAGTCCACTGCACCAACTTTTTGGTGTATGTATGATTGTCGATCATTGAACCCAGGTTTAGTACAATTAAATCTTGAGATTAAACTAACTGCAAGGTGAGGGTTAAGAAATCAAATAGATTTAACTAATACTGCAATAGACATGGCAAACGAAGTAGTAGAGGTTAAACCTTTGAAAATGTGGTAGCAAACCATTTGTCCAAGTTGATTCTAAAGTCTACTAATGACTTGATGCTTATAACAGACTCATTTCCTGATGAACAACTTTTGCAAATTTTCTAGCTACATTTGTACACTGATATTGTCAATTATCTTATTACTATCAAATGCCTAATCACTGATCAAAACAATATAAATCTAGGTTTTTATCTAAGGTAAAGAACTTTTTTTAGGACGATTTGTACTTATTTTAAGTACTGTATGGACTAGATTATAAGAAGATGTATTCCAGATAATGATCATAATAATATCATCTCCTTTTGTCATGACCATACTTGTGGAGGCCACTTTAGTGTAAGAAAGACCACTACAAAAATTTTACAGTGTGGATTTTACTGGCCAACAATTTTTAGGGATTCCCATGCTCACTATATAACATGTGACCATTGCCAAAATTAGGAAGTATGAGATGAAGAAACATGATGCCCTTGAACTCCATATTAATAGTGGAACATTTTTATGTCTAGGGTATATATTTTATGGGCCCATTTTCCTAATTCAATTAGATATTTATACATTCTTGTGGGAGTAGACTATGTGTCTAACTAGATAGAGGCTATACTTGTAAAACAAATAACCACAAAGTGGTGTTCCAACATCTCAAAGATAATATTTTTGCATGTTTCGGTATTCCATGCACTATTATTAGCGATGGTAGGAAACACTTTTGCCACTAAACCTTTGAAGGATTAATGAAGAAATATGGTGTCACCCACAAAGTGTTAACGCCCCTCCCCCTCCACAAACTAGTGGGCAAGTAGAGGTGTCTAAAAGGAAAATCAAGCACATTCTTAATAAAACAATAAATCCTAACCAAAAGGATTGGTCGTTAAGACTCAATGATGCTTTCAAGAGTCCTATTGGAATGTCTCCCTACAAACTAGTTTATGGAAAGGCTTGTCATATACCATTAGAGTTGGAGCATAAAACTTACTGGGCACAAAAATAACTAAACTGTGACTACAGTGAGGTAGGTGCCCACAGAAAACTCTAGATCCAAGAGTTGGAGGAGATTAGGAACGACGCTTACAATTCAGCTAAGGAATATAAGGATCAGATGAAAAAGGTTCATGATAGACATATCTGGAGAAAATCATTCACTTCAGGTCAAAAAGTCCTTCTATATAATTCTAGATTACATCTATTTCTAGGAAAGTTAAGGTCTTGCTAAACTAACCCTTTCATTATATGCACTGTTTATCCACACGGCACAGTCGATATTGACAAAGATGGGTTAGTACCAAAATTCAATGGTTAAGGATTAAAACCTTTCCTAGAACTTAGAAACCCTAGAGAGGAGGAGATAATTCCTCTCGAAAATCTTATCTATCGGGATTGAGTCCATAGCAGGTCTACGTACATTAGTGTAGTATTAGGTCTTGCATTTGCATTAGCATGCATTATTTTGTAGTCACTTGTTCATATTAATAGGTTTAGGCACCATCACTAGAGTGCAAGGTGAAATTCTTCCTACCTTATTTTGTAGGTTCATTATTTTCTTTCTTCATGGTTTTTTATTTTAAATATTGAGGACAATGTTTACTCTATGTCTGGGGGTGGGGTATTTTCAAAGTTGATGTATTCAAAAGTGGATTTTTATCAATTTTAAGTAAAACTTTTAAAATAAATTTTAAAATTTAAGGTTTCTGTGGTAAGTTCCTCCAAAGGATGAGAATTCAAAATTTTTTGATAATTCAGTGTTATCCTTTAGACTTTAGCTTATTAATAGATTTGCATACAATTAGTTCATTATTTTGCTCTTTTACTAAATTTTTTCATGAAAATTAAACTCAGAACAATTATTGCTAAATAGCCATATATATATACATAGTTTAAGTTGAAGAGTACATATAACATAGAGATCCTGAAGAAGATAAGTGGAGATTATTAACACAAGTGAGCTTTAGAGGCAGTCTTCCTTTTTAAGGGTTATATATAAATTCAAAATTTTCTTCAGGGAATATAATTTCCTAGTTGGTCTCATTATTCATTGTCTTGGTCAACAATTGGGAAGTCACTAAAGACTGTACCACATATCTCTTAAGTTTATAGTCATCTTTAAGTAATATAAAACCTAGAAAATGATAGAGGTCATCCTTGTTAAATCCATGAGTCTTTAGCCTCCCATAAGTTACTTTCCACTACTTAAACCCCTTGAGCCTTTATAGTAAGCTTTTTCTTTGTGAACCAATTCACCATTACCCATATTTAAGTCCTATAATATATATTCATTAACCATTTATTTTGAAAATATTTAGAGATGATGAACTTGAGAAAGAGCATGGACAATGCAATTCAAGAGATGAACATCAAAAGAGTTAAAAATAGGAAGAGTTTAAATAAAGGCTAAAAGTCAAAAATTTTAGAAACCCAAGTTCACATAGAAAACTAGAATTCCTGCATCAATGGAGATTAATTATCTCCACCATGGGTTCCTTTCCATGTGGAAGAGAAAAAAAAAGAAGAAGTAAAGGAAAGAAAAAATCCATTGAATAACCTTCATGAAATTCACAAGAAAGCAATACCAAAAACCCTATAAACTTGTTGAGTTCTCTTCTTCTTCTTCTTCTTCTTCTTCTTCTTCTTCTTTGTTTTTGCATCTTAGGTTTTTTTTTCTTCTCATCTTTATATTTATCTTTCTCTTTTATTTATCTCAATCCCAACGCATGGCATAATGAATGCTTAGATGTGCACAACCGAATTGTTCTAATAAATTCAAACCATCCATTAAAGTCGAGCCATGCATCAAACTACTAGGTCCAATTCGTTGAGATGAACATCATCGCATATTAAGGTTGAGCAGTGACCAAACTTCAAACCGGGTCAGGACTGTCTTATGCACGCGATTCTTGGTCGCGAACATACAAATAACTGTTCCACCATTTTAGTGCAGGTTTAAATTCTCGTATTTTCATTAATTGTATTCTCTCTCTCCCCTCAATTTCGTAATTGGAAAGGTAAGCTTAATGTGTGGAGAATCTTTGAAACCAAAGTCTCCTGTCCGAAATCACTACCAACCAACCCGACCCACCGAAAACGTCGAAGTCCCTTCTGTCTCACTCCCATATGCCACTCCCAATCTTAGAACTAAAGAAATCTTTCGCTGAAAAACTTCCTCTTACAAAACCCTTCTCTACTCTTCCACCCACTTCCAAATCCCTTCATCCATCGGCATCATCCGAAGAAGGGCGGCAGAAAAGAAGATGAAACTCTCGGTGTTGCAGCAGCAAAACTGCAATAACCGAAGAAACAACAGCTTCCGTTCAACTGCTCCCTTAGACGCTTCCGTTGATGGCTTCTTCAAATCCCCGGCTGCATTCTTCTGGCTTATACTCCACGGCCTCTGTTGTCTTATCAGCCTGGTTTTAGGTTTCAGGTTCTCTCGCTTAATCTTCTTCCTTCTCTTCTCAACGGCGTCCAACAATAATTCCCCGCCTTATTCCACCACCCATCATCTCCTCCATTCCTCCCAAGCCCTGACCATCCAATCTCCTCCTACCACGCCCCTCCAATTTGATACCGGCACCCAATACAACCGCAGCCGCGTTGTCGTTGGTCGCCACGGCATCCGAATTCGCCCATGGCCGCATCCAAATCCTACCGAAGTCATGAAAGCCCATCGAATCATCGAAAGGGTTCAGAAAGCACAAAGGCTTCAGTACGGGATCAAGAATCCAAGAACCCTACTTGTTGTCACTCCTACCTACACGAGAACTTTCCAGACCCTTCATCTCACTGGTTTGATGCATTCTTTGATGCTGGTACCATACGATCTCGTCTGGATTGTCATTGAAGCTGGCGGAGTTTCGAATGAAACTGCGTCAATTCTCGCGAAATCTGGCCTTCAAGTTCTCCATCTGCCGTTTGATGAACGTATGTCTGTGGAGTGGGAAGCTAGACATCAGATCGAAGCTCGAATGCGGCTTCAGGCATTGAGGTGATCTTCCTCTTCAAATTCTATTCGGTTATTCATGATCATAGTATTTGAATTCAGTTGGAGCTGATTTTGTTAGGTTTTTCGTCAAACAGGGCAGTGAGAGAGAAGAAATTAGATGGCATTCTGATGTTTGCGGATGATAGTAATATGCATAGTATGGAACTTTTCGATGAGATCCAATCGGTCAAATGGTTCGGAGCGGTGTCTGTTGGAATTCTCGCTCATTCCGAAAATTCCAATACCCATTCGAATGTGAAATTGGAAGGGGAGGATCAGAACTTGCCTGTACCTGTTCAAGGTCCGGCATGTAACTCCTCTGGCCAATTGGCTGGTTGGCACACTTTCAATTCGTTACCCTACATGGAGAAGAGTGCTGTGTATATTGATGATGGCGCCATTGTGCTGCCGAGGAAGCTGGAGTGGGCTGGTTTTGTTCTTAATTCAAGGTTGGTATGGAAAGAAGCCGAAGACAGGCCTCAGTGGGCGAGGGATCTTGATGCATTGAATGATGGGGATGACCTTGATAGCCCTTTGGTTTTATTAAAGGATACTTCCTTCGTTGAGCCACTTGGTAAATGTGGGCGCAAGGTTTTGCTCTGGTGGTTCCGGGTTGAAGCCCGCGCTGATAGCAAGTTCCCTTCCGGGTAAGTGTTTTGAGCCTTGCCTTTGCCATGCTTAGCAGTTACGTTCACTCGGGTAATTGTGGCTGGAGATTTGCCTCTATTCTATTTTGTATTTATGCTTTTTTTACTTAGTTGACAGTACTAAATCTATTCGTCCATCACTCTTCCGTCATTCGTTCAGTCGCTAGTTCTTGTCCCCTTTCTTACCAGGAAAGTGAACCTTGCACATTATCTTTAACGTGGTAATTGATTTGACATACACATGTCACTCTAGGTATAGGATAGGCAGCTCGGACCTTTTATGGCTCTAAAGCACAAATAATGACTGCAACTAATCGTGTTATGACTTGTGGATATGTTTGATTCAATTTCTAGCAAGTTTTGACTGTTTGGGCTGTTTGTTGATGCTTATGTTGCAAGACAAACTATATGATGGATTAAGATTTTGGTTTCTGCCAATCTTCGTTTTTTAGTCATCGAATTAAATTTTCGATTGATACTTCAATCCTCAAAAGAAGCAAGAGAGGCAAGAGACCAAGATAAACTCAAATACAAGGATACATCAATGAACAAAAACAACAAGGACATTCATTAGGGGATTCTATTTGAATGAAATCAGAAATTCAGAACTCAGCAGGGCATGTTGCATGAGAAACTGGAGATCTTGTGAACAAGCTGGCTTTGTCCATTTTTGGCTGAATGGGGGAATTGTATGAGGAGAAATAATTTAATTCACCCTCATCCAGTAAATCTACAAATGCCATTGGAGATATGCTTTTGATTGGATCCAATGGTCAGGTTACTAGAATCACTCTTTTTAATAAAAAAGAGCAGCCAAGTAGGATCCAGTTGCTTCAGAACTCAAAGCCCTTGGGCTTCATTTGAATCAATCTACTAGCTTCCCAAGGTTGCTAATCCCAAATCCATTAAAGACAAGCTTAAATGAGTCTTGAGGGAGGTGGAAGACCATCTAGGGTAATAAAAATCCTTAAAGACTACTTGAGTGACAAACAAAAATGCCTTGACGTGGAGATGTAACTCCAAGAAGCAATTCTTATAAAGCCACTTGCTCATTCTGTAACTAAAGTTACTATAACTTGACGCATTTAATAGCTTTTATTGATATAGACTTTCCAATAAAATTAGTTCTATTCTGCTCTTTCCATATTAACCATTGAATGTTCAGTATACAATTCTGGTTAGGAGTTTGCCTCCGGAAGGCCACAAGCAAGTAAACTTGTTATTAATCCCCGCAAAGTCCACAATAGATGAAAATTGCAAAGAGCTTACATCCAAAAAGTATTCTACCACTTCACAAGAATCAAACTGGTGATCTACAGGCTTTGCAGCCTCAAGACATATTTAGCAGCTGTTGGCAATAGCCCAACTAAGGTAAATCAAATGATTAGTTGTGAAGATCTTGTCCAAGCTTGCACCAGTAGACAGCTAGCACCTAGGGGAGCCATGATGGAACCAAATTTAAAAGAAGTAACATATTCAAACTGCCCATGTCAAGGTGAGAGAAATGACCTGGCCATGAACCTTGCACAACAGGAACACTTCGATGCAAATCTGTACAAAGTCAGTATATAAGTGGCATGTTTTTTCATAAAACTTTCCAAATTTTTTGTGTCCAATTTAATCTTGAATAATTCAAAAGCTCTACATTTTTTTTTTCAAATCCAATGCAAATTTACTGAATCAAACATGAAATTACCACCTAATAAACTCACATGTGATGAGTAATTTGTCAATTTTTCAAGTATTATTTGTAAATCTTAGTTGCAGATTCAAATTGTAAAGGTTAAATTTACATCCTAATAATGCCTTCCTCCCAATTCTCCCAAGCTCTTCGCAAACCTTTCTCAAGTTTTTTGAATATTTACCTTGCCTTTCTTTCCTTTTTGAGACCCAATTTTGTAATTATGTGTCTGTCTGGAATAAGAATAGTTGAATCTGTCCATGAGGCACCAACAGTTTGGGTTTTCTAATCGAAATTTTGGAAGAAACTAAACTGACCAATACACTATGGTGTGAATTAGTCATATTGGGGAGTTCAATTGAAGAGTAAGAAATGCCAGGAAAAGATTCCCAAGCGGTCTGTCATCATGCTACACATTTTGCCCAAGTCTAACTTTGTCCCTTTGGAAACTAAAGCTAATTACCCTGGAACTCTTCCATGATGAACTATTGTTCCATCTTACAGAACCTAATTTTACTTCTACATTGATTTGGAACCCAGCCAGTTCTCATTTTACTTTTAGATTCATTTGGAACCTAGCCTTCCTCATCACCTCTCAGCTTCTGCTGTTGTAGAAAGTGTTTGGTTTCCTCCCCAAACGTCTGAGCAATTTCCTGGTGAAGTTTTATTATCATTCTTAGTTCCTACAACTGATGCCAACCCTTTTTTGGACTTGCTAACCTTATCCTATTTGATAGGATGTACTTTGTGTTGGTTCCATATCATGAAATAGAAATTCTTCTGGACCCTTCCATCCTTCTAATAAGACATAAGGTAATTAAAGAATGGAAGAATTAGACTAGGAAAGTTGTTAGTTTAACTTAATTTTGGATTGATTTTACCATAAAAAGAAATTCTCTTTGGTGAGTACTTGATGTAGAACATAAGTAATGGAAGCAATTTTAGAGGGGCTTGCGGTCTTGCACCAAATTAAAAAAAAGAACACTTTGAAGGGATTTCAATCACAAGTCTCTATTTTCAATCCTAGAAAAAACTTTCTGACCATTTGTTCTTTACAATTACTTATAGGGTCATAAAAGAACTGGGATAGGGACATACTAAATTATCCCTGCATAAATTAATATAAATTTCTCAAAATGATCCAATGGCCCTAATAGCCTTTATGGGATCCTCGAGTTCAATCCCTATCATCTCTTCGGGGGCTTGGAAAGATTTGACTCTGGCTAATTGAATCTCTGATATAGCTCCAAAAGTTCTGGATTTACTTGATGAAGTTCAGAATCTATAATCCATGTATAATCTAAGACTTGGACAATGACATCACTTTTATGAAACTTATAGAAGCTCCCTTTTTGTGTGAAAACAGTTGATTCATCTACGATGTTCACAATCTCATCAGTCCAGCCCTGTTTAACCATTTGAAAAGGTGGATCTGGTGGTAAAGGTAAAGGATGTGGCAAATTAGTAGAGTAATTGACGTGTGTTGATGGTGGAGCAATGACGTGAGTGGAGGCAGGAGATTATGAAGGAAAAAGATCAAGAGTTACATTAGAAGGTCCTCCACATTAAATATAGAACTCATACTTGGGAGTTCTAACTCAAGCATTTGCACTAATTTGGCATTGGATGTGATATGGTCCCATCCGTTTGGCGTACAATTTCTTTAAGGTCTCAGCATGAAACCTTTTAGGATGAACTCAAACCACCACCATATGTTCCTCAAAAAACTCTTGAATGCGGTGATATGTATATATATATATATATATATCTGCAACATTTTTATGATTTTCATTACCTAAATTAATCTTTTGACGTACCTTAACTTGCAAATCATTGATATTTTGTGCAATTAACTGTGCAGATTCACTAGGTCTGTTTAAATCAATAAGCTTTCTAGGTTTATGACCAATGACACATTGAAATAGACTGAACCTGATGGACTCCTTGATATAGAACTATTATATGCAAACTTGGTCTTTGGTAAGATTCTATCCCAACTAGAGAATGGTCACCAACTAAACAAAGTAACAGGGCACCTAAACTCCTATTCACCACCTCTGTCAGACAATATGATCTTAGAAAGACCATGTAATCTAGCAACCTCCCTAAAGAACGGATTTGGAATGTGTAAGGCATTGGCTGTTTTACTACATGGAATGAAGTGTGACATCTTAGAGAAACAATCTACTACCTCAAAAATCGAACCATGACCCCTCTATGTCCTAGGTAATCCCAATGCAAAGCCATACTAACATTCTACCTAGAAGTATGAAGAATAGGTAGAGGTGTGAAGACATGTATTTCATTTTCTACCTTCAGCAGTTTGACAAATAAGACACTGGAAAACAATACGTGCCACATCGAGTTTGAGGCTAGGACAATAAACTTGTCCTCAACTATCGCAATGGTTTTGTCGCGACCAAAATAGCTAGCAGCTCTACCTGCATGCAATTCGCAAATGAGAAAATCTCTCAAGGACGAACAAGGAATGCCTAGATGAGTACCTCGAAATAAATATCCCTCATGATTAACAAATTGGTACTTGGTATAAGTGAATCACTAGTTAGTGAGGTGTATATCTCACCAAAATCTGGACAAGTTAGGTAATCTCAAATAAGAAGATCAATACCCACTACTCCACATTTGTAGTGTGCAAAATAACAACAGCTCTCTTGAGAGCATCAATGGGTTTATTATTCACTCTGTCACAATGTTTAAGTACAAAGATGTGTTTTTGCAAAAATTCAACTCACCTTGCATGTCAATGCCCTAAAAATTATGGGTGAGTAATGTGGGAATAGCACAAGGATCAAGACTCTCACAAAGAAAGCCCTTTTGCAAGTGCTCTTTTTACTTGCCTTCATAACTCAAGGCATTCGGTGGGATTCATCCTGTCATGAGGTAAGTTAGGTACAGAGGACCCCTGAACCAAATCAATGGCATGTGGAATGTCCTGAAGGGTTGGAAGTCTGTCAGGTAGCTCCTCAAGAATAACTTCTTTATGCTTGTGAGCACTTGACTAACTTCTCTAGGAGTTTCATCTATGGGCTCACTTCGTGGGTTTCTAATTTCAACAACAGCAAGAGCATAGACAATCCCTTGTTTCTTTCACTCTTGCTAAAAAATTTCATTGTTTATGATGTGTAAGGGTTTTGTTTGCTCAATAGGAGGACTAGCTGAGTTAATGTACAATATTTATGCTTGGATAGAAACAATTTTCTAGCCCTCGTGGTAGAAAATAAGTGCTTTTCTTTTCAAAGTAATTCACATTCATATCATATTGGTAGGTTCTATCGAATAAAGGCAGAGAAAATAACATCAATCGCAAACAAATTGATGGCAGAAGGAAAGTGGAACAATGAAACAGGAGTAGACACCACATGGATTCCAAGTTCATTAAGAAAGTGGCAAAAGATGTTCTAGAAGTATCTAGGGGTAAAAGGCAACTTGCAAAGAAAACTTGTTGGAGTGAAAAAGTATAGGAAGTTATTAAAGAGAAATGAGTATGTTTTAAAACATGCCAAGGGGCTAGAAATACTGAAAACTTTTAACAATATAAGAATGCTAAAAAAGTTATTAAAAGAGTAGTGAGTGAGGCTAAACTCAAGGTGTATGTTGATTTATATAATAGATTAGGGTCAAGAGAATGTGAGAAAGATGTTTCAAACTTGCAAAAATAAGATAATAGAAGAGTAATGATTTAGACCATGTTAAATGCATTAAAAGTTATGACTAAAGGGTAAAAGATGATGAGATCAATCAAAGGTGAGAAAGTTACTTTAAAAAAATACTCAATGATAAATGTCCTGAGAATATAAAGATTGAAAGAATCGTAAACCTAGATAACCTTGGACTATATAGATACGACTGTAGCATCAGGATACCTGAAGTGAAAGAGTCATTGAAAAAGATGAAATCAGGAAAGGCCATAGGACACAATGGTATAGCAATAGAGGTTTAAAAGTATATGAGAGATACTGGAGTAGTTTAGCTGACAAAGTTGTTTAACAAGATTGTAAAATCAAAGAAAATGCCAATTGATTGGAGGAAAAGCTTTATCATACCAATTTATAAGAACATACAGAGTTGTATTAATTATCATGTGATCAAACTTATGAACCACACTACGAAACATTAGGAAAAAGTGATTGGGAAGAGACTATGAAATAAGATGAGTGTAATGGAAAACCAGTTTGGTTTCATGCTTGGGAGGTCTACCATGGAAGCTATTTTCCCACTTAGACAATTGATAGAGAAGTATAGATTGAGGAGGAAGGACCTCTACATAGTCTTTATTGACTTAGAAAAAGCTTATGAGAGGGACTCTAGAGGGTTAATATGGTGGGTGTTGGGTGAGAGGGTTTTTATGGGGTTATATAGACATAAATAAGGATATGTATGAGCACCAATTATAAATGTTAGGACTACTAGTGGATAGACCAGTGATTTTCCTATCACTATACGTTTGCACCAAGGATCGGCATTGAGCCTATGCCTTTTTATGTGAGTTATGGATGAGTTAACGAAACATCTGCAAGAGGAGATTCCATGGGGCATGTTATTTATAGATGATATAGTTTTGATTGATAATATAAAGGAGGGTGTAAACACAAAGCTAGAGTTGTGGATAGATGTTATAGTCTAAAAGATTTAAAATGAGCTGACCTAAGAATATACAGAATAAAATTTTAGCAAGGAGAAGAGTGGGATTGAAGCATCGTTAAAGATTGATAGCTAGAAAGTTCCCCAAAAAGACCACTTTCGATACTTGGGATCAATAATTCATGAGAGTGGAGAGATTGCGAGGGATGTTACCTAGAGAATCTGAGTGGGTGCCTCTAGAGTTTGTATGATCGGTGGGTGCCACTCAAAGTTAAAGGAAAATTCCATAGGATGGCTATAAGGCCGATCATGCTTTATGGATGAGAGTGTTGGGCAGTTAAGGAACAACATGTACATAGGATGAATGTAGTTGAAATAAGGATGTTGAGATAGATGAGTGGCAAGACGAGAAAGGATAGAATTAGAAATGAAAACATTAAAGAAAGCTTAGGAGTAACATCAATAGGTAACAAGATGATGGGAGATAGACTTATATGGCTTGGACATGTCCAATGGAGACTGAAAACAGCATTGGTTAGGAGTGAGTTGATCTAAGTTGAAGGCTCAAAAAGGATATGGATAGAAATGGTGAGAAAAGATTTAAAAACTTTTGGACTAAATGAGGCCTTGACCCTTTATAGAAGAGAATCGAGGAACAAGATTCATATGGCCAAACCCTTCTTGGATGAGCTTCAATGATAATCATGATGATGATGAGACTTTACCTAACAAAATGTGCGCAACAGTCATAGGTAAAACATCATACCATATATTACCCTTATAAGTAGCAAACTAAATGGGTATTAGCGCCTCTAAGTCACAGACAGATGTGTTATCTAAGCCAAGCCACTCTTCATTGTTGAGGATGTGGTTCCATTTTCAACTAAAGGTGGGCAATTGCAGTTGTGGAGACAACATATTTGCACCTACCACTATCAATAATGACCTTGTAGTTATGATTACTAACTTTAATGTATGTATGAAAAATAATAGTGCATCTCCAATCATCTGCTTTCTTAGGTGTGCTATGACACTCCTAACCACATAACAAGTAGCCTTAGGTGTTCCCATCTCAAGTTCCTCATCAACATTGCTTGCACCATGTTTAGGTTTGTGAGCAAACTCCCCATATGCTACTTTATCTCCTCTTCCCAAATGTTGGTTTTGCAAGAGGCATTAATAAGCACAGTGCCATGGTTTATGACAAAATAAACATCTGGGTTAGAGGAACCTACTACGATTGTCTTTCCTTTATTATCTCCTTTACAATAGGTTATAGTGGGATCGGGGTTTGCCGCTTTAGAATAAAGAAATATTCGGGACTTTGCAGTTTGGAAGCTATTTGTTGTAAAAACATGTGCCTTTAAATCATCATCATCGTCATCAAGACCTCATCCCAATTAGGGGTTGGCCACATGAATCTTATTCCTCCATTCCTCTCTATTAAGTACGATGGCTTCATTTAGTTCCAAAGTTTTTAAATCTTTCCTCACCACTTCTATCCACGTTCTTTTGAGCCTTCCCCTTGCCCTTTTAGAGCCTTCTACTTGTATTGCCTCACTCCTAAACTCTCATCGGGTATTACCTTACAATCCTTACACATTGATCTTTCAGTATTTCTAAGTAGAAAAAGTCTATTTGGCTTTTATAGAGTTCACTTTTAAAGGTTATTAAGTGTTATCTCTCTTCTTAAAGAATGCATTTGTAATGGCCAGGTTATATGCTAAAGCAAAATCGAGGATAATTTCTCTCATTTCATTTCATTCTCCTATACCATACCTTCCATGTATCCTATCATATCCTTCCTTTTCTTTTCCTACATGGGCATTTAAATCTACTTCTATAACTATCCCCTCAATGTTGGGAATTTCTTGCATAACTCCCTCCATATCTACCCAAAATTGTCTCTTGATTATATCTTCTAACCCTACTTGTGGTGTGTATGCACTTATAACATTTATGATCTGCTCTCTTGGAACAAGTTTTATTATTATAATTCTATCATTGATTCTTTTAGCATCCATAACTTTATCTTTTAATTCTTTATCCACTATTATTCCTACCCTATTTCTGTTATTATCCTTTCCTACGTACCAGAGATTATACCCATCGATTTCTCTAGTTTTAGCCCTTTTCCACTTGGTTTCTTGGATACAGGCTTTTACTTGTCAATGTCCTTATATTCCATGTAGCAATACGAATCTTATGCTCTGGAGATAGCCTATTTACCCACTCACTTCTCGACTTCCATGGCATGAATCCATGCCCACTTTTCATTGCACTTGGGTTTTGATGCAATACGTTACTTCCGAAGGGATGCTCTAGCAGCCCTTGCTCATTTTCCACTACACTTAGGATTCGATGTGGCGCATTGCTTCTGGGGCAATGCCTTAGCAACTCTTGCATATTTTTCACTGCACATGGGATTCGATGTTGCATGTTGCTTATGGTGGACGCCCTAGCTTGATGGAATGTTAGTTTTCGATTCATATCATGTTAGGGTTGCCATACTTTAAAGAAGCTGGAGATGATTTTTATTCTCTTCTTAGTTACAAACTAATATACAAATGCATATTCATTTGCAAGGAAAAAAAATAACAAAATTAAAATCATCTTCAACTTCTTCCTTGCCGGCTGGCACCAAAGGCAAGACCCTCCTTTTTCATCCGGGCTTGGGACTGGCATAGGTGGAGTTGAAACAACCACAATAACATATGGTTGAAATTTGCTATAAGACATCTTGCTCATCAATTGGTAAATCCTTATTGAAATGATCATGTGTAAATGGTCATGTCAATTTAGTACTGAAAATATGAATTGCTTGGGCCGCATTTAAATAACATATTTGACCCATGTATCTAGAAATCACCTAGGGCTAGTATTGACTCTTATGTCAAGATGCTAGATCAAATTATTTCAGCCTTAATAAATTTAAATCTAGCTGATGCTATCAAATTGGTCTAAGAAGTACCTATCTACATGAGCATATAAACGAGTACACTATACTTCTCAATTCAGTGCTTTCATTTTGCTTCTGGACATTCAGTTTTATAGCGTTATCTTTACTTCAGCATATGAATGATCGCACTGCTTCTCGGTTCAGTGCTTTCCTTCAGTTTGGAGGGGAGTTGAAGAAGTGGCTCAACAACCTATAAGTTTTCTTGAACTCGCCAGTCATTTCACATACAAGTTCGGGCAAGACCTGACCATAAGAGCTGACTAAAAGTTCACCTGGCATCTCCACTTGCAACTCCTTTCACTTCTGTCAAATCGATCCATAACATTATACCATACACTGAGGCAGAGGTTATCAAAATGGTGAGATTGAGATATTGGTGTTTCTAAGTTTTCTGAGACCCTCAGTTTACAGAAGCCAGAATCTGAATGGAATGTGACTGGCTTCAGTCTGTCTGTAAGACGTAAATCAACTGCTAAAAGAAACATGCGAAATGGGGAAACACATTTAACAAGGTATATCCTGAACATGAAGAGTCTGAGCATATACTCGAAAGAAGTGCCAAGTTTTTAGCATGATATGTCCAGTGCAAGGCAATCAGTCACTATGGCTCATCAACCAAGATGATTAATGAATTTTTGTTACCAACCCTAGCTTCTGAGCCATGTATAAAGATTGAGCCTGCATAGGTAGCCCGGTGCATGAAGCTCTTAGTATGTGGGGGCCTGGGAAAGGGATGGCCCACAAAGGGTGTATAGTACGCAGCCTTACCTTGCATTCTTGCAAGAGGCAGTTTGCAAGTTTGACCCATTCAGGCTCATTAGTACACTGTTCACATAAATAGTGATATGCTGAAAGATGTGGATGCGGAACAATCTTTGCCATTCTATCATGGCCTGCTAATGATCAAGTTTCTCATGAAAATGCAGCAAGTACCATTCCAGTTAAGCATTGGAAGCATCTGATCCTTTCTACTGATGTTTGTGGTATTATGTGTACCCTATAATGGCTGAGCAGATCAGTGGTTGTGATCGCCATGTGTACATGCCAACGTGTCAGGGCAGCACTGGCAAAACGGATAAGTGCCTCAAATTCTGAGTCTAACTGGATTGAATACATTATATCTATTTTTAAATGGATCGGAAGACTCCAATCCATATACAATCCTTGCCTGAATATTGGATTGTGGGTAATCCATTTTACTTGATATAACATGTTTGATTAAATTTTTCAATGTTGATTAGATGACCAATTATATAAGAGTTCCATCAGTGGCTAAACTACAAGTGGGGCCTGGCTATTGGTGATCCAAATCATTCATCTCCTAATCCTGGGTTTTGGATGGGCTATGCCCTCAAATCCTATACACCAAAACAATCATAGGCCTCTAATTGCCCAAAGATTTTTATGCCGCTATTTCTTGAAATTCGTGAGCCATCCATCCAACTTCACAAAATTTGTACATTAGAACAATCATAAACCTCCAGTCGCCCAAGATTTTTTTGCCACTATATGCTCTAGGCATCTAACTTAAAGAGTAATTTGTGTATGATCCATGCATGAAGTTGCCAACAGATGAATTGTGTGAATCACCAAAAGGTGAGTCCATACAAGATAACATATTAAAAAGCTATTATTAATATTTACAATCTTTCTGATTGGAACTATTTCGTCTATCTTTAGCTACCATTTAAGCAAAAACCAATGGTGATGAAGACTTTTTTTTTGTCTGTGTTGGCCAGTGTAAATGGGTTGTAACCCTCAAAAGCATGTTGATTGGATGATCACGGCCATGTAATAGGTCAGATTCAGATGATTATTGAGAGATTGCTACAAGATTTATCTATTTCTATGGAAATTACAACATGAGAATGGAGAACATTGATTGCTGAAATTCTACCAGATTTATCAATTTCTACTGAAATTTCCATTTTGCCCCTTTTAAATGGGTTGGATTGGATTCTACCTGTTTTTAAACAGATCCAATTTTTGCAATCCAAATCTGCTTATTTTTAGCAGATAAGGAAGTGTCAGAGAATTATAATTGTGCCTGCACTAGTTAGGGAAGCCGCTAAGGTTAGATATATAAGCAGATGGGGTTTAGTTCCATCTAGCATTTTGCAGGTTTTCTCCTTTATCTGGGCTTGTGCTGCATTCTTTGGTTGCCCTTCCATTTTGGTTTTAATGAAGTTCTGATTCTTCCAAAGAAAAATGCACATAAAAATGTTCCTTAATTTTCAAATGCTTATAATGAATCCCTCTATTTAAATTCCATAGTCAGTTTATTCATTTTTAAGCCGGGTTATCCTTTTACAGATGTAGAGAATTACTTGTTAGATACTCGTATTGGCATCCTTGCTTATCCTGTTATTTCCATTTTTTGGAGTGTCTACAGTGCATAGTTCCTAGTTATTCACTGTTGATCAAAGGACATAGTTCAGTTGTTGCCTGCACTGATATAAGGGGCAGCCCCGGTGCACGAAGCTCCCACCTATGAGGGGTCCGGGGAAGGGGCAGACCACAAGGGCTCATAGTATGCAGCCTTACCTTGCATTTTGCAAGAGGCTGTTTCCATGTCTTGAACCAGTGACCTCAGGGTTACACGACGACAACTTTTACTGTTGTGCTAAAGCTCCCCTTCAAATATTAGTAAATGAAAACAAATGTCATTGTCATGATACTAGTGTGGGAAATTGCTTCAGTGAAAGAAAGCCAGTTCATTGTCTTCTATCTGCTTAATTACTGAAATGCTTTCCTCTTTGTGGTCCTGTGGTTCTTCTAGTTCTTACTCATCTTTCATATGCATTAGGCGTTATTAGATACCTATCATTAGTTGGATTCATAATACTCTGCTTGCTCTGTTATGCTAGATTTCTGTTGGTCGGTTGCTATATCTGTCTAATTGCTAGGTTTTATTGTATGCAGATGGGTAATAGATCCTCCTTTGGATATTACTGTTCCTGCCAAACGCACACCATGGCCAGATGCTCCCCCTGAACTCGTGTCTACTGAAAAAGCAACCGTTGCTTTAGATCATATAGAGAAGCGTCATCGCAAAACAAGGAGGTCAAGACAAAGCTCCCGCAGTAAGAGAAAGCATGAAACACAGGTAGATGCACAAGTCTCTGGAGTGTCTGGAAGGCATGCAGAAGAGAAATGAAACCTATAAAGAACTGGAGGTACAGTAATTAGAGTCGTATGATGTTGTGCCCGGTATAGACTGTACATCCATTTTTCTCTGAAAACATCAACTGTTTTGCTATCATACTCTGTCAGGAACTTGTACTATAATACCCTTATTGGAATATTATGACCAAATACCTGGGATTGTTCAGTTAGTGGTCAGAATTCGGGATGTTCAGAAAGCAAAGAAGCCTTACCACTGGATTTTCTTGAGAACTATCAACGTAGGATGGCTGATGGATGTGCAGTTGGCATTGCTTCTGACTTTGTTCAGAAGTTATGAATTAGGCGAGCGGATATCCGTCGTGGTTGATCCAGTGAAGAAGGGTGTTTGCAGTAGATTTGTTGCATTCTTGCCAGGAAAATGTATTATTTTATGTGTCGAGTTCTATACAACGAAACTTGGAAAGATGTCGGGTTCCCAGAACATTTGTGAAATGTGATTGCTTGAATGATCCGTATTTGGTCCATTGTGACATGTGTGTAGTTTATGATTTACAATGCTGTCCCTCTGTGATTTTTGTGGACGACAGTGAACCTACCTTAAGAGAGGCATACAGCAAGCCAAAATGGGAGCAGAGATTGCCTGGTATAATGGCAATCCGTTCCAGTGCTTCTCATTTGCTAATGAATCGCCCTTCCCATGAGCTTAACAAACTTCATATATTATATGTGGGTTTATTGGGTGTAATGAATTTAAACCACAAAAGCATATGACCAAAAATGATGAATGATATGGTAGCCGTAAATTGAGAGCCAATAGGCCCACATTTTGGAATAACCAAACCGTTCACATAATTGACCACTTAGATGTCTTCGACCCAAAAATCTCATCCAGTGGATGAGAGTTTTTGGTCATAGGCCATGTAAGCCATGGCCAACGATTGATGGCTTCAATCTTCTAGAACGTGGCTCGATTCTTACATGGGGTATGTTTTGAATGATTTTGATCTTCTGAAATGTGGACCTAGCTGTTATGCGACCTATGATTTAAATGTTTATCTTGTAAAATATGGGCCGGAGTCTTACAAGGCTTATAATTTGAATGGAAAAATTCAAATCATAAGCCATGTAAAAAACCATGTAAGAGGTAGTCCTATATGTTAGAAGATCTAACCATTTAAAACAGATGTCATGCAAGAATTGGGCTCATATTTTAGGAGATTATCATAGGCCATATAAGAATAAGGCCTACAATTTAGAAGAGCTAAACCATTCAAATCATAGACCATGTAAGAGTTGGGACCCCATTTTATTCATTTTGAACAACATTTTTGGGTCATATGCCCTCTATGCCAAATTTAATAATGTGAGTAGTTTAAATATTCTAAAATATGGGTTGACTTTAGAGTTATTACTTGCAAAGATATTTGGCATAATTTAAGACGACCATATAATTTTATATTTTTTGTTCCTAGTTTTTGCAGTAGTTTTTACAATTTAGATAACTAATATATCAAGCCCATATATGCTTTTATGTTTATACATTTTGTAAATGATGCGCATGTATGCATCATATGGGCTTTGATAAGTAGAAAATAGCACTAGTTATGAAGATCTTTTATGATTTTACCTACCAAAAACCTAAAATGGGAAGTTGGATGTTGTCCCACCTAGTATTGTGGTATGCCTATCACCACCCATAAGATCCATCTCTTACCATTTTTCTCATCCGTTTCTCATTTGAGTAATCTCTTTCCACTTTTTATTGAAATTGTAAACCTAGTTTCCTAAAAACTTGTCGTTTGCAATTGACCATTTAAGTAACAATGATTTGGTTCCAATAAAAACTCACTAATTTAGATATATGAGGCCAAACCATTTTAATTGAAGGAACATCCATATAATGTTGAATGTCACAATGTTGCAATTTCACCAATGCTAAACCCATGCACTACTTGTGCACAACACCATTGCAGAACACAAGTTAGACTTCTACTCCTACTCTCACTTGTTAGGACTACACTTACTCACCCACTAGAGGAATGAGAGGAACTCAGAAAGAGACTTTGCTCAAAGAGAACTTGTTAACCCTTGCTTGAGATACAACTGAATTGTTTGAGCTACAAATGAGGAGCTAACCCATATTTATACTTACCCTCCTCCATCCACCTCATCAATGGATGATTAGGATTAATACATATGTCAACCATCTAGTGGTTGAGGACCATTCTAGAATTATGATGACCTGGGTTTTTATAATGCAATTTAAAATAACAAGCTTTCACTTGCGAGATCAATCTCTATTTAAAAATAGTTTTGTGAAATAATGACACAGAAAAATTCTTTTTCTTTGAAATTCATTTGTGAAAAAATTCATTTTTTTGAAATTCATTTGTGAAAAACTTGAGTGTCATTATTGCACAAAATTGTTTTTAACTAGAGATTGATCTCGCAAGTGAAAGCTTGTTATTTTAAATCGCATTATAAAAACCCAGGTCGTTACAATTGGTATCAGGACCTAAGTTCAAGTTATTCGTAGCCAAGTTATGAAATAAGAACTTATAATCAGTTTACATCAATAGGAAAATTATAGATTAGCATGATAGAATTCCTCAAAAGAAGTATGTTACTTTATAAAACAGATGCCACCTAAGAGGAGGAGGTACAACCCCAAAACCTGTCAATCCCCTTATTGACTCCTTTGGATCTAGAATGGGATGACTGAAGCCTTTCAACTCTTTATGCAACATATGGGATAGTTTATACATTATCAAGCACATGCAGCTGCGGCAAGGACCTCATCACCAGAGAGGGTTGTTAACTAAATGGAGGCCTAATTGGAACAATTTCAGAAGATGGCCCCTGCTAAGTGTTTAATTTTGGTCAAAATTCCCCTAATTTAGCGTTCAATTAGATCATCTAACCGTTCAATTTTACAAAACTTATCTTGATTTTGAATATAAATCCAATTGACTATCCAAACCTTAATTTGTCAAAATCAACGGTCAGATGATCATTAGAGCTCATTAGATGACTAATGTACGGTTCAGATGAGTCTAATTTAGTCTATTCTTTTGTAGATCAACCAAAGGACGCACGAATGACTGTGATTAAAAGATAACGGTGCAGATCATCTTAAAGGGCAATGGATGGAACAGATCACCCATGAAGATGGATGTGATAGTTTCCTAGAAGACAATGGAGCTAAATTTGGAATCATGGAGAAAAGGAAACCCTTTCCCCCACTTCTTTCTTTCCTTTTCTTTTTCTTTTTTCCTTTTTCCTTTTTTCCTTTTCCTTTTCCTTTTCCTTTTTCCTTCTTTCCTTCCTTTTCTTTTCTTTCTTTTCTTTCTTTTTCTTTTTCTTTTTCCTTTTCCTTTTCCTCTTCCTTTTTCCCTTTCTTTTTCTCTTTTCTTTCTTTCCTTTTCCTTTTTCCTTCTTTCCTTTTCTTTTTCCTTTCCTCACACGTACCCAACTTCTTTTTCTCCCCTACTTCCCATTCTTTACCCAACTCTCTCCATTCTCTTCTTCTCACCTTCTACTGCCTCTCCCTTCTAAACGTATGTCTTCCTCTCTTTCCCAACCTCTCCCTCTTCCTCTACTCTCTTTCCCAACCGTATGCATTTTCTCTCTACCCTCTCAACTCTCCCTTGTTCCTCTTTTCTCATCTCTTCCACCACCCTCTCAAAAGTGCTATCTTTCTCCCCTCCTACTTACCTCACACCCAGCCCTCCTTTGGACACCGCTTGATTGTTCCACCCCACCAGGACACGCCTCGCCTTCCCCATATCTTTTTCCTTTCTCTTTTAGTCTATTCTTCTTCATCTGTCTTTCGCGCTCCATCTCCTCAACTCTTGGGCTGTCTCCACTTCCAGGCCCCAGCACTTCTACCTAGTCTCCATTCAACGCCCAAGCCCCATCTTCCCGTTTGCTTCACCGATTAGCCCGCCTTCCCCAGCACCACTCAGCATCATTCCACCCGACTCCCACATCTGTTCCAATTCCATCTTCATCGTTCTAGTGTCCTACCCGATCCTCCTCTTCCACCAGCTGCTCCATCCTCTGTTCACTATCGACCTTTTATCCAAACTGACCCAGACTTCCCTCCTCTCCACCTATCTTGTGTCCCTTGTCTCCAGAGCCTAATCATCATTCCCAGCATCTGTCCAAGCCGCTTAGGCACGCACAGGAATCGGATCTCCTGCTTGTTCATCGTCAACTGGAGCTCCCTTCTCCATCTGATCACTGGCCACTTATTCCAAAATTTTTCATTGCCCAGGCTCCTCTGCTCCTATTTGCCCTTCACCCGTATCCTAATTGCATTCTTCTAGGTCCAGTACCTTTCCCTCTTTTTCTCCAAGTTGGCACCAGACGACGCCCAAAAAAGGCGTCGTTTTTCCTTCACCGGACGCAGATCACCGGCTTTGGCTCAGGCGATTCCAGGACGTCGACGCTTTGCTCCCCATCGTTTCCACAACACAAGCCGTCCCAGGGAGAGAAAACCCGATCTAGGTTTTCTCCCATCTCTTCTCCCCTCCTCTTTTCTCTTTTCCTTCTTCCCCCTCTTCTCCCTTCTTCTTCTTCTTTCTCCTCTAGCTCCTCCTTTGTTTCTCTCCCTCTTCATCTGGTTTTTTTCTAAAAACCAGATTTTTCATGTAATTCTGGTTTTGCCCCTTTCTCCTTTAAAACAATTACAATTCTGTCCTTTTCTTTTAATTCCATCTGTATCCCGTTTTATTCCGGTTTTGTTTTATCCGTGTTTTTCTTATCCAGGAACTGTCCAATCTAAGACAGATCATTTAAGGCTTAACCCAATCAACGGTTTTGCCTTAATCAAAACAAAATCTTCAATTTCTCCTTCTTTTCTCATCTGATTTCAAATTAATTTTACAGGTTCATTCTTAGGACATCCCTAGACATAACCAATGCTTATGATCTTAGATCTGAAATTCATAAATCAATCTGAGTCATCCAAATCTTAAAATTACAATTTAGCCCAGATCTTGACCATTTTGAAGAATCTGTTAAATCCGACTAGTGGATCACTAATCAAAAAGGTGTTGAAGATATCTGTAAAGGCGGATCAGATTTTAGAAGACCAGAAGTAAATATTTTGATGAAGATTGATCTAGGGAAGTAATTTTTTCTCATTATTTGATTTTGTTTGTTTTCTTTAAGAACTGGAAATTCTGTATTTTTGAGAAGTTTATTAGATCTGAACATTGATTCTCATTTTAATAATTCTAGTAATTTTGAGTGATTTATTTTTAATTTTAAATAATTATATTTTATTGAAAACTCCATTTTAAATCAAGTCCTCGTGGGATCGACCCGTACTTGCATAAGCTACCCTACAATAGCTCGTGCACTTGCGGTAAAATAATCAACAGCCCCATCATTCTCTGGTGAAGAGGAGTTAGCAACAATAGAGAAGAGAATCTTCGACAATGAAAATTTGTTCAAAGCGATGAAAATTCCTGAAGAAAGGAAGGTTGTTATGGCCACTTTTGTCCTAAAAGGTGAAGCAAGTTATTGGTGGGAAACAACAGAAAGGATGTACTTCGATGATAGTAATGCTATTCCTTGGGAGTATTTCAAAACCTTATTTAATGAGAAGTATTTCCCATGACATGTATGAAAGTAAAAGGAGAAGGAATTCATGGATCTACAACAAGGCAACCTATCCTTAAATTAGTACAAAAATAAGTTTGCGTGTCTTCATAGATTCACACCCAACATTTGTGCCACTGAAGAAAACTCTACAGAGAAGTATGTTAATGGGTTAAACTCTGGACTGAGGAACAAAGTGATTGGGTTTCAACCAACCACCATGGCGAAAATAGTGGAAATGGAATCTCTTTTCAAAAAGGATTTTCAGAGGGCATAGGCAAATAGGAAAGAGAAGGAGAAGAATGCCAACATTAGTTGACAACTCAACAAAGGAAAAAGACCCATTTAGTCTTTTGGATCTTGACATTTGCACAAACGACAATTCGACAATAAAGGAAGAACATTAGAATCTAGAGCTTTCCCTGATGCAACAAATATCACTTATGCAAACCCTACACCTTGCATCGTTTCAAATGTTTTATCTATGGAGAAAGAGGACACATAGCCACAAACTTTCCTAAGAAGAGGAGAGAAGAAGAGCATATAGGAGATCAGATTCCTAGAAGCCAAGGAGCGTGTTTGCACATACTTCAGGACAAGCTCAGGCATCCAACGTAGTAGTAGAAGGTAGACTTCACATTTATGATAGACTTATTAGAGCATTGTTTGATACTAGTTCTACACATTCTTTTATATCATGACTTTGCTTTTTGTATTGATGATATAGTTCAGAACTTAGAATTCTGCTTAGAAGTCATGCAACCTTGGACAAGTCCATTGCTACACAAACATACTCTTGGGATATTTTGATTGTAATTGAGGGCAAACAAATGAACATCGACTTAATCCACTTGGATATGGCAGACTTTGACATCATACTTGGGATGGATTGGTTAGCCTCACATCATGCAATTGTTAACTGTCGAAAGAAGAAAATTATTTTTAATATTCTTGGAGAAGTGGTGGTATCATCACAAGGGAGAAGGGATTATTCAGGAGCATGTGTTATTTCCGTGATAATGGCAGTGAAGCATATTGCTCAATGATGCCAATTCTTTTTGGCTAAGATAGAAGCTAATGAGGTCACAAAGCCTAAATTAGAAGAAGTGGCTATAGTTTGTGAATTTCTAGATGTGTTCCTTGAAGACTTACTAGGGTTACAACCTAAAAGGGAGATAGATTTCACTATTGACCTAATACCTAGCATAACGCCTATCTCCAAGGCACCATACTGGATGGCTCCAGCGGAATTAAAGGATTTGAAGGCTCAATTGCAAGAGTTACTAGACAAAGGGTTCATTAAACCCAACGTATCTCCCTGGGAAGCACCAATTCTTTTTGTTAAGAAGAAAGATGGATCATTGAGGCTTTGCATTGACTATTGAATGCTGAATAGGATTACAGTGGAAAATAGATATCCTCTAGCACATATTGATGACTTATTCGATCAACTCTAGTCAGCTCGTGTCTTTTCCAAGATTGATTTACGATCTGGATACCATCAGCTCAGAGTTAGGGAAGAGGATATTTCAAAGACAACATCTGAACTAGGTACAGACACTATGAGTTTAGGGTGATGTCATTTGGATTGACAAATGCCCTAGTTGCATTTTTGGATCTCATGAACCGAGTATTCAAAGTGTATCTAGATAAATTTGTTATAGTGCTTGTGGATGATATTCTAATCTACTCGAAAAATCTTGAGGAACACTGAGAACACTTATGATTGGTACTGGATACACTTTGAACATACAAATTGTACGTAAAGTTTGGTAGGTGTGAATTTTGGTTGGAGGAAGTGAATTTTCTAAGTCACTTTATTTCTAGACATGGCATTGTGGTCAACCCAGCAAAAGTTGAAGCAGTGAAAAAATGGGATACACCTAAGATAGTGACAGAAATAAAGAGTCTTCTAAGCCTTGTAGGGTATTATCGTAAGTTCATTGAAGGATTTTCATGCATTGCCTTACCCCTGACCAAATTGATAAGAAATGATGTGAAGTTTGTACGAGATGATGTGTGCAAAGAAAGTTTCAAAGAATTAAAGAGGAAGGTAACCACTGCACCAGTACTCACGCTACCATTAGGAAGTGGAGGATTTGAGATCTATAGTGATGCTTTTGAGAAAGGACTGGGATGTGTGCTTATGCAAAATGGGAAGGTGATTGCCTATGCCTTTCGATAATTGAAAAGACATGAGGTCAACTACCCTACCCATGACTTGGAGCTTGCTGTGATAGTTTTCACCTTAATTATCTGGCGGCATTATTTATAGGGAGAAAAGTTTGAAGTGTTCACAGATCATAAAAGTCTTGAGTACATCTTTTCACAACAAGACTTGAATATGCGACTAAGGAGATGGATGGATTATTTGAAGGATCATGACTTATCTATCCAATACCATCTAGGAAAGGCTAATTTAGTAGCATATGACTTAAGTATAAAGGAGCAAGGAATGTGTGCAAGCTTACTTTCCAAGAAATAGAAGTTCCTACAAGAGGTAATAGAGTGTAGACCCGAAGTAGGTCATGGGAGATCTTTCACAGCGAAATTGATCATGAGATCCACTATCAATGAGAAAGTTAGGTAGATGCAAAAGGATGATGCCCAGGTATAAGCATTAGTTGGGAAACCAAGGTTCACCAAGGAGATAGATGACAGTGTTCATATGCCAGGGAGATTAGTAGTGCTAGCCAATGATGAAATAAGACAAGAAATTCTTCAAGAGGCACATCAATTTAAGTATATTGTTCATCCTAGTAGCACAAAGATGTATCAAGACTTGAAGAGACATTTCTGGTGGAATGGTATGAAAAAGGATGTGGGAGAATTCGTAGCATGATGCTTGACCTGTCAGTAAGTTAAGGTCAAACATCATAGACCGACTAGACTATTACAACCACTCTAGCTTCCAGAATGGAAGTGGGACCATATTATGATGGACTTCATAGTAGGATTGCCCAAGGCACCAAGGGGACATGATATGATATGGGTAATCGTAGATCAACTAACCAAATTGGTGCACTTTCTGCCAATCTGATAAAATCAAGCTATTGATAACCTGGCTTAGTTGTATATTAAGGAAGTAGTGAGTTTAAATGGGATACCACTAAGTATCATTTCTAATAGGGATAGTCATTTCACCTCATAGTTATGGAAGTCAGTGTAGAAGTCATTGGGATCTTCATTAAATTTTAGCATGGCTTTCCATCCTCAGACTAATGGCCAATTTGAATGGATGATTCAAACATTGGAGGATATGTTGAGGGTGTGCACAATTGATTAAAAGGAGAGTTGGAACAAGAGCTCACCATTAGTTGAATTTGCATACAACAACAGTTTCCATTCTAGCATCAGTATGGCTTTGTATGAAGAGCTCTATGGGAGACCTTGTCATTCGCCCGTATGCTGAAATGAAGTGGGTGAAAAATAGAATTATACATTTAGAGTTGATAGAATAGTGTGCAACCAAGGTGAACCTTATTTTGAGACGACTTCTCATAGCTCAAAGTCGATAGTAGAGTTACGCTGATACACAACGAAGAGAGTTAGAATTCGAGGTTGGGGACCATGTGTTCTTGGAGATTTCTTTAACTAAGGGTGTTATGAGGGTTGGTATGAAGGGAAAACTCAGTCATGAATTTATTGGTCCATTCGAAGTTCTAGATAGAATTGGGTTGACTACATACAGACTAGCCTTGTCACCAAAGTTATTGAAAGTTCACAATGTTTTTCATATATCCATGTTGTAGAGATATATCCTAGATCACACACATGTACTTGAGTGAGTGCTAGTCGAGTTACAACTAGACTTGACCTTGGAAACAAAACCAGTTCAAATTCTGGATAAGAAGGTCAAGAAGTTGCAAAGTAAAGAAATGTCACTAGTTAAAGTTCTATGGAGGAATGCATCTATCAAAGAGGAAACTTGGGACGCGAAATAAGAAACGAGGGACAAATATCCTGAATTTTTTAGTGGGTAATAAATTGCAAAATTTCAAGGATGAAATTCTTTATATGGGTAATGATGTAATTACTCAAAATTTCAAGTCTTATTTTATTTTGAAAATTTGGATTGAAAAGAAGGATGGAAATAAAATTTGGTGAAAATACCTCATAATTAGATTCTACTCAAAAAATGAAATCCAACAACAACAAGAACATTGAAAATGGAGTTTGAATGAGAAAGTTACATAGTTTTTAAGTATAAGGGTATTTTAGTAATTTATAAATAATACAATTATACGTTTCTAAATATGAAACAGGTCAAAATTAGAGAGGACCATTTGTGATAACGCCAACTCCTCATCCCTAACTCCTTTGCAAGGAAAAAAAAGTTGATGACTGCATCGTTAGTGAGGAAGGCGAGTCATTGGCGATAAAAATCCTTCCCCCCTTACCCTTCACATTCTCCTTTTCCTCCCTAGGCTCCATCTTCTTTCCCTCTTATTTTTCCCCTTCTTCTCCCTTTGGCTAACTCCTTGTTCCATTGTTTCTGGCGACCTAGGGATCTGCCAGGCACAAAAGGCATTTACACCCACTAGCAGAACCCAAATCCACCTCCTCCGGTTGCTTAGGTAAATCCCCTCCCTTCTCTCTCCATTCCTCTCCCTATTTTCACTTTTTCCCTTAGATCTAGGCTAGATTGCTCTCACTAGTAGGAAAATCACTGGTGAAAATAGATCTAGTGGAACTAAGATGGCACCCACTCAAGAACAGCTCAGATGGGACTACATTATCTAACTAAGGTAGGTGACAACATTATCTAACTGATCACTTCTTAATGCGTTTTGATCCAAAATTTAAATCTTAATCATTTAAAAAGATTTGAAACGCAAAATATTTAATTCAAAAGTCTATACAAGTTCAATTTATGATTGGAAAGGTCTGTTGGATTTGTTTTGATGACACAGACCTAATTTTACAATAAAATTTAGGATCAGAGAACAATTTTAACTAATCATCACCTAGAAACTATAAAAGTTTCATAGATATATTAGATCAAAGATGATTAGACCCCACGAAGTGATCAGTTATATAATGTAGTGGATCTATAAACACAAGTCAACCTTGAATTAAGGACATCAATCCATGGATCATAATTTTGACCATTATAAATAGGATCAAGGTCTATATCGATGATCTAGGCCTTTCATCTGTGAATCTGACTAATGATCTAAGGAGAATGGGTGATATTAAATTAAAAAACAATCTTAAATTAGGAAAATTTGTTCCATAGATTAGTTTTCAAAGGAAATTCTACCAAGAAAACCACATAAAAATTTGAATGGGAAATAATAGTTAAATTCTCACCCTTAATTTATTCTCAGGACCCCACAAAGACCTTGAAGGAGATCCAGGGTTCAAACTAAAGAAAAACACAAACAACACCTAAGTAGCAATCTTGTGGTAGGTAGTTTGATGCTATTAAGTTTCAATTGAATTTCAAAACTTAAATGATTTCCTTAAAACTATTTATGTGTTTAGTATGTTTTTGAAGTGACAATGAAGAGTAGCTATGCATGCAATTTTGTATACATGGTTTTATGGAACTTAAGTTCTGTTATCCTTTAAATAATTAAGTATATGACATTCTTATAATGAGCATGCAAATTATTCCCATGATTTATGATCTTATTTGGAAATTACTACTGCTTATATCTCTCATAGTCAATTTTTGTTCTTGAATGATAGGACAATTCCATATATGCATTAATTACATGTTTTGAAATAGGTTGCATAAATTGCATGATTTAGTATATGCTAAATATTGCATAATCCTATGATGTTTGAATTTGGAATACATGTGGATATCTATATTTGTTCAGGCTAGTGAGCTTGGTGGGCATTATGCTAAGAGGTTTTATGGGTTTGGCCTCCCTGCCTCTAACCACCAAAGGTGGTAGGTATCCATTTTGGCCTCCTAACTTTCTAACCATTAAAGGTGGTAGGTATCCATACCCAAAGAGGCACCTATTTTTCTCGACTGTTGTGGTAGGAAAACGAACATTGGAGGTGCTCACGGCACCCTTTTCAAGACATATCCACAGTCGCCATGGAGGCTGTGGTGGTTGGTCTCTAGATATCAGAGACACAATTCAGAAAGTTGGTCATTAGCATAGTGGTCCTATGATTTTTGTTATTGCATCACCATGTATAGTGCTTTGAGATGGTCTTTGGACGAGTATTCATGAGTACTCAACATATGTGTTCACTGCGACAACCACGTGCATGATAACTACCTAAGGGTTGGGATTTCTAGCATCTGGTCTGATCGATTACTACTTTAAGGAATTTAGTAGTCCTTATATTATTGATTAATTGATTTTGTAGGTAATCTCCTTACTTGAATATAGAAATGTGCAAATGATTTATGCATGAATGCTTGTGTTTACATAAGATAATGGCAAGGTTTTATTACCTAAAAAACCCTTCTTAAAGTTATACATGTTGTATGTTGTGTTTTTGATCTAGTAGCATTAAATCAACTACTGGGTATGATAAATATTCAACCAAATATATATTTTTTAGAACAGCTTAAGTAGGATTAGAAGAAGCATTAGGAAGTTTTAGTGCTACAATCAAGTAAGAGAAGGTAACGACAAGCATGAATGTAGCTGTCCCAAAACTGGTAGTGATTATTTTAGTATATGATGTAACTTGAAGTGATTATTATTAGCTTAGGCTATGATTAACAATCTTGGGAACATAATTTATCCATTTTAAATAATTTTCAAACTGTCATGACATGTTTCATTAATTAATGATGTTAGATCATTATCTATTTGTTTGAAATAAATAATGATGTTAGATCATTAATGATGTTTAATTAATTAATGATGTTAGATCATTGAGAGTTGTTGTGCCTCTTGAGCCCTTGCATTGTAGTCCTTCATTATTGTGCTTCCTACACATTAGTGTGGTAGCTACCAGCAATCGTGCTCCATGCACATCTCTGCTTGGACTTATTCCTCTTAGAGCTCCCTTATTGTGGCACACTCCTCATTGTGCCATCAATTGTGTCAACCTCCGAGTTAATCACTATTTTCTCCTTAGACTCAAAGACCTAAGCAACCTCATAGCACCTAGGTGTGGTAAGCCTAGTGGTGCCATCTCGACACTCATTGTGTCCCTTGCTAGTTCCAAGCTAGCTGCTTCCTCATGTAGACTGGTTACCTTGCAATTAGACATGTCTTCCAATCCTTCACTAGTCTTAGCATCTAGAACCTTAGACATCTCAATCATACTTTGCACGATGTCTTTGAGGTTATGCAAGGTATCTATGAATGCATTAGATTTGTTCAAATAGTTAGACAGAGTCTGTTCAAACTTGTCGAACTCAGCATCCAAAGTAGAAAGTCAAGTGTCCAAAGCCAACTTCTATGATGGATCTCTGGACTTCTCCCACCTTGACTTTTGCTAAATGCTAGTTGCTTCTGACTCACTTTCCATGACGTTTCCATAAGATTTCACCAATACTCGATAAGCAACACCCACTTCGACTTGCTCTAATACCACTTGTCATGGGGTCACAGTTTCACCTATGCTAAACCCAGGCATCACTTGTGCGCAACTCCTTTGTAGAACAAATGTCAGCCTTTCACTCCTACTCTCATTTGCTAGGCCTATACTCACTCACCCATTAGAGGAATGAGAGGAACTCAGAAAGAGACTTTGCTCAAAGAGAACTTGTTAACCCTTGCTTGAGATACAACTGAATTGTCTGAGTTATAAATGAGGAGCTAACCCATATTTATACTTGCACTCCTCCATCCACCTCTTCAATGGATGGCTAGTATTAATACATATGTCAACCATCTAGTGGTAGAGGACCATTCTAGAACTTTCTATAGAAGTCTCTACATAACATCTAAGTTTACCTCTTTCTAAATATGTACAATGACTCTTCCAGAAACTAGGCCTTGCACCACAAATCTAGGAACACGGTCCTAAGTCCTTTAGGCCACATCCTTGCGTTGAGCATACCTCCCTTAGATCCTATGGGCCTTGGTAATAGGTCTTGCAAAGCAAGTCCATGACATGAAGCATCCAATCTGGGGATTAAAATTCCTGAACAAATGAATAAATTGTGTATTGTGTTTGCTCCCTCAAGCAAATAAATAATCTAGGATTTAAAGCCTTCTAGTGTAATGGCATAAGGACAAGTCTCTCACCTAGGTGACCAGGGTTCAAGATTGTGTAAGTGTGTGTGTGTGTGTGTGTGTGTGTGTGTGTGTGTCAACCTTAGAAAAAAAAAGGTCAAAGCAAAAAACTGAATGCCAATTTCCTAATGTATCTTTCTTCTTCCTAAGGTTATCCATGATATTGATCAAGTTTAGAAGGGGATTGCTCAAATTGCATCCAAAGGAGAAGTGATACTTGTAGAAGGTAACAAGATTGCTCTAATTTTACAAAGTCCATTGATGAATAATGCGTGAAAGCCCAAAGGGATCTTTACTCTAAGTGTTCCAATTTTAATTGAAGAACACGACTAACAAACTATATAAAGTTTGAAACTGTAAAGGAGGTAGATGCTTAGATTTATGAGATTTAGCAACAATATATGTTGCTTTCAATGTCAAACCTAGATGGAAGATATAGAAAGATATATAGTAAAAGTCTCTTTTATTCAAGCAATACATGTAGGAAAAGACCCTTTCTTTAAAATGTATGGATACCATCCTTAAATGAACTTCAATTTCTTTTCAAAAACTCTTTTCAGTAATATCTTACTCTAAGTACATATAATAAAGTTATTTTGATAAATATTTTATCAAACATCTCAAATGCCTGGGAGTCTTCTAAGTTCATTTACTAGATGACCTATATAGACAGTGGGTCCTATTTCAAACATCTTATATTTTTTATGAGTTAATAAATGTTTCAATGCTATCTCTGGACCTTTCAAGAAGTTAATCTCCTTCATCTTCTATGTCAATTCTAATGATTTTTATTTTAATGGGTTACTACTTTTCATAGATCAACTTGTCATTTTACACAATTATGAATGTATCCAACTGGTTCCAAACCTTTATGTTGGATCATACTAGATAAGCTTCCCTGGTTCCAAATTTGATTACAATACTTTAGTTCTTGTCAGATTGTATTTCATGCATTTTATTAATTTCTTAAATGACCAATATCATCTTTATTTTTGTCAGACTTCTTTAACATAAAATGAGCATTCTTTTCCAAAAAGAAAATTTCTATTTGGTGCTCTAGTCTCCTTACATTGCATCACAAATCATCATGTGTTACTTTAAGTTATGTAGGTTCATATTCCTTTTAGACTACCATTGTCTTTGGGATCTTATCCTCCACCTATATAAGTGCACTTTTAAGGCAAATAACTATCATCATTAGAGAAATCTCATTCCTTGTGAAGAATATACATGAAAAGCTTTTGTTCGCTTCACATTTACTGTGATGTCTTATACCAAACTAACTATTCTAAGAAAAATATATTGTCCTTGATTCTAATTATTTCATCTATGTTTCATTACATAGATAGATTACTTCTAAAATTTTTAATCTTCTAAGCTTAGGGTTTTGGCCTTTTCGTATCACATATAGTTATGATAATGAAATCATTGAAATAATCTTTCAATTTGCAACTTTATGATACCATTCTACAATGATAAACAAAAACCTTATATCAATTCTCAAATATGTCTAGCATATTTTAATCTTATCTTATCTACTAAACCATTTAGCAAATTTGGGACCACTAAGATACTCTATCATTTTCTCTAGGGAAGTGCTTTTAATCATTAGATGATGATTCTCCTCTCTTATTTAGATTGGAGAATTATAATATTTTCCTTAGTTGAATAATTCATCTCATGCTAGTTGTCCTTTGATCTTTTTAGAGGAGTAGGATTTATGTCTCAACAATCATAATGTTAGCACATATTAGTATAATAGATCTATCAACTTTATTACTGATGACAAAGGATCCCACATACTAAAATGTACCAAGTTCATCATACTAGCACTCATCTTTTGTTCTAAATGAACATCTTGATCGCTTTTCATTATATATAGAACTCATTTATTTGTTAAGCAACCACTTTTGAGCAAGCTCAATGAACCATTCTATAGCATCCAAATGATTCTATCCATTTAGATATAACCTAATCATAATTGCCACAATTAAGTTGAACTCAATATCTTTCTATATTCCGTACCTTTTCAAGGGAACGATATTAGTGGACTACTTAGTGTTCTCCATTAAAAGGATTAGAAACATTTCAATAACCAACAAGTTACTATATCATTTGATAATAACTTTGCTACCATATAGAATGAGTATATATTTAAATGATTGTAAATAGTGAGATTTAAAATTTGTCATATTCTTGGAATGTTATGTCCTCAAATTTGAATGTGGTTCCCCTACAACTATAGTTACAACTCTTGTTTCCTTTAGTGGCTAAGGTTCACCCTCAATGAGAATTTCCTTTTCTTGGAAAGTCTATAATCAAATTGCATTTGGTAGAAATATCAACAAAGCTGATGCACTTGGAAAGGAAGTTCCATCAATCATATTGATTTTCTAGACAAGATTATAATTAAAACCTTCCAAAGGCATATCCTTTACTAAAGACATTTAATACATGCAACAATTACACTTTCACTGTCCAATCTACTTGCAATGGAAACATTTTACTTACCTTTTGACTTCTTTACTGCTTTATTCATATGCGATCTTTTCTCATTATATGAAACCTTTTGATCCTCTTTACTTATTTTCTTGAGATCATTAAAAGGAATTCTTTCCTTTCCTTTCCAAATAATGATAAACACTAAGTCAAGTGTTTATCATGTCAGCTCTTCATGATCTTATCATCTAGTGCATATGTATTGAGACTTATAGGAAGTTCAATTTCAAATACCTTTCTAACTTTTCATACAATGTTGAGTGCTCAAAATTGTATTAAATAACCATAGTTTTGTCTCATTTTAATACATTAAATTGATCATTTTTACACTCATATTAAGGCTTTGCTCTAAAGCCATAAACTGGTATATTTGGAGGGTCAAATTGCCATCCTACAGTAACTATCTTTAAAACTACTCATTAAATAATAGTAATTAGGATTTTTTAAGTTTTGTAGGTTGTATGTTAAGATCCAAATATAAGTGGATGACTCAAATAGATATTGGATGAAATAGATCAATTGAATAAGAAGACGCCCAAGTTCTTGAGGATCATCCCATGTATTACACCACCAAGCTCATGCAAGCCTAAATTACTCACACTATGGTAAATCATACAAGGGTCCCACTCATTCCTTCATTCTTACACAGACATCAATGGCTCATAAGTTTGGGAATGTATAAAATGGAAGAATGCATAACATATGGATGATAAGGAAATGTATGGGATATCATGTGATGATGAGGGATTTCACTTGATGGTTTTCTAAAGTGAAGATTAAGTAAAAAACAAGTAATTGAAAATAGATGGAGGGATAAAAGGTGGAGATCTTAAGAATGAGAGCTCTATGTTGCAGCCATGTGTCACAAAGAGAGTTGCTAGCTAAAAGCAAGCTAATTGCATGACCTTTTGCACACAAGAGGGCACTACTAATGCTATAGAGAGAAAGCACCTAGAACCATTCTATTGTCATCAATGGATGGCGTGATTGGAGGAGAGAGTTAATGGTAGGTGAGTGGGGGGCTCAAGAAGATAGGAGGTGGCTAGTAACATTAGCTACTCCTCACTCTTTATATGAGGAGTGGATTGGACATCCAAAGTATGGAGAGGGAGAGGAAAGCAAGGTGTGGATTAGTTGAAGAGAGGAGCAAGGAGAGGAGAAAAAAAAAAAAAAAAAAAAACTCTACTCTTGCTTTGATCTAGTTGGTAGTAATCCATTGTGTTTAGTGATTTCTTGGATAATTTCTTGCAATCTATCCTCTGCAAGAGCTTGAAGTGAAGGAAAGAAGTATTCATTGCAACTCTCTCTCTCTCTCGCTCTCTCTCTCTCTATATATATATATATATCTTTACTTTGCTTTGAAATTACATAATTGCTTACTGGTTTGCTCCACCCGTTGCTACTGTCATTCTAGCCTCCAAATGCTATGAGTGGTAGTAAGATAGAGGTTAAATTTGGAAAAGGAGAATCTAGAAAATAGTTTTCTTACCTTCTCTTGAAGGATTCCCATTAGGAAAGAGTAAGAAAGCAAGGACAGACCCAAGTTTCCCACCTTTGTTTTATTGATGCTATCTTTGTAGGTGTGTAGTAACATGGGGTTGGATTTCTCCATTGTGTGTCTTTGTTTTAGTATGGATCAGTGATTTAAACTATTGATAATGTTCTCATCTCACCCAAGAAGAAGTGGAGTGGCTTCTTGAGGAGAAGCAAAGCAAAGCAAGATATTTTCAACTCTATCTTCTTTTACCATTATTCTTTACAGGAGAAGCAAAGCTACTAGTTTCTCAACTTTCAATCATTTTATGAATGAGTTTTTGATGATGTAAACTGTTGAAAATGTTCTCCTAAACCTGAGAAAGAATTTTTCATTAGTTTTAGCAATTTCATTGAGTTTTGAGCAAGATTTTGTAAAGAAACAGTAACTGGTATTGTCAATCGTTGTGATGAATCCATCATATTATTGATCAAATATCCACATATGTGTTCATTTTCTATATGATATAGCCATATGTATACATTTAGTGATATTTAAATATCACAAGTAATAAATTTCACTAAAAAATTTGAATTCTAGGTAGGTCAAACATCAATTAAAGTGTACCCAATCATCACAGGCTAAATAGGGGATTGTTACTGTGGATGATGAATTAGTCATATTTTTTACCAAGTATCTCTATATTTGTTGGTTTTTCCTATGATATAATTATATAATTGGATTCCTTGATATCCAATTAAGATAGATAAAAAGTTTCACAGAAAAATTCGATCTCTAAGGTAGTAAAACCATTGGATGAAGTACCCTTATATATCACGTTTATCAAGTATATGTAGGAAATTTCCTGCAACTCCCAATTGCTAGTCATAATCACTCATGATTTTTGTACCTATACATCTAATTCAACTCTCATTTGATTTTAATGCATAATGAAAAATTTGGCATGTGACTCCATGGTTGATAGTCACTGGTTTTCAAAATTTATTTTCCATTAGAAATGCTAGGGATACTCTCTAAGGCTATAGTTGCACTAGTTATAGGCACAAGTTTCTCTTTGATTTCAAATTAGATTTGAGTGAGATTTGAGATGGAGGTTTTGAATACATTTGAAACATGATGAACCATGCATATGTTGAAAATTTCAAAACTTAAAGATATTTAATGTCATTTGTTTCTTCTCTCTTTATTAATTTTGTAGTATTTTTCTTAATTGTTGTAATAATGAAGTGGAAAAATAGTAGAAAGTAGATACTAAACATAGTTTTTAGGGTGGTTCTTCCCTTTAGTTTCAGATTATTTAATTTATTAAAATTTTCATTACTTTAATATATGTTTACTTAGTTTATGTTAAATGTGAAATTATGTTAGGCTATCCTAGCATAACATTTGGAATGCCACTTATTAATTCCTAAATATCTTAGAAAATTTAATTTGAAATTTATCTCAATTTAGAAAAGATATAATTTAACTTAGTATAATTATTTGATTCAATGTCATTTACCTTTTATAATGAATACTTAGAATTAATCATCGATTCATTATAGTTAGGTTTTACATGGGATACTTAGGATTAGGTAATCTATCTAATTTAAATGATCAATGATTTTTAGGTTGAATTTTTTAAAGAAACCACATTCTTAGAAATTGAGCATAGTTTCGATCTACTTCTTGAGTTATAAACAGGAATAACTAATGGTGAACCCTAATGCTAGTCTAGGTGATCTCTAAACATAACTTTCAATCATAGTGTACTCTCTTAATTAAAAGAAATCTAATCCATTTGATCATTTCATCACCTCATTTTATAATCTTTTTAGTGTAAATCTTATAGGATCATTAGAGTAGAATAATTTGGTGTTGTGAACTCACACTAAATCCTCCCTATGGATTCGACCTTGAAATACTACAACTCACTAACTGTGCACTTGTAGGAAAACTCTCAATAGTACCATTCTCCAAATATACAATGATTGTAATAGGATGGGTTGATATTGTTTTTCACTATAGTTTTTGGATCAATTATTCATAAACTATATACATGAAAGAAGTAGAAATAAACAAATTAAGATAATCTACACACATCTTTCCCAATCTACATTTTCATTACATCATGGTTTTCTCAATGTAATGGTACATTTGACTTTAAATTAGCAACTCTACCGATTTATCAAAATGAAACATATAGAGCCTTACCTTTGTTGCAGATGGATTTACTATGCCATGTGATTAGTTGCAACACGTAGATAGCTTCTATTATGGCATGTGACCATAAATGCGTGCAACAAGATGGATCAACTCTATGCATCATCACTATGATACTTGATGTGGTGGCTTCCAACACAGCAATCATGAATTGTTTCACAACAACCATGGCTCCTGCTATGGCATGTGGCCATGTCCCTTGCACCAAGCCACTATTCAATTTGGTTAAGTGGAACCCATTTTTAGTCTAAAAATCTATTCAATAATATTAAACTAAATGTGTCATATGGGTACCCCATTCCAATCACATTACCAAATAGATTTCCAATTACAATAGAAGATCAAAAGAAGAAAAACTTTATGGTAATTCTTATCTTATTTGGCACTTAATATTATTAGAGAGGTAATCAATCCATCCAATCAAAGAATAATTGTGCCTACACATTCATTTAATGAATAAAATCATTCATCACTAATCATGGATGATAATTGTGGAACATAAAGTGTTATATAACAAAACATATAGACTTTTTAAATTATTCTTTCATAACTCTTTCAAAATCATACCAAAATACAAAATTGTCAAGGAAGCGTCCAAGTCGAATCTTTGACTCCCATTGTTCCAATGTCTTTCCATGCACAATCATTTTTTTGAGTTTCATTAACCTATTGGATCTCCATCTAGGATCCTTGTCTTCCCTTTCTTGGTCTCCTAAACTATGAAACTATTACCATTTAAAAAATGAAAAGAAATGTTACATCCTTTTTAGCAAATAAAAACTTCATAAATATGTTGTCACCATACGAGCTAAAAGTACTCATTCTAAAGATTCACAAACAAAAAAAGCATAAAGAATTTTAAAAAATTTTCCCTAATGGTGGGTTTTTATTAATCACATCAAAGTAAGCACTATCTCCAATTCTTTGGGTCGTTGCTAATTACCATAATTGTGGCAAGGTAAAAATACCCTTGTAACTACTACATCCCAATTAGTTGACTACTTGGCATTGATCAGGGTCATTTCTATAATTGCATCCAATGGCATTAAGTAATCGTCACCATAGGGAGGAGGGAGGCATCAAATGCACTCAATTTTTATTTTTTCTTTTCAATTTGTGTAGAAATGAGATCATCTGTTATCACATGAGGAGAGAATGAAATCATCTAGTGCCAGTGGTATTGGATGGGTTGTTGAAGTGCTTTATGATTGTTCAATTTTAGTGGATTGCTCTTTTGAGACCTTGACATTTTCTAGTGATAGGGGTGCCATACTTCTTCTTTGAAGCAAAAACCAGTGATTAGTGCCACCTTTTTGTGCATCTAGTTCCATTTGTGTGATGGCCTAAGTTTTTTTAGATGATCTTATGAAACATTTATCAAAATAAGTAGGTTCCTTGATTTTTTATTTATTTAAACATTTAGAAAGCATAATACATATTAGTTTTCAAACAGCTCTTTAAGCCAGATGTCACTTTTCAAAACTTCACATATGAGTAAAATAGCTCAAAAGTAAAAACACTACTAGGACCCACTGGTCACAAGTAGACAACTAATTTAAACCATAGATGCATATAACAAAACTCAATGTCTTATTACATGTCTATCAACAATGTTCAAAGAACAACCAAATAAATATGGATCTATGACTTTTGTTCGGACCCTTCTACTCACCAAAGTCAATCTATTGTCATATGGATTCACATGAAATGTTTTTGGGGGTGAGTAAGACCACTAAGTATGAAAATCCTTAAACCAATCGTTAGAAATCTTTGACATTCACATATATGCATAAAAAAAGAGATGCATTAAGTAATCAATCGATACCAAAATTCACAATTCACTAATCATTTAAAAATATCAAATCTACATCATTTGCACCCTCAAGGCATGGTTCAAAACTCAAAATCAATTCTATTCATTAAGGCTAAAAGCATCAAATTAGTTTTCTATACATTTGTGTACATAATTCCTATACAATAAATATGTGTTTGTTCATTCATTTCACATATACAAAATACTATTTTATGTAAAACATTTTATGATGCTTGTGAGAATTCATACAATCAAAGGATTACATCCAGCTATGCATTATGCGTATTTTTAAAATACAAGCGCACCTTGTACACCACATACGCTTGATTTCAAATCACATAAATCAATAATAAAAACATTTAAGCTTTTGCTTCATTTTCAATTATCAACTATGCTAAATTTATAGATAAAATTGTAAACATATATCTATGGCATTAAACATTCAAAACCCAACTAAAAGGCCATGCACATTGTGTATAAATCTATGCGCATAGTCTTGTGTGCCTTAGACACCACTTCAAATATCATTAAGCTTATGGTTCACATAACCATACGTAACCAATGATTGTATTGTGCACTAGGGTGCATTGTGTGCACTGCCATGTGCACCAGTGTATGCTAGTGTTCTAATGTACCAACTTAGGCCCAACAGTGTGTATATTGTTCGATTTAGTTGAAGCCTCAAGGTTTTGCTCTTCCCCATCAGGAAAATTCATACTTCCTATGTATCAGAGTGCACAATGGAGTATATTGTCCTCTTTGGGTCCTATGCCCCACTGTGCAAGCTTACCCAGAATGACACCTGGCCCTTCAACGCTTTGTTTCCTTTGGAGTATGATGGGCTTCCCACAAACACCCCTTAAATATGGGGTTAGGTGTTGGAGGTAGCGTAGGTAAGTTGTTCCTAGATGGTGAAAGGACCGTGAGAGTTAGTCCCACACACCCGGGGGGAGGGAGCTGGGGTAGTTATAAGACCTAGACATCCCTCTTAGAGTGTATGCATTTTCCCGATGAAGCTTCTGTCAAAGAGGACAACGTAGATGCTGTTGGGCAAGATGCTAGAGGTAGCCCTAGGCAAGCTAATTCCAGATAGGGAAATGGGACCTAAGAGTTAAACCCATTTACAAGATCTAGACATCCCTCTCAGTGTATGCATTTTCCCTACCGGGAAGAGTAAAATTGTGAGGCTTTGTCCAAAGGGAAGAAAATACATACTATTTAGGCCCAAGGTGTTACAATTGGTATCAGTGCCAATTTTCCTCATGGCGTGAGCTATCCATACACCATTGGCCAAAGTGGTCACACAAGGATGCATGTTCCCTAAGGTGTCATATGGGGCCATGTGTTGGAGGAGGTTGCAATGGTGATAAGTATTCAATTTTGTATAAAAGGTACCCAATTAGTAGCCATGTGTTATAAAATAAAGTGTTATTGTTTTTTGTAAAAATTTACAACACTTGCATTTCTGATGCAATGATTCAAAAGTTTGACATTTTACAAGTTCAAAAGCTAATCCAGAGTAAATATATGAGTCATCATAAATTCCTAGGATATAACTAGGTTTTTTTTACTCTTTTATAGGAAGTGAGAAAATGATCCAATGGCATATATTGCACTTCACAGAGTATTTCGTGGGTCGATCTATATGGTTAGCTCACCTAGGGTGCATGGCACGGTGCACCCTTGTTAGGGGTGTGGGGGTGGAGCCTCTAGAAGAAATTGAAAGAAAGTAAAGTTGATTAAAATGATCCATGCAAAAAATTCATGCATTTCCATCACTTTACATGAGAATTTGAGTCATGCATGAGGTTTCCTAGTCCAACCTAAGGAAGTCAAGTTGCTCAAGCCTTGAAGCCACTTAAGCCACCAAGGAATGAGCCATCAAAGTGAGCCATTAAGCCAGTGGATGAATGCCACATGAAGCCACACGATTGGAGTACAAATTCAAGCAACTATCCTATGTTAAAAATGTGATTTTTAAGGGATTTTGAGAGAAAACTATAAAAGGTAAGATGATCATCCATTGTGAAATCCATCAAGAGTGAAAACCCCACTTTCCTAATCCATTTCCCAACATTTTTCACCACATAAACTTATGTTACACATTTTTTAACTTAAGGTGGGAGCCACTTCCTAGAAGGTGACGCCTCCTCCATTCTTAGTTGTCAATTTTAGTAGTTTCCTAATTAGGAAACCCTTAGATCTATGTCCTTTCAAAACACATCAAACCCTAGGTTTACCCTAAAATTTTAAACAAATCTTTTTTATATCCTTTTTCTCTCTCCATTTCAGCCATCATTATCAAATTATGAGGGGAGGAGTTCCACACCTCCTTATTAAGAAAAAGATGCTTCCTTGCTTTTTCTCAAATTAGAAACCAGACATGTCGTCTATTACCTCATTACTCTACCTCATCTTCAACCTAAATTTCTTCCTTCACTCTTTGCCAAACTTTTATACCTTGAAAATCTAGATTTAGATCTCATTTCCTCTTTGATTCAGCCTTATCTAAGTTAGATTCCCCCATGATTCTCGTGTTTTTACCCAAAGTATAGGTTAGGTGAGACAACCTTGAAATTACACTCTATTCCTTGGGTGATCTTTGGAACTGGACTTTGGTTTAATTTAGTGCTATTCTTCCTTTGGATATCTAGTTATTTTTTTAGTTATCTACTCTCTAATTTAGGTTAGTGGCGTGCTTTTATTGTTTTAGTTTCATTACTTTAGTTTCCCATTGTTTTGCTTTGTAGTTCTACACTAATCTTCCTCTTAGCTTTCATTCTTTTCTTTGGTTTACTTTCATTAGTTTTTCTTGATCATTCACTCAAGATTCAAGTTAGTTTTTCTATAGTAGTGATAGACAAGAGAAGAAATAGCTTGCATCCTTCCCCTTCCCCTTCCCCTTAGGAATTTCATGCTTTTTCTCCTTCAATTCCACTTAGTTTTATGGATTTTTATTTTTTTTTCATAATTAGTTACCCATCTAGCCATCTTTTCTCTTGAATTCCTTTTTGGGTTTTCTTTTCATATCATCATACTTTATATTGAGTTTTTAATATTTTTTAGATTAGGTTTTTAGGACTTAGTTTCTTGCACAATTTGTAGATTTATGCACTTATTTTATGTGCAAAATTTTGATTTAAATTGGCATTAATTCAATAAAAATCTTTGAGGATTCTAACTATGGAATGTTTCTATCATCCGAGTACTTCATATCTGAGCTATTATCTTGCATAAGATTTATTTTTTTAGTTGCTTTTTATGCTTGATTTAAGTTGATGTTCTTATGTAGTTGAAATCTTGAATTTTTCTCCTCAATCTTTATACTTTGTTTCCAGCCATCTAAACATCTTATTTGCTTGAATCCTTAGGAATCTATTTAAATTTTTAGGTTGTTTATTAATTTTATTGGTTATCTTGCATTCTAGTTGCATTTAAAAGCATCAAATCTGACCATCTTTCAACCTATGAACCATGAGGCTTAGTCAAAGTGGACAATATACCCACTGTTGGGGCCCAAGGTATTACAACTGATGTGCTTTAGTTATTACCACAAGTGCACGACTCTATTGAATTATAGAATCAGCAAATATGGGTCAATCCTATGAGGACTTTTTAATAAAAAGAGTTAATTAAAACTAAAGTTAGCATACTATAACCAAGCCAACCTTCAAGGAAACTAAAGAATACTAAAATAAGGAAAATAAGCTAAACTAGATGAAGAAAATAAGCAAGGGATCTAACTAAGAAGGAAATAAGCAAGAAAAGAAAGTAGCCTAAATAAGAAAAACAAAGTGACTATTTCATTAATAGAACTTGATTACAAGGAGTCCAATAAAGAAAGGATAACAAAGCAAATAAGAAAAATCATTGAAGTATCTACTGTTAGAGTCTTTTGTTGCGTCACTGAACAATGCTCTTTACACGTCCTCTTTTTCTTCTAGGCTTGAACATCTTCTATATAGCTTCCTTGTTGTGCCACCAACATGTTCCTATACACTTCTATCCAACCCATAGTACACTAAAGCTACAACCATTCTTTTCTCATTTCCCATAATTTAGGAGTGGAAGGAGCCCTTGGCAACCATAGAAGGGCACAAGGCTTCTCTTTGTTTCCCTTTATTCCCAAATTCCAAAAGTGAAAAGAAAAGAATGAAAATAGAAGATGGAAGGGACCATGCGTGGAAGATAGTAAATGAAGTGTGTGTGTGTGTGTGTGTGTGTGTGTGTGTGTGTGTGTGTGTGTGTGTGTGTGTGTGTGTGTGTGTGTGAATGAAAGAGAGGTAGAGTGGTCTAGTGCCTATAATCCTAAGAGGATAGAGTGGACCATGGAATGCAAGGGTGAAAAGGTGAAGCATGGAAGGTTTTAGTGGAAGGATGGATGCTAATGCATGCAAGGATGGAAGGCACATGCAATGGAGATTGGTGAAGGGTGTGGGATGGTGGTAAGCTAGTATGTGTTGAGTGCTCAATATTGTATCCAAAAACCTCAAATTTTGTATTATTATATTAGATTGATCATTTTTACACTCATATGATGGATTTTCACTAAAACCATAATTCGCATTCAAAAGGTACTTATGTTTAAAACCATTAGTAAAATAATACTAATTAAGATTTTTCTATGTTTTATAGGTTGAATGTTGAGATCCAAGAGGATAGATCAAGCCGATCAACATTTTATCTCACCATCAAGCATAATTGTAAATGGATGCTTAGATCAATCTAACTTTGATGAACCCAATCAATTAATGAAGTAGAAACCCAAGTTTTTGAGGATCATTTCATCTATTTCATCACCTGACTCATGTAAGCTTAGATCACTCACACTATGGTGTGAAAGTGGAAGATAATATATGGGTCCCACTCATTACTTCATTCTTACATGTATCAAGGGCCCATAAGGTTGGGAATGTATAAAATGGAAGAATGTATTATATATGGATGCTAAGGAAGTGTTTAGGATATCATGAGATGATGACAGATCTCATATAAAGGGTTCCTAGATTGGAGATCAAGTAAAAAATAAGTAATTGGATGGATGGAGGGTGGAGATCTTATGGATGATACTCTTTATTGCAGCCATGTGTCACAAGGAGAGGTGCAGGCTAGAATCAAGAAAATTTCTTGACTTCTTGTAAATAAGAGAGAGCTACTAATGCCATGGAGTGAAAACACCTTGATCCATTCTACTTTCATCAATGGTAGGTGAATGGTGGGATTAAGGAGATATGAAACTCACTCTTTATAAAAGAGAGGCTTGGACATCCAAAGAGGTGTAAAAGTAGAGGGGAGCAAGAAAGGAGAGGAGAAAAAAAAACCTCTACTCCCCCTTTCATCCATTAGGTAGAAATCCATTGTTTTTATTAATTTCGCAGTATAATTTCTTGTAATCTATCCTTTGTAATAGCTTGAAGTGAAGGAAAGATGTGTTCATTGCAAGTCTCTCTTTGTCTTTCACTCTCTTCCATTTGCCCTAAAATTCCATACATGGATTGCCTACTAGTTTGCTCCAACAACTTCTACTATCATTGTAGCTTCTAAATGTTATGAATGGTAGTGAGATAGAGGCTAAATTTGGTAAAGAAGAAGATCAAAACTAGTTTTCTGACCTCCCCTAGAACGAATTCCATTGAGATAGAGCAAGAAAGCAGGGTGAGAACCAAGTTTCCCATCCTTATTTCACTATTTCTACCCTAAATAGAGCCTTATATTTCTCCCTTGTAAGACCATGATTGAGTATTGATCAAAGTTCTAAACCTTTGATAATGCTCTCATCTCACCAATAAGAAATAGAGTGATTTTTTCCTAAGGAGAAGCAAAGTAGAGGAAGATATTTTCTCCTCTGTCTCCATTTACCATGATTGTCTATAGGAAAAGGAGGCCTACTATTTTCTCAACTTTAGTCATTTTATGAGTATTTTTTGATGATCTAAACCATTCGAAATGTTCTCCTAATCCTTAGGGTGAAGTTCCCATTAGTTTTACCAATTTCATTGAGTTTTGAGTAAGTTTTTGCAAAGAAGTAACAGGTACTGTCAATAACTATGATGAATTTGTCATATTGCTAATCACATATCCTCATATATGTTCATTTTATCTAAGATCTAACCATACTGATGGATTTATTGATAGTCAAACATGCTAGGTATGAAAGTTTATTGAACAACTGAGTTTCTAGGTAGGTTGAATCTCAGCTGGAGTGTACCCAATCATCACTTGCTCACTGGTTTACACATACAATAATAGGGACTGTCACTATACATGATGAATCAACCATCTTTCTAATAGAATATCTTGAGATATGTAGGATTTACTCAAAATCTAACCATAGCATTAGATTCTTTAATATTCAATTATGCTAGATAGCAGCTTTGAGAGAAAATTTTGATCTCTTAGGTGGTGAAATCATTGATTGAAGTAATCCTACTCATCACGCTCGTCAAATGTATGCAGGAAAATTCCTATAATGCCTAAATGATATTGACATTCTCTTTCAATTTATGCAATTTTAAATCTCATTCAATTCTCATATGATTTAATGTATAATACCTTATTTTTAAGCTAATCAACTAAGGAACAATTTGGTATGTGAGACTATGGCTGATAATCACTGGTATTAAAGAATGTTTTTGCATGAAATGCTAGTGATTCTCTTTAAAGTTATAGTAGCCCACTGTAGGTGTAGTTTCTCTTTGATCTTATTGGATTTGAGTGAAATTTGAGATGGAGGTTCTTAGATACATTTGAGACATGAAGAAATAATTCAATGCTGAAAAATTTTCTTAGAATATAGAAATATTTAATTTATTTGTTTCTTTTATCTTTATCACTTTTATAAATTTGCTTTTTCTCAATTGTTGGAACAATCAAGTAAGTGGAAAAATAGTGGAAAGTAGATACTTAGCATAGTTTTTTAGGGTGGTTCTTTTCTATTGTTTAGATTAGTTTAATTTATTTAAATTTTCATTACTTTAATATTTCTTTACTTTATTTATGTTAAACAAGAAAAACATGTTAGGATAGTTTCTTTTTTTCTAAGGGGGAGGGTGATTCTAGCAAAAAATTCAGGACCACCATTTATTAATTCCTAGTTTATTAAGTGTCTTAGAAAATTTAATTTAAAATTTATCTCAATTTAAAAAGATAGAATTGCCCTTAGTACAATCCTTTGACTCAATGTCATTACCTTTCATATTTAATCTTTCATTCATTATACTTAGATTTTAAATAGAATACTTAGGATTTGATAATCTATTAAGTTTTGATGATTAAGTATTTTTATGTTAAATTTTCAAAGAAACCACATTATGAGAAATTGATTGTGGTTTCGACCTTCTTCTTGAGTTGTAAAGATGAATAACTAGTAGTGGACCCTAATGATAGTCTAGGTGATCTTTGATCCTAACCTTCAATTATAGTTTATTATCTTAATTCAAAGAACTTTAATCCATTTGATCATTTTATCACCTCATTTTGTAATTATTTTAGCATAAATATTTTAGGATCATTATAATAGAATAATTTAATGTTTTAAACTCACACTATATCCTCTCTGTGGTTTGACCATGCAATATTACAATTGACTAATTGTGCACTTGTAGGAAAACTATCAATAAGTTTTTGGTGCCATTGTTGAGGAGGTGATCGTGTGGCCAAAGAACCACGAAATTGGGTATAACATAATTAGATTAGTTTATTTTCTTTTGAGTGGAATTATAGTGAGGTTGACCTGTATTTTATTTTGAATTGCATATTCAATTTCAAGGTTGTAATAATATAGGTCAATGGTAAACCATTATTGCTAGGAAGAGGAGGTGGTTTGTAAATGGTTTACCCTTGTATGAGAAGATTTAATTCTAGGACCCCTCCCTAAGATCTACTTAATATATTTTTTTTCCCTAGATTTAAGTTTTGTATTAATAAATTAGATTAGCATAATTGTTTGGCAGTATAATCGCATATAGAGAACATTTATGTTTTAATTGCATAATTTCTTGGTTGTTGAATTAGTTTATTATTTTTCTTGCATTTTTAGGACACTTTTACTTGCTTTAAGGTGATTCACCATGCCATGATGAATGAACATTTATTATTAAGGCATTATACCCTACAAGATGAAGGATAGATTTCTTCACCACTTCTTGGCCCACCTAGGATAATCATCACTTATTGTGCTCCGTAGACTTCATATTAAACTAAAAGCATATTAGAAGAGACCTATAGAAGCCTTCAAGATCATAAAACCCTCTTAGAAGAAGGCAAACTATTGTTGCTCCAATGGCCCCGAGCTAAATCACTATGTTAGTATTTAAATAACTAGCTCTACCAATTATCCTTTGACTTAGATTACCTACAGATAACTGAGGAGGTTGCGAAGCAGTTGATTTAGTAAGGATCTAACTAGTAAATAGTAGTACAAGTCTAAAAGAGAGGAGGAGTTGTCTAGATTAGGTTAATTTAAATCTACTCCCCTTTCATAAATTAAGATAATTAAAACATTTTTCAGCTTGTTAGCAGTGGGTTCATTGATTGTGGCATTTGTTTGTACATCACCTTAAGTTGCTTCATGTAGTTTAGTTTTGGTTGTATACATTGGATACGTGATGAAACCAAAAGGTTATTCAAACAAATCCAACACTACATACAGATAGATCAATTGCCACAATGGTGAATCAAGCTAATCAAGGGGGAAATCCATCTCTTACAAATAATAGAGATGAAATTGATCATCAAATTCTCTTTAAAAATGGACCACCATCTCACATGGATGATGAAGATCCTCCACCATGAAGGAATAATCCACCAACATATAATGATTTGAGCAAGAATCAACAAAGGGAGTGGGCTTAAATATTTAACATGAGGACAATTGGAATAACCAACATCCTCATGGGGGAACATTATGATATTACCTTTAGCCTACTCATACCAACACACCATCACATGTCATTCTATGTCAGAATGCTAGTGTAGAAGAGTTAAAGACGAGAGTAATTCAATTACTTCACAAATTTCAAGGGTTGGATAATGAAAGTCCTTACCTACAATTAAGAGAATTCAATGAACTATGAACTATGAACTATGAGCACACACAAAATGTTGAGTTAGATACTATAAGGCCGAAATTATTTCCTTTTTTCTTCAAGGAAAAAGCTAAGATGTGGTTCAATGCACTACCAACAGATTTAATATGAACCTGCCAAGAGATGATAAGGGAGTTCTTGAAAAAGTTCTTCTAGACCCATAAAACCATTACTCTTCATTGAAATATCATGAAATTTACCCAAAAGAATAAAGAGACCTTCTACCAATGTTGGGAAAGATTCAAGGATTTGTTGTTGACATGTCTATATCATGGATATGAATCTTGGAACATTATTAGCTTCTTTTATGAAGGACTCAATTCTGAAATGCACCAATTTGTAGAAATGATGTGCCATACTAACTTTTGAACAAACAATTAGAGGAGGCACAAGAGTACTTGGAATGGCTGGCTTATAGTGCTCAAACTTGGGCAGATTCAGAGAAAGTGGATTACCTAGATAGGATAGATCCCACCTCATCTTCTAAGGGAGGCATCTATTCCATGAATGAAAAAGATGAAGTGAATACAAAGATAGCTTTCATAGCTAGAAAAGTAGAGCCCATAGAAATGAGAAAAGTTGCCTCTAAGACAGTCGAACAAGTATGTGGTATTTGTGAAAGTTTTGCGCACCCTACTTAAGAATGCCCTACAATCCTGGCATTCCAAGATGTGATTCATGAATAAGAAACTACCTTAAATTCATATAAATGACCATTTTCCCATATTCTGAGACATAAAACCCCAATTAGAGGAATTATCCAAAATTTAGTTAGTGAAATGGACCAAATACTAATGTTTCACACCAGGCCCCCTTTTAGCCTGACCAATGACCACCTACTTCTAGACCATATATGCATCCACCTAAGATGTTGGTGGAGGATAATTTTAGTAGTTCATTTTAAACTAGAAAAGGAAAAATGTCCAACTTGAAGCATCTACAAGTGACATGGAAAACATGTTCACACAACTCATACAAACCATGGAAAAAGGAAAATTTCTTGTCCAACCACAATAAAACTTAAAGGAGCACATGTGGCTAGGACAAAAGGTTCTTTGAGCTTGAATATGGAACAAACTAATTGTGACACCCCAGTTTTAAACAACAATTTATAAAAATAGTAGGGATCCCTGTTTTTAAAACTTTGATTTTTAAAGTAACCAAAAACATAACTCAAATAAAATCATTTATTTCAAAATCCTTAGAGTCATACAACCACAAAACTACGAATTTAACAGTGAAATAAAATACCATTTCTACTAAAAATTCAGTAGAGTCTCCTCTGTATTTTAGACCATTGCACATGACAAGTGCAATACAAAATAACTTGATAAAAATAATATAAGACATGATATATAGGAAACTCAGTCTCCACACCCATCCACACAAACAAATACTATTTTCAATAAAATGTATACTCTAATAATGGATAAGAAAATCAAGTCATAACAAAATACCCAGGGTTCCTCCATATAGCCATCACATCCAACATAAATTCATATTCTTACATCTAGGTCACATTGCAATTTTAATTAAAGAACAGTCCATACTCAAAACCCAAAGTGAGGTCCTGAAAAAACCTTGTCGTCTCTGACCATCCTCAATGCTTCATTAGGAGACTTCCTGTAATAACCCCAATTTTTGTAAATTGATTAAGAAAATCAATAAAGTTTGAGTTTTTAGAAATTCTAGGCTAGAATATTAGGTTATTGAAAATTCTCTTTTCATATAGATTAAAACATGATTTAAAACTTAAAAATTATGAATGTACTAGAAAAACTGATCAAAATGACACTAAGTACGTTCAATTCCGAGTTAAAATGAAAAATCCTTAATTTTCTTCATTTTTATGAATAAAAGGGTAAATGGTAATTTTACCCAAAACAGAGATCTAAGACATTATTTATTTAGAATGCACTTAGGAATACGATTCCAACGCCGCTAAGTATGCTCAATTCCAAGTTTGGGAGAATAAAATGAATTTTTCTCCATAAAAGGGCAAAATGGTCCTTTCACATCCCGTGGGGCCCACAAATGAATCCAACGGGCAAAAAACATGTAATGAGTCATCAAAGAACTATCAGCTGCTAGTGGAGGATCCAATGTTAATTTAATATTTAAAAGAATTAAAACATAATCTTTACAAGTAATTACGAAAAATGCAAAACATCTATAAATACCCGTCAAAAAATCCTCCAAAAATATTCATTAAAATTCTCATGAAATCAGATTTCTTACAGTGAAAAATCAGATCTAGATTCCTTCCCAAAATTCCAAAACACCCAAAAATCTCCCTTCTTGCACTTTCTCTCTCCTCTCTCTAATTGGAACAAGAGACCTAAATTCAATTAAGCACTTTGTTCCAAATTGAATCTCACAAATCCTACCATCCATACAATCCTAGACTACCCTATCTACAAAACCCCCAAATCAATTTTAAGATCAAATGGTGCAATCAATGGGAATTTACAAAACAAGGGACTATCGGGCTATCTTATCATCAAAGGGTATTTATTTCAAATTGGGCTTCAAATATAAGTTCTTTCTTCAATTAGTTAGGTGGAAACACTTCCTATTCTTATTTCATTATTTTACATAATTTTTATTTTTTTGTAATTATTTTTAGGCTAAAATTTATAAAAATAAAGAAAGGACCAGAACCCTTTAGTTCTGGATGATGGAGGCCTTAGATGGAAAATGTGAGCTTTCCAATCACTCTAGAAGGGTCCAAAACCACTAGGGTAAAAGTTTTAAGAAATTTTATAGAGTTTTGAGTCTTTGATTAAAGAGGATTGATTGGACGATCCAAAATGGACTGTCTGATCTCCCAAATCAAATCGGGACTGGGGATGCACTGTGAAATGCCATATGGAGACACGCCTTGAGGGAGCATCTTCTTGCATGCGCCACATGCAACATCGTCCCAACAGGACGACCACGTGATAGTGTAGGTCACGGAGGAGTGTGTTACATGTGCATCCCGATGACGGGCGCGCAGCAATTGCTCCACCTGACTGGATCTGCCCAATCAATCTTGGCCTCTATTCCGCTGGGTCTAGATCAAATCTGGACCCTAGGAATGACTATGAACTTCATAGTTCAACTGTGGAGTTAGATCGGAAAGAAGCTATGGAAAGCTTGTAATGCCTATTTTCTTCTAAAACCATAATATTGATAAAAACATTTCAGAAACATTATGTTTTCAAGAAATAAACTTCTAATTTTCGTGATCTTTAAGATCTGAGATAATCAAATCTTGGTGATCTGATTTATTGATGATATAATGTTAAAGTAAAGTGCTATCCATGATTTAATTGGATAGATCTAAGATAAATTGAGGGATCTATCCTTTATGGTAGAAAAACCCTAAAAATACAAAGGGGCCCACTTTATCAATAAGATCAAGTATGATCAGACCCTTGTGATGGATTGAATGAATGATATTATGATGGAATCCATTTAGATCATGGACTAAATGTGACAAAAACAAAGGGATATGATCTTTGGACCTTAATGGAGCAAAAGCCCTAAAATTAATTAAAACTCTTGATTAAAAGGAAAAGATCTAAGATCTAATGGTTGGATCATAAGTAAAGGTTTCTAATAATCGTAATATAATTAGTTTTATTGTCTTTTATTTGATAATAGTATTGTAAATGTGAATTATGTTATAAAGCATAATAGTTTAATTCTTAGATTTTAGCATGCTATGTTCTATATGTTATTATATTATTATATTAGGTTGATAGATTTAATTATCTTAGGGCCATGTTAATTTAAATTTGAAGTTTAAGTATGCTTCCATTAGATTAGTAGTAAAATTTTATGTATTTTATAACTTAGGAGCATGCTAGTTTAAGTATAATTTCATTTCATTAAGTTAAGTTACATAGGAAGCATGTTAGTGTAAAATGTTGTTAAAATTATATTAGATTTCTGCTTTAAAATTTATGATTTAAATTTTATTAGTAGATATAATTTTTTAATTAGGGGTTATGTCTTAATATTCATAAATCACCAAAAATGAAATCTAATGAAGTATAGAGATTCATGGACAATTAAGATGAGTGAATGACTTGGACTTAATATGAATAAGGGCTATAGTCAGTAAGACAATATAAGGATTATCAAATCCTTGGCCCAAACTAGGAGAATAATAAACCCCATTTTAAATGTTCATAGACTTGATTAAAATCAATTAGAAAGAGTACTTAGGGTTAACATGCTCATAGGAACCTTAGGAAATGTTGAGTTAAGGTCACTATAGTGAATGTTGAACATGACGGTTAAGGGGGTTTTCTAATAGAGCCTCACTCCTCCCCTACTTTTTGTTGACATTTGTGAGGTCTAAATGCCTCCTTACATGAGGATTGAAGTAACCGCTTTGTGTTCACCCATTCAGCTAGTAAGTCTTAGCCAATTGAAAATAAGAGGAGCAATCTAGACTTAGGCTAAAATAAGTTATCTTCAACCAGTAAAACATTAACTGGTTGAATAATAATAAGAGCATAAAAGGTTAGTAAATTATTTAACCCTAATAAAAATTGTAAGTAAGATAAGGATGATCAAATAAGATCCATCGGATCTTGAATGATCAAGAACAATAAAAAGAAACAAATACTTCTTGATGATATATATATATATATATTGCTTGCAACTTAGATCAAATAGAATAGAAGATCTTTGATCAAATAAAAGTTTTGATCCCTTGTTGAAATATGATTCAAGGAAAAGAACCAAGATCATCTTCCTTAGGGATGATCAAACAATGAAACTTAGGTCAAAGGAGAACAAGATGATAGAAGATCTAACTTCTTGATCTTTATCAACAAGTATAAATTGTTGATCAAAGGATCTACGAAAGATCAAGATCAAAGAAAGGAATACATAAAGACTTAGAATAGAAAATACTTAGATATAAAAGATTATAGGATCATTCTATTTGTCAGATTTATTGAACAATAGAATAGACATTATCTAAGGAAGATAGATCATGATAGGACATAAGATCTTAATCCTTTATATCAAAGGACAAGATTAGACAAAGAATATAGATTGGATAAAAAATAATAGGATTATTCAGATTGTATATATATTGACAGTATGTATGGATTTATAGATTACATACATTAGTCAAGATCATGGAAGATCTAAAGAGATGGATCACTACTTGAAAGTAGGAGGATTTTATGAATGCATCTACATGGGATATACATGTTGAACACATGACCTTATGTTGACAAGTGTAATGTTACTACTTGTATTAAATCCCCTGAAACCCTTATGATCCAACAAAACACATATGAAATGGTTAGGTTAGAATTGAGGACTAGACTCTAAGTAAACACATATTCTAGCCCTAAGTAAACAGACAGATTGTCTGACATGTATGAAACTTATTTTACATACAAGCATGTAGGCTTGTGGTTTTGTTTTAAACATGCATAAGCCTGGGGATGCTATGCTAGGGGAGTTATGAGGGTTTGGCCACCCACTTCTTGAAATTAGATGATTTGAAGATACCTTGCCCTATGAGAGGCTAAAAGTCAGGTGGGGCAATTATGGGAAGGCCACCACTGTTAAAGTCTTGTCTCCCCATATGGCCAGTGACACAATATTTTCCACCGTGTTATCAATGGTAAACAAGGGAGTTATTCCAGTGTGCTAATAAGGATCAAACTGTAGCATGGTAGTCCTTTGATTATTTTGCACTATGATGCATATGAGATAGGTATGGTCAAATGACTTATGTTTTGGCATGATGAAATGCTAGGTAATTGTATATTACCAGTATTTCCTAAGAAGGAAAATTCCTAGTATAGGACTAGTTGAAATACTAATTTCTCATAGTGGAAAGAATTGATCAGCTTAGTTGGGAATGATATTTGACTACTTTCATAAATTTGACAAATTTATCCATGTACAGTATGTATGTATAAGGATGTACATATATTACAAAGTAAAGAGTTAGATACATGAGTATGTTTATGAATAACAAGATAATGAAGTATTAGAATTATACTGTCAAATTATTATGCTTCTTGAATCCCCTACCAAGCATAGCTTGCTAAATTGTAACACCCCTAATTTTTGGTACGAAAATTAAATAAATAATGAAGTTGAGAATTTCAAGAAAAATGAGGGTGGAATATTAGGGTTACTAAAAATGCACTTCTCATAGAAGTGAAATCAAGGTATAAGACATGTGTAATTAAAAACATATTCGACAAACCCTTTAAAGTGACTGTAAGCACGACAATTTTTTAATACGGATGAAAAATTTATATTTTTCTCCATTTTTGTGAATAAAAGGACAAAATATTAATTTTACAAATAACCAAGACATGATAAGTTAAAATCTAGAATGTAATCATAAATACGAATCCAACGCCACTAAGTATGCTCAATTCAGAACCCAGGAGAATAAAACGAATTTTTCTCCATAAAAGGGCAATTTGATCTTTCCACACATCCGTGGGGTCCACAAGGGACCCACAAAGGGATCCAATGTCTAGAAAATAGCCCATCATTAGTCAAACCACTACCACATGCTAGTGGAGAAGGAGGTGGTAGTGGGAATCCTAAGACATTTAAATATTCAAAAGAAATCAAAGTGATGATTTCAAGTAATCATGGAAAATTCAAAACACCTATATAAATAGCTCATAAAAATCCCAAAAATTTTCCTAATGAATCCTAGATCTAGAAACGTTCCCCATCCTCCCCAATTTCCTTTTCTTTTTGTCCTTCTCTCTTAAGCCCTATGGGCATGTCCATAGATGCATCAGACACTCCAAACTTAATGGAGACGTCTGGAGTGTCCACGAACGCGTCGTCCCTGATGGAACTGGGTTTCTCCCTGGAAACCCTATTTCAATTAGGCATCAAAACGCAGCTATTGAAACCCAATCTCCACCATTAGATATGTTTGGACAAAGGTGATATACAAAAGCCCTTTGTTTAAAAGATGATCCACCTCCTACATCTCTTGAAAAATCAAAACGAAAGTCAAGACCTGGTGAATCACAGTTTTTGGCAAATTATTCAAGTTATTCTGGCCAATCCAACTAGTAAATTGTAATTTTTCACCGTAGGAAATCTCCAAAACGTGGTTTCCTTCAAAATCCCTAAGTTTTGCCTCCTTCTCCGGCAATGGTGATGGATAATCAAGCTCTGTAAATGTTTTCCGGCATCTAGGATTTTATCTATATTCTCCAGCAGGTTTTCTCCTTCTCCGGGGAACTCCGCCTCCCCAGACCAACTCAGGTAGGCCACTATCACTCCCCTCTTTCAATTTCGGCTGGTATTTTGGGTTTTCCGACATGCATGGGATCTCCCTGCCGTTGATCTATTGGAGACGATGGATCCGGCTTGGATGGTTGAGATCCCATCCATCCACAGCTCAAATGTAACTTCTAAGCTATTGGATGGATTCCTAGGGCCCAACAACCCCAGGATATGAAATCTGGGCATTTGATTTTAACGGATGGAGGAGATCCAGCCATGGGTGATCCGACAATCCAGATCTGGACATCTCACCCATAGCCAGTCACCTCTGCCCAATAACTTGAAGTAGACTATAACGGGCGTGGGCCGATGATCATCCCCACACCTGTAACCCAGATCTAATCTGGCCATCCAGTTTTGAACTGAAACTTTGTTTTTGCAATTCAATGCTCCATATAGTTCTGATTTTAGATCTGAAACTTGTTACAGATTCATTGTCTCTTCTAGAATTCACTGAAATTTTTATATCTATGTTTTAAATTGTATTTAAATGATAGATTTAGTAAAATCAGGAGCAACAGTAGTGGATCATGATCAAGATGATCCCAAAATGAAAATCTAAACCGATGGACGTGTTCAGAGGGTCCTAAAACCCTTTAGATCATGTTAATAACAAGATTTCTATGTTGATAGATCAAGTAAATAAACCAAAAATAGTAAGATTGAAATTCAACACTTAAAACGGGTTGAAATCTTAAAAACTAAAATCTAATTTCAATTTGACACCAAATTGAGATCAAAAAGGTTTTTTGGATTCATATTGATGAGGAAAATCTACTAAACCAATAAAATTACATTTTTAATTCATTAAAATTTCTGAGATTAAGAAGATAAGTGTACTAATATCCTTGATCTACAAGATCTAGGATGATCAAATCAATAAAACTTTGTTATATGATGATATGATGATATAATGATATAATAACCTAAATTAGTAAGTTATATGCAATTGAATAGACAGATCTTGATAGATCTATCCTTAAAAGTAATAAAAAACCATAAAAAGGGATGGAAACCTCCTTGATCAAGTTGATCAAGGATGATTGGACTATATGGATATGTGTTGATGATGATATTGAGTTAAGATTATGTGGAATTATGGAATGGATGCTGAGGATTTGGGCTAGATCAAGATCTATGCACTTAAATGGGACAAAGTAACTTAAGATCTGATCAAGGAAGATCAAATCAAGGGATGAGATACATCAATGATTTAACAATGAAATTACATCAATATGAAATGCTGGATCTAAAATAAAATGAAGGATCATGATCTAAACCCTAAAAAGAGGAAAAATGAATAAGGATCAATTAAGACCGTTGGATCATGATAAGTGTTTATATCTTGTTAGATTAGCATTAATTTTCATTGCTTAGTAGAGTTAATTATATATATAATTGTTTAATTCTACTTTTTATTTATGCTTTAATGCTTATGTAATGGAAATTTCATTGAAATTGTAATTAAATGAAATTAGAATGAAAGGGCATTTACATGGAATGTATGACATGGACTTAATGATAGTAAGGACCATAGTTAGTAAGATAATATAAGGAATATAAATTCCTTGGTCCAAATTAGGAGAATAATGAAACTCCATGAATGACATTTTAATGTTCATGAATTTAATTAAAATCAATTAGAAAGAGTTAAATGCTCATAGGAACCTTATGAAAGGTTGAGTTAGGGTCAAGCTAGTAAATGATGGACATAGTCGTTAAGGGGGTTATCTAATAGAGCCTCGCTCTTCCCCCACCTTCCGTTGATGTTTGTGAGGTCTAAACACCTCCTTACATGAGGATTGAAGTAACCATTTTGTGTTCAACCATTCAACTAGTAAGCCTTACCCAATTTGTTATAAGAGGAGCTTTTATAATTAGGATGAAATAAGCTACCCTCAACTAATAAAACATTAACTAGTTGAGTAATAATAATAAGAGCATAAAATGTAGTAAATCATCTAACCCTAACAAAAATTGTAATCAAGATAAGGATGATCAAACAAGATCCATAGGATCTTGAATGATAAAAAACAATACGAATACTAATGTAGTATTATATTACGTATGTATATGTAGAAATTATGTATGTGTATGTAGGAGAACATAGATAAAGAATCCAAACCCTTGATCAAATCTGATTCAAGGAAAATTAGGATATCCCTCATAGGGATACATACTTGTATAGATGAATAACTTGATATGTATGGTATGACAGATGTATGACTACAGACTAGGATGAGCAATATGGAGGAATATCAGTTGGGATATATGAATCAAGACCTGATACCACTTTGAGGTAGGTGGATATACAAAGATGTATTAAAGAGTCATGTGTATACATACATGATTTTCTGTCTAGAATTATAGAACTTCATGATATAATTATGCTTAGTACCTTAGCATAGTCATGATCCAAAACACATGATCCAAACAAGTGATCCAAAAACATATGATCCAACTAAGTGATCCAACACATGTGATCTAACCAAATGATCAAACTAAGTGATCCAACCTCATAATCTAATCCAATTGATTTAATCTGATGATCAAGTTTAATGAGGTGAAAGTAATGCGATGAGGAAAATAAGGAAACCCTAAGAATAGGGTATGTAAAATATTCTAGCCTTAGTTAAACAGACACATCGTATGATATGTACAATGTATTTTCCATACAAGTATGGAGGCTTGTGATTTTTTTTTTACACAGAGATAGAGACTGGGGATGCTATGCTAGGGAAGTTATGAGGGTTTGGCCACCCACTTCCTAAAACTTATATGATGGATACCATGCCCAAAGAGAGATAAAACATCGGGTGGGGCAATAATGGGAAGGCCCCATTATGACAACCATGGTCCACCCCATGGGGACATGGAGTTGATATTCCATAGTTGGTATCAGTGGAGGATTGCAGTCATCCGAGCGCGTTGTATGGATTGAGACTGACACATAGTAGTCCTGATATATTTTGCATTATGAGGCACATATGATAGGCATAGTGTAATGTCATAGCATGATGAGATGCCACTACATGAGTTCCTGGAAATCCCCGTATAAAGATTGGCTGGATACTGATTTCTTAAGTGGAAGTATAGCCAGGGGAAGGCACAAGTTTTGAGCAATCTTCACTATATTAACTAATTTGTCATGTACTACATAAATAATGTATATATTCTATGTGGAGAATACTCATGAATGGATAACCATGATGAAATAAAGACTGAGGTATGTATTCTTATATTGATGAAGTAGTTTGTTTTTGCATCCCCTACTAAGCATAGCTTACTGGGGTATTGTAAATGTTTTAATGTTTACAATACCTCAGATACAGAGAAGGAGGGTTAGAATCTCAAGACTGTAGAAGACTTAAGAAGATGTTGATGAATAATCAATCAAGATACATCCTCTTGAAGACATGTATTTTAATTGAGGGAATTGTATTGTATTGAGAGTTTGTAATGTATGGGGAGGTTTGCAAATTTTGGATTATGTAATTTGGACAGGTATTGTACTAATACAGGGCTATATTGTGAACCACTGGATGGATTCTGGAAGTTTAATAAAATTATATTCCTTCAATGGAATTTTATTTTGTACAAAAATTGTACTTATGTTATGTATGAAGTGGTGACTTGGGTTTTTGAAACAAGTTTTAAAAGAAAAGAATTTCTGTTGTTTTGTTTTGCAAATTTTTTTTACTAAGGGGATGCCCTGCCTTTGAAAAATGTATTACAAAATGTGTTTCAAAAACCCAGGTCATCATAGATATTGTAAATGTTTCAATGTTTACAATATCTCAAATACAAAGAAGGAAAGTTAGGAGCTCAAGACTGTAGAAGACTTGAAGAGAATAATCATCAGGGTATACCCCTTGAAGACATGTAATTTTTTATATTTGAGAGTATTGTATTGTAATGAGAGTTTCATTGTATGGTGAGCTTTGATTTTTGGATTATGTAATTTGGACAAGTATTGTAATGGATTTGTGTAATTTAATAAAAATATATTCCTTCAATGAAATTTTATCTTGTACAAAAATTCTACTTATGTTATGTATGAAGTGATGACTTGGGCTTTTCAAAACAAGTTCTAAAGAAAAGAATTTTCGCTGCTTTGTTTTGTAAAAAGCTTTTACTACTAAGGGCCCTGCCTTTGGAAATGTATTACAAAATATGTTACAAAAACCCAGGTCGTCACAGTTGGTATCAGAGCCATTCATCCAGTCATAGTACAGTACAAATATGTCCAAAGGAAAGAGGACAATCCAATTTTAGATTAAGATAGAAATAGTTGTATAGAATACTGATAGAAATTTTGGTTTATTAGCAGATGCCACCAAAGAGAGTCACAAGGCAGATAGCTCAAAATACTCCAAAAGACAATATAGAGAGATTAACCATTAATAATGTAGAAGAGATGGTTATAAGGGTATTGAGCAACCTTCTTCCTCACATTCAACAAACCCAAAGTTCATCACCTCCCATAGAGATACCAAGTACGCAGGCTTAGGCTCAGCCTGAAGTGAGACACAAGACACCAACACCAACACCAGCTACTCCAACACTAGTGCAGGGCAATCTTCCCTTGTACCAAGTGAAGAAGTTAGAAAGTCTCCATTAGCACCAGAAAAAAGTTGACAAAATGATGGAGATAATTCAAAAGATGGCTACAATGTATAATGGCAAGAGTGAAGCTGAGAAGGCTAAGGAATGGATGTATGAAGTAGAAAGGACTTTCAGTGCACTACGTACTCCTCCATAGTTGAAGGTGAAATTTGCCACCTATCTATTAAAACAAGATGCTACATTTTGGTGGAGATTAGCTAACAACACCTTCTCAAATTCTGAAGATACTACATAGGAGGAATTTAAGGAAGTCTTTTACCACAAATATTTCCCTTCTCATGTACAAGCAAGAAAGCTAATAGAGTTTCTGGAACTAATACAAGGGAACATGTTAGTGGAAGAGTATGATAACAAGTTCACGCAGTTAAAGGAGATTTGCGACTCATGTATGTAACACTGAAACACACAGAGTGAATCAATTCATTGAAGGGCTGCACCCAAGGCTGAAAGTAAAGGTACTTTGTTCTAAACCCATGACCTTCGTGGAATGTGTGGAAATGGCTTCCAAGTTTGTAGAAGAATACAAAAAAAGTCAAACCACCAAGTATAGTGGAGGAGGAAACAATAACCCAAATCCCTTTCTAGAAGAATAAAAGACCTTGGAACAATTTTAAGCCCCAAAGAAATTAAAGGAACAATGCACTAGGGATAAATAGATGACCATGTCCAAGATGCAAAAAATTTCATCAAGGCAATATCTGCCCTAGACCTGGACAACAGTAACCACAGTGGTTTTCGATCAAGTGCCATAATTGTAGGGAGTATGGACAGATCGCCACCTACTGTACCAAACCATTGGCGGTTAAGGAGGCAAAACCAAAAATTGCCCCTCGATACCAAGGGAGGGTCTTTAACATCACTGAAGGGCAGGCTAGACCATCTAATGCGATGATTGAAGGTACATTACTTGTAGCTGACAACTATGCCATAGTATTGTTTGATTTTGGATCTACACATTCTTTTATATCTTGCGTATTTGCATCTAGTATACAACTGTCAGTGAAAAACTTAGGATTTAATCTAGATGTAATAACTCTAGTTGGAAAAACAGTTAAATTATAAGAATACTTGCATAATGTACCTATAGAAGTATTGGGCAAAAGAATGGACATAGACCTCATTTTACTGAACATGGTGGACTTTGACATCATACCGGGTAGTTATGGACGGTCACAAGAAGAAAATCACATTTAGCATATTGGGTGAGGAAGTATTAGTGCTGTAAGAGAAACATAATGACTTAGACAAATCCATTATCTCAGCTATGAAGGCAGTCAAACATATGTCCAAGGGGTGTCAGGCATTTCTTGCAACATTAATTTCTTTAGATGTTGAACAGCCTAGGATAACAAAAATTGAAGTAGTCAGGGAATTCCAAGATGTTTTTCCTGAAGAACTACTAGGATTAGCCCCATATAGAGGAATTGAGTTTACCATTGAAGTAATTCCTGGTACAACTCCAATTTCTAAAGCACCTTATAGGATGGTCCCAACAGAGTTGAAAGAGTTGAATGGTCAATTACAGGAATTGTTAGACAAAGGGTTTGTTAAACCAAGTAGTTCCTCATGGGGAGCACTAGTAATATTTGTGAAGAAGAAGGATGGGTCTATGAGATTGTCCATTGATTATAGAATATTGAATAATGTCATAGTGAAAAATAGGTATCTCTTACCTCGCATTGATGATCTCTTTGATCAACTCCAGTTTGCTAAGGTCATTTCCAAAATCAACCTTAGATCAGGATATCATCAATTACGTATTAAGGATGAAGACATACCCAAGTCAACATTCAAAACTCAGTATGGGCGTATGAGTTTCTAGTCATGTCTTTTGGGTTGACCAATGCACCAGTAGTGTTTATGGATATGATGAACAGAATCTTCAAGGAATTTTTGGATAAATTTGTGGTTGTATTTATTGATGATATACTGATTTACTCTACCATTATTAAGGAACATCAAGAACACTTATGAATTGTACTAAATACCCTTAGAACATAAACTATTTGGTAAATTTAGTAAGTGTGAATTCTAGTTAGAGAAGGTTAATTTCTTAGGTCATGTAATTTCTAAGAATGGAGTAGAAGTGGACCCCACCAAGGTTGAAGCAGTAATGAATTAGGAAAAACCTAAAACAATAACAGAAATATGTAGTTTTCTTTTACTAGTCAGATACTACTGTAGATTCATTCAAGGATTTGCTCATATAGCCCTTCCTTTGATTTCATTGACCAGAAAATGGGTACAATTCACTTGGATAGAAGAAAGTGAAAATAGTTTCTGAGAGCTAAAGAAGAAGAGGTTAACTACAGCACCAATATTGACTTTGTCATCTAGAAGTGGGGGATATGAAATATACTATGATGCTTCAAGCAAAGGGTTAGGAGGTGTGTTGATGCAAAATGGGAAGGTCATTGCTTATGCATCTAAACAATTGAAGAAACATGAAATAAATTACCCAGTACATAACCTAGAATTGGTAGCTGTAGTTTTTGCATTGAAAATTTGGAGACATTATTTGTATGGAGAAAAATTCAGTGTACTCACAGATCATAAAAGTCTTAAGTACATCTTCACTCAGGCTGATTTGAACTTAAGACAAAGAAGATGGATAGAGTATATCAAAGATTATGATTTTGCCATCCAATACTATCCTGGAAAAGTGAACGTAGTAGTTGATGCATTAAGTAGATAGCCAAGAGTTGTACTCACAAACATCACCATTAAATCAGCTTTTGTAGAAAGAGTCCTTAAAGCCCAAGAAGAAGATACAGTAACTCAGGAATTGTGTAAAGAGAAAGGACTTTGTAAGGGTACAGATGGGGTATATGTTTTTAGGAGAGATTGGTGGTTCCTTTAAATACAGACTTGAGAAATGAATTGTCACAAGAAGCCCGTTGGTCAAAATTTTTCATACACCCTAGGGTTACAAAGATGTATCAGGATTTGAAAAGAAACTTTTGGTGGGAAGGCATGAAAAGAGAAATAGGGGAATTTGTGGCCAAATGTCTAAATTGTCAACAAGTAAAAGCTGAACACCAAGGCTAGTTGGAATGTTACAAACATTGGAACCTCCAAAATGGAAATGGGACAACATTACTATGAATTTTGTAGCAGGATTGCCAAGGACCTGGGCAGGTCATGACATGATTTAGGTGGCTGTGGATAGGTTAACAAAGTCAGCACATTTCCTTCCAATTAGGCAGAACCAACCAGTTGACAGTCTGGCTAAGTTATACATCAAAGAAATAGTAAGTCTTTATGGGATTCTACTATCCATCATCTCTGATAGGGATGGAAGATTTACTTCTAGATGTTGGAAGAGTGTACAACAAGCCTTGGGAATCTCACTTAAATTCAGTACAACATTTCACCCCCAAACAGATGGTCAATCAGAAAGGACTATTCAAACTTTAGATGATATGTTGAGAGCATGTGCAGTAGATTGGAAAGGGAATTGGGATGAACATCTTCTGTTAGTAGAATTCGTGTATAACAACAGTTTTCAAGCAAGTATTGGTATTGCACCATATGAAGCATTATATGGACGGCCATGTCGATCACAAACCTGTTGGAATGAAGTTGGAGAAAGAAAGCTAATCAAGTCAGAATTAGTGGACCAGTGTACATACAAGGTTAGATTTATACAAAAGAGGTTGTTAACAGCACACAGTCGGCGGAAGAGTTATGTAGATAAAAGACATAGAAACTAGGAATTTGATGTGGGGCAACATGTATTTTTGAAAGTATCACCAGTCAAAGGAGTAATGAGGTTTGGAAGTAAAGGAAAACTTAGTCCTAGATTCATCGGTCCATTTGAAATCCTAGAAAGAGTTTGTTTAGTGGCTTACAAATTATCCTTACCACCCCAACTCTCAGAAATACACACTGTCTTTCACGTATCTATGCTATGAAAATACTTACAAGATGACACGCATGTACTTCAGAGGGTGCTAGAAGAGCTAAAGCTAGACCTAACCTTCAAAGAGAAGGTGATATGTATCATGGACAGCAAGGAACAGAAGTTAAGGAGCAAAACCATTCTGCTAGTCAAAGTCCTATGACAACATCACTCTATTGAGGAAGTCACGTGAGAAACAAAAGTCGAAATGAGGAAGACACACCCTAGTCTATTTGATTAATTTATTGTATTACAAATTTCGAGAATGAAATTATTGTAAGGGGGAGATTGTAATAACCCCAATTTTTGTAAATTGATTGAGAAAATCAATAAAGTTTGAGTTTTCAAAAATTCTAGGATGGAACATTAGGTTATTGGAAATTCTCTTTTTATAGAGATTAAAACATGATTTAAAACTTATAAATTATGAATGTACTCAAAAAATTGATCGAAATGACACTAAGTACGTTCAATTCCAAGTTAAAATGAAAAATCCCTAATTTTCTTCATTTTTATGAATAAAAGGGTAAAATGGTAATTTTACCCATAACTGAGATCTAAGACATCAATATTTAGAATATACTCAGAAATACAATTCCAAAGCCACTAAGTACACTCAATTCCGAGTTCGGGAGAATAAAATGATTTTTTCTCCACAAAAGGGCAAAATGATCCTTTCACACCCCGTGGGGCCCACAAATGAATCCAACGGCTAGAAAACATATAATGCATGGTCAAAACACTACCATCTACTAATGGAGGATCCAATGTTAATTTAAGATTTAAAAGAATTAAAACATAATTATTACAAGTAATTATGAAAAATGCAAAACACCTATAAATACCCCTCCAAAAATCCTTCAAAAATGTTCATTAAATTTCTCACAAAATCATCTTTCTTAATCTAAAAACCCAAATCTAGATTCCTTCCCAAAATTCAAAAACTCCCAAAAATCTCCCTTCTTGCACTTTCTGTCTCCTCTCTCTAATTGGAACAAGAGACCTAAATTCAATTAGGCACTCTCTTCCAAATAGAATCTAACAAATCCCACCATCCATACAATCCTAGCTACCTTATCTACAAAACCCCCAAATCAATTTCAAGATCAAATGGTGCAATCAACAGGATCTCAAAAAACGAGGGACTATAGGGCTATCTTATCATCAAAGGGCATTTATTTTAAATTGGGCTTCAAATTTATGTTATTTCTCTAATCAAGTAGGTGGAACCACTTCCTATACTTATTTCATATTGTTTTATATAATTTTTATTTTTCTCTAATTAGTTTTAGGTTAAAATTTATAAACAAAAAGTAAGGCCAGAACCCTTCAATTTTGGATGGTGGAGGCCTCTGATGGAAAATCTGAGCCTTCCAATCACTCTAAAAGGGTCCAACACCCCTAGGGTAGAATTTTCAAGAAATTTTATAGACTTTTGAGCCTTTGATTAAAGAGGATTGATTGACAATCCAAAAGGGACTACCCGATCTCCCAAATCAAATCGGGATTGTGGGATGCACTGCGAAACGTAGTACGAAGATGCACCCTACAAGAGCATCTCCCCATGAACATGCTGCATGCGACGTCGTCTCTACAAGACTATTGCGCAACAACTCAGGTCACGGGGGAGCGTGTTATACATGCGTCCCGGTGATGGGCGTGCCCCAACAACTCTGCCTAACCAGATCCGTCCAATCAATCTGGGTCGTCCATTTCGCTGGGCCTAGATCAAATCTAGACCCTAAGAATGACTATGAACTTCACAGTCCAAATGTGGAGTCATCTGAACTCCAAATTGAGATCGAAAAGAAGCTATGGAAAGCTTGTAACTCCTATTTTCCTCTGAAACCATAATATTGATAAAAACATTCTAGAAACTATCTGTTTTCAAGAATTAAGCTTCTAATTTTCATGATCTTCAAGATTTGAGATGATCAGATCTTAGGGATCCGATTTACTAATGATATAATGTTAAATAAAGTACTATCCATGATTTAATTGAACAGATCTAAGACAAATTGAGGGATCTACCTTTATCGTAGAAAAACCCTAAAAATACAAAGGGACCCACTTGATCACTAAGATTAAGTATAATCAGACCCTTAGGATGGATTGAATGAATGATATTATGATGGAATCCATTGAGATCATAGATTAAATGTGACAAAAACAAAGAGATATGATCTTTGGACCTTAATGGATTAAAAGCCCTAAAATTAATTAAAATCCTTAATTAAAAGGAAAAGATCTAAGATCTAATGATTGGATCATAAGTAAAGGTTTCTAATAATCTTAATATAATTAGTTTCATTGTCTTTTATTGGATAATAGTATTGTAAATGTGGATTATATATAAAGCATGATAGTGTAATTCTTAGATTTTAGCATGCTATGTTTTATATGTTATTAGATTGTTATATTAGGTTGATAGATTTAATTATCTTAGGGCCATGTTAGTTTACATTTGAAGTTTAAGCATGATTCCATTAGATTATTAGTAAAATTTTATGTATTTTATAACTTAGGAGCATGCTAGTTTAAGTATAGTTTCATTTCATTAAGTTAAGTTACATAGGAAGCATGTTAGTGTAAAATGTTGTTAAAATTATATTAGATTTCTGCTTTAAAGTGTACGATTTAAATTTTATTAGTAGATATAATTGTTTAATTAGGGGTTATGTCTTAATATTCATAAATCACCAAAAATAAAATCTAATGAAATATAGAGATTCATGGACAATTAAGATGAGTGAATAACTTGGATTTAATATTAATAAGGGTTATAGTTAGTAGGACAATATAAGGATTATCAAATCCTTGGCCCAAACTAGGAGAATAATAAACCCCATGAATGACATTTTAAATATTCATGGCCTTAATTAAAATCAATTAGAAAGAGTACTTAGGGTTAACATGCTTATAGGAACCTTATGAAAGGTTGAGGTAAGGTCACTCTATTGAATGTTGAACATGGTGGTTAAGGGGGCTTTCTAATAGAGTCTTGCTCTTCCCCTACCTTCCATTGATGTTTGTGATGTCTAAATGCCTCCTTATATGAGGATTTAAGTAACCATTTTGTGTTCACCCATTCAGTCAGTAAGCCTTAGCTAATTGGAAATAAGAAGAGTAGTCTACCTAGGCTGAAATAAGTTATCTTCAACCAGTAAAACATTAACTGGTTGAATAATAATAATAATAATAATAATAGCATAAAAGGTTAGTAAATTATTTAACCCTAATAAAAATTACAAGTAAGATAAGGATGATAAAACAAGATCCATTGTATTTTGAATGATCATGAACAAAAAAAAAGAAATAAATACTTCTTGATGATGATATATATTGCTTGGAACTTAGATAAAATAGAATAGAAGATCTTAGATCAAATAGAAGATCTGAACCCTTGATCAAATATGATTCAAGGAAGAGAACCAAGATCATCTTCCTTAGGGATGATCAAACGACTCAACTTAGGTCAAAGAAGAACTAGATGATAGAAGATCTAAGTTCTTGATCTTTATCAACAAGTATAAATTGTTGATCAAAGGATCTATGAAAGATCAAGATCAAAGAAAGGAATACACAAAGACTTAGAATGGAAAATACTAAGATCTGAAAGATTAGAAGATCATTCTAACTGTCAAATCTATTGATTAATAGAATAGACACTATTTGAGGAAGATAGATCATGATAGGACACAAGACCTAGATCCTTTATGTCAAAGGACAAGATTAGACAAAGAATATGGATAGGATAAAAAATATAGGATTATTCATATTGTATATATATATTGATAGTATGTATGGATATACAGATTACATACATCAGTTAGTCTCATGGAAGATCTGAAGAGATGGATCACTACTTGAAGGTAGGAGGATTTTATGAATGCATCTACATGGGATGTACATGTTGAACACATGACCTTATGTTGACAAGTGTAATGTTAATACTTGTATTAAATTTCCTTAAATCCTTATGATCCAACCAAACACATATGAAATGGTTAAGTTAGAATTGAGGACTAGACTCTAAGTGAATATGAAACTAGAAGATATTCCATCCTTAAGTAAACAGACAGATTTCCTGATACATATGAAACCTATTTTACATACAAGCATGGAAGCTTATAGTTTTGTTTTAAATAGGCATAAACCTAGGGATGCTATGCTAGGGGAGTTATGAGGGTTTGCCCACTCACTTTCTGAAATTTGATGATTTGAAGATGCCTTGCCCTATGAGAGTTGGGTGGGGCAATTATGGGAAGGCCACCACTGTGAAAGTCCTATCTCCCTATATGGGCAGTGACACAATATTTTTCACCATGGTATCAGTGGTGAATAGGGCAGTTATCCGAGCGTGCTAGTATGGATCAGACTGCAGCATAGTAGTCCTTTGATTATTTTGCACTATGATGCATATAAGATAGGTATAGTGAAATGCCTTATGCTTTGGCATGATGAAATTCCATGTAATTGTATATTACCAGTATTTCCCAAGAAGAAAAATTCCCAATATAGGACTAGCTGAAATACTTATTTCTCATAGTTGAAAGAATTGATCAGCTTAGTTGGGAATAATATTTGACTACTTTCATAAATTTGACGGGTTTATCCATGTACAGTATGAATGTATAAGGATGTACATATATTACAAAGTAAAGAGTTAGATACATGAGTATGTTTATGAATAATGGGATTATGAAGTATTAGATTTATACTGTCAAATTATTATACTTCTTGAATCCCCTACCAAGCATAGCTTGCTGAGATATTGTAAATATTTCAATGTTTACAATATCTTAGATACAGAGAAGGAGAGTTAGGTGCACAAGACTCTAGAAGACTTAAAGAGAATAATCATCAGGGTATACCCCTTAAAGACGTGTATTTTGTTTTGTTTGAGAGTATTGTATTGTAATGAGAGTTTTATTGTATGGTGATCTTTGAGTTTTGGATTATGTAATTTGGACAAGTATTGTATTGGATTTGGGCTGTACTGTGAACCACTGGATGAATTCTAGAATTTAATAAAAATATATTCCTTCAATGGAATTTTATCTTGTGCAAAAATTCTACTTATGTTATGTATGAAGTGATGACTTGGTTTTTTCAAAACAAGTTCTAAAGAAAAGAATTTTTGCTGCTTTGTTTTGCGAATTTTTTTTACTACTAAGAGTCCTACCTTTGAAAATGTATTACAAAATGTGTTACAAAAACCTGGGTCATCACAATTGGTATCAGAGCTATTCATCCAGTCATAGTACAGTACAAATATGTCAAAAGGAGAGAGGATAATCCAATTTTAGATTAAGATAGAAATAGTTGTATAGAATACTGATAGAAACTTTGGTTTATGAGCAGATGCCACCAAAGAGAGTCGCAAGGCAGACAGCTCAAAATACTCCAAAAGACAATATGGAGAGATTAACCATGAATAATGTGGAAGAGATGGTAATAAGGGTATTGAGAAACCTTCTTCCTCAAATTCAACATACCCAAAGTTCATCACCTCCCGTAGAGATAACAAGTACACAGGCTCAGGCTTAGGCTCAGCCTGAAGTGAGACACAATACACCAACATCAACACCAGCTACTCCCACACTAGTACAAGGGCAATCTTTCCTTGTACCAAGTGAAGAAGTTAGAAAGTCTTCATTAGCACCAAAAAAAGTTGACAAAATGATAGAGGGATTTCAAAAGATGGCTATGGTGTATAATGGCGAGGGTGAAGCTGAGAAGGCTGAGGAGTGGATGTATGAAGGCTGAGGTGGGGGTGCCATTATCAATTTGGACCCTAAATTAGTGAAATTTTGGAGATTTTCCACCTCGATCTCCATTTTTCCCAAAATTAGTGTCGTTGAAATCGTATCGATGCGTATGTTCCAAATTTGAAATTTTCTCATCCAAATTATGAGTTTACAATGATGCTACTTTCATGAAACCCCATATTTCATAAAATAAAATTTTGATTTCATCTCTTTTAAAATTATGATCTAATATATTAAAAAATGACCCAAAATTGAGGATTGTTTCACTAATTTAGTCACCACTACTATAAATTGAAAGGTGGTTAAAAAAATTTTGGTTCCACTAAGGCTGTTAAAACTCAGGATACTCTTTAGGATATGGAAAAGCCTATCATTGAGGATATTTTATAGAAACCTCATCCTCCTACCATCCCATATCCCATCCCACTTTCATTTATGCAATAGTTACGTTAAGTTCCTAAGGTATCTTCAAATGATGAGATCTTAGATATTTTTAAGCAAGTTGTGATCAACATTCTAATCTTGGACAAAATTAAATAGATCCTTTCATATGCTAAGTTTTTGAAAGACCTTTGCACCGTCAAACAAAAGGTAAATGCACACAGGAAGGTTTCTTGATAGAATAAGTTAGTTTGATCCTTTAAAATCACACACCACCTAAAGATGCCCCATTCTGATGGACTGTTGACTGCTAAGAAGCTTTTACTATGTTGAAGGATAAGTTGAACAATTGGAAATTGCCATTTGAAATCATGTGTGATGCGAGTGACTATGCTATAGGGGCAGTCTTAGACAAAGAAAGGATAAGAAGCCCTATGTCATCTACTATGCAAGTAGGACATTTAACAGTGCACAAATGAATTATTCCACCACGGAAAAGGAACTCATTATCATAATCTTTACACTAGATAAGTTCATGTCTTACTTGGTAAGCTCTAAAATAGTTGTTTTTATTGACCATTTAGCACAGAAGTACCTTCTCTCAAAGAAGGATACTAACTCGAGATTTCTTATATGGATCCTTCTACTCCAAGAATTCGATTTATAGATTAAAGACAAGAAAAGAGTAGAAAACATAGTGGCAGACAACTTTCCTAGACTGGTCCTAATTAATCCTTTAGATATATTGTCAGATCAATGGTTTGATGTTGTTGTTTTAAATAAAACTCACAAGTGCACTAATCGTTTGTAATATAGTACGCTAGTGAGGTCGATCTCATGAGGAGTTGAAATAATGTGATGCTAGTGGACCCTACTTTAAACTATTTAACATAGCCAAATTCAAGTGATTTTTTTCCTAAACTAAGAATTGAAATTAAAACATGAACTTGGAAACTAAGGAAAAACAAGAAACATGCTAAATGAAAATCTTTCTTAAAGCATGCACTTTCTATAATTAAAGCTTTCCTAACTTAAAAACTTCAAATTTTATTGCTTTCCTAACTAACAACTTTCCTAAAGTGAGACTTTCCTAAAATGCAATTTATCAACTTTCTTAAACATGAAATTAACAACTAATGTAAGAGAAACATGCTTTAACAAACTACTTTTCTAATCATGCAAAACAAAGAAAACTAAGCAACCAAATCAACTATTTTAGCAAGTATGACAAATTTGATTACTTTCCAACTAACTAAGACGTAAAAAAATGGAATCTAAATGCAACCAAACTAGAGAAATAAATGAAAGCAAGTATTAACAACAATGAAAGCAAAACTACCCAATTAACATACAAGTAACCATAGAATGGTATGATTCATTGGATAGAAGTGGATTTAATCAACTATTTTGGAAACCTAAGCATGCAATATATTTCTAACATTAACTAAGCTATCTAAAAATCTAATTGTGCTCTTGAAAATCAAGCGAACATGATTGTATAGTTCTAGAAATTAATATACATCATTCATGCAAAGAAATTCCAGCAGTAAGGGAATTGAAACATTCAATGACTATAACATGTAAAACATAGAATTGATTACTTCTAATGAATTCAAACATTCAATAACAAATATAAATTACTACTGGACACAAACATAAATTGAAATTTCCAACTACTTCATTGAATCACATCCAAAAATTCATCAACATAACACTCCATACATGTAATCCAAATATGAAATTTAAATGATATTACAATGATGTTCACTCAATCTTAATCACTCCTTAATTACATGCCAAATTCTCCTTCTATTGTTCTAACATTCACTCATGAACAAGTATGGTTGAAATCAAGGAAAATCCTATGCAAAACTAAGGCAACAACCAATGGAACTTAAGTAACCAAAGCTAGAAAATCAAGAGGGCTGAAAGAGAATAAATATTCAATGAAAGATAAATAACAAAAGTAGATTCAAGATGACTTCCCTTGGCTGTAGCAATAAGGAAAACCAGCCTTGAATCTTAGTTTAAAAGCAAGGAAAGCTAAAGGAAAACAAGGCAAACTAACATGGAAAAAAGTAAATTTCAGCAAAGAGAATGAAGAAGCTAACCAACCTTCAAAGATGAATCAAAACTCCAAAAATCCTAGGTTGAACACTTGAGGAAAAGAAGAAAAGTGGGCTTAAAGGAAGTGGTCATCTCCTTCCTATGGAGTAGATGTCTTTTCCTATGTGAGAAAAGTGTATCCTTTTTGCTTGAGTTGGCTGGTTTTATGTCTTCTCCTATTTTTCCTAGGGTACCTAATACTAAGGTGTCCTATGGTTGAAATTATGTTATATTGAATGGCTAGGATTAGGGAAAAGGGTAGACATCAAATAGGAAAGTGAGGAAGGGGGTGGCTGCCTTAAGGAGTGGAGTAGGTGCGAGATGCCACCTTTTTAGGAAGGGGCGTCTCCCCCTTCTCAAAGTCGTTGGATGCTTTAGGAAATAGGAAAGTGGGTGGGGAATGGTTGGGAAATAGGTGGAGGGTGTTAGGTAGAGAAATTTAGTTGGTTGGGGAGAGTCCGAAGAAGTGGAATGAGATAGAGATTCGAAAATTCGCAGTGCATCTCAAGGGTGTGGTGGAAATTAAGGAAAGTTTGAGAAAAAGTGAGAAAAACACTAATAATTGAAGGCCCTTATCCCATTGGTCCACATGCCATCTTATTTTAATAGATTTCCCTTAATTATCTTGAAAATATCTAATGGATAACTCTCTTGAATCTCCTCTGCTCTTAGCCTTTCATTTAGCTTAGCTTGATGGCTTATGTAATGACCCAATATTTTGGAGACATTTTGTATAAAGAACAAACATAGTACGATGTGCTAATGATCTTGTAACTTCACTATTTTGGGAATAAATATATGATTATTGGTCTTATTAGGTAGTTAGATGTTTGATCTTTATTCACATCGAAAACGTAGGAATTTGTGAAGAAAATCAGTGCCACTAGATACTATACTTAAAATGGAATCCAACACCTCAAAGAACGCCGAAAACGGAGCTCATATGAAGAAGTTATAGGTGTTAGAAGATTGAGCATTTTGGTAAAATGCACCTAAAAACGAAAAAGCCAAAAACCACAGGGGGCGTTTTGATAACGGCACCCCATCTTCTTCCTCCTCCAACCCTGCATCCCGATTTCTCTAGAAACCCCCTCTCTTGAACTTTCTGGAAACACCAACATCACCTCTGCAAGGCGGTGCCAGGGGAAATGGCAGCACTGCCATAGGACGGCACCGCTTTCCCTCTCCTATAAATCTCTCCCCACTCCCCTTCCTGAGCATAGTATTTCTAGCTCAAACCCACTTCCATACCATCTTCGGTAGCTTCCCAGGCGTGAGACCCACTCCATCTCGAATTCACAGGTACGCTTCTCTTCTCCATTTTTTCCCCTCCATTGTCCCTCACAATCCGGCCAGATCTGGCGTCTCCCGGCCGGAGAACCCATTAGGGAAGATGAGTTCCTTACAAAACCCTAGGGTTCAGACGACTAGGGTGCCGTTCTAGGCTTTCCAGACTATCCCCTCCTTTTCGCCTCATTCCCAGCCCAGATCCTTGTCAGATCTGGAAATTTTCTGACCGGGAATCACCGGTCCTCGGGGAGGAAAACCAGATGGGTGAAAACCCATCCAGAGAGAGAGAGAGAGAGAGCGCCTCCCAGGGGGCACGAGCGTCCCAGGGTGCACGGAGCAGTCCAGGGCACCTGGCTTGATGCACACCCATGCCAAGCTCCCTAGGGGCTGTCCTCATGCATGCGTCGTGTGCGCATAGTTGTCTTAGCTCGGTAGGGACGCATGGGACGTCGTGGGAGCTGAGGCACACCGTAGCCGCGCCTAAGACACATTCGCACAATAGCGCACACTCTAGCACACTATTCAGACGTACGCACATGAGCCTAGTTGCGACGCAACTAGGGCGCACACGTATCCTAGAAACCATAGTGCACATTCAGAACCGTGGTGCGCAGGCCCTAGGCACTACAATTGGGTCGTCCGTTAAGGCACGACCTTGTAAAATCCAATTTTGGAGCCTATATAACTTTGATTGACGAGCTAAAAGGACCATTGCGTCCGTAATTTTGACGCGGACCCAATTATACAATAAAATGCAGGACATTCTTAGATAAAGAAAAACTTAAAAATATCATAGAATAGCCCCTAGAAACCAACATCATATGATCTTTAATAACGCCTAGATCTTATGTTTAAACATCATTTAGGACTTTACCAAGATATTCTCGGACTCGAAGTGAAGGCAGGCACAAGCTATGTAACAACGTACGTGGTAGGTTGTCTGATGCTGCTATGTTTTTCCAAATATACTTAATTCGTAGGTAGTTTGATACTGCTATGTTTTTAATGCATTTCCAAATGTACTTGATTTATTAATCTTCTATTATCGAGTTGTTTTCATAATATGTGGTCTTGAATGCGATCATTTGCATTGAGATGATTTTATGAATGCATTGCTCACCTACTTTAGAATGCTTGGCATAAATTACATAATTTATTATGAATAAGTGCATAAATTGCATGATTTGCGTTTATTGAGATTCAAATAAATGCACAACCTTAAGGGTTACCAAAAAACACTGGAGTGCCCAAAAGACACTGGTGAGGCAATGTGAGGGCCAGGCAATGTGAGGAACCCAAAGAGGACATGATTTTTATATTTTACGGGTTGATAGGCCTGGTGGGCACTATGCTGAGAGGAGGCACGGGGTTGGCCTCCCGGCCTCTACCACCAAAAGGGTGGATGGTATCACTGCCAAAAAGGCATTGTCCCTTCCCTGACTACTGTGGTAAACAGGGACTACCATTGGAGGTGTTCACGACACCCTTTCGGGGACATCCATAGTCGTCGTGGAGGCTATGGTGGATTCCAGCTGTATGCTGAGTATGAACGTAGTGGCCATATGATTTCATTGTGATTGATACGCATATAGCATTGAGATGGTCATATACGAGTACTCGCGACCAGTTGGCATGACATGTACGCCGAGAGACTCATGTACATGATACTAGCATATGCTTGAATGATGACTACTTTAAGATTTTCATGATTATTATATTTGGCTTGCTGGTTTGATGCATTTGCTGAGATCTATGTATATAAATCTATTGCTTTCTCTTTTAATCATATTTATAGAATGTGAATTGCATACGGATTTCATAGTTGAATTTGTATCCATGAACTCATGTTTTATGCATAACTATGCATGCTTACGCAAAAGGAATCATTGATGTTTTATATGAAAAGCTCTTGGAACCATGCATGATGCATACCGTGTTTTCAAAATAGTAGTTTCAGATCACCTACTGAGTATGATAAATACTCAACCCAATCCATTATTTTTTTCAGATCAAACAAAAGACAAATAGAGGAAACATCAGGAGGCATTAGAATCAAAGTCAAGTAGGCAAAGGTAAGACTTAATTAGTGATTTCTTTTGGTAGCTGCTGTAATCTTGATTGTAAGTAATTGTTTGTAGCTGTGGCTATGACTAACAATCCTGGGAGTAACTACTTGTTTTGATTTGGTTTATAAATTGCCACTATGCATTGAGCATTCATTTTGACACTCGGGCTCTTTATACAATGTTTTTGAAAAGACGAAATTTTTCCTGCATTCTTCTACATACATTGTTTTCAAACTAGAGATCGATCTCATTGTGTTTTTACTAAAAATAGCATTCAAAAACCCGGGTCGTCACAACTTAGATGACTAACTTTGAAGGCATCATTGGCTAAGCTTCATGGCTGTCTTAGGAAGCTTCCTTGGCTTGAGTGGCTTGTATGGTTTGGCTTGAATTCCTTAGCTTGCCACCTTCTTTCATGGATTATATGGCTAAAGTGGCTTCCATGCAAAGGTGGTGGGAATGCATGGCTTACTTCATGGGCCCACTTTGGCCATCTTTAGCTTGTTTAATCACATCCATTATTAGTCCATAAGATGATCTTGGCCTTTGTTTTATGTTGAAGTGATGATTTTGAGGCCTTGACTCTATCTTTTAATCTTAATCATCAATTTCATCCCATTAGATCTTGGCCATTGGATCACCATCTTACTTTCTACAAAAAGTGAAAAATACAAATTAAATCCTAAAAAACATGATTAGTCACATACTTACCTTGGACTAGCTCCTTGACCTACAAAATAACAAACTTTTGGGTTATTAGGTAAAAAATGAATGTGTTATGAATTTTGGTCTAAAAACCCTAATTTACCGCTATAAGTTGTAATGCATGGGCAACTAATTGGATGGATTTGTGCAAAATTAAAAACTTATCATCTAATAATGATCAATGATCCTGTCTTCTTCAATCAATGAATGGAAAGATGGGTGGTCTTGCTCCTCATGTTGTAAGGATCACGATGGCTATCTTAGATCTGTGAGAGACTTTTGGGATTTGGCAATGGCAAAGGTCAAAGTTCATGACCCACCTGTCCCAAACTCAACATAAAGAGAGAGTGTGGAAGAGTGAGAAGGGCAGGAGTGGTCAATGGCTACTGGTTTGTTCATTGCCCAAGCCCAACCATAGAGAAGGAGATAGAAGGGGAAAGGAGAAAGGAGAAAGGAGAAAGGAGAAAGGAGAAAGGAGAAAGGATACCTTCCATAATGAATAGCTCCTTAATGGCTCTCATCTCCATTTGTTTGTAGACAATGCAAATTATCTAGCTATAGGGAAAATACCAAAACATTGGGCTAAAAATGATAAGATTTGATTTTTCTCCAATGTTAAGAATTATTTTTAGGATGATCCATATTGGTTTAAATATTATCTAGATCAAATTATTAAGAGAGAGGTGCCTGATATTGAACAATCTTGTATTATCTATTTTGCCACTTAGAAGCATGCTATGAACATTTTTCTACTAAGAAAATAGTTGTAAAGATTTTGCAATATGGTTTCTATTGGTCTAATCTTTCTAAAGGCATCAATAATTTTTGTAAGGCATGTGAACACTACCAAAAATTAGGAGGAATAACTTGTAGGAATATGATGCCTTTAAACCCCATTCTTATGGAGGTATTTGATTGATGAGGCTTCAATTTCATGTGGCCGTTCCCTTCTTTTGGATACCTTTATATTTTAGTTGCGGTAGACTATGTTTCCAAATGGATAGAGGTTGTTCCATGAAGAGTCAATTATTATAAAATAGTCATTAAGTTCTTAAAAAAAAATATCTTTTCCAGATTTGGGACACCTTGGTGTAGCTTTAATATTACTCGCAAGTGCACAAATCAAAGTACTATGATGTATGAGAGTGAGGTTGATCCCACGAGGAATCTCATGGATTTGTATGCAATTGGATCTTATTTAGATGAATTATCCTAAAAAAAAGGATTGGTTTGTGATTGATTTAGGAAATTAAACAACATGGAGTTGGAAACATACATGAGCTTAAAACCTTAAATTGAAGGTAAACCTTATAAAAATAACAACTTTCTAATACTAAAACCAGAAATTAACTAAAGACTAAGGTTTAATCTAAGGATACAAATTAACAGAAGCCATGAAATCTACCATGTATATGAAACAAACAAAGCAACTGAAGATCTATGGACCAAAAGAGCATGCATGACCCGTGGAAGGGTGTGCATGGATCAAAAATTAGTATCTCACATTCATGAAATACTCAAGTATCCATAGAAGAGGGAAGACTATTAGCTAAGGCATGCATGATAGAGTGCAAATAACTAAAAATTGTGCAGGGAACAAAATTAGAAGAGAGAGTGTAGATCTTAAGACGAGCTTTGTGATTGAACCATTCAAGAAAGATGTACATAAATCATGGAGTGTGTGAATGAATCAACATGTGATTGCATATGGACCTTAAAAGATGATTTCACATGGAACTATAAGGATGAGCATAATTCAATTGAAAAGTACCCTACAACATTCAAAAGAAAGGTGTGCATAAAATCAATTTCTTTCTTGCATGAATATCATTACAAAATGGTGCGTATCATACACCTTAAGCTAAAACACATATAAAGCAAGGTGCACACTATTCAAAGACTTGAAATTAACCAAATTACTTGAATTCTATCTTCCCTAATCATCCAACAATCATTCTACAATATAGCATGTGTGTGAACCCAAAGAGAACCAATGAAAGATGGTTTGGAATAAATCCAAAAGATGAGCACAAATAGATGATAACTTATTAATGAACAAGTAATAAACAAGGCAAGCAATTAGAGGCGAACCAAGATGATTCAAAGGCTACTATCTCTTGGCTGACACTACAGGAAATGGATAGCCCTTGATCAAGGAGAACAAGAGGACAAGTGAAAGTAAAACCACAAAGAAAATAACTCAAGAACTATGTGCATGAAACCAAAAGAGTAAGGAAAAAAAAGTTCTAGAAAAAAACCTTGGAAGTGATGCAGAAACTTAGAGGAAAAATACTTTGAAATTTGTTGAAGATTGCTTGAATACTTGAAGAACAATGCATGGAGAAGCTCTCTTGAATGTGGTGTTGAAAACCCTAGAGGAGCACCAAGAAGGAGGCACCACTTTTTCAGGAAAAGTGGCATGATCTCCTTTTTTTTTTTTTTATCTCATGCATGGAATGCCTTCTAAGTTTTATATCATTTTGCACTTTATAAAGAGACCTAAGGGAGAAGGGAATATGAGATAAAGGTTAGGGAAAGATAGAGACAAGATGAGAAGGGAATTAAAAGTTGGACTCTAGGAATTGGAAACTACAAAATGGAGTTTAAGAATGGTAGAAAGTGGAATTAGAACTGGGACGTGAGATGCCTCAAGAAATTGTGTGGAAGCCCTTCCTAAGTGGTTCAAGATGAAAGTTGGAAAAAAGAGGAAGAGATGGAGTGAGAAAGTGTGAAATTTAGAATGTAATCTTTTCTTCTGTTGGTATACCTTGCATGCCTATCTTCTGATAAGTGTTCAATTTTGTATAAAAAGTACGCAAGGCTCATGTGTTATAAATTGTAGGAATAATTCTACGGTTTTTTTGAAATTTCATAACTCAATAATTTTCATCCTAATAACTCAAAAGTTTGATATATTTTTTGGATTTAGTTAGGTTTTTTCATCTTTTGTAGATCTTGAGAAGATGATCCAACAACCAAAACCAAGTAAGATAAGATCTGAGCATCAAGATCAAAAGAAGGCCAAAGACCTAAAATTCAATATTTCAAAGCTAAGTCAAGGTTCAAGATTATTTTAAGGAAAGCAATAAGGCAATGGGAAGCATCAAAGCTGACTAAAATGGTCCATGAAAAAACCATGCAATTCCAACACTTTGCATGAGAATTGGAGCCATGCATGAGATTTCCTAGTATAACAAGGAAATCTAAAGAACCCAAGTAATTCAAGCCTTGAAGCCAAAGGAGTGAGCCACTTAAGCCATCAAGGAATGAGCCATCAAAGTGAGAAAACAAGCCACATGGGAACCATGCCACATGCAGTCACATGATTGGAGATCGATTCAAACAATTATCCTAAGTTAAAAATCTGATTTTCAAATGATAATTGGAAGGTTTTGAGGGAAAATTGTAATTGGTAAGATGATCATGCATAGGTGGACCAATCAAGAGAGAAAACCCCACTTTTCATTTCTATTTTTTCAATTTTTTTCCCACCCCAAATAGGGTTCCACGATTTTTTCTTAAGGGAGGGAGGCACCTTTCTAAAAAATGATGCCTCCCATTTGCGTGGTTGTCATCTTAGGTGGTTTCCTAAATGGAAAATTCCTAATTCTAGTTCACATGCAAAATACCTCAAAACCCTAGATGCTTTCCCATATTTTCTATCTTTTTTTGCTCCCATTTCTCTCTCTTTCCAACAACCAAACACCATGTATTTCAAAGGGGAGGAGCACTGGCCCCCCTTCCTAAAAAAGTGGCACTTTCCCCTTCTAAAGATGGTGGCCATGATGTCACCTTGCTGAGCTCATCTCTCCACCTAACTTTCCCTCATTGAAACCCTAGATGTACATGCATGTTACCTTCTTAGAATATTTCCCTTCCAATGGGAAACCCAACCATCTATAAGGCTCCATGGATTCCATGTTTTCTTCCAAGTAGATATTTTGTGAGAAAACCTTGAAAGTAGCATTCTAGCTTGGTGATTCTTGGAGCTTTGTAATTGGGTTTTATTTTGGGTTCTTCTTCTTTTAGATTCTTAAGTATTTTCTCTGTTTTTGTACTTCAATTCTAGGTTAGTATGATTTCAATTCATTGGTTTCTTAGTTAGTTTTATTGCTCTAGTTTTACATGCATAATTCCTCCTAGCTTTGCCTTAGTTATTTGCTACATGATCTTAGTTTTTCTTACTTACTCATCAAAGATCTAAAATATTTCTTCTCTAGTAGTGACAGTCAAGAGAAAAAATAGCTTGAATCCTTACTTCCCTTCCTTGATTTCCACATTTTGACTTGATTTTGGAATTGGTTCTAGGCATCTTTTACCTTAACTAATCCCATCATTCATGCTACCTATTCTCTTGATTCTCTCTTGGGTCTTACTTACATATCATCTAAGTTTAGTTTGAGAGCATTGGATTTTGTTGGATGTTTGATTTGAATCAAGTTTTAAGCATGGGAAGAGTGCACACTTTTCATGTTCTAATCTATGTAATATGTTCATGGCTATTTGTAGCATTAAAGTAGTTTAGATCTTGAATATTATCTTGCATAAAAATTTCTATTTCAATTGTTTTCCATTCTTGGTTTGATTTGAGTTTCTTAAGTGCTTGAAATCTGGAATTTTTCCATTCAACATTTATGCTTAGTTTCCAACAGCTTATGAATCTTATTTTCTTGATTTCTTTGGATTCCATTTATTTTTTTAAGTTATTTGTTAAGTGCTTCAATTAGATTTTATGATATTTAGCTGTTGATTCACTAATTTCAATCACTTTCTACCCCATGAACCATGTGCACCATCCCATTGATCATGCTCATGGGACTTGGGTGATTCTTCTTTTGATTCTTGCTTTGTTTAGTTGTTTAATCTTGATTTAGCTGCAGTTAATTAGTTGTTTGCATCTTTTCCTAAATGGGTTTTAGAAATTTTTAAGTTTAGGAAAGTTTCACTTTTAGTAAGTTTCCTATACTCATTCATTCTAATTTTGCATTAACTTCTTTTATTGAATGCATGTTAGTTACAAAAATTTTCTAATTTTATTGAATGTCTTTATTTCTAGAATGTTTCCTTTAGTTGTAGTTTTCAATTGTATGCATATTTCCCATTCTATATTGCTTACTTTTCCTAATTTATTTAAAATCCATTTCTCTATAGCTAAGATAAACTACTTAAATAAGATCTAATCAATTGAGAATTTTGTGAGATTCCTCATGGGATTGACCTCTTTCCCATGTAAATTACTATATTGATTCATGCACATGCGAGTAATTTTAATGCTACACAAAGTTTTTGGCTTCGTTGTTGGAGAATTGAAATGAATTTGTGGTTCGATGTTATTTAGATTGTTTACCTTGAGTCATAGTCTTAGGTTGTACTAGATTAGGGTTTTGCATCATTCATATTTTGCTAATTCCTCACAAATTAACCATATTTCTTGTTTTGTGCGAGGGGAATTTGGTAAAAGGAGCGACGAGGTCCTATCGACCAAAGCTTCATCAACATAATTAGGATTTCTTCACTTTCTTAGATTAGGTTTTTGAGTGAACTTATAGGAGGCCCCATTGTGAATTGCAATTCTATATTCAATTTTAAATGGGTTGTAATAATATAGGGAAGTGTGGGGTATAGTGGCCTACAGTTGATCTTCATTAGAAACCCCCATTGTAAGCTCTCTCAGTTTCTTTTATTTTCTTCCTATAGTTGCATTTAGGGTAGTTTTTGTTTTAGATGGTACTGTAATTCATATAGTTTAGGGTCATTCATTATTCTTGTTGCATCTTATTTAGGGTTGTTGCATTAGATTGCACCAATTTAACAAAGTTTACTTTGTTAGATAGCATATAAGCAGGCATTAGTTTCCTTTTCTTTTCTTTTAGTATAGTTTACCACTTTATGGTGGATTGAACACATTAATAATAAGGTCCCCATATGAGCCCTCATAAGATAAGGCCTGGATTTCATCACTATATCCTTGTCCCACCTATGTAATCAAATTAATTTCTTGTGTGTTAATAATCCCAACCCTTGAATCTTAATTTAAAATCAAGTAGTAAGAGACTTAGGTTTTCAATCTTGTAGGACCCTTTTAGAAGAAGGGGATCTATTGTCACTTCAATGGCTTCTAAGTATCATGGTTATAGTGGATGTCCAAAATCAAAGTGATTTTTGCATGCCTTTCATTGATGGTTATTGAGGTCTACATTCTTCCTTCCATAAAAAAATATATTGACTACTTTAAAGTAGAACCTAACTAGTACGTTGTACTCGAGGTTGGAAAAAAGGAGATATATAGACCTAGGTCTAAAAGCTACTACCCTATAGATTAACAAAGATTATCAAAAGAACTCATTAGTGGAATATTAGAGATTGTTTGTTTGCACATCATTTAGAGTTATATTCAAAATTACGTTGCAATATTTAGATAGGGTTGCATTTTAGTGCATGCAAGGTTGTTGATCTCCAAACACTAACTTAGTGCCATTAGACCCTAAGATCATAGGCAAGGGAAATCAAAGTTCTAACCCCATGGCAAACCCACAAGCTGTGGTTGAGCACAAAGCCATTAGAGATTTCCATGCACCACTTCGACTAAATACTCCATCATGCATCACATTACCATCCACTGATAAGTGTTAAATTTTGATAAAAAAAAGTACCCAATTTGTAGTCCATGTGCAATAAATTATAGGAATTATTCTAGGATTTTTTTCAAAATTTCATAATACATGCATTTTTGACCTAATAATTCAAAAGTTTGATATTTTGCAAGTTTAGAAGCTAATTCAGAGTAAGTCTATGAATTTTCCTAATTTTTTAAGATTTAATTAGGGGTTTTCATCTTTTGCAGGTGTTGAAAAGGTGATCTAAAGGTCGAGATTGTCATGATGAGAATTGAAGATCAAGATCAAAAGATTAACTAAAACTTAAGTGACATCAATCCAAAGTGTGAATAAGGTTCAAGACCATCTTAGGGCAAGCAAGAAGGCAATGGAAGCATCAAAGGTGACTAAAATGGTTCATGCACAAGCCATGCATTTCTACCACTTTACATAAGAATTGGAGCCATGCATGATGTTTCTTAGTCTAATAAGGAAACCTAAAGACCCCAAACCATTCAAGATTTGAAGCCAAAATACTTAGTCATTCAAGCCACCTAGGAATGAACCATGAAAGTGAGCCATCAAGCTACATGGGAGTCATGTCACATGGAGTTGCACATTTGGAAGATCAATTCAAGCAATTATTTCATACTAATAGTGTGATCAAGGGATAATTTGAAAATTTGGAAAGATATTTTTAAAAGATAAGATAATCATGCATAGGTAGACCAATCAAGAGAGAAATCCCACTTTTCACTTTCCATTTTCCATGATTTCCACCTACTGAATTAGGGTTTCCACAATTTTTGGGTTAAGGAGGGAGGCACCTTCCTAGAAAGTGAGACCCCTCTCCTTGCTTAGTTGTCACATTGATCTATTTCCTAATTAGGAAACCCCTAGATATAGTTTACACTCCAAGCACCTTCAATTCCTATTTCTTCCCCTTCTTTCCTATCTTTCATTATTTCATTTTTCTCTCTTTCCAACAATCAAAATACCATACAATTAGAAGGGAACAAGGTTTAAGCCACCTTCCTAAGAAGGCGATGTCTCCCTACTTTCTAATTACATAGTAGCCACCTTGCCTCAGCATGATGTCACCTTGTTGCCTTATTCCTCTACCTAACTCTCCACCTAACTTTCCTCATTGAAATCTTAGGTCTTGATCTAATTTCATCTCTTAGATTAATCCCTCATCTAGAAACCTAGCCATCCATAAAATCTCATGGATTTCATGCTTTTTTCAAATAGATTTTTTGCATCAAAACCATGAAAGTAGCACTCTAGCTTGTTAATTCTTGGAGCTTGGACGTTGGAATTCTTTTGGGCTGTTCTTACTTTGGATTCTTACGTATTTTCTCTTGATTTTCACTTCAATTCCAGGTTAGTAGTTTTCTTTACACTTTTACTTTAGTAGTTTGTGTTGTTCCTATTTTGTTGCTTAAGTTTCACACTCATAATCCCTCATTGATTTTCCATAACTTTTTGCTTCAATATTCTTAGTTTTTATTACATATTCATCAACAATCCGAATTAGTTCTTCTTTGGTAGTGATAGCCAAGAGAATAAGTGACTTGCATCCTTGCTTTCCCCCCTTGCATTCCACATTTTTTTCCTTAGATTTAGGCATATGTTTTATGCATCTTTTTCCTTAGGTTAGCCCCATCATTCTAGTAATCTTTCTCTTATATTCTCTTTTTCATTTCTCTCGTACAATACCTTAGTTTGGATTGAGAGCATTAGAGTGTGTTTTTTATTTGATTTGAATCAAGTTTTAGGCTCTTGACAAGTGCTCAATTTTCTAATCATATATACATGTCCATGCACACTCTAATCTAATGTCCTTTGGCATTCAATCAATAAATTTCATTGAGGATTATTGGTCATGCTTGATTCTTGTATTAAATTAGTTTAAATATTGAGTCCTATCCTACATAAAAAGTACTAGCTCGATTGATTTCCCTGGTTGATTTGATTTGTTTTTCTTAAGTGTTTAAAATCTAGAATTTTTCCATTCAATCTTCATGCTTAGTTTCCAGTAGTCAATAAATCTTATTTTCTCAATTCATTAAGAACACATATAGATTTTTTGGTTGTGTAGTTAATGCTTCAATTAGATTGCATGATGTTAAGCTTCTAATTTTAGAAACTTGATCATTTTCTAACTCATGAGCCATGCACACCATCTCATGGATCATGCACATGGTATTTAGGTAAAACTACTTTAAGTGGTTGATTAATCTTTGTTTAAATACTTTAGTTTCTTGTTTAAGTATCCAGTTAATGTTTTACTGGTTGAAGATAACTTATTTCATCCTAAGTCTAGACTGCTCCTCATATTTCCAATTGGCTAAGGCTTACTATCTGAATGGGTGAACACAAAGTGGTTACTTCAATCCTCATGTAAGGAGGCATTTAGATCTCATAAAAGTCAATGAAAGGTAGGAGAAGAGTGAGGCTCTATTATAAAACCACCTTATCCACCTTGTTCAACATTTACTAGAATGGCCTTAGCTTAACCTTTCATAAGTACTCTTTCTAATTGATTTTAGTTAAGTCCATGAACATTTAAAATGTCATTCATGGGGTTTATTATTCTCCTAGTTTCGGCCAAGGATTTGATGATCCTTATATTGTCCTACTAACTACAGCCCTTACTAATATTAAGTCCAAGTCATTCACTCATCTTAATTGTCCATGAATCACTATTTCATTAGATTTCCTTTTTGGTGATTTGTGAATATTGAGACATAACCACTAATTAAAAAATTATATCTACTAACTTAAAGACAATTAAGATGCTTATAATATACTTTGACAATTCAAATAATCATACACTTTAAATCATAATAGAATTGTACATCTATCTCATTCCAAAGGCATTTATACTCTAATATACTAACATGGATCCTAAGTTATAAAATACATGAAATTTGACTACTAATCTAATGGAATCATGCTTAAACTTCAAATTTAAACTAACATGGCCTTAAGATAATTAAATCTATCAAACTATAACAATCTAATAACACATAGAACAGAGCATGCTAAAATTTAAGAACAATCATGCTTTATAACATAAATCACATTTGCAATACTATTATCAAATAAAAGATAACAAAACTAATTAGATTAAGATTATTTGAAACCTTTACTTATGATCCAACTATTAGATCTGTAACGACCTGAGGGCCCCACACACAACTATATTGTCACTCTGAAGACTGAGGCCCATAACACCCAACCCTCGCACGGTTTTGTTCTTCCCCCGTGGGAGAAGAGGCCTGGTTGTATGGAAAGTCCTCTGGACCTTTATCAACAGCCCAGTTACTTTCCCCTTAGCGATATGGGACTAACTCTCAGCGCCTCACCTTGCCTAGAAGCCTACCAGCCTTAGCGACAGTGCCTTTTAGCCACCCTCATCGGCCAAGGCTAGCCCCTACCCCTTAGGGGACACGCGTCCCTGCGTGTCACACGCAAGTGCCCACGTGCGGTTAGCCACCCACACAGGGTCAGGGGTTGGCTCTGATACCACCGCAACAACCTAAGGGCCCCACACACAACCATATTGTCCACTCTAGAGACTGAGGCCCATAACACCCAGCCCCCACACGGTTTTGTTCTTCCCCCATGGGAGAAGAGGCCTAGTTGTATGGAAAGTCCTTTGGACCTTTATCAACAGCCCAGTTACTTTCCCCTTAGCGATGTGGGACTAACTCTCAGTGCCTCACCTTGCCTAGAAGCCTACCAACCTCAGCGATCGCACCTTTTGGCCCGCCCTCATCGGCCAAAGCTAACCAAGATGGTTTGAGAGGGAGGCCCCAAGATAGTCTGAGGGACCCAAGATAGGTAGAGGGGCCCAGAGAGGACAATATCGCTTCCGCTGTGCTACTATGATACACACGGAAGACGTGTTCTGACCCATGATGGGAAGGAAACAACACCTTGAGGGTTGACCAAGATACCTTGAGGGCTGCCAAGATGGCTTGAGGGGGAGGCCCCAAGATAGTTTGAGGGACCCAAGATAGGTTGAGGGGCCCAGAGAGAACAAAACCATGCAAGGGCTGGGTATTATGGGCCTCAGTCTCCAGAGCAGACAATATGGTTGTGTGTGGGGCCCTCGTGTTGTTATAAGATCTTAGATCTTTTCCTTTAAATCAAAGGTTTTAATTAATTTTAGGGCTTTTAATCCATTGAGGTCCAAGATCATATCCCTTCTTTTTTTTTGTCATATTCAATCCATGATCTCAATGGATTCCATCATAATATCATTCATTCAATCCATCTCAAGGGTCTGATCATACTTGATCTTATTGATCAAGTGAGCCCCTTTGTATTTTTAGGATTTTTCTACCATAAAGGGTAGATCCCTAAATTTATCTTAGATCTGTCCAAATAAGTCATTGATATCACTTTATTTCAACATTATGTTATTAGTAAATCAGATCCCCAAGATCTGATCATCTTAGATCTTGAAGATCATGAAAATTAGAAGCTTAATTCCTAAATACAAAAAATTTCATGAAGAATTTCCTAAATGTTATTATTTCAGAAGAAAATAGAAGTTATAAGATTTCCATAGCTTCTTTCTGATCTCAATTTGGAGTTCAGATGACTCCAAAATTGAACTGTGAAGTTCAGAGTCATTCCTAGGGTCCAAATTTGATCTGGGTCGAGCAGAATGAACGGCTTAGATCAATCGGGTGGAATAGTAGGGTGGAATGCTCGTCGTGTGCCCTTCACCAGGTCGCACGCATAACGTGCTCCCCCAAGATCGATTCTGTAGGGCGCATTTCCATGTGGCGTTTCGCAGTGTGTCCCAAGAGTTGATCCAATTTGGGAGATCAGACAGTCCATTTTAGACCGTCCAATCAATCCCTTTACAATTAAGGGCTCAGATTTTTCATCTGAGCCCTCCATTACCCAAAATTGAAGGGTTCTAGTCCTTACTTTATTTTTATAAATTTTAACCTACAACTAATTTCAAAAAAATAAAAATTAAATAAAATGACATGAAATAAGTATAAGAAATGTTCCCACCTTCCTAATTGAAGAAAGAACGTAGATTTGAAGCCCAATTTGAAATAAATACCCTTTGATGATAAGATAGTCTAGGATTGTATGGATAGTGAGATTTGTAAGATTCAATTTGGAACAGAGTGCCTAATTGAATTTAGGTCTCTTGTTCCAATTAGAGAGAGGAGAGAGAAAGTGCAAGAAGGGAGATTTTTGGGAGTTTTGTAATTTTGGGATAGAATCTAGATCTGGTTTTTCAGAGTAAGCAAGATGATTTTGTGGAAATTTTAATAAATATTTTTATAGGATTTTTGGAGATGTATTTATAGAAGTTTTTGAATTTTTCATAACTACTTGTAATAATCATGTTTTAATTCTTTTAAATATTAAATTAACATTGGATCCTCCACTACCACCTCCTTATTCACTAGTATCTGGTTGTGGTTTGACCACTCATTACATGTTTTCTGGCCATTGGATTCGTTTGTGAGCCCCTTGTGGGTCCCACGATGTGTGAAATGACCATTTTGCCCTTTTATGGAGAAAATTCCATTTTATTCTCCTGAACTCAAAATTGAGCGTACTTAGTGGCATTGGACTCGTATTTCTGAGTACATTATAAATATTGATGTATTAGGTCTTGGTTATGTGTAAAATTACCATTTTACCCTTTTATTCATAAAAATAAAGAAAATTAGGGATTTTTCATTTTAACTTGGAATTGAAAGTACTTAGTGCCATTTTGATATATTTTTCGAGTACATTCATAATTTATAAATTTTAAATTATGTTTTAATCTCTATAAAAATAGAATTTCCAATAACCTAATATTCCAGCCTAAAATTTTTGAAAATTCAAAGTAAATTGATTTTCTCAATCAATTAACAAAATGTAGGGTTATTATAATTCAAACAGCTTGTTAATGAAATATTAGGTGCTAAGAAGGCGATCCAAAGGCTGAGATTGACCAATATGAGAAATGAATATCAAGATCAAAAGACTAAACCAAATCTTAATTGGCATCAATCCAAAGTGTGATCAAGGTTCAAGACCATCTTAGGGCTAGCAAGAAAGCAATGGGAAGCATCAAAGGTGAACTAAATGGTTTGTACACAAGCCATGCACTTCTGTCACTTTGCATGAGAATTGGAGTCATGCATGAGGTTTCCTCATCTAACATGGAAACCTAAAGAACCCAAACCATTCAAGCTTTCAAGCCAAAGGACTTAGCCATTCAAGCCACCAAGGAATGAGCAGCCAAAGTAAGCCATCGAGCCACATGGGAGCCATGCCACATGGAGTCACACTGTTAGAGGATCAATTCAAACAATTATTTCATACAAAAAGTGTGATTTTCAAGAAATAATTTGAAGGTTTTGAGAGATAATTGTAAAAGGTAAGATGATCATGCATAGATAGACCAATCAAGAGAGAAAATTCCACTTTCCACTTGTCACCCACCTAATTAGGGTTTCCATGATTTTTGGCTTAAGAAGGAAGGCAGCTTCTTAGAAAGTGATGCCTCCCCCTTGCTTAGTTGTCACATTGATCGGTTTCCTTATTAGGAAACCCTTAGATCTAGTTCCCACACCAAGCACCTTCAATTCCTATATCTTCCCCTTCTTTCCTATCTTTCATTCTTTCTTTTTTCACTCTTTCCAACAACTAAAATACCATGCAATTAGAAGGGAGGGAACACTATGCCAACTTCCTAAGAAAGTGATGCCTCCCCCCTTTCTAATTACATGGCAACAACCTTGCCTCACCATGATGTCACCTTGTTGCCTTATTCCTCCAGGTAACTTTTCTCATTGAAATCTTGGATCTAGATCTAGTTTTGTCTCTTAGATTAATCCCTCATCAAAGTGGAAACCCAACCATCTAAAAAATCCCCTGGATTGCATGCTTTTCAAAAAAAAGATGTTTTGCATCAAAACCTTGAAAGTAGCATCTAGCTCGGTGATTTTTGGATCTTGGACTTTGGACTTATTTTGGGATGTCCTTCCTTTGGATTCTTATGTATTTTCTCTTGCCTTGCACTTGAATTCCAGGTTAGTAGTTTTCTTTTCATTTTTACTTTCATAGCTTGTGTTGTTGTTCTTTTGTTGCTTATGTTTAACACTCATAATACCTCCTTGTTTTTCCTTTGTTCTTTGCTTCAACCTTCTTAGATTTTATTGATTATTGATCAAAGATCCAAGTTAGTTCTTTTGTAATAGTGACAACCATGAAAAAAAGTGACTTGCATCCTTGCTTTCCCACCTAATTTGATTTATTTTGACATTCAATCAACAATGTTCTTTGAGGATTATTGTTCATCCTTTGTTGAAGTAATAAAGTACTTTCAATCTTGATTTTTTTGTTTAATGAAAAGTGCTAGTTCAATTGCTTTCCATTCATTATTTGAATTGAGTTTCTTAAGTGCTTAAAATCTAGAATTTTTCCATTCAATCTTCATGCTTAGTTTTTAGTAGTCAATACATGTTATTTGCTTGATTCATTAAGAACATATTTAGCTTTTTAGGTTGCTTAATTAATGCTACAATTATATTGGATGTTGTTAAGCTTCTAATTTTAGAATTTTATCATTTTCTAAGTCATGAACCTTGTGCAGCATCTCATGGATCATGCACGTGGTATTTGGGTAAAACTCCTAGTGGTTGATTAATCTTTGCTTAGATAGCTTAGTTTTCTTGTTTAATTATTTGTTTTGTAGTTTAACTTAGTTGAGGTTCCATTGATTATTGGTTTGCATCGTAGGTTAGATAGTTTTGAAATTTGGTTTTAGGAAGTGTTAAATTTTGTAATTTTTCTAAATTATAGTTTACATTTACATGCATGTTTTTAATTTCTTGTTAAATCTAGTTAGATTTCATTAGGTACTTGTTTTTTCATGTTAGTTTAGTTCTATAATGCTTCCTTTTTGAGTTTTAGAAAGTTTCATTTTTACAAAGTTTTAGAATTAGGAAAGTGTTAAAGTATGAAAGTTTCCTTAAGTTCAGTTGCTTAGTTTAATTCATTCTAGTTTTGCATTAATTTCCTTTAATTGAACACATTTTAGTTACTTAAGTTTCTAATTCCATTGCATAGTTTTAATTTTAGAAAGTTTCTTTTAATTGTAATTCTAGTTTCATGCACATTTGCTTTATTTTGTCAATTACTTTTGTAGCTTAAATTCAAATCCAATTCATTCCATCTCTTTGGCTGAAGGCAAGCACTTTAAAGAAGGGCCATCCAACATACAAAATTGTGAGACTCATGGAACCAATCTCTCTTCCATGGAATACTACTTTGATTGAGTGCAAGTAATTTTAAAGATACACCAAGTTTTTGGCACCATTGCTGAGAAATCGCAACGGATTTGTGGTTGGATACTCACTTAAATTGTTTATCTTTAGCTGCAGTTCTAAGTGGCATTAGAGTAGAGCTTTTACACCATTCCTGCATATTTTTCAAATTGCTCACAAATTGACCATCTTTCTTTAATTTGTGAGAGAGCAATTTGGCAAAAGGAGGTTGCAATCTTGTGGGTCAAAGTTTCATCAACTTAATAAGGATTTTTTTACTTTCTTAGATTAGGTTTTGAGTGAACTTGTAGTAAGGACCCATTGTAATTTAAAATTCTTTATTTCATTTTATATGGGTTGTAGTAATACATGGCAAGTGTCAAGTATGGTGGCCTACACTTGATCTTCATCAAAAACCTCACTATAGGTTTCTTTCACTCTCTTTTATTTGTTAGTGTAGTTGCATTTAATGTAATTTTCATATTGGTTGGTAGTATAATTCATATAGTTTAGGGTTATTCATTATAGATGTTGCATCTTATTTAGGGTTGTTGCATTATATTGTGCCTACTTAACAAAGTTTACTTTGTTAGATAGCATGTAGGTGATCATTAGTCTCCTTTCCTTATTTTGCATTGCACATTTATTGCTTTGTGGTGGATCGAACACTTTTATAGTAAGGTTCCCATATGAACCCACATAAGATAAGGACTTGATTTCATCATAACATCCTTACCCCAAATAGGTAACCAAATTAATTCCTTGTGTGTTTGCAATCCCAACCCTTGAATATTAATTTAAAATCAAGTAGTAAGAGACTTAGGATTTTGAGCTTGTAGGAGCCTTTTAGAAGGAGGAGATCTATTGTCACTCTAGTGGCTTCTAAGCATCGGGGTTATAGTTGATATCCAAAATCAAAGTGATTTTCCATGCCTTTCATTAGTGGTTATTGAGGTCTAAATGCCTCCTACCATGAAAATTGTATCAACCACCCTAGGTAAGACCTGATTGGTAAGCAATAGCCAAGTTAGGATTGAAGGAGGAGCTGTCTAGCTTTAGGTTAAAAGCTACAACCTCACATATTAACAAAGATCACTAACCCATCTTGTTAGCATTAGGGATTATTTGATTGTGCATCCTTTCACAAATATACATAGTCTTGATCAATAGTATGGTCTTTGTCTTCCCATGTCATATCCCTCCATTCCTTTCTTTCTGTATCTGAGATATTGCAAACATTCAAACATTTACACTATCTCAGCTAGCTATGCTTGGTAGGGGATTCAACAACATATGGAGTTGTATAATTCAAATGTATAGTATTCATAATCATCATATTCCATATTAATCACAGACTTCAATTTCAATGAACCATACCATATATGATCATTCAATCATAAAATTTATCATATAACATCCACTATGAAAATTCCAAACCACTCACCACCATATCATATGTATATATATATATATACATATATACATATATATATACGATCAAAAATCATGAAAAATAGTCAATATCTCAAATATCAATATCCATACTCAGATATACTAAGTTGATAAATCATCCAGACTTTTGCTGGGAAAATACTCCCTCATTACGACAATATTGGCATCTCACTATGCCATGCATCATATGCAAAATACTCAAGGACTACCATGCTGCAATCTGATCCGCACTAGCGCACTCGAATAACTGCCCTGTTCACCACTAATACCATGATGGAAAATACTATGTCACTGCCCGTTTGAGGAGACATGACTTTCATAGTGGGGCCTTCCCATAATTGTCCCACCTGACTTTTAAGCTTTCTTTGGGCAAGGTATCATAATATCATCAAATTTCGAGAATCGGGTGGCCAAACTCTCATAACTTCCCTAACATAGCATCCCTAGGCTTATGCCTATTAAAAAGAAACCACAAGCCTCCATGCTTGTACCTAAAATACTTCTTGTACATCTCAGACGATGTGTCTGTTTATATTATCATCACCGTATTAAATATCCTCATACTAAGGATATGATTTTATTTTAAGATTTAGGGATCCTCATTTACAATGAATGATACCCATATTCTTATAAGTTTAGGGATTAATCGTTTATTGTAAATGATCCCCATTTCCTTTAATTTGGTATTCGTATACCAAATGTTATTAAGTGTAAGGATACTCATTTGATACAAATGATCTCCATTATTATTATGTTCTTATCCAAGTTTAGGGGTAATATGTATTCCATCTAATTTCAATAATTAATTCTATCTCATATGCATGAATTATGATTCAATAGATCTAATAGTTAGAATGATCTTCTAATCTTTCAGATCTAAGTATTTTCTATCTCTAAGTCTCTATGTGTCCATCTCCTTGATCTTGATCTTTCATAGATCCTTTGATCAACAATCTATACTTGTTGATAAAGATCAAGGGCCTAGATCTTCTATCATCTAGTTCTTCTTTGATCTAAGTTCAGTTATTTGATCATCCCTAAGGAGGAGGATCCTGGTTCTTTTCCTTGAATCATATTTGATCAAGGGTATGGATTATCCAATCTAATGGTCTAGATTTGATCTACGACATACATACTAATAAACATGCATACTAAGTACAATACAATATTATGATTCTTATTGTTCTTGATCATTCAAGATCCTATGGATCTTGTTTGATCATCCTTATCTTACTTACAATTTTTATTAAGATTAGATATTTTACTAACCATTTATGTCTTATTATTATTATTATTATTATTATTATTATTATTCAACCAGTTAATGTTTTATTGATTGAAGATAGCTTATTTCATCCTAAGTCTAGACTACTCCTCTTATTTCCAATTGACTAAGGTTTACTAGTTGAATGGCTAAACACAAAGTGGTTACTTCAATCCTCATGTAAGGAGGCGTTTAGACCTCACAAATGTCAACGAAAGGTAGGGGAAGAGCAAGGCTCTATTAGGAAACCCCCTTAACCACCATGTTTAGCATTCACTAGTGTGCCCTTAGCTCAACCTTTCATAAGGTTCTTATGAGCATTTTAACCCTAAGTACTCTTTCTAATTGATTTTAATTAAGTCCATGAACATTTAAAATGTCATTCATGGAGTTTCATTATTCTCCTAATTTGGGCTAAGGAAATGATATCCCTTATATTATCCCACTAACTGTAGCCCTTACTATCATTAAGTCTATGTAATTCATTCTATGTAAATGTCCTTCAACTCTATTTTCATTTAATTACATATTCAATGTAATTTTCATAACATAAGCATTAAAGCATAAATAATTAAATAATTAAATCTACAATTAAATCTACTAAGCAATAAAAGACAACTATAATAACATTCAATAATTCAAATGAAAATCTAACATGGCATAACTATTCATCATGATCCAGCAGTCATAGTTGATTTCTATCCCTTTTAGGGTTTAGATCTTGATCTTTTCATTTTCCTTTACATCTAATACATCTTATTAATGTGATTTCATCATTAGATCATTGATGAATCTCATAAAATGATCTGATCCTTCTTGATCCAACCGATCAAGATCTCAAGTCATTTTATCCAATTTAAGGGCACAGATCTTAATCTATCCCAAATGATCATCATCAAGTCCATCAATCCATATAATATTAACTTTATATCATCATCCAAATACATCATAATTGGGATTTTAAGATTTCAACCTGTTTTAAGGGCTAAAATTTAATCTTACTATTTTTGTTAATTTACTTAATCTAGAAACCTAGGAATTTTACTATGATATCGGTCCTTACGGTTTTGGGACCTCTTGAACCCATCCATCAGTTCAAATCTCAATTTTGAGATTATATTGATCACGATCCAATACTATTACTATGGATTTTTGGGATTATCACCAATAAATATAATTTAAAACATATATTTCATGAGTTCAGTAACATATACAAGTGGCAAGGAATCTACAAAAACTTTCAGATCTAAAATCAGAGCTATATTAAGCTCTTAATTGAAGAAATAAGGTTTCAGTACAATTATTAGATGGCTGAGATCATTTCAACAAAAAATGACAAATGGAGATCAGCCCATGCCTGTTACCTAAGATTACCCATCACTAGGGATGGGTGATCAGTGATAGGCGAGATGGTCCAAATCCAATCTCCTCCATCAATCACGATCAAAAGCCCATATTTCATCTCTTGGGGTTTTTGGACCCCAGGAATCCATCCAATGACTCAGAATTTCAATATGACCCATCCATTGTAGGGATCTCTACCCTATTGCCAGATCCATCATCTCCTATGGATCAATGGCCAAGGGGATCACTTGGAGGCCGAAAAACACCAAGGAAATGTCAAAATTGAAAGAGGGGAGAAAAGTGCACCTACCTTCTATTGACAATTTCTTTCCAAATTCTGTTATTGAATAATACTTTCCGTGTAATGATTCTTCCTTCATTCTCATCCCATCTATTGTTTTTGTAACACTCTTTGTGTGCCATTTTATTCATAATACTTTACTTTCTACATTTTTCCTTCCAAGATAGTGTCATTTAAATCTTCATATATATATATATATATATCCCTTATCCTCTTTTGTTATCTCTTTCTCATATTCTGAAAAATATTCTAAAAATTCTTACAATCCATGATAATATTTATCTCTTTCCCTTTAATATATATATATATATATATATCATTGGTTTCAAAATTTCTAGAATATGCATTTCCTCATGCTTCTTTCAAGTATACCTCATAACTTTTTCTTATCATACTAACCCTTTATTTGAAGTATTCTTGATAACTCTAATTAGAAGAGTCCATATTGACTTTGTAGTCATCCATTTTCAAGCCTTTAAAACTTCATAATTTATTATATGTTCTGCAATTTTGAACAATCTACCATAAACTCTTTAGGGTTTATGTAATCAATGGCAGGCTTGCCCTAAAAGAATGTCCTGATGTTATACAATCATTAAGAGATAAATTTGTCTAATTGTCATTGTCATTTCATATTTTAGTATCATATTCCACCTTTGTTGGGTCAAATTCCATATCATCCTTAAAATTTATAAGACCCTAAACTTTGCTTTCTTCAATCAACATGTACACTTACTAGATAGTTGACAAGTTTTGTAAGTGTCTAACATATATTCTATAACTACTCTGATTTCCTTAAATCCATTTCCATATATCATTACTATTTCATTCTCTTCAAATTCATGAACATCATTTATCCAACTCATATAACTCAAAATTTGTTTTGATTTTGTACTATGTTGTTTCATTTCCAATTCTCAGTTGATAACAATAAATTTGGAAATGCTCATCCTTATAGAGTAAAGGGGTACTTAATTTCCTCAATAATATCATTTATGTTCAATGCATCCTCACATTGATCCTTCCTTTTTCCTTTTCCAAGGATATTTGTTACTTCTCTAATGTAAATTTCTATAATCGCTCCTAATCCTTAAAATTTGTTCTTTCAACTCATTCAAATAACTTTATGTCATTTTCCTTAACTACTATGGATATTAACTCATTCAGTCTCATTTTAGATTGAAAATCTTCAAAATATGTTAAAATTTCTAACCACATATTTCTCCAAAATCTGGATTCATACCTTACTCATAATCATATCAATTTCTTTTTCCAAACTTTAAACTCAAGTTTAGCTACCAATATTTTTTTATTACACCATTCCTCCTATAATAACCCCAAATTTTGTAATTGATTGAGAAAATCAATAAAGTTTGAGTTTCAGATATTTCAAGCTGAAATATTAGGGTTATTTAGAATATACTTCTTATAAAAGTATAATCAAATCATAAGACATGTAAAATTGAAATTAAACTTAGCAAACCCTTCAAAATGACTGTAAGCACAACAAATTCTGAATTCGGATAAGAAATCCTTAAGTTTCTTCATTTCTTGGACAAAAGGGGTAAAATAGTAATTTTACCCAAAAATCAAAATATGAGACATTAAAAATTAAAATGTACTAAGAAATACGAATCCAATGCCACTAATTACACTCAAATTCGAGATCATGGGAATAAAACCCAAAATTTTATGCATAAATGGTAAAACGGTCTTTTTACACCATGTGGAGCCCACAAGGGACCCAAAAACCAATCTTATCAGCAGCCCACATGAAGTCATGGGTCAACAAACATCAGTTGGTCTTGGGGAACAAAAATGGGGCATGGGGAAGATAAAATGGAGCATGGGAGACTTTCATGCCATTTAATAATAAAAAAATAAAATATTATAATCATAAAAAAAGACCCAAAATGCTTATAAATACAACCCCAAAAATGCTCATAAAATCCCCACAAAATTTTCTTCACTCTCCCTGAAAAATTAGACCTAGGTCCCTCCCCAAAAACCCAAAATTTCCAAGAGATATCTCTCTTTTCAATTTGTTTTTCTTTTTAGATTGGAACAAGAGACCTAAAATCAATTAGGCACTATATTCCAGATCTAATTTCATCAATTCCACCATCCAAAACTTCCCAACATATCTATTCTACAAAACCCCCAAAGAAATTTCAAGATCCAACGGTTCAAACAACAGAAATTTACAAGAAAGGTGGATCTTAGGCCATATCTTCATCAACAAGGTATTCTTTTTAAATTGGGCATATAACCAAGGTTTTTTCTCCGATCAGGTAGGTGGAAATACTTTCTATAGATGTTTAATACTGTTTTATGTAATTTTTAGTTTACTGTAATTTATTTTGGTAATAAAAAGGTAAAAATAAAGTAAACACTAGAACCCTTAATTCTGGATGATAGAGTGCTCAGATGAAAATTATGACTACACCAATCTATCCAGAAGGGTCCAAAACCCCTAGGGTAGAATTTTCACAAAGATCAGAGACGTTTTGGGCCCTCAATTGAAAGAGGATTGATTGGACAGTCCAGAATGGACTGTCCGATCTCTGGATCTAACGGCGCCCAAGACGCACACGTGACACACCGTCAGAAACGGCGCATGCGCTGCACGTGGGGCGTCGTCCCAAGCGAAACGATGGCGCGTCCGTCAAACCCACGAGCGAACGGGCCAAGACGAGAACCCCGTTTACGAGCGCACAGATGACGAGCGTTCTACTTGTCCCGTCTGCATCTGTGGACCCCGCAAGGGTGCTTCCTCCATTCATCCCAGCAAATGCACCTGACGAACCGAACGCATCTGCCCGGCTTGGTTTTCCGCCCGAAAGATCTAGGCCATCCGTTCCTTGGGCCCAGATCAAATCCAAGCCCTAGGAAGGATTGTGAACTTCCATATCCAATTCCAGAGTCATCTAAACTCCAAATTGAGATCAGAAAGAAGCTATGGAAAGCTTGAAACCTCTATTTTCTGATGAAATGATAAAATGGACATACTATTTAGTAAAAAAAAATTGTATTAAAGAAACAAGTTTTCAATTACCTAGATCTTCAAGATCTGAGATGATCAGATCTTGAAAATATGTTTTAATAATGATATACTATTGAAATAAAGTGAGATCTATGGTTTAATTGGATATATATGAGATATATTAACGGATCTACCCATTATGGCAGAAAAACCCTAAAAATACAAAGGGACCCACTTGATCAACGAGATCAAGTGTGATCAGATCCTTGGGATGGAAAGAATAAATGTTGATATGATGAAATCCAAGGAAATCATGGATGGATTATGACAAAAATAGATCAATATGATCTTTTGACCTTAATAAAGAAAATTCCCTAAATATAACTAAAATCCTTAATCAAAGGAAAAGATCTAAGATCTAATGGTTGGATCATAGGTAAAGGTTTCTAAAAATGTCAATGTAATTAGTTTCATTTTATATAATAGCATTTTAAATATGATTATGTTATAAAGCATGCTAGTATGACATTTAGACTTTAGCATGATATGTGATTTCATTGTTATCATAAGGTGCTAGATTTAATTATTATAAGTACCTTGCCTCATTATCATTAAATGTTAAATTATGTAGTTTTATGCTTTGAATTTATAATTCATTGATGGTTAAATGTTATTAGTAGATCTACTTGTTATGAGATAAAGAGCATAAAACATCAAAAATGTATTCTAATGAGAAAGTAGAGTTTCATTACACAAATAAGAATGGAGTACTTTGGACTTAATTAGTAAGGGCTATAGTTAGTAGGACAATATAAGGATTATCAAATCCTTGGCCCAAATTAGGAAAAGAATAATAAACCTCATGAATGACATTATAAATATTCATGGACTTAATTAAAATCCATTAGAAAGAGTACTTATGTTAAACATGCTTATAGGAACCTCATGAAAGGTTGAGCTATGGTCATTCTAGTGAATGATGAACATAGTGGTTAAGGGGGTTATCTAATAGAGCCTCACTCTTCCCCTACCTTCTGTTGACATTTGTGAGGTCTAAACACCTCCTTACATGAGGATTGAAGTAACCACTTTGTGTTCACCCATTCAGCTAGTAAGCCTTAGCCAATTGGAAATAAGAGGAGCAGTCTAGATTTAGGCTTGAATAAGCTACCTTCAACCAACACATTAACTGGTTGAATAATAATAATAAGAGCATAAAAGGTTAGTAAATTACCTAACCCTAATAAAAACAGTAAGTAAGATAAGGATGATCAAACAAGATCCATTAGATCTTGGTTGATCAAGAACAATACGAATAAGAACACTATGTTGTACTTAGTATGCATGTTTATTAGTATACTTGTTATAGTTCATTAGATTAGATAATTCAAACCCTTGATCAAAGATGATTCAAGGAAGAAAACTAAGATCATCCTCCATAGGGATGATCCAATAACTGAACTTAGATCAAAGAAGAACTAGATGATAGAAGATTTAGGACCTTGATCTTTATCAACATGTATAGATTGTCAATCAATGGATCTATGAAAGATCAAGATCAAGGAGATGGACATATAAAGACTTAGAGATAGAAAAATACTTAGATATGAATGATCTAAAGATCATTCTAAACATCAGATCTAATGATCAATAGGACTGTTCATAATTTATATATTGACAATATGTATGGATGTACATATTACATACATCAGTCAGGATCATGGAAGATTGGGGAAAAGAGATCAATCCTTAAAGGTAGGAGGATTTGATGAATGCATTTACATGAGATATACATGATTGTACTCATGATCTTATATTGACAAGAGTAATGTTAATACTTGTATTAAATCTCTTGAAAACCTTATGATCTAACCAAACACATATAAGATGGTTAAGGACTAAACTATAAGTGAATAGGGAACTAGAAAATATTTCAGCCCTAAGTAAATAGACATATGGTTTGATATATATGAAATCTATTTTACATACAAGCTTGGAAGCTTGTGAGTTTGTTTTAATAGGCATAAGCCTAGGGGGATGCTATTGCTAGAGGAGTTATGAGGGTTTGGCCACCCGCTCCTTGAAATTTGATGATATGATGATACCTTGCCCAATGAGAGGCTAAAAGTCGGGTGGTGGCAATTATGGGAAGGCCACCACTATGAAAGTCTTGCCCCCCCATACGGGTAGTGATTATTTTGCACTATGATGCATGTGAGAATAGGCATAGTGAAATGCCTTATGTTGTAGCATAATGAAATGCTAGGTAATTGTATATTACCAATATTTCCTAAGAAGGAAAATTCCCAATATAAGATTAGTTGTAATACTAAATTCTCAAAATGAAGAGAATTGATCAACTTAGTTGGGAATGATATTTGACTATTTTCACAAATTTAACTAGTTTACCCATGAAGGGTATGTATGTATATAGATATACATAACTTACAAAGTAAAGAGTATGTTTAAAGATAATGGGATTATGAAGTATTGGAATTACATTGTCAATGTTATGTTTCTTGAATCCCCTACCAAGCATTGCTTGCTGAGATATTGTACTTGTTGCAATATCTTAGATACAGGGAAGGAGAGTTAGGAGCTGAAGACGATAGAAGACTTGAAGAGAATAATCTTCAAGGTATACCCTTGAAGACATGTATTTTTCTTTGTTGAGAGTTTTATTGTATGGTGAGCTTGAGTTTTGGATTATGTAATTTGGACAAGTATTATACTAGATTTGGTTGTACTGTGAACCACTGGATGGATCCTGGAGTTTAATAAAAGTATATTCCTTCAATGGAATTTTATTTTGTACACAAATTGTACTTATGTTATGTATGAAGTGGTGACTTGGGTTTTCAAAACAAGTTCTAAAGAAAAGAATTTCTGCTGCTTTGTTTTGCGAAATCTTTCTACACTATTAGGGCCCTGCCTTTCAAAAGACTTTACAAATCATGTTTCAAAAACCCGAGTTGTCACACCTCCAAAATATAATTTTCCTTACTATATTTCTTAAATCTTTCAATATCACCAAATCTATCATATAAGTGGAATCAATATCTCTATTTACATATAGCTCTTTATTTGCCATGATCAATAAGATGTACTCCTCTTTATAATAATCAATAACTTTATTTTCCCAAATCATCATATTTATATTTCTCTTTTATTTTCCATGATCATTTCACCATTCATGCCAACTATACTTCTATTTACTATAGTCCCAAAATTATTTTCAATATCACCAAAGTTATCATATCAATATCCCTTTAATCCTTGATAATCCATTTGTTCTAATTTCCACAATTGATTTATCATACTAATATAATTCTAACTTAGTGATTTCATATTTGTTGTACCACATATAGGGGCTATAATTTCTTTGTTAACCATATTTTTATGATTTAATTATCTTTCTTAATAAGTTTGGGATTTTATTTTTTCCCTTTCAACATATCTAACTCTCTTCTCCCTTTTCATTTTATTCTAATTTTAAAGATCATCTCCTTATATTCTAAAATTTTATCATCTCTTTATTAAACCCTTTGCCTTTACTAATTTTGGAGAGAAAATACTTATTTATCTCTTTATTCATCTTTATTAAAACTATTCTCATTTACAAATTTTGAAATTTCTCACTCATCTCCTTAAATTCCTTTGAAGTAATATCATCTCTATTTTGATGATTAAATCCATTTAACTAATTTCCATAATACTATATATGTAGCAATCATAACTCTTACATTATAATTATTTATTATTAATTTTGAATTTTATAAGGTTTCATCTTTAGCACCTATTTCTCATAAATTTCTATTTCACTTTTCCTATAAAGGTTGAAATTTTTCCTTCTTCACTATTTCCATCATATTTTTCCAATTTATCACTTCTTTGTCTTAATCTCCATTCTTTCACTTAATAATGGTTATATACATACTAGTATTGGTATACTTTATTTCTTTATTTCTACATATGTATGTTTACTTAGGACTTTCGGTTAGACCTGAATATCATATATTATGTCTTTATCCATGGTAATGTTTTCCTTATTGATTTCTATATCTTACTACTCCCTCTATTGGGATTCTTACTCACTAAGTAGTATTTCTAGTCCTTTCACTAAGTAATATCTACCTGTACTATACAATTCCTTCATTACACTAACTCTTTCTATACTCATCCTCAACTAATGAGTTTAACTCTTTCTATACTCATCCTTCACTAATGAGTCAACTCTTTCTATACTAATTCTCAACTAATAAGACTACTCTTTCATCCTTAACTAATGAGTCAACTCTCTCTATACTCATTCTCAACTAATAAGTCTCTCTTATTTCTCTATTCACTCACTATTTCTCATCTTCAACTTGGATTGTCATAATCATATTGGACATTAGGGGCTGTAAGTGTGACGACCCGGGTTTTTATATGATGCAATTTTGATAAAAAGGCGAGATCTCTTGTTTTATAAGTATGAGATGCATGAAAATCTTTTTCTTTTGGAAAACAATCTTTCATAAAAACCTTGAGTGTCAAAACACATTCTCAAATTATTTAGCCATGGCAAAGTTTAAATCAATATTATTCCCAAGAAAGTGTTAGTCACAGCCCCAGCTATTAGAGAGTAACTACAATCAAGTAACATTGAAAGATAAGGAAGGGGTTTACTTACTTGCACTTAGTCTGGGTGTTTTCCTAGCACAAGCGTTCCTTGCCCTTAAGTATTTCTTAGTGTCTGAAAAATGTTGAGGATTGGGTGAGTATATACTATACTCAGTAGGAGCCTATCACTACTAGTTTTATAATGCATGAGATGTTTTAAAATCATATGCTCATTCAAAACATGTGTATGTTTGAATACTCAAGTGCAACATCAATATTAAAATCCATTGTTAAACTGAAATACTAACGACTTAAAGGATCATATAATCCAAAATCGAAAGTATCATATACATATACATCATAACATCATGATATGCATAAGATGCTCCATGGAATCGAACTCATGGATCTCTAGTATGGTATGGTCGACCAACCTCATATCATGCCATATGCAATGCACATAAATCATTAAACCATAGGGTCCACTATGCCCACGACCTCCTCATCATGTGGTCCCCGGGCACCTGATGACACTCAGTCATAGCCTCCACGGGGCCTATGACACGTCGACCTAGTGCTGTGACACCAGTGGTAGCCCCCTGTACCACATGCAGTCGACGTAGGGACTTGCCTCTTTTTGGGTGTGGTACCCATCCACCTAATAGTGGTAGAGGTCAGGTGGCCAACCCAGACCCCTCGGCATAGCACCCACGGGCTTACTAGCCCATATCACATAAGATCAAATAACTAAAACCTCTTTTCAAAACCTATCCTCTTTGGGTCCCTCACAACTACCTGGTCCTCGGCACTCCGGCGTCTTTTGGCAACCCTCAAGGACATGAAATCTTTGCAAGTATTTAAATCATGCAATGTATGCACTTGTTTGCAAAACATATATGTGCATAATGTATATGCAATCATTTACAAAACATGTCTATGTACAAAGCATTTATCACATGCATGCTGAATTAAGTCATGCTAAACAAGTTATATACTTAAAACATATGTTCTCAAAACAATAATAGTTCTTTTAAAAGAATCTAATAGTGATAGAGCACCTACCTGACTCCTGAACATGGTTTTGGGGAATTAGGGTTAGTTTGGCCTATTTTTTATGGGTTTTAGAGTAATTGGTCTTATTACTTAGGCATTAGGAGTCCATCCCTATGCCTATGGGTGTCCTAAGGTCCTAATTGGGCCTTGGTATCCTCAGTTTTCCAAAGGTCTAGTGGCCACGCGCCACCATCCTATTCTAAGGGTAATTCCCACCTTTTATTGGGCCTTGATCAGGGATTTTATAGTTTGGATGTGTCCGCGTCGTCGACATGGACACAACGCCTTTTGCGGCGCCTCAATCGGAGCTCTAAATCTCAAGTTATAAGTGTTTTAGTGTCGCACATTCATAGGAGTCTTAAAAATAAAAAGACGGAATGCTAGGGTGCTGCGCGTCTGGACATGCGCCCCGGGTTCCTTAAGGAATGAAAAACCTGCGTCTGCTAGCATGCTGTGTATCTGCGGCATGCGCCTCAGCGAGCGCGTCTGCAGATGCGCCAGGTTTTCCGCCCGACCATCTCTTTTGCGGGCGCGTCCAGGGACGCGCCCGTTTGGTTTTTCAAACGAGAACGACGTGGGACATTCCAACTGGAACGTCCTGCTCGTTGGGGAATCGGGGCATCCTCAGGACACCCTGGTTCAACCCTGTCAAACCAGTGTGACCCAGGAGACGTCCTTGGGTCCTTAGTGAGTCTCCAGGGCGCCATTTTGCATGGTTTTTCATGCAAAAACCTAGGGAAATTGACCTTGGAACTATGGTCGAGATGGGTTTTGAGGGATCTTGGGCGTACCTGGCTCGTTGCTAGGTTTTACTCCTTATTTTCCCCTCTAGGTCACTGCTCTACGACTGGTTTTCTTCAACATTTTGGGCTGCCATTAGAGGCACCCAAGAGCTCTATTTATAGAGCTAAGAGAGGGTTCTGGAGGGGGCTCTCACCGCCTTTGAATGGCGGTGGAGAAACCTCCAGAATGGCGGTGATTTCTCCTCCAATCACCACCATTCTAAAACCCTCTAGAGGTTGAAGATGAAGGGGTGCCCGTATCAAAACGGGCCCCTGTGTTTTGCAGGTTAAAACAGTTTTTGTAAAAATTATAGTTTTGCCCCTGAACTTCAAAGGGCCATAACTTGCTCATTTTAACTCCGTTTTCGGTGATTTTGGTCTTGTTTGATTCATTTTTCCGAGACACATATAATGGAACCAATTTTAGGACCAAATTCTTAGGTTCAGTCAAGGTAAATAGTGAAATGAATAAAATGCCCTTATCTTCAAAAACTGATCTTTTCATTGCTAAACCTGGAATTTCAATATTACAAAATTGGAGTCATTACAGTAAGTGAATGGATGAACCTGAATGCCACATTTCACTCATATATAACTACATAATTTTGTGCACAAAATATGTTTCCAAAGAAACTCATTTTATTAAAATTGCAGGATCGATCCAGTGGCTCACATACACAGCCCCTTTATTACATCTAATGTCCAAAATACAATCCATTCTTTCACAAATATACAATCTTGATCAACAGTATGGTCATCGTCTTCCCATATTGTATCCCTCCATTCCTTTCTTTATGCATCTAAGATATTGTAACCATTCAAACGTTTACAATATCTCAACAAGCTATGCATGGTAGGGGATTCAAGAACATATGGAATTGTATAATTCAAATGTATAGTATTTATAATCATCATATTCCATATTAATCACATACTTCAATTTCAATGAACCATACCATATATGATCATTCAATCATAAAATTTATCATATAACATCCATTATGAAAATTCCAAACCACTCACCACTATATCGTATGTGTGTGTGTGTGTGTGTGTGTGTGTGTGTGTGTGTGTGTGTATATACGATCAAAAATAGTGAAAAATAGTCAATATCTCAAATATCAATATCCATACTCAAATATACTGAGTTGATAAATCATCCAGACTTTTGCTAGGAAAATACTCCCTCATTAGGGTAGTATTGGTATCTCACTATGCCATGCATCATATGCAAAATACTCAAGGACTACCATGCTGCAATCTGATCCGCACTAGCGTGCTCGGATAACTGCCCTATTCACCACTGATACCACGGTGGAAAATATTGTGTCACTGCCCGTATGAGGAGACAGGACTTTCACAGTGGGGCCTTCCCATAATTGCCCCACCCAACTTTTAGCCTCTCTTTGGGCAAGGTATCATAATATCATCAAATTTTGGGAAGTGGGTGGCCAAACCCTCATAACTTCCATAGCATAGCATCCCCAGGCTTATGCCTGTTTAAAACAGAACCACAAGCCTCCATGCTTGTATCTAAAATACTTCTTGTACATCTCAGACGATATGTCTATTCATATTATCATCATCGTATTCAATATCCTCATACTAAGGATATGATTTTATTTCTAGATTTAGGGATCCTCATTTATAATGAATGATACCCATATTCTTATCAATTTAGTGATTAATCATTTATTGTATTTCCTTTAATTTGGTATTCGTATACCAAATGTTATTATGTGTAAGGATACTCATTTGATATATATGATCCCCATTGTTATTATGTTCTTATCTAAGTTTAGGAGTAAGATGTATTCTATCTAATTTCAGCAATTAATTCTATCTCATATGCATGAATTATGATTCAATAGATCTGACGGTTAGAATGATCTTCTAATCTTTTAGATCTAAGTATTTTCTGTCTCTAAGTCTCTGTGTGTCCATCTCCTTGATCTTGATCTTTCATAGATCCTTTGATCAACAATCTATACTTGTTGATAAAGATCAAGGGCCTAGATCTTCTATCATCTAATTCTTTTTTTATCTAAGTTCAGTTATTTAATCATCCCTAAGGAGGATGATCCTGGTCCTTTTCCTTAAATCATATTTGATCAAGGGTTTGGATTATCTAATCTAATGATCTAGATTTGATCTACGACATCCATACTAAGTATAATACAATGTTATGATTCTTATTGTTCTTGATCATTCAAGATCCTATGGATCTTGTTTGATCATCCTTATCTTACTTACAATTTTTATTATGATTAGATATTTTACTAACCATTTATGCTCTTATTATTATTATTATTATTATTCAACCAGTTAATGTTTTAATGGTTGAAGATTGCTTATTTCATCCTAAGTCTAGGTTGCTCCTCTTATTTCCAATTGACTAAGGTTTACTAGTTGAATAGCTAAACACAAAGTGGTTACTTCAATCCTCATGTAAGAAGGTGTTTGGACCTCGCAAACATCAAAGGAATGTTGGGGAAGAGCAAGGCTCTATTCAAAAACCCCTTTAACCACCATATTTAGCATTCACTAGTGTGTCCTTAGCTCAACCTTTCATAAGGTTTCTATGAGCATTTTAACCCTAAGTACTCTTTCTAATTGATTTTAATTAAGTCCATGAACATTTAAAATGTCATTCATGGAGTTTCATTATTCTCCTAATTTGGGCCAAGGAAATGATGTTCCTTATATTATCCTACTAACTATAGCCCTTACTATCATTAAGTACATGTCATTCATTCCATGTAAATGTCCTTCAACTCTATTTTCATTTAATTATATTTTCAATGTAATTTTCATAACATAAGCATTAAAGCATAAATAAATAATTAAATCTACTAAGAAATAAAAGACAATAATAATAACATTCAAAATTCAAATGAAAATCTAACATGTCATAACTATTCATAATGATCCAACAGTCATAGTTGATTTCTATCCCTTTTAGGGTTTAGATCTTGATCTTATCATTTTCCTTTAGATCTAATAGATCTTATTAATGTGATTTCCTTATTAGATCATTGATGGATCTCATCAATGATCTGATCCTTCTTGATCCAATCGATCAAGAATATCTCAAGTCATTTTATCCTATTTAAGGGCATAGATCTTAATCTATCCCAAATCATCATTATCAAGTCCATCAATCCATATGATATTAACTTTATATCATCATCCAAATACATCCACACTGTCCAATCATCCATGATCAACTTGATCAAGGAGATTGCCATTCATTTTCATGGATTTTACTACTTTTAAGGCTAGATCTCTTAATTAAACATATATAAGTCACTTATAACCTTTGATTCCATGTTTAAAAATCACAAGATCCTTAGTGGATCAGAATTATAGAGTTTGATCATTTCAAATTTCACTAATCATAAGAATTAGTAATACTTTTCTTTATTAACAGAATTTTATATGCATCAAAACATAAATTTTCTAAGTTCAGTAGGTTCTACTCATCAAGAGAAATCCAAGCCAACTTTTTTATCTCAATTTGAATGTAAATTGAGATCAGAATTGGGATTTTAAAATTTTAGCTTGTTTTAAGGGCTAAAATTTGATCTTACTATTCTTGTTAATTTACTTGATCTAGAAACCTAGAAATTTTACTATGATATTGGTCCTTAGGGTTTTGGGACCTCCTGAACCCATCCATCCATCTGTTCACATCTCAATTTTGAGATCATATTGATCACGATCCAATATTGTTACTCTGGATTTTTGTGATAATCACCAATAAATACAATTTAAAACCTATATTTTATGAGGTCAGTAACATATAAAAGTGGCAAGGAATCTACAAAAACTTTCAGATCTAAAATCAGAGCTATATTAAGCTCTTAATTGAAGAAATAAGGTTTTAGTACAATTATTGGACGGCTAAGATCATTTTAGCAGAAAATGACAAATGAAGATCGGCCTGCCCCTATTACCTGTAGGGCTGGAAAAATATGACATGACACGATAACACAACTCAAACCCGACACAAATTTAGCGGGTTCAGGTCGAGTCGTGTTCGAGTCAATCAATTTGACTCGTCGTGTCGACCTGTTTGACACGCGACCTATTTACTCATCACCTTGACCCATCCAACTAAGCTACGGTATGGTTGAAAATATAGGACGGTTCCTCAAGAACTGTCCTATATTACTCATGTAAATATATAATACTAATATAGGACGGTTATTGAAGAACCATCCTATATTTCTTGTAATATAGGATGGTTCTTGAAGAACCGTCTTGTAATATAGGACGGTTCTTGAAGAACCATCCTATATTATAGTTATTACTCATGTAATATAGGACAGTTATTCAAGAACCGTCTTATATTACAAGAAATATAGGACGGTTCTTCTGGAACCGTCTTATTTGTCATTATTTTGGTATAAATTTGTCTTTATGTGGGTATCATATTCATATGAATCATATCTACAACTTCAATATCAGTAATTTCAATTTTCAACCTCCATATCTGCCTCTCTCTCCAAAGTTATCTACTTCCATAATATGTATCACCCATACTGTATCTGTACGTACATCAACATGATACATCATACAATACAACCCATTTGCTGCTGATCTAAGCCATCATTGAAAATTGATGATCAAGTATCAACCCATCTACTGATCAAAACACCAACTTCCCATTCACATCATTGAAATTTGAAAGTTTGAAACAAAAAAAGCACATACATTGAAACAGTGTACTTCAATCAAAAGAAAAATAGAACACATCCATTGAAATGAACTGATCTTTGTATTATATTTGAGTAAAATGTATATGCATGAATGATAATATACATTCATTTACATCACTGAACTACAAATTAAAATTCATAATATGATCTGTCCATTCCATTCTAATATCATCTAGATCCAACTAGGAGTAACTCTTGGTTCCCAAATCTACAACTTCAGTATCAGTAATGGCAATTTTCAACCTCCATATCTGCCTCTCTCTCCAAAGTTATCTGCTTCCGTAATATGTATTACCCATACTGTATCTGTATGTACATCAACATGATACATCATACAATACAACCCATTTGCTGCTGATCTAAGCCATCATTGAAAATTGATGATCAAGTATCAACCCATCTACTGATCAAAACACCAACTTCCCATTCACATCATTGAAATTTGAAAGTTTAAAACAAAAAAAGCACATACATTGAAACAGTGTACTTCAATCAAAAGAAAAATAGAACACATCCATTGAAATGAACTGATCTTTGTATTATATTTGAGTAAAATGTATATGCATGAATGATAATATACATTCATTTACATCACTGAACTACAAATTAAAATTCATAATATGATCTGTCCATTCCATTCTAATATCATCTAGATCCAACTAGGAGTAACTCTTGGTTCCCAAATCTACAACTTCAGTATCAGTAATGGCAATTTTCAACCTCCATATCTACCTCCCTCTTCAAAGTTATATGCTTTTGTAATCTGTATTGCCCATATTGTATCTGTATGTACATCAACATGATACATCATACAATACAACCCATCTATTGCTGATCTAAGCCATCATTGAAAATTGATGATCAAGTATCAACCCATTTGCTGATCAAAACACCAACTTCCCATTCACATCAATGAAATTTGAAAGTTTGAAACAAAGAAAGCACATACATTGAAACAGTGTACTTCAATCAAAAGAAAAATAGAACACATCCATTGAAATGAACTGATCTTTGTATTATATTTGAGTAAAATGTATATACATGAATGATAATATACATTCATTTACATCACTGAACTACAAATTAAAATTCATAATATGATCTGTCCATTCCATTCTAATATCATCTAGATCCAACTGGGAGTAACTCTTGGTTCCCAAATCTGCCTGCAAGAAACATAGAATGACTTAGTTCAAAGATCAAACATGTAATCTTGGATTCAGTCAAGAAATATACAAATCAAAAGTGTAACATTGGTCAGTAAGTCTAAGTGTTACCTTTCTCAATTGTGAGACTGGAACTCCATTGCGAAAGAGGGTTCTCATGTATCTAAGAACATAATATCCACACTCCCAATATGATTTTTGTTTAGGACACTGCAGAACAATGCCACCAAAGGCAACATAAAAGTTTCAAAATATAATTTCCAATAAGTTCAGGTTTAAAATTATATCAAAGAGTCTAAAGAGCAGTAATTAGTAAATCGTACCTTGGCCTTCTTCCAGTTGAGTTTTGGTGGGTGGTGAATGCCTTCCCTCTCAGCCCATTTATACCATGCTCTACACACATATAATTGAAAAGCATTAGATTATGAATATTATTATAGTTGTCAGGTGAGTAGTTATATTATAATAAAAGGAATAATAAAGACTTACTTGTTTATAATTTCCATCAGGTGTTCCCGAATGTGTGCTCCACATGAATAAAAAAAAATGCATGGCCACCATGCACATCCAAAGCTAGTAGCATCCAATGGGACCTATAATTAAAAATAATAATTCAATTGAATTTTCTCTAATCTTAACTGATATGGTATTCATGTGTACGAATTGTGAAATTAAAATGGCATAATTAAGCAACATATGTTACAACATACCCGCTATTGTAGGGAATCAGTAAGGCTTGCCCTTAACACAACTCATGAGACCAAGAATGATATCTTCACTTTGTTTGTCCACGGGCAAATAGTACAGTGGAAAGACAAGAGAAGGGTCAAGGAACTTGTAAATGTCCTTGACCTCTAGTCTTTGCAAGCTATCATGCAAATACCTACATTTGGAATTTGGGTTAATGTCAAATAATTATTAAGTGTTATTAAAAAAGCAAGTATTAAGTAATGTTACATTGATTCGTAAGTCTTAACTGTAATAGAGCAGAGCAGTTACACGACGTACCCTATATAGACTACAATGTGTATGTACTCCAATTGATCCATATTACATATGGCTAAGAGGTCTTCCTTGAAGAGTGGAACCTCAACCACATCATTTGAAAGCACACCTGCCTCTATCCTTACAGGGTTCATTGTTTTGTCTTCATTGGCCAGTCTGTACAGTACTCTTAGGAATGGAGGTGTGTTAGGTGGAACCTCCACCTGATCCCTACACTACAGATGTAATCATGTAACATTTTAGAAATTAGTATGAATATATTCAACATATACTAGTATACTAGCATATATAAAAGAAGACACACAGTGAGGTAAAATTAGAATATTTTATAATATAGCATTGTGACTACTAACTTGTGAGTAGTGAGCAGTGAGCACCTAACAAGTGCTTTAAACTTGTTAGTTGTTGCATCGTTCAAGTTCACATGTAACATGATACACTATGCAAATATGAAATATATAGAACTACTACTACCTGGGAAGGCTGGGATGTGGCTACACTTGCCACTACGCCAGAATTTGTTGGCAACGAGGTTTACGTCAATTGCCCCTTATGCTGCTTTTGGTGATCTGACATGTTGTAGACAATATTAATCAATTAACAATTTAGGACGACTTAAAAAAAGGTAGGAAAAAAATGAAGCCATGCCATGACTATAGTTAGTATATATGTACCTTGGAATTGGATATCATTGGTTTTATGTGTTTCTCTGGCCAACACACATGATATCCAATTGCATCCACTACAGTTTCAACATCATCCCCTTCAACTAGAAATGGAAGGGGAGCATCTGGTTGAGTCGCAGCAGTGATGCACACGTGCTTAGTATGTGGAGGCATCAACTTACCATGCAAGGTGGCAGAAGTCATGGGCCGAACCTCGTACAATGTTGCCACAGCCACATGGTTCTCATATGTATGTAGCTGCAACATACACTGACCCACCTGCATTTGAGAAATGACATATATATAATAATTAGTAATGTAATGTAAACTAAAAAGGTTAGTAAATAAGTAACATTGTAAAACTAAACATGTCAATATACATACCTCATTGATCGGGATATCACATTCAAGTACTTATTCTGCCACCTCTTCATCTGATGGAGGACTAGGAGTGCAGCTATTGTCAAATTGGGGTGGTTGAAACTGAGGTTGAGCTTCAGCTTGAGGACCAATATCCTCACATGAGGTTCTTCCGCCACCCTGGAGTTCCTTCAACAGTTGATCTTTGATCTTGCTATATATCTCCACAACTATTTGCTTCTTCTATTCTTCAAATTCTTATAGCGTAGGAGCCCTTTGTTTGGGGAAGAACTTGGAAGGAACAATACCCCAACCTTGGCCCCTTAAACCACTTACAATTCTTGAAGCAATTGCTGCAGTTGTCTCGTTGGCAAAGGTGTGGGAGTTACACCCTTTCGAATATGCCATTTTCCATAAAATAGCATGGTCGATGGGCTCCATTGTCCCAGCCTTCTTTTGCTGTAATAAGAGACACTAAGTCAAAGTTAATAAATAAAAATCTACTATGATTAGACAAATGGAATGTCACATGATATACTTACTACATCTGCCTCTAATCATGCATAGCCAACCCTTGAAAGGTGGTGCAGCATATGGTTTTGTGCACGCGCCTTCTGTCCTTTTATACGCTTTGCCTGGACATCAAAGTAATGTTATCAAAATATAATCAATTATAATAATTACAAGAATCAAAATTTAGCTTAGCTAGTTCAAGTTGTGATTACCTCAAAATCAGGAGATAGCCTATATTGTACAAATTGATTCCATGCTTCCTGGTCAATGAAGCAGGAATGCAACTGAGGGACCATGTTAAGCGTAGAAGGATCATGGGAATTTGGAAGTATGTAATTCCTTGCAAGCTCACTCTTCCATTTCCTCCATTGTTCAGCAGCTCCTAGCAATGCTTGCTTCTTGCACTCATCAGATATGTCAAAGGCAAACTACAAAACAAAAGAAGAAGCATGTTAAAGTGACTAACTTACTAGTGAGTATTGTAGCAACTTTGTGTATATCTTGATTCATATGCAAACAAAAACAAAATATAAATGACATATTATGTTATATGTAAGAAGAATTTACATACCTTGACCATTTCCCATATTGAATCTTTGACTTGTGGTGATACAAGTCTCCAATCAATCATTGATACTGGCACAAGTGTTCTAACAGTGCAACATATGAAGCTAGCATAGGCATGTGCAGCACCACCAATCGGTTGGCCTCTACTGTTGAATTGTACCATTTCTTTTATTCCAACTGAGGTTCTCTTATTTATACAATCCATTTGTGTTGGCCCCCTCCCCCTAACCTTTCTCTTAACATTGACCACTGGTGTTACTAATGGACATGTGCTTGATAGCCTTGATTATTCTGCTTTTGTGTGTTGTAATTGTTCTACTTGTACCTCTTCTACTTGCTCCATGTTTGCTTCACAAATAAAAATGAAAATGACTACAATTAAATAAGAAAAGTGGAAGATGCCTTCCAAATATTTCTGTTCAGGAGACAAGTCTAACATAGAAATGTATAGATATGTGCACATCACCCATCAAATTTAGGGCTCATGTGTGACAAAAGCACAATTTATGCATGTCTACAAGATATGTTAATAATGCAGCTGCTTTCCTCATTAAGAATTTAAGAGCATAGGATGTTCTCCAGTATTGTAATCCCTTCCCCAATTCTATGACTTCTTTCTTTTAGTCAATGCTTTATACCAACAAATAGAAAGAAGTTTAACCACTGTGCAAGTGCAAAGATAGGTAGAAGTAGAACTTGGAAAAAAAAAAAAAAACAAGTTTTTGTTGTAGTGGAAGCGGTTACCATAATTGAGTTTATCATAGTGTTACTATATCCAGATTCCAGAACACTGATGGATTAAACAATTGGTAGAATAGACACTTGATAAGTGGAAATAATAGCATGACTATCACGAAGATAAACATAGACATGATTATCCTTAGTTATATTCCACTTATCACAACTACATATGCACGGGATCTTCTCTTTGTACACTCCACATTTTTGAAGTCTCAAAATGAGTATGCTGGGGAAGATGGACTACTGCAACAGGACTTCTTGTAGAAAAGCAAAGAGCATAAAATCTTATATGGTGGAAAGTAGTTAACAAAAAACAAAAAAATTGAAAAAAGGTACTGGTTTTTAGGTTTTTTACAAAATTGTATACAGATGCTAAAATTTGTAAATACATAACTTTTTCCACTTAGATCTATGAAAGATCAAAGAGAAATGGTCGTTTTCATCTTCTCAGACTAAAACCCATCAAGATCTATGGAAAATAATTAACAAAAAAAAAAATCTAAAAATAAAAGGTACTGGTTTTTACGTTTTTTACAGAACTGTATATAGATGCTAAAATTTGTAAATACATACCTTTTTTTGCTTAGATCTCTAAAAGATCAAAGAGGAATGGTTGTTTTCACCTTCTTAGTAGGTTGGAGTCTGGACCGCTGAAAGATTGAAATTAGGGCTGATGAAGGTTGAAAACGATATATAGAAGCAATATAGGATGGTTCTTAAATAACTGTCCTATAATATAGAACAATATGTATATTATAGGAGGGTTATTTAAAAATCATCCTATATTGTTCTATATATTATAGGACAATTTTTAAATAACCGTCCTATAATATAGAACAATATGTATATTATAGGACGGTTATTTAAAAATCGTCCTATATTGTTCTATATATTATAGGACGGTTTTTAAATAGCCGTCCTATATTGTTCTATATATTATAGGACAGTTTTTAAATAACCGTCCTATATTTTATTATATATTATAGGATGGTTATTTAAAAACCATCCTATATTATTCTAACTTCTATATATTATAGGACGGTTATTTTGTAATCGTCCTATAAGACTATAAGTTATATATAGCATGGTTATTTTATTTAGTAGAAAGGTATATGTTAATGTTGTTGCATAACCATCATATCAGCTATAACTATAAGAGTAGACTATAAGAGTTATAGATTTAATTAATCTTAGTTGAGGATGTGCTTAAATAAAAATAGTTATTAAGTATAGAGTAAAGAAAGAGTTATGTAATTAACTCATCTTAATTTCCTTAAGGATGAGTTTAAAAACACAGGGCATATATGTAATTAACTCATCTCAGTTGAGTATCAGCTTAAAAACAAAGTTATGTAAGTAACTCTAACTCATACTATCATACTCAATTCAATAGTTGTTGAGGATGAGTAAAGTAAGTGTTATGTATTTAACTCATCTGACTCTAATCTCAGTTGAGGATCAGCTTAAAAAAGCAAAGTTATGTAAGTAACTCATACTCAATTCAAAAGTTGTTGAGGATAAGTAAAGAAAGAGTCATGTAATTAACTCATGAGGTAAGAATGATTAAATGAAAATAGAAACAGTTCTGTAATTAACTCAGTAGCTTGAGAATGAGTATAGAAAGAGTTATGTAATTATCTCATTAGTGGACAATGAGTATAGGAAGGATCCAAAGGGAATAGTTATTAGTTATGTAATTAACTCATTAAGTGAGGTGAGAATGGGAACAGAGAATAGGAGTTGTGTTGAATTAACACAAATGTTGAATGATATTACTAAAGGAGTTACTAAATTTTACTCTACATGAATGATGGATCAACAATCATCAATGGATCATGGATGAATGAGTTATTCCTAATCTATTATCATCAATTGGGAGTTAGAAATGAGAAACAAATATTGAATTATATGAGTTGGATATATGATATTCATGAATTAGATGAAAAAGAGATATATTAGATCAATTGGTGATGACATGTGAAATTAACATAAGAAAATCATTAGCATTTATAATTTTATACAATATATGACAGTTAGTTAGTCTCTCATTTGTACTTGTACAAGTTACAAAACTTGGTTAAATAATTTTCTACTAAGTGTAACTTGTAAGTTTGTAACTAACAATGTGTAGCTAATCTTAAAATGGTTGATAAGAATATTAGAGAGTCAGAGACAGTGTGTAGGTCGTAACAATTAGCTAAGTCTGAGGTTATAACTTATAGTTATAGCAAACAACCAGCTAGGCTAGGGCGCTTCAGCATAAGACTTCAAATTCAATTGGATAATTGGATTTGGGCTTACTTACATACAAAAAGACAAAACAATTGCCTTAGACTAGATTGACTTAGTAAGTTAGTAGACCTACATAATTATTAATTAGTTAAAGTTAAACCTTTATATTTTTAGTTTTCATTTTGTTTTTCCGCCACTACAAGGGGGGTCCACACATTGGATCTAACATCAAGGACTCAAAATATTTGACAAATGATTGAAGTGTGAGTTTCATTAACTCCAGTTGCCACTTGCCAGTTTGGAATTGGAGGAAAGAAGGCTATCTGTCCCCAGCAAGCAGGCCAGTGCCAAGGCTAGGCTGTTTGCCGGCACAAGTAGACTGGTCTGGCACATCATATTCACATATTGGTAAAGTACTAATAAACCTAAACCATATCCATATGTGTAAAATAGGACGGTTAGTGCCTAACCGTCTTCTATTGTCACAATATAGGACGGTTAATGTATAATCGTCCTATATTGTATAAATATAGGACGGTTATGTATTAACCATCCTATTTGGTTTTCTTTTCTATTATAGGACTATTACGTTGTAACCGTCCTATATTTTTATTAAAATAGGACAACTGTCAACTGAATTGATTAAAGGCTCCCCAACCCAACCCAACCCAAGCTGCTTTTATAATTTACAATTTTACATCTGTTTCAGATTTTCCTTTCCAGATATCTTCTTCAAGTTCAACCCTTCTAACACGATGAGCAATAGCACCCCTACTACAGGTACAGCACCACAGGTATGTGTTTGTTTTTTGTTATGTCTTTATGAAATTATGATTCTGACTTTCATTCCTTTCTCTCACTTCCTTCCCTTATTAGTAATTATTGGTGTAGTGTTTAGTTTACTGTCAGTGTGAACTAATTTTTTTTTGTCATTTGCATTTTGCAATATAAGCACAAGTTGAAGTTGGGAGCACTGATGTTTCTAATAACTTGAATATGCTACACCACAACAACGATGATGATGAGCTTGCTAATTTGGAGAACGTGGAGTTAGTTTCAAAATCCAATAGAGATAAAAAGCATAGGAAACTAATGTCTCCAATTTGGAATTTTTTTGAACACCTTCCTCTATCAGAAGATGGAAGGCAAAGGTGTAAATGCAAGAAGTGCTCTGCAATATATATTTACGATAGCAAATTTGGTACTGGTAACTTAAAATGTCATATAAAGACTTGTCAATGGAGCTCTTCACGTGATATAGGCTAGTTGCTTTTAGCTCAAAGTCAGGGGAGTATGTTACTAAGTGCAGCTTCAGATAATAAGTGTGATCCTGAAATTTATCGTGAGTTAGTAGCAGCTGCAGTTGTTCTGCATTATTTGCCTTTGCAATTTGTTGAGTATGATGGAATTAGAACTCTACTGAAATATTTGCATGCAGATTTGCACTTGATTAGTAGAAATACAGTAAAAGCAGATGTTCTAAGAATATATAAAAGATAAAAAGGAAAGATAAAAGAGATGCTAGAGTTGGCACCTGGCAGGATAAGTTTGACATTTGATTTGTGGACTTCTTGTATTACTGACGGTTATATAAGTCTCACAGCACATTTTCTAGATAGTCAATGGGTCTTACAAAAGAGGATATTAAATTTCTATTTCCTACCACCTCCACATAATGGAATATCATTAGCAGAAAAGGTATACTCATTATTAGTAGAATGGGGGATTGAGAAAAAGATTTTTTCAATCACTTTAGACAATGCTTCTACTAATGATTCTTTTGTTGAGCTGTTAAGGCATCAATTAAACATCAGGAACACTCTTGTTTGTGGTGGAGAGTTACTTTATCTACGTTGTTGTTGTCATGTTTTGAATTTGATTGTCCAAGATGGTTTGAAAGAAATTGATGATGCTATTCAAAAAATTAGAGAGAGTATCAAGTATGTCAAAGCATCACAAAGTAGAAAACAAAAATTTTTAGATTGTGTGAATCACATGTCAATTAAGACAAAAAAGGGCTTAAGCCAAGATTGTCCTACAAGATGGAATTCAACCTATTTGATGCTTGAAAGTGCTCTTTGTTACCAACGTGCATTTTGTCACTTAGAACTAAGTGACTCAAATTATAAGCACTGTCCTTCCTTCAATGAATGGGAAAAGGGTACAAAATTTTTGAAGTTTTTAGCAATTTTTTATGATGCCACTTGCATGTTCTCTGGATCCAAGTATCCCACCGCAAATCTCTACTTTCGTACAGCATTTGTAATTTATTTGAGTTTAACACAATACATGAGAAGTGATGATGACTATATGAAGCGTATGTCCACCCAAATGTTTGCTAAGTTTTCAAAGTACTGGTCTAAATTCAGCACCATTTTGGCAATTGCATGTGTGTTGGATCCTAGGTATAAGCTCTCCTTTGTGGAATTCTCGTACAAGAAATTGTTTGGCAGTGGCTGCTTGGAGTTTGCTCAAGTTCGGGAAAAGTTATTCTCTCTTTTCAATGAATATATGGTTAAGATTTATCCTATTCCTTCCTCCTCATCTTCCCCAGTGGCTATAGGTCCTTATGATAGACAGAACATGTTATATAGTCAAGAGGTTTTAGATGTCATGAAGGTAATTTTATTTATAATTGTATCTTTCATTATATGTCGCTTACTACTTAGCATATTAAAATTTGCTATAAATTGTATTATAGTACGTTGAATAATATAATTGCATTTGCATTAGGAATTTGATGCATTTGAAGGTGAAGGAGGTACTTTAGCTATGCAAAAATCACAATTGGAGCTTTATTTGGATGAACCAAGATTGCAAGAGTCAAAGCTAGACATTCTTGCATTCTGGAAAGGCAATCAATACAGATTGTTAATTGTTTGACTAATAATCTCATGTAAACACTATTTTCTATAATCTTATTTACATTTACATTTGATTCAAATGTTGATTTTAAGTATCCTGAACATGCTACCATGACTCATGATGTCTTCAGCATTCCTATATCTACAGTTGCATCAGAGTCTGCTTTTAGTGTTGGTGGTCGGGTTCTTTACCAATATAGATCTACTTTAAAGCTAGATACCATGCAAGCATTGATTTGTATAAGAGATTGACTATATGGATTGAAAGGTAGTATTTTATAATTCTATATTTATATTATATTTTATATGAGCTTAGTGATGACTAATGTGTGTTTATTCTATATGATTGTAGACTCTACCATTACAGTTGCCATGGATGAGCTTGTCGAGGACATTGTAAGCATAAGTAGCAGTGCAGGATCATTTCAACCAACTGAAGACTCTGGATCAATTCATTTTGATTAATTTGTCTAATTTTCATAACTTATTTTAATTTGTTATGTTTGATACATTGATGGAAGTAGATTTCCCTCATGTGCTACTTAATCCCTATTTATTTACTACTATTGTGGTTATTTGATTCATTTCAGTCTCTTTTACATATCATGTGATGTGAGTCAGTGAGTGGTGTAAAGGTTGCTTCTAAATAAAATAATAAAATATTATTGAAACTTTATTGGTAATTTGGTATAGTTCAATTTTCACCAATACTAGTTAGTAATGCTTTTATGTGCTTGTATATGTATTTGTTGTGTGGATCAGTGGATAGAGCAATGACCAATGACAATGAGCATGAAAGGAGTTGGAGAAATGAATTCCATCCTAACAATTTATGTGGGGGTTGGGTTGAAAGTTTAGTTGTTCATAACTAAAGAAAGACCCATGCCATTGAATTCTAATTTTCTAGTTTAGAACCTCATTGTCATTGCTTCAAGTGATCAGAAGATTAGAAGATCAAAGATTCAGTTAAGTCAGAATCAGAAGATCAGTCACAACGTTCCAATAAAACACGTAACATATAGGACGGTTATCGTGCAACTGTCCTATAAAACTTAACATATAGGATGGTTATGACATAATCGTCCTATAAAACTAACATATAGGATGGTTATTTCACAACCGTCCTATATGTTATGTTTTATAAGACGGTTATGTCATAACCGTCCTATGTTTTGTGGTTGGTTTGGCAGTGGCTCCATTCACTTGGGAGCAGTTTTTTTACTAAGTCGTAATAGGGAAATCGAGTCATTTCATGTCATGTTGTGTTGTGTATCCAACACGACTTAGTCAATTAATCGTGTTACACAGGTCGTGTCGTGTCATTTTTTTAAGAACCGGGTCATGTACGAGTCATAGGTTTTTGACACGTCCATTAATTGTGTCGTGTTCGTGTCGACCCATAACTCTAATCGTGTCATGTTCGTGTCGCCACAAGCACGACCCGCCAACCCAAATCGCCACCCCTAGTTACCTGGGATTACCTATCGCCAAGGATGGGTGACCGGTGATAAGCGAGACAATCCAAATCAGGACCATTAGATCGCCCATCATCCAATCTCCTCCATCAATCACAATCAAAAGCCCATATTTCATCTCCTGGGGTTTTTGGTCACCAAGAATCCATCCAATAGCTCAGAATTTCAATCTAAGCCGTCCATGGTAGGGATCTCTACCCTATTTCCAAGTCCATCATCGCTGACGGATCAATGGTCGAGGAGATCACTTGGAGGCCAGAAAACACCGAGGAAATGCAAGAATTGAAAGAGGGGAGAAAAGTGCACCTACCTGTGCCAGTCCGGTAAAGAGAAGTTCACCAGAGATGAAGATTTAATGTTAAGAAGTCCTAGGTCGCCAAAAACATCTACAGATACCATAAACTCTGGTGTTGTTGCCGGAGGAGGAGGGAAACCTTGGGGCTTTTATATATCACCATGTATTGAAGACTTTTAACGGTGCAAGATCATCGTTTAATTACCAAATTGGTCGAAAGAGCTTGAAAACTCCACCAGAGATGGTAACTAATACTGTGCTTGACCTTCATCTTGATTTTTCCAGAGATCCAACCGTTGGATCATCATGAAATCTTAAGGGTTTTGTAGATCCCCTCATTCTGAATAGATCCACCAGTGGAGATCTAATTCTGAAAAGTAGAATTGGATGGCTAATTGAATTAGGGTTTCCCAGGAAAAAACCCTGGTTCATTGGGCACGACGCATCCTTGGACGCTCCTAATGTAGACACAAGGGTCGTCTGCCTGGGTGCGTCTTGGGACACGCCCACAGAGAAAGAGGGAGAAGGAGAGAAAGAAAAGAGAATTGGGGGAGGTTGGGCATGATTTTGGAGCTGAAATTTTGGGCCATTCTAGGGGACCTTGTCAAGAACATTAGGAGAATTTTTGAGAATTTTATGAGCTATTTATAGGGATTTTTGAATTTTCTATGATTACTTGTAATTATCATGTTTGATTTCTTTTTATTATTAAATTGACTTTGGATTCCCACTACCACCTCCTTCTCCACTAGCATTTGGTAGTGTTTTGACTCATTATGACATGCTTTCTGGCTATTGGATCCCTTTGTGGGCCCCACAAAGGTGTGAAAAGATCATTTTGCCCTTTTATAGAGAAAAATCTATTTCATTCTCCTGGACTCGGAATTGAGCATACTTAGTGGCGTTGGATTCATATTTTAGAGTACATTCCAAATTTTGATGTCTTAGGTCTCGGTTATTAGTAAAATTACCATTTTAACCTTTTATTCTTAAAAATGGAGAAAAATAAGAATTTTTCATTCGAACTTAGAATTTGATGTACTTACAGTCATTATGATCGATTTTTTTAGTACATTACAAATATCCAAGTTTTCAGTCTTAATTTTATTTTTATAAAAAATGAATTTTTCTGGAACTCAAGTTCTAGTTCCACTTTTAAATTTTTAATAATTCAATTATATTCATAAAAATTGGGGTTCTTACAAGGTTGCTGCTCCCCAAAATGAAAGAGGAAAAGGATGATTCTTTAGTTAGCCAATCATAAACCATAAGGCCTAATAGGAAAAGGGTCATCTTCAAATTCACAATGACCCCACGAGCAAGCAAAATTCATAACTACCCTTAAGAGTGGCTATTAGATTAATACCAAAGTAGGGTATACTGAGGAAAGTTTAGAGGAGAATGAACATCTAAAACACAGGAGAAAGAGAAAAGGAATAAATCTCCTCCTCCATTTGAGCCTATAGTGGAGGTATGCTTATTTACCTAAAGTCTCATTCCCACAAATACTCAACAAGGCTAAGAAAGGGAGGAATTTCAATGAGATAATGGATGAATTCAGGCATGTGGAAATTAATATCCCATTACTCAATGCTATTAGGGACATTCCTGCCTAAGCCAAGTTTCGTAAAAAGTTCTAAGCACAAAAGTGAAAGCTTAATGTGTAAAAGAAAGTCTTCCGCCTAAGCAGGTGAGATATTAATCTAGCACCAAACCCCTCCTAAGTTTAGAGATTGAGGTTGTCCTACCATCTCTTGTGTTATAGGAAACCATGTCATTAATAGGGAACTACTTGATTTAGGAGCTAGTGTAAACTTGTTGACATTTTCTATCTATGAACAACTAAGGCTCGGTGACCTTAAGCCAATCAATACCACTTTCCAGCTAGTAGATAGGTTAGTAAAGATTTCACATGTTATAGTTGAAGATGTTTTAATACAGGTGAACAAGTTTTACTTTTTTATAGATTTTATTGTCATGTATACCCAGCCTATGATAGACCCTAATAATCAGATCTTGGTAATCCTTGGATGGCCATTTTTGGCAACATCCAACATTATCATCAACTGTAGGAATGGTATCATGAAATTATATTTTGGCAATATGAAATCCAAGCTCAATATTTTTAATGTCAGTCATCAACATCCTATGTAGTAAATTTAATTAAACATCTAATTCAAGATGCTAGTTCAAAATAATCTATTCTAGATCTACTTGAGGCTTATTTAGTGCATTTTAACTGTGACATTGATATAGAAAAGTCCATTGCAAAGGTAAATAATCTTTTAGGTGCTACACCCATAATGGATACCTCTAAATAGGGTTGTCATGTGGAGCCACTAGCTCCATCAAAATCTATTCTAGTACCTCCAATACAAAAACTACCCATCTTAGTCCTGAAGCATTTACTTGAAAAATTAAAATATTCTTACTTAGGACTAGATGAATCCTTGTCTACAATCATAGCAATATATCTAGATCAAGAACAAGAAGGTAAACTTCTTGATGTCCTTAGAAAGCACAAGATAGCTTTAGGGTGGGCCATAGAGGTCATTAAAGGCTTTAGCCCTATAGTGTGCCTGCATAGAATTCATCTAGATGGAAATTCCACACGATCTAGAGAGACACAAAGGAAATTAAACAACAATATGAAAGAGGTTGAGAGAGATGAAGTACTTAAATTCTTAAATGTTGGTGTTATCATGTAATGACTCAAAAATTTTACGCTCTTTTGTATCACTTTACCAACTATATGTTTGTCATTTACTAAATTGATATAGATTATTTATTTTGAAGATCAATATATGTAATTAACTACATTAAATGTTCTATTTTAATTAAAATATAAAACAAAAAAATCTATGAGAAATACCTACATAATTAGATTCTATGCTCGAAATGGAATCCAACACCTCAAAGAGCACTGAAAAAGGAGTTCGTATGACCAAGTTATGAGCTTTTAAAGATGGAGGGCATTTTTGTAAAATAAATTCAAAAAGGCCAACGGTCGTAAAACGCAGGGGGTCGTTTTACTAACGACACCCCCCATCTTCTTCTTCTCCACTGCCTTCCCCTTACAGCTAGCCCACTACACCACCTTTGCAGTGCAGCGTCGAAAAAAAATGGCGGCACCACCATAGGACAACACCACCTTGTCCCCTCTATAAATCTCATCCACCCCCTCTTCCAAAATTGTGTTTTCTCCACTCCAAAATGCTCCATCTGCATTTTTCGACAACAAGGGTTGCAACTACTTTCAAGGCCTCCATCAGGAATCATCGAGGGCTCCCAAGTTTGATCCCCCTCCCCACTCCATTCTTCTTTCTTCCCTCTCTATTTTGCCCAGATGCCGACCGGATCTAGTCTCACTAAGCAACGAATCGCCTATGAAACCAATGGACGGTGGATATGTCGCAAATCCACCACCTGGGCAGCTCGGATACGAGATCTGAGCCACCCAATGCGTTCATGGGACCCCAAAACCAAGGACAGTTCGGGCATCATGACATCCTGAGCGTTGATCTCGGGTAGGGATGGTTGGACGGTCCAGATCAAGCCGCCCCATCCAGGTTGACCGTGATATGCGCCGAAGACACACGTGCATTATACCATCCAGGACACACACCTAAGAGGGTCCTTCAGGTGTGTGCAAGCGTGCAATGGTGGTCCTAGCTCGACCAGGACACGCTCGACCAGGACACATGCGTCCTGAGAACTGTGATGTACGGGCCTTGAACAATTAAATTTAGTTCATCCATAGATTCGCAACACTAAATTCGAAGGCTATATAACTCCGATCGATGATCTAAAAGAACCTTTGTGTTTGTATTGACGACGTGGATCTAATGAAACTATAAAAGTTAGGATTAGAGGACTATTTACTATAACTATAGCCTAAAAACTATAGAAATCTCGTAGATTGACAACGTCAAAGATGATCAGATCTCATGAATTGATCCATTGGAGGTGTAAGGAAATTAATAGCTCAGGATCAACCCTAAATTACATGTACCCATACTTAAATTATAAGATCTGACCATTCAAATCGAGTACAAACCCATTCTAAGCATCAGGACAGGCGATCTATGAGATCTGACCATTCAATTACACAATCTTGATAACATATAGATTATTGAAGGAAATATAACCATTAAATAATAGATCTATATGTGAGATCTAGCCTGGAAATGCATTAAGCAAGCATCTATGATCTTAAAAGGTAGATCTTGCCATTAATCTATAAACCTAATTAATAATCTATAAAGGAAGGAAAATGATATTTGAATCCTTGTTATCAATTAATATCCAAGGTTTCACAAAGAAGACTCAGGGCCGAGTAATGAAGAACGTGATTCAAGAGACATCAAGGTAGGTAGTCTGATACTACTAAGTTGTCAAATGTATTCCAAACCTTAAGTGGTTTACTTGACCTTATTACCGTATTTAGTATGCTTTTTGAGATATGACATTCTTATACAAGCATGCGAAATTGTGTTCATGATTTATGGACTTGAATGCAATTACTGGCATTAATAGATTTTATGCATTACTCACATGTGTTGAAAATAATTGCATAAATTGCCTGATTTATGATGATTGAGATTTGGATTATTTATGTATGCTTTTTGGGCTATTGAGCCTGGTGGGCACTATGCGGAGAGGTCGTATATGTACGGGGTTGGTCTCTCGGCCTCTAACCACCAAAGGTGGATGGTGTCATTGCCAAAATGGCATTTTCCCTTCCTCGACTACTGTGGTAAATAGGGACGACCATTGGAAGTGTTCACGGCACCCTTTCGAAGACATATCCATAGTCGCTGTGGAGGGCTATTGTGGGTGGTCTCTAAATACCAGAGACACGCGATTCCAGATGTGTTCTGATCATGAGCATAGTTGGCCCTATGATTTTAATTTTATCAATATGCATATAGCATTGAGATGGTCGTATACGAGTACTCTTGACCAGTTGGCTTGATGTGTTCACCAACCCATCAGCTTGATGTGTTCGCTGAGAGACCCATGTGCATGATATCTATAGTAACACTATCATCTACTTTGACCAATTACTATTTTAAGAATTTCATAATTATGATTAGTTTATGATTTATTGATGTTTTTGCTGAGATCTTAGTACATGGATTGAGTAATCACTACTCTATGATTTTCGTCATATTTATATTGTTGATTACTGAATTTTGATAAAAGATTCTATGGTTGACAATGTATAAATAAGTGTATGTTTATGCATAAATCTATTTTTTTTAAAAAAAGGAAATTGCACGTGTTTTACATGGAAAGCCTCTTTTGAAACCATGCATGTTGCATGCCGTGTTTCCAAAATAGTCGTATCAAATCACCTACTGAGTATGAGGAATACTCACCAAAATATATTATTCTTACATATTACCTCCAAAAGGATTAGAAGAAACATTAGAAAATGTTAGGGCTATGATCAAGAGAATGAAGAGAAGACAAGTATAAATATAAGTATATGATCTACGTTTTGGACACGTATCTGTAATTATTACAGTTGGGCTGTGAGCTGTGAATGGATAGACCTGGGGTTTATATATGATTGTCTTACTTTTTCAAAATTACTTTGTTCGTCTTGAAAGCAAATGACACTCAGGGTTTTCAAAATGAATTTGAAATAAAAAGATTTTTTCGTTGCATTGCATTGTTTTTTAAAGTGTTTTTAAATAGGGATTGATCCCACCTTAGGAATTAGTTTTGTATTCAAAAATGCATGTGAAAACTCGGGTCATCATAGTTGGTATCAAAGGTCAGTTTTATCCTTTCACGGCCAGTCCTACATGTCCAAAAGTCATATACGAGGAGAATAATTATGAAAAAGTAGTCTAAATACGAGTAATAGAGAAAAGGTAGTCTAAATACAAGAATATAGATGACTAGAATAAGAAATAATATCAATATCACAAAGAAATACACCATAAATAAATATGTGGAAGGGAGTTTGATATAACAAATATTTAGGCATTGGATGGTGAAAACCCCATCAAAATTCTAGTTTAAATGACTTAGGGATTAAGGAGTGTTGAGTAGTGGAGTAAGCAAGGAAAGTATTCGATGAGAATAAGATTATGATGAGGATAAGGAATGGAAATACAAGATGGTAGAATCTTTAGGAGATAAGTTTGACTTGTACTAGATCAATCAAAGTAAGAATCCTGAAGAACTTAGCTCAATTCTTGATGACTTAATTGGAACCTTATGAAAAGTAAATAGCTATTTTATAATGACAACCTAAGTATAATGGAGTAGATCAGAAGATGGGTACAATAATTGATATATTATTAAGAGAAATACAATATGAATATGATAGGGGATGTAAAAGACCAAATTTAAGAAGAATGACAAAGAATTTGATTATAACAAAGTTACTAGAAGATTTTGATGATAATTTAATGGGGATGATTAATAGATTGATCATGACATGAACTTATAAGGGAAGTATAGTGTGAACAAAATGTCAATGTAATTGTTTAGACGTTGTATGATTTTATTAAGAATACAAACAATTAAGGATTTTGATGATATTAGAAAAGTTTAACATTTACTAGAAGTATTCAGTTTATCATGTTTGTTGATAAAAAATGTGGATGTAGTATCGATTATATGTAGCAAATCAAATGGAGACACTGATCTCAGTAGACAAAAGGAGGATTTTGACTAAAGAATAAAAATAATAATAATGAGAGAGAGAGAGAGAGAGAGAGAGAGAGAGAGAGATGTAACTACAAGTATTTGATGGATATTGAATAGTCACTATAAAAAGATCATGTTTTATTGAGGATAGAAAAGAGAAGTATAGAATCAAAGATCTTACATCTTGAATCATATTGCCAAATTGAAAGATGAATCAATCAAATTTGAAGGAATAATAGTAACCGAGTTGGTGATTTTATTATGGAAGAATATAAGAGAGCTAAGTAGCAGGAAATGTAGACTTTGAGTCGAGTGTCAAAATTAAGGTATTCTAGTCATACATGTTAGTATACTCGTAAACAATAGCTTAAGTTATGTAATACATCAAGAGGAATGTTATGGGTACTTACACATGAGTTTTCAATAAAGGAAATTAACTAATTAGACTAAGTCATTTGAGGATGTAAAATTACAATAAATCTAGTAACAACTAAGACAGAAATGAAATGAGAAATGATCCAAAACAATGACAAAAAAATTGCTGATCTTTCCAGACCTTACTAGATACTGTAGGGGTCACTTTGAGTCTGAAAGATATGCTGCTGCCTTGGATTGGAAGGAAGGGCAGTTAAGCACCAATCGCTTTAGAGGCCTTTGAGCTTGTAACCTGTAAACTGGAAACAGATCGACATGTAATCAAGCAGATTCTTTTCTATGTCTAAGAAGATGCTCCATGCTTACCTATGTGTTGTTGCTCCAATAGCTTCAGCAACAATTCTTATAATAGTGTATTAGATAATTATTGCTGAAACAAGTATGAGGTGGTATGAGACATTTGAGAAATTGAGCGAACCACTATGTACGATACCTCCTAACAATTGGGACTTAATGGTTGCTGACAATACTTTTGATGACTAATTGGATAATATATCGATATAGGAAATGGAAGAAGAAGAGTTAAGATAGTTGTCACACTATATATTAGCATCTAATGTTTAATTGCCTTTAAACAAAAAGGGTATTTGTTATATGTACGCATCAAGTATGGAGACCAACTGTAGAAATTAAATAGAAGTAATTTTTAGGGTTAACTTTACTGGATTGAGATGACAATTATATGTATAGAACTTTTAGGCTGAGAGATCCTGAAGAAAATCATCAAGCAAGGAAAATTTAAGGAGGATAATGGCAATGGATTCAACCATGAACATAGTAAGTGGACTCTGTTAGAGATAAGAGACCTTTGACATGAGTATGAATATTGTTGTAAATCCTAATGACAATTTTATGCAAATTAAGCTTCTAAAATGAGAACATTCGATCTATGATGATAGATTCATCATAAACATTTGACATGATTTTGAATAAATTCTTCGAGAAGAAAATTCTCTGATGGAAATCAATAATAGTTAAGAGATCATATTTGTAGTATGTACTAGTATCATTGAGGGAAGATGCTACTTGATTTGTTTTCATGGTTCTACTATGAATGTAAACATTGGTTGAGGAATCAAGTCACATATGAAAAATGAAAGACAGTTGGAACTTGAAGTTTGGAGACTAGTATTAAAACACCTTTCCAACTAAAGGATTTGGTATGGAGAAAGCTTTTATTATTGATATAGAGAGATGAGGAGTGATACTGTATCAATTATAGAAGTTTCGTGAAGAAAATATGAAGCAAAGTGAGACATAATAGAAAGAGTGTAACCTTTTGGGACTCTTACCAGCAAGGTGCAGTCAACCTTAAGGAGGAGACTTTAATAATTAAAAGATCACTAGATAAAGGACAAGAGGAAAAAGGAGACTGTCCTATACTACTCAAAATGATATAGTATTAATAGAAATGTGGAGTAATGATTTGGGGAGTGTGGTCATCTAAGGATTTGTAGATATTAATTATATAACTTAGATAGTAGTTATTTAATTATAAACCAGTATTGAAAAATTAGCAAGAAAGGGACTAAGTATCAGAGCACGTAGCAGAAGTGGCTCTCAAGTACTTAAAGCAGATAGAAAAGATATGCTGAATTTCAGATACATTTAAGGCCCTTGTGGAAGGAATTATGAAGATGATAAATTGAGAATCTATCTGGAATTGGTTGCAAGATAACATGAAAAGAATTTTAAGGACAAACTCCTCTTATTATTGACCCAATTGAGGGATTAGATAAGAGAATTATGGAATGAAGCAAAGAAATTTTCTTAGTCCAAGTCCTAAGGGAGAATACATTCACCAATTGAAGGTAATAATTTGTATAATTTCAAGGACGAAATTCTTTGAAGGGGGTAATGATGTAATGACTCAAAATTTTTAAGCTCTTTTGTATCACTTTACCAACTATATGTTTGTCATTTACTAAATTGATATATATATATTTATTTATTTATTTTGAAGATAAATATATGTAATTAACTACATTAAATGTTCTATTTTAATTAAAATATGAAACAAAAGAATCTATGATAAATACCTGCATAATTAGATTCTACACTCAAAATGGAATCCAACACCTCAAAGAACACTGAAAACGGAGTTCTTATGACCAAGTTATGGGCTTTTAAAGATGGAGGACATTTTTGTAAATTAAATTTCAAAAGGCCAAGGGTCTTAAAAGACAAGGAGTCATTTTACTAAAAACACCCCCCTGTCTTCTTCTTCTCCACCTCCTTCCCCTTCCAGCTGACCCACTACACAACCTTTGCAGTGCGGCGCTGGAAAAAAATGGCGGCACCGCCTTCTCCCCTCTATAAATCTCCTCCACCCCCTCTTCCAAAATCCCGTTTTATCCACTCAGAAATGCTCCATTTGCATTTTCCAGCAATAAGGGTTACAGCTGTGTTCAAGGCCTCCCAGGTACGATCCCCCTCCCCACTACATTCCTCTTTCTCCCCTCTTCCTTTTCCCTAGATCCTGAACGGATCTGGTCTCACCGGGCAATGACTTGCTGGTGAAACCAGTTGTGACGACCCGGGCTTTTATATGATGCAATTTTGATAAAAAGGCAAGATCTCTTGTTTTATAAGTATGAAATGCATGAAAATCTTTTTCTTTTGGAAAACAATCTTTCATAAAAACCCTGAGTGTCAAAACACATTCTCAAATTATCTGGCCATGGCAAAGTTTTAAATCAACATTATTCCCAAGAAAGTGTTAGTCACAATCCCAGCTATTAGAGAGTAACTACAATCAAGTAACATTGAAAGATAAGGTAGGGGTTTACTTACTTGCACTTAATTTGGGTGTCTCCTAGCACAAGCGTACCTTGCCCTTAAGTATTTACTTTGTGTCTGAAAAATGTTGAGGATTGGGTGAGTATATACTATACTCAGTAGGAGCCTATCACTACTAGTTTTATAATGCATGAGATGTTTTAAAATCATATGCTCTTTCAAAACATGTGCATGTTTGACTACTCAAGTTCAATATCGATATTAAAATCTATTGTCAAACTGAAATACTAACGACTTAAAGGATCACATAATCCAAAATCGAAAGTATCATATACATATATATCATAACATTATGATATGCATAAGATGCTTCATTGAATCCAAGTCATGGATATCTAGTATGGTATGGTCGACCAACCTCATATCATGCCATATGCAATGCAAATAACTCCACAAAACCATAGGGTCCAACTATGCCCACGACCTCCTCGCCGTGTGGTCCCTGGGTACTTGAGGACACTCGGTCATAGCCTCCACGGGGCCTATGACACGTCGACCCAGTACCGTAACACCAGTGGTAGCCCCCTGTACCACATGCAGTCGACGTAGGGACATTACCTCTTTTTGGACGTGGTACCCATCCACCTAATAGTGGTAGAGGCTGGGTGGCCAACCCAGACCCCTCGGTATAGCACCCACGAGCTTACTAACCCAAATCACACAAGGTCAAACAAGTGAAAAATCTCTTTTTCAAAACCTGTCCTCTTTGGGTCCCTCACAACTGCCTGGCCCTCTGCACTCCATCGTCTTTTGGTAACCCTCAAGGACATGCAACTTTTTTCAGAACTTAATGCTCACAAATCATGCGATGTATGCAATAGTTTACAAAACATATCTATGCATAATGCATATGCAATTATTTACAAAACACGTCTATGCATAACGCATTTATCACATGCATAATTAAGTCATGCTAAACAAGTCCTATACTTAAAACATGTATTCTCAAAACAATAATAGTCCTTTTTAAAAGAATCTAGTAGCGATAGGGCACCTACCTGGCTAGGTCGCGCTAACCCCTTGGTCCTCGTACGCTCCTGAACATGGTTTGAGGAATCAAGGTTAGTTTGGCCCATCTCTTATGGGTTTCTAGAGTGGTTGGTCTTATTACTTAGGAATTAGGGGTCCATTCCTATGCCTATGGGTGTCCTAAGGTCCTAATTGGGCCTTGGTATCTTCATTTTTCCAAAGGTCTAGCGGCCACGCGCCACCATCCTATTCTAAGGGTCATGCCCACCTCTGATTGGGCCTTGATCAGGGATTTTATAGCTTAGATGTCTCTACGTCGTCGACACAGACACAACGCCTTTTACGGTGCCTCAATCAGAGCTCTAGATCTCATGTTATAAGCATTTTTGTGTCGCACATACATAAGGGTCTCAAGAATGAAAAGACGGAATGCTAGGGCGCTGCGCGTCTACGTCATGCGCCCCGGCTTCCTTAAGGAATGAGAAAACCCCATACCGCTAGTAGTCTGCGCGTCTGTGGTGTGTGCCTTAGTGGACACGTCTGCAGACGCTCCGGGTTTTCCCGCCCGACTCTCTCTTTTGCGGGCGCGTCCCCAGACGCGCCCGTTTGGTTTTTCAAACGGAACAACGTGTGACGTTTCGACTAGAACGTCTTGTTCGTTGGGGAACCGGGGTATCCTCAGGACACCCTGGTTCAACCTTGTCAAACCAGTGCAGCCCAAGGAACATCCCTGGGTCCTTGGTGAGTCTCTAGGGCTCCATTTTGCATGGTTTTTCTTGCAAAAACCTAGCGAAATTGATCCTAGAACTACTGTGAAGATGGGTTTTGAGGGATCTTGGGCATACCTGGCTTATTGCTGGGTTTTTCTCCTTGTTTTCCCTCTAGGTCACTCCTCCACAACGGGTTTTCTTCAACCTTTTGGGCTGCCATTAGAGGCACCCAAGAGCTCTATTTATAGAGCTATGAGAGGGTTCTGGAGGGGGCTCTCACCAACTTTGAATGGCGGTGGAGAAACCTCCAGAATGGCGGTGATTTCTCCTCCAATCACCCCCGTTCTAGAACCCTCTAGAGGTTGAAGATGAAAGGTGCCCGTATCAAAACGGGCCCCTGTGTTTTGCAAGCTAAATCCGTTTTTTATAAAAATTACATTTTTGCCCCTGAACTTCAAAAGGCCATAACTTGCTCATTTTAACTCCGTTTTGGGTGATTTTGGTCTCATTGGATTTGTTTTTCTGAGATGCACCTAATGATACCATTTTTAGGACCAAATTTCTGGGTTCACTCAAGGTGAATAGTGAAATGACTAAAATGCCCTTATCTTCAAAAACTGATCTTTTCATTGCTTAACTTGGAATTTCAATATTACAAAATTGGAGTCATTACATTCTTACCCCCTTAGGGGAATTACCCCCCCGAAATTCTACTATATATACAGTCAAAAGATCTCAGGGTACTTTTCTCGCATTTCTTACTCCGATTCCCAAGTCTCTTCTTCCATGTGCGCATTTCTCCACAAAACTTTGACTAAGGGTATGTCCTTGTTCCGCAGCTTCTTATTCTTACGATCCCGGATCTCAACTGGTCTCGTTTCTAGCTTGAGATCCTCCGTCAACTCTATGGGTACCTGGTTGATGACATGAGCGAGGTCAGGCACGTACCTCCTTAGCATAGATACATGGAATACGTTATGCACTTCAGATAGCTGAGGGGGTAGTGCGATCTTGTAGGCCACTTTTCCCACTTTCTCCAGGATTTTGAAAGGTCCTATGTAACGCGGACTAAGCTTGCCTTTGATACCGAACCGCATAAGTCCTTTAGTGGGAGATATCTTCAGGAAAATGTGCTCCCCTATGTCAAATTCCAATGGTCTCCTCCTTCGATCAGCATAGCTCTTTTGGTGGCTTTGAGCTGTGAGGAGGCATCTTCTTATGAGTTTGACCTTCTCGGCACATTGCTCTACCAGCTCGGACTGGAGCACCCTGGACTCTCCAACTTCACTCCAACTGGTGGGTGATCGACAGGGTCTCCCATAGAGCGCCTCGTATGGAGCCATGCCAATACTTGACTGAAAGCTATTGTTGTACGTAAACTCGACTAGCGGTAGGTTTTCATCCTAGCTCTTCTTCCAATCAAGGGCACAAGTTCGCAACATATCTTCAACTATCTGGATTGTGCGCTCTGACTGTCCATCGGTCTGTGGATGGAAGGCTGTGCTATAATTCAAGGAAGATCCTAAGGATTTTTGGACAGACTTCCAGAGTTGCGAAGTGAAGCGGCTATCCCTATCTGAAGTGATACTAAGGGGTATACCATGTAGACTTACTATCTCTTTGATGTATAGCTGAGATAGGCTATCAGTGGATTGGGTATGACATATAGGAAGGAAATGGGCTGTCTTAGTTAATCTATCAACAATTACCCAGATCATGTCATGACCCTTAGAGGTCTTGGGTAGCCCTACGATGAAGTCCATTGTGACATGGTCCCATTTCCATTCGGGTAACTCAAGGGGTTGTAACAATCCCGCAGGTCTTTGATGTTCAGCCTTTACTTGTTGACATGTTAAACACTTTGCCACAAATTCCCCTATGTCTCTTTTCATACCATCCCACCAATATTGTTTCTTTAAGTCTTGATACATCTTAGTCCCTCCTAGGTGTATAGTATACTTAGACCGATGAGCCTCTTTTAAGATTTCTTGTCTTAACTCTTCATTAGCCGGTACCACTAATCTTCCTTGCATGTAAATGCTACCATCTTCCTTTTTTGTAAACCCTGGTTTTCGTCTAAAAGTTTGTATATCTGGATCCCCTTCCTATTCTTGTTTAACCTTTTCATTAACAGTCGACTTTATTGTTAGACCTGCCATAATGATCTTGTACTTACTTATGTCTGGTTTCCATGTGATTACTTCTTGTAATAGCTTCCATCTCTTAGTTAATAAACTTGCACACATCCCTTGGGTTTTTCTGCTTAATGCATTAGCTACCACATTAGCTTTTCCAGGGTGATAATGAATGGAGAAGTCATAGTCTTTTAAGTATTCCATCCATCTTCTTTGTTCCATGTTTAAGTCTTGTTGGGAAAAGATATATTTAAGACTCTTGTGATCTATAAAAACTTCAAACTTTTCCCCATATAAATAATGTCTCCAGATTCGCAAGGCAAAGACTATGGCCGCTAATTCCAAGTCATGGGTCGGGTAATTGACTTCATGCTTCTTGAGTTGTCGAGAAGCATAAGCGATTACTTTCCCATGTTGCATAAGTACGCAGCTTAGCCCTTGTTGCGAGGCATCGCTGTATATCTCAAATTTGCCACTTCCTGAAGGTAAGGTAAGGACAGGTGTTGTAGTTAACCTTCTTTTTAGTTCCTAGAAGCTTTCCTCACATTTATCAATCCATTCAAATCTTGTGTCTTTCCTGGTCAGCTTAGTTAGAGGTAAAGCAATTTGTGAAAAACCTTCAATGAATCTCTTGTAATATCCGGCAAGTCCTAAGAAGCTTCTTATTTCTGTGACCGTCTTAGGTCTTTCCCAGTTCTGTGCTGATTCAACCTTAGTGGGGTCAACTGCTATGCCATCTTGAGAAATAATGTGTCCTAAGAAATTAACCTTTTCTAGCCAAAACTCACACTTACTGAATTTTGCATATAACTTGTGTGCTTGTAGGGTGCTTAATGTTATCCTTAGATGTTCCTTATGGTCTTCAGGAGTTTCAGAATATATTAAGATATCATCCACAAACACTATGATGAATTTATTTAAGTACTCCTTGAACACCCTATTCATAAGGTCCATAAACACGGCTGGAGCATTAGTTAAACCAAAGGACATCACTCTAAATTCATAATGATTGTATCGAGTCCTGAAGGCTGTCTTGGGGATATCTTCTTCTCTAACTCGAAGTTGATGGTATCTGGATCGTAGATCAATCTTAGAGAATACTCTGGCTGACTGAAGTTGATCGAAAAGATCATCAATTCGGGGAAGGGGGTACTTATTTTTAATGGTGACCCTATTTAGCATCCGATAGTCTACGCACAATCTCATGGAGCCATCCTTTTTCTTAACAAAAAGGACTGGAGCTCCCCACAGCGATACGCTAAGTCGTATGAACCCTTTGTCAAGTAGGTCCTGTAACTGTGTCTTCAGTTCTCTTAGTTCTGCAGGAGCCATTCGGTAAGGAGCTTTGGAAATGGGGGAAGTACCAGGTATAAGATCAATGATGAACTCAATTTCCCTTGGTGGAGGTAGACCTAGTAAGTCCTCAGGGAATACATCAGGAAATTCTCGGACTACCTCGACATCCTCTAACTTTGGTTGGGGACTCTCGACAGCTTCAATCTTGGCTAATAAGAAGGGGCATCCTTGAGCAATGTGCTTAACTACTTTCATGGCAAAAATAACACACACTCCAGAATAATCCTTTCTTCCTTGGAGGGTGAAAGTGTCTCCATTAGGTAGGGTAAAAGGGACACGTTTCTGGCGGCAATCAACAAAGGCTTGATGAAAGGCTAGCCAGTCCATACCTATGACGATGTCAAAGTCATTCATATCTAAGTGGATAAGATTGGCATGTAGCAAATGGCCTTTAATCAAAATGGGGACATCCTAGAGATAAGAGTAGGTGGGAAGTCATGACTTCTAGAGTGAAGTCTAGGTCTTGTGGTATAATGTCCAAGGATGATGCAAATTCCCGGGATATGAAAGAATGAGTGGAGCCTATATCAAATAGAACTTTAGAAGGTGTATCATAGATAGAAAGATTACCTTCAATGACTACATTTGAAGCTTGGGCTTGACTGAAAGTGAGGGCAAAGACACGTCCTTGGCTTTTTGGAACTTGATCTTCTTTACACTCTTGTACTTTCCTTTTTGGGCAATTACTAGAAAAATGTCCTAATTCTCCACAACTATAGCAAGTGATGTTGAAAGTGGGACATGGCTTGCCTGGATGATTTCTGTTACACCTAGGGCATGCCTTCCAGTCTGGTCTTCTTCCTTTGTTCTCAAACAGCTTCTTGAAAGGTGGCCTGGGTCCAGATGATGGAAATGGTCTCTTTCCTTTATTTCTCATGGTGTTGATGTTCTTAGTTTCTCTTATTGCCTGGTTCCTTTGATAATCTTTTTCGTATAGGGAGGACATCTCTACAGCTTTGGCTACTGTGGAAGGTTGGAAACCTAGAACTCTGTTCCTGAGTCCTGCGTTGAGTCCATCTACGAATCTTTCTGCTGCATCTTCCTCATCAGCACAAGCACGTGGTGCAAATCTTTGGAGGCTGATGAATCTACTTTCATACTATTGGACGGTCATATTTCATTATTCTAAGTCCATAAATTCCTTTTCCTTCTATTTCCTTATATGTTTAGGATAATATTTGTCGTTAAAGACCTTTCTAAACTCTTCCCATCCTATTGTTTCTTGCTGATCAAAATAAGTTCTTTCTGCTGTTTCCCACCAAAAGGTAGCCTCTCCTCTAAACACAAATGTGGCCATGGGTACTTTTCTTTCTTCAGCTATGTTCATGGCTTTAAATATCTTTTCAATATCAATTAACCATTTTTCAGCTGTAGATGCTTCATCTTCTCCTGTGAATGAGGGAGCTAGTTTCTGAAACCTCTCTAACTGAACCTCAGTCCTATATATTACTTTATCAGGGGAAGGATCTCAGGTGGTAGGAGTTTGGCTTTGACTATTCATGTATTGTCCCATATTCTGTAGGAATTGTTGGAATAACTCAGCCATCCTATTGCACGACCCAGTGGAGTCCACTGGGGGGGCTTCAAGTCTTAGAGCATTGCTTCCTTTCTTCTTAGGCATCTGTAATCACAAGGTAATTCACCAAACCTTAGTTTGTGTTATCCTATTACCCCTTACTCTTTCATGGATGAAACTTGATTATAAGTTATTCTCCTCATAACTAGGCTGTGAGTAACGTTAAACCTGGCTCTGATACCAACTGTGATGACCTGGGTTTTTATATGATGCAATTTTGATAAAAAGGCGAGATCTCTTATTTTATAAGTATGAAATGCATGAAAATCTTTTTCTTTTGGAAAACAATCTTTCATAAAAACCCCGAGTGTCAAAACACATTCTCAAATTATCTGGGCATGGCAAAGTTTTAAATCAACATTATTCCCAAGAAAGTGTTAGTCACAGCCCCAGCTATTAGAGAGTAACTACAATCAAGTAACATTGAAAGATACGGTAGGGGTTTACTTACTTGCACTTAGTCTGGGTGGCTCCTAGCACAAGCGTACCTTGCCCTTAAGTATTTACTTTGTGTCTGAAAAATGTTGAGGATTGGGTGAGTATATACTATACTCAGGAGGAGCCTATCACTACTAGTTTTATAATGCATGAGATGTTTTAAAATCATATGCTCTTTCAAAACATGTGTATGTTTGAATACTCAAGTTCAATATCGATATTAAAATCTATTGTCAAACTAAAACACTAACGACTTAAAGGATCACATAATCCAAAATCGAAAGTATCATATACATATATATCATAACATTATGATATGCATAAGATGCTTCATTGAATCCAAGTCATGGATATCTAGTATGGTATGGTCGACCAATCTCATATCATGCCATATGCAATGCAAATAACTCCACAAGACCATAGGGTCCAACTATGCCCACGACCTCCTCGAATGTGGTCCCCGGGTACCTGAGGACACTCGGTCATAGCCTCCACGGGGCCTATGACACGTCGACCCAGTACCGTGACACCAGTGGTAGCCCCCTGTACCACATGCAGTCAACGTAGGGACATTGCCTCTTTTTGGCCGTGGTACCCATCCACCTAATAGTGGTAGAGGCTCAGTGGCCAACCCAGATCCCTCGGCATAGCACCCATGAGCTTACTAGCCCAAATCACACAAGGTCAAACAAGCAAAAAATCTCTTTTTCAAAACCTGTCCTCTTTGGGTCCCTCACAACTACCTAGCCCTCGGCACTCCAGCGTCTTTTCGTAACCCTCAAGGACATGCAACTTTTGCCAGAACTTAATGCTCACAAATCATGCGATGTATGCAATAGTTTGCAAAACATATCTATGCATAATGCATATGCAATTATTTACAAAACACGTCTATGCATAAAGCATTTATCACATGCATAATTAAGTCATCCTAAACAAGTCCTATACTTAAAACATGTATTCTCAAAACAATAATAGTCCTTTTTAAAAGAATCTAGTAGTGATAGAGCACCTACCTGGCTAGGTCGCGCTAACCCCTTTGTCCTCGTACGCTCCTGAACATGGTTTGGGGAATTAAGGTTAGTTTGGCCCATCTCTTATGGATTTTTAGAGTGGTTGGTCTTATTACTTAGGCATTAGGGGTTCATCCCTATGCCTATGGGTGTCTTAAGGTCCTAATTGGGCCTTGGTATCCTCAGTTTTCCAAAGGCCTAGCGGCCACGCGCCACCATCCTATTCTATGGGTCATGCCCACCTTTGATTAGACCTTGATCAGGGATTTTATAGTTTGGATGTATCTGTGTCGTCGACACGGACACAACACCTTTTACGGCGCCTCAATCGAAGCTCTAGATCTCAAGTTATAAGCATTTTTGTGTCGCACGTACATAAGGGTCTCAAGAATGAAAAGACGGAATGCTAGGGCGCTACGCGTCTACGTCATGCGCCCCGGCTTCCTTAAGGAACGAGAAAACCCCATACCGCTAGTAGTCCGCGCATCTGTGGTGTGTGCCTTAGTGGACGCGTCTGCAGACGCGCCGGGTTTTCTCGCCCGACTCTCTCTTTTGAGGGCACGTCCCCGGACGCGCCCGTTTAGTTTTTCAAACGGGACGATGTGTGACGTTCCAACTGGAACATCCTGTTCGTTGGGGAACCGGGGCGTCCTCAAGATACCCTGGTTCAACCCTGTCGGTCCAGTGCAGCCCAGGGAACATCCCTGGGTCCTTGGTGAGTCTCCAGGGTTCCATTTTGCATGGTTTTTTATGCAAAAACCTAGGGAAATTGATCCTAGAACTACTGTGAAGATGGGTTTTGAGGGATCTTGGGCATACCTGGCTCGTTGATGGGTTTTTCTCCTTGTTTCCCCTCTAGGTCACTCCTCCACAATGGGTTTTCTTCAACCTTTTGGGCTGCCATTAGAGGCACCCAAGAGCTCTATTTATAGAGCTATGAGAGGGTTCTGGAGGGGGCTCTCACCGCCTTTGAATGGCGGTGGAGAAACCTCCAGAATGGCAGTGATTTCTCCTCCAATCACCACCGTTCTAGAACCCCCTAGAGGTTGAAGATGAAGGGTGCCCGTATCAAAACAGGCCCCTGTGTCTTGCAAGTTAAATCCGTTTTTTGTAAAAATTACATTTTTGCCCCTGAACTTCAAAGGGCCATAACTTGCTCATTTTAACTCCGTTTTGGGTGATTTTGGTCTCGTTGGATTCCTTTTTCTAAGATGCACCTAATGATACCATTTTTAGGACCAAATTTCTAGGTTCAGTCAAGGTGAATAGTGAAATGACTAAAATGCCCTTATCTTCAAAAACTGATCTTTTCATTGCTTAACTTGGAATTTCAATATTACAAAATTGGAGTCATTACAGCAATGGACGGTGGATTTATTGCATATCCACCACCTAGGCAGCTCAGATGCAAGATCTAAGCCTCCCAATGCTTTTGTGGGAACCCAAAATCCTAGAAAACCTAGGACAGTCCGAGCATCGTGACATCCTGGGCATTGGTCTAGGGTTGGGATGGTTGGATGGTCCAGATCGGGCCGCCCCATCTAGGTTGACCGTGATATGTGCCGAAGACGTACACGCCTGACGCCATCTAGGACGCATGCCCTGGAGCATCCTTTGGAGTTGCACAAGTGTGCAGTAGTGGTCCTGGTTCGACCGGGATGTGCATATGTCCTGGGAACCGTGATGCGCAGCCCTAAATAGTTAAATCTAGTTCATCCATGGATTCACAACACTAAATTTGCAATTAAGAAGGCTATATAACTCCGATCGACGATCCAAAAGAACCGTTGTGTTCGTATTTGACGACGCAGACCTAATGAAACTATAAAAGTTAGGATTAGAGGACTATTTACCATGACTATAGCCTAAAACCTATAGAAATCTCATAGATTGATAATGTTAAAGATTATTAGATCTCATGAATTGATCCATTAGAGGTGTAAGGAGATTAATAGATCAGGATCAACCCTAAATTACATGTATCCATCCTTGAATTATAAGATCTGACCATTCAAATTGAGTACAAACTCGTTCTAAGCATTAGGACAGGCGATCTATGAGATCTGACCATTCAATTATATGATCTTGATAACATAAAGGTTATTGAAAGCAATGTAGCCATTAAATAGTAGATATATAAGTGAGATCTAGCATGGAAACACATTAAGCAAGGATCTATGATCCTAAAAGGCAGCTCTAGCCGTTAATCTATAAATCTAATTAATAATCTATAAAAGGAAGGAAAATGACACTCGAATCCTTATTATCAATTAATATCCATGGTTTCACAAAGGTGACTCAGAGCCGAGTAATGAAGAACACGATTCAAGAGACATCGAGGTAGGTAGTCTGATACTACTATGTTTACAAATGCATTCTAAGCCTTAAGTGATTTACTTGACATTATTACCGTATTTAGTATGCTTTTTGAGATATGATGTTCTTATACAAGCATGCGAAATTGTCTTCATGATTTATGGACTTGAATGCGATTACTGACATGAATAGATTTTATGCATTACTCGCATGTGTTGAAAATAATTGCATAAATTGCCTGATTTACGATGATTGAGATTTAGATTATTTATATATGCTTTTTGGGCTATTGAGCCTGGTGGGCACTATGCTGAGCGGTCATTTATGTATAGGGTTGGCCTCCCGGCCTCTAACCACCAAAGCTGGATGGTGTCACTGCCAAAAATGGCATTGTCCCTTACTCGACTACTGTGGTAAATAGGGACGACCACTGGAAGTATTCACGGCACCCTTTCGAGGACATATCCATAGTCTCCATGGAGGGCTATGGTGGGTGGTCTCTAAATACCAAAGACACACGATTCCAGATGTGTTATGATCGTGAGCATAGTTAGCCCTATGATTTCAGCTTTATCAATATGCATATAGCATTGGGATGGTTGTATACGAGTACTCTTGACCAGTTGGCTTGATGTGTTCGCCAACCCATCAGCTTGATGTGTTCACCGAGAGACCCATGTGCATGATATCTATAGTAATGATATCATCTGCTTTGACCAATTACTATTTTAAGAATTTCATAATTATGAATAGTTTATGATTTATTAATGCTTTTACTAAGATCTTAGTACATGGATTGAGTAATCACTACTCCATGATTTTCGTAATATTTATATTGTTGATTACTGGATTTTAATAAAAGATTCTATGGTTGATAATGTGTAAATAAGTGTATGTTTATCCATAAATCTATTTACATAAGAAGGAAATTGCACAATGTTTTACATGGAAAGCCTCTTTTGAAACCATGCATGTTGCATGCCGTGTTTTCAAAATAGTAGTATCAAATCACCTACTGAGTATGAGGAATACTCACCCAAATATATTATTTTTATATATTAGCTCCAAAAGGATTAGAAGAAGAATTAGAAAATGTTAGTACTATGATCAAGAGAATGAAGAGAAGACAAGTATAAATGTAAGTATATGATCTACCTTTTGGACACGTATCTGTAATTATTACAGTTGGTCTATGAGCTGTGACTGGATAGACCTGGGGTTTATATATGATTGTCTTACTTTTTCAAAATTACTTTGTTCTTCTTGAAAGCAAATGACACTTGGGGTTTTCAAAATGAATTTGAGATAAAAAGATTTTTTCACTAAATTGCATTGTTTTTTAAAGTGTTTTCAAATAGGGATTGATCCCACCTTAGGAATTAGTTTTGCATTCAAAAATGCATGTGAAAACCAAGGTCGTCACCCCTTAAGAATTAGTTTTGCATTCAAAAATGCATGTGAAAACTCGAGTCGTCACATATCTACCCCATATCTGATAGCACTTGAGTCTGCCTAGTTCAAGTTGTCCCTAAGAATTTTGAAGTGATGGTATTCCAAAATGAGCATTACAAGTTAGTTCACACTCAAATGAGCACCTGTTGGAGAGCTTGTATAGATTATTAGAAAGTAAAGTTGGGCACAAGGAAAGACTGCTTTCTTCTTCCATTTATTGACCAAATGCTAGAAAGTAGGTCATAGTTATTACTACTTTCTTATCAGATACTCTAGCTGCAATTAATCCCCATAGAACTTAACGACTAGGAGAAAACAACCATTGCCTACCCTTTTGGACCTTCTCCTATCATTATACGCCTTTTGGACTTCATAATGCTCTCACTACTTTTTCAAAGGTGTATGTTAAGCACATTTTTTGATATGGTGGAGTGGTTTCTAGAGGTGGTTTTGGACAATTTTGTAGTGTTTTGATCTTCTTTTGATGAATCCGTACACCATTTAAAACATGTCCTTTCTACGTGTCAAGAAAAGAACTTAGTGTTAAATTGGAAAAAATGTCATTTCATGGTTCAAAATGGCATTGTTTTAGGCCACATCATATCACATAATGGCATAGATGTAGATAAAGCCAAAGTGGATTTAATATCTAACCTTCCTGCCTCAAAACAATTAAGGAAATTTACTAATTTTTAGGATATGCTAGTTTTTACAGAAGATCATGATGAACGTCAGAAAAATTGCTAAGCCCCTGCATAATTTAGTAATGAAGGAGGCTATTTTTTACTTTGATTATAATTGTGTAAAAGAATTTGATTGCCTAAATCTAAACTCATTTCTATGCCTATTATTTGAGTGTCAAATTGGAGTGCACCATTTGAAATAATGTATGATGCTTTGACTATGCAATTTGGGCTATTTTGGGAAAACCTATTAATAAACTTCCCCATGTAATGTACTATGCTAGCAAGGCACTCAATGATGCCCAACTTAATTATTCAACTACAGAAAAAGAGTTGTTGGCAGTAGTTTTAGCACTAGATAAATTTAGATTTTACTTGCTAGGATTGAAGCTTATAGTATATGTTGACCATGCAGTACTAAAATTTCTTCATTCTAAGAAAGATGCAAAATGTAGGCTGATACGATGGGTACTATTGCTATAGGAATTTGATTTTAAAATTTGCGATGAGAGAGGTTCTACAAATGTTGTTGTAGACCACTTGTCGAGGCTAGTTGTGGAGTCCACTAACCAGAATGTGCCTATAACAGAAACTTTTCTAGATAAACAATTATTCCACATTTCCTAGTTGGTTTGTTATGTGGATATAGTTAATTATCTTATCATTGGTCAAATGCCCAATCATTACTATAAATAGGATCAAAAAAGATTCATTGCCGAGGTCAAACACTTTTCATGGGACAATCCATACTTGTTCAAGTACTGTTATGATTAGGTCATTTAGAGATGTGTACCAGATATTGAACATCATGAAATCATTTCCTTTTATCATGACCATGCACACAGGGGCCATTTCTATTCTAAAAAGACAACTACAATGATTTTGCAGTGTGGTTTTTACTGGCCCTCCATTTTCATGGATTCACATGCTTATTGCATAGCATGTGCTCGATGTCAAAAGTTTTGGAGCATAGGGAAAAGAAATATGATGTCCTTAAACCCCATTCTTATCATTGAGCCTTTGCCTTTTTATGTTTGGGGAATTGATTTTTTGAGACCTTTTCTGAACCCTTTTGTTTATCAGTACATCCTTCTGGGGGTGGACTACATGTCTAAGGGGGTGGAAATCATACCTTGCAAGACCAATGACAATAGGGTGGTGGTCAAGGTTTTCAATGAAAATATAATTGCACACTTTCTTACACATAGGGCCATAATTAATGATAGAGGTAAACATTTTCATAATAGGGCGTTTGAGAATTTAAAAAAGAAATATGGTGTTACTAGTAGAATAACTACCCCTTATCATCCTCAGACCAATGGAAAAGTTGAGGTGTCAAATATGAAGATAAAGCATCTTTTAGAAAAGATAATCAATCCCAATAGGAAAGATAGATCTTTGAGGCTTAGTGACACTTTAAAGCTATGCCGAACTAGATATAAGACTCCTATATGCATGTCATCCTACAACCTAGCCAATGGAAAGGATCGGCGCTTACCATTAGAACTTGAACATAAAGCATATTGGGCAATAAAAAAGTTCACTTTTGACCTTGATACTGCTACAACCTATAGGAAACTCCAAGTCAATAAGTTAGATGAGCTTAGGAAAGATGCATATGAGTTAGCCAAGCTATACAAAGACCACATGGAGAGCCCTCATGAAAGACATATCTTAAGAAAGTCTTTTAGCCTAGGACAGTACGTCCTTTCACATAATTCTAGATTGCATTTATTTCCTAGAAAACTTCGATCTCGATGGACTGGACCCTACATAGTAAGTAACATTTACCCTCATGGAGCCATCGAGATAGAAAAGGATGGAGAGATTTCCAAAGTGAGTGGGAAAAGGTTGAAACCCTACTTAGAGTTGGTAAACCCTGAAGTAGAAGAAACATTGCTTGAGGAACCAGCATATCACTACCTACCTTAGCATGACTCATGACACCTGCAAACATCACATGAGTCACATTCATCATACCATTTTACATTTGGAGGAAGACATTAAACTTAGCGTTTGTTGGGAAGCAACACACGATTTTTAAGAAATCTCATTGTTCTACATCACTCATTTGTCATAAAGGTGTCCTATATTTCAAACATTGGGAACAATGTTTAATTTAGGTCAAGAGGTGTAGACATGCATGAGATGTCTAGGTTTCTTCATATTTTTGAAAAGAATCAAATTTGTCCCAAGTTTTTCAATGTTTTTATGGTCCAATTTCATTTATTGTGATAAGAATTGGATTTTCTAAAGCTTAGTGTTTCTCTTACTTTAATTTATTAATAGAAATGCATATGGTTAATTCTAAATTTTATTTCTATCTTAAAGTATTTTTCGAAAGTTAAATTTTAGAACACACTTATACAGTGTGCAGTATAGATGGATAGATGGTATGACTTAGAGACCTTGAGGAAATTAGTAGAGACCTATAACCATGTGAGCTTTAGAGATTATTTTCTTCTAGAGGATTATAAGTAATTCCTAATTTTCTTTAGAGTACATTACTTTGAAAGATTCTACAATTTATGTTTTGGTCAAATTGCTAAGAAAAAAATAAGAGTACTAACTTGCTTTCCTAAACTTTTATTGAATCTAACAAGCTTTTAAGAAACCTAAGATATGATATAGGCCATCCTTGTTTTAGTATAGAGATATAAAGCCTACCAACTATATTATACCACTATTTGGACTCTTTAAGACTCTTGGTAAGACTTTCCTTTTTAAAACCACATTTTTTCTTTACCCAGAAACCCAATAAAGAGAATATCTAGTACCTATCTTTCAAAATGAGTAGAGATGGTAAAAGAAAGTTTAAAAAGGAAAAAAGTCTAAGAAGTGAAAAATATAAAAGTGTTTACATAGAAAACCCTTTCTCTCAAATAAAGATAAATACAAAGAAAAAGAGAAGTATCAAAAGAAAAATTAAAAGAAAGGAAAAATATAGAAGAAATTCACTTCAAGTACAAAAAAAAAAAAGTGTCCAAATATGAATTGAACACCTCTACTCATGTTTGAAACTTTGAACCCTTATACCCTTCCTTTCAAAACCTATCCTAAGGTTATGTTTCGTCCTACCTAAAGACCTGTTGATCTTAAGGTAGAAAGTACCCTTAATGAGTATATAAATATGCTAGATTATGGTGAACTACCCCTATTAGTCTTAGTAATGTCATCCATTCTTAGGGATCATAATTTCTTTTTTTCATCTGTGCTTAAAAGAGATTATGTGAACCATCAGTCTTGGAAGATCCAGTCACATAGTGAGAGGAATTTGTTTGGTCCCTTTTTCTCTAAGAGCCTTATTTCTGAGTATACACCAATGAGAATTTGAGGTCAAGACATTAATAAGTGTTACTATTTTGAAGTCCTAACTTATGTAGCCTCTGTTCACACACATGCATTTCGAGATGCAACTGGAATGAAATGACTTTGGTATATGGATAACTTGTAGAATTTCTCATTCCTCTTTTTTAAGTTATTAAAGTAAGTAGATTGCTAATTCTTTAAGATAAAATAAAGAAACTTAGCCTTGTTAAATTTTGTGGATATATTCAGTAAAAGCCCTCAAGAGGCGTGACTCGTCCACTAGGGGTAAACTAGGGGTTTAAGGGCATGTTGCTTATGCGAACTGCAATCACAAATATCTTCCTAGAAAGTTACATCTCCCCTTGCTTGGTTGTCACATTGAGTACTTTCCTAATTAAAAAAGCCTTATATCTATCTAGTTCACATTCCAAGTACCATCGACTCCTATTTCTTCCTCCTCTTTCCTACCTTTCATTCTTTCATTTTTTTCCCCTCTTTCCAAGAACCAAATACCATGCAATTAGAAGGGAAGGAGCTCCAAGCGACCTTTGCTAAGAAGGTGATTCCTTCCCCCTTCCTAATTACATGGCAGCCACCTTGCCACGGCATGATGTCACTTTGTTGCTTTATTCCCTCACCTAACTCTCCACATAACTTTCCTCATCAAAATCCAAGATCTAGATCTACCTTCCTCTCATAGATTAAGCCCTCAACAAAGTGAAAATTCAGCCATTTATAAAAGCCCATTGATTCCATGTTTTTTTCAAGTAGAGGTTTTGCATCAAAACCTTGAAAGTAGCACTCTAGCTTGGTTATTCTTAGAGTTGTACTTTAGATATCTTTTGGGTTGTTTTTCCTTTTGATTCTTAGCATTTTCTCTTAGTTTGCACTTCAATTCCAGGTTAGTAGTTATCTTTACATTCTTGCTTTCATAGTTTGTGTTGTTATTATTTTGTTGCTTAAGTTTCATACTCATAATCCAAGTTGGTTCTTCTCTGGTAGTGATAGCCAAGAGAAGAAGTGACTTGCATCCTTGCTTTCCCACCTTGATTTCCAAATTTGTTTCCTTAGATTTAGGCATAAGTTTTATGCATCTTTTTCCCTAGGTTAGCCCCATTATTCCATCCATCTTTCTCTTAAATTCTCTTTGGGTTTCACTTGAACTTTATATTAGTTTAGATTGAAAGCATTAGAGTCTATTTTTTATTTGATTTGAATCAAGTTTTAGGCTCTTGACAAGTGCAAAATTTTCTGATCATATATACATGTTCATGCGCACTCTATTCTAATGTATTGTGACATTTAATCAATAAAGTTTTTTGAGGATTATTGTTCATGCTTGATTCTAGTATTAAATTACTTTAACTCTATAGTGTTATCCTGCATGAGAATTGCTAGTTGAATTAGTTTCCCTACTTGATTTGATTAGAGTTTCATTAGTGCTTAAAATCTAGAATTTTTGCATTTAATCTTCATGCTTAGTTTCCACTAGTTAAAGAATCTTATTTGCTTGATTACATAAGAACACATTTATTTGATCATTTTCTAACTCATGAACCATGTGCACCATCTCATGGATCATGCACATGGTATTTGGGTAAAATTCCTTAAGTTGTTGATGAATCTTTGTTATATAGTTTAGTTTTCTTGTTTAATTATTTGTTTTGTAGTATATCTTAGTTTAAATTCCATTGATTAATGGTTTGTGTCATAGTTTAGATAATTTCTAAATTTGGTTTTAGGAAGTGTTAAACTTAGTAAGTTTCCTTAATTGAAGTTTCCATTTACATGCATGTGTTTAATTCCTTGTTAAATCTAGTTAGATTTCATTAATTACTTATTTTTTAGTGTTAGTTTACTTTTTGAACTTTTCCTTTTTGAGTTTTAGAAATTTCCATTTTTTCAAAGTTTTAGAATTAGGAAAGTGTCAATTTAGAAAAGTTTCCTTTTTAGTAAGTTTCCATAAGTTGCTTAGTTTAATTCAATATAGTTCTGAATTAGTTTCCTTTAATTGAATGAATGTTAATTAAGTAAGCTTCTTATCCCATTTCATATTTTTAACTTTAGAAAGTTTCTTTTACTTGTAATTTCTATTTTGATGCATATTTCATTTCTTTTGTCATTTACTTTTCTAGTTTAAATTCAAGTCCAATTCACGTATTTAAATAAGATCCAACCAACATACAAATTTGTGAGCTTCTTCATGGGATCAACCTCTCTTGCATGTAATACTACTTTGATTCAAGCACTTATGAGTGATTTTAAAGCTACACAACCCGCCAATGCTATCCACTTTGAACTTAAACTTGGAGTCATATAGTTATACCCAACATTCTATGGTCATGAGAGAGAGGATCCACACCTACATATAAAGGAATTCCTTGATATCTATGCTACATTTAAATTCCAAAATGTGTAAGATAGTTCTATTAGACTTAGGTTGTTTCCCTTCTCATTGAAAGATAAGGCAAAATCTTGGCTGAACTCTTCAGAGGTCAATTCCATTTCCACATGGGACCAATTGTTCAAAAAGTGTCTGAACAAATTCTTTCCAGTACATAAGACTAATGCCCTTCTTAGGGAATTTGTCAATTTCCAATAAAGAGATGATGAAAAATATTATGAATGTTGGGAAAGGTGGAATTAATTACTATAGAAGTGCCCCTACCATGGTTTTGAGAAATGACAGCAAGTTCATTACTTATGTGAGGCACTTACACCTCAAAATAGGAAAAATGGTAGATGTAGCTAGTGGAGGAGCCTTCATGTTCAAAATTGAAACATAGGCCTGAGGATTTTGCAAACTTTAGTAGACAATTCCTAGCAATGGGACTATTCCAATAGGAGAAAAGAAATACCAAGCCTTAAAAGAAAAGTAGTCTTTATGAAAAAGGAGTGACCTCAAATATACCCTATAAGCTCAGCTCTGTGATTAATAGAATGGATAAGTTTGATTCCTTGGGTGAAAGAGTGGCAAGCTTGAAAATATGTTCCAAACCTTCATGGTTGTCTAGGCATCCACGATATCTCCGCAAGTTGTTTCTTCTATTTGCTCCAAGCCAGCACATTTAACCTCAAATTGTCCATCAAATAGTGTGTACGATGAAAATATTTTTGAAAGGGCAAATGATTGTAAAGTATATTGCAATCCTAACAATAATCCATACTTTGAGACCTATAATCCAGATTGGGCTAGGAATCCTAACTTGTTGTGGTGTATGAACAATTACTAAAGAGGTCCATCCATGAACCCCAGTGCACAAATCATTCCTAAACTTCAGTTCCCCTATAGCCACCTGGTTTTAGCTTCCTCAACAACCAATGAAATCATTAGTTGAGGATAATATAGAATTGTTCATTAAGAAACAAAACGAGATTAATAAGGCCTTACATAGTATACAGAATGAGAGTAGACAGAGATCAACTATCAATTCCCAAGCTATTGCCAAATTAGAAATGCAAATGAGCCAGTTATCAACTACTTTGAGTGATAGAGGAAAGGGACGATTTAATAGTCTTCCAATTCCAAACTTTAAGGGACAATTTGTAATAGGGTCTAGTTCACATATCCAAGGATGCCATGAGCAAGAAAAGTCTTTTACTACCTTAGAAGTGGCCATCTAGTTAATATTAAAGTAGGATAGACTAATGAAAACTTAGAGGAGAATGAATCAGGCACCTCCCTTTGGTTCTCCAGCCTTCAAGTGATCTCCCCGGCCATTGATCTGTTGGGAACTGTGGATCCAACAACAGGGTTGAGATCCCCATCTTGGATGGCTCAAATGAAGCTGATTGGTGGTAAGGGTGGTAGCTCAACTAGCATGTACTCATCAAGTTAGATGAACCATCCTATATGTAGTCATCATTCAACCTCTCATAACAAAACAACTAAACAAATCATAAAAGAGTTTTTCATAGAACAACATGTTCCTTATCATGATCATACAACTAATGGTTGTTTCTGTGAACATAAATCAAACAAAGTTTCTATGCAATGGAATCACACCAAGTAGCAACATCTCAATGAGACGACTCCTGGGCAGGGTGTACTTGTGTGCTTTGGAAATTACCATCACGCATTAGGACTGCTTGCAAACCCTACATCTCCACCTCATCCCAATGTAGCACGTGCATACCGACGTTCACCCTCTCTATGTCTACAGCCGTAATGACTTCCTTGTCCGAATTACTACTCAAGAGTACATTGTCACTTTTAGATTTAAGCTCCTCTCCCATCTCCTCTACCGACCACGTGTTGTTGCCACGCTCCTGCTACATAAAATTGTGCAATGCACATAATGCCTTGACAAGATTAATTTGTCTCCTAAGAGGAAAGGGAGGCACAAACTTGAGAGTTGAAAATCTGGCCTTTAAATATGATTTTACCTAGTTTGAATATGGATGTTAAAATAACATTTAGACTATCAATTTTATTTTGATAAAAAAATCCAAACCATCCAAATTGTCTAAATTACAATACTAATTATTATTCATATGACAATCTCAAATATAAATTGTATTTCTAAGATTATATTAAAACAAAACTACAAGAATTTCATAGTATTAATACACTCATGATAAATCTAATTGAAAATTTTGTATTATAAATAGAAGTTGCAGATAAAAGTACACTTACTTGAAATATGATGGTTTGGATTGCTTCTTAACCACACATTAAATCAAGAATTCCATATAAACAAGTTAATTAATTGTCTCCTATTAGAGATTAATGGTTCAAATTCTTAGAATTTGATTCTTAATAATAATCTTATCAGATCATGCTTTTCGAATCATCAATTAATGATCAGGAAGCAAATAAGATTATTTGAGTTTTTTATCTACCATAGATTATTCAAAATAGTAAGATATTTGCCTAAATCTACCATTATAGCCACATATTACTATCCAACCAAGATCAGCTATCGGATTGGCTCCAAGGCTATCAATATATACATCTAATATAGGAGGATAGTTTTAGATCATCAATTATCAATTATTATCCTATAATCATCAAAATTTTATTATCATATAGTCATATTTACCAATCATGAATCACCAATTATGGATGATAATAAGATCTGATATTAAATAGTTGGATGTTCTCAAATCCTAGATTTAGCTTTTTAGACATGTAGATTGGGACAAAATACCTCAGGGTTGTCATTTTGACATAAAATTTCTGAGTTGCTGGTGATGATTGACATGGCCGCTACCATCAAAATCCAAAATTTATTGAGGAGAATTGTAAATTGGAAGCTTACTAATGTTCCTATCAAATTTGGAGAAGATCAATGCACGTTTGATGGTGAAAAAATACAACTTTCTATTCAAGACTCGACAAAATTTGAAATCTTGTTCGATCTTCATAGTTTGAGTCAAATCTCAACGTGGAAGGTAGACTTGAGTTGGGGTTTCTCAAATCTTTATTCTAGTATTACTAATTCCTAGATTTAATAGGATTTTCTTATGAATTTTTTAAGACCTTCCTAAGCTGGGTTTTCTCAATGTGCACAGGCAAGCAGATTGGTGACAAGTGATCTGGCCAGTTAGTTGCATTGCACAGGGAATCAGAAAGAAGGGTAGAGGAGGAGAGGAGGAGAGAGTTGGGGCTAATGGGTGGCTACCTAGCTATTGCAAGTGGCAAGAAGAAGAGGGAAGAGAGAGACGAGAGTTTGGTAATGGGGTCAAGCGATGCGCACAATTGCTGGGAACTGTGCGGTGGATAACAACAAAATTGAGTGGGAATGAAGGAGGGAGGTGATTGCTAGAGAGAGAGAGGTGGGGAGCGAATGACTTTGTGAACTTCTTTACCATTTCTTCTCTCTCTAAAAAACCATGGCTTGAAGTTGAAATTTCTCTCAATAGAAATGACCAGAATTTACATTGTAAAGAGGGGTTGGCATGTATCTAATAACAATAAACATATCAATTGCTAATAATATTAAATAAACCTGATATCTCACATATGCTCAAGATATCACAATTAAATAGACTTGATAGCTCATAAATGCTCATGATATCAAAGTTAAATAAACATCATATCTCACATATGCCCAAGATATTGTGGTTAAATAAGCTACGCATTCGAGACATGACATGATATCCTAAAAATGCCCAAGATATGCAATTAAACAAACCCCCCATAGTAAGCATACGTGGGCAAGAGGAGAGGGTGGACATGCATTTGGGTGGTCCTAACCACTCATTTTGGGTCCTTGAAAAAAACTAATAAAAATGGGTGGTCATAATTTTTAACTAAAAAAAATAGACTAGAACAATTCAACGAGCATGAAATCTGAGTTGTAGCCTATCTATTTTGTTCCTATAGTATGAATGGTTTGGATCTACAATAAAAATTTTACCTTGCATGGAAAATCGATTGTGTACCCCTTCCTATCCTCTTGAGCATGTATGCTTACTAGGACTCAAAGAGGAATGTTAAATGGATTCACAATCATTTTTCTTAGAGCTCAACTTTTGCATTGCAACAACCTTCAATATTGATTTATTTTTCTGTGTAATTATATTGTATGTTATTTGGAATAGAATCGGTAATTGAATTCCTTGAAAATTAAATGCCATGAGTGTGACTCCTTTGAAAACTCAAAATTTGGACTTAAAACTATCAAAAATGGAATATATGAATCAATATTATTCCAACAATACTAATTTTGAGTGAAATAGAGATTGTGGTGGAAAAACCCCAAATTTTCACTAATTTGGGGGGGCGGGGGTCAAAATTGAAAACAACACCCCAGTTTTTGCTGGTTTGTGGACTATAGGCGTTACACCACGTGAGGAACATATGCAACATGTAGACAGCTAGCCACCACTCATCAGCCCGACTCTCCATCATTAAGCATGGCCCAAAATGAGACAAAACAAATGGGGGACACTGAAAAGGGAAAATTTTTAATGACCCATTCCCCCTCCATCCAATCTCCCCATGTGGGAACTTTCATTCACTAGCATCTCCCTCTGACTGGGAAAAAACCCCTACCATTTACTCTTCTAATGATGAGCTCATGGGTTTTCCCCTTTTTCGTTAATAGTTCTAGTCCCAAGCGGTGACCACATCAAGGATGGCTGCCCACCACGAAAATCCCTTTTCCCCATTGCCTCTCCCTATGATGAGCCTAGCCAATGGGATGCCAAATCAGTTGGCTGCCCTAAATCCCTTTTTCCCTCTCCTTTTCCCTTGTCGGTTTCTCCTTCTAGCCCAATAGGCATTGTTCTCCATTTTCCTTGCTAATTGGTGTAACTAGCAAGTTGACTATGTTGCGCCCTATTGTTCTCCTCTGTTTCTGCTTTGAGTGGGTTATGGATAGCAATCGAGCAATGGGCCACCATTAACCCTCCCTATTCCCCTTGCTTTTGTCCCTTTTCCAACATGGTTGACCCACCCTACAAGCCGACAGGGCAAGGTTAGAGTTTTCCTCATTTTCCTTCCTTTCTATTCACCGTGGCTGAGCTCTGGTGGTGACTGTGCCAAACCCCCCAACCCTTCCCTCTCTCTCTCTCTCTCTCTCTCTCTCTCTCTCTCTCTCTCTCTTGATGAGCTAGCACAAGTGGACCCCATTATCAACACCCACCCTTGACTTTTGATCTCTTACATTACCCAATCTAGGAAGACCCTCGTAGATTCAAGATAATTATCGTGATCCATGTAATGTGAAAAAAAAAACTCATCTTTCTGTTCATTGATCCGAGAAGATCTGATCGTTGATCATGATCAGATGGTCGATTGGACATTAGATCATCTGATATTTGACCAATAAAGCAGCCATCATGATGTGAACCATTCATTGTGATCCTTGTAACATGCAAATTGAGACCAATATCAGAGATCTTTGATCCAAAGCATTGATGAGGTGACCTAGCTGATCTTGATCAATGGTTGAGATCAACCAAGGATACATGTATGAAATTGGATCCAATTTGACCATCCACACCATTCAACTAATTCAATAATACTAATTCCTCAAGATTATTGAATTAAATTTACTAAAAGTTATTTGATCTGGGATGATCAACTAGATGATTGTGACCAAATCACAATGGATAGCTTAAATTGGGCACCTTCATGATGATCAGTCCATGATCCAACAACACAAACAACCGGATATCATTCATATTGACTTGTGAGAGGTCAGACTACCATCCTTACCCTTAAATTTTATTGATTTGGTTGTGTTTAGGTAGAATTGAGTATGATTTGCGTGTAAACATGCCCAATTAGTTAATTAAATGATGAATTACCTAAAATTAATCTTGTATGAGAATGATTATTCTAGAATACATTATGATATGAGCAAGAATTGAAGTTAATAGTTATTGGTGGGCCTAATTTGGCATGATATGGATTATCATTTAACTTGAGGGCCCCAGCTTGAGATCCCATGGCTCTGAACTGTTGAATTGTGCTGAACATAGCAAATTAAGATCTAAAAATATAATCTTTGTTATATATATATATATATAAGAATTAAACCTAGATGAATAACTTGGATTGTTAATTAAACATAGATGTGATGTGTATCCAGGTAGTGGGATTAAGGCTGATAGATTCCAGCGTTGAGTTTAATTGTGATTTGAGAGGTATAGAGGAGTGGTTCTTTGGCAGAGGCAGGTGACGACATTTAATAATGGGCATGTTTTTATTTTAAAAATACAAATTTTCATTACATCAGCTCAGTCTTATGAATGAACACAATGTATATATTATTACACCATTATCCTTATTGAGACATCTATGAGTAAGGCACATATGCATGATTTAATGCATTATCATTTTTCCATAGAACACGGGATTTGCCTATGATCTGTCAGATTTTAAAAATGATAGTAAAAACATACAATTCTTTTGTACAATTCATGTCATGTAGAAGTCATTAAATGATTATTATAGTTACTATTGCATATTGAGACGCATGTATGCCTTGTTTTATTATTTATTTCTCCATGGACTTGGTTGAGGAGGCTCGATGACTGGTGCTTAAGAGCTAACCTTGAGACAGGGGCAATGCCTTAAGATGGCAAGCCATAAGCACTCCTGGCTTTCATTATTTTAGTAGAATATTTCATTCTATTTCTTTGACTTTGAGATATCGAGTGATTTCCATGACTTGTAGATTTTTCGATGGGTGTGTTCTACTCAATGGATGCCATGTTAGAAGGGATTTTAGGATTGGCCACTCACCCTCTGACTTTGTGAGATGATAAACATTAGCCCCATAAAAAAGGGCAAACTTCATAGGGAGTGGTATCATGGGTAGTCTACACTACAAGTCCGATCCAGCCCATGCGCAATGGAAATTTAGTCTCTTGTTCTAGAGTCAACAGGGGAGCAACAATTGATAGACCTAGGATTTAGTTATCACTACAACATGGCTATCCATATGGTTTGGTTTGTGTTTTCATACAGCACTGTGAGTGCACCAGGATGGACATGTTCTTATGTACCCATGGCATGACTATGCTTAAAGGAGTGGTATGAGTACTCATTACTAGACATTTGAGTGTGTGGAACACTCACAGGACTTGTGTGAGGGTGCCCTTATTGATGACATGCATACTCTTTTGAGATATTCTTTGACCTTTTTGATGCTCTACATTAATCTAGTTTTGTCACATTTATGAGCTGTATAAGCTCAGTTAGCTTGGCACATTGTTCAAACATGCACGTACCATGAGTTGCATCAATTTTAGATTGGCATTTTCAAACATGCACGTAACATGCAAATAGCATAGTTGCTTACCCAGTTTTCTATAGTTTAATGAGCTTTGATGCTTTGATTTTTTGCACATTGATCTAGTTAGTTTTGCATGCTATTCATTCTCTTCATCTCCACTATTTACACTTATTATTGTTAGAGCTTTTTTTTCTAGGAAAAAGTTATTTATTGCATTCCCTAAGACTTAATACTTAATTGCTCATATTATGTTAAAGAATTATTATTATTCTCAAGCATAACTTGCTAAGACATTGTGTTGTTTTATAATGCCTTAGATATTGAGAAGGACAATAGGAAAGGCAAAAAGAGCAAGAGCAAGTGAGGGAGTTTGTGACATTTAGCAACATTTCAGAGGAGATTTCATCGATGTATGTGAGCTGTTAGGAATTTATGTTTGAACATTTTAAATGGACTGCGTATACATCATTATTTACTCTTTTATGACTTGGATGTATGGACATGTTTGTGTTGGATGTGATGCTGCGGTTGGATAGACCTTGGGTTATGTTGTTTTCTTGATTTGTTTTCAGTATCAATGTATATGGTTTGGTCAAAACTTCTAAATGAAGCGGTTGAATTGTTATGAAGATTGAGTCTCCTAGTCATGTGTTTATGCTTTATTATATCAATTAGGTACTTACCGCATTGCATGCGTTAAATGTGGATGTCTAAAATACAAAGGTGACTACTATATTTTTGGAAAAAAATGTGAAGATCATTTCACTACTAAATTTGTAGTTTTGAGGGTCGTATGACTCTCAAGTTATGATTTGAGCGGCTTTATTTCTAATAGATGTTTTAAAATGTAAAATTTTAACCACAAATCCCAACTTTTGAAAAAATTGTGATTATATAATGTATAAAACCTGGGGTGTCATAATTTGGCAGAGAACCAAGTCTACTTCATCACAACCATTCCAACACATCCATATAGTCATGACAGTCCATAAAGTTATCATTGAAAGTGAGTTTTAAATGCAAAACTCACACCAAATTGAATTGGGGTTGTAATAGATGGCTCCTTGAAGAAGGACGAGATTTACCCCTACCCGTCAAGCTGCCACCTTTGCCGCGTCTTCATGACAGAGGGAGCATATAGAAAAGTAGTGGTCTAGGTGATACAAGGCCTATTACCACACTTATAGTAGCAGATGCCGGTACCAGTGACACCACAAGCCTCGATTTCGGGACCAATGGCAATGCATGTTGTGGAATCGACATGTACATCTGCCCATTCATCTCATCAAGCACCAGTAGCACCAATGCCTAGAGCAATAAAAGGTGGTGCCTCAGAGAGTTTTAGCAGATGGATAAGTTGCTAGAATGATTTCAGTGGATGGTACCACATTTTTTATTGAGATGGTATTCAGAAGCAGTTGAGAGATGTTGTTTTGAGGTTGAGAGAGCATTGACTACCATGAGAGGTCATACTGAGGATCATGTTAGAATAACCACTTATCTATTAAAGGGTGAAAAAGATTTTAGTGGCAATCACTTGAGAGGATGCATTCCTTAAGTATAGTGACTTTTACCTTGGAGGCCTTTAGAAAGGCCGATGATGACCAGTATTTTTTGCCTCGTGCATGACATGTGATGTAGAGATAGTTTGCTACTCTAGAGCAAAGAGATTAGACGGTTCACCAGTATTTGAACCAACTTACACAGCTAAAGAGATTTGCTCCTAACTCTTTTACCATGGGTAAGTAGGATACTGATAGATTTGTTAATGGGTTGACACCTGGATTGAGGAACCAGGTGATTATAACGTGCACCATATCAGTGGTAAAGACAATAGACATGACCTCTATGTTAGAGAGGGATTTTCCTGGGACCCGTACAGATTGTAAGGACTTGGATAGGGGTAGTCTGAGTCAACCAAGTAAGGTTAAGAGGGCCTTTTCATCCACACAGTCAAATAGGCCACAAAGTTAGTGACATTTGAGTTGGCAGAGTAGAGATGCAGATAGGAGAAGGTGCACTACATGTAGAGGCAAGCACCCTGGACACCCGTGTCCTAGAGTTGGCATATAGCAGCATTAACAGCCGTCACCACATAGGCAGCCCTTTAGATGCTTTGGTTGTGGAGAGACATGGCATTTCCTTGAAGACTGTCCCAGAGCATTGAGGAACATGCAAACAAGCATTGGGGGCAGGATGGAGATGGCCCCACATAGCTAGGGGCTTGTTTTTGTCATTACTTTGGGGCAAGCACAGGCCTCAAACCAAGTTATGGAAGGTACTTTTCCTAATTGCTAATAGGCAAGCTAGGATGCTCTTTGATCTAGTGTCCAATCATTCTTTCATTTCATGAGTTCTTGGACATGCCTATATGCATGTTAGCCCTTGGGTTGGATGTTATGATGCTAGTAGGAGAGTCATTTAAGGCTAGTGAGCACCTTCAGGGGATATCTATGGAGATAGTGAATGAGAGGATGGATGCCTATCTCATCCTAGTCAATATGAGTGATTACAATCTCAATCTAGGAATGGATTGGCTAGCTATTAACTAGGAGATCTTCGATTGCCGTAAGAAGAAGGTTACTTTTAGTGTACCTAAATAGCCAATGACCTCATTCCAATATAAGAAGAGCATCACTAGCCCTCACATTATCTTCGCCATGAAGGCAGTACGTCACTTTTCCAAAAAGTGTCTAGCTTTTCTTGCTTATGTGATAGTAGAAGACAGTGAGCAGCCATAGATTGAGGGCATAGATGTCCTATAAAATTTTTCATTTGTCTTTCTTGAGGAGCTTTTAGAATTACCACCATAGAAATGAGGCCCATTTCTAAGGCACTATATAGGTTGGCCTAACTTAGTTGAGAGAGTGTAATGGATGGAATATCTTAAGGATTTTGACTTCACTATCAAATACCACCCTAGGAAGGAAAATGGGGTAGCAAATTCCTTGAGTAGGAAGCTAAGGGTAGTAGTAGCCAACTTAGTTGTCAAATCTAGATTTATTGATAGGATTTTATAAGCACAGGTGGAGGATGCAAAGACATAGGCCTTCACAGAGAAGGCAGGTTTCACTAAAGGGCAGGGTAGTGGCATATGATTTTAGGGTAGACTGGTGGTACCATCAATCGATGATTTGAGATGAGAACTACATTAAGAAGCTCATCAGTCATAGTTTAGTATTCATCCCGGAGGAACTAAAACCTACCAGGATCTGAGATGGTACTTCAGTGGAATGAGATGAAGAGAGATATTAGGGAGTGTGTAACATGATGTTTGACCTATCAACAAGTCAAGGTTGAGTATCAGAGGTCATCAAATCTATTACAGATGTTAGATCTTCCAGGGTGAAAGTGGTATCATATTATTATGGACTTCATATCTGGTCTCTTGAGGGCAACGAGCATGTATGACATGATTTGGGTTACTGTCAAAAGATTGACAAAATTCGCCCACTTTCTTCCCATTGGACGGAGTCAAACAACAAATAGCTTGGCAAAACTTTATATCAAGGGGATTGTGAGCTTACACAGGACTCCTTTGACTATTATCTCATAGAGGGATAGTAGATTCACATCAAGTACTAACAGAGTATTTAGGATGCTTTGGGGTTGATGTTGAGATTTAACATAGCTTTCCACCCTCAGGTAGACGGTTAGATAGAGAGGACCATTCAAACTATAGAGGGCATGCTGAGGGCTTGTGCCATTGACTGTAAAGGTAATTAGGATGAGCATTTGTCACTCATGGAGTCTGCATATAATAACAGATATCGTGCAAGTATAGGCATAGCTCCTTATGAAGCACTGTATGGAAAACCATGCAAATTTAGTGGAGCAGTGTGCAAAGAAGGTGTGCATAATCTAGAAGTGACTTTTGGTGGCTCACAATCATCAGAAGAGCTATGACCATGTGTTCCTAAAGGTATACTACATAAAAGGAGTGATGAGGTCTAGAACTGTGCGAAAGTTGAGACATAGGTTTATTGACCCTATCAAGATCCTAAAAAGGATCAGAGTTGTGGCATACCAGTTGGCCTTACATAGCTCGCTGATGTTCACGATGTCTTTCATGTATCAATGATGCGGAGATATGTACTAGAGCCCTCTCATGTGTTTGAGTGGATACCAATAGAGTTGAGGCTTGTTTTGATTTTTGAGGATAGAACAGTATGAATTATAGACCATAAGGTTTAGGAGCTGAGGACCATGACCATCCCATTGGTCAAAGTCCTATGGCAACACCTCTCCATACAAGAGGTCTCATGGGAGACTGAGGAGGAGATTAGACGGTCACATCCCAAGTTATTATGTGATTGATGTAAAGAGAATTTAGAGGATAAAATTCCTTTGGGGGGAAGAATGTAAGAACCTTTAATATTGAGTTATTTTTTTTATGTAATTATATTACATTTTATTTGGAATAGAATAAGGAATTCATTTCTATGAAAATTGAGCACTAGGGATGTGACTCCTTTGAAAACTTAAAACTTGGACTTGAAACTATTGAAAATGAAATATACATGTTAATACAATTCCAACAATACTAATTTTACATGAAATAGAGATCGGGGTGGGAAAACCTCAAAATTGCACTAATTTGGGAGGGATTCGAAATTGATAAAGGCACCCCATTTTTTTCTTTTTGATTTGTGGATTGCAAGTGATGCACCACAGGAGAAATAGGTGCAACATGTGGAAGGTCAATGTTGAGCGTCAGCTTGGCTCCCAATCATTGGGGGCAGGAAAAAACAAGACAAAATGAAGGTGGGGGCAGGGGGGACACCAAAAAGGAGGTGAACTGCCCCCATGTTGATTGTTTAACCGCAAGTGCACGGACTATTGTAGCGTAGCTTATGCAAGTATGGGTCAATCCCACGAGGACTTGATTTAAAATGATGGAGTTTTCAATAAAATTCAATTAATAAAAGAATCCAAACTAACAATAAAATAAAATCCAGATTTATTCAATTGTTGCAATGTACACAATTATTTATTCTAAAAACACAAAAAATGCAACAAAATAAGCTGTCCTAGATTGCACTGTCCCTGAATAGTCAGAATGAAGATAAGGTAAAACCAGAATAGCACAGGGACACAGATGTAATTAGACTAGGGACACAGATGGAATTTTTGTCAAAGGATAGATTTGTAATTTCTGAGATCTGCCAAGGGCAGATTCGTAATTTCTTCAGGGTTCTGGTTTTTCACAAAAAAACCAGGAAAACACATTTTGGGAGAAATCTGGATGAGATGGGAAGAGGAAGAAGAATAGAGGAAGGAGGAGAAAAAGGAAAGGAGGAAAAAGGTGGCGAGAAAGAAGAATAGAGGAAGGAGAAGAAGAAGAAGAAGAAGAAGAAGAAGAAGAAGAAGAAGAAGAAGAAGAAGAAGAAGAAGAAGAAGAAGAAGAAGAAGAAGAAGAAGAAGGAAAGAGAGAGAAGGAGAAGAATATGAGTTGGGTTTTCTCTCCTGGGGCGTCCAGTGAAGAGGAGGAGGATTGAGAAGAAGGGAGGAAAAGGATATGGGAGAAAACCCGTTCTGGGTTTTCTCTCTATGGCCGGCTGGAGATGACGCCGGAGGAGAAGATTGCCAGTCTGGATGGTGGATCTAGGATAAGGGAGAATGCCGGCTGGAAGGAGATGATGACACCTAGCCCAGTGGTGGTCTGGGCTGTGGTGAAGAAGCAGAGAAAGTAAGGTGAATTAAATAAATGGGAGAGGGCAACGACATCCAGGCTTCTGAACATCTGTGCTGGTTGTTTTGGATGTTGACGAAAATCTGATCAGACTCCGGTGCTGTGCAGAGATGGGGAACTTGAGCTGGGTAGGCCAGTGGAAGCCTGTAGAAGTGCACTTGTCTGTCTGTGTCCTAAGGAGATAGGCCGGCCAGACTGCTTGACAGAGATCAAATGTGGTCGGTGAAGAAGACCCTTTTTAATAAAGAAAACCAGAGGATGGCCCGAGGAGCAGAGGCACGATGCCTAAGCATGTGGAAGAGATCTAGGCAGAGGAAGAAGAAAATCCAGTGAAAAGGAAACAAGGTGAGATAGGAAGAGAGATGAGTGTGGGAGCGTGGCTAGGGCATTGAATAGACTAAAGAGAGAGAGGAGATTTGAGAAAGGCAGATGAGAGGGACGAAGAGAGGAGTGGGGAAAGAGGAGTTGGGTCTGATGGGAAGCAGAGAGAAGGGGATGAGAGAGCCATGAAGGGGTGCGAGGGAGAAGAGAAAATAGGATAGAGATAGAGAGCAAGAGGTAGGAAAGGTTAGGGGGTCTGCCTCCACCTACATTCCTGCCAAGGAGTGAAGGATGAAAGCTTGGAGAGGAAAGGGTAGAAGAAAGGAGAAGCAGTGTGAGAGAGGAAGAGAGCGTGGAGATGGTGTGTGAAAAAGAGAAATTCAGTGGGGAGAATGTGCCGACCAACCCCCTTCCCAAGAGGAAAAAACGTCACCTTTGGAGAAGGAAGAAGGGTACTTAAAGAGAGAGAGAGAGAGAGAGAGAGAGAGAGAGAGAGAGAGAGAGAGAGAGAGAGAGAGAGAGAGAGAGAGAGAGAGAGAGAGAGACGTGTAGAGGTGGAGAGATTGAAGAGAGATGGGAGAGATAAGATAGGAGAGATAAGAGAGGAGTGAGAGGAGGAAGAGGAGATAGAATGATAGAGATAGGTGGGGTCCACTAGTATCCTGGTCTTGCTTGAACTTTGCAAGTCTTCAACTTTGTCCTGTACTAGGATTCTTCAAATTCCATCTTATTTCCATGAAACTTCATCTGATCACCATCTCATATCCTTGATTCGATTTGAAGCATCCACGCCTGAGTTGACCGATCTGCAATGCATAGGACCCAATTAACGCAATCTAAACCGTTCATTAGCTTTAATAATCATCTAACCACTAAATTTTACAATTCAACGATTAGATGGCCAATTAAAGATAAAATGAAATATTTGATGTAAAATCTTAAAATTAATGGTCTAGATGCTCTAATCAAATACTAAATTAGGGGTAATTTGACCAAAATTGAACGCTTAACACACCCCCCAACCAATATTTTGCTAGTCCCTAGCAAAAGATGCGAAAAAAATCAACTCATAAATTTTTATTTTTTAGGTCATCTCCACTTTTTTCTCAGAGAATTATCTTCAATAAATCTATCCACTTTAGCAAACCAATAAAAATGACTGAAGAATTCAAAACCTTACCCATATGCTAAAAATATTCCGCTTAAGCTCAGATCTCAGAGTGAGTGTGTGCGTATACAGTCTACACATAGAATAATCTTTATCTCTAAGTAGACTTCTAACTTTTGAACTCCATCTAAAATATGTTTTGACCTTAATCCTTACTAATGACATACTCTCAGAAATGAAGTCTGTCAGATTGAGGGTTCAAATCATCTCTCTCTTTTGAATATGTGAGAAGAGTCAATGAAAACAAATTTAGCTCACATATACTCATGAAGAACGGGAGTTACTAAGGAATTTAATTATTTTGATCCCTTTGAAATAGATGCCATTACCTTGGAATATTTAGAAATACCACTCTTTTAGATCCTATCCATTCATTTTCTCATCAAGATTATATTCATCCTAGAATCAATAGGTCTTTAACTGGGACGAAACATAGGCTTAGGACAGGGTACCAAAGAAAGGGTATAAGGGTATTCAAAGTTTCTTCAAAAATTAAGTAAAGGTCTTCTACTAAAGTTGACAATTCTTCTTTCCTTTTGCTGAAGTGAATATTTCTTTTTCTATTTTTCTTTGCATTCTTCAAACTTTTTCTTTTTTTTCTTTATATTTCAATACTTTTGACTTACTTTGAAGAATATTTCTTTTCTTGATATCCACTTAGCTTCATTTCAACTAAAAGATATTCTTTCTTTCTTCTCTAACTTATTTTTCAAAGAAGATGGGTAATGGTCAATTTATACTAGTTTAACATGGGTAAAGGGTAATTTGGGCGACACAAGAAAAGGCTTATATTCAAGGCTCAACTTGGCTAATTAGTGGTAAAAATACTTTATGGGTAGGCTTTATGTCTCTAAGTTAACAACAAGGATGGCCTAAATCATTTTCTAAGTTTCCTATAATCTATCAAATTCAATGAACTTCCAGAATTTTAAAGGTAGTATTCTAATTATTGAGATAATTAGCCAAATTTAAGAGTTTGTGATCAATTTTTTTTTAAGCACGCTAAAGAAAATTAGGAATATTTATAGCCTCTCCAGAAGGATGAATGGCTCTAAAACTCACTTAGGTTATAGGTCTCCACTAAATTTCTTCAAAATTTCTAAGTTATAGCCACTTATCAATTTAGACTATTTATATGCAACTACGTGTACAAATGTGATCTGAGACTTTGCTTTCATGGAATACTTTAGAAAATGAGTAAAATGATGAATTAATCATATTCCATTCCACTAATAAGCTAAATTCATCTAGATTTTACTTTAGAAAATCCAATTCTCATCATAGTATAGGAAATGACCTAAAAATTTTCAATTTTTTCAATTTTTTTATTTTTTTAAAAACCAAGGCAAACACCTAAAAATCCTATAAAAAAAACTAGAATTTGCTAGAATTCTACACCCCCCAACTTGACAAAAACATTGTCCTCACTGTTTAAAAAGTAGGACCTAAAATTAATATGGGTGATGCAAAAAATAACAAAAATACAAAATATGGTACAGAGGGATCAAATCCACTCAATCTTGATAAACAGGATCCTCCAGAGTTGTGGACTCAACTTTTGGATTCTCATAATCTAGGAAAGGCTTTAAACATTGACCATTCACTTTAAAAGAATGACCAGTCCTAGTATTCTCAATCTCGACAGTCCCATATGGAAAAACTTCTTTTACTATATATAGACCGGTCCATCAAGATCTAAGCTTACCTGGAAATAAGTGGAGCTTAGAATTGTAAAGTAGAACCTTCTGGCTTGGAGTAAAGGATTTTCTCATTATGTTCTTATCATGAAAAACTTTCATCTTTTCTTTATATATCCTATTACTCTCATAAGCTTCTTACCTGATCTCTTCCAACTCATTAAGTTGGAGTTTGCGATGTGAGCCTACTTTATCCATATTGAAATTGAATGTCTTTATTGCCCAATAGGCTCTATGTTCCAATTCCACAGGAAAATGACAACCCTTACCGTATAGAATACGATAGGGAGACATACCAATCGGAGTGCGATGTGCAGTCCTGTAAGCCCAGAGCGCATCGGTCAATTGAAGAGACCAATCTTTACGATCTTGATTAACAGTCTTTTGAAGGATTTGTTTGATGGCCCGATTAAATACTTCTACTTGTCCACTTATTTGTGGGTGATACGGTGTTGCAACTTTATGTGTAATATTATATTTTTTCATTAGTGCTTCAAATGGTTTGTTGCAAAAATGTGTACCGTTATCACTTATAATGGCTCGAGGGGTCCCAAATCTAGAAAAAAATGTTTTCTTTTAAAAATTTAAGAACCATTTTGTGATCATTATGCCTACATGGAATAGCCTTAATCCATTTTAGAACATAGTCTACAACCAATAAGATATAAATATAGCCAAAAGAATGTGGGAATGGACCCATGAAATCTATACCCCAATAATCAAAAATTTCTATGATAAGAATAGGGTTTAGAGACATCATATTCCTACGGTTTATTTCTCCTAACTTTTGACATTGCTCACATAATTTACAGAACACATGTGTGTCTTTGAACAACGAAGGCCAATAAAAACCGCACTACAAAATCTTTGCCGCTGTTTTCTGGGCAGTAAAATGTCCACCACATGCTTCTGAATGACAAAAGGAGATAACACTATGTTGTTCTAAGTTAGGGACACATCTCCTAATGATTTGATCTAGGCAGTATTTAAACAGGTATGGATCATCCTAGAAATAGTGCTTAACATTGGAAAAGAATTTTTGCTTTTCTCATTTAGTCCAATGTTCAGGAATTTTCCCCGTGACTAAATAATTTGCAATATCAGCAAACTAGGGAGGATGGGAAACATGAAAAAGTTGCTCATCAAGGAAAGTGTCTTTAATTGACAACTCATCTAAAGGCTCTATTAGGACTAAGCGAAACAAATGGTTAGCTACCACATTCTCTACTCCCTTTTTATCTTTTATTTCAATGTCAAACTCTTGGAGTAGGAGAATCCATCTAATTAGTCTAGGCTTAGCATCTTTCTTAGAAAGCAGATACTTGAGGGCCGAATGGTCAGTGAATGTGACTATTTTAGATCCAACCAAGTAAGACCTAAATTTATCCAATGCGAAGACAACTGCTAAGAGTTCTTTCTCCGTAGTAGAATAGTTCATTTGGGTGCTATTTAAGGTCCTACTGGCATAGTAGATGATGTATGGCTTCTTTTCTTTTCTCTATCCTGGTACAGCTCCTACAGCATAGTCACTAGCATCACACATAATTTCAAAGGGTAGACTCCAATCAGGTGTCTGCATGATAGGTGCGGTGGTCAACTTGTCTTTCAACTTTATAAAAGCTTCTTGACAATCCTCAGTCCACTCAAAAGGAGTATCCTTTGTGAGGAGGTAACATAATGGTCTAGATATTGCACTAAAATCTTTAAAGTACCTCCTATAGAATCCTGCATGACCTAGGAAAGAGCGAATGTTCCTCATAGATTTTGGAATGGGTAGATTGGAAATTAGATCAACTTTAGCTCTATCTACCTCTATACCTTTAGATGACACAATGTGACCTAAGACAATTCCCTTAGGAACCATGAAATGACATTTTTCCCAATTAAGCACTAGGTTCTTTTCTTTACAACGAGTTAAGACTTTTCTCATATTTTCAAGACATGTTTCAAATGAATTACCGAAAACAGAAAAGTCGTCAATGAAAACCTCTAAAATTCTCTCCACCATATCACTGAAAACGCTTAACATGCAACGTTGAAATGTGGCGGGAGCATTACATAATCCAAATGGCATTCTTTTGTAAGCAAAAGTGCCAAAAGGACATGTAAATGTGGTCTTTTCCTAATCCTCAGGTGCAATTTCTATTTAGTTATACCCTAAATAACCATCTAAGAAACAATAGTACTGATGTCCTGCAACCCTTTCTAACATTTGATCAACGAAGGGCAAAGGAAAATGGTCCTTCCTTGTAACAGCATTCAACTTTCGATAGTCGATACACATACGCCAACCAGTAGTAACCCTGGTAGGGATCAATTCATTGTTGGTGTTAGTTATTACTGTCACTCTAGACTTCTTTGGAACCACCTGAGTAGGACTTACCCATTTGCTATCACTTATGGGATAGATGATTCCCACATCAAGCAACTTTAGGACTTCTGCTCTAACCACATCTTTCATATTAGGATTTAACCTTCTTTGCATTTGACGACATGGTTTAGCTTCATCCTCTAGATATATCCTATGGGTGCAGATTAAAGGGTTAATGCCCTTTATATCAGCTATGGTCCATCCTATAGCACCTTTGTGTTCTTTTAAAGTGCCTGATAACTTTTTCTCCTGAGATGTTTCTAATTGGGAGAAAATTATTACAGGAAAAGTCTCTTTGTCTCCTTAAAAGGCATATTTTAAATATGATGGTAGAGATTTCAATTCAAGCTTAGGAGGTTCTATGAATGATGGAAGGGGAGTGGACTCCCCCAGTGGAAGGTCCTCGAAAGGAGGTTTCCATTTTTCTGTTTCCATGATAGGAACAAAATCAAGGAGGGCATTAACTTCCTCTATTAATGCATCCTCATTAAACTCATTAAAATGGGCCAAACAGGCCTCAAGTGGGTCTGACAAGGAAGATGACTGAAACTGATCTTGCACAACTGAATTGATCATGTTAACACTGTGCAAATCATCAGTAATTTCACTAGGTTGCTTACAAATGTTGAAGATGTTAAGCTCTATTGTCGTATTGCCAAAGGACAATTTCATCACACCATTTCTTCAATTGATTAAGGCATTGGACGTAGCCAAAAATGGTTGTCCCAGGATGACTGGTATTTCATTCTTCTCATTCACCACCGATTGTGTATCTAGAACCAAAAAATCTACAGGAAAGCAAAATTGTTCTACCTGGACTAACACATCCTCTATTACGCCTGTCGGTATTTTTACAAAACAATTAGCTAGCTAGAGCGTAGTAGATGTAGGTTTCAATTCACCCAGACCTAACTGTTCGTATACCGAGTATGGTAATAGGTTCACACTAGATCCTAAATCAAGAAGAGCTTGGTTAATTTTGTAGTTGCCAATAATGCAAGTAAGAGTGGGGCAACCAGGATCCTTGTACTTTGGTGGTGTATGATGTTGAAGAATAGAACTAACCTGTTCAATCAAAAATGCCTTCTTTTGGACATTTAATTTTCTCTTGATGGTGCATAAGTCTTTTAAGAATTTGGCATAGTAATGCAAGTAAAGGATGGAATTGGAGAAGTCAAAGGCGACTAAAGTGGGCCCATGCACAAGCCATACAAAGTTCACCACCTTTGCATGGTATCCACTTAAGTCACCTAAGCCATGTAAGTCATGAAGAAGGTGACAAGCGAAGAAGCCTAGCTATCCATCAAAACTAAGGGGTTGAACCACCAAGCTAAAAGAGCTCCTAAAGCCAGCCACGAAGCCAAGCTAAATGAGCTCTCAAAGCAAACCATCAAGCCACTTGAGCTAAGCTATATGGAATTCCATGATTGAATGAGAATCTAAAATAAATATGCATGGGGTTTTTAAGAGGATAATGAGAAGATATTTGGATCAAAATCAATGAGAAAGCAGACAGGTGGACTAATAGGTTAATTTTCACCATTTCATATTATTTTCCACTCTTTTTTTTCTCACTTTCCACCTCATCACACAAGGCAACCCCAAATTTTGCACCTTCTTACCTAAGAGTCCCACCTTTCTAAAACTTTCCCACATTCCTAACTCCATCCTAGATCAACCAATCACCTCTTCCCATCTAGACCTTTCTTTCTTATTTCTTTCTTTTTCTCTCACCATCCACTCTTCATCCAAGGCCTGCCATCATCCTTACGTTTTTCTCTCCCTAACATCCCTTTTCCAACTTTCTTTCTATTTCCAAGGAGACGCCCCTTTCCTAAAAAGTAGGCACCTCCCACCTTGTTGCACCTTGCTCTCACTTAAGTTTCATATATGGTTGCCCTAGATTCCTCTCCATCTTGACCCTGAGATTTTCTCTCTTTATTCTCCACCTTAGGATTACCAATAAGATAATTTAGGAAGTGCTCAAAAGAGATAAAATAAGAGGGTTTTTTACATGAAAAAAAATAATCTTAGGGAGGGGAGATCGCACCCTCCTTTGAAGGAGGCGTATCCACCCCTCCTTTCTTCTACAATTCTCCAATGTCATTCTCCCTTGGTAGCCCTCTTCCCCAAGCTTTCCATGCTACCTCTTGAAGGGATGACTTTTTCCTTGTTTGGTCCAACCTTAGATCTCTTCCTTGGAATTGCATTCCTTGCCTTGCCTTTAAGGAGATCAGGTTAGTATTTTGTTCGCTACTTTGCTTGTCTTTGCTTTATCTTTCTTGATTTTACCTTAAGATCTTGCCGCTATTTTATTGCTCCTTTATCAAGGATCCAAGCTTGTTCTTCTCTTATAGCGACAAACAAGAGAAGAGGAACCTTGGATCATAGATCTTCCTCTTTGATTCACAACTTGTTACCTCTTTAGATCCATCTTGTTTAAGAGTTATTTTCCTTACATACTTCAACACATGTAGCCCCTTTTCTCTTAGATTCTTTTGTAGGTTCTTTTGGTATACCAATCTACTTGAGTTTACAAGCATGAGAGTTTGTTGAAGTGGATGTTTAGAGCAGGTTTCATGTTCTTGAACTAACTTGTCTAGGTATTATGCATTCAAATTTTTAAAAGTAAGTGACAATGTTTCAACACAATCAATTGAATTTCTTGTTTATGCTTTTTTCCAATAGTCAAGAACTTTTGAATTGAATGTTTGAAATCATATAAATTCATGCTTTTATGTGTTGATTAGTTGGAAATTGAAAACAGCATGGTGCTGAAATATCATCTTATTTATGCTTAATTCTTAGCATTGTTTACTACTGGTTTGATTGATTCTTTAGGAACTTCATTAAATTTTTAAGTTGTGTATTTAATTCTCATATTAGATTGCATGATGTTGGTTGTAGGTCCATTGATTTTAGTCTATGTTCAACTGATGAACCATGTACACCATTCAATAATCATATGCATGGTATTTGGTTGAATTCTCTTTAGATTCTTGGTTTATTTACTTGGTAAATCTTAGTGTAGCAGTAGTTAATTCATGCTTTGCATCTTAGTTTGGAGTTAGGAAGATTCCAATTTTAGTTTTAGAAAGTTTTAATTTTTGAAAGTTTCTTATTTAGGAAAGTTTTATTTTTAGAAAGCTTGTTTTTTAGGATATTTCATGTCTTATATTTATGTTGAGTTTCCATCATTGGTTTAGGCAAAATCTCATTATCTTGGCTAGGTTAAGTAATCTAAGCAAGGAACACTAATCTCACAAATCCGTTCGATTCCTCGTGGGATTGATCTCCATTGTGTGAATTACTACAATCAATTGTGCGCTTGTGACTTTAACTTAGAAATCATAAGAAGTGGTATTAGTACTCATGACAAGACATTCGAGTGTGTGGATCATTTGTGGGACTGTGTGTGAGGATGCCCTTATTGATGATGTGCATATTCTTTTGAGATATTCTTTAAGCTTTTGATGCTCTGCATTAGTGTGGTTTTGGCATACTTATGAGCCTTAGAAGCTCATTTGACATGGCATGTTCATGAGACACGCATGTAGCATGAGTTGCATTGACTTGAGGTTGGATTTTTTGTGAGACTTGGAAGTTCAATCTACTTAGCATGTTTTGGTAACACAAAGGTTGCAGGGTTGCATTACCTAGTTTTTAGTAGTTTTATGAGCTTTGATGCTTTGATTTATCACATGTTGATCTGGTTGGTTTTGCATGCTATTCATACTCTTCTTCTCCACTATTTACACTTATTATTGAGATCATGCTAGAGCTATTTTCCTTGAGAAAGTAATTTATTGCATGCCTTGAGTCTTGATAGTTAACATTTCATATAATGTTAATTATTTGTAAATTATTATTATTATTACTATTATTATTATTATTGCATGTACACAAGCATAGCTTGTTGAGGCATTGGAATATTTTGCATAAATGTATCACTGTGTTATTAAGTATTTTGATTTATGTTCTTTTCTCTATAAATGGTGGAATAGAATAACTTGGTTGATCTCATTGACACCACATTTCTGGCCTCATTTGCTCGCTTCTAGTCAAGACTTGTAATCGATTGCTTTTGATCATTCAAAGTTGAAGAGCTTTTGCCTTCCCTTGTGCCATTCCTAAGCTTCTTTACTTGTTTCTTTCACATATTTGAATAGAGTCATAATGAACCACTTCCCGGTCAGTCTCCGCTGAGGGAGTTGTGACATTCAACAACATTTTAGAGGAGATTTCATTGATGTATGTGAGCTGTTAGGAATTTATGTTAGAACATTTTAAATGGACTGTATATACATCATGATTTACTCTTTTATGACTTGGATTTATGAACATGTTTATGTTGGATGTGATGGTTATGGTTGGACAAACCCTGGGTCATGTCATTTTCTCAATTTGTTTTCAATATCAATGTATATGGTTTGGTCAAAACTTTTAAATGATTAGTTTGAATGGTTATGGAGACAGAGTCTCCTAATCATATTTTTATGCTTTACTATGTCTATCCTATACTTGTCGCATCGTCTGCGTTAAATGCAGGTATGTAATACAGAGGAGACTATGTCGATTATTGGTAGAAATGGAAAGATCATTTCACTACTAATGAAATTTGTAGTTTTGTGGGTTGTATGACTCCCAAGTTATGAAATGAGTGCTTTCTTATAACATCTTTCTATTTCATTTTTCTCCTTAGGATATATATACATGTGTGTGTGTGTGTGCGCGCGCGCGCGTGTGTAAATGCTTCCACCTTCTTATTGGCTGCCTATTAGGTTAAGGATTTTCTTTTCTTTTGATCATATATCTTTTCTCAATCCTAACATTTTATGTAGAAAGTGTTATCCCTCTCTCTCTCTCTCTCTCTCTCTCTCTCTCTCTCTCTCTCTCTCTCTCTCTCTCTCTCTCTCTCTCTCTCTCTCTCTCTCTCTCTCTCTCTCTCTCTCTCTAACTGAATGTTATCAACTGAAGTTGCATGAGTTCAAATTTTGTACATATCTCAATCATATAGATTTCCTACAAATTTTCAAATCTAGCAACTATCTCTCCTCTTCTTAGATTTAGATTTCTTGAGCTTTACTTACTCATATAGGAAAATAGTAATGCTTTATTATTAGTATTTGTTGTTTTTCATTTTCGTTTTAAACTCTTTCTTTATCTTTCTCATACCTATCTCTTAACAAAACTTCTTATATAATTTCTCCCTCTTTTCTTTTCTTATATGTGTTCATCTCATATATTATTATTTGTATTTGTTTAGCTTTGCATATCACATAATCTCTCTCTCTCTCTCTCTCTCTCTCTCTCTCTCTCTCTCTCTCTCTCTCTCTCTCTCTCTCTCTCTCTCTCTCTCTCTCTCTCTCTCTCTCTCTCTCTCTCTCTCTCTCTCTCTCTATTTGCAATTGAAAATAAGATATTATTCTTTTGTACTTCTGATCCTCTCTCACCAATTCAAGCAATTTATTTTACTATTGAAGTTTTATTATTTTCAACACTACTCAACTTCAAATAATAGCACCAAATATATGCATGTGTGATATGCACATGATTATTGCTACTAATACCCTTAGAAAATACATTTACAAACCCTAGAATCACTCAATTTGTCCTTAAATTTTATTCTAGCATTTAGCAGGATTAGGGTAACAAAGAGAAAATTATGCATTTTTGGTGTTTTGAAGCCCTTAAAGGAAGCTAGTCTATCATCCAAACAAAGCAGCAAGTCCACATTTCAAAAGTCTGGAACATGAGTGTCTCAAGATTAGTTGTAGAATGAAGAAGATCAATGTCGATCTAGGTGATCTAGCATTGAACTATGAAGATCTCTTTACAAATCTCTTGGAATGTGAGATCATAAGCATGATAGGTCATGGACGTGAATTTATCATCAATATGGATCTTTCAATGGTTTGGATTATTCAAAATCATTGCTTTTGGGCAAAAGTCAAAAGATGCACATTTCAATCTTTATTGGATGTCTCAGATTAAATCAAGATAATAGTATGGGAGATGATGGTTTGGAGATTCCAGATCTATGCTTTGATTATTAAGGAATGATCAGTCAAGGGTTTCTAAATATGGTAAGTAAAAAATACACCTTCTAAGGTTGACTTGATCATGGGTCAAACGTGGATTGGTCAAAGATTCTTACCCTTTGATTTTAGAAAGTCTTAACTATGGAGTTCTAAAGGCCTGCTAATTTATCAACTGCTATTATTTAGCACGTGGAAAAGGATTTAGATCTAAGAAAGAGAGTTAGAGACATAGAGGCCTATATGGAGAAGAAAAGAAGGACATAATGTATTTTCGAAGTTGGGACGTGTTTTACTTGGGCACAAAGGGGAATGGTATTGGAAAGAGGGGTGAGGCATGTTTTCTTTTAAAAAGAGGAAGGGTTTGAATGCAATTCACTTGGAGAGAAAAACTTGTTTTACTTGAAAAGAAAAGAACATGTGATTCTTTAAGAGTAATATGCATGCTTCTAAGAAGGGAAGAGTAACATGTTTTATTTGGGGAAAGAGAGAAATAATATAACATGTCATATTATAGGAAAAAATAGGACTTCTCAGAAGAAAAGGAACATCAAATATTGGGCTGGTAGAATGGGGAGAGGGCATATTTTTCCTTAATGGTGAATAGCACGTTATTTAAAGAAAGGAGACTTGGCTAGATTAAGTGAGTGCATGGAACAACTGTGTTTTCAAACGAAGGGAGCAAGCTTTGAAATGTGTGGCACTTGGAATGCTGAAGGAGACATGTTGGGATAAGGGAATCTAAGGAGTGAGTTTGGAAACTTACCTACAGTGAGATATAAGGATGGGTGGAACGTTTGGGAATATTACAGGTTTTGGAAAGCAAATTTTTAGAAAGTAGGGTAATCTCTCTTTGGCTAGTTTCTATTGGGGAGTTTCCAAAAGTTTAGGAAAGGGGGGCTTATATATATTAAGAGGAGGAAGCAGCTTGCATACGTCTTTTATTGAGAAGGTGTGGGCTGTTGGTTGGTAGAAAGAGACATTGAAGGGGAGACGTCTTGAAGGGGACCTGCTTAGGATGTGTTTTGGTAGAAGAGCAAGGGTGTTACACATTATTTTCTTGGGCTAGACAGTGCTCTCTTGTCTACAAGTTGGAGAGGAGATATCCCACACTACATATTGGAGCTCTCTCTTGGGTGGGAGAATTTGTATCTTGGTTTTCTTCTTCTTGGATGAGTGACATTACAAGAAATGAAGGAAGGAAGCTCATGTATTGCTTGGCTTGGAGAAGATCCTATGGTGTCAATGAGTGACATATCAAAATTTTGGGCATCAATTTAATTCATGAAAGTCTTTTATCTTTTTGTTTTCTTTTTCTTTATCATGCTCTTGTAATTTTTTTCAAAGTTTAATTTCAATAAAATTCATTATCTTTTAACTTTGTTTGAATAATTTATTTCATGTGTTTTGCTCTAGTTTAATTTAAGATTTAATTATATATTCTAGCTATAGTTTAGTTGATTTATTTTCAATTAGTTAGGAGTTAATTTTATGCTAAGTTTAGTGTTGGATTAAGCTAAGTTTTTAATCACTTTAACATGGGTTTTCACCGATTTTAAGCATGGCTAGAAACCTTGCTAACCTAAGCTATAGTAGGAATTATTTTCTAATTTATTTTGTGCTAGTTTTAGGACATTTTCTCATTAATTTTAGGCATGGTTTTTCATGTTAATTATGAGTCACTAAATCATTCTTCTAGGGTGAGAATGAAACCACATTAGATCAATAACTTTGCACATGTATAAGTGATCAATTGATTTAAGAATTTGAATTATCAGTTGTTATAATATGCCATATAACTTAATATACATAATTAGTACTCTTTTGATGAGAATTATGATGTATATTCCATAGTTTAGGGACTGATTTATATATAATATTTGAATGATAATTAATATAATTCTTAGATAGCTTGTGATCATAAAAAATACAAGCTGTGCTTTGAACCTATACTAATTAAGCTAGGAAAATCATTAGATTTGGGAAATTATAAGAATTCAAACTTCTAATGTACACATATTCCATTCTAATATTGCATTGTTGTTATGTTAACATGAACTGAATTGAATCAATTATGCTTATAATTAGTAATGTGATGGATTTCAAAATTCTAGATTTCCTTATAGTTAATTAGATCCTTTCATTTATTTAAGTTTGCTTGGCTAAGTTAATGTAATTTAATTGGGATTCCAATTAACATCCTTAATTTTCAAATTTGAGTCCTGATGGGATTGACCTATACTTGCACATCTATTCATTAATAGACTCATGTGCTTGTGGTAATTTTAAAACAAGATCAAGTTTTTTACTAGTCCTCGATCAAAAATGTGAAATAAAAAATAAGGTATGTTCTTTTGTGCTTTTAATACTTTCTTATCACCTCAACCTATGCACTTTATAACAATTTTATGCTTCCTATATTCAGCTTCACTGCTAATATTATTTTCATTTGTTAAATTCTGTTCTATGTTGTCTTTTGAATTACTACCAATGGTTAATACAATAATGTTATATGAGAGCAAGTAAATTGGATGGAGATGATTTCAATGTAAGGAATTGTATGTTAGCCCTTTTTTTTGTAGATAGTTATGTTAACTAAAATTAGGCGCTATTTTTTCCTAGATCATTTCTAATTCTATGATCTAGTCTTTACACATGGTTTCTTTCTTTTGAACTATATTATACAAGATCTTCAAATTCCAAGTCTATTCATGATCTTAGAGAAATATATTTCAGTAACTACATATTTATTTTAATAACTAGATAATTAGTCTAACCTTGGTTAATGCTTATGGATCCATTAGAGTTATATAGGCATAATAAAAAGAAAATGGCCACTGGCAATTTGAAACCACTTTCTACAAACAAAAACATCTCTTGATCACAATTTAATTCTTGTAAAGCTATGAAATTGGTCTTCAAATAAGGTAAATCCCATTGGTCATTGAGGCACAGGAAGTCACTTAAAAGTGCTTTTGTATAGTATGTTAACCATTTTTTCTTTTTAAAATTGTTATGTTAACTAAAATTAGACACAACTTTTTCCTATATCATTTCTCATTCTAAGATATGGTTTTTACACATGGTTTCTTCTTATCTAACTATATTGTATAAGATCTTCAAAACTCAGATCTATAAATGACCTAAAAGATGGCTATTTCAACAACTACATTTTCATTTCAATAACAAGATGATTAGGATGACCTTAGTTGAAGCTAATAAATCCATTAGAGTTATGTGTGCATAGTAAAATGAAAATGGTCACTGTCAGTTCTTTCTATGACAAAAACATCAATCAATCACAATTTAAGTCTTTCAAAGCTATGAATAATTGGTTTGAGAAAGGTAAAGCCCATTGGTGTTGAGGCACAATAAGTCACTTAAAAAGTGATTTTATGGTGGATATGCTTGTTTGGTATTTGCTATTAAATTATAGATGGACCCAACTATTTTGATCGTAAGAACTTTCTTAACTAGTATGTAATCTACCTTTAGTTAAATTGAAAACTACCTTTATGTTCTTAAATAAGAGTTTAATGAATAATTATATCAAATGTATTTTTTCTCATGAAATTACCTATTTGTATGAATCTTATACCTAAAGTTGCCCTTTTGGTAACCAAATTTATATCCATTTGCACAATGGAGATGAACGATTCTTCAAAAGGAAGCTAGAAAGAGTACGAGAAAAATTATCTTCAATTCTCAAATGAATATATGAACCTCATTAGAAACTCTAGAATAATTTTACCCAACTAAGATCTAGCCTTTTCATCAATAACATAATCAAAGCTTTATTCCAATTAAGGGTTAGCTACATGAATTATGTTCCTTCATTCCCTCTATCAAGTATTATGGCTTCATTTAGTTCAAAAGTTTTTAAATTTTTTCTCACTACTTCTATTCCATGTCCATTTGGACCTTCCCCTTGTCCTTTTAGAACCTTCAACTTGGATTGACTTCCTTCCAACTGGTGTCATTTTTTGTCTTTGTTAGACATGTTCAAACTGGTGACATTTTTTGTCTTTGTTAGACATGTTCAAACCATCTAAGGTTACCCTTCCTCATCTAATTCCATCCTTTCTTATGTTGCTACTCATCCATCTCAATATCCTCATTTTGGCGATACTCATCCTATGTAGATGTTGTTCCTTGACTGTCCAACCCTTGATCCATAAGAATGGCCAACCTTAAAGCAATCCTATAGAATTTTCTTTTTAGTTTGACTGGTACTCACCGATCACACAAAACTCCAGAGGCACATTTCAATTTGTTCTAATCTACTTGGATTCTTTGGGTAACATCCCTTTCAATCTCTCTACTATCATGAATTATTAATTCCAAGTACCAAAAGTGATCTTTTTGGTAGACTTCTTGGTTATCAATCTTTAAGAGTTCTTCACTCCCACTTATATCCTTTCTAAAATTGCATTCCACATATTATGTTTTAGGTCAACTAATTTTAAGTCCTTTAGAGTCTATAGCATCTTTCTACAACTCTAACTTTGTGTTTAGCCATCCCTTGTCTTATCAATCAAAATTATGTCATCTAATAGATAACTGGCACCATGAAATTCCTCGTGTAGATATTTTATTAGCCCATCCATAAATAATGTGAAAAGGTACGGACTCAATGTCGATCCTTAGTACAATCTTGTAGTAATAGAAAAATCATTGATCTCTTCGTTAGGGTCCTAATATTTATTACCACTCCATAAATATCCTTAGTTATGTCTATATACCCCTACGAGACCCTTTTGTTGCCAAATACCTACCATATTAAGTAAAAAAATAGCTTCCACAGTAGACCTCCCATGCCTTTTTATACCCTTCAATATTTAAATTTTAAAATTCTTAGAACTCTTTGCATAATGCACCGTTTCTGTTTAAATTTAGTTATAAAAAACTTGAGAAGCAATTTTCCTAGTGCACATGTAAAATACTTTTAATTAAATATATCTCATTGAATTCATTGCAAAAATATATTTCACAGTAAAAATTTGCTTATTTAAGTAATCTCTAGGTTTTATACTAGATGGACAACATCCTAAAAATATTCTATCTCATACTCACAATCACGTGTACTGAGAATGTCCCATTCTCTTACTTTCTCTTGTTTCTAGCTAAAATCTCTTTTTCTTCAAAGAAAGCATGTCTCTAGAAAGTAAAAGAAGAATAAAAATAGAAACTCCTCTTTGTCATGGTGAGCATGACTATAATAAATTAGATTTTAAGTATCTATGTACCTAGATTTTTAGCATAACAATATAAGACATACTCAATTAAAATACAATAATATGCATAAGGATTTCTCATGATTTTTATCTTAAAGCACAAGCCAAGCACTTCACTAACCAACCACAAGCAAAATACATAAATAGTAAGTAGGGGAGGAGGCGATGAATGAGTAGCTAATAAATTTAAAAGATATGTAAAAGGAATGATTTTGAGGGGCAAAAGACTTGGTTTATAAGATATTATTGTTTGTGAGCCATAGATCATATGGTCAGTGCATTTTGCAAGTTAAGGTCACGGATACAATTAATTACACTAGCCATAAACTTGGTAGATAGTACATCAAATATCTTTACTATGGATTAGAAAAGATACAGCCACAAATATAAAATTTTGAGTAATTGGTGGCTCTAGCTAAGATTAGCAACATGGTGCAATTGATTTTGGAACTATAATAAAATTATATAAATTATATAAGCTGAAGCATATAAATCATTAACAGCAGTGGCCAACATGACCTTTTAACTATATTTTTTCAAATTATATGACTTTTTCTTTTCCTTCTTTACTATCCAAGACATAGTTCTAGCCCATGCAATTGTACGACCAACTTGCTAGTCTCAAAACTATCATAAGATATCTCTTACAAGCAGCAACTTTAAGCCAACCCACATCTTAGAAGATCAAAACCATTCACATTGTTGCTCATAACATACATGGCTTGTGATGCAAGCAAAAACTTCACTCAAATTCATAGATTTTTTGGTCATAAAACATAGGCAATGATGTGAATGGTTTAGATCTTTTAAATGTGGCTAAATTTGTTAGAAATTGCCTACACCCAAAAATAAAAAGCCAAATATACAAAAGCTAGAGTGATCCAGATGGATGACATTATTGGGTCATAGCCTATAAAGAAGTTGAATCATCAAATCATCAAAAGGTAGGCCTACATATTCTTTTACAAGAATGATTCAAATGAATGACATTGTTGGGTAATGACTTATATAGAAGTGAATGGGTTGGATCATATTAAAAGGTGAGTCAATGTATTCTTTTACAACAAATAGAGAGGTGTAAATATAAAAGCAACTTAAAATTATTTGTTTATATTAGATATTTTATTAGCTCGTCCATAATTTATGTGAAAAGGTACGGGCTCAATGTCGATCCTTAGCACAATCTTATAATGATAGGAAAATCATCGATCTCTTCGCTAGTGATCCTAATATTTATTACCACTCCACTCCTTAGTTATGTCTATATACCACTATTAGACCCTTTTGTTGCCCAATACATACCATATTAAGTAGGAAAACAGCTTCCACGGTAGACCTCCCATGCTTTTTTATACCCCTTCCATATTTAAACTTTAAAATTCTTAGAACTCTTTCCACAATGCACCGTTTCTATTTTAATTTGGTTATAAAAAACTTCATAAGCAATTTTCTTAGTGCACATGTAAAACACTTTTAGTTTAATATAGCTCATTGAATTCATTGCAAAAATATATTCCACAGTAAATATTTGCTTATTCAAGTAATCTCTAGGTCTTATACTAGATGGACAACATCCTAAAAATATTCTATCTCATACTCACAATCACGTGTACTGAGAATGTCCCATTCTCTTACTTTCTCTTGTTTCTAGCTAAAATCTCTTCTTCTTCAAAGAAAGCATGTCTCTAGAAAGTAAAAGAAGAATGAAAACAGAAACCCCTCTTTGTCATGGTGAGCATGACTATAATAAATTAGATTTTAAGTATCTATGTACCTGGATTTTCAGCATAACAATATAAGACATACTCAGTTAAAATACAATAATATTCATAAGGATTTCTCACGATTTTTATCTTAAAGCACAAGCGAAGCACTCCCCTAACCAACCACAAGCAAAATACATAAATAGTAAGTAGGGGAGGCAATGAAGGAGTAGCTAATAAATTTAAAAGATATGTAGAAAGAATGATTTTGAGGGAAAAAAGACTTGGTTTATAAGATATTATTGTTTGTGAGTCATACATCCTATGGTCAGCGCATGTTGCAAGTCAAGGCCATAGATACAATTAATTACATTAGCCATAAACTTAGTAGATAGTACATTGAATATCTTTACATGGATTTGAAAGGATACAGCCAAAAGTATAGAGTTTTGAGTAATTGGTGGCTCTAGCTAAGATTAGCATCTTGGTGCAATAGATTTTGGTACAGGCAATAATATTATATAAATTATATAAGCTGAGGTATATAAATCATTAGAAGTAGTGACCAACATGACCTTTTAGTTATATGTTTTCAAATTATATGATTTCTTTTTCTTCTTTACTATCCAATACATAGATCTAGCCCCTGCAGTTGTACGACCAACTTGCTGGTCTCAAAACTATAATAAGATATCTCTTACAAGCAATAACTTTAATCCAACTGCATCTGAAAAGATCAAAATCATTCACATTGTTGGTCATAACATACATGTCCTATGATGCAAGCAAAAACTTCATTCAAATTCATAGAGTTTTGAGTCATAAATGATAGCCAATGATGTGAATGGTTTAGATCTTCTAAATGTGGCCAAATTTGTTAGAAATTGCCTGCACCCAAAAATAAAAAGCCAAATATACAAAAGCTAGAATGATCCAGATGGATGACATTATTGGGTCATAGCTTATAAAGAAGGTGAATCATTGAATCATCAAAAGGTAGGCCTACATATTCTTTTAAAAGAATGATTCAAATGAATGGCATTGTAGGGTAATGACTTATATAGAAGTGAATGGGTTGGATCATATTAAAAGGTGAGTCAACGTATTCTTTTGCAATAGATAGAGAGGTGTAAATATCAAAACAACTTAAAATTATTTGTTTCTATTAGAGAGTGTATCAAAATATCGTTCTTTTTTCTACATAGTTTGTTAATAAAAGTAGAGATGCATGCCTTGATAGGGAGAAGTCCTATAAAGAATGGCTGGTGTCCGAATTAGGTGGACACCAACCAAAGGCTAACTTCTATTTTGTAACTTTGCTAGTCGGTAGACCATGTAAAATAAAGTAAGCACATGATATGTTCGTCTATAGAAACTAATGACTGAACTGATTTTGAAACACCTAGGTAGGCCTGGATTCTTTGGATTATCTAAACCATTCATCTTGTTCTCCTTCCCCTTCTGGCTACCTGCTACATTGCTTGCTCATGATGCTTCTAGTTACTAGTTTTTACATTTGGAAAATCTGATAGTCATGTTTAAAAAACTCAATATGACATAGTTAAAACCATCCAATATAACGGATTTGCCCAACTAATTTATGTGAGGCCAAACAAGATGAATTGGTCTAATCATCCAAAGATAAGGCCTAGGTAGAGGAGGTCCTTGAAATGAGTTCCAATGGCATTTCACTAACATAAAGGATTAGATCAATTAGAGGTTTAGGATAGTAGGATGCATGAGATTTCTTAGAGCATTAACTTATTTGAGATGAACCTAATAAATTAATAGCATGGATCTAAAAATCTTTGGGTTCACTTATACCTATTGCCATACATATGCCCTTGTATATATACATATGGCCATCGTATTTTACATAATTGGGTTCTGGTAGATGTGCATGCTCAAGAGCATTTGAAGAACACCGCAACCTTTTTACATGTATGGTAAAGCTTTTTTTTAGATCTAAGCCATTCATTATTTTTAGAATAGCTTAAATGGGCTAGAGATAGATTTCATGCCCGCTAAATGCCTTAGGCATATTTTTCTTTAGGCCAAAAATTATGGCCATCTATTTTTATTAATTTTTTCAAAACCTCAAAATAGTAGTTAGTACCATCCAAATGTATTGGGTTTTTAGTGGGTAATCTACCTCAGTACACAACAAGATGAACAGTTTACACCTACAAATAATTCATCATGCAGGAAAAAAGGGCATGAACTTGTTCAAATGCTCACAAGTGTTTACATCTACTGAGATTCTATATAATCCAACACCCTTTTTTTTTTAATGGTAGGAGTGGACACATTTAAGCATTGTTCCCCTTTTGTTAATACATAATGGAATCAGTTTGGAGATCCAAGCCATTCATCATGCTAAGCACACCTTAAATAGGTTATAGACAAAATTGCATGACCATTGAATGCTTTTAACATGTGCTTTCATGAGTTGAAAATCACCACCATCAATTTTTATTAAATTTTCAAATGCCCTATCATCATCATCATCATCAAGACCTTATCCCAATTAGGGGTCGGCCACATGAATCTTATTCCTCCATTCCACTCTATTAAATACCATGGCTTCATTTAGTCCCAAAGTTTTTAAATCTTTCCTCACCACTTCTATCCACATTCTTTTGGGCCTTCCCCTTGCCCTTTTAGAACCTTCAACTTGTATTGTCTCACTCCTTCTAACTGGTGCCGTTGCTGGTCTCCTTTGAACGTGTCCAAACCATCTAAGTCCAATATCCCTCATCTTGTTACCTATTGGTACTATCCCTAAATTTCCTCTAATATTTTCATTTCTAATTCTTTCCTTTCTTGTCTTACCACTCATCCATCTCAACATCCTCATTTCTGCAACACTCAGCCTATGAGTATGATGTTCCTTAACTGCCCAACACTCTGATCCATAGAGCATGGCCGGCCTTATAGCCATCCTATCAAATTTTCCCTTTAGTTTGAGTGGCACCCGCCGATCACATAAAACACCCGATGCACATCTCCATTTGTTCCAACCCGCTTGGATTCTCTGGGTAACCTCCCTCTCAATCTCTCCACTCTCATAGATCAATGATCTTAAGTATCGGAAGTGGTCTCTCATGGGGACCTCTTGGTTATCAATCTTGATTGGTGCTCCACTCCTACTCTCCTTACTAAAATTACATTCCATATATTCTGTCTTAGTTTGGCTAATTTTAAATCCTTCCAATTCTAATGCTTCTCTCCATAACTCTAGCTTTATGTTTACACCCTCCCTTGTCTCATCAAGTAAGACTATATCGTCTGCAAATAGCATGCACCAAGGAATCTCCTCATGCAGATGTTTTGTTAACTCCTCCATAATTAATGTGAAAAGGTATGGACTCAATGCCGATCCTTGGTGCAACCTGACAGTGACAGGAAAATCACCAATCACGCCACTAGTGGTCTTAACATTTGTTACTACTCCCTCATACATATCTTTAATTATGTCTATATACCCTTGAGAAACCCCTTTAACACCCAACACCCTCCATATTAACTCTCTAGGTACTCTATCATAAGCTTTCTCTAAGTCAATAAAGACCATGTGTAGGTCTTTTCTCCTCTCCCTATATTTCTCTACTAATTGTCTTAGTAAGAAAATAGCTTCCATGGTAGACCTCCCAGGCATGAAACCAAACTAATTCTCCGATACACTTGTTTCATGTCGTAGCCTCTTCTCAATCACTCTTTCAAAAAGTTTCATGGTGTGACTCATAAGTTTGATCCCTCGATAATTAGTGCAGCTCTGAATGTCTCCTTTATTCTTATATATTGGTACAATAGAGCTTTTCCTCCACTCATCAGGCATTTTCTTTGATTTTATAATCTTGTTAAACAACTTGATCAACCAAACTACCCTAATATCTCCCATATGCTTCCAAACCTCTATTGGTATACCATCAGGCCCCATGGCCTTTCCTGATTTCATCTTTCTCAAGGCCTCTTTTACTTCAAGCATTCTAATCCTACATTCATATGTATAATATCCAGTGTTATTTAGATTTATAGTATTTTCAATCCCTATATTCTCAGGGCCATTGTCATTTAACAATTTTTGAAAGTATATTTCCCACCTTTGTTTGATCTCATCATCTTTTACTAATACCCTTTGATCATTGCTTCTAATGCACCTAACATGCTCTAAGTCCTTACCCTTCTGTTCTCTTACTTTTGCAAGTTTAAACACATCTTTCTCACCTTCTCTTATTCCTAGTCTATTATAGAGCTCATCATATGTTTTAAGTTTAGCCTCACTTATTATTCTCTTAGCAATGTTTTTAACATTCTTATATTGTTCATAGTTTTCATTATTTCTAATCTTCTGCCATACTTTAAAATGCATTCGTTTTTCTTTAATAGTTTTTTGCACTATTTCATTCAACCACCATGTTTCCTTTATTAATAGCCTTTTACCTTTAGATACTCCTAAGACATCTTTTGCCACTTTCTTAATGGACTCAACCATATTAGTCCACATGATATTTACTTCTGTTTCATAGTTCCAATTTCCTTCTACCATCAACTTATTTTTAAATGAGGTTATTTTCTCTCCTTTTAAGTTCCACCACTTAGTTTTTGGATGTGTATTAAGTTTAGTTCTTTTACTCCATCTTTTGATATGAATATCCATAACCATTAACCTATGTTGTGAAGTTAAACTCTCACCGGGTATCACCTTACAATCCTTACATATAGATCGTTCATTATTCCTAAGTAGAAAAAAGTCTATTTGGCTTTTATGAAGTCCACTTTTAAAGGTTATTAAGTGTTCATCCCTCTTCTTAAAGAGTGTATTTGCAATGGATAGGTTATATGACAAAGCAAAATCAAGGATATTCTCCCCCCATCTTGTTTCGTTCACCTATACCATACCCTCCGTGTATTCTATCATATCCTTCCTTATCTTTTTCTACATGGCCATTTAAGTCTACTCCTATAAATATCCCCTCAGTGTTGGGAATTTCTTGCATGACTCCCTCCATATCTTTCCAAAACTGTCTCTTAATTATATCTTGTAACCCTACTTGTGGTTCATATGCACTTATAATATTTATAATCTGCTCTCCTAGAATCATTTTTATTATTATAATTCTATCACTGATTCTTTTAACGTCCACAACTTTATTCTTTAATTCCTTATCCACTATTATTCCTACGTCATTTTTATTATTTTCCTTTCCTACATACCATAATTTATACCCATCTATTTCTCTAGCTTTAGCCCCTTTCCACTTGGTTTCTTAGATACAAGCGATGTTGACTCTCCTACGTTTCATCGTGTCTACTAACTCCAAACTCTTACCTATCAGTGTCCCTATATTCCATGTAGCGATGCGAATCTTATGTTTTGGAAATACCCTATTTACTATCGCCTTTCTCGACCTCCATGGTATGAACCCATGTCCACTTTTCATTGCACCTAAGTTCTGATGCAGCGCATCGCTTCCGAGAGGACGCTCTAGCAGCCCTTGTCCATTTTTCACTACACCCGGGATCCGATGTATCACATTGCTTCTGGGAGAACGCCCTAGCAACCCTTGCCTATTTTTCACCGCATCCGGGATTCGATGCAGCGTATCGCTTATGGGAAACGCCCTAGCTTAAGCGAATTTCAGTTTTTGATTCATGTCATGTTGGGGCTGCCATAATTTTTAAAAAGCTGAAGATGATTTTCATTAAAATCATTAAAATCATCTTCAGCTTCACCCTTGCCGGCTTGCTACCTGACGCAAGGGTGGCCATATTTTAAGAAGCTGAAAATGATTTTCATTTCTTCCTCCCAAACTAATATACAAATGCATATTTATTTGTAAGAAAGAAATAATAGAATCATCTTCAACTTCTCCCTTGCCGGCTAGCTACCTGACACAAGGGTTGCCATCTTTTAAGAAGCTGGAGATGATTTTCATTTCTTCCTCACAAACTAATATACAAATGCATATTCATTTGTAAGAAAGAAATAATAGAATCATCTTCAACTTCCCCCTTACCGACTGGCACCTGACATTAGCGGAGTTAAATGCCCTATACGATCTAAATGCATTGATTCCTTAGAGATTACCTATTTTCATAACACCAAAAATAATGAACGGCTTAGATCTATTAGTCCACTTCACTATAAATCAGGAAAGACTGTCAGAAGAAGTTGAACGCTTAGAAGCGTCCAACTCCTACCAGGGCTCAATTTCCTAATTTCCTAATGGAAGAAACCTGGTCCACCCTAACATGCCTTTGGGTGATCGATTTGACTATATCTAGTAAATCAAGGTGCTCTGGAACAATCCTTGCAATTATTTGGACAGCCGGTTCAAATGTCAGCATAGTTGATTGCACAATTTGACATTTTCTCTATACGGGTTTGAGTTGCCACTTTTTCATTTGGCCAGGCATTAAATTAAGAGCGTAAGTGACTGACTATCTAATTAATTAATCGCTTGATATTTTTCGCAAAAGAAAGAGTGGGTAAAGGTTGTGACCAGCCAAATCATCAATTGGATGCGTATATAGGCATTTACTAGACCAGAATTCAAAACCTATTCGGAAGAGGAGATCAAAAACATGTGGACGGAGATCGCATATTTAACAGTCCAAAAGCCAGCCCATCCCAAAATGGGCCCCACCTACACAGTATCATTGCAAAGTCAACTTTGACGGAGCGCCTTTGGGTAATCCTAAGCCAGCAGGCTTAGGTGGCCTCCTTAGGGATCGCAATAACAACACTGCTGGATTACGCGGACCCTCGTGTATGACGAACTCATGCTAGGCTACGATCCAGGCATCCATTGATGGGCCCAGAAAAAGATCAAGCTCCTGATCGTTGAAGGGGATTCCAAGGTCGTCATCGGTTGGAAGAGAGTAACTAGAACATCCAGTGGAGTTTCTTGGACACGATTGAAGAAAAGACAGCTCACTCTCCACGCCTCCGTTCATTCCAACACGCATTAATGGTTTTGCTTTGTTGGTTTTGTATGCCACCTGCTGTAAGCTGAGGGATTTGGATGTCTTGCGTCTTTGCTTTGGCCAGTTGTAGATTATCTCAATCTTCATTCAACTACCATCCAAAACAATAAAATAATCCCAACGGGTCATCCTTGTGCGCCGTTCTAGGTAGGTGCTAAAAGAAAATTTTCATCCTTCCAGTTATCCTGTTCTGCAGACTTTCCTAGTCCACAATGTTTGTTCACATCTTGAAAGACGCCGCGCTTAATTCCCTTTTAATAGGGACGGGAAATAAACCTTTGGCTGAGAAAGGGCCCAGTAGTATAAACTGCAAGAAATGGAATTTTCTGCAACTCAAACTAACATGGGGCTATTCACGATAAAAAAACCTAACAAGGGAGCAGCAGTGTCAATTCGGAGACTCATGTAACAAGCATCTATGAAATAAGTCTCTTCAAATACCCATCAATAGCATGACATAAAAGTAGATTCTACTTTCATATCAAAGCAGCTCATATTTTCCTCACAGAAATATTTGGAGGCATCAGTACAGCAACCAAAGAAATATGACAAACCTAGAAGAGGTAATCACGGATATGGAAGAAAATGGGAAGACATAGCCGACGCAACCACCCCATTGAAATCAATAATAAAGCAACCAAGATAAGACACGTCGTAGCAAGAAGCTTAAGTAGTAGTAGGAGCAAAGAGTTGCAATGAATAAAGGAATACAGAGCAGACGAGCAAGTCAAGGCTAAAAGTTTCCAGTTAAAATGCTAACTTTTGCTCTTTAGCATGGAAATAAAAACCGATGGACAAAATTATCCATGACCATACCTCGTTAATGGCAGCCAAAAAAACACAGAAAACATCCAGGTGTTGAAAATGGCTGCTAAAATGAATCGAAATTGATAAGTGATGAGAACATAGTAATCACACATTTAGGCATAACATGAGAATCCATTGTTGAGCATAGTATTTCTTTAATGCACAGAACAAAACTGTTATCAAATTCATCACAATAACAAGCCTAGTACTAAATTAAGTTGCTGGCATTGCTTTGGCAAAAAAATGCAATGCACCCTTAACATGATCAACTTCTTTACACCAGAAAAATGCCACACAAAAGCATAGGGACTGGACGTTAGTGAATGAAGTGTGTGAGTTACTCTCTGACTGCATCATAAACCATTGGTCGTAAATGAGAGAAAAACCAAGATTCGGAGACAGAAATGAATATCTTGTGAAGCAACTTAAATAGATAAATATCTCACATATATCTAGTTCCTTTTTTTTTTCTGCTTGGTTATGATAGCCCTACCAATGTTACGTATGCATGCTACAACTCAGTCAATTCTGTTGCTGGAGCCTTAACAAATTATACTAATACCAAATAAAGAAATATAAAAATAGGGCACAGCACAAAACTGCCTCACTGTCTCAGGTCCATGTTTTACTTCAGACAAGGAAAAAATTCCTGATGTCGCACGTATCAGATCTTGGGCAACTTATGCTTTCACAATGTCCTAGTAAGCTCCTAAAATTGGTACAAGTGAGTGTAACTTACAGACTACTGTTTGCATGGTCCTGTGTGCCACTGCCATATGCTCAACCTACACAATGTTCAGTCTCTTTCAAGGCTTTCATTGTCAGATGAAGGTGCTCCTTTCCCTTTATAACGCTGGAAGCAAATAAAACCAGTTTATTTCAATTTCTGATGATATAGTAAGAAGGAAAACAAATAACCATTCAGGTTGAGTTCGAGAAGTCCAAGATGTACCTGCTTGCCAATGGAGATGGGAACATATTTGTACTTAATCATGTGCATAATCTGTCTTTTCATTGTGAGAACAAATAAAACCACCCAATAAAAGAGGAGTATTGGCCAGAACACTGGTACATCAAACACACTGAAGAAAGTCATCACAAAAGCAATACAGAAAGCTTTTGTTAAAGAATACCTGCAAGGAGAAAATGAAAGATATTCAGTCCATGTCTCATGCCAACCCTAAGGGACACCACGGGCGTGTTTCTGATAAGTCTTGAAGGTAACATAGATATAAAAGGGCAGCCCTGGTGCACGAAGCTCCCGCGTATGCAGTGTCTGGGGAAGAGGGGGACCACAAGGGTCCAGGAAAGGTAACATAGATATACAGGAAGAAAATAATTAAACTCGCGGTTCCTGCCTTTGACAATGACACCAGTGACCAAGGCTATCATTGATACTTCTATCAGATCTTTGATGAATTGAAAGGCAGTTCAGTTGGATTTTCTGGAAAAAATTGCTTTTCTTTGCAGGGTAGGAACATTAGTTGCATGTGGGGCAACCATAATATCTGTTGCCTCCAATCAGTGACTAGAATTAATAAAATGGCGGGTTAATATTTGCTTACCAAGTCTAAGGCTAGCATTTGACTAATTGCTATAACTTAATTTTTAGCTTTATTTTCTCAGCAGGTGATGTTATCTGAAAACTTCTGTTTGGACTTTCATATTTGGGGCAAATTGCCCATCTCTTCTTGGGGAAGGGGAGCCTTGGTGCAACAGTAAAAGTAGTCATCGTGTGACCTTGAGGTCACTGGTTCAAGGCATTAAAACAGCCTCTTGTAAAAATACAAGGTAAGGCTGCGTACTATAAGCCCTTGTGGTCCGTCCCTTCCCTGGATCCCGCATAGGCTGGAGTTTCGTGCACCGGGGCTGCCCTTTTCTAGTGATTTTTCCTTCTATTTGTCTAGCACATGTCTTCCTCTTCCTGTTTCTTGGGCCTTCAATACGCATCAGGAATTTATTGAGGTAGTGTTACAAGAGGAACATAAGTGATAAGAACTCTTTCTTTGCCTTTTCTTTTCTGTTTTTCCCCTTCATATAATAGATAACAATTGTTGGCCCAAGGTTCCCCGATTTTGATAATAACAAAACCACTACTAAGGGTTTCTAATTCCTTTGGTAACTGTGCAAGGTAATCAGATTCAGTCATACATCATTCATGCAGAATGAAGAAAGTTTCAAGAATCGAAGGATTGGAAAGTCAAATTTTGCACAATTCATGTCAAATTTGTTTCACATGAAGTTGACTATTATAAAATAACTGTCATAACTGCACGATCAAGAAAATCGGCGGTTTTTTAATCCAGTCAGTTTTGTTTCTGAAGAACTAAAGACTTGAAGCTCACACAATTCTAGCTGAATGCCTAGAAAATGTTGTTAGCTGTTTTCGTCAATCGAGTTGACCGTTTTTATGTCTCAAAGTCAACAGAAACTTACTCTCAGGAAAATAATTGAGTTGACTGTTTTTATGCCTCAAAGTGAACAGAGACTTACTCCCAATTTTCCTGAGAGAGTCCACTATTACTCTCAGACCTTTATTCATTTTGAAAAAGGAAAAATTCACGATCCAGCTAGTGGTTGTCAAATTACTCAACTGTATGTCAAGCTGAAGATCAACTAAATAATGAAAGTCATTCTGCAAATCAAGTTGACTGTCAAGAAATATCAAGTTAATTGTTTGTCAGGAATTGTGTTAATAGAGTTATTCTCAAGATTTTCCTGAGAACAAGTCCAATTCATTTGACTGTTTCCTGACATGGCTTGGAGACACTTTTAGGCTTGAACAAATCCAAGTGGTTGTTTTTCAAATCCAGTCAACTGTATTAAAAAATGACATGGGTTTCAAATCTGGGAAAAAAAATCCAGTAAATGTTCCAGGATGAGAAGTCAACTGGCTTTAGTGGGTATTCATGGAGACTTACCACATATGAATTCAAGTCAACTGTTTTTAGAGTCAAGTCAACCATTTTGGTAGAAGAGAAGTGACAAACTGTTATTTCCACATTTGAAACCCTATCTCCTGGTGAGTTGCAACCACTAGTAACAACTCGAATTTTGTCTCCAACGGAACTATTTGTAAATATTATAATTTGGAGACTCTTGGTCCATTAAAAGAACTTTGGGATCGAACTGAAGATCAAGCAACAAGCATTCAAGCCCACTATGGCATTCAAGCAACTCCATGCTTCCTGCTCAAATTCTTTCAATCTCTTGTATTGAAACTTTCTCTCTCTATCTTATTAATTGTGCTGTATCTTCTGAGAGAGATTTCTTCTTTTGTATTATGAGAGAGTGGTTTAGCTTTCTCGTTCTTGGAAAAATTTCTAAGGTGTTTGTAAAATAAAAGAGCTTGCTGCAAATGCTCTTTTTCTTTGCTGGTGGCCAGCAAAGTATCAACTGATGTCGTAAAAATCTCTCGCAGATAGTGAGAAGAACTCAAGGTAGGTGTTATCTTGGGAGAATGGAAGTAGGTGTGACACTAAACATGGCCCTAACAGGTTAAAGAAAACATGAGTTAAACACATAAGAACTAACTTAAACACTAAAGTATAGCTTACAGATTAAAAACAACAGTGAGGGTCATAAAAGATAAGCATGAGTTGTTTCAAATGATAACCACACCACCTCTAGTCTCTTGGAGATGCATGATGGTCCCCGTCACACCAACTCAATGGACAAAAGATGTCTGCTCTTTTAGAAGCAGGTGTTAAAGCCTATAATGGTGAAAATATGGAATTTCCATCTTTCTGTTTAGTTCCTTAACTTTTTGAAATGAGTAAGTTTGTCAACTTTGTAAAAGTCAAGTATTCAGAAGATAAAACACTAAAACCATGATTCTATATATTAATAGAAAGGTAGATTCATCTAGTAGTACTAATAGTGTATGACAACAAGTTTCCTAGTCCAATTGTAAGCAGAAACAGTCAAAAGGAAGATTTCAGAAAACAGGCTTTGGTGCCAAATGTCAAGCCTTGTCACAAACCAATATGTTGACTCAGATAAAAAATTGTGTGGGCATCTCAAATATGTCACTTTCCTCATGTTACTCAGCAGTATACAAAATCAAGAAAGATCTGCAGATCATGGTGTCCATAACACCATCTTCCCTTCTTCATTCTCCTAACATTTATTTATCTCTTTCTTGTCATTTCTTCTCTCTTACTCCTTGACATGGTCTGAGAACAAGATCTATGAGAGTCTTGATCTGATTTAAATATTTCTTAGTTAGAAAAACTAGGTTTGATGTATTCTTTCCTTCATATCTGTCTTATACCAATTCAGGTACTAAGACCTACGGTTTCCCTTTGAGAAAATACAATGATGATACCTGTATGTTTGGCCTTTGTTGCAGTCCTACTGATGTTCCTTTCCTTTGAATGATAAACTCAAGTAGCAAAAGTTGCAGCCTTATGTCCCAACTAGTTTCATCAATCCTTGCTTGTCATCAAGTCTGATCTAGTGTTGGTTCCATCCTATCAAGCAGTACCCAACACTGTTCAAAGTTAAGGAAGGCTACATCAAGTATCCTTTTCCTAAAATGGGATGTATACCTGGCTCAAGTTAAGGAAAGAACAGATTGTAGTGTCTCATGAACATCAACGCAGTTATTTCATTGGCACGGTGAAAAATGTTCAGAGGAATGGTTTAGCTTGAGGAGCATTGAGGCATGCTATATTGCAAGCATAGGTAATTAGCTAAAGTTCATTATAGCTTGAGGCTATTAATTAATGTTGCTTATCAAATTTGCCAAATAGTATCTTGCCTTTTTCCTTCTATTTCAATGATGAATTAATAACCTACGGTGAAAATAAGAAGAGTGCCTTTGAAAACAAATAAATACAGAGTTCACCAAAATCCCACAGAGCAACTTTGGTTGATGACAACAATGCCGACATAACCTTCCCAATCTCAGATCTAAATGCCACAGCTTCCAAAATGGCCAATTGGTGCTTCTGAGCAGAACAAGAAGTTTAGGATCCTTCAGACATCCTTGACTTACGGAATAAGAGAAACAATGGAAGCCTTAAATTCTCTATTGCACTTGTGAGGTTGCATTCTGAATTCTTGGATGAAGCCATAAAGGTTAAGGCCTATGGTGCCAATGCCTCACGTATAACGTCCTAGGTAAACAATTTGGTACCATATATCTAGGGAGGATAGTCCCACAGAGACGCATGTATTGAAGAGAGAACATTATCTCTTCCTCCAGCTCCTTTTTTCCCATTCCTAGCCGTGAACTCTCAATTTGTTAAATGTTCCACTTCCAAAGGTAGCAGAGGCAGGATCGCCAGCCTCCAACATAGAGCTTCTACATTGAAGGCAGAAGATATAGCTATTCACAAGAACTGATTGATCCTTATCCATTCATTTTTCAGACTAATCTCTTTCAAATTAATATAGAGAGTCAGATTTCTTTTGTTCATCTAATTCATCAACCTCCCTTGGATTTTTTCCTTTTTGATTGAGGGAGAACATAATTTTATTCACCCTGCTTCTTAAGAGCTAGTTTGAGGTTTCGGGATTTAGAGGTATCCTCTGAATTATTGGAATTCCACTGATTAGAAGCCAAACGTCTTAAACTCCTTATGAGATAATCATAGATATTAGATTTATTATGATGCAAGCCTCTTCAATCATCTTTAGTGCCAAATGAACCTGGACATAGTTGGATATAAGCTGAGGAAGTATTCTCTGGAATGACCAAGGACTAGTCTGTTCCAATCATGGGAGAGAAAAAACTGATCAAGCTAAACAAGATTTAGGAAGCTCTTTGCTGCCAATCTATTTTTACTTGCCTGTTGAAGATAAATTCTGAAAACATTAACATGCCAACAAGATAAAAATGCTGTAGGAAACTGACTGAACATGCAAATAAGGCACCACAGGACACCATATAAGCAAACCAGATAATGCAAGCCACATAACCACGCTCATAGAGTCTAAACCCAGCATTGACTGGAGTCATTAACCAATAAAATCATTAGCATATATATATATATATAGGGAAGCCTTGGTGCAAAAAGCTCCCGCATATGCGGAGTCCAGGGAAGGGGTGGACCACAAGGGTCAATAGTACAAAGCCTTACTGTGCATTTTGCAAGAGACTATTTGTAAAACTGCTATATTTAAAATCTAAAAATGTATGATTTCATGGAATTGTGGAATTTTGTAAAAATTGAGGTAATTGGAGATTTGAAAATTCTAGAGATGAAATTACAAGCTAAAACCTCAATATTTGGAATGTACGCGAAAAATAGAATCTAACGCCACTAAGAATACTAAAATCAAAGACTGGAGGAAAAATGGCTAATTATTTTGATTTATAGATTTAATTAAAATTAGCACAAGGGGCAGAACAGTCATTTCATAAGTGGGGCCCACAAAATCAGCACAGAAATCTGTGACACTGACAGACATTAATTAAGTATGGTGATGATTGCCTGCATTTATGGCTGGCAATCATTTTGATAATAAAATAATAAAACCAGATTTTAATAAAATAAAATGAATTTTGAAATCATATTAATGGGGGCCTTTAAATGCACCTCCCCCATTAATGAGCCTGTCCCGCACAGCCATAACTCTCCCCCCCCTGCATTTCTAGCATCATCAGCAAAGACGCCGTTTCTCGCTTACCTTTAGCGCATGTGGCGACGGACTTCCCTCCTCTAACCGCCTGGACCGAGGTAGGCACCATCCCCTTTTCCCCCTCTCCTTTTCGGCATTTTCCTTGAAGTTACCTGTTCTTTTAACACCGGAAAACATCGTAGCGTGGATTGCCGTTTTTCAGTAAGTTTTAGGCGTTACTATTCTTTTTGAAATAAGTCGATGAAATGATGTCAGATGATGATTTGAATTATTCATCTTGTGCATGATAACGTAAAGAACAAACTCATGAATTTTCATGGAGAACGTGATAAAAATCGTGTAAAAACATGACAAAATCTATTGATGGGAAACTTAAAAGTGGAATGTGCGCGAAAAACTGAACAAAACGGTGCAAAAATCGTAAAAAATGGCCATCAGGGTGTCATTGGCAGCGACCAGAGTCTGGCCGTTGTCTCTGGCACGGCATACCAATCCGGTCGTCATCCTTGGAGATGGCAACCAGGGCGGGCTGCTTGCAGGATCCTACGGAGACACGCCGGGAGGCACGCGCACACAGGATGCACGTGCGACATCACAACCACATGGTAGAACGTGCGTGCGCTCCTCACGCGCATCATGAGTCACACGTCCCCATGATGCCGCGGGATTTAAATGGGTTTTTTCTGATTTTTGGGCTTTTCTAAGCCGTCTATTCCCAAAAAACGCAATTCGGGGAGCTACAGAGGTCCAAATCATGATCTGAAAGATCCGTTGCGATCATCTCTACGACGCGAATCTAGATTTGACTTGAAAACCTAGATTTGAATAATTTTAAAATAGTCAAATCACAAAATACCATTAGATAACCTAGATCAGGCCGATCAATGGATGATCAGACTTTGGAACTTGATTGTCATTATAAGATAATCTAGGGGATTAGCATAGTTAATTGCATGCGATTGTCAAGAAAAGTGATCTTGACTATTGATTTGATAAGGTACCTTGGGATTGGCTGATTAGAGACCGATTTGACTATCAGATTGAAGTATAATCATGGAGATATGTATAAGTCACTAAATAAACACTAAAATTAGAGAGATTATGATAAAAAAAGATTAGAATCAACGATCAGATGTCCATTATAAGTATTATTGGGCGATCCAACAGTTGGATCGTCTCCAAACTTCACGAGATGTTAGAGACTGACCCTTCATTGATTAAGGGACATCAATTAAGTGAATTATGACATAGATTGATGATCAAAGGCCACAGATGTTTGTCTAGATGTTAGAAAAATTTACATCTAGTTCAGGATTGACCTAATAGAGGGTTAATCAGATGATATGAGCCGTTAATCTAGGATTAACTGTCCGATCAAGAGAACTATCACTTGGATTTGTTTATTTTGAGATGTGAGAATACCAAGTGATAGATGACTTATGATGTGACAAGTACGTCAAAGAGCACGACATGACATTGCTTACGCGTTTGATTGGAATATCGCGTTTCTCGAGGTAGGTGATTACATTTGAGATTTTTCCATGATTTCTTAAATCATGATGTATTATTTGGAAACTTTGAAGTATAGACTTCATGCCTTACTATGTTTGCATGAGATCACTTTTCAGCGTGTATTGCTGATATGTTTGCTACTCTTTTTGTGCATGATTTATGCACTGCTTCTTAATACATTTTATGTGGCATTGATTTAGATTATTTGAGGATGTATACACTGATTTTCTATGCATGGTGTTGATATATTGAATTTCTCTCTCGATTTGGTTTTATCGAGAATGATTATGCACAAATTTCGATTCTTAATTCAATGTTTGTGAATTTATGACGGGTTCTTCCACCCGATGGGTACTATGCTATGAGGGTAGTAGGGTTTGCTACCCTCCCTCTAACCTTGTGATGATGATTAGACACCGCCTTGAGAGGGTCATGTACGTAGGTGGAGGTATCATGGGTAGTCTCCCCTATGGGTCCGTTTCCCCCATAGGGACAAAGAAAGTCTCCGATTATGATGTCGACGAGGAGGGGCAGTGGTTGAGATCCTTGTGTAGTTGTCACTGTAGCATAGTAGCCCATACTCTTATTCTGTATGCTCACGTGGTATTGATATATGAGGTAAACTGGGGTAAACCAGGCCTAGGCTGGAAGTGACTCCAGGGGGTTGATGCGGGCTGCACAGGAGGGACCTAGGGATTTGATATGAGTACTCATTACCAGTGATTGAGTGTCGTGGAACACTCTTAGGGCTTGTTTTCGTACAATGCCCTGTTTATCATGACATGCATTATATTTTGATGTGGATACGAATTCTTAATGCTTTTGATGGATGCTTATGCATGTTTTAATCATGCCATGATGATGAGATTTGATATTGATTTGCTTAGATTTAAGATTTTCATGTGTTATTGTTATGGACGTTTGTTGATTTGATGTGCCTTGTACATGTTTTATCTTATGAGATTGGCCATGACATTGATATTTCACGCCATATGATTTTATTATACTTTTGTTGAATGTGATCACCTACACAAGTCTAGCTTGCTGTGGCATTACTTTGTTTTGCAATGCCTCAGACTTGGAGTGCGATAGCGCTAAGAGTAAGCAAGTGGAGCAGTGTTGATTGAGCGAAGACCTTGAAGACCATTTGCATTTTGTATTTCAAAGACTGATCTAGTGTACGTCTCTTGGACTTGTGTTTAGATTTGTTGGGATGTACATGGATGTTGACATTTTGGATAGATTTGACCCACACTACTTGTATAATGTACCTTTACTTGCTAATGTGTACGACGTGGTGATCATAGATGGACCCTAGGAGATTTCAGAAATATTATTCTTATTATTGTCTTTTCATGACTGTGTATGATTTGTCGTGGCTTTACTTTGAGCATGCTCAGTGTATCAACGATTTGATTTCTGTTTATTATCGTGGATTTGATGACCCCCTAGGGGATTTCTTTCGAACGCTGCGTTATTTATGTTAATTGCAAGTTTTTATTTTTAGGGATCCCGCCTATTTTATAAAGCAAATTATTATTATTATTATTATTATTATTATTATTATTATTATTATTATTATTATTATTATTATTATGTATTGGAAAAAGGCTTAGAAAACCCAGGGCATCACACTATTTTCACGCCTTAAACCCGTGACCTCAAGGTCACACAATAACAACTCTACTGTTGCGCCAAAGCTCCCCTTCACGTATATGTATGTATGTATGTATATATATATATATATATATATATATATATATATATGTAAGCTCTGACGGTCCACATTATCACTAGTAAGACAAGTTGTTCCCTAAAATTCAGAACCCCAATGGACAAGCCTACAACCAGGAGGCTAGTTATTGTGGCTCCATCCCTACAGTACTGTCTCAAGGACGGCTTCTTTAAAACTACCATTAGTAATACAAAATCCGATGTAACAACATTTATTATGTCCTACTGTTCACGAAAACAAGTTGCTTCTTTATGTTGGAGCCTTCGGTCCTTAGCCATTCGAGACATTCTCTTTATAACCGGATCACATAGACCCATGAGGATCCTGATAAACTATCGTTTTCTTTTTTTGTAAATGAAAATTAAATTTATTAGTGACGCAAATAACTACATCTGTTTCTAGCATTGCCCAATAGACAGTTCTTCAGCAGACACTCTCTCTTACATATTTGTTCTAGCATATCATCAGTAGACCTTCAAATAGACAAAAAGGGAAAACATTCACACTCTTTCATCATCAGTAAAGCAAATCACAAACCTGAGAAGATATAGAAATTGTTCCTTATGTCATAATTTATGTAGGATGTTTCATATTGCTTTTCTTGTTTCTCGCAAAATCTAATCTGTAGTATTTGAAGGGGCTAGTATCTTTAGCTTGGTAGCCCAACATTTTAATTTCTTTCTTCTTTTTGTTATATCAAAATCTGGAAAGCATAAAGGGTGTGTGGGTAGGATGTATAGTTCCCTGATAGGTCTCACTCCATAACCCGTATTCAATTGATCCATCAGGTAGCTCCCCTATTTTGGATAGCACTCTTCGTTTCAGCTTCAAAAAAACCAAATGAAAACAATATAACCAAAACTGGAATATCCACGCTTGAGATACTTTTTCATATTACCAATGACTGGAAGTCATAACAACAGATAAGAGGTGAAATTTGTTGAAGATGTCACCTAGTTTCTAGTACAGCCCCAGCTTTTCTCTTTGGTTGTAATGTGAGGTAGATCACACCATCAGCTGTTGAAGCAAAATCACCATATTTCATATTATAACCCCAGATTCAGGTTCTGTGGCATAGATCACACCATCAGATTTTGGAGCAAATTCATACATTTAACTGCCATAAAAAAGAATAGATTCATCAAGAGTTTTCTCCTATTTTTTCACACTGGATCTATTCAGAGCTATTTGGCATGATGGATGACACTTTTGTTCTAGATATTATTGGCATAGAGATTTCAATTTCCTTGGAAGGATGATTGCTATATGATTGTTTTATCAAATGGCTGTTGTGAGCAGTTTGGAACATTGCTGGCAACAATGGGACCTAGCCATAAGAAGTTGCTCAGCCTGACACCAACGGTAATGAAACCCATAGCTTATAGAAGATAAAGTGCTTGAGAAGTGCTGACAGTGAAATGGGTTCCCAACAAGATCCAGAATCCGCTTGTTTGAGCTCACAAACATGGGCTCAAAGAATGTGCTGTTTTTAATTGACAACTTTGTGAACCTAACTGCGCAACTCCCTTGGGTACTCAATCCAACTAGCCATTCCTGCATTGGTTTAAGATAAATTTTGATGCACAATCTTTTCTGTTACATTAATAGTCTCACTTTTCCGTTTAAACTAAATTTTAATATTAGCTTTATCATAAGTTACACTGTTAGTTGAGATGTTATCTTTAGAATCTTCCCTATCTGCAACAATCAATTTCCTCCTGCCATACCCAGAAATTTCTGGCAATGTAACCATTCAAATACAGTCAGTAACTATGTAGTTGCAGGCGCGACTAGTCGCTAGGCGCAAGAAGGCGCATGGCATGCGACTCAACTTCAACCAAGGGCAGCGACTTAAGTCGCACTGTGACTAATCGCGTGCCTGGATGTGCCTTGCGCCTAATGCGCCCCCGACTCCAAGTGCATCGACAATCACTTAAAGTTAAAACCCTACAACGGGTTTTTTTTTCTTTTTTCATTCTTCTTCTTCCCCAATCGACTACTTCCTTTCTGAACCTTTGATCTTCCATCTAAATCCAAGTAATTGAGGTGAGAATCGTAAGATTGTAATTTCTATTTAGTACTTACTTTCTTTTTTCTTTTTTTCTGTAAAAAAAGGGTAAACCCAGTATTGTTTTTTCATTTTTTTTGCATAGTGCTTCTTTTTCTTTGAAAACTCAACATATGTATACTCTAAAGGTAAAAACGAAAACTCCATTTCATTCTTTCCATCTGTTTTCATTGATTTAGTGTATTATGCAGTAAATTTGTAGTTTTCTATAATTTTTACCTGAAAATGATAAATACATCAGTAATCCGTATTTTTATTTTTATTTTAAGCAAATATGCATATCCTCACCATCATAATGCTAAAAATGATTGACCCATGAGCTTAATTGACTTTTTTTTTTAATGTCTTTTTTTTTTTTTTTTTTACAGAAACCAATCAAAAACAGTAAGGGTTTTTTTTTTTTTTTTTCCCGTTTTTGTAGCAAATGTGTAAGTGTCATCATAGGATGATAGGAATGCTAAAAACAACTTATCAATAGAATGTTTTGATTTTTTTCTTACTTTTTTTTTTCACTAACAACAGTAATTTTTTTATTTTGTACTGTTAATTATTTTATTTTGTTGTTAATTTTATTGTTCTATTTGTTTGCAGGTTTCCTCTTCTGAATCTCTGATTGCTTGATTTGATTCCACTTTCCATTCCACTCCAAAGTCTCCAATAGTTTCCAGTATTCCTATTTCCTATTGATACTACAAGTCTATAATATGTCATCATCAAGGGGCTCCACCAATGCTTCTTATAGAGTAATGGATCTGGGGTGGGAATATGCAGAGGCACACGATCCAAATGATAAAAATTTGGTATGGTGCAAGCTTTGTGGGAATAGATATAGTGGTGGAATTTTTAAATTAAAGCAACATTTGACAGGTGGGCATAGGAATGCCAAGAAATGCTCTCTAGTCATTCCTGAGATATTTAAAAAAAAATTAGATTATATGAATGAAATAAAGAAGAAGAAAGAGACTAGAGAGAGAATAACAAGAGAGATGGAACAGCCAGAAAATTTGTTTGGCTTGACTGATGATGATGAGGAAGATGAGGTGCAGGAGATTGATAGCACCAGGCCTACTGGTATTTTTATTGGGGGGGATAAGAGGCGTAAAATACCCACACAACAAACAAAAGGGCCCATTGATTATCTCTTTGCTCCCAACCCTGAGGCCCAGGGCAAGGGTAAGGAAAAGGCCCTCATGCAGCAAGCAACAATGAATCGAGCATACAAGAAAGAGTTTAGAACAAGAGCATGCAATTACATCGCCTCTTGGTTCTATGAACATACCATTGCATTCAATGCTACTCGTAGTCGTTCATTCCAGATCATGTTAGACGCAGTTGCGCAACATAGTCCAAGTATATATCTTATATTTTTTATAATAAATAGTTATATATTTGTTTTAGCCTTTTACCTAATCTTATATCATATAATCTTGTGTTACTAAGGTTTCAAGGCACCCTCGTATCATGAGTTGAGGGTGAATTTTCTTCAGAAGCAAGTAAATGAGACAAAAGAGTACATAGATCAGCGTAGAGGTGATTGGATTAGGTATGTCTCCTTTTTTGCAATCTTGTATTATTGTATATTACTTTTAAGTCTCAAGGTGACACTGACACTAACAACAAGAGTGCTCCATGGTATTATTCCTTTATAGGTATGGGTGCTCCATCATGTCAAATTGGTGGACCGATGGCAAGGGTAGCAACCTTGTCAACTTTATGGTGAACTATCCAACTGGGACAGTTTTTTTGAAATCTATTGATGGGTCTGCACATGTCAAGAGTGCAAGCCTAATACCTGACATGCTGGCGAAGGTGATTGATGAAGTTGGAGAGAACAATGTGGTTCTCGTAATAGTTTAATTTTATATTTATAAGTTGTTAGGTATTATAAATTGTTTATAAGCATATACTGCAAGTTCATCCTATATAATTTGACCTTTTTTGTACTTTAGGTCATAACTGACAATGTCTTTAACTACTTTGCTGCAGGAAGGGAGTTGATGGTGAGGATGCCACATTTATAATGAACCCCCTGTGCAGCTCACTGCATTGATTTGATGTTGGAGGACATAGGAAAATTACCAGTTGTGAAGAAAACTGTGGGAGAAGTTAGGGCGATGGCGGTTTTTATATATAGCCACACACATGTCCTTCATCTTATGAGGAGGTTTACAAAAAAAAAAGGGATTTGGTCAGACCTGCAATGACGTGCTTTGCCACCAACTTCTTGAGCCTAGAGAGCATCCACAATTTCAAGACAGAGTTGAGGGCAATGTTCCACTGTTCAGAGTGGATGAACAGTAAATGGCCAAAAAGGCCTAAGGGTAAAAGAGCTAAAAAGATTGTATCACGCACCAGCTTCTGGAACCACATCCTATTCTGTTTGAAGATTATGGCTGCACTCGTAGAGGTTTTGAGGGTGGTGGATAGTGAGGAGAAGCCAGCGATGAGATACATCTTTGAGGCTATAGTCAGGGTCAAAGACAAGATTCAAGCCAATCTAGCAAGGGATGAGCGCCAGGCCACTCATGTTTGGGGGATTATAAACAGTAGATGGAGTTCTCAACTTCACCAACCTTTGCATGCAGCAGGATATTACCTCAACCCATCTATCTATTATGACCATGACATTGAAATTGAGCGTAACGGTGATATTAAGAATGGTCTAATGCATGCCATTAGTAGGTTATATGATGGAGATGAGGCAGACATGGTGAGAGATCAGATATTTCTCTATAGACATGCTACAGGCTTATTTGGCAATATGCAAAAGAAAAACCCAAGCCCCTTGTAAGTATTTTATATTATCCTATGTTTAAGTTTTAACTTCTAAATTTTATTTATTTTTCTAACTTTAATTTTTTTCCAAAATGTAAGTGAGTGGTGTATTACCTTTGGGGCTCAAGCCCCACATCTTCAAACATTCACCATTAAGGTCCTCTCCCAGATATGCAGTACATCTCCTTGCGAGCACAACTGGAGTGTCTTTGAGAATGTAAGCTACTTAGATATTAATATGTAGTACATTACTAGTAAATTAGTAATTTAGTATAACATTCATTGTATTCTAAATTTATATTTACTTCTTTTTTCTTTCTTTTTTAAGATCCACACTAAGAAGAGGAATAAGCTGCACGCTAAGAAATTGAACGATCTAGTATTCATTCAATACAATCAGCACCTTCGTCGTCGACATGAGGATCGTTTGAAAATGCAAGCGTATACAAATCCTATTCTGTTACGAGAGGTCGACGAAAGTGATGAGTGGATTATTCCAGAAGATGCTGGAGATGATCTAGTGCATCAAGGTGATGACCTCACCTGGTTAGATGTTGAGCTTGAGGAAGGATCAAGTGAACACGATGCTCCATCTACTAGGCAATACCAAAGGCGAGGGAGGGGCCAGAGGGGGAGCCACATTTCTCAGTCTCAAGCTCATGCTCATCAAGAACCAAATGAGGATGTTGGAGAAGAGCAAGGCCATGAGGAGACTGATGAAGAGGAGGATGTCAACATCTCTCAGGGAGATGATTCTGATGATGGTCTTGATCTTCCTGATGAGGAAGAGGTGCAGGAAAATGGCTCTTAAGTCTTAATAGTTAACTTTAACATTTGTTTTACTTTATTTACAAAACTATTGTTTGATTGTTTATTGTTCCTAAATTTACAGGAAGATGATGGCGACGATGACAAGACCACAACAATTGAGGGAGTAATACCTCCTTGTTAGGCCGCTACTCCCTGTTGTTTCATTGTTTATTGTATTTGTATGTTTCTCAAATCCTTAGCTTACTTTTATGTGTATAACTGTATGATTGATTGTTTGATTTAACCTTAGGTTGTTAACTTGTTATTGTATTGTTGACAAGTATTTATTAATATCTTTACATTTCTATGCCTTTTTATATTTTTTGGATTATTTTTTTTTTGCAATTTTTTAGATTTCTTTTTCTTTTTTTAAATATTTAAAATTCTTAATTTTGTGCCTTGATGCCTAGTCGCACGACTAGGCGTGCCTAGTCCCTCTGGGCACAAGGCACACCCCTTGCGCCTGGGTGCGCCTTGCGCCTGCAACTACATAGGTCAAAAATCTAAAGTTCGATATTTAGCCCTTAGAACACCATCCTCCCAAGTGAAGATGATAACTCATTGTGGGAAATGAAACTTTAGTTCAGACTCTAAGCCCTTTATAAGATCATTCTGATCATTGATTGCCACCAGCATCCAAAACATCCCAATTTTCCTCCATTTTATCTTTTGATTGGTTCTTTGGCCAAAGGCATCAATAAAATCCGTACTTTACCCAATCAACCTAATTTCTAGGTTTATCCACTGGAATATCAACAGTTGGTCAACCTCAACATCTGTAACCCCCTTACACTTGGGACAGCAAGCAACTGGTATGGTTAAACTGGGTCGCACATCCAATGCTATGAGCAATCATGGTATCCTCTAAAGATACTTGAGCATGAGAACATATTCACTATGAGAAGAAATTATGAAGAATGTTATCAGGCGGGGTCTTTTAAGCATGAGCTCACAATTTGGTCCTTTTTCTAATAGAATATGTGATGCATTTCCAGCCATCAATATGTAAACTTTACCCATTTTAATTGATTTGCACTTCCAAATAATGAGTATGAGTTCCAAACATTTCATTCTATTAGGCAGAAACATCAAAGATAATACAATGCTTTTGTTGCCAACATGACTGTAATCAGACAGCCCAGATTTCTTGGCCACGACATAAATTAAGGTAGACCAGCAAGGTGGTTGGGTGTTACACCACTTCACTTTAGATTTAGATTCCTTTTCGTCACGATCTTTCTATTGTCATGAAGCCCTATTCTTGTCTAAGTATTTTGTCAATCAGTAAAATGTCAGCAAAGAAACTCCTTCAAGGATAAAAATATCATTGGTCCTATCTTAACCAGATTATATCAAGGGAGAGGACCTAGAGGAGAATTGCAAGTCCTCAAGTCACCTCTAACAAACCAAAAACGATCTCCACCCCAAAGTGAAGCTACAGACTCTTATCGGAGTAACACTGGGAAATACATATTATAGACAACTAGAGCTCCCTTCTAATGAAAGGATATGACTAGAAGAGCATTCACAGGGTTGGCATACTCACAACTAAATCTAATGAAGAAGAGGCACTATAGGTGAGGAGCACTAGTGGTTTGCCTACTCCATCATAGTTGCCACCATCAATGGGGATCATCCGAATTATCATTCTAAATAAATGGAAAACATGTCAAACACAAGCCTTCCCATGTGTTCCATTTATAATTAAGAGAATGATAGATGGATCAACCAATACAATCATTCAACTGTCCTCATAATCCAGCCTATTACTGCAAATGCATCTTTTACTTCCATCTTCAGTTGCCTGCTTCTTATATTCTTATTACAAACTCCCAATGTTTTCTTATGAATGTAATGTTCTTCCATAGAAAATCACTTTTCCAGCAAAACACTTTGTATTTCTGTCAGTGAGTTGACCAACAAAATCATTTATAACACATGCATCTCAACTCAACTAGGAAGTTCATGCATGACAAACCTCCAAGAATTAGACTTTCCTGTACCAATCTGAAGAAACTAAATGTGGGACATGCTGTATGTCTTGAGAAAAAGAGACTAATAAAAGATAACATGCTTCTTCTAACAAAGAAATGGGGAAAAAAGATCATCAATCAACCATAATCAAAGACACAAAACTGGTAAATTCATTAGAAAAAAAGGGCACACACACAGAGATTAACACCAGAATAAATAAAATCTCCTAAAAGGAGAACAATAGAGCAAAACCAAAGAAAACTTTACAAAAGACTGAAAAAAGATATATACAAAAGCTCTTCTAACAAAAACTTAACTAGTGCCAATAGAAACCAACAAAAAGTAGCAGCAATGACAGAGTTAGCAAACTAAACGTTGGATACTTTTGCCAAACCCACACCAGCACCTAAAAAAAAAAAACAGAGCTTTGGATACTTTTAAGGCCTAAAAAGTGATGAAATCTTCATAAATATGTATAAGGTATTGTATTATTCTGAGAAAGATCTTAAACATGAGGCCTAAAATAAATGTTTTTGCATGATCTCATGGCAACTTTGAAAATTTTGAAGACGTTTGGTGTAATCTCTTTTGATAAATTTGAAGATGTCTCATGAAATGTCTTAGGTTGGTAACATCTCACCTATGGCTATATCAAATTCTTCATCATCATCAAGACTGTATCCCCATTAGGGGTTGGCCACATAAATCTTATTCCTCCATTCCCATCATGGCTTCATTTAGTCCCAAAGTTTTTAAATCTTTCTCACCACTTCTATCCACGTTCTTTTGGGCCTTCCCCTTGCCCTTTTAGAACCTTCGACTTGCATTGCCTCACTCCTTCTAACTAGTGCTGTTTGCGATCTCTAATATACATGCCCAAGCCATCTAAGTCTAGTCTCTCTCATCTTATTACCTATTGGTGCTACACTTAAGTTTCCTCTAATGTTTTCATTCCTAATTATATCCTTTCTTGTCTTGCCACTCATTCATCTTAACATCCTCATTTCAACTACATTCATCCCATGTACATTATGTTCCTTCACTACGCAACACTTTGATCCATAGAGCGTGGCTGGCCTTATGGCCATCCTATAGAATTTTCCTTTAAGTTTGAGTGGTACCTGCCAATCACACAAAACTCTAGGGACACATCTCCATTTTTTCCAATCCACTTGAATTCTCTGGGTGACCTCCCTCTCAATCTCTCTACTCTCATGAATCATCGATCCTAAGTATTGAAAGTGGTCTTTTAGCAGGACTTCTTGGTTATAGATATATTCGTTTATAAGTAAGAAGCGAAAATAATGACAATCATCTTCAACTTCTTCAATTGCGTCAAACCTAGCATGACATGAATCGATCACAGCTATATCAAATTAATAATTTCAATGTACTTCTTCATATTGGAAATTTTGATTAGTAGTAGGGATAGAGGGTTGAGGAACAAGAGGAATAGACATTACATTTGGGTTTAGCTTTCACAAGTATACTAGGTAAAATTTTGGGAAGATGTTGGTGATGAACTTCTACAGGACTCAATTAAGTTGTATCATTTGTTGCCATAAGGGAGAATTGCACCGACGATTGCTTCTGGAAGCAACAAGCAGTATGCAGTCCTTGGCTCCACTTTCACGCTTTTCTAATGAATGACAACTTCATTAAAAGCAAAAAAGATAAATTTTGAGAGTGGAGATTGCAAATATGAAGTACTCAAGTTCTAACCTTTGTCTACCTACTAAATCTGCCTATAAATTTCCCTCATAATGTGGGTAATGATGCCTCTATCCAGAAGTCAAATCCACAAGGGATATTCACCAATCCATAGCTCTAGTATACTTGTCTTCAAGTCTGAGTAATTGCTTATATACAGTCCCAGTAATAGCAGACGCCAATAAGTCCCCTTTTTGCTAGCATTCTCAAATACTACTGTTCTGCATTCCCTAGATTGGAGATTTCTCAAGAGACAAACAAGGGGCTTGTCTAAACTCTGAATAAATATAAGCGCTTTAAACAAGACGGGCAGTTAAGCAACAGCATTCAACCCAGATTTATTCAAGTTACGCACACTTCTTTTCCAAATCAGCAGAACTACCAAGATCCCAAATTTCCGCCCCATAATCTTACCCATCTTGCTTCACCAGAAAAAATTGAACAGTACAATATCAAGCAGATAACACTGAAATCTTCAGATTAACTAAAAATATTACGTGACCGATGAACATACAACAAAAGCAATTAATCAAATTCATGAACAAATAAATGGAACGGAAATGGGCACTGAAGAAGAGAGAACAAACCAGAACTTGAACTCGGGCAGGAGACGAACAAACGGGCGGAACTCGTCAGAGCCCCTGGTGGGGAGGGTGGGCCCGTCAACGAGTTCTTGGATCTCGGGGTCCACTTGTGGGGAGAGAAAGGCGATCAGGAGATTAAGGATGTAGATTCCGAGGCCATAGGAGACGATGTAAAATCCCTGGATGAGATAGACACGAAGAATGTAGAAGAAAGCAAGAACCCCAAATCCAATCCAACGCCAGAGAACATAAGGGGTGGACTTATCAAGGTAAAACTGATACCGTTGACAAATCTTTAGAGTCAATTCAGATAGAAACCATGACGACGAAGAAGGAGGATCCAAAAGATTAGCGCCCTCTCCGCCGCTGCCGCCGAAATTCATGTCTGCTTCCTCTCTCTCTCTCTCTCTCTCTCTCTCTCTCTCTAAGGGAAAGAGATGGTCAGCAAACTATGCTTCTTCTCTCTCCAAGGAAAAGAGATGGTTTGCAAACTATTTGCCATGTTGTATGATAGATGATAGGGTTTTTTGCAAAAATACAATTACATTTTAGCGTTTTTGTAAAAGAATTTAACATTTTTTCAATTTAATAAATTTGCTACTAAGTTTTCAAAAACTTCGCAAATTTGCCATTTTGTTAGTTTTCCTTCCTCTTTCCCTGTTATTTCTTATTAAATGTCAATATTACCCTTGTCCTTTCGACAACCCCTGTTTTTAACATATTTTTTGGCGTCCTTGTGTACCCTTCGTCGGCGTTACCTAATCAACAGTGAGTAGATCCCTTGATGGCGCCTACTTGATCGACAGTAACCATATCTCCCACCCACAACGTCATCATCCCTCCCTCGCCAATCATCCGTGCTGCCCGCATAGGCTTCGGTGCTACCCTCCCCACCCACAACAGCATGGTCACCCTCCCCTAGCATCGGCTCTACTCGATCCAGATTGACAAATCGCCCCCCCTGGCGCTACTCGATCAACGAATTGTTCCCCCTTAGCACTACCCGATCAACAAATCGCTCCCCCCAGCAGTACTCGATCTACATACCTCCCTCCACCTGTGGTAATAGATCTACAGCCCCGCCCCCCCTGGCACTACCTGATCAATGAATTGGCCCCCTCGCCTAGCAATACCCGATCTACAAACCTCCTCCCACCACTATCCGATAGACAAATCGCTCCCCCCTAGCAGTACCCGATCTACGTACCCCCCTCCTCCAACAGTACCCGATCTACAGATCACATGTCCCTTATATATATTTACATTCTAATCCTCTTTCTTTCTCTAATGATAGTCTTTTTATTCATAAGTAGTGGCAACTCTCTTTCTATACATACATACATACATACATATATATATACCTCAAAGAGGTCCTTTTCTTACACTATTTTCTCTTGTCCTCAAGTCTTTCTTCATTTCTTTTCCTTTTTTTAGACTTCAATTTCCTTTTCTCCTCTCTCTCTCTCTCTCTCTCTCTCTCTCTCTCTCTCTCTCTCTCTCTCTCTCTCTCTCTCTCTCTCTCTCACTTGATTTTTGTCTCAACAATTTGTGTAAAAATTTTCTTGTATGGAAAGCATAAGTACACACTTCTTGTAACTTCAAATAAGTATCAAAAGTGTTTGCTTTTGTAAGGATTCATAATTTAGATAAGTTTTATTAGTTATTTTTTCTATATTCTTAATAGCAAAAAAAGAGAGGATATTAATTACAATCTAAAATACACCCTTAAGTATATTATTTGCATCAATAAGGCTTCAAAAGAGAATATTCGCTTAATTATCTTGTTTCATGCTGTAAGACTTCAAAATCTACAATGGATTCTATAAAATAATTTTAAAAGCAGTCAAGAAAAATTTCAATTCCTAAAAAGAACAACCAATAATATGTTTCTAAGTTTCAAATCTACTGTGATGTTCATATTCATTTAAGTAGGAATCTAAATTTTTCTTATCTTATTTTGGATCTCTAATTTTATATTTAGAGAGGAGAGATATTTTTAAGGAAAAATAATAAAAAATATTTATTAGAGAGTTAAACATTGAAAGGTGGGTCTCTAATCTAACTATCTAAGTAAAATAAGAGGCAGGAGAAAGATCTTTAAGGGAAGATATTAAAGGAATAATTTTGTTAGGAAAGAAAGGGTATCACTAATAATAATAAATAAAAAGAAAATTTTCCTTGAAAATATGACTTCAGTCTTCACTCAAGGATAGTATCTCTCTTATTATGATGTCTACATAATGTAATTATATACTCATATAAATAAGAAATTTAGAACATAGCGAAACTTTTCCCAACCTTATAAATGCAAAATTTTATTTGAGGAGATTTAAGTAATCTTTTAACATATTCTAACTTCTATATTTACAATAAATATTTAAACTTTAGAATACACTTATATTGGTGCTGATTGAATTTTTCTTCACTTAATGATTGATTTTATTATTTATATTTGATTTTCTTTATTTTATTCTTTTATAGATTTTCATTATTTTCTATATGAATACGTCCCTATAGTACGATCCTTGGACCATATAATATATTGCTTTAAACTCAACAAACTTTAAATTGGTCACTATTCTTACAAGTTATACCCAATATTTCCTAAAACCTCTCCCTTTCCTAAATCTTTGTCTTTCTTCTCTCTAAACTCATCTCTCTTTCTATGTATAGTTACATGTACATTTGAAATTACCATAGTTACAAAAAGTAAATCATGACTTGATAGTCAATCTTATACATGTATAGGCAAACATTGTTATTTTCTACAATAATGTTCTTCAAATTTTGACTTTTGGTAGCATACCCAAGATTTCAAGAAATTGCTTTCTACATTCTTTTGTTAATGTTATGTTTTTCCCAAAAATTAGCTTTCTATAAGATGCTCTCCAAAGGATTCTCATACCAAAATATTAGTTTATCATTGCACATTTTCAAAGATTTGGTGCCCATGTATATTTTGTTGCTGCCCCATTTTATCAATTTTTTAGATTTTTTGCATATGTTTTTTTAGAGAACACACCCTTCATGCATCTCTCTTCCCTAAAATCACTCACCTATATTTATCTATTATTTGGAAAACTTTATTACAAGATTAATATCAACCAACAAAAAATAGTATTTTTCTGAAGAAAAAAAAAGAAATTAGTGCTATACTAAATTCACCATTCAAAGATATAATCTCAACTAACACCAATTACCGTAATAAATTAATAATTATATTTATTTAAAAAATACATGTGAACTCAACCAATATAAATAAATATAGAATGATTAGAACCTTATGGGTGTGATCTAGCAACCAGATTTTCTTGAGCCTACCTTTGAATGATCTAACCAATTCATCTCATTGCTCCACAGTTAGATGTATTATAGATAAAAAGCATTTGATTTAGATGATTCTAACATTTAAAAGAGTATTTGACTTAGTGTGCTTAGAAACAGATAGTTTAAAAACTTTATAAACAACCTACAATTTCTTAATATCTAGAATTATCCTTACTATACAATTTTTTATCTATAATAAGATAATTAAAGTTGGAGGAATGAGATGAACAATTCCAATCATGCAAAGACAAGCTCCACAAGATGTCATCGTTAGACTTTACCTCAAATTAGAATATAGTATGTGTTGACAAAAAATTTCTCTGTGCATTTGCATGGACCAATTTCTATTTAAAATAAAGAATCCAAAGAAGAGCATGAAAACACCTCAATTACTCCAATTTTCTATGGTGGGCCCCACATATTATTGATCCAACCATTGATATGACTTACCTACCTTTGAAATTATTGTTCCATGTTGTTGATCTAACTTGCCTACCTTTGTATATGACCAAGAAATCATGAGAAAAGGCCACCTCTACCATCTAAGAAGGGGACTATGTATTAAGAGATACCCCAAAAAGGGTTTGTTGCCTATTTTTAGCCACATGATCATTAGAATGGTTGGACTTAGTTTATTACATTGCCACTTCACTCCATAAACTAGTGATGAAAAAAGAAAATAAATTTAGAAAAAAATAGTCAAAACAAAAAATATGAAAACAAAAATGGTAGAAAATTTTCCAGCCATTCTTGGTGGCAAAATCCTAACTTTGCTATCTTTCAAGCCATCTTGCTTTTCTTCCAAAACTTGAATATGGAAGAGTAAAACTTGTAACTTCTCCATATCTAAATCTCAACCTCAAAATCCCCTTCAAATTCCATGTCTAGAAAAATAACCCTAGAAAGGAACATTAATAAAAGGTAAGAGAATGCTTTTTTTACCTCTCAAAGCTTACCACTTTATCATATATTTTAGGCCTTGCATGATAAGCAAATGTGGTTTCTTCCCATAATCTTCCTTTTCCTTTTATGTGTTTTTTCCCCCCTTTTCTTCTTCCAAATTTCATTTCTTTTTTTGTGTTACTAGTTTATGGAGTGAAGTAGCAAAGCAAGACTAATCCTAGTAGTCCTATTGATCATGAGGTCGGAAATAGGTAGTAGACTCTTTCTAAGATTTGTTGCAATACATAATAGATAGCCCCTCTAAGAAATGGTGTTTTCTTATTGAGAGACATAGATCGTCTGAAGCAAGCTCTAGAGATGCAATGCTCTACTTGCAATTAACGGGATGTTAAATGTGCCCTTTTAGCCTATTTTTGGACCCCTACAAAGTTGAAGGAAGTGAGTTGATGAATGGCTCCAATCAATGACATGTATGACTAGCATATAAAATTGGAGTTGCATGACTACTAATCTACTATGGTGTTATCATGATCTACTCTAGCATCTACTACCTACTATATACTAAAATAATATAGTTTCTCGCACAACTTTTTATTATTTTGTTGGCACTATTGCTATTTATCATTATCACCTTTTTTAAAATTAAATGTTTTTTCTAATTTATAATTGAATACATCCTCTACTAGCAATCTCTAGAATCTCTATTCTCTCTCTAAATATATCAACATGATTATCCTTATATAGTAATCTTATAATGATGGTTGAATAAATGGATCTCTTAGTCATTAAATGCTCTTCTTTTTTCTTCTTTTTTCTAAACTTTCTTATTTATTATTCTACATATTTACTATAAATATGACTTCTAAAGTAAACCTCAACTATCCTAAAATCTCTCTCTATCAAATAATCATGTTTTTCTTTGAGCATCAAAACCCTATTTTTCCTTGTACCATGGTAGCATATTTATTTTTTTTAAATTTCATCCTAACTTATTAGATGGATAAATGGCCCCTAGTGGATTTGCCTCTCTCTTTTAGTCTCGAACCTATCTTAAAATCGCTTCACAAATGCTAGCCACACATGCGGACATGTGTACTTATGAGTTGTCACATCCCTTATTTCTAATAAAGGAAAGAGTTCTATGAATTGTGACAACTAATAAAAGTACATATGCCTGTGTGTGTGGGTTGCATGTGCACCTAGCATGCCTCAAATCTCTTTATATCGCTTCCTTTTCAAATTGGTAATAATCCTTATCTTAGTAATCAAAGTCATCCATCTAATGTCTATATTAATATAAACAAATAAGTTTAATTTATCTTTGCTTATAGCCACATGTCAATTCCTTAAATCTCTCTCTCTCTCTCTCTCTCTCTCTCTCTCTCTCTCTCTCTCTCTCTCTATATATATATATATATATATATCATCTTTAGGGGGTTTATTTATCTGTGTATGTTGGGTGTTTCTTTTGGCACATCTCTTATGATATCTGATATATGTGTCATATATTCTATGATATTTGGGATATGTGACATATGTTCTGTGATATCTTTGGTGATATTTTTGGTGATATGTTATATACTTTATGAGAGATATTTTGTTATTTTTTAATAAAAATTAATGCATCAACCAATCAAAATGTAATGACCCTCAAAGCATGGGACCTTCAAAGTGAAGGATATAGTTTCATCAAATAACAAACTAGTTTCATTGGGAAGCATTATGAAGTACATGTAGTTTTTAAGATAAGTTTCACATAAGCATAGACACAGTGATATAAATGATAATAACTAGAAGAAGTGAGCAGAGGACATATGCTACTGCATTGCATGATGAAGACGGGGCAACAAACATGAGCAAGACACGGTTTTTCTCTCGGTCATGTAATGCATCAGTGGACTTGGACACCACATTGTGATTGAAACTCATGCCATCCAGCTGCTCTCTCCGACGCATTGTCGTCCCAATTGGTGGTAAGGGTGGTAGCTCAACTAGCATGTACTCATCAAGCCAGATGGATCATCATGTATGTTGTTTGTTGGTAGGGCAATGAAATTACCACTTGCCACGATTAGGCTTTGAATGCACTTGGAGTAACAACATAGGCCCTCAACTGCATACACATAAGGGGTGGAGGTTTTGCTCCATTCTTATAAGAAGACATCATGTACATATATTTTGCTATGTAAGTAAAACACACAATTAATATAAGAAGTCATCATTTAACTTTTCATAACAAACTAAGTAAAAAGACCAAAAAAGAGTTTTAGTATAGACTAAAAAAGAGTTTTGGTACAATAACATGTTCTTTATCATGATTGCACGACTTTTGGTTATTTCTATGAACATAATCAAACCAAAGTTTCGTGCGATGGAAGTGCACAAAGTAGCAGCATCTCGACAAGCGGACTCCTAGGTAGGGTGTAATTGCATGCTCTGTGAATTATCTTCACTCATCAAGGTTGCTTATAAACCCCACATCTCCACCTCATCCCAATGCAGCACTTGCATACCGACATTCACCCTCTCCATGTCTACAACTGTGACAACTTCCTCGTCTTATTCACTATTCCAAAGTAGATTGTCATTGTCATCATCATTGTGAGACTTAGGATTCTCTCCCATCTCCTCTACTAGTCATGTGTCATTAACACATTCTTGGCTCATAAAATTGTACAGTGCACATAATGCCTTCACAAGATTAATCTGTGTCCTAAGAGGAAAGGGAGGAGCAGACTTGAGAATGGGAAATCTAGCTTTCAGAATGCCAATTCTTTACTCTATTACATTCCTCAAGGATGAGTATTGAAGGTTGAATAACTCCTTGACATTTTGTGGCTATTGCATCCCCTGGCCAAACTCCTTCAGGTGATACCTAGTCTTTCGATAAGGAGCAAGAAACTATTGCCTATTTGCATAACCCCTATCAACCAGGTAGTGCTTCCTTATACCATAACCACTTCAGTGATTAATGAACAAACCATAAAGGTAGAACCTACGAATGTAAACATGTTAACGCATAATGGATTTACCCTCAGGAATTGTCAGCCACACACCTTCTCTTTATAGAGCTTCTTTCAACATGGTAGAGTCATGTGTAGCCCCTCAAAGCTAGCAAGCACATTTGTGAATTGTATGTCAAAATTATAGCATGAACATTTTGTGTGATGAAGCCCTTCCTATTACCCCACTTTGTCAAATCATAAGGACCCACACCAAAAACCCTAGCTTGGATCAATGTCCCATCTGTAGCTTCAATGCAACCCAGTAAACAAAATGACAAATTCAATGTTAAGTGTGCATTGTCCCAAATTTTCATATTAAAGATCAGAAAAGGACAAATGGAGTTATTGTGAAACGGTTCTCTCTGATAGTTGTTTGTAATCTCTTGGTGATCCTCTGTTGCATGAGCAGACATAAGGCAACCCTACAACCACAACATCTCATGAAGGACCTTGTGAAAGTTGGTATTGATGGAATAAGTGGACCTAAAAAGATCTTTCATTGCGGGCTCATACCTCAAATCCTGATCAACAATCATTAAGAAGGTTGCCACCATATCCTCCACTGTCACCCAACGAGTTCTAGATAAGAGACCAATGGTCTGAAAAATACTAACCAGCTTATCAAGTTGGAACTGATGCATTTTGTATAATTTTTTGGAATCCCTCCTGTAATGGAAGGATCAATGAACGGACAGGGATCATTAGATGTTGAGGACGTTGCTTGACATGGTTGCTTCCCTTTTCCCCTCACTCACTACTGGTTAACAGTCCTACAGGAGGGAATCGACGATGATGTTGTGGAGTTAGCTAGGTAGACAGAGGGTTGCAGAAGGTGTTGAGATGGATCTTGTGGGTACAATCCATCATTGTCCCATTGAACTTCCTTCCCATAATATGGGACCTATGAGTCAAATGCATTAGCATCCATGTTTGACATATCTGGTCTGTATACTTCCTCAATCGGTTGTGTATATTGACTATCGACCGTGCTCGATTCTTGGAGTGCCTCATCTTCTATAGAAATATTAATCACAAAGAAGAATTCTCTAGTGGCACTGCTTGCCCCAAACATTGTCTCCAGGTGTTCATTTGGGAATTATGCTAACCTAGACAAGTGTAGAACAAACAAAGGACTACTATCATATTTATCATCTTCCTTTGTCTTTGTTATATGTACTATGTCTTTTGGAGAAGCCCTTAAATGCTTGAGTCTAAGAAAGAGTTTTTGTTATAATTTGACTTCATTATACTTTAGAAAATGTTATTTTGTAGATGGTGCAAATATACAAACTTTTATTAATTTGTAGTCTTTTTGTGGCCTCCAGAAATGACTAAAGAGGAAGTAGAAGATCATTTGCAAGACGCGATTCAGGAGAAGTTTGTAGCTTTTGGTGATGTATCTCTTTATTGATATATAAGTAAATAATATAAAGATGGAATCATAGTAAATAATATAAAGATGGAGTCATAGAAAATAACTACATATGCAAAATGATGTAGCACTTCATCTATATTTGATTACACAAATATGTTATTTTTATATATTTATACTTGAAATCATATTTTACTCATATTTATTCTTTGAAAGATTATTATCTTCTTTGAAACCATGTAGTACCTAAGTGATAGTAAGTCAACTAAGAAGACCCAACCTTCTACTGAATACAAATATCAACTCAGAATTAAGAATCTTAGAGACTGACTTTCCCTTTACAAGACTCATTAGAAGATACTGCCTAACTAGGATATGATATAATATCAATCTATGATAACCTTTGTCTTTTTCTTTTCTCTTTTTTGGTTTAGATCCTCTTGCAGAAATAACCACCCTTCTTCTATCCAAAAGTACATGTTTCAGAGATTCCATGCATTGAGCATGCCAAGATTCAAGTTGTAAACAACAAACAAGGAAGAGAATGCGTCTAACTATAACCAATTGTAAGTTATAAAGGATCTACTTACCGTGCATAATGCGAGTAGGGTTTTTGCAACAAAGGGGATCTGGTTCTGATGAACATGAGCAGGGTTTTTGCAAAGAAGGGGATTTGGTGTGGGAGGTGGCTTTGTGGATTTGGTGGAGACAGATATCTACCAACTTCTGCTTCTTCATGAAGTTATCAAAATAATGTTGCAGGAGTGACTAGTCATTTCATAATGTTGTTAAGGTAGTGAGTTCAGTGTTCACATCATTCCAAAAGAAAATTTAATTGGTTACAGTTCTTCTTAGAAAGGTATAGAAACCAAATAGACAAACATGAAGAGAAAAGGCTAAGTGCTTAATTGGAATAGACTTAAATTCATAAGCGACACATTTTACACTGGTTAGAGTTGAGCTCAAGCCAATAAGTTGCTAATTCATCTAGATGCTACTTCTGTTCAGCATGAGATGTTCCACATGCTATTAGAAATTCTTGCTCTCATTTGCACCATTTGCAACCACATGGATTAGCATCATGCTATGTGGATCACTTAGTTCGAGGTACATACGAATACTAAATAAACATCTAATATCTTATCATATGAGAGACTAAAAAATATCATAAAGTTAAACACTAACAAAATCATGGGCTTCAAAACCTTTCCCTTGATTAGTCATAAAAAGTCTTTACATGAAGACAACTTCCAATGGAAAATTTTAATCAACAAAGTGGCCAAACAAAAATTCTGCCAGTAAAAAACCAAACTTGTTTCAGAAACCCAGGTTCTAGCCATCCTAGTCTCCACATAAGACATCTTTCCCCTACTTCCACTCAGTCGCTAAAACTACCCTAGGCTCCTTTAATTTATCCATGTCTCACTTTCCTAATTTTAGATGTTGGTTTCCTCGGGTGCTTAACTTGACTGTATTGTCACTTGTTAGAAATTGTCTTTCACCCCATTTCTCATTGGGGGCCTATCTTAGTTGCACTTCCAAATTTCTAATAAAAGATGTCCTAATATACTTGGGCTTCTTTTTGCTTCAAAATGTCCAGGTCATGTGGATTTTTGACCATGGGCTTCAACTGATATGAAATGCCTATTACACTTGAGTGGAGTGTAATTATCAAGATATTTAACCATAAAAAAAACTATTTTCTAGTCATTGGAAAAGAGAATCTCATTTTCATTAGTAGCATAAATGGCTAAAAAATTTAGGTTATTACAATTAGACTGACTTCTCATGTGGAAAATCCTTAGGACTCTCTTTCTATCTCTAGTTCTTAAGAGTTGGGACATGGAGTTGCCTCCAAGAGAAGAAGAAGAAGATACCAAAGATGTTGATTCTCAACTAGTGGTGGACAAATTAGAAGGATTATAGTTTCAATCCCAAACAAGGTATGATTTCTTTATCACTTAATGTTTAAATATGCTAATTTACATAATGCAAGGTTAATCATATCAAGTTTTTAAAGTTCTGAATTCTAATCAAGAAAAATTCTCAATCTTCCTCAAGTTTTCCAATAAGGATGACACAATCTTATTTATAAAATTAAAGGCAAAGATAGTTCAAATATATATATATATATATGTTCATGATATTATGTTTAGAGTTACTAATGAATGCATGTGCAAGGAGATTTCCAAGGTTATACAGATTGAATTTGAAATGAGCATGATGGGAAGGCTCATTCAAAAATCAAAGGCAAAGATAGTTCAAATATTTGTTTGTGTGTGTGTGTGTGTGTGTGTTCATGATATTATGTCTAGAGTTACTAATGAAAGCATGTGCAAGGAGATTTCCAAGGTTATACAGATCGAATTTGAAATGAGCACGATGGGAAAGCTCAACTTTTTCCTTGGACTCCAAATAAAGTAAACATAAGAAGAAATATTTATCAACCAAGCCATGTATATTAAAGAACTGCTCAAAAGATTTGGAATGGATAAGGAAAAGCCAATAGGCACACCAATAATCCTATCCTTGAAATTTGACAAAGATGAGGGTGGCAAATATGCTAATATCAAGCAACATAAAAGCATGATTAGCTCTTTTATGCATCTCATTTTAAGTAGTCTTGATATTCAATTTAGTGGATGTGCATGTGCTATATTCCAATCATATCCTAAGGAATCCCATTTTACTATTGTTTAACAAATCTTTAAATAACTTATTCACACCCCACTTCTTGGATGTTGGAATGATAGAAATAGCTTATTCTCTTTGAATGCATACAATAATATGAATTATGGTGGTCATAGAATTGATTGAAAAACCAATAGTTGGACATGTCAATTTCTCAATAACATGTTGATTTCATTGTTGTCAAAAAAATAAATAGCACTATCTACTACAGAAGTTGAATACATCACTATTAGTAGTTCTTATTCTTAAGTAATTTGGATAAAATAACAATTTAATCTCTTTAAGAATCCTCATTCAACATTCTAAGACCAAACACATTAAAATTAGATATCATTTTCTCAGAGATCATGTTTAGAAAGGTGACACCAATTTAAGTTTATTGGAACTAAACAACAATTGGCTAACATCTTACCCAAACCTTTAGTTGAAGATAGATTTTGCATGGTTAGAAGGGAATTAAGTATGAGTGTTTACTCTTGATTATTGAATTCCACTTGATTTGATGTTTGAAAAATCAACCATTCAAAAACTTTCAAGAAATCCATGATTTTCTTCAAAAAAATTGATTTCTCTAGATTTTATCAACTACTAGATCAACTGATTTATCAAAAAAATTTAGTTTGTGAAAAAACAAATTTTAGTTGACTAAATTCTAAATTTAGAAAACTAATTTTTAGGAAAAATTATCAAATGTTATGATTTTGATTTAGTCTACTAAGGTAGATTTTAATTGAATAATCTAGCAAAACTTTGTAAACAAATCAACAAAATATCAATTTTACTTAACATGCATTTCAAATATCACAATTTTCCCTCTTTCGCAAGATTGAGTCAACTATTCAATAAGAAGAATAAACTATATGGTATTTCAAATGGTTTTGAAATGGTTCCATTTTATGTTTTAGCCTACTAAATTGTACATTTAGTTGACTAATTCCTCAAAGGACTTATTTTTAATTTGATTTCACATTTATTATATGCATCTAGCAGACTTCCTAAGAAGTTCATTTTGAGGCTCTAATTTCCCTTAACCAAAACCTTCAATTTCCCCAGTCAAAACCCAAAATTCTTCCATCCATTCTTACCCAAAACCTCAAATGATCAACTCATTTTCACCTTTCCATACCATTTGAAGCCATAATTCTAGGAAATTTGAGATTTTGGAACCATGGTGACAACTCAAAATCAGCAATGGTGTTATTAATATGGCATAGAATCAAAATAATGGAATCGAAGTTATTAATATTAATGATAATGTCTCGATACCCGTTGATATGAAAGAAGGCAGAATGACAATGATTTCATTGATCATAGCTCAGACTCACTTGAGGGAGATGTAAAACTCAATGATGAAGTTCATTACCAAATCTTCAAAGAAAATGAAATTCCAATTAAGAAATGGTAGTTCCTTACTAACATAGATGAAGTAACTTTTGTCACCAAGGGTTTCTATTCTAAGCAAGTTCTTTAATAGTGATGATGTGTATACTAGGATTTTCATCAATTGTAACTAGAAAATTAGTTTAGTCACTCTCAACTCAAAATTTCTTTTCTTTGGAAAGGCTTCTCTATGATGATGCCAGTAGGATTTTCTATCCAAACATGAAAAGGCATGTCCATTTTTTTGTTGTAAAATGGTTAAGAACTATCATTTGCAAGCAATCTTGGTTGTATAATGGGAATTCAATATTTTCGTATTGAATTGAAGATTCAAGTTAAGATGTTGCATCAAGATTGGATGTCTATCAATTTGAACTTTGAATGGAGGATGTCAATGAACTTAAGCCAATTCAAGTAAGTTCACTTACTTCAGAAGCTAGAATTCTTCAAGTGTGACTTTATTTCTTAGAACTAATGATTAGACTTTATAAATCTTCTAATTAAGCTTTATACATCACATTGCTAGAAATAATTGTGTTCAACTTATCTTAGAACACATGAGGGACTCTAGATAGTAAGTCAATTTTGTTTTGCCTTATGGTGCACTGATCTCTAAATTCTACACTATAGTTGGGATTCCGTTAGCTTTAGAAACTTTTATTCCTTTCAAAAGATCCAACCTCATCAATCAATAGTATTTTGGATCTCTTGGTTATGAGTTCATCAATAACATTTGGGTCTTTACCAAAGATTTAACCTACTTCTGGAACCTCAACCTCCTATTCTGGATGGTTAGAAGCTACTTTTGCATTTGAAAAACTTGTTTTTATTTATGAGTGCACATGGATAGTTTATTTTTTATTCTCTTTTAATTGCTATGTGTGGATGTTTGAAAATTTAATTGTGCTATCAATTTCCTTAGATCTATTTACTTTTTCTATGATAAATAGCTATTTATGTGATGTGAATGCTAATATCGAATGGAATGGTTATTTATCTGTGAATGGTTTCAATGAGTTGTATTGCATGACATGTATACTAAATGTATGATTTTCTCTCATGAAATATCATATAAATGATTGGTTACATGTTCTCTGATAAGTGTTTAATTTTGTATAGGGGTAAATTAGTTATTCATATGTTCCAACTTATAGGGGTAAATTAGGGGTTTTAGACCAAAATTCGTAACACATGCATTTTTTTCCCTAATAAAGAAAAGGTTTGATATTTTGTAGGTCCAAAAGCTAATCTAAGGTAAGTATGTGATTAATCATATTTTTAGGATTTAATTAGTTTTTTTTTACTCTTTTGTAAGAAGTGGAATGAATGTCCAATGACCTAAGAATCATCAATCCAACATGAGATCTAGGATAAAGATCATCTTTAGGATCAACAATAGATGAAGTCAAAGGAAGTATAGGTGGCCAAAGTGGGCCCTTGAAGTAAGCCATGCATTCCTACCATCTTTGCATGGAAGCCACCTTAGCCATGTAAACCATGAGAGAAGGTGGAAAGCTAAGGAATTCAAGCCAAGGAAGCTTCCAAAGCCAACCATGAAGCCTAGCCAATGGAGCCTTCAAACTTCGCCACCTAAGCCATCAAGCTAAGTTAAATGAAGTCTAGGATTAGATGAAATTTAAGAGGATTATTCATGAAACTTTAAAGGATATTTTGAAGATAATTAAGAAAATCTTATTAGGATAATTTGGCATATGGACTAATAGGATAAGAGCCTTCCATTTTTTATGTTTTTCCCACTTTTCCCCACTTTTTTTTATCTCTTTCCACCTCACCACCAAATACCACCACGAATTTGACTTTCCATAACTCTTCCACCTTCCTAAATTGTCATCCTAACCATGCAACCAATCCCAAGTCCTTAGAAAATCAATTAGCCAATCAAAAACTTCCATCTCACCTCACTTTCCTCCCATCTTCTTTTCTTCTTCCCATCTCTTTCCTACCTTATCACCTAACCCACCTTCCTAATTTGGAGGAGCCTCCAACAATTTTTGAAGGGGGAGATGCCCCTTTCTAAAAAGGTGGTGTCTCTCACCTACTCCACCTCCAAAGTCAAGCCACCTCCCATCCTTGTTTATTATTTGGAAACCCTAGCTACTTACTATCTTAACCATCTAAATTGCATTGATTTCGTCCCCACCACACCTTAGTATTAGTGTACCCTACAAAAAATAGGAGAAAAACTTATAAAATAGCACAAACCTAAGGACTGAGGAGACCTATTTCTCAAAGGAAAAAGATGCCTCCTCCATTGAGGAAGGAGACGTCCTGTTCCTAACTCATCATCTTCTCCTTTTTGCTTTGGAATTCTTTTGTTTGAGTACTGCTATTATTTTCCTTAGGTGGAAGCATCTATCCAAGTTACTCCATGTCTGGTCCTTAGAGTAGTTGCGTCTCATTCCAACCTTGGTTTCTCTTGCTCCTTTTGTTTACCTTAGCTCTTTTCATGCTAGTTTTTGCCTTTCTTTCTTTTGTTGTTCCTTGCCTTAGAAATTAATATTCAAGGCTAGTTTTTTCCATGAAATGACAGCCAAGGGAAGTTATCTTGAATCTAGTTTTTCCCTTTACCTTTCATCACCTCTTGATTCTCTTTTATCTTCCATTGAATTCTAGCTTTGTTTGTTTTAGTTTCCATTAAGTTTTAGCCTTGTTTACTTGAATTCCTCTAAGTTTTTCCATATATCCCATAAGAGTTCCATTGGATTTCAAGCTTATTGAAGGATGAATCATCTCTAATATTTAGTTTTGGTTTTAAGTTGTTTAAAAAGGTACTGCATTTTCATCACAGGTGAATGCACACTTCATGTATTCACATATGCAACTCTTGATGATCAAGGAAATCTTACTTTGTTGTATGCAATGGATTCTTACTTTGTTAATGAATGCTAGCAAGGCTCTTTAGTTTACATGTACTTCCATGATTTGATGATCAACATAAAAGAGTTGTAGCTACATTCTAAGCAAACCAACCCAAAAACCTATTGGAATCATGCTTCCATTCCAAAGGTTGAATGCATGGTTTTGAAAGGTTTGAAGGGCTGAAGTTGAATGATAGTGTTAACATGCTTTTCCATCCATAGTTCATTAGTTTCATTGATTCTTTAATCAAGTATGGAAAACAATTCTCAAATCATGTTGAAATCATGCATGTGGTCCATAAGTAGTGTACATGGCTTTGAATGATTTGGAGGATTGAAATCTAAGTTATTGCATTCATTTACATTAGGAAAAGTAGTTAGTAGTGATGATCTTGATTAGTTTGTTTGCATGTTATTGCTTAGATTGTAGTTTTTAAAGTTTCCTTTCCCATAAGTTTACTTACTTTATTTAGAATTTCATGATTAGGAAAGTAGCTTTTTAAAGCATTAGTTTTTAATTTCATGTTTATGAAAGTTACTTTTAGAAAGTTGCTTAATTGCACTTTAGGAAAGTTAATAAATTAGAAAGTTTTCAATTTAGGGCAGTGCATGTTTGAGAAATGTTTTTTATTTTGGCAAGTTTATAATTTCAGCATAATTTCCCATTCCATACGTTAATTTCCATTTTTAGATTAACTTAAATATCTCTTAAATTTTGGTTAAGCTAGTTTAAAGTAAGATCACTAGTATCACATTAGTTGAACTCCTCATGGGATCAGCCTCACTAGTGTGCTATATTGCAAATGATTTGTGTGCTTATGAGTCTTAGTTAAAACAATGACAAGTTCTCATATGAATAATTATGTTGAAGATCTATTTGAGGGAAAGAACCTCTCACTCCCTCTCACTATTACTACATGATGTGACATTTATAGGGGACCTCCAAATTTTTTTGCTTCTTGTTCAAGGGCGGATTTATCTTTTAAGGGGAGTACACTGTATGATATTTTCTTTTCAATCTATGTACTCCTCATTCACTTATTCACTCACTCACCTTTTTCTTATGACAAATAGGGAAATAGATAATAGTGAGTGAAATTAGGAAAGTAAATTTCTTTATTTTTATTATCTCTTGTTTATGTTTCCCTATTTGTGATGTTTGTCATTATAAAAAGAGGGAAATCATTGACCCAAGCCTCCACATTTTGATGACAATAGAACCTTAAGTCTATATGTTTCTAACTTGTTTCCACTCATGTATGAATGTATTTGTATTTAGAAACAAATAGGTTTCAAAAAATGGATGAAGTTTTCATTCAAATACTTTAGTCTCACAATTTTAATCTACTAAAATTGGAAAATAGCCAACTAATGAGATTTAACTACATGAAAATGTCAAGTTAATTGACTACTTAGGATAATCTAGTCCACTACTTATAGGATCTAGTCTATTATAATGAAAACGAGCATGCAAAAGTGTAAAACAAGTAAACTAAATGTCACCAAAAGCAAAGAGAGAGATTTCATGAAAGTTGGTTGATTATCCATGAATCATTAGTGGATTAATTTACTCTACTCTTTCTAAAGCATGAAGACATTGATTTAGTTGACTAATTAAAGAAGATGCGAAGTTGGATTCAAGATTGAAGACTTCACATGTCTATCAATTCACATGTAGAAATTAACCAATTATTTTGAAGATTGAATTAATTATTTAATTCTATGATTTTCGTGGAACTTAGCTAATCAAATGGAGAATGAGTTTTCTAAAAGTTTAGGATAATGTGCTTGATTGAGGAATTAACATACCAAGTCTTGATTTTTATCGACTAAAATATGAACCAAATGGGTTTCAAATTCTAGGTTGAAGGCAAGTTGACTAAACATGACGAACATGCAGCTATACTTCTATGGTAAAAATGTAGATTTGCCACAAAGGAAATTTAGTCAATTGAATTGGTTAAAATAGTGGACTCAATAGGAGACAACTTTGTCTAGTGTCGATTCAAATTTGAATAGTTCTCTCTTAAATGGATAGACTTTTTTTGTAATGGATAAGAATTGGTTGCTAATAGATCTTTTGAATTGGGACTAGGCATATATATGAGGCATTTGGAGATAAAAATAAGAAGACAAAATGAAAATCAAGTGAGTGCCTATAGCTACATGACCATGGTTATCTTAAACATTTAGTAGATATTATAAATAAAGTTGTACCAGATGAACCAAACTTTAAACATCCTTGGACTTGGTCAAGCTACATGACCATTTGGAAATAAAGTTGTACCAGAAGAAATCAATTCATGATTGATTCTAAGAGCTCTAGGAATTTATTTATTAGGAATCTATGCCCTTGTAAGCCAATAATTCATTTATTGAATATTTATGTAATAAATAATATTTTTTTATTGGTTAATTCTATCTTTTGGGTACTACTTGTAGTTGTGATCAATAAATATTATACATATTGGCTAGCCATGAGATGACAACTAGAACCTTAGGGAATATTGTAGAAATTCCATGTCAAGGTGATGAGATTTACAAGATGTGAAGAAATGGAATTCTAGATCCCACAAGTGTATGATTAACAATCTACATTTGAGAATACCTACTAAATGTAATGCAACCAATAAGGTTTCGAGGTGACCTTTGTTAAGGCACACATGAATGTGTACTATATGTAGTTTTCCTACAAGGTCATAGTTAATCAATTGTAGTATTTTGTAGGGTTGAATCCACATGGAAGATATAGTATGAAAATTAAAGCATAAAAATAATTTGATTAATGACCCCAAAATAATGCAAGAAACTTTCTAAATTAATAAGAGAAGAATACAACAATGGTCCAATCAATTGATGAGATGAAAATGCATTTTTAACTAAAATTAAATTACTAGGATTAAATATCACCTGTCTAAAATTAGTCCATCCATTTATTTTTTCCTTTTATACTAAAGAATTGAATTGAAACTACAAATACTTTCTTGAAATGGTTTTTTTACTTAATTTAAAACTTATAAGCACAAGAATCAGTATAGTAATTCATGCAATGGAGGTTGATCCCATGAGGAATCGAACAGTTGTGTGATTGGTGGTCCTTAGTCAAATTATCTAACCTAGCCAAATTAATGAGATTTTTGTCCTAAAAAGTTATTCGAATCTTAATATAAAATAGAATATGGAAATAAGTAAAAAGAATTAAAATTTTAGAAACTTTCCTAAAATTCTAAACTTCTAAAAATAGAAATTTCCTAAATTAAAAACTTTCCTAAATTAACTCCCTAAGCAAGCAATTTCTAAAGAACATAACTGTACAAATGGGAATGAATATAACAAATAGACTTAAGCAACAAAAAACTACTTCACCAAACTTTCTAAATATGAGAAATTCACTAAATAACAAGCTAATCAAACCATATCCTAAACAAACTAATCAAAACTAACATTCACACACTAATTAAAGTAACCTTTCCTAATATGCCTGAACTCAACTAGATAATTTGAGTTGTTAATTTAAGTGCTTAATTGAGATGAAAATAGGATGAACTATCTAGATAATTTGAATGATAGTAAGAAAGGGTAAGAAGCTTATCAATTATGTCCAGCCTTCAACTTAAAAAGCATTCAAAACCATGTGTTCAACACTTAGAGTGGTGCACATGGTTTTAATAAGTTTTGAGGTTGATTTTGGTTGAGACCTTAAAGCAACAATATTTTATTAAACTTCAAACCATGAAAACATCATGTAAACAAGCAAACTTCACCAACATTCATTGATCAAGAGACTTCATTAACAATCAACTTGTATTAAATGAAAAACAAGTTACAAAAATGGTACACACCACTCTAGGTGAGTATGCACCATGCATTACACCAAAAAAAACTCATAATAAAATTAATCCAATGCTTCCTACTCCAACGACCTTGAAGATCAAAGGGAAAATCTAGTGGAAAAGCAAGGCTTCAAGAGAAATAATCTAAACTTAAAGGAACCTAGGCTAAGTAAGAAAGAAGTCAATCAAGGAAAAGGCACCTACCTCTTCTTGAAGAACTTCTATAGAATATGCAAACAAAGGAACACCAAAATGTGGAATCAATAAAGCATCAAAGCAAGAAACTTGAGAAGCAAATCACCAAGCAGAGAATGTCTCAAAGGCTACAACAAAGACGAGAACAAGATAAGTTAAAAACTGTGGTTCTCAAAGGGGGTGGAGGCACCACTTGTTTAGGCATCTCTACTCTCCACCCAAGATTGTTTTTGTTGAAACACTAAGGCCTCTTTTATAAGTGATTTGCCTTATAATCTTGGTGGCCTATGATCCTAAGGTGGAAAAGAGGTGGGAATTAGATCTAAGGTGGGGATTGAAAGGTATTTAAAGTGGTTAGGAAGATTATGTGTAAATCTAAATGGTTAGAAAAGAATTAAATAGGTGGGGAAACAAATGGAAGGTAAGATTAGAAAGAGAGATCAGTGGGTGTATGTGGCATGTGATGAGTGGTTCTTTAGAGAGTGGAATGGGAAGGGAGCTCCTATCTTGTATGAGTTAGGCTTGGAGCTCCCTCTCCTTAATTTCATGTGGAAAAGCGTAGTTTAGGGAAGGAAAAAGGTGGACATAAGGTGGTGCAAGAGCGGAAAGAACATAAGTATGAGGTGGAAAAGGATAGGTAGCATCCTAGGATTGGTCCACCCAATGGTGGTTGGTATCGAATATCTAAGAACATAAGGATCTCCCCTTGGGTTTTCACATGGAAAAATCCATGTGTTGAATGTTATGGAAAGGTGGCAACCCTTGGATCAAAAGTAGATGGTGGGGATGAAGGGATGGATAGGAAAGAACGATTAAGGTGGAAAAAGGTGATTGGATGGTCTAGGATGAGTTGGAAAGGTGAGAGAGTTTTAAACAATTTGGACTCTTGGAGGAATGTAAAATTCATAGTGTCCCTTCGTGGTGAGGTGTAGAGAGAGAAAAAATGAGAAAATCATGGGAAAATAGTAAAAATGGATCGATATCTTTCTATTGGTGCATGTACTACCTTTACCAATTGAATTTTTCCTCTATTATCTTAAAAAATTCCTTACAATACCAAGGATAATCTTTTGGGTTTTACTCCAATCCTAGCATTCCATGTAGCTTTGCTCATGTAGTGTGATGGCTAACTTTGAGAGCTCCATTGGCTTGGCTTGAGGGTTATTTTTGAGGGCTTTCTTAGGTTGGCTTGGTGGGTCAAATCCATGGTTTTCGTGGCTGGCTAAGCTCCTTAGCTTGTCACCTTCTTCATGGCTTGTATATGACTAGATGGCTTGAGCGAATCCCATGCAAAGGTTGACTTTGCATGGCTTGTACATGGGCCCACTTTGGCCACTTTTAACTACTTCAATTCCATCTTCAAGTGATCTTAAGGTGATCTAGATCCTTGATCTCATGTTGGATTGATGGCTTTGACCCATTTTTTTAATCTTGATCTTCAATTTTCATCTTGATCGAGTTCAACCGTCAGATCATCTCGCTTCCTACAAAAAGTAAAAAACTCTAATTAAATCCTAAAAATATATGATTATTCACATACTTACCTTAGATTGGACTCTGAATCACCAATTATCAAATTTTTGGTCTTTTGGGTAAAAAATGCATGTGTTATAATTTTTGGCTAAATATGCCAATTTAATGCTATAAGTTATAACAAATGGGCAACTAATTGGGTGATTTTAGCACAAAATTAAACACTTATTATTAAACTTTAGCAAACTAGATTGATCATCCAATTCTAAGGTTTCTATTTAAAACCTAATTATAATAGGTTAAGGACTAAATCCAATCATCCACTATGAAAAGTAATGACATAAAACCAAATAATTATACTAAGGATAAATATATCTTTTCCAACTTGAAATAAACTTTCTAAGATCAATTAAAACATTGAAAATTCATAAGTGGGGCTACTAATTATAGGATAAGATCACTCTAAACCTAAGCAAGAGAAACTAGCCTAGCTTGTTAAAAAATTATAGAATTCTCACATGCTAAATAATGAAATTCAATGTTCTAAACTAACCTAAAACTAAAGAGAATAACACATATAAGAAATATAATAAAATATTCCTAAAACAAACTAAAATTTAGGGTGGGAAATAATCCTAAAAACTACAAGAAAGTAAGTGTTATTGCAGGATGCCTTTTAGTTTTATTTTCTGTTGTCTTTTGAATAAATAATTGTTCAAACTGCAGAAATTGAATAAATTTGGATTTTAGTTTATTTTTAGTATAGTCTTTGTTTTTATTCTTTTATTAATTGAATTTTATTGAAATTTCCATCATTTTAAATCAAGACCTTGTGGGATCAACCCGTACTTGTATAAGCTATACTACAATAGCATGTGCACTTGTGGTTAAACAATCAACAAGTTTTTGGCGCCGTTGCTGGGGACTTGCAATGGAGTTTTTATAAAATTTAATTAAAAATCCAAAAATCCAAAAAAATACAAAAAATTAGGAATTGCATTTTAGGCATTCTTAGGTGCATCTTTAGGCATTTTTAGTTACATAACTACTTTATTTCCTGAATTTGGTACTAATTATTATTTTTCTTTTTCAGGAAATTGGAGTGGAGAATCATCACTTAGATAGATTTTCCTTGCTTTCATAGATTAGGAGTTTTTATTTTTGAGTGAATCTTATAGTGAGGCCCCTTTGTAATTTGCATTTTCCATTTTAATTTTAAAGGGTTGTAATAATACAAGGCAAGTGTGGGATAAGGTGGCCCACACTTGATCTTCATCAGAAACCTCACTATAAGTCTTCTCACTCATTTATTTTCTAGATTAGGGTTTGCATTTAGAATAATTTGGATTGTTTGGTAGTTAAATTGCATATAGAAAGAATCTGTTATAATTGTTGCATTTTAGGATTTTGCATTAGTTTATTGCTTTCAATTGCATTTTAGGACACGTCTAACGCTTTAAGGTGAATTATATGTTGATCGAATTGCCATGGTGTGTGAAAATTAATTAGTAAGGGCACCCGACCCTACAAGATCAAGGGTGAATTTCATCACCACTCCTTGGCCCACCTAGGATAATCACCTCAAGTGCGCAACCCCACTATTCACATTAAATTAAAATCAATTAGAAGAGACCTATAGGGTCATCACATGCTCGTAGGAGGCTCTTAATAGGACACGAATTACTGTCACTCTGGTTGCTTTTGATCACTGTGGTTATTGGGGGTTGTCTAATAGAGTTGTGCTCTTCCCCCACCTCCTGTCGACGTTTGTGAGGTCTAAACGCCTCCTTACACGATTGTTGTATTAACCACTTTGGTTAGAACCTAACTGGTAAGCAGTAGTCATCTCCTTAAGAGAGTAGGAGCATTAGATTAGGCTAATTAATAGCATTGTTCTCACAGAAAATCAAGAAAATCAAAATATATGTGCATGCTAGCCTTAAGGGATTGCTTGATTGTGTCATTGATTGTGCATCATTCTAGGCATTTAGGTTGCATCATTTAGGATAGTCTTTCAAAAACAAAACAAAAAACAAAACAAAACAAAAAAAGAGAAAAGAAGAGAGAAGAAAAGACATGATCAGTTGCACCTAATGAATAATTTAAACACTGATCAAAAGGGTAATTTACACCTAGCATTAATGGAGAAGATATTTCCCCATGGAGAACCAATCTGCTCTTTAATGATGATGAATCACCTTTCATCTTTGATAATGATGTTTCCTCATGGACGAACAATCCTCTCTTTGATGCTGATGATCCTCCACCTCTATTTAATGATGATATACATCAATGGAGGAATCATTCTCAATCACATGGAAATAAGAGAAAGGCCCAACATAAAACATATGAGGATGATTGGCATAATCAAAATCCTTGTGGGAAAACACTAAGAGACTATTTACAGCCTAATTATACCAACACACTTTTATGTATACTTTTACCTCCAAATGCTGGTATGATTGAATTAAAGGTGGGAGTAATTCAATTACTTCCCAAATTCTATGGGTTGGATAGTGAGAGTCCTTACATGCATTTAAAAGAATTCAATGAAGTGCGCATGACTCAACATACACAAAACATCGACTTAAATATGGTAAGACTCAAACTATTTTCTTTTTCTTTAAAGGAAAAGGCTAAGATGTGGTTTCATTCAATGCCACCAGGTTCTATACGAACATGGGAAGATATGACTATGAAGTTCTTGAATAAGTTCTTTCCTAGACATAAGACAATTGCTCTCCATCGAAATATAGCGAATTTTACCCAGACGAATAATGAAACTTTCTATCAATGCTGGGAAAGATTTAAGGAATTATTGTTGACTTGTCGACATCATGGATACAAACTTTGGCATATCATTAGCTTACTTTATGAAGGACTTAAATATGATACACACCAATTTGTTGAAATAATGTGCAATGGTAATTTCTTAAATAAACAACATGAAGAAGCACAAGAGTATTTAGAATGGTTGGCAGAGAGTGCACAAACTTAGGCTGATTCAAAAAAGTAGGTTTTTCAAGCGAGCCTAAGACCACCACCACATCCTCTAGGGGAGAAATATATGCTATGACTGAAAAAGATTATATAAAAATAGCATCCCTAGATAGAACAGTTGAGGCCATGGAAATGGAGAAATGTCCCTTTAAGAAAGTCGAACAAGTGTGATATTTGTGAAAGTAATACACACCCCACTCAGGAATGTCCTATTGCTCCTGCATTTCAGGATGCTCTTCATGAATCAACACATTCTTATGAGCAACATTTTTGCCCATCTTTAGAGACATATAATTCTAAATGGAGTAATCATTCCACTTTTAGAAATGAATATAAGGCTAATGTCTCACAGAAGTCCCAACATCAACCCTATCACCACAAAGGACCCTTTGCTCATGGACCTTACCTTCCTCCACATAAGAGGAAAGTGGAGGATAATTTCCATCAAGTCATGCAATACCAGGAGAAGAAAATTGCTCAAATTAAAGCCCAATTAAAAGAGAACACAAATTCCATGACTGAATTGAAGGACATGATGTCTCAAATGCTACATACTATTAATAGAGAGGAATGTCTTATTCCACCAAATGAATATCTTGATGATACGGATGTAGGAGACAAGATTAATTCTTTATTTGTAGACATGAAACAAACAAAGGTAGCTACCATTATTTATAGTGGTAACATAATTGAGTAATCTGGACCTAAAAAGGCTGAAATAGTATCTAAACTAGTCAGAGAAAGAGATGAATTTATTGATCAGGAAAATGTCACACCCACTAAGCAATATGACATCCTTGCTCCATTTCCAAAAAGGCTGCATCGAACTCCTACAATTGTCTCTAATTATGTGAAGCAGCTTGAAGATAAATTTATCTTGCCTTGTGATAAAATGAAAATTTTTTAATTGCAAGATAAATTTATTCATTATTCCTTTTCAGAGGCCCGTCCAGCTTATTTCGTATGGGACCCAGGGAAGTTTCGAACTAAGTAATGTTTTTCCTCTAAAAATTTTCATTTGAAAATAAAGTATGTAGCGTAGTTTTTACTTTCTTATTTTTCTTTTTTAGAATTTTTTCTATATCTCTCAATTTTTTTGCATTTCTCAATGCATTATCATCATCATACTTTTTAAACATTGAGGACAATGTTTCTGTCAAGTTGGGGGCTGTAGAATTCTTACAAATTCTAGTTTTCTTTTAGTTTTTAGGTGATTTCCTTGGTTTTTCAAAAAAAAAAAAATGAAAAATTTTAGGTCATTTCCTATACCATTATGAGAATTGGATTTTCTGAAGTATAATCTAGATAACTTTAGCTTATTAATGGAACTGAATATGATTAATTCATCATTTTACTCATTTTCTAAAGTATTCCATGAAAGCAAAGTCTTAGATCACATCTGTACATGCAGTTACATATAGATAGTCTAAATTGATAAGTGGTTATAACTTAGAAATTCTGAAAAAATTTAGTGGAGACCTATAACCTAAGTGAGTTTTAGAGCCATTCATCCTTTTTAAGAGGTTATAAATGTTCGAAATTTTCTTTAGCATGCTTAAAGAAAATTGATCCCTAACTCTTAAATTTGGCTAATTACCTGAATAATTAGAATACTACCTTTAAAATTCTGGAAGTTCATTGAATTTGATAGATTATAGAAAACCTAGAAAATGATTTAGGCCATCCTTGTTATAACCTAGAGACAAAGCCTACCCATAAAGTATTTTTACCACTAGTTAGCCAAGTTGAGCCTTGAATATAAGCCTTTTCTGGTATCACCCAAAATACCCTTTACCCATATTAACCCAGTATAAATTATCCATTACCCATTTTCTTTGAAAAATAAGTTAGAGAAGAATGAAAGAATACTTTTTAATTACAATGAAAGTAGAAAAGTGGATATGAAGAAAAGAAATATTCTTCAAAGTGAGTCAAAAGTACTGAAAAAGAAAGAAAAGATTCTGAAGAAAAAAAAAAGTTTGAAGAATACAAAGAAAAATGGAAACAAAAATATCCACTCTAGAAAAAAGCAAAGAAAAAGAATAATTGTCAACTTTAGTAGAAGACCTCTACTTATTTTTTGAAGAAACTTTGAATATCCTTATACCCTTTCTTTGGTACCTTGTCCTAAGCTTATGTTTCGTCTCAGTTAAAGACCTATTGATTATAGGAGAAATATAGTCTTGATGAGGAAATGAGTGAATAGGATTAAAAGAGTGGTATTTCTAAATATTCAAAGGTAATAGCATCTATTCCAAAGGGATCAAAATCATTAAATTCTTTATTAACTCCCGTTCTTCATGAGTATATGTGATATATATTTGTTTTCATTGACTCTTCCCACATATTTCAAAAGAGATATGATTTAAACCCTCTATCTGAGAGACTTTATTTTTGAGCGTATGCCATTAGTAAGGATTGAGGTCAAAACCTATTTCAGATGGAGTTCAAAAGTTGGAAGTCTACTTAGAGATAAAGATTATTCTATGTGTAGACTGTATATGCACACAATCACTCTGAGATCTGAGCTTAAGTGGAATATTTTTAGCATATGGGTACGGTTTTGAATTATTCAGTCATCTTTATTAGTTTGCTAAAGTTGATAGATTTATTGAAGATAATTCTCTGAGAAAAAAGTGGAGATGACCTGAAAAATAAAAAATTTTGAGTTGATTTTTCACATCTTTTGCTAGGGACTAGCAAAATGCTGGTTGGGGGGTGTGTTAAGTGTTCAATTTTGATCAAAATACCCCTAATTTAGTGTTCAATTAGAGCATCTAGGTTATTAATTTCAAGATTTTACATAAAATATTTTATTTTAGCTTTAATTGGCCATCAAGCATTGAATTGAAAGATTTAGCGGTCAGATGATCATTAAAGCTAATCAGAGGAATAATAAACGGTTTAAATTGTACTAATTGGGTCCTGTGCATTACAGATCGGTCAAATCAGGCGTGGACGCTCCAGATCGAATCAAGGATATTAGATGGAGATCAGATGAAGTTTCATGGAAAAAAGACTTTGAAGACTTGCAGAGTTCTAGCAAGTTTAGAATTATAGTGGACCCCACTCTCTCTCTTATCTCTCTTTTCCCTCTCTCTTATCTTCTCTTTTCTCTTATCTTTCTCCTCTCTTTTCTCTCTTTCCCTCTTATCCTCCTCTCTCTTTCACATCTCTCTCTCATTCTCCTTTATATTCCCCTTCCCCTCGCTCTTGAGGAATGGTTTTTCCCCTCCTCTAGGGAGGCTGGGCTGGTTCTCCACTCATCCTTCCCCCTCCTTCCTCTTTCTTCTTCTCCACTTCTCTTTTTCTTTTCTTCTATCACCCTTCATCCTATCTGTTCCCTATCACCCTTACCTCTCCTCTTCTCATCCTTCTCTCTTCAATTCTTCTCTTAGCCGGCCATAAGTGCGTGACACACCACAGGCCTAGCATCATCCCCAATTCCCTTACTTTCCTTCTCTCATCTCTCTTTCTCAATGCCCTAACAGAACCATAGTGGCTGGCCGTAGGAAACTCCCAGTCGCACACACCTCTTCTTCTCTCTCTCTCTCTCTCTCTCTCTCTCTCTCTCTCTCTCTCTCTCTCTCTCTCTCTCTCTCTCTCTCTCTCTCTCTCTCTCTCTCTCTCTCTCTCTCTCTCTCTCTCTTGCGTTTCCCGTTTCTTACCTGTCCCGTCTTCCTCTGCTAGGCACTTACACCATCCAGCTTTCACCGGTGGCACTGCCAAATGCTGCCTGAGCACTATCCACAACTCAGATCCTTCTCCCGTTTTCTAGCCGGCCACGAGAGATCCCCATCTTCTCCTTCTTCCTCTTATTCCCCTTTCTTCTCTCTCCTCTTCTTCCCTTTTCCTCCTCTTCCCGATTCGGCATTTTTCTCATCGCTGGTCGGATCCGGAGTGCATGCCCACTTTTCCCTCTTCTTCTCCGAGTGGCACGGCCGTAGGAGAGAAAACCCAACTCGAATTTTCTCCCAACCCATATTCTCCCCATCTTCCCTTCTTCTTCTCCTTCCTCCCTCCATTCTTCCCTTCTTCCCCTTCTCCGGTTTTCATCGTTTTCCTGGTTTTTTCGTTAAAAACCAGAAACAGATCTCAGAAATTCCCAATGTATCCTCAAAGTAATTCCTTATGGGTCCTTTGTCAGAAATTCCATCTGTGTCCCCAGACTAATTCCAACTGTGTCCTCACTTTAATTACATCTGTGTCCCTATGTTATTCTGATTTTGTTTTATTCACATTTTGACAGGGACAGTGCAATCCAAGGACAAGCTTATCCAGGACGCTTTTTAATTTTATTTTTTGTTGTCTTTGTTTTTATTCTTTTATTAATTAAATTTTATTGAAAACTCCATCATTTTAAATCAAGTCCTCATAAGATCTACCTGTACTTGCATAAGCTACACTACAATAGCCCGTGCACTTGTGGTTAAACAATCAACAGCAAGCATGAAAACATCATGAATAAAAGTGCAAACACACCTATAACTTAGCTAAGATTAACTTGTATTATAGCAATAAAATCAATGAAATCAATCCTAAAATCTAGAAAGAAATACTTAAACCTAGGCTAGAATTGAAGAAAACAAAGTCCTAAACTATGCTAATATTAAAGCATGAAAAAATATGTTTAAAACATGAATAAAAAATACACTAATAATGTAGCATGAAACATCACTTTAAAAGATAAATAAATTGCAATAAACAAAGTTTCATTAAATTCCAATCCTTTGATCATTACATAGCATGAAAAAAACAAAGAAAAACTTAAGAAAATAATGTGAAACTTTCTTGGTTTGATGTAGAATCCAAGTAGCCACTTCCCAAATCCAGGCATCCAAGCAAAGAGTAGACTTTAAGAAGAACAAGTCAAGAAGGAATCTCCAAAGGAAAAAAAGAAAGAAAAAAGAGAGAGATGTGTAGTAGCTTGTTGCCATCATTTAGAGAAAGAAGCAAATTATTGCCAAACCAGTATTCCACAATTTTGTAGCAACAATAGCTATGGGCCAAAAGTGTCTTCAACGAGTTACTAAAGAAAAAAACAAGTCTCCAACAACTAGGAGGTACAGTAGTAAGCAAAATGTCAACTAGCTACTTTCCAAGGAGAGGATCCACTAGTAGTTGCAGAAGACATCTTCTACCAGCAGTACGTGATTCCAACCAGCAGCAACAAAATTAAAAGAGAGAATGTCTTGATCCCTTAAAAGGAAGCAAACATCTTTTTCTTCAATCTAGAAGTGTGTAGCCCCTTCACGTCCACCTTCTACCTCTCTTATATAGCCCCTAATAAAAGACATCTAACTTCCTTCTATTATGTAACTCTCTTCAAAGTTGGTTTTCTAGTTAGGAAATCATTCTTCAACAAAATCAATACCATCCCAACCTTAGTCCCCTTCTTTTATCATCCTAAGATACTTCCCATTTAGGAAACCATAAACCCAACTTCCTTTTCAAATGAGCTGCCCCATCTTATTACCTTCCAAAAACCTTAATTAAACCCTAGAAAATTATGATGATTCACATTCTTATTGTGGATTAGCTCTTGAACCTGCCAAATTACAAACATTTGAATTATTAAGTAAAAAGAGCATATGTAATGAAATTTCAAAATAACCTTATAACACACAGACTACTAATTGGGTACTTTTTATACAAAATCAAATTCTTATCATCTTATCTTTTATTATCCAAGGTCCTCTCTTTCTTATTTCCCCTTCACCAAATCATATCGAAGACTACACCAATAGATCATGCATGGAACTCCTAAAAGATCTTGGCAGCCCACCATTTCTCTCTCTAAGAAAACATGTTTTTACACTCCCTTGAAATCATGTTAGATCTTCCTAGAAAAATGGTGAGCAGATCACTAAAATTTTCTCTGCCAATAGCAATTAACTCTCTCTCTCTCTCTCTCTACACCAATAGATCATGCAAGGAACTCCTAAAAGATCTTGGCAGCCCGCCATTTCTCTCTCTAAGAAAACATGTTTTTACACTCCCTTGAAATCATGTTAGATCTTCCTAGAAAAATGGTGAGTAGATCACTGAAATTTTCTCTACCAATAGCAATTAACTCTCTCTCTCTCTCTCTCTCTCTCTCTCTCTCTCTCTCTCTCTCTCTCTCTCTCTCTCTCTCTCTCTCTCTCTACACCAATAGATCATGCATGGAACTCCTAAAAGATCTTGGAAGCCCATCATTTCTCTCTCTATGAAAACATGTTTTTACACTCCCTTGAAATCATGTTAGATCTTCCTAGAAATATGGTGAGCAGATCACTGAAATTTTCTCTACCAATAGCAATTAACTCTCTCTCTCTCTCTCTCTCTCTCTCTCTCTCTCTCTCTCTCTCTCTCTCTCTCTCTCTCTCTCTCTCTCTCTCTCTCTCTCTCTCTCTCTCTCTCTCTCTCTTGCATGCTTCATTCCTATTGATCCACCCTAGCATTCCATTTAATCTCTCATGGAAAACACTTCTCATGGGATGTTACTAGGATAACACTAATTGAGGATGAATCTCAGCCATTGCTTCGTTACAAGATTGGATGAAAGAGAACCATAGGTTTTCCATTAATACTCTCACAAACTCCACATTTTTGTCCCTTAAATTTCTCCTTATTTTCTCTCTTTGTTTTCTCATAAATTACATGCATGAGAGGGAGTGTGAATGCCACCCTCTCGAGTAAAAAGGGTGGAAACTAATAGGTCCCTCTCTTGGTTTAAGTGAGTGAGTGAATGAAGGAAGAATCTCTACATGCAGGGCCTAGTTTTTGAGTAGTTGCACTTTAACAAATATCGTACATGTGACTTATTGTATTGCATTTTAGCTTCTCTTAGAAGCTCCCCAAGGTTGTGGCTTTGCGTGCAACCTCTTTTGTGTGGATAAGGCTGGTTGTTTGCGTTGGGTTTCTAACTGCTCTAAATTTGATAATGACACCCCATACTATTCTAAAATTCTACAATTCACAATTCTTAGCATGTGGGTTCTTTACTTTACTCGAATGGTATGTTAGCTTTTTTTAGGGTTTTAGATTGCCATAAATGTGCACTATTCTCAATTCTACCCTAATCCTATAAAGGCAAAAAAATCCCTAATTAGTGATAAATTAAGTAAATTCATGGTTAAAAATGTTAATTTTAGTAATATTAAATATAATATTTATGTGTATGTTGAATGCCCCCCAGACTTACATCTTGCTAGTCCTTAAGAAAAATTATAAAAAATAAATAAACAATCTAAATAATCATAACCACTTTCATAGGTGCAGTCATCTACATTTAACATATGCAGAATGCCTTTAAACTCCTAGGTTACCCTCAGTGGACTAGTTATAGTCTCATAAGTGTTTGTATAAATGTTGCCCATAATTTCCTTTATTTTTTCTCAAATAATTTTCTTTCATTAAGTGTACATTATATACAAAACTCTAGCATGCTAATAAAAATGAACAATAGTTCAAATTCCTACCCTTATGCTAAAGACATTCCATTACTAATCAAACCTTAGAATGTATATATGAATAGCTAATATATACAAAATTGTAAATGTCTAATAAACTATAACCTAAATTAACATCCAAAAAGTATGCTTCAACTTTAAATCTCACAAGATATAGCTAACACTCAGAAAGAAGTTACTCAGAAGTGGGTAAATAAAACTGTCATCAATATGTGAGCAGAATAATGTATATCAAAGCCAAATTATCTCACATATTTCATAAGAAAGAATGGTAACTTAGAAAGAACCGATACATGATCTCATGGAAAAGATACTAACTATTAAACAAATTTACACTTTATTAAAATCCATACTCATTCATAACCAATTCTAAGTCATACTACTCCTAAGATTACATTAGGTCTTTTACTAGGACAAAATATAAGGCTTCGAACAAGGCTATCAAAGAAAGTGGTATAATGTTATACAAAATATTTTGAAGAATATGTAAAGTTCTTCTATTAATGTATTCACAATCCACTTTTTACACATGAGAGTGAAAATTTTCCTTTTTATTGGCTTTCTCTTTTTCTTTCTTTTTAACTTAACTTTGAGCATACCCTTTTTCACTTTTGAAAGTTTTTCCTTGAAGCATTTTGATATTCGCCTCCTGAACTATATTATTCAAAATATTTCATCAAGATATTTCTCCAAACATCTCTACAAATTTCCAATATAGAATGAAAAATGGATATAGGGTTAAAGTACAGGTATTGGTGAATTGGCTAATAAGAAAATGCTAATATACAGCCTAAAAAGGGCTAACTAGCAAAAAATATCACAAGATAGGCTAAAGGCTCTGGGTTACACAAAGATGGTGTCTATCATTTCTTAGGTTTCATATTACTCAAATATGTCCAAAAGCTCAAGAAATATATGGTGAAGTCTTTTAATGATATTTCTCAATAGTTGACCAAACTACAAATGAGACCAACTACAAATGGATTTTTGCTAAAGAAAAATATGAATTTATGTATAACTCTCAAAAAGAAGGAATAGTTCTAATCTCACATCGTTTATAAGTCTCTACTATTTTTTTTTCAAGATCTCTAAGTTATGCTTAGTCTTCAACCTCAACTATGGATATATGGCTAATGTTTAATAATTGTTTTGAGTTCAATTTTCATAGAAAACTTTAGAAAAAGGATAATAAAATAAACTTATTGTATACTTCTTCTTTTTTTCTAATTTTGAATTATCATCCTTGTAAAGGAAATTTCCACAAAATATAAAGAAGAATCCAAAAAATATTAATAATATTTTACTAAAGAATTAACAAAAGGACTCAAAATCCTACTATGAACATTTTTAACTTTTGAAATACTCGACCCCCAAACTTAAATTAAACATTGTCTATAACAATGTACAAATAAAATAACAAAGCTCAGAGAAAAAGGTAGGAAGAAGTGTATCAGCATACCATTGTTGGTGTACAAACTCTTGAAGTGAACATTCTGATGCAAAATTAAGTACTATAATGCTAATGCAGATGCAAGACTTCCTAAAGGCCCTACTAGGCTCCAAACCTACATAAATAATATACATCAGACATGTAGTGGATATAATCCTTATAAAGAAGATCCTGGAGGGCAACTTCCTCCTCCCCACAAGGATACCTAAGCTCCAAAAAATGTTTTAGACACAGACCATTGACCTTGGAAAAGACTTCATCTTTCTAAATCTCGACTGCATCATGGGGATAAATAGTACGGACTATGAAAGGACTAGTCCATTGAGATCTCAATTTTCCTGGAAAGAGATGCAATTTAGAATTGTATAAAAAGACCTTTTGGCTAGGTAGAAAAGATTTTCACAAAATATTACTATCATGAACTAACTTCATACAATTCTTATACCATTTTTACGTATCATATGCATCTCTCCAAACATCCTCCAACTCTTGGAGTTGAAGTATCCTATAGGTGCCTGCTTTATCAAAATCAAAGCTAAATTATTTAATTGCCCAGTATGCTTTGTGTCTAACTCCACAAGTATGTGACAAGCCTTTTCATAAGCTAGACGATAGAGTCAAATGCCAATGGGAGTCATAAAAGTAGTGGAGTAAGCCCATAGTTCATCATTAAGTCGTAAAGACCAATCTTTTCTACTGGAATTTACTATCTTCTATAATATATGCTTTATTTCCCTATTGGATACCTTTACTTGTCCACTAGTTTGGGAATGGTAGGGCATTGCAACTCTATGAGTAACTCTACATCTTTTCAATAATCCTTTAAAAAACCCTATTGCAAAAAAAATTTCCACCATCATTAATAATAGCGTGTGGGATACCAAATCATGCAATAATATTATCTTTCAAAAACTTGACTACCACCTCATGGTCATTAGTTTTACACAGTATTGCCTCTATCTATTTAGACACAGTCTACTCTCACAAGAATATACAAATTCCAAAAGGAGTTAGAAAATGGTCACATAAAATCAATGCTCCATACATAAAAAAGCTCAATAATCAAGATAGGGTTTAAGGCATCATATTCATATGTCCCATTCTTCCTAACTTTGACAACAGTCACATGCAACATAGTAAGCATGAAAATCTCTAAAAATAGTGGGCTAGTAAAATTTGCACTACAAAATCTTTGTAGCAGTCTTTCTTGCACTAAAGTGGTCTCCACATGCATGACCATGACAAAAGGAGATGATATTTTGGTGGTCACTATCAAGAACACATCTCCTTATTATTTGGTCATTAGTAACATGATCATTAATAATGTTTCAAAACAAGGAAACAAAGAAACATACATACATACATACATACATATATTATACATATCCCTATATTTGGAAAGTTTTAGCCTTAGAAATAACTTAATTAGGGCTAAGTCTATTGTTTTGCAAGTCCTCAATACAAAAGTAAATAATGCACAAAATTGCTAATTTTGAACCAAACAGAGTAATTTCACATTTCAAACTACATGACAGGTCACGGGTGCCATAAATGAAAACTTGGAGGTTCAAAAGGATCATTGCATGTCACTTTTTAAGTTAGAATGGTCAAATACCCTATGTACAATTCCAAAAGGTGGCAATTTTCACTTTTAAGCATGACTGTACACATGTTACCACATTTGAAAGCTTATGAAATAAGCTTAATTCATATATGTTGGAATCATATACGATGAAATCTTCTTAGAAGAAAAATAAGAATGGGACCACATGAAAACTTTTCACTTATTTCTCTCTCCTACTCAACCAAAAGGATGAAGAAAAAACCAATAAGAAGATGTCTTATCCAAATAAGATATTAAAGTACAATTGGTCTACAAGATCATATGAAGATCTACAAGAATTAAGGTCATTCATCCTAGGGAAATCCAATCCAACAATGGAGAAGAAATGAAGTTTAAAGAAGGCTTACATGCCATAAATGGATCCCTTCCATCCAAGTAAGGGTAAGTATGATCTAAGAACTAGAAATGAAGTATTAACAAGATAAAAATGCTAGCCACATTTTCTATATTGAAAATTCAAACCAAAACCCTAAGGAAAGGAAGATCTCAACTATCCAATCTCATCTAAGGGCCCATACATCTTAGGGTTTCTAAATCACTCACAAACACATTTATGTGCATTCCATGCCCCATTGCTCTCAGGACTTTCTAAATATGAAAAACCCAAGATTTCCCCTCCAACATTTTATTTCTTTCACTTTCTGCCCACCAATTTCCTTTCTTACTTATTCCTTATCTTTTCCTTCATTTTTCTTTTTAATTTTCTCTCATTTTTCACCTCCACATTCTTATTTTAAAATTCCCACCTTTCCCCTTCTCCAATAGCTGCTTTTCTATTTTACACTCTCTTCCATTCAGTCCCAAGTTAAATCCTTAAACTAGTTCTTTCCTTTCTTCACCCATTCCCTTCATCCTCAAGACTTTCCTCTTCTTATTTCTCTTTCCCCGTCAATTTTATTCCCTTCCACTCATCTCCCACTTCCCAATAGGAATTTCACACTGATCTAGCCTCGTGTTTCTTCTAATTAAAATGGATTTATCTCAACCCTTGAATTCCCTTAACCCTTAAGCTTGAAATCTATAACTAGAGGTACTTTGCATGGCTAAATAAGCTAGGAGAAATAGAGGGAGGAAGATCACCCTCACCCAAGCTCCCTTCAAGCTTCCATGATTAAATTCCTTGGAGATAAAGGTAGGGTCTCAACCTAAGCCAACTTCTTTTCTTGCTTATTTTTCTTTTTCTTTATCTACCAACTTCTATCTTTTTTCATTCACATTCTTCAAGCATGCATTCATCTAGGGTTTTCTTATTTAGGTTTCTAATGCAATTGTGTGCATCATACTTCATGTTACTTAGAGTTTCTAATGTAGTTGTGTGCCCCACTCCTCTTAGTTTTTCATGGTAATTTCTCATATTTATTTGCTTTGCAGTTAATGTTTTGCATGGTAATTCCTTTCATCATAGATTAAGATAGATGCATGACCATGTCTCCATTCCATTCCATTAGGGTTTACAAGCGTAAGGTTTTCAACCCATTCCACCATTTTTTGTGGATGTGTCCTTTTCATGTTCACTTGTATGGAACCTTTAGTAACTTAATTAGGTTGCATTCATGGTAGACTTACATGATAATTTTGTTTTCTTATGCTAGGTTTACTTTGTAGATATAGGTTATAGCATAATTTCCCATTTAGCATTATTAGTTTCCATGTTTTTAAGCACTTTCCTATATTGGAAGTAGGGTAATTTCTAATTTTGAGTTCATATTTAGAAATTAGATGCCTTACTTTCTATCTTTAAGAACTTTCTAATTTGACTTTACATTCATCTTAGAAATGTTTTAGGATTAGTTTTGGTCCATTTTTGAAAGTATTTGCATGGTAGATTCTTAGATCTAGCAATTTCTTAGCTTAGAAATGGCATTTTTCCTAATTTAGAAACCCTAATTTACCATATTATTCCTTTTTTTATTCTCAATTTCCTTAATTCATACACTCTTTCCATGTTTCTAGTTCCATCACTTTCTATTTTCATCCATTTTCTATTTTTATCCACTTTCTATTTCCATGTTTCACACACCCAATTTCTATTTTTAGGTTTATACATTATCCATGTTAGTTAACATTCATGCTTCATTCCTCTTTATTTCTTTCTTTCTAATTTGTTTTTATGGAGTTGGACTAAGAAAAAAGGAAAGGATTATTAGAAATAAGGAAACTTTCTAATTTCTTAATTAAGGCTGAGGAAAACATGCAAATCCACCCATAAAACAACTTAGGTTCCTAACTAAAGGATTTTCATGTTGGCGGGTTGGGATACACCATGTACCTTTTTTTCCCTTCATCCCTAAGGCTAGAAATGGCTGAGTCCTAAAACAAGGGTCATTGTCACCAATTTTTTATTTTCTATTTCATGTTTAATAAATGAAGCCTCCTCTATGGTTCAAATTCATTAATGATGAATAACTGCTAATCGCCTCGTTATGTAAACTCTTTGAAGTTGCCCTCTTTCTTTTGAGAGTTTTTGGCTCAGGGAAAATGTAGTAACCTTTTCTAGTTCCTTTTTCATCATTCCTCTTTCTTTTTTGGGTGGTGATTATTTAGGAAAAAAGTATTAGGACACATCTTTCCTTGGTTGCACTAATACTTCATTCCTATGGATGTTGGATGTAATTTCTAGGTCTGTGGCTTATTGGGATACAGAAGATGAATAGCTTGGTGGTAATTTAGTATATTTTGGTTTCAAGAATAGTGTACAAGTTCCTATTGAGTGACACAACATGTGGGTCCTATAGTAGAATTCAAGTCAAATCTTAAGGATTTTTTTATTTACTTGCTTTTCCCCCCCTTTCTTATGTACAATTCCTTGTAATTTGTCCATTAATGAAATAGTTCTTTTTCCTTTTTCTTTGTTAATTTGTTCCTCACTTTAACTTTAGTGTAGTTTTTAGAAAGTTACTTTAATGGGTAGTTAGTTGTAGTTTAGATAGTTTCCTTAGTTCTTAGTTAACTGTAGTTTTAGATAGTTTCCTTTTCAGTTAATGGTAAATTTAGGAAGTTTCCTTTTTCTAGTTAGTTGTAATTGTAGAAATTTTCCTAGTTTAGTTTCTTCCTTATTTAGATAGTTACTTAGTTTCTTTGATTACTTGCTTTCTAATTTAAGGTTACTTTCTAATTTAGTTTTGCTACAAATTGTCCTTCTCTTGAATGGTTTGGCTAGGTTAATTTAAATTCTAACTAACTCTGATTATCAAAGAAACCTCGTGGGATCAACTCATATTTTCCAATTCTATACTCCAATAGAAATGTGCATTTGCAAATTAATTAAGACCACATAAATTTTTTGGTCCCGTTGCTAGAGACTCGCAACAAAGTTTATTTAATTTGGGTTGTAATGCTTTAACACTGGTCATAGATTTAGAATTGCATATAGGATAGTTTCCATTTTTACATAACTTTCCTCATTCTTAAAGTGTTTGACACTTTCCTTTAGTCTAATGTAGTGATTTGGACATGAATAAAGCTTTGGAGGAAGACCTTAGGATAGTTTCCAATTATGCAATTTAGTCATTTAAATTAAGGGTTGTAATAATATTAGTCAAGGGTGGGCAATCCTAACATGGAAGAAGAGGTGGCCTCTACATGGACCCACCCTTTACAATAAGACTATTTTCACGACCCCATTTTGAGACTATTGTTCACTTCTTTCTAATTTCTAAATTAGGTTTCATTGTTAACTTAGTTGCATTTGAATGGTAATGTAGAGTATATAGTAAGCATTTCCTTCATTGCTGCATTCTAGGATTTGCACTAGATTTACTACTTTCCTTGCATCATAGGACACATTTATTGCTTTAAGGTGCTTATATGTTGATTGAACTATGTGAGATTTGGAAAGGGCATTTCAACCCCATAAGATCAAGGGTAGATTTCATCATTGCATCTTAGCCCACTGACATTAATAGCACTTGACACACCCCAGCCTTCCAACTCTTCATTTAAAATCAATATAGAAGAGACCTTAGCATCCATTTGTGCTCATAGGATCCTCTTGGAAAGAAGTATCCTATTTCCACTGATAAGTCTTCAATTTTGTAGAAAAAGTATCCAATTGGTAGTCCATGTGCCATAAATTATAGGCATAATCTTTGAGTTTTTTTGAAAATTTGTAACACATGCATTTCTAAACTAATAATTCAAAGTGTGATATTTTACAAGTTCAAGAGCTAATCTAGAGTAAGTATGTGAATTTTCATAATTTTTTAGGATTTAATTAGGGTTTTTAATCTTTTGTTGGTGTTGAGAAGGTGATCCAAAGGCTGAGATTGATCAAGAAGAGAATTGAGATCAAGATAAAAAAAATCAAACCAAATCCTAAATGTCATCAATCTAAAGAGTGATCAATGTTCAAGACCATCTTAAGAAAAGTAAGAAGGAAATAGGAAGCATCAAAATTGATTATAATGGTCCATGCCAAAAAGCCATGCATTTCCACCTTCTTTGTGTGATGATTGGAGTCATGCATGAGGTATCCTAGTCTAATATGGAAACCTAATGTGATGACCCAGGTTTTTCAATACTTTTTTTTTATATAAAACTTTTTGAAAGGTGGGGCCCCAATTTTTTTTTATAAAAACCAAACCAGAGAAAAACAATTTCAATCGAATTTCATTTTTTTTTAAATCTCGAGGTCAAACATTGACGCAAAATAAGATTATTATTTTTTTTTTCCAAGTAAACATGTTTAAAATAGATTTACTATTCCAGGACTCATCCAGTCATCAGCCACATTCCCATAACAGTATAATCAAGTCCAATAGCATATATATACATACACAGTCCATGTGAAATTAGAACATACCTCTAAATGAGACTTCTCGATCACTATTCTTCTAACTCCTCATATGTCCTGCCTTTCTTTAATATCTGAGGCATTGCAATAATAATGCAATGCCTCAGCAAGCAATGCTTGGTAGGTACATAGACATTTAATGTATATCAATGGAATAAAATCGAATAATCATATTGATACAATGAGTAAAGAAATTTTCTACAAGAATATAATTATTTTATGCAATGCAAATAAAATCTCAAAACATCATATATGATAAAACATGCATCTCATGGATTTAAAACATGATATAATCTCATGTAAATGAGCATTCAATAATAACAGGGCATCCTAAGGTACATGGGCCCCACGAGTGTCCCACACACTTGTATCACAGATCATGAGTACTCATATCAAACCTTTGAGTGTCGTCACACCCAAGCATACCATCACATCTCCATGCTCATCATGCAAGCACACAAAATAAAAGTATGGATCATCATGCCGCAATGGCAACCCTCCAAGGTCTCAACCACCGCCGCTCCCCGTTGACACCATAACGGGAGACTTGACGTCTGTCCCTGTAATGACCCCAATTTTTGTAATATTAAAAGCCCATAAAAAGTTCAGTTTTAAAGATAAGAGCATTTTGGTCATTTCACTAGTCGCCTTGACTAAACCCAGGAATTTGGTACTAAAAGTGGTCCCATTAGATGCATCTCGATTTTTTTCTTATTTCAGTGATGCAATAAGAAAAAATAATTTTCTAATTGTGCATAAGTAGATAATCTCAATCTCATGAAACCATCAATCATAATCCATTCAATACATGATTGAAATCAAATAGCGATCATAACATAAAACTTTAAATCTCACAAAATCATCGATTAATAATAAGTGCAATTTAATCACAATCAATCATGATGCCATGATAATACAAGGTTTTAAAATCAAAACGAAACATTAAATGTTGTCACCTACCTCAATGTGAGATCACCCAACTCAAGCATATAATCTTCATAGCTTGTATGTTCGGATGTACCTGTCAGTACCACAATACTATTTCATGTTATTTATTATATTATAATGGAATCTATGATGATCCAACCATTGGATCATCCTCTAAGATCTCTAATTATTATTTGGTTCTTAATTTAGTCTCATCTCATCTCATGTCCATCTGTTCGTTTTTGTGTGTATCTAACATTTATACCTTAATCTGATGGTCAGATCATCCTTAGATCAATAATTTCCCAAGATCTAGTTTAGACCAATGGTCTAGATCAATTTCTAGAGTAGTCACGCTAATATGCCCCTTAGAACCCTTATTTATAATCATACTTTATCTCATTGTTCAAGTCTTGAGACCTGATCACCCTTTGATTAGTCGGTTCTAAGTTATTAATTAATATTTTATAATTTAACTAATCTAAAAGTTGTTAAATGTAGGTTTTCAAGCTAGATCTAGGCCTGCGTTGTCAATACAGGCACAACGGATGCTTTCGCTCGTGATTTGGACCTCTGTAGCTCCCAAAATTAAGTTTTTTGTGAAAAGACTTCATAAATTAATATATTAATTTATAGGGGTAAGTACGCGTGCACCAACTTACACGGCCGGTGCGGTTTGCACCAGCTTACACCAGCACACTGCGTGCCCAGGACACCCAGTGCGTTCCAAACGTCTGGGACAACGGACAAGAGCATCCCACGAGTGTGTGTGATACACATGTGTGCAACGGAGTACCTGCATGCGCGTGTCCACGTCTGTGCGTCCCGGTGGGCGTCTTGGGTGCACTGTCCATTGGGGACGATGAGCCCAAGCCGTCCACCTTGTTTTGGCTTGATCAGAGCCCTAGAAGCTTTGATTTTTTATCTGTTTTCACCGTTCCTAGGGTTTTTGGGTCCAAAGATCATAATGAACGGCTTAGATTTCTCATTTTAGGTGTCTTTAACATGGGTCTAACCATGCTCCATGGTTTTGAATCCATAGGCCATCCAATGACCATTTTGATCCAATCTAGCCCAGATCTGTGAGGGGAAAATTGGAAAACAAGATAATTAACAAGTTAAAGTATGTAACTTACCTGATTAGAGCCGGAGATGGGAGATTAGAGCCCTCTAGTACGTGCAAACTTCAACTCGTTTTCGTGACGTGCACAGGGGAAAACAAGGGTTCTCTTCTGGTTGTTTGGCATGGGAATGGAAGGCGAAACTTGTATTTAATAGGCTAAATCCTGATTTTTCCAAATGGAAGGTAGATCAGTGCCTTCCTCAGTTAGAACTCTAATGGAAGTGGAAAAGGGGTGTCGTTATCAAAACGACTCCCTTTAATTTACATCCTTGGCAATTTACAAATTTACCTTACACTTAAAATGGTCATAACTCACTCATCCGAACTCTGTTTTCAACATTCTTTATACCGTTCAATTCATATCAATGTGTACTTTCTAGTTTTAGTGATTTTAGAACCAAATTCTATGCATAAATTTTTTAATTAATTTATCTTATTTTATTACTAATTTAGGGTTAAAAATTGGGGTTATTACACCTAAGGAAGCCAGGCCATTCAAGCTTTGAAGCCAAAGAACTTAGTCATTCAAGCCATCAAGCCACATGGGAGCCATGAAACATGGAGTCACATGATTGGAGGATCAACTCAAACAATTATCTCATACTATATATATATATATATATATGTCATTTTCAATGGATAAATGAAAGGTTTTGAGAGAAATTTGTAAAAAGTAAGATAATCATGCATAGGTGGACCAATTTAGAGAGAAATCCCACTTTCAAATTTTCATTTTCCATCCTTTTCTTAGTTGTCATTTTAGGTGGTTTCCTAATTAGGAAACACCTAGATCTAGGTCATACTCAAAGTATATAAAAAACCTAGATCTTTTCACCATCTTTCTTAACATCCTTACTTCCATTTCTCTCTCTCTCTTTTCCAATAACTAAATACTATTCAATTAGAAGGGTAGGAGCATCACGCCACCTTTCTAAAAAGGTGCCACCTTACCCCCTTTCTAAATACATGGTAGACACTATGACCTAACTTGCTTACCTCATCTCTCGACCTAACTTCCCTGACCTAGATCTAGATCCATTGCCCTTTCCTAGAATAAGTATTCACTAAATTGGAAGCCAAAACATCTATAAATATCCATGGAATTCCACCTTTTTTTTCAAGTAGGGGTTTGTCAGAAAACCTCGAAAGTTGCACTCTAGCTTGGTGATTTTTGGAGCTTGGAATTGGGATTTCTTTTGGGATATTCTTCCTTTGGATTCATATGCATTTTCTCTTATTTTTGCCCATAAATTCCAAGTTAGAAGTTTGATTTCAATTCATTGCTTTCATAGTTAGTTTTGTTCATGTTTTGTTGCTCTAGTTTCACGCACATAATTCCTCTTTGCTTTCCCTTAGTTCTTTCCTTCCACCTTCTTTGTTTTTCTTACTTATTCATCAAAGATCTAAGTTACTTATTCTCTAGTAGTGACAACCAAGAGAATAAAGATCTTGAATCCTTCTTTTCCTCATTTTTAATTGATTTTGGAACTAGTTTTAGGTGTCTTTTGCCTTAACTAGTCTCATCATTCCAGCCATCTATACTCTTGATTCTCTTTTAGGTTTAACTTTCATGTTATCTAAGTTTAGTATAAGGTCATTAGAGTATGTTGGATGTTTGATTTGAATCAAGTTTCAAGTGGGGAAAGGGTGCGCACTTTTCATGTTCTAATCTATATAATATGTGTACTAAAGTTGATGCATCTCTCCATTCAATCAATAAAGTTATTTGAAGTTCATTGTTCATGCTTGATTCTAGTAAAAAAATAATTTAAATCTTAAATTTTATCTTGCTTAAAAATTTCTTGTTAAGTTGTTCTTCATTGATTGATTGAATTGAGTTTCTCTAACACTTGAAATCTGGAATTTTTCCATTCAATTTTCATGCTTTGTTTCCAGAACCTTACTCATCTTATTTTCTTGATTCCATAGGAAACCATTTAGATTTTTAGGTTTTTTATTACGTTCTTTGAATATAATACAAGTTATTTAGCTTTTTCTTGTTGAATTTTGAGTAATTTGCGTCCCATGAATCATCCACACCATCCCACGGATCATGTGCTTAGGATTTGGGTAATTCCTCTTTTGATTCTTGCTTTGTTTGTTGATTAATCTTAGTTTAGAAATTTTTACTTAATTTTTTTACATCTTACTGCAGTTTTAGAAAGTTTCATTTTTGAGTTTTAAAAAGTTCCATTTTTAGAAAGTTTTAGAATGAGGAAAGTTTCCTTTCTGGTAAGTTTACTTAAGTTGTCTAAATTCATTCATGCTATTTTTGCATTAGTTTATTTTATTGAATGCATGTTAGTTAGAAATTTTTCTAATTTCATTGAATAAATTTATCTTTAGAAAGTTTTAGTTAGTTATAGTTTCTAATTTAGTGCATGTTTCCAATTCCAGGTTGTTTAAATTCCTAGTTTAATTCAAAAACTCTTTCTCTTTGGCTAAGATAAGCAACTTAAATAAGATCTAATCAATTAAAAATTCTATGAGATTCCCTATGGGATCGACCTCTCTTATGTGCAATACTAATTTGATTCATGCGCTTGTGAGTAATATTAAAGGTAAAACAAACTTTTTGGCACTGTTGCTAGGGAATCGTATTGGATTTGTCATTGGATCTTTATTTAGATTGTTTATCTCTAGTTGTAGTTTTAGGTTGCATTAGATTAGGATTTTTGCATTCCTCACAAATAGACTATCTTTCTAATTTTGTTTGAGGGGAATTTAGCAAAAGGAGTGGGGGTGATCCTATTGGCCAAAGCTTCATCAACTTAATTAGGATTTCCTTGATTTCTTATATTAGGATTTTGAGTGAACTAGTAGTGAGGTCCAATTGTAATTTACAATTTGTTATTCAATTTTAAATGATTTGTAATAATATAAGACAAGTGTCGGGTATGGTGGCCATGCTTAATCTTCATTAGAAACCCCATTGTATGCTTCTCTCACTCACTTTTACTTTTTTAATGTAGTTGCATTTAGTGTAGTTTGAATATTGGGTGGTAGTGTAATTAATATAGTTTAGGCCATTCATTGTACTTGTTACTTTTTATTTAGGATTGTTGCATTAGACTGCACTTATTTAACAAAGGTTACTTTGTTAGATAGCATATATGTAGGCATTAGTTTCCTTTACTTGTATTGTATTGCACGTTTATTGCTTTATGGTGGATGGATTACATTACAAGTGAGGGCCTCACAGGAACCCTCATTAGATAAGGACTGCATTTCATCAGCAAATCTTTAGCCCACCTAGGTAATCAAATCAATTCATTTTATGTTCACAATTCCAGCCATCAAAGCTTAATTTAAAATCAAGTAGCAAGAGACTTATGCTTACGAGCTTGTAGGACCCTTTTAGAAGGAAGAGATCTATTGTCACGTCAATGGCTTCTAAGCATCATGATTATAGTGGATATCCAAAATCCAAGTGATTTTCCCACGCCTTTAGTTAATAGTTGTTGAGGTCTAAAAGCCTCCTTCCAAGAGAATTGTATTAACCACTTTGGCCAAGACCAAACTAGTAAGCAATAGTCAAGACTAGATAAAAGGAGGAGCTGTCTAGATTTAGGTCTAAAAGCTACCACCCTACACATTAACAAAGATCATCAAATCAAGCTCCCTAGTATCAGGGACTGTTTATTTGTACATCATATAGAATTAAGAGTCACATTTATATTTAGATTGCATCATTTAGATAGGTTTCATTTTAATCCATGCAAAGACATCAATCTCAGAACTCGCAATTAGTACCATTTGATCTTGAGATTGAACGTACCCATAGGCAAGGGGTGAGAAACTAAGTTCCTAACTCCATGGCAGAACACGCACAAGGCAATTAGAGATTTCTATGCACCACTCCAGTTGAATATTCCATCATGCATCAAATTGTCACCCACAAATGCAAATCATTTTGAGCTTAAACCTGGAGTCATATTGTTACTCCCATGTTTTTATGGTTGAGAAAGAGAGGATCCATACCTATATGTCAAGGAATTCCTTGATATTTGTGCTACATTTAAGTTTGACTTTTTTTTGGATGATTCTGTTAGGCTTAGGTTGTTTTCTTTCTCATTAAAAGATAAGGCCAAAAGCATGGCTAAATTCTTTAGAGGTCGCTCCATTAACACATAAGACCAATTGTCTAGAAAGTTTTTGAACAAATTCTTTCCTCTCCATAAGACCAATCCCCTATGTAGGTAGATCATCAATTTCAATGATGAGCAATAATATGAATGCTAGGAAAGGTGGAATGAATTGCTGCAAAAGGTCCCCACCATAGATTTGAAAAATGATAGTAAGTTCAGTACTTCTATGAAGCACTAACACCTTAGAATAGATAGATGGTAGATGCTGATAGTGGAGGGGCCCTCATGTTGAAAAGTGGGTGAGAGGCTTCGGAACTTTTTGACACCTTAGCTGAGAAATCCTAGCAACGGGATTACTAAAATAAGAGAGAGAGAGAGAGAGAGAGAGAGAGAGAGAGAGAGAGAGAGAGTGAGAGAGAGAGAGAGAGAGAGAGAGAGAGAGAGAGAGAGAGAACTAACCAACCTCAAAAGAAAGGGGGCCTTTAGAAAATAGGAGTGACCTCATCTATGTCCTATAAGCTCGACAATGTGATTAAAAGAATGAACAAGATTGACTCTGTGGTTGAATGAGTGGACAAGCTCGACAATATGTTATAGGCCTTTATGGCTGACAATGCATCCACTAAAGTCCACATGAGGTTTGTGCTACTTGTTCTAGCCCACCCATTTAACCATAGCATGTCCATTTAATAGAGTATACACAAAATATCATTTAGAATAGGCAAATACTTATCACAACCCTAACAATAATACTTTTTTTGAAACCTATAATCCAGGATGGATTAGGCATCCTAACTTGTCAAGGTCTAAGAACAATTACTAGGGAGGTACATCTATAAACCCCTACATAAATATTATAAAGCTTCAGTTCCCTTCTAGCCACCTAGTTTTTAGCTTCCTCAACAACCAAAGAAACCATCAGTTGAGGACAATATAGAGTTGCTCCTTCAAAAACAAAAGGAGACTAATAAGGCCTTACATAATATCCAGAATGAGAGTAGACATAGATAACCTATCAATTTCCAAGCTATTTCCACATTAGAAATTCAAATGAGCAAGTTGTTGGGTACTTTGAATGAGAGAGGAAAGGAACAATTTCCTTGTCAGCCAATTCCAAACCCTAGGGTCTAGTTCACACACCCAAAGACCCCCTAGGACAAGCAAAGTCTATTACTACCCTTAGGAGTGGCCTTCAGGTTGATAATAAAGTAGGGTAGACTAAAAAAAATTATAAGAGAATGAACCAGCTAAAACACTAGAGAAAGAGAAAAGACCAAAGTATCCCCTTCCATCTAAGCCTATAGTGGAGCCACCTTATGTGCCTGAAGGCCCATTCCTTAAGTTATTAAATAAGGTAAAGAAAGGAACCAATTTTAATGAGATAATGCATGTATTTAAACATGTGCAAATAAATATTTCATTACTCAATGCTATTAAAAAATTCCTACATATGCCAAATTTCTTAAGAGTTCTGCATGCAAAAGCAAAAGTTCAATGTGCAAAAAAAAGCCTTCCCCACTAAGTAGGTGAGCTCTTTGATCTAGCCCCAAACCTGCCATAAGTTTAGAGATCTAGGTTGTCCTACCATTTCTTGTGTTATAGGAAACTATGTCATTGATAGGGCACCACTAGATTTATGGGCTAGTGTAAATATGTGACTTTAAGCCTGCTAATACCACCTTATAATTAGCAGATAGATCAGTAAAGATTCCATGTGGCATGGTTGAGGAAGTTTTAATATAGGTGGACCAATTTTACTTTCCTGTAGATTACAATGCCTTAAATTCCCAGCCTGTGTTAGACCCTAGATGTCAAATCCTAGTCATTCTTAGATGTCCATTTTTGGCAACTTCTAATGCCATCATCAATTGTATAAATGGGATGATGAAATTATCCTTTTGCAGTATGAAAGTCAAACTCAATGTTTCTAATGCCAATCATCAGCATTTAGACCAAATGATTCTTGTGTAGTCAATTTAATTGGAAGTCTACCCTAAGATGCCAGTCCACTATCATCTATCCTAGATCCACTTGACGCATGTCTAGCACACTTTAACTATGATTTTGATATAGACCAATCCATGGATGAGGTAAATAACCTTTTAGATGCTGCACCTATAATGAATACCTCCAAATGGGAACCTCTAGTGGAACCTCTTCCTCCTTCAGATTTTGTCCCAATACCATTAGTAGAAAAACCACCTACCTTGATCCTTAAGCCATTACCTAAAATTTAAAATATTCTTACTTAGGACCAAATGAATCCTTGCTTGTAATCATAGCCTCAGATCTAAATAAAGAACATGAGGTAAGTTTCTTGATGTTCTCAGGGAACATAGGACAGCCTTAGGTTGGACCATAGTGGACATTAAAGGGATTAGCCCTAATGTATGTATGCATAGAATTCACCTAGAAGAAAATGGTAAACCAGCTAGGAAAACACAAAGGAGACTAAACCCTAATATGAAAGAGGTAGTGAGAGACGAAGTGCTTAAACTCCTAGATGCTGGTGCCATCTACCCTATATCTAATAGCACTTGGGTAAGCCCAATCCCTGTTTTCCTTAAGAAGTCTAGAGTCACAGTAATAAAAAATGAGGATAATGAGTTAGTCCCCACTTGCATGACCACTGGGTCAAGAGTTTGTATAAATTCTGAAAATTAAACTCTGTCATAAGGAAAGACCATTTTCCTCTTCCCCTCATAGAACAAATGGTAGAAAGGATAGCCGATCATAGTTATTACTATTTTCTTAAGGGATATTCTGGCTATAACTAAATCCCTTTAGTACTTGAGGACCAAGAGAAGACTACCTTTGCCTGCCCATTTGGGACCTTCACCTACTATCATATGCCTTTTAGACTTTTTAATGTGTTAGCTAATTTTTCAAAGGTGTATGTTGAGCATATTCCTTTATATAGTGGAGAGGTTATTGGAAATGTTTATGGACAATTTCTTAGTATTTGGTTCTTCATTTGATGAAGCCTATGCCATTTAAAAATTATCCTTGCTAAGTGTCAAGAAAAGACTCTAATGCTAAACTAGGAGAAATATCATTTTATAGTTCAAAATGGCATTGTTCTAAGCATGTCATAGCACATATTGGCATAATAGTAGACAAAGCCAAAGTAGATTTAATCTTTAACCTTCCTCCACCAAGGACGGTGAAAGAAATTTGCTCATTTTTGGGACAAGCTGGTTTCTATAGAAGATTCATCAAAGACTTTATTAAAATTGCTAACCCTTATGTAATTTACTTAGAAAGGAGGCAACTTTTTTACTTCAATTATGATCGTATGAAAGCATTTGAGCACCTAAAGGCTGAGTTCACTTTTGCAACTATTATGCAACTATCATACTGGAGTGCACCATTCGAGATAATGTGTGATGCTTTGGACTATGTGATTGTGACTGTATTGAGGCAGGGTATTGATAAACTTCCCCACGTGATATCTTATGCTAGCAAGATACTCAATGATGCCCAACTCAATTATTTTACAATAGAAAAAGAGTTGTTGGCAGTTGTATTTGCACTAGATATATTTAGATCATACTTATTAGGATTTAAGGTCATAGTATACCTAGATAATGTAGCTTTGAAATACCCTCTTTCTAAGAAGGGTGATAAACCTAGACTGATTCGACAGATCTTATTTCTACAAGAATTTGAGTTTGAAATATGGGATAAGAAAGGTTCCAAAAATGTTATAGCAAACCATTTATCTAGGTTAGTCGTGGAGTCTACTAATGAGAATGTGCCTATAACAAAAAAAATTTTGAATGAACAATTGTTGTACATTTCCCAGTTGCCTTGTTACGTAGGTATAGTTATGTACCTTATCACAGATCAAATTCCTAATCAATTGTCTAAACAAGATAAAAAAAAAAAAAAAGATTTATTGTTAAGGATAAACATTTTACATAGGACAATACGTACTTATTCAAGAACTATCCTGATCAAGTCATTAGGAGATGTATACCAGATAATGAACATTATAAAATTAATTCCTTTTGTCATGACCATGCATACGGGGGCCATTTTTGTTCTAAAATGACAACTGCAAAGATTTTGCAATGTGGTTTTTATTGGCCTACTATTTTCAGGGACTCACACACTTATTTCATAGCATGTGCTAGATATCAACTCGAGGGAGAATAAGAAAATAAATATGATGCCCTTAAACCTCATTCTTATCATTGAGCCCTTTGATGTTGGGGCATTAATTTTATGGGACCTTTTCCTAACCCCTTTGGTTATCCATACATCCTTGTGGGAGTGGATCATGTGCCCAAAAGGGTGGAAGTCATACCTTGCAAGACCAATGAGTACAAGGTGGTGGTCAAGTTTTTAAAAGAAAATAAATTTTCATGCTTCGGTACTCCTATAGCCATAATTAGTGATGGGGTCAAACACTTTTGTAATATAGTGTTTGAGAACTAATGAAAAAATATGATGTTACTCATAAGATTGCTACCCCTTATCATCCTTAGACGAATGGATGGGTAAAACTGTCAAATAGGGAGATGAAGCATATTTCAAAAAAGACAGTCAATCCAATTAGTAAAGACTAGTCTTTAATGATTAGTGACACTTTATGGGGCCTACCCCACCGCATATAAGACTCCTATAGGCATGTCACCCTACCTCTTAATCGATGGAAAGGCCTATTACCTACTACTAAAACTGGAACAAAAAGAATATTGAGCCATCAAAAAGCTTAATTTTGACATAGATACTGCTGAAACCCACACAAAGCTCCAACTCAATGAGTTGGATGGGCTTAGGAAAGATGCACATGAGTTAGCAAAACTATACAAAGACTGCATGAAGAGTAATCATGATAGACACACACTGCGAACATTCTTTACCTCAAGATAAAAAGTCCTTTTGTATAATTCTATATTGCGTCTATTCCTTAGAAAATGATCTTGATGGACTAGACCCTACATAGTACATACTATTTATCCTCAGGGGGCCATTGAGTTAGAAGAGAATGGAGGGATTTTCAAAGTAAATGGGCAAAGGTTGAAACCTTATTTAGAGTTAATCAACCTTGAAATATAGCAGATATTGTTAGAGGAACTTGTATACCAGGACCCACCTTAGCATGTTCCATGACACCTGCATTTATCATGAATCTAACATTCATTAATATCCTTCATTGCATTTCATCATGGCACCATATGGGTTGCTGAAGACATTAAAATTAGCACTTACAAGGAGACAACCCAGGGCATTTAGAGTCTCATTGTTCTACATCACCCATTTATCATATATGTGTCCTATATTTCAAAACATTGGGGACAATGTTTATTTCAGGATGGAGCAGTGTAGATATGCATGAGATTTCAAAGTTCTCTTTTTTTTAAAAAAAAAAAATTTTGAGCTTTTCCAAATTTTTAGGTGAAAGTTCCTTTACTGTGATGAGAATTGGATTATAATATGCATATGATTAATTTTGCAATTTATTCATGTCCAAAGTATTTTGCAAAAGTTAAATCTCAGAACACCCTTACAAATAGTGCATAAGTTTAGAAAGATAGATGGTATGACTTAGAGACCCTATAGAAAATCAATGGAAACCTATATACCCAGTGCATTTTAAAAGACTTCTTTTGCGATCATCAATTTTGAAATATCTCAATATCTTTGTTTTGGTCAAAATTCGAAGAACTAAAAGGAGTACTAACTTAGTTTCCTAAACATTTATTAAACCTAATAGGCTTTAAGAAACCTAAGAAATAATATAGGCCATTCTTGTCTTAGTCCAAAGATATATAGCCTACCTAATATATTATACCACTAATTAGACCCTTTGAGCCTCTTAGTAAGTCTTTTTGTTTTTTACAAACACTAATTACCTTAACCTAGAAACCTAATAAAAAGAATATCCATTACCTATCTTTCAAAAATGAGTAGGGATGATAGCAAGAGAAATAAAAGGAAAAGTGAAAAGAAGTATTAGAAGAAAAAGGAAAGTTGAAAAACAGAAATGGAAAAGTAGATGATATTCACTTCAAATGTACTTAAAATAAAAAGTTTTCCAAACAAATATTCATAGAAGACCTCTGCATAAATTTCAATTTTTGAATCCTTTTTACCCTTTCTTTCATAACCTATCCCAAGCCTACATTTTGTTATATCTAAAGACTTATTGACCTTAAGGTAGAAGAAAGCCTTAATGAGGATACAAATATGAAGGAATTAAGGTGAACTACCCTTACTAGTCTTGGTAATGGCATCTATTCTTGAGGATCTTATTTATTTGTATCATCTACGCTTAAAGAAATAATGTGAACCATCATATTATTACATCTAGTCACATAGAGAAAGAAATTTGTTTGACACCTTCTCTCAGAGAGATTCATTTCTGAGTGTATGCCAATGAGAATTTGAGGTCAAGACATTTTTCCAAAGGAATATAAGCATTACAATTTAAAAGTCCTAACTTATGTAGCATATATATGCACACATGCACATCAAGATGAAATTGGAACAAAATGGATTTGGTATATGGGTAACTTGTGGAATTTCTCATTCATATTTACTAAGTTGTTAAAGCCAATATAGAGTGCCAATGGATGATAATTCTTTGAGATAAAATAAAGGACTTAGACTAATAGAATTTTTTGTATATATTCATTGCAAACCCTCACGAGGCCTAACTCATTTACTAGGAGTAACCTAGGGGTTTAAGGGCTTGTTACATATGCTAAATGCAATCGTGGGTACATATGAAATAGGAAACCATTTTGTTTTCATGATTTTTTGCATGTTTTATATTGGACTAGCAAAATTCTAGTTCAGGGTTGTGATAAGTGTTTAATTTTATAGAAAAAGTATCCAATTAGTAGTCCATGTGTTATAAATTATAGACATATTTTTAAGATTTTTTTAGAAATTTGTAACACATGCATTTTTTACCTAATAATTTTAAACGTGTGATATTTTACAAGTTCAAGAGCTAATTCAGAGTAAATATGTGAACTTTCATAATTTTTGAGAATTTAATTAGGGTTTTTCACCTTTTGTAGGTGTTGATAAGATGATCTGAAGGCAGAGATTGATTGAGATGAGAATTGAAGAGCAAGATCAAAAGATCAAACCAAATCCTAAATGTCATCAATCTAAAGTGTGATCAAGGTTTAAGACCATCTTAAGGCAAGAAAAAAGGTAATAAGAAGCATCAAAAGTGATTACAATGGTCCATGCAAAAAACCCATGCATTTCCACCATCTTTGCATGAGAATTGGAGTCATGCATGAGGTTTCCTAATCTAACAATGAAACTTGAGGAAGCCAAGCCATTTCAAGCCTTAAATCCTAAGGACTTAGTCATTAAACTCATCAAGGAATGAGAAATCAAGCCACATGGGAGCCATGCCACATGGTGTGAATTTCAAGGGATAATTGAAAGGTTTCAAGAGAAATTTGTAAAAGATAAGATGATCATGCATAGGTGCACCAATCAAGAGAGAAAACCCACTTTCCATTTTTCACCCACTCCATTAAGGTTCCATGATTTTTAATTAAGGAGGGAGACACCCGCCTATAAAGGTGATGCCTCCCCTCATTTAGTTGTCATTTTAGGTGGTTTCCTAATTAGGAAACCCCTTGATCTAAGTCCTACTCATAGCACATAAAAAACCTAGATCTTTTCACCATATTTCCTACCATTCTTAATTCCATTTCCCTCTCTTTTCCAATGGCCAAATACTATGCATTTAGACGGGGGGGAACACCATGCCACCTTGCCAAAAAGGTGATGCCTCCCCCCTTTCTAAATACATGGCAGCCACCATGACCTTACTTGCTTACCTCATCTCTCTACCTAACTTCCCTCATTGAAACGCTAGATCTAGGTCCACTATCCTTTCCTAGAATAAGTCTTCCCCAAGTTGGAAGCCAAATCATCTATATATATTCATGGAATTCCACCTTTTTATTCAAGTAGGGGTTTTGTGAGAAAACCTTGAAAGTTGCACTAGCACGGTGATTCCTGGAGCTTTGGAATTTAGGCTTTTTTTGGATTGTTCTTCCTTTGGATTCTTAAGTATTTTATCTTATTTTTGGACTTCAATTCCATGTTAGTAGTTTTATTTCAATTCATTGGTTTCATAGTTAGTTTTGTTCTCATTTTGTTGCTCTAGTTTCACACAAATAATTCCTCTTTCTTTCCCTTAGTTCTTTCCTTCAACCTTCTTAGTTTTTCTTGATTATTCTTCAAAGATCTAAGTTAATTCTTCCCTAGTAGTGACAACCAAGAGAAGAAAGAGCTTGAATCTTGCTTTTCCACATTTTTAATTGATTTTGGAACTAGCTGTTGGCATCCTTTGCCTTAACTAGTCCCATCATTCCAGCCATCTATACTCTTGATTCTCTTTTGGATTTTACTTGCATGCTATCTAAGTTTAGTTTAAGGTAATTAGAGTGTGCTAGATGTTTTATTTGAATCAAGTTTCAAGTGTGGGAAGGGTGCGCACTTTTCATGTTATAATCTATGTAATATGTGCACTAAAGTTGATGTAACTCTCCATTCAACCAATAAAGTTATTTGAAGTTCATTATTTATGCTTAATTCCAATAACAAAGTAATTTAAATATTGAATATTATCTTACATAAAATGTGATTTTTAAGTTTCTTTTCATTGATTGATTGGATTGAGTTTTTTTAGCACTTGAATCTAGAATTTTTCCATTTAATTTTCATGCTTAGTTTCCAACCCCTTATTCATATCATTTTCTTGATTCCTTAGGAACCCATTTAGATTATTGGGTTTTTCATTAAGTTCTTTGAATAGAATACAAGTTACTTATCTTTTTCTTGTTGAATTTTGAGTAAATTTCATCCTATGAACCATGCACACCATCCCATGGATAATGCGCTCGGGACTTGGGTAATTCCTCTTTTCATTTTTAATTTATTTGTTGATTAATCTTAGCTTGGAAATTTTTAATTAGTTTTTTACATCTCAATGTACTTTTAAAACATTTCCTTTTTGAGTTTTAGAAAGTTCCATTTGTAGAAAGTTTTGGAATTAGGAAAGTATCCTTTATAGTAAGTTTACTTAAGTTGTCTAGATTCATTCATGCTAATTTTGCATTAGTTTATTTTATTGAATGTACATTAGTTAGGAAATTTTCTAATTCCATTGAATATCTTTATTTTTAGAAAGTTTGCTTTAGTTGTAGTTTCTAATTTGGTGCATGTTTTCCATTCCATGTTGTTTAAATTCCTAGTTTAATTCAAAACTCATTTCTCTTTGGCTAAGATAAGAATCTTAAATAAGATCCAATCAATTGAAAATTTTGTGATATTCCTTGTGGGATCAAACCCTCTTGCACCCAATACTAGTTTGATTCATACACTTGCTAGTAATATTAAATCTACACCACCACTCTAGGTGGCCCCTATCTAATTGACTGAGCTGATACTTAAACAACTAGCTTTGCTAGATCATTCTATGACTCAAATCAACTTTGACTAACTAAGTTGGGTGTAAAGTGGTTGGTTTAGATCAGGATCTAACTTGTAGGTAGTAACATTAATCTAAAAGAGAGGAGGTAACTAGGGTTAGAAATAATCTAGAAACTTCTCCCATTAAGAAATTTAAGAAAACAATCCTTTCAGATTGTTCCTTAGGGTTAGGAATATTAGTTGTCCTTTTTTCTTTGTTTGTTTTAACATTTAGTTGCATATTCTAGTTTAGGTCTCTCCTAGGCTAGATAACAAAAGAAAAAGAAAAAGATTCTTTTGTTGTATACAACAACTTAGTTTCATTTTATACAAGTACACCATGTCTTGGTGTATGCACAGTTGTTAATTACTTGCTCCTTATCTAATCCCTTTAGATACAAAGATTTAATAATTTGTGAGGCAAGGCCAAAGGACTTCAAAGATCAAGAGATCCTTGCTGTAGAAATAGCTGAAGTAATAGAAGTAACACCATTGAAAACTACTCTACACCTGTTCAATTCAACTCCCCCTCATGCATAGCCTTACTTGTAACTAAGGTAGATCATTTCAAGTTGAAAAGAGAAATTATTCAACTCCTTCCAAATTTTTATGTGTTAGACAAGGAAGACCCATACCATCATGTTAAGCAATTCCTAGACATTTGTTTTCCCCTCAAGTATTGCAACTTTTCAGATGACTCTATTAGATTGAGCCGATTCCCATTTTATCCAAAGGATAAAGCTAAGGCTTGGCTCAACTCTCTAAAGGTAGGGTCCATCACCACTTGGGATCAACTATCTAGGAAATTCCTAAATAAGTTTTTCCTAGTCCATATAACCATTGGCCTCCCACATGAAATCATAAATTTTCAACAGAAAGAGGAAGAGAATTTCTATGAAGGCTGAGAAAGTTGGTCGGACTAGCTTCTTAAATGTCCCCACCATAGTTGGAAAAGTGCAATAGGTTTAATATTTTTATGAAGGTCTGACACACGAAACTAATGTATGATAGACACCACTAGTGGATGGGCTTTCATGACTAAAAGCAATAGGGAAGCTTGGAATTTCTTTGAAACACTTGTTAATAATTCCTCGCAATGGCTTTACTCTACCCAAATGAAAATAAATTCACAACCACAAAAGAAAGGCGTTATCTATGAGTTAGGGGCCATTCCTGAACTTTACGGTAAAATAGACATGTTGACCCAGAGGTGAACAAAATAGATGATCTTTCTCAGCAGTTAGATGACTTTATGATGAATAAATCTCCTATTCAACCTCAAATCTAAGGTATGTTTGATCTATTCGAATCCAAATCACACTTCATTGAGTCCATCTAGTTCTGGTTTCCCCAAGTTCTTTTCAAAGTTGGTGAATGTTATGAATACAATTCGTCAAACTAGCAATACCAACAACCCTTATTCTAAGACCTACAACCCTGGATGGGCTATGCATACTAATTTTTCATGGCCAAAGAATAACAACCAAGGTGGTCCATCAAAGAACCCACCTCAACAACCTTTTCCTACGAATAATATGCCTCATCAACAGTAGCCTCCTCCAGAATTTCCGCCCCAATAAAGGAAACTCAGAATATGTTCATGCAAGGGACTATACAATTTTAAATTGATGCTAAACAAACTTTGCATGCCAATTATTAGTCTATTGTAAAGTTATATTATTAGATGGGCCAACTCTCTACTGCTTTTCAAGAGAGGGAAAAGGGAAAGTTTCCTAGTCAGCCAGTACTAAATCTTAAGGGTCAATATGAGATTAGTTCTGCACCAAATGATTAAGTCAAATCCATCTAAACCTAAAGGAATGCAAAATAAGTAGATAATCAAGTAGACCAGATTAGAACAACCCCCATCACCTGAGGCAAAAGAAAAGCATACTCAGTTACTTAAAGGTAAAGTATAGCCTACATCCTCTTCAAAAGAACCCCTTCTGGATTCACCTTATGTTCTAAAAGCTCCGTTCTCTCAGAGACTAAACATAGCTAAAAAGGAGAATAGCTATAATGAGATAATGACATATTTAAATCAGTCAGTATCAATGTTCCATTACTCGGTGCAATTGAAGATTTCCCTCCTTATGCTAAATTCCTAAAGGACCCGTGCACATGAAAGCATCTATGTAATGTGCATAAAAAGGCCTTTCTCAAGGATCAAGTCAGTTCAATACTGTAACACCAAGCCCCTCCAAAGTATAAAGATCCTGGATGCCTTAATATCTAATGTGTTATTGGGGAACAAAGATTTGACAAGGTACTTTTAAATTTACGGGCTAGAGTTCAAACCTGCTCCTACTACCCCTCCAATTAGTCGTTGGATCCTTAAAAATTCCTACAAGAGTGGTAGAAGATGTCTTAATATAGGTTGATAAATTTCCCTTCCATGTCGTCTTTTTAGTCCTAGACATAGAATATGTATCAAATCCAGATGTTGAAAGCCTTATCATCTTGGACTGTCCATTTTTAACCACATCTAAAGCAATAATCAAATGTAGGAATGGTGTTATGAAACTATCATTTTGCTCTATGAAATTGGAGTTCAACATTTTCAATGTTGCACAAAAGATGGCCTCTTAAGATTCTTTTACTGTAAATGTTATTGAAAATACAATGCATGACACTTTCCTCTCATCTCCTGAGTCTGATCAAGTGAGTCTTATTCAAGAAATAGATTCATTACTCGAAGCTGCTGTAGTAGTGAATACTTCTTAATGGAGACAAAAAATAGAACTTGTAAGAAAACCCACCTAAAGAAGCACCCATACTAGACCTAAAACCATTATCAAAAAGCATAAAGTACACATTTTTAGGTCCCTATTAAACCTTGTATGTTATCATAGCCTTTGATCAAGATCAAGAACATGAAGGTGAGCTACTCAATCTAATCCGAAAACCTAAGACAACTATAGGGTGGTCCATCTCAGACATTAAAGGAATTAGCCTTGTTGTTTGCATGCACCGAATTCATTTAAAGGAGAATGCTAAAACATCTCAAGAATCACAATGACAACTAAACCCTCACATGAATGAGGTAGTTGGGGTAGAGGAACTTAAGTTATTAGATGTAGGTATCATATACCCCATCTTTGATAGCGTATAGGTTAGTCTTGTTTAGGTTGTCCCTAAGAAATCTGAAGTCAAGGTAGATTGTAATGAGGACAATGAGTTAGTCCCCACCCATATGACCTCTGGGTGGAGAGTTTGTATTGACTACTATGAGGTAAATGTAGGAAAGACCACTTTTCTTTTCCTTTTATAGACCAAATGCCAAAAAGGTTCGCCAGTCATGAACATTATTGTTTGTTAGATGGATATTCTAGCTATAACCAAATCCCAATTGCATATAAGGATCAAGAGAAGAATACTTTGACTTGTCCCTTTGAAACCTTTGCCTATAGACACATCCTTTTGGGCTATTCAATGCACCAATGACTTTTCAATGTTGTATGATGAGTATCTTCTAAGATATGGTGGAGAGATTCCTTAATGTGTTTGTGAATGATTTTTCAGTGTTTGGCTCTAACTTTGATGAGTGTTTGGCCTAATAATTTGGTTCTAAGCTAGGGAAAATGTAATTTTATGGTGAAGAGTGGCATAGTGCTTGGGCATATAATATCACAAAAAGGCATAGAGGATGACAAGACCAAAGTAGACCTCATCTCTAATCTTCTCCCTCAAAGGACGGGGAGGAAAATCTACTCACTCCTAGTCCATGCTGGATTTTACAGTTCTTTTATCAAATATTTTAGCAAAATTCCCAGACCAATATGCAATTTACTTGCAAAGCAGGCAATTTTTATATTTGATGAAAATTGCATGAAGGACTTTGAATGCCTTAAGGTTGAGCTCACCTCATTCACTATACACTTGCTGAATTGGAATGCTCCATTTGAGATTGTGTGATTTTATTATTATTATGCAATCGAAGCATTTTTGAATTGCCAAATTTCCCCAAGTAATTTACTATGCTAATAAGACTCTTAATGATGCCCAACTCAACTACCCCACCACAAAGAAAGAGTTGTTGGTTGTTGCTTTTACATGAGACAAATTTGGGTCCTACTTCTTAGGGTCTAAAGTAATTATCTACACGGATCATGCTGTATTGAAGTACCTTCTATCTATAAAGGATGCTAAACCTAGATTTATCTGATAGATTCTATTTCTATAGGAGTTTGACATAGAAATAAGGGAAAAGAAAGGCCTTTTAGCAAATCACTTGTCCAGGTTAATAGTAGTCTTCTAGTGAACATGTGTTAATAAAAGAAACTTTCCTTGATGAGCAACTTCTACAGGTTTCCTAGTTACCTTGTTATGCTAACATTGTCAACTATCTTGTAATAGATAAACTTCCATCACATTGATCAAAACAACATATATCTACTTTTCTAACCAAGGTTAAGAATTTCATATGGGATGATCTGTATTTATTCAACTACTGCTCTGATCAAATCATTAGGAGATGTGTACCTGATAATGAACATATTAAAATCATTTCGTTTTATCATGACCAAGCTTGTGGGGGCCATTTCAATGCTAAAAGGTCTACTGCAAAAATTTTATAGTGTGGATTTTATTTGCTCACATTTTTTAATGATTCTCATGCATACTGTAAAGTGTGTGGCACTGCCAAAAGTTAGGAAGCATTGGAAAAAGGGACATATTACCACTAAACCCAATATTAATTATTGAAATTTTTTATGTTAGGGGCATAGAGTTCATGGGTCCTTTTCCTGATTCTCATGGAAACATATACTTCTTAGTGGGAGTGGACTATGTGTCTAAATGGGTAGAAGTAGTAGCGTGTAAGACAAATGACCACAAAATGGAGGAAAACACTTATGTAATAAAGTATTTGAGGCTTTGATAAAGAAATATGAAGTTACCCATGCAATGCCTTATCATCCCCATACTAGTCGATGAGTTGATGCTTCAAATAAGAAAATTAAGCACATACTAGAGGAGATGGTGAACTCTAGTAGGAAAGACTAGTCTTTAAGACTAATTGACGCACTCTAGGCTTATAAAATAGCATATAAGACCCCTATTGGAATGTCTCCTTACTGCTTAGTTTTTAGAAAAGATTATCATTTGCCTATTGATCAAGAATATAAAGCATATTGGACAATAAAATAGCTCAACTTTGACTATGACAAAGTTGGGTCCCATAGGAAGTTCTAACTCTAGGTGTGAAGAAATTAGGAGAGATGCATACGGTATTGCCAAAATGTACAAGGATCATATGAAGAAGGCTCAGGATAAAAACATAGTGCGTAAAACATTTGAACCATGTAAGAAGGTCCTTCTCTATAATTCTCATCCACATCTTTTTCCTAGAAAGTTACGCTCTCTATGCACCAGCCCATATGTTATAAAGACTGTCTATCCTCACGGGACCATAGAAATTGAGAAAGATTGTGAACTTTCTAAAATTAATTTCTAGTGACTGAAACCATACTTTAAAATGAGAAACCCTAATGAAAATGAGAAACTCCTATCCAAGGAGCTTGTTTATCAAGACTAGCTCCATAGTAGGTCATATGTATCATGGAGTCGTAGGTTGCATTTTCACTTAATCTAGTTACATTCACATATCAATACACCATCTCTAGAATGTAGGTAATATCATTCTAAGCCTTCTCTTTACTTAGTTATTTCATTTTTCATACTTTTATTTGGAAACATTGGGAAAATTTATTTAATTTAACTCAAAATGAAGGAAAATGAGAAAAGTCAAGAAAAAAATATAAGCCAATGAAAAGGAATTGTTCACTCTTATAGTTATAAAATAAACTTGTGAATACACTCTTAGAAGACCTTTCATAATTTTCATAACAACCTTTATTTATCCTTATACTCATTCTTTTAATACTCCTATCCTAAGCCTACATTTCTTCCTCATAGAAGTCCTAACTTGATCTTAGGAGAAATATGACTTGGATAAGGCTATCAATGAGTATGAAATTTGGTAGATTGTAACATTTCTCAGTAGTTGGTTTCTTATCATGAGACTATTATCGATTCTTTCTAAGTTAACATTCTTTTGTATGAAAATAATTGAGAATTTTGAACTTGGGGAACATTATTCTACTAACAAATTAATGAGAGATTTACACCCTTCTGAGTGACTTCTTTCTCAATGTCTAGTATACCTTATGACAAGTGAAGTCAAAGCATACATTTGGATGGTAATTTAGGTTATGCTTTGCTTGGAGACCTATAAATTCATATATTAGCTATCTATTCATACACTCAAATTGTCTGAGGTTTGATGAATTAATGGGATTTCATTAGCATAAGAGTAGGATTTTGAACTGTTGATCATTTCTATTAACATGCTAGAGTTAGGAATTAATATAAGCTGAGTATAAGAAGATTCTTTAAGAAAAATGAAGGACTTTCATAAGATTTTTGAAAATGTTTATATGTTACATTTCTGGAAACCTTTACCATACTACAACTCGTCCATTAGGGGTGACCTGAGGGTTTAAAGGCTTTCTACATACACTAAATGCAAACGACAGCAATAGTGAAAGTGGTTAGGATTTGTTTTTAGATTTTTGTATTTCTTTTCTATACTCTTGCTCAAGGAGCAACAAAAGTTGTCTGAGGGTATTTTATGGGTGTGTATATATATATATATATAATTTTTTAGCAATACAAATCACTCAATTAGGGTTAATTCGACTATTTTTCATGTTCAGGATACAAATGTAAGAAATTCACAAAATTGCTAATATTACCCCCAAAAGAGAATTTCACATTCCAAACTACACAACGGGTCAAATATTCCATAAATGAAGTCTTGGAGGTTCAAAAGGATCATTGCATGTTAGTTTTGAAGTCAAAACAACTAAATGCCCCATGTCGAACTCCAACTAAAACGAGCTGAAAAGGTGGCAATTTTTAATTTCAAGCACAATTGCACACATGTTACCACATTTAGAAGCTTATGAAAGATGCTCAATTCATATATATCATATACAATGAAAGATTCCCAGAAGAAAAAGAAGAATGGGACCACATGAAGACTTTTCACTTATTTGCTCTCTCCTACTCAACCAAAGAGATGAAGAATAAACTAATAAGAAGATGTCTTAACCAAATAAGATATTGAAGCACAATTGGTCCACAAGAGCATATGAAGATTTATAAGAATTAAGGTCATTCATCCTAAGGCAATCCAATCCAACGGTGAAGAAAAAATGAATTTGAAAAAAGGTTTCACTACTACACATGAGGCTTTTAAAGTTGGCATAAAGAAGTAGCTTATTTGACTACCAACTTCGTAAATATTTTACAAGTCAAATAGAAATAAATGACTTCAAAAATATAGACTTAAGAAGTTTCTTATTTGACTACCGACTTCATAAATATTCTACAAGTTGGATAGAAATAAATGACTTTAAAAATATAGACTTAAGAAGTCGTTTAACTATAAATGACTTTATAAAACTGGCACAAAGAGGAAATTTTTTGCAAGAACGACTTTTAAAGTCATTGACCATTAAATGACTTGAAAAGTTGATTAGATTTAAAGTTGTTGAAACCTAAGCGACTTTAAAATCCAACAACTTTTGAAATTGTTTATCATAAGCGACTTCAAAAGTATGCTAATAAATTTGGTTGGAAGATTATACTATGCGGGAATGCACTTTTAAAGTCATTTAACTCTAAACAACTTCAAATATCAATAACTTTTGAAGTCGTTGGAGATAGTACGATTGTATTGATGTTTCAAGATGCATATGATGACCTCCAGGATGACCCTTAATAATTTCATACTACATTAGAGGAAGCCAATGAGTTGTTGTACCCTAAGTGTAAAGATTATACCAAGCTGTCCATAGTGGTAAAACTTTACAATGTGAAATCAAAATTTAGTCTTTCATATCAAGATTTTATAGAAGTCTTGAAAGTAGTGGGTAAGATGCTACCGAAGGATAATAAATTGGTGAGGTCAACATGAGAGGCAAAGAAAACCCTGGCAACACTAGGGTTGAAGTATGAGAAGATACATGTGTGTCCTAATGATTGCATCTTGTATAGGAAGGAGCACAAGGACAAAACTATATGCCCAACTTGTGGACAACTAAGATGAAAGGTAAAGAGGAATTCAATTTAGACAATTATAGACATTTCTACAAAGGTTCTATGGTACTTCTCCCCTATTCCAAGGTTCAAAAGAATGTTCTATATAACAGAAACAGCAAAGAAATTAGTATGGCAAGCCAAGGATAGAGTAGCTAATAGCTTTTCATGCCATCCAGCATATAGCCTAGCATGGAAGCTTGTAGACTTCATGTGGCCTAATTTTGGTGAAGAACCTAAAAACATACAACTTGCATTATCTATAGATGGGATTAATCCCCGTGGTTCTATGAGCAGCAAGTATAGTTGTTGGCATGTATATTAGTTTGTTACAACCTCCCACCATCTCTATTCATGAAGAGGAAGTTCATGATGCTAACTATGTTAATATCGGGTCCAAAGCAGCTAGGAAATGACATTGACGTATACTTGTCTTCCTTGATCAATGATCTTGAGATATTATGGGACGTAGGCATTGAAGCATACAACACATATAGGAAAGAGTCATTCACCCTAAAGGCTATACAGTTATGGACAATAAGCAACTTCCTTACATATGATAATTTGTCTCGATGCACCATGAAGGGATACAATGCTTGTGTTATCGGTAGTGATCAAACATGTGTTATATGACTTAAACATGGTAGGAAAATGACATTCCTTGGGCAAAGAAGATGGTTGCGCAGAGACCGTCCATATCATTTTAAGAAGAGAGAATTTAACAGGAGTGTAGAAACACTGACACCTCCAAAGATGTTGATAAAGTCATTTATAGCAAATGATTTCAATTGTACATTTGTTTTAGGAATTATTTTATCAATTTCCACATACCTTTTCACTTTGTGTTTATGATCTAGGCACAAAAACTATGGTATATTTCTATTTCACTACCCTGAACCAAATCTTACATGTGGAACTACATGCATAAATTCAGGGTCAATATCGATCTTTGAGTGAGGTTTAGTCTCTTTTTGTTTGTCTCATATGTATAATGCATATTGGAAGAATTTTTACAAGGTTATGGGTTAGAAAATTTTCTTTTCAAAGTTAATTTCATTCTTCAATATGTTTGTCATAGTCTTCTTTTTTCATTTTTAATTGAAAATTTCCATGAAAAGTAATTATTTCAAATACTTCTAATTCTTGTATAAGTAATGTTTGGTAAAATGACTAACCTAATCTTTTCATGTCTAACAAGTGTGTGTGTGTGTGTGTGTGTGTGTGTGTGTGTGTGTGTGTGTGTGTACATAGTGAATACATGGATGTACTCAAGGTAAAGAATCCAAGTTACGCAAAGAAACAGAAGTAGCTATAATTTGAGTGTTCACTTTCAATAATTGGCTACATAAGAAGGTAAAATGAAAGATTTCTCACTTAATATTAATTGAAAAACCTACATTTTGTATATACGTACGTATATATAATCTTACTTAAGCCTACTTAAAATGAATATACAAAGATTCAAGATCAGCAAGAAGTAGCAAGCAACGATATATTAGAAACCTTGGGCTAGATGGTGATGGGACCATGACCAGAAGTAATAAAATATGCTGAATATGACATCAATTTTTGTCGCTTTTACCCAAAAGTCCATGATAACTCAAGAGTGCAATAAAATAGTGGAGTTAACTTAGTTGTCAATGCTACATTCTTTTCTAGTTCAAAGGATAAGAGGCCAATAGTGGTAGATGATATTTATGAAAGGGTTACAAGAGGGACTTGGGCCTTGGATTATACTTTTAGAACTATAGTTGTGTTTAAGTGCAATTGGGTGGAACACAACAAAGACAGCATCAAAATTGATGCCCTTGGATTGACATTGGTTGACCTCAACAGGATCAACTATAAAAATGATCAATTTATTTTAGTATCTTAAGAAAAACAAGTATTTTACATGCAAGATGAACGTGATAAGAGATGGTCAACTATTTTATCATCTTGTCCAAGGAATTTTTATGGTGACATTTTCAAAGTTAGAATGGTCAAAAATGCTATGTGCAATTCCAACTCAAATGAAGGTGAAAAGATGACAATTTTCAAATTCATTCACTTTTGTACACATGTCACCACCTTTGGGAGCTTATGAAAGAAGCTTAAATCATATACAATGAAAGCTTCTGAACAATAAAAGAATAATAGGACCACTTGAATACTTTTACTTACTTTTTCTCTCCTACTCGACCAAAGGGCAAAGAATGAACCAACATATTGAAGCACCCTTGGTCCACATGAATCATATGAAGATCTTTAAGGAATCCAGGTCATTCATCCTAGGGAAATTTGATCCAACGACGAAGAGAAGATGAAGTTTGAAGAAAATTTGCATGGCATAAAGGGATCCCATCCATCCAAGCAAAGCGAAGTACGATCTAAGGGCTAGGATTGATGTGAAGGAAAGATCAAAACCATGCCACCTTTCCTATGTTGAAAAGTCAAACCAAAACCCTAAGGGAAGGAAGATCACAACCATACATTCTCATCCAAGGGTCGATACATCTTACGGTTTTCAAAACCATTCTGCTTTTCTTCATGTGCATCCATGCCTCCACTTGTCCTTAGGACTTTCTAATTATGAAAAACCCTAGATTCCCCACCAACTTTCCATTTCTTTCACTTTTCTCCCTACCAAGTTCCTTTTCTACTTATTCCTTACCATTTCATTCTTTTTCCTTTATTTTCCCCTTTTATTTTCTCCCAATTGTCCACCCCACTTTCCTATAACAAAAATCATGCTCTTCCTCTCAAACACACCCCCCCCCCCCCCCTCCCTTCTTCCAACAACCACTTCCCTAATTCAATTCACCCTTAAGCTATCTCCTTAGTCTTCCTTTATAAATATTTTATTTCCACATTCATTCCTTCACATTTCATCTAGCCATTGGTTCAAATTCAAATTAAGTGGCTTGATCTCAACCATTGAATCCCCTTAACTATTATGATAGAAATATATAAATAGAGGTGTTTTGAATACATTAAGGATCTTTTAAATTTCCTTAGAGTGCATAGCCAAATCAAAGGAGAAACAAAGGGAGAAAGATCACCCTCACCTAAGCTTCCTTCAAGCTTTCATGATCAAATTCCTTGAAGATAAAGATAGGTTTTAAACCTCGTCTAATTCCTTTTCTTGCTTATTTTTCTTTTTCTTTTCTAGCATCTTCTATCTTTTCCAATCACCTTCTTCTAGCATGCATTCATCTAAGTTTTGCTTATTTAGATTGCTAATGTAGTTCCATGCACCTTTCTTCTTGTTACTTAGATTTGCACGAGCGAAATAGTTGTAGTTTTTTCTTAGTTTTGCATGATAATTTCTCATCTTCACTTGCTTGGTAGTTCATGTTTTGCATGGTAATTCCTTTCATCATAAAGTAATATAGATGCATACCATGTCTGCCTTCCTTTCCATTAGGCTTTACAAGCATACAAGTAAAAGGTTTTCAATAATTCCATTAATTTTTAGTAAATGCATCTTTTTCATGTTCACTGGTATGCCATATTAAGTAGCTTGTTTAGGTTGAATTCATGGTAAATTTGCATGATAATTTTATTCCCTTAGATTAAGTTTACTTTGTAGATCAAGGTTGTAGCATAGTTTTCAATTTGGCTTACATTGTTTCCATGTTTGTAAGCACTTTCCTTTTTTAGAAGTAGGTAATTTATAATTTTTAAATTTCATGCTTAATACTTAGATTCCTTGATTTTTACTTTAGAAACTTTCTATTTTGCTTTCCATACACCTTAGGAATGTTTTAGGATTAGTTTAGATCTATTTTAAAAACTAGTTGCATGGTAGATTTTTAGATCTAGCACTTTCCTAGCTTAGAAGTAGCACTTTTCTAATTTAGACACCCATGTTTGGCTTAGTTTGACTTTATATTTTCCATTACCTACTATCTAGGATTAGTTTAGAAAATTCATGAATATTAACTTCTTAGATTTAGAAACCGTTCTTAATTTGGAATTTCATTATAGCATCATAATATCATGCATTTAGTGTAAGCATCTTTTCACTTTCCTAAATTAGAAACACACACACATTCTTTCTTAATTACATGCATGGAACATTCCATGCTAGATTTGCATTCTTCATTCACTTCCATCTCTTAATCCATCATCATCACACCTTCTTTCACTCACACACACTTTTCCTATGTTTACTTATCTTTTCACTTTCTAATTTCATACACCTTCTAATTCCATGTTCACACACACTTCCTAATTTTAGGTTCATACAAAATTCCTCTTTATCTCTTTCTAAATTCTTTTATGAATTTAGACCGGGGAAAAGGAAAGGATTATTAGAAATAAGGTACTTTCTAATTTTTTAATTGACGTTGAAGGAAACATAAAATCCAACCATATGCCATCTAAGTTCCTAACTAAAGGCCTTCATGTTGGAGGATAGGGATACACCATGTACCTATTTCTCACTTCATCTCCTTAGACTAGGAATAGTGAGTACTAAAACAAGGGTCACTATCTCCACTTTGTTTTCTTTTACTTTATTTCATGTTTAAGGAAGGAAGCCTCCTCTATGGTTCAACTTCCTTGGAGATGAATGACCCCTCTTTATCTAAACCCTTTGAAGTTGTCCTCTTCCATTTAAGAGTTTTTTATTTAGGAAAAATGTAGTAGCTTTTTCTATTTCCTTTTCCATCATTCTTCTTTATTTCTTAGGTAGTGATTGTTTAGGAAAAAGTGTTAAGACTCCTCTTTTCTTGGTTGCCCTAATACTTCATTCTTAAGAATCATTGGATGGGATTTGCCAATTTGTGGCATGTTGGGATATAAATGTGAAAAGCTTTGTGGGAATTTAATGTATTTTTGGTTGAAGAGGAGTGTACAAGCTCCTGTTGAGTGACACAACATGTGGGCCCATAGCAAAATTCAAGCCTAGATTTGAAGAACCTTTACTTGCTTTATTTTCATTGCCTAGGTAACAATTCCTTATAATTTGACTATTAATGAAATAATTCTTTTTCCTTTTTTCTTTGTTAATTTGCTCCTTACTTTAATTTCTAGTTAGTGTAGTTTTAGAAAGTTATTTTAATGTGTAGTTCATTGTAGTTTAGATAGTTTCCTTAATTCTTAGTTATTTGTGGCTTTTAATAGTTTCCTTTTCTAATTAATGGTAATTTTAGGAAGTTTTCTTTTCTAGTTACTTGTAGTTTTAAAAAGTTTCCTAGTTTATTTCCTTGCTTATTTAGATAGTTTCTTAGTTTTCTTAATTACATGCTTTGTAATATAGGCTTACCTTCTAATTCCTTAGTTTATTTAGTTTAGGCGCTTCCTTTTTAGTAGTTGTTTCCTTTTTAATTAGTTATTTGTTTTATATCTTTACTTTTCTTGTCTTTCGTTGGAGTTGAAAAGGTCCTTCACTTGAATGCTTAGCTAGGTTAAAGTAAGATGACATAAATTCTAATTAATCTCATTTATTAAAGACTCATTGTGGGATCAACCCATATTTGTGATTCTATACTTTAATAAAGTCATACACTTATAGTATTATTTAAGACACATCACACTATATGAACTTCAATTTAGGAAATGTTAGGAGTTAGGATGGTTTGTACTGGGGTCCAAGATAAAATCTTCTTGTACAAGGGTGAAACCATGTACAAACAACCTCAACTTCCAAGTTAGGATGGTTCACCCATGACCTGTATTATTACAAGCCTTTTTAAATGAATTGCGATTAAGTAAAATTACAATTGCATCCTCACTACAATTCACTCAAAATAAAAATATGTAAGCAAAAATCCTAATGAAATTCTCCTCCAAGTCCTTCACTAAATTCTTGCAAAAATATAATAATGAGTATCAATAAATTATAGGAATTATACAAAAATGAGAAAAGAAAATTAAAAATGCATGCAATCCAAACTACAACAAGCCATAAAATAATTTAACATAGATTCCAACTAAAATTCTATTGCGAGTCCCTAACAACGGTGCCAAAAGATTGATGTGCTTTAAAAGTAAGTACAAGCACATGGATCTATTGTAATATAGAATGTACAAGTGTGAGTCAATCCCAAGAGGACTCAAATTACCAAATTAGAATTTTTAAATTAAAATCTATATTAAATCACCTTAACCTAACCAATAAATTTAATGATAAACTAATCAATTTCTAAATTCTAGGATTTTGAAATCCACCACACTAAATTCACATATGTTCAAAATTAAGAAATTTTATATTTAATACTACACATGTCAATAAAGCCATAATGAATTAGAAATGTTTAATATATCATTGTTAAAAGCCATAATTATATATTTTCTCAATCCTAAGGTTTCACCAAAGTTTAATATATTTTTCAAAGCATAACTTTCTTTTTAGGGCACAAATTATCTAAGAAGTTTATATACTAAATTAAATAATCCACCATATTTAGTTTCTAAAATATAGAAAATACATTATATTTACTATAAAAAGAATATTAAATATGTAAATTAGTTTGCCAATCTTGAGAGTGATATTTTAGCACTTTAAAATATAAAAATACCTAAACATGAATGCACCTAAAGTTAATGTGGTTTCATCCTATCCTTCAGTTAAAACCTAGTTACTCATATTTAACTTTAACACTATAAAAATATTTAATCCTACGAATGTAAAGTAAAGCTAGAAAAATTAAACATCGCCTAAAGCACAATAAAACAACTGATAGGAATAACCAACTAATGAGCAATGAACTTCCACTAAACTAAAATTTAAAGTTTTCCAAGAATTCAAATACATGAATTTAAAGAAAGCAACTAAACTCCCTATGGAATGGAATAGGTATCTCTAACATTCTTTGTTGTGTAACTCTTTATACCTTAAGAAGTAGATCGAAACTATGTTCAATCTCTTAGAATGTGGTTTCTTTAAAAATTTAACTTAAAAATCATTTACCTTTAGAAACTAGATAGATTATTGAATCCTAAGTATTTTATATAAAACCTAACTATAATGAGTCAAGGATTGCTTCAAGTATTCATTATGAAAGGCAATGACATTGAATCAAAGAATTGTAGGGCAATTCTATATGTTCTAAATTGAGATGAATTTTAAATTAAATTATATAAGACATTAGAATTGATGAGTGGTGTTCCCTAATGTTATTCCAGGATTACTCTATTGCTAAGCAAAAAAATAAACTAGCCTAACATAACTTCTAATTTGACATAAATTAATAAAATCTAAATTAAAGTAATAAAAATTTAAATAAATAAAACTAAGCTACAACTAAAGAAAAGAACTATCCCAAAAATTATGCCAAATATTATCCACTTACAACTATTTTTTCACTAACTTGATTGTTACAATTATTGAGAAAAAGAAAAATTACAAGGAAAGAATAATAAAGATAAAAGAAATTGAAACATTAAATATTTCTAATTTTTTTAGAAAATTCTTCATTGTGTCCTTAACTCATCTATTTCATTTAAATATGGTAAGAAATGAAAGAAAAAACCAAACTTGTAATTAGTGTGACTATAACTTTAGAATGTGATGTTAGTATTTCCTGCAGAAATAAACTTTTGAACTTACAAAGTAAACCAATGGTATTTGGTAATGAATAATATGCCAAACATTACTTAATTTTCTTCAAATTAAGATACTATACACTAAAATATGGTAAGAAATAATTTGGGGGTAAACATGCATTGCAGTACGCGTGTCACTAGTATCCAGTGTTGCATGAATTTTCCTACATACACCCAATGTGCATCATGAATAGGGTACTTCAGCCAATGATTTCACCACCCTAGAGATCAAATTTTTCTCCAAAATTTCTTTTCTAGAATAACTAAATGTTAAAGAATCCAACTGTACATTTAGATTTTGAGTAAAACCTACATATATGGAGAAATTTGATAATAAAAAAGAAAAAAAAAAGATGACTAATTTGTCATGCACTCCTTGTTACTGTGTACATAGTGAGTATGTGATGAATTTGGTCACTTCAACCATTAATTTCTCCACTTAAAGATCAATTTTGTTTTTGAAATTTCTTATCTAACCAAGGAATCCATTTGTAGGAATAGATCTTAAAGAAAACAAATAGAGATGAAGATATTTGATACAAAATATGATAAGTTGATCATAGACAGTAACAGTACATAAATAGTACCTATTATTATTGTCTTGAGAAGTCTCACCTAAAAGTCAATGAAATTGTTAGCAACCAATGGGAACTTCTTCCTAAGGCTTAGGAGAATATTTCCATTGGTTTGCATCATTAAAGCGTGAACAAAAACATGATTTAAGCAAGAAAAATCTAACGCTCTATTTTCTCCTACAATAATAGTGAAGAGAAAATGCGGGAATGAAAATACCTTGCTCTACTCAATTCTCTTCCAAAAAACTTCATTTCACTTCTTTCCCGGTGAGATGAGAGTATTATCAATAGTTTAAATGATTGATCAACCCAAATAAATGCAAGCAAGGGAGAAATTCGAAGCTCTATGACTGCAAACCTATAGGGTAACTATAGTGGAGTAGAGTTGGAAAAACCTATATTTTGCCCTACTTTCTTTTTCTTTCCCAATGGAAATCTTTGAAGGGAATGCTAGAGAACTTGGTTCTAACTTCTCCTTTATTAGGTTTAACCTATTTCTTACTGCCATTCATAGAAGGTGGAATAAAGCATTAACACTTCCATGCTTTAGTATGATTGAAATGTCAAAACAAATAAAGGAAAAGAGAGACTTTTCAATGAAAACTTTCCTTCTTCACTCCAAGCTCTTACAAAGGAGAAATTACATGGAAACACAAAAAGCTTAGCAAAATAGAGTGCTTACTACACTAATGGATTAAGAAGGGAAAGGAGTTTTTCTCTTCCCTCCAACTCCACCTCTTCTTACTCCTTTCTATCCTTGCTCCCCCTCTTTTACCTTTTCCTCCTTACATAGAGTGAGGAGTAGTTAGTGTTAGTACCTACTTTCTACCTCCTTGAGTCCCCCATTCACCTACCATTGACTCTCTCCTCCATTCACACTATCCTTTGATAAAAGTGGAATGCTTCTAGCTGCTTTCTCTCCATGGCATCAATAGCTCCCTCTTCTTTGCAAGAAGTCAAGCAACTATCCTTGTGATACATGGCTTTATCATAGAGATATCATCCTTAAGATCTCCACCCTCCATCCATTTCTAATTACTGGTTTTTTTCCTTGATCTTCACTTTAGGAAACTATTAAGTGAAATTCATCACCATCACATGATATCTCATACTCTCCCTTAGCATCTATATGTCATACTTTCTTCCATTTTATACATTCCCAACCTTGTGGGTCCTTAACATGTGAAAGAATGAAGAATTGAGTGGGACACATGTATGATCTTGAACTTTCATAACATGGTGTAAGTGATCTGAGCTTGCATGAGCTTGGTGGTGAAATAGATAAATTGATCATCAAAGGCTTGGGCTTCTACTTCTTTGATTGATCCACTTCATCAAAATTAAATCAATTTGAGACATCCATCAGATCTTAACATAGAACCTACAAAACATATAAAAATCCTAATTAGTAATATTTTATTAATGGTTTTAAAAATAATTACCTTCAAATGGAAATCGAATCATAAAAATACATAGGATTATGGTTTTAGTGCAAATCCATAATATGAGTGTAAAAATGATCAATTTAATGCACTAAAACAAAATATACGAAAATCATTTTATTAAAAAATTGTCATTTTTGTAGGTACTCACAATTGCATTTAGCCTATGCCATAAGCCCCTGAACCCCTTGATTATCCCTAATAGATAAGTTAAGCCATGTGAGGGTTTACAGTGAAGTTAACCATAAAATTCAAAAAGAGGTCAATTACTAAGTTTTTCTCAAATAATTCTCATCAATTAGGCTTCAATAACTTTAGCAAGCTAATAAGAATGCATGAAATGCTCACAACCATACTCATATGCTAAAGATATTTCATTTAAACTTGTATTTCATAGTATAGTGTGTGTACAGTCAACATATAAATACTCTTGACTTCTATGTAGATTATGATTCATAATTCAGTTGAAAATATGTTTTCACCTCAAGTCTCACAATTAAATGTACACTCAAGAATAAAATCTTTTAAAAAGGGTCAAAAGTGTCTTTCAAATATGTGAGCATATTTTTTGGAATTCTAATAGCTCACATGTTATCTGAAAGAACAAAGGTGCTAAGGAATTATTCTAATCCCTTTAGAAAGTGAGGCCATTACTAAGAGAAAGCTAAGGAGTATCACACCTTAGTTTCAACCTCTTTATATCCCCAACAAGGCCATAGATAGCCTAAGATCAATAGGTCTTTGTATAGGATGAAACTGTGATGACCCGGGTTTTTGTAGTATGTTTTGTAATGTATTTTGAAAGGTAGGGCCCTTAATAGTGTAAAAAAAAAAATTCGAGAAATAAAGCAGCGGAAATTCTTTTCTTTTGAACTTGTTTTGTAAAACCCAAGTCATCACTTCATACATAACATAAGTAGAATTTTGTACAAAATAAAATTCCATTGAAGGAATATACTTTTATTAAATTTTAGAATCCATCCAGTGGTTCACAGTACAGTCAAATCTATTACAATACTTGTCCAAATTACATAATCCAAAACTCAAGCTCACCATACAATAAAACTTTCAACAAAGTAAAATACATGTCTTCAAGGGTATACCTTGAAGATTATTCTCTTCAAGTCTTCTATCGTCTTTAGCTCCTAACTCTCCTTCCCTATATCTGAGATATTGCAACATTTACAATATCTCAACAAGCAATGCTTGGTAGGGGATTCAAGAAGCGTCATAATTGAAAAGGTAATTCTAATACTTCATAATCCCATTATCCCTAAACATACTCTTTACTTTGTAAGTTATGTATATTTATATATATATATATATATACATACTCTACATGGGTAAACCAGTTAAATTTATGAAAGTAGTCAAATATCATTCCCAACTAAGCTGATCAATTCTCTCCATTATGAGAATTTAATATTTCAGGTAATCTTATACTAGGAATTTCCCTTCTTGGGAAATATTGGTAATATACAATTACCTAACATTTCATTATGCTAAAACATAAGGCATTTCACTATGCCTATTCTCATATGCATCATAGTGCAAAATAATCAAAAGGGCTACCATGCTACAGTCTGATTCGTACTAGCACGCTCAGATAACTGCCCTATTCACCATTGATACCAAGGTGGAAAATATTATGTCACTGCCCATATGGGGGGACAGGACTCTCACAGTGGTGGCCTTCCCATAATTGCCCCACCCAACTTTTATCCTCTCATAGGATAAGGTATCATCAAATCATCAAATTTTAAGGAGCGGGTGGCCAAACCCTTATAACTCTTCTAGCATAGCATCCCCTTAAGCTTATGCCTATTAAAACAAACTCACAAGCCTCCAAGCTTGTATGTAAAATAGATTTCATACACATCAAACCATCTGTCTGTTTACTTAGGGCTAAAATATCTTATAGTTCCCTATTCACTTATAGTCTAATCCTTAACCATCTTATATGTGTTTGGTTGAATCATATGGTTTTCAGGGGATTTAATACAAGTATTAATAATTACTCTTGTCACCATAAGGTCATGGGTTTAATCATGTTCATCCCATGTAAATGCATTCACCAAATCCTCCTACCTTCAAGGAGTGATTCCTTTTCCCAAATCTTCCATGATCCTGACTGATGTATGTAATATGTACATCCACACATATTGTCAATATATAAATTATGAACAATCATATTGATTACTAGATCTAATGTTTAGAATGATCTTTAGATCATTCATATCTAAGTATTTTTCTATCTCTAAGTCTTTGTGTGTCCATCTCCTTGATCTTAATCTTTCACAGATCCATTGATTGACAATCTACATATGTTGATAAAGATCAAGGTCCTAGATCTTCTATCATCTAGTTCTTCTTCATTTAAGTTCAATTATTGGATCATCCCTAAGGAGGATGATCTTAGTTTTCTTCCTTGAATCATCTTTGATCAAGGGTTTGGATTATCTAATATAATGAACTAGAACATGCATACTAATAAACATGCATACTAAGTACAATATAATATTCTTATTCTTATTGTTCTTGATCATCCAAGATCTATGGATCTTATTTGATCATCCTTATCTTACTTACAGTTTTTATTAGGGTTGGGTAATTTACTAACCTTTTATGCTCTTACTATTATTATTCAACCAATTAATGTTTTGCTGGTTGAAGGTAACTTATTTAAGCCTAAGTCTAGACTGCTCCTCTTATTCCCAATTGGCTAAGGCTTACTAGCTGAATGGGTGAACACAAAGTGATTACTTCAATCCTCATGTAAGAAGGCATTTAGACCTCACAAACGTCAACGGAAGGTAGGGAAAGAGCGAGGCTCTATTAGATAACCCCTTTAACCACTATGTTCAACATTCACTAGAATGACCATAGCTCAACCTTTCATAAGGTTCCTATAAGCATGTTGACCCTAAGTACTCTTTCTAATAGATTTTAATTAAGTCCATGAATATTTACAATGTCATTCATGGGCTTTATTATTCTCCTAGTTTGGGCAAAGGATTTTATAATCCTTATATTCTCCTACTAACTATAGCCCTTACTAATTATGTTCAAAGTACTCCATTCTTATTTGTGTCATGAAACTCTACTTTCTCATTAGATCCCATTTTTGGTGTTTTATGCTCTTTATCTCATAACAAGTAAATCTACTAATAAAATTTAACCATAAATGAATCATAAATTCAAAGTATAAAACTACATAATTGAACACTTAATGATAATGAGGCAAGGTACTTAAAATTACACTAGCATGATTTTCAACTAATATACATTAATAACTCAATTTAAACTATCATGGACATAAGGTATAATCTCATACTATAGTATAATCTTATATGAAATTCTAGCATGGTCCTAAGTTACAATGGCATGAAATCATACTAAAGTGCCCTTAAGATAATTAAATCTAACACCTTATGATAACAATATAATCACATATCATGCTAAAGTCTAAAAGTTACACTAGCATGCTTTATAACCTAAATCATATTTAAGATGCTGTCATCAATTAATAAAAAATGAAAATAATTATATTAATATTTTTAGAAACATTCTCTTATGATCCAACCATTAGATCTTAGATCTTTTCCTTTTGATCAAGGGTTTTAGTTATATTTAGGGGTTTTTCTTTATTAAGGTCCAAAGATCATATTGATTCATTTTTGTCATAATCCATCCATGTTCTCCTTGGATTTCATGATATCAACATCCATCCCATCCATCCCAAGGATCTGATCACACTTGATCTTATTGATCAAGTGGGTCCCTTTGAAATTTTTGGGGTTTTTCCTTCCATAGTGGGTAAATCTCTAAATATCTCTTAGATCTGTCTAAACAAACCATTTAGATAACTTCATTCCAATATTATATCGTTATTAAAACATATTCCAAGATTTGATCATCTCAGATCTTGAAGATCTTGGCAATTGGAAACTTGATTCCTAAATACAAAAAAATTTATTACATATTTTTTTATATTTTATCATTTCATAAGAAAATAGAGGTTTTAATCTTTCCATATCTTCTTTTTTATCTCAATTTGGAGTTCATATGACACCAGAATTACATTTGGAAGTTTACAGTCCATTCCTAGGGCTTAGATTTGATCTGGGCCCATTGGAATGGACAGCCCAGATTAGTAGGCCAGACTGAACGGTCAGACGACTCGGTTCGTCACGCGTCCGTCGTGGAGGCACTACGAACGCTCCCGCCCGGGACGTCCATGGACGGAGGCGGGACGAGTGGAACGCTCGTCGTTCGCGCACCTGTAACTGTGACAAGAGACAGGCGCGTCTGCTCGGGATATCTGATGATGCACGGTCGTCCCACTTGGAACGGCATCGCACTCGTAGCGTGATCGAAAATGCTTCTACGTGCGGCGTTTCCTTGCTGCATTGCACTTGGCTTCCTAGGCACCGTCCGATCAGGAGATCGGAGAGTCTGTTCTGGACCGTCCAATCAATCCCCTATCAATTGAGGGCTCAAAACTTATCCAATCTTTGTGAAACTTCTACCTTAGGGTTTTTGGACCCTTCTGGATCAATTGGTAGGGTCTAATGTTTCATCTAAGCCCTCAATCATCCTGAATTAAAGGTTCTATTGTTTACTTTATTTTTACCATTTTATTACCAAAATAAAATTACAGTAGAATAAAAAATTCATAAAACACTAGTAAACATGTGCAGAAAGTATTCCCACCTACCTAATTGGAGAAAAAACGTTGGTTATATGTCCAATTTAAAAGAATACCCTTTTGATGAAGATATGGTCCAAGATCCACCTTTCTTGCAATTTCTGTTGTTTGAATCATTGGATCTCAAAATTTCTTTGGGGGTTTTGTAGATAAGGTATGGTGAGAAGTTTTGGACTATGAAATTTGTGATATTAGATCTAAAACAGAGTGCCTAATTGATTTTAGGTCTCTTGTTCCAATCTAGAAAGAAAAAGAAAATGAAAAGAGAGAGATCTCTTGAGAGTTTATGGTTTTTGGGGATGGATCTACATCGAAATTTTCAGGAAAAGTGAAGAAAATTTTGTGGGAATTTTATGAGCATTTTTGGAGGATTTTTGGGGTTATATTTATAGGCATTTTAGGTCTTCTTTCATGATGAAGTGGAATAATGATGGTTCATTTATTATTATTAATTTAGCATTGGATTCTCCCATGCTCCATTTTTCTTCCCCAAGACCAGATGGTGTGGTTTGCCTCATGATTTCATGTGGGCTGTCCATAGGATTCGTTTTTGGGTCCCTTGTGGGCCCCACATGGTGTAAAAAGACCATTTTGCCCTTTATGTATAAAAATTAGTGTTTTATTCCCATGATCTCGGATTTGAGTGTACTTAGTGGCGTTAGATTTGTATTTCTTAATACATTCTAAATATTGATGTCTCAGATTTTGATTTTTGGGTAAAATTACTATTTTACCCTTTTGTCCAAGAAATGAAGAAAATTAAGGATTTTTCATCCGAATTCAGAATTTATCGTGCTTACAGTCATTCTGAAGGGTTTGCTAAGTTTAATTTCAATTGTACATGTCTTATTCCTTGATTACACTTTTATAAGAAGTATATTCTAAATAACCCTAATATTTCAGCCCGAAATTTCTGAAACTCAACTTTTATTGATTTTCTCAGTCAATTACAAAAAAAATGGGGTTATTACAGAAACATAGGCTTAGGATAGGTAGATGAGAAGAACAGATAGGGTATTCAAAGGCTCTAAAAATAAGTAGAAGTCTTCTACTAAAGATTGGCTATTCTTCTTCATTGTATTGAAGTGAACTTTCTTTTACACTTTTTTATATTTCTTCTTAATACACTTTTACCTTTAGATCTCCTTGAAGAACTTTATTTTCTTGATATTCACTTCCTTTCTTAAAATGTAATTTAAAGGTACTTTAATTGTCTCTAACTTATTTTTGAAGAAAATAGGTAATGGATATATAATGTTGGGTTAATACGGGTGTAAGTAATTGGGTTCACAAGAAAAAGGCTTCTGAATAAGGCTCAAAAAGGCTAATTAGTGGTATAAATATTATTGGATAGGCTTTATGGCTCTAGGTTTCAACATGGATGACCTACATCATTTCTTAGGTTTAATCTGTTCTATTAGTTTCAACAAACTTCTTGAAGATTAAGGGTAATACTCAGTAATTACTATTGGTAATTGACCAAATCAAAGAATATTGCAATCAACTAGAATTTAAGCATGTGAAGGTAAAATTTGGAATTTCAAGTATAGCCCTCAGAAAAAAATGAATGGCTTAACTATTCATGTAGTTTATAGATCTCCACTAGTTTTCCTCATGGCTTCAAAGTCATAACCACTTACTAGTCTAAACTAAGTACATGTGACTATATATGCATAAGAGTGTCAGAGATTGGTTGTCATGAAAAATTCTAGAAAATGAGTAAAAAATAAAATAATCATGTATTATTATATTAATAAGCTAAAGTAATGGAGAAGCATTGAACTTTAGAAAATCCAATTCTCATCACAGTATAAAAGTTGACCTTGAAATAACAAGTTTATCTTTCAAAATTTCTCAAATTTTTTTAGAAAAATAATTATAAAAAGACTAGAATTTGCTAGAATTCTACACCCCCCCCAACTAAGGGAAACATTGTCCTTAATGTTTGAAAGATAAACTAAATGCTTATAAGACATTGAGAAAAAATAAGGATGATGGACATATGTAGATGGCATAAACTCTGAAAAATGCTAGGTTACCTCCTGTGAGTGCTAAGTTTAACATCTTCAGCCAGGCACATCTAGGGCTAGAACCCACTCATTCTTGGTAGACATGATCCTTTAGAATTGTGGTCTCAACTTCTAGATGAACTGGCTTTAGGAATGGCTTTAAAGGTTGTCCACTAACTTTCAAAGTGTGGCCAGTACTAGTATCTTCTTTCATATGAAAATACCTCTTTAACAATATAAGGACCAATCATTGAGCTCTAAACTTCATTGGGAAGAAATGATGCTTAGAGTTGTAAAGGAGTACCTTTTCGGATGGATTTAAGGATTTTCTTAAAATATTTTGATGATGAATAAGTTTCATCTTTTCCTTGTAAATCCTATTAGTCTCATAAGCTTCCTATTGAATCTACTCCGCCTCATTGAGCTGGAGCTTGTGATGCGAGCCTGCTTCACCCATATCAAAATTTATTCCTTTAATTGCCTAGTAGGCCCTATGTTCCAGTTCCACAGGCAAGTGACAAGCTTTACCATAAACAATATGGCAAGGGGCCTTACTAAGTAGAATTTTAAATGCAGTCTGATATGCCCAAAGTGCATCAGCCAAATGAATAGACCAATCCTTGCGGTCTGGGTTAATGATATTCTATAGAATATGTTTAATAGCCTTATTAGATATTTTGACTTATCTATTTGTTTGTGGGTGATATGGTGTTGCAACCTTATGTGTGATGTTATATATTTTCATTCATGCTTCAAAAACTATTGCAAAAAAGAGTATTGTTATCACTAGTGATGGCTCGAGGTGTCCCAAATTTGAAAAAGATATTTTCTTTTAAGAACTTGACAACTGGTTTATGATCATTAACTCTACATTGGATAGCCTCTATCCATTTTGAAACATAGTCTACTGCAACTAAAATATAAAGGTATCGAAAAGAAGGAGGGAACAACCTCATGAAATTGATGCCCCAACAGTCAAATACCTCCACTATAAGAATGAGATTCAAAGGCATCCTATTCTTATGAGTTATTCCTCCTAATTTTTTGCAACACTCACATGCCTTGCATAAGTTATGGGTGTCTCTAAAAAGAGTAGGTCAATAGAAACCACATTGCAAAATGTATGTAGTTGTTTTCTTGGCAAAAAAATGTCCATCATATACTTTTGAGTGACAAAAAGAGATGATATGGATTGTTCAATATCAAGCATACACCTCCTAATAATTGGATATGAGTAGTATTTAAACAAATAAGGGATCATCCCAAAGATAGTGTTTAACATTGGAGAAAAAAACTAGTCTTATCATTTTTTATCCAATGTTTTGATATCTTCCCTATAGCTAGATAATTTGCAATGTCAACAAAACTAAGGAGATGGGAGACATTAAATAGTTGTTCTTCAGGAAAGGTATCCTTAATTGGAAACAAATTTAAAGGATGAATTAGGACCAATCTAGAAAGGTGGTATGTCACTACATTTTCTACTCCTTTCTTGTCTTTAATCTCTAGATCAAATTCTTGGAGTAGAAGGATCCATTTAAGAAGTCATGGCTTAGCATCCTTCTTGAAAGAAGGTACTATAGTACTGAATAATCAATTAAAATGACTATCTTAGAGCCTATCAAGTAGGACTTGAACTTATCCAGTGCAAAGACTATAGGAAGGAGTTCTTTCTTTGTGGTGGAATAATTTATTTGTGCACTGTTAAGTATCCTACTTTCATACTAGATCACATACAACTTCTCCTCCTTTCTATGTCCTAAGATTGCCCCTACAGCATAGTCACTTACATGACACATGATTTCAAAGTGCACATTCTAGTTAGGTAGCTAAATGATAGGTGCAGTGGTTGACTTATCCTTGAGCTTAGTAAAAGCTTCTTAACAATCAACTGTCCATTCGAATTGGGTATCCTTAATTAGGAGGTTATACAATGGTCTAGATATTGTATTAAAATCTTTTTTAAACCTCCTATAAAATTCTCCATGTCTAAAGGAGTAGGTGGGTAATTTTGAAATTAGATCACTTTTGCTTTATCTGCCTGTATTCCTTTTGATGAGATAAAGTTGCTAAGTACAATGCCCTTGGGAACCATGAAAAGACACTTTACTAGTTTAACACTGGGTTTTTCTCTTCATAGTGATGCATGACTTTTCTCAAGTTTTCCAAACATGTATTAAATGAATCCCCAACAGCTGAAAATTGTCCATGAAAGCCTCCAAAAAGCATTGTAGCATGTTGTTGAAGATACTCAACATGCATCTTTGAAATGTTGCATGAGCATTGCATAAACCAAATGTCATTCTTTTATAAGCACACATGCCAAAAGGCCAAGTGAATGTGGTCTTTTCCTAGTCCTCGAGTGTGATTTCTATTCAAATGTATCCAAGAACCTCCATCTCAAATTTCACCAAATCCAATAAGAAATAAAAGAAAAATCTATGTCTGCATTTAGTGCTACTGTTACTTTAGAATGTGATGCTAGTATTTCTGTAGGAATAAACTTTTGAATTTACATAGTAAACTCATGGTCATTTGTTAATGATTAATATTCCAAAACATTACTTACTTAATTTGCTTTAAAACAAGATATTATATGCTAAAATATATGATAAGAAATAAGTTGGGGTGAACATGAATTGAAGTGCACTAGTGTCACATCAATCGGGTGTACAAGAATTTTCCTACATACACCCAATGAAAGTGTGAAAGAATGAAGAATTGAGTGGGATACATGTATGATCTTCAACTTTCATAACATGGTGTACGTGATTTGGGCTTGCATGAGCTTGGTAGTGAAATAGATGAATTGATCATCAAAGACTTGGACTTCTACTTCTTTGATTGATCTGATTCGTCAAAATTAAATCAATTTGAGACGTCCATTTACATGTAAGCTTGATTAGCAACATAAATTGTTCATAAGCTTGATCTCTCTACTTAGATCTTAACATACAACCTACAAAACATATAAAAATCCTAATTAGTAATATTTTACTAATGGTTTTAAACATAATTACCTTCAGATGGCAATCTACTAATGAAAATACATAGGATTATGGTTTTAGTGGATATCCATCATATGAGTGGAAAATGATCAATTTAATGCATTGAAACAATACAAACTTTGGGCTTTTTGGATACAATATTGATCACTCAACACCTCTATAGAAAAAATGTCGAAACTATTGGGTGCCTCTCTAGGCTAGAGTGAGTAAATAAATGAAGGAAGAATCTCTACACGTGGGGCCTGATTTCTAAGTAGTTGCACTGTAGTAAATGATGTACATATGACTCATTGTGTAACATTCTAGCCTCACTTTGAAGCTCCCCAAGGTGGTGGTTTTGCACACAAATGTGCAAGAGAAGTTTGCTACCTTCTCTTTTGATATTGATAGCCTCTTTTGCATGGATAAGGTTAGTCGCATGCATGGGGTTTCTAACTACTTTGAATTTAATAATAACACCCCTAAGTATTTGGAACTTTGACACTTCATGGTTCTTGGCGTGAAGATCCATGACTTTGCTCAAATGATGGGTTAACTTTCTTTTAGGGTTTCAAGTTGCCAAAAATGTGACTTTTCTCAATTCTACCCTAATCCTGCATTCTGTTTTAAATATAACCTAAGTGCATAGGTGTATTATAATATAGAGTCGTGCAAGTGCGAGTCAATTCCATGAGGAGTCAATTTATAAAAATATGAAAATTTAGCTAAAATCTATTTTAAATTTGTTCAACCTAGCCAATGAATGATCAAATTACTCAAATTAAATCCAAAAATAGTAAAAGAGCTAAAATTTCTCAAATTTCTCAAAACTAGGGTTTTGAAATCCACCACACTAAATTCACATACATTCAAAATTAAGCAATTTAGATGTTATTCTACTCATGTTAATAAAACCTTGATGAATTATAACATGGAATATATCCGTTAAAAGTTCTAAATTTTAGATTTTCTCAATCCTAAGTTTTTCTCTAATTTAGTATATTTTTTAGAGAAAAAACTTGTCTTTTTAGGGAAAAAATTATTTGAGATTTTCTATACTAAATTAACTAATATAACATATTAGTTTCTAAACTATAGGAAATACCTAATATTTCCTATGAAAAGAACACTAAATATATAAATTAGCTTACTCTAGTGGTTTCATCCTAATCCTAGGTAAAAAATCTAGCCAAACTTATTTACTCTAAATAATAATAATAGAAAATCAAAGTAAAGCATAAAACATCTAACTAAAGCTAATGACAAATGACAAATAACTAATTAATGAAAAGAAAGGAGAACTTTCATTGCACTTGAATTTAAAGGATTATAAGAATTCAAATACAAGAATTAAACAAAAGAAAATTTAATTCTATGAAATGGATTGATATCACTTATGTTCTTCATTGTGTCAGTCAAAGAGATCAATGTTGATTTTGCTCCAAACCACACTACGGTCTTTGATCATCAAACTAACGATACCTTATACTTGTTGTGTCATTCAACAAGTTTAGCAGACATCACCCTACAGCGACAATCCTAGAAGAAAATGACTCACTCACCAACTATTCAAACTACTTTCCTCAACATGAAAACCAATAGGGGAATGGTGTAGGCTTATGCATTGAATAGAAAAGGAGAATGGGGGATATGATGGGAAAGAGATGTGAAGATGAGTTAGTGGCACGTTAGATGAAATGAGAGAGTTGGAGACTAGTGATGTGTTGAAGTGTGAAGAAGGAAGGATGGGGATAGGAGAGTATAACATGAAAGTGAGAGAGATAAGGAAGGAAAATTGTGTGGATTAGAGGAACAGTGGTATGAGGTGCTATTGCATTAGAAGCAAAAGAAATGATAGGGATATGGATGGCTTTGTGCATTGGATATGAGAGAAAGTAGGGAGAGATGATAAGGCAATGGGTGTAGTAGAGAGGGGAAAAGGATGTGAATTATTGAATAGTTAGAAGATAGGGATGGATGGAATGGGTTGAGGCATTGGTTTCCTTTCTTAAATCTCTCCTCCTTTTCCCAAAGATATCACACTACAACCCTAGGAGATGGAGAGCTCCACCACTTTCCCTTCCTTTCTTTTTTGGATTTCACTTTGACCTCTAAGGGATGAAATGTGTTGTTATATTGCACTCCTTACTCTTTTTATTCCAAACCTAAAAAACCTAGAGGGGTGGGAGTTTCCTTCTGGAAACTTCATTCCTTCCTCCTCCCTCTCTTCCCTTAGTGAAAACCCAAAGTGGCCGTGGAGTCTTGCATTGAGATCTCCTTTAGATCATGCCTAGCCCCCTTTTTCTATTATTCTTTCCTTCACCCAAAATATCAAGCATGATTTAAGGGAACTTCCTTCTCTTTGTTTCTATCCTCAAGATCATACATAACCCTAGGATGGATGACTATATTTCATTGATGCTTCCCTTTGAAAAACACAATTTTGGCTTTCTTTATTCTCTCCTCAACCCACCATTTTCTCTCCACCAATCACTATTAGAGCTCCACCTATGTTCTCTCAAAAGCATACATTTTTAACTTCCTTTGAAAATGATGTTGGATTCCTCGTAGAAAAAAAGGTGGTAGCCCATTGAAAATTTCTCCACCAATAGCCTTTAACTCTATCTCGCTTACATGCTTCATTCCCATTGGTCCACCCTACCATTTCCTTGATTCTCTCATGACAAAGACTTCTCTTTAGATGCTTACTAGGATAGCTCTTATTAAGGATGGATCTTGGATGGAAGAGAACTGTAGATTTTCAAATCTTCCACTCAACATGAAATTTTTTCACCTATTATTCTCCTTTATTTTCTCATGTAAAAATTTGTTTTCAAATGTGTAACATGTCAATCATAGACTGTATTGATGAGTCCCTTTCTTAAGTAAGTGAGAGAGTATGTGATTGAGAGTAGTCTTGATGTGGGACTCGGTCTTTGAGTAGTTGCATTGCAACCAAATTTCATATGTGTGACTGTAATGCCCGAGCAATTTACGCTATTTTGGACATTCTATGGGAAATAAACTGTGTTAAATGTTTTACTTTATTTAAAATAGTAAATGAAGGAATTTGTGAGGAAACTAGGTACCATTAGATTCTACTCAAAAAATGGAATCCAATGCCTCAAAGAATGCCGAAAACGGAGTTCGTATGAAGAAGTTACGGATGTTTAAAGATCAGGGGCATTTTTGTAAATTAAACAAACAACCAAAAAGAACGAAAATGTAGGGGCCGTTTTGATAACGGCAGCCCTGTCGTCTTCCTCCTCCAAATTTCTCCAAAAACCCTCCTCTCCCGATTTTTCAAGAGGAATCTGCCACCGCCGCCATAGCAAGGCTATAAAAAGCCCTATCTCCCCCTCGCAAAAACATGGTTTTTCCAGTCATTTGGGGCTGGGGTTTCCGACAAAAATCGAAAACCCAATTTCCTTGCATTTTCCGACAACGGCCAGGCCTGAGTCAGGCCGGCCATTCTCCCCATTCCCCTCTCTTCTCTTTTCCGGTCTTGCTCGACAATGGGGTTTCCCCCCCTTCTTCATGGGTTCTGGACAACACAGATTTTCGGCAGGCGTAGAGGGAAACGCACCACAGGGAAAAGGGTGTCCCTAGGCTACCCAGGTAAGCCATTTTTCCCTTTTTCTCTCCGTTTTGCTTTCCCCAGGCCAAGATCCACGCCGGATCTGGTCTTTTCCCAGCCGGCTTTTCTAGCCAGAGAAGATGAAGCCGGTTCCAGCCAGCCCTGTACGAATCAGGCATCCCAGGGATGCCATGCTCCACATTAGCCTAGGATAGGGTCCCTAGGATGGGTTCTAGGCATACGACAGTGCGTACACTGTCCTTAGTGCAGCCTTCGGGTGCGCGTGAGACATGGGGCACGGGTCCTGGCTCGACCAGGATGCACGGGGTGCCCTGGGAGTTGAGATGCGCCATGCTACACCAAAGGTGCGTCCGTGCAATGCCATCTGGGATGCGCGTCATAGTGCGTTGCTTGAGCATGCATGTGCGCGTGCAAAACGAGGTCCCAGTTCAACCAGGATGCACGGGTGTCCTGAGAACTGGGACACGCGGACCTAATGAGACTTTAAGTTAGGATCAGAGGACAATTTACAGAGTTTAACTATTGAATAGTAGATCCATATCATAGGATCTAGCCTGACAATGAATTAGGCAAGGACCATGGACCCTAAAAGGCAGATCTAGCGATCTAATGTCTAAATAGATTGAAATTGATAAGGACTCCTTGTATCCATTCATACCCAGGAGTTTATAAATGAGACCTAGGGACGGGTTGAGTGATGAAGGACACGACTCTATGAGACTTCGAGGTAGGTGCTCTATCGCTACTAGACTTTTAACAAAAAGAGAGATAGCCCATGATTGTTTTGAATGCATGTTTTAAGTATAAATTATATGACTTGTTTAGCATGACTTATTTTATGACTTGTTTAGCATATAAATGAATTCAGCATGCATATGATAAATACATTATGCATAGACATGTTTTGCAAACAATTGCATATATTGCATGATTTGTGAGCATTGAGTTCTTGAAAAATTGCATGTCCTTGAGGGTTACCAAAAGACGCTGGAGTGCCCAAAAGACGTTGGGTAGGCAGTTGTGAGAGCCAGGCAGTTGTGAGGGACCTAAAGAGGACAGGTTTTGAAAAAGAGGTTTTTGCTTGTTTGACCGTATATGATTTGGGCTAATAAGCTCATGGGAGCTATGCCGAGGGGTCTGAGGTGGCCTCCCAGCCTCTACCACTATTAGGTGGAATAGGTACTACGCCCAAAAAGGGCATGTCCCTGCTTCGACTGCATGTGGCATAGGGGGCTACCACTGGTGTCACGGCACTGGGTCGAAGTGTCATATGTCCCGTGGAGGCATATGACCCTGTGTCCCTAGGTACCCAGGGACCACACGGTGGCAAGGTCGTGGGCATAGTTGGACCCTATGGTTTGAGGATTTACTTACATTGCATATGGTATGACATGAGGTTGGTCGACCATACTAGATATCTATGAGTTGGATTCAGTTGAGCATCTTATGCATATCATTATGTTTATGACATATATATATGATGCTTTCGACTTGGATTATGCGATTCTTTAAGTCGTCAGTATTCCAATTTGACAATGGTTTTTAATATCAATATTGAACATGATTGTTTGAACATGCACATGTTTTAAAGAGCATATGATTTTAAACACAGCATGCATTGTAAAACTAGTAGTGATAGACTCATACTGAGTATAGTATATACTCACCCTATCCTTAACATTTTTCAGGATAGCTCCATTCACGAGTAGAAGACGCCTCAGGGAATGTTAGTGCTACAAGGAAGAAAAATTAAAAGGAGACAATTATACATGTAAGTAAATACTCTACCCTTTGGACATGTATTTGTATTTATTTACAGTTGGGCTGTGAGTTGGATGGACTTGGGAAAAACATTTATGATTTTTGAAGCTTTTCAAAAACTACTTTGGTTGTTGTGAAAGTAAATGACACTCGGGGTTTTCAAAATGAGTTTTAAAACTAAAGATTTCCGCTGCATTGCATGGGTTTTTATAAAATGGTTTTCAAATAGGGATGCATCCCGCCTTAGGAATTAGATATTGTATTTAAAAATGCATGGGAAAACCTGGGTCGTCACAGTAACTCCTTATGTGTACATGCTAGCTTAGTGTAGAAGCTTTCCAAGGTAGTGGATTGCATGCAATGTATGAAAAGTTGGCCACTTTATCTTTTGATAGTGACCGACCTTTTTGGGCATATAAGGTTGGTCGCATGCATGGGACTTTTGATTATTCTAAATTTGATAAAGAGATCACTATAACATTCTAAACTTCTTGACTTCTTAGTTCTTGGAATGTGAGTCCATGACTTTGCTTGAATGGGGGATTAGAATCTCTTTTAAGATTTCAAGTAACCAAAAATATGCACTTTTCTCACTTCTATCCTAATCCTATAAGATATAAAATAAACCCTAATTAGTGATAAATTACATAAAGTTAGGTTTAAAAATGCTAATTCTAAGGATATTAAATATAATATTTATGTGATGATCACATGTAAAATGCAAAAGAACCCCTAATTAGTGATAAATGAAGTAAAATATATGTTAAAAATATTAATTGTAAGGACATAAAATGTAATATTTATGTGTATATTAGCGCCCAATATTATTAAATCATAAAGAATATATGATGTCCAACATGAGATCTACTCTCTTGTGGAGAAAGATATTCGATGGAAGCCATTTAATAAATGAACTTGAAAAAAACCCAAGGCCTTGTTAATGTTTGATAAAATGTTTAGAAATTGAATTTATTATTTTATGTACTTAGAATAAGATACCTTTTAGATTTTGAAATTCCTTTAGGGATGAGGCTTGTTATACTTATTGGTACTAATGTCAAAAGTCTATGTGCAAACATGTCTACATGACCCATATAATTGTGTCACATGTAAATATAGAATAGAGGGAGGGTATAATAGTAATTTACCTATAAGGATACCTATGTAATCTATCTTCTTATATGGTTGTATGTTCTATGGATCAGTGTTGGGCACTTAAGGAACATCGTGTTTATAGGATGAGCGTCACGGAAATGAGGATTTTGAGATGGATGAGTGGTAAGACAAGAAAAGGAAAGAAGTAGGAATGAAAACATTAGAGGAACTTAGGGGTAGCACCAATAGGTAACAAGATGAGGGAGATTGGACTTAGATGGTTTGGGCATGTCCAAAGAAGATAAAAAAACGGCACCAGTTAGAAGGAGTAAGGCAATGCAAGTAGAAGGTTCTAAAAGGATAAGGAGAAGGCCCAACAGAATGTGAAAAAAAGTGGTGAGAAAAGATTTAAAACTTTAGGACTAAATGAAGCCATGATACTTAATAGAGAGGAATGGAGGAATAAGATTCATGTAGTGGACCCCTAATTGGGATAAGGTCTTGATGATGATATGGTTGTATGTGGTTATTGGTGAGTAGATTTTCTTGAAGTCACATAATCTCTTCAGATTGTAGAAAGATGCCCCATTAATGAATTTTAAAGAGTTTTAATTCAATTATAAAAGGAGTTTCCAAAAGCTAGAGGAATACCATTTTAAGAGTATTCTTGGAAGGTCACACCAATAATCTAGTTGGAGTTTAACTAGGGCTTGTTGTTTCGTAATTGAGAATGACTTTGGGAGTTCTCCTCTATATAAATAATAGCAGAGAGAGAGAGAGAGAGAGAATTGATACATGAAAAAAATGCCCCTTAAGTGTCTTCTCAAGTTGGAAAAACCCTAGAAGTTCTTCCTCTCTATAGTTTTGAAAGGTTGGAACTCGAAACCACCTCCAAGATAAGAAGAAGAAGCCTTTGAGCATGGATTTTTGGTTAGCATTGGATTAATTAGAGGGATTGTTATTTGGATCCTCATGCACTTCTAAACTATTATGATAGTTAAAATAGCCAATCACATGATTCAAATTTAATCATAGGCTAGAATTTCTAATTCTAGCTGCAAATCAAGAAAAGTTCTCAATCTTCTATATGTAATTTTAACAACACTATATTTGAGTTGTATTCACCTAATGATTAGAATACCAAGTAAATAGCTAGTCTAGATGAAACTAAAGAATTTGGGAAAAATTCATGTCCATGTTTTGTCCATATCATACTACCAAACTGTATATAAATGTCTTTTGTTTCATTGACAAGAAACACAGAAAAGAAATTTCACACGGAAAGAAGTTGAAGAAAAATAAGAGCTTAAATGGTAGTGGCAGAGAGAGAGAGAGATGATATGGAATAGTATTGGATCGAGAGGAGAGAGATTTTGGAATGGGGTTTGAAGACACTATAATAAGAAGAGTGGGTATTGTTATCAAAACAAGGGTCCTTTTGTGCCTTACATTATATACATGCAAGAAACAATCAAATGACCCATCAGCAGTAAACATCACATAGGCGAACCATGTTGGTTTAGGCTAATAGCATCACTTTTGCCTGAAAATCTGGTGTAACTGAGTTAACTAGTTAAATTGGTATAAATGACTAAATTAGATGCTTAGGGTATAAACAGTAAAAAACACTGTTAATATAGGATTTTTATATTTTCTATAATAATAAAGAGGAATGTAAACCCAAGCACCCACGATTGCATGAAGCAGCCCCACCTCGAAATGACCTAAAGCATCTGATTTATAGTAGCTCAAAACTCATGTTGATTGGCTGATTCTAGCATTAGTAAACTCCTACTTTTGGTCCCTCTAATAAACTATTACAACTTTTAGCAACAAGTCTAAACTCAATGAATAAAAATGCATTTTTATTTGGAAAATGACACTTTAACCAGGCCCTTAAAGTAGGTTCCCGCTTTGGTTGGGGGCAAATCTAAGGACAAAGCCAGTAACTAGTACATCCTAGCGAATGAATAGTTTGATTTACGGGGCCCCACGATTTGTGGGTACAGAATTAGATTCGACTCGGTGAAGTGTTGGCAATTGTTGAGCAGAGAAGCGAAGGCGAGCCTTCCCAAACAATTTCTTCCCGGGAGAACCCAGCACTAGCAGCGAGTCTCGTGCTGTGTTGTGCGCCAGCGCTGTGCAAGAATTTTGGGATACCATCTCCCTTGAGTCTCTGTATATCGAATCCTTGTCTCGAACCCAGGAATTTCGCTTGGCAATAGATGGAGTTGGAGATTCTGGGCATGAATTTCGGCTGCGTCCTTCTATCTCTAAGCGACGGAAGATTCCCCAGCAAGGATTGCTTGCTTCCCCTCATCTCCAAGCTTCTTGGCTACTGCATCGTCGCTGCATCTACCACGGTCAAAATCCCACAGGTATAACCTCACCCTTGTTTTGATCCCACCCGTAAAACAAACCCACGTTTATGACCTAAGTGTCTTCATATATCATTTATGCTTTGTGTGATTTTGATTCCTGACGAGATCTTAAAACCTCCTCTTTAATAGCCATGTGTTACTACATTTCTTAATTCCTCCGTCGCAGGATTTGCTTGTGATTGTGGAATCAATAATCTTTTGTGATATAACTTCTTCATCTTAGAGTTCCTTCCAGATCTTTTGGTCCTGCCATTACGTGATGGGTCACTTGAGAATATGCTTTGTTTGGTGGTTCAAAAGTTGTATGATATACATGCATTACGATTCAAATCATTTGATGCTTTTCAATTTATGCCGCAGATATATAAGATTTTGAAGCACAATAGCGTCAGGGGCCTTAGTGTTGCGTCATTTGAGCTTGAAGTTGTTGGTTACACTATTGCATTGGCATATTGCCTTAACAAAGGGCTTCCATTTTCTGCTTATGGAGAGTTGGCTTTTCTTTTAATCCAAGGCAAGTGTACATACGTGATGAACTACTTATATCTATTTGCTCTTTGACACAGCAGAATGGACATTGGTTCATCGTAATATTTTAGATCGATTCAAGAATTTAATCTATCTTACATATTTCCATTGTTTGCCTTTTACAGCTATAGCTTTGGTTGGTATCATTTACTACTATTCGCAGCCCATGGGAGTGAAAACATGGATCAGATCATTGCTGTATCCTTAAATTTTGTTTTCTGGAATTGCTTTGGCATTAACAACTATAAATTCAGAATCATCTAACCCAACACTTTGTGGAAGTGACCTAATCTTTTTGAAAATCATTTTTAACTTTTCTTAACTAGATCTCCGTCAGATATTGTGCTGTAGCACCTACTATTTTAGCTGGCCAGATAGATCCTGTTCTGTTTGAAGCCTTATATGTGAGTTGAAGTTCTTGTTATTCTCAGTAGGAGGCACAACTGAATATCCATGGACTCCCCTGTTCAATACTTATTTGGTGCAGGAGCAATTTGAGATCAGTCTTTAAATTGTATATAATTTATTTCATCGAATTTCTCGCTTATCTAATGCACTTTTTCTTGCTTACAGGCTTGTCAACATGCAATTTTTTTCTTTGCCAGGGTCCCTCAAATATGGGAGAACTACTCTGTAAGTTTAAAATTTCTTTATTGTGACTTGAGGACATGTGAAATATGTTTCATGCAGGGTGCTAGCTATCCATCTTTGTATGTGGCTTACCCTTATTGTAGCCATGCTGTCTGTTCTTATGTGTGTTTGCGTGTGGTTAGAGCTAAATTGGTGCATAGCATATGCCATCATCATCATCATCATCATCATCATCATCATCAAGACCTTATCTTGATTAGGGGTCGGTCACATGAATCTTATTCCTTCATTCCACTCTATTAAGTGTCACGGCTTCATTTAGACCTAAAGTTTTTAAATCTTTTCTCACCACTTCTATCTATGTTCTTTTGGGCCTTTACGTTGCCCTTTTAGAACCTTCGACTTGGTAACTAGTGCCCTTTTTGGTCAACGTTGGACATGTTCAAACCATCTAAGTCTAATCTCCCTCATCTTGTTACCTATTGATAAAAAGGGCAGCCCTGGTGCACGAAGCTTCTGCCTATGCAGGGTCCGGGGAAGGGGTGGACCACAAGGGCCTATAGTAGGCAGCCTTACCTTGCATTTTGCAAGAGGCTGATTCCACGCCTTGAACCCGTGACCTCAAGGTCACAAGACGACAACTTTTACCGTTGTGCCAAGGCTCCCCTTCATCTTGTTACCTATTGATGCTACTTTTAAATGTTTTCATTTCTAATTCTATCACTTCTTGTTTTACCACTCATCCATCTCAACATCTGCATTTTGGCGACACTCATCCTATGTACATGTTGTTCCTTACAGCCATCCTATAGAATTTTTCTTTCAATTTGAGTGGCACCCTCGGATTACACAAAATTCTAGAGGCACATCTCTATTTGTTTCAACCCGCTTGGATTCTCTGGGTAACTTGCTTCTCAATCTCTCTATTCTCATGAATTATTTATCCCAAGTATTGGGAGCATTCTTTTAGGGGAACTTCTTTGTTATCAATCTTTACAGGTGTTGCAATCTTGCTCCTCTCCTTGCTAAAATTGCATTCCATATACTTTATCTTAATTTAACTAATTTTAAATATTTTATATTCTAATGCATCTTTCCATAACTCTAGTTTTGTGTTTACGCCCTCCATTGTCTCATCAATTAAAACTCTATCATCTGCAAATAACATACACCATGGAATCTCCTAATGTAGATATTTTGTTAACTCATGCATAACCAACGTGAAAAGGTACATGCTCAATGTCGATCTTTGGTGCAATCCTCTATAGAGATAGGAAAATCACCAGTCTCTTTGCTAGTGGTCCTAATGCTTGTTAGCGCTTCCTTATACATATCCTTAATTATGTTTATATGCCTCTTGTGAAACCCGTTTCTTGCCCAACACCCACCATATTAGAGACACTATTATAAGCTTTTTCTAAGTAAATAAAGATCATATGGAGGTCCTTCCTCATCTCCCTATATTTCTTTATTAATTGTCTAAGCAAGAAAATAGCTTCCATAGTAGAACTCCCAGGCATGAAATCAAACTGGTTCTGCGATACACTTGTCTCGTGCCATAGCTTCTTGTATATGACTTTTTCAAAAAGTCTCATGGTACGGCTCATAAGTTTGATCTCTCAATAATTAGTGCAATTCTATATGTCTCCTTTATTCTTGTAAATCAGTACAATAGAGCCTTCCTCCATTCATCCGTCATTTTCTTCGATTTTACAATCTTGTTAAACAATTCTGTCAACCAAACTATCCCAGTATCTCCCATATACTTCCAAACCTATATTGGTATACCATCAGGCCCTAGAGCTTTTCCTGATTTTGTCTTTTTCAAGGTCTCTTTTACTTCAGATATTCTAATCTTAAGGTCATATCTATAATGCCCAATGTTATTTGGGTTTACAGTACTTTTAATCCCTCTATTCTCAGGTTGATTATCATTTAGCAACTTTTAAAAGTAACTTTCTCATTTATGTTTGATTTCGTCATCTTTGATTAGTACTCTTTCGTTATCACTTCTAATACACTTAATGTGTTCTAAGTCCTTACTCTTTCTTTCTCTTGCTTTTGCAATTTTAAGCACATCTTTCTCATCATCTCTTATTACTAATCTATTATAGAGATCATCATATGCCTTGAGTTTAGCCTCACTTACTACTCTCTTAGTAATTTTTTTAGTATTCTTATATTGCTTAAAGTTTTTATTATTTTTAGTCCTTTGCCATGCTTGAAAATACACACTTTTCTCTTTAATAACTTTTCGCACTTTTTTGCTCTACTACCAAGTTTCCTTTGTTGGTTGCCTTTTACTTTTAGATATTCTTAGGACATCTTTTGCCATTTTCTTAATGGACATGACAATATTAGTCCACATGATGTTTACTTCTGTTTCTTCATTCTAGTTTTCTTCTACTATCAACTTGCTTGTAAATGATGTTATCTTCTCTCCTTTTAAGTTCTACTAAGTTTTTGGACACCTATTAAGTTCATTTCCTTTCTTCCAGTTTTTGAAAACCTATCAAGTTCATTTCCTTTCTACCATACTTTAATGTAGATATCCATAACCATTAATCTATGTTGTGAGGTTAGGCTCTCATCGGGTACACCTTACAATCCTTACACATTGATCTCTCGCCATTCCCTAGTAAGAAAGAATCTATTTGGCTTTTATATAGTCTACTTTTAAAGGTTAGTAAGTGTTCATCCCTCTTCTTAAAGTATATGTTTGCTATAGCTAGGTTATGGCTTTCCCCATCTCATTTCATTCTCCAATACCATACCCCCCATGTAGCCTATCATATCCTTCTTTTTCTTTTCCTACATGCCCTTAAAATGTGTTCCTATAAATATCCCCTCTGTAGTAGGAATGTCTTGCATGACTCTCTACATATCTTCTTAGAACTGTCTCTTGATTCTATCTTCTAACCTTACTTGTGTTGCGCATCCACTAATGACATTTATGATCTTCTCTTCTAGAACAAGTTTTATTTGTATAATTTTATCACTGGTTCTTTTAACATCTACAACTTTATCCTTTAATTCTTTATTTACAATTACCCCTAAACCATTTCTATTATTGTCCTTTTCTACATATTAGAGCTTATATCCATTGATTTGTCCAGTTTTAGCCTCTTTCCACTTGGTTTCTTGGATACAAGCAATGTTGAATCTCCTACGTTTTATAGTATCCACTAACTCTTAAACTCTTACATGTCAATGTTCCTATATTCCATGTGGTGATATGAATTTTGTTCTCTTGACCTAGCCTATTTGCTCACGCACTTCTTGAACGGAGCGAGAACCATGCATACTATCCACTGCACCTGGGTTCTGATGTAGAGCGCGCTTCTGAGGTGATGCTCTAGCAGCCCTTGCCTATTTTCCACTACACCCGGGATCTGATGCAATGTCGCTTCCGAGAGAACACCCTATCAGCTCTTGTCCATTTTCTACACATGTAGGTTTGATGCAACACATCACTTACGGGGAACGTCCTAGCCTGAGGGAATGCCACAAATCGGTTCATGCATGGGGTTTGCCACGGGTTTTCGTTGCCGGCTGGCACCTGATGCAAAACCCTCCTTGGTTCGGGCTTGGGACTGGCTGTGATAAAATCATATAGAACTAAAAACACGCAGGCAGAGTTGGTGCACAACATATGTGCTAGCTGTAAAAGGTACAAAATTTGAAATGATCTATGCATAATCTAGAAAATCTGTCCCTCTCCCATATTTCATCTAAACCCTAACATAGTCTAAATATTGAGCTAATGCCTTCTAGTGCAGTGGAGAAAGGAGGGCTTCCTAGGTCTACTTGTCCCTAAAACAGAAAAACATGGCCCCTTCTTAATGAGCATTACCGATAAATATTCATTCTCTACGGTCTGGCTATCGAACACCGGGTCAGAAGTAAATTACAAGTCGTACCAATTTGCGAATCGAGCAAGCTCGTACTTATTTGGTTACAGGTTTGAGCTGTGCATGGTTGGCCGTGTTCAACATTAAAAAAAAAAAGCATAGTTAAATATTCTTATGAACCTTGACCTGTTGTTCAACATTTTTCTCAAATGATTTCTTCTTCTTATGCTAATGTTACATATATCTAGATTCCTCGCACTTACATGATGAGAGAGAGAGAGAGAGAGAGAGAGAGAGAGAGAGAGAGAGAGAGAGAGAGAGAGAGAGAGAGAGAGAGAGAGAGAGAGAGAGAGAGAGAGAGAGGTGGGGGGGAGGAAATGCTTGCTTCTGTTCACTACCTTGTTAAGGCATATGCAGATCTGCGTGAATGCATCAACTGGATCATGTTATGAGAGTCACCTTCCTTGATTGGAAGTTCAAGCTGCCGAAGGCTGATTACTTTTGTCAGTCTTTTGAAACATTTACTAAATGTAATAGGCATGAAAATAGCTCTTGATGAGCTAACTAATATCATAATTCAAAATGATAAACTGCGAAAGAGAAACTAAATGCAAAATATTATTACATGGGAGACAAATTTGGAATGGCTTTGCATGTTGACTTTTATGAAAACAGTTACAGTGTTCTCCATTCTCATTAACATTCTTGCTTTATCTTCCTTCCAAGAAAAATAAAAAAAGTGTCCTGGTTTGTCATCATTGCCACCAGTAACAAGTATAACACCACACTCTTTAGCCCATCATTATGACCAGATACCCTCCCTCTTTTACAGCAGCAACACTTGGTTGTTAAATACATTGACAACCAAGACTTTTTCTCCTTCATATTGAATTAGCTGTTGGCTCAAAGGAAGTGGTTTCCAGATTAAGTGGAGTTACCTTGTTAATTTGATAATCAGTAGTTTTAAACTTTCAACATAAAAGGCAAGGGTTACTCTTTGCCAGATACTTTATTAAATCTCCTATTGTTCTTCCTATAGGCCCTGTTATGTGCTGAAGAATGGTATCCCTTTCCTTAGCCAACATTGCTTTTCCTGGTCAGCATGAGTCTTGTAATTGGGATGCCATATAGTATCATAAAATTTTATGTTCAAGAGTGAAAACTGAATGGGTTGCAACATGAATTCCATATTCTCTCTACGTTGGATTAAAGTCAACTCCCACTTATATATATATATATCTATATATGTATGTACTTATGTATGTATTACGACTATAATATTACAATAAGACCCTTAATGTATAAATAAATGAAAAATATTATGTATACATATAACATTTCCTAATACTATACATACAAAAGAAGCAGTAGAGGCCATTAAGCAAAAGAAGACGAGACGTGTGTTTATAATGCACAATGCGTGCTTTATGGTTGCTACATGTTTTTGCATTTAGAAACAAGATGGTATCCTTGACTGGCCCTAACTTTTAATATGAAACTTTAAGTAGCAATCATCATCATAATGATCATTATCATCATCATTAAAGCCTTATCCCGATTAGGGGTCGGCTACATAAATCTTGATCCTCCATTCCGCTCACTCGTGTCATGGCTTTATTTGGTCCAAGAGTTTTTAAAGCTTTTCTCACCACTTCTATCCACGTACTTTTGAGCCTTCCCCTTGCCCTTTTAAAGCTTTCATTTTGGATCAAGTCACTCTTTCTAACTGGAGCCATTTTTGGTCTCTGGTGGACATGTCGAAACCATCTAAGTCTACCCTTCCTCATCTTGTTACCTATTGGTGCTGCTCTTAAGTTTTCTCCATTGTTTTCATATCTAATTCTATTATTTCTTATCTTTGCACTATTCATTTCAACGTTTTCATTTCGGCTACTCACCCTATGTACATGTTGTTCCTTAACTATCTAATTCTCTGGTCCATAGAGCATGGCTGGCCTTATAGCCATTCTATAGAATTTTTCTTTCAGTTTGAGTGCACCGGCCAATCACACAAAACTGAAGAAGCACATCGCCATTTGTTCCAATCCACTTGCGTTCTATAGGTAACATCCTGCTCAATCTCTCTGTCGTGAATTATCAATCCAAAATATAAAAAGTGGTCTTTTTGGAGGACTTATTGGTTGTCAATCTTTACTAATGCTTCACTTCCACATTTTTCCTTGCTAAAATTGCATTCTATGTACTCTTAGTTTGGCTAATTTTAAATCCTTTAGACTTCATAGCATCTCTTTACAACTCTAGCTTTATGTTTACACCCTTCCTTGTCTTATCAATCAAAACTATGTCATCTGCTAATAACATGCACCATGGAATCTCCTCGTGTAGTTGTTTTGTTAAACCATCCATGACCAACATGAAAAGATATAGGCTCAGTGCCAATCCTTGGTGTAATCCTATAGTGATATGAAAATAATCATTCTCCCTGCTAGTGTTCCTAACATTTGTTACCAATCCCTCATACACATCCTTCATTATGTCTGTGAAACCTCTTTCTTGGCCAACACCTACCATATTAACTCTCTCGAGACCCTATCATAAGCTTTTCTAAGTCAATAAAGACTATGTGGAGGTCTTTTCTCTTCTCCCTATATTTCTTTGTCAATTGTGTAAGGAGGAATATAGCTTCCATGGTAGACCTCCCAAGCATGAAACCAAATTACTTTTCCAATACACTTTGTTGTAGCTTCTTTCCAATAACTCTTTACCAATGTTTCATTGTGTGGCTCATAAGTTTGATCCCTCAATAATTAGTGTAACTCTGTATGTCTCCTTTATTCTTATAGATTGGTATGATAGAGCTTTTCCTCCATTATCTAGCACTTTCTTCGATTTTACAATCTTATTAAACAACTTTGTTAACCAAATTACTCCAGTATTTCCCATCTACTTCCAAACTCTATTGGTATGCCATTGCTCCCCAGGGCCTTTCTCGATTTCATCTTTTTCAAGGCTTTTTTCATTTTTGATATCTTGATCCTACTATTATATCTATATGGTCCAACATTATTTGACTTTATGGTTACTTGAATATCTATATACTCAGGATAAGTGTTTAAGTCCTTTCTCTTCTACTCTCTTATTTTTTCAAGTTTGAACACATCTTTCTCACCTTTTCTTGACCCTAATCTATTATATAGGTCATCATATGCCTTGAATTTTGCATTACTTACTATATTCTTCGCAATCTTTTTAGCATTCTTATATTGTTCAAAGTTTTCGTCATTTATAGTCCTCTGTCATGCTTTAAAACATACCCGTTTCTCTTTGATAACTTTTTGCACCTTTTCACTCCAAGTTTCCTTTACTTGTCCCCTTTACCTTTTGATACACCCAGAACATCTTTTGCCACTTTCGTAATGGAGTTGGCCATATTAGTCTACATGGTGTTGCTTCTGTTTCATTGTTCCACTTTCCTTGTACCATCAACTTGTTTGTGAATGATGTTATCTTCTCTTTTTTTTTTAAGTTCCACCACTTAGTTTTGGACACCTATCAAGTTCATTTCCTTTAATTCCATCTCTAAATGTAAGTATCTATAACCATTAACTTGTGTTGCGTGGTTAAACTCTCACCGGGTATCACCTTCCAATCCTTACACGTTGATCTTTTGGTATTCCTAAATAGAAAAGAGTATTCGGCTTTGATATGATTCACTTTTAAAGTTTCATAATTGTTTGTCTCTATTAGAATGTGTTTGCTAGAGCTAAGTTATATGCCAAAGCAAAATTGAGGATAGCTTTCTCCATCTCATTTCTTTCTCCAACAACATACCCGCCGTGTTCCCTATCACATCCTTCTTTTTCTTTTCCTACATGATCATTTAAGTATGCTATTATAAATATCCCCTCTGTGTTGGCAATTTCTTGCATTACTCCCTCCATATCTTCCTAGAACTTTATCTTAATTCTATATTCTAACCCTACTTGCGGGGCGTATATACTTATAACATTTATGATTTTCTCTCTTAGGACAAGTTTTATTACTATAATTCTATAACTGGTTCTTCTAACATCTACAACTTTATCCTTTGATTTTTTATCCACCATTATCCCTACCCCATTTTTATTGTTGTTCTTTCCTATGTACCCGAGCTAATGCCATTGATTTCTCTAGTTTTAGCCCCTTTTCACTTGGTTTCTTGGACACAAGCTATGTTGACTTTCTTACATTTTATTATATCTACTAACTCCATACTCTTAAATGTCAATGTGCTTATATTCCATGTGGAGATATGAATCTTATTCTCCTAAGCTAGTCTTTTTACTTGTGCACATCTAAAACTTTGTGGACCCTATGTAGCCCTTGCCCATTTTCCTTTGCACCTAGGATCTGATGCAGTGCGTTGCTTTCGAGGAAATGCCCGAGCAGCTCTTGTCCATTTCTCACTGCATCCAGGCCCCGATGCAGTGCATCACTTATGGGAAATGCCCTAGCCTAAGGGAATGTCTTGGTCTTTAGATTCATGACATTGGATTTGCCACAAGATTTTATGCTGGTTGGCAACTTGATGCAACCCTCCTTTATTTAGTTTGGGACTGGCTACGAGATAATAAAAACACACAAGCCTCGTATTTCTTTCTTAAGTCCTAGTAGCCCCATTTGATCTGTTTGTTATAACTAGCCAATTACTGCCAGGGGCAAAATAGTCATTTCATGATTTCTTTCAATTACTACCAGGGGCAAAATAGTCATTTGTTGCTTTATTTTTACTTTATTTTCATCAAAACTCGATCAAATGGAGCTCTAGTTGCTGCTCTCAATGGGTCCTTTCCTAAAGTCATCGATGAGTCTTCTCCTGTTGCTGCTTCTTGCCTACTTCTCTTGTGGGTAGCCGTTGTTTTTGCTTTGTCAGGTAACAAGAGGTTGAAATGTGTGGTTTATTGGTGGGTGGATTGGTATTGAAGTATGGATGTTGGAAAATGGAGGAAATTAAAGTACTGAAAAAGTCAGCAATGAAGCAACTTGCTCTTCTGCCTTCTGGTCGCTACTTTTGTTTTCGATTCATCCTTTCCATGGGTAGTAGTGAAGGAGAGGTTGTTGATGGTGCTCCAAAATGAAGAGATTACACAACTACAGCCTGTGATGGGAACCAATTAGTGCATACTGCAGAGAGATTTTTTGAACTTAAAGTAGTTGCTGCTCCGACTTGAAACATAACTGAATAAATATCTGAAGAAGGCTTTTTGTACCCAAAACAACATACAAATAATTATGAATAACACTTCCGTCCCAGCATTGAGTTTATTGTCATAGTATCCTACATAAATTGAGCTATAAGTGGTGACTGCAGATGGATTCTTTCACGGGAGACTGGAAATGCTACAAGGGAACTGCAAGTCCTCTTCAAATTTTCACCGATACTCCACAAAGGTAGAATGCCCAAGTCCATTTCTATACTTTTTGGGGCTTTGGGGAGTCTAGTTTCATTAAGAGCTGCAGCTAGGGCTGCATTTGATTGAGTTCTACTGCAAAATATAGTAGAAAATGACTTAAGGAAGAGACGTATCATAAAATGACTATTTTGCCCATGGTGGTAACTGGCCAGATTTAGGAAACTGGTCACTTGGGGCTACTTGGAGTTAAGAAAGAAAATATGAGGGTTGCTTAAAGGTTTTTTTTTATTTAAAAGAACTTGAGGGCTACTTAAAGTTTCATCCCAAAAGTTAAGGGCTTATCTAGGATACAACCCTTTAAAAGTATATTAAAAGAGGCAAACTTCCCAAGAGAGAAACATCTGACTTGAGAACATGTGAATAAGGAAACTCATCGAGAAGGAAACTAATGTATCTAAGAAATTGAATTAACTTTAAAAACATAAAAAATTAGTAAACTGTCTGAACTAGGAATTAATTTAGGAATTTGAATTAGCTTTTGAAACATCTAACTTAAGACACTAGCCACAACTAGACTTAATTTAGGACACCGAAGTATTCTATATCAGGAAACTGAACTAATTGTCCCACATGGAACTCATTTTGTGTGATGTTGTATTAGCATTTCCAAGAGGCAAATGCTTGTGTGATAACAACAGCTAAGGTACCGCCTCTTGATACAGCTCCTTGAGTTGGAGCGACGATTTCATGTGGTGTGCAAATAATCTTTTGAGGATCTTATCTCATATGAAGTGGCCATCAGCTTTAATCTCTTTAGTTCTGCTGAGTAGTACCAATTGCTAGCAATGCAAGCAGGCTTAGTGCAATACAAGTTAATAGGTCAAAGGAGCAGCCCCGGTGCACAAAGCTCCTGTGCATGCAGGGTCCGGGGAAGGGGCGGACCACAAGGGTAAAAAGTATGCAGCCTTACTTTGCATTTTGCAAGAGGCTTTTTCCACGCCTTGAACCTATGACCTCAAGGTCACATGATGACTACTCTACTGTTGTGCCAAGGCTCCCCTTCCAATACAAGTTAATAGGTCCAATTGCAAAAACAGAGCTTCATTTAATCAAGATTGATAACCACATAAATCGGCTAGTAGCATTAGCAATTGTTTTTATTTCTTTTCAACCTTTGCACTGTAGGGGCCAACAAGTGTTTGCTTCTTACCTTCCCGGTACAAAATTCTCCTATAAATTTTCAATGACCAAAGAGGAATTTTGATCCGTAGGAGAGTTTGTAGTTGACATCATGAATATCCCTACAAGCATAGGTGACCAACTGGTTATGATGTAGCCGTACCAAGGTCATCCTTTTTAAGTATCAAAGTTTTCTACTTACTGCTAGAAGATGATATGAGGATATGCATGGAAGCACAATTCCAACAACAGCTGAGTATCCAATAAATTAAAGTTTAAATAGATTAATCATGTAACCACTTCACGATACATAGTTGGATCAGATGTAGTTCTTGACAGGGATGTCCGAATTTACTCAGGAAAAGGAAAGAAGGAAACCCAAGTGGGTCCCTCCTTTGTTTGTCCTGCATCAATTTTGTTTCGGAGCTTAGCGCCATGTCAACTAGGACGGGCAGATCCTATCAATCTTGTATGAGTGAGGCATAACGAGATGATTTGCTTATTAGAATGGCTTTCTATAAGACTTTCTACTATAGAAGAAGAATGCAAAGAACAGGCACATGACAGTAGTGTTGATTAAGAGGCAGGTGAAACATCTAATCCAACTTTTAGTTTGAACCTTAATAGAGTTAAGAGACATGAGAACTCAAATAGAAGTCGGCATCCTTTTAATCCTCAATGTGATCAACATGAACATTTAAGAAATCATGTCAATATGTTTTGGGATGATCAATTTGTTCAATCAATATACACATCAGATGATATTATGAAAAACTGCAGATTTGAAGTTCCTGATTTTGCTAGAAATATGGATCCAATTGCTTTCTTGGATTGGCTTCTTGCATTAGTAAATTATTTTGAGTGTTTTCACATGGAAGATGATCAACAAATTTGGTTTGCACAAATCAAATTAGTCACACCAGCAAAATATTAGTGGAGAACTTTGGAATCTCAACTTTGCGGAATAGGACAACCTCCTCGTCTTCTGGAAAGATTTGAAGGTGAAGCTCAAAGAGAAGTTCCTTCCTTTAGATTATGAGAATGATCTTTGTGATGAATTGGTTAATCTTAAACATGGTAATAAATTTGTTGATGAGCATATGGAATTCAGTGAACTCATAGCTCATTGTGATCTTGTTGAAGAGGATAGACAAGTGTTATCCCATTTCATAACTGGACTTCTTGAGAGATTCAAAGGGAGATGGCAACTATCTGAGTTTATTCTTGAGATGAAGTTTGTAAAAAAAGGGCAGCCCCAGTGCAAGAAGTTCCCGCCTATGTGGGGTCCGGGGAAGGGGCCGGCCACAATGGCCTAAAGTAGGCAGTCTTACCTTGCATTTTTGCAAGAGGCTGATTCCACGCCTTGAACCTGTGACCTCAAAGTCACATGACGACAACTTTTACCGTTGCGCCAAGGCTCTTGAGATGAAGTTTATCATATAGCTAAAATCTGAATTTATTCTGCATAACGATCTTATGGCAACATTAATTCTTCTCATGACCGTTCCAACAGGACTACTTACAACAAGTTGATTAATCCCAAACCCGTTGACAACAAAGGAAAGAGTGTTGCTACTATAAGTGTGCATATTGGGTGTGAATCTAAAGATGGTGAATGTTCTTGATGCGGTGAAAAGGGTCATTATTCTCCAACAAACATGTTAATTTATGTTCTATGGAAAATCCTAATGAAGTCATGGCAATGAGCAATTATTTGAAGATGACTATGAAGGAGAGAGAGCTCAAATGTTGGTTGTCAAAAGAGCTCTTACAGGACCCTGCAGTGAAGAAGATGACTATTCACGAAGATTTTCTATTCTACTGTCAAGTGCAAAGACAGAGTATGTAGACTTTGCATTAATGAAGGATGTAGCACTAATGCATTTTCACAAGAGTTTGTGCATAAACTCATTGCCTAAAGGGCAGCGCCGGTGCATGAAGCTCCCGCCTATGCGGGATCCGGGGAAGGGATAGACCACAAGGACCTATAGTAGGCAGCCTTACCTTGTATTTTGTAAGACGCTGATTCCACGCCTTGAACCCATGACCTCAAGGTCCTATGATGACAACTTTTACTGCTGCGCCAAGGCATAAACTCATTGCCTACTGAGAAAAATTCTATGGGTAAGTGACTTAAATTCTATGCGTATAATGTTTGGTTACTTTTTCAAGATTGAAAAGTGTGAACATTCCTGAATATGTTTAACCAAAGAAGAAGAGTGATTCACTACTAATGTGCTTTCCATGAGAGAATTCAAGGCTGAATATGAACATGAAGGTCCTATGTTATCATTGATTCCAAGAGAAGTTCAAAAGGAACCCGAAGAAATGACAACTTATACCCCTGAATTTTCAACTATTTTGTTGGAATTTTTTGCCTTGGTCCCCTGAAGAATTACCTTCTTTACCAGCGATGTGACTCACACAACATGCAGTTGATCTAATTCTTGGGTCAGTGCTACCAAATTTAGCAGCTTTTCCTATGAATTGCTACAGAAAGGTTTTATTGAAAAGCCTAAGTTTGCGTGCAGTTTATTGACTCCAAAGAAAGATGGAAGTTGGCAGATGTATGTTGATAGAAGGGATATTAACAAAATCACTATTAAGTGTCTCTTTCCAATTCCACGGCTTGATGACATGCTGGATATGTTATCTGGTTCATCTTCCAAGGATAGATCTTCGCAGTGATACCATCTGATCAGAATTCATCCAGAAGATGAATGGAAGACCACATTCAAAACGGACTGATTATATGAGTGGGTGGTCATGCCATTTGGTTTGATTAATGCTCCCAGGGCTTTTGTGCGCGTGATGAACTAGATACTTTGACCTTTCATTAATAGAGTTGTTATTGTTTATTTCAGTCAGATTTTTATGCAAGTACTTGATAAAATAAGCTCTAAATCAATTTCAAGAAGTGTTTATTTATGAGCCCAAGTGTTATATTTCTTGGATTTATCATCTGTCGAAAGGGATTAAGCAGATCCAGCTAAATTACAAGTAATCCTTGACTGACTGCTTCCTACTACAGTACATGCAGTATGCAGTTTTCATGGATTGGATACATTTTACAGGAGATATATTCGAAATTTTAGCACAATAACGAATCCAATAAGAAAGTGCCTGGAGAAAGGAAAGTTAGAATGGACAACTACTACTAGAAAAGCTTATCAAATTATCAAGGTTAAGATGACAGAATCACCAGTTTCGCAGTTGCCTTATTTTAATGGTCTGGAGTTTTATGTGATGATTTGCATGTTGGTATTGGAAGTGTCTTAAGTCAAGAAGGACAGAGTTGCATTCTCTAGCAAGAAATTGAATGATGCCAAGCCTAGATATTTAACATATGATTTAAAATTCTAAGCAGTGGTCAACGCACTTCGACATTGGCAACATTAACTTATCAGTAAGGAGTTCCTACATTATTCTGATCATGAGGCTTGTAATTATCTGAATTGTGAAAAGAAGTTAAGTCATCGACATGGGAAATGGAGTTAGTCAATTCACAAATTCACCTCTGTGCTACAACATACAGCAAGTGTTGAGAGTAAGTTGCAGATACCTTAAGTCCTTGAGTACACATCTTCGTTTATAGGTCAATGGAAGTCATCGGATTTGATCAACTGAAGCTTGATTATATCAGTGGCAGTGATTTTGAGAAGATTTACTCTGATTTGCAAGCAGGACAAGGTATTCTTAATAGTTTGTTTAACCTTGTTGACGGATATCTGTTAGTTGATACGTGCTTATGCCTATTCAAGAATGTATATAGTGTGGAATGCATTCTGGAGGACTTGGTGGACATTTTGGCCAAGATGCCGTACATGTAAGAATTCTAAAGGACAGAAGGAAAATACAGGCTTCTATACACCTTTGCCTAGACCTCTGGGTAGGACCTTAGTATGGATATCATAGTTGGACTTCCTATGACTGTTCAAGACATGATTTTATCTTTGTGGTGGTATGGCTCATTTCATTGCATGTTCCGCGACAGCAGATGCTTCGAAGATTGCTTTGCTACTCTTTGTAGAAGTGGCTTGTCTTCATGGCGTGCCAAAAAGCCCTTGTTTCAGATAGAGATGTGAAGTTCACTAGCTACTTCTAGAAACACTTTGGAAGCTAATGAATACCAAGATGCAATTTTCAGCAGATTACCAGCCACAAACAGATGGACAAACCGAAGTGGTGAATTGAAGTCTAGGCAATTTATTGCAATGTTTGGTGGGTGATCAACCAAAGAAAAGGGCTCTTAGACCCTTCCTATGGCAGAGTTTTCTTGTAATGGTTCCATTAACAGGTCCATACGGATTTCTCCATTTGAAGCTGTGCTAGGTACGAAGCCTTCACAACCTATTGATATAATTTGCCTTCCAGTCAATGCGAGACTGATTGCTGAGGCCGATAGGTTTTCTCAAACATGCATAACATTCACGAGGAAGTTCAATGAAAGATCCTTTTAATAATAAGAAGTAAAAATCACAAGACGATATGCATTGGAGATATTGCCGAGTTTAAGGAAGAAGATAGAGTTATGGTACGACTTTGTCCTGAATGTTTCCCCAAGGAAAGTACGAGAAACTTCAATCTAGAAGAGCTGGACCATTCACTATTAAAAAGAAGATTAGTTCAAATGCTTATGTTCTGGATTTTTCTACATGACTGTAGTATCAATCTGACCTTTAATATTGAAGATCTTGCTCTTTACCGTGGACATCAAGATGAAGAGAATTACAAAGAACAGCATATTCCTGTTCATATTTTACTAGTGATTACAAAAGATATTACTGTGGTCTTAGCAGATGAGATGGTCTCAACTACAAATAGAGGCTATTAGAAGTTTCTTATGAATGGAAGGGAAAATCAATGTCCTATAATTCTTGGATTTCAGCAGAACCACTCGAGGATCAACTAGATCTTTTTGAAAAGTATTAAGGTGAACAATCGTAGGAGACGAGTTCTTTCAAGTCAGGGAGTAATGACCGGAATTTCAGAGTTTATTCACCAAGAAGAAAGAAGAAAACCCAAGTGAGTCCCTCTTTATTCATCTTCCGTCAGTTCTCCAATTTCTTATATGGATCCAGGGAATCTCAACTTACAACCTTAGTAGTCATGCATCTGACAAAAACTCCTAACTATTTTCTGTACAAGAGAAAGATTCCTTTCTTCACTGACTACAATTCTAGGAGAATATCTTTGTGTTCCATGATCTTTTATCTCAAAGTGAGCATGCAGGAGTTGTCTAAGCTATTAAATAATGGATGTTGATATATGCGCCCTTGGTTTTCCTCACGAGTCCTCTAAATTGTAAGAATGCATGTAAGGTTTTTTAAAATTCCAACTGTTCACGATATTGCTCTTGGCTTAGATGGGCTATACTTTTAAATTCTCATCTATTGAATAATCCTAGCAACTCTTGCTTTTGTAAAATGGACACGGTGAAACATTTTAACGTCCATTTTACAGCTCAAGGAAACAATAGCTAAGATCATCCAACAGATGAGAATTTTGTAACATTGGCCTTCTAAGTGAAGGGAAACATTGTGAGCGAGTGGGATGAGTGCATTTGGAGTTATTGCCATTATCACCATTTAGCAAGGGGCTCGTGAGGAAAAATAAGGAGCATATATATCACTGGCCAAAGTAATAGTTTTGCATTACCAACAAGGAGAAAGTGACCTACATACTGATAATAGCTTGTAATCATGTCTAAATAACAAGGAATGATCGGAGTGACCCTATAGAAATTCAAAGTCAATGGAGGCATCACCAAACATAAGCTAACATTTCTGAGGCCATCCACTATTAAGCTGACATGGTCCAAAGAAATTAGCATTTGCACCAACAAATCTCTGTTAATCGTATTGGATTAGTATGCATGATAGAGTAGGATAGACTTACGTGTTTGAGACTAAAGAAATGAAGAAAAGAAACAAACTATGCACATTAGGATTAGCATTACTGAGGTGTGATAAGTGGCTCAAAGCAATGATGCAGCTTTAGTTTAGAGGTCCCCTAGTCTCTAACTTGAAGGGATATGATGGCAAAGGTAATGATGATATCATGGTTAAACACGAGACTATTTGGAAATAAATAGAATGAGGAGACTGTCCATGTAGATGAAAGATGTCTCACAATTATTTAAGTTAGCATTATATCCCACCACAATTTAGGAACTAGTATATCTATCCAGTAATGGTTCTTATGTTATCTTATCTTGTTTAGGAAACTCACTCAGGGTTTTGATGCAAATTCTATGTTGGACAAACATAAAAACTGGTATGTTCAGAGTTTCAGCATATGAAATGCTTGAAAGATAGAAGAAAGTGTTGATCCTCCTAGCAGAAAATATAACCACGTTACTCAGGGATAATCATCCATAAAATAACTAGTATATTTAATCTTTCAAACATCTACTTGACCCAAAATTAAGGATGAATATCAAAAGCAAGCTAACTTCCATTTATAATTATCATAGTGAAAAATAAAACGATATAATGCTTGCCTAACTCACGTGCTTCACTATCTAATACATTTACAGACTCATGATCGACAAATTTAAACAATTTAGAGAAGGATGATCAAGCTGATAGCTCCTTTACCTGAGAGTGACTGGAGAATCAAGAGCAGCTTTGGAGAGGTTATGATCCAAAAAGTAAAGTCCTCTAAACTCGTGAAGTTGTCTGTCTTTATATCTTGAGAAATATAAGGGAGAATTACTGAACACCAAAGAGACTTGGATGACAAGTTAAAAGGAGATCTCAAAAACTAAGCCAAAGAAGGGACAAGGTACAAGAAACTGCACCTTGACTGGGGTATTGCTTATCAATAACCCGATGATAGAAGATTGGTGTGAAATGACCAAAAGCTGAAAGGGGTTGACGATCAATCTACATATGCCTCTCCCCCATCAATTGGTACTAGTTGAAGTATTTTTAATTTCCATATTTGTCCAATGAGAAATTCGAAACAAAAATGAAAGAAATAAGGATCCTTCCTCTGGAAATTAGATCCTTCTCCTTGTCCCCCCTGAAAACAGAGAGATGAATTGATGGATTCATCGGATCCTAGTTTGGGACTGTCCAATTCATGATCCAAGGGGAAAAGTGACTAGAAAGTTTGATGTTATTTGACTTAGCTGAGGTGGAAGTGGAGAAGGGAGAATCGTATGCTATTCTGAACACTCTTCATAAAGTTGTTTTATTCCAACAAAAACCAGAGGCACACTTAAGTAACCATAAAAAGTACTGCTGACTAGCTATGTGACGTGTTCATGTAATAAGCTTTAATAGTCTTGACAACTTTATGAAACTTATCTGAGCACTTCTTGAAATTTCTTATAGTTCTTTCACAATGTGTGCACATTTTGTATTATCAACCACCATTGGCACCTACCCCTAGATTAAGATCTTCTTTCTTTTATCACCACCACATCCTTCATTGCCGTTGCCTCTATGTGCATAAGTGATGAAGAAAGCCTCATTGACAAATTTAGGAGTGGAGATCAATGTAGAGATACCAGTACATTGGAGGAATGTTTATATTAGGATTGAGGGTAGGAAACACCTTATAAGGATCTCTCCTCGATTGTAGCTCTAGTTTGAATTAATGCAGTAATGTCGCAATCCGAAACTCTTACTCTAACCTCTAGAACAGTTGTTAAGTGTTGTTACATATTTAATTCTTCCCATATACCATGTACAATGCTGGAATGCTCACTCAAACTCTTTGTTTTAATGCTAGCATATTCTTGAATGACCCCTTTTGAGACATCAATCTTTGAGTATATCTCGAAAAATTGTTTCCAGTACTTCTTTGTGCAGTATGGCATCCCAACCGAGTTTCACTTGAAGCATTACTTATCTCATCACCTAACCCTTCTTTTCTTTGGAGAGACCCTCCATATCATGATCCGAAAGGAGAAGACTGGAATTTTGTAAGAATATTCCACCAAAAACATCATTCTTTGCTTACCTGCATATCTCTATCAAAAAGTGAAATTGTTTGAGGATACCTTGCCTTCTCTCTTGGTTTATGCTGTGCAGTTTCTATCTTGTTTTACTTTTGCTTTTCAGGGGGGTTCCTTGGAAGTTCCTCATTTCCATTCTGCATATATCCTTGGTGGGCCTTTGGCGTTTCCTTTCGCAGTTTTGTTTCCTTTTGTGGTGGTTTGTGTCCCTCTCCATTTGGTCATATAACCTCCTAGGCCTCCTATCTATGTACATGTTTCTTTGAATGAATCCTTACAGACCATTCCAAAGTAACCTTGGAAACGATTACTATTTTGATTCGTGGTTGAAATATTGCTTGCTATGTGAATCACATACTTTGCCTGTTTCATGACGACTCAAAGAAATTGCAGCCAACTTTGAAGTTATAATGCTCGCTTGATTTATTAGCTCTGGAGATTTTGATGACAGTGGTGTCAAGCATGTATTTGTGAATTTACTACATAGTGTTTCTCATGCTAAAAAATGATGGTAATAATTGGTGTTTGAAAACTTTATACAAGGGCGAGAGAGAGCTCGATCTTGAACGACTTTGAAGTTGCATTCGCTAAAGTATTACCTAGCCCATCACAGCTTGTACGTTTTCGAGGTGCTTTTAGCTATTATATACAAAGCTAATAGCGTTTCTTTTTAGCCCTTTGAGGCCAACTTCTACCTGTACCATGTCGCATTTTCCCTTGACCTTATTTTTCCTTGTGCCACATTACCTTTTTTTAATTTTTTAAAATTATTTTTATCCTATGTTATTAGTTATGAATGGACCCTTAAAGGATTTGCTTTGTACATCCTCTATTTTCTAACCACATGACATTTCTATCCAAATTCCTTTTTATAATTCTATCCAAATTTCTAACCACACGCACACTCACTCACTTAACCTTTTCTAATTTGTTATCTAACCTTTCCTTCTCCTCTCTCAATCTTTTCTAATTTGTTGTTGGGCCTAATCTCCCTCTCTGTCTCTCTCTCTATTTCTCTATATATATGTGTGTGTGTGTGTGTACTTCTGTCCCTTTGTTTAACCCCCTATCTATCTATGTCTTAAATTCATTGACGTCAAAAGGTGCTTAGTTGGAATCCCATTCTAGGGATTCTTGCGGTTCTAGAAGATCCATCTATAGGAGAACCATGAATAGAGAGCTATCTCCTTATTTCACCCAACTCTTTGTTCTTAAGAATGCTGGTTTTAAGAATGAGTTATTCCCTTCTCCTACGCTTATTGCTCAATTGGAGTGCGAACAGCTAATGTGTTCCACTTATTGAGTAGATTCTATGGCTGGTCTCTGACCTTGGATGGCAAAGACATCCTTGAGATGATCTTGATTCCTATGGGGTGGAGATGATGGGGTCGGTCCATAGTTTTTCCTTTCCTTTACGACATTTCACTCAAAGGTTTGAAGGGAGATATTGCATCAAGCTATAAACTAGGACCAACTTGATCTCTTCCACAAGAATCCTGGATAATGTAACCCTAAGAGAGCTGCTAACTCTAAATATTGCCCAAGTACGATCGATACTGGATCTGATTGACTACACCTACCTTCTCTATGTTCTTGACAATCGATCTTTGTCTTAGTAGTCTTTCGCTAGCATGTTGTGGTCTTCGTCCTTGTTACTTAGAAAAAGCGAGCCATTGTTTAAGATACGTGATACTATCATCACCGCCTAGATGATTAGACATCCAACTCATAATTGCAATGGCCCAATTGCAAGAGTGGAGCTCCATTGAGTGAGCTATATGCCCCCTGACCCAAGTGGAGCATGAAGGAGTCAGACGCTTCTTTGATTCTCTTACCTAGTGGAGCTAAGCCATCTGGAAGAACCTTAGAGATTTTATAATCAAAGGACTAGATTTTGTTGGTGGAGCATGGGAAGAATCACTTGATCTACTTTGTTTTGCATAAATAAATACATATTTCTATGTCATTGATTGTGACCTATGTAGTTAAAGGCTCGCCTAGGCGCTAGTCGACGGGTAAGTGCCTGGGAGGGGGCCAGGCACAGAGGAAGTGAGGCGCGGCCGCCTAGGCGTGCGCCTGGGTGTCCCTTTCAGGCTCGCCCCCAACTCTAGGCGCAGACCACTTAACCGGGTAAAGTATAAACCTCGTTTTTTTTTTTTTTTCACCTTCCAACCCTAATTTCAATCTTCCAACCTCCTGAGAAGGTGAAAACGACCATTCCTCTTTGATCTTTCACAGATCTTAAGCAAAAAAAGGTATGGATTTATGAATTTTAGCATGCGTATACAGTTTCTGTAACAAGCGTAAAAACCAGTACCTTTTTTTCAAATTTTTTGTTTTTTGTTAACTATTTTCCATAGATCTTGATGGATTTTAGTTCTATATCTATAAGAAAACATTCCATTTGAGTTTTATACTTCTTTGCTCTAAATTTGAGTTTGTTTTTAGGTTTTTTACTGTTTTTACAAAAAAATCAGTTACGGAAATAAAAAAAAGTCTTCTTTTTTTCGTATTTCTTCATTGAAACGTATTTCTATCCACATATATAGCTTTCCCATGCTTGTGTCTTAATGTGTGATAATTTTTTCATCTTTTTTTTGTAATTTAGGGTTATTTTTTTTAATTTTTCCAAAAAAAAGTTATGAAAATTAGGAAAAATTTGTTCTTTTTTATATTTATTAGTTAATACCTATTCTTATCCACATATATGGCTTACTCATGCTTGTATCTTCATGTATGATGTACTTTTCATGCTTTTTTAGGAAATTATTAATGATTTTTAGCTAATTTTTAGCATTTTAAGCTAATTTTTAATTATGAAAAATATAATTTTGTGCCTCAGGCTCCAGGCGCGCGCCTAGGCCCGCTAGGCTCCAAGCGCACTCCTTTGCGCCTCGCGCCTTTAACTACATAGATTGTGACTAGAAAAGGATCAGATTGGAGGCCTCCCTCACTTGACGGCTGATGTTCTTGGACAAAGTATGGTTGTCAAAAAATGTTACATCTTGTGCACGGTCATCTTACAAGTTGGAGGATGATAATTCACCTTATTGAGAAATTGAATATCCCAAGAAGAGGCCCTGACGAGATTTTGGAAGCTATTTTGTGGTTACTACCATTGAGAATGTAAGCAAAACCTGTACAACCAAAGATTACTCAATAGCATCAGTAAACAAGAACTTGAATGACCACTTGTTGAATAAAAATTCACAAGGGTATTTGGTATAGGTAGCTGATATTCCCACACCCTTCGGTACTAATGCTAGACCATCTTTTGAGGTTTTGTAGTAAAAGTACATGTGGAGTTTACTTTTTGAATGATCAAACCGTTCATCGTAGTTGTTTTGCAATAGATGAGATCTGACTCAAAAATCACATACATTGGATGATTGTGCCAATCCTTTTTTTAAGTTCTAAAATCGACAATAGGAAAAATATTAAAAGCAACTCCAAAAAATCAATCTTCAGATTGGTTAACATATTTGATTTTGAAATTCAACCCATCTAGAGCGAAATGCTTATGATGAATGGTTTGATGACTTAAAAAAGTGGATCTTGCATATACTTCTACACAAAACCACAGAAAAAGGTGTGACATTAGTACCAAAGGGGTGTGGGAATATCAGCTCCCTTGGTTTATAAGCAAGAATATTGTATGAAGAGCGTCATCTAAACTTCTAAAAACTTAATGTTTTGAGCATTAAAAGCATGACCAACGTTGAATAAATGACCATTACTCTCTGCAGCACCATTTTTGCATTAATTGTGGATCCAAATGATCAAGAGACATCTCCCATGTCTTGTAAATAGTGTAAAAAGTTATTCTACTTGATGCTCTAAAATGTATAAATGTAATGGATCTTCATATTAGTTTAAGGCATGTTCTGAAATATCTTAAGTGGACAATTCGTTTCTTTCATTTTAATAGGTAACACTCATTTAATCCTTCTATAATCATCAACCAATCTATAAAGTCCATCTAGGCAGGTCTTGAAACTTCTCTACCTATCACCTTAAGTGGTTTGTCACTCCATGCTTGTTTGCTTGGCTGAAAAAATATTCTATCATACTTGGCTAATTTGCATGTTTCAAAATTAAGAGTAGAATAAAAAAATAAAAAAGTAAGATGATTTTGTAGAAAAGAGGAATGTTCTGTACTACTATGCCATCTAGATACTGTTGGAAACTAAATTGTTGAATAAAGGCTTAGGTGAATGTCTTGGTACATCTCTTACACAAATCGGTAAATCTTGTAAATGGTCCCCACACTTGGTACATCTATTAAAGCAAAGTCCCATTTTTCTCCTGGCAGAGTTCAAATATGGAGTTTAAGGGATATATTGTTGGATTTATATGTCCTCAATAGGCATCATTTATCGTTTTATGTTTTATTTATTTTCACTTTATTAATAAAGCAATATGTTTCTTTCTTATCATACGCCAATTATATACTATAGGGTACGCATATTTAAGTGAGTCAGGTGATGAAAGATTGGGCAAGCTAATAATGAGATGATAACATGAACTTTACATTATAGGGATTTTATGTAAAGGCGATTGAGAATCAGAAACCAAGGAGAAACAGAGTCCTTATTCCTTGTAATACACTTGCTACATGTGTTGTCATTTATATAGAGATGACTTTTTCTCAGTCATCGTAGGTAGAGACCCTAGACATAAGTTATGGTGCGCAAAAGTGTTTTGTACATAAGACTTGATCTCACTTCTAAAACACTCAGTGGACATGACTGTAGAGTGTTTCTTAAATGAGTTAAACCTATATTACCCTTAGATTTGAAGGATCTATGATATGAATATGCCTAGTGCTTATCTTTGAGGTGCCAATCACTAAAGCACATTATGGGCAATGTCTAGGTGCTTTGGGGTACATATTGAACTCATAGGAATTAGAGGATTCCCAATAAGGGAGCCATCATCTTGTGGAGAATGATATTCAGTGTAAGACCACCACTAATTGATTTTGTGTAAATCTAGGGCTGTGGTATTGATAAATGGTTTATCTAGAATGAAGTTCACATTCGTTGGTGGGAGGGCATTTGATCTAATGGATAATTAATTAATACAATTAATTTCTCATTAGTGGGCCACATGTGATGATGGATGGTGGATAGCTTAACATCACGTATTTCTAATCAATGAAGATTGTCCCACAATAGAAGTTCTATTTGGGTTGGAATTACTCACTTTTAGAAAATAGAATGGAATTAGAAACCTACTAAAGATAATTCCTAAAGAGATCATACCTTATAGAGTATGTGGGCCATGGGGATTTCTAGTTTTTCTTCAAAGGAGTGTTAGAGAGAGAAAGCCTTGAGGGGTGTTCTGTATAAGGTCCTTTCTTCTCCCTCTCAAAAGAGAGAGAAAACCCTAATGAAGTGTTAATTATAAAGTTGTTTTCGGGGTCACCTTTGAGGAGAAGAGAGGTGCAAGAAATTGGGGAAAAGCTTGCATTCACATGCCTCGGTGGATTATTCTAGGCCCTCTTAGCTTTGAATAAGTTAAGATTTAATCTCTCTATTTGTTTTGTAAGTTGCAAAAATCATGTGATTGATATGATCCAAGGGTTGAGATTCCAAACCAGCCAAGCATACAAGTCTTGCCTTCAAACCCCAACCAAATAACACTCTCTTTCTTAATGTGTCACTCATCAAGAAGAGAAGTGCAACCCGAAACAAGCCATGCCCCCAGACAGCTGCTTCTCTTTTCTTTATAAATTATTGTGCTTCTCAAAGATATAGTGGCGCAAGACATCTTGGCTCCTATGGAAAATGCTGCACAAGGTTTGTTCAAGATATTTTTTGATGCTCCCAAAGAATATGACATGAAACACTAGCTTTAGAAGAATGAGGAAGCCACTAGGAGAAGACAAAAGCAACAGCTCTCTTTCCTATATCCCCACTGTCTAAGCATTTCCTTCACAGATATAACAAAGGCATCTTTTGTTAATTAAGAAAATACTGCCCTCAATCCCTTTGGCTGCTAGGGAAAGAATGATATGTACACGATCTCGTTGGCTATTATGCAAAAGGTTAGGGAAAACCCCTTTGTGCTAGAAAAGAAGCTTCGCAAGGTGTCTTCTCCTCTCGCTCCTAATAATGTATTGTGCAGCTCCTTATCTTTCCTTCCCCCCAAAAGATGGTATCACATTGAAGACTGCCAAAACTTTTCAAGGAATATGATGTACTAAGTTCTCCGAAACTTCCCCTCACCCTCCAATGAATATCCTGCGCAGCCCACCTTCAAGAGATTATAAGGATGCGTTGCAGTTCTTTTTTCCAATAGATGATGCACAGCCCTCTTTTCTCCTTCCAAAATGTTAATTTCTTTCCTAAAAGATAAGAAAGAATCCCCCTTGAAAGCAACCTTCCAATCCTCTCTGCTTATCACATCTCCTAGCACGAAAGATGTTTTTCGTAGCCTTTTGCATAACAGCCAAGGAGATTGTGCACACATCATTCTTCCCCCTAGCAGCCAAATGGATTGAGTACAGTATTTTCTCAAGTAACAAAACTCACACCTTTGCTATGTCTTTGAAGGAGCTGCTTGGATGTTGGGGATATAGGAAAGAGAGCTGCTTCTTTTTCTTCTCCTAGCAGCTCTCTCATTCCTCTAAAGCTAGTGTTTCACGTCATATTCTTTGGGAGCATCAAAAGATATCTTGAACATCTTTTCATAGCACAAAGAAACCTTGCACAGCATTTTCCATAGAAGCTAAGACATCTTGTGCTATGTGGTCCGCCAGATAGCATATAGTTGTAGTACTTTGCAAATAAAGCATCTAGTTACCTTAAGCTGTAGTTTTCTTTCCTCAAGCTATGGTACCCTTGTTTAGGTGATAATGCTAAGCTGTTTGAAACTCAATCACTAAGAGTATGACTATAATCACCAGTACAATATTGAGGACCACTCACATGTTTGCAAGTGAAGATATGACATGAGCATTGTAAATCAAAACATCATACAAGCAAAGAAGGATGTTTTAATGAAGAATAATATCTGCCTTTTCTAACTATGTTAAGATCATCAACCAGAAGCAGAAGAGAATTTCTGTTTTTCCTATGAGGGAAAATATACCTTATTGGAGGTACTGAGGGTAATGGAAATCTGCAAAATTACAAAATGCAAACCATAAAATAAAGTTGAATGGAGACACTAATAGTTCCTTGTCCATGAAGAAGTTTCTTTTTGGGTCCAAGGTTTAGGTCTTCTATATAGATTTAAGAAAGACAATGCTCTATGCATGAAACTAAATGAAGTTACTTAGTGGAGTTATGAGCTCGTATTGGGACTGATTGTATCTAGATCCATCCAAACTTCTGGTGTTCCTTTTCTTTTATAACTTTGTGATTTGAGTTTAATTTGGTGGTACAGCATAAGTTGTCCAGTGATTTTCTCATTACTAGCTTGGTTGAGATAATCTTACATTGTCCAGTTGTAAACTTGAAACTTTCTGCCTTCTGCAGCTGGTTAGTTAAAACTATGGTTCTTGGAGCCTTTGTGGTGCTGAGGTGCACTCACAAACCACAAAGGCACTGGTGCAATCATGACTCTTTCTTTTTGTCGTTGTATAATCAGAAAGTGCTTGTGCAACATCTTCTTTGTTTCTTTTCTTATTGGTCTTGAGCATGCTTAAATTGTGAGGTAATATAAAGTTTTCATATCTATATATTACAATTCAAATCAGTGGTATACACATGGATCCATTGGATTCACTTACTAATATGTAGAAAGGAACTTCAGAAATATGCTTAGCCATATGTGTGTTGAGCAGAACAAAAGCACTGGGGAGCTCAGCTTCTTGACATGTTTCATGAACTTTGCTGGTTCTATTGGTGAGTTACTTTGTCCTGCTAGTTGTCTTTCTTCTTATTATGAATGTTGAGTGAGCTTTTGGAACATTTTTAATATGAATCTCCTGATTTCTTTTATTCTTTCTTGGCAGTAAGAGTGTTTACTAGCGTCCAGGAAAAGGCTCCACAAAGTAGTATCCTTGGGCTTGTATTTGAAAAGCACTGTTTTATGTTCCACCAAATCATTTTTCTAAAAGCTAATTTGAAAGAGATATTGCATGTATCTCTATTGGTTTGGGAGGGCAGCTATTATTTTTGATGACAATAACTCATAGCTCGTGCTACTTTGCATTACCTTGTACTTATCTTTCCATGATTTTTATTTATTGTTTATAGTTTTAGTTACCCATTTAGCTGCTTTCTAGTTTCTGTCATGATGGTACAATATTTCGAATCATGTCTAAAAATGTTCCACTTGTTCTTTCAGCAAGGCCATTTTGCTGGGGTGTATATGGTAAATGCAAATCCATGATGTAAGACTTGAACAATTACCTGAGTTGGTGAAATGCCTTGTCTCACAGAAAGAGGTTGTGCGTTCAAGTCATCCCTTGCCCATCAGGAGAGAATGGGAAAAAATGAAAACAAAAAACAACAACAACAATGAAACAGAAGTAACTTGATTTTCAATACTGTCATTTTTACACTAGTGGTGAAACACATGACCACTCTATTAACTACCTCTGTCTGACAGATCTTCCAAGCTGATTTTCTGCCGCAGCTTTGAATTCCTTAAATTTATCTAGAGCTTCTGACTTCTTAGAAATTAAGAACACAAAGCAGTACCTAGAGTAATCATGAATGGAGGTGATAAAGTAGGTCAGTGCTTTGTCTGACTTTACATTTCAATGATGCCATCTATCAAAGTGGGCAACTATAGCTCCTTTGATGCATACTCAGCAAGAAGAAAGAAGAAGAAGATATCTGTGTGCTAGATCCAGTTAAAACAATGTATAAAAGAAGAAAAGAAGCCTATCTTTTAAAAGATCTGTGGGACCCATTTCATTTAAAAATGTGCACCCATTGTGGGCCCCATGGTGAGCTTTCTTGCTTTTGCCTCTGGAGTTTTTTAGCTTAGTTTCCTTTTTGATTAATTGTTGTAGAGAATTACAAAGTAGAATGCCTTGAGAAATAAGTTTGTTTGTTGCCCAGGCACCTAATAGGTTTAGTTTTTGAGACCCAATCCTACATGAAGGATATCTATGTAATGATTTGCTACATGGTTGTTAGATAATTGAATGGAAGTTGAATGAATGTTTGCTTGATTTCCAACCACATAGTGGGGTTTATAAGGGGATTGAACTCTATATATAGAGCACCCTATTTACCGATCTCACAATGTTTTGAACGAATGCTGCTTTGATTGAATTGATTGAGGGTTCTCCTCTTTAGAAATGCGATAGTTCTGCTCTTGAACAGGGTGCAACTTCATTGTTACGATCAGTGGGACCACGAATCTCGCCCACTGAAGCTACTAGGTGCCATGCCTAGCAATTCCTGCTCTGATCTAGGTACGATGCTTAGATTGAGTTCTTCATGACATTCCAACATGTGCTATGCCATTCTATTCAAAATTCCAAAAATATTGGTTAGTTCTTTTTTTTAAGTTTTACTTGTTAAAAAACCTCCAAATTCTAGTTCCTTTCATCTAGTTTCAATCTGTAGTGAAGTTTGGTATTTCCATAGAATTCAATCCGTACAGATTTTTGTTTTGTAGTTGTGACACCCCGGGTTTTATCAACTTGTTTCCCATATTTATACTCAAATAATAATAATTTATTTATAGAAAATAGATGGGATTCCAGAACGTAAAACTCATGTTTTAAAACTTTTTGCAGCGTCAAGCAAATACCATTTAAGAAAACCCCGAGAGTCATTTCACCTCAAAACCACACTGAAGAACAGAATCAAAAGTAGACATTTTGAGCATGCTCACAAAGTAAAACCACGATAAAATTTTTACAACTGCAAAGATACGTAATAGTGAAAGTTCCAAAGCTCCAGGGTCTGTCCAAGATCACCACATCATCCATGAATAAACACACAACCACTATAAAGTGATATGGGTCTAATCTATCAATATATACAATGACTAAGGAGAATGCCAAAAAGCCAATACCAGTCCAACCAAAAGTACACTCTGTCGGTATCTGACAGTCTTTGTCCTCAAGCCCCCGTCCAACTCCACTCTAGTCCACCTTCCCTTTCTGACTGTCGCGCTCTGATTTTGAGGCATTGCAAAACAAAGCAATGCCTCAGCAAGCCATGCTTGTGCAGGTGATATACATTCAAAATAACTCAATAAAACAAAGCATATGACGCAAGGCATAAAGATCATAAAATGATCAAACATAATAATAAGCCGTAAATCACATGATAAAGGGCATACCATGTCCATGCAATAAATAAGATATCATCTACCACGATATCAAGACATGCACAATCCGAGAAAATCTAAAAACACAGGAATGCATGTCAAAAGTATCAACCTCATACACAGTCAAGCCCTGTGAGTGTCTCACATACACTCATGGCAATGTGGGATCAGCTCTCTGTACCATCCGCTTTCACCCTTTCACCCTTGCACCCTCACGGGTACTCAGGCACTCAGGGACTCACGGGAACTACGTGCACCACTTTCGCTTTCACCCTTTCACCCTCATAGGCACTTAGGCACTCATGAAAAGTCGCATTGCACACCCGCTTTCACCCTTTCACCCTCATGGGCACTCAGGCACTCACGGTGTGAAAAATCGCATCATACCGCAGGATCAATAATCTCAAATAGTAAGCTAGAGTGATTCCCACATGTCAAGAAGACCAGCAATCAAATGAATATCACGAAAGATATAAAAAACAGTGCATGCAATAACCACCAGAAAGAGAGCACGCACATGAGAAGCTACATGCTGAAATCAATCTCATGCATATGGTAAGGCATAAATCACATGCCTCAAAAACTCAAATCACCAAATCACCATTTGAGAATCATGGAAAAATTGTGAATGAAATCACCTACCTCGGTATTGCACTATTCCCAAACAAGCACGTAACCAATATCAAGGGGTATGCCCTGATGTACCTGTCATGCCATAAATCATGTCATGGTTAACGCATATAACCAAAATCTAAAGCCTGATTATCTATTGATCAACTTGATTTGAATAATCTAATAGCATTTAGTAGTTTTGCTATTAAAAAGTTACTCCAAACTAGATTTTTATCTTAAATCTAGGTCTGCCTTGTTGAGACGATCACAACGCCTCTTTCGGATCGTGATTTGGACCTCTGTAGCTCATAAAATCAAGGTTTAAAGGCATAAAGGGTTAAAAAGGACCAAAATCCAGCAAATGGGTCCCGCAGCACGCGCAGCGCGTGCCGGGAGCTTCCATGGACGCGCTTCGCTTCAAAACCCGCTCAGGGTAGTGGGCGCTTCTGTGGACGCGCTCTGCGCATGGGGGATGGAACTGCACGCGTGGCGCGTTCTAGGCTCACCACGTGGCGCACACGAGTCGCCCCACATGCCCTACGCATGGCGTGCCCTCGTCAAGCCACGTGGCACTCCATCGACCCTGCATTTCCCTCTATTCCCGTCGCCGTCGCTGGCGACCCCAGGTGCTTCATTTTTTGTGATTTTTACGCCTCTGAGTCCGGTTTTTCACGTACATTCCATTTTCACCTTCCATTTTCACAAATCTCTCCTAAATCTATCGTTTTTTCACGATTTTTATCATGTTTTCAAAAACTCCCGTACTACGTTTTTTTGTGTTTTCTAGCGTCCCTAGCCGTCCAATCGTTGCGAAATTTTGTGGGTCCTTTCCTCTCCTCATCATACACAATCTGAATGGTCCAGATCTAAATTTGACACCATCTCATCTAATTTTTTGTGCAAAACAGTAAGCACGGATTTTTTTGCAAAACCTACATGTTCATGCCGTTTTTCAGCATTTACAAGTTAAAAAAAAAACTTAAAAGTAACACAAAAGGGAAGGGTGGAGTAATCCTACCTCGTTCCCGGCTGTTCAAGGGTGGAGGAATCCGTCTCCACGGTGCATCACTGTCCACGTGATGCCAGAGAAAATTAGAGAGAGAGGAGAGCACGTTTGGAGCACTCTCTCTCTTCTCCTTACCTTATTATATATTTATATTTTATTCTCTTATTTTATTTTATTATATTTAGTTATTTATTTATTTATTTTCTCAGTTTTTAAAAATCAAAATGTTACAGTAGTTGTCTGTGAAGTTGTTGGAGAAATGTCCTGTTAGACCGAACACCAGATTTGCGTGAAATTTAATGGGTTTTAGTTCTGAATGAGATTTTTACTGGCTTTGTGATTGGTTCTTAATTTGAGTTTTCATTGATGAGTTACTTTAAAATCTCTGTATTGCTTTTCTGATTTTTCTCTGAGTATCAAAAAACTAATTCCTTGCTTCCATACTTATTATTTCTTGTTTCTAGTTAATATTCAATCTCCAAAATTCTTGAGAACAATTTTCAACTCGCCATGTAATTATCACACATTGTATGTATGTATATAGATATATGTATCTATACATGTGTTTGTGTGTGTATATATATATATATGTATATATGTATATATGTGAGTTAAGTGTGAGGTGCAAAACTACTAACATACATTCACCCAGTCCAAGGGTTTCTCTCACTCTCTCTTAGCTCCACTTTAACATGGTTTATGTATATATGTGAGTTAAGTGTGAGGTGCAAAACTACTAACATACATTCACCCAGTCCAAGGGTTTCTCTCACTCTCTCTTAGCTCCACTTTAACATGGTATCAGAGCCATAAGAGAAACCCTAATTATCTAACTTCTCTTTTTCCTCTTTTTGGTTTGGCCATGTATCCATTCCGGTGATACCTTTGACGACCGTACTTCTTTACCGATCACCCCTTCGTCGTCTTTGGTGTTCCCATATTGCCGCTATTGCTGCTAGATTGTCGTTTCCGCTGGTGACTTTTCTGGTGACCTCTTTTTCAGTTGGTCACCCCATATTCTGAGCCAGAGGGTGCCGATCTATATTTTACCCATAAATTGCCGCCATCTCTGTCCGTGCTATTGGTGACAATCACAGCACTACCATCCTGCTTTTGTCTTGGCCAGCCTTTGACCGCTCACCTTCTTGAGCTCCCTTCGATCCAAACGTGAATTAGCCCCCACATAATTAATTATGGGTTCCAAAAATGGTATTTTCACTTTTGTAATTTCTGAATCTCCTATTATTACGTCGGAGAAATTAATTAGTAGTGAAAATTATTTGTCTTGGTCTGCTTCTATGGAATTATGGTTTATGGGTTAGGGTTATGGAGATCATTTGGTCAAGAAAGTGGAAAATATTTCTGCCGTAGACAAAGTGCAATGGAAAAAGATTGATGCACAATTATGCAGTTTATTATATTAATCCGCGGACCCCAAAGTTTTACATCATCTTCACGCCTATAAAACATGCTTCAAAATTTGGACCCAGGCCAAGGGCTTATGCACGAACGAATGATATTCAACATTTTTATAAAGTTGTTTCTGATATTGTTCATGTTAGACAGTGGGACATGGATCTTTCGACTTATATCAGAAAGATTGTATCCCTCAAGAAGGAGTTCTTGTCTCTAATGCCTTCTACTGATGGTGCAAAAGCCCAACAAACACAGACCGATAAGTTTTTCATGGTGTTGACTCTCATTGGGTTCCGCCCTAACCTTGAATCCAACAGAGATCAAATTCTTGCTAGCCCTTCGGTACCCTCATTGGATGAAGTATTTGCCCACTTGTTGCGTATCTCCTCTACTTAGACAGTTACTTCTGATGGCCTTTCAAATTCCTCAGTTTTGGCCTCTTAGGCAAACACTCGAGGCGGTCGTGGTGGCGGTTGTAATCAAGGACAATGTCCTCAGTGCACATACTTTAATAAGATTGGACACACTCAGGATCGGTGTTACCAACTGCACAAGCGACCTCACACTGCCAACATTGCCTAGTCATTTGATACCCAGTTACTTGACTCATCTGAGGGCTCCACATCTCAGAGTATTACCGTGACTGGTAGTGACTATAATGTGTACCTCTAGTATCTGGTAGTGAAGTCATATTCCGTTGCCTCTGTCGCTCAAACTGGTAAGCCCATTGTTTGCTTTGTCTTCTTCTATTGGCCCATGGATTCTAGACTTTGGACCTTCTGATTACATATTTGGTAACAAACACCTTTTCTCCTCTCTTACTAGTTCTACTTTACCTATTGTCACTCTAGCCAATGGCTCCAAAATTGTAGCTAAAGTCATTGGTTTGTCTCATTCCCTCTTTTCTCTTCCTCTCACCTCTGTGCTTTATGTTCCTAAGTGCCAATTTAATCTTATTTCCATCAGTAAAATGACCCGCACTCTTAATTGCTCTCTCACTTTTTCTGATAAATTTATGATCTTGCAAGATTGGAGTATGGGGAAGACGATTGGTATAGGGCGTGAGCCTCAAGGCCTTTACCATCTCACATCACCTGTTGCTCTTGTTACTTGCATCTCTACTAATTATCTTGCTCTTATTTACAATCATTTGGGCCGTCCTAATCTCTCCAAACTTCAAAAGATGGTCCCTCATTTTTCTACTTTGTCGTCTCTTGAGTGTGAATCTTGTCATCTTGGAAAACATACTCGTGTTTCTTTTCAAAGTGTCTCAATTATTGGGCTATGCCCCCCTTTGAACTTGTCTACAATGATGTTTGGAGTCCTAATCGTACTATTTCTACTTTGAATTTTTAGTATTTTGTAACTTTTATTGATGATTATTCTCGATGTACTTGGTTATTCCTTATGAAGAATCCATCTGAATTATTCTCAATTTTTCAGAAATTTTGTGCTGAAATTCATACTCAATTTAATGTTGCTATCTGTGTTTTACGTAGTGACAATGCACGAGAATATTTTTCTACACATTTTGCTTCTTTTATGTCTCAACAAGGAATTCTTCACCAGTCATCGTGTGCACACACTCCTCAACAAAAGGGCGTAGCTCAATGCAAAAATTGTCATCTCAATGAGACAGCTCGCACTTTACTTCTTCATAGTTGTGCTCCTTTTTGTTTATGGGGGGATGCTGTTCTCACTGTTTGCTACTTAATCAATCGTATGCTTTCTTCTGTGTTGCATGATCAGATTCCCCATTCCATTCTCTTCTCCACACAACTTTATCTTCTTCCTTCTCATGTTTTTGGATTTACTTGTTTTGTACACAACCTTGCACCTAGGCAAGATAAGCTTTCCGCAAAGGCCACAAAATGTATCTTCTTGGGATATTCCAGGCTTCAGAAGGGGTATCGTTGGTATTCTCTTGACATAAATCGGTATTTTCTCTCAGCAGATGTAACCTTCTTTGAGTAATCACCATTCTTCTCATCCACTATTGAGTCTCTTCATTTATGAAATTTTACCTCTTCCCTATATTTCCACACCTCCAGATGATGTCTCTCATTCAGTTCAAGCTTATCATTGTCAGCCTCCTCTTGCAGCTGCTGCAGGTTCCACTGAAGTCCCTAGTGATCCACTACCTGTCCCACCAACTTCACCTACTTCGACCTCGCATCCGGTTGACAGCTTGCCTATTGCTCTTCAAAAAGGTAATCGATCTACTCGTAATTCTCGTCCTACCTATAATTTTTTGAGTTACCATCAATTATCTTCACCTTATTATGCATTTGTGTCCTCCTTGTCCTCTATTTCTGCTCCTAAAAGCACTAGTGAGGCCCTTTCATATCTTGGGTGGTGACAGGCCATGGTAGATGAAATGACTGCTTTGCATATGAATGATACTTGGAACTTGGTTCCTTTGCCACCTGGTAAAACTATAGTGGGTTGCTGTTGGATATATACTATTGAGATGGGTCCTAATGGACAAGTTGATCGACTTAAAGCGTGCCTAGTTGCTAAGGGCTATACTTGATTTATGGTCTTTACTATGGTGACACCTTTTCCTCAGCTGCGAAGGTTGCTTCAGTTCAATTATTCCTCTCCATGGCTGCTATGCAGCATTGGCCTCTTTACCAGCTGGATATTAAAAATGCTTTCCTTCATGGTGATTTAGCAGAGGAAGTTTATATGGAGCAACCGCTTGGCTTTGTTGTTCAGGGGGAGTTTGGTTTAGTATGTAAATTGCGCTGTTCTCTATTCGGCTTAAAACAATCTCCTCGAGCATGGTTTGGATGCTTTAGCTCTGTTATTAAGGAATTCAGAATGCTTTAGAGTGAAGCAGATCATTCTGTTTTCTATCAGCACAACTCTTCGGGTCAGTGTATCTATCTAGTAGTCTATGTGGATGACATTGTCATCATAGGCCGTGATCAGGATGGCATTTAGAGACTTAAACATCGTCTCTTCCATCACTTTTAGATTAAAGACCTGGGAGAACTCAAGTATTTTTTGGGAATTGAGGTAGCTCAGTCTAATGCAGGTATTGCTATTTCGTAGAGAAAATATACTTTAGACATCTTGGAAGAGACTGGTATGTTAGATTATAAGCCCGTGGACACACCCATGAACCCGAATGTTAAGCTTGTATCAGGACAGGGGGAGCCTCTAGTAGACTCTAGAAGATATAAGTGACTTGTGGGTAAATTGAATTATCTCATCATTACTCCACCAGATATCTCTTTTGCTGTAAGTGTAGTTAGTCAATTCCTATAGTCACCGTGTGATAGTCATTGGGATGTTATGGTTCACATTGTTCTATATATTAAAGGAGCACCAGGTCAAGGTGTGTTATATGAAGATAAAGGCCACACTCAAATTGTTGGGTACGCATATGCTGATTGGGCTGATTCTCCTTCACACAAACGTTCTACCTCAAGATATTGTGTTTTGTTGGAGGTAACTTAGTATCTCGAAAAAGTAAGAAACAAGATGTAGTTACCAGATCAAGTGCAGAAGTTGAGTACCGAGCCATGGCTCTGGCAACATATGAACTTATTTGGCTGAAACATCTACTTTAGGAGATGAAATTCGGAGAGGTTGGAAGTATAAAGCTAATATGTGATAATCAAGCAGCCTTGCATATTGCATCTAATCCTATTTTCCATGAAAATACCAAACACATAGAAGTGGATTGTCATTTTATTAGAGAAAAGATCTTGTCAGGATGTATTGCTACTAGATTCGTCAATTCAAATGATCAATTAGCAGACATCTTCACGAAATCTCTTAGAGGACCTCGAATTAAATACATTTGTAACAATCTTGGAGCATATGACTTATATGCTCGAGCTTGAGGGGCAGTGTTGAATATAGCATTGTATTGTATAGCTTTACTTAGCTTTAGCTTTAGCTTTAGCCTTAGTTTTTGTTTTACTTTTAGTTCCACATTGTACAGTTGGGAGCATGTAACTATCCTTGTTTAGTATATATATGAGTTAAGTGTGAGGTGCAAAACTACCAACACACATTCACCCAGTCTAAGGGTTTCTCTCTATCTCTCTCTCTTGGCTCCACTTTAACAGTGATCAAGTCACCTTTCCTGAATTAGTGTCCACACATATCAAGTTGGCTCTCTAACATAAGCAACATACGGTACTGGATCTCCTATTGAATTTAGCCTTGTTTACAGTCAGGAGTTTGTTGGATCTTTCCAAGTTTGAAAAGTTGTTATTTGAAAGAGGCACTCTCCACCATGGTGTACATATTGAACTGTAAACCTGCTAAGGCAGTCAAGGTGACTCCTTATGAACTATGAACTGGTAGGATGCCAGATATTAGGGATCTTAGAGGGTGCTGGTACTTGTCTTTGACTTCCAGATCCAAATAGATCCTAAGATTAAAGTGGAAATACACAATTTCTTGAAAATGATTTGAACCCTAGAGCTTGGTTAAGAATGTTAAGCTATTCGAGGTTGCAAAACTTAAGAAGTCAAGTGATATGGTTGAGATCATAAAGCCATCTCCGGATCTACTAGAAAAAGAGGCATCCTGGGTCGTGGCATTATTTCTGTACTAGTTAGGAGAGAATGATCAGGATATCCTGTTGGATGAATGTCCATGTTTTTATGTCCAAAGCTGAAAGCTAAGAATGCTTCAGAGTGCAGTGTCAGTCAAGATGAGAACTGATTATATCTTAAAGAATCAAGTCTGGGAGGTACTAGATCCTCCTGAAGTGAGAAAATCCCTTTACTTGGCCAGGTTTGTAGCTTACCTAGGTCAAAGCGGTTGATTACTAGGATATTTCCTTTTCTATCTCTAGGTTTACCTTGATTAGGTTTTCTTATGGCAATGGTAGCAGACCTTGTTTTGGAGATGTACCAAATGAATCTAAGATTGGCTTCCTTCAGATGTGTTTGTTTGAGGAAGAGACTTCTATGTTTACTTACTGAGGGCATCTAGGAGGATGTTCTAGGTGGCTAAGTATGCAAGTCAGCCTCTCCATGAGGACTTAAACAATCCCCTGGATGGTAGAAAGTTTACTTTCTTTTTCTTTTTGGTTGAATTTTCATTTGATTAGGTTATTAGGTGCCTTGCTTCATGTGTTTGGATTCCCACGAACCATATTTGAGCCACAAACTACACATACCCTCATATGCTTAATTTCAAACAGAATTTTCTGAAGTAGGGTCTGGAGCGGGCAGTATGAGTTTAAATGTGCTCCAGCCTCTAGCAACATAAAGCAATTACAAAGAACTGTTTTGTGATTTTACAGAGAGGAGAATGAAAACACAAGGAAAGTAATCATAAAAGGAAAACTAAGTATGATATTCACAAAGAGAATATTCTGTATTAGATACACCAAGTGTTAGCATTTTATTTGTAAAATTTGTGAAGAAAAATTGAATTAACTTGTATGGATTAATATTTAATTGGCAAAAATCCAGTTATATACAAATGATTATAAAATCCAAGAAAATGCCTGATGAGTGGAGGAAAAGCTCTATTGTACCAATCTATAAGAATAAAGGAGACATTCAGAGCTGCACTAATTATCGAGGGATCAAACTTATGAGCCACACCATGAAACTTTTTGAAAGAGTGATTGAGAAGAGGCTACGACATGAAACAAGTGTATCGTATAATCAGTTTGGTTTCATGCCTGGGAGGTCTACCATGGAAGCTATTTTCTTACTAAGACAATTAGTAGAGAAATATAGGGAGAGGAGAAAAGACCTACACATGGTCTTTATTGACTTAGAGAAAGCTTATGATAGAGTCCTTAGAGAGTTAATATGGAGGGTGTTGGGTGTTAAAGGGGTTTCTCAGGGGTATATAGACATAATTAAAGATATGTATGAGGGAGCAGTAACAAATATTAAGACCACTAGTGGCGTGACTGGTGATTTTCCTGTCACTGTCGGATTGCACCAAGGATCGGCATTGAGTCCATACCTTTTCACATTAGTTATGGATGAGTTAACAAAACATTTGCATGAGGAGATTCCCTGGTGCATGCTATTTGCAGACGATATAGTCCTACTTGATGAGACAAGGGAGGGTGTCAACATAAAGCTAGAGCTATGGAGAGAAGCATTAGAATCGAAAAGATTTAAAATTAGCCGAACTAAGACAGAATATATGGAATGTAATTTTAACAAGGAGAGTAGGAGTGGAGCACCAGTCAAGATTGATAACCAAGAGGTCCCCATGAGAGACCACTTCTGATACTTAGGATCATTGATCCATGAGAGTGGAGAGATTGAGAGGGAGGTTACCCAGAGAATCCAAGCGGGTTGGAACAAATGGAGATGTGCATCGGGTGTTTTATGTGATCGGCGAGTGCCACTCAAACTAAAGGGAAAATTCTATAGGATGGCTATAAGGTCGGCCATGCTCTATGGATCAGAATGTTGGGCAGTTAAGGAACATCATACTCATAGGCTGAGTGTTGCAGAAATGAGGATGTTGAGATGGATGAGTGGTAAGACAAGAAAGGATAGAATTAGAAATGAAAATATTAGAAGAAATTTAGGGATAGCACCAATAAGTAACAAGATAAGGGAGATTAGACTTAGATGGTTTGGACATGTTCAAAGGAGGCCAACAACGGCACCAGTTAGAAAGAGTGAGGCAATACAAGTTGAAGGTTCTAAAAGGGCAAGGGGAAGGCCCAAAAGAACGTGGATAGAAGTGGTGAGGAAAGATTTAAAAACTTTGGGACTAAATGAAGCCATGATATTTAATAGAGTGGAATGGAGGAATAAGATTCATGTGGCCGACCCCTAATTGGGATAAGGTCTTGATGATGATGATGATGATTATATTATCCAACTAGGAACTAAAGCTTCCACCACTGGAGTTTGTTTAGTGATAAATTGGTCTTTCTAACACCTGATTTGATAATGACACAGAGGTCTCACTTCCACTTCTTTTACATTCATATATTTGAGATCCTTCACATTTAAACAGTAAATGTGAGTTTGAATATAGTTGTTGTCCTGATAAACCAACTAAAACTAAGTAAATTCTTCATAATTATGACTGTAGATGAAATGGATAAGAACTGTTAACCATCGTTATTCAGACACCTGGAGCACCAACTCTTCTAAAACAACATACATGTTGGATGCTGATGAGCAGTAGAAAGGTATACTGGATTCTTTGCTTGATGTATGTGATCAAAATATCAGGTGATTAGCTTAGAATCTGTAAGAGTTTAAACTTAGGATGTATGCTTGCCGCCATGCCCAAAACCGAGAATTTCAGACAGAAGCAGAGGTTTTATGTATCCAAGGTTCAGGCATCAAATATAGAAGCACCACCATTTTGTGAGAACAACAACAATTTTTTAGTATTGTGAACATACCTACCATAATTCGAACCAGTATTGTGAAAAACAACAACAATTCATACCTACCGTAATTCAAAACACTGGTGGTGGTATTTTCATTATTGATAAATAGATACATATATAGATACATACATGTTTACATTACCTGTGTCCATACAACAGTTCTGTACATAAATAGATACATATATAGATACACACACGTTTACATTACCCATGTCCATGCACCATTTGGCAGTTCTTTACATAAATACATATATACATTTGTGTATGAGAGAGAGAGAGAGAGAGAGAGAGAGAGAGAGAGAGAGACATACACTGATATATAAATTATGTACACAGAAATGGTGCATCATATCTCGTGTGTAATATCTCTTTATGCGCATGGGAACACTATTTGGTATAAAGAGTTAACATGGTGGCCTCTACTTGAACTGACTGTGACTCAAATCTCCATCACTTTGTGGCCTTAATGGCTTTATGGCCATTGAATGTGTATGTTTAGAACCGTGTTTTTTCACAAATCTTGATCAGACTGTTTGAGTTAAGTAGTGATAATGTTTTTCTCTTATAAAGTTTCAAACCATCATGAAGGCTTCCAAAAATGGTTTAGATCCGTATCAGCCCCATGTGTGTGATACTACTTGGAAGGATGGCCATATGATATGCTTGATTGGGACCATTTGTTTTCTCTGTTTGTCTATGTATCTTATTTTGATTAAGAACCAACAAATTTCTATATTATAAGGTTGTTGCAAGTTCAAGCTTCAGGTAAAGCTTCTTATTTTATTGATGAAAATGCTCTCTTGTTTTGATTGAGTAAATGCTCCTTTTCTTTCAATAGGTAAGTGATGACTTGAACCTACAACCTTTTGCTTGTGAGACAAGGCACTTAACCAACTCAGCTAAGTGTGCAAGTCAAAAGAAATAGAAAAAATAATTATCTGATCCTGGTCAGTTGGGTCGTCAATATCTCAAAAGGCATTTCACATATATTTGGCAGCATAAATACAGCAGCTCAAAATAATGTGTAACCCGTCTTTTCATCTCACATCCATTTCCAATATTATCAGTAGATATGCAGGGCAAATGAAATCAGAAATGCCTTGATCAGTCCTTGTTTGTGGCATACCCATCAGCTCATCACCCTCTTTCAATAAAATGCCTGTGTTGGAGAAGACAGAACATCTAGTACATTCAAACAATAAGGTAAACAGGCTGCTGTGTTCAGCTACTGCTTAACTCTGAGGTTCGAGTTCCTCATAATTTGAGGTGGAATCATTGGAGTTTGTCTCACACTACTTATTGGAATTGCAAAGGGTAGAATTCGAGGTGATCAATCAAAAATTGAGGAACAAAGTTTATTCACTATTTACTTCATGCTTGTCTTTGGAAGAGGTAAATGTAAATGATAAGACTGTAAAAACTATAAGTCAAACATGTAATTATGTCATCCTTGATTCATTTGAAGTGATTATGGGCTCTGTAATTGGTGTTGTTATGAACGGCACCCTCCTGGGTCAGATAGTCCTATACCAGAAGCCTGAAGCTAAGAAAGAGAAGAAAGTACAGTAAATGGTGTGTTTACAGACATTGCTGCTCACTGATACAAGGTCTAACCAGATATACCAGGAAGCTATGCAGTGCCATGGTTAGGCAAGGTAATTGTATTGACTGGTAGTTTTTCTTCTTCCCATTCACTAGTATTCATTTTTAGCTTCTCCCATATACTAATGTTCTGCATTGTATTATTGAAAAGGTTGGGGTTATTGTTTGGAGATATCATTGGAAAGGTATTTGAGATTATCTATTGTTGTTCTACATCATGGCTTCATAAAATTAAGTCTTACTAATGATAGCATTCAAGTTTAGAGCATGTTCTATTCTATATATTTGCTCACAAACCGAGGACCTGACTACATATCTGATGTTTGTTCGGAAGAAGTTTGTCCTATGTTTTTACCTTAAGAACACTAATGTGCTAACCGAAATATGTGGTGCTATAGATCTTTCTTCCTTATCGGCCTTTTATTGATCCGTGATCTCGCTTGAGGACCGAAACGAATTATCCAAGCACTAACTGCATTTTCATATAACCAACATTGATTCATCAAGTCTGTTGTGTCTTTTACTTTCAAAATTGAAACTATGCAAAGTGCAGTATTCCTACGGTTCAATACATATGGAGGAATGACAAATCCAAGAAGATTGTGCCAGAAGGCATAAGAGCTATAAGAAGAGCTAACTCAAGTGATAAGAGCTATTAGTCATACTCCCTTAACTCCCTTGGTCACTCGTAATATAGACTTTACCTGCCTTTTGCTTGCATCGTTTGTGGATCTAAAAGCCATTCATCGTGTTTGGGAATGGCTTAGATAATCATAGGTTAAGGACCAAATGTCATTGCCCAGTAGATAATTTATCAATATTTCTTTGACTGTGATTTTCAACCTCAAAGAAACATAGAATAAAGTACGGTTGTAGTTTTCAACTGAAAGAAATGCAGGATAAATTATCTAATGAGCATCAATTTGACACGTAGCTTATCTAAGCCAATTCCACCATGGTAAATAGCCTAGTGTGCTTTTGGGATTTTTATTTTTTATTTTAGAAGAAATGGTAAGTTTATTGGGGAGAGAACAGCCCTCCCTGTGGCAGTACAGGAGCATGAAAACTAGACTGACATAATCTAGCTTTCAAGTATAAAAAACATAGACGCACGTACATACACCTAAGAAAACAAAACCTTACAGCAGAAAGTCTAAAACACACACGGAGCTAGAAGCAGCCTTAAAACCACCTCCCCAATGCTCATATGTTCTGATACTTGTCTCTTCCTGCAAGACCCCTTCTCTGGTGCTCAGGGCATACTGGCTTAGGTAAATATCTAGTGCGTTTCCCATGTCATCTACAGAGGAGAAATTATGTGCTTTTTAAAAATGGTAGGAAACCATCTACTTGATTATTGGCTGATCTATGACTGAGAAATTATGAAGTGAACATCTCTAGAATCCTAGCAATTCCGGTGAAAATGTCCCTATATTTCCGTGGCCTCTTAGCACTGTTTTATTCATCTTATTGTATTGAGAGAATCCTCTTCAATGATAATGGGGTGACTCTCACCTGATTTCGGAAAACAACTCCCGAAGCCAGGCTGGTACCTCTGCCTCTGTAGCATTTCAAATGCCTAGTGGGCCAGTGAAATCCATAAGTTTTACCTATGTGATCCGTTATCATCCCCCACACTTGGTCCGAGATTCAAATAGGATGCCCCATGAAAATTTATTTTAAACCAGTAAGCCGGAGGGGTTTTTAATTTGGGTTTACATCTTTGCTTACCTTTGATATCTGTAATGACACTGCTCCATTCCCTGATGGTGGTGCTAACTGAATGTGAAGAAAATAACTTGGAAACACAGGCCCATAGTGCTGCTTGACCGTGATTAACTTCTTGAGGTTTACATCTGCCTCTGAAGCATCTCGAACTCATGGTCCATGCGTAAAACAATCCTTTAAAGGGTGCAGATGATTCCAGACCAGATTAGCAGGTTCCCACTTCTTCGAGTCCCTAGCTGTAGATAGGCTGACTTCACAGAAATTATATCCTGAGGATCTTTGATGATCTGTTGTAGCTTAGATAGCAAAGTTGCCAGTTGATTATTATGCCATTGGATGTCAGTAACTACCTTACAATAGCTATATTTCACCAAGGCCTTAGGAGTGACAGTAGCTTTGATGATTCTATCGAATTCTTGGTCTAGGGAGCACTCCTAACCATTTATCCCATATAATCTAATTTTTTGTCCAGCATAGTCCTTCAATTTTGTGTTGACTTCGAAAAATTAGATGTTTCTGACAAGTTCCATGTATAGGAGGAGCATTTCGTGCATTCCAGAGGATCGATCCATCGAGTGTCTGGCCCACCTCCGTAAGAAAACCTCCAAAGCCACTTGCATTAGCAGGCCTTTGATTGAACTCTTTGAGATTTCTCACTCCCAATCCAGATTTTCTACTGTGAAACAAAAAGTACAATAAAAGTAAAATTTTCAAACATGCACTTAGATCCACGTAAAGGCAAGTAAAGCGCACTTGTAGTAAGTAAGATTCAAGTGCATACTTAGATTTATCGTTCCGCTTATATATTTTAAAGAATTCACGCTCTCATAACAGACGCCTGAAAGTGGAACTTCCATATGTATGACAGAGGTTGCACGGAGATGCTGAAAGATGTCTGAGAGATGGCCTCTTTGGATGCCTTATTGTTTGGGAGAGCTATTTCATCACTTTATCCTCGTATTTAAGTTAAATTAGCATGTTACTTCAAAGGATGATCAGAAAATATTGAACTTTACAGACTCACAATTCTTCGTTTCATTGTTTAATTATTATGGAAAATATGAGGCTTCAAACATTAAAGCAAATTAAAACGGAACTCAGCCGCACTAGCTTGAAATAATGGCTCAATGGGTAAAACCTCTGAACTCTGATTCACTGTGTCTTGACCTGCTGTCTTGCTGATTTTGGCTCCGAAGGTAAGAAAAGGACTCTAGTTGAAGCCTCCTTACTGCCACAAGACTCAGATTCTACTATACTAGATTAGGCCGAAGGACGACTGTAAAAATTTACCTCTTCACCCATCATTATATAGTTACAGAATTGCAATACAAATGGAGTAGAGTTTGAAAAGTGATAGGCTGGCAGTTATGCTAGCTATATTAGAAAGTTCTTGATCTAGATAGAGTTACAGGTTGCATTCCTCTGCAATGCAATGATAACCAAAGCCCATGTTATCCAGTCCAGGTTTCATGCATCAATAATTGTTCAAGAGAAACAACATAATATTCAAAGAGAATGTATAAATCAAGAATAACTTTCTTGTTGTAAAATATTTTAGGCTGCATTTGAATGACCTAACTATTGCATTTGTACTGTTATAATAGTTTGTGCTCAGCAATTTTACTGTAAAAGATTCCTAATCTTATCAGAGACCATATTTCATTGCAAACAACTACCAGAAATGCTCAAGATGTTTGTTAGCCCAAGATGGAACAATCCTCAACAAAGGTAAGCATCTTGTTTTCCAACCGATCATCTGTGAGGTAAAAGAACGCAATTTCTACCACTGGTTGAAGCTTAAAAAAATGGCCTACTTAAGGGAGATTCGGCCCAGTCAAATGATTCTCCGGAGTGAGTTTTACCACAGCAGAACAAGAGGCTTGGGTCATCCAGACACGTATATGTTGTTTTCTCAGTGAGAGCATGATCCCTCGGAGAGAACTATAGTAGGAGAAATTCTCAAACACCTTTATTATGCAACATGCTTTTTTCCCTTTTCTTTCATTTCGTTATCATTTTTCCTGGATGGTGTTTGACAAATGACACCTGTAGAGTGAATGCCACCATCAGCATCGCAACACAGAACCCTGTTTCAACTAGAGGAACATTTGGCTTGTGAAATATAATGTGTATTTCTTATTTCGAAATTTAGCTGTGTTGTTTATGGGTGTTAAAAGTCAGCCAGTTAGCCAAACAGCATGGCTTAGTAAGAGCTGGGTTTTAGTCTTATTTCCCACTAGGGTTTCATATGTTCTCTGTTAGAATAGAAGTTAGGAATGACTAATAATTAGGATTTGAAACCTGCGTATAATATCAAAGGACTTAAAGCAAGTTTCGACAATATGCGTATGGAATGTATTTTTCCTCTAGGTTCACATTGAAGGAGAACTTGTTCTCCAGTTACATATGATGCATAAGCATGTAGAGACCATCTGTGGTCTTAATTTAAATTAAATCACACAACTTACTGCAACGTGATTCAAAGAAGATACTTAAGACCCAGTAACAGTAACTGCATTTTTTTGCCACAACGCAACAAACATGCAAACTAGCCATACACATTGGAGATACGAGAAAGTAAACATGTTCTTGATAGTTTGCTTAGAAACAAGAAAGATAATCAGACATCATGGAATAAAAGTGCAGTCAAGTGTTCCCCAGAGTTCTGTTAGCAAGGTCCTAAAAATCAAGGCGGGCTCAATCAATGCTGTAACTCAGACCTAAATACAACTTGACCAAATTGAATGACTACAACTACCCTATAAAATTACCTCCACACCCTAGAAGTTATTTTTGCTTTAACATGCTAATTTGCAGCTCAAACAATCTGAATATCCAAATAAGGACGTTCATGAATATAATACATTATTGTAATTCTAATGGAAAGGCATAGCAAGATATTCTAGTCTGGCATGCATGATTAAGAAGTAAATATATGACTTTTGGCCAAAAGCATCTTAAGAGAATATGTTGATATGGAAATATTGTCAAAGAGATGTCCTGCAGTTTCTTAAGAATGGATGGCACGAAAAGTGCAAAATAAGATAGTTAAGACACGCTAAAATAGGAAATATTGGAATAGAAGGGGCATTAAAGAGTATCATATATCAACAGTAAAAGTAACAAGCAGTTCGTTCATCCAGGATAAATTATCAATAGAAAGACAGTCAAAAGCAGGTAACTACTGAAAGTGGATAAAGATTTCAACAGATCATGTAAAACTGCATGTCTCCAGAAATTGAGATTTCATACATGCAGTTTTCTGGAACCTTGAGCATCGCAAGTGAATGCCTAATAAGATTATACTATCTATCCATGGTAGGGACAAGACCAAGAAATATGCACTTCTGTAAGTCCAAATTAAGGCACCAGTATGGTAACGAAGCCCAACATTGTATGACAACTTTTGTAAGTGAGAACGGCCACAAAATATGCACTTAATCCTACATAAATTCTTGCCTTTCTCAAGCACCATTGCGTTTCACTAATTTGATAAATTATTGCTTCAAAAGCATCTTATGAGTGGAAGACCATTGGCAAGGTCTAAACACAACAAGCAGAATAAACAATTCTGTATCAGTTCGCAAATCATTAAGGGATTGATACATAAAATCAGTGCTTCTAAGTACTGACAAGGGTCCAAGTTAACAGTAGTGAAGATTGAAGTTCACCCAGTGAAGGCTCAAAATTTTTCTCCCAAGTAGAGATAAGCAAGAAAACCATATGACTCTAGTAAAATGGCTGTGTTTGAATGTACTTCCAGCACTACCATTATCTATACTTAGAACTCTACTATCACCATATACTACAAGCTTCAAATAGACCACTAAAAGAGGAACATACCCCTTTATCACCAAAGCATTGCAAATAGAAAGACATGTTTATTCAATAGATAGGGACTTTTTCCTTCTAAGTTCCAAGAATTATGTAGACAAATGCATGTATGCACTTTCATGGCATATGAAAAACAAAAGTATACAAAGTTTCAATCACCATTTTCTCAGTAGTAAAAGAACTACATTGGGAAGGAACTATTAGATATAGAAGCAAGCTTTATACACAGTGAAAGCAACATAAGCATAAGTTTTCCCATTGTTGTCATTTCCAACAGAGAAATTGCAATGTCTCCTTTTCAGAGAAGATAAGCAACACAGAACTTCGGAAACAGGGAATTAAGGAACAAAAATACAAAAAGCAATACAAGTTAAACCAAATAGGCTTGTTGTTTTCAACTTCCCTGTTAAGTATTGGGAGAATTGTTGTTACTATGAGACCACCTCCTGAAAGTGCATGCCACAAAATTTCTTCCTGTGAATAAGCTTATCTTTGCCTTTGATAATGTGGATCGACTACCACCATTACTGCTCGATGGAACATTAATTGTTACGTGATCAACCAACTGTGGGAACTGCTCTCCAACATTCTCCTGAGGCCCACCGTCGCTTGCACTTGCTTCCTGTGGCTCAATCAAACCGGTATCCAAATTAACGGCCAAGGATCCCCTACTAGCTCTCAACCAATCCGCGCCTTCACATGTTACTCCCCGACACTTCTTAACCTTCACCTTCACCAAATTAGGGCATCCAACAGCAAGTGCATGCATTCCATGATCCGTGACCGGGCATCCCTTAATACAAAGCTTCCTCAATGCCATACACTTAGCAGCAATACAAGAAATCTCTGCATCACCGATCGTCTCACTTCCACACAATGCCAACCGTTCCAAATTCTGACAATTACTCGCAAGAAACCCTAAACTCAAAGAAGTGGGATTAACACCAATTAAAACAAGCTCCTGTAAATTAGGGCATCGCTTTGCAATCGCAGCTAAACCTTCATCGCCGATCCTATTCGTTTTCCAGCCATCAATATGAAGCTTCCGAAGAAGCTTACAGCGATCGGCAACAGATACAAGTCCAGCATTTGTACACTCGGGAGTTTTGACAAGATGCAAGATCTCCAGATCTAAACAGTTGGAGATCGCAGCAAGGCCCCGATCACTTACCTGAAGCCGTTCGAGATGGATTTCTATTAATCCAGTAATTCGATCAGCGATAACTTCAAGAAGTTTATCCCAGTCACCTGAACATCTGAAAAGTTTTAGCGCTCTTAGGTTTTTCGATCCCACAAAGAGGGGTTCAAAACACTGTCCGTTGTAAAGCTCTTTGAGACAGATCATTTTGAGAGATGAAGCAGCAGCTCCTGGACCGATCGGTTCCGCAGCTGCTCCATCTGCGAGTCCACGGAGGCGTTTTACAGAGAGTTCTTCCAGTAACGCACAGTGATCTAGTACGGCGTTTACGCCTTTGGATCCGAAAGTGCAAGATCCGCACGATAATTTTTTCAGTCCTTTGCAGTTATTCGCGAAAGCAGCCATGCCGGAATCGGTGAGTTCACGGCATGCGCGGAGTTTGAGACGAGTTAAGTTTTTGCATCGGAGGGAAATGAGAATCAGTGCTTCGTCGCCGATGCTTACAGATCGGCGATCACATTTAAGGGCGAGTTTTGTGATGGAATCGAAACGAGAGAAGAGAGATTGCACGGATGTGACGAGACCGGCTTTTGCATCGAGAGAGAGTCGGTGCCGGCTTTGCCCTTCCACGCGAAGCCATCTCCGGCAGACGAGCGAGCACCGGTTGCGATCGCGTGACCCGAGGGATTGGAAGATGCAGGCGAGGCATTCGTCTGGTAGATCTGAAATGTAGTCTTGATCCAGATCCAGATCCAGATCCAGATCTTGAGCTACTCTAGCTCCTTCCTCGTCGTTATCCTCTCGAAAATCTTCATCGATGCGCAGGGAAGATATCATCGTTAATGCTTCTGCAATCGTAGATCTGTTCTTCATGATCCGGCGGTTTGTCGCCGACTGGATTCCGGCGGTTGACGGCGACTGCCCCATCCACGGCGATGAAGAATTAGCAAGCGTCTGGATGAATCTCTGGTTGTTATCCTCCCGAGAATCGCCAATGGAGGAGGAGATTCATTGCATCATCATATCATAAACTGCTCAACGGCTGCTTCATCGGTTGTTCCTCTTCCCGGGTTCGTGCGTGAAGGGTAAAGCCGGACTTGAATTCGCACTTAAATTTGGCTTTTAATTATATCTTTTTCAGTTTGCTGTCTCGAGATATATCTTCTCTTATTCTAGTAGTTGGTTGGCGTCGTCAACGGCGCGTGCGCGTCTTCCCCACCACCACGCAACTCCTGCATTGACGCGGTGATCGTAAACATCACGACGACTAGGTTAACTCGTCACGCCATTGATCGTATTCGCAGCGGCATGTATGTGTTTTATCTGGACCGTTGCTTCTTCAGACGTGATTGAACGACTCGGATGCTCCTGGCCCCTCAAACACTAATATCTAATCGATAAATAAATGAGTTTTTCTTTTTCTTTTTCCTTTTTAGTTATGGAAAAGATCCATGAGGGAAATTAGTGTTTGTGATCGCCCAATTGGATCAATGAATCCAATCCCACAATTAATGGTGATTGGGGAGCATGAATATCTTATATCTAATCTAAACGGTTGATTGACTTACATGATATAAAGAATGCGATTCATGGATCGCGGGAACAAATTGAAGTAATTTCTATAGTGCACTTTGGCTTTGTTATCGCCCAATTAGATCAATGAATCTAATCAAGCCATTAGATATGGCAGCAATTATTGCAATCAAGGCCATCGATTCTCTAGATACAAGGAACGAAGTGAGTCGCTTGGAATCAATAATTTAGCTTCTTTGGTTGGATTTGTAAGCACGTCTTCCATGGTTCAAGGTGACAAGGTGGATTCAACAGCATATATTGCTATGTGTAATCCCCAATTAGGAGGATTATTATGTTCATGTGGCGTTTTGGCATCTGAAAATTACCTGAGAAGAAAGATACTCGGACAATCGTCTTTTTGGAATTTTTTCAGGAAAAAAACAAAAATGCTCATGACGGGTTCTCCACTTCTTCTAGAGTATGTGGAATGCTATCGTTTGACACATTTCTGGGTCCGTGGATCAGGAGTTGTCAATTAGTGGCTGTCTGTTGTGTTTTGAATGGCGAAAACTTTTGCCATGGAAGCAGCCTCTTAGATGGGACCTTGACTGTTGAACGAGAATTTGTTGCTTTTGACCCTTCTTCATTTGTAGGCTTTTGATGTTCCTGCAACTTTAGTATCCTCGTTTCGGAATAACTAGAGGCATGACGTGTGGGTTGACACATGCAACGGTTCATGGGCTCCATCTTAACGGGGTCCGACTCGTCTTGCAAAGCCTCGACCGTCGACATAGACTAGTCGGTGAGGCTAGGAGGCCATAAGTTACCCATTCACAAACGGCGAACTCCTCAGCTACGTGGGAAGCCTTGGCTAATGTCGTGGGTTAGGGGTTCGATTATGCTTATGGGTGCGCGTCAAAAATTCAAAAAGGAAAAAAGGAGAAAGGATCCAACCTTACATTTGCATGTCAGGGACAATGACTAAAATGCAAAGTGCTATGACTTCAATGGTCAAGCCCCATTTGCTCAGTTGTTTCGGTGTCCGGTCTGTTAGCACCGCAATCATATCGCATCTCATATTATATTAATCAAAGTAATGAGTTAGGAGCCTAAGTGCTTCACCACCGTTTGGTCTCTAACATCATCTTCACTTTAGTCCTGGATTTTATGCATGCACAAATGGGTTTACATGATCTGCATTTGAAAAAGGAAAAATAATAGGGAGAGGTATATTTGCTTGCTCAAGTAGAAATTACATTTCTCGGGCCCACATGTACCATGCTGGCACGATCTAATATGTTAATCTGCTGGATAATGACAAGCCAATCTCATCATCATTTATCTTTTCTTGATTGGACATACCCACACCCTTCATCCAAATAGCCATGTTTAGTTTTGGGAGAAAAATACAAACCACTATATTTTGCTTGATTATAGCATGTCAATGAAAGTGAGGGTTTATGGTTTAGGGCATGGGACCATAGCTATTTGGGTTAGTTGTTGATGATGTGCAAGTCTATTGGGATGGATCTATACATGAATTTTTCGTGTAGTAGGAAGTACACTTCTCAAACCTACATGTGCCATGCTAGCATGATCTAACAAGTTAATCTACCAGATAATGACAAGTTGATCTAATCAATATTTATCTTTTCTGGATTGGACATTCCCAGACCCTTCAAGTTTAATTTTGCAAGGAAAATGCAAACCACTGTATTTTGCTTAATTATAGCATGTCGATGAAAGTGAAGGTTCAGGGTTCAAGGTTCAAGGCATGGGACCACAGCTATTTGGGTTAGTTGTTGATGACGTGCAAGTTTATTAGGATGGATCTATACATGAATTTTTCATACGGGCACTGAAAATGTACTTCTTTCATTGACAAAGTGCCTTGTATGGTAGTTGTACTCTTTGAGAAAAGGTAAAAGATAAAAGGGTTGGTGATCCATACACATAGCAAAAAATAGTCGAGACAGCAAGTTGTGGAGGAAAAGAGAAGAAAAGGATAAATTTTCATCATTAAGGGATCTTGGAATCATTAAGGTTTGTTAGTGGGCAAGAAATGGATGGTTTCCATGGAAAAGGAAATTCTCTATAGAAAGTGTCACATAAGATTTTAGTGTCTTTACGTTTAATTCAATTTGAAGGCATAAAATGCTTTTCATGGTGAATTCCTTTTCCATGACAGTCAATTTTTGTTGGCTTCCTACCAACCAAATAGATAACAACGAATATCCCATTGACTGACTAGGTATAAGTGGACATACTGACAAAGTATCTGAAACTTTTTTATTATATGTATAAGCACTACTACATGAGAGACTTTTAAAGTCGATTAAAAACACTAATAGAAGTTGAATATGATAAGAAATATTACATACATATCCCTATATTGAGAATGTTTTATCTTTAGAAAATGCTTGGATATCACTAATTAAGGTTAAACTCTCTATTTGCAAATTGAGAGTACAAATGAAAAAATACATAAAATTACCAATTTTTTCCTTGAAAGAGTAATTTCACCTTCCAAGCTACATCATTGGTCACACATGCCAAAAACAAAGTCCTAGATGTTCAAAATGATCAATTGTGTGTTACTGTCAAAGTCAAAGCAGTCCAAAGCCCTATATACAACTTTTTCTCAAATAAGGGTAAATAGGTGGCAAATTCTAATTCATGCGCACTTGCATACATTTCACCACTTTAAGAGGCTTACAAGAGAAGTTTAATTCACATAAGAAGACTAGGATTGACATAAAGACTTTTTAACTTATTTTCTCTCTCCTAAACCAAATCAATGAAGATCAACCAATGGTCAGACATCTTATCCATGCAAATAGTGAAGTACACGGTTTACATAAATCATATGAAGAGATCTTTAACGAATCAACGTTCAATAAATCCAATCCAATAGTGGAGAGAAAATGAAGCTGAAGGAAGATCTAAATATCATAATGGATCTCATCTATTCAAGTAAGGGTAAGCATGATCTAAGGGCTAGGAATGAATTACATGAAAGATAAAAAAAACCTAGCCATTTTTTTATATTAAAAAGTCAACAAAAAACCCTAAGGAAGGGAAGATCTCAACCACCTATCTTGATCCTATGGTCCACCTTTACTTTAAGGTTTTTAAAAACAACACACCCAATTAGAAAATCACCCCACTTCCTTAAGACTTTCTGATTTTGGAAACCCTTGGATTCCATCACCTACTTTCCATTTCGTCCACTTTCTTTCCCACCTCTTCCTATTCCCACTTATTCCTTATCTTTCTATTAAGTTGTTTTCTTTCTTTGTCCATCTCACCACCTTCCATTTCCCATCCCAAAACTCCGCCACTCCGAACCTAACCACCTTTTAATTTTGACAAAAGTCAACCCACCTTCCTAATCTAACTCTATTCCTTCCCTATCAAGGAATCTTCTTTCCTGACCACTCCAATCTACCTTCCTAACCACCTTACCACTTTCCTTCCTCCTCCTGTTCCATTTTCCCATCCAAAACAAACCTAAAATCCATTCCATCTCATTCTTCTTTCCTTCTTATTTAGAACTTAACCATCCATCCTTAGAGTTTCATCTCCTAAAACATTATAAATAAGATGCGAAAAAGAAGAAAAACTTTTATCTGTTACCTTTCCCTTGTACATGAAAGCTAAATCTAGGAAAAAGAGGGAGAGAGATCTCCTTAGCTAAAGCTCCCACAAGATCAAAGTTCATTCCTTTGGAAAAGAGGTAAGGAAGCTTTTCCATCCCTGCTTCCCTTTCTTTCTTTCTCCCATCTTCTTCTTGTCCCATTCTTTTTATTCTTTTCTTTACTCTCTATATTACATTCTCCATTCAACCTACTCTAGACCTTACATGCCTCACCACCTCATCTATTCCCTTCCACTCTTCTATACGTCCTACATACTACTTCCATCTATCTTACTTTCTTCTTTACAAGCCTTCCACCATTCTTCACTTTCACAAGCATTCCCTATCTTTCTATCCTTTCGTCTTCTATCTTCCATCTTCCATCTTCCATCTTTCTTTTATCTTTTTTCTTTCTTTCATATTTGGGAATAAAGGAAAAGGAAGATGGTAGTCAAGGACTCTTCTAATCCCTAAAGCATGGTTGAGAAATTTATTGGGTTTTGTGGAATGTTGGGTTAAGGAAATGAGAAAATTTTGGTTGTAGATTAGTGTACTTTGGGTTGAATGTAAGTGCATAGGAACTTGTTGAGTGACACAACAAGAAGATTATAAAGTAAAACTTCAAGCCCAGAATTGAAGAAGAGGACATGTAAAGAGCCTTGTTGGTTGACACAACCAAGGACTCCTATAGTGGTCACATCAAGGAAGTTTCTTTTCTTGCTTTGTTTGTTTATTGCTTTCATTCCTTGTAACTGCAATGAAGTTTATTAATGAAATTGTCTTTTCCATTCCTTAATTAGGTTTAATTTAGTTCCTTTGTTTCTTTTTGTTCTTTTTCTTTAGCTTAGTTTAAGTTTTTTCTTACTTTTTAATTCATAGGTTAGGTTTACTTGCTTTGATTTAGTTTGCTTAAATTAGTTGTTTAGTTTAGAGTTCATTCACTTTCTTTCCTTGATTGGTTAGATAAGAGCAAAGCAAATTAATTTTAATTAACTCTTGTTTATCAAAGAGTCATCATGGGATCGACCCATATTTACTGATTCTATATCCCAATAGACTTGTTCACTTATAGTAAATATTAAGACACAACAGAAGTCTGTTACAAAACCTATTTGTATTGAGTTGATTTGGAAAAACTGGCTTTAAAAGTCAGACTTTTAAAGTTGGTTCACATAATTGACTTTAAAAGTTTAGAATTTTGAAAGAATTTAAAAATTTTAAAGCTATAATTATAGGAACTTTTCAAGTCAATTTGTGGAAATTTGACTTTAAAATTCTAGAACATTTAAAGGTTGATCCAAATTCTAATTTTAAAACTAACTTTTAAAGTCAGAATTCCCAGAATTGGCTTTAAAGTTCCCTTTTTTTTTTGCACTGCTTTCATAACCTGCATTTCTACATACATTCAGTGTACCACCTACTTCATTATTCCAACAATCATTGGGTATAAAATATCCAAATTCATCATCCATCCATATCTATCTTGAAAAGACTTGATAAAAGAAACTGTAACACATTCACTGCAACCTCCTCAATATACACATAACTATTTACTTCCACACTCCAAGTTCCCCTCATTCATCCCATAAAAATATATATACTTCAATGAAAGTAATGAAAAATAGAAGAACACATGCATAACCATGAAAAGGAAACCTCCATCCCATAAATTATATATACTTCAATGAAAATAATGAAAACTAGAAGAAAGCATTCATATCAATGAAAAGAATATTTTATTATTAGATAAGGTAATTTACGTTTATATAGTTACTCCAATTGTTCTAATTGAAACTCATTACATTCAGTTCATTCGCTTTGGATTTCACTAAGGTTTGTTTTGGAGTAACTCTTCTTATTTGTCTACTCAGAAAGGACAATAGCCTGCAATATAACATAATTTAGTTGACACATTCTTTTGAGCCAAAATTCATCAAAAATTGTGAAAAAATATGTAAGATTGTGACAAGTAAAAAATGTTTTACCTTTTTCAATTAGGTCATATCAACACCATCGAGTACTAAGGTCTTCATATATCTCAACTTCTAGTACCCTCACTCCCAGCTAGACTATTGTTTAGGGCACTATACAATAAGGAAAATAAAAAGAATGAATAAATAACATTTGTAATATTTTAGTTTAGTTATAAAACATATAATTAACTATTTTTCATACCTAGACATTCTTCCAAGTGAGTTTCGGTGGTTGCACAGTCTTGGTCACATTAGTCCATGTTAATCTTGCTCTACATGAAAATATTTAAAGCTTACATATCATCAACATGCCTATCCAGTGGCCATTTATCCATTACTTCACAAATGATACTGGGGTCAAGGAATTGGTAAAGTATATCCTTGACTTCAAAAAGGCTCATTGTATCATTCAAGAAGCTATATAAAAGAAATTATTATTATCTACCATGAAAAAAAAAATTGTAATGTTAAGCATTATAGAAGTAGATATTTGCATATACTCTGTGTAGGATACAACATGAGGCTGCTCAAGTTGAGCCCAATGGCAAACTTGTATAGGTCCTCTACCATAAATGACACTTCAACAATGACATCAGCAAGCACTTTGGCCTTGATCTATACTAGCTTGATTGCCCTATCTTTGTTGATGAGTCCATGAGTGACCTTAGGGATCAATGTGTGTTAGGTTGGACTTCCATGTGATTCTTAGATGGCTATTGTAAAAGCTGCAAAGATTTTTAGTCAATATTGCTCAACAAAGACATTCAATTTTATGATGAAAAATAAACAAATACCAGTACTGGTTCCATTGGTACAAAGGTAGCTGATGGTGCCATAGTGAGCGACCTCATTTGCACTTTTTAGTGCTAATTAACCTTATATTTAGTTAATAAACAATTAAATTGAGGTCTTTAGCTAAATATTATTGAGAAAGGTATTGTGAAAAGATATACATCATGAACTCTATGAGAATGACAAATTCCTCTGGTCAAGCGACATGATTTGCAATTGCTTGCCATGTAATGGACATGCTCTTAGTATGTGGAGGCATATTAATTCCACGCAACATGATTGATTCACGCTCGTAGCATGAACCAATTGCAATGATGTTTTGGCAAGTATATAAGGCCAATAGGTATTGACCCACAGCAAATAAAAATGCATCATACATTAGAGGTTGAGATAGGAGAATTATAGAAGAACAATGAAAAAGTTATGTTGTCTATGCATATACCTTCTCGTAGTTAGCATTTGATGGAGGTTCAGGGGTCGTACAAGAATGAGGTTTAGGGGAATAAGAAACTATCTCCAAACCTCCATGCAACTACCTGAGTACATTTTTTTTATCTTATCATGCCTCTTCTTGTAGGCTTGAACTATCTTCAAACCTCCTTCATGCAACTGCCTAAGTAAAATTTTTAATATTATCATAGATCTCCTTGTAGGTTTCCTCATCTTCAGTTATAGCTTTTTTTTACCAAAGAATTGGAAGGAACAATACCATACTCTATGCCCCTTACTTAGCTAAGGTGGTCCTTCTCACCCATAGCCCTATACAGGATGTCATTGTTGGCAGCAATACTGCTTAGAGTTCATGTAACTTGTGCTTTCCTATGTAAGTATATCCTATTAAATTTAATTAGAGGGACATCATTAGTTCAATTAATTAATTGTATAAAATTGAAGGTAGTTAAGGGTAGACAGGTGGTACCACTTACAATGTGAGAAGCAACTTTTGTTGTAGCTTCATCTGTGAAGGTTTGGCCTTTCAGCCCACTAAATGTGTAATCTTTCATAGACACTATAGTTAGGTAATGAAAAATATGTAACTATAATATAATTTGAAAGAAATAAACTAACATGGATACTTTTTACGTTCTTCTAAATGGTCATAGCCAAACCTGGATAGGTGGTGCTACAAATTGGTTTCATACACATTTCTTCCCCTTTCACTCTTTGTCTGTACATTTGTGTGTACGTAATCAATTGCAATAATTGAATGTTATATATAAATAATCAAATCAAACATTATTTTATAACATACCTGAAATGCAGTGGACGTGCAGACCTTTAAAAATTCATTCCATACATCCTAGTCAATGACATTGGAATAAATGGGAAGCACTATACATAACCTCGATAGATCATTGACATATGGAGCTATGTGATTATGAACAAGGTAGTTCTTCTATTTTCTCCATAACTCACTGGCTCCTTGCAAAGAGCACATCTTCTTCTATTCAGGTAGCTCGAAGGCAGTCAAGAAAGTATAAAGCACATTACTATATTTGAAAATAAGAAGATAAAGTATGTTATAAATTATACAATGCATAATATTTTTACATACCTTCACCATCTCCCACATTGAATCTTTTATTATTGGTGGAACATGTCTCCTATCATCAATCATGATAGGCACTATAGTTCTTACTATGAAGTAGAGAAAACTACTATAAGATGTTGCACTGTCACTTGCCCCTCACTATTGTATTGCATTTTTTTTTATTCCCTTTCACTTTCTCTCGATAACCTTTTCCATCATTGTTGACCTTCAGCCCTCTCTTTTGATGTTTGCTAAGATTGGCCTTTTGTTCATGTTCTTTATGTTGTTCATATTCTTCATGTTGATGTTATTCACATTCCATCTTTACAGCAAACAAGAACACAATGATATCAAAACAATGAAATCAAAGAGTCCATGTAATGCATTTAAAAAACACAAAAGTAGAACAAAACATAAGAAACATGCTTTTCTTGAGTATACAATGGTATTTAAATGAAAATTATTGTATGGACATCGATTATTCATTTGATTTTCTAATCTAATAGAAATATAGTATATATTTAAAAAATTACCTATGTATTTATTTATGTAAACATTTTATGGACATAATGTAGAAGCACACAACATAATGAAAAACTAATAACGTTACCTCTTCCATGCAAATGAATCAAAATTAAGCTCCAGATGATTGATGACAAGGATGTGTTCCAATATCCTAAAAAATTAAAGCAAAATCATAAATATGATTAAAATAATCCATAACAAAAACACACAACAAAATAAATAATACAAGAGAATGTAAATGCAAAACTCACCAAGGCGTCTAAAAATATCTTAAACCTTTGAGGATTCAATAAGGACCACCTACAATAAGATATTATCACTTAATGTAAATAGACAAGTATAAGCCACTATTAACATGTTCATTTCCAATTCAAGATGGAAATTTCATTTACACAAGGAAATTTCAAGGATCTAACTTTTGCCACTAAACAATATGATAACATTAAAACCATCTGGCACTTAACAACTTCCGCAAAGCATGGGAAGAAGAATAGAAATGGCAACCATCAGGTTTGCATGCAAAACACTAGGTTTGCATGGATTCTACACTTTGGTTCTAGCATAACAAGAATCATAGATCATTGTCTTCATTTAGAATGTTTTCATCATTTTATTTTTGCTTATTTTAGAACTTTCCTAATTTAGAAGTATGCTAGTTTCTTTTTTTAAAATCTCATACATAGATATTAGATTCTTTTTTTAAAGATTTTATTAACTTACCATCTTCTTGCCATACATCTTAGGACCACTTTAGGAACTAAATGCATGATAGATTCTTAGATTTAGCACGCACTTTCAATTTTTATTCTCATGTTCAGCTTAAATAGATTTTCTGACTTTCTTTGCATTCATTCTAGGATCACTTTAAGACTGCATACATGTTGGTTTTTAGATAGGGCATGCATCATCCACTTAGTTTTCATGCTTATTCATTCCATGCATATAAACCATTGCACACACTCACTAGTCTCCCAACTTTATCACATGCACACTTGTGCTTAGTTGAACACGTATTCTTTTTTGTAGCATTGTGCAATAATATCTCACTCATTGCTCAATTTCCCATCCATTCACTTTCATCTACTCACCCTCATTTTGTCTTTCTATGACAATTAAGAAATTTTTTTAATTCCAATAAGGGTATAAATTAGTATGTTAAGTTAAAAAACTAGATGATAACAAGGTTATTTAGAAGAGTGTGTAGTCCAAACCAAAGCCAAACTATATTCATCATTCATACACTTGGTGTATAGAAAAGCTCACAATATTAATTTAGGAGAATACACCATAACAAATTCTCAAATACTAGTTGCATAACCTTATATAACTCCACCTAGGTGTAGACACCAAACAAGAGAAGACAAAAATGGTATAATTAGAATGTAAACTAGAAAAACAAGCACAGATTCCCTACACCAAACAAGAGAAATACTTAATGCAAACCAGGGACCAGATCCCCTACACCTACCATTACATCAATCATAGAAACAAATTAGTCACAATAATTCTAGGATGATAAAATTGTAAAGCTAAAACAATATAATAAAACAAGACTGCAAGGACAGAAAGAGGGGGGAGGGTCACGCATGGCCATTGATTGGGAGTGAGAGAGGGGGAGGGGGGTTATGCACATGATTGTCTGGTGATTGAGGAGGAGAGAGAGGGGGGTCGGGCACAAGTTGGCTAGCAACATAGGGGAGAGAGAGAGAGAGAGACGTATTTGTCAATGGAGAAAACATATAGGCTTTTTGATGGGGCGTGACATTGATTCAAAGAGACTACAACAACTATAGATGACAAAGATGGAAGAGGAAATGGCGGGATGAATGCATTTTGATATATATATATATATTCAAAATTTTAACGTAAAAAAATAACTTTAAAAATGGTTTTTGAAGTTAGTTTCTATTTTTTGAGTTCATAAATCATTTTTGAAGTTGAAAAATGACTTTAAAAAACATTTCTAAAGTCATTTTCTATTCTTTGACTTTAAAAGTCATTTTTAAAGTAAAAAAATGACTTTAAAATTTAATTTTTTTTTTTTGTCTTCAAAAATAATTTTTAAAGTCTTTTTATTCTGACCTTAAAAAAATAAAAAATAAATAAATATATATATATTCTCAATTTAAACTCTCTTATTTATAATGTACCAATTTTTCATACAATTCAATGTTGATTCACACATTCTCTCTCTCTCTCTCTCTCTCTCTCTCTCTCTCTCTCTCTCTCTCTCTCTCTCTCTGTGTGTGTGTGTGTGTGTGTGTGTGTGTAAACAAACACAAGAACAAGAAAATCAAGTATTTTTTGGGATAAATCCTCATTTATCATCCTTTTATTACATATATCAAATATTATATATTATTATATCTCATTTATTTATACAAGATAACAAATGATCTAAGAGCTAATCTAGAACTATTTCATTAAGATTTGGTCTCTTAGTATTCGGTTCACACCTGTCTCTTATGGGGAGAGAGATAGTAAAGCTCCAAATTGCAACATCCTTGACCAACATGACCGAAATATATTTCTCATCATCAAACCAAACATTAAATTATTACAAGAACGCAAAGCATGAGGTTCTCCCTTTCTCTAATATTGAGGGTTACATCAAGAAGCAGTTATTTTTTTCACTAAAATTGTATTATTTTTGTTAGAATTATGATGATCTAACCAAGATCTTGACCCCATCATCTGAGTGAAAACCCCCTTCATCCATAATATGCAACAAAGAGTTAGTAACAATAAAAATCATGGATGACAACAAGAGGGTTTGGTATTCTTATCATTTTTTTCATGCAACAAACATTCAAAATCTACAAAACAAATGGGGGAGAGAGAGAGAGAGAGAGAGAGAGAGAGAGAGAGAGAGAGAGAGAGAGAGAGAGAGAGAGAGAGAGAGAGAGAGAGAGAGAGAGAGAGAGAGAGAGAGAGAGAGAGAGAGAGAGAGAGAGAGAGATGAGGAGGCCATCATTCCACCCACAAGATGAAGAACGTCGATGGGAATACATAAAAAATGAGATAACTTTTGCTTTTTTATAAAGTAAATCTGACTATAAAAGTTACTTTTAAGAGTTGGTTTTTAGAAATGCAACTTTAAAAGTCCTTTTCAAAGTCATTTTTTCCCAACTTTAAAAACACTACGACACCAAGGTTCATCCCATGTAGCAATAGGTACCAAGGTTCATACCATGTAGCAAATGAAACTTACACAGTTGGTTGCATGGTCACCTGTCTCTTACCCCTTATTGTTATACTTAATAGTATCTGTTCTTCCATTTGAATTTCTCTCAATAATGTTTTTCACTGTTGTTCATCCTTTACCCTTTCTCTTATAAGGGCTACTTGGATTGGGATGTTCTCAATGTACCTGCATCGCAATTACATATATGCAAATATTTAGTAAATTTCTATCAAACAATCATGCACACATAAGTAAAAATGACATAAAATAAAATTTTAAATAACTCTTAACCATCCTTTATTTACATATATCAATTGTTACATTTTAATTTACCCCAACATCAATTGTGTTTTCAACCCATACACCCTCCTGACTAATATCACGCACCCAATCCATCTCATTCTCATCGATGACATCAATTGATAACTTTGTTTTAGTAATACAAGGGTAATCTATTGTAGTATGATACACATTTGAACACTATAGATAGGATAAGGGTAATCTATTGCTATCCTACAGTGTCTTATATTCACATCTTTCTGTAAATGTTGAGGGCCCTTGAGGTAGCTCTTCTCCATGCCAAACTCACCCTATTGGAGTAAATCACTAATTTATAAATAAGGGGAGGATGCTGGAAAGCAAATACAGCAAATTGAAATTTTCACTAACTAAGCAAATGAGTTAGTGTGGCCCTAAAAAATAGTGGGATATTTATAATCAAAAGGTCTACAAATATGCTGCAAAACTAGCAAATAAAGTGTGGAAACTAAAACAAGTGGGGGAAGATTTGGAGCTCAAAGTATAGTCCAAGACTGAAAATTTTCTTGTGACTGGCATACCATAAAAGGCTCCTCACAAGAATGTACATAGCTTAGAATGACAATGCAGCTAAGAGCTAGGCAATATGTAACCAAGCACATGCTCTTTAACCACAAAAAAATTGGAAAAGGCATGGTTGATTGCATTACGTTTGTTACATGCCTCTCACAATAGCTACCAAATGTTCCAAAAGGTAGTTGAATTCTTGTTTAAAAATTCTAAACATAATAGCATAAGAGAAGTCATAATATATATAAGTTATTGCTATTTGGCATGGATGCGATGGAAGGCTAAGAATAAGAACATCCACCAAGGAAATATGATCAATATCCAATCAATCATCACTAGGTAGAAAGTGCTTATCACCAAGAAGGCTAATGCAACCTTAACATCCAATACATTTGATCCTTAATTTTTGATCTTATGAAGGAATGGCAATAAACTAATATCCAACCTTACAACCTAACTGTGAGGTGGATTCAATGGAAAAGACCAAATGAGGGATATAATATGTTAAATTTTGATGAGGCGTCTCATGGAAATCCTGTAAAAGCAGTAGTAGATGCTAGTCCAAGGGACCATAATGATTATTAACCTTCATAATTCCCAAGTGTAGGCTCTTAGACACTTCTAGCTAGTTATCAGAGCTTTGGATACTTGCCAACATATTTCACAGGAACTCTTACCACTCTTTGTCCAATGCATTACATTGTTGAAGAGGATGATAATTGGCTCCATATCTCATTCCCTTAGGGAGGAAAATTTATTTTAGAATATAATAATGCATAGTGCTGCTGTGTTTTAATAATTTACAACAAGTGCATGATGCTATTGTAGTATATAATAGCAAATACGGGTTGATTCCATGAGGGCTCTTTTAATAAAGGTAGTTAATTAAAAATTGAGTCATCCTACTCTAACCTATCATATATTCAAGATAATGGAAAGAACACTAAACTAAAGCAATTAAACAAATTCAAAGCAACTAATAAAATAAAGTAAGGAAACTATCTAAGGAAAAAAGAGAGTAACAAACTACCATAATGAAGGACAGTAAACAACTTGTTCACTAATATAACTTTGATTACAATTTGGAAGTAAATACATAAAGAAAGGAAAAGCAAAGTCAAAAAAGAAATGAAACCTCCTCAAAGTGGCCGCTATAGGAGTCCTTGTGTCACTCAACAAGGCTTTTTTTACATGTACTCTTCTTATGGGTTTGAATTCTACTTTATGGATTTCTTGTTGTGTCACTCAATAATTGCCTACACACTTCTCTTCAACCCAATGTATACTAAAGCGACAACCAAACTTTTGTCATCTCCTTAACCTAATATGCTAGAAACCTAGTGTAACTCTCAACCATACTTTAGGAGTTGGAAGAGTCCTTGGCTACCATAGAAGGGCACAAGGTGTTCTTCCTTTTCCTTAGATTCCCAAATCCAAAAATGAAAAGAAAATAGGAAAGAGGGAATGTGTGGAAGGTAAGGATGAGAGAAGGGGTTGCATGTAGATATAAGAGTGGAAGGGAATGGTGTGTAGGAAGGCTTGAAAGTGGAGGACTTATTACGGAGAAGTCTGTGCATGTAAGGTTGTGGGTGGTTATGATGTGTGTGATTTTAAATGGGTATAAGATAGAGATGGAAGAAGGATGGAAGCAAGGGAAATTTGTTGAAGGTGGGAGGCATCTAAGGAAGAGGGGTTCTAAGATGAATTCTAGGAAAAGAAAGGCTAGGATGGGATGTGTGAGACAGATGTAGGGTGCATGTAAGGTGGTGGAAGAAAGGTGGTGGTGTATTATGCATGTAAGGTTGTATGGAGGATGAGGCATGTAGGTAATGTGGAGATTCATTAAGGTGCACGTATGGGATGGGAGGAAAGAGAGGAGGGGAATGAAAGCGAGGAGGGTAGAAAGAAAAGAGGGAAGTGGGGATGGATGAACTTCCTTGCCTCTTTTCCAATGGGTGTGAACTTATGATCTTGAGGGAGCTTTGATGAGGGTGATCTCTCTCCTTCTATTTATCCTATGTTTATCTTTTAAATTCAAGGAAAGGGTAAGAGATCCCCTTCTCCTTGTCCTTCACCTCTTATTTATAGAGTTTCTAGAGTGGTAGCCCTAGGAGATGAATGGATATGATCTTAAGTTTGAAAGGAAGGATGAAAGGTTAGGATGCGAGTTGAAAGTATAATCTAGAGAGCTCTAAGGAGGGGCATGTAGAATCTATTGGGGAGGTGGAGTTTGACATGAAATTCAATTTATAATAGGAGATATATATATATATATATATATATATATATATATATGAGAGAGGAAGGAAAGTGACAGGGTGGAAAGGAAAGAAGATATGGGAAGATAAGGAAAGGAGGATATGCTAAGAGGGAAAGAAGATAGAAGGAGGTCAAAATCTAGGAAAGTAGGTGCGGATGGAAAGCAAAGGAGGTGGGAGGTGTGGAATTACATTGGATGTGTTGGAGTTCAAAAGATTGTAAGGAATTTGGACCATTGGATTGTAATGTATGGGGGAGATTGGTTCATCCTTAGGGTCTTGTTTTGACTTTTCAACAAGGGTAAGCTACTCAGGGTTGTGGATTTCCAATGCTTCATTCTTGGCCCTTAGATCATTATTACCCTAACTTGAGTGGCTAAGATATGGTTGGAGTGTTTTTATCCAAAAAGATCTTCTTTACACTCCACCATTAGATTGGGTTGCCTTAGAGTGGATGACCAAGATTCAAAAGAGATTTCCTTATCTGCTCTAGGTTTTTCCTTCTTTTTCTCCTAGCCCACCATAATTTTCTCCATCCAATGAGTTTTAAGCAATATGAGACATCTCCTCCCTTGAAAGTAGGTGTTTTTCCTTGAAAATAGGTGGGCATCCCATTGAAAAATCTCCACCATAGGCATTCAATATGGTCTTTATTGTAGTCTAGGTTCTCATTTGTCTATCCTTACTTGAGTGAGTATTAATTAGTTGTTAAGAATGTGTATCTACAAGGATAGTTTTTGGCCTTTAAGTGCTTGAAAAGTAAGATGAATTTCAATCATAGATTTCAAATAAATTGTCTCTCTTCTCCTTTTTTCTCCACCAATCATATTATTTTTCTTTCTAATTTACATGGAACTAAGGGCGTTAACCACCTTTGCATGGAAATTTTGTGCTCACCCTTAGGTGGTTCCTTAGGTTGAGTAAGAGAGAGAATGTGAGGAAAAAGTCTTATGCAAGATGTAGTGTTCTAACTTGTTTTATTTCAAAAGCTCCCTTTGACATGAACACACCCTATTTTGAATGGATAATGATTGATCTTCCACTTAGGGTTTTTGACTGCTCTGACTTGGACAATGACACCTATTTTTTAGTTAAAACTTTCTGACTTCATAATTGGCATGTGTAGGTCCACAATGTAGCTTGGAAAGTAAACTTGCTCTTCTTAGGGGTAAAATTATCAAATTTGTGCAAAAGAAATACAAAAATCTAAAATAATAAAAGGTGCTTCTTTTTACATTTAGCATATGCAGAAAGCCTTTAAATCCCAAGATTATCCCTAGTGGACTAGTTGTAGTCTTGTAAAGGTTTCTTAAAATGATACCCACACACATTTTCAAAACTTTTATGAAAGTCTTTTATTTATCTGAGAAATTTTCTTTTATTCAATATTCATTTAATTATTAACTTTAGCTTACTAGTACAAAGGAACAATAGTCCAAAATTACCCTTGTGCTAAAGATATTCCATTATTTCATTAGGCTTGGATAGTGAGTGTATAATATAGCTAATATGTACATAGTTATGGATCTCCAAGTAAAATATAACCTAAAATACTATAAAATATATGTTTTAACTTCATATCCCATAGGATATTCTTAATACTTAGGAAGAAATCACTTAGAAGAGATAATTCTCACATTAATATGTGAGTAGGATAATGTTTATCAAGGAAAAATTCTCATATATTTTTATACCAAACAATGATAACTTAGAAAAAATCTTATACTGGTCTCATGAAAAAGATATCAACTATTAAGATTGTTTAGCTCTACCAAAATCCCAACTCATTCATAACCATATCTTAGTCATATCTCTCCTAAGATCAAGCTAGGACTTCTAATAGGACGAAACATGGGCTTTTGACCTGATTATCAAAAGAAGGGGTATAAGGGCACACATGTATTTTAAAAGATATGTAAAGGTCTTCTACAAAGTATTCTCAATTTTCTTTTCTGCCAAGAAGAGTGAACATTCTATTTCATTGGCCACCTTTTCATTTTTCTCTTTTTCTCAAATTTTCACCTTTTCCTTGATTTTTGAATATATCCCCCTAGACTTAAATTAAATGTTGTCCTCAATGTTTACAACTACATACCATAGACAAAGGAAATAACAAACCTGAAAGGAAAGGGTGAGAAAGATAGTACCTGCACTCTTAGGATAGTACATTAATCTACTGATGTAGCAAAAAAAATGCACAATATACAATGATGACACAAAATGTAACTCTAAGACTACTAAACTCACTAATCTATTAACTTAAAACTGAAATAACTATGAAGAAGTTTCTAGAAAACTCACTCCACTTCAGAATCTCATGGTAGTTAATGTACTTTTTCCTCTTAGAGAAGTGCAATGGTCATAACAGGATAGCATGATGGACCATAGCAAAGAAGAATTTCTTTGGGAGCATGTGATTCCAATATCGAAAGAAAGAAATGTTCCTCCTCTCTTACATGTTCCTAAAAGCTAGGGTTAAACTCACTCTACATCTCCTTAAAAGGTTCTTCATTTCCTTCTAAATGCAAATAAATAGCAGTGCTTATACCCTCTCTATCATCTTCTATACACCCTAAAGCTTGTTGATGTTGAGCCTTAACATCAATTTTCTCATCTCCCTGTTCTATATCAGAATCTAGTGCATGGGTAACATTCAAGGGATCAATGAATGAAAATTGTCATAGTGTACACAATTTGGGACAGAGTATGGTTTAAATCAGGCAAATTACTAGCAACTGGCTCAACTAAAAAGTCAAGAACTGTAATGAGTCCTACTCGGGCTTTCCATTTTGAAGTGTCTATTGAGGGTGTAGTATCAAGAACCATTCACTTTGTTAATATAATTGTCTATATCAAAATCATCAAAACCAAAATGATATAGATTGGTCTCAAGAGGATCAGTACTAAAGGATGATATGGATGGTAGACTCTATATCATATTAATTTCGAAATGCCTTCAGAGTGTGGTTGTCTAGTATTAAATATATTAAGCTTATATTACCAAAGGACAACTGCATAGTACAATTCGTTCAATTAATAATAGCATTTGATGTGGTCAAGAGCGGCCATCCTAAACTGATTAGAATGTAACTACCACGTTTGCTAGAGGCTATATTGTGACGACTTAGGTTTTTGAGTAAAAAATTTTCACAAAACAAAATAGCAAAAATTCTTTTCTTTTACGACTTATTTTGAAAACCCAAGTCACCACTTCATACATTACATAAGTACAATCTTTGTACAAAATAAAATTCCATTGAAGGAATATAATTTTATTAAACTTCCAGTATCCATCCAGTGGTTTACAGTATAGCCCGGTATCAGTACAATAGCTGTCCAAATTACATAATCCAAAATTTGCAAACCTCACCATACATTAAAAACTCTCAATATAATACAATTCCCTCAAATAAAATACATGTCTTCAAGAGGATGTATCTTAATTGATTATTCATCCACATCTTCTTAAGTCTTCTATAGTCTTGAGATTCTAACCCTCTTTCTCTGTATCTGAGGTATTGTAAACATAGAAATATTTACAATACCTCAACAAGCTATGCTTGGTAGGGGATACAAAAACATACTACTTCATTAATATAAGAATACATCCTCAGTCCTTATTTCATCATGGTTATCCATTCATGAGTATTCTCCATATAGAGTATATACATTATTTATGTAGTACATGACAAATTAATTAATATAATGAAGATTGCTCAAAACTTGTTTCTTCCCCTGGTTATACTTCCACTCAGGAAATCAATATAGAGCCAATCTTTATACGTGGATTTCCAGGAACTCATGTAGTGGCATCTCATCATGCCATGGCATTACATTATGCTTATCATATGTGCACCATAATGCAAAAATACAATAGGACTACTATGCGTCAGTCTCAATCTGTACAGTGAGCTAGGATGACTGCAATCCTTCACTGATACCAATTGTGGAATATCAACTCCATGTCCTCATGGGGTGGACCATGGCTATCACAGTGGGGTCCCATTATTGCCCCACCTGACGTTTAGTGTCTCTTTGGGCATGATATCTATTATATAAGTTTCAGGAAGCGGGTGGCCAAACCCTCATAACTTCCCTAGCATAGCATCCCTAGTCTCTATCTCTGTGTAAAACAAAATCACAAGCCTCCATACTTGTATGGAAAATACATTGTACATATCAAACGATGTGTTTGTTTAACTAAGGCTGGAATATTTTCTGTACCCTATTCTTAGGGTTTCCTTAGTCTCCATATCTCATTACTTTCACCTCATTAGACTTGATCATTAGATTAGATCAATTGGATTAGATTATGAGGTTGGATCACTCAGTTTGATCATTTGGTTAGATCACTTAATTGGATCACATGTGTTGGATCACTTAGTTGGATCATATGTTTTTAGATCACTTGTTTGGATCATGACTATGCTAAGGTACTACGCATAATTATATCATGAAGGTTTATAATCTGGGGATGAAGTCGGTTGTAATGAAAGTGAAAGGATCTACTTATTTCAGGAAAAAGAAAGTAGTGATCTTGAGTTGGAGAGAAGGTTATACCTTTGCTGAGTGTAAGCGAAGTGAAGGAGTAGGAGATCAATCTCAAATTATGTACATCCACGATGTGACCCAACTTCCACATAATGGATGCAGACTCATCAGGAAATGTTGTGTTCAAATAGTTCCAACAATGAAGTTCTCCATTTTCACTTGACAACAATTTCAGAAAAAAGATACATATTATATATAATATTAAGAGGCTGTCACGTAGTTTAGGGGTTTTTCAGCTGCAAGCAATGAGCAAGGCCCTCTTGAATTAAGTCAAGCCCCCCGCCATGCCCTATTAACATAACGCCCTAGCCCTATCACGTAAGTGAACAAGTAGCTACTACTTACTAACTAATAGGGCACTCCAAGCGCAACATACTACGAAGGGAATACACACATGAATCCTTAATACATTCTTCTACATCCACCTACCTCAAAGTGGTATCTTGTTTCATACTTCTCAAGTATATTCTTCCACAATGTCCATCATGGTTTGGATTCATCCATCTGTCAAACCATACGTATAAGGTTATTTCTCTATTCAAGTATGTATTCCTATAAGGGATACCCTAATCTTTCCTTGAATCATGTTTGATCAAGGGTTTGGATTCTCTATCTATGTTCTTCTACATACCTGTATATAATTTCTACATATACATACGTAATACAATACTACATTAGTTTTCTTATTGTTTTTAATCATTCAAGATCCTATGAATCTTGTTTGATCATCCTTATCTTGATTATAATTTTTATTAGGGTTAGATGATTTACTACATTTTATGCTCTAATTATTATTACTCAACCAATTAATGTTTTATTGGTTGAGGGTAGCTTATTTCATCCTATGTCTAGACAGCTCCGCTTATGTCATATTGGCTAAGGCTTACTAGTTGAATGGTTGAACACAAAATGGTTACTTCAATCCTCATGTAAGGAGGCGTTTAGACCTTGCAAACGTCAACGAAAGGTGGGGAAAGAGTGAGGCTCTATTAGAGAACCCCCTTAACCATTATGTCCATCATCCACTAGAGTGACCCTAGCTCAACCTTTCATAAGGTTCCTATGAGCATTTCACCCTAAGTACTCTTTCTAATTGATTTTAATTAAATCCATGAACTAAAATGTCATTCATGGAGTTTTATTATTGTCCTAATTTGGACCAAGGAATTTATATTCCTTATATTATCCTACTAACTATGGTCCTTACTATCATTAAGTCCATGTCATACATTCCATGTAAATGTCCTCTCATTCTAATTTCATTTAATTACAATTTCAATGAAATTTCCATTACATAAGCATTAAAGCATAAATAAAAAGCAGAAATAAATAAATATCAAATTAACTCTATAAGCAATGAAAGACAATTATCATAATGTTCAATAATTCAAATAGAAATCTAACATGCTATCATGATCCAACAGTCTTAATTGATCCTTATTCATTTTTCATCTTTTTGGGCTTTAAAATCTTGATCCTTCATTTTATTTTAGATCTAACAACTCTTATTGATGTGATTTCATTCTTAGGTCATTGATGTATCTCATCCATTGATTTGATCTTCCTTGATCTATCTGATCAAGGAGATCTTAAGTTACTTTCTCCCATTTAAGGGTATAGATCTTAATCTTACCCAAATCCTCATCATCCATTCCATAAATCCATATAATATTAACTTATTATATTCATAAAAACTCATTCATGCTAGAAAATTATCCTTGATCAACTTGATCAAGGAGATTTCCCTTGATTTTTATAGATTTCATGACTTTTAAGGCTAGATCTATCAAGATATACTTACTAAATTATATATAACCCACTTATTTATCTTATTACATTATTATATAATCATCCAACTAGTTTTGATTGATCTGGTCATCCTACATCTTGTAGATCAAGGATGTTGGTATACTTATCCACTTAATTACAGAAAATTTAACAAATTAAATTACAATTTTATTAGTTCAATACGTTCTGATCATCACAAGGAATCCATCAAAACTTTCTGATCTCAATTTGTATTTCAATTGAGATCAGAATTGAGGTTTAAAGCTTTCAGCCCTTTTTAAGGGCTGAATTTCACTCTTATTGTTTTACTTTATTTGATTGATCTATAAACACCAAATTCTACTATGATCATGTTTCGTAGCATTTTGGATCTTCTAAACACATCAATAGGTTCAGATTTTCAGTTTGAGGTCATCTGGGCCATGATCCAAGATCAATGACACATATTTTACCAAATAGAACATGTAAATACAATTTAAAATCTAGATATAACAAGTTTAGTGGATTCTAGAAGATACAAGGAATCCATAGTAGGTTTCAAATCTAAAATCAGAGATATATTGAGTTCTTAATTGCCAAAACAAAGTTTTAGTTCAAAAATGGACGGCCCAGATCAAATCTGTGTGGAGGGGCTGCAGGGACGACCAGCGGCCTGCTTCAGTTACCTAGGATCACCTGTCCCTAGGTATGGGTGACCGGTGATAGGCAGACGGTCCTGATCTGGACCGTCGGATATCCTGTCATCAAATCTCCTCCGTCTGTAATAATCAAAAGCCCAAATTTCGTCTCCTGGGGTTTTTGGGCCCCAGGAATCTATCCACTGGCTTAGAAGTTGCATCTGAGCTATGGATGGATGGGATCTCAACCCTTCATGCCAGATCCATTGTCTCCGACATATCAACGGCAGGGGAGATCCCATGGATGTCGGAAAACCTACAAGACAAGCCAAAATTGAAAGAGGGGAGTGAGGGTGGTCTACTTGCGCGGGTTCGGTGATGAGATTGTCACCAGAGGAGGAGAATTTAGCCAGAGAAGAATAAGAAAACCCAGAATAACCCTAGCCATCAAATAACCATACAGTCATGAAATTCTCCGTTTTTGTTATCGGAGATGGAGAACCTTGGGGTTTTTGAAGCTCATAATGTTCTCAAGATATCCAACGGTACAAGATTAAGATTCATCGACCAGATTGTTCGAAATAACTTGAAGAATATGCCAGAGATGGTAACAACACCTTGTTTGGATTTCGTTTTGATTTTGTTGGAGATCCAGGAGGTAGATCATCATGGGATAAAAGGGATTTTGTAGAATACCCTTGTAAAACTAATCCAATGGTGTAGATAAAGTTTTAATAGTTCAAAAGTGATGGCTAATTCAAATAGGGTTTCTAGGAGAAAACCCAATCCCATCGGGGACGACGCATCCATGGACGCGCTCGATGGCTCCATTGAGTCTGGAGTGTAGGGTGCGTCTGTGGACACGCCCACAAACACTAAGGGAGAAAGAGGAAAAGAAAGAAAATTTGGAGGAGTTTGGGGAGGTTTATGGATCTGGGATTTTGGGAAATGCTAGGGGACCTCGTGAGGATCATTACAAAAATTTCTAGAATTTTTATGATCTATTTATAGAGGTGTTTGAATTTTCCATGATGACTTGTAATTATCAACTTAATTTCTTTTAAATATTTAATTGTCTTAGGATTCCTACTACCACCTCCTTCTCCATTAGTAGGTGGTAGTGGTTTGAATAATGATGGGCTATTTTTTGGACATTGGATCCCTTTGTGGGCCCCACAGGTGTTTGAAAAGACAAAATTGCCCTTTTGTGGAGAAAAATCCGTTTTATTCTCCCGGTCTCGGAATTGAGCATACTTAGTGGCGTTAGATTCGTATTTTTGAGTACATTCTAGATTTTTATGTCCCAGGTCTTGGTTATTTATGAAATTACCATTCTTCCATTTTATTCATGAAAATGAAGAAAAATAAGAATTTTTTGTTCGAATTCTGAATCTGACATGCTTACGGTCATTCTAAAGGGTTCATCTAATATGCTTTCAATTATACATATCTTATACCTTGATTCTAATTCTATAAGAAGTGTATTTTTAGTAACCCTAATATGCTACCCTAAATTTCCATGAAATTCTCAATTTCATTATTTATTTAATTTCCTTACAAAAATTAGGGGTGTTACATATATGTTCAACACTAAAAAGTCTATTGGAAATAAAACCTTGTCAACCTGAACTAATACATCCTCTACCACACCCAGAGGAACTTTAATTGACCTATCATCCAATTGTAAAGTGAGTAGTCCTTATCAACTCACCTAAACCTAATTCCTTATATATAGAATAAGGTAATATGTTAATACTCGACCCTAAATCAAGTAGAGCCCTATCAATGTTCCAGTCCCCAATCACACATGACATAGTGGGGCATCCTAGGTCATTATACTTTGGTGGGGTTTTATGTTGTAGGATTGATTTTGCTTGCTTGGCAAGATAAGCTTTCTTCTGCACCCATTGTTATCTCTTGTAGGTGTAGATATTTTTTAAAAACTTCGTATGAGAAGGTATATCCTTAATTGCATTAAGTAATGGAGTATTTATATTCACTTGTTTGAACACATCCATGAGCTTATCAAAATTATTTTCCTTCTTAGCCATTCTGAGATGCTAAGGAAATGGAGCCTTTGGACTTGGGTTAGGAGAAGTAGGATGTGACTATTTCTTCTCTTTTCTCTTATAATTCCTTTTAGAGTTCTCATTGTTCTCAACTTGCTCATTTTCCTTAATCAAACCTAACTAATTATCTACTTTTTTCCCCACTTATGGGCAGGTATGAATTGTGTTTGTTCCTGAAATGTCATCTCACTTAAAGCGATAACAATCTCATATTGTCCCTTAGGGTTAGGTATAGGTTGATTAGGGAACTGTCCCTTTTCCCTATCAGAAAGTGTAGCAGCAGTTTGAACCAATTAGTACTCCAGCTGTGCAATAGATTGTGAGTTTGCATTATTTGTTTAATATTATTGTTGGATTCTAAAGAAATCTACATAAACAAACTATGGGTCTCTTCTAAAGATTGTTTCTACTATGGTAGAGGAAATAGTTGTTGAGGCACATATTGCTATTGTGGAGTTGGGGTTTTAGGGAAAGGTTGATTGGGAGGAATCCTAAATGGTCCTCCCTAATTATTATGAGACCATGAGAAATTGGGATGCCTAGCCCATCCAAGATTTTAAGTCTCAAAATATGGATTATGGGTGTTACAAAAAATTTTCAAGAATGTGGAGCTTGAGGGACATGAAGTAGTAGCGTGTGTTGTACTAGAACAAATTGAACAAACCTTAGGTAAAGGTTGCATAGTGGATTTTCTAACCTGCACAACTTCCCCTAATTTAGTAAGAAGACTTTCAAACTTATCCATCCTATCTGTCAATATGTCTACTGTGTTATAGAGGTCAGGAGTGGCCCCTATCTCATATATACCACTTTTCTCTAGAGGTTGTGAGAATCTTTGTATTCTAATAAAATGATCCCATTGCTGAGAATTCTTATTTAAAGTTTCAAAAAAGTTCCATGCCTTCACAAGACATTTAAGCATGAGGGCCCCATCACTAGTGGCATCAATTATATGTTGGTTCTTTGGTGTTAGACTTTCATAAGAATAATGTATTTTTTTCCATTTCTCACAATCGTGCTACGTACATTTGAGAAATAAGTCCTTCCACCATTTGTAACATTCATAAAAATGCTCACCCTCTTTCTATTAAAAATTTATGATTTCTATGTGAAGGGCATTGGTTATGTGGACTTGGAAAAATTGGTTGAGGAAATTCTTGGCTAATTGCTCCCAAGTAGTGATAGACCCCACTTATATTGAATTTTTCCAACCTTTCACTTTATCCTTTAAAGAGAAGGGGAACAACCACAACCTAATAGAGTAATTAGAAAATTTTTTGTATTTGAATGTAGCACAAATGTCAAGGAATTCCTTGACATGATGGCGTATCATCCTTATCCATACCATAAAAGGTTGGTAGAAGTTGGGTAACTGTGACGACCCGGGTTTTTCCATGCATTTTTAAATGCAATATCTAATTTCTAAGGCGGGATGCATCCCTATTTGAAAACCATTTTATGAAAACCATGCAATGCAGTGAAAAATCTTTAGTTTTAAACTCATTTTGAAAACCCCGAGTGTCATTTGCTTCCACAATAACCAAAGTAGTTTTTGAAAAACTTTAGAAATCATAAATGTTTTTTCCAAGTCTATCCAGTCACAGCTCACAGCCCAACTGTAATTAAATACAAATACATGTCCAAAGGGTAGAGTGTTTACTTACATGTATGATTGTCTCCTTTTGATTTACTTGCTCATAGCACTAACATAGGCGTCTTCTACTCGTGAATGGAGCTATCCTGAAAAATGTTAAGGATAGAGTGAGTATATACTATACTGAGTAGGAGTCTATCACTACTAGTTTTACAATGCATGCTATGTTTAAAATCATATGCTCTTTAAAACATGTGCATGTTCGAACAATCATGTTCAATATCGATATTAAAAACCACTGTCGAATTGGAATACTGACGACTTAAAGAATAGCATAATCCAAGTCGAAAGTATCATATATATATATCATAAACATAATGATATGCTTAAGATGCTCAACTGAATCCAACTCATGGATATCTGGTATGGTCGACCAACCTCATGTCATGCCATATGCAATGCAAGTAAATCCTCAAACCATAGGGCCCAACTATGCCAACGACCTCGCTGCTGTGTGGTCCTCGGGTATTTAGAGAAACTCGATCATAGCCTCCACGGGGCATATGGCACTTCTTCGTCATAAATAATGCAATTTATGAAATCAGTTGCAAAACATGCATGCAATGCATAAAATCTGCTCATGCTAGTATCGCATTCAAAGTCATAACCCTGCGTAGAAGCCTGCTAGCCTAAAAGCCTGTCAGCTCTCTCTGGCCTGCCCTTGTCGTCCCGCCCTCATCGGTCAAGGCTACACTTATCATGCAATCTATGCATGTAGCACATGTCTTGGCAATATATGCGCAATGTATTTTTCAAACCCTATCCTCTTTGGGTCCCTCACAATTGCCTACCCAGCGTCTTTTGGGCACTCCAGCGTCTTTTGGTAACCCTCAAGGACATGCAAATTTTCAAGAACTCAATGCTCACAAATCATGCAATATATGCACTTGTTTGCAAAGCATGTCTATGCATAATGTATTTATCATATGCACGATGAATAAAATTAAGTCATGCTAAACAAGTCATATAACTTATACTTAAAACATGCATTCTCAATCATGGCTCTTTTAAAAAGTCTAGTAGCGATAGAGCACCTACCTCGAAGTCTCCTGGAGTCGCATTCTTCATCACTCAACCCGACCCTAGGTCTCATTTATAAACTCCTAGACATGAATGGATACAAGGAGTCCTTATCAATTTTAATCTATTTATAAATTAGATTGCAAGATTTTCCTTTTAGGGTCCTTGCCTAATTCATTGTCAGGCTAGATCCTCTAATGTGGATCTACTATTCAATGGTTAACTCTGTAAATTGTCCTCTGATCCTAACTTTCTAGTCTCATTAGATCCGCGCATCATGGTTTCCAAGACGTGTGTGCACCTTAATGGACGACCCAGATGTGTCAATTAGGGCCCTACACCACAGGTTCTAGGACGCGTGTGTGCCCTGGTTGTACCTAAACGACATTAGCTCACATGCGTCTGTCCGAATGGTGCGGTGCGCACATTTGAATGGCGCGCTAGGGTGCGCGTCCTGGATGGCATTACACAGATGAGTCTTAGGTGGGGTTGCACGCACGTCCTAGTTCCTGGGACACTCATGCATCTCGGTCTAGTTGGGCATCTGTTTGTGCGCAGCACGCATGTGACAGTCGCCCTAGGGTGCTCGGCATGGTTGTGCGTCATGCCCACACACCCCTGGGACGCTTGTGCAGCCTGGGACGCCCACACTCCGGGGACACTTGTGCACACTGGGATGCCCACACCCCAGGATGCCGTTGCATCCCTGGGACGTGTTACTGTGGATGGGTTTTTCACCTGTCTAGTTTCCTTCCCCAGAAACTCACAGATTTTCAGACGGAACCCACCAGATCTGGCATGGATCTAGGCCGAAAAAAGGAGAAAACAGAGGAGAAATGCAAGAGGGAGGTGAGAGCTTACCTAGGCAGCCGGAGATGGTGCTCCTCTCGCCTGGTAGGTTTCCTTTAATGCCTGCCTGAACCCTTGGTCGCTAGAAAACTCGAAGAAGGGGAAACCAGATCGATCTCCCGTGAGACCAAAGGAAAAAGGGGGAAAGGTGAAGAGAGGGGAAATGGCTGCCCTGACTCGGACCTGGCCGGAATGTGCAGGGAAATTCTAGAGACAGGTTTCTATTTTTTGCCGGAAACCCCAGTCCCAAAATAGCTAGAAAAATCGTGATTTAGAGGGGGAGATAGGGCTTTTTATAGCCTTACTATGGCTGTGCTGCCAATGGTGGTGACAGATTTCTCTGGAAACTAGGGTTTCTGGAGAAATCTAGAGGAAGAAGATGATGGGGTGCCGTTATCAAAAAGGCCCCTTGCGTTTTCTGTATTTTTCGTTTTTTAGTTTAAATTACAGAATTGCCCCTGATCTTTAAACGGCCGTAACTTCTTCATATGAACTCCGTTTTTGGCGTTCTTTGAGGCGTTGGATTCCATTTTTCGAGTAGAATCTAATGGGACCAAGTTTCTTCACAAATTTATTCATTTACTATTTTAAATAAAGTAAAACATTCAACACAGTTCATTTCCTATAGAATGCCCATTTAAATAGCGTAAATTGCTCGGGCATTACATTATTACCCCCTTAAAAGAATTTTTTCCTTGAAATTCCATAAATTATCATCTTCAAGGTATTTTGTCTCTTAGATAACTTCTTGGTGAATGTATTCTCCCCTTAGGATTCAAATCTAGGCTCAACCTAAATTTATCATTTTTATTATTCCTTCTACAAGGCCTTACCTATAAGGGCCACTTTCGCTGCGTACTCTGATGTATACTCCTATACGTGCCCGTTTAACAATATCAGTTTCTAGCCGTAATTCATCTATCTCGAAATCCTTAGATGCCTACACTTTTCTCATCATGTATAGGATAGTCTCCTCGTAGGATCATGCATCTTTATTCCTGTATAAATTACTCCATACTTCTTTGAGATCATATGATCTTATTTCTCCTATTTTATTTTGAATAGCATAGGACAATCCCTTTTTCTTCTTGTTTTTCATCTAGTGATCTCTTCATTGTCCACATCTCCTTCTATTGGTTGGTTGTATGTCATTAGTAAGAGTCCAAAAAAAATTACCTTCTTTCTATTGTGTCTAACTTTGCTTCTTATCTTTTATATTTGTCCTCAAGATACTCCATTAGCTAATATGGTATTATGTGCTCTACAGCCAAACCCTTGATTAACTTCAAATGACTTGATTGCTCGACCAAAATTACATTCAAAATAAAATCATGAAAGTCAATTAGTAGCATCTTCCATCGAGGACCTTATCATATACTGAAAATAAAATGTCCTAACTCTATATCCAGTTTCATAATTATTGAATTCATTAAATGCTTTTCTCATGTCAAATGTTAATGGTCGATTCATCATCATGGGTCAAATGTTTTCATCCAGAGGCCTTATCTCACTATTCACATCAATTTGTCATTAGGATTTTCAATAATGTTCCCATTTACGCAAAGCAAAAAGTCACTTATTCATAATCGAGTACCCTTACTAGGTCATGGTTGAATCCTTTGTCATCATCCTCTTTGTCCTTTCTTTGCTTGATGGTTTTCTTCGTAATCTTTTAGTCCACAAGTTCTATACTCAATCTAGTAGGGTTAGTCCTTAAGAATTTCCTTCAATTGATTTTTTGTACTTGGTATATGCACATAACAACTAACTATTTGTCTAAAGGCAATGTAACATTAATTCTTCACCTTATAGTGTGCTAGCCATCTGACCTTTTCTCCTTTCATCCCCCATGTCAATATATTGTTTAATCTTTTATCAAGGCTTTATCATCAACCATGCCATCTATATTATTAGGAGGTATCCTCATAAGTAGTGATTTTCTTAATTCCTCCAATTTTATCCTTCAAGTGCCTCCTCATACTTAGCTTATAATAGCAGTTCTCATTCAATAGCTACTACATCAAGCTATGCTGAAACTGTTAAATCATCAAATTTGAAAAACACTCAGGTAAGCATAGAATATTTTCTTAGACATAGAAAGACTTTATTTGATTACCTCGTGATCTCTTTCCAGATATATCTATGTCATAAGCTTAAGGGTCTCTAAAGTGATCAGTACTTATTTGCCTTTCTTTTCAATCCAAGTCAGCAGTATTTTTCAGACCCAAGTAATTTCTTCACCTTGTCATGGTAGCCATTAAGGTTTGAAAAATCTTTCACATTGGTTTAGATCACTTCTTATTTTTGTTCCTATCTCAGTTGCTACTGTCCTCATCGTACTTGTAGCTCCTTCATGATGTGGCCTAATCAACTGACCTCATACCCTCAAATGACTTAGTCTAACAAGTACTTCTTTCAGGGAAAACTCAGAATATTCCTTCGAGTTTATAACTTCAACTACTGTCTAATATATACTAACATATTTGATTAAATATGGTGGGATACCTTTATTTAGTCAACCGTACTCTAAAGGTAATGACTAAATAATGATCTTAAGATATTTGCTCTTGCAATCTATAATAGCAAGACCTCAATTCGATCCTTGATGGTACCCCACTTGCTGAAAAAAGACAAATGGACAAGTCACTGTCCTAGCTTAATTCCTTTTTCAATATACTTTATTGGCAAGGTAGGATATTACCATATTTTCCTTTTTATGGATTATATTCATTGGTGTTCCCCGTAAGCTAATGGATCCGATAAGAATCTAATTGTAATAATTGATATCAAACCATTTGTAGATTTTAATTTCTAGTTGGTCACCATTCCTCTTCAAAAATTTCTTGTCGCATAATCTCCTGAAATTCGATACTCTACTCAAAGTCTTAAACCCCATATGCTTTCTCTCTGTTATACTCTTTTACAATAAGATCACCAACTCATCTATCATCATTCCTTCGAAGTTGATTGGTTTGACCCTCCTATCGGATTCAAGATGAAATATTTGTATGTATCTTCATAGAGTCATGATCTTCTTCTTTTGAATATTCAATATTCATCGAATACTTATAGTTACATCTTTATCTCTTTCTCTTTTTTTTCTTCAAAATCCTTACTTTTGTCTTCTTAGATCAATGTCTTCATGTGCTTTGTTGCATATACTCGATCTTCTTGTTAGACAGGAGAAATTTAATACCTCCAAGAAATGTTGAAGTTTTCTAATATCATCGAAATCCTTAATTGCCTATAGCCTCAAAAAAATTCATATAATGTCTTAATAATGTCATTGATCTTTTGGTCATGCTATACTTCTCTTATAAGTTCATGTTAGGATCAATCTATATTATCATCCCTATTATCATCAAAATCTTTTGATAACTCGGTCGAATTCATTTCCCTGTCATATTCGTGTTATGTTTCTCTTAATCACATAATATGTCACTTGTATACATCTTCTGATTTGCTCCATAATACTCAGGAAGTTATTATTCAATAGCACTCCACTCTTTATAAGACTCCAATTAAGGTATCCAAAATTGAGCTAAGTCCTTCAGGATCCATACCTTTGTGATCTAGAACGAGTCACAGTTATCTCCTAATATCATCTTGCATTCTTATCCCTCTTAGCTTATCATCAACATCTTCTCAAAGTTTGTGTTTTACATCCCCTATCATATTTACATCATATCCTTATGATAGTGTACTCATATTCTGATATTCTTTATGATGGTAAGATAGCCACCTAGGTTCTTCAATTTTCTCACCTTTGATGAGATTACTTTATTGATGGTAAGATAGCCATCTAGGTTCTTCAATTTTCTCACCTTTGATGAGATTACTTTATTGCAGGTCAGCACTATCTACTAACAAGTCCATTAACATCTTCATTCATCATTCTCATCATAATCTAATTTATATATGAGTTTCCCTGTTTGCACCACTGCACAACAATCCTTTTTTATAGGATTTAAGCCATCCAATATCTAAGTATTTGCTAGACCCACCTCCTATTTCACCTATTTGTTTATGGTGAAATGCCTTGGGCATTAATATTGTAATCCTCAAATAGAAGTAGTCATCTCTACTACTCTTATTTATACTACTTATTCTGGATTTTCTCTATTGTCTATGACCCTTGGACATGCTGGACTAGTTGTGAAAGGATAAAACTTGTGCTCTGATACCAACTGTGATGACCCGGGTTTTTTCATGCATTTTTAAATGCAATATCTAATTTCTAAGGCGGGATGCATCCCTATTTGAAAACCACTTTATGAAAACCATGCAATGCAGCGAAAAATCTTTAGTTTTAAACTCATTTTGAAAACCCCGAGTGTCATTTGCTTTCACAATAACCAAAGTAGTTTTTGAAAAACTTTAGAAATCATAAATGTTTTCCCAGGTCTATCCAGTCACATCTAATAGCCCAACTGTAATTAAATACAAATACATGTCCAAAGGGTAGAGTGTTTACTTACATGTATGATTGTCTCCTTTTGATTTACTTGCTCGTAGCACTAACATAGGCGTCTTCTACTCGTGAATGGAGCTATCCTGAAAAATGTTAAGGATAGGGTGAGTATATACTATACTGAGTAGGAGTCTATCACTACTAGTTTTACAATGCATGCTACGTTTAAAATCATATGCTCTTTAAAACATGTGCATGTTCGAACAATCATGTTCAATATCGATATTAAAAACCACTGTCGAATTGGAATACTGACGACTTAAAGAATAGCATAATCCAAGTTGAAAGTATCATATATATATCATAAACATAATGATATGCTTAAGATGCTCAACTGAATCCAACTCATGGATATCTGGTATGGTCGACCAACCTCATGTCATGCCATATGCAATGCAAGTAAATCCTCAAACCATAGGGCCCAACTATGCCCACGACCTCGTTGCTGTGTGGTCCCTGGGTACCTAGGGACACTCGGTCATAGACTCCACGGGGCATATGACACATCTTCGTCGTAAACCATGCAATTTATGAAATCGATTGCAAAACATGCATGCAATGCATAAAATTTGCTCATGCTAGTATCGCATTCAAAGTCATAACCCTGCCAGCCTAGAAGCCTATTAGCTCTCTTTGGTCCACCCTCATCGGCCCGCCCTCATCGGTCAAGGCTACACTTATCATGCAATCTATGCATGTAGCACATGTCTTGGCAATATATGCGCAATGTATTTTTCAAAACCTGTCCTCTTTGGGTCCCTCACAACTACCTGGCCCTCACAACTACCTACCTAGCATCTTTTGGGCACTCCAGCGTCTTTTGGTAACTCTCAAGGACATGCAATTTTTCAAGAACTCAATGCTCACAAATCATGCAATATATGCAATTGTTTGCAAAGCATTCTATGCATAATGTATTTATCATATGCACGCTGAATAAAATTAAGTCAGGCTAAACAAGTCATATAACTTATACTTAAAAACATGCATTCTCAAAACAATCATGGCTCTTTTAAAAAGTCTAGTAGCGATAGAGCACCTACCTCGAAGTCTCCTGGAGTTGCGTTCTTCATTACTCAACCTGACCCTGGGTCTCATTTATAAACTCCTGGACATGAATGGATACAAGGAGTCCTTATCAATTTCGATCTATTTATAAATTAGATCACTAGATTTGCCTTTTAGGGTCCATGGGTCCTTGCCTAATTCATTGTCAGGCTAGATCCTCTGATGTGGATCTACTATTCAATGGTTAACTCTGTAAATTGTCCTGTGATCCTAACTTTCTAGCCTCATTAGGTCTGCGCATCATGGTTTCCAAGACGTGTGCGCACCTTAATGGACGACCTAGATGTGTCAATTAGGGCCCTGCGCCACAAGTTCTAGGATGCGTGCATGCCCTGGTTGTACCTAAACCACATTAGCTCACATGCGTCTATCTGAATGGCGCGGTGCGCACATATGAATGGCGCGCTAAGGTGCGCATCTTGGACGGCGTTGCGCTGATGAGTCTTAAGCGTGGTTGCACTTACGTCCTAGTTCCTGGGACACTCGTGCATCTTAGTTGAGTCAGGCATCTATCCGTGCGTAGCACGCATGTGACAGTCGCCCCAGGGAGCGTGGCATGGTTGTGCGTCACGCCCACACACCCCTGGGATACTTGTGCAGCCTGGGACGCCCACACCCCAGGGACGCTTGTGCACACTGGGACGCCCACACCCCAGGGACGCCCGTGCATCCCTGGGACGTGTTACTGTGGACAGGTTTTTCACCCGTCTGGTTTCCTTCCCCAGAAACTCACAGATTTTCGGCCGGAACCCACCAGATCCGGCATGGATCTAGGCCAAAAAAAGGAGAAAACAGAGGAGAAATGCAAGAGGGAGGTGAGAGATTACCTGGGCAGCCGGAGATGGCGCTCCTCCCACCTGGTAGGTTTCCTTTAACGCTTGCCTGTACCCTTGGTCGTTGGAAAACTCGAAGAAGGGGAAACTTGATTGATCTCCGGTGAGACCAAAGGAAAAAGGGGGAAAGGTGAAGAGAGGGGAAATGGCCGGGCTGACTCGGGCCTGGCCTGAATGTGCAGGGAAATTCTAGAGACGGGTTTCCGATTTTTTTCGGAAACCTCAGTCCCAAAATAGCCGAAAAAATCGTGATTTAGAGAGGGGGAGATAGGGCTTTTTATAGCCTTGCTATGGCTGTGCTGCCAATGGTGATGGCAGATTTCTCTGGAAAACTAGGGTTTTTGGAGAAATCTAGAGGAAGAAGATGATGGGGTGCCGTTATCAAAACGCCCCCTGTGTTTTTTGTCTTTTTCGTTTTTTAGTTTAAATTATAGAATTGCCCCTGATCTTTAAATGACCGTAACTTCTTCATACGAACTCCGTTTTCAGCGTTCTTTGAAGCGTTGGATTCCATTTTTTGAGTAGAATCTAATGGTACCAAGTTTCTTCACAAGTTTCTTCATTTACTATTTTAAATAAAGTAAAACATTCAACACAGTTCATTTCCTATAGAATGCCCATTTAAATAGCGTAAATTGCTCGGGCATTATAGTAACACCTTGTTTTCACTCAAAATACTCTACAGTAGTTGCAGGTAGCTCTATACTCTATGGGAAGTTAAATAGTACTGACATTGAATAGTCTCTTAAGGGCTTAGCTTCTGCTACTTCATTGGCCATATCTGCAGCAATGGTTTTTAAATCTTCTTGATTCCTTGGGCCTTATCTTTTGGTCTACTCAATCTCTTAGTCTCAAGGAACTAGATTTGATTGATAGATTAATGGCCTAACTTACCCCAATGGTTTGCATAATGGACTATATTTTATATACAACAAAAACAAGTCGTTGTATACATTGACATGGTACCTTTTTTAAAAACTAGTCTAGGGAAACCTAAACTAGATAATGCAACCTATATGCTTATTGATGCAAGAAAACAAAGGGACACACATTAATCCTATCCCTATGGCAAACAAGTTAAAAGGTTGATCTTTCTTTATTTTCTTTGGAGGAATGCCTTTTAGGTTACATCTAGTCTAGGTAGCTCATCCTCTCTTTCAGACTTACCCTAATGGTTACTAGTTAGATTCTACCTTGATCAACTAATTCACACCCTCTTCAGTCAGTCGTAATTGATCTCAGTCATGGAATGTGTTGGTAGAGCTAGTCGTTGAAATACCAGTGTAGCTTATCAAGTATGGCCCACTAGAGTAACAATAGATTGCCTCCTTCAAAGAGGGTCTCATGAGCTTGTAAGCTGCTAAGGTCTCTTCTAGATTAATTTTAAATTAATTGTTGAGTTTAGGATTACACGTAAGGTGATGTTTAACTTAGGTGGGCCAAGGGATGGCAATTAAATCCACCTCTAAGCTTGTAGGGGATAAGTACCCTTACTAATTTATTTAGGCATTCCCACACAATTTTATCAACATATATTCACCTTAAAATAATTAAAGGTGCCCTAATTATGCAATAGAAAGAGGTAAACTAATGCAAATCCTAGAACATAACAAGTAAGAAAATGCTTTCTATATACTTTATGCTACCATCCAAATGCAACTAAACTAACAATGCAACTAATCTAGAAAATGGAAAAAGGGAAGAATTGTCTCACAACGGGGTCCTAGATTTAGTCTTCTCATACAAGGGTGGTCCATGTACATGCCACCTCCTCTTCTAGGTTAAGATATCCCACCCATCACCTATATTATTACAACCCTTTAACCCTTTACTTTAAATTTAAATGAATCACAATGTATAGAAATTTATAAGAACATCCTCACTACAATTCACTCAGACAAAAAGTAGAAACTATCCAAATTCTTCTTTCAAATATTTATTCTTCTCCAAATTCCTACATAGATGAAAAGGAAAGTTATCAAATTTCTTTCAAGAATAAGAAAAGTATGCAAATGTAAAAGAAATTATTCTATATGCAATCCTAAGACTACGACTAGTAGTAAAGTAAAGGAAACTTAGATTTTAATCAAACTTCATTGCAAATCCCTAACAATAGTGACAAACACTTATTGTGCTTTAATAATATATCACAAGTGCATGGCTCTATGGAAGTATGGTATAGGGAAATATATACAGTCAATCCCACGAGGACTCTTTTAATAAATGGAATTAATTAAACTGAAGTTATCTTATTTTGATACAAACAACATTCAATACAATGGAAAGAACACTAAATTAAAGAAACTAAAGTAAGCAATTAAACTAATTCAAAGAAAATAAATAAAACAAAGTGAGGAAACTATTTAAGAAAATAAAACAAGTAATTAAGCAAGAAATGGAATTAAATAAGAAAAGGAAGACAACTCTTTCATTAATACAACTTTGATTGCAATGGAAAGTAAGTACATGAAGAATGGAAAAACAAAGCAAATAATGAAACGAAACTTCCTTGAAGTGGCCACTATAAGAGTACTTCCATTTGCCACTCAACGAGGCTCTTTGCATATCCTCTTCTTCCATGCTTGTATTCTGCTTTACAGTTTTCTTGTTGTGTCACTCAATAAGTGCTGATACACTTCTATTTAACCTAATGTGCACTAAATCTACAACCAAACTTTTCCCCTCTCCTTAACCCAACATGCACAAACCCAATGTAACTCTCAACCTTGCTTAAGAGTTGGAAGAGTCCTTGATTGCCATGGAAAGGTATAGAGTGTTCACAAGCATGCTTTAGGAGTTGGAAGAGTCCTTGGCTTCTATAGAAGGGCATAAGGTGTTCTTCCTTTTCCATAGATCCCAAATCCAAAAAAGAAAAGAAAATAGGAAAGAGAGAATGTGGGGAAGATAAGGATGAGAGATGGGTTGCATGTAGATCTAAGAGTGGAAGGGAATGGTGCATAGGAAGGCTTGAAAGTTGAGGACTTGTTATGGAGAAGTTTATGCATGTAAGGTTGTGGGTGGTTATGGTGCGTGTGATTTTAAATGGGTAGAAGATAGAGATGGAAGAAGGATGGAAGAAAGGGAAGGGGGTTGAAGGGGGGAGGCATCTAAGGAAGAGGGGTTCTAAGATGAATGCTTGGAAAAGAAAGGCTAGGATGGGATGTGTGAGATAGGTGTAGGGTGTGTAATGGAATAAAGGTGGTGATGTGTTATGGATGTAAGGTTGTATGGAGGGTGAGGCTTGCAGATAATGGGGAGATGCATGTAAGGTGCACATGATGGAATGGGAAGAAAGAGAGGAGGGGAGAAAAAAATGAGGGAAGTGGGGATGGATGAGCTTCCTTACCTCGTCCTCAATGGGCATGAACTTATGATCTTGAGGGTGCTTTGATGAGGATGATCTCTCTCCCTTTGTTTCACCTAGATTTATCTTTTAATTCAAGGAAAGGTAAGCCCCATCCCCTTGTCCTTCACCTCTTATTTTATAGAGTGGTATCCTAGGAGATAAATGGCTAGAATCTTAAGGTTGAAAGGTAGGATGAATGGTTAGGATGTAAGGGAGTTAAGAGGATAAGATAGAAAGCCCTAACAAGGGATGTATGGAATCCATAGGAGAGATGGTGTTTGATGTGAAATTCAATTTGGAATGGAGGATATAGATGAGGAAGGAAGGAAAACGACAAGGTGGAATGAAAAGAAGATATGGAAGGATAGGAAAGGAGGACATGCTAGGAGAGAAAGAAGATAGAAGAAAGAGGATAAAATCTATGATAATAGGTTGGATTGGAATGGAAAAGATGTGGGAGGTGTGAAATTACTTTGGGTATGTTGGAGTTCGAAAGATTGTAATGAGTTTGGACCATTCGATTGTAATGTATGGTGGAGATGTGTAATAACTCCAATTTTGTAACATTAAAATCCCAAATTAGCAATGAAAAGTTCACTTTTTGGAAATAAGGGTATTTTGGTCATTTCACTCTTCAACTTGACTAAACTCAAAAATTTGCTCCTAAAAATGGTACCATTAGGTGCTTCTCGGAAAAATGAATCCAACAAGACCAAAATCACCCAAAACGGAGTTAAAATGAGCAAGTTATGGCCCTTTGAAGTTCAGGGGCAAAAATGTAATTTTTATTAAAAAACGGATTTAGCCTGAAAAACACAGGGTCCCGTTTTGATACGGGCACCCCCTTTCTTCAACCTCCTAGAGGGTTCTAGAACGGCGGTGTTTGGAGGAGAAATCATCGCCATTCTGGAGGTTTCTCCACCGCCATTCAAGGGCGGTGAGAGCCCCCTCCAGAACCCTCTTATAGGTCTATAAATAGAGCTCTTGGGCGCCTTTAGTGGCAGCCCAAAAGCTTGGGAAAAAAAACCCATTTTGGAGAAGCAACCAAGAGGAGAAACGTGGAGAAAAACCCAGCAACGAGCCAGGTATGCCCAAGATCCCTCCAAACCCGTCTTCCCATTAGTCTTAGGCTAAGTTTCCCTAAGTTTTTGCATGAAAATTCATGCAAAAATGGACCCTGGAGAGTCATAAAGGACCCAGGGACAATCCCTGGGCTGAACTGGTTCAACAGGGTCGAACTAGGGCATCCCAAGGACGCCCTGGTCCCCCAACGAATAAGACGCTCCCCACTAGACGAAACATGCCGTCCGCATTCGAGAGAAACCAGCGGGCGCGTCCATGGACGTGCCCACAAATGAAAAAGATGGGTGGGAATCCAGCACATCTGCAGACGCGCCCGCTGGGGCGCATGTCGCTGACGCGCAACGCGTTAGCGTTCTGGGATTCCACCTCTTAAAAGCCTTTATGTACATGTGATACTAAAAAGTCTATAACTTGAGATCTAGAGCTCCGATTGAGGCGCCGCGAAAGGCGTCGTGTCCGTGTCGACGACGCAGACACAATCAAACTATAAAATCCCTAATTAAGGTCCAATATAAGGTGGACATGACCCTTAAAATAGGATGGTGGCGCATGGCCACTAGACCTTTGGAAAACTGATGATACCAAGGCCCAATTAGGACCTTAGGACACCCATAGGCATGGGGATGAACCCTTAATGCCTAAGTAGTAAGACCAACCACTCTAAAACCTATAAAAGATAGGCCAAACTAACTTTGATTCCCCAAACCATGTTCAGGAGCGTACGAGGACAAAGGGGTTAGTGCGACCTAGGCAGGTAGGTGCTCTATCGCTGCTAGTCTTTTTAAAAGAGCCATGATTGTTTTGAGAATACATGTTTTAAGTATATGACTTGTTTAGCATGACTTAATTCAGCATACATATGATAAATTCTTTATGCATAGATATGTTTTGCAAATAATTGCATATACATTATGCATAGATATGTTTTGCAAACAATTGCATGCATTGTATGATTTGTGAGCATTGAGTTTTTGAAAGATTGCATGTCCTTGAGGGTTACCAAAAGACGCTGGAGTGCCCAAAAGACGCTGGGTAGGCAGTTGTGAGGGCCAGGCAGTTGTGAGGGACCCAAAGAGGACAGGTTTTGAAAAAGAGGTTTTCGCTTGTTTGATCTGATATGATTTGGGCTGATAAGCTTGTGGGCGCTATGCTAAGAGGTTTGGGTTGGCCTCCAGCCTCTACCATTATTAAGTGGATGGGTACCATGCCCAAAAAGGGCAACATCCCTACGTCGACTGCATGTGGTACAGGGGGCTACCACTGGTGTTACGGCACTGGGTCGACGTGTCATAGGCCCCATTGAGGCTATGACCGAGTGTCCTTAGGTACCCAGGGACCACATGGCGGCGAGGTTGTGGGCATAGTTGGACCCTATGGTTTCATGGACTTATTGGCATTGCATATGGCATGATATGAGGTTGGTAGACCATACCATACTAGATATCCATGAGTTGGATTCAATGAAGCATCTTATGCATATCATTATGTTATGGTATGTATAATACTTTCGACTTGGTTTGTGCGATTCTTTAAGTCGTTAGTATTTCAATTTGACAATGGTTTTTGATATCGATATTGAGCATGAGTGTTCAAACATGCACATGTCTTGAAAGAGCATATGATTTTAAATATAGCATGCATTGTAAAACTAGTAGTGATGGACTCCTACTGAGTATAGTATATACTCACCCAATCCTCATCATTTTTCAGACACAAAGAAAACACTTAAGAGCAAGGAACGCTTGTGACAGAAGACACCCAGACTAAGTGCAAGTAAGTAAACCCCTACCTTATTTTTCAATGTTACTTGATTGTAGTTACTCTCTATAGCTGAGGCTGTGACTAACACTTTCTTGGGAATAATGTTAATTTAAAACTTTGCCATGGCTAGATAATTGGAAAATGTGTTTTGACACTCGGGGTTTTATACAAAAGATTGTTTTCCAAAATGAAAAAGATTTTCATGCATTTCATATTTATAAAACAAGAGATCTTGCTTTTTTATCAAATTTGCATCATATCATAAAAAACCCGGGTCGTCATAAGATGTATCCTTCCTTAGTATTTTATTTTGACATTTCAACAAGGGCAAGGTGGATTGGGTTTATGAGTTTCCAATGCTTCATTCCTAACCCTTAGATCATCATTTCCATAACTTGAGCGGTTGATATTTGGTTAGAGCATTTTTAGCCAAGAGGATCTTCTTTAAGGGCTTCTTTACTCTCCATTATAAAATTGAGATGTCTTAGAGTTGGTGGCATGGATGCTATTGAGCTTTCCTCATCCACTCTAGGTTTTTCCTTCTTCTTTTTCCTCCCCACCATAATTTTCTCCATCCAATGAGCTTCAAGCAAGGTGGGATGTCTCCCTCCTTTGAAAGTAGGTGTGCAGCCCACCAAAAAAATCTCCACCAATAGGCTTTTAGTCTAATCTTTATTGTAGCTTAACTTCTCATTGATCTATCTAGTCTTGTATTATTCATACTTTTCTCAAGATATTCCTTCAATCATCTCTATATATTACTAAAAACATTGGGTCATGGATATATTATATAGGTTAACAAGGATACTATTTAATGGTTCACAAAGAAAAGGCTCAAGGGGTTAACTAGTGGTCAAATAACATAGGAACATCGAAGGCTGTAGGTTTACCAAGGATGACCTCTATCATTTTCTAGGTTTCATATGACCTGAATTGACAATAAACTTAAGAGATATCTGGTATAGTCCTTTAGATATTTTCTCTATAGTTGACCAAGATGAAGAATAATGAGACCAACTAAGAATTTATAAGAAAATTTTGATTTATATATAACCCTCTCAAAGAAAGATTAGCTCTAAACTCACATGGATTAATAGTATTCACAATTCTTCTTTAAGATCTCTAAGTTATACTTATTCTTCAACATAAACTATATATATGGCTATTTTGAGTAATAATTAGTTTGAGTTTAATTTTCTATGGAGTAATTTAGAAAAGGGATAACATAGTGAATTAATTGTATACAAATCTATTAATAAGACAAATTCCAAAAGATATACTGAATATTTAGAAAATCCAAATTCTCATCCTTGTAAAGGAACTTATCAATTTTTTCAAAGAAATAAAGGAAAGACTAAAAAAAAAAAACAAAATATTTTGCACACATCAAATCTAAAAGATGCTTCCCCAATACTTAAATTAGACATTGTCCTTAATGTTTAGAACTATATACCATAGACAAATGGAATAATAAACTTGAATGGAAAGGGTGAGAAAGGTAGTATGCACACTCTTGGGACAGTACTTTGATCTACTGCTGTTGCAAAAAAAGAGAGCATAATATATAATGATGATGCATAAATGCAACTCTATGACATCTAAACTTACTAATCTATTAACCTAAATGTAAACTAGCTATGAAGGAGTTTCTAGAAAATTCACTCCACTTTAAAATCTTGTAGTTGTCAATGTATTTTCTCTACCTAGAGATGTACGGTGGTGATAATAGGATAGCATGATGAAACACTGCGTGGTAGAATTTCTTTGGACCAACTAGAGTTGACTTGGCCCAGGAACTGTCAAACTAGGAACATGTGATTGTAACATCGAAAAGCAAAAATGTTCCTCCTTTCTTACATCTTTCTGGAAAGTAGGGTTGAGCCCACTCTCCATATCCCAAAAAGGTTCTTCATTTCCTTTTGAATGCAAAGAAATATTAGGCCTTATACACTCGTTATCATCTTCTGTACACCTTAGAGCTTGTTGATGTTTAGCCTTAACATGAATTTGCTCACCTCCCCATTCTATATCAAAATTTGGTGCATGGATAATGGGTAAGGGACAAGAAAAAGGGCAGTCCTAGTGCACAAAGCTCTTGTGTATGCAGGATTCAGGGAAGGGGCGAACCACAAGGGTCAATAGTACGTAGCCTTACCTTGATTTTTGCAAGAGGCTATTTCCACACCTTTAGCCCAAAACCTCAAAGTCACACAATGTCAACTCTACCATTGCACCAAAGCTTCCAGTAAGGTATCAAATGAATGAAAATTATCATAGTGTGCATGATTTGAGATAGGTGGTAGGTTTAAATTGGGTGAGGTCCTATGTGGGCCCAACTTCTAACTTATTTTATTTTAGAGGCTCCCATTGTATGTGATTCAAGCTTCCTTCATAAGCTTCCCAAGGTGGTGAAATGTATGCATGCATGCATGGAAAGTTCTGCTACCCTACTTTTGATATGACCACCCTATTTTGAATAGATAAGGCTTGATCTTCCATTTAGGATTTTTGATTGCTCTAACTTTGACAACGACACCCATTTTTTAGTTTGAACTTTTTGACTTCTTAATTGGCATGTGTGAGTACATGGTATAGCTTGGAAAGTAAACTTGTTCTTTTAAGGGGAAAAATTTTAAATTTGTTCATTTTTGCATTTGTACACTGGACTTGCAAAATGTAGAATTAACCCTAATTAGTGCTATTTATGAAAAATTTAGGGTCTAAAACCTACTAAATATACAGATATATATGTAATATTTCTAATATATGTTAGGTATAATGAACCTCCTATGTTTCTATATGATGTCTTATGTGAAGACTCCACAGACACCTTTATGCCAAGACTTTTTATATTGGACTATATAGTTACTAGAATTTCTTGTTTACATAATAATAAATAAAAAAGAGTTCATGATAAGAATATAAGCTAAGTTCCAATATGTGCAAAAATAAGGATATATAGTTTCATGAGCATACAAAGGAAAATTCATTAACTACTAATTCCCTGTATTGGGTATCTTACCTCATTTAAGACCCTTCTTTAAATGCATTATATGTTCTTTAGATAAGTATTCCAATAAAGACGCCAAATTAGATAGTTCTTGTATACAAATACAAAACAGAACCCAAAGCCCAAAAATATACTCAAAGTAAAATAAAAAAGAATTATAGATTTCAGGAAAAATAATCAAAATCTACACAATAATGCAAATTTTCTTTACGTAATCAGTACATTTATATGATATATTTTAAGAAATAAGACTCAAAAATGCAGATCTATCAACCAAATGATAAATCACCTCAACATCTTGTCAAATTCTAAAAAATTAATAAATTGAAACCCCAAAACAAGTTCAACTTCACTAAAATCAAAGATTAGATCTAGCACCTATTAATCTTAAAAGAAAATATCCCAAGAAATCAATCTAGTACAAATCTTCACCATGAAGTTTGAGAAAGAAAGAGGATCTATAGTGGAAGGAAATTTGAATTGCAAATATACAAGCGTAGAGGAGACAAAAAGAGAGATGACATACAGGGTCAATAGCATTTGAAAATGATAATTGGAGAAGTTTACTTCAAAATTGGTTCAAGGCTGGCCCTTTAATATGCAAGATCAAACTGCTATGGAGAGAGAGAGACGGGTTCATGGGCAAGAGATCAAGAGAGAGAGAGAGAAGGCACAGAGAACTATGGAAAAGATTAAGCTGTCACTTAAAATTGAAGCCTTAAAAAATGTGCAAGAGCTAGAATTTTTGGACAATCTTTTCTAATAGTCTTCCTAAGTTCTTCCCGTGAAGAAATTCAATTTTTTAACTCTTTCTAATGACTTTTAGAATGTATGAAATCCTAAGAAATGGATCTTTGGTGGATCTCTACCCATAGGAAAAGTCAAGATGGATGCTGGAATCCTATGTAGTACCTTATGATATAGATCACATTTAGTCCTACTAAAATAAATGAAAAACAAGTAGCAATTTTACACCATTTCAATATGGAAAATGATGGAAAGCAGGGGAGCTTTTTACTTTGTGTTAGATCACATTTTCACATATTAATTGATAGTTCACAACAAATAAACAAAAATTTCTAGTATTCAAACTTCTTTTAAGTTCTAAACCCCCATGGATAATCTCTCCTTCAAGCATCAAATATCCAAAATTTAACAACCATAGCTCTTGCATTCTAATTGATGCAAAAACTCACAAATTGGCTCACTATCAAGGAAATGAAACCCCTTTGAATGAAGGTGTAAAGAAATCACTTTTGGAGTTTAGATCAAGAAAATAATAAGATGGAATCACCTTTTGTTTCACTTGACAACTCCTTAAGGTCTTCTTCTTTATGTTTTCCTATTTTTCCTTGAATCTCCAATTGTAGGCATCCTCTCTAACTAATTATATGTTGACAATAAAAGGTCTTCTTAATTGAAATTAGTACCAATAGGAAGAAACAATTATAAGAATCGACCAAACTAGCATTATATGGAAAGAAAAGGTGGATTTAAGAACAACAAAGTGAAAGGATATACGTAATTACTCTTTTCAATTTTAAAAGAGCACAAAGAAGAATAGATCCAATGGTAGATATAGGTAGAAATCTAAAGAAAGAAAGGCATAAAGGAGAAGAAATCAAAACAAAAGTGAAAGAATGGATTATTTACCTTATAAACAAGATCAAGGGGAATTTGTAAAAAAGACAATCAAGGTCAGTTGTTAGATACCTCTCTTGATGTAGTTGGAACACTCTAGTTGCGAACTTGGCCTTTCTTGATATCTTGCATCTCTCTTCCTCAAGGAGAAAGTGTAACTAGAATTTTCATAATATAATATATATTAGGAATTAACTATCAAAGCAAGTTAGGTCAACTGGTTATGGAGTAGATATGAGTACCATAGGTCCAGTTTCAAATCCCTATAATTACAATAGCCTACATTTTTTAATGGAATTTTGGGCTCACTCACACCAAGGGACGTCTAAATGTATTGAACCCTAGGAATGGAAGTTTTTCTCTGTTAAAATCCTTAGGAAAATGTGAGTATAGGCATGTACATAAAGAATATTAGATGAGGATCCCAAGATTCTTTGGAGATCAGGAAAGTCAGTAAGTAATAGCGAGGATTGGGGTCTAAATTATAACAAGATGAAGGGTGAGGATCAACAAATCGATAGATAATGGGATAAGGTCAAATATGAGAGATACAATATAGAAAAGGGGAGAAATCTAAGATAGAATAACTAGAAAGGGAGACCACACCAATTAGGAAACTAGCCTAGATGTCTCCTTAAGTATAAGACGTCTTGGGCTAGGTGAAGAAGAAAGAGAAATGAGAAAAAATTTGAAGGAGAGAGAGAGAAACCCGGAGCGAGGGAGAACAATTATTCCAATAGCTTTTGGAAAAGAAGGCTGTAGAAGTATGTGTTTCTACAATGAACTAGGGGTGTGAGTTATTCTAAGTCAGATTGGTTTTCGAAATTTTAGATCTATCTTGTTTTACCCTAGTAAAGTATGCACACCATGATTGGTTTTGTTCAAAGCACATCATCGATTTCGCAATTGATATGTACATATCCATGCTTAGTTTTTGTTCAAATCATAAGACCTCCACTTAGTTTCACCCAAGCTTCATCCTGGTCATGGATATATCACCTAGGTTTTGGTCCAGAAGTAGTGACAATTCCATATTTACAAAATACTATCTCAATTCATCTTTTTTCATTAGATTGGGGATGTGATATGGTTCTGAAGGATGAACTAGATATGGACAGTTCAAACAAGATTTCATTTTAAGTATTGATTCATTTATCGAGGGGACGGATCTAAGGTTAGTGCGAATCAATAAGTTGGAACAACTTCATAAGCATATCTTCAATATAGAAATCAAAAGGTTCAAATTCAAACATGTTAATCCATGATCATATTGATGCATTATCTATAAACCCACCAAATCTCATTTGTTAATTCATGTCAATACAAGCACATCATTTAAAGCTTGTTGAATCTCAACCATTAAAACACGTTGGTATAGGCACGTCATTTAAATAATTTCATTAATTAATTTCAAGTGGATATAGGCTCATTATCCACAAATTGATTTAATCTCGTTTGTCAACCCATGTTGGTATAGGCACATTCACCTATGGCATATTATTATGGCTAGGATTAGATTGAATTTGATATCTCAATCTAGATCTATTTATTTTGTTCAAATGAAGCATGTGCACCAAGTTTGATCTCTCATTCATCAATTTCATGTTGATGTTATATGTGAACATTAGCCATGATTGATCTTGAAGGTGAGCATTGACTTCAACTAAGGAGGCTCATTTAAATAGTCAACAAAGTTGAATTTTATTCATTAGTTTTGTGCATAGAATGTGTGCCAATACTTGAAAGGGTTTGATTATGCATCCTATTATTTATATCCAAAAAACCATTGCTAACTCAACTCTTGGATAAGTATATACGCCCATCCATCTCATACTTTAAGGAAACCATGCAAGCTCTCCTACATGTCCCACAAATAACACATTTGTTAGTGACTAAATTATTTCATGTATGTTTAGATCCAAGCCATGCATGCATGTCCAAATCTTCACCATGTTATTTCCATGTGCATACTATCCTCTCTTCTGTCTTCCATGCACATACCATCCTTACCATAGTATCTCCATGTGCCACTGATCTTGTGAATCTTTCACTAAGTGCTTGGAATCCTATTAAAGTTGTATTAGGCACTCATCATCATCATCATCATCATCATCATCATCATCATCATCATCATCATCATCATCATCATCATCATCATCATCATCATCATCATCATCATCATCATCATCAAGACCTTATCCCAATTAGGGGTTGGCCACATGAATATTATTCCTCCATTCCTTTTTATTAAGTACCATGGCTTCATTTAGTCCCAACATTTTTAAATCTTTCCTCACCACTTCTGCCACATTCTTTTCTCCTTCCCCTTGCCCTTTTACAGCCTACTACTTGCATTCCCTCACTCCTTCTAACTGGTGCCATTTTCAGTCTCCTTTGGATATGTCCAAACCATCTAAGTCTAATCTCCCTCATCTTGTTGTCTATTGGTGCTACCCCTAAATTTTCTCTAATATTTTCATTCCCAATTCTATCATTTCTTGTCTTACCACTTATCTATCTAAACATCCTCATTTCTACTTCACTCATCCTAAGAGCATGATGTTCTTTAAGTACCCAATACTCTAATCCATAGAGCATGGTTAGCCTTATGTCTATCCTATAGAATTTTTCTTTTAGTTTGAGTGGCACCCACTGATCACACAAAACTCTAGATGCACATCTCCATTTGTTCCAACCCACTTGGATTCTCTAGGTATCCTCCCTCTCAATCTCTCCACTCTCATGAATCATTGATCCTAAGTACCAAAAGTGGTCTTTTATGGGGACTTCTTGGTTGTCAATCTTGATTGGTGTTCCACTCCTACTACTCTTCTTGTTAAAATTTCATTCCATATATTCTATCTCAGTTTGGCTGATTTAAAATCCTTTAGATTCTAATTTTCCTTTCCGTAATTGTAGCTTTATATTTACGCCCTCCCTTGTCTCATCAAGTAAGACTATATTATTTGCAAATAGCATGCACTAGGGAATCTCCTCATTCAGATGTTTTGTTAACTCATCCATAACCAGTGTGAAAAGGCACGGACTCAATGCTGATCCTTGGTGCAATCCTACAGTGACAGAAAAATCACCAGTCTTGCCACTAGTGGTCTTAACATTTGCTATCGCTCCCTCATACATATCTTTAATTATGTTTATATACCCTCATGAAACCACTTTTTTGTTCAACACCCTCCATATTAACTCTTTAGGGACTCTATCATAAGCTTTCTTTAAATTGATAAAGACCATGTGGAGGTCTTTCCTCCTCTCCCAATATTTCTCTGCCAAATTGTCTTAGTAAGAAAATAGCTTTCATGGTAGACCTCCTAGGCATGAAACCAAAATGATTCTCCAATACACTTGTCTCATGCCATAGCCTCTTATCAATCACTCTTTCAAAAAGTTTCATACTATGGCTCATGAGTTTGATCCCTTGATAATTAGTGTAGCTCTACATATCTTCTTTATTCTTATAAATTGGTACAATAGAGCTTTTCCTCCACTCGTCAAGCATTTTGTTTTATTTTATAATCTTGTTAAACAACTTGGTCAACCAAAATATTGCAATATCTCCCATATGCTTCTAAAACTTTATTGGTATACCATTGAGCCCCATGGCCTTTCTTGATTTTATCTTTTTCAAGGCCTCTTTCACTTCAGGCATTCTAATCCTACATTCATATCTATAATATCCAATGTTATTTAGATTTATAGTATTTTCAATCCCTATATTCTCAGAGCCATTGTCATTTAACAAATTTTGAAAGTACATTTCCCACCTTTGTTTGATCTCATCATCTTTGAGTAATACCCTTTGATCATCACTTTTAATGAACCTAACATGATCTAAGTCCTCACCCTTCTGTTCTCTTACTTTTGCAAGTTTAAATACATCTTTCTTACCTTCTCTTGTTCCTAGTCTATATACCTTAAGTTTAGCCTCACTATTCTCTTAGCAACATTTTTATATTGTTCTAGTTTTCACTATTTCTAGTCTTCTGCCATGCTTTAAAAAACATCTGTTTTCCTTTAATAACTTTTTGCATTGTTTCACTCCAGAACCATGTTTCCTTTACTAATTTCCTTTTACCTTTAGATACTCCTTAGACATCTTTTGCCACTTTCTTAATGGACTCAACAATATTAATCCACATGGCATTTACTTCTGTTCCATAGTCCCAGTTTCCTTCTACCATAAACTTATTTGTGAATGAGGTTAATTTCTCTCCTTTTAAGTTCCCCCACTTAGTTTTTAGATACCTATTAAGTTCATTTCTTTTCTTCCATATTTTGACATGCATATCCATAACCATTAACCTATGTGGTGAGGTTAAACTCTCACTGCATATCACCTTACAATCCTTACACATTGATCGTTCAATATTCCTAAGTAGAAAAAAGTCTATTTGGCTTTTATGAAGTCCACTTTTAAAGGTTATTAAGTGTTTATCCCTCTTCTTAAAGAGTGTATTTGCAATGGCCAGGTAATATGACAAAGCAAAATTGAGGATAGTTTTCCCCCTCTCATTTCATTCACCTATATCATACCCTTCGTGTATTCTATCATATCCTTCCTTTTCTTTTCCTACATGGCCATTTAAGTTTGTTCCTATAAATATCCCCTCAGTGTTGGGAATTTCTTGCATGACTCCCTCCATATCTTCCCAAAACTATCTCTTGATTATATCTTCTAACCCTACTTGTGGTACGTATGCACTTATAACATTTATGATCTACTCTCCTAGAACAAGTTTTATTATTATAATTCTATCATTGATTCTTTTAATGTACACCACTTTATCCTTTAATTCTTTATTCACTATTATTCATACTCCATTTATGTTATTATCATTTCGTACATACCATAGTTTATACCCATTGATTGCTCTAGCTTTAGCGATTTTCCACTTGGTTTCTTGAATACAAGTGATGTTGACTCTCCTACATTTCATCGTGCCTACTGACTCCAAACTCTTACTTGTCAATTTTCCTATATTCCTTGTGGCAATACGAATCTTATGCTATGGAGATATCCTATTTACCATTACCTTTCTTGACCTCCATGGCATTGACCCATTTACACTTTTCACTACAACTTGGTTTTGATGCAGCGAGGTAGCTTTTGAGGGGACGATCTAGCCGCCTTTGCCCATTTTACACTACACCAGAGATCCAATGTATTGCGTTGCTTCTGGGGGAATGCCCTCACAACCCTTACCCATTTTTCATCGCACCCAAGATCTGATGAAGAGCGTCACTTATGGGGAATGCCCTAGCTTGTGGGAATGTTAGTTTTTGATTCATGTCATGTTAGGATTGCCATACTTTTAAGGAGCTAGAGATGATTTTCATTTCTTCCTTACAAAATAATATACAAATACATATTCATTTGCAAGAAGGAGAGAAATAACAAAATCATCTTCAACTTCTTCCTTGTCGGTTAGCACTTGATGCAAGACCCTTCTCCTTTTTCATCCTGGCTTGGGACCTACATTGGCAGAGTTAGGAGGTCATAACCTATTTGAACTAAATGTAGCTGTTCACCATTGAATTAGGCCCACATGACCTATTTAAACTAGGTGCACAAATTCAATTCTTAGTTGCTTTAATTTGTGACTTTAGATCTATTAAATTCCTAGAATGCACACATTGTCTTTGATCCATAATTCTGTTTTGGATTCAAACTATAGAATGAGCAACCTAGATCGATATTTTGATCCATGCCCATGAGTTTAATTCTTTGACCTAAAATCATGCACACAAGTTATTTGTCATCTGAATTCAATGCACACTGTTAATTTTGGATTGATCACAATTTCATCTTCACTATACTAAGTTTACATTGCACTGTGATTTCTAATTGGCCCATGAATCTCATGTGTACCATGTTTGGTTTAATCTGATCATAGCACTCATTTACTATAACTTCATACACATTATATTGGATAGTTTAATATAGTTGATCTTATTTTTATCTATGAATCCTTGTGCACTGAACCATAGATTTTCTTGGATTATACTATTGACTTCATTTTGATATATGTAGACCAATGCTTTGTTGTGTGTCAAATCCCATAATTAATCTCATTGATAAAGGCACTATCATATTTTGGATGCTTTTAAAAATGGAAACAAAATATATGATGAATGCATATGTGTGTTGAATATGAGGAAGGGTGAACTGCTAACAAATTTTTATTGAGAGCCAAGTTTATTCATATGTTTGTCTATATATGTAAAATTTCAAATATTGATATGTTGATCACAACCTTGGTTTTTTCACTCTAAAGAGTGTTATTTGATCGCTGCCAGTCCGAAGCCTTAGTAAAGGAGGACGATTTTGTGTCAGGTATCAGACGACAAGTAAAATCAGTGGCAAACCCCATGCATGAATCAATTTTTGACATTCCCTCAAGCTAGGGCATTTCTCATAAGCGATTAACAACATTTGATCTTGGATGCAATGGAAAATGAGCAACGGCTACTAGGGCATTTTCTTAGAAGTAATGCACTGCATCAGATCCCAAGTTTAGCAAGGGCTGCTAGGGTATTCCCCCTACAACCAATGCAGTGCATTGAATCTTGGGTTGAGTGGAACATAGTAAAGGCTTCTAGAGCATTTCCTTAGAAGTGACATACTACATCAGAACCAGATTTGGTGGAAAGTATGCATGGGTTCTCATGTCATTTGAAAAGTGCATGAGTAAATAGGCTAAGTCAGGAGAATGAGATTCATATTGCCACATGGAATGTATGCACATTGACATGTAAGAGTTTGGAGTTAGTATATACAATGAAACACAAAAGAGTCAACATCACTTGTATCTAAGAAAAAAAGTGGAAAGGTGCTAAATTATAAAAATCGATGGGTATAAGCTCGGGTACGTAGGAAAGAACGATAATAGAAATGGTGTAGGGATAGAGGTAGATAAAGAATAAAAGGATAAATTTGTAGACGTTAAAAGAACTAGTGATAAAATTATACTAATAAAACTTGTTTTAAGAGAGGGGATCACAAATGTCACCACAAGTAAGTTTAGTAGATAGAATCAAGGGAAAATTATGGGAATGCATGGAAGGAGTCATGTAAGAAATTTCCAACACAAAGGGGATATTTATAGGAGCAGACTTTAATGGTCATGTAGGACAAGAAAAGGAAGGATATAACAAGATAGATGGAAGGTATGGTATTGGGGAAAGAAATGAGATGGGGAAAGTTATCCTCGATTTTCCTTGGCATATAACCAAGCTCTAGCAACACATTCTTTAGAAAGAGGGATGAACACTTAATACCCTTTAAAAGTGGGCCATATAAAAGCCAAGTAGACTTTTTTAGGAATACCAAAAGATCAATGTTTAAGGATTGTAAGGTGATACTTTGTTAGAGTTTGACCTCATAGTATAGATTAATGGTCATGGATATCCATATTAAAAGATGGGAGAAAGAAAATAAACTTAATATGTGTCCAAAAGCAAGTGTTGGAACTTAAAAGAGTATAATCTAAGATCATTCACAAACAAGTTGATGGTAGAAGGAAACTAGAACAATGAAATAAAGTAAACACCATGTGGACAATAATGGTCAAGTCCATTAAGAAAGTGGAAAAAGATGTATTAGAAGTATTTAAAGGTCAAAGGAAACTAGTAAAGGAAACTTGGTGGAAGGGTGAAAAAGTACGAAGTATTAAAGAGTAACATATGTGTTTTAAAGCATTGTAGAGTACAAAAATAATGAAAACTTTGAGCAATATAAGAATGGTAAAATTGCTAAAAGAGTAGTAAGTGAGGTGAATCCCAAGACATATTATAATCTCTATAATAATTTAGGTTCAAGAGATGGCAAGAAAAATGTGTTTAAACTTGCAAAAAGTAACTGAACAAAAGAGTAAGGACTTAGACCATGTTAAGTGCATTAGAAGTAATGACCAAAGGGTACTAGTAAAAAATGATGAGATCAAATAAAGGAGGAAAATTTAGTTTATAAAATTGTTAAATGATAATTACTCTATGAATACAAGGATTGAAAGTATTGTAAACCCAAATAATGTTGAACATTATAGATACGACCTTAGGATTAGAGTACCTAAAGTGAAAGAGGGCTTGAAAAGCATGAAATTAGAAATGAACTTGGGGCCTAATGGTATAGCCATGCGGGTTTGGAAGTATATAGGAGATACTAGAGTAGTGTGGTTCACAAAGTTGTTTAACAAGATTGTAAAATCAAAGAAAATGTGTAATAAATTGAGGAAGAGCTCTATTGTAACAATTTATAAGAATAAAGGAGACATACAAAGTTTAATTAATTACCAGGGGATCAAACTTATGAGCCATATGATAAGTGTTCAATTTTGTATAAAAAAGTACCCAATTAGTAGCCCATATGTTATAAAATATAGCATTATTTGTGGTGTTTTTTTGGAATTTTGTAATACATGCATTTTTTACCTAATAATTTAAAATTTTGATATTTTTCAAGTTTAGAGGTTAATTTGGAGTAAATATGTGAATGATCACAAATTTCTAGGATTTCATTAGTAATTTTTTACTTTTGTAGGAAATGAGAAGATGATCCAACTGTTATATTGTGCTTCGTAGATTTTTTCGCAGTCGAGCCATGCGATTAGCTCATCAAGGGTGTGGAGGGAGAGCCCCTAAAAGAAATTGGAAGAAGGAAAGGTGATTAAAATTATCCATGTAAAACATCATGCATTTCCACCACTTTGCATGAGCATTGGAGCCATACATGAGGTTTCCTAGTCCAATTTGGAAACCTAAGGAAGCAAAACTACTCGAGCCTTGAAGACAAGCAAGGAAGCCACTTAAGCCACTAAGGAATGAGCCATTCAAGTGACCCATGAAGTCATTGATGGATGCCACATGGAGCCACATGATTGGAGCATCAATTTAAGCAACTTTCCTATGTTAAGAGTGTGATTTTTAAGCAATTTTGAGAGAGAATTGTAAAAGGTAAGATGATGTCCCATCTAGAGTGAAAACTCCACTTTTCTTATCCATTTTCCATCCATAATCCACCATTCACCCTAGGGTTCCATGTTTTTAACACAAGGAGGGAGCTACATTTCTAGAAGAGGATGCCCCCCTTGCTTGGCTAACAATTTCAAGTGGTTTTGTCATTAGGAAACCCCTAAATCTACATCTACTTTCCTCTTTGATTCAGTCCTTGCCTAAGTTAGAAACCAGAGCATCTATAAATCTCCCATGATTCTAACAAATTTTTCAAGTAGGTGTTGGGTGAGACAACCTTAAAACATAGCTCTACTTTGGAGATCTTTGCTGCTGGAATTTGGCCCTTTACTTCCTTTGGATTTCTTTCAATTCTCTTTGTTATTTGCTCTCCAATTCAGGTCAGTATTTTTCTTCCATTGATTTAGTTTCATTGCTTTAGTTGCCCATTGTTTTGCTTTCAAGTTCTTCACTCATCTTTCCACTTAGCTTTCCCTCTTTTCTATGCTTCAATTTCATTAGTTTTTCTTGCTTATTCTCTCAAGATCTAAGTTAAAATTTTCTGGTAGTAATAGCCAAGAGAAGAGATAGCTTAGAGCCTTGGATTCATCTCTTGAATTCCATGTTTTCTTCCTTAATTCTAGCCTAGTTTTAGGTCCATTTTCCTTACTTTAGTTCATCATCTTTGCCATCTTCTCTCTTGAATTCATTTATTTTATTTGCATGTTAGCTTACTTTAGTTTATGATCATTAAATTAGATTTTGTTGTTGTTTAGATTAGGATTTAGGCAATAGTTTATTGTGCAATTTCTAGAATTTTGCACTTATTTATGTGCAGAAATTTTGATGTAAGTTTGTATTGATTCAATAAAATTTCTTTGAGGGTTCTTATTATGGAATGCTTCCATCTTCAAATAACTTTATATTTGGGTTGTTATCTTACATAAAATTTATTGTTTCAGTTGCTTCATATGCTTGATTTAAGTTGAAGTTCTAAGTGATTAAAATTTGAAATTTTCTCCTTAATCTTTATGCTTTGTTTCCAGCCATCTAAATACCTTAATTTCTTGAATGCTTATGAACTATTTATATTTTTAGGTTAAGTTCATTAATCATCTTGCATGTTAGTTTGCATTTAAAGCATCAAATCTGGTCATCTTTCAACTTATGAACCATGTGCACAATCCATGGATCATGCACATGGTACTAATTAACTTTTCTCTTTGATCCTTGATTGATTTATTTACTTAATCTTGTTTTAGTAGTTACTAATTAGTTGTTTTCATCTTAGTTTAGGTTTATAAATTTTCCTTTTTAAGTTTTAGAAAGTTTCATTTTTAGAAAGTTTCTTGTTTAGGAAAGTGTTAAATTAGGAAAGTTTCCTTTTTAGTAGTTTCTTTAAGTTAGTTGCTTATCTTAATTTATGCTTGTTTTGCATTAGTTTATTTTGTTAAATGCATGTTAGTTACATTAGTTTCTAATTCCATTCCTTAGTTTTAATTTTAGCAAGTTTTCTTTAATTGTAGCTTCTAATTTCGTGCATTTACTTTCCTAGTTTAAATTCAAACCCAATTCAATCTCTCTCTTTGGTTGAAGTTATGCACTTTGAATGCGATCCATCCAACATACAAATTTGTTAGATTCCTCATGGGTTTGACCTCTCTTGCATGCTAATACTACTTTGATTCATGTTCTTGAGAGTAATTTTAAGGCTACACCACCATACGATGAAACTTTATGAAAGAGGGATTGAGAAGAGGCTACGACATGACATGAGTGTGGCAGAGAACTAGTTTGGTTTTATTCCTAAAACATCTACTATGGAAGCTATTTTTGTGCTTAGACAATTGGAAGAGAAATATAAGGAGCAGAGGAAGGACCTCTACATGGTCTTTATTGATTTAGAACAAGCTTATGATAGGATCCCCAGAGAGTTAATATGATGGGTGATGGTTTAGAAAGGGGTTTCACAAGGGTGTATAGATAAAATTAAGGATATGTATGAGGGAGCAATAGGTAACATTAGGACCATTAACAAAAATTGGTGATTTTCCTGTCATTATAGGATTACACCAAGGATTGACTCTAAGCACATGCCTTTTTACATTAGTTATGGATGAGTTAACAAAATATCTACACCAGGACATTCCATGGTGCATGTTATTTGCATGCTTGTACCTTTTAATAGACCCATCTAAAGGAGGGCATAAACACAAAGCTATAGTTATAGAGAAATGCATTAGAATCTAAAGGAATTAAATTATACAAGATAAGAGTATATAGAATGCAATTTTAGCAAGGAGAGGAGTGGGAGTAGGTGCCAATCAAATGGAAAGGAAAATTCTATAGGACGGCTATAAGGCAAGCCATGCTATATGGATCAGAGTGTTGGGTAGTTAAGGAACAACATATACAATGGATGAGCATTTCCAAAATGCAGATGTTAAGATGGATGAGTGAGAAGAAAATAAAGAATAGAAGTAGAAATATAAATATTAGAGGAAACTTAGGAGTAGCTCTAATAAGTAACAAGATGAGGGAGTTTAGACTTAGATAGTATGCATGTCCAACAAAGACCGAGAAAAGCAGTAGTTAGAAGGAGTGAGGTGATCTAAATGGAAGGTTCTAAAAGGACAAGGGGAAGGCCAAAAAGAATGTGGATAGAAGTATGAGAAAATATTTTAAAACATTAAGACTACATGAAGCCATGAAACTTAATAGAGGGGAATGGAGGAAAAGTATTCATGTGATCGACCCCTCATATGGATAAGGTCTTAATGATGATGATTTTTTGTACATGCATATATGTAAATAGTTTTGGTTGGGATGATAGGTTTTTGTGATGACCTGGGTTTTTCCATGCATTTTTAAATGCAATATCTAATTCCGAAGGCGGGATGCATCCCTATTTGAAAACCATTTTATAAAAACCATGTAGTGCAGTGAAAAATCTTTAGTTTTAAACTCATTTAAAAAACCCCGAGTGTCATTTGCTTTCACAACAACCAAAGTAGTTTTTGAAAAACTTCAGAAATCATAAATGTTTTTCCAGGTCTATCCAGTCACAGCTCATAGCCCATCTGTTATTAAATACAAATACATGTCCAAAGGGTAGAGTGTTTACTTACATGTATGATTGTCTCCTTTTGATTTACTTGCTCATAGCACTAACATAGGCGTCCTCTACTCATGAATGGAGCTATCTTGCAAAATGTTAATGATAGGGTGAGTATATACTATACTTAGTAGGAGTCTATCACTACTAGTTTTACATTGCATGCTGTGTTTAAAATCATATGCTCTTTAAAACATGTGCATATTCGAACAATCATGTTCAATATCGATATTAAAAACCATTGTCAAATTGGAATACTGACGACTTAAAGAATCGCATAATCCAAGTCAAAAGTATCATATATATATCATAAACATAATGATATGCATAAGATGCTCCACTAAATCCAACTCATTGATATATGGTATGGTCGACCAACCTCGTGTCATGCCATATGCAATGCAAGTAAATCCTCAAACCATAGGGCCCACTATGCCCCCGACCTCGCCTCCGTGTGGTCCTCCAGTACCTGGGGACACTCGGTCATAGCCTCCATGGGGCATATGACACATCTTCGTCGTAAATCATGCAATTTATGAAATCAGTTGCAAAACATGCATGCAATGCATAACATCTGCTCATGCTAGTATCGCATTCAAAGTCATAACCCTACCTAGAAGCCTGCCAGCCTAGAAGCCTATCAGCTCTCTCTGGCCCGCCCTCATCAGCCTGCCCTCGTCAGCCCACCCTCATCGGTCAAGGCTACACTTATCATGCAATCTATGCATGTAGCACATGTCTTGGCAATATATGCGCAATGTATTTTTCAAAACCTATCCTCTTTTTCAAAACCTGTCCTCTTTGGGTCCCTCACAACTGCCTGGCCCTCACAACTGCCTACCCAGCGTCTTTTGGGCACTCCAGCGTCTTTTGGTAACCCTCAAGGACGTGCAATTTTTTAAGAACTCAATGCTCACAAATCATGCAATATATGCAATTGTTTGCAAAACATGTCTATGCATAATGTATTTATCATATGCATGCTGAATTCATTTATATGATAAACAAGTCATATAATTTATACTTAAAACATACATTCAAAACAATCACAGGCTCTCTCTTTTTGTTAAAAGTCTAGTAGCGATAGAGCACCTACCTCGAAGTCTCCTGGAGTCGCATCCTTTATCACTCAACCTGTCCCTGGGTCTCATTTATAAACTCTTGGATATGAATGGATACAAGGAGTCCTTATCAATTTCAATATATTTAGACATTAGATTGCTAGATCTGCCTTTTAGGGTCCATGGTCCTTGCCTAATTTATTGTCAGGCTAGATCCTATGATATGGATCTACTATTCAATAATTAAACTCTGTAATTTGTCCTCTGATCCTAACTTTATAATCTCATTAGGTCCGCGTGTATCAGTTCCCAGGATACCCGTGCATCCTGGTTGAACCGCGATCTGCCTCACGTGCGTGCGCGCCCAAAGGCCATGCCAGGGACCGCATTTTGGACGCGCACATGCATGCTCAAGTGACGCGCTATGACGCGCATCATGGATGGCATCGCACAGACGCACCTTTGGTGTAGCATGGCGTGTCTCAGCTCCCAGGGCACCCCGTGCATCCTGGTCGAGCCAGGACTCGTGCCCCACATGGCGTGTGCACTCGAAGGCTGCACCAGGGACAGTGTACGCACTGACGTACACTTGGAACCCATCCCAGGGACCCTGCCCAGGCATTCGTGGAGCATGGCGTCCCTGGGACGCCTTGTTCGTGCAGAGCTATTTGGAACCGGCTTGGTCATTTTCCGACCAGGAAATCCAGCTGGGAAAAGACCAGATCTGGCATGGATCTTGGCCTGGGGGAAGTGAAACGAAGAGAAGGGAAGGAGGGGCTTACCTGGGTAGCCGGGGACGCCCTCCTTCGGGTGGTGCGGCTCCCCCTTTCCGCTTGAAAACCTTATGTTGTCGGAACTCGTGAAGCGAAAAAAACCCCAATGTCAAAACCGAAAAATAGAAGAGAGGGGAATGGGGAGACGGGAATGGCCGGCCTAACTCGGACCTAGTCGTTGCCGGAAATCGCAAAGAACTGGGTTTCTGATTTTTGCCGGAAATCCCAGTCCTAAATGACTGGAAAATCGTGATTTTGAAAAGGGGGAGATAGGTATTTATAGAGGGAAGAAGGCGGTGCCCCTCAATGGTGGTGCCGCCATTTCCCTTAGTGTTTTCTAGAGAAATCGGGAGAAGAGGGTTTTTGGAGGAATCTAGAGGAGGAAGACGATAGGGGGTGCTGTTATCAAAATGGCTCCCTGCGTTTTTCGTTCTTTTTCGTTTTTCTGTTTAAATTACAGAAATGCCCCTAATCTTTAAACGGTCGTAACTTCTTCATACGAACTCCATTTTCGGCGTTCTTTGAGGCGTTGGATTTCATTTACTATTTAAAATAAAGTAAAACATTTAGCACAGTTTATTTCCCATAGAATGTCCAATTTTTTGTTAGAAATAGCGCAAATTGCTCGGGCATTACATTATTGCTCCCTTAAAAGAATTTCGTCTTTGAAATTCCATAAATTATCATCTTCAAGGTATTTTGTCTCTTAGATAACTTCTTGGTGAATGCATTCTCCCCTTAGGAATCAAATCTAGGCTCAACCTCAATTTATCATTTTTTTATTGTTCCTTCTACAAGGCCTTACCTATAAGGGCCGCTTTCGTTGCGTACTCTGATGCATACTCCCATACGTGCCAGTTTAACAATACCGGTTTCTATCTGTAATTCATCTATCTGGAAATCCTTAGATGCCTATACTTTTCTCATCATGTATAGGATAGTCTCCTCGTAGGATCATGCTTCTTTATTCATGTATAAATTACTCCATACTTCTTTGAGATCATATGATCTTATTTCTCTTATTTCATTTTGAATATCATAGGATAATCCCTTATTCTTCTTGTCTTTCATCTAGTGATCTCTTCATCATCCACATCTCCTTCTAATGGTTGGTTATATGTCACTAGTAAGAGTCCGAAAAAATTACCTTCTTTCTATTGTGTCGAACTTTGCTTCTTTTCTTTTATATTTGTCCCCAAGATACTTCAATCACTGACATGGTATCATGTGCTCTACAGCCAAACCCTTGATTAACTTTGAATTTCCACTGTCTGTCGTTTTTCATATGTAACTTGATTCCTCGACCAAGGTTATATTCAAAATAAAATCATGAAAGCCAATTAGTAGCATCTTCCATCGAGGACCTTATCATATACTTGAAAGTAAAATGTCCTAACTCTATATCCAGTTTCATAATTATTGAATTCATTAAACGCTTTTCTCCATGAAGATTTTATCCAAACTCATGTCAAATGTTAATGGTCGATTCATCATCATGGGTCACATGTTCTCGTCCAGAGGCCTATCTCAATTTGTCATTAGGATTTTCAATAATGTTCCCATTTATGCAAAGCAAAAAAAGTCTCTTATTCATAACCGAGTACCCTTACTAGGTCATGGTATCTATTCAGGTTTGGAAAAATCTGTCTCATTGGTGGAGATAGCTCCTTATTTTTGCTTCTGTCTCAGTTGTTACTGTGTTCATTGTACTTGTAGCTCCTCCATGATGTGGCCTAATCAACTCCATGGTGTGGCCTAATCAAATGACCTCATACCCTCAAATGACTTAGTCTAATAAGTAACTTGTTTCTAGTAAAACTCATGTCCAAATACTTATAATATCCCTCTGAGTATATAACTTCGACTACTAACTCATAGATACTAACATACTTGACTAATTAGGGTGGGATACCTTTATTTAGTCTACAGTACTCTAAAGGTAATGACTAAATAATGGTCTTCCAATCTATGATACTAAGACCTCAATTTGATCCTTGATGGTACCCTATTGCTAAATGGACAAGTTACTGTCCCGGCTTAATTCCTTTATTTACTCATGTAGTGGCAAGGTAGGATATCACCAAAATTTTCTTTTTATAAACTATATCCATTGGTGTTCCTCATAAGCTAATGGATCTGATAAGAATCTAATTGATATCAAACCATTTGTAGATTTTTAATTTCTAGTTGGTCACTATTCCTCTTCGAAAATTTCTTATCGCATAATCTCCTGAAATTCGATACTCTACTCAAAATCTTAAACCCCATATGCTTTCTCTCTTTTATACTCTTGTACAATAAGATTACCAACTCAACTAGTATTATTCCTTTTGATTGATTTACCTCCCTATAGGATTCAAGATGAAAGAATTGTATGTATCTCCATAAAGTCATGATCTTCTTCTTTTGAATATTCAATATTCATCAAATACTTATAGTTACATCTCTATCTCTTTCTCTCTTTTCTTCAAAATCCTCATTTTTGTCTACCTAGATCAATGCTTTCATTTGAGTGGTTGCATATATTTGATCTACGCGGTAGTCCAGAGAAACTTAATACTTCCAAGAAATGTTGAAGTTATCGAAATCCTTAATTGCCTATAGCCTCAATAAAATTCGTACAATGTCTTAATAATGACATTGACGTTTTGGTCATGCTATACTTCTCTTACAAGTTCATGTTAGGATCAATCTATTATCATCCCTAGTATTATCATCAAAATCTTTTGATAACTTGGTCAAATTCATTTCCCTATCATATTCGTGTTATGTTTCTCTTAATCACATAATATGTCACTTGTATACATCTTCTGATTTGCCCCATAATACTTAGGTAGTTATTATTCAATAACACTTCCCTCTTCATAAGACTTCAATTAAGGTATCCAAAATTGAGCTAAGTCCTTCAAGATCCATACCTTTGTGATCTAGTATGAGTCATAGTTATCTCCTAATATCATCTTGCATTCTCATCCCTTTTTTATTATCATCAAGATCTTCTTAAAGTCCATTTTTTCCATTCCTTATCATATTTATATTCTGATATTCTTTATGATGGTAAGATAGCTATCTATGTCCTTCGATTTTCTCATCTTTGGAGAGATTACTGTATTACAGGTTAGAACTATCTACTAACAAGTTCACTAACATCTTCCTTGATCATCATCATAATACGATCCATATATGAGTTTTCATATTTGTACCACACAACAATCCTTAATCCTTAAGTTGTCTTAGACTAGATTTTGGATAAGGGTTGCACTATCCTTTGCCTAATTTTTTGTTAAACCAAGCTGTGTTTCACCTATTTATTTATGGTGAACTGCCTTGTGCATTAATATTGTAATCCTCAAATAGAAGTAGTCATCTCTACTACTTCTATTTATACTACTTCTTCTTGATTTTCTCTATTGTCTAGGACCCTTGGACATGCTAGACTGGCTGTGAAAGGATAAAACCTGGCTCTGATACCAACTGTGACGAACCGGGTTTTTCCATGCATTTTTAAATGCAATATCTAATTCCTAAGGTGGGACGTATCCCTATTTGAAAACCATTTTATAAAAACCATGCAGTGCAGCGAAAAATCTTTAGTTTTAAACTCATTTTAAAAACCCGAGTGTCATTTGTTTTCACAACAACCAAAGTAGTTTTTGAAAAACTTCAGAAATCATGAATGTTTACCCAGGTCTATCTAGTCACAGCTCACAGCCCATTTGTTATTAAATACAAATATATGTCCAAAGGGTAGAGTGTTTACTTACATGTATGATTGTCTCCTTTTGATTTACTTGCTCGTAGCACTAACATAGGCGTCCTCTACTCGTGAATGGAGCTATCCTAAAAAATGTTAAGGATAGGGTGAGTATATACTATATACTCAGTAGGAGTCTATCGCTACTAGTTTTACAATGCATGCTGTGTTTAAAATCATATGCTCTTTAAAACATGTGCATATTTGAACAATCATGTTCAATATAGATATTAAAAACCATTGTCAAAATGGAATACTGATGACTTAAAGAATCACATAATCCAAGTAGAAAGTATGATATATATATATATCATAAACATAATGATATGCATAAGATGCTCCACTGAATCCAACTCATGGATATATGGTATGGTCGACCAACCTCATGTCATGCCATATGCAATGCAAGTAAATCCTCAAACCATAGGGCCCACTATGCCCATGACCTTGCCTCCGTGTGGTCCCCGGGTACTTGGGGACACTCAGTCATAGCCTCCACGGGGCATATGACACATCTTCGTCATAAATCATGCAATTTATGAAATCGGTTGCAAAACATGCATGCAATGCATAAAATCTGCTCATGCTAGTATCGCATTCAAAGTCATAACCCTGCCTATAAGCCTAATAGCCTAGAATCCAGCCAGCCTAGAAGCCTGTCAGCTCTCTTTGGCCCGCCCTCATCGGTCAAGGCTACACTTATCACGCAATCTATGCATGTAGCACATGTCTTAGCAATATATGCGCAATGTATTTTTCAAAACCTGTCCTCTTTTTCAAAACTTGTCCTCTTTGGGTCCCTCACAACTGACTGGCCCTCACAACTGCCTACCCAATGTCTTTTGGGCACTCCAGTGTCTTTTGGTAACCCTCAAGGACATGCAATTTTTCAAGAACTCAATGCTCACAAATCATGCAATATATGCAATTGTTTGCAAAACATGTCTATGCATAATGTATTTATCATATGCATGCTGAATTCATTTATATGCTAAACAAGTCATAAAATAAGTCATGCTAAACAAGTCATATAATTTATACTTAAAACATGCATTCAAAAAAATCATGGGCTCTCTCTTTTTGTTAAAAGTCTAGTAGCGATAGAGCACCTACCTCGAAGTCTCCTGGAATCGCATCCTTCATCACTCAACCCCTCGCTGGGTCTCTTTTATAAACTCCTAGATATGAATGGATACAAGGAGTCCTTATCAATTTCAACATATTTAGACATTAGATTGCTAGATCTGCCTTTTAGGGTCCATGGTCCTTGCCTAATTCATTGTCAGGCTAGATCCTATGATATGGATCTACTATTCAATAGTTAAACTCTATAATTTGTCCTCTGATCCTAACTTTATAGTCTCATTAGGTCCGCGTGTCTCAGTTCCCAGGATACCCGTGCATCCTGGTTGAACTGCGACCGCCTCACGTGCATGCGCGCCCAAAGGCCATGCCAGGGACAGCGTTTTACACGAGCACATGCATGCTCAAGCGACGCGCGTCCTGGATGGCATTGCACGAATGCACCTTTGGTGTAGCATGGCGCGTCTCAGCTCTTAGGGCACCCCGTGCATCCTAGTCGAGCAAAGACTCGTGCCCCACATCGCGCGCGCACCCGAAGGCCGCACCAGGGACAGTGTACACACTGACGTATGCTTGGAACCCATCCCAAGGACCCTATCCCAGGCGTTCATGGAGCATGGCATCCTTGGGACGCCTTGTTCGTGCAGAGCCGGTTGGAACCAGTTGGGTCGTTTTTCGGCCAGGAAATTTGGTTGGGAAAAGACTAGATCCGACATGGATCTTGGCCTGGGGGAAGTGAAACAGAGAGAAGGGAAGGAAGGGCTTACCTAGGTAGCTGGGGACGCCCTCCTTCAGGTGGTGTGGCTCCTCCTTTCCGCCTGAAAACCTTATGTTGTCAGAACTCGTGAAGCGAAAAAAACCCCAATGTCAAAACCGAAAAATAGAAGAGAGGGGAATGGGGAGATGGGAATGGCCAGCTTGACTCGGGCCTAGCCATTGCCAAAAATCGCAAAGAAATGGGTTTTCAATTTTTGCCGGAAACCCCAGTCCTAAATGACTGAAAAATCGTGATTTTCAAGAGGGGGAGATAAGGTATTTGTAGAGGGAAGAAGGCGGTGCCCCTCAATGGAGGTGCCACCATTTCCCTTGGTGTTTTTCAGAGAAATCGGGAGAAAAGGGTTTCTGGAGGAATTTGGAGGAGGAAGACGACAGGGGGTGCCGTTATCAAAATGGCCCCCTATGTTTTTCGTTCTTTTTCGTTTTTCTGTTTAAATTATAGAAATGCCCCTAATCTTTAAACGGTCGTAACTTCTTCATACGAACTCCGTTTTCGCCGTTCTTTGAGGCGTTGGATTCCATTTTTTGAGTAGAATCTAATGATACCAATTTCTTCACAAATTCCTTCATTTACTATTTTAAATAAATTAAAACATTTAGCACAATTTATTTCCCATAGAATGTCCAATTTTTTGTTAAAAATAGCATAAATTGCTTGGGCATTACAGTTTTCCTCTTTTGTTCATACCTAACCAAGCCCACACATTAGGAAGAGAATTAGTTGTGCTAGGGGAAGCTCTGTTCTTTGGCTTGGCCCTTTCCTAGTGGAAGGCTTGTTGGAATTGAATATGAATTAGTTGTTTAAAGGATTGGGAAAATTTTCAATTAGGAGTTGGTGAAGGAAGTTAATCAGTAGTTGTGAGGCTGGAGCTTGTGGCATAGATTTTCTTTTCATCTTCCTTGTAGGTTTTAAATTTTGTCTCATTGTAGGTGTGGGTTACTGATTTCCTATGCCCCTTGCACTAAGCAGGTGTGGAAGTGGGCCCTTGTTTAACCAACCATGCCGTCCCTGTCTTGAATAGACCCACCTTCTTTCCATCCCACATAAGTCTACAAAATTATAGATGTGTACTTATTTTGAAAGATATAAACCATCAATCTTGCTCGAAATTCCTTAGATAGGCTGGGTACCAAATTGTAAGATCATTAGATTCTTATAAGTTATAGAAGTTGAAAACTAAAGCTGCTAATTTTTTTCTTTTTTCAGAGGAATGAAACAATTGATTAGGATCATCCAAATGCAACTATTTTTCATGTGTCACTTGATTTGGGGATATTGAACAAGATTAATAATTTAGATCATTCAAAAGAGCAAATATCCATGGTTTATATTAGTTTACAATTTAAATTTTCAAAATTCCTTTTAAATGATTAACTATAGATATATCCAATCAATTTTAAAATATTAGATTGATTCAATCAATTTTCATGATAGAATTTAAATGGACAAATGGGTATGCCCATTTTTTTGTCCATTTTGTCGCCTCTAATCGAAACAACAGGTATAGTTCTGTTTTTATAATTAGTTTCTAGCTTAACCAAAGGAATGGGTATTGTGTTGAACATAATGCATGTTTTCACAATGATTTTATAATATTGTTGATTGTAATTTGGGTGTCTTTTTTGAGATGTCATGTACTATGTTTATTTGGAGATAGTTGATCATGTAAAGGTGTACAACATAACACTAGCTTTGGTAAGGGTAAGCAGACACATGGACATGGCATGGCATAAGCTTAGGCACATCCTAGCAGGCTACCAGGAAAAGCATGGCACTAGCCTTGTATAGCCTTGCAAGCGCCTAAGTGTGAGCCTTGGCATGCCCTAGCATGCACCTAGGCATAGCATGACACATGCCTTGGCATGGCCCTACAGGTATTGGGAACAATTTGGCATGTTCGAGCAAGCACATGGGCACATCATGACATGAACCTTAATAGGACCTTGTAGGTGCCCCAAACAACTCATGTTTACTGTGAAATCTTTTCCCTATTTTGGTATAACTTATCATTCCCAATCCAGCTCCTATTGTTGTTGCCATTTTAAGAGTATTCCAAGTTTGCTAAAGATCAAATCTATGTACTATTTATGTTGTTGTTTTGTCTATCATTGCTTTTCTGACTAGTATTATTTATGTTATCACTTTCTCTATCCTTGTTATATTGTTTTGACTATGCTTTGTGTTATGTTATATAAGCATGCAGTCAATGAAAATAACATTACAAAATTGTAGGACCTTTATAAGTACTCCCACTATGTGGGACATTGGAGGGAAAATATCGGTGGATGAGAAACAAGATCCAACTCTTCTTTCATTAATAAATATGTTAAAATATGTAGAGAAGGAGGGCTACATAAACATGAATGCAATGTATTAAAAGTATGGTGGTATTTGTGTGCAAGACAGAGCTACTATTGTTTCTTGAAAGCATGACATTTTGACAATGGTGAAGGGATTATCTCAAAATAGGTGGATTACCATTTATGTAGAGCATAATATTGAGAGTGGGTAGTTAGTAATTGATCCCACTCCATTGGCATTACCATGCTAACAAACTAAAGTGGATGGCCCACCTAATGAGGAAGATGTTGGTGACACTATAGGTATTGAAGAAGATGTTGGAGCTGGTGAAAAGCAGGTGGATGATGATGACAAAAGAAATGCACAATTATCTGACTTTGTAGACTCTGAAGGTGAGGGTCCCTATGATGATCATCATGTTGGATAATGTAGTAGGAATATTGTCGATGACTTGAATGTTAGAGGATTTACATATCAAGGTGGAGTCAACATTGGGCATGTTGATATAGAGTGAGGATTTTAGAAGTTTCCATAGATCCATTGATGAAGATGGCGTAGATGCCTTCCCAATGTTCAATTCTAAATCTAACATGAGGAGACCTATCAAATTTTGGGTTGGAATGAAGTCTACTAATGTTAGAGTCTTCAGAGAGGCACTTAAGAAGTTTTCTATTGGCAATAGGTTTAATTTCAAGTATAGGCACAATGAAAGGTGGATAGTGACAGTTACGTGTCATGTTGGCTATCGATGGAGGATTCATGAATCTCCATCCAATGATACAAGTTCATTTCAAGTTAATCTTATACAATGACCGACATGAATGTGTGAGTACAAGAATAAAAATATGACATTAGCCTGGTTGGCAAGTACCTATTTGAAAACCATAAGTGATTAGCCTACTTTGGAGCCTCCTACATTCAATAAACAAGTCAATAAAGAGTAAATGATTAGGGTTTCAATCCATCACTATTATAAGGGAAAGAAGAAAGCCCTAGAGATGTTAAGAGGAAAGGTTGGTAGAAATATAGGATGGTTAGGGACTATTGTGCAGCTATTGTTGTGGAATCCAAGCAAGGTATGTAAATTGAAGATTGCACTACCTCCCCACTTCCAGTGATTGTATGTATCTCTTGTTGTATACAAGAGGGGTTTGCTCACTAGATGTAGACCTATCATTGGCCTAGAGACTCATTAAAAGGGACCTTATGGTGGCCAACTACTTGGTGCAATAGGGGAAAGATGCTAATGATAACATTTTTTTCTATTGCTTATATGGCCTGTAAGGTAGAATGTAAGGATTCTTGGAGTTGGTTCTTCACATTACTTCTAGAGGATACAAACCTTATAAGGAACCATGGATGGACCTTCATTTTCTTCTTTAGCAGAAGGTATGATATTGAAACTTAATGTCTTTATTTCTTTCATTGTGTTTGGAAGTAGTTCATAGTCTACTATAACTTTTTCTTTTGTTTATATCATTATAATAAGGGCTAGTGCAAACTTTTAAGGAGTTACTACCAATGAACACTATAGTACAGAATATTTGAAGGAGGCTCAATGGAATGCAACTAGGGATTCCACTTTGAGGCAATTTGAGCATGTCATGAAGGAGTTAGGGAAGTTAAATGAAAAACATGCTTGGATGGGTACTTGAATAGTACATCTTGCTATTTGGTCTAGGCATGCCTTCAATACAAGGGTTAAATGTGATTGGTTACTCAACAATGTGGCATAATGTTTCAATCTCTTGGATTGTTAAGGCAAGGGATAAACACATACTAACAATTATGGAGATAATTAGTGTAATGATTATGAAGAGGTGTTAATGCAATAGGGATGGAACGAAGTGATTTTTGTACAAGGATTCAAAAGAAGCTAGAGAAGTCAAAGTTTGAGTCCTCTATACATATTTGTGAGTGTAGGAGTTATGACTCGTATGAGGTAGATCATTATCATGAGGGGAAGGAGGTTTTAAGGTTATTAGATGAGGCATGCAGTTGTAGGAAATGGAACCTGACTAGTATCCATGTTCCCATGCTGTAGTAACCATTTTTTTGACAAGAAGAAGACTTCAAATTCATATGTTGGCTCATGTTACAATAAGCCTTATTTTATGGCAACATATGAGCCAATTATCTAGGTAATGGTAGGGCTTGAGGAGTGGCCTAGGACAACTGCTGATCCCATTATGCCTTCTACGTTGTGAGACAATGAAGAAGGCATGAAAATAAGAGAAATAGAAGTTTGATGAAGTCAAGGACCTTAATAGAATGAGGAAAGGTTGAATTCTAGTGACATGTAGATTTTTGGACATGTTAGGCACAATAGTAGAACATGTAGTGGAAGCCCCAGTGCTCCAAAGAGAGCAACAAAACTAGAAAAAAAAATGGTGTTGAGGCAACCAAAGTAAAAAGATCAATGGTAGCCAAGAGTGGAGAGAGAAACCAAAATGAAGGAATTCAAACAAGCTTAGGAGCAAATATGCAGGAGAAGAAAACAATATGTATTCAGTGTAATACATCTTTCATTTCAATTTACAAGATCCTATATAAAGTACTATAACTTAGTTGCTTGGTGTGTATCATTAGGGATTGGAAAGAGTTCTAGCAATGGAGAAATGGGTACCACGGCATCACAAGCATCTACCTTGTCAAGGACAAGGAAGTGAAACAAAGCATCATAAGCAACTATAGCTATTCTATCTAAATCTCCCACTTTGGTAATTTCTAAGCTTATATATTTTCTATTTTGGCTTACTCATTTTGGTTCTTTTTCATTGGTTAGGGAGGGGGTCAAAAGTTGAAGTAGTGGTTGCCACACAGGCAAGCTTACTTGCCAAAGTTATGGCTATTGATATCTTTATCATCTACAAACAACAACAATAACAACTTTCTCTATATGATGACAATGGATTTTACTTATGTTTACAAAACATCAACATTACATACTAGCTACAGTCTAGCTACCTAATCTACATTTGATCTCTCTAAACATTGTGAAGGTGATTGCTAACTCATTAGCTATGCTAGTTTCCTTCAAACCAAGAGTGATGAATACCTTTTTTTTGAAGTGCCTATGTGGGGACTATCATGGATTGATATTGCTTGGTCCTTCCTGATTGAATGAGATTTAGGAATTGTAAAGCATTATATTCTATCAAGGTGTTTTCCTCTTATGAAGGAATACATTCCCATTTTCTTATAATTTGAGGTGATGAATTAGAAATTATAATCAATGAAGAGTTTTATCCATAATCTTCTAATAAAACCCAAACTAAAAGGCCAATGAAAATTGGAGTTTAATGAATGATTGCATTCCATCCGTGACAATATTATTTGTAACACGAGTGTCTCACATTTGTTGTCCCCAAGTAAACTAGAATTTTCCTTGATGTATCCCACAAAAAATGGGATTTCTTAAGATTACTATTGGTTTGATTATGTTTACTATTAGTACTTATGAAAATTGTTCTTAGTTTATGTTGAAATGTGGGCAAACATATTTATATTCTTTATGCATGGAGTGTAGCAACTAGGATTTTTAGATGAGTTTTTTTGTTATTTTTAAAATGCAAACAATGGAATACAATTTTCAATATAAGTTTTTTCACAAAAAGATAAGTGTCATCTCTATAATAAAAATACATTTCAAAGATTTTGAAATGTGAGGAATTTTATTTAATATTTTTCAAGATTTTATCTAGTCACACCTCACAATCTAACTATATAAATGCATATACATACATCTCCACAAAGATCGAATATAAGTCTACTTACATTATCAACACAAGCTCCCACTACTGTTGTCCTCATCCAAAGATCCATTGAGATTCCTTCAAGTCAATTTTTTTAAACTAGAGACATTGTAAAGCAAGCCTGTGCTTTATAGACATTTTTGAATATCAATTTTGCAATTTAAATAAAGCAAAATACAAATTGGATATCCATGCCATTTATTCTAAGGAACAGTGTGTATTGATACAGTCTTAACCATGCAATAATATTCATATCAATGCATCTCAATTCAATAAAAGTGATTTCATATAATATCATCTCATAATATTATATCAACTCATAATGTAGACAAATTCATATTACGCCATTTCATCATATTTCAACTCATGATCTTGACAGATCCTTTCTCAAAATCTAAAAGCTCATAATCTACTTAGAGCATGTTATAAATATATGTAATGCAATTAGCATTATAGAAATCACACACAAAATTTATCTATCCATGTACAATATCAGTATATGTAAAATCACAAGATATCCATGTCAAAAATCAAATCTTGAATCAAATCATGCATGTAAAAACATCTCACAATTATCTCAGCCTAATCACAACTATACCATAAGCACATAGAAGCCAGCCAGTTGAAAGTTTGCCAGTACCTCTTGTACCTTCCTTTCATCAACTGTCCTCATTAGCATCCCTCTTAGGCCACCCTCATCAGCTACCCACAAATGTAAATCATGAATTAAACTTTGATTATATGCAAGAAGACAATCATACGATGAAATACAAATCATGTGTCAAATCTTAGTTGTACATCAAACTGAGATGAGAGATCAGATCCATGAAATGCATATATGAAATGTGAGTGTCAGTAATCTAAAGCAAGGGTCTTACGGTGAAATGAATGATTCATTTCTACTAAAATTCGATAGAGGCTTCTCTATTTTTCTAACTTTCACATTTTACACATGCAATGAAATTCACTTTATAAATCAATATTCATATTTATAATATAAATAGAAATTCTGTCCCTTATGATTGTAATTCACATATCTTAATGGTTCAGATCTTACATTAAATTGTTATTTTAACTCAAGGGTTCAGATCATTCCCTAATATACTATCCATTCTATAGATCCATTACTCAACCTGTGACCTGACAATTAACAATTAGATCGAGGTTTCCTACTTACAGATCAATGCTAAGTGCTCTAACTAAGAATCCGAAGCTCCAATTCATAAGTGATCATTTTAACATAGTGATATCATACTCAATTTAATTCAAATATACTATTTTATTGTAGAATCTAGAGCAATCAAATCTAACCATAGATTGAACAATCTCTATCTAATTTGTATAAATTTATAGCCTAAATTAGGTGTTCATACAATTATATTAAAGATTTAGGGTTCATATCTACTGATTTAACTAGGTCTGACAAGCATTGTATCAAATTAAAAAAAACTAATGAAATCCATGTAGTTTATTCATGCAATTCTATGCTCAAATTGTTGTTTTAGACAATTGATTGTGGACAGATCACCTCGATCTCATTTGTGCATGAACTAATATTTTGGATCATCTATCTAGGCTTCTCTTATCTGTAAATAAAATTAGGGTTTTTCTAATTGGAGCAAGATAAATATGTTGGACAATTTAGATGTTAAAATCTTATCATCATTTTCTCTGATTAAAGCAAATGTAGCACGCACTATGTTTATATAGAAATTCAATGATTGGATGATCTCGATGGAAAATCCATTAACAGAGTTGCATAGATTGGGTGATGAAGATTCTAGATATATAATTTTATGTTTCACAATCACTGGAATTAGATTTTTGTTTCTAGAGAAGATGACCACAAACTGGTCACTAACAACAATTGTATACAGCTAGAAAATTTTCAAATTTTTTTGAAATCTAACTTATGGGTCTTGTAGATCAGGTCTTCACCTTACTCTCATGAAATTTTGCAAGATTTTATTCTTGTTTGGTGTCCAAAAATGGCAAAAAAGTTCTCATAACATTACACTCATTAGTTATGCTTGCACTATTTCAGGTATAATTTGATAGCCTAAATCTACTCTGATCATTGTGATCTCACTTGGGTTTAGTCTTTTTTGTGTGGGGAGTGATGTGAATGGTATGAATCCCTCATCTTGTTCATTGTTTGCTCTAGCAAATTGATTTTCTAAAGGGTGAAAACCCACACACTTCTTTGCTTTGTGGTCGTCAATGATGTTCTCCTTGTGTTTCCTTGCATTCGTTCCTTATCTCCCTTTCCTTCCTGTTTTTTCTTCTCTTTCCTTCCCTTTCTTCTCTTTGAGTCAGGTAACAAACCAATTTTGGTCTATTTTCCATTTTAGAAGGGGTGGCCATTATCAATTTTGGTCATCCTTTATATTATGATTAATATATTTCATTTAATATATGAAATGTAATGATATTTTATTATTTTATTATTTAATTCATTTTAATCTCATAATCGAGGTATTAGAAATCATCATGCTCTGTCACAATGATGTGGGACCTACATGAGAATTTACTAAAATATCCTTCACTTATAAAATTCATAACTTTTCTATTCGAGCTTCGATTTCAGCATACTTAGTGTCATTGAAATCCTCTTTTTGAGTAAAATCTAAATATTAGACTTTTGATACTTGATTTGATGTCTATAAAAATCTCATTGTTTAGAACTCAAAAACTAGAAATTCAATATTCTCTTTTCATCCTAATTAAAATAATCTATAATTTATTTAAATTAAGATTTAAGAATTAGGGATCTTACATTCTTTCCCTTTAGAGGAACTTTATCATCAAAATTCTTTTCATGTTATCTTTCAAACAATTATAGAAACATCCTCATCTCATCATGAATTCAAGTTCTCATTATTCCTTTAATTTAAAAAAATTACTTATTTTTCAACTTCAAACTCTAAACATTTATGCCTTTTATTATTGTAACTTTCTATTGCTTTAGGCAATAAAAAGCAACTTTCACTGCACACTCTGGTACTTGACCTTTACTTGCCAACACATCAACATCATTATATAATTACTGCTCATACAGGTAATGTCTTCATATCTTTACAGTGATATAACAATTGTTAGTTTTCGATCATGAGTAACATAATTTACTTGTGATATAACAATTGTCAATTTTTTGTCATGAGTAACATAATTTACCCCATGATTCTTCAATTATCTTAATACAAGATCATTTTATATTTCTTTTGTCTACCTTCATTTTTCTATTTGTTATTATATTTTCTGACTTAAGGTCAAAATGTTTCATTTAGACAAAAGGTCAAAGGTAAATCAAATTCATGATTAGCTTTATCCAATTATATCACTAGACTCCATATCTTTCAAGAGTTATCTGAGTTCTCAGTTAAAGATACTATTTGTACAGTCTTATATTGTAGTTCTTTTCCCTAAGAATTTTACTAATCTCATGATAATACTCTTACTCATACATAGACCAAATTCTCATTGTTTTCTTAAATCATGGTAACCTTCATAGATGGCATCTATTTCATAATTCTCAACATTACCAATACAAGTCATTTATATAACTCATATCTAGACCTCCCATTCTCACTTGTTTGACTGTGTATGACTTTTTTATAGGTTAGGCTAGCTGTGAAAGGATTGATTGGACTTTGATACCAACTATGATGTCCCTTAGATCAATAAATCTATCACATGTCTAAGTTCTTGTAGGGGAGACTTCTAGCAAGTTTTGCCTTGCTTAATCGAGGGCTGAGACATGCGTGGAGCCCATTCAGGGAAACTCACAGAACTACTTGGCTGAGTTTACACAGTCGTCCACTTGATGTAGCTAGGATTAATCGAACAAGGATTTTGTTCTCCTAACTCATCCTTTTAATTAAATAGGGAGCCTAAAGGGTGATCTTGGTGGATGGTCCCTAAGGGAGGATGTCAAGCTATAGGATGGAAGGCTTTAGGTGATCCTAAAAGTTTAGTCCCACCTTGCCAGGGGAGAAGTAAGCTGGCCAATTATACGGGATTGGGAACCCACTCAGTGTGTACATTTTTTTCCTATGGGGAAGGGCAAAATTGTGAGGCTTCAATTAGAGTGGACAATATACATTGTTGAAGCCCTAGCTGTTACAATTGGTATTGAGCAAGATCCCCTCATAATGTTGGGCCTCAACTACACATGGTCATGTGGTGGACCTAAGAGTGGTGGCATGTGGGGAGGTGTGTTCCCTAAATGGGGAAGAGGGAGCCTAGAGGGTGGTCTTGGCAGGTAGTCTTAAAGGAAAGATGTTGAGCTATAGGTTGGTAGGCTTCGGGTGACTCTGAGAGTTTAGTCCACAGTGCCTAGGGAGAAGTAAGTTAGGTTAATTAGAAGGGCTAGACCATTAATTTATCAAGAGCTTTAGGCATGTAAAAGCCACAGAAAACCCAAGTGCCAAATCTAGACCACTAATTTATCAAGAGATTTAGGAATGCAAAAACCATAGAAAACCCAAGTGCTAGATATAATCCAATAATAGTGAGAGCTAGACCATTGATTAAGGGTAAAAATGAAAAATTTATGCTCTATATTGATTGAAAACACATGCATAATACCAAATCCAAATCGTTGATTTATTAAGACTAATAGGCACAGTTATGAGGTGGGAAACTCATGTTTTAAGATCATTTGAAATGTAATAGCCTTAATTTTTGAATTTAATTTCACATAAGTTTTTATAACGTTTAATTAGAATAAAATGTGAATTTGAACCTTTCATGCCAAGCAACTCTCTTCTACTATTTTTGCATCACCACACCTTTGGCTCTTTTCAATAATGGTTACAAAAGGTTATCTATTTTGAGTTTAATGGAAATGAACTTTTAAAAAATACAAAATTGTCCATTATAACCTCAATAATTGAAATGTGCTAAAAAATATTTCTCCAATGAAACTAAGAATGAGAAAATCAAAGATTAGATGAGAGAAGGATTAGATATTTTGAATGGGTGGGAAAAATTGATCATAGCACCCCCACTCTAAATGTGTAAAAGGAGAAAACAACCAATTGTGCAATTAGTTGCCTCTCTCTCTCTCTCTCTCTCTCTCTCTCTCTCTCTCTCTCTCTCTCTCTCTCTCTCTCTCTCTCTCTCTCTCTCTCTCTCTCTCTCTCTCTCTCTCTCTCTCTCTCTCTCTCTCTCTCTCTCTCTCTCTCTCTCTCTCTCTCTCTCTCTCTCTCTGCTAGTAGCCAAGATTATTTAGATGGTGATTGCTCGGACACATAAAAGATTACTTAGGAAAAATCATATTTTTCTTCAAAACTTGGTCAAAAAGTTCATAAAATCTTATTTAGATGATATGATGTTTCTTAATAGTTACCATAAGTGCATGGCTGTAATGAAGTATGGAATTGGCAAATATAGGTTGATCTCATAGAGACTCTTTAATAAATGAAGTTAATTTTAATTTGGGTCATCATACTTTAACTTAACCATGCATTCAAAAGAAGGATTACTTTTAACTAAAACTAAAGACAAAGAAAGTAAAGACATAAAGAAATTAAATGAAAACAAGAAAAAGTAACTAACTAAAAAGGAAATAACTAATATAAGAAACAACCAACTAAGCAAGTGCAAAGTAAATCCCAAATTAGAAAGCAATTAAGAAAACTAGGAAACTATTTAAATAAGTAAGTGAATAAACTAGCAAACTTTCTAAAACTACAAATAACTAGAAATTAAAGTAAATTTCTAAAATTTCACTAACTAGGAATTAAGGTAGATTTCTAAAACTACAACTAGAAAGGGAAACTTTCTAAATTATAACTAACTAAAAATTAAAGTAATGAACAAAGTAACTAAAAAAAGAAAAAGTGCTCTTTCATTAATTACAATATGAAAAATTTACAAGGATTTGTTACATGTTGTGTCACTCAAAAAGAGCTTGCACATTTTTCTTCAACCCAACATACACTAAAGTTACCATTAGGTTTTTCTCATCTCCTTAACCTGACATGCTGCAAACTAGCAAATCCAATGATCCTTATGAATGAAGTATTAGTGCGACCAAGAAAAGGGGGGCTACTAATACTTTTTCCTAAAAAATCACCACCCAAGAAAGAAAGAAGAATGATGAAAAAGGTAGTAGAAAAGGTTATTGCATTTTTCCTAACCCGAAACTCCTAAAAGAAAGAGGGCAACTTCAAGGAGTTTCGATAAAGAGGGGATTAGAGGTCATTCATATTTAAGATAGGGCAGCCATAGAAGAGGTTTCCTACTTTAAACATGAAATAGCAGAAAAAATAAAAGAAATTGGACAAAGTGGCCCTTGTTTTAGGACTCACCAATTCCTAGCCATAGGTGATGATGCAAGAAATAGGTACTTGGTGTATCCCCACCCTCCAACACGACGCCCATAGGTAGGAACCTAGGTGACTTTATGGATGGATTTGCATGTTTTCTCAACCTTAATTAAGAAATTAGAAGATTTTCCCAGTTCTAAGAATCAATACCTTTTCCTTAGTCCAACTCCATAAAAAGAAATTAGAAAGAGAGAAAGAGGAATGATGAATGAACTAACTATCATGAATTATTCTTGAATCCAAAATTAGAAAGTGGGTGGGTGGAACATGGAAATAGAACATGTATGAAATTAGAAACATGATAAGAAGGTGTATGAGTGAAGGAAGGTGTAAGAATGAAAGACTAAGAGATGGGTATGAATGAGGAATGAAAACCTAGAATGGAAAGATCCATGCATGTAACTAAGAAAGTGTGTGGGTATCTTTCAAAATTATAAAGCGATTATTTACACTAAATGCATGATAATATGATGTTATGCATGGAATTATAATTTAAGAATTCTTTCTAAATCAAAGATGCTAATATGCATAATGTTTCTAAACTAATCCTATGATGTATGCAAAGGGAAATAGAAAGTCAAACTAAGTCAAACACGTGTTTCTAAATTAGGAAAGTACTAATTCTAAACTAAGAAAGAGTTAGATCTAAGAATCTATGTACAACTACTTTCTCAAATGGTTCTAATCTAATTCTAAAAAATTCCTAAGATGAATGGAATTAAGGTATCTAAGTTCTAAACATGGAATTCAAAATTAGAAACTACCCTACTTCTAAAATAGGATGGTGCTTAAAATGTGACAACAAATGCTAAATGAAAAGCTACATTAAAAAGTAGATCTACAAAGTAAAATACAGCCTAAGAAAATAAGTTTTACTCCTAAAACTAACATGAATGCAACCCAAACATGATGCTCAGATGCAATGTACGTATCCTAGAAAAAGACACATCCACCAAAAATTGGTGGAATGTGTTGAAAACCCTACACATGTATGCATGCAAAACCAAATTGAATGCAAAAGGAAACATTATATGAATCTACACTACTCTAATATGAAGGGAATTATTATGATCTACATGAACTACAAAGCTAGTAAAGATGAGAAATTAACATGCATAACTAAGGGAAACTACAAAGTAACTATGCATGTAATATAAGAAAGCATGAAGAAAAATTCACGATCAATCTAATTTAAGAATAACCTAAAAGAATGCATGCTAGAAGAAGGTGAATGGAAGGGATAGAAGATGGCGTAGAAAGAAAAACAAAATTAAAAGGAAAGGAATTGGAACTTAGGTTGAGACTCTACCTTTATCTCTAAAGGAGTTGAATATGGAAGCCTAAATGGAGCTTGGATGAGGATTATCTTCCTCCCTTTGTTTCTCCTTTGATTTAGACTTGAACTCTAGGAAAAGTTCAAAGGTTCTTAATATTCAAAACACCTCTATTTATAGATTTTTAACATGGGAGTTAAGAGGATTCAAGGGTTGAGATCTATCCATTTTAATTAAAAGCAATTCAAGGGCTATATGGGGGAGTGGGCATGGAATTCAAATAAGGGAAGTAAAGTGGAGTGGAGTGGAAGGGAGTAAGATGAAAGGGGAAAGTGAAATAAGAAAAACTCTTAGGAATTAAGGGAATGAATGAGGAAAAGAAAGAATTATAAAGGAAGACTAAGGAGGTAACTTAATAGAGAATGGAAGGGGTGAAACCAAATAGGAATTGGTTGTTGTAAAGTAGGAGGCATGGAATTCAAAATAAGAAAGTGGAGGTGGAAAATGGGAGAAAATAAGAAGGAAAAATAAAGAAAACAAATTGGTGGAAATAAAAGTGAAATAAGTGGAATGTTGCTAGGGGAATCTGGGGTTTTTCATAATTAGAAAGTTTTAAGGGGGGCACATGGAATCCACATGGGTGTGTGTGTGTGTGCATTTAAACCTTTGGATGATATGAATGTTAGACGAGAATGGATGGTTGAGATTTTCCTTGCCTTAGGGTTTTGACTTGACTTTTCAACATATGAAAGGTGGTTAGGTTTTTTTTATCTTTCCTTCACTTTAATCCTAGCCCTTAGATCATACCTACCTTTGCTTAAATGGATGGGATCCATTTATGGCATGTAAACCTTCTTTAAACTTCATTTCCTCTCCGTTGTTGGATTGCCATAGGATAAGTAGCCTTGATTCTTGAAGATCTTCATATGATCATGTGGACCAATTCTACTTCAATATCTTATCTGGATAAGACATCCACTATTTGGTTGATTCTTCATCCTCTGGTTAAGTAGGAGAGAGAAAATAAGTAAAAGTCTTCATGTGGTTCCATTCTTCTTTTTTCTTCTAAGAACCTTTCATTGTATTTGATTCCATTGTATGTAAATTTAACTTCTTCCTAAAGCTTCTTAAGGTCGTGAAATATATGAAAATGTGCATGAATTGGAATTTTTCTACCTTTTCCCCCTCATTTGAGTAGGAGTTGTACATAGGATACCATTCTGACTTTGTCAGTGACACCCAATGATAATTATGAACCTCCAAACTTCATTTATGGATTGTGCTACACCATAATATAGCTCGGAATATGAAAATTTTCTTTTTGGGGTAAAATTGGTAATTTTTGGCATTTTTTGTTCATTTGTACCATGGACTTGTAAAATAGTAGAATTAATGGTGTAGCTTTGAAATTACTCATAAAGTGCATAGATTAAAGTAGTAATTGCATGTGAAAGAGGTCAATCCCATGAGGAATCTCACAAATTTGTATGCTAAATAGTTCTTATTCAAAATACTTAACTTCAGCCCAAGAGAGAGATTAGATTGGATTTGAATTTAAACTAGGAAATTAAATGACAAAAGAAAGGGCATATGCATGAAATTAGAAATTAAAGTTAAAAGAAACCTATTAAGAATAAAATTAAGCATTAGAATTAGAAACTTACCTATCTAACATTCATTCATTTAAAGGAAACTAATGGAAAACTAGAATGAATTAATCTAAACAATTTAATGAAAGAAAACTTACTAAAAAGGAAAATTTCCTAACTTAACACTTTCCTAATCCTAAAACCACTTAAGAAACTCAAATAAAACCAAGCATGGAAAGAAACTAAGCTAGAATTTTTTATGCAAGATAACACTAAGGATTTAAAGTATTTCAATACTAGAATCAAGCATAAACAATCAACTTCAACAAACATTATTGAATCAAAAGTAAAATTCACCTAAAATGGTGTGTATAATATATATGTGAATCTAGAAGTTACACATTCTTTGTGAACTAAAAAATTAATTAAAATCAAAGCTAAAACACCTTCCAATGATCTCAAATTAAACTAAGATGACATGTAAGTGAAACCTAATAGATAATTCAAGAAAAAGGATGGCTAGAATGCTGGGACTAGTTAGGGCAAAAGATGCTTAGAACTGGTTACAATTTCAAGTAAAACAACATGGAATTCAAAGATGAAAATCAATTATTCAAGCTTTTTCTTCTCTTGGCTATCACTACTAAAGGAGAAGTAACTTGGATCTTTGATGAATTAGCAAGAAAAATAAAGAAGGTTGAAGAGAAGAACTAAAGGAAAACAAGGAGGAATTATGAGTGTGAAACTTAAGCAACAAAACAAACTATGAAAGTAAGAATGTAAAGAAAACTACTAACCTGAAATTAAAATGCAAGGCAAGAGAAAATACTTAAGAATCCAAAGGTAGAACAGCCTAAAAGAAAACCAAATTCCAAATATCTAAGAATCACCAAGCAAGAGTGTAAACTTTCGAGGTTTTCTCACAAAACCCCTACTTGAAAAAACAAATGTGGAATTCGTGGGCTTTTATAGATGGCTGGCCTCCATTTTGATGAGGGTTAATCTAAGAGAGGAAATTAGATCTAGATCTAGGATTTCAATGAGGAAAGTTAGGTGGACGAATGAGGTAAGCAAGTGAGGTCATGGTGGCTGCCATGTATTTAGAAATGGGTGTGGCGTCACCTTCTTAGGGAGGTGGCGTGGAGCTCCTTCCCTTCTAAATATATGGTTTGGTAGTTGGAAAGAGAGAGAAAAAGAAAAAGAATGCATGAAAGATAGAAAATAGGGGGAAGATCTAAGGTTTTGAAGTGTTTTGAGTATGATTTAGATCTAGGGGTTTTCAACTTAGGAAACCACCTAAGATGACAACTACACAAGAGGGAGGCGTTGCTTTTCAAGAAGGTGCCTCCCTCCTCAATCAAAATTCGTGGAACACTAATTGGGGTGGGTGGAAAGGATGGAAAATGAAAAGTGGAAAGTGGGATTTCTCTTTTGATTGGTCCACCAATGCATGATCATCTTACCTTTTACAAATATCTTTTAAAAACCTTCCAATTATCCCTTGAAAATCACACTTTCAGTGTAACATAATTGCGTAAATTGATCCTCCAATCATGTAACTCCATATAGCTTGATGGCCCACTTTGATGGCTTGAATGGCTAAGTCCTTTGGCTTCAAAACTTGAATGCTTGGCTTCGTTAGGTTTCCTTGTTAGACTAGGAAACCTCATGCATGCCTCCAATTCCCATGCAAAGTGGTAGAATTGCATGGACCATTTTAATCACATTTGATGCTTCCCATTGCCTTATTGCTTGCCCTAAGAAGGTCTTGAACCTTGATTTATCTTTAAATTGTTGAATTTTAGGTCTTTGCTTCTTCTTTTTATTTTATTTTTATTATCTTGATCTTTTATTCTTATCTTACTTGATCTCAACCGTTGAATCATCTTCTCAACACCTCCAAAAGATGAAAAATCCTAATTAAATTATATATATATATATATATATATTTTTTATGATTAGCATATTTACTCTAGATTAGCTCCTGAACCTGCAAAATATTAAACTTTTGAATTATTAGGTTAGAAATGCATGTGTTGTAAAATTCTAAAAAAATCCTAGAATTATGCCTATAATTTATAACACATGGCTACTAATTGGGTACTTTTTATACAAAATTGAACACTTATCAATTAACCTTAATTAGAGATAATTAAGTGATTTCTAAGGTTAAAACCTTTGAAATATGTAGGAATGTTTGTAATATTTCTCTACCATCATGATAGATCAAAGAAAACACAACTCAAATCCACCATCCATGATGAGATTCGATGCAATTTCATAAAGATTGGTTGGAAAAATAAGTTTTTCAACAATTATGCAAAAATTCAGTGATGGCGGTAGTCCAATGATGGTTTTTTGAAATTTCTCTAACTAAAACAAAGATAGAAAGTTTCCAAAACATTTGGAAATGAAGGTAGGATAAGATTTACATTTTTCCTTAGTTTTCAGTCTTTTTTTAAGACTTTTGCACTATTCACTTATCACTGATGATGATCTTTTTTCATTCATCTTCTCCAATGATGGTGAGCCATTTTTGGCTATTGTCAGATGGTAAGAAAACATAGATCCATGAACCTTTTCACTTGGTTTGTGCACCCGTGATGTAAGGAGTTAGATTAAAGATAATACAATCATTCAAATGTTAGACCTAGTTCGATCCACAGCTAGCAACATACAATATAAGGTCCCAACATTGGAAACATGATCAAATTTTAAATATATAGATTTGGTTATCTCAATTTAACAACCACTAACTTGTATGCTATGACCTACAAAATTTGACCTTTGAAACTCATATCATACCATAGATTTATGTGTTTTACACATAAATCCAATGATCCACAGTCTAGAATGGTGAATCAAAGATTTTATACTTAGATAAGGTCAAATTCAACCTAACAAATGGCTCGATCCATGAATTTTATTAATTGAACTCTCATATTTGCATTATAGATTAACTGAGCAAGTGTTTGTGGACCATAATTCATGATAAAAAATGTTAATCCATGATTTTAGAGGATTCAACTCTTGGATCAGTAGTATATGCAATTTTGGGTGATGGATCGATGATCATCCAACTATTCACTTTAGAATTTGCTATATAAATCTATTATTTAAATATGAATTAGTGAAATTATGTATATGTTTCTTAAAAAAAGAACTCAATAACTACTAAAAGCTCAAATTGGTAAACCCTGATCATCGATCAACAATTGAATTGGATATTTACTAATATCGGCGAATCTAAACCACCCGATCGATGGTAGGTAGTTTTGAGATTGCTTAGTTTCTCATATATTTGGATTATAAATAGATTGTCAGTTTTACTTAATGCATGTTATGGATGGATTTTGATGAATTGATAAATGTCATATTTATAAATTTGAAATGCTCTACTAGTTATGGATGAAATAGATAATGTGTATGATCATCTTGATGATGGTATTGAATTATTAGTATGGTGCATTGATGATATTGAAGATTCATGATTTGAAATGGTAAAGACATTGAGTCTTCATTTGTATGGTGAATGTGCAACAATGGTTTATTAGGTGAATTACATCATGTGCTAAATCCACAATTTTCAAAAAATAGAGGAGATACTACTGGATTTTTAGTAGAAATGAGGTTTAATTCATTTTTTTTTAAAGTTGTGTTCAAAATTTTATTATGTGATTTTGATTTAATACCTAGTTTTCTGTGGTTTTGATTTCTTACTAGGTTTTTGGCAAAGATAGTATTTGATGTATGATTTTCATTTTAATAAACATTTGTATTTTGATTTACTACCTGGGATTTGATCTATCTTAATGCACAATTTACATTTGATACATATTTAGGTTTTGTTTCATGATCTATATGTTTTGATTGACGTGAGTAACTAATGAGGGAGGGTGTTGTAAGGCACTAGCAGACTTCTAGGTAGTAGGCTTCTGGGTGCTTATGATTTAACCATATAGAGTATGGTTGTGCCCAATATTTCTTGCTTGGTTTTTTAAGGATTTGTTTTAGATGGGTGCTTTCACCCGGTGGATACTATGTTAAGAACGGTAGGTTCACCACTTGACCTCTGAAATTCTCAAAGAGATTGATAAGGCACCCCCAAATAGAGGGTTCTATGAGGTTTGGACTACATGGGGTAGCCAAACTTATTTTCTAGTCCTCCCCATGGGTATCGAGATTGACCTTGTATGTGTCAGTGAGCAACTGGATCAATTTAGACTTTCAAGGTTGTATGAACACGATTGATATAAGTTCTATATGAGTACTCAAGACTACCTCAGGTATTATTACCTATTGCAATTGGCATGAATGAATAGATGGATACCAGCTTTTGTTGATGATTGATATTGATATGCTTTAAGATTCTATTGCTTTTGATAGACTGATAAACATGATTATCTCATCTGAGATGTATCATTGAGATAGAGATTTGATTTGGTATGGATTTCCCTGTTTTATGAACTAATATACTCGAAAATGATTTGGCATGTATTTACCAATTTTTGAGAGACGAAATGCTTCAATATGAATTTGAAATGTATATAAATGTTATTAAGTTGAAATACGATTTTAGTGTTTTCATAGACATTGCTGATTTAGGCATCTTGATGGCTTGGATTTTCCTTTACACAAACATATTTTATTTTTACTTGTACTTATGTAGTACATGCATGGATTTAACCTAAGATGGATTCTATATAATAAGGTGTCATGTGCTTATGACTTTATGAACACATCATATTCTTAGAACTGATTTATAATGGCTTGAAATTCCTTTTGAATTTGAATTTATATGAATTTTCAAATTATATGTTAACAAATCTATACAAACACAAGCTTGATATTGTATTATATAATATCTCATATTGGAAATATTCAACTTGAGATGGAAGGAACAATGGTAGAGAACAACATTTTTGTGGTCTTGGTTTTTGTTACTAGGTATAACATCTTCTCAAATTAATATATTAGTGCAGATCAGCTCAGAAAGACAAGAAAAGAGGAGCAAAATCTCCATTGACCAGAGCTTGAAGAATAATGTCATAGGATTTTTAGGGATTTCAATTACTTGTGTTTATTTTGTTGACTATGAATGTAAGCTATTCATTTTATTGTTATATTATGATTGGGCTGCTACTAATAATCCTAAGGCATATTTTTTAAAAAGAAATGGAACTTGATGGGACTCAAACATGATTCTATTTTTCTATTTTGTATAACTTAACACTTGGGTTTATGGAAAATAACTTCTTCTTAAAATGTTCTTCCAGACGAATTTCATTTATAAATGAAATTTTCAACTAGGGATTTGTTTGTAGTTTATCTGCAAGTGCACAATTAATCAATTGTAGTATTTGCATAGTCAAATCCGCAAGGTGCATATACTGAGAAAGTGAAGCACCAAAGTTGACTTAAGCTAATGATCTTAAAATTATTCAAAAATTGAAGAATATATTGATTATGCAATCAAGAGATGAGATGAAAGTGGACTTTTAACTAAAATTGAATCACTAGGATTGAAGATCACCTATCTAAAATTGGCCCCACCACTAAGAATCAAATTGAAACCACAATTACCATCTTGGAAAATTATATCTTTGAAAAGTTGATTTAGAAATATTAAATTTTAACAAACCATATAGATCATCAAATGCTAAACATTCTATGTAAAACCTAAATATAATGGATCAAGGAATCACTTTCCAAGCATCCACTATGAAAATTAATAACACAAAATCAATGAATGTTACTAAGAATAAAATAACTTTTCCAAATTGAATTAATTTTAAAAATTCAACTTTATAAGACATTTAAAACATTGGAAAATTTATAAGTGGTGTTTATAATTAAAGAATAAGATCACTCTAACCCTAAGCGAAAGTAAACTAGCCTAACATAATTCTAACCTAAGGATGCAATTATGGAATTCTATGCTAATGAAACAATGGAATGTAAATGATCTAAAATAAATAGAATAACACACTTAAAAGATAAAGCAAAAGAAGTCCTAAAAATAGCTAAAATTTGGGGGAAAAAATAGTCCTAAAACAATAAAAGTTTAAGCTTGAAATTAACACAAATGAAAGTGCAAAACATAGCTAAAATGAACATGGATTTTAGCAATCCATAAGATTGATGAAATCAATATTAGAATTGTTAAAAATATTACCTAATTTTAGCCTAGAGTTAAAGCAAATTAAATCCTTAAATATGATAGAATTAAGCATGAAAATATATGCTAAATCATGAATAAAAACCACCACAACTTTCTAGAATCTATAGCATGAAACATAAAATATGAAATATAACTATAACTAGATTCAAAATAAAATATAGGAAAAAATTCCATTCTTTGATCATTACATAACATGAATAGAAACTAAAAAAAATAACATGAAACTTCCCTAGTATTGATTTAGAAGTCTAACATAACAATCCTTCTCCAACTAACCTCTAAGCAAAAGGAATTCAATCTAAAACCATGTAAGATCTTTTAGAAATCTAGTAGATAGAAGATGAGAGAAGTAGCGGCCTTCATTGACCAATCCAGTCAAAAGTAGTAACTAGTAAACAATGAGATAACAATCCATTTGATTGCTGCAACTTTTGTTAGCTACACCCAAATCCCTAGCTTCCCAACAAAACCTAGATGAAAAATAACAAAGAAACACATTGTCCTACTACTAAAATAGTAGCTTGTAGCAAGAATCAATCAAAACTAGTAGCATACTAGTAAACCAGTAAACAACAATGAAAAACCAGTAAACAACAATGAAAAACTAATAATCAATGATGAAAAAATAAAAACTTTAGTCAAGACTAGTAGACAACAATCTAAACTAGATGTAAAATAGTACCTAACAACTAAAATGCAATAAAAACTAGTAGAAAATGGATCAAAACAATAACATAGCATAACCAATAAAAATACAAGAAACAGTAAACAAAGCAAGAAATGTAAAGTAAGAACAACTCGTAGACAACAAGAGTTGAACCAAAACACATGTAATTGTTCTTAACTTGCCATTAAACAACTTTAAAAAAAAGTCTCCAACCAACACAAAGAACTAATGCAAAGATTTAACTTACAATCTAAAGCAAGAAAAATAGGGAAAACATGGGAAATAGTTGAAACCATTAAAAAGCAATGAAAAGGAAGAGGAAACATATGCAAAAAAAATAGTAAAAGCAAGAATATCTTACTTAGAATCAATTACTTGTAGCAATTAGATGCTTCTCTCTACTATGAACAACAACAAAATCAATAGCAACATCATTAGAAAACCTAAAGAAAATGATACTCTGTTTTCTGCAAAAATCTATAGTAAAAGAACATAACCTGCATTTAATGTAGCAGCATCTAGAGTCAATCTTCACCTTCCTTACTACTACATACATTCCTTTGGAGTCTCCCAATTAGTTCTTAGTGGTTTTAACGTACAGTTCTCTCCCCAATCCCTTTTCATCATGATTTTCTAAGAAGCTCTACTTTTTTATATAGCTCATCACTTTCCTATATTAATTTCCTAATTAAGAAATTGTTTCTTAACTGTCTTCCTTCTTTTCCTTACAGCCTGGCTCCTATAATCTATTGTGTTCCCACTTTCTCTTATGAAACTCTCCTTTTCAAAGTTGGTTTCCTATTTAGGAAACCATTCTCCATGTCTTCCTAACCTCCAAGCATTATCCTTGATGCAACACACATCTAGACCAACCTAGTTTCCAACATAGGAAACTATTTCCTTTCCTATTTCAACTCTTCTATAAGCAACCAATGGATTCAAGTGCAACTAGTAGCAGTACATCTTCTACCAATAGTAGCACCTACCAAAGCCTTTACTAACAGCTCATGCAACCAGTAACTCCACTACAATACCAGTAGCTCCACATCCTATAGCACAGTTCATTCTCACATTTTTAGAGTCTTCAACCAACGTCAAGTCCTCATCATTCTCAATTTCTGAATTCTTCAATTTCTTCTTCAAAAGTTCCTTTCTCTGTGTCTTACATATGTTACCTAGAAATAGTGTGTCACTATCTTGACTATTTCAAACACCACATTGTTTCTCATACAAATGATGTTCAACCTTGAGAGTAAAGAGTTGAGAGCCATTGGAATTACAACCATCATTTTCCATAGATAAGAACCCAAGTCCATCATGCAATAATTTGAAGTTTTAATCTAGAAATTTGGCTCTGTATATGTTTCTCTCCACCACAACATGTTGGACATGAGATTTGTCAAACCATCCTTGTCATAACTAGCCTTGCTTACTGCATCAGTCCCATTAAGACCCTTCTTGGATACTAAGAAGGAACATCCTATATTTTGATTAAGACCTTTTTAGCAAACATGTGGACTATAGCACTAAACAATTTATTAAGTAGCTTTTTTGATGAGAACTCCAATTGGGTCTCTACCCATTGTTGTAAAAAAATTTGGGAGAGTTTCTTAAAGTTGAGAATTGAATGTATTTCTAATACTTGGAAAATGTTAGAACTTAAGCCACTACTTCTGTAATCGATCTAATCATCTAAAGTTAATCCTAGATTTATATGACCCATTCATTTTAATCTAAGCTTGTTTGATGATCTAAACTACCATGATCTAACTCTTAGATCTAGATCTACAACCTAGAAAATAAGAAAGATTCATATTTATTACTATTTTACTTATGGTTTAGCACATACTTGCCTCTAGATATCTATCTAATCATGAAAATACACAAAATTATAATTAGATGAAAAATAAGTGTTTTAGTGCAAATCTATCCTATAATATGAAAATTCTCATAAAATGCACTAAATTTATGTCAAAGTTAGGTTTTTGGCATAAAAATGAACATTCAATAGGATATCACCTTTTGAAAAGGATTTTATAAGATAATTTTGTGAAAAACCCAGGTCATTATAGTTGGTATCAAAACCCAGATTCATGTCACTGATAGCCAATTACAAATTGGTAAAAAAAGTAAAGAACTTCTGAGTCCCTGAATGAGTAAATAGGAAGGTACCCACAAGGGGTTGATATGGTTTTTTGGATGAAGAACTAGAGTATAAGATTATGCAAAATAACATGTCCAATTGATAACTATGTCATATGATAGGAGATTTAGTATGAGCCAGTTACCATTTAGAAAAGATGAATGGATGTCAGTAAAAAGGCAGTCACTTTGATGTTCCAAGAAAGGTGATGATCTCTTTTCAAGAGAGATGAGACTTCACACATGTCAGTTCTATGGTGAAGGCAACAAGGAACATTGCAAAGAAATGTTGGTATAGCTTTAAAATTACTGGCAAAAGCAAGAATCTAAGTAGCAATTGTACTCGAGAGAGGCTAATTGCATGAGGAATCTTACAGAATTTTCAATAGATTAGACCTTATTTAAGTTGCTTATCTTAGCTAAAGAGGGATGGTTTTTATTAAACAAGGAAAGTAAGCAACATAAAATTGAAACATGCATTGAATTATAAACTACAACTAAAGGAAACTTTCTAAAAGTAAAGATATTCAATGGAATTAAAAATTCCTAGCTAGCATACATTTAATAAAAGAAATTAATGCAAAACTAGAAGGAATGAGCCTAGGAAACTTAAACTAAGGAAACATGCTAAAAATGAAACTTTTCTAAACCTAAAACTTTCTAAAACTAAATTAAGAACTTTCTAAACTAACCTAAGATGTTAAAAAATAACTCACTAATGCTAAGCTAAGATCAAACAATAAACTAAGCAAAACTTAAGGGTGCATCACCCATGGAGTTGTGCGCATGGTTCATGGGTTAGGAAATGGCTAAAATTCATGAGTCAAATGCATGCCAGTATGAGATATAATCAAATCACTAAATAAACAACCTAAAAAGCTAAATGGGTTCCTAAGGAATCAATCAAATTAAGTGTATGGACTGCTAGAAATTAATTGCTAAAGAAACTCAAATCTAATAATGCATGGAAAGCAACATAAGAAGCACCTTTTGTGCAAGATAACACTCATGAATTGAAGTACTTTTACTATTTAAATCAAGCAGCAACAATGATCTTCGAACAAATTTTTTGATTGAATGGCAAAATAAATCAAGTTGAGTGTGCATGAAATTGTACACAAAATCTGGAAATTGCATCATTTTTCAATGCTTGTAGCTTGATTCAAATCAAATATTAAGCTCACTACAATGACCATAAACTAAACTTAGATAACATGCAAGTGAAACCCAAGAGAGAATCAAGAGAAAAGAGGGCTTGAATGATGAGAACTAGTTGAGGAAAAAGATGTTAAAACTAGCTCTAAAATTGGGTGAAAAATGCGAAAATCAAGGAAGGGAAGCAAGAGATTCAAGCTACTTTTTTTTCTTGGCTGTCACTATTATAGAAAAATTAACTTAGATCTTGAAAGAATAAGAAAGACAAACTAGACAGATTGAAGCAAAGATCAAGAGAAAAACAAGCTAGTTCCTTATGTATGAATTAAAGAAACAAAAAGAACAAACTAACAATGAAAGCAAGAAACTAACCTCGAATTGTAGTATGAAAGAAAGAGAAAATACCCAAGGAATCCAAGAGAAAGTATCCTAAAAGAAAACTAAAGTCCAAAGTTCCAAAGATCACCAAGATAGATTGCTTCTTTCATGGATTCAGAGCGAACTCCCTACTTCAATTTCATATGGAAACCATGGGGATTATATAGAATTTTTTATTTTCCACCTTGGTGAGATTGTATTCTATGAAATAAATATACAATTAGTTATAAGATTTAGGAGGAAAGTTAGGTGGAGAGAGGATTATTGGATTAGCAAGTGAGGTGGCATGATGGAATTAGAAGGGGGAAGGCATCATCTTCTTAAGAAGGTGACGTGGAGCTCCTCCTCTCTAATTGTGTGGTGTTTGGTGGTTAGGAAAGAAAGAGAAAAGAGTGAGAGAAAAAAATAGGAAAGATGGGAAAAAAGATAGGAATTTGAAGTGTTTTGACTGTGAAACAGAATTAGAAGTTTCCTACTTAAAAAGTCAACTTAGGTGACAACCAAGCACAGAGAGGCCACCTTTTTAGGAGGTGCCTCCCTCCTTAAATAAAAATTGTGGAACCCTAATTGATTGATGAAAAAGAATGAGAAATGGAATTAGAATGTGGTTTTCTCCCTTGATTGGTCCACCTATACATGATCATCTTAGTAATTACAAATTTCCCTCAAAAACTTCCAATTATCCCTTGGAAAATGACTTTTTTCCATGGATAATTTCTTGAAAATTTCATCTAATTGTGTGATCCCAAGTGGCATGGCTCTATGTGGTTTGATGGCTCATTCTTTGGTGGCTTGAATGGCTAAGTATCTTAGCTTCGAAGTTGGATGGCTTTGCTTCCTTAGGTTTCCTTGATATACTAAGAAACCTCATGCATGGCTCCAATTCTCATGCAAAGTGGTGGAATGGCTTTTTGCATGGGCCCTTTTTAGTCACCTTTAACTTTTTCCAATTGCTTCCTTGCTTGCCCTTGGATAATTTTTAGGACTACTACAACACATCAAGACATGATTTTTTATTTTTTATTTATACCTTTTGAGGGCTCTACCCCTACATCCCTGGTGAGCTAACTATGTAGCTCGACCCATGAAAAACTCTATGAAGTACAATATAGGCTCTCTGATCATCTTCTCACTTCCTACAAAAGAGTAAAAACCCTAATTAAATCCTAAAAAATTATGATAATTTACATACTCGGGATTAGCCTCTTAACCTGCAAAATATCAAACTTTGGAATTATTAGGCCAAAAATGCATGTGTTATGAATTTTGGCAAAAAAACTTAGACTTTTATACTCTAATTTATAATATGTGGACTACTAATTGGGTACTTTTTATACAAAATTAAGTACTTATCAAGTGTGGGTCCTTTTTGTCTAAAATTAGGGTTGTAGAGAATAGTAAAACTAATCCTAGATGTGAAGATAATAGATTGGTAATTTTCATATGCACTTCCTAAAAGATCTACTTGTATTATCGCCTAAAAGGACATGTATTTCTCTATCAAGATAATACCTGACACAGCTCCTATCTTCAAAACATTATATAGAGTGGCCCCAACAAAGCTAAAATAGTAGAAGAATTAGCTAAAGGAATTACTAAATATAGGATTTATTAGATTTAGTATTTGCTATTAAGAGAACTGATTCTCTTATTTAAAAAGATGGATGAGTCAATGAGACTTTGCATTGACTACTAGATGGGTAATTGAGTCACGTGACAATAAGTATTCTCTATCCAAAATTGATGACATATTCAATCATCTTCAAGAGCCGTGGTCCTTTCAAAAGTGTTGCAGTGGACCCAGTAAAGGTAGAGGTAATGAGAAGTGGGAAACACACAGCAATGATTTAGATACAGAGATGCTATCATAGATTTATTGAGGGATACTCATGTATTGCCTTACCTCTAACCGAATTGAGAAGTAAAGATATTAGATTAGTGTAGAATGGTGCATACAATGCAAGCTTCCAAGAACTTACAAAGAAATTTAACCACTTCACTAATACTTACATTATCTAGTAGTGGAAGTTTTGTAGTTTTCAATGATGCATTATGTAAAGGCATGGGATGCTTGTTAGTGAAAAATGGAAAGGCAAATGAATATGCTTCATAACAATTGAAGAAGCATGAGGTAAATTATCCTACTTATGATTAAGAACTAACAATTGTGATATCTATCTTAAAGAGCTAGAGGCCCTACCTGTACAGGAATAAATTTGAGGTGTTCATAGATCATAAGAGCCTCAAATATATTTTGTCTCAAACAAACTTGAATATGAGGCAAGGAAGGTAGATGGAGTATTTGGAAGACTATGACTTCTCCATTCAATATAATCCTAGAAAAGCCAATGTAGTGATAGATGCATTAGTAGAACAATAGAAGGAATGCGTGTAATTATCTTCTTCAAGAGCTAAAAATTGCTACATGAAGTATTTGATTTTGGACTGGAAATTTAGCACCTAGATAAGAAAATCAATCATAAAAATGTTTAATTGTAAGATCTGTCATCTTTGATTGAGTGATTCAGGTGCAAAGGGACAATGATGAGATACGTGCACTAATTGTCAAGCGTGGTTTCACTCAAGGATGAATGACAGTGTCCAGATACATGGACAATTAGTTGTCCCAGTGAGTACTGACATAAGATGAGATTCTCAAAGAGGCACATTAGTTATACCAACCATTTCAGAAAAACAAAAATGTACCAAGAGCGAAAAAGACATTTTCAATGGATTGGTATGAAGAAGTGTGTGGGAGAGCTTGTGGAGTAATATTTAACATGTAAGCAGGTTAAAGCCGAGTATTAGAATATGGTTAAAATAGCTTTGTACAGATCAAAGCAAATAGAAAAGCTATACTAATAAGTGGCATAAGGGCTTAGAGTTTGAAGTTGTGAATCATGTGATTTCTCAAAGTAAAGAAGATATAAGATGCAAATAAAAGAAAGTTGAGGAACAATGGAAAAAAAATTTCCTTTGCTTAATGTCCTCTCGTAGTATCATGTTGATGAAAAATCAATCTGGAACTATATTCTACAAAGATATTGGAAGCACATACCTAGAATTTTTAAGGAATCACATAGAAAGAATTTCAAGGATAAAATCCCAGTGAGATCGGAAGAATTCAATAGCAGTAATTATTTAATTTTATTACACATAATTTTTTGTATAATTTTTAATTAGAGTGAAATGTGAATTTGAGATTATACTTTCTGATTTTTGAGGAAATGAGCTTTTAAAAAATATAAAATTGATCATCAAGACCTCAATAATTTGGATGTATTAAAAAAATCTCTCCAACAACACTAAAAATGTAAAAATCAAATATCGGATTAGAAATTTCCAATATTTCAAACAGGGGGGTCAAAAATGATAACAACACCCACTCTTAAAATGAATAAAAGGAGAAAATAGCTGACCTTGCTATCGGTTGCTTCTCTCTATCTCTCTGTCACTCACTTTTCGCCTCGTTAGCAGCTAGAGCCATTAGTGTGACTTAGTTCAGTCATAGAGAAAAACACAAAAATCAGCCAAGTGCTTGAATGAACAAAAGAAGACTAGGGAAAATTCATGTTTTTAGTCAAAACTTAGTAAAAAATCTATAAATTTTGTCTACATAATTGATTAAAGAAAACCCAACTCAAATTTACCATTCATGGTGAAAATTTACAATATTTTGTGAAGATTGGATGGAAAAATTAAGTTTTGGGAAAAGATGATAGTTTGGTGATGATTCTTTTATGTATTTCTAACCAAAAAAAATATGGAAAGCTTTCAAAAATTTTAGGAATCAAGGTAAGGTTCACATTACATTTTCCTTGAGTTTTTTATGCATTTTTTCAAAAATTTTGCATGGTTTACTTGTCGTTGGCAATGATCGTTTTTTGGTCACATTCTACTATGAAGATGAGCCATTACTAGCTACTGGATAATGAAAAAAAACATAGATCTAGGATGCTTCTCAGCCAACCTACTCACTTGTGATGTTCATATTTGGATTAGAGATCATTCCACCATTCAAATGTTAGATATGATCTGATCCACAATTGTCAATGTATGATTTATAGATCCGATAGTTGGAAACATGACCAAACATTACATATATAGGTCTAATTCTCTTGACTTAACAATGAATGACTAGTATGCTACGATCTATTAAATCCAACTCTTGAAACTTGGATCAAGCAATCCATCTATGTGTTTTACATATAGAGTCGATGATTCGTAGTCTTGAACAATGGATCAAAGATTTGATACCTTGCTAAGGTTAAATCTAACTTGACCAATGCTTGATAATGGTTAAATAATATGATATGTGATTTGGAAAATGAAATCTGATTGTTGATCCTTGAATTTTACTCATCAAACACTTAGATTTTCATGATCTGAGAATGAATTAACTAATTGAGTCTTTGCAAATTATAATTCTTGACTAGAAATTTTAATCCATGAGTTTATATTATTCATATTCTCATATCAATATGATATCTAGTTTATGATGATGGATTGAAAATCATTCGATCATCATTTTAGAAGTTAATGTATAACTCTATTATCTAAATATCAATTAATGAAATTATGTTTATTTTTCTTAGATCTAATATCAATAACTGCTAGAAGGTCAAATTGGTGAATCCTAAACATTGATCAATAATCAAATTGGATATTTATTAATCTTAACAATTTGAACTACCCAACTAGAGGTAGGTAGTTCTAAGATTGCTTGGTTTTTCTTATATTTGCATTATAAGCACATCATCAATTTTATTTAAATGCATGTTATGGATGAATTTTGATGAATTATTAAATAACATATTATAAATTTGAATGCTCCAGTCTTTATGGATGAAATGGATAATGTACGTGATCCCTTTGATGATATTATTGGATTATTAATATATATATATATATAGAGAGAGAGAGAGAGAGAGAGAGAGAGAGAGAGAGAGAGAGAGAGAGAGAGAGAGAGAGAGAGAGAGAGAGAGAGAGAGCACATGGACGATTATTGGAGATTCATGATTTGAAATGGTAAAGAGATTCAGTTTTTGTTTTTATGATGATGTGAGATGATGGTTTATTAGGCGAATCACATTGCACGCATTAAATGTGCAATGTTCAAAAAATAGAAGACATTCTGCTAGATTTTCAATAAAAATGAGGTTTAATTTATTTTCAAAACCTACGCTCAAAAATGCATTATGTGGCTTTGATTTCATATTTGATTTTATGTGATTTTGATTTCATACTTGGTTTTGGTTCGTGGATAGCATATAACGCATGATTTGCATTTTCAAGATTAAATTCATATTTTGATTTACTATATGGGATTTGATCTATCTTAATGCATGATTTACATTTGATAAGCAACCAAGGTTTGATTTGCGATATATGTATTTTAATTGATGATAGTAACCAATGAGGGTGGTCAATGAGGGCTACCTATGAGGGCAGCCAATGAGGGTGGGTGTAATGTGGCACCGACAAGCTTCTAGGTGGTCGTGGTTCACCTGTATAGGGTTGTGCAAAAGATTTCTCGCCTAGTTTTTGAGGATTTATTTTTTATGGGAACTTTTTCTTGATAGATACTATCCCAAGAGGGGTAGGTTGGTCACTTGACCTTCAAAATTCTAAGAGAGATTTATATGGCACCACTTTAATGAAGGGTTTTGTGAGGGTTGGACTATATGGGGTTGCTAAACTAATTTTTTGGTCCTCCCCATGTGGATTGGAATTGACCTTGTATGTGTCAGAGAGCAACTAGGTCAGTTTAGACTTCCAAGTTTATATGAACGGTGCATAATAGTGCATTGTGTTTTTGCTCTACATGAGTGATTTCATGCTCATTTAAACATGATTGATATAGGTCCTATATAAGTACTCAAGACCACCTATTATTACCTATTGCAATTGGCATGATGGAATAGATGAATGCTAATGATTGATATTGATATGCTTTAAGCTTTTACTGCTTTTGACAAATTAATAAACATGATTATCTCATCTAAGATGTATCATTGAGATCAAGATTTGCAGTTTGGTATAGATTTGATTTGGTATGGATTTACCTGTTTTGTGATTTGATATGCTTGGATATCATTTGGCATGGATTTACCAATTTTTGTGAGATGAGATGCTCTAATATGAATGTGACATGTATTTGTTTGTCATTGAGTTGAAGTGCAATTTCAATGTTTTCACAAACATTGCTGATTTATCATCATGATGGCATGGATTTTCCTTTACATGGACATATTATGATTTTTACTTATACTTTTGTTGTACATAGATAGATTTAACTCAAAATGGGATTCCATATAATAACGTGTCACGTGCTTATGACTCTATGAATACATCCTCTTCCTAGCATTGAGTTTGTAAATGGCTAGGAATTCCTTTTAGATTTGGATTTATATGAACTATCAAATTTTATGTTAATACACCTACACAAGCGCAAGCTTGCTGAAATATTGAATTATCTTAAAAGAATTCGACTTGAAGGAAAGAAACTCGAGCTGGAAGGAACATTGGTTGAGAACAACATTTTTATGGTCTTGGTTTTATTTACTGAGTATAGCATATACTCAAACTAATATATTTGTATAAATAAACTTGAAAAGACCAAAAAATGGGAGTAAAAGTTCCACTAATGGGAACTGGAAGAATAAATGTAAATCATAAGACTTTTTAGGATTTATATTACTTATGTTTATTTTGTTGACTATAAAAATGCAATCTATTCAATTGACTATTATATTGTGATTTGGCTCTGACTAACAATCCTTGGGCATATTTTTTGAAAAGAAATGGAACTTGATGGAACTAAGACATGTCTAGTTTTCTATTTATGTAAGTTAACACTTTGGTGGAATGTAAGTTCTTCTTGAAAAGTTCTTGCATGTGAATTTCATTTATAAATGAAATTTTTAAATAGGGATCCCACCTATCATAAAGAATTTTATAAGCTAATTTGTGTGAAAAACCTAGGTTATTACATGAAAATACATTAATGGCACAAGATCTTAGGTGTTGATCTACTAAAATTAGCAGCAAGCACAAAACTACAATAATCCATACATATATCACTACATACAAGTTGTCGATCTAATGCGAAATAACAAGATAAACTAAGGAAATACATGTGTATGTGCTTTGATCTAAGCTATAGATTTACCTCATCATAATAGCATGATCAAAATTGTAACAACCCATGCGCATAGCATTACATCCAACGTTAATCTACTAAGAATGATAAGAGGAAAAAACCTGGACCATTAGTAACATATTGACCAACTTCACAAATAGGCCTATATACGTTAATACCAATCTGGTGCTAGTGATAGTTATGCTGTTAAATCAATTGCATAATTGATTGGATCAACAAGGTCAATTAGATCTACCACTAGTCTTGCTTATTTTGATTATGCTTCTATGGGCATGAGAATGAACTAACTCTACATCTGCTAAATCCTACCTTTACCTACTTCTTAGTCACCTATTCCACCTTTGGTCCTTTCTATCCAAAATTTGGGTTGGTTTAGTCTCAAGAGTTAGATCTGGTTGTATCTCTGTCAACACTTGCTCCAATACATGTAAAGAGTCAGGAATATATTTCCATAGCATGGAAATGTCAAATATGTTGTGGACTTCTAACAACTATTGTGGTGACTAGTCTGTATGCCACTACACTGATCCTCTCCAAGATCTCAAAGGGGTTGATATATCAAGGATTTAGCTTTTCCTTATATCCAAATCTCATTTCTCCCTTGGTTGGTGAAACTTTAAGGAACACATAATCACCAACCTTGAACTCCAAATGTCAATGTCTCTTGTCGGCATAACATTTTTGCCGGCTGAACTACAATCATTTCCAAATGAGTTTTACCTTTTCATCACACTATTGTGCCAAATCGAATTTGATAACACTATTCTCACCAACCTCATTCTAGCAAGTCAGTGAATGGCAAGGTCTCCCATACGGTTCCACATATGGAGCCATACATATGCTTGAGTGGAAACTATTGTTGCAGGAAAACTTTATATGTGGTAGACTTTTGTCCCATCTTCCCTTCTAGTAGATTGTACATACTCTCAGCATGTCCTCTAGTGCTAGGATCATCCTCTTTGACTGGCCATCTGTTTGTGGATGAAAGGCCATACTAAATCTCAATGACAATCTTAAGGACTCATACACTCCTCCAAACTTAAGAGGTGAATCAACTATCTCAGTCAAAAGTTATGGTCAACGGTAATCCATGCATACTTACAATACCCTTGATGTGCAATCAAGCCAAAATATTTGTAGATTGATTCTGTCAAATAGGAAGAAAATGCTGACTTTGTCAACCAATAGATGATCACACATACCATATCATTCCTGCTCAACATCCTGGGTAAACCCACTATGAAATCCATAACCATGTGATTTGACTTCGACTCAGGAAGCTCAAGAGGCTATGATAATCCCACTGTTCTATGTTGTTCAGCTCTAACATGTTGACATGTAAGACATCTCTCCACAAGTTCTCCATATCCTTCTTCATGTCTTTCCACCACAATTATCTCTTCAAATCATGATACATCTTTGTCTAACCTAGATGGATAGTGTACTGTAACTAGTGCACCTTTGTGAGAATCTCTTTCCTTAATTCAACATTTGAAGGCACCACAATCCTCCCTGAATTCTCACACTAACATCTACCTCTCTTGTGAAACTTGCTTTCCTAACAAAGGACTACATCTCATCATCATCCTTCTATACTTGAAGGACTCCCTCAACTATGGCAGATCTCACTTCCATGTTAGCCATAAAGATTCTATCATGTGAATCTCTAGCCTACATCTAGCCACCTCCTAAAGTAGTTTCCATTTCCTTGAGAGCATGCTAGCACACATACTTTGAGACTTTTGACTCAATGCATTTGCCACCATATTGGCCTTTCCTAAATGGTAGTGGATAGGAAAGTCGTAATCCTTTAGATTCTCCATCCACCTTCTTTGCCTCGTATACAGATCTTACTGTGAGAAAATATACTTAAGGCTTTTATGATTAGTGAATACCTCAAACTTCTCACCATATAGATAGTGCCTCCACATATTCAAGGAAAAGACTACTACTATAAGCTCTAGATCATGGGTCAAGTAATTTACCATGTGATTTTTCAATTGTCTAGAAGCATAGCCAATTACCTTTCCACTATGCATCAATATGCATCCCAATCCCTTGCCTAAGGCATCATTATATACTACAAAATCTCCAATGCTCAATGATAGAGTGAGTACTGGTGCAATGGTTAGCCTACTCTTCAATTCTTGGAATCTCTCTTTGAATGCATCATCCAAAATGAGCTTCACATTCTTCTTGGTCAACTTAGTAAGTGGCAACGTAATTTGTGAGAACCCTTCTATAAGCCTATAATAGTATCTTGCAAGTCCTAGGAAACTACCTATCTTTATCACTATTATCAATGCTTCCCACTTTTCTACTACCTCCACTTTTGCTAAGTCAATTGCAACACCTTGCTGAAAAATAATATGGTCTAAAAAGTTAAAATCTTCCAACCAAAATTCAAATTTGTTAAATTTTGTATATGATCGGCATTCTTTGAGTGTGCCCAACACTATGTACAAGCGCTCACAAGAATGTCATCTACAAACCCTATGATTAATTTGTCCATGAATATTCTAAACAGCCCACTCATCTAATCCATGAAATTGACTAAGGGATTTGTCAACCCAAAGGGAAAAACTCGAAACTCATAATTTCTTTACAAGGTTCAAAATGTTGTCTTCTGGATGTCCCTTTCTCTCACCCTGAGCTGGTGATAATCGAACCTCAAATCAATCTTAAAGAACACTCTAACAAATTGTAGCTAATCAAATAAGTCATCAATATCCGATAGAGGATATATATTCTTGATAATGACCTCATTAAACATCCTGTAGTCGATACAAAGTTTCATCAACCTATCCTTTCTCTTAACAAAGTGGAAAATTACTCCCCAAGGTGACACACTAGGTCTAATGAACTCTTTGTCCAATAACTCCTGCAACTACTCCTGCAACTACTCTTTCAACTCCTTCAATTTAACTAAAGCCATTTTGTATGGTGATTTGGAGATAGGAACTATGCTTGATACTTGATCTATAGTAAAGTCTATCTCCTACTTAGGTGGTAGCACTAATAACTCCTCTAGAAATACATCTAAAAATTCTCAAACTACCTCCATTTTCTCCAACTTAGGCTTATCAACCTTTATAGCTTCCACTTTGGCCAAGAAAGCCAGACATCCTTAGCGATGTATCTAGTCTCCTTTAAGGCTCAAACTACACATGCCTCATACACATTATCTTACCTCTACCTCCAAGTTTCATTTTAACTAAGAATCTACCCATATTCTCAATTGTAATATGTCTATCTAAATATTAACCATAAGTGTATCCAACTCTTTTCTTTTCTACTTGAGGTCTTATCATTCATCTCATTTTTATGTTCAATGTTAACCAAAATAATTCTTCCTATTTCCTATAGATCATTCTTAATTCACAATGTAAGATAAATCTTGCTCCTCCAACCAATAATAAAATAATTATATACAACAAAAGGTTCAAATGCTAATTAAACCAACAATTAGACTCATCCATTCATGAATCCAATGATTGCATGAACTAGACTCCAAATCATTCTCTAAATTGCTTAAGTTCATAATTTAAAGTTATTTAATATCTTGGATTAAATACTTTCTCGTGTCAACTACATAATACACTTCTTTTTAGTATATAACACTTTTCAAGAAACACTTTCCATAGAATACCTTAGCAACACTTTTTGATTGAATTGATCATCTTCTTAATCATCCTTGAAGTCTATAATAATATACACATAAATATTATAAACAATGTCTCTAGATTTAGCAGTTAACCTTGGATTCACTTTGAATATCACTAAGTAGAGTTTATTTCACATTTTATAGGATTAGGGTATATCAGAGAAAAATTTTATTTTTAGCAAGTCAAAACCCTAAAAGGAAGCCAAACTTTTGTTCTAGCAAAGCCTTGGACCCACTTGCCTAGAACTAAGAAGTTTAGAAGGTCAAAATGCTATGTCGGTGCCTTTATCAAATTTAGAACAACTAGAAACCCTAACCATATAGCAAACCATCACCTTTGGAGAATTTCTAAGAGAAGCTAAATACATATATAATGAAGGCACATGTGCATGGATAATTAAGCAAAGCCTAGGATCCATAGGAAAAGTATTTCCATTCACCCTCTCTCTCACTTGATCAAAAAGGGTTCTACCATGGATTACACATTTTTTTCACAAGAGAGGATGTGTTACACTATTTAGTACACATGATCTTCATGGTGAAAAATAAGGAGAGAATGAACAAAAAGCAAAAAATAGGTAATGGAGAGGAAGCATTTATGGGAAATCTACAACTAACATCCATCCATACTTTTAAAGAAACAAGGGATAAGATCTACTCTACATTAGGGCTACCCTAAGAGGCATCCAATAACAAGTAATTTGTAATAGAGCATCAAGGGAATAACAAGGTGGACCAACTTGCAAGAAGATCAAAACTGACTACGATTGGTGGAGATTTTCCAAGGAGAAAACATATTGAAACCAAAGGGGAGAAAATGCATTTTTAAGAAGGGATTATAGGTGGGCTGAAGTGAAGCTTGGTTTGTGATTGGCTGGAAAAAATGAAGTTGGACTAAGGAGAAATTTTAGGGGAGAAAACATGTTCACCAAAGGAGGAGATCTAAGAGAGTGAAAAATGTGTTTTTCAAGTAAGGAATGATAGACAAAATCCTAGCCATTAATTCCAAGGTTGTGCTTCATCTTATGGCTAGAACAAAAGTTGAGAAAACAGAAAAGAATGGGTGAGATTTGATCTACTGAAGAGGAAGAAAATAAATCAAAAATTTTGGAGTGATTTCATAAGGGAGGATGCATGTAATTCAAGTGGGGAAAGGTGGGATGAAAAGAGAGAAATAGAAAGGAGAAAATGGAGGGGCATAAGCTGAAGGAGATATCCTGGAAAGATTATTGGCCAAAGGGAAAGGATAGGAAAAAAGAAAGATTGGATCTTATCTGATATAGAAACAAGTAGAAATAAGAAGGAGAAGAGGGGGGATGTCCAAGACATTCCAATTCCTTATGTTTGGACATTCAACTCTAAGAGAGGAGGAACAATGGAAGTGGAGACTAGAAGAGAAGGAAAGTGCTTGAAATCCAAAGGAAGAAGTAAGTCCACAATCTAGTTATTCTCTTTTCCTTTCATCTCATCTGTTTGCTCATTCCTTAATCTCACACACATCTTATGATCTCTCTATCATTCTTGTCAATGTTCTTCATACCATTTTCATTTTACTTCCATGCATTCTATTCTAGTCCATTCCATCTTTTTCATGCATTACATTTCTTCTTATTTCTTTCTCAATCCCATGCACAAATCATCCATCAATTCTTCTAGTTTCTAACATCCTTCATCATACCTATATCTTTCTCATTTTCATGCATCAATCTTAACCCATCTTATTTACTTCAAAGCAATTAATTTTCCATCCTTTATTGTTTCTATATTTTCTCTTCATCTCATTTCAACACCTTAATGCCCTCCTTTTCATCTCTAGCTTTCCACACACCACTCTTCATACATTCTTTTTCTTCCATTCAATGCAATTTTTTCCAATCATCTTCCTTCCATTTCCATGCAAAGCATTCTCTTTATTTCATTTTCAAACATTATTTCTCTCTATCATCCCTCTTGATTTTTATGGATAGCTCTATCTATCCCAAACTCACATGCACTTCCCTTTGCTTTACATGCATAAAATATTTTTTGTTTGATTAGTTTATCTCCTCGAGTTGTTGGAGGTTAGGTAATGTCCTCTACACATGTTGAGTAACACAACAAGTGTAAGACATTGTTTGGTGGACATAAGAAAGGCGGTAGCACAATTTGGAAGAGCTTGAAGGCTGATTTTGTTAAGCGACACAACAAATTCGATGACTTCTTTTCCATTTCATAGGAATTTTAGGTCAGTTTTATTTTGGCTTAAACATTGCATTCCTTTTAATTTTATTTTAAGTTTCAGTTAATAAAATTGTCTATTTCATTGTTTGTTAAGTAGTACTTTACTTTTGATTTATTATGTATCTAATTTTATGTTTGTACTTGTTGTAGTTTTGTAGGATTTAATTTTAATTTCTTAGGAGTAATTTATTATATTTTAATTTAAAATAAAGAGTACCTAATTTTGTTATCCTAGGGTTAAGATGAAACCATTGTGAATTACATAAATGTGTGATTAAGTAAATTATATCTAAAGTGTGCCTAGTATTATTTCTTAGATTTAGCAATTGATTTATATATTTAGTCATTTTCACATAGGAAATATCATGTATTTCCTATAATTTAAATACTAGATATGTTAGATTGGGTTAGAATGAAAATCTTTGATAATCTATACCCCAAAAAGACAAACTATACCTTTTGTAGATACATTGAGTTACACTAAATTTTAGAAATAAGAAAATATATAAATTAGATATTTTAAAGAAGAATATTTTGTGTTTTAGAATCATTGAGATTTTACTAACATGTATATTGAAAATTCAAATTTACTTGATTATAGAAATATTTAATTTCATTGTGATGGATTCTGATACCCTAGGCTTAGTTTTTGTATGATTTTCTCTTTTAGAAATATTTAGAATTAATTCATTAATTGGTTGGGTAGGTTAAAGTAGTTTAAATTAGATTTTAACTAGAATTCCATGAATTTTAAAATTAGACTCCCCATTGGATTGACTCGTACTTGCATGATCTATTCTTCAATAGTCCTATGCGCTTGTAGATAATTTAAAAAATATCATATAACTATGATGATTGGACACCATCTGGTGCTGCCTATGCTTGATTTTTTAGGTACTACCCAAGTTATTATAGTACAAATTAGGCAGCTTCACTTGTATTTCCCAATGAACTAGTGGGGGTGCTAGATGGTCTCTAGGTTGCAATTTTACATCTCCTAGGTGTCCTCTACTATTAAAATAATGAAATCTTATGTAACTACATGTCTTTATCATTTAGGATCTAAGGTTTTCTAATTCCTTCGAAAATTCATGACTTTTCATCTAGTAATTAGTTGTTGTGACATAAATTGGGCTTTGATACCAACTATGGTTACCAAGGTTCTTAAATCATGATTTTCTCATTAAAAGCTGGGACATCCACATTTTTAAGATCACATTCACAAAACCAAAAAATCATTTTCTAAAAACCCATGGGTGCTTCCCTTTCAAATACAATTTTTCTTCAAAAGCTAGCCTATATCTGAGTCACATGAGTTCTATCACAATAATATGAATGGTCTAGACAAATCAAGCACAACCACATTACCAATGTATTTGTCAAGAGAAACAAATTTTTTGACACACCATGCCTCAATAGATGAATAGTCATTTACATAACTAGAATCAAATTCTAAATTATTAGATCTTAACATTGTCATCTCAAATATAACCTAGGTCTCCACTCCTCACTCTTATGCCTTACTCAATGAATCTATATGTTTCAATTTTGCTTGAGTATACACTATACCCAGTAGATAAACCTATACCACGAAAATGAAAACACTGGAATCCATGTAACATTCTAAAACTTTTGTCAAAATTTTCCAAAATTAACAAAAAATTATGATTTGATCCAATATTAGAAAAATCATGTCGTTAGATCTAAATAATTAGATTATGAAAACTCTGACAATAGATTTGCCTTAAGAAGAGAATATCAACAGTTGTGAGATAGTGTAAATCTAATGGTGGAGATTTAAATTATTAGCAAAACAAGATTCTTCATTGATATTGGAACCCACTTAATAAAATTAGTTAGAAGCATGTTAGATTGGACCCCACGATCATAAATAGCCTATAAGTGGAGATCCCAATATGAACATTATGGATTAGATCTTTTCTAATAGTTTAGGTAAAGATCTGTAGAAAATATGTCCAAGTACAATGATCCTAAGGATATAACGAATAAAGATCAAGAGTATCTTTGTGCTTTTGGGAAGAGATCTAAATCACTTATGACCAAAAACCAATCATAAGAAAGGTAGTTAGGAGAGGAAAAAGGACTTACTACTCCTTAATGGAGGATGTGTGAGGCTCCAAAAGAAAGGAAGAAAAAAATGCATGCAAGATAGAGGGAGAAAAAGAGAGAGGTGGAGGTGGAGGGAGAATGAAGTAGGAGGAATAAAACAAAAGGGAGAATAATTGATCTATAGCAAGTTAGGTAGATCTAGCCATCTCGCTTTTTTTTTTCATCTTTAAAAATCAATACTTACAAGTTTTCTTAGGATTTTATGGTTTGATTATTTGCACAAATAAATATATTTCTAATGTTTAATCCATGATATAATAAGTGCTTTCTATAGTTGCTATTGTCCAATCCATGCTAACATAATATGATGCATTATTTGATTCCATGATAAAGTTCTTAGCTTTCCTACTATTTAATTCATGCTAGAATAACAATATTTCATTAGTTAGTATCATGCTAAACACCAAGTGATTCACCAATCAGTCTTTTACGAGAAGTCATACTTATTGTTGATTGTCCTAGACATATGAAATATTATTTGTATATCCTTAATCAATGATAAATAAGGATGGATTTCATCACATGCATATAATTTTGTGATTGGATGTTAAGAATTTGAATGCATGAACCACCTTGAATCATGGGAGAGTCCATGTGCACGAACTACTTTTGAAAAATAAGAAAGTATATGAAAATGAACGAACTTGAATCATAGGAGAGTTCATGCATGTTGAATCAAACGAGAATCTATGTGCATGAACTGTGTTAAGTAGTTGGGAAGATCCATGCACATGGTTCATGGTGGATTGACAAGTAGGATCCCAAGATTGGATTGTTGAAAGATTCATGCGCATCGTCCATGATGGATTGATGCACAGGGTAACAAGTTGGATAGCTGGGAGAGTCCATGTGCATGGCCATGTTGGATTGATGTTCAAGACCTCAAGACTTGATCATTTGAAGAGTTCATGTGCATGATCAATGTTGAATGGTTATAGGATCTATGCATAGGACTCTTATAGGATTGATGGTGTAGGACAATCATGTGGATGATTGATCTGTGCACATGGATCTAACTATGTTGATGATGATTTTAGGAATACAGATGGAATGACTAGACCTTAATATCCTCGCATTGATACCCATTCCTTGTACTAAAGATCAATATGCATGGATCCAATGGATTAGCTTACCAATCTATGCACATAGACACACCTTTTAGGCTGTCGGTCTATGCACATATATTTGGTATTTTAAATTGCTGATTCATGCACATAGAATTTTCTTTCCTTTTATTGATTTGTGAAATAGACTTAGAAGTTTGGCCATTGATCTAAGTGCACAAGATCTAGTGTTTGCTACATTGATGTGTGCTCATAGATCTGGTTAATTGAACCACAATTTACATGCATAGATCCATCTTGGAGGGATGTTGATCCATGCACATAAGACCTGGCTTTTTACCCTAGTGATCTATGCACATAGATCTGATCATATGGATATCAATCCATGTGTGTAGATCTATCATCTTGAGCATTGATCTAAGCCTACAAATTTAGCATTTTGTGCCATTGATTTGAGGGTGTAGATTTATCACCATAGACCCTTGATCCATGTGGCATTATCTGACCATTTGGGATATGGATCAAAGCCCTTAGGCATTGAAATAAACCATCAATTTGCATGCATCGAACCACTTTAGAATTCTAAGTCTATGTGCATAGGTTGACACTTCAAGACTATTGATCCTTGTGTATGGACATCTTTTATATGATCAATCAATGGATTGATTGAATATTTGCCTTGATATATGATCCATGATCTTTTGATATAGGATAGATTGATTATTTTCCTTGATTATATGATCCATTATATTTTGATATAAAATTGATTAAATTATTACTAGATTGCTTGTTCAATGATCATTTGATATATGGTTGAGTGATTTATCTCCTTGATTGCATGAATTATGACTATCTAATACATGTTTAATTTATATATAACATTGATCACATAATCCATGACTTCATTAATTGATAAAACTTTATAAACCATGATCTTAAGAGCCTTGACATTTAGTCATGAGAAAAAGACCTCGTATAAAAAGGAATTCTTATAACTTCTTATTAATAGTGAAGAACTAACAATTAAAACTTTGCACAATATTTATCATCTAATGAATGAAAATTATACCTTGTGTGAGTTCAGCTATTTGATATAGATCTAATGGGTGTGAAACACCCAGTATATGATTTTTTATGGGCTCAAGGCCCAATGAGAACTATGCTAGGAGTAGTGTTGGTTTGGCCACCCATCTTCCGACCACCTGAAGAGTGGGATGATATCCAATGCCCAAAAAGGGCACATTTCTCAATGGATGGTAGGGACCATAGTAGGTGATGCATGGCACCCTATTGAGACAATCCATAGGCCCCATGAGGATGCGATCAATTTCTTTTCATGATATTAAAAAGCACACGAAGCAGCGATCTACTCTTGAGCATAGTGAGTCCTAAGTGATTTTATGAGATTTTGATTTGGTTCCTAAGGAACATAACTTTTTGTTCTAAAATAGAGCCTTGGAAGAGTGGTGGATGATCACTCAAGGGTTTTTCAGCTTGGATTATTGCCCTATATTTATTGGTTGGATAGACTGATGGTGCGATCTTGCTTACTCATCTTTTGATCATAATAGTCTACAAAGTATGATTTTGTGAGATCTATCTATGAATGATATTTGTAAATGCATTATCAAATGCCTTCATACAAATATAGTGTGAAAGTAACCCAATGAGGGGTTATTGATTTTAGTACACTCAAAATATATTCTCAAAGTATGTGTATGCTAGATGCCATTGTTTTTCATGTTTTAGGATGTTTAGATTTATCTACTAGGTATATGTCTATGCTCAACCTATCATATAAATGCAGATCCTATGGTAAGGTAAAGATCAAGGAGTAGAGAGTTTGGATGAGCATTATGTGTAGAGGAAAAGTGAGGAGATGTACCACTTGATTTATTTAAGAATTATGTGATTATGATCATTCATGGAAGGGATGTTTTATTTTCATTTTAGATACTCTTGCAACATGGTCGTGATAGATGGTTATCATTGTGATTGATTTGTTTTTAAGTATGTTTATATGGGCTCAAACATGGGCGACCATTGTGTGTGTGTGTGTGTGTGTGTGTGTGTGTGTGTGTGTGTGTGTGTGTGTGAATTTGGGTATGATAAGCCCAAAGTTTCAAAAAGGGAAATTTGACTCGCATTTTGGTTTTTCAAAAAAAAAGCTTAGGTCTTGATCCAACCTTCGAAAAAATAGATAGTTTTAAAATAAAATATTTTTAAAAACCTAGGTCATCACAGTTGGTATTAGAGCCCAAGATATGTTCTCTCAGAACTATTTGCTAAATAAAAAATCATGAATGATAAACTAAATAAAGGATGTAGGATCCTAGTATAAGTAGCTAGAAAAAGTACTTACATAGGACTATTTGATCTTGGAAATAGATGCCTCTAAGAAAACAAATTGGAGGGATGATGGACCTGAAAGGAGCTTCGTCAAGTGTCGCACCATAGGGAAATAGGGCTAGAGATGTCATCCAACAGCTATTACAAAATTTATAGAATTAGCCTTAGGGGGCCTAAGTAGGAGCTGCATCTAGACAAAGTTTAGGCAAACCCAAGAATATGCTAGATAGATTTAAGATGATAGATTTAATGAGGCTGATGCCATTGAGATGTGGATCTTCAAGGTGGAAGGTCCTTAAGGGGATGGAGGTTCCAGAGGAGAAGAAGGTGGTCATGGATACCCTTGTTGTGACTAGTGAAGTAGCCTACTAGTGGCAGATCACTAAGAGAACTCATTTTGAGGGACTAGAGTCTATACATTAGAAAGACTTCAAGACAGAAGGCTACTAAAAAGTTTGTTGATGGGTTATCTACTGGACTCCGAAGCAGAGTGCTTGGTGTTTGACCTATTACCATTGCTGAGATAGTTGAGATGGCATCAGTGTTCGAGTAGGATTTTAAAAGAGCTAGTAAGGATAAAGGGAAAGACATAGCCCTAATGGAGGATACAACAAAGGGAAGATATCTATATGATTTCCAAGGTCTAAACCCTCATAGAAATTCCCTTTCAACCAAAAGAATAGAGCACGAGATAATTGACCTTGCCTATGATGTAAGAGACATCACCTAGATGAACCATACACATGACTAGCTTTTAGATGTTTTAGCCATGGAGAAGCTAGAGACATGGTTTGCAACTGTCCAAAGAATAAGAAAAAAGGAGAGAAGCCAAAAGAGCAATTTCCCAAGAACTAAGGGCGATTGTTTGCCATTACTAATGGCTAAGCACAAACCTCCAATGCAGTGGTAGAAGGTATGATCTTGATTCATGACAACCCCACTAAGGTTTTATTTGACCCTAGCTCTACTCATTCCTTTATTTTGATCAACTTTAGATTGTATGTGAATGTTTCTATACAAAACTTAGGAGTGTGTTTAGAAATAATGACTCCTTGGGGAAATCAATGTATACATATAAGTTCTTTTCAGATGTACCTATAGTAATGGAGATCAAGCAGATTATACTAATTTGGTCCTTCTAAAAATGGACTTTGATGTGATACTTGGTATGGATTGGTTAGCACTAAATTGGGGCACATTGAACTTTTGCAGGAAAGACGTGATATTCAACATGCCAAGAGAAGCCACAGTCACCTTCTATGGGAAGTAGAGCCATGCAAGAGCTTGTCTAATTTCTGCATCCAAGGTAGCAAAGCAAGTTCCTAAAGGATGCTAGGCCTTTTTGGCCATAGTGGAGGTTGTAAAGCTAGGAAAGCATAAGCTAGAGGAGATGGTAGTGGTTTAGGGATTCCCTGATGTCTTTCTTGAGGAGTTGTTAGGATTACCACCACGGTGCAAAATCAATTTCACTATTGATTTGGTTCTTGGTATGGCCCCAATCTCCAAGGCACCATATAAAGTGGCTCCAACTAAGTTGAAAGAGCTGAAGGAACAATTATAAGAACTTTTAGACAAAGGCTTTATCCAGCCTAGCGACTCACCATGGGGAGCATTGGTTCTTTTTGTTAAGAAAAAGGATGGGTCATTATGACTTTGTATCGATTATAGAATGCTTAAGGGGCCCACGATCAAGAATCAATATCCTTTACCCAGTATCAATTATTTATTTAACCAACACCATTTGACTAAAGTATTTTCTAAAATTGACCTAAGATCCAACTACCATTAGCTCAAGGTGAAGGAAGAGGATATTCAAAAGATAACCTTTCAGACTAAGTATAGGTACTTTGAATTTTGTGTTATGCCCTTTGGACTAACTAATTGAGACAACTCGGGTTTTTGTAATACATTTTCAAATGCAGGGCCCTTAGTAGTAAAAATATTTCGCAAAACAAAGCAGCTAAAATTATTTTCTTTAGAACTTGTTTTGAAAAACCCAAGTAATTACTTCATACATAACATAAGTAGAATTTTTGTACAAGATAAAATTCCATTGAAGGAATATATTTTTATTAAATTTCAGAATTCATCCAGTGGTTCACAGTATAGCCAAATCCACTACAATACTTATCCAAATTACATAATCCAAAACTCAAAGCTCACCATACAATGAAACTCTCATCACAATACAGTACTCTCAAACAAAACAAAATACATGTCTTCAAGGGGTATACCCTAATGATTATTCTCTTCAATTCTTCTACAGTCTTGAGCTCCTAATTCTCCTTCTTTGTATTTGAGATATTATAAACATTGAAACATTTATAATATCTCAGCAAGCTATGCTTGGTAGGGGATTCAAGAAGCATAATAATTAATAATATAATTCTAATACTTCATAATCCCATTATCCATAAAAATACTCATGTATCTAACTCTTTACTTTGTAATATATGTACATCCTTATATATACATACATACTATACATGGATAAATTCGTCAAATTTATGAAAGTAGTCAAATATCATTCCCAACTATGCTGATCAATTCTCTCTATTATGAGAAATCAGTATTTCAGCTAGTCCTACACTAGGAATTTTCCTTCTTGCGAAATACTGGTAATATACAATTACCTAGCATTTTATCATGCCAAAAGATAAGGCATTTCACTATGCCTATCTTATATGCATCATAGTGCAAAATAATCAAAGGACTACCATGCTGCAGTCTGATCTATACTAGTGCACTAAGATAACTGCCTTATTCACCACTAATACCACAGTGGAAAATATTATGTCACTGCCCATATGGGGAGGTAGGACTTTCACAGTGTTAGCCTTCCCATAATTGCCCCACCCTACTTTTAGCCTCTTATAAGGCAAGGTATCATCAAATCATCAAATTTTGGGAAGCGGGTGGCCAAACCCTCATAACTCCCCTAACATAGCATCCTCCAAGCTTATGCCTATTTAAAACAAAACCACAAGCATCCATGCTTGTATGTAAAATAGGTTTCATACGTATCAGACATTCTATATGTTTACTTAGGGTTGGAATATCTTCTAGTTCCATATTCACTTAGAGTATAGTCCTCAATTCTAACTTAACCATTTCATATGTGTTTGGTTGGATCATAAGGGTTTCAGTGGATTTAATACAAGTATTAACATTACACTTGTCAACATAAGGTCATGGGTTCAACATGTACATCCCATGTAAATGCATTCATTGAATCCTCCTACCTTCAAGTAGTGATCCATCTCTCCAAATCTTCCATGATGCTAATTGATGTATGTAATATATGTGTCCATACATACTGTCAATATATATACAATCTAAATAATCCTATTGATCAATAGATTTGATGGTTAGAATGATCTTCTAATCTTTCAAATCTACGTATTTTCAATTCTAAGTCTTTGTGTATCCATCTCTTTGATCTTGACCTTTCATAGATCCTTTGATCAACAATCTATTCTTGTTGATAAAGATCAAGAGTCTAGATCTTCTATCATCTAGTTCTTTTTTCATCTAAGTTCAGTTATTTGATCATCCCTAAGGAGGATGATCCTGGTTCTTTTCCTTGAATCATATTTGATCAAGGGTTTAGATTATCTAATCTAATGATCTAGATTTGATCTATAGCATACATACTGTTAAGTGTTTAATTTTGGCTAAAAGACCCCTAGTTTAGCATTCAATTAGATCATCTAACTGTCCAAATTTTAAAATTTAGCTTGATTGACAATCCAAACCATAATTTTCTCAAAATCAATGGTTAGATGATCATTAGAGCTTATTAGAGGATTAATGTACGGTTTTGATGATTTTAATTTAGTCTTTTATTTTGCAAATCAACTAAAGAAGGGTTGGATGGATTAGATCTAATTTCAACGGTGCAGATCAAGTAGAGATCAAGAGGAAAAGTCCTAATTGAAATAGAAGAGGAAGAGTCCTAATTGAAATAGAAGAGGAAGAAGAGTCCTAGATAGGGATAAGAGGAGTTTGTTGGAGAAAAATAAGGAAAAAAATTTATAAAGAGGGGAGTTGTATGAGTGGGGAGGGGATGTCTTTTTGGAGTTTTAATTTCCTTTCCTTAGTCTGCTAGTCATTGTACTCTCATGGCATTTTTTTAGTCGTTGTTTTTCTCAATCTCTAATTCTCTAGATGCTATCTACTCTCTCACGCACCCAATCTCTTCTCTCTCATTTCCCCCTCTTTGCTCGTCATGCCTTCACTCCTTCTCTTTGCTCCTCTTCTCTTTCTGTTGAAAAACCCAGGCCAGCACCATTCCCAGCTTTGTTCTCCATTTCTGGTTTTTTTTATTCACCGCACCTCTCACTCCCAATCTCCCTTTCAACCACCTTCCTCTTCTCCACTCTCTCTCTCTCTCTCTCTCTCACACACAACCCCCACTCCTCCTTCTTTCCCCTCTTTTTCTCATTCTCTTTCCCATATCGCTCTTTCTCATTCTCTCTCATGTCTTCTCCTATCCTCATTCTTCCCATCTCTCATCACTGTCCTTCTCAACACGTCCCAGGCCCCTACCTCCAACGCACCACCAACTCCCAGGCTGAACCGTAGGAGGCTTCATCATCTCTCTACCCATCTCCCTCTTTTCGCTCTTTATCTCTCCCTCTCGTTCTCTCTTTACTCTCTTTGCTTCCACCACTCAAAATGCACCGACGGGTCATTTTTCCAATATCTCCAATCTACTCGGCCAGGCGACAATTGTCTCCAGCTTTCTCTCCAATTCAGGCTTCACCGCTCAGAACAAAAGTCCCCTTCTCCATCCTAGGCGTCATCAGACAGCCTAGGAATGGAAACCCAAGTCGGGTTTCCAATTTTTTTCCCCCACTCTCTTCTCCTCTCCCTTTCCTCCTTCTCCTCTAGCTCCATCTCCTTCCTTCTCTGGTATTCTTCTTTGCTTGTTTTTTTCCTGGTTTTTGTTAAAAACCAGATCTTTAATAAATTCCAATTTTGCATTTTGCTTTTACCTTTTAATTACATGTTTGTCCTTTTTCAGTAATTACATCTATGTCCCTAACTATTACGGTTCTGTTTTATCCACATTCTGCTTATCCAGGAATAGATTAATCAAGACAGATCAATTAAAGTCTAACCAAATCAACAGGTTACCCTTAACCAATCAAAATCTTCAATTCCTCATATGTTTCTCTTCTGGTTTCAAATTAATTTTATAGATTCATTTTGAGGACATCCATTGTCATGATTAATTCTCTGATCTTTAATTTGAACCCCAGAAAGTGATCTAACCTGTCCAATGCCCAAAATTCTTATTTAGGCCAGATCTCTTAGAATTTCTGAAATCTGCATAATCCATCCGATGGATCATCAATCAGGAGTACCAGAAAGATTCTAATGGAGTTTGATTGAAGTTCATATGCTCAGATCTAAAGAAATTGACAATAACCAGTCTAGGGAAGTGGAATTTTCTTTTCTTGTTTCTTTAGTTAATTTCTATTATTCTTGTGTTGAACTTCTGTAATTCTCATTGATAAATTATATATGAAGTTTGAAAAAAAAATTTAGTGCAACTTTATCAATTGATTGAATTTTAAATAATTAAATTTTATTAAAAACTCCAAAATTCTAAAGCGAGTCCCTATGGGATCGACCCGTATTTGCATAGCTATACTACAATAGCCCATGCACTTGCGAAAAACATCAACACATACTAATAAACATACATACTAAGTACAATACAATGTTATTATTCTTATTGTTCTTAATCATTCAAGATCCAATGGATCTTGTTTGATCATCCTTATCTTACTTATAATTTTTATTAGGGTTAGATAATTTACTAACCTTTTATGCTCTTATTATTATTATTATTATTATTATTATTATTATTCAACCAGTTAGTGTTTTACTGGTTGAAGACAACTTATCTCAGCCTAAGTCTAGACTGCTCCTCTTATTTCCAATTGGCTAAGGCTTATTAGCGGAATGGGTTAACACAAAGTGGTTTCTTCAATCCTCATGTAAGGAGGCGTTTAGACCTCACAAACGTCAACAAAAGGTAGGGGAAGAGCAATGCTCTATTAGAAAACCCCCTTAACCACTATGTTCAACATTCACTAAAGTGACCTTAGCTCAACCTTTCATAAGTTTCTTATGAGCATGTTAACCCTAAGTACTCTTTCTAATTGATTTTAATTAAGTGCATGAACATTTAAAATGTCATTCATGGGGTTTATGAGGTCCAAGTCAAAGAATTTACTCTTATTTGTGTCATTAACTCTACTTTCTCATTAGATTTTATTTTTGGTGATTTATGAATATTAAGACATAACCACTCATTAAATAATTATATCTACTAATGAAATTTAAATTATAAACTTTAAAGCAGAAATCTAATATAATTTTAACAACATTTTACACTAACATGCTTCCTATGTAACTTAATGAAATGAAACTATACTTAAATTAGCATGCTCCTAAGTTATAAAGTACATAAAATTTTACTACTAATCTAATGGATTCATGCTTAAACTTCAAATGTAAACTAACATGGCCCTAAGATAATTAAATCAATCAACCTAATATAACAATCTAATCACATATAAACATAACATGCTAAAATCTAAGAATTACACTATCATGCTTTATAACATAATTTACATTTAAAATACTATTATCAATTAAAAGGCAATGAAACTAATTATATTAAGATTATTAGAAACCTTTACTTATGATCTAACTATTAGATCTTAGATCTTTTCCTTTTAATCAAGGGTTTTAATTAATTTTAGGGCTTTTATTCCATTAGGGTCCAAAGATCATATCCCTTTGTTTTTGTCATATTCAATCCATGATCTCAATGGATTCCATCATAATATCCTTCATTCAATCCATCCCAAAGGTCTGATCATACTTGATCTCATTGATCAAGTGGGTCTCTTTGTATTTTTAGGCTTTTTCTATCATAAAGGGTAAATCTCTTAATTTATCTTAGATCTGTTCAAATCAACCATGGATATCACTTGATTTCAACATTATATCATCATTAAATTAGATCCCAAGATCTGATCATCTTAGATCTTGAAGATCATGAAAATTAGAAGTTTAATTCTTAAATACAGAAAGTTTCACGAAGAATTTTCTAAATTTTATGATTTTAGAAGAAAATAGAAGTTATAAGCTTTCCATAGCTTTTTTTCGATCTCAATTTTGAGTTCAGATGACTCCCCAATTGCAATGTGAAGTTCACAGTCCTTCCTAGGGTCCAAATTTGATCTGGGCCCATCGGAACGAATGGCCCATTTAGGTGGAATGGGCTGGACGGAATGGAATTGTCAGGCAAAATAGTTAGGCGGACTAAGTTGGGTGGATTGGTTGGGCGGATGGTCACCGCGCGCCCGTCACCGGGACGTCTATGTGACGCGATCCGTCCAAGACTGGCACTATCACACGGTCGTCCCATCGGGATGACATCGTAGTGTGCACGAGGGAAAACATTGTGGTGTGGTGTGTTTCTGTGTGGTGTTTCACGCGGCGTTTCGGGAACCCAATCCAATTGGGAGATCAGACAATCTGTTTCGACTGTCCAATCAATCTCTTACAATTAAGGGCTCAAAATGCTATGAAATTTCTTGAAACTTCTAATCTAGGATTTTGGACCCTTCTGGATCAATTAGATGGCTCAGATTTTCCATCTAAACCCTCCATCATCCAGAGTTGAAGGGTTTTGGTCCTTACTTTATTTTTACAAAATTTCACCCAAACCTAATTATAGAAAAATATTTTTTTTTATCAAACAACATTAAATAAGGTTAGGAAGTAGTTCCACCTACCTGATTGGAGAAACAACTTAGATTTGAAGCCCAATTTGAGAAAAAATATTCGTTGATGATAATATAGCCCAACTCAGAACAATCACTAAGCATGTAACTAGATTGCTAAAATCTAATGCTAATACTTAAGCATTCCTTCTTAACCTAAAATCACTTAATCTTGAAAACATATTCTTTAACACATTTTCATTATAATTCTCAAGTAAGTAAATCTAACTAATATATTGCATAAAAACCTACTATTATAACAAGTAACACAATTAAACTATTTCTAGCAATTAAAGCAATAAAATAAAGTTAAGAATGAATTAACACATTAACTACATGAATTAACACATGACCTAAAAGAAAAGAAACTTTATTTCACTAAAAGAAATGATTACAACAAATGATCACAAGTAAGCAAATAAAACATGTGGATTAGAATGAGATCACCCATGTACTCCTCCATGTCAATCAAAAGAATTCCTTGGCAAACTTCACTAGCCCGAACACTACCAATATTCTTTCCAGTTGTCTGCTTATGACATAACCTTGTTGTGTCACTCAACCAAGGTTAGGGGTCATCCACCACCCAAGCCACAAGTCTAAAAGGAATAACTCACCAACCAACCACCATCATGTATTTCATATGTCACCCTTCTTTCTCTTCTATTACGCACACATCTTAATTCCCAACTCCATTGGATTACATGCACAACCCAATGTTCCTTTAACTTTCATGCTAGACCAAAGTCCACATGTATTTCAACCATGCAATAACACAATCTTGAGCAGCTACTTAATAAGGACAAACACCACCCAAAACTGCACAAACCACATAAAAGTTCAACCAAAAGATGTCTTCTTATTATTTGCTTGGGCAGCTACTTGATAAAGACAAAAGAGGATGTTACACCTTCTTTTAATCCTTTTCTAAGACCCCACATGAAATACAAACTTTAAGAGGGAGAGCTTCTTGCTTCACCTACTAGATACCAACAAAACTAGAATTCCTCTCTCTTATTTATTTAACTTGCAATGCTCTTTTTTGAGAGAGATACTTGTAAATGACAAAAGAAAGCAAGCAACTCCCTTTTTTTTTTCTTTTGATTTCATGTGGAATAAAAAGTCTAGAGGTAGAGATACTTGATAAGGATAAATGAGCAGTTTTGATTAGGATGTGGTAGTGTAAAGAAAACTTACCGCCTTATATTTCAAGGCACCAACCGCTTCCCCTATCGTATTTCAAGGTGTAGCACCTACCTCCTTCCCTTCCTTCCAGATGTTAACAAACACACCTAGCCTCTTATTTTTCTCCATGAACAATCCAGAAACTTCATGTGTTAGTACCTCTCTTCTAAGGATTTCAACATGTTTCCCCCTTAAGATTTCACTATATAAGCATAGGGGGGAATGGAGAAGTGAGAATGAGTTGAAGCACTTTGCATGCTTTTTTTTTCACATGAAATGGGCAAGAAGGTGGAAGTTTTGTATTGGAAACTCCCATCCATCCCTATTCTTATCTCTTATTTATCTCATTATCTTTCTTCCTCTTAGCAATTATCTTTTCACCCTAGCTCCCCTTGGAAAAATCATGGACTAAATGTAGAATTCATTGAGAATCATTCGTAGTTCAAAGGTAAGATCAAGTGCTTGGATTGTATGGCGAGATGAGATTGTAATGCCCCGAGCAATTTACGCTATTGAATTGGGCATTCTATAGGAAATGAACTATGTTGAATGTTTTACATTATTTAAAATAGTAAATAAAGGAATTTGTAAGGAAATTGGTACCATTAGATTCTACTCAAAAAATGGAATCCAACGCCTCAAAGAACGCCGAAAACGGAGTTCGTATGAAGAAGTTACTGTCGTTTAAAGATTAGGGGCATTTTTGTAATTTAAATAAAAAATGAAAAAGACAGAAAACGTAGGGGGCGTTTTGATAACGGCACCTGTCTTCTTCTTCCTCTAGATTTCTCCAGAAACCCTAGTTTCCAAAGGATTCTGCCACTACCAAATCATGATTTTTCCAGCTATTTTGGAACTGGGGTTTCCGACAAAAATTGGAAACCCGTCTCTAGCTTTCCCTACACATTACGGCCAGGCCCGAGTCAGGCCGGCCATTCCCATCTCTCCACCTCCCCTCTTCTTCCTCTCGCCTCATCGGAAGTTGGGGTTTTCCCCTTCTTCGTGAGTTCCAGACAACAGGGATTTCCGGCAGGTGTAGAGGGAAACACACCGCCGAAAGAAGGGCATCCCCGACTACCCAGGTAAGCTTCTCTCTCCCTTTTCTCCTTGTTTTACCTCCCCCAAGCCAGATCCATGCTGAATCTGGTTTTTCCAGCCGGTCTTCCTGGCCAGAAAATGACCCAGCCGGTTTCATCTGGCTCTGTGCGAACAAGGCGTCCCAGGGATGCCATGCTTCATGTGTGCCTGGGACTGGGTCCCTGGGACGGGTTCCAGGCATATGACAGTGCGTACACTGTCCCTGGTGTGGCCTTCAGGTGCGCCCGCGACGTGGGGCACGGGTCCTGGCTCGACAGGGAAGCACGGGGTGCCCTGGGAGCTGAGATGCACCATGCTACACCAAAGGTGCGTCCGTGCGATGCCATCTAGGATGCGCGTCATAGCGCGTCGCTTGGGCATGGATGTGCGCATGCAAATGTGGTCCCTGGCACGGCCTTTGGGAGCGCATGACGTGCAAACATGGGTCCTGGTTCGACCAGGGTGTGCACACGTATTGAGACTATAAAATTAGGATCATAGGACCAGTTATAGGGTCTAACCATTGAATAGTAGATCCATATTATAGGATCTAACCTGACAATGAATTAGGCAAGGACCCATGGACCCTAAAAGGCAGATCTGGCTATCTAATTTCTAAATAGATCAAAATTGATAAGGACTCCTTGTTATCCATTCATATCCAGGAGTTTATAAATGAGACCCAGGGTCAGGTTAAGTGATGAAGGACGCGACTCCAGGAGACTTCGAGGTAGGTGCTCTATCGCTACTAGACTTTTAAAAAGAGACCATGATTGTTTTGAGAATGCATGTTTTAAGTATAAGCTATATGACTTGTTTAGCATGACTTAATTTTATTCAGCATGCATATGATAAATACATTATGCATAGACATGCTTTGCAAACAATTGCATAAATTGCATGATTTGTGGTTATTGAGTTTTGAAAAATTGCATGTCCTTAAGGGTTACCAAAAGACGCTGGAGTGCCCAAAAGACGCTGGGTAGGCAGTTGTGAGGGACCCAAAGAGGACAAGTTTTGAAAAAGAGGTTTTTGCTTGTTTGATCGTATATGATTTGGGCTAGTAAGCTCATGGGAGCTATGCTGAGAGGTCTGGGGTGGCCTCCCAGCCTCTACCAGTATTAGGTGGAATGGGTACCATGCCCAAAAAGGGCATGTCCCTGCTTCGACTGCATGTAGTACAGGGGGCTACCACTAGTGTCACGGCACTGGGTCAAAGTGTCATATGCCCCGTGGAGGCTATGACCCTGTGTCCCTAAGTACCCGGGGACCACATAGCGGTGAGGTCGTGGGCATAGTGGGCCCTATGGTTTGAGGATTTACTTGCATTGCATATGGCATGACATGAGGTTGGTCGACCATACCATATATCCATGAGTTGGATTCAGTTGAGCATCTTATGCATATCATTATGTTTATGATATATATATATATATATATATGATACTTTCAACTTGGATTATGCAATTCTTTAAGTCATCAGTATTCCATTTCGACAATGGTTTTTAATATCGATATTGAACATGAGTGTTCAAACATGCACATGTTTTAAAGAGCAATATGATTTTAAATGTAGCATGCATTGTAAAATTAGTAGTGATAGACTCCTACTAAGTATAGTATATGCTCACCCAATCCTTAACATTTTTCAGACACAAGTAAGCACTTAAGGACAGGATACGCCCGTGACAGAAGACACCCAAATATATCATTTTTCAGGACAGCTCCACACACAGAGTAGAAGACGCCTCAGGAAATGTTAGTGCTACGAGCAAGAAAAATCAAAAGGAGACAATTATACATGTAAGTAAACACTCTACCCTTTGGACATGTATTTGTTTTTATTTACAGTTGGGCTATGAGCTGTGATTGGATAGACCTGGGAAAACATTTGTGATTCCTAAAGTTTTTCAAAAACTACTTTGGTTGTTGTGAAAGCAAATGACACTTGGGGTTTTCAAAATGAGTTTAAAACAAAAGATTTTCCGCTGCATTGCATTGTTTTTATAAAATGGTTTTCAAATAGGGATGCATCTTGCCTTAGGAATTAAATATTGCATTTAAAAATGCATGGGAAAACCCGGGTCATCACAGTTGGTATCAGAGCCCAGGTTTTATCCTTTCACAGCCAGTCCAACATGTCCAAGGGTCCTAGACAATAGAGAAAATCAAGAAGAAGTAGTATAAATAGAAGTAGTAGAGATAACTACTTCTATTTGAGGATTACAATATTAATGCTCAGGGCATTTCACCATAAACCAATAGGTGAAAAAGGAGATGGGTCTAGCAAATACTTAGATATTGGATGGCTTAAATCTTATCAATAAGGATTGTTGTGCAGTGGTGCAAAGATGAAAACTCATATAGGGATCATATTATGATGAGAATGATGAATGAAGATGTTAGTGAACTTGTTAGTAGATAGTTCTGACCTGTAATAGAGTAATCTCATCAAAGGTGAGAAAATTGAAGAACCTAGATGGCTATCTTACCATCATAAAGAATATCAGAATATGAGTACACTATCACAATATAAGTATGATAGGGGATGTAAAAGGCAAACTTTGAGAAGATGTTGATGATAATCTAAGAGGGATGAGAATGCAAGATGATATTCGGAGATAACTTGTTAGAACACAAAGGTATGGATCCTGAAAGACTTAGCTCAATTTTGGATACCTTAATTGGAGTCTCATGAAGAGTGAAGTGATATTGAATAACAACTACCTGAGTATTATGGAGCAACACAAAAGATGTATACAAGTGACATATTTTGTGATTAAAAGAAACATAACACGAATATGATAGGGAAATAAATTCGACCGAGTTATCAAAAGATTTTGATGATAATATTAGGGATGATAGATCTGTGAATAATAGATTGATCCTAACATGAACTTATAAGAGAAGTATAGCATGACCAAAAGATCAATGACATTATTAAGACATTGTATGAATTTTCTTAAGGCTATAGGCAATTAAGGATTTTGATGATATTAGAAAACTTCAACATTTCTTGAAGGTATTAAATTTCTCCTATCTGACAAAAAGATCGAGTATATGCAACAAAGCACATGGAGACATTGATCCAGGTAGACCAAATGAAGATTTTGACCAATTACGAAGAAAAGAGAGAGAGATAGAGATGCAACTATAAGTATTTGATGAATATTGAATATTCAAAAGTAAAAGGTCATGACTTTATTGAGGAAAGAATAGATCCATAGAAATCTTTCATCTTGAATCATCTAGGAAGATAAACCAATCAAATTCAAAGGAATAATACTAGTTGAGTTGGTAATTTTCTTGTCAAAGTAAAAGAGTATAATAGAGATAAAGAAGATGGGATTTAAGACTTTGAGTAGAGTATCGAATTTAAGGATATTATGCTGCAAGAAATTTTCGAAGAGGAATAGTGATCAACTAGAAATTTAATTCTACAAGTGGTTTGATGGTTATATTAATTGTCCCATTAATGTATGAGAAACACCAATGGATATAGACCATAAAAAAGAAGAAGAAAAATTTGGTGATATCCTGCCTTGCCACTACATGAGTAAATAAAGTATATTGAAAAAAGAATTAAGCCGGGATAGTGACTTGTCCATTTGTCTTTCTTCAGTAAGTAGGGTACCATCAAGGATCGAATTGAGGTCTTGCTATCATAGATTGGGAGACCCAATATCTTAAGACCATTATTTAGTCCTTACCTTTAGAGTATTGTTGACTAAATAAAGGTATCCCACCCTATTTAATCAAATATGTTAGTAGTCGAAGTTATATACTCAGAGGGATGTTATAAGTCTTTGGACATGAGTTTTACCTAAAAGAAGTTACTTGTTAGACTAAGTCATTTGAGGGTATGAGGTCAGTTGATTAGGCCACATCGTGGAGGAGCTACGAGTACAATGAATACAGTAACAACTGAGACAGAAGCAAAAATAAGGAGTGATCTCCACCAATGAGACAAAATTTTCCAAACTTGAATAGATACCATGACAAACCATAGAGATCACTATGGGTTTGAAAAAAAAATATTGTTGACTTGGATTAAAAAGAAAGGCAAATAAGTACTGATCACTTTAGAGACCCTTGAGCTTATGACATAGATATATTTGGAAAGAGATCACGAGGTAATCAAATAAAGTCCTTCTATGCTAAGAAAATGTTTAATGCTTACCTGAGTGTTGTTAAACTTGTTGATTTAACAGCTTCAGCATAACTTGATGTGGTAGCTATTGAACGAGAACTGCTATTACAAGCTAAGTATGAGGAGGCACTTGAAAGATAAAATTTGAGGAATTGAGAAAACCACTACTTATGACAATGATACCCCCTGACAATTAAGACTGAATGATTGACGATAAAGAATTAATAAAATATTGAACAACATATTGATATAGGGAATGGAAGGAGAAAAGTTGGGGTGGCCAACACATTATAAGGTGAGATTTGATGTTACGTTGCCTTTAGACAAAAAGTTAGTTGTTATGTGCATTTGCCAAGTACGAAAAATAAATTAAAGGAATTTCCTGAGAACTAACCTTACTAGATTGAGTATAGAACTTTTGGACTGAAAGATTATGAAGAAAACCATCAAGCAAAGAAATGATAAAAAGGCTAATGACAAAGGATTCAATCATGACCTAGTAAGGGTACTCAGCTATGAATAAGAGACTTGTAGCATGAATGGGAACATTGTTGGAAATCCTAATGACAAATTGATGTGAATAGTGAGATAGGTCTCTGGGCGAGAACATTTGACTCATGATGATGAATCAATCATTAACATTTGACATAAGTTTGCATAAACTCTTCAGGGAGAAAAGCATCTGATAGCGTCAACATCTATGAAACTTGATGTACAGTTTAGATCTCATATCATATTATTGATGGAGGATGTTACTTGAATTGTTTCATGGTTGTATTTTGAATATAATATGGGTTGAGGACCCAAGTTATAGTAGAAAAGTGACAGACAGTAGAAATTCGTAGTTAAACGAGGGTTTGGCTGTAGGGCACATAATACCATATTAGCTATTGAAGTATCTTGGGGAAAGAAAAATATAAAGCAAAGAAGATAAGAAGCAAAGTTAGACACAATAGAAAGAATGTAACCTTTTTTGTTGGACACTTACTAATGACATACAACCAACCATTAAAAGGAGACGTGGATGATGAAGAAGATCATTAGTTGAAAGATAAGAAGAAAAAGGGATTATCCTATGATATTCAAAATGAAATAGGAGAAATAAGATCATATGATCTCAAAGAAGTATGGAGTAATTTATACATGAATAAAGAAGCATGATCCTACGAGGAGACTATCCTATACATGATGAGAAAAGTATAGGCATCTAAGGATTTCGAAATAGATGAATTACAGCTAGAAACCGGTATTGTTAAACTGGCACATATGGGAGTATGCATCAGAGTACGCAGCGAAAGCGACCCTTATAGGTAAGGCCTTGTAGAAGGAACAATAAAAATGATAAATTGAGGTTAAGCCTATATTTGATTCCTAAGGGGAGAATGCATTCACCAAGAAGCTATCTAAGAGACAAAATACCTTGAAGATGATAATTTATGGAATTTCGAGGACGAAATTCTTTTAAGGGAGTAATAATGTAATGCCCCGAGCAATTTACGCTATTGAATTGGGCATTCTATAGGAAATGAACTATGTTGAATGTTTTACTTTATTTAAAATAGTAAATGAAGGAATTTGTAAGGAACCTTGGTACCATTAGATTCTACTCGAAAAATGGAATCCAACGCCTCAAAGAACGCCAAAAACGGAGTTCGTATGAAAAAGTTATGGTCATTTAAAGATTAGGGGCATTTCTGTAATTTAAATAAAAAACGAAAAAGACAGAAAACGCAAGGGGCCATTTTGATAACGGCACCCCATCTTCTTCTTCCTCTAGATTTCTTCAGAAACCTTAGTTTCCAGAGGATTCTGCCACCACCAATGGCGGCACCGCCATAGCAAGGCTATAAAAAGCCCTATCCCCCCCTCTTCAAATCACGATTTTTCTGACTATTTTGGGACTGGGGTTTCTGGCAAAAATCGAAAACCCGTCTCTAGCTTTCCCTACACATTACGGCCAGGCCCGAGTTAGGCCGGCCATTCCCATCTCTCCACCTCCCCTCTTCTTCCTCTGGCCTCATTGGAAGTTGGGGTTTTCCCCTTCTTCAAGGGTTCCGAACAACAGGGATTTCTGGCAGGCGTAGAGGGAAACGCACCGCCGGAAGAAGGGTGTCCCCTGCTACCCAAGTAAGCTTCTCTCTCCCTTTTCTCTCTGTTTTACTTCCCCCAAGCCAGATCCATGCCGGATCTGGTTTTTCCAGCTGGTCTTCCTAGCCGAAAAATGACCCAGCCGGTTTAATCCAGCTCTGTGTGAACAAGGCGTCCCAAGGACGCCATGCTTCACGTGCGCCTGGGACAAGGTCCCTGGGATGGGTTCCAGGCATATGATAGTGTGTACACTGTCCCTGGTGTGGCCTTTGGGTGCGCGTGCAACTTGGGGCATGGGTCCTGGCTCGACTGGGATGCACGTGGTGCCTTGGGAGCTGAGACGCACCATGCTACACCAAAGGTGCGTCCGTGCGATGCCATCTAGGACGCGTGTCATAATGCATCACTTGGACATGCATGTGCGCGCGCAAACACGGTCCCTAGCACTACCTTTGGGCGAGCACGACGTGCACGCATGGGTCTTGGTTTGACCAGGGCGCACACACGTATTGGAAACCATGATGTGCAGACATATTGAGACTATAAAATTAGGATCATAGGACCAGTTATAGAGTCTAACCATTGAATAGTAGATCCATATTATAGGATCTGGCATGACAATGAATTAGCATGGACCCATGGACCCTAAATGGCAAATCTAGCGATCTAATTTCTAAATAGATTGAAATTGATAAGGACTCCTTGTTATCCATTCATATATAGGAGTTTATAAATGAGACCCAGGGTCGGGTTGAGTGATGGAGGACGCGACTCCATGAGACTTCGAGGTAGGTGCTCTATTGCTACTAGACTTTTAAAAAGAGCTCATGATTGTTTTGAGAATGCATGTTTTAAGTATAAGCTATATGACTTGTTTAGTATGACTTAATTTTATTCAGCATGCATATAATAAATACATTATGCATAGACATGCTTTACAAACAATTGCATAAATTGCATGATTTGTGGTTATTGAGTTTTGAAAAATTGCATGTCCTTGAGGGTTACCAAAAGATGTTGGAGTGCCCAAAAGACGCTGGGTAAGCAGTTGTGAGGGACCTAAAGAGGATAGGTTTTGAAAAAGAGGTTTTTGCTTGTTTGATCGTATATGATTTGCGCTAGTAAGCTCGTGGGCGCTATGCCGAGAGGTCTGGGGTGGCCTCCCAGCCTCTACCACTATTAGGTGGAATGGGTATCACGCCCAAAAAGGGCATGTCCCTGCTTCGACTGCATGTGGTACAGGGGGCTACCACTGGTGTCACGGCACTGGGTCGAAGTGTCATATGCCCCGTGGAGGCTATGACCCTATGTCCCTAGGTACCCGGGGATCACACGACAGTGAGGTCATAGGCATAATGGGCCCTATGGTTTGAGGATTTACTTGCATTGCATATGGCATGACATGAGGTTGGTCGACCATACCATATATCCATGAGTTGGATTCAGTTGAGCATCTTATGCATATCATTATGTTTATGATATATATATATATATATATGATACTTTTGACTTGGATTATGCCATTCTTTAAGTCGTCAGTATTCCATTTCAACAATGGTTTTTAATATCGATATTGAACATGAGTGTTCAAACATGCACATGTTTTAATGAGCAATATGATTTTAAACGTAGCATGCATTGTAAAACTAGTAATGATAAACTCCTACTGAGTATAGTATATGCTCACCCAATCCTTAAAAATTTTTCAGACACTAGTAAGCACTTAAGGACAGGATACGCCCGTGACAGAAGACACCCAAATATATCATTTTTCAGAACAGCTCCACACACAGAGTAGAAGATGCCTTAAGAAATGTTAGTGCTATGAACAAGAAAGATCAAAATGAGACAATTATACATGTAAGTAAACACTCTACCCTTTGGACATGTATTTGTATTTATTTACAGTTGGGCTGTGAGCTGTGACTAGATAGACCTGTGAAAACATTTGTGATTTCTAAAGTTTTTCAAAAACTACTTTGGTTGTTGTGAAAGCAAATGACACTCGCGGTTTTCAAAATGAGTTTAAAACAAAAGATTTTCCGCTGCATTGCATTGTTTTTATAAAATGGTTTTCAAATAGGGATGCATCCCGCCTTAGGAATTAGATATTACTTTTAAAAATGCATGTAAAAACCCGGGTCGTCACAGAGATGGAGTGGTGATTGTGATTTTCATGATTTCCCTTCTTCATTCCCTTCCCTTGGATCATGTTTCAAACCTAGGATGGATGATTGAGATTTTCTTGAAATATCTTATCCAAAAAGGCATTGTTTTATGGGTCATTTTTGCTCATTCGTCGAATCAATATGCCTTAAGATGGATGATTAGGATTTTTTAGAGATTTTCTTATCCAAACTGATTCTCCTCCTTCATTTTCTCCTCAGGTTATAATTTTTATCTCCAACCAATGAGAACTCATTAGAGAAACACATCTTTTACAAGTGTACATGTCTTTCTCCTCAATCTTTGGTGGGCAACCCACTGAAAATATCTCCACCAATCATGTTTTTGTCTTCTCTCTCTTGCATGGATTCTTTTCATTGATAAATTCTAGCTCAAATAGATTCTCATTGGTTACTTTAGGATGGTCTTGTATGTGAATTAATCTCAGACACTCTTTCTTAAAATTCCCAAATGAAAACTGACCATAGATTTTCCATTTTGTCTCTTTTGTCTCTCCTTATTTTTCTCCACCAATCATACTAATCCATAAATGTACTTTGTATGGAATTAAGTGGGATGCACCACCTTTGCATGAAAAATTCATGGTACACATGTAAGCGGTCCCCATTTTGAAGTCCAGAGAGAGTGAACTATTTAGGTCTCCTATGGGCCCTGACTTGAGTATACTTCACATGTGTGCATCCTTTGATATGTGTCAGTTTCAAGCTCCCCAAAGGTGGTAGAATCCATGTATGCATGCATGAAAGTTTATCATCCTATGTTTTGATATTTACAGCCACTTTTGAAAGAATAAGGTTCGATGATGCTTCTAGGGTTTTTTATTATGTTGAAAATGATACCAACATCCTCTTCACATTTTGAACTCCCAAACTTCATAAATTTGGTATGTGAATCTTACTATTTCAAGGTCAAAGTTATCAACTTTGTGCATTTTTTCTCATTTGCACCCTAAAACTTCAAAATGTCTAATTAATTCCATTTATGAAAAGTTCTGGGCTAAAACATACTAAATATAAATGTATATATGTAATATTTCTACATATATCACACATGAACTATGTTAAAGCATTAGAAAGATCCATGCACATGGTTTTTGGTGGATTGATGCACAATATCCCAGGATTGGGCCATTGGAAGATTCATGTGCATAGTCCATGATGGATTGATGCATAGGGTACCAAGTTGGATCTCTAAACACTTCATGTGCATGGCAATGTTGGATTGATGTGCAAGGCCCCATGATTTGATCATTTGGAGAGTTCATGCCATGATCCATGTTAAATGGCTATAGGATATAGGCATATGACTCCTATGGGATTGATGGTGCATGACCCATCTTATGGATGATTGATTTATGGGCATGAATCTAACTATGTTGATGATGATTACAAGAATATAGAGGAATAACTAGACCTTAATATCGATACATAGAGACCCATTATGTGACGACCCGGGTTTTCCCATGCATTTTTAAATGCAAGATCTAAATTTCCTAAGGTGGGATGCATCCCTATTTGAAAACCATTTTATAAAAACGATGCAATGCAGCGAAAAATCTTTAGTTTTAAACTCATTTTGAAAACCCCGAGTGTCATTTGCTTTCACAATAACTAAAGTAGTTTTTGAAAAACTTCAGAAATCATAAATGTTTTTCCCCAGGTCTATCTAGTCACAGCTCACAGCTCAACTATAATTAAATACAAATACATGGCCAAAGGGTAGAGCATTTACTTACATGTATAATTGTCTCCTTTTGATTTACTTGGTCATAGCACTAACATTTCCTGAAGCATCTTCTACTCGTGAATGGAGCTATCCTGAAAAATGTTAAGGATTTGGGTGAGTATATACTATACTCAGTAGGAGTCTATCACACTAGTTTTGTAATGCATGCTATGTTTAAAATCATATGCTCTTTAAAACATGTGCATGTTCGAACAACCATGTTCAATATCGATATTAAAAACCATTGTCAAATCGAAATACTGACGACTTAAAGAATCGCATAATCCAAGTCAAAAGCATGATATATATATCATAAACATAATGATATGCATAAGATGCTCAACTGAATCCAACTCATGGATATATGGTATGGTTGACCAACCTCATGTCATTTCATATGCAATGCAAATAAATCCTCAAACCATAGGGCCCACTATGCCCACGACCTCGCCGCCGTGTGGTCCCCGGGTACCTGGGGACACTCGGTCATAGCCTCCACGGGGCATATGACACATATTCTTCGTAAATCATGCAATTTATGCAATCGGTTGCAAAACATGCATGCAATGCATAAAATCTGCTCATGCTAGTCTCGCATTCAAAGTCATAACCCTACCTAGAAGCCTGACAGCCTAGAAGCTTGCCAGCCTAGAAGCCTGACAGCCTAGAAGCCTGCTAGCCTAGAAGCCTGTCAGCTCTCTCTGGCCCACCCTCATCGGCCCGTCCTCATCAGCCAAGGCTACACTTATCATGCAATCTATGCATGTAGCACATGTCTTGGCAATATATGCAATCGTTTGCAAAACATATCTATGCATAATGTATTTGTCATATGCATGTTGAATTCACTTATAAAATTAAGTCATGTCATGCTAAACAAGATATATAACTTATACTTAAAACATGCATTCTCAAAACAATCATGGGTTCTTTTAAAAAGTCTAGTAGCGATAGAGCACCTACCTCAAAACATCATGGGTTCTATTAAAAAGTCTAATAGTGATAGAGCACCTACCTGGTTTGGTCACGCTAGCCCCTTTGTCCTCGTATGAGCCTGTTCATTATTTAGGGGAACAAGGTTAGTTTGACCCATTTCTATAGGTTTTAGAGTAGTTGATCTCACTACTTAGGCATTAAGGGTTCATCCCCATGCCTATGGGTGTCTTAAGGTCCTAACTGGGCCTTGGTATCATCAGGTTTACAAAGGTTTAGTGGCCCCGCGCCACTATCATAGTCTAAGGGTTGTACCTACCTTAGATTGGGCCTTGATCAGGTATTTTATAGTTTTGGTGTGTCCGTGTCGTCGACACAGACACAACGCCTTTCACAGCGCCTCAATCGGAGCCCTAGAACTCAAGTTATGGGCAATTTAACATCATATGTACATAGAGGTCAAACGAGGTGGAAGCCTAGGATGCTAATGCGTCCCGTGTCAACAGCATGCGCCCCAGCGGGCTCATCTACAGACGCTCAAGGCACGTTTCAGTTTGACAGGGACTTGGGCATCCTAAGGACGCTCTGGTTCGACCCTGTCGAACCAATGCGCCCCAGGGACCGTCCCTAGGTCCTTTGTGGCTCTCTAAAGCTCCATTTTGCATGAATTTTCATGCAATAACTTGGGGAAACTTAGCCTAGGACTAAGAGGGAGACAGGTTTGGAGGGGTTTTGGGCATACCTGGTTCATGGCTAGGTTTTTCTCCACGTTTTCTCCTCTTGTTTGCTTCTCCATGATGGGTTTTTCCCAAGCTTTTGGGCTGCCATTAGAGGCGCCCAAGAGCTCTATTTATAGAGCTATAAGAGGGTTCTGGAGGGGGCTCTTACCGCCATTGAATGGTGGTGGAGAAACCTCCAAAATGGATGTAGTTTCTCCTCCAAACACCGCCGTTCTAGAACCCTCTAGGAGTTGAAGAAGAGGGGTGCCCGTATCAAAACGGGCCCCTGTGCTTCTCAGGCTAAATCCATTTTTTAATATAAATTACATCTTTGCCCCTGAACTTCAAAGGACCATAACTTGCTCATTTTAACTCTGTTTTCGGTGATTTTGGTCTTGTTAGATTCTTTTCTCTGAGACGCACCTAATGGTACCATTCTCAGGACCAAATTTCTGGATCTAGTCAGGGTGAATAGTGAAATGACCAAAATACCCTTATTTCCTATAGAATGCCCATTTCAATAGAGTAAATTGCTCGGGCATTACACATTACTTGCACTAAAGATTAGTATGCATGGTTCCAATGAATTAGATTATCAATATATGCACATTGATACACCTTCTAGGTTGTCAATCTATGCACATAGATATGGTAGTTTTGATTATTGATTCATGTGTACAAAATTTTCTTTTCTTTGATTTGTGCAATAAACTTAGTAGTTTGGCCATTGATTTTACATATAGATCTGGCCTTTGGGCCATTGATCTAAGTACACAATCCAACATTCTGCATTGTTGATCTCTACATAAGATATGGTTATTTGAACTCAAATTTATATGGGTAGATTCATCTTGGTTGGATGCTAATCCATATGCACATAACTTGGATTTTTGCACCACTGATTTGTGCACATAGATGTGGTCATTTGGATACAAATCCATGAGTGGAGATATGTCATCTTGTGCATCAATCTAAGCCTACAAATCTATCATTTTGAGCCATTGATCTAAGGGTGTGGATTGATCACCACGGACCCTTGATTCATGTGCACTTATATGACCATCTAGGATATGGATTGAAACCCTTAGGCCATTGAAATAAACCATCAATTTGTTTGCATCGAACCACTTTTGGAATCTTTGTTTGTGGGCATAGATCTAACTCTTCAAGATAGTTGATCCTTGTGCATGGAGATCTTTTATATGATTGCATGATATTTTGATATCAGATTGATTAATTATTATTTTTGATATGATCCATGATCTTTCAATATAGGATTGATTGATTGATTGTTTGCAATATAAAATTGATTAAATTATTACTAGATCATATGTTCCATGATTGAAGGGGAGCCTTGGCACAATGGTAAAGTTGTCATTGTGTGACCTTAAGGTCATGGGTTCAAGGCTTGGAAATAGCCTCTTGAAAAAATGCAGGTAAAGCTGTGTACTATAGACCCTTGTGGTCCGCCCCTTCCTAGACCGTGCATATGCAGGAGCTTCATGCATCAGAGCTGCCCTTTTTATCTTCCATGATCATCTAATATATGATTGAATGATTTATTTTTTTTATCACATGAAGACTGGCCATATGATACATGCTTATTGATCTTTACCATTGATTGCACAATTCATGATTTCATTGATTGATATTTTGTTAGACTTTATAAACCATGATCTTATAAGCCTTGACACTTAGTCATAAGAAAAAGACCTTGTATAAAAAGGAATCTGATAAAATCTTATTGATAATGAAGAACCAATAGTTCAAACTTGACATAATGTGTAAGATCTAATGAATGGAAATTATCCCCTAAATGAGTTCAGCTATTTGATATAGATATGATGGGCATGAAACACCCACTATATGATTTTTTATGGGCTCAAGGCCCAATGGGAGCTATGCCAAGGGTAGTGTGGGTTTGGCCACCTGCTCCCAACCACCTAAAGAGTGGAATGATATCCAACAGCCCAAAAGGTCACATTTCTCAATTGGTGGTAGGGACCACAGTAGGTGACTCATGATATCTTTTAAGACAATCCATGAACCTTGTGAGGATGTGGTCTAAATCTATCCAGAATATTAGAAAACACATTTTGCAACAATCTTGTCATAAGCATAGTGAGTCCTAGGTGACTTTATAAGATTTTGATTTGGTTCCTAAGAAACCGAACTTTTTGTTCTAAAATAGATCCTTGGATGAGTGGTGGATAATCACTCATGGGTTTTTTAACTTGGGTTATTTTCCTTATGTGGTGTATTTACATTACACTTATCAGTTGGATAGACTGATGGTGGTGTAATAACCCCAATTTTTGTAATTGATTGAGAAAATCAATAAAGTTTGAATTTCAGAAATTTCGGGCTGAAATATTAGGGTTATTTAGAATATACTTCTTATAAAATTATAATCAAAGAATAAGACATGTACAATTGAAATTAAACTTAGCAAACCCTTCAGAATGATTGTAAGCACGACAAATTCTGAATTCGGATGAAAAATCCTTAATTTTCTTCATTTCTTGGACAAAAGGGTAAAATAGTAATTTTACCTAAAAATAAAAATCTGAGACATCAAAATTTAGAATGTACTAATAAATACGAATCCAACTCCATCAAGTACGCTCAATTCCGAGATCATGGGAATAAATCCTAATTTTTTATATAAAGGGCAAAATGGTCTTTTTACAGCATGTGGGGTCCACGTGGGGCCACAAGGGACCCAAAAAATGAATCCTATGGCTAGCCCATGTGAAATCATGGGGTCAAACCATACCAGCTGGTCTTGGAGAAGTAGGTGGAGAATGGGAGAATCCAGTGCTTATTTAATAATAAAAAATTTACCATCATTAATGCATATCATCATGAAAGAAGACCAAAATGCCTATAAATACAACCCCAAAAATCCTCCTAAAATTTCCACAAAATTTTTTTCACTCTCCCTAAAAAATATACCAAGATCCCTCCCCAAAAATCCAAAAAAAAAAAATCCCAAGAGATCTCTCTCTTTTCAATTTCTTTTTCTTTTTAGATTGGAACAAGAGACGTAAAATCAATTAGACACTCTGGTCCAGATCTAATATCATCAATTCCACCATCCAAAAATTTCCACCATACTTAGCTACAAAACCCCCAAAGCAATTTCAAGATCCAACGGTTCAAACAACAGGAATTTGCAAGAAAGGTGGATCTTGGGTCATATCTTCATCAAAAGGGTATTTCTTTTAAATTGGACACATAAACAACGTTTTTTCCTCCAATCAGGTAGGTGGGAATACTTTCTATATATGTTTACTAATGTTTAATGAAATTTTTATTTTACTGTAATTTATTTTGGTGATAAAAAAGGTAAAAATAAAGTAACAATAGTACCTTCAATTTAGGATGATAGAGGGCTCAGATGGAAAATTTGACCCTGCCAATCGATCCAGAAGGCTCCAAAACCCCTAGGGTACAATTTTCACTAAATTTTATGAAGGTTTGGTCCCTTAATTGAGAAGGGATTGATTGGATGATCCAAAAGGACTGTCCGATCTCCCGATCAGACGGACGACATGTGAGACGCAACACGAGCGCCCTCGCAAGCACTAGCGACATTGTCCCGCGTGTGTGGAGCGCGTGCAAAGTCGTACCAAGTACGTCAGTGGACGTCCCCTGTGGGCACTTCCACATCTTGTCGCGACGAACGGGCCCGACGAGCAGGAGCATTCTGCCCGGCTCGATTTTTCCTGAATGATCTGGGCCGTCCATTCCTATGGGCCCAGATCAAATCTAGGCCCTAGGAAGGACTGGGAACTTTTAGATCTAATTCCAGAGCCATCTGAACTCCAAATTGAGATCGAAAAGAAGCTATGGAAAGCTTGAAACCTCTATTTTCTGATGAAATGATGAAATCTAGAAATTATGTAATAAAACTTTCTGTATTAAAGAAACAAGTTTCTAATTACCTAGATCTTTAAGATATGAGATGATCAGATCTTATAAATATGTTATAATAATGATATAAAATTGAAATGAAGTTATCTAAATGATTTATTTAGACAGATCTAAGAGATATTAAGGGATCTACCCACTATGGTAGAAAAACCCTAAAAATTTCAAAGGGACCCACTTGTTCAATAAGATCAAGTGTGATCAGATCCTTGAAATGGATGGGATGCATGTTGATAGGATGAAATCCAAGGAGATCATGGATGGATTATGACAAAAACAAAACAATATGACCTTTGGACCTTAATAAAGAAAACCCCCTAAATATAATTAAAACCCTTAATAAAAAGGAAAAGATCTAAGATCTAATGGTTGGATCATAAGTGATGGTTTCTAAAGATGTTAATGTAATTAGTTTTATTTTATATTAATTGATAATAGCATCTTAAATATGATTTATGTTATAGAGCATGATAGTGTAACTTTTAGACTTTAGCATGACATGTGATTAGATTGTTATCATAGGTTGCTAGATTTAATTATCCTAGGGCATGACAGTGTGATTGCAAGTGTAACTTAGGACCAAGTTATTATGATTTCATGCCATTGTAACTTAATATCATGCTAGTTTAAGTATAGTTTTATTCCATTAAGTTAAGTTACATTCATAAGGAGCATGTTAGTATAAATGTTTGTTAAATTTATATTGGAACCATGCTTTAAAGTTTATGATTTAATTGTTGTCAAATTTTATTAGTAGATCTACTTGTTATAAGATAAAGACCATAAAACACCAAAATGTACTCTAATGAGAAAGTAGAGTTTCATGACACAAATAAGAATGGAGTACTTTGGACTTAATTAGTAAGGGTTATAGTTAGTAGGACAATATAAGGATTATCAAATCCTTGGCCCAAATTAAGAGAATAATAAACCCCATGAATGACATTGTAAATATTCATGGACTTAATTAAAATCAATTACAAAGAGTACTTAGGGTCAACATGCTTATGGGAACCTTATGAAAGGTTGAGCTATGGTCACTCTAGTAAATGTGGAACATAGTGGTTAAGGGGGTTATCTAATAGAGCCTCGCTCTTCCCCTACCTTCCGTTGACGTTTGTGAGGTCTAAATACCTCCTTACATGAGGATTGAAGTAACCACTTCGTGTTCACCCATTCAGCTAGTAAGCCTTAGCCAATTGGAAATAAGATGAGTAGTCTAGACTTGGGCTTAAATAAGTTACCTTCAACAAGCAAAACATTAACTGGTTGAATAATAATAGTAAGAGCATAAAAGGTTAGTAAATTACCTAACCCTAATAAAAACTGTAAGTAAGATAAGGATGATCAAACAAGATCCATTAGATCTTCAATGATCAAGAACAATAAGAATAAGAATATTATATTGTACTTAGTATGCATGTTTATTAGTATGCTTGTTCTAGTTCATTAGATTAGATAATACAAACCCTTGATCAAAGATGATTCAAGGAAGAAAACCAAGATCATCCTCCTTAGGGATGATCCAATAACTGAATTTAGATCAAAGAAGAACTAGATGATAGAAGATCTAGGACCTTGATCTTTATCAACATGTGTAGATTATCAATCAATGGATCTATGAAAGATCAAGATCAAGGAGATGGACACATGAAGACTTAGAGATAGAAAAATGCTTAGATATGAATGATCTAAAGATCAGTTTAAACATCAGATCTAATGATCAATAGGATTGTTCAAAATTTATATATTGATAATATGTATGGATGTACAGATTACATACATTAGTTAGGAACATGGAAGATTTGGGAAAAGAGATCACTCCTTAAAGGTAGGAGTATTTGATGAATGCATTTACATGGGATAAACATGATTTAACTCATGATCTTATGTTGACAAGAGCAATGTTAATACTTGCATTAAATCCCTTGAAAACCTTATGATCCAACCAAAGACATATAAGATGGTTAAGGACTAGACTATAAGTGAATAGGGAACTAGAAAATATTTTAGCCCTAAGTAAACAAACGGATGGTCTGATATATATGAAATCTAGTTTACATACAAGCTTGGAGGCTTGTGAGTTTGTTTTAATAGGCATAAGCCTAGGGGGATGCTATTGCTAGAGGAGTTATAAGGGTTTGGCCACCCGCTCCTTGAAATTTGATGATTTGATGATACCTTGCCCTATGAGAGGCTAAAAGTCAGGTGGGGCAATTATGGGAAGGCCTCCACTGTGAAAGTCCTGTCCCCCCATACGGGCAGTAATATAATATTTTCCACCATAGTATCAATGGTGAATAGGGCAGTTATCCGAGAGTGCTAGTACGGATCAAACTGCAGCATGGCAACCTTTTTGATTATTTTGCAATATGATGCATATGAAAATAGGCATAGTAAAATGCCTTATGTTTTAGCATAATGAAATGCTAGGTAATTGTATATTACTAATATTTCCCAAGAAGGAAAATTCTCAGTGTAAGATTAGCCGAAATACTAAATTCTCATAATAGAGAGAATTGATCAGCTTAGTTGGGAATGATATTTGACTACTTTCATAAATTTAATTGATTTACCCATGTATAGTATGTACGTATATGGATGTACATAACTTACAAAGTAAAGAGTAGAGACATGAATATATTTAGGGATAATGGGATTATGAAGTATTGGAATTACATTATCAATTATTATGCTTCTTGAATCCCCTACCAAGCACTGCTTGCTGAGATATTATAAATGTTACAATGTCTCAGATACAGGGAAGGAGAGTTAGGAGCTAAAGAGGATAGAAGACTTAAAGAGAATAATCTTCAAGGTATACCCTTGAAGACATGTATTTTTCTTTGTTAAGGGTTTTATTGTATGGTGAGCTTGAGTTTTGGATTATGTAATTTGGACAAGTATTGTAATAGATTTGGTTGTACTGTGAACCATTGGATGGATTCTGGAATTTAATAAAAGTATATCCTTCAATGGAATTTTATTTTGTATACAAATTGTACTTATGTTATGTATGAAGTGGTGACTTGGGCTTTTAAAACAAGTTCTAAAGAAAAGAATTTCTGCTGCTTTGTTTTGCGAAATTTTTTTACACTCTTAGGGGCCCTGCCTTTCAAAATACATTACAAAATGTGTTACAAAAACCCGGGTCGTCATAGGTGGGATCTTGCTCACCCCTCTTTTGATCATATTACTTCTGGTAAGTATGATTTTATGAGTTCTATGTTAATGCTACTTGGAAATGCATTATGAATGCCACATATAAAAATAGTGGTAACTTAGGTGAGGGATTATTTATTTTGGTGCACTTGACATATATTTTTCAAAGCATGTGTGTGCCATTGTTCTCCTTGTTTTAGGCAGTTTAGATTTATCTACTAGGTATATGTGTATAAGCAACCTACGATATAAATGTAAATCCTTAAAGAAAGATAAAGATCAATGAGTAGAACATTTGCATGAGCATTCCAATGTAGAGGAAAAGTGAAGAGATGTTTCACTTGATGTATTTAACAATTATGTGATTATGATCATTCATGACAGGGATTTTTTTTTTTCTCATTTGAGATACTCTAATGACATGGTTGTGATAGAAGATTAACTTTGGGATTGATTTATTTTTAAGTATGTTTCAGACATAGGCCACCACTACATGAGTACATATGTGGGCACACGTGTGTGAATTTGGGTATGAAACACTCAGAGTTTTAAAAGGGGAAACGTTATAAAAGAAAAAATGACTCATGCTAAAAATAAAATAAAAAAAGCTTAGGGATTGATCCCACCTTTGGAAAAAAGACATTTATAAAATAAATTTATGTTTAAAAACCTAGGTCGTCATAATCTAGCACATGTATGCTTTGAAAACAAAATTTTAATGTATTAAATCTCACAGCTATCTTACCTTAGCCATTCATGTTATGCAATTATAAATTTACAAGTATTTATATGTCATCAATTCACATTTCATAAATCATATAAACTATGATTATCAAATTTTAAAAAAATCATATTGATGAAACAATGACATCAGCACTCTTTGGTGTTTGAGGTCGAGAGGCCAAACCCACACTACCTCCTAGCACTACTCCCATTAAGCTTTTAGCCTATCTAAAACTCTTATGCTAGGTATCTCTACACCTGACACCTCAAAAATCAAATCAAGTTTATGATTTAAAATAACCACATGAAATGCACATTCAATACAAGATTTAATACGTTAATCAATCAAGAACATTAGGTGTGAAGAAGAGCATTAAGATTTATCATGAAATCACATGATATCTTAGTCCTATGGTAAGATTCAACCCATCAATCTTGTAAGGATTAAAAGCATGCAAAAAAATGTGAAAGTCCTCATTAGATTATGCTAAACCTTCATGCAATAACAAGATCTACATTGTCATTTCTCATGAGGATCATAAGCTTGCAGTAAAATGTCAACATCCATATGCTAGATACACATAAAACCTAAATAATAGTAAGATCTAGTTTGTTAATTTCTCATGAACCTTAGGCATGTAGAAAACTGCAAAAACTCAAGTACTAGATCATGTAAAAATTTCAAATAACCATAAGATCTAGATTGTTAATTTATTAAGAGCTTTAGGCATGCAAAAGCCTATAGAAAACCCAAGTGCTAGACCAATAATAGTAAGATCTAGACATTGATTGAGCATGGGTAAAAACATAATATTTATTCTCTAGATTGATTGAAAACACATGCATAATACCAAATCCAAATAATTGATTTACTGAAACTAATAGGCACGATTAAGACATGAAAAATAGTCTTTGACAAAGGTGAAAATAGATTAGGGTTTTCAATAACTATTCTTGATTCAGTACATAAATTTGTAGCCAACATGTTAGATCTAAGACTCTAATCCTCTCACTTATTTTGACTCACTGATCGATATCCAATAAAGAGACTACAGTCTTGGATTTTTCTCCCTCTCTCATGTGTGCATGATTGACTCCAATGCAAAAATCCAACCTTCTCTGGGGATGATTCTTTTGGGTTAGTTGAGGATTGTGATCCTTTAGTCAGTGACCAATGAAAAATTCCTTGGGCTTTCGTCTAATTTTAGATAGATGGCAGTTATATAACAAAGCTACAACAAATCCATCTTTTCTAGTTGCCATCTTTTTTTCCAATAATGATAACGCTCAACCCTTATTCAGTGATCATCTTTGAAGAAGTAGAAGGTAAGTAGATTCATGTATTCCAATCATTCCTTTTTGGATTGCATTCACCAATCAATGTTCAAAAGTGTCAATTTATGAATTACAACCTAATTTGCTATTCATGTTTATGATCTGGTTTTATTTAAGATTACTTATTTGGTTTTGATTCGAGTTTTGATTTACATGGTGTGACCTTTGGGTTATTATGATTTTTCAACCATTATAAGTTCATGGTTAGGAAAAGATGCCTTGTGAGATTTCTTTTTCACATGCACAACTTGACCAAAGTGTCAATGATCTTTTTGACCACTTTTAGGTGAAGACAAAAACTGGATTTTCATGGATTTGATTTCAGTGAGCACTTTTGCTAGGAGGGTAGTAAGGTTGGTCACCAGTCTTCCATCACTCAAAATATTTAATGCCCAGTCCCATAGAGCAGTTAAACTTCAGGTGTGGCATAATGGTAAGGCAATATATTACGATCTGGGCTACCCCCATACAATATAGTGACTAGTCTCCTGCTTTGGTATTTGAGCATGTGGATCGACCCAAAGTTGTGGCTACAGCGTAATGGTCCATGATTTTTAAGGCGGCATTGAGCTTTAAGTTCTATAGGGCCATTGACACCATAGACCAATGAGTCATGACAATGCCTTGGATTGTGATGGTCACAAATGAGTAATCATGATCGGATGTAGTTTCTAGTAATGTCAAATGACTAGTGTTTGGGACACTCATGAGGCCCCTGTGAAAAGGGTACCTCCACTAAGATGTGTTTTAACACCATAAGAGCCCTCAAATCTTAGAATGCATCATATTCTTTAGAACAATTTTACAAATAGCACAGATTATCCTTTGCATGGATGAATTGTTATTTATAAACTTATATTGTACATGGATGGATTTGACCCTAGATTGAATGCCTGGATGGTATGTTGATGATGCATTCTTAAGCCACATTAAAACATGCATGTGTATTATTGAAAAAGTTTGGGGGCAATACTAAAAGATATGCATTGGATGCATGAGTGCGTGGATGTGTTTATGCCACAAATTTCACTAGTCATAGTTCTCCCTGCCGGGCATAGTTGTATACTCCACCCACCCACAAAATGGATTTCAAAGTTTTAGATTTTGAAGAGGAAGAAGCAGAGAGAGAGAGAGAGAGAGAGAGAGAGAGAGAGAGAAGAGAGAGAGAGAGAGAGAGAGAGAGAGAGAGAGAGAGAGAGAGAGAGAGAGAGAGAGAGAGAGAGAAGAAAAAAGAAGAGAATGAGCATATAACAATAGCAAAAACCTAAGATACTATTATATTTGCTCAAGTGATAAGAGGTTTTATGTTAGTAACCCAATCAATTCTTAGCTAAGAAGTTTCAAACTTTCTATTACATATCCGTTGTAACCAGTATTTAGGTGTTTTGGCTTGAGTCGTACGAGATGAAAGTCTCATATACAGTTCTTAGAGGGGGAGCCCCCTTGGATGATGAGATTTCATTGATACAGAGCCAATTCCAATAGACTTATTGAACATTCCCATTGGTGTGCAGCTAGCAGGAATTGAACCTATGAATTTGCGGACTTCCAAATTCTCATAGGGACCCCCTAGAATTCCTTCTAGAGCCTGTTGAAGAATTTTTATGGAATTTAATTTTTCCATTAGAAGGGGCTCATACTTGATCTGTAGTATCGCTTGTGAATACTCCACCAGTATGAAAAGTTCTTAATGTTAGTTGAGTCCCTAGTTATCCAATTGATTGACCTACATGCAATACCAGACACAAGATAGATCTTCCAAAGAACAAGGCTTTTTTTGAATAAGCTAATTCATTTGGGACCCCGCAGACCCATTATCTTTCCTATTCAAAGATCAGCACATATAAGCGTGATAAGGAAAAGTTTGAGAAGGTCGAGTGAGGGAATTTGGAGTAGATCAGGACTGTGTTAATGAGGTAAGTATTGTGCAAGGCATTCTTGTTTGTCTTTTAAGTTTTGTTGACGGTCTACACATATATGATTCATGATTATCATTTTTGGACATTTGTGTGTGTGTGTCTATATATATATATATATTTATATTTATATTTATATGTTCGTACATATTAGATTATGAGTTGTGACTGAACAATATTGTAGGAAATGGTAAATATGATTTGGGTTATTTCAAAAGTTAAAACCTTTGACTTTCAAAACTTACAAAATGTGTTTGATTACATAGAAATTTCCCTTGGGGTTTTTGGAAAATTCTTTTCCAAAAAAATGTTTCTGATTGTTTGTTTTCAAAAAGAAAATTTCAAACTAGGGCCCCATATTCCAAAAAGGACTACAAAAAATAGCTTGAAAAACCTAGGTCATGACATTGGAATCCTACAAAAGATGGTCTTTTTCTCTATTAAGTTTGTATACAACATGATATGTTCCGTTGATTGGGAGAATTGCGATTTTTGGAAACATAGTTGGTCTCCCATCTTAATCCTAGATTGAGACATCCTTTTTGGAAATTGGCTTTATATAAATTGGCTACAAGAAATAATTTAAGGTGGATCAATAATGATCAAAGAGATTGTCCTTTATGTGAGGGACATGTTGAATCTACTACGCAATTGTTTACCTCTAGTGCTATGATTACTCCTCTATTGATTTTTCCTATAATGAACTTGGTACTTTTTTATCATTGGCCATATAATATAAAAAAAAGGCTATTATTTTGTTGTTGAAAAGTTGATATCAATTATTGGAAATATATTATCCCATAAGTAATACTTTCACTAAAGTCTTTGAACCTTGGCTCAGAGGCACACTTCATAAATTAGATTCTTAGCAATAGTTACTGTTAATAAGTGCAAGGTATTACTAGCATCTATATTTTTAGGATTTAACCATGCTAGACTCAATCTAATACCTAAACTAATATTCACTCTTAGAATATGTTATATTTCACCTCCAGTAAATGAATGCTTTAAACAATGAGTTTCTTGAAGATTAGAAACAAAATATTGATAAATATGAAATATGGTTTGTAGAGGCATGCCTTATAAATACCCAAATGTGGTCTGTAAATGCACACCCATAAATATTTGAGTACTATTATATATGAGATACACAATTAAGAATAAATATCTTCAAAGTCAACAAGAAAGTAGACATCATTTAGATAGTCAAGAATAGAGCCTTGAAAATTGATAAGAAAAAAAAATCAGTTACATAGTTAAGAATAGTTTGTTTTAAAAGTCTTGATGAAAAGATATCTTAGACAAAAAATCAAGAATAGAAGTCTTGAAAGTCAAAAGAAAAGAGATCTCAGTACAACACTAGATAGACCCACTAAGATAATGGCTTCAAATTACATAACTACTAGAGAGCCTATATCGAAGTCAAATTCACAAAATGAGGTTGCAAATAGTATGTCCAAAAGGTCTTAAAGAATCCTCAACTTTAGACATCCAAAGAGAACAAATGTTAATTTCTAAAAAAGCAAGCAAATCATTCTTCAAAGATAGAATGCTAATAGGACAATTTTGAGAACTCTCAAAGATTTGAAAGTTGAATGAATAAGCTTAGGGACATCCCCTATGGGTTCCCCTCCTCTAGTCTTTTCGTTAAAAGCTATGTGGAACTATTAATCATTGTCCCTTCTTATAAAGATGTCTCTGTACATTATAAAAATGGTGATATAGGACTATTAGTTCTTTTAACTTAAAAAACAAAGCCAACAATCCCCCACTTATTTTTTTTAAGTTAAAACAACTCAAAATAACATTACCCAGTTGTTTTAACTTAAAATAATAAGTCAAGCCAATTCAAACATAAAAAAAGAGTGCCTTTATTGGTAACAAGACAAGCACCAAGAGTAGAAGCCTTTAGGAATCACCCTATCAATCCTCTAACTTGTAGTGGATCCCACATGGTGAGATAGGACTCGACAGGTTGGGCTGACTATATAATGTCAAGCTTGATCTTTCGTGCTTCTCCCAAGGGAACCTTCATCTAATCGAGGCCATCCAATTTGATGGGCCTTATTTAAGACAAAACTAGATGTTTATTAAATAAGAAATCATCATCATCATCATCATCAAGACCTTATCCCAATTAGGGGGCGGCCACATGAATCTTATTCCTCCATTTCACTCTATTAAATACCATGGCTTCATTTAGTTCCAAAGTTTCTAAATCTTTCCTCACCACTTCTATCTACGTTCTTTTGGGCCTTCCCCTTACCCTTTTAGAACCTTCTACTTGCATTGCCTCACTCCTTATAACCGGTGCCGTTGTTAGTCTCCTTTGAACATGTCCAAACCATCTAAGTCTAGTCTCCCTCATCTTGTTACCTATTAGTGCTACCCTTAGATTTCCTCTAATATTTTCATTTCTAATTCTATCCTTTCTTGTATTAGTTCTGCTAATTTTAAATCCGTCAAATTCTAATGCTTCTCTTCATAACTCTAGCTTTATGTTTACACCCTCCCTTCTCTCATCAAGTAGGATTATATCATCTACAAATAGCATGCACCAGGGAATCTCCTCATGCAGATGTTTTGTTAACTCATCCATAATTAAGGTGAAAAGGTATGGACTCAATGCCAATCCTTGATGCAATCCTACAGTGACAGGAAAATCACAAGTAACACCACTAGTGGTCTTAACATTTGTTACCGCTCCCTCATACATATATTTAATTATGTCTATATACCCCTGAGAAACCCCTTTACTACCCAACACCTCCATATTAACTCTCTAGGGACTCTATCATAAGCTTTCTCTAAGTCGATAAAGACCATGTGGAGGTCTTTCCTCCTCTCCCTATATTTCTCTACTAATTGTCTTAGTAAGAAAATAGCTTCCATGGAAGACCTCCCAAGCATGAAACCAAACTGATTCTCTGATACACTTGTTTCATGTCGCAGCCTTTTCTCAATCACTCTTTCAAAATGTTTCATGCTGTGGCTCATAAGTTTGATCCCTCAATAATTAGTGCAGCTCTGAATGTCTCCTTTATTCTTATAGATTGGTATAATAGCGCTTTTCCTCCACTCATCAGGCATTTTCTTTGATTTTATAATCTTGTTAAACAACTTGGTCAACCAAACTACCCCAATATCTCCCATATGATTTCAAACCTCTATTGGTATACCATCAGGCCCCATGGCCTTTCCTGATTTCATCTCTGTCAAGGCCTCTTTTACTTCAAGTATTCTAATCCTACATTCATATCTATAATATCTAATGTTATTTAGATTTATAGTATTTTCAATCCCTATATTCTCAAGCCATTGTCATTTAACAATTTTTGAAAGTATGTTTCCCACCTTTGTTTGATCTCATCATCTTTGACTAATACCCTTTAATCATCGCTTCTAATACACCTAACATGAACTAAGTCCTTACCCTTCCGTTCTCTTACTTTTGCAAGTTTAAACACATCTTTCTCACCTTCTCTTGTTCCTAGTCTATTATAGCGCTCATCATATGTTTTAAGTTTAGCCTCACTTACTATTCTCTTAACAACATTTTTAGCATTCTTATATTGTTCATAGTTTTCATTATTTCTAATCTCCTGCCATGCTTTAAAACTCATCCATTTTTCTTTAATAACTTTTTGCACTGTTTCCCTCCACTACCATGTTTCCTTTGCTAATAGCCTTTTACCCTTAGATACGCCTAAGACATCTTTTACCACTTTCTTAATGGACTCAGCCATATTAGTCCACATGGTATTTACTTCCATTTCATAGTTCCAATTTCCTTCTACCATCAACTTATTTTTGAATGAGGTTATTTTCTCTCCTTTTAAGTTCCACCACTTAGTTTTTATATGTGTATTAAGTTCAGTTCTTTTACACTATCTTTTGATATAGATATCCATAACCATTAACCTATGTTGTGAGGTTAAACTCTCACCGGGTATCATCTTACAATCCTTACATATAGATCATTCATTATTCCTAAGTAGAAAAAAGTTTATTTGGCTTTTATGAAGTCCACTTTTAAAAGTTATTAAGTGTTCATCCCTCTTCTTAAAGAGTGTATTTGCAATGGACAGGTTATATGACAAAGCAAAATAGAGGATATTCTCCCCCATCTCATTTCGTTCACCTATACCATACCCTTCATGTATTCTATCATAACCTTCCTTATCTTTTCTTACATGGTCATTTAAGTTTGCTTCTATAAATATCCCCTCAGTGTTGGGAATTTCTTGCATGACTCCCTCCATATCTTCCCAAAACTGTCTCTTGATTATATCTTATGACCCTACTTATGGTGTGTATGCACTTATAACATTTATAATCTACTCTCCTAAAATGATTTTTATTATTATAATTCTATCACTAATTCTTTTAATGTCCACAACTTTATCCTTTAATTCCTTGTCCACTATTATTCCTACGCCATTTTTGTTATTTTCTTTTCCTACATACCATAATTTATACCCATCTATTTCTCTAGCTTTAGCACCTTTCCACTTGGTTTCTTAGATACAAGCAAGGTTGACTCTCCTACGTTTCATCGCGTCTACTAACTCCAAACTCTTACTTGTCAGTGTCCCTATATTCCATGTAGTGATGCGAACCTTATGTTCTGGAGATACCCTATTTACTATCGCCTTTCTCGACCTCCATGGTATGAACCCATGTCCACTTTTCACTACCCTTGGGTTCTAATGCAGTGTGTCGCTTCTGTGGGGATGCTCTAGTAGCCCTTGCCCATTTTTCACTATGCCCGGGATCCGATCTCACGCGTCACTTTTAGGAGAACGCCCTAGCAACCCTTGCCTATTTTTCATTGCACCCAGGATCTGATCCAACACATCACTTATGGGGAACGCCCTAGCCCGAGGAAATGTCAGTTTTCTATTCATGTTATGTTGGGGTTGCCATAGTTTTAAAAAGCTGAAGATGATTTCCATTTAATAAAGAATTAAAATATTCCTTCTCTTATTTTAAATAAAATAAAAATAGTAAAGAATGCATATTTAGTTATGCAAAATAATTCCATTTAGCAAAATTAGTGCATCAGAGAAAGTAAACACAATCTTAAACTTCCTCATAGTATTTAAAGCTCTACTAATATCATGGAAAATAGTGAATAAAGTCCTAAACTACTACTCTAGGTGATTAACAAGAATTGTAACTCACACTTCTCTTAAGGAAACAAATGTACTTAACCTTTGTGCCTTTCTGAAGAGTCATGCACATAAAATCACATTTTGCCAAGTGCTCTAGATAGAATGTGACCTCCACCCTAGGAATAATAGGTGGATCTATCAATGGTGCACCTGCCTAAACTATTGATGTTTAACCACAAGCGCACGTGCTATTGTAGTATAGCTATGCAAATACGGATCGATCCTACGGGAACTTGATTTAAAAAGTGGGAATTTTAATAAAATTTAATTATCTAAAATAAAAAATAAATCACTCAAAATTACTGGAATTATTGAAATGATAATTAACATTCAAATCTAATCAACATCTCAAAATTACAGAATTTTCAATTCCTAAATAAAACAAATCAAATCAAATAACAAGAAAAAAGTACTTCCCTAGATTAATTACTATCAAAATCTTCAAATCTAATGTTCTAAGAGATGATCAGCCTTCATATATGTCTTTAGCACATCTTTGATTAGAGATCCACTGGTCGGATTTGTCAGATTCATCAAAATCATAGAGATTTGGGCTAAATTGTGATTTTTAGATTTGGACAACTCAAATTGATTTTTGGATTTCAGATAGAAGATTAGAAATGTCAATTAGATCTATGAATGTCCTAATAATGAAACTATAAAATTAATTTGAAATCCTCTAAGAAAAAGATGAGAAATTGGGGATTCTTGGTTGATTAAGGCTAACCCGTTAATTGGGTTAAGCCTTAATTGATCAGGTTGGATTAAGCTGTTCTTGGATAAGAAAAATATGGATAAAATAGAATGGGAATAGTTAGGGACACAGATGTAATTACTAAAAAAGGATAGAAACGTAATTGATTTTAAAGGGAGAAGGGCAAAACCAGAATTAAACAAAAAATCTGGTTTTTAAGAAAAACCAGACGAAAACCTGATGAAGAAGGGGGAACTAGAGGAGAGAAAAGAGAAGGAAGAGAGGAGTAAGGAGGAGAGGAAAGAGGATGCGGGAGGAAAACATGTTTCGGGTTTCCATCTCCTGACTGTCTGGTACCGTGAAAAAGAACTGACGATGGTGGAAGCTGCCGAAATAGAGGAGTGCGAGAGGGAGGGAGAGCCAAATTGTGCGAGGCTGGCCGGTGATGATGGATCAACGATGGTGATGGGATGAAGGCTGGGGTTGACCGACGATGACCCTCGTGTGGTGCTGGACAGGAGAGCCGGCTAGCAGAGGTGTCGTGCAGTGAAGATGAACAAAGGAAGAGAGGGGGCAGAGGTGAGAGAGAGTGCACGAGAGAAAGAGAAGATGAGGGAAGGGGAGCAGGTTGGTCTTCCCTTCCTATTTCCTACGGTGAAGAAGGGGATGAATAGGAGAAGGTTGGTGCTTGAAGGAAATAGAGATTAGATAGAGGGAGAAGATGAGATGGGAAGTGGGAAAGAAAAGAAGAGAGGTCAGCATGGAGAGAGGAGAGAGATGGATAGAAGGGAGAACGAGAAGGGGAGAAAGATGTGAGAGAGAATGAGAAAGAGAAGAGAATGGAGAGAGGAGGAGAAGAGAACGTGAGAGTGATAAAGGGGAGAGAGTGTAGTGGCGAAGGAGAGTTGTGAGGGGGAGGGGAGAAGAGAGGTAAGAAAAGGAAGAGAGGAGGTGGAGGAGAAAAGAGAATGGGAAGAGGTTTGTGTGTTTAAATGGGTTGGCTCCCCTCCAATGGTTTAAAGAAGGGGATTAAGATTAGAAGGGAGAATAGAGGAGAATGGAAAAGTGGAGAGAATAGGAAGGTGGTGAGATGGGGATGGCCCGGATGGGAAAGGAAAGAGAGAATGAGGAAAGAGAGTGGAAGAAAGAAAGTGGAATGGGTTTGCATGCCTCTTTCTTCATGTTCCTTACTACTTTGGGTCCCCTCCTTTTTCTTTGGAAACTCCTCTAAAATTGTAAGTTGCCTTCTCCATATGGGTGATCTGATCCATCCAATCATCTTTAGAATGATCTGCACCATTAATCCTTGATGGATGATCTGTACCATTGATCCTTGATCATAGCCATCCATGCCTCTTTTGGTTGATCTGCAAAATAAAAAACTAAATTAGAATCATTTAAATTGCACATTAATCATCTAATAAGCTCTAATGATCATCTGACCGTTGATTTTGACAAATTAAGGTTTGGAGGGTCAATTGGAGCTAAATTCAAAATCAAGCTAAATTTTGCAAATTTGAACAGTTAGATGATCTGATTGAATGCTAAATTTGGGGTATTTAAACGAAAATCACACACTTAACATACACCAATGATTGAAAACCTACTGATCCATTAAGACACAAATGTCAATCTCTCACCACAATAGGTCATACTACTACACCTTAAGAATGTGTAAGTTAAATATGGAGTACACTCATAATTGCCAAATAGCTTGTTCTTCCCTTTAAACCTAGTTAAATCCTCCAAGTACATATACCACTACTAGCAATCTAGATAGGTTTACCCCTACTCCCCTTGATGTCACTCCTCATAATGTTTTGGAGTCTTTGCAATCACCTAATCATCATGTATACCAAAAGAGTATCAGCGACCCCCTTTTGTAACTTGAGTGTTGCCCCAAAATGGAGGTAACCTCTCATTAGAAGTTTTACTTCTAAACAGAACCTTCTTCCCACCAATCATGTTCTAATGCATGTTCATATCATTTATTGTCATAAATGGTTCTAACACACGCTTGGGCCACTCATCCTTGGGTCAAATTCATGTTGTCACTAGCATCGATTCACTACTCACATTATAGAATATTATTTTAGCTTCCAATCTTGAATGAGGCATTTGATCTCTCACTAAACTCTATCTATCCTAGTTACTTTATGCTGAATAATTGGTCTTCTATCATGCTACAAAATATTGTAATTGGACCAGTTAGGGTGTCAAAACCATTTGATGGTCAAAACCTCTTAAAGTAGCAAGTGATGAGTATAGAATTATTACATAGAATTCCACTATATTTAGTAGGTTTTAGCCCTTTTTTATCATAAAGATTACTAATTATAGTTATTTTCACATTTTGCACGATTAGGGTACAATTGGAAAAAAGGGATATTTTTGGCACTCCATAACCTAAAAAATGGATAATCCAGAGTCCAAGAAAATTTATGGGTTCACCTACCAAATTTGGTGAAGTCCAAAAGTTCAAAATGTAGAAAGGATGTTTGTATCACTTTCAACATAGTCAGAAACCCTAAAAGCATTGCCAAATCTTATCTACACAAAAGAGGCTATAAATATCAACACATAAGGTGGAAGAACTTCCTTGCATGCATTCCACCACCTTTGAAGAGATTTTAAGTAAAGCTTAAGAGCCACACATGTCAAAGAAATCACTCATGTGATGCACACTGAAGCCGAGGCCTGTAGGACACTTAAAACCCTAACATTCTCTCTTTGCACTTCAGAATGGGGACCACCTACATGTGTACCATGAATTTTCCTTGTAAATGTGCAGCATCCCACTTAATTTGATATAAAATACATGTATGAATTAGTATAATTGGTGGAGAAAAATAAGGAGTTGAGGAGAGAGATAAAAAAATGGAAAATATACAATTAGTTTTCATGCAGGATTTTCAAGAAAGAGGGGCTGAGATTATTCCACATCCAAGACCATACTAAATCAATTAATTAGAATTCATTTGAAATTGGAAATGACTAATTGAAAGAAGCCATGCAATAAAGAGAAGACGGAAGCATGATTAGTGGAGAAATTTACGTGGGCTGCCACCATTTTTCATTGAGGACAAAAAGTGTTCTCCTTACATGCAAAATTTGTTTTTACTTAATTCTCATTGGTCAAAGATATTAGTGGTATGCTAAGAATAAAATAAAGGAGGAGAATCATTTTGGATAAGTGAGTCTTCACGGAATCTTAGCCATCCAAATTAAGGCATACTAATCTGATAGATGAGAAAGAATGAGCCATAAAACAATGCCTTTTTTAATAGAAAACTTTGAGGAAATCTCAACCATCCGTCCTAGGTTTGAAACATGATCCAATATTAGAGAATGAAGAAGGTAAAACATGAAAATCCTAGATGCCATACCATCCCATCTCATCATCCAAGCCAAGCAATACACTTGATCTCACCATCCATTCTAAGTTACATTCTAATGTATTTCACAAGATGATCCATGTTTTTTCTTAGAGGAAGTTTCCTAGATGGGATAAGAGGATGAAAAACTAAGAGATAGAGGAGAGGAAAGATGAGGATAAGGATAGAATGAAGTATCCAATAAGTAACTTCCACCTTCTTTCCCCCCATCACGTAAAACAACAAAAGAGGGGACTCCCATGCTTAAGACTCCCTTCTCCACTTCCCACCTTATAATTCAATGCAAATCCAAGAGAAAGAAACAAGGGAGTAAGAGGAAATCTCCCATTCCCCTTTATTCTTACACAATGAAATCCTAAGGGGAGGAACCTTTAAGCAAGCATTAAATTGATGGGCATTGAAGGCTAGTTGAGGAGGAGGTGCATGCACATTGAACTCTTTGGGGAAGAGCCTAGTGCATAGGATCCTAGAAGTCCTTTAGTCTCTAATCTACTAAGGAGGAAAAGAAAAGGAGGCAACTAATTGGCTTGTCTTATACAAGCAACTGGCCAAGAAGAGGAACACGTTAAAACTTTTGCACATGGAGGAGTGGAATTAAATGAAGAGAGATGCTTGCTTGGAAACTATTTCACATGAAAACCATTAGAGGTAAGATTACTTTACACATCTCACCATTATAAAAAGAGGGAGAAGAGAGCTGCTTGTTGCCTTTTTCAAGTAGCTTCTATCTTTAAAAGAGGGTGTTTCACATTGAAATCTTGAAAGAGATAAAGAGGGTTTTGTGTGTATTTTATTCAAGTAGTCGTCCTAGGGAGCTGCTTGAATAAAACATTAAGTTTTGGGCTGATGTGGAACATCTTTGGGAGAAGATGCTTACACATTAAATTCAAAAGAGGAAAGCTAGGCTTTGTGTGTAGAAATCTAAGGAAGAAAGAATGCTAGTTTTGTTTCTATCCAGTAGGGGAAGCAAGCAGCTCTCTTCCCCCTAAAGGAGTTAACATGAAATCTTAGGTGGTAGTTGTCCTCTTTAAGCAGCTACCCAAGAGCAGCTAAAGGAATGTTGGATAGTGTGTGCAACATTGGGTGAAGTGTGTAACCCATGGTGCTTGGGTGAGTTGTTGCTTCAGATGTACGGCTATTGGGTGGTGTCCCATGTGATTGTTGAGTGACATAACAAGTATAAGACACAATTTGTTTGATGTTTGAATGGTGGTAGTGTGTGAGCTAATGAAGTTTGCCAAAAAAATATTTAGAGTGACATAGAGGAGTACTTGGGTGATCTTGTTCCAACACATAGTTTATACATACATACATACATACATACATACATACATACATACATACATACATACATACATACATACATACATACATACATACATATATATCATCATTATCATCAAGACCTTATCCCAATTAGGGGTCGGCTATAGGAATCTTGTTCCTCCATTCCCCTCTATTAAGTGCCCCAGCTTCATTTAGTCCCAATGTTTTTAAATATTTTCTCATCACTTCTATCCATGCTCTTTTGGGCCTTCCCCTTGTCCTTTTAGAACCTTCTACTTTCATTGCCTCACTCCTTCTAACCAGTGCCATTTTGGGTCTCCTTTGGACATGTCCAAACTATCTAAGTCCAATCTCCTCAACTTGTTATCTATTTGTGCTACCCAAAATTTCCTCTAATGTTTTCATTCCTAATTCTCTCCTTTCTTGTCTTGCCACTCATCCATCTCAATATCCTTATTTCTGCGACACTCATCCTATGAACATGATGTTCCTTAACTGCCCAACACTTTGATCCATAGAGCATGGTCAACTTTATGGCCATATTATAGAATTTTTCTTTTAGTTTCAGTGGCACCCACCAATCACCAAAAAACTCCAAATGCACATCTCCATTTGTTCCAACTCCCTTGGATTCTTTGGGTAACCTCTTCAATCTCTCCACTCTCATGAATCATCGATCCTAAGTACCAAAAGTGATCTTTTATGGGGACTTCTTAGTTATCAATCGTAACTGGTGTTCCACTCCTACTCTCCTAGCTAAAATTGCATTACATATATTTTGTCATAGTTCAGCTGATTTTAAATCCTTTAAATTTTAATGCTTCTCTCCATAACTCTAGCTTTGTGTTTACGCCCCTCCCTTATCTCATCAATTAAGACTATAACATCTGTAAATAGCAAGCACTATGGAATCTCCTGTAGATGTTTTGTTAACTCATCCATAACCAAGATGGAAAGGTATGGGCTCAATGTCGATCCTTGGCACAATCCTATAGTGATAGGAAAATCACCAGTCTTGCCACTAGTAGTCCTAACATTTGTTACCGCTCCCTCATACATATCTTTAATTATGTCTATATACCCCCACAAAAACCCTTTTTAGCACAACACCCCCAATATTAACTCTTTAAGGACTCTATTAATAAGTGTTTAATTTTGCATAAAAATAACCTAATTAGATACCCATGTGTTATAACTTAGTGTTAAATTAGGATTTTTATACCAAAATTCACTACACATGCATTTTTTACCTAATAACCCAAAAGTTTGATATTTTGTAGGTCCAAAGGCTAGCCCAATGTAGGTATGTGATTAATCATATCTTTCTAGGATTTCATTAGGATTTTTCACTATTTGTAGAAAGAAAGATGGTGATCCAATGGCTGAGATCCATGAAGATGAACATTGAAGATCAAGATCAAAAGATCAAGTCAAAGTCTCAAAATCATCACTTCAAGGCCAAGATCATCTTGTGGACTAGTAATGGATGCAATTAAAGGCACTAAATATAGCCAAAGTGGGCCCATGAAGTAAGCTATGCATTTCCACCACCTTTGCATGAAAGCCACTTAAGCTACCTTAGCCATATAAGCCATGAAAGAAGGAAGCAAGCTAAGGAATTCAAAACAAACCATTCAAGCCACTTAAACCAAGGCATGGAGCCAAGAAGTTAAGCCAAGGAAGTTTTCTAATCCAACTACGAGCTTAGCCAATTAAGCCTTGAAAGCTAGCCATCAAGCTAAGCTAAATGGAAGGTTAGGATTGGAGGAGATTCAAGAGAGTTATCCATGAGTTATTTTGAAGATAATTAAGGAAAAATCAATTAAAATAAGAGGGAATGTGGACCAATGGGATAAGAGCAACCAAATTTTAAAGTTTTTCTTAGTTTTTTTTCTATTTTTCTCATAATTTTCACCTCACCCTTAAGATGCACTACGAATTTCCAAAACTCTTACTCCTTCCACCTCTTAGGAAAACTTTCAACCAATCAAATATCTCTAAGTAACACCTTCCATCTCTTTACCACTTCATTCCACACTCACTTTCCTATTTGGGAGGCAGTTCTCCCCTTCCTTAAGATAGCCCTCCTTCCACCCACTTTCCTATTTGATGTCTACCCTTTTTCCCCCATCCTCACCATTCAATTTAACCTACTTCCATCTACAATACACCTTAGTATTAGGTATCCTAGAAAAATAGGAGAAGCCTTATAAAAATGCAGCCAAACATAATCAAAAGGGGAGACTTTTACAAAAGGAAAAAGATGCCTCCCCCATTGGGAAGGAGGCTCTCTTTTGCTTTGGATTTTTGTTGTTTATGTAAAGCTACTATTTTCCTAAGGTGGTAGGAACTTCATAAAGCTTTCCAATACCTGGTTTAGGCCATTTTATTCTCCTTCCAAGATTGGTTCATTCCCCTCTTTTCTTGTTTGATCTTAGTGTTATTCATGTCATCTTTTATTTTGTTTTCCTTTATCTTTCCTTGCTTTTAAACTAAGATTCAAGGCTGGTTTTCCCTTGGAGTTACATCCAAGGGAAGTCATCTTGAATCTAGTTTTGCCTCTTTAACTTTCATTGCATCTTTATTCTCTTTCAACCATCTTGATTTTCTAGCTTTGGTTGCTTGAGTTCCATTGGATTGTTGCCTTAGTTTTGCATAGGATTATCCTTTGATTTCAAACATACTTGTTCATGAGTGAATGTTGGAACAATTGAAAAAGAATTTGGCTTGTAATTAAGGAGTGATTGAGATTAAGGGAACATCATTGTAATAGCATTAGGTTTTAGATTTGAACTACATAAATGGAATATTATGTTGATGATGTTTTGGATGTGTTTCAATGAGATTACTTGGGATTTTCAATTCATGTTTATGAGTAGTTAATTAAACTTGTTCTTGAATGTTTGAATGCATTAGGAGTGATTATATGAAGGAGTGATTAAATTCATATTCTACTTATGCTATTCATTAAAGTTTCAATTACCTTACTGCTGGAATTTCTTTTCATGCATTGTTTATGTTAATTTCCAGCACCATTCAATTCGTATTCACTTGATTTTTCAAGAGGCTGTTTAGATTGTTAGAGTTCTCCTTTAATACATGAGTAGAATTGCATGCTTAGGTTTTCAATATAGTTGCTTAGATCACTTATATCCAATGAATCACTCATGCCATTTGATGGTTACATGCATGATACTTGGGTAGTTTTCCTTTCACTGTGTTAGTAGTAATATTTACTTTAATTCACTTGTTGGTTATAGTTAGATTTCAGTAGCTTGCATCTTAATTAGTTTGATTAGAAAAGTAGTTTATTAATGCATGTTTCTATAGACTAGTTGTTAATTTCATGTTTAGGAAAGTGCTTTAGGAAAGTTGATAAATTGCATTTTAGGAAAGTTTCATTTCAGGAAAGCTTTTAATTAGGAAAGTCATAAAATTAGAAGTTTTAAATTTAGGAAAGTTTTAATTTTAGATAGAAAATGTTTTAGGAAAGTTTTTCATTTAGCATGTTTCTTGTTTTTTCTTAGTTTTCATTTCTTGTTTTTACTTAGTTCCCAAATTCATGTTTTAATTTCCTAGTTTAAACAAAAATCACTTGAATTTTGGCTAGGTTAGATAGTTTAAAGTAGGGACCACTAGCATCACAATAGTTCACTCCTCATGGGATTGACCTCACTAACATTCTATATTGCAAATGATTCGTGTGCTTACTAGTTTATTTAAAACAATAACAAGTTTTTGGAGCCGTTGCCACGGAGTTGCAACAATTTGTGTAGTGTTTCATACTTTAGATTATTTTCCTCTAGTCTAGGTTTAGTGTGCATTAGATTATGATTTTTGCATACCTTTTGCATTTGTTGCTATTTTCCGTATATTGACCTTATTTCATTGATTTTTGTGTGAGGAAAATTTGCAAAGGAGCGGCAATGACCTTGTGGGCCATGATTTCATCATCTTAATTAGGTTTTATTGCTTTCCTAGATAAGGATTGAGTGAAACTTGTAGTGAGGCCCACTGTAAATTGTAATTTTTTATTATTTAATTCTAAATTTGTTATAATAATACAAGGGAAGTGTGGGGTATGGTGGCCCACACTTGATCATCATCAAACCTCTTATTATAGGTGTCTCTCACTCAATTCTTAACTTTTAGGAACAATTTGCATTTAATGTAATTTGCATTTGGATGTTAGTATAATTCATATAGATTAGAATCATTCATTGATAATTGTACATCTTTACTTAGGATTATTGCATTAGAATACCTATCTAACCTTGGCTGGATAGCATATAGGTTGCATTAGTTTTATTTTATATTGCATTACATATTTATAACTTTACGGTGGAATGGAATTAATGATAGTAAGGGCTCCATAGGAACCCTTATAAGATAAGGACTGAATTTCATCACCACCTCCTTGGTTCACCTAGGAATCAATAAACATCTTTCTATGCCACAACCCCAACCCTTGAACATTAATTTAAAATCAAGTAGAAAGAGACTTAGGGTATCAAGCTCATAGGACCCTTTTAGAAGAAAGTGATCTATTATCACTCTAGTGGCTTTTGAACACTATAGTTATAGTGGGTGTCTTAAAGTCCAAGTGATTTTCCCAAGCCTTCGATTAACGTTAGTTGAGGTCTAAATGCCTCCTAACATGAGGATTGTATTAACTACTATTGAGCAAAACCTAATTGGTAAGTAGTAGTCAAATCTGGATAGAAGGAGGAGCTATTTAGATCTATGTCTAAGAAGCTACCACATATGCACTAAACAAAGATAATCAAGTCGCTGCTCAATTAGAACTTTCTAGGATTTGATTCTACATCACATAGAGCTAGAGTCAACATTTAGATTAGGGCATTTAGTTTATGGTAGTTTATGCAAGGGTGTCGATCTCTGAACCTAAAGCTAACATCTTTTAACCCAGAGATTCAACACAACCTAAGATAAGGGGAAAGAAACCAAGTTCCTATCACCATGACTGAACCACCAATAGAAGTTGAGCGCAAGGCAATGGGAGATTTCCATGCACCTCTATAGCTCAACACCCCATCTTGCATAGCTTTACCTCCTACAAATGTGGACCACTTTGAGGTAGGTTCCATAAATACATGGGATCAATTGTTTAAGAAGGTTTTGAACAAATTCTTACCCGTTCACAAAACTAATGCCCTTCATCCTGAAATTATCAATTTTCAACAAAGGGATAATGAACAGCATTACAAGTGTTGGGAACAAGAACTGCTGTAAAAATGCCCTCATCATATATTTGAGAAATGGCAATAAGTTCAATACTTCTATGAGGCATTAATGCCTCAAAACAAACAAATGGTAGATGCAATGAGTGGAGGGGCCTTCATGCTAAAAGATGAGAGAGAGGCTTAGGAGTTCTTTCAGACATTGGTCGATAATTCCCAGCAATGGGATTATTCAAATAGGAGAGAGAGAACTAACTAGACTCCAAAGAAAGGGAGTCCATATGAGATAGGAATGCATATAGATCTATCATATAAGCTTGACTCTATAGTTGAAAAATTAAACAAAATGAAGCTGGAAGAATGGACAAGCTTGAAACTATGTTTCAATCTTTCATGGCTGCTACTTTATCCTATAAACCTCCATAAGAGGTATGCCCTACTTGTTCTAGTCCAGCTCATCTAACTTTAGCATATTTATCCAATAATGTATACCCTGAATATCTTGTAGACCAAGCCCTAAAGATCTTGTAAACCAAGCAAATTCATTGAATACGTATCATAAACCTAGCAACAACACATATTCTGAGACCTATAATCATGGATGGGCTAGACATCCCAATTTTTCCTCGCCAAAGAATAATCACTAAGGGGGACCACCAGTGAACCCCTTGCCCAAAATGTTTCTCCTAGGGCTATAGTTCCTCAATAGCGACCTGGCTTCCAATAACCCCAACAACTAAAGAAACCATCTTTAGAGGGTAGAATTCAAAGCATGTTTGAAAAACAGAATTAAGAAATAAAAAGGGCTTTGAACCAATTCCAAAATATTAATTCTCATGCCCTAGCCAAATTAGATCTGTAGGTGAACCAATTGTTAGTTGAATTACATTATAAAGGAAAAGTTCAATTCCCTAGTCAACCCATCCCCAATCCTAAGGTTTAATTTAAGATAGGGTCAAGTTCTCAAAATTAGAACTCTCATGAGCATGGCAAGTCTATAACAACCCTTAGGAGCAGTCATCAAATCGATAACAAAGTAGGGTAGGCAAAGGACTTCAAAGGAGAAAGAGGCAACCAAAACATAGGAGAAAGAGAAAAGATTAAAAAACACCTTGTAGAACCTATAGTGGAGGCACCTTATGTGCCTAAAGCCCATTTTCCTCAGTTACTGAACAAGATTAGAAAGGGAACAAACTTCAATGAGTTAATGAAAGTATTTACACATGTCCAAATCAATATTCCAATGCTCAATGCAATTAAAGACATCCCCACCTATGCCATTCTTAAAAGAGCTTTGCACAAGAAAAAGAAAGCTAAATACACAAAAGAAATCTTTCCTCACTAAGGAGGTAAGCTCTTTGATTCAATACAAGACCCACCAAAGTTTAGAGACCTAGGGTGTCCTACCATTTCCTATGTTATTGGAGATCATGTCATAGATAGGGCATTACTTAACATAGGGGCGCATGTTAATTTATTACCATACTCTGTCTTTGAGCAACTAAGATTCGGTATGTTAAAACCAACCACTACCACACTATAATTAGTGGATAGATTTGTCAAGATACCCTGTGGTTTGGTTGATGTAATGATATAGGTGGACCAGTTCTATTAACTAGTTGATTTCATTATTCTAGACACCCAATCTATATTTAGTCTCCGCAATTAGATTTTGGTCATACTTAGACATCCATTCTTAGCACGTCCAATGCCATTATTAGCTGTAGAAATGATGTAATGAAATTTTCATTCGACAACATGAAAGTTAAGCTAAATGTCTTTAACGCTAATAAACAATGTTTAGGCCTTGATGATTCTTGTGATATTAATTTGATCCACCATTATCCATCTCTGACCCGCTAGAGGCTTGTCTTATGCACTTTAATGGTGAATTTGATATAAATAAGTCTATTGAGGAAGTAAACAACCTTCTGGAGGCTACTCCAATCATGGATACCTCCAAGTGGTGTCCTTATGGGGAACCACTTCCACATTCTAAATCTGTCCCCACACCCTCGATAGAGCAACCACCATCTCTAGACCTAAAATTCTTGCCTGACAAATTGAAATATTCATACCTAGTCCCAGATGAAACCTTACATGTGATAATAGCATCATATTTAGATAATGAACAAGAGGATAAGCTTTTTTATGTTCTTAAGGAACATAAAACTGCTTTAGGGTGGATGATAGCAGACATAAAAGGGATTAGTCTAGCTATATGCATGCATAGGATACACCTAGAAGAAAATGCAAAACCTTCTAGGTAAACCCAAAGATGACTGAATCCTGACATGAAGGACATGGTTAGAGATGAAGTCCTAAAGGTCTTAGATGTTGGCGTTATATGTCCTATCACTGACAATAATTAGGCCAACCTCATTCATGTTGTACCTAAGAAATCTAGGGTCATGGTAGTTGAAAATTAAGATAATGAATTAGTACCCAGCTACATGACTACTAGGTGGAGAGTTTGCATTGACTACCATAAATTGAATGCGGTCAAAAGGAAAGATCATTTTCCTCTACCCTTCATTGACCAAATGCTAGAGAGGTTGGCTGAACATGGATATTATTGTTTCCTGAATGGATATACAACCAGATCCTTATAGCACCACAGGATTAGGAGAAGACCACCTTCACTTGCCATTTTGGAACCTTCGCCTACCAACGTATGCCTTTTAGGCTTTATAACACTCCAACTACATTTCAAAGGTGTATGTTAAGCATTTTCTTTGATATGGTAGAAAGGTTTTGTTCATATTTTTCGCAAGTGCACGAGCTATTATGGTATAGCTAATGCAAGTACGAGTAGATCCCATAGGGACGCGCTTTAAGATTTTGGAGTTTTTAATAAATTTTAATTATTTAAAATTCAAATTAATTGACAAAAATTAACAAAAAGAAATCAGACTTCATCTTCAAGTTAATAGTGAAATTCTAGACGTCTGATTCTAGAAGAAAAAAAAAATAGAAAAAGAACAATAAAACCTTAACTAAATTAAAACTAGAAGAAATTAAGAAAAATATAAACTTTGATCAAGCTCCATCATTATATTTGACATGTCCTGGATTAATGATCTGACGGAGGAATTTGTCAGATTCTTCATATTTTCAGAGATCTAATCTAATTAAGGAATTTAAGATTTAATGGTTTAAATCTATTTTCAAAACCTAATTTGAAGATCAAGAACAAAAATTCAATAGGAAACTATCCTAAAAACATGTTCTAAAAATTAATTGAAATTATAAATTAAAACAGACAAGAAATTAAAGGTTTTTTGTGGTTAAATCAGAACCTTTGATTGAGTTTAAACAGGAATAGAATAACACAGAACATGAATAAGTCATAATGGGAATAACATAAAATTGGAATAAGAATAGGATAGTAAATGTAAAGTGAATTATTCTTCAAAGGGTAAATTTGGAATTTTGCATGAAACTTCCCAAAAACTGCTGTAAAAGAGAGTTTCCCGCCGAAGGAGATTGCTAGAAGTGATGGAGATGTGTAGATCCTGGGGGGTGCGATCTTGGCTAGGCATCATCCAAATCTGATCTAGGCAAACTTCTACCGTTGTGCAGTGGTGAAGAAGTAGGGGTATACTACGTCACACAGTCCAGGAAAGCTTTGCATGACTGGAAAGATGAGGAGGGGTTAGCCTGTATGTGTTAGGCTGCCAAAGGCAGGCTGGTTCTATGCGTTTCGCAGTGAGCCAAACAAAGGCTGGTGAAGAGGTTGGTGTGCTGGTTCATTTGGGAGCTAGACGATCTGGGCTTCTGTGCGTCGGGCTGGAGTGAAGATGACGAGCCTGATAGAGAGAAACAAATGGGGTGCTACGGTGCTCTATTGTGGAAGTGTGACTAGTGATGGGGATGAGTGTGAATTGGCAGAGCAAGAGAGGGAGAGTGAAAGAGAAGAACAAGAGAGAGATGGAAGGTGCGATGGAAACAAGAGCTGGGGTTGGAGTGTTGAATGGAAACAAATGTAAAAGGTAAGGAGAAAGAAATTTTAACAATGGAAGAATAGAGAACAATGGAAGAATTAGAATGGCAAGCAAAAAAGAATTAAAACTAACTCAAAAAGACTCCCCCAAAACTCCCTTAGGCTTGTACGGCTCTCCCTCTTTATAATTGTTTTCCTTTCCTAATCTTCTTCAACCCCCTTCCTTTAAGAGGTAGATTCTTATTAGAACTTTCTCTTCTTTCAAATTAGGACTCCTCTTCCATTAGGAAACCTTCTTCCCTTGCCTTATTGATCTTCAACTAATCTGCACCATTGAGATTAAATCTGAGTCATCCAACCCTCCTTTAGTTGATATGCAAAATCAAAGACTAGTTTAGAGTCATCTAAACTATACATTAATCATCCACTTAGGTCAATTGATCATCTGACTACTAATTTTGACAATTTATGGTTGGATGGTCAATTTGAACTATTTTTTATATTTTATCCAAAAATTACCAAATTAATGAGTTAGATGGTCTAATTAAATGCTAAACTAAGGGTCTTTTAGCCAAAATTAAACACTTAACAGGTTTTTTTAGGTATTTGGGGATGACTTCTCAATATTTGGGTCATCATTTGATTAGTGCCTACACCACTTAAAGTCAGTTCTAGCTAGGTGTTAGAAGAAAATTCTTGTTTTAAACTAGAAAGAGTGTCATTTTATGTTATAGAGTGGGATAATTTTAGGCCACATAATATCACCCAATGGGATAGAAGTTGATAAGGAAAAAGTGGATTTAATTGCCAACCTTCTTTGACCAGGGACCGTGAAAGAAATCTGCTCCTTTTTAGGACATGCTGACTTTTACAACGCTTCATCAATGATTTTAGCAAAATTGCCTAGCTCCTCTGCAACTTACTTACAAAGGAGGCCATTTTTTATTTTGATGAGGACTATAAGAAAGCATTTGAGCAACTCAAGGCCAAGTTGACTTCTGCACCCATTATCCAACCACTAGACTAGAACACACTTCTTGAGATAATGTGTAGTGCATCAAATTATGCCATTGGAGCGATTTTGGGGCTATGCATTGATAAACTTTCCCATGTAATATATTATGCTAGTAAAACACTAAATGATAAATAACTCAATTACTTAACTATTGAGAAAGAGTTATTAGCCATAGTGGTTGCTTTGGATAAATTTAGATCTCACCTGTTGGGGTCTAAAATTATAGTATACTCAGATCACACGAGTTTAAAATACCTCCTTCCTAAAGAGGATACAAAACCTAGGTTGATCCATTGGATACTACTCCTATAGGAGTTTGACTTAGAAATTGGGGACAAGAAAGGTGCAGAAAATGTTGTAGCAGATCACTTATCCATACTAGTAGTGGATCATACTAGAGATCACATGCCTATAACTAAATCCTTCCTGGATGAATAGTTGTTGCATATTTCCTAGTTGCCTTGGTATGATGATATTGTTAATTATCTTATTATAAGATAAATGCCTAATTATTGGACCAAACATGATAAAAATATTTTTTTGACCGAGTTAGATATTTCACTTGTGATGACATGTACTTACTTAAGTACTGGCCCAATTAGGTGATTAAGCATCCTCAATAGTGAGCATAATAAATTCATCTCCTTTTCTCATAATCATTCATGTGGGTGCCATTTTAGTTTGAGAAAGACAACAACAAAAATTTTGTTGTATGGTTTTTATTGGCCTATCAAATTTAAGGATTCACATGCTTATTGCACAACATGTGTGAGATGTCAAAGATTAGGTAGTTTAGGAAGGAGACATATGATGCCCTTAAACCCAATACTCATTGTAGAGCCATTTGAACTTTGGGGCATAGATTTCATGGGACCCTTTCCTAATTCTTTTAAAAATCTTTGCATATTAGTGAGAGTGGACTACATGTCCAAGTGGGTGGAGACTATACCCTGTATTCATATGTTGAAGCATTTTATGAAATTTAATTCTTGGAAACCATTTATACACAGTGTATAGTCAATACTAATAGATAAGTATGACTTAAAGACCTTGAGGAAAATCAAGGGAGACCTATAATCTAATGATTTTAAAAACTATCTTCCTCTGAAGAGTTATAAGTAATTCCAAAGTATTCTTTAGTGTACATAACTTAGCATGATCCTACTATCCTTGTTTTGGTTGCATATGAAGAGTAAATAGGAGTAATAGCTTTATTTTCAAAAAATAAAGGTGAATATGATTGGCTTTATGAAACTTAGGAAATGATATAGGACATTCATGTTCAACCCACAGACATAAAACCTACCCACTATATCTACCACTAGTTAACCTTTTGAGCCTATTATTAAGCCTTTCCTTCTTAACACCACTCACCTTAACCTAGAAAAACCAACAAAATAAATAACCTTACCCATTTTCAAAATGAGTAGAGTTAGTAGAAAAAGTTCAAAAAGGATAAAAAGTCAAGGAAGTGAGAAACATCAAAAGTCATTCTTTCAAAAAGGTTGAAAGAAAAAGAAGAGTAAAGAAAAGTGAAAAGAAAGAAGTATCATAAATAGAAAAAGAGGAGAAATTTTGAAAGAGAGACAAAAATACAAAGAAATATTCACTTCAAATACAACTAAAAGAAAAGTTGTCCTAACAGATATTCGTTGAAGACCTCTACTCAATTTTGAACCTTGAAAATCCTTATACCCTTCTTTTCTAAACCTATCCTAAGCCTACATTTTGTCCTAATTAAAGATCTGTTGATCTTAGGAGAAACATAGCCTTAAAGAGGAGATGAAAAGAAGGAATTAAGGTAAAATACCCCTAATATTCTTAGTAATAGCATTCAATCTTAGGATTCACTTTCCTTGGTCTCATTACATTTAAAAGATTTATGTGAACCAGTAACTTTGTTGAATGAGAGAAATATGTTTAAACCCTTATTTGAGAGCTTCATTTCTGAGAGTACACTTGTGAGGATATGAGGTCAAGACATATTTTCAATGGAATTTAAGCATATCCAATTAGAAGTTAGGACTTATGTGGCTATACACACACATGCACTTTGAGAAATAACTAGAATGAAATGTCTTTAATATGTGCATTTTTCTTAAAATTATCAATCCTCTCTATTAAGTTGTGAAAAACTAGTGGAGTGCTAATGAATGAGGATTCTCTAAGATAAAATAATGAACTCAACCTTAGTGACTTTTGTGGGTATATTCACTGCAAACCCTCAAGAGGCCTAACTCGCCACTAGGGGTAATCTAAGAGTTCAAGGGCTTGTTGTATGTGCTAAATGCAATCGTGAGTACCTACGGAAGTGGCACTTTGTATTTATTTTTGTAAAATGATTTTTTACATGCTTTACTTGAGACTAGCAAAATGCTGGTTGGGCAATGTGATAAGTATTTAATTTTGCATAAAAGCCACCCAATTAGACATCCATGTGTTATAACTTATACTGTTAAATTAGGATTTTTAGACCAAAATTCATAACACATGCATTTTTGAGCTAATAACTTAAAAGTTTGATATTTTGTAGGTCTAGAGGCTAGTACTAGTAGGTCTGTGATTAATCATATTTTTCTAGGATTTAATTAGTATTTTTTGTCTTTTGTAGGAAGAAAGATGGTGATCCAACGGCCAAGATCCATCGAGATGAACATTGAAGAGCAAGATCAAAAGATCAAGTCAAAGCCTCAAAATCATCACATCAAGGCTAAGATTATTTTGTGGATCAGTAATGGATGTGGCTAAAGGATCTAAATATGGCTAGAGTGGGCCCATGAAGTAAGCCATGCATTCCCACAACCTTTGCATGGAAGCTACTTAAGCCACCTTAGTCATATAAGCCATGAAAGAAGGTGGCACGCTAAGAAATTCAAGCCAAACCATTCAAGCCACTCAAACCAAGGGATGGATCCAAGAAGTCGTGCCAAGAAAGCTCCCTAAGCCAGCCATGAGATAGCCAATGAAGCCTTCAAAGCTAGTCATCTAAGCCATCAAGCTAAGCTAAATGGAAGGCTAGGATTGGAGGAGATTCAAGAGAGTTATCCATGAGTTGTTTTGAAGATAATTAAGGAAAAATCCATCAAAATAAGAGATCATGTGGACCAATAGGATAAGATCAACCAATTTATAGAGTTTTTCTCACTTTCCCCCAATTTTTTCTTAATTTCCACATCACCCTTAAGATGCACTACGAATTTCCAAAATTCTCACTCATTCCACCTCTTAGGAAACCTCCCAATCAATTAAATATCTCCACTTTACACCTACCATCTCTTTCCCACTTCTTTCCTCACTCACTTTCTTATTTAGGAGGCATTTAACAATTTTGGAAGGGGGGAGACGCCCCTTCCTAAAATGTGGGCATGTCCCACCCACTCTCCTTCCTTAAGATAGCCCTCCTCCCACCCACTTTCCTATTTAATGTCTACCCTTTTTCCCCCATCCTAGCAGTTCAATTTAACCTATTTCCATCAATACCACACCTTAGTATTAGGCATCCTAGAAAAAATAGGAGAATTTTTATAAAATCCCAGCCAAACTTAAGCAAAAGGGGAGACTTTTACAGAAGGAAAAAGATGCATTCTGTATTGGGAAGGAGGCGTCTTCTTCTTAGGGTATGAGTATGTTCTCTTTTGCTTTGGATTTCTGTTGTTTATGTGAAGCTACTATTTTCCTAAGGTGGAAGGCACTTCTTCAAGCTATTCCATACCTGGTTTTAGGCCATTTGATTCTCCTTCCAAGGTTGGTTCGTTCCCCCTCTTCTCTTGTTTGATCTTAATGTTATTCATGTGTTATTCATTAAAAGTTTTAATTACCTTACTACTGGAATTTCTTTTTATGCATTATTTATGTTAATTTCCAGCACCATTCAATTCATATTCCCTTGATTTTTCAAGAGGCAATTTAGATTGTTAGAGTGCACCTTTAATACTTGAGTAGAATTGCATGCTTAGGTTTTCAATAGAATTGCTTTGATCCACTTATATCCAATGAATCATTCATGCCATTCCATGGTTACATGCATGATACTTAGGTAGTTTTCCTTTCATTGTGTGTTAGTAGTAATCTTTACTTTAATTCACTTGTTGGTTTCAATTAGATTTCAGTAGTTTGCATATTAATTAGTTTGATTAATGTCTACTAACTCTAAACTCTTACTTGTCAATGACCCTATATTCCATCTGCTAATATGAATGTTAAGCTCTTGAGATGACCTACTTACAAGCTCACTTCTTGACATCCATGGCATGAACCCATGCCCACTTTTCACTGCACCTGGGTTTTGATGCAACATGTCGGTTTCAAGGGGATGCTTTAGTAGACCTTGCCCATTTCCATTGCACTTTAGATCCAATGTAATGCATCACTTCTAAGGGAATGCCCTAGCAACCCTTGCCCATTTTTCACTACACTCAGGATCTGATGCAGCGCGTCTCTTATGGGGAATGCCCTAGCTCGAGGGAATATTAGTTTTTGATTCATGTCATGTTAGGGTTGCCATACTTTAAAAAAGCTGAAGATGATTTTCATTATCTTCTCTTCTTACTTACAAACTAATATACAAATACATATTCATTTGCAAGTAGGAAAAAAATAACAAAATCAAAATCGTCTTCAACTTCTTCCTTGTTGGCTGGCACCTAAGTAAGATCCTTCTCCCTTTCCATTTAGGCTTAGGACCAGCATCGGCATATGTATGTATGTATGTATGTATGTATGTATGTATGTATGTATGTATGTATGTATGTATGTATGTATGTATGTATGTATGTATGTATGTATGTATGTATGTATGTATGTATGTATTTTTCTTTTGTTTAATTGTTTTTTGTAACCCTCTATTGTATCCATGCATTTTAATGAAATAAAGTATCTTTCATTTTTAGTTTATGTTCATGTTTCTTTTATGCTTTTGTTGTTTAGATGATTATGTTAATTGTTGAGAATAGTTTAGTTTTCTTTATGCTTATGTGTCATTAGTTACCTAGGACATTAAGACAAAATATATGTTAGAATAAAATAGTTTTAAGAATGAGTCATCCAAGGTTAAAACACACTTAGTATTAATTTTAGTTACAATACTCCAAGCTCACATACTCCATGATTGCTTGAAATATAGGGATATTGAGTATAGTAAAAAAGAGGGCCTATACGAGAATATTTGATAGTCGGTGCCCTCAAAAGACGGCCTATACTTTGAATAAGTATAGTGCCAAGCTGTGAATTGATATTAGGAAAATTATGAATAGAGAGAAGTAAAAGAATTATCCCCCATGTATTAGAAATATGGTGCTCTAATTACATGAGTAAAAATAACCTAGATAGCTCAGTGCTAAGAGTATTTGATCTCTAATATATTGGATTTTTAATTTCTAAGCTTAGATTTGATGTCTAGCATTTTAAATGTGTTTCTATGATTTTTAGAATTTTTAGTTGATTATTTAGTTTAATAAGTTATTTGGGAAGGTTAAAGTATGTTAAACTAGGTTTAATTAAAATCCATTAGTTATAGAGTCTTTATCGACCCATACTTGCTCATTCTATGTTGCAATAGATTCGTGCACTTGCAGTATTACTTAAAATACATCATCTAGCATGTGTAAGAACTAGTGCATTGACTTTCACTATTATAATGCTTCCTAAAGTCATATCAACTACAGCCAACTCTATCTATTAATTTGGTTTGTTGTAAATCTATCCCACATATTACCATGTTAGCTGCATAGAATTTCATCTTATGTTCTTTGAAGAAATTATTGTACACACAAAAATCCCCATCAACTGCAATATCTAACTAGACTATACTAAGCTTGTGAGGCCACTACTTTGTAGCATGTTTCAACGTACAATGACCCGATTAGCCCAAAGAGTTATGCTATCTTCTTGGCATGTCCTAAACCTCAAGTTAAACCATGTAAAAATCCTCTTTTTCTTTTTATTTTGCTCATAGATGTTGTTTGAATAGCCATCAAATATTCTCTAAAAATCTTTTAACAAAGATTCTAATGATCAAAATATCAAATCTTCTCTTTGTTGTAGTAGTGTTGCTAGCACGGCTATCTTAACCAACTAGTCATAGTTAATAACCCTTCGTTAATAACCAAGTAATCAAATTTCTTGTCTAGTATTCATCATTCTTGTCTTAAAGTCATCCTTCGTCAACTTTGTCTAGATTTGGAGTTTCCAAATTTATAATCTATGAGCCTTGCAATTAGTTAGCCAAGATCACATTTTTACAATCTCTTTCCAACAACTATAAATTTTCTAAGTATCCCCTGACAACAGATAACCTAGAATTGAAGTTTAGCATTGAATTAATGAATTAAGCAAAGGGGAAAAATGTCAACTAATTTTGTGGATGAAAAACCACCACCATAGGGTTAAGTTAAGACTAGTATTATATGGATACAGAAACACCATTATAGTATTCAAGCAAAAGAAAGATTGTCACTGTTGGATATAGTTTGATCACCAAAAGATACTGATCTTCTAAGGAAGGAATCAAGCTCTCTCCACAAAGAAACATATGCACCACTTTGAGGATAAGAAGATCCAACATGTCTCACCACACTTGAGCTCTATAATTGATATAGAAATGTCTAAGCTAAGATGCACTCTAGTGTATCACACTATCAATGAGTCAAACGTTCAAGTTTTCCAACCTTGAAAAAATGTCTAAACAACATGAGAAAAATGTGCAAAATATCCTTGAATTGTGAATCAAGTAACCTGTTTATTTGATGTACAATGGGGATTTAGAGATGAGAATATCCCTCCCATATTAGTTCAATTACAAATTAGCAAAGGAAATTCTAATTATACAAGTTGCTTAATCCATGAAAACCTTTTAATTATGCGATCCTTAACATCCAAGACTTTCTAAATTTGCGCACTTGTTAAACCTTCTTTAGAGAGTTACTAAATAAATCTAAGTAACTTCTAAATTATTACTATAAGCATTAACAATCTTATAAACTTGTAAAATTTTCCAGCTAAGATTTTCCAAGTCAAAGGAATTAAAATCTTTGACTTGTGAACCACTGACACCTTGACCAAGTAAGCCTTATAGGGGCAATTTGACAATGGATAATTAGTACTAAAGTTTAGCACGCAATTAATGAATTAAGCAAAGGAGAAAATGTCCCATTTTTTCTATGGATATAGAAATCACCACCACAGAGTTAGGTTGAGATTAGTATTATACAAACACAAGACCACCATTGTAGTATTCAAACATGGAGTAAGATCATGACCATTGGATACAGTCTCACCACCAAGAGATGCAGATCTTTTAGGGAAGGAATCAAACTCTCTCTACAAGGATACAGATGCACCACCTTGAGGATAAAAAGCTTCAACACATCTCACCACACTTGACCTCCACAAGTAACACAAAAATGTCCAAGCTAAGATGCACTCTAACCTATCTCAATATCAATAAACAGAATGTTGAAGCTTTCTAAAGCAATAGAAACATCTAAAAAACACAAGAAAAATGTTCCAAATATGCTTGAAATGTAAATCAACTAACCTATTTATTTGATATACAATCGGGGTATTTATAGATGAAAGTAGCCCTCCCGCATTAGGAAATTACAAACCAGCAAAGAAACTTTTTAATTACATAAGTTGCTTAATCCGTGAAAACTTTCTAATTATATTATCCTTAACTTGCTAACTTACTGCTCCTTTGGAGAGTTATTAAATACATCAAGGAATTTCTAAATTCTTACAATAGACATTAGCAAGCTTCTAAACTTGTCAAATTTCCTAGATAACACTTTCCAAGTCAAAGGAGTTAGAATCTTTGACTAGTCAACCATTAACTCCTTGACCATGCAAGCCTTGTAGGGGCATTTTTAATCCTTTAGTTTAGGAAGTTTGACTAGTCAATACCTGACCATTAGACCACCAATCAAAACCATCCCATTGACCCTACCCCATGTAATCTTCAAGATTTGATCCTAAACATCCAATTGATGATAATTTAAGCACTTTTTGGATTAGGCATAAAAATGTCTTTCTTTTTTTAAAAAAAAATTCAAACCATTAATCCCATCCACATTGATGATGCCTTTACACCCATGACCAGCCATGCTATTGATCTCATGTCCAAAGTGATTTATAGGTTGATCTTGGCCATATAAAGCTTGATCGCCATTGATCTCCTTAGATCCACCATCAATCTTAGAAACCTTCAGCCCCACATTTTCAAGATTGAGGTATAAAATCCCCTAGTTATAGTTTCCCAAGAATTATTTTTTGAATTTTCTCTTAGATTAGATAGGGTCTTAACTAATCATTAATTAGACTCTAGCATCTTAGTCAGTCCTAGATCAGATCATAATATCTTGATCAATCACATCTTAATTATTTCAACTGCAACTTATAGTTCTAAAGTGATTCACTTTTCATTGTCTTATGCCTTTACTAGATGTCACTATTTGAACTCATTGAACTAGACTTTATGGTATCACAATTGAACTCTTGGAACTAGAGAATAGCTTAATCTTGTGAACTTTGATTCTTTTGTTTTCTATAGTTGTAGCATTAAAGTTGATGGGATTCATACCATCTTTGTTCATTCTGTCTCAAGTTTTTGTACTTGTCCTTTTTACTAATAACACAATTTGAACATTTGAGTATTAACCTTTTTTATAACATTATAGACCTTGCATATCCATCATCACACTTTCATATCCTAAACCCTGAGGTAGTTTCAAGCTTAACTCAAGACTAATCACATCACATCTTAGAGAGCCACTTACTGCATAAATCATATAGGCTAATATCATTACTTCTCTGAGCCAACCATCTTTCCAGCTTATATTGATTGACCTTCCATTCTAAGAGTCACATGATTACCTCTATGGCCTTACTTGTCTATTCTATAATCATATTACAACCTCCTCAAGTTTTAGATTAAACATCATTTTGAACAAGCATTGAAGACAATTCTAGCTGCCAAAATTTTATAACCAACATATGTATTTTCACAATTTCAAGGTCATTATTTTTCCAAAAGTGAGATTTGCTTTGATATCTCCTTGACTCTTAATAGCATAGAAGTAAGCCTATTCCTCATGACTTTACACACAACCCCCACTATTTTGTAGATTTTGAATAGTTCTCTACTTATGATTGCAATACAGTACCTTGTAGACCAATGTCAATCAATTGATTTTCTTTTCTTTTTTAATGTATTCACGAGCCATACATTATCATGTAATATCTTCCACCTTATTTTACTTTCTTTAGTCTAACAATCTAGTCCAACTTTCTATCTTGTCACAAAGCAATGTTTTGAGTTAAAGGAAATGAATTCTAAACTAATATCATATTGACCACTTCCACGGTTCTAAACTGGAGAAAAAAGAAAGAAAAATATATCATAATTGCAACATTACTTAAAATTGGTCTTGGGACTATTTTTCATTTTTGGAATTTCCTTTTTCATTGAAATTTGTAAATTTTCTTGTCCTTTCTTTTGTTAAATAGCTTGCTAGTTGGTTCTTCATAATTCCAAGAATTAGCTATCTCAACTTAGTTATAATGATTTGGTTGTATGTCATATTTTCGTCTAACCATGAAAATGTCTAAAACTCATAAATCAGCCATTTTTGTCATTTAAGTGTGTCTCATTGGAAACTTTCTTCTAAAACTTCCATTTTTGTGTAGATCTTCATTTAGAGTATCATAAAACTCTCTTTTCTGATTTGGTAAATATAGGACTTTTCAAAAAAAAAAAAAAGCATTATGTCATCTTCTTCATTTAACTTATGAGTAATAGTTAATTTCCTTCATTTATTTTTCAATGCTACCTCAATAAAAATATGGTTTAATGACCATATGTAAATATCATTCCAAATGTTTTTCACAATTCTCAACAAATTAGTTTATACTTCTTAAGAAATTCATTGCCTTAAATATCTAAAACATGTATGTTTCAAGGTACACCATTAAAGTTTGTGTAGAACCTAAGTTCTTATAATTCATGGAGAAAGACCGTTTTATCTTCAAATTATTGGAATACATATCCCATAAATAATACTTCAATGAATTCTTTGAACTTGGCTTAGAGGTACACTTTACAAACTAGCTACTTGAAGATAGTTGAAGCCTCCTAACTTATTTTTCACTTTTTAGAATAGGTCATACTTTTGTATGCTAAATGAATACCTTAAATAATAAGTTTTTTTAACATAAAAAACCAAGTCCTACTAAGTATGAAATATGGTATGCAGAGGGTAGGCCTAATGATACTCAAATGCAGTATACAAAAGCACACATATAAATATTTGAATACTATTATATATCAGTAAGATTGTCGACAAGAAAAGATATCTCCATCAGATAGTTAGGAACAGATGTCTTGTAAGTTGATAAGAAAAGAGATCTTAGTCAGACATTCATGAATAGAGGTCTTGAAAGTGGACAAGAAAAGAGATCTCAGTAGAACATTAAATAGACCTGCTAAGATAATGGCTTCAAAGGGTGTACCCACAAGTGAACCTTTATGGAAACCAAAACCATAAAATAGGGCTACAAACAACACATCTAAAATATCTTAAAGAGTCTCTAACTTTATAAATATAGAGAGAATCAATCTTGATCTCTTAAAAACCAAGTGGAGCACTCTTCAAAATAAGAGAAAACCCTAGTAGCCCACCTTCATAGAACTTTAAAAGACTTGAAAGTTGAATGAATAAGCATAGGTGCCATCCCATTTATGTAGGGGTTCTTCTCTACAATATTTTTATTCAAAGCAATGTGGGACTATTAGTCATTGTTCCTTTTAATAAAGATGTCTATACACATATCTTATAAGAATGGTGATGTGGGACTGTAGATGCTTTTAACTTAAAAAACAAAGCTAACATCAATAACCTAATCAATGTAGAAAATTCTACACTTTTAGATATAATTTGGCTAGATAGGAATAAGGTAGTGTTAGGATGACAATTTGATTGGAGATTGCTATTAACTTGTGGAATGCTAAAGTGATTGAATTTCTCATGCCCTAAAGCAATGTCCCCATCTACAAAGATGATCACCTTGAAATCCTAAATAGATGGAAATAAGAAAATATTATAGGACCAAAGAGGATTATTTTCAAGTCAAGTGGAACCTCCAAAATAGGGCTTTATATAGATATGCTTCAATGATTCCACTTTTTGCACCTAGTAAATGCAAGGACAGGAGGCGTTCTTTGTGCAACATTTTTCTAAGGAAAAAACTAAATATTGGAGTTGAGTGGTGTGACGACCCGGGTTTTCTCATGCATTTTTAAATGCAATATCTAATTCCTAAGGTGGGATGCATCCCTATTTGAAAACCATTTTATAAAAACCATGCAATGCAGCAGAAAATCTTTTGTTTTAAACTCATTTTGAAAACCCTGAGTGTCATTTGCTTTCATAACAATCAAAGTAATTTTTGAAAACTTCAGAAATCATAAATGTTTTTCCCCAGGTCTATCCAGTCACAGCACACAGCCCAACTATAAATAAATACAAATACATGTCCAAAGGGTAGAGTGTTTACTTACTTGTATAATTGTCTCCTTTTGATTTACTTTGCTCGTAGCACTAACATAGGTGTCCTCTACTCGTGGATGGAACTATCCTGAAAAATGTTAAAGATAGGGTGAGTATATACTATACTTAGTAGGAGTCTATCACTACTAGTTTTACAATGCATGTTATGTTTAAAATCATATGCTCTTTAAAACATGTGCATGTTCAAACAACCATGTTCAATATCAATATTAAAAACTATTGTCGAATCGGAATACTGTCGACTAAAGAATCGCATAATTCAAGTTGAAAGTATCATATATATTTATATATATCATAAACATAATGATATGCATAAGATGCTCCACTAAATCCAACTCATAGATATATGGTATGGTATGGTCGACCAACCTCATGTCATGCCATATGCAATGCAAGTAAATCCACGAAACCATAGGGCCCAACTATGCCCACGACCTTGCCGCCATATGGTCCACGGGTACTTGAGGACATAGCGTCATAGCTTCCATGGGGCATATGACACATCAACCCAATGTCGTGACACCAGTGGTAGCCCCCTGTACCACATGCAGTCGACGAAGGGACATGCCCTTTTTGGGTGTGGTACCTATTCCACCTAGTAGTGGTAGAGGCTGGGAGGCCACCACAACCTCTTGGCATAGCGCCCACGAGCTTACTAGCCCAAATCATATACGATCAAACAAGCAAAAACATCTCTTTTCAAAACCTGCCCTCTTTGGGTCCCTCACAACTGCCTACCCAGCGTCTTTTGCGCACTCCAGTGGCTTTTGGTAACCCTCAAGGACATGCAATTTTTCAAGAACTCAATACTCACAAATCATGCAATATATGCAATTGTTTGCAAAACATGTCTATGCATAATGTATTTAATCATATGCATGTTGAATTCATTTATATGCCAAACAAGCCATAAAATAAGTCATGCTAAACAAGACATATAATTTTATACTTAAAACATGCATTCAAAACAATCATGGCTCTTTTTAAAAGTCTAGTAGCGATAGAGCACCTACCTCAAAGTCTCCTCGAGTCACATCCTTTATCACTCAACCCGTCCCTGGGTCTCATTTATAAACTCCTGGGTATGAATGGATACAAGGAGTCCTTATTAATTTCAGTCTATTTAGACATTAGATCGCTAGATCTACCTTTTAGGGTCCATGGTCCTTGCCTAATTCATTGTCAGGCTAGATATGGATCTACTATTCAATAGTTAAACCCTATAAATTGTTCTCTGATCCTAACTTTAAGGTCTCATTAGGTCCGCGTGTCTCAGTTCCCAGGACACCCGTGTATCCTGGTTGAACCGCGACCGCCTCACATGTGTGCAGGCCCAAAGGCCGTGCCAGGGACCGCATTTTGCACACACGCACGTGCATGCTCAAGTGACGCGCTATGACGTGCATCATCGCACGGACGCACCCTTGGTGTAGCATGGCATGTCTCAGTTCCCAGGGCACCCCATGCATCCTGGTCGAGCCAGGACCCATGCCCCATGTCGTTCGCGCACACGAAGGCCCACCTGGGACAGTGTACGCACTGTCGTACGCCCAGAACCCATCCCAGGGACCCTGTCCCAGGTAAACGTGGAGCATGGCGTCCCTGGGACACCTTGTTCATGCAAGGCCGGCCAAGCCAGTTTGGAGTGTTTTCCGACCAGGAAACTCGCCTAGAAAATGGCTGGGAAAAGACCAGATCTGGCCTGGGGAAGCAAGACGGAGAGAAAGGGAAAGAGAAATGGCTTACCTGGGCGGCCTGAGGATGCCCTTTTTCCCGGTGGTGGAACCCTCATTTCTGCCTGAAAACCTTACGTTGCTGGGAAACTCGAAGAGGGTAAACTCCCAATGTCATGCAAGGCCGGAACAAGGGAAGAGAGGGGAATGGGGAGATGGCAATGACCGGCCTGACATGGGCCTGGCCATTGCCGGAAAACGCAAAGAAGTCGGGCTTGAGACGGGTTTTCAATTTTGCCGGAAACCCCAGTCTCAAAACAACCGAAAAATCACGTTTTTGGAGAGGGGGAGATGGGGCTTTTTATAGCCCTGCTTTGGCAGTGCTGCCAATGGCGGTGCCGCCCTTGGCGGTGGCAGATCTCTCTGGAAAAATCGGGAGAGGAGGGTTTCTGGAGAAGTCTGGAGGTGGAAGACGACAGGGGGTGCTGTTATCAAAACGGCCCCTGCGTTTTTTGTCTTTTTCGTTTTTCTATTTAAATTCCAGAACTGCCCCTGATCTTTAAATGGCCGTAACTTCTTCAAACGAACTCCGTTTTCGGCGTTCTTTGAGGCGTTGGATTCCATTTTTTGAGTAGAATCTAATGGTACCAAGTTTCCTTAAAAAAAATTTCATTTAATATTTTAAATAAAGTAAAACATTTAACATAGTTTATTTCTCATAAAATGTCCAATTTTTGTTAAAAAAATAGCGTAAATTGCTCGGGCATTACATTATTACCCCCTTAAATGAATTTCGTCCTCCAAATTCCATAAATTATCATCTTCAAGGTATTTTGTCTCTTAGATAACTTCTTGGTGAATGCATTCCCCCCCTTGGGAATTAAATCTAGGCTCAACCTCGATTTATCATTTCTATTGTTTCTTCTACAAGGCCTTACCTATAAGGGCCGCTTTGGCTGCGTACTCTGATGCATATTCCCATACGTGCCAGTTTAACAATACCGATTTCTAGCTGTAACTCATCTTTCTTGAAATCCTTAAATGCCTATATTTTTCTCGTCATGTATAGGATAGTCTCCTTGTAGGATCGTGCTTCTTTATTCATGTATAAATTACTCCATACTTCTTTGAGATCATATGATCTTATTTCTCCTATTTCATTTTGAATATCATAGGATAATCCCTTTTTCTTCTTGTCGTTCATCTGGTGATCTCTTCATCATCCATATTTCCTTCTAATGGTTGGTTATATGCCATTAGTAAGAGTCCAAAAATTACCTTCTTTCTATTGTGTCTAACTTTGCTTCTTATCTTTTATATTTGTCCCCAAGATACTTCAATAATTGACATGGTATCATGTGCTCTACAACCAAACCCTTGATTAACTTCGAATTTCAACTGTCTGTCATTTTCCATATGTGACTTGATTCCTTGACCAAAGTTACATTCAAAATAAACTCATGAAAGCCAATTAGTAGCTTCTTCCATTGAGGACCTTATCATATACTGAAAGTAAAATGTCCTAACTCCATATATAGTTTCATAATTATTGAGTGCATTAAATGCTTTTCTCATGTCAAACGTTAATGGTCGATTCATCATCATGGGTCAAATGTTCTATCTCACTATTTTCATCAATTTGTCATTAGGATTTTCAATAATGTTCCTATTTATGCAAAGAAAAAGGTCTCTTATTCATAACCGAGTACCCTTACTAGGTCATGGTTGAATCTTTTGTTATCATCCTCTTTGTCCCTTCTTTGCTTGATGGTTTTCGTCGTAACCTTTCAGTCCAAAAGTTCTATACTTAATCACGTAGGGTTAGTCCTTAGGAAATTTCTTCAATTGATTTTTGTACTTGGTATATGCACATAACAACTATCTTTTTATCTAAAGGCATCTCACCTTTTCTCCTTCCATCCCCTATGTCAATATATTGTTTAATCTTTTGTCAAGGCTTTATCGTCAACCATGCAGTTTGTATTGTCAGGAGGTATCCTCATAAGTAGTGGTTTTCTCAATTCCTCAAAATTTATCCTTCAAGTGCCTCCTCATACTTAGTGTCACGATCCGGGTTTTTATATGATGCAATTTTGATAAAAAGGCGAGATCTCTTGTTTTATAAATATGAAATGCATGAAAATCTTTCTCATTTGGAAAACAACCTTTCATAAAAACCCCGAGTGTCCAAACACATTCTCAATTTATTTAGCCATGGCAAAGTTTAAATCAATATTATTCCCAAGAAAGTGTTAGTCACAGCCCCAGCTATTAGAGAGTAACTACAATCAAGTAACATTGAAAGATAAGATAGGGGTTTACTTACTTGTACTTAGTCTCTGTCTCCTAGTACAAACGTTCCTTGCCCTTAAGTCTTTACTTTGTATCTGAAAAATGTTGAGGATTGGGTGAGTATATACTATACTCAGTAAGAGCCTATCACTACTAGTTTTATAAATGCATGAGATGTTTTAAAATCATATGCTCATTCAAAACATGTGTATGTTTGAATACTCGAGTTCAATATCAGTATAAGAATCCATTATCAAACTGAAATACTAATGACTTAAAAGATCACATGATCCAAAATTGAAAGTATCATATATATATATATATATATATATATGATAACATCCTGATATGCAATAGATGCTTCATGGAGTCCAACTCATGGATCTCTAGTATGGTATGGTCGACCAACCTCATATCATGCCATATGCAATGCACATAAATCATCAAACCATAAGGTCTACTATGCCCACGACCTCCTCGCCGTGTGGTCCCCGGGTACCTGAGGACACTCGGTCATAGCCTCCACGGGGCCTATGACACGTCGACCTAATGCCGTGACACCAGTGGTAGCCCCCTGAACCACATGCAGTAGACGGAGGGACTTGCCTCTTTTTGGGCGTAGTACCCATCCACCTAATAGTGGTAGAGGCCAGGTGGCCAACTCAAACCCCTCAGCATAGCACCCACGGGCTTACTTGCCCAAATCACATAAGATTAAATAAGCCAAAACCTCTTTTTAAAAACTTGTCCTCTTTAGGTCCCTCACAACTGCCTGGCCCTCGGCACTCCAGCGTCTTTTGGCAACCCTCAAGGACATGCAATCTTTGCAAGTACTTAAATCATGCAATGTATGCACTTGTTTGCAAAACATATATGTGCATAATGTATATGCAATCATTTCAAAACATGGCTATGTACAAAGCATTTATCATGCATGCTGAATTAAGTCATGCAAATCAAGTCATATATTTAAAACATATGTTCTCAAAACAATAATAGTTCTTTTAAAAGAATCTAATAGTGATAGAGCACCTACCTGGCTAGGTCGCGCTAACCCTTTTGTCCTCGGACGCTCCTGATCATGGTTTGGGGAATCAAGATTAGTTTGGCCTATCTTTTATGGGTTTTAGAATAATTGGTCTTATTACTTAGGCATTAAGGGTCCATCCCTATGCCTATGGGTGTCCTAAGGTCCTAATTGGGCCTTGGTATCCTTAGTTTTCCAAAGTTCTAGTGGCCACGCACCACCATCCTATTCTAAGGGTCATGCCCACCTTTGATTAGGCCTTGATCAGGGATTTTATAATTTAGATGTGTCCGCGTCGTCGACACGGACACAACTCCCTTTACAGCGCCTCAATCGGAGCTCTAGATCTCAAGTTATAAGCGTTTTAGTGTCGTATGTACATAGGAGTCTTAAGAACGAAAAAAAACAGAATGCTAGGGCGCTGCGCGACTGCGTCGTGCGCCCTGGCTTCCTTAAGGAACGAAAAGAACCCGCAACGCTAGCGCACTATGCATCTGCGGCGTGCACTTCAGTGGCGTGTCTGCAAACGCGCCGAGTTTTCCCGCCACTCCTCTCTTTTGCCGGCGCGTCCCTGGACGCGCCCGTTTGGCTTTTCAAACGGGGTCGACGCAGGACGACGTGGGACGTTCCTATTCGATCGTCTTGCTCGTTAGGGACCCGGGTCATCCTCAGGTCACCTTGGTTTGACCTTGTCGAACCAGTGCTGCCCTGGGGACGTCCCAGGGTCCTTGGTGACTCCCTAGAGGCCTATTCCCCATGGATTTTCATGCAAAAACCTAGGAAAACTAAACCTATGACTATGGGTGAGATGGGTTTGGGGAGTTTTTAGGCGTACCTGCTTCGTGGCTGGTTTTCTCTCCACGTTTTCTCCTCTAGGTCACTGCTCCATGACTGATTTTTCTTCAACATTTTGGGCTGCCATTAGAGGCGCCCAAGAGCTCTATTTATAGAGCTAAGAGAGGGTTCTGGAGGCTGCTCTCACCGCCTTTGAATGGCAGTGGAGAAACCTCCAGAATGGCAGTGATTTCTCCTCCAATCACCGCCATTCTAGAACCCTCTAGAGGTTGAAGATGAAGGGGTGCCCGTATCAAAATGGGCCCCTGTGTTTTGCAGGTTAAACCGTTTTTGTAAAATTTACAATTTTGCCCCTGAACTTCAAAGGGCCATATCTTGCTTTTTAACACCGTTTTGGGTGATTTCGGTCTCGTTGGATTCCTTTTTTCGAGACGCATCTAATGGCACCATTTTTAGGATCAAATTTCTGGGTTCAGTCAAGGTGAATAGTGAAATGACTAAAATTCCCTTTTCTTTAAAAACCGAGCTTTTCATTGCTAAACTTGGAATTTCAATATTACAAAATTGGAGTCATTACATTCTTACCCCGTTAGGGGAATTTCGCCCCCAAAATTCTACTATATATAGTCAAAAGATCTCGGGGTACTTTTCTCGCATTTCAGACTCCGGTTCCCAAGTCTCTTCTTCCATGTGCGCATTTCTCCACAAAACTTTGACTAAGGGTATGTCCTTGTTCTACAGCTTCTTATTCTTACTATCCCGAATCTCAACTGGTCTTGTCTCTAGCTTGAGATCCTCCGTCAACTCTATGAGTACCTGGTCGATGACATGAGCGGGGTCAGGCACGTACCTCCTTAGCATAGATACATGGAATACGTTATGCACTTCGGATAGCTGAGGGGGTAGTGCGATCCTATAGGCCACTTTTCCCACTTTCTCCAGGATTTCGAGGTCCTATGTAATGCAGACTAAGCTTGCCTTTGATACCGAACCTCATAACTCCTTTAGTGGGAGATATCTTCAGGAAAACGTGCTCTCCTATGTTGAATTCCAATGGTCTCCTCCTTCGATCAGCATAGCTCTTTTGGTGGCTTTGAGTTGTGAGGAGGCGGCTTCTTATGAGTTTGACCTTCTCGGCACATTGCTCTACCAGCTCGGACTGGAGCACCCTGGACTCTCCAACTTCACTCCAACTGGTGGGTGATCGACAGGGTCTCCCATAGAGCGCCTCGTATGGAGCGATGCCAATGCTTGACTGAAAGCTATTGTTGTACGCAAACTCGACTAGCGGTAGATTTTCATCCCAACTTTGCTTCCACTCAAGGGCACAAGTTCACAACATATCTTTGACTATCTGGATTGTGCGCTCTGACTGTCCATCGGTCTGTGGATGGAAGGCTGTGCTATAGTTTAAGGAAGATCCTAAGGATTTTTGGACAGACTTCCAGAGTTGCGAAGTGAAGCAGCTATCCATATCTGAAGTGATACTGAGGGGTATACCATGTAGACTTACTATCTCTTTGATGTATAGCTAAGATAGGCTGTCAGTGGATTGGGTATGACGTATAGGAAGGAAATGGGCTGTCTTAGTTAATCTATCAACAATTACCCAGATCATGTCATGACCCTTAGAGGTCTTGGGTAGCCCTACGATGAAGTCCATTGTGATATGGTCCCATTTCCATTCGGGTAACTCAAGGGGTTGTAATAATCCCGCAGGTCTTTGATGTTCAGCCTTTACTTGTTGACATGTTAAACACTTTGCCACAAATTCCCCTATGTCTCTTTTCATACCATCCCACCAATATTGTTTCTTTAAGTCTCGATACATCTTAGTCCCTCCTGGGTGTATTGTATACTTGGACCGATGAGCCTCTTTTAAGATTTCTTGTCTTAACTCTTCATTAGCTGGTACCACTAATCTTCCTTGAATGTAAATGCTACCATCTTCCCTTTTTGTAAATCCTGGTTTTCCTATGAAAGCTTGTATATCTGGATCTCCTTTCTGTTCTTGCTTAACTTTTTCATTAACAGCCGACTTTATTGTTAGTCTTGCCATAATGATCTTGTGCTTACTTATGTCTAGTTTCCATGTGATTACTTCTTGTAGTAGCTTCCATCTCTTAGCTAATAAACTTGCACACATCCCTTGGGTTTTTCTGCTTAATGCATCAGCTACCACATTAGCTTTTCTAGGATAATAATGAATAGAGAAGTCATAGTCTTTTAAGTATTCCATCCATCTTCTTTGTCGCATGTTTAAGTCTTGTTGGGAAAAGATATATTTAAGACTCTTGTGATCTGTAAAAACTTCAAACTTTTCCCCATATAAATAATGTCTCCATATTCGCAAGGCAAAGACTATGGCTGCTAATTCCAAGTCATGGGTTGGGTAATTGACTTCATGCTTCTTGAGTTGTCAAGAAGCATAAGCGATTACCTTCCCATGTTGCATAAGTACGCAGCCTAGCCCTTGTTGTGAGGCATCGTTGTATATCTCAAATCTGCCACTTCCTGAAGGTAAGGTAAGGACAGGTGCGGTAGTCAACCTTCTTTTTAGTTCTTGGAAGCTTTCCTCACATTTATCAATCCATTCAAATATTGTGTCTTTCCTAGTCAGCTTAGTTAGAGGTAAAGCCATTTGTGAAAAACCTTCGATGAATCTCCTATAATATCCGGCAAGTCCTAAGAAGCTTCTTATTTCTGTGACTGTCTTAGGCCTTTCCCGATTAAATGCGATTCAACCTTAGTGGGATCAACTGCTATGCCATCTTGAGAAATAATGTGTCCTGAGAAATTAACGTTTTCCAACCAAAACTCACACTTACTGAATTTTGCATATAACTTGTGTGCTCGTAGGGTGCTTAATGTTATCCTTAGATGTTCCATATGGTCTTCAGGAGTTTTAGAATATATTAAGATATCATCCACAAACACTATGATGAATTTATCTAAGTACTCCTTGAACACCCTATTCATGAGGTCCATAAACGCGGCTGAAGCATTAGTTAAACCAAAGGACATTACTTTGAATTCATAGTGGCCGTATCGAGTCCTGAAGGCTGTCTTGGGGATATCTTCTTCTCTAACTCGAAGTTGATGGTACCCTGATCGTAGATCAATCTTAGAGAAGACTCTGGCTGACTGAAGTTGATTGAAAAGATCATCAATTCGGGGAAGAGGGTACTTATTTTTAATGGTGACCCTATTCAGCATCCGATAGTCTACGCACAATCTCATGGAGCCATCCTTTTTCTTAATAAAAAGGACTGGAGCTCCCCACGGAGACACGCTAGGTCGTATGAACCCTTTGTCAAGTAGTTCCTGTAACTGGGTCTTTAGTTCTCTTAGTTTTGCAGGAGCCATTCGGTAAGGAGATTTGGAAATGGGGGAAGTACTGGGTATAAGGTCAATGATGAATTCAATTTCCCTTGGTGGAGGTAGACCTGGTAAGTCCTCAGGGAATACGTCAGGAAATTCTCAGACAACCTCGACATCCTCAAGCTTTGGTTGGGGATTCTCGACGAATTCAATCTTGGCTAAGAAGAAGGGGCATCCTTGAGCAATGTGTTTAACTGCTTTTATGGCAGAAATAACACACGCTCCAGAATAACCCTTTCTTCCTTGGAGGGTGAAAGTGTCTCTATTAGGTAGGGTAAAAGTGACACGCTTCTGATGGCAATCAACAAAGGCTTGATGAAAGGCTAGCCAGTCCATACCTAGGATGATGTCAAAGTCATTCATATCTAAGTGGATAAGGTTGGCATGTAACAAATGGTCCTTAATCAAAATGGGGACATCCTAGAGATAAGAATAAGTGGGGAGTGCCTAGCCTACAGGAGTCATGACTTCTAGAGTGAAGTCTAGGTCCTATGGTATAATGTCCAAGGATGATGCAAATTCCCGAGATATGAAAGATTGAGTGGTGCCTGTATCAAATAGAACTTTAGCAGGTGTATCATAGATAGAAAGAATACCTTCAACGACTGCATTTGATGCTTGGGCTTGACTGGAAGTGAGGCAAAGACACGTCCTTGGCTTGTTGGAACTTGATCTTCTTTACGCTCTTGTACTTTCCTTTTTGGACAGTTACTAGAAAAATGTCCTAATTCTCCACAACTATAGCAAGTGATGTTGAAAGTGGGACATGGTTTGCCTGGATGATTTTGGTTACACCTAGGGCATGCCTTTCAGTCTGGTCTTCTTCCTTTGTTTTCAAACGGCTTCTTGAAAGGTGGCCTAGGTCCAGATGACTGAAAGGGTCTCTTTCCTTTGTTCTTCATGGTGTTGATGTTCTTAGTTTCTCTTATTGCCTGGTTCCTTTGATAATCTTTTTCATATAGGGAGGCCATCTCTATGGCTTTGGCTACTGTGGAAGGTTGGAAACCTAGAACTCTCTTCCTGAGTCCTGGGTTGAGTCCATCTATAAATCTTTCGGCCGCATCTTCCTCATCAGCACAAGCACGGGGTGCAAATCTTTGGAGGCTGATGAATCTACTTTCATACTGTTGGACGGTCATATTTCCTTGTTCTAAGTCCATAAATTCCTTTTCCTTCTATTTCCTTATATGTTTAGGATAATATTTGTCATTAAAGACCTTTTTAAACACTTCCCATCCTATTGTTTCTTACTGATCAAAATAAGTTCTTTCTGTTGTTTCCCACCAAAAGGTAGCTTCTCCTCTAAACACAAATGTGGCCATGGGTACTTTTCTTTCTTCAGCTATGTTCATGGCCTTAAATATCTTTTCAATATCAATTAACCACCTTTCAGCTGTAGATGCTTCATCTTCTCCTGTGAATGAAGGAGCTAGTTTCTGAAACCTTTCTAACTGAACCTTAGTCCTATCTATTGCTTTATCAAGGGAAGGATCTTGGGGGGTAGGAGTTTGACTTTGACTATTCATGTATTGTCCTATGTTCTGTAAGAATTGTTCGAATAACTCAACCATCCCGTTGCCCGACCCAGTGGAATCCACTAGTGGGGCTTCAGGTCTTGGAGCATTGCTTCCCTTCTTCCTAGGCATCTGTAATCACAAGGCAATTCACCAAATCTCAGTTTTTGTGTTATCCTATTATCCCTTACTCTTTCATGGATGAAACTTGATTATAAGTTATTCTCCTCATAACTGGGCTGTGAGTAACGTTAAACAGTCCTCTGATACCAACTGTCACAACCCGGGTTTTTATATGATGCAATTTTGATAAAAAGGCGAGATCTCTTGTTTTATAAATATGAAATGCATGAAAATCTTTCTCATTTGGAAAACAACCTTTCATAAAAACCTCGAGTGTCCAAACACATTCTCAATTTATTTAGCCATGGCAAAGTTTAAATCAATATTATTTCCAAGAAAGTGTTAGTCACATTGACTATTAGAGAGTAACTACAATCAAGTAACATTGAAAGATAAGATAGGGGTTTACTTACTTGTACTTAGTCTCTGTCTCCTAGTACAAACGTTCCTTGCCCTTAAGTATTTACTTTGTATCTGAAAAATGTTGAGGATTGGGTGAGTATATACTATACTCAATAGGAGCCTATCACTACTAGTTTTATAAATGCATGAGATGTTTTAAAATCATATACTCATTCAAAACATGTGTATGTTTGAATACTCAAGTTCAATATCAGTATAAGAATCCATTATCAAACTGAAATACTAATGACTTAAAAGATCACATAATCCAAAATTGAAAGTATCATATATATATATATATATATGATAACATCCTGATATGCAATAGATGCTTCATGGAGTCCAACTCATGGATCTCTAGTATGGTATGGTCGACCAACCTCATATCATGCCATATGCAATGCACATAAATCATCAAACCATAGGGTCTACTATGCCCATGACCTCCTCGCCATGTGGTCCCCGGGTACTCCAGGACACTTGGTCGTAGCCTCCACAGGGCCTATGACACGTCGACCCAGTGCCGTGACACCAGTGGTAGCCCCCTGAACCACATGCAGTCGACATAGGGACTTGCCTCTTTTTGGGCATGGTACCCATCCACCTAAGAGTGGTAGAGGCCGGGTGGCCAACCCAGACCCCTTGGCATAGCACCCACGGGCTTACTTGCCCAAATCACATAAGATTAAATAAGCCAAAACCTCTTTTTAAAAACTTGTCCTCTTTGGGTCCCTCACAATTGCCTGGCCCTCGGCACTCCAGCGTCTTTTGGCAACCCTCAAGGACATGCAATCTTTGTAAGTACTTAAATCATGCAATGTATGCACTTGTTTGCAAAACATATATGTGCATAATGTATATGCAATCATTTCAAAATATGGCTATGTACAAAGCATTTATCATGCATGCTGAATTAAGTCATGCAAATCAAGTCATATATTTAAAACATATGTTCTCAAAACAATAATAGTTCTTTTAAAAGAATCTAATAGTGATAGAGCACCTACCTGGCTAGGTCGCGCTAACCCTTTTGTCCTCGGACGCTCCTGATCATGGTTTGGAAAATCAAGGTTAGTTTGGCCTATCTTTTATGGGTTTTAGAATAATTGGTCTTATTACTTAGGCATTAGGGGTCCATCCCTATGCCTATGGGTGTCCTAAGGTCCTAATTGGGCCTTGGTATCCTTAGTTTTTCAAAGTTCTAGTGGCCACACGCCACCATCCTATTCTAAGGGTCATGCCCACCTTTGATTAGGCCTTGATTAGGGATTTTATAGTTTGGATGTGTTCGCGTCGTCGACACGGACACAACGCCTTTTGCGGTACCTCAATCGGAGCTCTAGATCTCAAGTTATAAGCGTTTTAGTGTCGTATGTACATAGGAGTCTTAAGAACGAAAAAAAACGGAATGCTAGGGCGCTGCGTGACTGCGTCGTGCGCCTTGGCTTCCTTAAGGAATGAAAAGAACCCGTAGCGCTAGCGCACTACGCGTCTGAGCATGAGCTTCAGCGGGTGCGTCTACAGATGCACCGGGTTTTCCTGCCGCTCCTCTCTTTTGCGGGCGGGTCCCTGGACGCGCCTGTTTGGTTTTTTAAACGGGGTCGATGCAGGACGACGTGGGACGTTCCTATTGGATCGTCTTGCTCGTTAGGGACCCGGGTTGTCCTTAGGTCACCCTGGTTCGACCGGCCCTAGGGACGTCCTAGGGTCCTTGGTGACTCCCTAGAGGCCTATTCCCCATGGATTTTCATGCAAAAACCTAGGGAAACTGAGCCTAGGACTATGGGTGAGATGGGTTTGGGGAGTTTTTGGGCGTACCTGCTTCGTGGCTGGTTTTCTCTCCACGTTTTCTCCTCTAGGTCACTGCTCCACGACTGGTTTTTCTTCAATGTTTTGGGCTGCCATTAGAGGCCCCCAAGAGCTCTATTTATAGAGTTAAGAGAGGGTTCTGGAGGGGGCTCTCACCGCCTTTGAATGGTGGTGGAGAAACCTCCAGAATGGCAGTGATTTCTCCTCCAATCACTGCCGTTCTAGAACCCTCTAGAGGTTAAAGTTGAAGGGGTGCCCGTATCAAAACAGGCCCCTGTGTTTTGCAGGTTAAACCGTTTTTGTGAAATTTACAGTTTTGCCCTGAACTTCAAAGGGCCATATCTTGATCATTTTAACTCCGTTTTGGGTGATTTTGGTCTCGTTGGATTCCTTTTTCTGAGATGCATCTAATGGAACTATTTTTAGGACCAAATTTTTGGGTTCATTCAAGGTAAATAGTGAAATGACTAAAATGCCCTTTTCTTTAAAAACTGAGCTTTTCATTGCTAAACTTGGAATTTCAATATTACAAAATTGGAGTCATTACACTTAGCTTATAATAGCAGTTCTCGTTCAATAACTATTACATCAAGTTATGTTGAAGCTATCAAATTTGAAAAACACTCAGGTAAGCATATTTTCGTAAACACATAGAAAGACTTTATTTGATTACCTTTTGATCTCTTTCTAGATATATCTTTGTCATAAGCTCAAGGGTCTCTAAAGTGATCAGTACTTATCTACCTTTCTTTTCAATCCAAGCCAGTAGCATCTTTCAGACCCACAGTGATTTCTATGGTTTGTCATGGTATATATTCAAGTTTGGAAAAATCTGTCTCACTGGTGGAGATTGCTCCTTATTTTTGCTTCTGTCTCAGTTATTACTGTATTTATTGTACTTGTAGCTCTTCCATGAAGTAGTTTAATTAACTAACCTTAGACTCTCAAATTTCTTAGTCTAACAAATAACTTCTTTTAGGGAAAACTCACGTCTAAATACTTATAATATTCCTCTGAGTATATAACTTCGACTACTAACTCATAGATACTAACATACTTGATTAATTAGGGTGGGATACCTTTATTTAGTCAACAGTACTCTAAAGGTAATGACTAAATAATGGTCTTAACATTTTCTAGTCTTCCAATCTATGATAGTAAGATCTCAATTTGATCCTTGATGGTACCCTACTTGCTAAATGGACAAGTCACTATCTCAGCTTAATTCCTTTTTCAATATACTTTATTGGCAAGGTGGGATATCACCAAATTTTCCTTTTTATGGATTATATCCATTGATGTTCCTCATAAGCTAATGGATCCAATAAGAATCTAATTGTAATAATTGATATCAAACCATTTATAGACTTTAATTTGTAGTGGATCACCATTCCTCTTTGGAAATTTCTTGTTGCATAATCTCCTAAAATTCGATACTCTACTCAGAGTCTTAAACCCCATATGCTTTCTTTCTTTTATACTCTTTTATAATCGAATCACCCACTCAACTAGTGTTATTCCTTCAAATTTGATTGGTTTATCTTCCCATCGGATTCAAAATGAAAGATTTGTATGTATCTCCATAAAGTCATGATCTTCTTCTTTTGAATATTCAATATTCATTGAATACTGGTAGTTACATCTCTATCAATGTCTTCATGTGCTTTGTTGCATATAATCAATACTGCATCTACTCCTTAACAGATATGATAAACTAAATGCTTCTAAGAAATTCTAAACTGTCTTAAGATCATTGAAATCCTCCATTGTCTATAGCCTCACTAAAATTCATACAATGTCTTAATAATGGCATTGACGTTTTGATCATGCTATACTTTTCTTACAAGTTCATGTTAGGATCAATCTATTATCATCCTTAGTATTATCATCAAAATCTTTTGATAACTCGGTAGAAATTCATTTCCCTATCATATTCGTGTTATGTTTCTCTTAATCTCATAATATGTCACTTGTATACATCTTCTGATTTGCCCCATAATACTCAAGTAGTTATTATTCGATATCACTTCACTCTTCATGAGACTCCAGTGAAGGTATCCAAAATTGAGCTAAGTCCTTCAGGATCCATACCTTTGTGATCAAGTCACAGTTATCCCCTAGTATCATCTTGCATTCTCATCCCTCTTAGCTTATTATCAACATCTTCTCAAAGTCTATCTTTTACATTCCCTATCATACTCATATCATATCCCTTGTGATAGTGTGCTCATATTCTGATATTTTGTATGATGGTGAGATAGCCATCTAGGCTCTTCAATGTTCTTATCTTTGGTGAGATTGATCTATTACAAGTCAGAACTATCTACTAACAAGTCCACTAACATCTTCATTCATCATTCTCATCATAATCTAATTTATATATATGAGTTTCCCTGTTTGCATCACTGCACAACAATCCTTATTGACAAGATTTAAGCCATCCAATATCTAAGTATTTGCTAGACCCATCTCCTTTTTCACCTATTGGTTTATGGTGAAATGCCTTGAACATTAATATTGTAATCTTCAAATAGAAGTAGTCATCTCTACTACTATTTATACTACTTCTTCTTGATTTTCTCTATTGTCTAGGACCCTTGGACATGTTGGACTGGCTGTGAAAGGATAAAACCTGGGCTCTGATACCAACTGTGACGACCCGGGTTTTCTCATGCATTTTTAAATGCAATATCTAATTCCTAAGGTGGGATGCATTCCTATTTGAAAACCATTTTATAAAAACTATGCAATGTAGCGGAAAATCTTTTGTTTTAAACTCATTTTGAAAACCCCGAGTGTCATTTGCTTTCATAACAATCAAAGTAGTTTTTGAAAACTTCAGAAATCATAAATGTTTTTCCCCAGGTCTATCCAGTCACAGCACACAGCCCAACTATAAATAAATAAAAATACATGTCCAAAGGTGTAATGACTCCAATTTTGTAATATTGAAATTCCAAGTTTAGCAATGAAAAGTTCAGTTTTAAAGAAAAGGGCATTTTGGTCATTTCACTAGTCGCCTTGACTAAACCCAGGAATTTGGTACTAAAAGTGGTTCCATTAGATGTGTCTCGAAAAAAGGAATCCAACGAGACCAAAATCACCCAAATCGGAGTTAAAATGAGCAAGATATGGCCCTTTGATGTTCAGGGGCAAAACTATAAATTTCACAAAAAACGACTTAACCTGAAAAACACAGGTGCCCGTTTTGATACGGGCACCCCCGTCGTCTTCAACCTCCTAGAGGTTTCTGGAACGGCGGTGTTTTAAGAAGAAACCACCGGCATTCTAGAGGGTTCCCCACCGCCATTCAAAGGCGGTTAGAACCCCTCCAGAACCCTCTGTAAAAGCTCTATAAATAGAGCTCTTGGGTGCCTCTAATGGCAGCCCAAAACCTTAGAGAAAACCCATCGCGGAGCAGTGACCAAGAGGGGAAAACGTGGAGAAAAAACCACTCATGAAGCAGGTATGCCCAAAGACTCCCCAAACCCATCTCACCCATAGTCTTAGGCTCGATTCCCCTAAGTTTTTGCATGAAAAACCATGCAAAACGGAGCTTGGGAGCGCCACAAAGGACCCTGGGACGTCCCTAGGGCCGCACTGGTTCGACAGAGTCGAACCAGGGTGACCTGAGGATGACCCAGGTCACTAACAGGCGGGACGATCCAATAGGAACGTCCCACATCGACTCAGGTCGACGCCTGTTTGAAAAACCAAACGGGCGCGTCCCTGGACGCGCCCGCTAAAGGGACAACGAGCGGTGTTGTAGCGCGCATCTGCAGACGCACCCGCTGAGGCGCGCGCCGCAAATGCACAGTGCTAGCGTGCGTCATTCTTTTTGTTACTTCAGGAGGCTGGGCGCACGTCGCAGACGCGCAGTGCCCTAGCATTCCTCCCTTTTTGTCTTTAAGACTATATGTACATACAATGTTAAAACGCTTATAACTTGAGATCTAGAGCTCCGATTGAGGTGCCGCAAAAGGCGTTGTGTCTGTATCGACGACACGGACACATCTAAACCATAAAATCCCTAATAAAGGCCCAATAAAAGTAGGGCATGACTCTTAGAATAGGGTGGTGGCGCGTGACCACTAGAACTTTGGAAAACTGAGAATACCAAGACCTAATTAGGACCTTGGGACACCCATAGGCATAGGGATGGACCCCTAATGCCTAATTAATAAGACCCAACTACTCTAAACCCATCAAAGATAGGTTAAACTAACCTTGAGTCCCCAAACCATGTTCAGGAGCGTACGAGGACAAGAGGGTTAACGCGACCTAGTTAGGTAGGTGCTCTATCACTATTAGATTCTTTTAAAAGAACTATTGTTATTTGAGAACATATGTTTTAGATATATGACTTGATTTGCATGAATTAATTCAGCATGCATGTTAAATGCTTTGTACATAGCCATGTTTTGAAATGACTGCATATACATTATGCACATATATGTGTTGCAAACAAGTGCATGCATTGCATGATTTAAATACTTGCAAAGATTGCATGTCCTTGAGGGCTGACAAAAGACGCTAGAGTGCCGAGGGCCAGGCAGTGGTGAGGGACCCAAAGAGGACAGGTTTGAAAGATACATTGTGCATGTGTTGCCAAGACATGTGCTACATGCATAGGTTGCGTGATAAGTGTAACCTTGACCGATGAGGGTGGGCTGACAAGGGCGGGCCGATGAGGGCGGGCCAGAGAGAGCTGACAAGGCTTCTAGGCTGGCAGGCTTCTAGGCTGGTAGGCTTCTAGGCTGTCAGGCTTCTAGGCAGGGTTATGACTTTGAATGCAATACTAGCATGAGCAGATTTTATGCATTTCATGCATGTTTTGCAACCGATTTCATAAATTGCATGATTTACGACGAAGAAGTGTCATAGGCCCCGTGGAGGCGATGACCAAGTGTCCTCAGGTACCCGGGGACCACACGGCAGTGAGGTCGTGGGCATAGTGGGACCCTATGATTTCGTGGATTTATGTGCATTACATATGGCATGATATAAGGTTGGTCGACCATACCATACTAGAGGTCCATGAGTTGGACTCCATGAAGCATCTATTGCATATCATGATGTCATCATATATATATATATATATGATACTTTCAGTTTTGGATTATGTGATCTTTTAAGTTATGAGAATTTCAGTTGATTATGGATTCTTATACTGATATTGAATTCGAGTATTCAAACATACGCATATTTTGAAATTGATTATGGATTCTTATACTCATATTGAACTCGAGTATTCAAACATATGCATGTTTTGAATGAATGAGCATATGATTTTAGAAACATCTCATGCATTTATAAAACTAATAGTGATAGGCCCTACTGAGTATATTATATACTCACCCAATCCTCAACATTTTTCAGATACAACGTAAATACTTAAGGGCAAGGAACGTTTGTATTAGAGGACACAGACTAAGTACAAGTAAGTAAACCCCTATCTTATCTTTCAATGTTACTTGATTGTAGTTACTCTCTAATAGCCGGGGCTGTGACTAACACTTTCTTGGGAACAATATTGATTTAAAACTTTGCCATGATTAAATAGATTGAGAATGTGTTTTCACACTCGGGGTTTTTATGAAAGGTTGTTTCCAAATAAAAAGGATTTTCATGCATTTCATATTTATAAAACAAGAGATCTCGCCTTTTTATCAACATTACATCATATAAAAACCTGGGTCGTGACAAAAGGGTAGAGTGTTTACTTACTTGTATAATTGTCTCCTTTTGATTTACTTTGCTCGTAGCACTAACATAGGTGTCCTCTACTCATGGATGGAACTATCCTGAAAAATGTTAAGGATAGGGTGAGTATATACTATACTCAGTAGGAGTCTATCACTACTAGTTTTACAATGCATGCTATGTTTAAAATCATATGCTCTTTAAAACATGTGCATGTTCAAACAACCATGTTCAATATCGATATTAAAAACCATTGTCGAATCGGCATACTGTCAACTAAAGAATCACATAATCCAAGTTGAAAGTATCATATATATTTATATATATCATAAACATAATGATATGCATAAGATGCTCCACTGAATCCAACTCATGGATATATGGTATGGTATGGTCGACCAACCTCATGTTATGCCATATGCAATGCAAGTAAATTCACGAAACCATAGGGCCCAACTATGCCCACGACCTCGCCGCCATGTGGTCCCCGGGTACCTGAGGACACAGCGTCATAGCCTCCATGGGGCATATGACATATCGACCTAGTGCCATGACACCAGTGGTAGCCCCTTGTACCACATGCAGTCAACGTAGGGACATGCCCTTTTTGGGCGTGGTACCCATTCCAGCTAGTAATGGTAGAGGCTAGGAGGCCACCACAACCTCTCGGCATAGCGCCCACGAGCTTATTAGCCCAAATCATATACGATCAAACAAGTAAAAATATCTCTTTTCAAAACCTATCCTCTTTGGGTCCCTCACAACTGCCTGGCTCTCACAACTGCCTACCCAGCATCTTTTGGGCACTCCAGCGTCTTTTGGTAACCCTCAAGGACATGCAATTTTTCAAGAACTCAATGCTCACAAATCATGTAATATATGCAATTGTTTGCAAAACATGTCTATGCATAATGTATTTAATCATATGCATGCCGAATTCATTTATATGCCAAACAAGCCATAAAATAAGTCATGCTAAACAAGACATATAATTTTATACTTAAAACATGCATTCAAAACAATCATGGCTCTTTTTAAAAGTCTAGTAGCGATAGAGCACCTACCTCAAAGTCTCTTGGAGTCACATCCTTTATCACTCAACCCGTCCCTGGGTCTCATTTATAAACTCCTGGGTATGAATGGATACAAGGAGTCCTTATTAATTTCAGTCTATTTAGACATTAGATCGCTAGATCTACCTTTTAGGGTCCATGGTCCTTGCCTAATTCATTGTCAGGCTAGATATGGATCTACTATTCAATAGTTAAACCTTGTAAATTGTTCTATGATCCTAACTTTAAGGTCTCATTAGGTTTGCGTGTCCCAGTTCCCAGGACACTCGTGTATCCTGGTTGAACTGCGACTGCCTCACGTGTGTACGCGCCCAAAGGCCGTGCCAGGGACCTCGTTTTGCACGAGCACGTGCATGCTCAAGTGACGCGCTATGACGTGCATCATTGCACGGACGCACCCTTGGTGTAGCATGGCGCGTCTCAGTTCCCAGGGCACCCCGTGCATCCTGGTTGAGCCAGGACCCATGGCCCATGTCGCGCGCGCACCCGAAGGCCGCACCTGGGACAGTGTACGCACTATCGTACGCCCGGAACCCATCCCAGGGACCCTGTCCCAGGCGCACGTGGAGCATGGCATCCCTAGAACGCCTTGTTCGTGCAGGGCCGGCCTAAGTCGGTTTGGAGCGTTTTCTAGCCAGGAAACCCAGTTGGAAAACAGTTGGGAAAAGACCAGATCCAGCATGGATCTAGCCTAGGGAAGCAAAACGGAGAGAAAGGGAAAGAGAAATGGCTTACCTGGGCAGCCTGGGGACGCCCTTTTTCCCGGTGGTGGAACCCTCGTTTCTGCCTGAAAACCTTACGTTGCTGGGAAACTCAAAGAGGGTAAACTCCCAATGTCATGCAAGGTCGGAACAAGGGAAGAGAGGGGAATGGGGAGATGGCAATGGCCGCCCTGACTTGGGCCTGGCCATTGCCAGAAAACACAGAGAAGTCGGGCTTGAGACGGGTTTCCGATTTTGCCGGAAATCCCAGTCTCAAAACAACCGGAAAATCACGTTTTTGGAGAGGGGGATATGGAGCTTTTTATAGCCCTGTTATGGCGGTGCCGCCCTTGGCGGTGGCAGATCTCTCTGGAAAAATTGGGAAAGGAGGGTTTTTGGAGAAGTCTAGAGGTGGAAGAAGACAAGGGTGCCGTTATTAAAATGGCCCCCTGCGTTTTTCATCTTTTTCGTTTTTCTGTTTAAATTCCAGAACTGCCCCTGATCTTTAAACGGCCGTAACTTCTTCATACGAACTCCATTTTCGGCGTTCTTTGAGGCGTTGGATTCAATTTTCCAAGTAGAATCTAATGGTACTAAGTTTCTTTACAAATTCCTTCATTTACTATTTTAAATAAAGTAAAACATTTAACACAGTTTATTTTTCATAAAATGTCCAATTTTTGTTAAAAATAGCGTAAATTGCTTGGGCATTACAAGTAGTTTGCCTTACACCATAGATTAATGCTTGCCACTAATATAGGTATTACTAAGTTGTAGTTATGTAGAGATTCAAGGGCTTTCATAAATATTTTGAAGAGGAATTAAACTTCAATATGGATGGTGCATCAACTAGTAATGGACTGTAGAAGGATGATGAGGAACTTGCATGAGAAGAGCTTAGAGCACATCTACAGGGAAGGTAGTGAAGTGGCTAACTACCTAGTCACCAGAGCATCAACTATATGATAGTATGTCTGTTGGAAACACATCCTTCCTCTACTTTTGAATTACACTTTATATCATGACATGTTGGTGTTACTGAACTAGGTAAGTGTAATTGGTGTCCTAAATCTTTGAAATGGTTTGGGTTTTGAGAAAGTACAAACTACTATGCTCAATTATCTATGACTAACCCTTTCACTACTTCTACCTTGTTTTCATATTTTTTAACAAAAATTATTAAAATGTTAATAAAATAAAATAATAATAATAAAAAAGGGTAGGCCCAAAACTAACATTGATTGGCAAAAGGAACAAGAGTTGAAACAAAGTGAGATAGATTGGAGACCAAATTGTTGAAAAATTTATTTACACGCACAGATGTAAGTTAGAGATAATTGAGGGTAGTAAACTAGGAATATCAATTAATGTACCATTGTTGTTACTCTTCTTCTTCTTCTTCTTCTTCTTCTTCTCTCTCTCTCTCTCTCTCTCTCTCTCTCTCTCTCTCTCTCTCTCTCTCTCTCTCTCTCTCTCTCTCTCTCTCTCTCTTTAACACATCTAGTAATTTTTCAGCCTCTCATATATAGCTTTAGAGTCACTATGTTGGGAATTATGTCTATCACTCATCTCTAGCACGCCCTATGACAATGGTTAGAGACTTGAATCAGTCCAAAGTGTGCCTTTTTTGCACTCATCATATATTTTCCTAGTGAAATATAAGCACTATCTCAATGAGGACTCCTTAGATAATGGAATCACACATTTTCATATGTAAAGTAGTAGGAGGTGAAAACAAAAATGACACCAGATAATTGGGTACAAAGATAAATAATGTAATCACGAAATAAGTATTCAAATAAGATTGGAAAAAATGTCCAAGGTTCTCCATGGATACAAAACGTCCACCACCACAAGATTAAAGTCAATTAGTTTCTTATGGACACAAAATCACTACCGTAGAATTCAAGCACCAATAGTTCACAACTCTTGGATATAAAGACACCACCAAGAGATACAAAACTTTTAGGTTAGAAGCTAACCCACCACTACAAAAGATATAGATATTCACCACCTTGAGAATACAGAGCTAGAAAACATCTTACCACACTAGGAATTTATGAAGTAATACAGAAATATTGAGAACCAAGATTCAATCTAGCCTATTTCAGGCCCATATAGAAAACATGTCGAAACATCTTAACCAAAATAAATGTCAATTGCACTAAGCCAATTAACTAGAAAAAGAAACGTCCTTGAATAATGCATAAACTAACCTACTTGAATTGAAGTACAATGGGTATTTATAAATGAAAGCAACCCTACTACATTAGGCAATTATGACCTACATAAGAAAATCTACATACATAGTTGCTTAATCTAATGGAGACTTGCTAATTATACGATCCCTAATCTCCAAGACTTTTTAATCTTGTTCAAAGGTAAACTTCAATGGGATAGTTACTAATCTCATCCAAGCAACTTCTAAATTCTTATAATGTATATTAGCAAGCTTCTAAACCTATATATCTCCCTAGCTAAGACTTTTTACATCAAAGGAGTTAGGATCTTTGACTAGTCAACCATTAACTCCTTGACCAAGCAAGCTTTAGTAGGAGATGTTTTTTTCTTTAAAGGTATAGAAACTCTTGACTGGTCAATGCTTAACCTCTAAGGCATGTATCTTAGATGTCCATCCCATTGTCTTCATCATGATCTACAAGATCTAATCTTGAACGTCCAATTTTAGGCATCTTTGATATTGGCTTGGAAACATTTTGTTTTGGATAATCAAAACCGTTCAAAAGCTTTATGTTAATACTATCTATCCATCCTCAACCAATCATGCTAATTATTTCACATTTCAAGCGATTTTGTGGTTGATCTTGGCTGTCCAAAGCTAAATCACTTACATCGTCTTTGATCTTTCTTCATCTACCATCAATTTTGAAAACACGAGACACGTCTGTGTTAAGGAACTTCTATGATCCAGACTGTCTGTCTTTTAGAGCATGCAATGGATGAGTTGACACTTCTATGATCCAGACTGTATCTCTTGTATAGCATGCAATGGATGAGTTGCACAATAATTTGAAGCCATCTCAACATTGCTCGCCCCGGTTTGTGGTCGTTAAAAAGTATGGTTTACAAATAAAAATGCAATGGCGTGTTTGTCAGCAAACTATTAATAAATAAGAGTCTTCGAATCATCTAACGATGAAGAAGTTTTCTGCATATTACATTGATAGCAGCTCTACGAGGCAAATGGGTCCCGATGATTAAAGTGCTACTCCCTATTTTCACCCGCTATACTCTTTTCAAGACAAAATACGCGCATCCACCACCTGAGAACTCTATGGAACAAGGTTGCAAGAGACCTCTTCGCAATGCCGTTACGAGTCTACTACTGAATTGCAAACCGGCCGGTTCAACTTGGCAAGCCGATAAACAGTCTTCTGCAACTCTCTTCTTATTCTTCTTCTCTGTCATGGCGTCTACTCATCTTCTTCTGAGAGCCACTCTCCTCGTTCCTCTCGGACTCCGACTCCAGCGCTTCGGAACCGCTACTTCCTCCACCCTTCTCATTTTTACCTCGGTGGTCGACCGAGTGCCACTATCCCACGCCACCACGCTCGATAGAAATTTCTCTTCAAATGCTGTTGCGACGGACGGCAGCGGCTACAACGGCCTTTCTAGCCCCAAAGAAGGTACCACTGCGTCCTTTTACTCTCGGCCTGAGAACCCGGAATACAGGCGATGGAAGGACAAAGAAGACGAGATCCTCAAAGATATAGAGCCCATCACTTTCCTCACCAAGGAAATACTCCACTCCGACAGGTATGCTAAGCAAATTTCTGGGCTGAGTGTGCTTTATGTGCTCCTGATTTGTGGACAGTACTTCTGGCTGATGGATAATTGCTGAAAAGAATGCTTTTCGTGAAATTTGAGAAAGTTTTTAATAGAGCCACTTGCTGTGTCGGCTTTATGGGCGCTGAGACTGGTTCTTTTAGTTCCCATGATCAGTTTCTCGGTTTAAATTTACTTTGTGTATGACTTTCCAAATTGAAAAAGATGTTTAGCTTAAAGTCTTTAATAGAACCATCTCTTCTTGTTTAAGTCAGCTCAATAACGGGTAATATCTATCTATGGTATTGTATGTAACATGATGTTGGGAATCTGGTACAGTTTCACTTGTTTCTAAATATTAATCCCCTCCAGAATGTAGCGGTCATGTTACATGATATGGGAATGTAGTATACAGTAAAATTATTTTGATTTTGGTGGTTTCTGAATATTAATTGCCTCCAAGATGCACCCGATAAAGAACGACCTATGCCCACTTAAGAGTGCTGTAAAATTGTATTACGGTTCAAGTATCACTAAAATCTGCATTGATTATTCTGTAAACTTTATAGCATTTTTATTTTTTGAACGGACTAACCCATAACAATTGGCATGAACAAATTCAAGGAACCACTTATTACTGTTCGTTACTGTTAAAAGATAATCATTTGAACTTCCAAAAGCTGAATTTAGATGTTTGTGAACTGAACTGTGAGGTTCAATGCAGGATAATCACTTAATAAAGGTCCATGACACTGAAAAGAAATAAGAGAATTGTCATCCGGTTGTTATAAGTGATGCTAGAGATATTTGGACGATATTTAGGTTGTGAGCTCCTATTGATTTGTATTCTCGATTTTAGTGTATGGAGTTTCTTCAGGGTTTTGCTAGTCTTGGCCATGATACTGACGTGGTGACATCAAAGTGGTGGTGATGGAGGTACATTTCGTCTGATGAAGAACTATACTTACTGTGAGGGGAACAATCACGACAGTGGTAAGTGGTGTAATAAGTTTGTCAGCAGTGTCTGTTAAGGCAATTAGGTTTGATGAATGCCAGATGCTGGAGATATTAATTGGATAGTTTCCGTGGTAAATTAGCAAAGAAGTTATGGCAGTGAATCAATCTTGATTTCATGTAATGAGTTTGAGGTCCTAGTGAAGACTCTGCAGCAGTCCATAAGCCATTGCTACATCCACAACTAGGTTAGCGAATTTAGGGAGAAATCCTTGGTCATTGGTACTGGAGCCCCTAATCTTGTGATAAATGAGACTTCTTTCATTAATATTGTTTAGAGTCTCTTTTGTTACACCTGATGTGGAATCCTTGTCATATGTGTCTAAATATAAAGTTAATGTTTGTCATACCTCTTCCCTGTAATTATCCTTGAATTCTCTGTGTCTAAGTTTCTTCCAATTTCTGTATTGAGCAAATCAACTCAATGTCTTTAATGGTCTTGAACTCTTGATCTTATGTTTACTAGGATCTAAAGCCAAAGATGATGATTAGCAATAGAATTGAGGTGGACAGCCTTTACTTTCTAGGTCTGGGGCATGGCTGCTACTCTACATCTACCTGCAGTCTACTCATGATCACCCCTTTAAATAGTTGAAGTTGCTAGATTCAACTTACCTTCTGTCTACTTGATAGAACATGAGGCTTGCTAGTGAGGCATGCATCATAGAGTTCCTTCTCATTTAGAGTTGATGTTTGTAAGTCCTTCCTCTTCCAGCAGTTCATCATATACGGCCAATAAAGTTGCCCAAACATCATGCATCTTCACTTGGCATAAACCTTTTGTGCCCATCAAAGTCTTAATAAAACCATTAAGAGCCTTAATGGATATTTTAAGGTGTCACATGTACAAAATTAGCTCTAGGACCTATAATGATTTCCCAAGAATGGGTTCAATGTTTGGTTATGGGATTGGAAGGTTTGAGCAACAAATAATAACAGCTCAAGACTGGTCCTACTAATTTCAATTAAAGTAGTATTGATTCTATACATGAATGGTGGTTTAAAGAAGGATGCTCAACATGGCTTAAGCATTTCATCAAACAGTCGGAATATGGAATATGTGTGAAAACTGTAAAAGATGGCATGCTTGAAGAAATAGTAGAGTTACTTTGAAAAGCAAGAAAACAATGGAAAAGTTGGTTGATGCATTTCTACAAACATATGAAAGGCGTGAGAAGAAAGGAGTTCCTATGCCTTGCATAGTGGGACTTCCCTCCGCTATAAGGGTGATGAAACCCTACTGGCAAAGTTGTTAGTGAAAGAGGGTATGAGGGGAGGGGGGGGGGCGGGGGGGAGAAAGTTTGACTCTGCTTCTCTCCATTCCTTCTATATTTTACTAACTAGGAAAGCCCGAATAATACTCTATTAAAATAGTACATCTCCTCTAAGTACCTAAAGAATTGCCTAAAATACTGAAGAATTAGCTAATCTAATGATGACATTCAATGATCGGAAACAAACAACAAAGCAAAATGGATTACCCCAATGCTAAACTGCTGAAATCTGCCTGTAGTTGATAAAGCTACCATCAAATAACCCCCAAAATCTTGCCTGTACTTTATATACTTAAACAATTGCCACATGCATGTTCCAAAGTATAGCTGTATTACAAAATAGATTGGACAGCATTTAAGTACTGTTAGTCATTCCTATTTCTGAAAAGAAGAATAGAAGGCTATGACACTATTGGTATTGTATGTAGAAGACACCATTTGGGCTGGTGAACATACTGATGAACTGGCTTGGCTCAGGGAAGTTAATGTCAAAGATATGGTGACATTTAGGTATTGGCAATTGAGTTTCTAGGGCGTCTAGACGTGTTTCCTTATTCTAGATAAAGTACCATCATTACCTTCTAAAATTGGTGGTTCTTAAGTCAATCTCATCAGTACTCTTATGGAGATCAACCATTGATTATTAGACAATGATGGAGGAATTGTGTGGTGCTTCCAGTTATAAACAGGAATATATGTCAGGAAGAATGAAAAATGAATGGCAGGCCCACTTTTTTGTACCTTTTGGGGATCTGATCCATTTATCTAATTCATTATAAAACAGAGAAAACTATCTCTCCATAGAATACTGTCAATTTTATGACCATAAGAGGCTCAAGAAAGGTCTTAGAGGCTTAGATGAGATATTTGGTACCTAGGCCATCTGGTTCAAGCCCAATCACATGAATGGCTCGGATCTCTGAGGAAGTACAAGAAGTGGGATCTCCATGCACTTCTCATTCAGCCTAACATATACTTCCATTTACTCCAGGGAGCACCATATAATTTCTCTTGATGGGGAGCCCCATACTAGGCCTGATTGATATTAGTAGCTATTGAATAAGCTGATTGATATACCAGACCAGGTCTGACATGCAGTGAGCATAGTGAGCCAATTTATGCACTTGCATGAATTGCTTTTTTGGAAGGAATTCACCTGTAATCTTTGGTTGATCAAGGGTTCTCATAGCTATGGAATTATATATGGGAATGATAAACTATTGGACATTATATGATTCTTAGATGCTGATCGATCTGGATGTGCTGATGACTGTTGAGGATGCCATATGTTTGTTGGAGGTAAAAAGGTGACTTGGAAAGTGAAAAACAATGGATGGTGGCAAGATTAAATGCTAAAAGTTGGAGGTAAAATGGTGACAAAGAAAGTGAAAAACAAGGTGTGGTGGCAAAAATGAAATGCTAAAAGAAGACTATCTTGCCTTGGTTGTTGCTAGTTGTGAGTTGATCAGGTTGGGAAAGTGCTTTCTGGAGTTAGGATTTGAACTTGGAAGTCCTAGGTGTATGTTAATTAACAATCACATGGCTGTCTAGATTGCAACAAAACACATTGATATTGATTGCCATTTTGTTTGTGAAATGTGGAAAATAAATAGATCACTAGCCCTTTGTTTCATCAACTGAGCCAAAGGAAGGTAGATTTGGTAAGTGCTACACAAGGAGTAAGAACAACTAATCTACTGGTTTTATAATAGAAATGAGAAGCTTCTGACAGAGAATAACAGAAATAAGGAATAGACAGAATTCGGTTACTGGAAGGGGAAGAAACATCTGGCAGAAGAGGGGGAATAAAAGAAAGAAGGGAAATCAAAAGGGATATCCAAGAACTAGAAAGTGAAAAGGGAGATTGGGAGGATCTAGCTCCTCAAAAGCTAGATCTGTAATACTGGTAACTCTGTAAACAAATCCAGTATATGTACAATTCACAAAGCTGAATCTATCAGCTTGCTCAGTTGTAATTGGAAAGTTTGTAATTGATTCTTCCATTGAAAATTGCTATCATTTGTTGAATTAGCCAAGTCTATCAAGTGGTATCAGAGCTGGTTCAAACCTAGGGAATGGTTAGAACCAGGATGGAAAGAATAGAGAGCATAGAGAAAGAGATAGAAGGGGTCAGAGGTGAGATAGGAGATGTGAGGGAGAATCTCAGAAGATTACAGACGAATGCCACTGCATGAGGGGATTATTTAGTAGAAATCCGCGAATGGATCAAGAACGGGGAGATGCCGGAAGAATGTCGAGGTCATTATCGGAATCCAGAAGTGGGGGGAACTTCAGACGACCCCAGACGGAATCCATTCTTACCGGTGGACCATCAATGCCAAGAATTTCAAGGCTGGAGACTGGATCTACCAGTATTCAACGGCCAAAAACCCTACGGATGGTTGTGCAGAGATGAGCGTTACTTCCATGTCAACCACATTACTGACGACGAAAAAATTCTAGCAGCGTCCATTTGCCTAGAAGGAGACGCCCTCCACTGGTTCTTGTGGGAGGAATCGCGCACTCCCTTCTGATCCTAGGAGTCTTTCCGATCAGCTTTGCTTCGATGGTTCCGGTTGTCCTAATTGGACGTTGATTATGAGACTTTGCTGGCCCTAAGATTGACAGGTAGTGTCGCTAAGTATCTCCGGTCCTTCGAGCTACTTTCCGGCCACCTGATTGACCTCTTTGATGATGTCCTGAGAGGAGCCTTCTTAAATGGTCTCCGAGCCGACATCAAGGCAGAGATCAAGCTGTTTAGGCCTGTTTCTCTGTCTGGGCTTATGGAGTTACCCCACAAAATTGAAGAAAAGAACCTGGCACTGGACCAGATACGGGCTTGCCCACTTAGAAGTGATATTGGGCCATTGACCTCAGGGCCCTTTTGTGTTCAGCGGAAGAAGAGTTCGACGAAAGTGGGTTCGCAGGGGCAATACGTCAATTGCCCATCATCTTCCCCAACCCTAATAGGAACAAGGGTTTCTGTATGGAAATCGATCGGGAGAGGCAAACCGGCGAACATCTTGCCAGAAAAAGAGAAACCCTAAGGAAGCTCACCGATGCCAAGCTACAACAACGACGATCACAAGGATTGTGTTACTGATGTGATGAGAAATATCACCCAAGGCATAGATGTAAAAATAGGCAGCTACAAGTGCCGCTCCTCGCCGACAAAGATGATGATGAGAGGGAAAACACTCCGGCAAACCTGGACGAACAAATGGACAAGGAAATCTGACCCCTGGAGTTATCTTTGAACTCCATTTCGGGTTTCATGACAAGTGGCACGATGAAAGTAAAGGGTCTAGTCGGGAAGAGGGCTATGGTAGTATTGATTGACAGTGGGGCTTCCCACAACTTCATTGCCAACTCATTAGTTGAAGAACTCCAATTAATGGTGGATCGATCATGCCGATTTGGAGTACAAGTTGGGGATGGGCACTGTATCAGAGGGCAAGGTATTTGTAGGCAGATAAGATTGAGTTTGCCAGGGATCATGGTGGTTCAAGATTTTTACTTGTTCTAGGCAGAACAGACATGGTCTTGGAGGTAGCATGGTTGGGAACCTTAGGGGAGATTTCGGTAAATTTCTGTGATTTGACTTAGGGTGGAAGGACGTAAGATCATCTTGAAAGGGGATCTGACCCTCTCTTATTCTCTAGTATCCTTCAAATCTATCATTCGAGTTGTTCCTAAGGTTGTGTTTAGTTGTATGGTGGAGTATTATGGTATGGAAGCTAGTTAGGCTCTGCATCATGAAGGTTATCAACCATCAATAGACTTTCTCCTACAGAAATTTTCACATATCTTCGATTAGCCTTTAGGCTTGCCAGTTGCTCACTCTCATGATCATGCCATTAGGTTGGTAGAAGGAACATAACCCCCACATAGCAGGCTATATTGGTATCCGCATTCATAGAAAGATGAGATTAAGAAAATCATTAAGGAGTTGCTGAATTTAGGAATCATTCGACCAAGCAAAAGCCCTTTTTCTAGCCTGGTGTTAGTGGTAAAAAAGAAGGATGGGGGATGGAGATTTTGTGTAGATTATTGGGCACTAAACAAGGTGACCGTACTTGACAAGTTCCCAATCCCTACAATAGATGAACTGCTAGATGAATTGGGAGTGGCCACCATCTTCTCAAAACTCAACCTTAAATTGGGGTATTATCAAATTTGAATCAAGGAAGAGGACATAGCAAAGACAGCCTTTCGAACTCATGAGGGGCACTATGAATTTTTGGTTATGCCTTTCGGTTTAACCAATGCACCAGCTACATTTTAGGCACTTATGAATGAGGTATTTCAACCACATCTACGCAAGTTTGTCCTTATCTTCTTCGATGACATTTTAATTTATAGCAGTAATCTTTTTTTGCACTTGGAGCATATTACCATTGTCCTCCAATTACTTGAAGAACACCAGTTAATTCCTAACAAGAAGAAGTGCTCATTTCCACAACCTTCTTTGGAGTACTTAGGACATATTATATCTGCAAAAGAGGTAGAAGCTGATACTTCCAAGATAGACTATATGCTGTCCTAGCCCATTCCTAAAGATGCCAAGGCACTTCGAGGATTTTTAGGTCTTACGGGTTATTCAGAGGGTTTGTCAAAAATTATGGACTCATTGCTGCTCCCTTAACCAAACTACTTAAGAAGGATGGGTTCATATGGACTAAGGAAGCTCAGGAGGCATTTGAGATATTAAAACAAGCCATGACAACCGTTCCTGTCTTGGCCATACCTGATTTTTCCAAACCCTTTATTGTTGGAAACAGATGCATCAAGCAAAGGAATTGGTGCTGTCCTTATGCAAGCGGGTAGACCCATTGCTTTCTTTCGTCAATCTCTCTCCCTTAGATCACAATCCAAATTAGTATATGAAAGCGAGCTTATAGCCATAGTTCTTGTTGTACACAAGTGGCGACATTACCTCATGGGACGACGTTTCATCATCCATACTGACCAAAAATGCCTTAGATTCTTAATGGAACAAAATATGCTTAATGAAGATCAACAAAAGTGGTTAACCAAGCTCATTGGGTATGATTTCGTCATTCAGTACAAGCCGGGTTCTAAGAATAGAGTAGCTAATGCTTTGTCTATGCGTCAGGAGTCTCACATTCTCAACTACAAGAACAGTAACACAAAGGATGAGGACCCAACAGATCTTTATTCCCAACCCATAGAGGAGAAAGACATACTATTACAACATCTTGTTCTATCGGTGGTTCGATGTGCTGATTTGGACTCTTCAACTATTGAAATGCAAGAAGATCCTCAGATTCGTAGTATTATTCAGGACCTTTTGGTGAATCCAGATAGTCACACTGGTTACACACTCAAACATGGTCTATTACTCTTTTAGGGAAGATTAGTTATCCCAAAGTCTTCGCCTCGTATCACAACCCTCTTATAAGAATTCCATTCCACACCAGGAGGGGGGCATTCAAGGTTCACATGCACTTAGAAACGCATATCCAAAGTGCTTCATTGGGAGGGAATGTGCCAGGATATTCAGAAATTGATATCCACTTTTGATATTTGACAAAGAAACAAGTATACCACTACTAGGCCACAGGTCCTCTTCAGCCTCTTCCCATTCCTAAGGTGGTTTGGAGTGAGTTATCCATGGATTTCATTAGTGGCTTGCCAAAGGCACATGGAGTTGACGCCTTGTTAGTTATTGTTGATTGCCTCACCAAGTTCAACCACTTCATTCCCCTCAATCATCCTTACATGGCCAAGGATATAGCGCACATTTTTATCAAAGAAGTTGTTAAAGTGCATGGTTATCCCCAGTCCATTGTATCGGATAGAGACTAGGTCTTCGTCAGCCATTTCTGGTTTGAACTGTTTAAGCAAGCAGGAACATCCCTCAAGATGAGTTTGGCTTATCATCCTCAAATTGATGGGCAAATAGATGTGGTAAACAGATGTTTGGAAACATATTTATGATGTTTCATTGGCAACGAACCGAAGTCCTAGCCCAAGTGGATCTGCTGGGCAGAATATTGGTATAATACTACTGACCAAAGTTCTGCCGGAATGACACCCCTTCAAAGCTTTATATGGAAGAGACCCACCCATGTTACTAACCTTTACTGGTGGAGAATCCGTGGTGGAGGAAGTTAACCAACAGGTGGCTACACGCGATTCAATTCTAGCAGAACTGAAACAGAATTTGGAGGCAGCCCAAACTAGAATGAAAAGGTAGGTAGATGCACACTACCGTCCTCTCACTTTCCAACCAGGAGATTACATTTACTTAAAACTTCAACCTTATCATCTCAAATCACTATCAACACAAATCAATGAGAAGCTACGCCCCCAATATTATGGGCTATATGCCATTCTAGAAAAGATTGGATAGGTAGCTCATAAGCTAGAGTTACCACAACATGCTAAGTTGCATCCAGTCTTCCATGTCTCTCAGCTCAAGCCAGCTACTGCACCAACAATGACACCTCAACCAATACCACATGCCCTATGCAAGATCTAGAACTTAAAGTATGCCTCGCAGGCATCAAAGACATTAGGCAGTCTCCTACTGGTCAAATAGAGATCTTCCGGAACATGACAACACCTGGGAACAATTGGATGTCATTTAGATGCAGTTTCCTGACTTCCACCTTGAGGACAAGGTGGCACTTTTAAGGGGGGGTATTGTTACATCAATTGAGCCAAAGGAAACTAGATTTGGTAAGTTCTACACAAGGAGTAAGAACAACTAATCTGTTGGTTTTATAACAGAAATGAGAAGCTTCTGACATAGAATAACAGAAATAAGGAATAGACAGAATTCGGTTACTATAAGGGGAAGAAACATCTGGTAGAAGAGGGGGAATAAAAGAAAGGAAGGAAATCAAAAGGGATATCTAAGAACTAGAAAGTGAAAAGGGAGATTGGGAGGATCTAGCTCCTCGAAAGCTAGAATCTGTAATACTGGAAACTCTGTAAACGAATCCAATATATGTACAATTCACAAAGCTGAATCTATCAGCTTGCTCAGTTGTAATTGGAAAGTCTGTAATTGATTCTTCCATTGAAAATTGCTATCATTTGTTGAATTAGTCAAGTGTATCAGCCTTGTCTTGTTGTGAGAGAACAGCTTGGAGATGAGTTCATTAAAGCACCGCCTAAGAATCATTAGAAATTGATCTTAACCAAGCGGGGAATAATTGACATCCCGTCACCTACTTGATGGGGAGTGCCAGAGAACTATTTCCATGTTATAACATATAATGTCATCTTTGTAGCAAGGTGCTCTATTTGAGGAATACAACTTTCCATTAATCACATTATTGTAAATAACTAAGAAACTTGTCCTCCATATTGCGTAATCATGTGATATCCTTAGTACACAACTTATATGTTTTATTCATTTGTTTCAGAAACAAAGAAAGAAAGGATGCAAAAGAATCACTCACTAGACTTCCAGTATTAACAGCAACACTAACGATCATCTTAATTTTTCTCATTTCTGTTAAGTCATTTTTAGATGCATCTAACATACTACTTTCTTTGCAGTTTGCTACAAATGTGTAGGGCTTTGGGGTCCATTTGAGTAACTCTACCATTATTAAGCTGATCTGTAGGTGGCCAACTTTTGCAAATCATCATTATCATCATCAAGACCTTATCCCAATTAGGGGTCGGCCACATGAATCTTGTTCGTTCATTCCCCCCTCTATTAAGTACCATGGCTCCATTTAGTCCTAAAGTTTTTAAATCTTTTCTCAACACTTTTATCCACATTCTTTTCGGCCTTCCCTTTGCCCTTTTAGAACCTTCTACTTGCATTGCCTCACTCCTCTAACCGGTGCCATTTTGGGTCTCCTTTTGACATGTCAAAACCATCTAAGTCTAATCTCCCTCATCTTGTTACCTATTTGTGCTACCCCTAAGCTTCCTCTAATGTTTTCATTCCTAATTCTATCCTTTCTTGTTTTACTCATCTATCTCAACATCTTCATTTCTATGATGCTCATCCTATGAACATGATGTTCCTTAACTACCCAACACTCTGATCCATAAAGCATGGCCGGCCTTATGTCCATCCTATAGAATTTTCCTTTTAGTTTGAGTGGCACTTGCTGATCACACATGACTCTAAATGCACATCTTCATTTGTTCCAACCCGCTTGGATTCTTTGGGTAACTTCCCTCTCAATCTCTCCACTCTCATGAATCACTGATCCAAAGAATTGGAAGTGTTCTATTACGAGGACTTCTTGGTTATCGATCTTAACTGGTGTTCCACTTCTACTCCTCTCCTTACTAAAATTACATTGACTATATTCTGTCTTTGTTCAATTGATTTTAAATCCTTTAGATTCTAATTCTTCTCTTCATAACTCTAGGTTTGTGTTTACGCCCTCCCTTGTCTCATCAGTGAAGACTATATCATTTACAAATAGCATGCACCTTGGAATCTCCTCATGCAGATGTTTTGTTAACTCATCCATAACCAACGTGAAAAGGTATGGGCTCATTCCCTATCCTTGTTGCAATCCTACAATGACAGGAAAATCACCAGTCTCGTCACTAGTGGTCTTAACATTTGTTACTACTCCTTCATACATATCTTTAATTATGTCTATATACCACCGCGAAATCCCTTTCTCGCCCATCACCCTTCATATTAACTCTTTATGGACTCTATCATAAGCTTTCTCTAAGTCAATATACTTAGTAAGAAAGTAGCTTTCATGGTAGACCTCTCAGGCATGAAACCAAATTGGTTTTCTAACACGCTTGCCTCATGCCGTAGCCTCTTCTTAATCACACTTTCAAAAAGTTTCATAGTGTGGCTCATAAGTTTGATCCCCCGACAATTAATGCAGCTCTATATGTCTCCTTTATTCTTATAAATTGGTACAATAGAGCTCTTCCTCATTCATGCGGCATTTTCTTTAATTTTATAATATTGTTAAATAACATGGTCAACCAAACTACTCCAGTACCTCACATATGCTTCCAAACCTCTATTGGTATACCATCAGACCCCATGGCCTTTCTTAATTTTATCTTTTTCAAGGGCTCTTTCACTTCAGGTATTCTAATCCTACATGCATATCTATAATGTCCAATGTTATTTAGGCTTACAGTATTTTCAATCCCTATATTCTCAAAGTCATTGTCATTTAACAATTTTTGAAAGTAAGTTTCCTACCTTTCTTTGATCTCATCATCTTTGACTAGTACCCTTTGATCATCACTTCTAATCATCATCATCATCATCATCATCATCAAGACCTTATCCCAATTAGGGGTCGGCCACATGAATCTTATTCCTCCATTCCACTCTATTAAATACCATGTCTTCATTTAGTCCCAAAGTTTTTAAATCTTTCCTCACCACTTCTATCCACGTTCTTTTGGGCCTTCCCCTTGCCCTTTTAAAACTTTCTACTTGTATTGTCTCACTTCTTCTAACCGGTGTCGTTGTTGGTCTCCTTTGAACATGTCCAAACTATCTAAGTCTAGTCTCCCTCATCTTATTACATATTGGTGCTATCCCTAAATTTCCTCGAATATTTTCATTTCGAATTCTATCTTTTCTTGTCTTACCACTCATCCATCTCAGCATCCTCATTTCTGCGACGCTCATCCTATGAGTATGATGTTCCTTAACTGCCCAACATTCTGATCCATAGAGCATGGCCGGCCTTATGGCCATCCTATAGAATTTTCCTTTTAGTTTGAGTGGCACCCGTCGATCACACAAAACTCTAGATGCACATCTCCATTTGTTCCAACCCGCTTGAATTCTCTGGATAACCTCCCTCTCAATCTCTCCACTCTCATGAATTATTGATCCTAAGTACCGAAAGTGGTCTTTGACGGGGACTTCTTGGTTATCAATCTTGACTGGTATTCTACTCCTACTCTCCTTGCTAAAATTACATTCTATATATTCTGTCTTAGTTCGACTAATTTTAAATCCTTCAAATTCTAATGCTTCTCTCCATAATTCTAGCTTTATGTTTACACCCTCCCTTGTCTCATCAAGTAAGACTATATCATCTGCAAATAACATGCACCAGGGAATCTCCTCATGCAAATGTTTTGTTAACTCATCCATAACCAATGTGAAAAGGAATGGACTTAATGCCGATCCTTGGTGCAATCCTATAGTGACAGGAAAATCACCAGTCACACCACTAGTGGTCTTAACATTTGTTACCGCTCCCTCATACATATCTTTAATTATGTCTATATATCCTTGCGAAACCCCTTTACCACCCAACACTCCATATTAACTCTCTAGGGACTCTATCATAAGCTTTCTCTAAATCAATAAAGACCATGTGGAGGTCTTTTCTCCTTTCTCTATATTTCTCTGCTAATTGTCTTAGTAAGAAAATAGTCTCCATGGTAGACCTCCCAGGCATGAAACCAAACTGATTCTCTGATACACTTGTTTCATGACACAGCCTCTTCTCAATCACTCTTTCAAAAAGTTTCATAGTGTGGCTCATAAGTTTGATCCCTCTATAATTAGTGCAATTGTATGTCTCCTTTATTCTTATAAATTGGTACAATAGAACTTTTCCTCCACTCATCAGGCATTTTCTTTGATTTTATAATCTTGTTAAACAACTTGGTCAACCAAACTACCCCAATGTCTCCCATATGCTTCCAAACCTCTATTGGTATACCATTAGGCCCCATGGCCTTTCCTGATTTCATCTTTTTCAAGGCCTCTTTTACTTCAGGTATTCTAATCCTACGTTCATACCTATAATATCCAATGTTATTTTGATTTATAGTATTTTCAATCCCTATATTCTCAGGGCCATTGTCATTTAACAATTTTTGAAAGTATGTTTCCCACCTTTGTTTGATCTCATCATCTTTGACTAATACCCTTTGATCATCACTTCTAATACACCTAACATGATCTAAGTCCTTACCCTTCTGTTCTCTTACTTTTGCAAGTTTAAACACATCTTTCTCACCTTCTCTTGTTCCTAGTCTATTGTAGAGCTCATCATATGCTTTAAGTTTAGCCTCACTTACTATTCTCTTAGCAACGTTTTTAGCATTCTTATATTGCTCATAGTTTTCATTATTTCTAATCTTTTGCTATGCTTTAAAATGCATCCGTTTTTCTTTAATAACTTTTTGAACTGTTTCACTCCACCACCATGTTTCCTTTGCTAATACCCTTTTACCTTTAGATACTCCTAAGACATCTTTTGTCACTTTCTTAATGCACTCAGCCATATTAATCCACATAGTATTTACTTCTGTTTCATAGTTCCACTTTCCTTCTACCATCAACTTATTTTTGAAGGAGGTTATTTTCTCTCCTTTTAAGTTCCACCACTTAGTTTTTGGGTGTGTATTAAGTTTAGTTCTTTTACTCCATCTTTTGATATGGATATCCATAACCATTAACCTATGTTGTGAGGTCAAACTCTCACCAGGTATCACCTTACAATCCTTACATGTAGATTGTTCATTATTCCTAAGTAGAAAAAAGTCTATTTGGCTTTTATGAAGTCCACTTGTAAAGGTTATTAAATGTTCATCCCTCTTCTTAAAGAGTGTATTTGCAATGGATAGGTTATATGACAAAGCAAAATCGAGGATATTCTTCCCCATCTCATTTCGTTCACCTATACCATATCCACCGTGTATTCTATCATATCCTTCCTTATCTTTTCCTACATGGTCGTTTAAGTCTGCACCTATAAATATCCGCTTAGTGTTGGGAATTTCTTGCATGACTCCCTCCATATCTTCCCAAAACTATTTCTTGATTATCTCTCGTAAACCCTACTTGTGGTGCGTATGCACTTATAACATTTATAATTTGCTCTCCTAGAACAATTTTTATTATTATAATTCTATCGCTAATTCTTTTAACATCCACAACTTTATCCTTTAATTCCTTATCCACTATTATTCCTACGTCATTTCTGTTATTTTCCTTTCCTACGTACCATAATTTATACCCATATATTTCTCTTGCTTTAGCCCCTTTCCACTTGGTTTCTTGGATACAAGCGATGTTGACTCTCCTACGTTTCATCGCGTGACTCTCCTAGAACAATTTTTATTATTATAATTCTATCGCTAATTCTTTTAACATCCACAACTTTATCCTTTAATTCCTTATCCACTATTATTCCTACGTCATTTCTGTTATTTTCCTTTCCTACGTACCATAATTTATACCCATATATTTCTCTTGCTTTAGCCCCTTTCCACTTGGTTTCTTGGATACAAGCGATGTTGACTCTCCTACGTTTCATCGCGTCTACTAACTCCAAACTCTTGCCAGTTAGTGTTCCTATATTCCATGTGGCGATACGAATCTTATGTTCTGGTGATACCCTATTTACTATTGCCTTTCTTGACCTCCGTGGTATGAACCCATGTCTACTTTTCACTGCACCTAGGTTCTGATGCACCTAAAATAGTCTAAGTCCTTTCCCTTCTGTTCTCTTACTTTTGCAAGTTTAAACACATCTTTCTCATCTTCTCTTGATCCTAGTTTACTATAGAGGTCATCATATGCCTTAAGTTTAGCCTCACTTACTATTCTCGTAGCAACCTTTTTAGCATTCTTATATTGTTCATAGTTTTCATTATTTCTAGTCTTCTGCCATGCTTTAAAACACACCCGTTTTTCTTTAATAACTTTTTGCAATGTTTCACTCCACCATTGTGTTTTTCTTTACTAATTTTTTTTTACCTTTAGATACTCCTGAGACATCTTTTGCCACTTTCTTAATGGACTCAGTTATTTCGTCCACATGGTGTTTACTTCTGTTTTATAGTTCCAGTTTCCTTCTATCGCCAACTTATTTGCTAATGAGGTTATTTTCTGTCCTTTTAAGTTTCGCCACTTAGTTTTTGAATACTTATTAAGTTCATTTATTTCTTCCATCTTTTAATATGGATATCCATAACCATTAACCTATGTTGTGAGGTTAAACTCTCTTCGGGTATCACCTTACAATCCTTACGCATTGATCTTTCAGCATTCCTAAGTAGAAAAAAGTCTATTTGGCTTTTATGGAGTCCACTTTTAAAGGTTATTAAGTTTTCATCCTTCTTCTTAAAGAATGTATTTGCAATGTATCCTATCATACCCTTCCTTTTCTTTTCCTACATGGCCATTTAAGTTTTCTTTTATAACTGTCTCCTCAGTGTTGGGAATTTCTTGCATGACTCCCTCCATATCTATTCAAAACTGTCTCTTAATTACATTTTCTAACCCTACTTGTGGTGCGTATGCACTTATAACATTTATGATCTGCTCCCCTGGAATAAGTTTTATTATTATAATTTTATCACTGATTTTGTCACTTATAACTTAAATCAAATGGTCTATTTCCATCAGTCCTCCATAGTGATGGGGTGGAGGATGGATTTCAATTTTTAAGTCTCTCTCTTTCTCACTCTCTCTATACATACATATATGTATATTGTGCATTTAGGATAGACGTTAGGCCATATCTATGCTGGATGCCATATTTTATGTATTTATAATGTATTCGTTGGCTAAGTTGGATGCACCAGTGCTCTTGTGTGTATTTCCTTCAAAGTCCACTTATTTGGTTATGCCAGAAATTCAGTTGGTGAAATCATTCTTGTGTATTTTCTAGTCTTACTTTATCACCTACGTATTGATTAGATGGAGTGAAATTCTTTTTGGACTTTCTAAAGCTTTGTGCAGATTTATCAGCTCATGATCCAAGTGTTTGACCTGTGTCATCTATCAAACCACCTGACAGAAAGTTTAACAAATTAGATGTCTAACTCATTTGCTTATTGAGTGTAATATTTTTCTCTACCACCCACCAAAGATTAAGTGCGGTGATCCTCTCACACTTTATATCAGCAGTGGAAAGGTTTTATGTAAAATGTAAGAGAGTATGGATTTTGTAAATCTGATGCAAGAAGAACAGTAAAGATCCTCTTTGAACCAGTATTAACAGTAAGGAAAGTTTCAGAGAATAAAACACGATCCCTAGGAGAAGAGAATGTGAGTCTTTGGGGAGGAAAATCTAAACAGATTGAACACTCCTCACTAGCTTCTTATCTATGCAGTTTTTGTCCAAAACAACAAGAAAAACCAACCGGAATCAAGAAGGAAACAGGAATAGAAGAGAAGAAACAATTTCATTCATTCACCACCTGAAAAAAGTCGTATACATCTGTTTCTTATTCTAGTATGACTTTCTAATGGACCCCACTCCTAACAAAGAAAAACTAAAAGAAAAAAGACTTATCTCAATGCTGCTTCTTAACAAAACAAGTGCAACATAAGTGGGGTCATGTTCTGTTGATCTCTCCCCTTATCACCCCAGATTTCCAGCGAATGACTGCCTATTCTCTCTCATAAGCTTTAACAGTCTTGGAATGCTCATGGCCTGCAGAAACCGATCTTCTAAATCTTTAACAATAGGAGCAGATGCTCCTGCATCTGCCATGAAATCTTTTAGAGATTATAAAATATAAGAGGATTCTCCATACTGAGTCATATTTTAGAAGAAAATTGTAAAATGAAGTTTTCATGATAACGGAATAAGTGTTTCAATTATTTTTGTCCTACAGTTTTACTGGTTCTTATATTGCCTTCATGATTACACATGGACCCAATATGATGATTTTCTAAGTTGTTCATTTGCTGGCCCCTTTTATAAGCATCACTATCTCTATTGTATGGGATTAGAAATCGTTTTCATTGAAATGCTCTTGCCATATTGTTGAGTTCAAGTAGTATTACCCTATATTATAGTTGTATTGGCTTATATATCGACTTAACTTTAGAAGTACACTTGGACACATCATGAAGTTGATTTGAATTGTGTATTTGCTGGCTCTATTTGTAAGCGCCACCAAATTACTGATTTCAATTATTGAAGTCGCATCCAAATAGCTTTGAGTTATTTTCCAGATATAAGCCTCTTTATTGGTTTGGATTCCCATGTCATTGTGGGGAAATGAAGTATGAACTGGGCTCAAACACAATTATTCTTTCACAACCAGCTAATGTAGGTCAGGTGGTCCAGTATTCACTGATAACTACTGGTACCATAGCAGATGTGGTGATGTCATGGACTTGAAAATTTTCTGTGTTTTTGACTGGCTCCTTGATTGGATTGACCGTGTTGATGTTGTCTAATGTTTTGGCTCATGCTTGAAATATGAGTTTTCAATAAAATAGTGATATCTGGGCTAGTCCTGGATATTCTTAGATAGTAATAATGTCTATTGATCTTTGGATCTTACTCAAGTTGAAAATAACTAATGGATTTCAATAAATGCAAGCTTTTCTTTCTTCAATTAATTAGTAGAAAACAACTTATGCAATTGATCAATTTGCAGTACTCTGCTAAGGAATATCTGAGCTGGGTGAATATTTCTTAATATTCTTTGTATCCATTTGATAGATTTAGTTCCCAGCAGGTATATAGATGGGGAGCGTCTAACAGCTGAAGATGAGAAAGCTGTGTTGGAGAAGCTTCTGGCTCATCATCCACATTCAGAAGATAAAATTGGTTGTGGACTTGACTCTATTATGGTAATGGAGATCCTGTGGTAGAATTATTAAAAAAATTTGATCATTATTGTCCGAGTTTATTACAAATTGCTTTTTTTTTTGTTTTTGGTAACACGCCTACATCATGTTCAATCTTGCTAGTCATTTTCGAGAAGTTGCAAAATTGCTCAATAAGATACACTGCTTATCCTTTATAATCATGTGAAATTCTAGATTCTGCTTGTTCATGTTATTCTGCATTTTGAGCAAGTTTAGTCACCAGACCACTGATTTTGTCTGTTGTCTCATTACCCTCTAGGTGTTCCATGGGCACGTACTGTTTTCAAGTGTCCATGTAGAATCCTGAAATCTGACTCTGATGAGGACCAGTGAAACTTGTTTGTTAAGGTGTAATTATACAGTGTACAATGGTACAGAAATTTCATAATCATGGGCACATTGACTATAGTCTTTTCCTACAAGGCTGGATATTTATGTTAGCAACACCGTTTGATTTTTGCTTGGTCTGATAAACCTATTTGCCCCAGATGACTTGTTACCTGACAGTCTATTGGCAATATTACTAATGTCATTATATGAGGCTGAAGGGGAGCCTTGGCACAACGGTAAAAGTTGTTGTCGTGTGACCTTGAGGTCACGGGTTCAAGGGGTGGAAACAGCCTCTTGCAAAATGCAAGGTAAGGCTGTGTACTTTAGGCCCTTGTGGTCCGCCCCTTCCCCGGACCCCGCATAGGTGGGAGCTTCGTGCACTGGGGCTGGCCTTTTCATGATATGAGGCTCTTATTGCATCTGACACTGTCTCTAGCTAGCAGCCACTAATAGTAGCTTTGGTAAAGGAGGACTAATTCACTGATATGTATTGCCTGAGTTGCTAATGCCTGCTTGTGGTGATGCTCCTTCCATAGTGCCTGAGCTGCTAATGCCTCCTTGTGGTGATGCTCCTTTCATAGTGCTTCAAAGTGACAGTGAATAGAGATAGGTCAATCAGAAGCACCTTGCACCTAGGCTCTGAAATGGGGGTATGTCTCACTTAGGCACTCACCAAAAAGACGGAGGATCATAAAGCTGCCATCCTTGTTTCTGGAAGTGAGAGTGACAGCTTGCAATCTTTGGAAAAATGCAAGTACACTTTTTAGAGAGAGCTTTGAGCTGAGGAGGCTAGTGTGCATGCATACATAAGCATCCACATGAATGCTAGTAAGTCTAATCAGCCTCCCATCCTGTAAGTTTTAGAGAGTACTCTATGAGCAAAAGAAACAAATAAGTGTTTATTGATGATGGGCTTGTAGAAAGCTTTCATGATGTAGATGTTTTTGAAGCACTAAAATGAAAGATCATATAAGACCTGCTTGATTGATATCTCAGTGCTTCCTTTCAGTGAATACCTCAAGATGTGTCTGAGGACAAAAAGAGTGGTTCTAAAATGTAGAGTCCTAGAAATTGTGGAAGGAATAGGAGGTAATATCCATCTCTGACATTGCACTTTAGGCACTTCCTTTGAATTCAATATGTTTGATAACCTTTGTGAAAAAGTTGAAAAAGATGGAAAATACTTGTTTTTGTGTTTGGAAAGGGATGCCCATGTACGTGTAGTGAAATTGATAACAAAGATACAATGAAACCATGGGTCTAAAAAGAAACCTAGAGCCTGGACATAAATATATGTTCAATCTCAAATGGAAACTTAGAACAAACAGTATTGTAATTGGAAAGATGGAAACTAATTTTGGATACTAGGATCAGCAATTCCTTGGTCTATATTTGGAATATCATGTATTAGATTTAGGATCTTCAAATATAGAAGATACTCCTAAATATAGTTTGAATCTAGAACCCAGATTTGGGTTAAATATGGATGGTATGTGATAGCTAGGTTACCAAAAAATAGATGTTGTAAAGTCTGTATAAAAGGGATGTATGTGTACCGAGTATAGTGCAATGTTATTTATTTATTTTTCTCTCCAAATTCAATTTGGTATTAGAGCTAGACATCTTGCACCTATCTACCCTCAACCCCAGGTGAAAAACCCTAACACAGCACCAATCTACCTGCAGCCCCTTAACAATTGCCGACACATAGAATACTTCAGAAATTGTCACTCACACCTTAACCCAAGGCAATGATTCCTCAAACCTTCCTATGGTATTTGAAAAACTATGTCCCAATAGCTATGTTAGTTGGGCACAATCTGTGAAACTTGCCACTAAAAGAGAAGGAAAGTATGGGTTTCTTGATGGTTTCAAGAAACATCATGAAGAGATGTCGCAGCCATTCAAAATTGGGAAGAAGAAAATGCTATGGTGATGTTATGGCTCTTTAACACCACGCAACTGAGTATAGGGAAGTACTATTTGTTCATGGAGCGTGCAAGTGAGATTTGGGCGGCAGTGAGGGAGACCTACTCCAAAGTGGGCAATGATGGTCAGACTTATGCTATTGAAAATCAGATCTGAGATGCAAAGCAAGGCAACTCGGATGTAAGTTCCTATTATAGTCACCTGAATGGACTATGGTTGGAATTGCATTCAGATCAAAATTTTGGAGCTCAATCCAGTTCAAATTCCACTGTCCATGACTAAGATGCTTGAAAAGGCAAGGACAGAAAAGTTCGTGGCAGGCCTATAGGCTGAGTTTGACTTTGTTTGCTCAATGGCAATTGGAAAGTCTCCTTTTCCTAACATTAGTGAAGCTTTCGCCATGGTCCGCCATGAAGAAAGTTGAAGGAGAGCAACAGTTGGAGGAGAAGCAACCACGGTGGCTATGGCAGCCAAACGGGACTCTGTGGCACCTAAGAGAGATTGGAGGAAAGGCAATAAAGCTAGAGGAAAGGACCCTAAGGATGATGACCTTTGGTGTGATCACTACAACAAACCACAACATGACATAACCACCTGTTGGGTTCTTCATGGGAGGAATTCAAAGACCAAGGACAGAAAACCAGGAGCAGCTCATGTGGTTATCAGTGCTAGCAATAAGTCAGTCGAGGTGAATGAAGTTGTGTTCAGTGCTAAGCAAATTACTGAACTCAGAAAAATCATGAGGGAAGAGTAGGCTGAAGCTCAGGCCATCCCTTCTGGTAACTATAAGCATTAGCCAGTATCACTCATATACTTCGAAACCTCTATTGGTATACCATTAGGCACCAGAACCTTTCCTGATTTCATCTTTTTCAAGCCCTCTTTCACTTCAGGTATTCTAATCCTATGGTTATATGTATAATGCCCAACTTTATTTGGGTTTATGGTACTTTCAATCCTTATATTCTCTGGGTAATTTTCATTTAGCAAATTTTGAAAGTAACTTTGTCATCTTTGTTTGATCTTGTCATCTTTGACTAGTACCCCTTAGGTCATCACTTCTAATACATTTAGTGTGGTCTATGTCCTTACTCTTCCTGTCTTTCTTTTGCGAATTTAAACACATCTTTTTCACATTCTCTTGATCCTAATCTATTATAGAGATCATCATATGCCGCAAGTTTAGACCCACTTACTACTCACTTGGCAACCTTTTTAGCATTCTTATATTGGTCAAAGTTTTCATTGTTTTTAGTCCTTTGTCATGCTTTAAAACACACGTTTCTCTTCAATAAGTTTTTGTACTTTTTCACTCCACCACCAAGTTTCCTTTGTTGGTTGCTTTTTACCTTTAGATACTCCTAGGATACCTTTTGCTACTTTCGTAATGGACATGGCCATATTAGTCCACATGGTGTTTACTTCTATTTCATCATTCCAGTTTCCTTCTACTATCAACTTGTTTATAAGTGATCCTATTTTCTTTCCTTTTAAGTTCCACCGCTTAGTTATTGGACACCTATTAAGTTCATTTCCTTTCTTCCATACTTTAATGTAGATATCCATAACCATTAATCTATGTTGTGAGGTTAGACTCTCACTAGGCATCACCTTACAATCCTTACACATTGATCTTTCGGCATTCTAAGTAGGAAAAAGTCTATTTGGCTTTTATATGATCCACTTTTAAAAGTTAGTGTTCATCCCTCTTCTTAAAGTATGTGTTTGCTATAACTAGGTTATGTGCTAAAGCAAAATTGAGTATAGCTTCCCCTATCTCATTTCTTTTTCCAATACCTTACCCCTCATGTACCCTATCATATCCTTCTTTTTCTATTCCTACATGACCTATGCTTCTATAAATATCTCCTCTATGTTGGGAATGTCTTGCATGACTCTATATTTTCTCAGAACTGTCTCTTGGTTCTATCCTCCAACTCCTACTTGTGGTGCGTATGCACTAATGACATTTATGATCTTCTCTCCTAGAACAAGTTTTATTAGTATAATTCTATCATTGGTTTTTTTTAACGCCTACAACTTTATCTTTTAATTCTTTATCTACCATTAAGAGTACACTGGATTTGAAATGAAAAACTTCATGGTTGACAGAGGAATATTACACCAACATGTCTTGTGCCTGCACCCCTCCACAAAATGGGCTAGCTGGATGGAAAAATAGACCAATTTTGGAGATGACTTGCAGCCTATTATTTACCAATAATTATCCTCTTGATATTCGGTGATGCTGTCCTTATTGCAGCACATTTACTTAACCATCTCCCAAGTCATGTCATAGGTTTTCTATCCTCTCATGCTGCCCTAATTAAGTTCTTTACTTCTGTCAAGTTTTCGGTTGACTTACCTTTCAAAATATTCGGTTGTGTAGGTCTTGTACATAATCATTCTGTAGATAGAGGTAAACTCGATCCTTGGGCCATCAAATGCTTGTTTCTCGGTTACTCCCTAGTTCACAAAGGCTATAAACATTACCCTCCCTCCAATAAAAGATTCTATATCTCATGGGAATACTTCATTCTTTGTATCATCTGATCATAAGGGGGAGAATAATCCAGTCACTGGTGCCGACCATATGTTGCTGCCACAACCAGACATTCCTGCTCGCCAACTGCTTGTACTTGAGTTCCGGCCAGAATTTGTTATCCCCATCCAATAGCCGCAGCCCTGTGCGACCATCAGTTTTCCAAAACAACCTACAGACTGGACCTTGTACCAAAACCAACCTTCAGGGGGAGATTACGAGTCTCCAGAAACAGACATTGCACCAATTCAAGTTGGCAGAACAAAGCAGTCCTTACAGTACACTGATAGCCGCAGAAAATTGCTTGTCACTACAAAACCCTCGTCGGAACCTGCAGAGACTTTATAAGACCACTCTTCTCCAACCGAGAGGTAGCATCACGAGGTAATTCGGTCTGAACTTGAGACACAATCTGATTTATATCTTCCTATTGCCTTGAGAAAGGGAGTAAGAGCCTGTACTAAGCCTCCATTGCCGAACTTTGTGTCTTATCATCAACTAACGCCTCAGCTGAGGGCTTCCTCCTCAAGTTTGACAGATGTAGCTATTCGCAAGGGTGTCTATGAGGCATTAGCACATCAACAATGGAAGCAGGCTGTTCAAGAAGAGCTAAAAGCCTTGGAGAAGTATAGGAGTTGGAGAATCCCAGAGCTACCAAAAGAGGAGAGCAATGGCTTATAGATGGGTGTTTTCTGTGAAGCATTAGGCCAAAGGGACAATTGAGAGGTGCAAGGCAAGATTAGTGGCAGAAGAATACACTCAAACTCAAGGTATTGACTACTTTGAGATGTTTGCACCGGTTGCAAAATTAAACATGGTTAGAATTCTACTCTCCTTGGCAGTTAATCTTGCTTGGCAGCTATATCAATATGATGTAAAAAATGCACTTCTTGCATGGAGAATTGAAAGAAGAGGTGTACATGGATATTCCCCATGGATTGTGACAGGAGGAGAATAAACATAAGGTATGTAGGCTGGAAAAGGTACTTACGGATTAAAACAGTCCCCTAGAGCCTGGTTTGGGTGATTCACTAGGTTCATGCTAAAAATTTGCTATCACCAAAGTCAAGGGGATCATACCCTGTTCATTAAGCGTGGCGAAGATAGGAAAATTGTCATATTAATTGTGTATGTTGACCATATCATAGTTCATGAGGTGATGACTCTAATATGGCTGTTTTGAAAGAACGAATGGCACATGAATTTCAGATTAAAGATTTGGGAATAGTTAGGGAGATGAAGTTGCCAAGCCCAAGCCTGGCATCTTCATCTCCCTAAGAAAATATGTTTTGAATCTATTGGAAGAGACAGGACTTTAAGGGGGGAGACCAACGAGCATTCCAATTGAAGTTAATAAGAAACTGGGCATGTGCCAAGGGGATAAAGTAAGTGACAAAGGAAGGTATCAAAGGTTAGTGGGAAAGTTGATATATTTGTCACACATTAGACCTGATATAGCTTTTTCAGTCAGCTTGGTGAGTCAGTTATGCAAAATCCAGGAAAGGAGCATTTTGAGGCAGTGTGTCATATTTTGAAGTATTTAAAATCTTGTATTGGAAAAGGTGTTCTCTACTCAAAATATGATAAGCTGGAAGTTGAGATGTACACTAACTCTGATTGGGCAGGATCTATCATGGATAGAAGGTCAATAGGGGGATATTGTGCCTTCCTTGGAGGGAAATTAGTCTCTTGGAAAAGCAAGAAATAGAAGGTAATGTCCGGATTGAGTGCAGAAGCTGAATTCAGATCAATGATAGTTGGAGTATGTGAACTTCTCTGGATAAATATTATATTGCAAGATTTGAACATTAAAGTAGAAAAGGCAATGAAGTTGTGTTGCGACAACAAGACTGCAATTGCAATAGCCCACAGTCCAGTTCAGCATGATTGAACTAAACACATAGAGGTGGACCGACATTTTATCAAAGAGAAGATCGAGTCGAGAGAAATTTGTGCCCCTTATATTCCAATGAACTAGCAGCTGCTGATATCCTTACAAAACGATTGGATAGTTTGACATTTGAAGACATTGTTGGCAAGTTGGGAAAATATCTACTCAACAACTTGAGGGGTAGAATTGGAAAGTTGGAAACTATTTTTTGGATATTAGGAGTTGCATATCCTTGGTCTATATATGGAATACTAAATTTGAAAGCTGGAAGCTAATTTTGTATATTAGGATCCACATATCCTTGCTCTATATTTGGAATACTAACTTGGAAAGCTAAAAGCTAATTTTGGATATTAGGATCCACAAATCCTTCATCTATATTTGGATATTAGGTACTAGATTTAGGATCTTCAAATATAGATGACATTCCTAAATATAGTTTGAATCTAGAACCTAGATTTGAGTTAAATATAGATAGTTTGTGATAGCTAGGTTACCAAAAAATAGATGTTGTAAAGTTTATATAAAAGGGATGTACCTTACTGAGTATAATGCAGTTTTTTTTCCCTCTCCAAATTCAGTTATTGTAAGAATTAAAAGGTGTGGAAGTCAATGGATGACATTCCATTGAAAGCTTTGGAGATTATGTAGAATATATACTAATAGAATTCCAAATTCAACAGGTTGCTTGTGGGAGTTGGAAAAAAATAGAGATGATCATGATGTAGGAATAAGCATGGAGACTCTTTAAGTGTACATTCTTCCAAATAATAAAGATGCTTTCAAATAACAAGGTGCTTCTAAGTGTCATAGCATAGTATGTAGGTAAAAAGAGTTGTAGCTTTTGCAATATATGTATGGCGAAGTGAGTTGTGTAGTTCACAAAGATGACAATTGGTTATGTTACAGTATTTTGAAGATGAAGAAGTTAACCCTTCTTGTGGATCAAGGAGATTTGTTGGTGGTGCAATAGAACTTGAGTGTTGTTCACAAAGATGACAATTGGTTTCGCTATAGTATTTTCCATATGCAATGTACACCAAAAGAAAAGGTATGTAATGCAATCATAGACAGTGGTGCATGTGAGAATGTTGCCTCAACTGAATTAGTAAACAAGTTAAAACTAAGGATGAAGCTTCAACCTCAGCTGTACAAACTTGGGTGGCTGGGTAAGGGACATCAATACAAGGCAACCCATAAATGCCTTTTTTCATTTTCTATTGGCAATTAGTATATGAGATATGGGCAAGGGCTGATAGGGCGATCCCTTGTAAGCAACGCATTGCATCAGATCTCAGGTGTAGTGGGAAATGGGCAAGGGCTAATAAAGTGTTCCCTTAGAAGCGATGCTTTGCATCAAAATCCAAGTGCACTGAAAGTAGGCAAGTGTTCCCTCGACGTTATGGATGTGGCAGGTAAAGAGACTAGCTTAGGGGAATAAGATTTGTATTGCCACATGGAATATAAGCACATTGACATGTGAGAGTATGGATTTGGTAGATACGATGAAACATAGGAGAGTCAACATAGCTTATGTTCAAGAAACCAAATAGAAAGGGCCTAAAACTAGAGAAATCAATGGGTATAAACTTTGGTATGTAGGAAAGGACAATAAAAGAAATGACGTAGGGATAGTGATGGATAAAGAATTAAAGGATAAAGTTATAGACGTTAAAATAACCAGTGATAGAATTCTACTAATAAAGCTTGTTCTAGGAGAGAAGATCATAAATGTTAAAAGTGCATACGCCCCATGGTAAGGTTAGAAGATAGAATCAAGAGACAGTTTTGGGAAAATATGGAGGGATTAATGCAAAAAATTTTCAATATAGAGGCGATATTTATAGGAGCAACTTAAATGGTCATGTAGGAGAAGAAAAGGAAGGATATGATAGGGTACATGGAGGATATGGTGTAGGAGAAAGAAATGAGATGGGGGAAACTATCCTCCATTTTGCTTTGGAATTTAACCTAGCTCTAGCAAACACATATTTTAAGAAAAGAGATGAACACTTACTAACCTTTAAAGTGGATCATATAAAAGCCAAATAAACATTTTTCTACTTAGGAATACCGAAAGATCAATGTGTAAGGATTGTAAGGTGATACCTGGTGAGAGTTGAACCACACAACATAAGTTACTGGTTATGAATATTTATATTGAGAAATGGAATAGAAGAAATGAACTTAATAGGTGTTCAAAAACTAAGTGGTGGAATTTGAAAGGAGAGAAGATAGCATCATTCAAAAACAAGATGGTAGAAGGAAAGTGAAACAATGAAATAGAAGTAAACATCTTGTGGACTAATATGGCTGAGTCCACTAATAAAGTGGCAAAAGATATTCTAAGATTATCAAAAGGTAAAAGACAACTAGTAAAGGAAACCTAGTAATGGACTAAAAAGTGCAAAAAGTTATTAAAGATAAATGAGTATGTTTGTAAGCATGGTAGAGGATTAGAAATGGTGAGAACTTTGAGCGATATAAGAATGCTAAAGTGGTTGCTAAGAGAGTAGTAAGCGATGCTAAAGTCAATGCATGTGATGATCTCCAATAGACTGGGGTCAAGAGAAGGTGAGAAAGATGTGTTCAAACTTGTAAAAATAAGAGTAAGGACTTAGACCACGTTAAATGCATTAAAAGTGATGACCAAAGTGTATTTGTTAAAGATGATAAAATCAATTAAAGGTGGGAAAGTTACTTTAAAAAATTGCCAAATGATAATTGTCCTCAGAATATAGAGATTGAAAGAACTGCAAACCTAGATAACGTTGTACTATATATGACCATACAATCAGGATACCTGAAGTGAAAGAGACCTTGAAAAAGATGAGATCAAGAAAGGCCTTGGGGCATGAGGATATACCAAATGAGGTTTGGAAGTATATGTGAGATGCTGGAGTAGTTTGGTTGACAAACTTGTTTAATAAGATTGTAAAATCGAAGAAAATGCCAGATGAATGGAAGAAAAGCTCTATCATACCAACCAATAAGAATGAAGGAGATGTACAAAGTTGCACTAATTATCATGGGATCAAACTTATGAGCCATACCATGAAACTTTGGTAAAGAGTGATTGAGTAGAGGTTATGAAATGAGACGAGAATATCAATAAACCAGTTTGATTTCGTGCCTAGGGGATCTACCATGAAAGTTATTTCCTATTTAGACAATTGATAGAGAACTATAGGGAGAGGAGGAAGGACCTCCACATAGTCTTTATTGACTTAGAAAAAGCTTAAGGTAGGCCCCTAGAGAGTTAATATACTGGATGTTGGGTGAGAAAGGGGTTTCACGGGTGTATAGGTACATAATTTAGGATATGTATGAGGGAGTGGTAATAAATGTTAAGACCACTAGCAAAGATACTAATGATAACCCTTTTCACTTTAGTTATAGATGAGTTAACAAAATAGTTGTAAGAAGAGATTCCATGCTGCACGCTATTTGCATATGACAAAGTTTTGATTGATAAGACAAGAGAGGGCGTAAACACAAAGCTAGAATTGTGGAGAGATGCTATAGAGTCCAAACGATTAAAAATTAGCCAAAGTAAGGCAGAGGATATGGAATGCAATTTTAGCAAGGAGAGGAATGTGAGTGAAGCACCAGTAAAGATTAATAACCAAGAAGTCTTCCAAAAAGACCACTTTCAATGCTCAGGATCAATAGGTCATGAGAGTGGAGTTATTTAGAAGGATGTTACCCATATAATCCAAGTGGGTTGAAACAAATGGAGATGTTCCTTTAGAGTTTTGTGTGATCAGCAGGTGCCACTCAAACTGAAAGTTAATTTCTGTAGAATGGTTGTAAGGCCAGCAATGTTTTATGGTTCAGAGTGTTGGGCAATTAATGAACAACATGTACATAGGATGAACGTAGCTGAAATTAGGATGTTGAGATGGATGAGTAGCATAACAAGAAAGGATAGAATTAGAAATGAAAACATTAGAGGAAACTTAGTAACAAAATGGGGGAGGGTAGACTTAGATGGTTTGGACATCTCCAACAGAGACCAAAAATGGCTCCGATTAGTAGTGAGTCAATATAAGTTGAAGGCTCTAAAAGGGTGAGGACAAGGCTTAAAAGGACATGGATAGAAGTAGTTAGAAAAGATTTAAAAACTTTTGGACTAAATGAAGCCATGATACTTGATGGAGGCGAGTGGAGGAACAAGATTCATATAGCTGGCTCCCAATCATAACAAGGCTTTGATGATGGCAATAATGATGATGGTGTAAAGAATTGATTTGGTGTGATGGTATACTTATGGACACATATCACTTGTTTTTGGGAAGACCATGCCAATTTGATGGGAGAGCTCAACATGACAGGTTCAAAAATACCAATTCTTTTATATTCCATGGTGAAAAGCTAGTTCTTGCACCCATAAAATCTAAAGCTATTTCAAAATCTTCAGAAGCAATTTACTTTTGCAGCAAAGAAAAAGGTGAATCTTGTGTTGAAGTTTTATACGCTGCACATTCAAGTATTGAGGCAGATAATGAATCTGTTGTTGATGATTTGCAAGGGGACATTTCCATTCTATTTGATATCTCAGCTGCTGAGGGACTTGATGTTACTCCATCATCATCTATCCTATGCATGGATGATCTAGACTATGAGAAAGGACCTATCTATGATAAGTATCCTTAAGAAGATGACTTCTTGAGAACTTTATTGTTGGATGAACTTTGGTTGAAAGAAGAAAGCCTTAAAACCGTTGAAGTTACAAACACAAAACTGCTTGAGAATTTAATGGAGAATCAAGAGCTTGCCAGTGTTTCATATGTAGAAGAACCACAAGCATAGGAGTGGTGCTTTGCTTTTCAAAGATCATTATCACTTGAGACTCAAAAGAAAGTTCTCTCCATTCAGATATTTCTGTCACAATATGCAGATGTATCCTCAAAGGAGAGCTTGCTGTCTACTTTCCACAATGATGCTATTACATGTCTTATTAATGTATGTGATTTGCCAAAAACTGGTTTGAAGTTTACTAACAAATTTGAGTTCTTTAGTGTATTCACAAACAGGGTAGCATCGATAATTTCATGAATCTTCAAACTTTTACAAATCTAACCGAAGTAAAAGTATGGATTCATGAATCTTCAACCTAAAACCCTATTTTCTATATAAAAAAATGCAAAAATCAGTACCATTTTTTTGATTTTTTGATTTTTGGCTTACATTTTTTTTTTTGATAAATCTTGATGCTTTCTCATTGTTAAACTCTTAAATTAAACGAAAAAGTCTAAAGTAGTTGTTCGGGGTCATATGTTCATGATCATGACTTTTTGAACTCTTATAGTTTTTATTTTGTAACTTCTGTTTCATCATAAATTTTATTTGACTTGACCTTGCTTGTATATTGTTTTGTTCATAGCAATTAGCATGTTTGGGTAATATTTCATCATGAAATTTGTTTCAATATTTTTCTTACATTTTAGGAATTTTTGGGATATTTTTGAAATCTTATAGGACGCAACAGTGTGATGAAACCTGTAAGGAGTGGATTCCTGTTCTTAACGCCAGCAATGGAGAATCACATAAAAAAGGGCAGCCCCAGTGCACGAAGCTCCCGCCTATGCGGGGTCCGGGGAAGGGGCGGACCACAAAAGCAATGGAGAATCACATGCATGAATCAAACCTGTTGGTGAGGTTTTTTTCCCACAGCCATGAAGAAGAATTAAAAAGAACTTGAGTTTCTTAAGACTGCAATTACTACATCAGATTGTACTAGTTGCAATTCATTTGTTGCTATGAATTTTGTCGTTGGATTGTTGAGAGTGGAGCGGAATAACGATTTGATTGTTGATGAACACCAAAAATCTATTTAATCTCAGGAAGGAGATTTGGTACGATTTCTTTGCTTCTTGAAGAAAATTGGTGAAGACGATGCAATCAACTCGAGGTCGAATTTTTTCAACTTGGGGAGAATGACATGGGTGTGTCTCATGGTTCTAAGATTGATGGTAGATCAAGAAAGATCAAGGGCTGTCTAAGTGATCTTGAACGGCCAAAGAAAGGTGAGATCATGTGCATGACTGGTCATGGGTGTATGGATATCATCACCAAGGAAAGGTTCAGCGGCTTGGATTGGCCAAAAGAAGACATTATTATGCCAAATTAAGAAGATGTTTAATTCTAGTACTTTTGGATGTCCTAGATCAAATTTGATGGGATGCTTGGATTGTGATGGATTGGACATATCATATGAAGCCTTAAAGGACAAGCAAAAGACTAGTCAAGAGTTTCTAAACTTGGAAAGTCAGAAACAGCCCCTCCCTAAGCTTATTTGGTCAAGGGGTCAATGGTTGACTAATCAAAGATTCTAACTTCTTTGACTTGGAAAGTCTTATCTAAGGAATTCTAGCACTTTTGGATGTCTTAGATCAAATTTGATGAGATGCTTGGACTGTGATAGATTGGACATTCCAGAAGAAGCCTTGGAGGACAAGCAAAAGACTAGTCAAAAGTTTCTAAACTTGGAAGGTCAAAAAAGCCTCCTTAGTAAGCTTATTTGGTCAAGAGGTCAATGGTTGACTAATCAAAGATTGTAACTCCTTTGACTTGAAAAGTCTTAGCTAGGGAATTTTACAAGTTTAGAAGCTTGCTAATGTTTATTGTAAGAATTTAGAAGTTGCTTAGATGTATTTAGTAACTCTCCGAAGAAGGTTTAGCAAGTTTAGAAAGTCTTGGAGGTTAAAGATTATATAGAAAGTTTTTGTGGGTTAAGCAACTTATGTAATTAGAAGGTTTCTTTGATAATTTGTACTTTCTAAAATTGGGAGGGCTGCTTCCATATGTAAATACCCCAGTTGTACATCAAATAAACAAGTTAGTTCAAGTTTAATTCAATTACAATTCAAGTGCAAAAGGACTTTTTCTTTTCTTTTTTTTGTGTGTGTGTTTGTTTAGAATGTTTTTTAGGATGGAAATTGGATGTGTTTTCTATTGCAAGCTTGGATAGGTCGTAGTTCATCGTAGCTTAGGCGCTTCTATTTCACTTGTGGACTAAGGTGAGGGGAGAAGTGTGGAGGTTATTGTCGTCAAGGTGGTGCATCTATATCCTTGTGGAGAGAGCTTGATTCTTTTCTTGCAAGATATGTACCTCTTGGTAATGAGACTATATCCAAGGGTGGTTGTGCTTGAATACTATGGTGGTTATATCCTTACTAAAACTAATTTCAACTTAACTTTGTGGTGGTGATTTCTGTATCCACAGAAAAATCTAGAATATTTTGCCATTATCTAATCTTGTATTTGCATGTAACTTTTAGCACCCGGTTATCCAGTGTCACCTAGTATACTCGTGTTACTATCTTGTTATATGTTTTTCTGTGTCAAGCTCATGCAAAGATTTTAAGAAGGTTGGTGAATTCATTCAATTAGTGGGTAGTAGTAATCTATTCCTTCAACAAAATTGAAGATTTTCACACTGGGGACCATCATGCACATCTCAATTCTTTTGTACTAAAAGGGTGCTTTTATGAATTAGACGTCTTAAATTATTATTTTGTTTAAGTTATTAGATTTGTGTCATGTTTGAAGTTAAGGCAAGAATAAAAGAGTCTTTTGTTTTGTCGCTTGTGTGTCAAGTAATATATTACTTACGGGTCAAGTAATCGTTAAGTCTATAAAGAGGTGCAGTTTTCTCTTTTGTAACTGATTATGTTAAAAGGCAGCTTGGTGCATGAAGCTCCCACGTATGCGGGGTCTAGGGAAGGGGCAGACCACAAGGGTCTATAGTACACAGCCTTACCTTGCATTTTTGCAAGAGGCTATTTCCACGTCTCGAACTTGTGACCTCAAGGTCACATAATGACAACTCTACCATTGCGCTAAGGCTCCCCTTCTTGTAACTAATCATGTTATGATGGAATTAATAAGACATCCCTCTACTATTCTTAACCCTTCTTCTTTTCAACTCTTCTTCTCCCAACTCCTGTAACTTTTGTTAATCTTCTCTTCTACTTCTACTTATTCTTCTTGCCCCAACTTCCATGAATCTTCTATTCTGCTTCTATTTCTTTCACGTGCCTTCTTATTTCTCTAATTCTTTTTTGTCAAAAGTAGATGTTCTTTCACTTTCTACAAGACAAAGTTTCATTGGTTCTTTTCCTTATCTCCCTCAATCAACGTTTTCCTCAACCCAAAATCCTAGGGCAATCCTAGTACCCCAAATTCTAGCAAACTCTAGAATATCGTTTGATTTTTCAAACCTTAATTTCAGTTCTCTCTCTTTGATCTATACATGCATTGCATCAAATTCCCTTGCACCCAAATCCTATATTGATCATAATACTTAAATGAAAGAGTAATCGACATAGTTTTGATTGATAAGACAAGGAAGGGTGTAAACACAAAGCTAGAGTCATGGAGAGATTCTATAGAGTCTAAAGGATTTAAAATTAGCAAAACTGAGACAAAATATATGGAATGCAATTTTAGCAAGGAGAGGAGTGGGAGTGAAGTACTGGTAAAGATTGATAACCAAGAAGATCTCCAAAAATACTACTTTTGATATCGGGGAATGGTAATTCATGAGAGCGAAGAGATTGAGAGGGATGTTACCTAAAAAATCCAAGTGGGTTGGAACAAATGGAGATGTACTTCTAGAGTTTTGTGTGATCAGCGGGTGCCACTCAAATTGAAAGGAATATTCTGTAGGATGGTTGTAAGGCTAGCTGTACTCTATGGATCGAAGTGTTGGACAGTTAAGGAGCATGTACACAGGATGAATGTAGCTGAATGAGGATGTTGAGATGGATGAGTGTTAAGACAAGAAAGGATAGATTTAGAAATGAAAGCATTAGAGGAAACCTAGGAGTAACACCAATAGGTAACAAGATCAAGGAGGGTAGACTTAGATGGTTTGGTCATGTCGAGCAGAGACTAAAAATGGCACCCGTTAGGAGTGAGTTGATCCAAGTCCAAGGCTCTAAAAGGGCAATGGGAAGGCCCAAAAGGACGTGGATGGAAGTGGTGAGAAAAAATTTAAAAACTTTTGGACTAATGAGGCCATGATCCTTAATAGAGGGGAATGGAAGAACAATATTCATGATGATGATGAAAAAGTAATCGACAAATCATATGCCTCTTCATGTCAAACTTGTGCACTAACCCATGCTTTTTATTTTATGGAGGGACTATGCGTTTGTATGAATAAAATCTATGACAATTTGAACACTATTTACAAAAAGCTCGTTCAGTTAGATATCTGTTTTCACTCAAAACAACTCCTTGGTTTGCTTGTGAGAATCAGAATCTTTCATGATCTGTTAATATATATGAAGATACAAAATCAATAATCAAACTAGTAAGCTTTTTCACATAGGCAGTCTTCTTCTTTGAAGTACTAACCTTTTTTACATAGGCCGTCTTCTTCATGTGCTGCATGTTAAGGTTTCTGAACCTCCTAGTCCTCTCTGAAATTCCTCCAGCCACCTTAGATGAAGTGTAAGTTATGAGAGCTCCGTGCCCTCTCTCCTGTATTTGCAGAGGAACTTAAGAATTCAAAGCTAGAAGGTGTGGTTCACTCCCCACAATACTCTATGCTATGGGAGTCTATCTACAAGGGCATCCAACCAATATTGTGTTTCCTCAAAGAGTAGTTTCTGGGTCCCTTTCCATATCGTCTCCTCATTGTATATGGCTAACATGCACACTATTATTCTATAGAGAACATGAGGCTCAATTGATTTATAGTGCTTGATTAAAGAAATGTTCGGTCAAAGTTCTGTGAACTTTGGTGGAAGGATGTCATTGAAGTTGGTTTGCCATCATCATGTTTATCAAACAAGTCCAGATATACCATGCAGAAGCTAATACATCAATTAGGAGATTTTTATACAATTTTTTTCTCTAAACTATTACCTTTCTTTTTCTGATACTATAAGCTATTGCTTACATGTGCACCCAAAACATTGCAGTCATTTCATTTTAAGATGAAAATGAAAAAACAAAGGAGAGGGAAATTAAAACCAGCACACCAAGGTTATTTCCTTGTTTACAACTAATGCTTCTAGTGAATTTAAGTTAGGAATATTTAGACTTATAAATCTTTCTGGTCTGGAGACAGTATAAATTGGAATCTAAATCAGTGGTAGTGCAACAAGGGTTTCCTTTCGCACACCTGTTCGATTCTGCAAGTATTCACTTACATTCTGAGCCATCACTGTCAGGTTCACATATGAAAAGCATATTGGTTATTCCAATTTAGTTCAAAGCTGTACTGCCTTATCACTGTATACTTACCAGATGTTTCATCTTGTGGGTCTTATTGGTAAATCTAATGATATCCGAGTATCTGCGTTTTCTATAAGGACACAGTGCTCAATAAGGAGCACTGCAACATACTGTTAAAAGAGGGAGTGAGTATGCCCAGAAGCCATTTTGTGAGTGGTCAAGTGTTCTTAATTGATTAAATAAGAGGCCTACCACCCGTTTTATCTGCAGTTTATCATGTCAATTTACAAGAAAAGGTAATATACAATTAATAGCATCTAATACAGGTGTACTAATGGTTATTCAAGCACACTATACTAACAATCTTCTACTATTTCAAAAGGGCATCGTGTCTCAGAGATGGTATATAAAGACATGCTCTTGGTCCGAAAATCCTTCATCAAAGGATCCACACAAGTAATCCGTCTATGCCACCTCCACCTCCCCTACATTTTCCTTCTTAATAATGTCTAACACCCCTTAAGAACTTCTATGAGCTCTATGTGAACAATATATTTTACACAACAACAGAAGCAACTGTCACTAAAGGAAGGGAGTGAGGTTGTTGCATCAATAATTCTCTTAAACATGTTGATTCCTCTGCAACTTCATTTTACAGCAATAAGCTCAGGTCCCATTACTGAATCTGATACATACAGTTGATGGATATAAACTTTTCCAAGTGTTAAAGATATGGAGTGATGTGGTACAGAATCTAACCAAACAAAGCTGTCCAGTGCTCCACATCAAGGGCACTTAGTAGTGGGTCACTACTTCCACCGAATGACAGATTGTCAGGTCTTCCAGTATTAGTATGTGTAGGACTGCTGACCCAGAAACATGAGGGACAGCCTTCCTGGAGCTCTTAGCTGCTTTGTCTTGGAGATGCATACATGGTGACTTACAAAGTAATGCTAGGGCCAAAAGGTTCACAAAGAAGTATTTAACTTTAGACAACCTCTTCACCTTGTTGTGCTTGCCTGTTTGGAGGAGTGTTTTTGGCCATTGTAGCTCGTAGTGATTGCGAAATTTGGTAAATTGACTTAGAAACTTCTTTTTGCTTCAAGGAGATGGAATATTCATTTTAACCTAGCTCTGACATCTTATGGTCTTAAAAAGATTGTGAAAATCATTGCCTTTGCCTTGAGGTTAATAATTGGACAGTAACTTTCTTGATGTTTTATGTCGGGATATCTTACACAGGAAACAATTTTACTTGCTCCTATTGAAGAAACTTGGTTCCGACAGATTTCATATTGAAGATTTGGGTGCCATCGCATAGTTTTGTAATCAGATTTTATTGCAGTAGAGCTTCCTAAGCAATTGGATTTTCCTGACGACTTGTTAACAAGCTTAATAGTAGAGTTGCTATACAATTCGAGGTAGACACTATATGTAAACTCCATTTTCTGCATTTTCACATAGGATTATGCTATTATTTAATGCAACTTGATTCGTGATCATATATTTCTTCTTGATGTTTAATGTTACCTTAGAAATCATTATTGACCTCATGATTGTTATCATGGTCATTTTTTCAAGAAAGCATAATAATATCGATGGAACCATTTCCTGGTGTAATATGATGGTATGCAGCCTTGAGTCTAGGACTAAATTTATAAATGGTTCGCTGTATGACATCGCAGTTGGGCAATTTGCTTCTGATTGCTTTGCTTTGTCCAGTCAAGACGGTGCATGCGTAGGTTCAGGGCGATACATTTACTAATACTTAGTTTTTGTCCTATACTGTTACGGAAATAAGTTTTGTATTCATTGGTGTCTACCTCGAATCTCTTATTTTTATTGCCTGTACGACTACAAACTTATCTATCACAGTCGACTGAACTGATATAACATCTAACAAAATCATATGATAGCATGCATTTCTTCTTGAAGGTTGATCGGCATCCCCAGTTCAAAAATTCGAGATGCCTTTTTGTTGTACGAACAGATGGTGGATGGATAGACTTTTCTTACCAGAAGTGTTTACGAGAATATATTCGAGCGAAGTACCCCTCTTATGCAGAAAGATTCATACGAGGACATTTCAAACGCAGTAACAGTGGCAATTTTTTATGAAAGAACACTATTCTGAGACCTCTTGCTTGATTTATAATAAAGGTCTTCTTATGTAGTATAGCTGTTGAGCCTTCATCATGCATGTAAATGAATATGGTTGTCTTTCTTTGGTTCTTTTTTTATTATGTATGTTGTGGACTGGTAAGTGCCGAAGGAGGAGAGAGCAGGCCGAAATGTAAAATTGTTTCACCTGTTTAATTGGAAAACTTTAGCAGGTGTATAAGCACGAGTTATTATACATTTATTGGGACGTCGAACCACCAGATGGACCTAAATCAGCAGCTGACAGGGTTTGACTATCAACTCATTGGACTAGTTTATAGTGGAGTGTTGGGCATGGCTCTTCCTGCAAATAATTCCAGATTAGTTCCTAAGTAGAAAACTTATAGGTTACAGAGACAAAATGCAACACGGAGAAAGAAGTAATACTGTTGCCCCATGTATTATTCTAAAGCCTCTGCCAAAAGCTGAAACAAAAGCATTATAATCGTATTCCTTGGCTCCATGCTTAGACTTGAAAGCTAGAAAAGGAAGGGTACCTTGGTGCAACTGTAGAGTTGTCATTGATCTTAAGGTCGTAGGTTCGAGGTGTGAAAACAGCCTCTCGCCATGTAAGATAAGGCTGCATTCTCATCCATATACGAGAGCTTCGTGCACTGGACAGCCCTTTTAATGTATAGCTGGAAAAGTTATAATAAAGTCCCTTACTATTTGTGATTTCTCGTATGACTTTGAACAAATCAACAATACAATTCAATTGCATCTCGTATTCAATTAACGTTTGCAATTGAACCGAAAAGTTAGACGGATGCTAACGCCTTCAGATTCTTGTGACGTGACATTTGACCCTCTGAGAGGCCCACGACTGATCGATGTGTCATTGACCTACCCTTAAATGACCTATAAGCGCAAGGCCTTTCTTGTCTAAAATCATGAGAGAGCCCTCGCCCTGTCCATTGTGCTGATGATAAACCCTAACTTCCAAGTTTTTCACTCCGACAAGATATTTGGAAAGTTAATTGCACGTTGTTAACTTCCTGTTGGTGGATTTTCCTTCATCCAAACATTCCCGTCAATTTTTGCATGCCAAACCGGCGTATATTGCATTCATTGATTGACGTATTTTAATGCTTGTACGAGGATAAATTATTGCTATTTTTGTCCGGATCTGGACTTGTTTACACTAATTGTGCATTGTTTAATGTTTAGTTTTGCATCAGTTTACAGCAAGTTGTTCTTTTTCTTTTAATTTGCAGGAAAAAATTTAGCCCTTGCAATCCCTATTTGCATTTGTTTAGTTTTAGGACACTGTTTTCCACTTTTCCAATGCAAGTTTGTCCTTTCTTGTTCCGATTGCATATGATTTCAATATTTGTATGTCACTTTCGTATTCAATGTCATGTTTTATAGTGCATTTGTCTTGAATTCTTCCATTACAATATAGTTATTACAACAATTGCATCGTATTGATAGATATCCATTATTTAGTATTACTTTTGCTATTTGAATGTGCAGTCATGAGTTCATTTTCAATTGAATTTCATCATAGTGGAAGATTTCTTAGTGAGGAAGATCTACTGCGATTGATCAACCAATTGGGGAACCGGCTTCTATCTAGTTTTCTGAGTGTGCATAATTATTTACAGAACTGGAGCCAATTCATAGAAGATTGAAGCAAGTTTCAAGTTATTGAAGTTTAAAGTTCAAAGTTCAATTGCTAGTAGATTGCCATGATAAAGCAGTTGACTACTTCACAAAAAGATAAAGGGAATATCTGTTTACAACTACCAACAGTTGTTTGTCCTTAAAATTTTGTCAACTATATTTTTAAAAACTGGAAGACTTATGAAGATCAACCTTTTTTAGTTGACCACCTTGGGAAAAGTCAACTAGTTTAGAAATCTAGTTGACTGCATTGAAACACAATTCAATTGAAGCAATTAAATGTGTTTTCTGAGAAGTTAGTCAATTGTTTTTCTTTGGACAGTTGGCTGCTTATCATTTCAATGAGTTCCAATTACAAACCCAATTGATTACCACTTTAGACCAATCAACTACATTTTTGAATTGAAGAATATGTGAAGGAAGACACACATGGGAATCTAATTGACTACGGAAATGAATCCAGTCAATTGCCTCAAGATCAAAAGTTAACAACGATGAATCAAAGTTTTTTCTGAGAAGAAATTGGTAGCATTTGCAGATTCCAGTCAATTTCTTTTGCAATCAAGTTAGTTGCCTTACTCAAGAGCTTAATGCAATCTAGTTGTCTCCCTTTTGATGAGTAGTCAACAGCGAACTTACAAAAGTGGGTTCTTTTCTGAGTTTGAAATCAAGTCAACTATTGTTGTAAGTAGTCAACTACCTTGTTCAACATTCAAATTTTGACTTGCGAATCACTACCAATCAGATACTTTATATTATAGTCAACTGCTTTAGGGGGCAGTTGTACTTTTTCATACAGAGTGCCAATTTCAACCTCATGTCTTTTGCACTCCAATGGCTAGTTTCTAAATGTCAATGGATCTATCAACAAGAAAGTTGAAACTAATAACTCTTGGAAGATTCAAGTGGTTCAAATGAATATCTTTAACAAGCATTCAAGCATACTACTCAAGCAAAAAAGTCTGTGCTTCTTGATTCAATTAGTTCAATCCTTTGTATGGAAACTTCTTTTTTTCGCTCTCACTTTCTCTTCCCCCATCTCTCTATCTATCTTTTAAGTTTTTTTTTTTATCAACTTCTAAGATAGATTTCTTCTTTAAAATCATTCCTTTTAGTATAAAGAGGGTCATATCTCTCTCGTTTGCTTCAAAGAAAATTCCAAGTGTTTGTAAGAAGGAAATGCTTTTGTAACTTCATCGTTCCTTTGATTCTATGGTCAACACAATGTTTATTGGTGTGTAAAATCTTCTAACAAACTGAATGGAATTTAATAGTTATTACTTTGAGAGACTAGAAGTAGGTGGCAAGGTTGGCTGGCCGAACCACTAAAAATTTTCTATATCTCACATCTTTGTGCCAATTTTCTTTGCTTTCAAAGTTTGATTTTCAAATTGAGCAATTGATTTCAAGTTTACCCCCTCAAGGTCCATAATTCCTAAAGTGCTTTGATGTTCATTTCCAATCTAACTTGTACATCAATGTTAGAAGGAGTTTTTTGGTTAGGATTCTCGATCAGATCATGCCTTTGCCTCTTAGACTTTGTAGGGACTCAGAAATGCTTCTAGTCTCGTATGAAGATTTCATTTTTCAGTTGAGATCTCATTACAACTTGACATGTAACATGGACGATAGGTGCATGCTCATTTGTTTTTTTTAATTTTGGAATGCTGGTTAGCTAGTGCAGAGTTTTCTTGTTATGAGTAGTTTACTATCTATGCATGCCTAGTATTATGCTTTGAGGATTCAATCACTGCATTTCAAAACAACTAGTTGAACACGATCTAACAAGGATGGCAATGTATGCATTGTTTTAGAACATGAAACTTAACAGAATGATTTATCTGCATAAAATCAGTCCTATGATTTTGAATTTTGCATTCAATTGTTTTTATTGAGTGCGATCTATTAGGTAAAATGGTTGGATGGGGCCTTGGCAATGAGGATGTCCTATTGATAATCTATCCATTTGCTTTCTATCATACAACCATGGATCTCAGCATTGAAAACTTGTTTATCTAAAGTTACTAGGCTTGATTGTGCAAGAAAAGGAATAATTCATGTTTAGTTTTATTTGGAGTAATTGGATGTCTACTACAGATGGATCTGTATGTCTAGGTCTTAAGGACAAGGTGTAGTTATCCCTACCATTTTCTTGAGAATGTAAGTTTATAAAAGTTCTAACTTGTCACTAATTTGTGAAATTATATGAATGGATAAATGATATTATGATTTCTTTAGACATTTACTGCTACTATAGTAAATTATAAGCCAAATATTTTACCAAATGGTGATAGATTGATTAATTTAGCTAGTTTTATGTTGCCGTGATTCTAGAGATATTGCCGAACCTTGTTGCCATGTCTCATTGAATCCTTCTAATGTTTGTGTCATATGGAAACTTCTCTAAAATTTTCTTTTCTATTAGATCTTGGATAGATGTGCATATCTTGATTTGCACTTTCTACTAGTTGTTTTTAACAACTTTGAGATAATTTATTGGATTTTATTTTAGGGAGCTGCATAATATCATTCATTGTATGTTTCTTATCCTTGTAAAATCCTAAAATTTCTAGGTTTACCTAGACTCCATATTTTCCTAGTTGGTGGAATATATGACTCAGCAACGTGGAATGATGGTAACTCTATATTTTAAATGTTGTGATATTATGTAATGGGGTACAATGGAATTTCAAGTTGGGTGTAGCAGATAAGATGTGATTATGGTTAAGTTGATTTTTGGATCTCAATGTTAATAGATAGGAGCAGGTCAAGCTATGGATTACTTTCACTAGCCAAGAGGTTAAATTGATGCCTTTGAGGCTATGTTTTTTATTGAAATTCATTTGCAAGTGTCTAAAATTCCTGACTAATTAGATTATCATTCTATCTCAATGGTTGGAACTCTTAGCTTGGGAAGTATCAAATTGTTGTACTTTTTCTACTATAAATTCTTATAGTTCCATATTCTTGAAGGCATGACAATTGAAAATTAAACTGCTTGATTGGTATGGTTTAGATGAATGATGCCTTAAAGTTGAATTGGTTATACATGATTGTGGGCATAACTAAATTATAGTTGTACAGTGATCCTTTGATGAGGAAATGAATGAATGGACTTGTGGATGTAGGAGTATGTTGAAGGGAACCTCTTTAGAAATAATTATATAAGTGTGACGACCTAGGTTTTCCCATGCATTTTTAAATGAAATATCTAATTCCTAAGGCAGGATGCATCCCTATTTGAAAACCATTTTTATAAAAACCATGCAATGCAGTGGAAAATCTTTAGTTTTAAACTCATTTTGAAAACCCCGAGTGTCATTTGCTTTCACAACAACTAGAGTAGTTTTTGAAAAACTTCAAAAATTATAAATATTTTTCCCAAGTCTATCCAGTCACAGCTCACAGCCCAATTGTAAATCAATACAAATACATGTCCAAAGGGTAGAGTGTTTACTTACATGTATAATTGTCTCCTTTTGATTTACTTGCTCATACCACTAACATTTCCTGAGGCATCTTCTATGCGTGAGTGGAGTTGTCTTGAAAAATGATATATTTGGGTGTCTTCTGCCACGTGCGTATCCTGTCCTTAAGTGCTTACTTGTGTCTGAAAAATGTCAAGGATTGAGTGAGTATATACTATACTCAGTAGGAGTCTATCACTACTAGTTTTACAATGCATGCTATGTTTAAAATCATATGCTCTTTAAAACATGTGCATGTTTGAACACTCATGTTCAATATTGATATTAAAAACCATTATCGAATTGGAATACTGACGACTTAAAGAATCGCAAAATCCAAGTCAAAAGTATCATATCTATCATAAACATAATGATATGCATAAGATGCTCAACTGAATCCAACTCATGGATATATGGTATGGTCGACCAACCTCATGTCATGCCATATGCAATGCAAGTAAATCCTCAAAACATAAGGCCCACTATGCCCACGAATTCCTCGCCATGTGGTCCCCGGGTACCTGGGGACACTTCGTCATGGCCTCCATGGGGCATATGACACCTCGACCCAGTGCCGTGACACTAGTGGTAGCCCCCTGTACCACATGCAGTCGACGTAGGGACATGCCTTTTTTTTTTTGGTGTGGTACCCTTTCCACCTAATAGTGGTAGAGGTTGGGAGGCCACCTCAGACCTCTCAGCATAGCGCCCATGAGCTTACTAGCCCAAATCATATACGATCAATCAAGCAAAAACCACTTTTTCAAAACCTGTCCTCTTTGGGTTCCTCACAACTGCCTACCCAGCATCTTTTAGGCACTCCAGCATCTTTTGGTAACCCTCAAGGACATGCAATTTTTCAAAACTCAATAACCACAAATCATGCAATTTATGCAATCGTTTGCAAAACATGTCTATGCATAATGTATTTATCATATGCATGCTGAATTTATTAAGTCATGCTAAACAAGTCATATAACTTATACTTAAAACATGCATTCTCAAAACAATCATGTGCTCTTTTTAAAAGTCTAGTAGCGATAGAGCACCTACCTCGAAGTCTCCTGGAGTTGCGTCCTTCATCACTCAACCCGACCCTGGGTCTCATTTATAAACTCCTGGATATGAATGGATAACAAGGAGTCCTTATCAATTTTGATCTATTTAGAAATTAGATCACTAGATCTGCCTTTTAGGGTCCATGGGTCCTTGCCTAATTCAGTGTCAGGCTAGATCCTACGATATGGATCTACTATTCAATGGTTAGACTCTATAAACTGTCCTATAATCCTAATTTTATAGTTCTATTAGGTCTGCGCATCATGGTTTCCAAGACGTGTGCGCGCCCTGGTCGAACCAGGACCCATGCCTGTACGTCATGCGCGCCCAAAGGCCGTGCCAGGGACCGCGTTTGCACGTGCACATGCATACCCAAGCGACGCGCTATGACACGCGTCCTGGATGGCATCGCGCGGATGCACCTTTGGTGTAGCATGGCACGTCTCAGCTCCCAGGGCACCCCGTGCATCCATGACCCATGCCCCACGTTGCGCGTGCACCCGAAGGCCGCACCAGGGATAGTGTACGCACTGTCGTACACCTGGAACCCGTCCCAGGGACCCTGTCCTAGGCGTACGTGAAGCATGGCTTCCCTAGGACGCCTTGTTCGCACAGAGCCGGATGGAACCGGCTAGGTCGTTCTCCGGCTGGAAAAATCGGCTAGGAAAAACTAGATCCAGCATGGATCTGGCCTGGGGGAAGTAAAATGGAGAAAAAGGGAGAGAAAGCTTACCTGGGCAGCCCCAACACGGTGCCCTTCTTCTAGCGTGCGGCTCCCTCTTTTCCGTCTGAAAGCCCCTTGTCGCCGGAACCCACGAAGAAGGGGGAAAACCCCAACTTCCATTGTAGTCAGAGGAAGAAGAAGATAGAGTGAAGAGATGGGAGTGGCCGGCCTGTAGGGACGACTCAGGCCTGGCTGGAATGTGTAGGGAAAACCGTTGTGGGGGTTTTTCGATTTTTTGCCGGAAACCCCAGCCTCAAATAGCCGAAAAAATCGTGATTCGAAGAGGAGGGAGATAGGGCTTTTTATAGCCTTGCTATGGTGGTGGCAAAAACCTCTGGAAACTAGGGTTTCTGGAGAAATCTAGAGGAAGAAGAAGACGGGGTGACGTTATCAAAATGAACCCCTGCGTTTTCTGTCTTTTTCATTTTTAATTTAAATTATAGAAATGCCCCTAATCTTTAAACGGCCGTAACTTCTTCATACGAACTCCATTTTCGGCGTTCTTTGAGGCGTTGGATTCCATTTTCGAGTAGAATCTAATGATACCAAGTTTTATTACAAATTCCTTCATTTACTATTTTAAATAAAGTAAAACATTTAACACAGTTTATTTCGTATAGAATGTCCAATTCATTTTTGTTAAAAATAGCGTAAATTGCTCGGGCATTAGATTATTACCCCCTTAAAAGAATTTTGTCCTCGAAATTCCACAAATCCTCTTCTTCAAGTCAGCTATCTTCTTGATAAGACATATTTAGGACTCCCTTGAACTAAGAAAATTCCCATACTTCTGTTGTCGACGAATCCATTATTTTGTTATCCAATCCTCTAATTGAGTTAATACTTGGAGTAATGTTGTCCTTAAAATGCTAATCATACTATCTTGTACCCATTCCTAGGCACGTTCTCAATTTATCCTTGTTATAATTCCTTCCACAAGGCCTTACACATATGTATCGCGTTAATATATCTCATCCATTTTCTTATATATGGGCTGCTTCCGCTGCATACTCTGATACATAGTCCCATGCGTGCCAGTTTATCATTACAGGTTTTTATCTGTATTACCCATCCTTAGTTGCTCATATCCCTTTTGATCATGTATAGGATAGTCTCCTTAGATGACCATACTCTCCTACTCATATAAATTATTTCATACTTCTTTGAGATCATATGATCTTATTCCTCCTATTTCATTTTGAATAGCATAGGATAATCCCTTTTTCCTCTTGTCTTCCATCTAGTGATCTCTTCATCATCCATATCTCTTTTTAATGGTTGGTTGTATGTCATTAGTAAGTGTCCAACAAAAAAGGTTACATTCTTTCTATTGTGTCTAACTTTGCTTCTTATCTTTTATACTTATCCCCAAGATACTTCAATAACTGACATGGTATCATGTGCTCTACAGCCAATCCCTTGATTAACTTTGAATTTTAACTATCTGTCACTTTTCTACTATAACTTGGGTCCTCAACCCATATTATATTCAAAATAAAATAATTCAAGTAGCATCCTCCATCACTGATACTATCTCATATTACGATTAGGATATTCGAACTATACATCAAGTTTCATAGATGATGAAGCCATCAAATGCTTTTCTTCCTGAAGAGTTTATGCAAACTCATGTCAAATGTTTTATGGTTAATTCATCATCATGGGTCAAATGTTCTCATCCAGAGGCCTATCTCACTATTCACATCAATTTGTCATTAGGATTTTCAACAATGTTCCCATTTATGCAAAAAGTCTCTTATTCATAACCGAGTACCCTTGCTAGGTCATGGTTGTATCCTTTGTCATTGTCTTCTTTATCCTTTCTTTGCTTAATGGTTTTCTTCGTAACCTTTCAGTCCAAAAGTTCTATACTCAATCCAGTAGGGTTAGTCCTTAGGAAATTCCTTCAATTGATTTTTCGTACTTGGTATATGCACATAACAACTAACTATTTGTCTAAAGAAAACGTAACATTAAATCTTCACCTTATAGTGTGCTAGCGATCTCACCTTTTCTCCTTCCATTCCCTATGTCAATATATTGTTCAATCTTTTATCAAGGCTTTATCGTCAACCATGCAGTCTGTATTGTCAGGAGGTATCCTCATAAGTAGTGATTTTCTCAATTCCTCAAATTTTATCTTTCAAGTGCCTCCTCATACTTAGCTTATAATAGCAGTTCTTGTTCAATAACTACTACATCAAGTTAATGCTGAAGCTGTTAAATCATCAAATTTGAAAAACACTCAGGTAAGCATGGAACATTTTCGTAGACATATAGAAAGAGAATTTATTCGATTACTTGTTGATCTCTGTCCAGATGTATAGGTTATAAGCTCAACGGTCTCTCTAAAGCGATCAGTACTTATATGCCTTTCTTTTCAATCCAAGTCAGCAGCATCTTTTAGACCCACAGTGATTTTTATGGTTTGTCATGGTATCTATTTAAGTTTGGAAAAATCTGTCTCATTGGTGGATATCCCTTCTTATTTTTGCTTCTGTCTCAGTTGTTACTGTATTCATCGTACTCGTAGCTCCTCCATGATGTGGTCTAATCAACTGACCTTATACCCTCAAATGACTTAGTCTAACAAGTAACTTCTTTTAGGTAAAACTCACACCTAAATACTTATACCAGTCCTCTGAGTATATAATTTAGACTATTGTCTCATAAATACTAACATATTTGATTAAATAGGGTGGGATACCTTTATTTAGTCAACAGTACTCTAAAGGTAATGACTAAATAATGGTCTTAAGATATTTGCTCTTCCAAATCTATGATAGCAAGACCTCAATTCGATCCTTGATGGTACCCTACTTGCTGAAGAAAGACAAATGGACAAGTCACGGTCCCAGCTTAATTCCTTTGTCAATATACTTTATTGGCAAGGAAGGATATCACCAGATTTTCCTTTTTATGGACTATATCCATTGGTGTTCCCCATAAGCTAATGGATCCGATAAGAATCTAATTGTAATAATTGATATCAAACCATTTGTAGAATTTAATTTCTAGTTGGTTAGCATTCCTCATCGAAAATTTCTTGTCGCATAATCTCTTGAAATTCGATACTCTACTCAAAGTCTTAAACCCCATATGCTTTCTCTCTTTTATACTCTTGTACAATAAGATTACCAACTCAACTAGTATTATTCCCTCGCATTTGTTTGGTTTACCTCCCTATAGGATGAAAGAATTGTATGTATCTCCGTAAAGTCATGATTTTCCTCTTTTGAATATTCAATAGTCATCGAATACTTATAGTTACATCTCTATCTCTTTCTCTCTTTTCTTCAAAATCTTCATTTTGTCTACCTAGATCAATGCTTTCATTTAAGTGGTTGCATATATTTGATCTACGCAGTAGTCAAGAGAAACTTAATACTTCCAGGAAATGTTGAAGTTTTCTAATATCATCGAAATCCTTAATTGCCTATAGCCTCAATAAATTTCATACAATGTCTTAATAATGGCATTGACGTTTTGGTAATGCTATACTTCTCTTACAAGTTCATGTTAGGATCAATCTATTATCATCCCTAGTATTATCATCAAAATCTTTTGATAACTCGGTCGAATTCATTTCCCTATCATATTTGTGTTATGTTTCTCTCAATCGCATAATATGTCACTTGTATACATCTTCTGATTTGCTCCATAATACTCAGGTAGTTATTATTTGATAGCACTTCACTCTTCATAAGACTCCAATTAAGGTATCCAAAATTGAGCTAAGTCTTTCAGGATCCATACCTTCGTGATCTAGTACAAGTCACAGTTATTTCCTAATATCATCTTGCATTCTCATCCCTCTTAGATTATCATCAAAATCTTCTCAAAGTCTGTCTTTTACATCCCCTATCATACTCACATCATATCCCTTGTGATAGTGTGCTCATATTCTGATATTCTTTAGAAGGGTAAGATAGCCATCTAGGTTCTTCGATTTTCTCGCCTTTGGTGAGATTACTTTATTACAGGTCAGAACTATCTACTAACAAGTCCACTAACATCTTCATTCATCATTCTCATCATAATCTAATTTATATATGAGTTTTCCTGTTTGCACCACTGCACAACAATCCTTATTGATAAGATTTAAGCTATCCAATATCTAAGTATTTGCTAGACCCATCTCCTTTTTTCACCTATTTGTTTATGGTGAAATTCCTTGAGCATTAATATGCTAGTCATCTCTACTATTTCTATTTCTACTACTTCTTAATTTTCTCGATTGTCTATGACCCTTGGACATGCTGGACTGGTTGTGAAAGGATAAAACTGAGCTCTGATACAAACTATGACGACCCAGGTTTTTTCAGGCATTTTTAAATGCAATATCTATTTCCTAAGGCGGGATGCATTCCTATTTGAAATCCATTTTTATAAAAACCATGCAATGCAGTGAAAAATCTTTAGTTTTAAACTCATTTTGAAAACCCCAAGCGTCATTTGCTTTCACAACAACCAGAGTAGTTTTTGAAAAACTTCAGAAATCATAAATGTTTTTCCCAGGTCTATCCAGTCACAGCTCACAACCCAACTGTAAATCAATACAAATACATGTCCAAAGGGTAGAGTGTTTACTTACATGTATAATTGTCTTCTTTTGATTTACTTGCTCGTAGCACTAACATTTCCTGAGGCGTCTTCTACGCGTGAGTGGAGTTGTCCTAAAAAATGATATATTTGGGTGTCTTCTGTCACGCGGGTATCCTGTCCTTAAGTGCTTACTTGTGTCTGAAAAATGTTAAGGATTGGGTGAGCACATAATATACTCAGTAGGAGTCTATCACTACTAGTTTTACAATGCATGCTATGTTTAAAATCATATGCTCTTTAAAACATGTGCATGTTTGAACACTCATGTTCAATATCGATATTAAAAAGAATACTGACAACTTAAAGAATCGCATAATCCAAGTCAAAAGTATCATATATATCACATAATGATATGCATAAGATGCTCAACTGAACCCAACTCATGGATATATGGTATGGTCGACCAACCTCATGTCATGTCATATGCAATGCAAGTAAATCCTCAAAACATAGGGCCTACTATGCCTACGACCACCTCGTCGTGTGGTCCTTGGGTACCTGGGGATACTCGGTCATAGCCTCTATGGGGCATATGACACCTCGACCCAGTTCCGTGACACCAGTGGTAGCCCCCTGTACCACATGTAGTCGACATTGGGACATCCCTTCTTTTTTTTTAGCATGGTACCCTTTCTGCCTAATAGTGGTAGCAGCTGGGAGGCCACCCTGACCTCTTAGTATAGCACCCATGAGCTTACTAGCCCAAATCATATACGATCAATCAAGAAAAAACCTCTTTTTCAAAACCTGTCTTGTTTGGGTCCCTCACAACTGCCTGACCCTCACAACTGCCTATCCAGCGTCTTTTGGGCACTCTAGTGTCTTTTGGTAACCCTTAAGGACATGCAATTTTTCAAAACTCAATAACCACAAATCATGCAATTTATGCAATTGTTTGCAAAACATGTCTATGCATAATGTATTTATCATATGTATGCTGAATTCATTAAGTCATGCTAAACAAGTCATATAACTTATACTTAAAACATGCATTCTCAAAACAATCATGGGCTCTTTTTAAAAGTCTAGTAGCGATAGAGCACCTACCTCGAAGTCTCCTGGAGTTGCGTCCTTCATCACTCAACCCGACCCTAGGTCTCATTTATAAACTCCTGGATATGAATGGATAACAAGGAGTCCTTATCAATTTCGATCTATTTAGAAATTAGATCACTAGATTTGCCTTTTAGGGTCCATAGGTTCTTGCCTAATTCAGTGTCAGGCTAGATCCTACGATATGGATCTACTATTCAATGGTTAGACTCTATAAACTGTCCTATAATCCTAATTTTATAGTCCTATTAGGCCCGCGAATGCCTGTACGTCATGCGTGCCCAAAGGTCGTACCAGGGACCGCGTTTGCACATGCACATGCATGCCCAAGTGACGTGCATCTTGGATAGCATCGTGCGGATGCACCTTTGGTGTAGCATGGCGCGTCTCAGCTCCTAGGGCACCCCGTGCATCCAGGACCCGTGCCCCAAATTGCGCGTGCACCCGAAGGCCGCACCAAGGATAGTGTACACTCTGTCGCACACCAGGAACCCATCCCAGGGACCCTGTCCCAGGCACATGTGAAGCATGGCGTCCCTGGGATGCCTTGTTCGCACAGAGCCGGATGGAACCGACTAGGTCGTTCTCTGGCTGGAATAACCGGCTGGGAAAAAGCAGATTCGGCATGGATCTGGCCTGGGGGAAGTAAAATGGAGAAAAAGGGAGAGAAAGCTTACCTGGGCAGCCCCAACACGGTGCCCTTCTTCCGGTGTGCGACTCCCTCTTTTTCGTTTGAAAGCCCCTTGTCGCTGGAACCCACGAAGAAGGGGGAAAACCCCAACTTCCATTGCAGTCAGAGGAAGAAGAAGACGGGGTGAAGAGATGGGAGTGGCCAGCCTATAGGGATGACTCAGGCCTGGTCGGAATGTGCAGGGAAAACCGTTGTGGGGGTTTTTTGATTTTTTGCCGGAAACCCCAGCCTCGAATAGCCGAAAAAATTATGATTCGAAGAGGAGGGGGATATGGCTTTTTATAGCCTTGCTATGGCGGTGGTAAAAACCTCTGGAAACTAGGGTTTCTGGAGAAATCTAGAGGAAGAAGAAGACGGGGTGCTGTTATCAAAACAACCCCTACATTTTCTATCTTTTTCATTTTTAATTTAAATTACAGAAATGCCCTTAATCTTTAAACGACCGTAACTTCTTCATACGAACTCCGTTTTCGGCGTTTTTTGAGGCATTGGATTCCATGTTTTGAGTAGAATCTAATGATATCAAGTTTTCTTACAAATTCTTTCATTTACTATTTTAAATAAAGTAAATCATTTAACATAGTTTATTTCGTATAGAATGTCCAATTCATTTTTGTTAAAAATAGCGTAAATTGCTCAGGCATTACAATAAGTTTGAAAGGAGAGAAGATTATTTGTTTCAATAGCATATGAACTTGTTTTTCAAGTTATGTGATTTTTGACCCATCAATAGGTGTCATTCAATGGTTCCTTTAGGAATAATTATGTTGGTTAGTTCTTAATAATTTCATGCTACTTGTATAGAAAATGCTTGTTGTTAGTAGTATGAAATTAATATGTGCTATTCGAAGAAATTAAGTGATCATTGAGATTATTTTGTGTATGCAAATGTTGCATTTTCACTAACATGATGAATGATATTGTGGTATTATATGTATTTATATGTGTCTTTGTGAGAGAGAGTATATAAGCTGAAGTAGAATATGGACATATGTTTTGTTCCATATTATTGCATTATCTAAGAGGTACCTTGCTATTGAAGGATTAGATATGTGAGAAGTGCTAGAATTATGATGAATATTATAGAAAATAGACTTGTGGGTTCTCCCCACCATTTAAACTCAGGAGGCATTGGTTTGTTGGTTCTCCCCCACCATATATATTCGGGAGGCATAGAATTGTAGCTTGTCGACTGCTATGTAAATTTATGAGGCATAGATTACAAGTTCTCCTTGGCTATAAAAAGGAGGCATATACTGGAACATACTTTAAAGATATTAGGAGTAGAGCCATATGAGTACATTGATTTCCTAGATGCTAGGGGAGTCTAGAAGTTGGATGTTGAGTGTGCCCAAATGTTTATAGGTTCATGAGACCCAAATGACAAAAAATACATGAAAAATGGCCATGCAATACTGTGATGCAAAATGAAAGGGATATATATTAGTTAGCGTATCTAAGGCTATATTATGAGGTGCTATTGGATTATTGAAAAATATTATGTTACAAATTTGATTGGCATGATATGGACCATGTGGAAATGATGAAGTTATTGGATCTAAGCACAATGATTGATGTGCAAAATTCACAAGTATATGAAATTGTTTAAATAATAAGAACTAGAGTATCATTCAATGGAGATTGATTAATTTACAAAATGCCAAAATTTACAAACCCTAATTCTATTTAAAAAATCAAAAGTGAAGAAATTTAATTGTAGCAAAGAAAAATTAAGAAGAATGTAATGAAATTATGTGATAAAAAGTAGTTGATTTAAGGCACTAGAGCATCCAATTTCACCATAACTAATATGAATTAGTTCCTTTAACAATGCTAATCAAGACTAATTATTCATGTTGATAGTTCAAAACCCTAACCTATTCAATAATCTCTCTTGAATATAATTACAATTACTCTAACATCTTGACCCATCATATCTCTATGTGAATTTAAATATACAAATGTACTTTAAATTCTTTGAAAATTTGCAAGATAACCCCCAATTCATGCAGCACATCTCTGTTAAGCATTCAATTTATGGCATTCATCACAAGATGGAAGCATTATATATTGCCTTTAGGTCTCAATATAATCATTAAATCATTTCAATATAGGTAAGATATTTAAAATCAATAAGCATAGTGATGAACACTCAACATGAAATAGTCAAACTTTGAATAACTTAAATTATTGAAATTAATCACCATAGTTACGCTACATCCTAGCCCTAGTAGAAAAAGAAGTACTTCATAATTGAATTATTCAAAATCATATTCTTAGTCTAAAATATTAAACAATGGATAAAAAGAAAAGAAGGAAGAAAAAAGGTGATTGCCGAGGTCTTTGAATCTCTCCACAAGTCTTTTCCACCCTAAATTGCAATCCAAATTTCAATGTAAAAAAAAATACTCCTCCCTCCCAAATTCTGTCCTAACATTCTAATTTATAGAGTGTAAATTTTGTCCAGCCAATGCTTGTAGAAAGAAGATTTCAAGCAGAGGAAAGTTATTCCTTTTCAATGTGAATACAACTTACAGTCTTTACATAGATTCATAACTTGCATTGCCATTTACTCATTGATGATGGCTGATTTTGACAAAATATAAACACATGCAATGTAGCTTTTCAAGTATCTTTCCATAGCTGTAAGAATTACATCGTTTGGACCACTACAACCAAAACTATGCCCAAAATATTAAAATATGTTAAAAAGATAATGAGATAAAATCTTTCAAAATATCAAAAATGAAAGGATTACTTTGATTGCCTAAAAGTCTTCCAATTTTGGGATATTGATTCACTTAAGAATCCTTGATAGTTTTGACCTTCTTTTCTTTATCCTTTTAAAAAGAAGAAGAAGACATCTTCCAAGGTACGCTTAAGCATAACTTCCAAAAATAAGGCTTTATGTATGACATTTGCTAGCTCATCTTACCCCAATAAAATTGGCTACTTCAAAGATCTTTTATTAATTTACAAATGCAATTTTAAGCCTTCATTTGCTTGGATATTTTATAATATGATTAAATTAGATAAAATAATATGAATTAAGGTAAAAATAATAAAATAAAGAGAAACAACCATTAAATGAACATTCAAGAGTATTAAAAATTATGAGCAAAAAGAAGTATATCAAATACCACCGCACTTAACATTTACTAGTCCTTGAGAAAAAAGAAAAGAATAAAAGACGAAATTTAAAAACAAAACTTGATTTGGTTTGATTCCACAATGTTTGCAGAAAGAGTATAACTCAAAGAAAGGTTTAAATATTATTAGAGTTTCAATTTCAATTCAAGAGTTTGTCTCATCTCATAAAGAATTCTTCAAGTGTGTGTGTGAGTAGCTCTGACGACTTGGGTTTTATATGATGCAATTTCATAAAAAGGCGAGCTCTTGCTTTAGAAATATGAAATGCATGAAAAATCTTTTTGTTTTGGAAAGCAATCTTTCGTATAAAACCCCGAGTTTCAAAACACATTTTAAATCATATAGCCATGGCATAGTTTTAAATAAACTATATTCCCAAGAAAGTGTTAGTCACAACCCCAGCTACAGAGAGTAACTACAATCAAATAACATTCACTGAAAGATAAGGTAGGGGTTTACTTACTTATACTTAATTCGGATGTTCTCTGTCACGGGTCTGTCGTGGGTATGTCCTTAAGTGTTTACTTGTATTTGAAAAATGTTAAGGATTGGATGAGTATACACTATACTCAGTAGGAGTCTATCACTACTAGTTTTACAATGCATGCTATGTTTTAAACCATATGTTCTTTAAACCATGTGCATGTTTGAACACTCATGTTCAATATTGATATTAAAAGCCATTGTCAAAATAGAATACTGACAACTTAAAGAATCGCATAATCCAAGTCGAAAGTAAGATAGATATCATGAAAATATACTATGGTATGCATAAGATGCTCAATTGAATCCAACTCATGGATTTATGGTCGACCATACTCATGTCATGCCATATGCAATGCAAGTAAATCCTCAAAAACATAGGGCACACTATGCCCACGACCTCATCGCCATGTGGTCCCTGGGTACCTAGGGACTCTCGGTCATAGCCTCCATGGTGCATATGACACTTTGATCGGGTGCCGTGACACTAGTGGTAGTCCTCGTTACCACTCAGCAATTGAAGTAAGGACATGCCTTTTTGGCGTGGTACCCTTTCCACCTATAGTGGTAGAGGCTGGGAGGCCACCCCGAACCTCTCAGCATAGCACCCACGAGCTTACTAGCCTAAAAGCATTTAAAGATAAAGCCAAAGCTCAATCATCATAAATCATGCAATTTATGTAATCGGTTGCAAAACATGCATGCAATGCATAAAATCTGCTCATGCTAGTATCGCATTCAAAGTCATAACCCTGCCTAGAAGCCTGACGGCCTAGAAGCCTGCCAGCCTAGAAGCCTGTCAGCTCTCTCTGGCCCTCCCTCATCGGCCCACCCTCATCAGCCAGCCCTCATAGGCCAAGGCTACACTTATCATGCAGACAAGAATCCTTTTTCAAAACATGTCTACGCATGTAACACATGTCTTGGCAATATATGCACAATGTATTTTTCATATGTATGCTAAGTTCATTTATGAAATCAATTCATGCTAAACAGGTTATGTGCATAAGGACATAACATAAGTTTATATGATATACGCATAAAGACAGGACATGTAACTTAAAAACTTAAAACATGTATTAAAAAGACAATCATGACTCAAAACATGCATTCTCAAAGCATCATAGGTTCTTTTTAAAAGTCTAATAGCGATAGAACACCTACCTGGTTTGATTGCGCTAGTCCCCTTATCCTCGTACGTTCCTGGACATGGTTTAGGGGAAAAAGGTTAGCTTGGCCTATTTCTATAGGGTCTAGAATAGTTTACCTTACTACTTAGGCATTAAGGGTTCAGGGTTAGGGTTCCATGCCTAAGGGCCTCCTAAGGTCCCCAACTGGGCCTTGGTATAGTCAGGTTTGCAAAGGTTTAGTGGCCCCACACCACTATCATATTTTAAGGGTCATTCCAGCCTTAGATAGGGCTTGATCAGGTATTTTATGGTTTGGGTGTGTCCGCGCCGTCGATACGGATATAATGCCTCTCGTGGCACCTCAATCGGAGTCCTAGAACTCAAGTTATGAGAATTTTAGTATTAAGAATACATAGAAGACCCATACGAGGCGGGAGCTTGGGATGCTAACACGTCCCGCATCAGCGGCGCGCGCCCCACCGGGAGTGTCTACAGACACACCGGGCCTCCGCCCCTTGTTCTCGTCGTGGACGCGCCCGTCGGGTTCTCCTCAATGCACGTGGCGCGTTTTCGTTCTATGGTGACCTAGGCGTCCTCGGGATGCCCTGGTTCGACCCTGTCAAACCAGAATGCCCCAAGCACCTTCTCTGGGTCCGTTGTGGCTCCCTAGAGCCCCGTTTTGCATGGTTTCTCATGCAAAAACTTAGGAAAATTCATCCTAAGACTGAGGGGGAGATGGGTTTGGAGTGGTTTAAGGCGTACTTGGTTCGTGGTCGGATATTTTCCATGTTTTCTCCTCTTGTACACAGCTCCCAGATTGGTCTTTTCTAGGGTTTTGGGCTACCATTGGAGGTGCCTAAGAGCTCTATTTATAGAGCTTACAGAGGGTTCTGGAGGGGGGTTTCTACTGCCATGGAATGGCGGTGGAGAAACCTCCAGAATGGCGGTGGTTTCTCCCCTGCACATTGTCATTCTAGAAACCTCCAGTATGTTTGTGAAGAAGGGGGTGCCCGTATCAAAACGGGTCCCTATTTTCTCAGGCCAAATTCGTTTTAACTTTAATTATAATTTTGCCCTTGAACTTCAAAGGGCCATAACTTGCTCATTTTAACTCCGTTTTGGGTGATTCTGGTCTTGTTGGATTTCTTTTTCTGAGACGCACCTAATGGTACCATTATAAGGACCAAATTTATGGGTCTAGTCAGGGTAAACAGTGAAATGACCAAAATGCCCTTATCTCCAAGAAGTGAACTTTTCATTACCAACTTGGGATTTCAAGGTTACAAAAATGGAGTCATTACAGTAGCCAATAGAAATTTTTCTAGCTAGCAACTAGGATCAATTTATGCAAACAAGTAAATTATGATTTGGTCTCTTTTGGAGAATAAATTCTTGAACTCTATAAGTCAACTTTGGATATCATCTCTCCAATAATATAGACAAATACAAAATCAAAAATCAAAAGGATCTTTATAAAGCTTGTAATGTCAGGCTACGATGGTGGCTAAGAAAAGAAATGGTGGGATAAGGCAAAGCTAGAGAACTTCAATGAAATATACTATATAGCATAGGGAAAATTTGTTTTATAGCACTGGAAAATGGCATTTTATTGAGATTTAGTTTTTCACTTCCCAAAACCACCCTTTTTTCTCCTTAAGATAATTTTTTTATGGCTTACCACAACCCCCAAACTTATTACTTTGATACATTTGGGTTGTGGAAATTTTTTCTCTTTCCTTTCTTTTCAATGTTTACGTCAATGCTTCTTGCATTCTATTAAACTTTCTCTTTTAAATATGTATGCATAATTTATTCTATAGAAAAGGGATGGATACATGTATTGGGTTAATTGGGTTGAGATGACGTGATTTAATGAAATGAAAAGGCTAATGTGTATATAAGGCTTCAAAGGGGTGATTAGGGATAGAATGATCAAGGTTAGGCTAGAAAGGCTCAAACGTACCAAAGACGCCTAAATCATTTCTCTAGTAATGTAATGACTAGGATTTCACCTGAAGAGATAATCTAATAGATTCTAAAGTTTGGTGATATCTTAGAAATTATCTAATTTCCATAAAACTTCTCTAAGTAAGCAAAGCAATAGAGTGATAATGACTATGTGCTCAAAGTGTTCAAAGAATTATAATATGATTAAACTAACATAAGAATTAGGCACAAACAAAAGTAAAATTTTAGTACTTTCCAAAATCACACTCTATTTCAACCAAGTTATTATCATCAACTTTAGATCATCAAACCAAAACAAAACTAGAAAGAACTCAACACAAAGAAGCAAGAAAAAGTAGCAATTTTTAAAAATAAACAAAAAATTAATTTTCACTACCCCCAAACTTTAGATTAACATTGTCCTCATTGTAAAAGAAAAAGTGAAAGGGATAAGAGAAATTCTCTAGGTTTGCATTTGAAATTCGAATCTTGAAGATGAAACTTTGAAGTAGTCAGGTCAACCCCCTTGGTCCAAAGAAATAAAATAAGAAAAAAGAGATAAAAAAATAAATAAACATTAGAAAAATTTGGTTACCTCCCAAGAAGCACTTGAAGTTATAGTCATTAGTTAGTCTTTCTCTAATTCTCATTTGGCATTGTTTGGTTAGATGGAGAACTTTACTTGTTGAATTCTCCATCGACTTAGGGCTTCAAAATCTAGCCATTAACTTTGAAAGTTCCTTTGGTGTCATGATGTACTTCAACCACTCCGAAGGAAAGATGTAGGTCATAATGAGAGGCCTTGAGAATCTAGATCACAATTTTCCCAAAAAGAGTTGAAGTCGAGAATTGTAGAGAAGTACTTTTTGACTTGGTACAAATTATGCCTCGATATATGTTTGGCATGCCATCTCTTGGTTCTTTCTTTATAGATCCATGCATTCTCATAGGCATCATGGTGGAACTCAACCATCTTATTGACTTGTAGTAACCTCTTCTCTCTTGTGACTTGAATGTCAAAGTTCAAGGTCTTCATTGCCCAATATGCCCTATGTTCCAACTCTACCAGTAGATAAAATGATTTTCAAAATACAAGGCAATATGGAGACACCCCAATTAGAGTTTTGAAGCTATCCTATATGCCCAAAGTTCGTTGTCTAGGTTTCTTGACCAATCTTTCCTTGAAAGATTCGCCATCTTCTCTAGAATCATCTTCAATTCTCAATTTGAGACCTCCACTTGGCTACTTGTTTGTGGATGGTAGGGAGTGGCAACATGGTGAGTGACTCCATAGTTGCTCAATAATGCATCAAATGGCCGATTGCAAAAGTGTTTCCCTCCATCACTGATGATTGCTTGAGGAGTGCCAAATCGGGTGAAGATGTTCATTCTCAAAAATTTCAAAACAACTTTAGCATTATTAGTAGGTAATGCCACTACCTTAACCCAGCTAGAAACCTAATCAATAGACATTAAATATATTAGTTAGAAAAAGAAAATGGAAATGGCTTCACAACATCTACACCCCAAACATAAAAAAATTCAACTTCAAGGATATTATTTAAAGGCATTTCAGTTTTTGGGGAAATATTTCCACTTCTTTAGCATTGATTGAAGTAGCTTTAAAATTACTCACAAGTGCATGAATTAATTGTAGTAATTTGCAGGCGAGAGAGGTCGATCCCACGAGGAATTTCATAAATTTTTAATCAATTGTATCTCATTTAAATCACTTACCTTTAGCCAAAGAAATATTGGTTGAGTTAAACTAGGAAAGTACATAACATTGAAAAGGAATCATGCATGGAAATGGAAACTACAAACAACAAAACTTGCTCAAATTAACACTTTTTAAAAATCAAACTTAGAAACTTACTAATCTAACCTAAGATGTAAAACAACTAAACAAAGTAATTTAAACTGTAATGAAACAAGCAAACAACCAACCAATTAAAGAAACACACTTCAATCACCATGTGCATGACCCATGGAGTTGTGCGCATGGTTCATGGAGTGGGTAAGAAGGCTAATTTGCATCTATCAAAAGCTTGTAATAATGAAACCTAATCAAAGAATCAACTAAACAACCTAAAAAGATATATGGGTTCTTAAGAAATTAAGCAAATAAGATGAATCAACCTATGGAAACTATTCATGAAACTACAATGAAAACTATACTAAAATTGGTGCGCTTGAAGCTTAAATCAAACAAATGCATGGAAAGAAACATAGTGTGCACTTTTCGTGGAGGATAACAAACAATATTGAAAGTACTTTAACACTAAAATTGGACAAGAGATTTCCCATAAAACAATTGAATTCATTGAAGTGCAAAATTAAAAGAGAAAGTGGTGCATGTACATGGAAAGAAATATGTGCACTTTTCATAAGCAAGAACTCAGTCTAAAACTAATACTTCAATCTAATTCAATGCCACCCAATTATCAAAAATTAATCTCAGATATCATGCATTTTAAATAAAGAGAGAAACTCAAGAGAATAAGAGCATGAAGATTGGGACAACTTCAACAAGAAATAGATTTAGATCTAAGTACGAAACAAGGATAGTGATGAAGGGGAAACAAGATGATTCAAGGCTGCTATTCTTTTGATTGTCACTTTAAGAGAAAAGGGACTTAGATCTAAAAGAACTATGCAAAATGATTAAGAAAAGTTGGATGCAAACTCAAAAGAATTCAAATAAGAAATATGGTCATGAAAGTAAGACTCAAACAAACAAGCAAAGCAATGAAACAAAGCAAGGAACTAACCTGAAAAAAAAACTTGGAAATCAAACAGAAAGAAGCTTGAAGGGAGCATGGAACACAAGTGGGAAGCAACCAAAGTAAAGTGCATTGAAACCCTAGAGAAGCACCCTTGAATGGAAGATGACATGGTGGTGCTTCAAGATGGAGGTGTGGAGGACCTCTTCTATATGTAGAATGCGTGGAAATCTTTTGGTTTTATAGATGTTTGCACTTTTATTTTGATAAGATTCTATCCTAAAGAGAAAGAAAAGAATTAGAACTAGTACTCTAGGATAGGAAAGTCATAGAATTAGAGGTTAAGTGGGGAAAAGAGATGAGGTGGAAAACCTAAGGAATTAGAAAGTGGGAAGGCTCCACTTTTCAAGGAAGATGGCATGGAAATCCTTCCCTTACAAGTGTTTCACGTGGAAGGTAGAAAGAGAGAGGAAAGAGAGGGAAAAGATAAGAAAATATGAGGAAGGATAGAGAGAATGAAAGAAAGAAAAAGAAGGTTTAAAACTTTAAGACTCTTCTCCTAGTGGTCTAATCTCCATCAAATCCTTCTATTTCTACATTGGAAAATCACATTTTTAGCATGGATAATTGCTTGAATTCTTCATCCAATCATGTGACTCCATGTGGTTTGGCAAAGATGGCTTCATGGCTCACTTTGATGGCTCCTTGATTGATGGTTTGAGAGGCTTGGTCTCGTGGCTTCAAGGCTTGCATGGTTTGTATGGCCAAGGAGGCTTACATTGCTCCAATTAGCATGCAAAGGTGGTGGAATTGCATGGTTTGTGCATGCAACCTTTCTAGTCACCTTTGACTCTTATAAGTGCTTAGTTTGCTTTCCCTAGAATGACCTTGAATCTTGCTTGAGATTTAAAATGATGAAATTTAGGTCCCGGTTCTCTAATTTGATCTTGGTCCTCAATTCGCATCTAAACTTGCAAAATATCAAACTTTTGATTAGTTAGCTCATAAATGAGTGTTATGAATTTTGAAAAAATCCTATGATAATGCACTATAATTTATAACATATGAAATACTAATTGGGTAATTTTTTATACAAAAATGGGATACTCATCATTAATCACATGTAGCAACATAAGTAAAAGCATCTTTAAAGAGTGAAGGCCAATAAATACCTGACTAGAGAACTTTGGCTGCCGTTTTTGTTGCACCAAAGTGGCTGCCAACTTCAAGAGAATGTTAATGTTAAAGAATGCTCTCCATCTCTTCTTCTTGCACACATCTTCGAATGATTTGGTCCTTGGAATATTTGCATGGGAATGGATCCACCCAAGTAGTGCTTGACATCTGAGAAGAACCTCTTTCTTTGTTGATAGGAGAAATTGAGAGGAAGGATGTTGCTTGCTAAGTAGCTGACAAAGTCAGCATACCAAGGGCTTCAGTAGTTTGAAGAGCAAATAATTATTCATTGGTAAAGACATCATTGATTAGAGTAGCTACTACGTCTCTTTGCCCATGCTCAATCCATGATAGGTGGTCAGCCACTAATTTCTTGGTTTCCTTTTTATCATGAATCTCCAAGTCAAACTCTTACAATAAGAGTACCCATTTGATGAACCTCGATTTTGCATCTTCCATTGCAAGCAAATATTTGAGGGCTGAATGGTCAATTTGGACAATAACTTGAGCTCTAATCAAGTAAGATCTAAACTTGTCAAATGCAAACACAACTACCAACAACTCCTTCTCAGTGGTTGCATAGTTTAGCTGGGCATTTGTCAAAGTTCTACTTGCATACTAGATAACATGCAACACTTTATCTTTTTGCTGCCCCAAAATATCTCCCACAGCATAGTCACTTACATTGCACCTGAGCTAAAAAATAGCTCCCAATCTGGTGCAACAATGACAGGAACCAAAACTAGCTTCTTCGTCAAGGTTTCAAAGGCCTGCAAGCAATCAACCAAAAAAATTAAAAGGCATATCTTTTATTAAAACATGACAAAGAGGTTTAGTAATTTAGAAATATATTAAATAGAATGCCTATAAAACCAGGCATGGCCTAGAAAACTCTGAACGGCTTTCACAATTTTTGGTGGTAGTAACTTCTCAATGATCTTCACTCTGGATTGATTCACTTCAATTCCTTTAGCTGAGATTCGTTGGCCTAGAACAATTCTTTCTTGCATTGTAAAGTGACAATTTTTCCAATTTAAAACTAACTTAGTCTTCTTGCATCTCTGCAAAACAAAGCTAAGTTATTTAAACAATTATCAAAGGTGGAACCAAAAATTGGGAAGTCATCCATGAATACTTCTAAAAGATTTTCCACTATTTTGCAGAAGATCACCATCATGCATCTTTGAAAAGTGGCAAGAGTATTGCATAAACTACATGGCATCCTCCTATGAGCAAAAGTTTCATATGGGCAAGTGAAGGTGGTTTTCTCTTGGTCTTTGGGAGCTATTGGGATTTGATTATATCTCGAGTATCCATCAAATAAACAATGAAAAGAATGGCCAGAAAGCCTCCAACATTTGATCAATTAAAGGTAATGAAAAGTGATCTTTTCGGGTAGCATCATTGAGTTATTGGTAATCCATGCATACCCACCATCCCATGATCGTTCTTATTGGAATAAGCTTGTTGTTGTCATTATTGACCACTATGATATCTCTCTTCTTTGGTACCACTTGCATTGGACTCACCCTACCTGAGGTTGGATGAATGATCCCAACATCAAACAACTTTAACACATTGGCTTGCAACATTTCTTTCAAAGTTGGATTCAAGCATCGTTATGGCTAGATGGTTTACTTGAAACTCTCTGCTGTTAAGATCTTGTGCATGCAAGGAGTGGAATTGATTAATTTGATGTCAGCTGTGGTCCACCCCAAAGCTGTTTTGTGCTCTCTCAAGATCCTAAGTAACTTTTCTTCTTCCAAAACATTCAAACAAGATGAGATAATAACTAGAAAAGATGAGGAATCACCCAAGTATGCATACCTTAGATGAGAGGGAAGTGCCTTCATTAAAGGAATGGTGGTAGGGCTTCCAAATGACGTGTGCATTCCTGTATTAGAGCATGCTTTGCTTTGATGCACTTAGATTTGTGAGACATGCTTCAAAAAGGTAGATTTGGGTTTTCTTCCTTGAAGGTGTTTACTACTAGCTTGTCAATGGTGTGAATTTGAAAGCATAAGTCAACTCCAAATGGATACTTCATTGCCTCAAACATGTTGAAATTCATTTGTTCATCTTGTACCCTCAAGATTAGCTTGCCTTGTTGAACATTGATCAAGGTTCTTCTTGTAGTTAGGAATGAGCAACCAAGAATAAGTGGTATTTCTAGGTCCTCCTTCATGTTTAGAGTAATAAAATCATTAGGGAAGATAAACTTATCAACTTTTACCAACACATCTTCAATTACACCTCTTGAATGCTTGATAGATCTATCCACCAATTGTAGAGAGACTGTGGTTGGATTGGCTTCACCCAGACTAAGTTTCTTGAAAACTAAAAAAGGCACCAAATGAATACTTGCACCTAATTCACACAAAGTTTTTTTCAAAATGACAAATTCCAATAGTGCAAGGTATTGTGAAGTTCCTTGAAAGCTCCCTGAATATTTTATCTTTAGAAGTAATTTATATTGCAATGAAGCACTACAATCTGTGGTTAGTGATACACACATAAATATCACAAATAATTGTTAAGAATTCAATATTAGCTAAACCCCCCTTAATTTAGCATTTGATCCTTTGTAGGTATTGAAAGGATGATCCAATGGCCAAGTTTGCTTCAGATGAGAATCAATGATCCAGATAAACTTAGGGAGTTAGGACACATTTTACATCAATTTCAAATTTCAAGTAAGGGTCAAAATCATTCAAAGGCAAGCTGATGAGTTCAAGAAAGTAATTGAAAGAATTAAAGGTGACTAGAATGGGCCCATGCAAAATAATCCATGCAATTCCACCACCTTTGCATGGGATTTGGAGCCATGCAAGCCATGTGAGCAGCCAAGGCATGGCCAAGATGCAAGCCAAAGGAAAAACCCATTTAAGCCACCAAGAAGGATCCATCAAAGTGAGCCATCTAAGCCAAAACAATGAGGGACCACATGATTTGGATGATTTACATGCAATTTACCACTTGGTAAAACCATGTTTTTCAAGTTGATAATTAGCAATAAAGATGGGGTTAGCAACACGAAGATAGCATGCACATGTGCACCAATAGGAGAAAAGTTTTCCATTTCCATTTTCCTATTTATTTCCATCTCTTTATCTTTCTCACTCTCCATCTTGTGGAAGTTAGAAAGGAAGATTATACCACCTTCTAAAATCCACACGATCTCCTTTCTAATCTCCATGTTTCCCACCTTCCTAACTCCTCCAATCCACATTCAACACCCTTCTCAGGTGTCCCACATCTATGCACTTTCCTTTCTAAACCCACTCCCTAGAATACCATGTTTTCCACCTTCCTAGAGTCCCATTTCCTCACCTTCCTAATCTTCCATCTTATCATTATCTTATCTTATCTCTTTTCCATTCTCATCTCTTTTTCCTATTTTCCTAAGAATAGAATTCTACGACATCTTATCACTCTAGGAAGGATACAACATCATATATAATAAGATATCTCCAACCCATCAACCTTAAGGAGTTCCATGCCCCTACCTAGAGCTGGTTCTCCTTGTTTCACCATGCCTAGGTCCTCCATGGTTCTCTATGCCATCCTCCATTGAAGCTCATCATGCCATTTTCTTTCTTGCACTTCAACACATCAATCTTCATGGGTTTTCAAGCATCATTCAAAGCTAAGTTCATGTCCATTTCCTCTTAGTTTTTAATGCTATCTTGATTTCATCTATGCAAGCTTTCTTCCTTGGATCTATGCACAATTTTCATTAGTCTTTTCCTTGTGTTTTGATTCAAATTTTTCTCTTGATCCTTGTATCCAAAAGGCCATCAATCTCTTGTAGTGACAGTCAAGAGATGGTAACCTTAGGATCAAGTTAGTTATCCTTTGAATTCCTTAGTTGCCTTTACTTTGCTTGCTTGTTCTTTATTTGCCTCGCCTTTGGATTCATTCCCATCTTGCTTTCCTTCTTTAATGCAATTCTCTCTCTTACTTCACATGCAGGCTTTATGTCTCCAGGTTTGTAACAAAGATGGCCTAGATCATTTCCTAGGTTTCATATAATCTATCAAATTCAATAAACTTCCAAAAATTTTAAAGGTAATACTTTAATAATTTAGTAATTATCCAAATTTAAGAGTATGGGATCAAATTTAATTTAGTCACACTGAAGAAAAATTTGAAAATCATTTATAACCTCTCAAAAGAATGAATAACACTAAAACCCACTTAGATTACAAGTCTCCATTAGATTTATTTAGGATCTCTAAGTTATAACTACTTATCAATTTAGATTATGTATATGCAACTATGTGTATAGATGTGATATAAGGCTTTGCTTTCATGGAATATTTTAAACAATGAGTAAAATAATGAATTAATCATCTACAATTCCATTAATAAGTTAAAGTTATCTAGAATATACTTTAAAAAATCCAATTCTCATCATAGTGTAAGAATTGACCTAAACACTCAAAAAAAAAAAAATTCAAAATTTTTATTTTTCATTTTTTTTTTCAAGAAATCAAGGAACTCGACTAATAAAAAAGAAGAAGAAATTGCTAGAATTCTACACTCCCAACTTGAAATGAACATTCTCCCCAATGTTGGAAATATAAGACCAAAGATGAATATGGGTGATGTAGAAAAGAACAAATACAAAAAATGGTATAGAGGGATCAGTTCCACTTAGTCCTGATAAATAGGATATATCTCTCGGTCCTATATGTAAGCGCAGTGTGGTGTAGCTATAAAATTACTTGCAAGCGCATGAATCAATGTAGTATTTTCATGCACGTGAGGTCAATCCTACAAGGAATCTCACAAATATGTAATGGATTGGATTTTATTCAAATTGACTAGATTCAGCCAAAGAAGGAGAATTGTAATTAAACTAGGAATCTAAAGTAACATGGAATTAGAAACATGCCCCAAATTAGAAGCTAAAAGTAAAAGAAACTTGCCTAAATAAATTTAAACAATTAAAATGTAAACTTACCTAATTGACATGCAATTAACTAAGGAAAACAATATCAATTTAGAAATATTCAAACTAAACAATGAGACTTAAGGAAACTACAAAATTAGAAACTTTCCTAAATTAAAACTTGCCTAACCTTAAACTTAATAAAAAGGAATCTTTCTAAAATGCAACAAGGATACTTATTAAACCTAAACCAATATGCAAACAACTAGTTAACAACTTTTAAAACAAAATCAAACTACTAAATTAACCAAGAATCTAAAACAAATGGGATTTAGAACCATGCACATGGTTTTTCAATTGTGTGCATGATTCTAGAGTCCTATAGATGGTGAAATTTAATGAACCTACATTGAGTTACTATGAAAAATAACTATGAGATCTAATAAAAAATATGAAACTCTAAATGGGTGCTTAAGGATTTAGGAAAATAAGATGCTTTGGTGGCTGGAATTAAAGCACAAAGTTAAGAAAAAACCAACTTCTAGATTTTGGTACTTAAGAACAATCAATAAATCTTGCATTAGAAAGCTATTGAAATAACAAATTTTATGAAAAGAAACAAACTAGATATTAAGTACTTTGATAAAATAAACAATCCATGCAAGAATTCCCAAATGACTTTATTGAATCATATCTAATTTACATCAAATTTATGGGCATAAAACATTGTATAAAATAGGGAAATTGTGCACTGCTCTACAACATAAAACCTAATTTAAACTACAACAAACCTTCAATGTAATTCTCACAATGTAAATTATAATAATATGTAAATAAAACCTAGAAAGAAATTTGAGAGAAAAGAAGGATATGTGGGTGAAATAAGGCAAGGAAATTAGCCTAAAACTAAGGGCATACAAAAGGAGCAAAACATGAAATTCAAGAGTGGAAATCAAAGCCTGAGATAGCTCTTCTTTTGGATGTCAATACCAGAGAAGAGTTAACTTAAATATTAAGAGAATAACAAAGAAAAACAAATTAAATCAGGGTAAAGAAAGAGAGGGAAAGCTAGATAGAAAGAAGCGTATAAAACTACAAATCAAAATAATGGAAACTAAAGCAATGAAAACTAAACCAAAGTAAGCAAACTACTAACCTGAATTGGATAGAAAATAACCAAGACAAATATTAAAAATCCAAAGCAAGAAAAACATATAAAAAATCCCAAATTTTGGCAGAAAATAATACTAAACGAAAGCTTGATTTCAAGGGTTCTCACCCACCTCTACTTGGAAAATTCCAATGGAACATGGGTCTATATATAGATGAGTAGTTTCCTAATTTAGGATAGGTAAAAATATAAGGAAATTAGTCATAGGGTTAGGGTATTGAATGGGGAAGGTTAGGGGGACAAAATTTAAGTAGGAAGTCATTAAAGATGACATAAGAGAGAGACATAAATATGAGCTGGCTGGTTTCTAAATTAGAAAGGGGGGAAGGCATCCTTTTCCATAGAAGAAAAGTGGCTCTCCACCCTCCTAATTGGATGGAATTTGAATGGTTAGAAGAGTGAGGAAATAAAGAGGAAATCTAGAACAAAACCTAAGGTTTTTACATGTTTGCATCAACTTAGATCTAGGGCTTCCAAATTAGGAAACCACTTTGTTTTCCAACTAAGTAGGGGGCTCCTCTAGGATGGTTGCTGGGGGCTCCTCTAAGATGGTTTCTCCCTCCTTGACTTATAAACATGGAATCAGGAAATAGATTAGTAAAGTGGATTTCTCTCTTAATGGGTTCCTTAATGCATTGTCATATTACTTTTTACATTAATCTCTCAAAATCCCTTAAAAATCACACTTTTAACATAGGAAACTTGCTTAAATTGATGCTCCAATGGTGTGGTTACATGTGATACTCCCTTTTGGCTTGATAGATCACTTTGATGGTTCATTCCTTGGTGGCTTAAATGGCTTCAATGGTTGGATTTAAGGCTTGAGTGGCTTGTATGGCTTGTCACCCTTTTTCATGGTCATAATGACTAAGTAGCTTAAATGGCTCCCATGCAAAGGTGGTGGAAATGCATGGCTTGGGGTTGGGTTTATTTCTAATCGCCTTTTGCTTTTTTAATTTCTTTCTTGCTTGCCCTAGGATGATCTTGAACCTTCATTACACCTTTGATTAATGACATTTAGGCTTTAGCTTGCTTAGGTTTCCTAGTTAGACTAAGAGACATCATGACTGGCTTTAATTTCCATCTTGATCAAATTAAACTTTTGGATTACCTTCTAAAGACCTACAAAAGAAGAAAAACCCTAATTAATTCCATAAAAATTATGATAATTCAAATATTCACTTTGGATTAGCTCTTGAACTTGCAAAATATCACAATTTTGAATTATTATGTCAAAAATGCATGTGTTAGAAAATTTTGGCTAAAAACCCTAATTTAACACTATAGGTTATAACCCACGGGCTACTAAATGGGTACTTTTTATACAAAATTGAACACTTATCATAGTGGTACATTGCTCAACACTAGAAAGTCAACATGTAGCACTGGAATGTGGCAAGAGAATTACGCAAACTAAATGACATCCTTTTATGAGAAAAAGTGCCAAAAGAACATGAAAAGTTAGTATTTTCTTGATCTTTATGTGCAATTTCTCTAGTTATATCCAAAATAACCATATAGAAAATAATAATATTTATGTCCTTTAGGTCCTTCCTAATGACATGGTTTAATTTCATGTAATCTATATACGTATGCCAATCAGTGGTAATTCTTGTAGGTATGAGTTCATTTTGAGCATTGGTTACTACCATCACTAGATTTCTTAGGTACTACTTGTGTTGGACTCCCCCATTTGCTATCATTTATGGGGTAAACGATTCCCACATCAAGCAACTTAAGGACTTTCTCTAACCACATCCTTCATATTTGGATTTAACCTTCTTTGCAACCGATGACATGGTTTAGAATCATGCTCCATATAAATCTCATGGGCACATATTAAAGGGTTAATGCCCTTTATATTAGTAATAGTCCATCTGCTAGCACCTTTGTGTTCCTTTAAAGTGTCTATTAATGTTTCTCTTGAGATGTTTCTAATTGAGAGGAAAATATCACAGGAAAAGTCTCTTTTTATCCTTCAAGCTTAGGAGGTTCAACTGATGACGGAAGGGAGTGGACTCCCTTGGTGGAAGTTCCTCAAAACAAGGTTTCCATTTGTCTATTCCATGGTAGGAACAAAATCAAGGAGGGAATTAACTTCCTCTATTAATGCATCCTCATTAAACTCATTAAAATGGACCAAATAGGCTTTTAGTGGGTCCAACAAGGAAGAGGTTATGTAATAATCTTACACAACTGAGTTTATCATGTTAATGGAGTGCAAATCATTAGTGATTTCACTAGGTTGCTTACAAATGTTAAAGATGTTTAGATTTAATGTCATATTACCAAAGGAAAGTTTCATGAAACCATTTTTATAGACAATTAAGGAATTGGACATAGCCATGAATGGTCATTCTAGAATGATTGGTATTTGATTATTCTCATTCATCACCAAATATGTATCTAGAACTAGAACATCTATAGGAAAGAAAAACTATTCTACCTAGACAAGCACATCTTCTATTATCCCTCTTATTATCATTATAGAATGGCAAACTAGCTAGAGTGTAGTGGAAGTAGGTTTAAGCTCATCCATACCTAATTATTCATACACTGAGTACAATAATGGGCTAACACTAGATCTTAAGTCAAGCAAAGCTTGATTAATCTTGTAGTTTCCAATTATGCAAGTGAGAGTGGGGTAACATGGATCTTTATATCTTGGTGGTGTATGATGTTGAAGAATGGAACTAACTTGCTCAGTAAAAAATGCATTCTTTTGAATATTTAATCTTCTTTTTATGATGTAAAGGTCTTTTAGAAATTTGGAATACGATGTCATTTATTTTTTAGCACCCAAGATCGATATGTTGATTTTGACTTGATTGAAGATCTCTAAAATCTCATCATTAGAGGTAGACTTGGGAGCTTGACGCAACCTTTGAGGGAATAGAGTAGGGATAGGACATGGTTCAACATGTGGAATGGGGTCCCTCTCTTTAGAATTTTCTTTATCCTTAGTGGGGATTTCTACCTAATCAGTCTTTTGTGGCTCATCTTTCTTAACTCTTCTACCACTTCTAAGAATGGTGATAGCCTTAGTTGTTTTATGGTAGAACTTGTTGATGCATTATTACTAACCACATGCACACCCTTAGGGTTAGCTTGTGGTTGAGCTAAGAACTTTTATTTTTTTGTATTTTGCATCATTTGACTCATCATATTTTTCATTTCATTCATAGGCTTTATGGCTTGCTTTAGTGGAATTTCTAATTGAGAAGTCTTCCTTTCTTGGCTTTGGATAAGTTGATGTATATTGTCGTCTAAAGGGCTTTTGGGTGGGGGCAAGCAACATTTAAGAGTAGGTTGGTGTTCGTATAGGACTGGAGTAGGGTGTCCTATATTTGTTGGTGAGGCTATGGGTCGGGTTGTTAGACATTAGTAATGAATCTATTTCTCCAGCTAAAATTTGGATGATTTCTCTAGTTGGGATTATATTTCTCAGAGTATGGGGAGAAAGGTCTTTAATATGTACATAGAGCATTAACTTGACAACGAAGTACCTCTTGGAATGCTAGAATTGTGGGACATTCCTGAGTAAAATGTTTAGTACTTTCACAGAGCTACATACTTGTTTGTCCTTTTTAGATATATTCTTCTCATTTCTATGGCTTCTACTTTTCAAGTTAAGGATGTTACTTTGGCACTATGTTCATCTTTCTCAAAAATAAAAAACTTAAAACAAAAAAAGGTGAGTGCTCTTTCATTGTATACACTTTTGGATACGCGACAAAATTGAAAGTTTAGTCAAGTACGACCAAAACAACATACAACCAAATTAGTCAGCATCAATGATTGATCAACAATCTAGGGGTAACTCACCCCATCGAAGTATTTGAGGTTATTAAGGTCCTCCATCCATCTTGAATGAGGAACCACCACCTCTAATGGACAATGAGTATCAACCTCTGCCAAGGAGGAATAATCATACACCAAAGAGAGATTGGAGAAGGAATAATAATAGAGAGTGGGACCAATAGAGTGACCATAGGAACAATGATTTTTTTATCAAAAATCTTCATGGAAGAACTTTAAGAGATTACCTTTGGTCTATGTGTACTAGTACACCATCTTGTGTCATGATTCCTCAGAATGCAAGCGCACTAAAATTGAAAATGGTAGTAGTCTAATTACTTCTCAAATTCCATAGGTTGGACAATGAAAGTCCTCACTTGTATCTTAAATAGTTTGAAGCAGTATGCAATACCCAGCATATGCAAAACATGGTTTACATACTATAAGGCTTAAGTTATTTCCTTTCCCTTTAAAAAACAAAACTAAAATGTGTTTTAATGTGTAACAACCCCAAATTTTTATGAATTTATCTGATTGACTGAATGTGTGAATTGAAAATTTTGAAAATGGAACTGGAATTTTAGATTCCAAGAAACTGACCATTTTAGAAGTGGAACCAGGAGTTGAAACATGAATATTTGGATTGTACTTGAAAAATCAAGTCTAACGACATTAAGAACACTAAAATCGGAGTTTGAATGAAAAATTTATATTTTTCTCAAATTTTGAAATTTAATTTTATTAAATAAGGTTAAAATGATAATTTTACCTTTATGTGGGCTCAACAAAAAAGTTAAGTGTACCATGAATTATCAAGAATAAGAAACTATAATGGTACTCATGACATATCCACTTTTTAATAAAATAATAATAGTAGATAAAAGACAAAATAATTAATAAAATAAAATAAATATAAAAATAGGACTGAAATTCCAACAAAATTTTCTCACAATTTTCCTCCCTCGTTACTCTCCATTTTTCTTCTCTTTCCTCCCCCTTCCCTTCCTCCTTCTCTCTCCTCTTCTCTTGTTAGGTGTGTCTGCCAATGTGTGATGCCTGAACGATAAATTAGTGCGTCCCAAACGTGCCTTCCACGATCGACAAATGCAGCCCTATTTTGCCTAGCACCCTTTTCTTCCCTATTTCTCCTCCGGCACTAGCTCCCTTTTCTCTTTCTATTTCTTCTTCCCTATTCTTCTTTCTCTTTCTCTTTCTCTTTCTCTTTCTCTTTCCCTTTCCTTTTTTCTTTTTTCCTTTCTAATCTCTGGCAGACCTAACTCACCAGTAGGCACAAACTAGTGTCAGCACCAATCAAAATCACCGATTTGCTCCTCTATGGCTATTCAAGTAAATCTTTCACACACACTCTCTCTACTTTTCATTTTCCCTTTCATTTTTCAGCTTCTATTTCTCCAATCTCCAATGAATTTGGTTTTCTTGACCATCGATCTGCCAGTGAAAATAGATTCGGTGGATCCAAGTGGGAATTACCTTAGGGATGACTTAGATGGAAGATCTATGCTGTTCGATGAACTTGTGAGACACTAAAACCCTTAGATTTATAAAAATAGTAAAAATAAACTGAATCCTAGGCATAGATTTGGTAGTGGGTGTTTGGACGGTTCAGATCAAACAGTCTCACCAACTGTTGGATTTTTTGCAACCAAGACTCAACCTGGAATGCATCTTTGAGATGCGTGACCCCGGTGAGCATCGCATGTGTGTAGTGTGCTCTGGGCGGTCACAATTTGACCGGGACACCTATGCATCCTAGGAATCACAACATAGCCTATGTGTTTTGGTCACCAAGATGCACCGGTGTGTTTTGAAACACACATCCCATTCAACTGTGTCCCATTGATAATTATTTATTATATTATTTTAACAAATTTAATCTTGACCATTTAAATGATCAAAAACACAATATCTTAGATTCAAAGGGCTATAGAAGCCTGATTTATGATTGACGTTGGATTCCTTTTGATGATGTAGACCTATTAATATAACAAAATTTGGAATTAGAAAACAATTTGAGCTTATCAAGACCTAGAAACCATAAAATTATTTAGATTGATTAGACCCTAAGAAATAATCAATTAGATAATGTAGTGGACTATTAAGACTAATATCATGATTGGTTCATCCAAATATGTTGAAAATTATTATCTGAAACATTGATTAGGGTTAGGATTGTAGATCTGATAGATCAAAGTTAGATATGAAAATTAGATCAATACAAAAACTTCAAATGTGTACTTAAATAATTTGAAATGCTAAAATTTAGTATAATTGAATAATTAAACCAATTGAATGGTTAGATCTATCGTTAACATTGAGACAAATTGGAATTGACATAGAAGATATTCATAATCCCTAACTGTGACTGACCAAAAGGTGATCCAACCGTTAGATTTATAGATCGACAATTTTAATATAAGAAAAACTATTTGTAGAGGAAAAATTAATCGGTATAAGAGATATTAAGGGGTCAAGATTGTAAATTGATAATCAATTATTAGAATCAAATGATCAGACAAACCATAAAGAAATGTGACTTTGATTAGAGAATATCAAATACAAGATCATCTAAATTTATGATGATAAGGAATAAAATGGATCAAATGTATTACTAAAAGAAAGAAAATAATCATGTATTATACATGTAATTTGACAGATATACTAGATTACACTGACAAAAAAGGAAACCAGTTTTGAAGCGATAGACTACACATTACAAGGTGGGTGGAATCTTAAGAATGCATATTTTTAAATTGTAAGATCTATGTTCTAAGCATGATCTTATTTAATATTATATAATTTATATAATTTAAATTGTTCATCAAATAGACTAATTGTAATTTAATATGCTTTAATTGTTTAAGATATGTAATAATTTAGTTAGAATGATATAATGATCTTATGCATATAATTATGTGATCATTATTTGAAAAGCTTGATTTGAATTTGTATGTCCATAAAATTACATTCTCAGTACACATACTAATTATATTATCTGTTTATTCATGAATTTAGATTGAAAAATTACATCCTTGGTCCATGAGTGCCCAATAAATGAGGATGATGATATTGTTATGAATTTTATATATGGATAGGAAAATAGCTTGTTAGTATCATTATTTTACATCCGGGCATGGAGGCCTGTGAGTTTTGTTTTCGACAGGCATAGGCTTGGGGATACTATGCTGGGAGAGTTATGAGGGTTTGGCTACTCGCTCTTCAAAATTGATGATATATGGATACCTTGCCCAAAACAGGGCTAAGAGTTGGGTGGGCCAATTATGGAAAGGCCACCACTATGAAAGTCTTATCTCCCCATAGAGGCAGTGACATTATGTATTTCCACCATAGTATTAGTGGATTATTTGGCAGTTATCTAGGTGCACTAGTATGGATTAGACTGCAACATAGTAGTCCTTATATTTTTTGCACTATGATGCCAATGGTATGACATGATGAGAAGCCTTGTGATGTGGCATGATGATATGCATGGTATGACCTCATTACTGATATGTGTATGAATGGATATGATGATGTTATTATACTAGTAGAGGTTAGTGGATTATGCATCCTATATAGCGAGGGGTATGGATATTGGACCTAGTATAGTCTAGGTATGGGTATTATGATATTATTATTGAAGACATTAATAATTTTGTATGATTTTAACAGTTTATATTTACATGGTATAATTATATATGAATTATTGTGAGAATACTTTTATAGAAGTTTTCACATGGATAATTACATGATAGACTTGCTATACAGAGTATGGTTCATGGAAATTGAATTATTTTATTCAAATAGAAATTGATGAATATGGAAATTGGAATTATCAAGGAATTATTGGATTATAAATCATGTCTTAAATTTTATATGCTTTATAAATCCTCTACCAAGCATAGTTTGTTGAGATATTGCAAATGTTTGAATGTTTACAATATCTCAGATATAGATATATAGCAGAAGATGGATACAATACAGGGATACCAGCAACCATACTATTATACAAAGGTATCACTCTTATTAAATTTTGAATTGTGTAGTTAGTTATTTGGATTGTGAACCATTGAATAGTTCCTATTTTCAAGAAATGAATTTCTATTATTAATTCAGTAGAAATCTATTATATATATATATGTATGATATGAGAATGAAAGTAACTTTTGGGATTTTTATAAGTAAATTTCAAAGAAAACATTTTTCACTATTTAATTTAGATTTTTAAAAAATTATGGCACCATCTTTTGAAAATAAACATGAAAACATGTTTTAAAAAGCTGGGTTGTTACATAATGCATAGCTAACAGGTTCCATAAGGTCTTGAAATTAAAAGACTAGGGAATTCTTGAAAAAGATTTTCCTACATATAAAATAAATACTCTCGAGCTAAAGATAATGAACTTTACCCAGAAGGATAAAGAGTCATTCTACCATTGTTAAGAAAGGTTCAAAGATTTACTAACATGCCCATATCATTGCTATGAACTGTGGTGCATCATCAGCTTCTTCTATGGGGGACTCAATCCTGACATACACCAGTTCATAGAGATGGTGTGTAATAGCAACTTTTTGAATAAACAACCAAAGGAGGTAGAACAACATTTGGAATGGTTAGTTGAAAGGGTACCAACATAGGCTGACTCAGGAAGCGTTGAACATAAAGATAAGCCTAAGCCCACCACCACATTTGTGAGAGGAAGCATGTATGCCATGCCCAAAAAAGATGAACTTAATGCCATAGTAACATCCCTAGCCCAAAAATTAGAGGCCAAAGAAATGGGGAAGTATGTCTCTAAAAATAATGAACAATTGTGTAGCATTTGTGAAAGTACTGCACATCTTACTTAGGAATGTTTCACCATTCCAGAATTCCAAGAGGTACTTCATGATAATGCGAATGCACTGAATACATATAAAATACCTTTCTCCACATATTCTGAGACATATAATCCCAATTAAAGAAACCATCCAAATTTTAGTTGGAAAAATGGACATACTAGTATAGCTTTAAAATCACGTGCAAGTGCACGAATCAATGTAGTAATTCACATGAATCAATATATATATATGTATGATATGAGAGTGAAAGTGAAAGTGACATTCAGGCTTTTTAGAAATGAATTTCAAAGAAAATATTTTTTGCTATTTTGAATTTTTTAAAATTAGGGGTGCCAGCTTTTGAAAATAAACATGAAAAGGTGTTTTAAAAAATCAAGTTGTCATAGTTGGAATCAGAGCCATTCATCCAATCACTTCCAACCTAAAGATGACAATCCAAATATAGGTTAGGATAGAATGGGTTGAGTAGTTAACTCATGTAGGAATAGTGAACTATGAGCAGATGCCACCTAGGAAAAACAACGAGGAGGATGGCTCAAGGAGTTAATGATTCCAATGTTGAGAATAGTGAACAAGGGAATCAAGTAGAAGAAATAGTTACACAAGTGTTATAAATCATCCTTCCTTACAACATACTTAAACACCATAACTTGTAGTGACACAAAATGTTCCAACTCAGGTTTTTAGCTGGAAGCTATGCCTAGTCGACCTATTCTGAGATAGAATAAACTAACAACAATGCATGACCATTCTTCACCTATATCAAGTGCAATAATGGGAAGTTCAAAAGAAATAAATAATAAACTAGAAAGATGGTGAATAAATTCTAGAAGATTAGTCCCAAAAGGTGAAATAGAAATTACTAAAGAATAGATATTTGAAGTAAAGAAAATATTTGAAGTATTACAAACTCCTATAGAGATGAGGCGTAGGATTAGTAGCACCCCCCCCCCGCCACCCCCAACACACACACACACACACACACACACATATTGAAATTGAAAACAACATTCTAGTGGTGATTGGTCAAACAAACTTATAGAAAATATATTACTTGGAAGGAATTCAAGGAAATAGTTATTAATAAGTACTTTCCTCTCCATATGCAATCAATGAAGGAGAAAGAATTCTTGAGTTTATGTCAAGGAAACCTTACCATATTAGAGTATGAGAATAAGCACATTCAGCTGAAGAGATTTACATCAAATATTTGTGCTAAGGATAAACAAATAACTAATTGATTTCTATAAGACCTATATCCAAGTATGAAAACTAAAGTTATTGGTAAGAAACCCACTAGGAATACGATATGGCCTCTAAATTTGAAGAAAATTACAAGACAAATCTGACCATGAGGCATAGTGAGATAGGAAATTTTAATCCTAGACCTTTTAAGAAAGACAAGTTATCCATGATCGCGTTCAGACCACAAAGAAATTAGGATCTATACATTCTTTTATTTCTTGTGCAATGTCATAAAGTATGAATTTACTAGTGAAAAATTTGGGAATTTGATAAGATGTGATAACCCTAGTCGGTGAATCAGTTATAGCATAAGAGTTCATTCAAGAAGTGCTTATCAAGGATAATTGTGTAACACCTGTAAATTTTTAATTTACTTTATGTGAATAAAATAAATTGAAAAAGGAGAAATATGGAGTTCAATTTACAAGATTTAAAAATTTTATGGATAATTAATGAAAGACATGGAATTGGCCATTGAGATATCAATATTAGTAATCTACTCGCAAAAATGAGTCCAACGACACTATGTAAGTCCAGATTGGAGTTTGGATGAAAATCTCATAATTATTTTAATTAAAATATTTAATTTAAATTAGTTAGTGATTAAAGTGATGGAATTAATTACAAGTGGGATGCATATGATGCAATAATGAGTAGTCATGTTAGTCATAAATGTAAATACGAGTTTACAAGAAATTATGTATAATAATTACCCACATTTATGATGGGTAATGATAAGAGATAAATGAAATAAAATAAAAAGATAGCATTTAAAGATGTCTCCCCGCTTCCCTGCTGGTTTTCTCACCACACTCTCGTCTCTCGTCTCTCGTCTCTCGTCTCTCTCTCTCTCTCTCTCTCTCTCTCTCTCTCTCTCTCTCTCTCTCTCTCTCTCTCTCTCTCTCTCTCTCTCTCTCTCTCTCTCTTCTTTTCTACCATACTAGCCTACCACATTGGGATTTGCTTGGTTGGATGCTGATCGATAACACCAACCCACGCATCGAGCCTTGCCCCCAATGATGCTATTGTCCCTGCAGGCCAGCTATTTTTTGTCTACCCCCATTTATCCTCTGGCCACCGTTCTTGATAGTTTCTTCCCATGTTTTCTCTAGCTTTTTCAATGGATTTCTTATTCTTCTCTAGCAAATCATTCCTCTCTAGCCAGGTAATGTTCTTTTCCTCCCTTTATTTTGCCCTGCCAAACTGGTTTTTTTAGTGAGGATTCGTTGGTGAATGAATCAAAACCGATAGGACTAGAACCATGTCAAAAACAACTTGGATAGGGAATTCAAACCATTAGATGAAATCATAACACCTCAAAACTTAGTATTGCTAAGATTGTATCATCCGAATGACTTTTGTTAAATCTATGACCAAGACACACCTTCAAGATGTGTAATGGGAATGTGCATTCCTAGTGCATCTTCACACACGTGAGTGCGTGTGCACCAGTCACCGAACATGCAGGATGCATGCATGTCATGGTGATGTTGTTTTCTAGCTTGTTATGATCCAGACTCAATGTGAACTATTGAAATTTATTTGAAACTTTGATTTTCAATCCTAGAAGCAATATAACTAAAATATAGATAAGAAACATCCTTTGGAATTGTCTTAATGAGATCAACATATTAAAACAATAAAATTTGGGATTTAGACAAATCTTGAACACTAGTTTTGAGCATAGACTTTAGATGGCTTAAATTTGCCAAATCGGAGGCAATCATATGTCATATACTTAAATAATAGAGTGATCTAACACAATATAGATATTGATTTATAGTTAGATCATCCAAATAATTTAAAATAGTAACATTTTACAACAAGAAAGTTATGAATCATTGATCTGACATATCATAATTAGATTTGACTATCAGATCAACAAATTACCTTTAGATATACATTTAGATGATATAAAACACCAAAGATATGTAAAGTCAAGGTATATTAGACCTAGATATAAACAATTAGGACACCCTAGGCAGATATTGAGAGTGATCTAATGGTAGGATTATCTCAAAAACTTTGGACTGAATAAGATTAGACCTTGTACAGTTTAGATTTTCCAATCATAAGTATCCAAACTTCAATAAACAACTAAACTAATGATCTAACATGATAGATGAAATGATATAATGGTTAGATTGCCTTAATAAACCAAAATTATGAATCTAGATTGTAGGATGAGACAAGAAACATACATCAGATTGACCAGAGTAGGATTTGATTGTCAAATCTGGACAAGAAATAATGAGAAGCAATGGAACTATAGAAAACTAGAAAATACATGCGAATAAATTAGATCAAACTTCAAAATGGATAATTGAACTAGCCTAATGATGGATTATTCTAATTGCCTTAACTTGGGAAATTGAACATTAGGAGGATTTGGAACTATTGATCTGGCCAATTAGAATTTAATCTGACCCTCGATTCAGTAGATCAAACATTGAGATACGAAATAGAAGGTATGCTAGTCAGGATTTGAGGATATTACAAAAATAAAGAGATATGCAGAGGATTGATGGTCAGTAAGGGCTAGATCATCATATTTAATTATGATCAAAGACTATATGAGTAATAGATGAGGAATTGTGAGTAGGTAATTAACTTGAAATGTACATATGACTTGATCTATACATCGATTGATACTCAATTGAAACTGAGGATCTTTTTGAGGATTGGGATAACTTGCATTGAAGGTAGGTGGAATCTAAGATGCTAATTTTCTAAAATAGCATGATCTTTTAATATATCATGATATGATTTTGATAACTGCATATATTTGAATTACATGGTCTATTCATAAAAGGTGATTGTTATGCAATATTATGCATGCAATGTTTATGACATGATTTATGAAATAAAAATTTGATACTAGTATATATATGAAAATATTTATATTATGATTCCATAGATTGAAAGTACATGTTAGTCATTTAAAATGCATGATTTTTAGAATGTACTGCATATTTCTCATCCACGTATTTTTAAAAAAAAGCCATACTGGCTTAATATTGGTGCTGGGTACCAACTATGCATATGATATAATGTTTTAGTGGATTTGATATGAAAATGCATGTAGCCTAGTATTATTATTATGCTACATACAGGCATGGAGACTTGGTGGATTTTTTTTTTTTTGATTCGCATAGGCCTAGGAATGCTATGCTAGGAGAGTTATGAGGATTTGACCACTCACTCTCTAGTGGAGCATGGTAGTGGATCCTGGTGCATTAAATGTGCGTTTGCAGCATAGTATTCCTTTACATATTTTGCACTATGTGTGTAGATTGTGATGATGTGTGGCATAATGATATGTGTGGTATGAGCTCATGACCATTATGTAGACCCAGTGTTGATTGGATGGATATGTAGACCCAGTAGTGGCTAGATGATTATGATTATGGTTATATACTACTATTTTATGAGTTTAACGTTATTTAACTTTCATTGTTATTTGATATTCTGATTGTGACTTGCTTACAACTCTCCATCTTTGAACATATTTATGTTCACATCTATTCATGAAGTTTACTTGAGATTTGATTGTGATTTGAACATGATATTTTGCGGGTTATATTTGATCATGATATTTACATGAAATGCTTTGAATTTTTATTTTCTAAAGTTTTATATTATCTTAAATTTAACCGTGCATATTATTGATGCAAAATGTTTTGATGTATTGAAATGAATATTGTGTTGTGAAAAGAAATGTTTTATTTTAGTTTGCACATGCATCTTATTCTCCCACCAAGCATAGCTTGCTAAGTCATTGCATTATTCTTGTAATGCCTCACATATTGAGAGATAGACAACATAGATGAGGGGTAAGAGGAGTAGGTGATCAAGACACCTCGTCTGAGGGTATGTTCTAATTCTGCTCGGACTATACATTTACATCTGTGGTATTTGGACTTGATTTTTAATGATGCAGGGATTGTGGCTGTCAATTCAATGGGTCTTAAAGAAGTAAACTTGTTTTTTTTTTAAAGGTTTACTTGGAAAAATAAAAATTTTATTTGAGTCTTCAAAAATTAAATGTCAAACTAAATCATATATTAGTAAGTAGTGAGTTGATGGTTGGCACTTAGGGTTTTAAAATGAAATTCATTGAAAATGTTTTCTATTATTTTGTTTTTGAAAATGTTTTTGAAAATTGGGGCCCCACCTTTTGAAAAGAATTGTGAAAAATTATCCTAAAAACCCGGGTCATCACAAATTGAAAGGAGAATGGATGCTAATCTTATCATATTTTACATGTTGGACTTTGATATTATCCTAAGAAAGGATTGATTAGCCAAATATTGGGCATTTATGGATAGTTGCAAAAAAAATAAAATCACATCCTATATACTTGATGAGAAAATAGTCGTTTTACATGGGATACAAGAATCTACGGGCACATACATTATATTAGCTAAAAAGAAGTCCAAACACATCTTTAACAATAGCCAAGCATTTTTGATAGCTATGGTTATTGTGGATGATAAAGGATCCAAGAATGAGGAGATTGATATAGTTAAAGAATTTTAAGACATTTTTTCAAACGAATTTCTAAGATTACCATACCAATAAGAGATTGATTTTACTATTGAATTACAACTATACACAACTCAAACCTCTATGGCACCTTATAGGATAGCACCAACATAATTGAAAGTGTTGAAAAGTCAATTACAAGAATTATTAGATAAACAGTTTATTAGGTCGAGTAGTTCCACATTGGAGAGCACCAATCCTATTTATAAAGAAAGAGAAGGTATCGAAATGATTATGCATTGACTCTAGAATGATGAATAATGTCACTATGAAAAATATATACCCTCTACTATGCATTGATGATTTCTTTGATAAACTTTAGATAGCTATCTTCAATTGTGAATTAGAGATGAGGATATACCAAAGATAGCTTTTAGAACTTGTTAAGGACACTATGAAATCTTAGTTATACCATTCAATCTAACACTACTACGCATGAGGGTTTTAAAGTTGACATAAAGAAGTTGCTTATTTGATTGTGAACTTCGTAAATATTTTACAAGTCAGTTAGAAATAAACTACTTAAAAAATATAGAGTTAAGAAGTCAATCAAATGTAAAAGACTTTAAAAAACTAACATAAAGAGGGAATTTTTTTGGGAAGGACTTTTAAAGTTGTTTACAATTAAACGACTTCAAAATTTGATAAAATTTAAAGTCGTCAACAACTTTTGAAGTCGTTTATTGTAAAGGACTTCAAAATTATGCTAATAAATTTGGTGGGAAGATTATATTAAGTGGGAATGGACTTTTAAAGTCATTTGACTTTAAATGCTTCAAATATTTTACTTTTAAAGTCGTTTAGACCTAAATGACTTGAAAAGTCAACAACATTTAAAGTCATTTATCGTAAGCGACTTCAAAAGTATGCTAATAAATTTGGTAGGAAGGTTATATTATGCGAGAATGGACTTTTAAAGTCATTTGTTAGTCACTTTTGAAGTCACTTGAGTGAAATGACTTCAAAAGTACATTCACGCGTATGCTTTTAAAGTTGTTTAGTACTAAACGACTTCAAAAGTATATGTTTTTTTAAAGTCATTTAGTACTAAACGACTTCTAAAGTCCTTATTCATTTATAAATAGCTGACCACATATCATTTCTCCCTTATCCTCTTCTTCTCATGGATGGCATGACAGCTTCCTCCTTGGTCCTTATGCTTCTCTCTTTTTCCCTTCTTGCTTTCCATTTTGGATATTTTGAATGTTTGTGTCATGAAAAATATTGTAAGTAAACCATAAATTCTTTTGATCACAAATTTCTTTCTTGGTAGTAACTCTTTCTATTTTCATTTTGTAGATCATGTAGGTTTTCTCACTACAGATGATGTGGTTAAGAAGTTTGTTAGATTGTCCTGATTTCACAAAAATCATATGATTTCATTGCAAATGTCAATTGCTTCTCTCTCTGACCCTCATTATTAAAGAAAGGGAGAACATTATGACTTGTGATTCTCACCCAAAATTAGGGCTTAATGAAGAGTGATGGTTATACCATCAACTTTTGGTCAAAAAAGTTGAAGCACATACTCTCTCTCTCTCTCTCTCTCTCTCTCTCTCTCTCTCCATAGAATGGGTGTCACCTAAATACTTGACAAGATTTTAATGAAAAAGAACATATTCACTCTTTGATCTTGTATTAATATGATCTAATAATATGTAACATTGTATGTAATAAAAAAATAATTTGATTTCATTGTTGACTTATTTGTTTATGTATATATTTTATATACGTTTGTGTTTGTAAAACTAGTTTCCTTGTGTATTTATCTAAGGTATTGTAATCTATAAAAAGTAAATAAATATATAATTAATGTTAAAATTTAATTTTTTTTTAAAGTCATTTGCTGTAAATGACTTTAAAAGTCCATACTTTTAAATTCCTTTAAAGCTAAACAACTTTAAGAGTGTGGACTTTTAAAGTCATTTATAGCAAACGACTTCAATTGTATGTCCATTTTAAGAATTATTTTGTCAACTTTTGCCTTGCCTTTTCAGTCTGTGTTTATTATCTATGCACAAAAACTAAGCTAGATTTCTTTTTCACTATTGTAAACCAAATCCTGCCAGTGAATTGGAAATACATTCACAAATTTGGGGTCAATATCAATTTTTCAGTGTTGGTTAGTATCTCTTTGTTTGTGGCACATGTATTATGCATATTTAAAGAATTTTTACAAGATTATGGGTTAGAAATTTTTATTTTGAAAGTTAATTTCATTTTTGAATGTGTCTGTCATACTTTTCTTTTCTTTCAATGTTAATTGAAAATTTCCATTAGATGTAGTTATTTTAAATACTTCTAGTTCTTCTATAACTAAAATTTGGTAAAATGCCTAACCTAATCTTTTCTTGTCTAACAAGTCTCCACACATATTTGCTTCAAGTTCTTGTGATAATGGACAAATATTCTTAGATGATTACAAAAAAAACATCAAAAGAATATGAGAAGGGAATAGAAAATTTCATAGAGTTTGCACTTAGGGCAGGTGTTGATCGTAATCATATGCATTATCCATGCTCAAAATGTGGAATTTTGGAAAAAGTAACTATAGGGGTATTGAGAGAACGCTTGTGCTTCAATGGAATCGATGAAAGCTACCACTTATTGATTTGGCATGGAGAAGAACTTTCGCGTAGGCCCTCGACAAGACCCGGAAGATGTGATCAAGACACTATAGGAAGTGTTGGAGGCAGTATTACTGTACCAATGTTTCGAGATGCATATGATGACTTCTAGGATGACCTTGAACAATTTCATACTATAATAGAGGGAGCTGATGAGCCATTTTATCTTGACTGTAAAGATTATACCAAGCTTTCTGTAGTGGTAGAACTTTACAATGTGAATTCAAGATTTGGTTTTTTAAATCAAGGTTTTACAAAAGTCTTGAAAGTAGTGGGTAAGATGTTACCAAAGGATAATAAATTTGTGAGGCCCACATGGGAAGCAAAGAAAACCCTAAATGCACTAGGGTTAAAGTATGTGAAGATACATATGTGTCTCAATGATTGCATCTTGTATAGGAAGCAGCACAAGGATAAAACTACATGCCCAACTTGTGGATAGCAAAGATGGAAGTTAAAGAAGAATTCAATTGAGACAGTTACAAGTGTTCCTACAAAGGTTCTATAGTACTTTCCCCCTATTCCAAGGTTCAAAAGAATGGTCCATATAAGAGAAATAATGAAGTGTGGCATGCCAAGGGTAGAGTAGCTGATAGATTTTCATGCCATCCAGTAGATAGCTAGTATGGAAGCTAGTATACTTCATGTGGCCTAATTTTGATGAAGAACCTAGAAACCTATGATTTTCATTATTTGCAAATGGGATTAATCCTCATGGTTCTATGAGCAGAAAGTATAGTTGTTGGCCTATTATATTAGTTTGTTACAACTTCCCACCATCTCTATGCATGAAGAGGAAGTTCATGATGCTAACTATGTTAATATTGGGTCCAAAGCAGCCAGGGAATGACATTGATGTGTACTTGTCTCCCTTAATGAATGATCTTGAGACATTATGGGACATAGGCATTGAGGCATACGATGCATACAGGAAAGAGTCCTTCACCATAAAGGCTATACTGTTGTGGATAATAAGTGACTTCCCTATGTTTGGTGATTTGTTTGGATGCAAGGGGAAGGGATACAATGCTTGTGCTATCTGTAGTGGTCAAAGATTTGCTGTACAAGTTAAACATGGTGGAAAAGTGGCATTCCTTGGGCACAAAAGATGGTTGTGTAGAGACCATCCATATCATTTTAAGAAGGGAGAATTTAACAAGAGTGTAAAGACAAGGACACCTCCAAAGATGTTGACCAGACGATGAGAATTGGACAAGTTGAAAACATTAATGTCTTATGGGGAAAGAAGAAATCAAGTAAACATGCAGGTGAAAGTAATGGTAGAAGTTATTGGAAGAAGAAATCAATATTCTTTTGCCAGGCATGCCAAAAATTACTGCATCTATGCTATGTTCTTGATGTCATGCACATTATGAAGAATGTGTGTAAAAGATTGACTAGTGTCTTGCTTAATATCCCAGGAAAAAAAAAGGATGAACTTTTAGCTTGAATGGATCTTATGAACGTGGGTTTGAAGAGGGGCTTGCACCTATAGGATTGGGGCAGTTGAGGAACATACCTGCCTAAGGCAAATTATACGCTCGATAGAGAGGAAAGGAGAATAATGTGTAAAACCCCATTCGAGCTCAAAGTCCTACACAACTACTCTTCAAACTTTAAAAACATTATTTCCATGGAAGAATTGAAAATGTTAAGGATGAAGTCCCACGATTGTCATGCATTGATGCAAAAACTATTGCTCGTAGCAATATGTTTGGCATTACAAGACAAAGTTAGGAGAGCTATTACAAAATTTTGCTACTTATTTAATGCTTTGTGCAAGAAGGTGGTGGATGTTTCAAAATCATAAGAAATTCAAGGTCATATAGTGACAACTTTTTGTCAACTTGTGGCAATATTCCCACTATCCTTCTTTGACATCATGGTACACTTAACAGTGTACCTCATTGATGAGGTTAGACTCTATGGACTAGTGTACTTGGGATGGATGTACCTGTTTGATAAGTACATGAAAATTTTAAAAGGGTATGTACATAATCAAAATCTTCCAGAGGAGTGTATAGATGAATGTTATATTACAGAGGAAGCAGTGGAGTTTTGCACAAAGTACTTAGTAGAAGTGGATGTGATTGTAATCCCATGAAAGAAATAATTAGTTGCATTTTAGATCCCAAGGTTGGTGAACCTCTCTCGAGTGGTCATGTATCAATTGTTGACTACAAAGAACGGGACCCACTGCATCTTTATGTGTTATGAAATGTTGATGAACTCCAACCATACATTGAGTAAGTTGATCATGCATGCACTTATATAAAATTTAATTGTTGATGGTTACATTTTCTTTGATTACTTTATTAATTTGTGTGTGTGTGTGTGTGTGTGTAGTGAACACATGGATGTACTCAAGGCAAAGAATCCAAGTTATGCAAAGAAACAGAGTGGCTACAATTTGAGGATTATTACACTTTCAATAATTGACTACGTAAGAAGGTAACATGAAAGAATTCTCATTTAATATTAATTAAAAACTACATTCTGTATACATATATATGTATGTATTATATATAATCTTACTTAAGGCTACTTAATATGATTATGCATAGATTCAAGATCAGCGAGAAGTAGTAGGCAAAGGTAATTCAGAAACCTTGGGCTGGATGGTGATGGGACCATGACTAGAAGTAATAAAATATGCCAGATATGCCATAAATGATTATTGCTTTTACATGAAAGACCATGATAACTCAAGAATGCAATAGAGTAGTGGAGTTATCTTAGTTGCCAATGCCACATTCTTTTCCAGTTCAAAGGATAACAGTCCAATAGTGGTAGATGATATTTACTACTGGGTGATAAGAGAGATTCAGGCCTTGGATTATACTTTCAAAACTATAATTGTGTTTAAGTGCGATTGGAGGAACACCAAGAAGACAGCATCAAAATTTATTCCCTTGGATTGACATTGGTTGAACTCAATAGGATCAACTATAAAAATGATCAATTTATTCTAGCACCTCAAGCAAAACAAGTATTTTGCATACAAGATGAACATGATAAGAGATGGTCAACTATTTTATCATCCTGTCCAATGGATTTTTATGATGAAGATGACCTAGGAGATACTAAAATAAATTACCCTTCTATTACCAAAACAATCCCATCAATCAAAGTAGTACTTGGTGAGAATGAGGATTATGTGCGAGACAATGGTGAAGAAGGTGTTTAGGTTTGAAAACTATATGTAGTTGGGGATATGTGGAATGTATTAGTGATTTGCATTATATATGTAATTCCATATTTATAATTAGTTGTTTTGTCATGAGCCATATGGATTGATAAGTGAGCTATATGTGTACAAAGAATGCATTAATCAATGTTGACTATCATAAAAAATCAATTTCATTGTGTATTAATTGTTAGATATTGTGAAGTACTAACATGAAAGGTAAATATTTTTGAATTATAAATAATTTATAAAGTCATTTAGTGTAAATGACTTTAAAAGATGTTACTTTTAAAGTCATTTAAAAATAATCAACCTTAAAAGTTGACACTTTTAAAGTCATTTACACTAAATGACTTCTTTATGTACAATCAAATTTAGCACAAAAAATGATCTACCAAATTTACACTAATCATTATGTAACATCTTTGATTTTTAAATAACAATTTACAAAAATTTTGAATTATGTGAAATCAGTGTTAAAAGAAAATTATTTTAAAATTCTCAATTTTTTAGTCATAGAAAGTGAAATTTTTTTAGACATCATATATGATGTTAATACATCAACATTGTAATTGTACTAGGATAAGTAATTCCAAGGACACGAAGTTTGCTGTAATCAAAATTCAAACAAATACATTTTGATTTTCTTGAAAAGAGCAATTTGTTAATTTCACACAGTAGTCCTTACTTGTAGAAATTTGACAATTCAGTAGCTCTCATCTATTTTTTGCTCTAATTATATAACTAAGAAATTAATGTAATAACCCCAATTTTTGAAAATTGATTGAGAAAATCAATTTAGTTTGAATTTTCAAAAATTTAGGGCTAGAATATTAAGTTATTGGAAATTCTCTTTTTATAGAGATTAAAAATGAATTAAAACTTATAAATTATAAATGTACTTGAAAAACCAATCAAAATGACATTAAGTATGTTCAATTCCTAGTTAAAATGAAAAATCCCTCATTTTCTTTCTTTTTATGAATAAAAGGGTAAAATGGTAATTTTACCAATAACTGAGATCTGAGACATCAATATTTAGAATGTACTTAGAAATATGAATCCAATGCCACTAAGTATGCTCAATTCCGAGTTCGAGAGAATAACTTGAATTTTTTTCCATAAAAGGGCAAAATGGTCCTTTCACACCCCGTAGGGCACAAGGGGCCCACAAATGAATCCAACAGCCAGAAAACATATAATGAGTGGTCAAACCACTTCCAACTACAAGTGGAGAAGGAGGAGGTAGTGGAGGATCCAATGTTAATTTAATATTTAAAAGAATTAAAATATAATTATTACAAGTAATTATGAAAAATAAAAAACATCTATAAATACACCTCCAAAAATGTTCCTTAAAATTCCCACAAAATCATTTTGCTTATTTTAAAAAACTAGACCTAGATTCCTTCTCAAAATTCCAAAACTCCCCAAAATCTCCCTTCTTGCACTTTCTCTCTCCTCTCTCTAATTGGAGCAAGAGACCTAAATTCAATTAGGCACCCTATTCCAAATTTAATCTCACAAATCCACCATTCAAATTGTCCTAGAATAACTTATCTACAAAACTCCTAATCAATTTCAAGATCCAACGGTGCAATCAACGGAAAATCACAAAACAAGGGACTATTGGGCTATTTTATCATCAAAGGATATTTATTTCAAATTGGGCTTCAAATCTACATTGTTTCTCCAATGAAGTAGGTGGAAACACTTTCTATACTTATTTCATGTTGTTTTATATAATATTTATTTATTTTTTACTTAGTTTTAGGTTAAATTTTATAAAAATATAGGACCAGAACCCTTCAATTCTATATGATGGAGGGCTTAGATGAAAATTTTGAGCCAACCAATTACTCTAGAAAGGCTCAAAACCCTTAGGGTAAAAGTTTTAAGAAATTTTATAGAGTTTTGAGCCTTTGATTGAAGAGGATTGATTGGATGGTCCAAAATGGATTGTCCGTTCTCCCAAATCAAATCAAGATTCTGGGACGCACTATGAAATGCTATATGGAGATGGGCTGCATGCGACTCCATTCTGACGGAATGGCAGCATGAAGATGCTGGTCCTAGGGAAGCGCATCATGCGTACGTCCCAATGATGGGCTCTCGGCGACCATTTCGCTTGATCAATTTGGGCCATTCATTTTGATGGGGCCGGATCAAATCTGGACCCTAAGAATGACTGTGAACTTCACAGTTCAATAGTGGAGGCATCTGAACTCCAAATTAAGATCAGAAAGAAGCTATGAAAAGCTTATAACATCTATTTTCTTTTGAAACCATAATATTAATAAAAACATTCCAAAAACTTTTAGTTTTCAAGAATTAAGTTTCTAATTTTCATGATCTTTAAGATTTGAGATGAATAGATCTTGGGGATATGATTTACTGATGATATAATGTTGAAATCAAGTGATATCCATGATTTATTAGGACAGATCTAAGATAAATTGAGGGATCTACCCTTTATGGTAGAAAAACTCTAAAAGTACAAAGGGACCCACTTGATCAATGAGATCAAGCATGATTAGATCCATGGGATGGATTGAATGAATGATATTATGATGGAATCCATTGAGATCATGAATGGAATATGACCATAAACAAAGGCATATGATCGTGGACCTTAATGGATATTGTGATTTCCATCGAGGATGAGGTGGATTATTGAGCAGTTATCCGGGCATGCTGGTACGAATTCTGACTGCATGCATAGTAGTTCTTTGAGTATTTTTGAATTATGATGCATGGCATAGTGAATGTGACGACCCGGGTTTTTGAAAACATGATTTGTAAAGTGTTTTGAAAGGCAGGGCTCTTAAGAGTGTAAAATTTTTTCGCAAAACAAAGCAGCGGAAATTCTTTTCTTTAGAACTTGTTTTGAAAACCCAAGTCACCACTTCATATATAACATAAGTACAATTTGTGTACAAAATAAAATTCCATTGAAGGAATATACTTTTATTAAACTCCAGGATCCATCCAAAGGGTTCACAAGATGTACCAAATCTAGTACAATACTTGTCCAAATTACATAATCCAAAACTCAAGCTCACCATACAATAAAACTCTCAACAAATAAAAATACATGTCTTCAAGGGTATACCTTGAAGATTATTCTCTTCAAGTCTTCTATAGTCTTCAGCTCCTAACTCTCCTTCCATGGATTTGAGATATTGCAACAAGTACAATATCTCAGCAAGCAATGCTTGGTAGGGGATTCAAGAAACATAATAATTGACAATGTAATTCCAATCCTTCATAATCTCATTATCCTCAAACATACTCTTTATTTTGTAAGTTATGTATATCTATATACATACATACCCTTCATGGGTAAACCAATTAAATTTGTGAAAATAGTGAAATATCATTCCCAACTAAGCCGATCAATTCTCTTTATTTTGAGAATTTAGTATTACAACTAATCTCATACCGGGAATTTCCCTCCTTGGGAAACATTGGTAATATACAATTACCTAGCATTTCATTATGCTATAACATAAGGCATTTCACTATGCTTGTTCCCATATGCATCATAGTGCAAAATAATCATAAAGGTTGCTATGTCTTTGCCTCGATCCGTACTAGCGCGCTCGGATAAGCGCCTGTTCACCACCGATACCACGGTGGAAAATATTATGTCACCGCCCGTATGGGTGCAAGACTTTCACAGTGGTGGCCTTCCCATAATTGCCACCACCCGACTTTTAGCCTCTCATTGGGCAAGGTATCATCATATCATCAAATTTCAAGGAGCGGGTGGCCAAACCCTCATAACTCCTCTAGCAATAGCATCCCCTAGGCTCATGCCTATTAAAACAAACTCACAAGCCTCCAAGCTTGTATGTAAAATAGATTCCATATATATCAGACCATACGTCTGTTTACTTAGGGCTGAAATATTTTCTAGTTCCCTATTCACTTATAGTTTAGTCCTTAACCATCTTATAAGTGTTTGGTTGGATCATAAGGTTTTCAAGAGATATACTACAAGTATTATCATTACTCTTGTCAACATAAGATCATGAGTACAATCATGAATATCTCATGTAAATGCATTCATCAAATCCTCCTACCTTTAAGGATTGATCTCTTTTTCCCAATCTTCCATGATCTTGACCGATGTATGTAATCTGTACATTCATACATATTGTCAATATATAAATTATGAACAATCCTATTGATCACTAGATCTGATGTTTAGAATGATCTTTAGATCATTCATATCTAAGTATTTTTCTATCTCTAAGTCTTTGTATGTTCATCTCCTTGATCTTGATCTTTCATAGATCCTTTGATTGACAATCTACTCATGTTGATAAAGATCAAGGTCCTAGATCTTCTATCGCCTAGTTCTTCTTTGATCTAAGTTCAGTTCTTGGATCATCCCTATGGAGGATGATCTTGGTTTTCTTCCTTGAATCACCTTTGATCAAGGGTTTGGATTATCTAATCTAATGAACTATAACAAGTATACTACTAAACATACATACTAAGTACAATATAGTGTTCTTATTCTTATTGTTCTTGATCATCCAAGATCTAATGGATCTTGTTTGATCATCCTTATCTTACTTACTGTTTTTATTAGGGTTAGGTAATTTACTAACCTTTTATGCTCTTATGATTATTATTCAACCAGTTAATGTGCATGGTTGAAGGTAGCTTATTCAAGCCTAAATCTAGATCGCTCCTCTTATTTCCAATTGGCTAAGGCTTACTAGTTGAATGGGTGAACACAAAGTGGTTACTTCAATCCTCATGTAAGGAGGCGTTTAGACCTCACAAACGTCAACGAAGGTAGGGGAAGAGCGAGGCTCTATTAGATAACCCCCTTAACCACTATGTTCATCATTCACTAGAATGACCATAGCTCAACCTTTCATAAGGTTCCTATAAGCATGTTTACTCTAAGTACTCTTTCTAATGGATTTTAATTAAGTCCATGAATATTTATAATGTCATTCATGGGGTTTATTATTCTTTTCCTAATTTGGGCTAAGGATTTGATAATCCTTATATTGTCCTACTAACTATAGCCCTTACTAATTAAGTCCAAAGTACTTCATTCTTATTTGTGTCATGAAACTCTACTTTCTCATTAGAATACATTTTTTATGTTTTATGCTCTTTATCTCATAACAAGTAAATCTACTACTAACATTCAACCATAAATGAATTATAAATTTAAAGCATAAAACTACCTAATTTAACATTCAATGAAAATGAGGCAAGGTACTTAAATTAAATCTAGCACCTTATGATAAGAATGAACACATATCATACTAAACTCTAAATGTTATACTAGCATGCTTTATAACATAATAACATAAAATGAAACTAATTATATTTACATTTTTAGAAACCTTTACTTATGATCCAACCATTTGATCTTAGATCTTTTCCTTTGATTAAGGACTTTAGTTATATTTAGAGAATTTTCTCTATTAAGGTCAAAAGATCACATTGATCTATTTTTATCATAATCCATCCATGATTTCCTTGGATTTCATCATATAAACATTTATTCTTTTCATCCCAAGGATCTGATCACACTTGATCTCATTGATCAAGTGGGTCCCTTTGTAATTTTTTGGGTTTTTCTACCATAAAGGGTAGATCCCTTAATATATCTCATATATATCCAATTTAAACATAGATATAACTTTATTTAAGTATTAGATCATTATTAAAACATGTTTCTAAGATCTGATCATCTCAGATCTTGAAAATCTATGTCATTGGAAACTTAATTCTTAAATACAGAAAGTTTTTATTGAATAACATGTCCTTTTTATTATTCCATAAGAAAATAGAGGTTTCAAGCTTTCCATAGCTTCTTTCCGATCTCAATTTGGAGTTCAGATGACTCTGCACTAATCCTGGAAGTTCACAGTCCTTCCTAGGGCCTAGACTTGATCTGGGCCCAAGGAAGGGACGGCCCAGATTAGTCGGGCGGAAAGACAGGCGGAACGAACCAGGGGTCGTCGGGCGCGTCCGCTGGGAAGAAACGCCTAAGCGTGACTGCGGGACGTCCACAGACGCGGACGGGACGAGCGGAACGCCCGTCGTCCGCGCGCCCGCAAACCGGGCTGTCGCTGGGCGCGTCCACTCGTCATTTCTATGGACGCGCCTTCTTTGCACTTGAGCCGACACCCCACGCGTATCGCACGCGCCGTTCCGACGGTGCGTCACGCGGGCGTCTTGGGCGTCGTTTGATCTGGAGATCGGACAGTCCCTTCTGGACCGTCCAATCAATCCTCTTGCAATTGAGGGCCCAAAAGGTCTCTGATTTTGATGAAACTTCTACCCTAGGGGTTTTGGACCCTTCTGGATCGATTGGTACAGTCAGATTTCTCATCTGAGCACTCCATCATCCCTAATTAAGGGTTCTGTTGTTGACTTTATTTTTATCTTTTTATTACCAAAATTAATTACAGTAAAATAAAAATTACATAAAACAATACTAAAAATATATGAAAAGGATTTCCACTTACTTGATTGGAGAGAAAACCTGATTTATATGCCCAATTTAAAAAAATACCTTGTTGATGAAGATATAGCCTAAAATCCACCTTTCTTGCAAATACCGTTGTTTGAACCGTTGGATCTTGAAATTTCTTTGGGGGTTTTGTAGAATAGATGTGTTGGGATGTTTTGGACGGTGGAATTTATCAAATTAGATCAAGAACAGAGTGCCTAATTGAATTTAGGTCTCTTGTTCTAATCTGAAAAGAATAATAAGTTGGAAAGAGATCTAGCTCTTGGAAATTTTGGGGTTTTGAGAGGGATTCTAGATCTAATTTTTCAAGGAGATTGAAGATAATTTCGTGGGGATTTTATGAGGATTTTTGGAAGATTTTTGGGGTTGTATTTATAGGCATTTTGGGTCTTTTTCCATGATTATAATATGTTATTTTTTTAATATAAAATGGCATGAAAGTCTTCAATGCTCCCATGCCTAACTTTTCTTCCCCATGACTAGCTGATCTTTGTTGACCCATGTTTCACATGGGCTGCTGATCAAATTGGTTGTTGGGGACGTGGTGGTCCCCATGTGGGCCCCATGTGGACCCCACATGGTGTAAAAAGTTTGTTTTGCCCTTCATGCATAAAACTTTGGGTTTTATTCCCATGATCTCGGATTTGAGTGTACTTAGTGGTGTTGGATTCGTATTTCTTAGTACATTCTAAATTTTGATGTTTCATATTTTGATTTTTGGAATATTTTGATTTTTGGGTAAAATTACTATTTTACCCCTTTTGTCCAAAAAATGAAAAACTTAAGGATTTCTCATCCGAATTCGAAATTTGTGGTGCTTACAATCATGTTGAAGGGTTTGCTAATTTTAATTTCAATTTTACATGTCTTATGATTTGATTATACTTTTATAAAAAGTATATTTTAAATAACCCTAATATTTCAGCCCGAAATATCTAAAACTCAAACTTTATTGATTTTTCTCAATCAATTTACAAAAATTGGGGTTATTACAATCTTCCCCTTACAATAATTTCGTCCTCGAAATTTGTAATACAACTCACTTAGGAGTTTTCACAATTCTTTCATATCCTTACACATGTGGCCTTGCCACTTATGGAAATTCTATTTCCTTTCGTCCCTTTTCTATACTATCTTTTTCTCAAAGGTTAAAATGCTCATCCATGACTAACCTTAGTAATGCTCTATATAATAAAGCTGGTTATTGCTAGAATTTCCCAAAAAGATGATTAATAACTCTTATTGAGTTATCCCTTTTTGTTTAAAAACCTTCCATTTCACTTGATTGGTAATTTTCACCAATCTTTCCATACTTCACAATTTTCCATTATACCTTCTATTGCTCATCCTCATTCTTTTTCAACTTATAAAGTTTTGACATAGCTTTCCTACTATGTATTAACATATAAAGTTTGGACACAGCTTTCCTACTATGTATAGTCCTTAGACTTCCTATAATACATATTGATAAGATTCTATAACTTCAACTATTGTTCTTTGTAACAACCTTCCAATCTTTGGAAGTAATTTTCTCTTTTCTTATTCTTCCATTATTTGGAAGGGTAACAGTTCATACTTCTTTACTATTTCCTTCTATTGACAACTTGTCAAATTCTGTCCTTCAATAATAGTTTCCTTGTAATGAATCTTTCCTCATTTCCATCCATTATTTTTGTAACACCCTTTGAGTGCCATTTTATTCATAATACTTGACTTTTTACATTTTTCCATCCAAGATAGTGTCATTTAACTCTGCATATATATTCTTGATCCTCTTTTGTTATTTCTTTCTCATAATTAGAACAATATTCAGAACATTCTCACAATCTATGATAATATTTATCTCTTTTCCTCTCATATATATATATATATATATATTTGTATGTCATAGGCTTCAAAATTTCTAGATTTTGCATTTCCTTATGCTTCTTTCAAGTGTACCTCATAGCCTTTATCATATCATACTAACATTTTTTATTTGCGATATTCTTGATAATTTCAATTAAAAGAGTCCATATTGACTTTGTAATCATCCCTCCTCAAATCTTTACAAACACCATAATTTATCAACTAGTTTTTAATTTTTAACAATCTATTATCAACTCATTTAGGATGTATGTAACCAATGGCAAAACTTCACTAAAAGAATGTCCTTGTGTTATAAAATCAATAAGAGATATATTTCTCTAATTGTCATTGTCATTTCATATTTTGATCTCATATTCCACCTTTGTTGGGTCAAATTCCATACCATCCTTAAAATTTATATAACCTAAACTTTGCTTCCTTTAATCACATGTACACTTACAAGACAAGTTTTGTAAGTGTCTAACATATATGCCCTGAATGCTCTTGATTTCTTGAAATCTCTTTCCATATATCATTACCACTTCATTCAATATATTTCATTCTCCTCAAATTCATGAACATCTGTTATCTAACTCATAGAACTTTTAAAATTTGTTTTTGATTTTATACTTTGATGTTGCATTTCCAATTCCCAATTAATAATAAATTTGAAAATGCTCATCCTTATAGAGAAAAAGGATACTTAATTTCCTCAACATCATTTATGCATCCTTATATTGATTCCTCCTTTTTCTTTTCCTAAAAGAAATTTGTTACTCTCATAATGTAAATTGCTATAATCACTCCATATCCTTAAAAAGTTGTTCTTTCAACTCATTCATATAATTTGATGTTCTTTTCCTCAACTATTATAGATATTTTCTCATTCAATCTCGTGTAAGATTGAAAATCTTCAAACTATCTTAAAATTTCTAACCACTTATTTCTCCAACAATTTGGATTTATATCTCATTCACAATCATCTTTAAACTTAAAGTTAACAACCAATATTTGTTTTCATTTCTCATGTTTTATTTCACCTTTCCTTCAAAAATATATTTCCCCTTACTATATTTCTTAAATCTTTCAATATCACCAACTCCATCATGTAATTGGAAGTAATATCTTTATTCATAGTTAGCTCTTTATTTGCCTTGATCAATAAGATGTACTCCTATTCATGATATTCAATGACTATATTTTTCTAATAAATATTTCTGTTTGTTTTCATGTTCCATGACCATGAAAATAAATGACTATATTTTCCTAATCAATATTTCTCTTTGTTTTCATGTTCCATGACCATGATAATCAATGACTTAATCAATGATAGTCACAAAATTATTTTCAATAGCACCAAAGTTATTATATTAATAATTCTTTAATCCTTGAAAATCCACTAGTGCTAATTTCCACGATGATTTGTCATACCTTTATAATTTCTAACTTGGTGATTTCATAATTGTTGTACCATATATAAAGCTATAATTTCTTTGTTAACCACATATTCTCATGATTTAATTGTCTTTCTTAATAAGTTTGGGATCATATTTTTGTCCCTTTAACATATCTAACTCTCTTTTTCCTTTTCATTTTATTCTAATATCAAAAATCATCTCTTCATGTTCTAAAATTTGATCATTTCTCCACTAAATCCTTTGCCTCATTAATTTTGGAGAAAAATACTTGCTTAACTCCTTACTCATATTTATTTCAAACTATTCTCATTTACAAATTTTGAACTTTCTCACCTATCTCCTTAAATTTCTTTCAAGTCATATCCTCTTTATTTTGATGATTATTTTCATTTAACTAATTGCCATAATACTATACATGTAGCAATTCTAATTCCTACATTTATATTTCTTTATATATTTAATGTTAACGTTGAATTTTACAATACTTCTAATGTTTTCATCTTTAACACTTATTTCTCATAAATCTCCATTTCACCTTTTCTATAAGGTTGTATTTTTATATTTTTATTTTATCTTATTTTCCAATTTATCACTTCTTTTTTTTCTTTTTTTTTTCACTTAGTAATGGTTCTATACATATTTCACTTAATAATGGTTATATACATACTAGTATTAACGTTCTTTGTATGTTTACTCAGGACTTTAGGTTAAACCTGAACATCATACCTTACATCTATTGTAATGTTTTCCCTTATTATTCCCTCTATTGGAATTCTTATTTGCTAAGTCGTATTTCTAATCCTTTCACTAAGTAATATCTACTTATACTATACTATTCCTTCATTACACTAACTCTTTCTATACTCATTCTCAACTAATGAGTTTAACTCTTTCTATACTCATCCTTCACAAATGAGTTACTCTTTCTTCACAAATGAGTCTACTCTTTCCATATTCCTCAAATAATGAGTTTAACTCTTTCCTCACTAATGAGTCAACTCTTTACATCCTCTTCAACAAATGAGGCTACTCTTTCAAGACTTATCCTTCACTAATGAGTTACCTCCTTTTATACTTATCTCTTAACTAATGAGTTTATCACATAACTCCTTCTCATCAACTGATAACTTATCTCTTATTCACTCACTTTAGGTTGAACCTGAGCCTGCGTACTTGGTATTTCTACAGAAGGTGATGAACCTTGGGTTTGCTATAGGTGAGGAAGAAGGTTCTTCAACACCCTTGTCATCATCTCTTGTTATCATCTCTTCCACATTGCTCATTGTTACTCTTTCCATATTGTCAACTGGAGTATTTTGAGTTGCCTATCTTGTGATTCTCTTTGGTGGCATATGTTCAAAATTTCTATCAATCCTCTATACAACTATTTCTATCTTAATCTAGACATGGATTATAATCTCTCTTTTGGACATATTTGTACTGTACTGTGACTGGATGAATCGCTCTGATACCAACTGTGACGACCCGGGTTTTTGAAAACATGATTTGTAAAGCGTTTTGAAAGGCAGGGCCCTTAAGAGTGTAAAATTTTTTCGCAAAACAAAGCAGCGGAAATTCTTTTCTTTAGAACTTGTTTTGAAAACCCAAGTCACCACTTCATATATAACATAAGTACAATTTGTGTATAAAATAAAAATTCCATTGAAGGAATATACTTTTATTAAACTCCAGGATCCATCCAAAGTGGTTCACAAGATCTGACCAAATCTAGTACAATACTTGTCCAAATTACATAATCCAAAACTCAAGCTCACCATACAATAAAACTCTCAACAAATAAAAATACATGTCTTCAAGGGTATACCTTGAAGATTATTCTCTTCAAGTCTTCTATAGTCTTCAGCTCCTAACTCTCCTTCCCTGGATTTGAGATATTGCAACAAGTACAATATCTCAGCAAGCAATGCTTGGTAGGGGATTCAAGAAACATAATAATTGACAATGTAATTCCAATCCTTCATAATCTCGTTATCCTCAAACATACTCTTTATTTTGTAAGTTATGTATATCTATATACATACATACCCTTCATGGGTAAACCAATTAAATTTGTGAAAATAGTGAAATATCATTCCCAACTAAGCTGATCAATTCTCTTTATTTTGAGAATTTAGTATTACAGCTAATCTCATACTGGGAATTTCCCTTCTTGGGAAACATTGGTAATATACAATTACCTAGCATTTCATTATGCTATAACATAAGGCATTTCACTATGCTTGTTCCCATATGCATCATAGTGCAAAATAATCATAAAGGTTGCTATGCTGCAGTCTGATCCGTACTAGCGCGCTCGGATAACTGCCCTGTTCACCACTGATACCACGGTGGAAAATATTATGTCACTGCCCGTATGGGGGGGCAAGACTTTCACAGTGGTGGCCTTCCCATAATTGCCACCACCCGACTTTTAGCCTCTCATTGGGCAAGGTATCATCATATCATCAAATTTCAAGGAGCGGGTGGCCAAACCCTCATAACTCCTCTAGCAATAGCATCCCCTAGGCTCATGCCTATTAAAACAAACTCACAAGCCTCCAAGCTTGTATGTAAAATAGATTCCATATATATCAGACCATACGTCTGTTTACTTAGGGCTGAAATATTTTCTAGTTCCCTATTCACTTATAGTTTAGTCCTTAACCATCTTATAAGTGTTTGGTTGGATCATAAGGTTTTCAAGAGATATACTACAAGTATTATCATTACTCTTGTCAACATAAGATCATGAGTACAATCATGAATATCTCATGTAAATGCATTCATCAAATCCTCCTACCTTTAAGGATTGATCTCTTTTTCCCAATCTTCCATGATCTTGACCGATGTATGTAATCTGTACATTCATACATATTGTCAATATATAAATTATGAACAATCCTATTGATCACTAGATCTGATGTTTAGAATGATCTTTAGATCATTCATATCTAAGTATTTTTCTATCTCTAAGTCTTTGTATGTTCATCTCCTTGATCTTGATCTTTCATAGATCCTTTGATTGACAATCTACTCATGTTGATAAAGATCAAGGTCCTAGATCTTCTATCAGCTAGTTCTTCTTTGATCTAAGTTCAGTTCTTGGATCATCCCTATGGAGGATGATCTTGGTTTTCTTCCTTGAATCACCTTTGATCAAGGGTTTGGATTATCTAATCTAATGAACTATAACAAGTATACTACTAAACATACATACTAAGTACAATATAGTGTTCTTATTCTTATTGTTCTTGATCATCCAAGATCTAATGGATCTTGTTTGATCATCCTTATCTTACTTACTGTTTTTATTAGGGTTAGGTAATTTACTAACCTTTTATGCTCTTATGATTATTATTCAACCGTTAATGTGCATGGTTGAAGGTAGCTTATTCAAGCCTAAATCTAGATCGCTCCTCTTATTTCCAATTGGCTAAGGCTTACTAGTTGAATGGGTGAACACAAAGTGGTTACTTCAATCCTCATGTAAGGAGGCGTTTAGACCTCACAAACGTCAACAAGGTAGGGGAAGAGCGAGGCTCTATTAGATAACCCCTTAACCACTATGTTCATCATTCACTAGAATGACCATAGCTCAACCTTTCATAAGGTTCCTATAAGCATGTTTACTCTAAGTACTCTTTCTAATGGATTTTAATTAAGTCCATGAATATTTATAATGTCATTCATGGGGTTTATTATTCTTTTCCTAATTTGGGCTAAGGATTTGATAATCCTTATATTGTCCTACTAACTATAGCCCTTACTAATTAAGTCCAAAGTACTTCATTCTTATTTGTGTCATGAAACTCTACTTTCTCATTAGAATACATTTTTTTATGTTTTATGCTCTTTATCTCATAACAAGTAAATCTACTACTAACATTCAACCATAAATGAATTATAAATTTAAAGCATAAAACTACCTAATTTAACATTCAATGAAAATGAGGCAAGGTACTTAAATTAAATCTAGCACCTTATGATAAGAATGAACACATATCATACTAAACTCTAAATGTTATACTAGCATGCTTTATAACATAATAACATAAAATGAAACTAATTATATTTACATTTTTAGAAACCTTTACTTATGATCCAACCATTTGATCTTAGATCTTTTCCTTTGATTAAGGACTTTAGTTATATTTAGAGAATTTTCTCTATTAAGGTCAAAAGATCACATTGATCTATTTTTATCATAATCCATCCATGATTTCCTTGGATTTCATCATATAAACATTTATTCTTTTCATCCCAAGGATTCGATCACACTTGATCTCATTGATCAAGTGGGTCCCTTTGTAATTTTTTGGGTTTTTCTACCATAAAGGGTAGATCCCTTAATATATCTCATATATATCCAATTTAAACATAGATATAACTTTATTTAAGTATTAGATCATTATTAAAACATGTTTCTAAGATCTGATCATCTCAGATCTTGAAAATCTATGTCATTGGAAACTTAATTCTTAAATACAGAAAGTTTTTATTGAATAACATGTCCTTTTTATTATTCCATAAGAAAATAGAGGTTTCAAGCTTTCCATAGCTTCTTTCCGATCTCAATTTGGAGTTCAGATGACTCTGCATTAATCCTGAAGTTCACGGTCCTTCCTGTGGCCTAGACTTGATCCGGGGCCCAAGGAAGGGACGGCCCAGATTAGTCGGGCGGAAAGACAGGCGGAACGAACCAGGGGTCGTCGGGCGCGTCCGCTGGGAAGAAACGCCTAAGCGTGACTGCGGGACGTCCACAGACGCGGACGGGACGAGCGGAACGCCCGTCGTCCGCGCGCCCGCAAACCGGCCATCGGCGGGCGCGTCCACTCGTCATTTCTATGGACGCGCCTTTCTTGTGCACTTGAGCCGACACCCCACGCGTATCGCACGCGCCGTTCCGACGGTGCGTCACGCGGGCGTCTTGGGCGTCGTTTGATCTGGAGATCGGACAGTCCCTTCTGGACCGTCCAATCAATCCTCTTGCAATTGAGGGCCCAAAAGGTCTCGATTTTGATGAAACTTCTACCCTAGGGGTTTTGGACCCTTCTGGATCGATTGGTACAGTCAGATTTCTCATCTGAGCACTCCATCATCCCTAATTAAGGGTTCTGTTGTTGACTTTATTTTTATCTTTTATTACCAAAATTAATTACAGTAAAATAAAAATTACATAAAACAATACTAAAAATATATGAAAAGGATTTCCACTTACTTGATTGGAGAGAAAACCTGATTTATATGCCCAATTTAAAAAAATACCTTGTTGATGAAGATATAGCCTAAAATCCACCTTTCTTGCAAATACCGTTGTTTGAACCGTTGGATCTTGAAATTTCTTTGGGGGTTTTGTAGAATAGATGTGTTGGGATGTTTTGGACGGTGAAATTTATCAAATTAGATCAAGAACAGAGTGCCTAATTGAATTTAGGTCTCTTGTTCTAATCTAAAAAGAAAAATAAGTTGGAAAGAGATCTAGCTCTTGGAAATTTTGGGGTTTTGAGAGGGATTCTAGATCTAATTTTTCAAGGAGATTGAAGATAATTTCGTGGGGATTTTATGAGGATTTTTGGAAGATTTTTGGGGTTGTATTTATAGGCATTTTGGGTCTTTTTCCATGATTATAATATGTTATTTTTTTAATATAAAATGGCATGAAAGTCTTCAATGCTCCCATGCCTAACTTTTCTTCCCCATGACTAGCTGATCTTTGTTGACCCATGTTTCACATGGGCTGCTGATCAAATTGGTTGTTGGGGACGTGGTGGTCCCCATGTGGGCCCCATGTGGACCCCACATGGTGTAAAAAGTTTGTTTTGCCCTTCATGCATAAAACTTTGGGTTTTATTCCCATGATCTCGGATTTGAGTGTACTTAGTGGTGTTGGATTCGTATTTCTTAGTACATTCTAAATTTTGATGTTTCATATTTTGATTTTTGGAATATTTTGATTTTTGGGTAAAATTACTATTTTACCCCTTTTGTCCAAAAAATGAAAAACTTAAGGATTTCTCATCCGAATTCGAAATTTGTGGTGCTTACAATCATGTTGAAGGGTTTGCTAATTTTAATTTCAATTTTACATGTCTTATGATTTGATTATACTTTTTATAAAAGTATATTTTAAATAACCCTAATATTTCAGCCCGAAATATCTAAAACTCAAACTTTATTGATTTTTCTCAATCAATTTTCAAAAATTGGGGTTATTACAATCTTTCCCTTACAATAATTTCGTCCTCGAAATTTGTAATACAACTCACTTAGGAGTTTTCACAATTCTTTCATATCCTTACACATGTGGCCTTGCCACTTATGGAAATTCTATTTCCTTTCGTCCCTTTTCTATACTATCTTTTTCTCAAAGGTTAAAATGCTCATCCATGACTAACCTTAGTAATGCTCTATATAATAAAGCTGGTTATTGCTAGAATTTCCCAAAAAGATGATTAATAACTCTTATTGAGTTATCCCTTTTTGTTTAAAAACCTTCCATTTCACTTGATTGGTAATTTTCACCAATCTTTCCATACTTCACAATTTTCCATTATACCTTCTATTGCTCATCCTCATTCTTTTTCAACTTATAAAGTTTTGACATAGCTTTCCTACTATGTATTAACATATAAAGTTTGGACACAGCTTTCCTACTATGTATAGTCCTTAGACTTCCTATAATACATATTGATAAGATTCTATAACTTCAACTATTGTTCTTTGTAACAACCTTCCAATCTTTGGAAGTAATTTTCTCTTTTCTTATTCTTCCATTATTTGGAAGGGTAACAGTTCATACTTCTTTACTATTTCCTTCTATTGACAACTTGTCAAATTCTCGTCCTTCAATAATAGTTTCCTTGTAATGAATCTTTCCTCATTTCCATCCATTATTTTTGTAACACCCTTTGAGTGCCATTTTATTCATAATACTTGACTTTTTACATTTTTCCATCCAAGATAGTGTCATTTAACTCTGCATATATATTCTTGATCCTCTTTTGTTATTTCTTTCTCATAATTAGAACAATATTCAGAACATTCTCACAATCTATGATAATATTTATCTCTTTTCCTCTCATATATATATATATATATATATTTGTATGTCATAGGCTTCAAAATTTCTAGATTTTGCATTTCCTTATGCTTCTTTCAAGTGTACCTCATAGCCTTTATCATATCATACTAACATTTTTTATTTGCGATATTCTTGATAATTTCAATTAAAAGAGTCCATATTGACTTTGTAATCATCCCTCCTCAAATCTTTACAAACACCATAATTTATCAACTAGTTTTTAATTTTTAACAATCTATTATCAACTCATTTAGGATGTATGTAACCAATGGCAAAACTTCACTAAAAGAATGTCCTTGTGTTATAAAATCAATAAGAGATATATTTCTCTAATTGTCATTGTCATTTCATATTTTGATCTCATATTCCACCTTTGTTGGGTCAAATTCCATACCATCCTTAAAATTTATATAACCTAAACTTTGCTTCCTTTAATCACATGTACACTTACAAGACAAGTTTTGTAAGTGTCTAACATATATGCCCTGAATGCTCTTGATTTCTTGAAATCTCTTTCCATATATCATTACCACTTCATTCAATATATTTCATTCTCCTCAAATTCATGAACATCTGTTATCTAACTCATAGAACTTTTAAAATTTGTTTTTGATTTTATACTTTGATGTTGCATTTCCAATTCCCAATTAATAATAAATTTGAAAATGCTCATCCTTATAGAGAAAAAGGATACTTAATTTCCTCAACATCATTTATGCATCCTTATATTGATTCCTCCTTTTTCTTTTCCTAAAAGAAATTTGTTACTCTCATAATGTAAATTGCTATAATCACTCCATATCCTTAAAAAGTTGTTCTTTCAACTCATTCATATAATTTGATGTTCTTTTCCTCAACTATTATAGATATTTTCTCATTCAATCTCGTGTAAGATTGAAAATCTTCAAACTATCTTAAAATTTCTAACCACTTATTTCTCCAACAATTTGGATTTATATCTCATTCACAATCATCTTTAAACTTAAAGTTAACAACCAATATTTGTTTTCATTTCTCATGTTTTATTTCACCTTTCCTTCAAAAATATATTTCCCCTTACTATATTTCTTAAATCTTTCAATATCACCAACTCCATCATGTAATTGGAAGTAATATCTTTATTCATAGTTAGCTCTTTATTTGCCTTGATCAATAAGATGTACTCCTATTCATGATATTCAATGACTATATTTTTCTAATAAATATTTCTGTTTGTTTTCATGTTCCATGACCATGAAAATAAATGACTATATTTTCCTAATCAATATTTCTCTTTGTTTTCATGTTCCATGACCATGATAATCAATGACTTAATCAATGATAGTCACAAAATTATTTTCAATAGCACCAAAGTTATTATATTAATAATTCTTTAATCCTTGAAAATCCACTAGTGCTAATTTCCACGATGATTTGTCATACCTTTATAATTTCTAACTTGGTGATTTCATAATTGTTGTACCATATATAAAGCTATAATTTCTTTGTTAACCACATATTCTCATGATTTAATTGTCTTTCTTAATAAGTTTGGGATCATATTTTTGTCCCTTTAACATATCTAACTCTCTTTTTCCTTTTCATTTTATTCTAATATCAAAAATCATCTCTTCATGTTCTAAAATTTGATCATTTCTCCACTAAATCCTTTGCCTCATTAATTTTGGAGAAAAATACTTGCTTAACTCCTTACTCATATTTATTTCAAACTATTCTCATTTACAAATTTTGAACTTTCTCACCTATCTCCTTAAATTTCTTTCAAGTCATATCCTCTTTATTTTGATGATTATTTTCATTTAACTAATTGCCATAATACTATACATGTAGCAATTCTAATTCCTACATTTATATTTCTTTATATATTTAATGTTAACGTTGAATTTTACAATACTTCTAATGTTTTCATCTTTAACACTTATTTCTCATAAATCTCCATTTCACCTTTTCTATAAGGTTGTATTTTTATATTTTTATTTTATCTTATTTTCCAATTTATCACTTCTTTTTTTTTCTTTTTTTTTTCACTTAGTAATGGTTCTATACATATTTCACTTAATAATGGTTATATACATACTAGTATTAACGTTCTTTGTATGTTTACTCAGGACTTTAGGTTAAACCTGAACATCATACCTTACATCTATTGTAATGTTTTCCCTTATTATTCCCTCTATTGGAATTCTTATTTGCTAAGTCGTATTTCTAATCCTTTCACTAAGTAATATCTACTTATACTATACTATTCCTTCATTACACTAACTCTTTCTATACTCATTCTCAACTAATGAGTTTAACTCTTTCTATACTCATCCTTCACAAATGAGTTACTCTTTCTTCACAAATGAGTCTACTCTTTCCATATTCCTCAAATAATGAGTTTAACTCTTTCCTCACTAATGAGTCAACTCTTTACATCCTCTTCAACAAATGAGGCTACTCTTTCAAGACTTATCCTTCACTAATGAGTTACCTCCTTTTATACTTATCTCTTAACTAATGAGTTTATCACATAACTCCTTCTCAGCAACTGATAACTTATCTCTTATTCACTCACTTTAGGTTGAACTCGAGCCTGCGTACTTGGTATTTCTACGAAGGTGATGAACCTTGGGTTTGCTATAGGTGAGGAAGAAGGTTCTTCAACACCCTTGTCATCATCTCTTGTTATCATCTCTTCCACATTGCTCATTGTTACTCTTTCCATATTGTCAACTGGAGTATTTTGAGTTGCCTATCTTGTGATTCTCTTTGGTGGCATATGTTCAAAATTTCTATCAATCCTCTATACAACTATTTCTATCTTAATCTAGACATGGATTATAATCTCTCTTTTGGACATATTTGTACTGTACTGTGACTGGATGAATCGCTTCTGATACCAACTGTGACGACCCGGGTTTTTGAAAACATGATTTGTAAAGCGTTTTGAAAGGCAGGGCCCTTAAGAGTGTAAAATTTTTTCGCAAAACAAAGCAACGGAAATTCTTTTCTTTAGAACTTGTTTTGAAAACCCAAGTCACCACTTCATATATAACATAAGTACAATTTGTGTACAAAATAAAATTCCATTGAAGGAATATACTTTTATTAAACTCCAGATCCATCCAAGTGGTTCACAAGATACAGCCAAATCTAGTACAATACTTGTCCAAATTACATAATCCAAAACTCAAGCTCACCATACAATAAAACTCTCAACAAATAAAAATACATGTCTTCAAGGGTATACCTTGAAGATTATTCTCTTCAAGTCTTCTATAGTCTTCAGCTCCTAACTCTCCTTCCTCGATTTGAGATATTGCAACAAGTACAATATCTCAAGAAGCAATGCTTGGTAGGGATTCAAGAAACATAATAATTGACAATGTAATTCCAATCCTTCATAATCTCAAGTTATCCTCAAACATACTCTTTATTTTGTAAGTTATGTATATCTATATACATACATACCCTTCATGGGTAAACCAATTAAATTTGTGAAAATAGTGAAATATCATTCCCAACTAAGCCGATCAATTCTCTTTATTTTGAGAATTTAGTATTACAAACTAATCTCATACTGGAATTTCCCTTCTTGGGAAACATTGGTAATATACAATTACCTAGCATTTCATTATGCTATAACATAAGGCATTTCACTATGCTTGTTCCCATATGCATCATAGTGCAAAATAATCATAAAGGTTGCTATGCTGCAGTCTGATCCGTACTAGCGCGCTCGGATAACTGCCCTGTTCACCACTGATACCACGGTGGAAAATATTATGTCACTGCCCGTATGGGGGGGCAAGACTTTCACAGTGGTGGCCTTCCCATAATTGCCACCACCCGACTTTTAGCCTCTCATTGGGCAAGGTATCATCATATCATCAAATTTCAAGGAGCGGGTGGCCAAACCCTCATAACTCCTCTAGCAATAGCATCCCCTAGGCTCATGCCTATTAAAACAAACTCACAAGCCTCCAAGCTTGTATGTAAAATAGATTCCATATATATCAGACCATACGTCTGTTTACTTAGGGCTGAAATATTTTCTAGTTCCCTATTCACTTATAGTTTAGTCCTTAACCATCTTATAAGTGTTTGGTTGGATCATAAGGTTTTCAAGAGATATACTACAAGTATTATCATTACTCTTGTCAACATAAGATCATGAGTACAATCATGAATATCTCATGTAAATGCATTCATCAAATCCTCCTACCTTTAAGGATTGATCTCTTTTTCCCAATCTTCCATGATCTTGACCGATGTATGTAATCCGTACATTCATACATATTGTCAATATATAAATTATGAACAATCCTATTGATCACTAGATCTGATGTTTAGAATGATCTTTAGATCATTCATATCTAAGTATTTTTCTATCTCTAAGTCTTTGTATGTTCATCTCCTTGATCTTGATCTTTCATAGATCCTTTGATTGACAATCTACTCATGTTGATAAAGATCAAGGTCCTAGATCTTCTATCGCCTAATTCTTCTTTGATCTAAGTTCAGTTCTTGGATCATCCCTATGGAGGATGATCTTGGTTTTCTTCCTTGAATCACCTTTGATCAAGGGTTTGGATTATCTAATCTAATGAACTATAACAAGTATACTACTAAACATACATACTAAGTACAATATAGTGTTCTTATTCTTATTGTTCTTGATCATCCAAGATCTAATGGATCTTGTTTGATCATCCTTATCTTACTTACTGTTTTTATTAGGGTTAGGTAATTTACTAACCTTTTATGCTCTTATGATTATTATTCAACCAGTTAATGTGCATGGTTGAAGGTAGCTTATTCAAGCCTAAATCTAGATCGCTTCCTCTTATTTCCAATTGGCTAAGGCTTACTAGTTGAATGGGTGAACACAAAGTGGTTACTTCAATCCTCATGTAAGGAGGCGTTTAGACCTCACAAACGTCAACAAGGTAGGGGAAGAGCGAGGCTCTATTAGATAACCCCCTTAACCACTATGTTCATCATTCACTAGAATGACCATAGCTCAACCTTTCATAAGGTTCCTATAAGCATGTTTACTCTAAGTACTCTTTCTAATGGATTTTAATTAAGTCCATGAATATTTATAATGTCATTCATGGGGTTTATTATTCTTTTCCTAATTTGGGCTAAGGATTTGATAATCCTTATATTGTCCTACTAACTATAGCCCTTACTAATTAAGTCCAAAGTACTTCATTCTTATTTGTGTCATGAAACTCTACTTTCTCATTAGAATACATTTTTTTATGTTTTATGCTCTTTATCTCATAACAAGTAAATCTACTACTAACATTCAACCATAAATGAATTATAAATTTAAAGCATAAAACTACCTAATTTAACATTCAATGAAAATGAGGCAAGGTACTTAAATTAAATCTAGCACCTTATGATAAGAATGAACACATATCATACTAAACTCTAAATGTTATACTAGCATGCTTTATAACATAATAACATAAAATGAAACTAATTATATTTACATTTTTAGAAACCTTTACTTATGATCCAACCATTTGATCTTAGATCTTTTCCTTTGATTAAGGACTTTAGTTATATTTAGAGAATTTTCTCTATTAAGGTCAAAAGATCACATTGATCTATTTTTATCATAATCCATCCATGATTTCCTTGGATTTCATCATATAAACATTTATTCTTTTCATCCCAAGGATCTGATCACACTTGATCTCATTGATCAAGTGGGTCCCTTTGTAATTTTTTGGGTTTTTCTACCATAAAGGGTAGATCCCTTAATATATCTCATATATATCCAATTTAAACATAGATATAACTTTATTTAAGTATTAGATCATTATTAAAACATGTTTCTAAGATCTGATCATCTCAGATCTTGAAAATCTATGTCATTGGAAACTTAATTCTTAAATACAGAAAGTTTTTATTGAATAACATGTCCTTTTTATTATTCCATAAGAAAATAGAGGTTTCAAGCTTTCCATAGCTTCTTTCCGATCTCAATTTGGAGTTCGATGACCTGCACTAATCCCGAAGTTCACGGTCCTTCCTAGTGGCCTAGACTTGATCTGGGCCCAAGGAAGGGACGGCCCAGATTAGTCGGGCGGAAAGACAGGCGGAACGAACCAGGGGTCGTCGGGCGCGTCCGCTGGGAAGAAACGCCTAAGCGTGACTGCGGGACATCCACGTACGCGGACGGGACGAGCGAACGCCCGTCGTCCGCGCGCCCGCAAACCGGCCGGCGCTGGGCGCGTCCACTCGTCATTTCTATGGACGCGCCTTCTTTGCACTTGAGCCGACACCCCACGCGTATCGCACGCGCCGTTCCGACGGTGCGTCACGCGGGCGTCTTGGGCGTCGTTTGATCTGGAGATCGGACAGTCCCTTCCGGGACCGTCCAATCAATCCTCTTGCAATTGAGGGCCCAAAAGGTCTCTGATTTTGATGAAACTTCTACCCTAGGGGTTTTGGACCCTTCTGGATCGATTGGTACAGTCAGATTTCTCATCTGAGCACTCCATCATCCCTAATTAAGGGTTCTGTTGTTGACTTTATTTTTATCTTTTTATTACCAAAATTAATTACAGTAAAATAAAAATTACATAAAAAAATACTAAAAATATATGAAAAGGATTTCCACTTACTTGATTGGAGAGAAAACCTGATTTATATGCCCAATTTAAAAAATACCTTGTTGATGAAGATATAGCCTAAAATCCACCTTTCTTGCAAATACCGTTGTTTGAACCGTTGGATCTTGAAATTTCTTTGGGGGTTTTGTAGAATAGATGTGTTGGGATGTTTTGGACGGTGGAATTTATCAAATTAGATCAAGAACAGAGTGCCTAATTGAATTTAGGTCTCTTGTTCTAATCTAAAAAGAAAAATAAGTTGGAAAGAGATCTAGCTCTTGGAAATTTTGGGGTTTTGAGAGGGATTCTAGATCTAATTTTTCAAGGAGATTGAAGATAATTTCGTGGGGATTTTATGAGGATTTTTGGAAGATTTTTGGGGTTGTATTTATAGGCATTTTGGGTCTTTTTCCATGATTATAATATGTTATTTTTTTAATATAAAATGGCATGAAAGTCTTCAATGCTCCCATGCCTAACTTTTTCTTCCCCATGACTAGCTGATCTTTGTTGACCCATGTTTCACATGGGCTGCTGATCAAATTGGTTGTTGGGGACGTGGTGGTCCCCATGTGGGCCCCATGTGGACCCCACATGGTGTAAAAAGTTTGTTTTGCTCCTTCATGCATAAAACTTTGGGTTTTATTCCCATGATCTCGGATTTGAGTGTACTTAGTGGTGTTGGATTCGTATTTCTTAGTACATTCTAAATTTTGATGTTTCATATTTTGATTTTTGGAATATTTTGATTTTTGGGTAAAATTACTATTTTACCCCTTTTGTCCAAAAATGAAAAACTTAAGGATTTCTCATCCGAATTCGAAATTTGTGGTGCTTACAATCATGTTGAAGGGTTTGCTAATTTTAATTTCAATTTTACATGTCTTATGATTTGATTATACTTTTATAAAAAGTATATTTTAAATAACCCTAATATTTCAAATTCAAATATCTAAAACTCAAACTTTATTGATTTTTCTCAATCAATTTACAAAAATTGGGGTTATTACAATCTTCCCCCTTACAATAATTTCGTCCTCGAAATTTGTAATACAACTCACTTAGGAGTTTTCACAATTCTTTCATATCCTTACACATGTGGCCTTGCCACTTATGGAAATTCTATTTCCTTTCGTCCCTTTTCTATACTATCTTTTTCTCAAAGGTTAAAATGCTCATCCATGACTAACCTTAGTAATGCTCTATATAATAAAGCTGGTTATTGCTAGAATTTCCCAAAAGATGATTAATAACTCTTATTGAGTTATCCCTTTTTGTTTAAAAACCTTCCATTTCACTTGATTGGTAATTTTCACCAATCTTTCCATACTTCACAATTTTCCATTATACCTTCTATTGCTCATCCTCATTCTTTTTCAACTTATAAAGTTTTGACATAGCTTTCCTACTATGTATTAACATATAAAGTTTGGACACAGACTTTCCTACTATGTATAGTCCTTAGACTTCCTATAATACATATTGATAAGATTCTATAACTTCAACTATTGTTCTTTGTAACAACCTTCCAATCTTTGGAAGTAATTTTCTCTTTTCTTATTCTTCCATTATTTGGAAGGGTAACAGTTCATACTTCTTTACTATTTCCTTCTATTGACAACTTGTCAAATTCTGTCCTTCAATAATAGTTTCCTTGTAATGAATCTTTCCTCATTTCCATCCATTATTTTTGTAACACCCTTTGAGTGCCATTTTATTCATAATACTTGACTTTTTACATTTTTCCATCCAAGATAGTGTCATTTAACTCTGCATATATATTCTTGATCCTCTTTTGTTATTTCTTTCTCATAATTAGAACAATATTCAGAACATTCTCACAATCTATGATAATATTTATCTCTTTTCCTCTCATATATATATATATATATATTTGTATGTCATAGGCTTCAAAATTTCTAGATTTTGCATTTCCTTATGCTTCTTTCAAGTGTACCTCATAGCCTTTATCATATCATACTAACATTTTTTATTTGCGATATTCTTGATAATTTCAATTAAAAGAGTCCATATTGACTTTGTAATCATCCCTCCTCAAATCTTTACAAACACCATAATTTATCAACTAGTTTTTAATTTTTAACAATCTATTATCAACTCATTTAGGATGTATGTAACCAATGGCAAAACTTCACTAAAAGAATGTCCTTGTGTTATAAAATCAATAAGAGATATATTTCTCTAATTGTCATTGTCATTTCATATTTTGATCTCATATTCCACCTTTGTTGGGTCAAATTCCATACCATCCTTAAAATTTATATAACCTAAACTTTGCTTCCTTTAATCACATGTACACTTACAAGACAAGTTTTGTAAGTGTCTAACATATATGCCCTGAATGCTCTTGATTTCTTGAAATCTCTTTCCATATATCATTACCACTTCATTCAATATATTTCATTCTCCTCAAATTCATGAACATCTGTTATCTAACTCATAGAACTTTTAAAATTTGTTTTTGATTTTATACTTTGATGTTGCATTTCCAATTCCCAATTAATAATAAATTTGAAAATGCTCATCCTTATAGAGAAAAAGGATACTTAATTTCCTCAACATCATTTATGCATCCTTATATTGATTCCTCCTTTTTCTTTTCCTAAAAGAAATTTGTTACTCTCATAATGTAAATTGCTATAATCACTCCATATCCTTAAAAAGTTGTTCTTTCAACTCATTCATATAATTTGATGTTCTTTTCCTCAACTATTATAGATATTTTCTCATTCAATCTCGTGTAAGATTGAAAATCTTCAAACTATCTTAAAATTTCTAACCACTTATTTCTCCAACAATTTGGATTTATATCTCATTCACAATCATCTTTAAACTTAAAGTTAACAACCAATATTTGTTTTCATTTCTCATGTTTTATTTCACCTTTCCTTCAAAAATATATTTCCCTTACTATATTTCTTAAATCTTTCAATATCACCAACTCCATCATGTAATTGGAAGTAATATCTTTATTCATAGTTAGCTCTTTATTTGCCTTGATCAATAAGATGTACTCCTATTCATGATATTCAATGACTATATTTTTCTAATAAATATTTCTGTTTGTTTTCATGTTCCATGACCATGAAAATAAATGACTATATTTTCCTAATCAATATTTCTCTTTGTTTTCATGTTCCATGACCATGATAATCAATGACTTAATCAATGATAGTCACAAAATTATTTTCAATAGCACCAAAGTTATTATATTAATAATTCTTTAATCCTTGAAAATCCACTAGTGCTAATTTCCACGATGATTTGTCATACCTTTATAATTTCTAACTTGGTGATTTCATAATTGTTGTACCATATATAAAGCTATAATTTCTTTGTTAACCACATATTCTCATGATTTAATTGTCTTTCTTAATAAGTTTGGGATCATATTTTTGTCCCTTTAACATATCTAACTCTCTTTTTCCTTTTCATTTTATTCTAATATCAAAAATCATCTCTTCATGTTCTAAAATTTGATCATTTCTCCACTAAATCCTTTGCCTCATTAATTTTGGAGAAAAATACTTGCTTAACTCCTTACTCATATTTATTTCAAACTATTCTCATTTACAAATTTTGAACTTTCTCACCTATCTCCTTAAATTTCTTTCAAGTCATATCCTCTTTATTTTGATGATTATTTTCATTTAACTAATTGCCATAATACTATACATGTAGCAATTCTAATTCCTACATTTATATTTCTTTATATATTTAATGTTAACGTTGAATTTTACAATACTTCTAATGTTTTCATCTTTAACACTTATTTCTCATAAATCTCCATTTCACCTTTTCTATAAGGTTGTATTTTTATATTTTTATTTTATCTTATTTTCCAATTTATCACTTCTTTTTTTCTTCTTTTTTTTCAATTAGTAATGGTTCTATACATACTTCACTTAATAATGGTTATATACATACTAGTATTAACGTTCTTTGTATGTTTACTCAGGAGTTTAGGTTAAACCTGAACATCATACCTTACATCTATTGTAATGTTTTCCCTTATTATTCCCTCTATTGGAATTCTTATTTGCTAAGTCGTATTTCTAATCCTTTCACTAAGTAATATCTACTTATACTATACTATTCCTTCATTACACTAACTCTTTCTATACTCATTCTCAACTAATGAGTTTAACTCTTTCTATACTCATCCTTCACAAATGAGTTACTCTTTCTTCACAAATGAGTCTACTCTTTCCATATTCCTCAAATAATGAGTTTAACTCTTTCCTCACTAATGAGTCAACTCTTTACATCCTCTTCAACAAATGAGGCTACTCTTTCAAGACTTATCCTTCACTAATGAGTTACCTCCTTTTATACTTATCTCTTAACTAATGAGTTTATCACATAACTCCTTCTCATCAATTGATAACTTATCTCTTATTCACTCACTTTAGGTTGAACCTGAGCCTGCGTACTTGGTATTTCTACAGAAGGTGATGAACCTTGGGTTTGCTATAGGTGAGGAAGAAGGTTCTTCAACACCCTTGTCATCATCTCTTGTTATCATCTCTTCCACATTGCTCATTGTTACTCTTTCCATATTGTCAACCTGAGTATTTTGAGTTGCCTATCTTGTGATTCTCTTTGGTGGCATATGTTCAAAATTTCTATCAATCCTCTATACAACTATTTCTATCTTAATCTAGACATGGATTATAATCTCTCTTTTGGACATATTTGTACTGTACTGTGACTGGATGAATCGCTCTGATACCAACTGTGACGACCTGGGTTTTTGAAAACATGATTTGTAAAGCGTTTTGAAAGGCAGGGCCCTTAAGAGTGTAAAATTTTTTCGCAAAACAAAGCAGCGGAAATTCTTTTCTTTAGAACTTGTTTTGAAAACCCAAGTCACCACTTCATATATAACATAAGTACAATTTGTGTATAAAATAAAATTCCATTGAAGGAATATACTTTTATTAAACTCCAGGATCCATCCAAGGGTTCACAAAGATGACCAAATCTAGTACAATACTTGTCCAAATTACATAATCCAAAACTCAAGCTCACCATACAATAAAACTCTCAACAAATAAAAATACATGTCTTCAAGGGTATACCTTGAAGATTATTCTCTTCAAGTCTTCTATAGTCTTCAGCTCCTAACTCTCCTTCCCTGGATTTGAGATATTGCATCAAGTACAATATCTCAAAGAAGCAATGCTTGGTAGGGATTCAAGAAACATAATAATTGACAATGTAATTCCAATCCTTCATAATCTCAAGTATCCTCAAACATACTCTTTATTTTGTAAGTTATGTATATCTATATACATACATACCCTTCATGGGTAAACCAATTAAATTTGTGAAAATAGTGAAATATCATTCCCAACTAAGTCGATCAATTCTCTTTATTTTGAGAATTTAGTATTACAGCCTAATCTCATACGGGAATTTCCCTTCTTGGGAAACATTGGTAATATACAATTACCTAGCATTTCATTATGCTATAACATAAGGCATTTCACTATGCTTGTTCCCATATGCATCATAGTGCAAAATAATCATAAAGGTTGCTATGTCATAGCCTCGATCCGTACTAGCGCGCTCGGATAATCCGCCTGCTCACCACCGATACCACGGTGGAAAATATTATGTCACCGCCCGTATGGGGGCAAGACTTTCACAGTGGTGGCCTTCCCATAATTGCCACCACCCGACTTTTAGCCTCTCATTGGGCAAGGTATCATCATATCATCAAATTTCAAGGAGCGGGTGGCCAAACCCTCATAACTCCTCTAGCAATAGCATCCCCTAGGCTCATGCCTATTAAAACAAACTCACAAGCCTCCAAGCTTGTATGTAAAATAGATTCCATATATATCAGACCATACGTCTGTTTACTTAGGGCTGAAATATTTTCTAGTTCCCTATTCACTTATAGTTTAGTCCTTAACCATCTTATAAGTGTTTGGTTGGATCATAAGGTTTTCAAGAGATATACTACAAGTATTATCATTACTCTTGTCAACATAAGATCATGAGTACAATCATGAATATCTCATGTAAATGCATTCATCAAATCCTCCTACCTTTAAGGATTGATCTCTTTTTCCCAATCTTCCATGATCTTGACCGATGTATGTAATCAGACATTCATACATATTGTCAATATATAAATTATGAACAATCCTATTGATCACTAGATCTGATGTTTAGAATGATCTTTAGATCATTCATATCTAAGTATTTTTCTATCTCTAAGTCTTTGTATGTTCATCTCCTTGATCTTGATCTTTCATAGATCCTTTGATTGACAATCTACTCATGTTGATAAAGATCAAGGTCCTAGATCTTCTATCGCCTAGTTCTTCTTTGATCTAAGTTCAGTTCTTGGATCATCCCTATGGAGGATGATCTTGGTTTTCTTCCTTGAATCACCTTTGATCAAGGGTTTGGATTATCTAATCTAATGAACTATAACAAGTATACTACTAAACATACATACTAAGTACAATATAGTGTTCTTATTCTTATTGTTCTTGATCATCCAAGATCTAATGGATCTTGTTTGATCATCCTTATCTTACTTACTGTTTTTATTAGGGTTAGGTAATTTACTACTCTTATGATTATTATTCAACCAGTTAATGTGCATGGTTGAAGGTAGCTTATTCAAGCCTAAATCTAGACTCAAGCTTCCTCTTATTTCCAATTGGCTAAGGCTTACTAGTTGAATGGGTGAACACAAAGTGGTTACTTCAATCCTCATGTAAGGAGGCGTTTAGACCTCACAAACGTCAACAGAAGGTAGGGGAAGAGCGAGGCTCTATTAGATAACCCCCTTAACCACTATGTTCATCATTCACTAGAATGACCATAGCTCAACCTTTCATAAGGTTCCTATAAGCATGTTTACTCTAAGTACTCTTTCTAATGGATTTTAATTAAGTCCATGAATATTTATAATGTCATTCATGGGGTTTATTATTCTTTTCCTAATTTGGGCTAAGGATTTGATAATCCTTATATTGTCCTACTAACTATAGCCCTTACTAATTAAGTCCAAAGTACTTCATTCTTATTTGTGTCATGAAACTCTACTTTCTCATTAGAATACATTTTTTATGTTTTATGCTCTTTATCTCATAACAAGTAAATCTACTACTAACATTCAACCATAAATGAATTATAAATTTAAAGCATAAAACTACCTAATTTAACATTCAATGAAAATGAGGCAAGGTACTTAAATTAAATCTAGCACCTTATGATAAGAATGAACACATATCATACTAAACTCTAAATGTTATACTAGCATGCTTTATAACATAATAACATAAAATGAAACTAATTATATTTACATTTTTAGAAACCTTTACTTATGATCCAACCATTTGATCTTAGATCTTTTCCTTTGATTAAGGACTTTAGTTATATTTAGAGAATTTTCTCTATTAAGGTCAAAAGATCACATTGATCTATTTTTATCATAATCCATCCATGATTTCCTTGGATTTCATCATATAAACATTTATTCTTTTCATCCCAAGGATTCGATCACACTTGATCTCATTGATCAAGTGGGTCCCTTTGTAATTTTTTGGGTTTTTCTACCATAAAGGGTAGATCCCTTAATATATCTCATATATATCCAATTTAAACATAGATATAACTTTATTTAAGTATTAGATCATTATTAAAACATGTTTCTAAGATCTGATCATCTCAGATCTTGAAAATCTATGTCATTGGAAACTTAATTCTTAAATACAGAAAGTTTTTATTGAATAACATGTCCTTTTTATTATTCCATAAGAAAATAGAGGTTTCAAGCTTTCCATAGCTTCTTTCCGATCTCAATTTTGGAGTTCGATGACTCCGGCACTAATCCTCGGAAGTTCACACGGTCCTTCCTAGGGCCTAGACTTGATCTCAGCCCAAGGAAGGGACTCGCCCGTATTAGTCGGGCGGAAAGACAGGCGGAACGAACCAGGGGTCGTCGGGCGCGTCCGCTGGGAAGAAACGCCTAAGCGTGACTGCGGGACGTCCACAGACGCGGACGGGACGAGCGGAACGCCCGTCGTCCGCGCGCGCCCGCAAACCGGCCAGTCGGCCGGGCGCGTCCACTCGTCATTTCTATGGACGCGCCTTTCTTTCGCACTTCTTGAGCCGACACCCCACGCAGCGTATCGCACGCGCCGTTCCGACGGTGCGTCACGCGGGCGTCTTGAGCGTCGTTTGATCCGGGAGATCGGACGGTCCCATTCGGGACCGTCCAATCAATCCTCTTGCAATTGAGGGCCCAAAAGGTCTCTGATTTTGATGAAACTTCTACCCTAGGGGTTTTGGACCCTTCTGGATCGATTGGTATAGTCAGATTTCTCATCTGAGCACTCCATCATCCCTAATTAAGGGTTCTGTTGTTGACTTTATTTTTATCTTTTTATTACCAAAATTAATTACAGTAAAATAAAAAATTACATAAAACAATACTAAAAATATATGAAAAGGATTTCCACTTACTTGATTGGAGAGAAAACCTGATTTATATGCCCAATTTAAAAAAATACCTTGTTGATGAAGATATAGCCTAAAATCCACCTTTCTTGCAAATACCGTTGTTTGAACCGTTGGATCTTGAAATTTCTTTGGGGGTTTTGTAGAATAGATGTGTTGGGATGTTTTGGACGGTGGAATTTATCAAATTAGATCAAGAACAGAGTGCCTAATTGAATTTAGGTCTCTTGTTCTAATCTAAAAAGAAAAATAAGTTGGAAAGAGATCTAGCTCTTGGAAATTTTGGGGTTTTGAGAGGGATTCTAGATCTAATTTTTCAAGGAGATTGAAGATAATTTCTGTGGGGATTTTATGAGGATTTTTGGAAGATTTTTGGGGTTGTATTTATAGGCATTTTGGGTCTTTTTCCATGATTATAATATGTTATTTTTTTAATATAAAATGGCATGAAAGTCTTCAATGCTCCCATGCCTAACTTTTCTTCCCCATGACTAGCTGATCTTTGTTGACCCATGTTTCACATGGGCTGCTGATCAAATTGGTTGTTGGGGACGTGGTGGTCCCCATGTGGGCCCCATGTGACCCCACATGGTGTAAAAAGTTTGTTTTGTCCCTTCATGCATAAAACTTTGGGTTTTATTCCCATGATCTCGGATTTGAGTGTACTTAGTGGTGTTGGATTCGTATTTT